>OX424435.1:95505183-100505183 GCA_949152465.1 Cantharis flavilabris
TAATTTATAGAAAGTCCATTTCTAATCATATAAATAATTAATTTCAAAAGTTTTCACTAAGTCCTCAGTTCTTAGTTCCATCTTAACGTTTGCCTAATAACTCTCCTGTCGGGAAGTCTAGAAATTGGGAAATATTCCTACCGTTGGCTACCAAGTAACTTCATCGGATTTGGTGTCTAAACAAAGAGTAAACGCACTGAAGGGTATTCTATACCTACCGGACAGGCCCGGATTGGCCCACCGGGAAATCGGGAAGTTCCCGGAACGGGGGCCTGCGACTGATTTTTTTGCCTATATACGGCGTATTTTAATATTTCATACGTGATGGAGGCCGGTGACCGTCTGCGAATACCGGTAAATAATTTGCTTCAAATCCGCCCCTGCTACCGGACGTCCCAATTTGCCAATACTACATTAAACCTAACTAAATTTGAAATTATATTAATAAAGAAATACGTTTAACATCAGAAGTTCAAAAGAAGCTTGAAGGTAAACATAAACTAATAATAAAGTTAACTAAAAATAAATTCAACTTCGTAAAACAAACCCATTTAATTTAAATTACACTTCTAGGGACTTTTAGTTCTTAAATTATTTGTGGGCTCTAAATATATTATAATCTTCTTCTTCTTCTTTTTCTTTTTTGTTTTTCCTCTTTGCAGAGGAGTCGTGGTCGAAACTTGGCCACGAAAGATGACGTACTTGGGAATTTAATTATTGGGGTGGTTTCCCGTTGCCTTCCCCATAGCCCACAGTAGATATATTTTAGGCTTCAGATCACAGCAGTGTATTCGACGCGACGTAAAGCATATTATAGGGCTCCTAAAACTTCTTAAATTTTTAAATCAAGTTATAACAAACACAAAATAATAGGTGTAAACCTGAGATCTTTGCATGTTTTAACAAAAATTTCCGGGGAAACCTTGGGCTCCCACATTATTTTTTTTAATTAAAGCCTAGGTTCCGAGGCTATATTCGGGGGACATAGCCGTTAGATACAAAAAATATAAGAATAATACAATACGTAGAAAATCAAAATTCAAAAAATTAAAAAAGGGACAAATATCACATCAGGTTTGAATTAAGAATATTTGAAATTATGAAAAATTCGTAATAAGATAGTACAATATAACGTTATTTCATGGTTATTTCCAATCTTCAGTTGTACATAATCGATTAAATTGAAAAATAAGAAAAAATTTCGAACTAAACAAAAATATAGATAAACGTGTACAAAATTGACTTACCATAACCTCCAAAAATTATCAAAACTGAGCTTGTCACATGAAGTATGAACAATTTAAAAATAATTTGAACTAAGAAATTCTTTTACCTAGCACTGCTAGAGTGAAATCCGAAGGCACTGCCCTCTTAATTTGATTTCTAAAAACTTCGAAAAAATTCAAAATTCAAAAATTTACCACGTTTTTAACCGTTAGGCGTAAAACTAGAAAAAGAACTCAAAATAAAAAATTTATAAAAAATAAAAACTTAAAATTTTTTATTTCGAGTTCTTTTTCTTTTTTATAGCCGTTAGGTTTTACAATGTGTCGTCGAGGGATATCCGTTTTTGCCTAGATCTACCGATCGGATAACATCGATTTGAAAACATGAAAATAACAACTACCAAGCTTTTGCAAAATATTGACAATTCAAAATTTATCATTAGTATTTAGCTGGTCGGTAGACCTGGGCGAAAACGGGTATTCCTCGACGACGTATTCACGTAAAACCTAACGCCTATTATGTCCCCAAACATTGCCTCAAAGCGCAGACTTCAATTATTTTTGGATTTGGCCAAATTAGGTGCCAAAAGTTCTAGCTACGGCCTTCATTTGAGTCTACTAATATACAATTTTGTTAACTGCTAGAAATCGTATTTTATGATTGTTTATTTTTATACTCTGACGAAGGCTAATATACAGGTTGAAACCTGCAAACAAGTTAGTTTATATAATAATATCTTAATATTTTTATTATAAGAACCCAAAATACCCACGATTCAGTCCATCTCTCAGTTTGTTATTAAAAATATCTAACATTAATTTGTTAATAAAATTTATAGCCCCACGCTTTTAGTCCATTTGATGTTTTCAAGAACACTGATTTTACGTTTAATCAATAGCTCTACACTATAAGATATATAAAATATAAATTTTTTTTATTTTTGTTTTATTGAAATAAAATAAGATAAATGAGAAAACCATAAATGATTTTCTATTCAGTCACTTCCTTTCCATTTTATTACATATTATTAATTTGATGTTTATTACTGTTTAGCGTGTAATGTACTTCTGATTGCTTGAATAATAAATGAGCAATGCCGAATTGTCACAAAAACCCATGAAGACCGGGCTGTGGTGCAAAATTTCAGAGGCGCAAAATTTCAGAGGCGCAAAATTTCAGGAAACTCAAAATTTAATTTCTGGAGTTGTAATTATCCAATCATTCATCGTTAGACCACTAACTTCAGACATCCAACATCGCAAAAGTCACGTGTTTCTGATTTTGTAGTATGTTGTTAGGATACCTATCAGAGTTAAAGTAAAACCAAGTTTGCAGCTTCGAAAGACCTGTGCTAACTTCGTGGTACTCGAAAAATCTCGACATTTTTTGACTGATTTTAGATTTTGGCCAGAAACTCCAAAAAAGATGCTTCCTACGGAAAAAGCTGTGAACATTTCCTACAATTTGAGTTCAACTTCAATTATTATATCAATAATAATAATACAAGACGATAAAAATTGAAATTTTGAACTTTTTGTGGAAAAATCCATTTTTTAAGGTCTTCTATCATCGGATTTACATATGTCTGTCAAGCTGCCAACGCAAAGGTCCATCTGACTCGTCTACCCCTATCCCCCACCCAAAAAGCTGCTGCTCGACACAGCTATCGGATGTATCACCAGGTGCAGAAGTGGTTGGAGGGTGACCCGTTCAACTGGGACTGGAGTAGGAAGCAACCAGGATCTCCTCCCCTTACAAAACACTACAGACCATGTCCTGAAAACTCTCCTCCAATTCCTTTCTTGCAAATGCCTCAAGGGAAAAACTTGTTCAAGCCAAAATTCAAGGCCGAAGTACTCCACTTTGTGCAAATTCTGTCGAGACAAGGCTTGTATAAAAGTTGTCCCCGTTGAAATCGACAACACTGAACACGAGGAAGATCTCGACAGCTCCCCACCTATCATCCCAGCCAATACTTGTATTTAGACTAACAGAATACAAAATCTAAAATTTTGAACTTTTTGGGAAAAAGATTCAATTTTTGAGGTCTTGTATATTAGGATCTATTGTACCTAAAATATTGAGGTTAGACTCAAATTGGTAGAAGATGTTCACAGCTTCAAAAAATGATGGAATGCCTTTTTCCGTAGGAAGCATCATTTCAGGAGTTTTAGGTCAAAAACTAAAATCAGTCGAAAAATTTTGAGGTTTTTTGAGTACCACGAAGTTAGCACAGGTCTTTCGAAGCTGTAAACTTGGTTTTACACTACCGCTAGGTATCCTAATAACATACCACAAAATCAGAAACATGTGAATTTTTCCGATGTTTGTCCTTTTGTTTGTCTACCGTCTACGCCGAAATTATTGTTAAAATTAAGTTTCATTTTCTTTATAAATTTTTCTAATTTAAAAAAAGGTCAACTGGAAAATCGAGGATATTAAAGGCGGTTAATATGCCTCTGTAACTACCCAGCCAGAATCATGTTAATGTTAACGAATGGGAGCTTTGGATTGGTAGATCAGCAGAAACATGGATTTTGATTGGAGCATTTGTTAACATTACGTTACCGTTAACATGATTCTGACTGAGCAGATATTCATTCACAACTTATTGTGAATGGAGCATCTATCTTTCATGATAAATCTTTACGACCAAAAATTAACTTACACCTATTTTTTGCATATTAAATTTTGCATGTAAATAATATAACAAATAGTATATTATGAAAATAATCCTATTTAAATTTTAGCCCTGGATATTTATGCATATAATATACCATGGTTGGTGTTTTGTTAGTAAAGCACTTTAATTGTGTCTAGCTTGTTTAGTACAAATAGAGTAATTTAAAACAGCTCTAGAGATTCGAAAACTTTTATGCAAAATCCTTAAATCCAAATACCCTGCTGTAAATCTGCTAAATGATCTAAAAGTGCTGTAAATTAAGAGCACTTTCCACTACATTTAAGTGTAAGACTTTAAGCTCAGTAACCGTCAAATACTAAGAAGTTTTAAGTAAGATGGTATTGGTTTTAAAGACGTCGAATAATTTTCTCTTACATTAACGCAACATTTCCAAATTGATATCAAAAGTCTTTTATATAATTAATTTTACATCTTAACAAAATATTTCCTCAGATTAAGATCCGAAGCATAGGCTACGCTACGGCTACACAGGAAGCAGAGTTGGCAATGATACAAATATGAAATAAAATTTAAGTATTTAGCAAGCGAACTCGAGTTAAATAATTACAATTAAATAAGCTCCTTTTAGTGTTACATTAGTTTATCGAAACAAAGTTGTTAATAGTTAAACCCCATGAGAAGCTCATTAACGAATGAAATCAGAGTCTAACGTATAAACCAAGTTTATATTGCCTTGCAATACGTGAACAACTATTAAGATTTGTAGCGGGTGCAATATAAGAGCATTTACCACGTGCTAAATTTTCCTAGTTTCGCTATTTAACCAAAGTTTCGCAAGCTTAGAAAGTTTAGCATTGTTATAGCTGGGGAATATGCGTCAATCGAAGTTATTAAAGTTTACTCAAACGACCAAGTCAAAATATACTTTGTAATTAATTTTAAATGAAAATTAAATGTACGAACCATATATTGTTATAAACTTTATTACTAACCATTAAATTTAAATTAGTTAGCTCATACTATGGAATTAAGCCTAGATATTGCTGTTTCACCTTTCGTTTCCAGTTGATTTAAATTCTTGTTTTGAAGGATAGGATCATCAGGCTTCTGAGTTTTTGCCATCAGACATACCGCTATATTTACAAATACGTGTAACTTCTAAAATAACTGAAAATAAATTAAATTACAGCAGAGTCTACGTTGATATTACAAACTTTATTCATATTTAGAAAGTTTGAAAATATTTGTCGAAAAAAGTTAATACCTCTCTGTTCTCGTATATTTGAAATTTTACCTTTTCTTCTTTTTTTTACTTTTTGAATTAAATTGAGAATTAAAAAAGGCTGGGCAGGTGCAATTTTCATAAAATGAGTTCAGATCTTTCGAGTCGTGAAAGTACTAGCAAATTAGATATAAATGTAATATAATATAAACGAGTTAGGTCAAAGTGGTGGTTAGCAAAATGTTGTAATAAGTTTACTATGAAAATCTCATTAATCCACTCGCGACGCACTTTTGCGAACATTATTATGTATAAAATTACGTTTGAAATGGAATGGTTTGGGTTAGTTGGAACTTGAATTTGGAATTATTATTAATTTATTAAGCGGCCTATATTTTAATTTATGTTTCGAGGATCAGCAATCCTGTAGTGGGTACTTGCCATAGGCGACCGCGGCTATAATATTAAGCGATGCGTGTAATTTCTAAAACAACTGGAAACGAATTAAATTAAAGCAAAGTGCGTTATTGCGAGCGTATAATCCGTATTTAGAAAATTCGAAAATATCCGTGGAAAAAAGTTTAAAGCCTCCGCACCGTTTTAATTAAACCTTGATGCTACAAGAAATATTCAATTTACTTAAAATAAAAACGTCTAACGGCGTTGTAAGTAAAATAAATACTGTAACCGTGAAAGAAAGGAAGTTGTAGTAATTCCCTAGAGTGGCGAACTAAACCTAGGGGTTTTGGATTTACTTGATAATCGTAAAGCACTTAACCTACTCGAAAGATGTTCTGCTTACTTTCAAACTATCGTCATTAGAAACTAAGACCTACAAGTGTAGTTGCTAAATAAACATTTCCAAGTTTATTTTCTTAATGATTTGTTTGCTCTAAGTAATAATTACGATTAAATTATATGGGCGAATCAGTAAGTGAAAAAAGTTTGACAAAATTTGGTGATGGCGCAAAGTTTTTTGTTTTTAATATTCGCACATAAAATTAGCAAAATTATTGTTTGCTTCATTAATATACATTTGTATGAGCTAAAAACTATAATTATAAATACAAAAACGAACTAGTTTTTGTGATGATATTCAGTAATTAGATTCTAACGAGCACCATCTCTACTGTTGCTTTTACTAACAACTCTCCGAGCTCGTATATCTACTCCAAATGGTAGCTCCCTAAGCTTACAACTGAAACCTTTTAAATGTTCATATATTAAGACTTCGTGTTTAGACTACGACAAAATTGCAAATAAAATTATAATTACACTTGATAAAACAAAACGCCAACTTTAATTGTTTTTAATTATTTCTTGTTTTCGCGTTCCACTTGGAACACAAATGTAATTAAAATCAAAACTGATTGATGGAACAAAAATATTAACAGATGCCAGTATCACCAATATCATTTCGTTTTAATTGCTAAATTTTCTCTTATTATCCCTTGCACACAAATATATAATTCAACACCAATGCAATGAATTTCACAGATTTCCAAGGCGACTTAATTAAATTTTTGCACGAAGTCTTCTTACTACATCAAGAAGTTTTGATTTTGTTTGCTTAGTGCTTTCCAAAAGTACTCATTTTGTGATTTTTCCCCTGCAGGTAATTTAATTTACTTGTACGATTGCAGTTTCTCGAGTCTAACCTAATTAAGTGGGTCAAGGGAACATCTTAATTCCAACAAATGATAATAGCATAGTAATTGATCGCATTACGGAATCTCACAGTGCATTTTCCAAAAACTTTGTAATTAAACAATTTGGCAAGGACCGAGAGAGCTTTAGCAAGTCATGATAAATTACCTGATGATGCTAAAAGCGAAACCGGTTGAAAAAAAATCATCTATTAATAATTGAAAAATAAATTAAAATTACAGTACAGCCTCGCTTATCCGGACACACTTTATTCTGGACACTCCAGTAATCCGGACATTCCGGCTCTTCGGACATTTTATATTTTTTATCTCTGCAATCCGGACGAATTTCTAGTAGCAATTTCAAATTAATGCAATTCATCAGTACTCTTTTATAAGACTAAACTATGACATCACTCAGGGCCGCACCCAGCGCCAAAATTCAGAAGGCTCTAAAATTGAGCGTTTTTAATTTAATTTTCTATAAAATATTAAATTTTGAATAAAAAGAAGAAAACGCTAAACGAAAAGTCACGAATTGTGATTTAATTCATATTTTCTTTGATTTAATTGGTAAAGTTAAATAAGTAGGGGGTGGCCATTAATTACGTGAGGCGATTTTTCGACCTCCTCTGCCCTTAGTGAGATATCGTAAAATTTGGTTTTTTTTAATTACATCATATTTACCGAGACTCCTTGATCTCCTCCTTCCTTAAACGCTCACGTAATTAACGAACGTCCAATGATAACACAGGTCTGCAAATAAAATTTTTTTTTTTAGTCCTGATACAATTTCTCCTGATTCTTATGTAAATTAACCTCCTGAATTCGAATATGACCTTCGTTTTCCTCCATCATCCACCGCTATCGGGGGATGCTTCCCCCCTATCTATTTTATTTTTTTTTTAACAATTATTTTAGCCTTTACATTTTTTCTGATAAACTAGAAAGGTGAAAAGTTAATATTTATAGCAAGAAAGTTGATTTGGGATTAGATCTGTCCCCCGAAATTGTAAAAAAATCATTAAAGATGATGTAATTTTCCGTTTTTCTGCTTCATTTTTTCACTCATTTTTGCTGTTTATTTCAACAAAAATAAAGCAATTACACAGAACATGTACATATATGCAAGTTGTCAGTTTTTACCACCGGGGGGTCTGGGAGGTGTGGAACACCCTCCAGTATACCTGTAAGTGTGTTAAAAAACACAAATAGCAAACAGATTTCGATTCCAGTTTTAAAGTTGTGATTCCACTGGGCATTACTGGATCTAGGTTACAAACAACATTTGGAAAAATCTATATAAAGCTAGATTCTGGGACCAATTTTGTTTAGGTGTACTGGAGGGTGTTCCACATCCCCCAGACCCCCGGTTTCAAAAACTGAAAACTTGTGTATGTTTTCTGTCAATCTTTCAAAAACAAAATCCCTAACTTTTCCAAGTCTTCCCCTAGATCAGGCGTCGGCAACCTGCGGTTCTTTTGATGTCGAGATGCAGCTCTCCAGGTCCACGCACAAATATTACCTAATAATTTTATTATTTTATTTTAAAAACTCATAAAAACTATTATTCTGCAAAACAAAAACTACAGGGTATAAACTCAATTTTTCAAATTTTAAAAATTGTAAATTTTTTATTTGTCGAATTTTCCAAGAAAGTAAATTCCTTTACTTTTGCAAGTGAAAATCCTGCTTAAACATTTGCCGTAATTTTTAATTTTTTGCCCCCCCCCCTGGCCCCTTATTATGACAAACTACAAGTCGCTGGTTAATCCATATTGTGGTGATCAGGGCAGTTCCAGAATTTTTTCTGGAAGGAGCAAAAAGATCAGACGGGCAAAAAGTGTTTTTAGATTGGGGATTGTTCCCTTACCTATTTTTAAACGTCTGAGGGAAGGGTGCCACCCCCCCCCCCCCATAAATCCGCCTAAGCTCGCGATTGATACCTGACAGTTTATTTAATATCTTTCATATTCTTATCTTGTACTTCGAAACCATGCAATAATTGTGATAAATTTGTTTTTCAATTATCAGTGACAATAAATAAAATTGGCAATTCATGCTTACGGTACATTGTCAATTTGCCTAGTTGACACTGACAATATTGTCAATTTGTTTACAATCGGAGGTTAAGCCAGTTCTTCAATTATTATAAAATGATACTAAAATTTTTCTATCGGAAACTTAATTTATTCAACATTAATAGGAATTACGTTAAACCTTTCATGATTTAGAAAAGAAGTTAGATACTTCCGAAGACCTTAATTTGATTCGATACCCAGGTCAAATAGGAATTTTTTGAAATAAATTAAACAAAAAAAAATCATAATAATAAGTATCGGCGTTTTTCCACTGGCCTGTTTAGAATTGGTTAATTTTAAGTTACCAGCCTAAAAATATTAAGTGATTACGGTGGAGTGATGGATCAGTGCGGCCTTCAGGCCGCACAACATAGGCAATCAGACATCGTCAACGTTAATATAGATTTGTCAACTGATATATTTAGAAATTGTCAACTGCAATTCAGATTTGTAAACTGCTATTCAAAGATCGACAACTGTAAATTCAGCTTTGTTCAGAACACCCCCCAGACCCCCCCCGTTTTCAAACACTGAAAACTTTTTGAGAGTAAGTGTGCATTTGTAGGTTTAGGCTATACGCACTGAGTAGTACCGAGTTCCCCAGTATCCAACTGATTGTGTAAAATTATTGCCACACATATAAATGTACCTATTGGTTTTTTTTTAAGTTTTATTTTGACTTTTTTATTATTTGTTAATTTTGTTTAGTTTAGTTTTATTAATGTAAACTATATAAAATAAAATAATTGAATAATACATACGTATCAACGGTTTTTACTCAATAAAATAAAATAAGTAAAAAAAAATCTCGTTAATCCGGAAAACTCGGTTATCCGAACAAACTCAAAACTATATCTGTCCGGAATAACGAGGCTGTACTGTACTTGTAAAATGAACTAGCAGAATAATTCTAATTTTTTAATTGAGATTACCCGAAAACTGTTAATATTACGAAACAAAAGTAAACTATCTCTTTTAAACCTCTTTTTATCCTTTTTTGGTTATCAACTAAATTTAGATCAAGGACTTGCAGGATAATTTCAAAAGGTCTGTACTGGGTAGTTTTATGCATTTTTAATGGTGAAATTGCATTGAAAAATATTAACAATTTTATGAAACGTTCTTTATTTACGGAGAAGCTTGTTCATAATTTTTCGCACCATTTGTAAGGAATATTAATAAAAGTGAACTTTAAATTCCAACCTTGTTTACCTTAGTTTATAATTAATTTTTGCAAGCAAACAAAAATTCACGAAATGCCTTCAGTTTGTAAAAAAATTTAAGAGATTTATTTTTTTAATTATATTTTATCGAAAAACAGTAGTTCTTAAAATTTCTTCTAGCATTCCTTGAGAATATTGAAAGTTTACAAACTCAAATGTAGAAATTTAATAATTACAATGATTTTTAAAAAGCATTAGATATAATGAAGAGCAAAGTTTTCATATAAAATCATCATGGCTTGTAAATATTTTCAGCAAGAACAAATCGGTTCAACATTCCCGTTCTCGGAAAATGTACGATATTGTGCATAAACAACCCTTCTTAATGTAATTACAAATACTCCTCCCTGGAGTGATTCTCTACCGATTCTATTACACCTCCATCTAAATTGATTAAAATACACAAGAGGTTTTGTATCCAAATCATTTCACACGTAATTCTGCTAAAGATCAACAACAAATACTGTAGTAAATATTGAAAATATATCAAATTAAACCTTGTACACAATTCGACTGAAAGGAATAATATTTATATTTTACCGTGTTGCTACCTTGCAACAGCTTCAGGAACTTTTTGGTTTTCATTAAATTTCTTGATTATGAAAATTAATCGACTATCATATTTTAGCTTTTCCTTATTAATTAGTTTTTGTAATGAAAATGGTAATTTAAATGCATAGAAATTAATATTTTCTCCAAGAAAGGCAAAAATAAAATATTCGAGAAATATTTTGATGTAATGAATAAACGAAAAGATATTGCACTTCTTTTATATCTCCCCTACTTGTATCGCCCTCGAAGACAATTTGTCAAGCTGTAATATTGCTTTCTTTAATCCAGTCAGGTTTAATTTCATAGCAAGAACAAGAACGGATTGTTTACCCGTATTTCAAGTACTTAGTTTAAATTTTCATACTTCCAAATTGAGTAAAATGTAAAAGGTAAAATTACCACGTCAAATTGGTGACCCCGTTAGAATATCGACAGTAGCGGTCCTAGAAATAACGGTATCGAATAAAAAAAAGGCCAGTCTGACTTTACGGAGACTTCGAAATTTTAAATAGGATACTCGGAGCAATTATGAAAGTGGAATAGGTGAAAGAAAAATTGGCGTTTTAAAAGTATTGCGTGCTTCTTAAAGTTAACACAAATGGTTTCGTCGAAGGAAAAAACTGCTTAACAACGGTGTTAACACACGCACGAACACACATCGTCAATAAGTTTGGCGTATTTTTTATTTTATCCGAATCGACATTCGCATGAATCCCATTTTCGATATTGCGTCGACATATTTTCGTCGACGCAATTTTCTGCTGATTAAGATTGACTAGTTATTCGAGTGCAAATATTATGCGAATGTCAAATACCGTTTAACGATTATCGTTCGACAAGTTAGTCCTGTGCCAAGTTTCAAGTTCCTTTTTCAGTTTAAACTTTCGCCAAAATATTTCGGAAATTGCATCCTGCCGAGAATTTAATTGAAAAACGAAAAAGCTTCTGGCACGATCTCTTTATTTTATCCAATAAAACAATAAAAAGCAGACATGTCTAAGTTTAAAGTCGCTTTAGTTTAATTTTTATGCAATAAACTTTTGTTTGTGTCGTTCAACCAAACGGAAGCAATTAATTTAATTGCAATTTGAAATTTTCGCGTTTTCAGTTTATTTCGCAGCGAAGAAAATAGGAATCGGTAATCTTTGCGAGTTGTTGTTACTATTCAGTGACGTAACAAACGTCATTAATTACTGTCGGTTCAGTGGCGTTCGTCGGTTTCTAGGTTCACGCCCGCTCGCTTGATTTATTATACTCCACACGGGGTTATTTGAAGTATTAACCCTAAGTCGGAGTCGAGATAAAATAATGTTGAAACTATCTACGCCGTTTGAGAGCAAAGTTACGTCAATTTACTAACAAATTGAGCTAAGGTTGACGCTGATGCATGTCAATTTTCCGGGCATAAATTTTATGCCGTAAAAAATGTAAATTTATTTCAGCAGGACTATTTACTCCGTCGCATTCGTTTGATTGTTATTAATCGAAATTAATTCCTTTCTCGTTATTTCCTTAATTCTTAACATCCATTTATCATTGTTTATTGCACGCTCAGCGCTCCGATTGACGCAGATATCAAAGCAACGAATACGTAATAAAAAGATTGCCGTCGTATCCATCCCACGGGATGATGCGCGTCTTCGCTTTTTATGCTCGTTATATTAGATATACAGGTTTTTTGAAAAAGGAAATGAGGACGCATCGCGATCGTTAAATGTTAATGTCAAGAAATGTAAATTCAAACTGTTGCTTGCACACCGTCAACATTTTTAATTATAAAATATGGTTGAATCTCCCCATTTAAAGAAACGCCATGGTCGCAAAGCTGCGACTATTCTTAGAAGTTACGGTAAACTTTTTGCTATTTAGCTTTTTGTTCCTAATTTCACGGTTAGTATAATCTTTGATTATAAGGAGAGCAATAAGCAAATTTAAATGAAGTTTCCCATTAGAAAATCCAAGATTAACGAAATTAAGGAAACTTTTTCTGCCCAATGTGCATTTACGTTTCTCGCTCTTGGTCGCAGTAAACTAAACGTTTAATCCGTTTTTGTGCGCGTTCATAACTACTGTTCCGTATCCATATTGGATGTGTATACGTAGTATGTGTAATGCCCGGAGTGGTTAATTGGGGATCGCTTAGTATTTCATGTTTGCAATCCGCAACAGAAACATCAACCACTTCCGACCAGATCAACAAACGTCCACCATCCACTTACCAAGAGCACCGCATAATACAGATGTTGGAGATTTGAATATGATGAACGCTCTGAACACGGCACGTGCCTACGGCTAAGTCACATGGTGTTCTAATTGCATGTAAATTAAACATCAAAACCCAGCTGTCGCCGATGGCAAGCAAACAACTCTGGCGATCGTTGACTTCCTTGTCAATATGCCATTACATACACTCTCTGTATGCTTTACATGCGCATAATTATGTGCCAACTGTTTTCAAATATCGGGTAAATGTGTGTAACAACTGATTATGACAAATATTGCCTCGCGGGTTGAAAATCAAACACACCCCTGAAAATCAATTCTACAAAAATGCAAAATAACTCAACAGCTGACATCTGTAAAAATGTCTTCGTCAGCATCTAACGACTCTGCTTAGCATATTGATGGGGCCAAGCGAACCCCTCATGCCAAATGAACAATTTGAATTAATTTGAGTGAACTAAACAGAGATAACCGCAGATAGCAGTGAATTCTGATGAAAAATATTCCTAAATTAGCCCTCTTAAATGTTAAAATATGGTGATGGTATAAAGAAAAAGTTACCGCAAATTTAATACTTTTTCTAACCATATTTTCGCTTTTCTCCGTTCTTCTTCTACTATTTACCGGTTGATTTTCGATTTTAATCCTTTCCAATTTGCTTCTGCAATTTGTAAAATTTTAAAATTATACGTAAAATTATAAAAACGCATTTTCCGTTGATTTGATGTTGGATGAATTTCAAACGGTTTATGTAGAAACGTATCAATGCTCAATAGTGCATAGTTTTATACATTGCGATTACTTTTGAACTATTAATGTTAGGAAAAACATTATTTTTTACAGAAATACAAGTTTAAATTTGAAATAAACATATTTAGTCCACTGAATTTAGGATTTGAATACTGAATAATTATATCCTACAGGTTTTGCGCGTTTGATATATATTATGGTGTCCCGAATAACGTCTCAACAGTCCGTAGGGGGAAGCTCCGCCAAACATGTGGCAACAATGTAAAGGTGCTGTAAAATGGTTTTTCACGATTTTCTCGGTTCCTATCAGTTTTACGAACAAAATACTTCTATTCAAAAAGAAAGCCACGATAATTCTACACAAAAAAGGTTCTATAAAATTTTTCAGTCCGAGCAATACTTTTCATGATAAATCCCGCTGAAAAATATAAGAAAAAAATAATTTTGTTTTTAGATTTATGGTTATGGAAGAAGAATCTGAAGGGTTTATATTATCAGATATTTCAGGTTCTGTGTTGTTCGTAGTTTTTTGTTGTGATGAATCGTCTTCAATTGGTTCAGCATTTGAGCAAGATTGGCCATGGCAATTACCTCAAACTGATGAGCAATGTAGTCCTAATCTTCGACAAGTGCACAATGGTCCACAACCTTTTGCGCAATTGCTAAAAATCATGTTTGACAGACAATTAGGTACAGGAAGTTGGAATGTTGTTTTTGGCCACAAAACGTCGTCTTTTGACAGCCATCTCCAATCCCAAGACAAGTATATACCATCAACTGATAAAACCCGATGGGCCTGCTCGGCATGGAAGAACATGAGGGAAAGAACAGATGTTTAATCCAACATCTCTTTAAGAGTACGGCGGTTTTTATAGTAGTTTTAACGTTCCGACATCCATCTACATGTATTCAAGCTTTGAATTAATATTCTTTATTACCGATTTTTTCATTATATTTTACGTTTTAATATGAGAAAATTTGTAAATATAGAAGAAACTGTCTAATAAATAATAGTATATTAAAGTATAAGTGGATAATACGATCTTTAAAACACGCGCGATTTTGCGATCACGACGGCGCAGCCGGAGTGCTCGAAATAGAGCAAGTGTTTTAAAGATCATGTATCCACGAATACTTTACATAATTTTTTTTTATTGGTACACTTTGAAATCATTAATACTGGTATTGATACTACAAAAAATGGAAATAATATCTAACAGTAAGTGAAATGGTCAAATTTCTGATGTGACATCAGTATACCACTGTAAAGTAAGAAAAACAAAAATTAATTTTACAATCTGTCACAAGATTAACAGATTAATTATTGTTTCACCACAGTTTTTGTTGTGTATTGCTTAAGACAATGAGTGTTACCATTGATTACTTAAATAGTAAAGCAGAATCGCGGTTGAAACGACAAGTAGGATGGAAATCGGCAGCTGTTGTTGAAGAGAGTATTAGCAATAAGAAGAATGTTTCAAACATTACTGGGAGTGCCATTAATGGAAGTGTAACCTCATTGACTTCCAAAAAACGGAAGTATTAATATTTCAAACAATTCCAGCTGCACTTTTAACATTTATTTAAAAAATTAGTATTGTTAAATATTTGAATATTAAATAATAATTAAAAAGTTGACATTTTTTAACTTAAGTTGCCATGGTAACTTTAAAACACGCGCGTTTTTGAAAGTTGGATTTAAGCACGCTGAAGCATACTTTAAATAAGCATTATAGGATACCAATAAAAAAAAATCTGTTAAAAAACATACTGAGAAAATTATTTAGTTTAAGTATAGGTAAATGCCTAACCTCAAGCAAGTACAACATAGGTCAAACAGGCCTTCTCGGGGGATTTCAGGGGCGCTCATGCAGTTTCCGGGGTCAGTTGTTTGATTTAATATTTGCAAGGGTGCAATCAAAATATGGGTTTTAAATGAAAAAAATTGTAATAAAAAATCTGGGGATCAGAGAGTGGGAGTTGAGGAGTTTTTATGGTGCTGAATTGATTTTGGAGCTTCATTTTTGGGCAGAATCGTTCCCGATGGGTTGGAACTTGGGCTCAAATGTCTCATGAACCTCATGATAACTCACTGTTCCCAAAAACGCCACAAGAGAATCAATAAAACGGTCGAAAATAGGCCAAAAATGTGCAAAATCGCATATTTCACATGTTTTTGACCTTGGGTCCCACTTAAAAAAATTTTCGCAATACACCATCTGAAAGGTAATAAAAAATGCCAAAAATTAACGTTTTTTAATTTTGTGCCGGGAGGAGATAAAGTCCTGAAAATCACGTTCCAAATATTAAAATGGCTGTCATTTTTGGGTTATGGAGTCCAAAACATCTGAAAAAATTCAGACGTCTTCTTCATTAAATCACCCTTTGAATGCCGAAAACCGGGTGTGAAAATGTTATTTCTAGCGAGAGTTATCGTAAAAATGGTGAAAAATGGCTTTTTCGGCGGTAGCAGACGCTAGGGTTGCCCTAGAAGGCTGAAAATTTGGGGGGCTTGGTCTTTTTTGATACCAAATTAAATGCCCTAGTTCCAGTCAAAATCCTAGACGGGGGACTTTGCACCATCTTATTGGGCTATGCCCTTTAAGGATTAATAGACAAACGGAGCGTGGGTGAGAGGATAATAAGCTTTCGTCATTTTAGATGACTCTTAAATTACAGAAAATCTTAAGAAATTTCGAGAATTCTTTGGAAATCTTAAGAAAATCGAGAAATTCTTAAATAATAGAAAATCCGAAAAAAATGTAAAAATTTTTGGAAAATTCTGGAAAAATCTTGGAAAATCTAAGAAATACTAATGATATAGATGAGCTGTGTTTTTGCTTTTTAACTTTTTCAGAAGAAAACCTTAAGGCAATCCAGAAAAAAATCCAGAAAATATTTCAAAATTTTGTAAAATGAAATTTGATGTTTAAAAATTTACCTTGCGATTCGCTTCTCGGTTTTTCATAATGAAAAAGAAGTCTACATGAAAATAAGTCAAAAATACATTTTTTTACCCTTACTTTATCACCAGCAAGAAAATCTTAAGTTTTCTACAACAAATCCAAAGAAAAACAGGCAAAAATTTAAAAATAAAAGTCACAAAAATAACGAAATCTTAAAATTACCGATTCCTAACAAACCATATTATATTCAAAATCGGTCTTGTCGAAATTAAAGTAAATAAAATTCTTCATATCAATATTTTAGAAAACTCAAAAAAAATGGACGAAAATACACTGACAGTACTATAAATTATCGCAAACGTTTTCACCATACTATGGCTTATGGCATCTTCAAGCGAAGAACTAGGCGATATTGTTTTGGGTTTTCCAAAATAATGATATATGGTAAATATCTAGTTAATTGCAGTTTTTGCAATTTTGCTTACGATTTTGCTTCCAAGTTATCGTAAGCAAATATTTTGAAGTTCATGTTATACGATTCGACCCGAAGATGAACTCGCAAACGAAGTGGTGAACAGAAAACCACCAAAACCAGTCATACAAGAGAAAACGTAAGCAAAATCGCATAAACGCATTCTGCGTAAAAGTTTTAAAAAATTTTGATTTAGTTTAATTGGCTTTCGAGATCCGAGTCAATCCCTTCATGGCAATCCCATTTTTATCAATGTTTGCCCGAAAAAAATCATAATTTTCAGTTTTCTGTGTAGATTTTTTTTCTGATCATCTGATGTAGTCTATACATATGTGAATCCAGACTCAATTATATTTAACAGAACCTAACAAAAAGTTAAAATTATAGAATTTTAACAGTAAAGTGAAGAAATACAATTAAAACCCATAAAAAGCATTAATTACTACTTGACAGGTTAAGGCTAAAAAATACTAAATACCACAAATCCAATTTATTGTATTTCTTATTAAGTTCATTTAATTGATTCCTTTTGACATATTTTTTTCATTTATTAAATTTTTGCCTATAGCCAAAGAGTATGTATATATAGAGGGACAGCCGTTAACAAATATTTGTCACAAGTTTTGTTAATGGCTCTGCTACGCCATCTAGTAGACGGTGTGATCTCTACGTTTTAATTTTTAATTTATGGCTGATCCTTTATATACAGGGAGGTATTTTTGCAAAAATAAGTTTTTACATGTTAATTTCCCATGATCAGCTAACTCATTCAGCACCCTGTATATAGAGGACCAAAAATTAAGACGTAGAGATAACCCCCTCCACTAGATGGCGTAACAGAGCCATCAAGCAATACTTGTGACAAGTATTCCCATAAGAGCTGTCCCTCTATATATACATACTCTTTGCTATAGCTCAATTTCAGTGCATTTCAGACATAGTATTAACATTATCCTAAAGTTTAGAAAACAAATTTTCTCAAATAGACAAAAGAAAGAAACAGAATAGTAAATTTAACAGTTTTAGAGCCAATCCCATCAGACCAAAAAAATCGAGTTTTTGACAAAACTTAGATTAAAATAACAAATTTAGAATTTAGCATGTGTTACTAAGGTAATTTAACAAGTTTTGTCTAAAACTCGATTTGTTTTGTCTGGTGGGATTGGCCCTTAGAGATTTTTTTATAGACTTTGCAAGTTACCCTAATTTTGTATGAAAATCTAACAAATTACGTGTTTGAAAGTTTTCTTTTATTATTATTTTTGTTAAAAATGTTGTATTCCACCCTTTGGATAATGTTATTATTGCGCCAGGGATGCAATAAGCAATGAAAATATGTCAAAAGAGAGTGTATGTCAAAATTAGAAAACGTATTGCTGCGATCTTAGAGCTGTAAAAAATTGCCCTATACATAAATTTACACAAGGGGTAAATATTTATCTCGAAAATTTTGTATATCTACACTTATTTGGAATCCATTTAAAATGTCCCGAATTCTTGGAAATCATAGAAATTCTTTAGATTAAAATTAGTTTAAAAATCAAGGGAAGATCCAGTTGAAGTTCCCGGCAAAGTTCATGTAGGTGGTAAATGAGGCTAGTGAGGAGGGTAAATAAATATGTATATCTTGATAAGAATTTAGGTATATTTTTTAAATTTAAAAAACACTGTAGATTTTTGACATAATAAGAAGGGGGTTAGATACACCCTCCCTCCATTTAGCCGTCCTCGCTAGGCAAACTTAGAAAATGGGAAATTTGGAATATTCAGAATATTTTAGAAAAATCAAGGAAATCTGAGAAAATTTAAAAAGCTAAAAAATAAAGCTCATTTGAAGTATTCTTAAATTTTTCTTCACTTTTGTATATCACGATTTCCCCTCGGTTTCCCAGCTACAAACTCAAGAGAATTCATTAGAAAACTCCGGTGTACCTACTACACTGAAAAAAATGGTTTATCATATTGATGAAAAATTCATCATATTGATAAAGAATTTCATAAATACATTAGTTTTGTTCATGAATACTATGAATTTTTCATCAATATGATGAAATTTTTATCAATATAATAAACCACTTTTTTCAGTGTAGTTAAGAGATATTTGAAGATATTCGGAAAAATTTTACGAAATTTAACAAAATCTTGAGGAAGAGGGAAATTTAAGGAATCGTATAAAATTCTAAGATATCTTAAGAAATCTATATCTATAAAGAAAAATTCAAAATTCGATATTTTCAAAAATCCAAAGAAATTTCAGAAAATTCTAGAAAATTTCAGGTTATTAAGAACTTCAAAGAAATGAGAAATCCGAAAAATTGTAGAAAATTCTAAGGTTCTAAATCTTTATGAAAAAATTCTAACTCTCGGAAAATGTTAATAAAGTCAAGGAAATCTCAAAAAATTACAAAAGTAAAATATATTGTAGCGAAATAAAAATATAGTAAAATAAAATTATATAAAATTATATTCTTAAGATTTTCTTGTATTTCCTATTTCTTAAGGCTTCCTGGAATTTTCTCAAATTTCCCTTCACTTATGTACACAAGAGCCGATTTAGGAAATATTCATCGAAGTAAGTAAGGCTGGCTGGGATGTATATTTTTGAAATTTTAACAAAATTTTGTAATTTTATTGATTTTGATGGATCATGGCGGGGGATAGTTACCTCGTTACTTTCCCCTTGTTGGAAATCATTGGAAATATTGAAAAATATTTGGAATTCTGAGTTTTGCGTACAAAATTATTTTGACATATTTACCCCTTGGATTTACAGATAATCAAGTTTAGTTTCATTTAACTACAGACCACTTCTGCATCAGATGAACAGAAAAATCTCTAGATTTTTACAAAATTAACAAACAAAATTATTTAATAAATGGCAAACAGGGTTTAAAAGGATCAAGTTTTAAAGCTTACAGCTAGGGTCTTATTGTGTAACTACAAAGTTATTTTATACATAGAATTAGAAAAGTATAATAGAGTCTAGTTTCACTTATGTGTAGACCACTTTTTGTATCAAATGATCGGAATAAAAAAACTCCACATCGAAAACTGAAAACTGAAAAAATGTTATTTTGGCCAGAAATCGATAAAAAATCGGAGTGCTATGTAGGACTATAGTTCGAAAACTAGATAGAATAGAACAGTGGTTCTCAAACTTTCTTGTCTGACACTCTGAAATCATTAACCAAAATTTACGGAATCCCAAAAAAACTAAAAACAGGCAGGATAGACAATAGGTCTAAAAGCTCTCTTTGCAACGTAAGTGCTGCTGTACTTACTAAACTTATCAACTAAACATTGGCCATAGTTTTTTGCTAATTTCCATCTAATCTTTGACTTTGCGAAATTAATATACACAACATAACCCAAGGGATTTTCTCGGATTAACTACGGTTAAGTTCAAATATTCAAACTTTAATATTATGATGTTAATTTTTAAAATTAATAAAATTCAATAAATAATTTAAAATATTGCTATATCAGAATGTCATGTCGCAAACATATTTGAGCGATTTTCCATAATAAGCCCAGTGCACTTGTTACTTATCTACATAATTATTCTGCAAAAGCTCTTTAACGTTTACTAATCTGGGAGTAATCTGTCGCCGTAACGCCTTACGCCACCGGAACGAGCTTAACTCGATGAGGTTCTCTCGTTACCGACTTACATTAAACAAACAAAGATTTATTATCGTTAAAACTTATCTTCAATTAAAGTTTTAATCATGCTTGATATGAAATACAACAATTAATTCTTTTTTTACGATCACAATATTATTAATCTCGCATTGCGAATTTTCATTATATAGCTATAATATTTTCAACCGCCGGCGCTGTCCGTCGTCGCTTTTACAAGATATCCGAGAGAAATTGTGTCTTATAGAGTGTTGAATCAACATTTATAAAAGGAAGTTTGCATTGTAAAGGGTTTCAAAATTTCGAGTTGAAAGCTTGAATTTCTCAATATCACATTCAAGATTCTCTCAAAGCGGCGGCATAGATGTACAAATACAGGGTCGGCCTAATCCGGATCGTGGAACAGACAAGAAATAAATAGAAGAAACATAATGCCATCCCTTTTATCGGTCACAAAATTGAAATGGAAAACAAGTGTTTTAGAATGTATAAACGTGTCATCGAGTTATTCAAAATATAGTTTAGAAGCTGTAAATTAAAGACGGTAGTAGCGAGGGGTTTTTCTCGGAGCTACTACGGCATCGCTACTGGTAATTTCTCCAGAGACTAATAAGTAACTGTACGATTACGATAATAGCGGTGAACGCTCGAGAACGCAAGCAGATGAAATTAAAATGTTACAATATTCAAATACCAATTGATACACAATCTGAATTATCGATTTTCTAAGTTTCAACATCTTCAACAAAACTTGGTTGAAATAAAGCTAACTTTCGTGACTTAAGAATTTTTTTTTAAAACCCGTCATGCAAAAGATTTGATATTTGATGAAAATTTGAATGATCCAATGACCATCGAGTTACTTCTCAAGTATATTCAGTTGGAAAAAATACAAAATAGGTATCTATCAGATATAGATTCTGAAAATGTAAATCTGAAAGGAAGAGTAGATTAAAGAGTGCGAATTAAGTGCAGTTTACGTTATGCGATTTTGATTGCGATGTTACGTACGATTTCTCTTGCGAGTTTTGTTATGACTGGTTTTGGTGGTTTGGTGGATCCTTGTTCTCCGCTCAGTGAAACGGTAGAGCGATGAAATTTTTATAGTTAGTCTCTCTTCGATTGTGAACATGCTCGTATGTGTAGAAATCATATCGATTGAAGTTTAACTGTTTTATAACGTTTTACCATAGAACTGCAATTGAAAGTAGCGTCCAAATCTGAACTTCGTGATGTAGTTCGTTTTTTGGTTGGAAAAAATAAAACGCTGACGGAAATTCATCAAGAACTGTGTAGTGTATACGGTTAACAGTGTATGAGCCTTGAAATGGTAGCGCGGTGTAATTCGTAAATGGTCTAGATCAGTTGCACAACGTTACACTCGTCAAAGAGCTGATTTATGAAGTTCCGGAGTACACAAACGACGAATTAACCCTAGGATTTCCAAGTAGAAAGGAATGTAGTCGTTTACAATTCGAACAATTCAATACAACAGAGAAAATCAAAGGTGCCGCCCCGTAACTGAATATTCAAAAAATTGGACGTATCGCACTACCGACTTAGCAATGATAAGTTGATTTTTTGCTACGATAAATGTCCCGAAAGATTTGGCGATTATGTGGAAAAGTAGCAAAATTGTCTGTAGATTTCAAATATCACCTTGTTTTTGTGTTTTGACCTCTTTTTGGTAGACTTTCGAGCGTTAAACTTTGAAATAAGAAGACCCTCGTAGTAGAATTTGAAAGATAACATTGAAATCAAGCGATGTAACTATAGAGGAACCTAAAATTTTTCTTTAATTTCAAAAATAATTTATTTTAAAGTTTTGATTTTTCACCTGAGAATCGGTGTCTAGCCTATTCTGTTAACGGTATGTGTGCTCGACGTAAATAGATTGCCTTATAGAAGTGCAATAAATTCGATTTCGTTTCGTGTTTTTCAAGAATCGTAAGTTTTGAGTTGTAGAGGTCTCGTGGATGTTGAAATGCTAAAAATTGTATTTAAAAATTAATTTTAATATTGGAAATAATAAATTTAAAAAATATTCGAAAGAAATAAAATATAATAACAAATAAAGTTTCCAAGAAATTTACTTCAATTTTACACAGACATATAATTTTTCATAGCCAAAGTATAAGTACCGCTTAAGTGTAAAAACTCCAATGACAGATTATGGGCCCAGATAAAAAAATGAAACTTAAACCTAATCTTAACTTGAACTGAAACCTAATCTCTAACCTTTTAGAGGTAAACTATTTACAGAAGACCTAAATATAAAGAGACATAGTACTACGTAAATTTTTTATTTATATATTAATTTATTAATTTAATTTAATTATAAATAATGAATTTTTAAAATTATTATTCCAAAATCATCATTTTGATTTAAAAAAATTTTTTTTTGTTTTGTAACAAATAATTTTTTTACATTTGTAAATAATTTAGTATTTACTGGTTTTCCCCCAACGAGATGGGTGGTGAAAACCAGGCTTTTGCCAAAGATGGCCGTCTGAAGCGGTTGTGGAGAAAGTTCCCTCCTGTATTATTTTTGCGATTAGTTAAAAATGTTTATAAATTTGATAATAAAGTTGATTTTTGGGTGAGTAGAAATTTGAATATTGTTTTAAAAATTTGTCAAAGATTTGGATCAACTTAATAAGTTTCTGGATGAAATTGAATAATTTGGATTTTGGATTATTGATGTTTTTAGATATCTTTGGATTCCATTTTAAATTTTGAAGAATTTGTTTTTAAATTTGAATTTTATTTGGATTATATTTTAATTTTAACAAGAATTTGAGAGTCTCGTGTTTTGGTGCGGTAATTGGGTAGATTGTTGATTTTTAAAATTTACACACACCAAATTACACGTCAACATATTGATGGTGGTAAGATACCTCTGTTCGATAAAGCTTAAGCGTCAAAAGAAGCCAAGGTAATTCTTGGCATATAGTGCCAAGAATTTCCAGAACGGGGGGGGGGGAGGGGGTTCATGTACAATGCAGCAGTAAGAAAGTTTTTTTTTCAGAAAGCTCTTACTGTCCGAGGATATTACCTATTGTAAAGGTCGGTTTAAATTTTCTACTATTAAGATGTGAATATCTTGAAAACTGAGAAAGATGAATTCTGGATGATTCTCGATGACTCTTTACTTTCGATCTTCGCAACTGTGCTTTGCGATGCTAATTTAATTATCCTTAATAGTATTTTTATTATTTTTAATATTTTCTTAAGAATTTTTGTAATTTTTCTTTCAATTTTATTTTTATCGCTTTTCTTCTCAACTTTTCCTTGCCTGACAATTCGAAATTTTTATTTAGATTTTATTTAGGAAGTTCTCGCTGGTAATAGCTACCTAAAAATATTGATGTCTGTTTGCTCTTTGTTTCATTTTCTTCAGTAAACATTAAAAAGTTTTTTTCTAGAATTTATCTATTTTGGTTTCAGACTTAGTTATAAGAAAATGTGAAAGGCCAATATTAAAGTTTGAAATAATTTAAACTGTAGCAGTACGTTAAAACGTGAAATCTCCGATTCCTGTTTTTTAAATTTATTTATTGTAAAAAAACCTTTTGTGCTTTTATCGATTTTTTTAAATTTCTCTTTGTCCGAGTTTTCACCGCAACATTGTTATAAATTTGTATGTTATAAGCATTTATACAAAATCCTGGGATTGTACTATAAAAAATATAATAATAGTATATAAATAGAAATCCCGGATAATTACCGTTCCCGTTAAAAACAATAAAATGCTTACAATTTTAAAGTATAAACATCAATTTTTGTTTAGCTTTTTGTTTTGTTCAGCTTAATTTTCCACCATATTAGTACGATATTTACATTGTTTGCTCAATTGAAATTATAAATAACTAAAAAGTTATTATTTCGACATTTTATCATAACATCATAAAACAGGCCATCGATTATTGGGGTCCGATATTGTATATTATGTTGCCACAGGAAACTATTGAAAATATTTTAAGTGCCTTTATACATACATACACTCCCGATTATGCCATGGGCGATTTTCTACGAGTGAAAATTATGATTGTTCTATTGTATTATTTAAAAATGATATTCGTATATTTAATAATTTATTTAACACAAATACACTATATTTTTATTTCAATGAAAAATTAATAAATTATTCATGCATTTTTCAACCGTATACCTATCTATATGTAGTACTAAAAGCACCATCTTGTATAAGGGCTTATAAACATTTATGGGGGTGTATATCCGGAGAATATGATGACCAGATCAAACCAATACCTAATCGCTAGAGGCCTAGACTGGGGAGATAACTTTATTATTAAATAACTTGAGATGATAAAATAATCCATGAAAAATTGATTTCTTCTTATTTTATGTTACTCCATTACCATATTATGGAATAGTCGTGTAAAAACCAGATTCTCCGTTACGTGTATTTTACCTTGGACAAACTGGACGAACATTCAAGTATAGCTATTTTAATGTTTTGCAAATGCATAGTCGAAGACCTTTATTACTATTACAAAACGGAAGCTAATCGAATTAACGACCTCGTTATTTCTTTATGTAAGTGAATCAAACAAAACCTGGCGAGTTTTTTTGTCTTGTTTATGATATTGACATAGGATTTTAAGTAGAAAAGTAGTTGCTTAGCTCGGAGCACTCGCGGTAATTCAATTAAATTGAATTGATCCGTAAATTATGGAACCACCCCGATCGGACGATTCTCTTTGTATTTGTGTTATGTCGATCGAAAGTAGGTTGACCTTAACTTATTTAGACAATTTTTTAGCAAACGTTAAATGGAGTGGAAACATTTAAATTATGGATTTTGTTGTGAAACGTAACGGTTGATTAAGATTTCGATTAAGTTTGCGTTATTTTTTCCGAAATTAAAAATACGTCCTATAGACGCACAACTCCATCAAGTTTAGAAAGATGCATACAGTATTCATGAGAATATGACGGAGTAAAATTCATGAGCAATCGCTAAAAAGTATGCTCGAGACCTCCTTGGCGTTACTTCAAATTAGCCGTCACATAAATCATCATCCGTCAGGTCGATCCGTTTTTCCTTCATCCGACATAAACAACTCTCATTAGCATAACGCCAAGATAGTAATGCAAATTTTGTTCATATGTATCATGATATACATGTTGATTGCAATTAAGCAAAAGTAAAATCGATTATAAAACTTTCGTGTTTCAGCTCACTATTATATTATAGTCCTTGGCAGTTGCGTTGCAATTTTAATAATAATTTTGTAATTTCGATGATAATTGTGATAAATGCCGGCTCGTTCATCAACTAAAGACTTACTCATTGAGAAACGAGGCAATTTCATGGTATTTAGTTGTGGGAAAAGAGATAGGTGTTGCATGGTTAGCTCTAATTGAATTTACGACGACAGTTTGGACCCCATGAGGCCGTATATTTGGCGACGACATTGCTTCAGAGATGCCAATATCGTACGTTCCCGAAGGAACGATCTGCACTCGCTCGTTTTCATCCCTTGGAGACTTAAGCTTGCTATTGCAGCCTCTAAAATTACTGTGTGTTATTCTTTAAAAAGCGTAAAGGGGTTACTTCCTGTTTGTGATTAACATTCTTTTAAAAATAAATTAAAGTGGAAATTTAATTTCTAGCTCCCAGTTTCGAGGGTTGCAAAAATCGTTAATTAAAATTTTTTAAATTGTGCATCCAAGAAAAATTACAACCGGGCTTATTAATTCGAGATATTATTTAAATTTATTATTCTTCCACCTCGCGAGTGTACAGGGTGGTAGCAAATAAACAAAATATCTACTAGTTTACTAGTTGTAAACTACCATACCGGATAGAATTTATCCCGAGGCAAAGTAAGTTTGTGGGAGCTAATAAACCAATATGTGTAGTGCAGCTGATTAGAACCTTCAATTGGATCTACATAAAACATTTTGCTGCAGGTATAATAGCTACAACAATTAACAACGCTTTCCACCCATAGTTTGCAGGAGAAACTTTGAGGTTGGTTATTTGGTAAACAAAAACCTATCCAATATCACTCTCTGCTGAATAACTTCGACGGTGGATTTAAACAATTTATTCCGAGTTATTTTGACAATGCATAAAAATTTAAACATGTACCCTAATAATGATTTTCGAGCAATGCGTTTGACAACCCTTATAAAATTCCATTTCCGGCGCTGGCAAACATTTTGCTATTGATTGCGTATTGTAATAGAATGCCGAGGAATTTATTCAGAAAAACTAAAATTGGAGCAAACTGTGAGCTTCTTAGTGCGTGTATTCATGGTAACGGAGGCGGTTTTGAGGCGTTTTAATTAATAGGTTACTTGTTAATTATCGCAACAGATTATATAAAAGGGCAAACGCGTATCCTACCGATCGATAAATAAACAGAGAAATGTTGCGTGCAAATACATAGCAAAACACCACCTGCCCTTCACGATATCAAATTATTTTGTTTAGAACTATAGACAAACAATATTGTAAAGCAACAAGAACGAACAATTATTTGCGGTTTACTTACAAAGTAAGTAATAATTTGTAATATGAATATTTGCTTTGTGGATATTGCTTTCGACTAAAATAATTACGCTGTAACAAGCAATCCAAACATTCCCACTCCTAATATTTGATTATTAGCAAAACTCGATCATGTTCTTTGATGTTAATAAATTTTATAAACCCGAGCAACAATTTTACAATTTAATTGAAAAATTATTAAATTTTGTTTCAATTCCTTGTAACTTGGCAAAAAAAATTTAATTTAGGTTTTCTATTAGTGTCAAAATATTTTGCAACAACTGTTATTGACGAATATCCATATCGCTCGGTGTAATAAAAATACCAAAACACAGTTCATCTTGTAACAATTTCATCTCGAGACATACCGAAAATTTTTGAATTATTTTTAACTTTATTTTGTACAAATATTTATAGTACAAGTATCGAATTCCTTCAAATATAATAAATATATATTTATATAAATAGAGAGAAGATTGCGACTGGTTAGTGCATTGCTTAGTTCACAATTTCGGAAAATGAACGAAAATGGAAATATATTATTGAGAGGAAATTCGGAGAAAAAAGAAATAAAGGAAAAAAAATATCACAAAAACGTAGACATATAGTTGTGAACAAAAAAAAATTGTTTTGTACGGGGAGAGATTATTACTTTATGAAAACTTTATTCAAAGTTTCAAAATTAAAATTAATAAATAATTAGCAGTTTTTTAATTTTATCTCAAAGTTATAAAGAAAACACTACAATATATATTATTATAAAGGAAATTTAACCCGTCATCGGACATGTTGTGGCTTGTTTTGGTATTTAACAGCTCATACTGGTATACAGATGTTATCAGTCCTGACGGCCGGATAAACCATGGGTGCAACGGATCCGCCGCATCCAGCGCCTATTCAGGAGACGCCAAAATTGTGCGTTTTTAATTTAATTTTCTATAAAAAATTGTTTTCGACCCCTGATACCATTTTTGCTGATTCTTATGTAAAATGACCTCCGAAATCCGAATAGGACCTCCGTTTTCCCTCATCACCCACCGTTTTTGGGGATGCCTTTTCCCCCAACTATTTTTATCACGTTTCGATAATTTGGAGAAATTAAAACGGTTATTTTAGCCTTTACATTTCTTTTGGTAACCTAGAAAGGTGAAAAGTTAATATTTGTACCAAGAAAGTTGATTTGGAAAAGGATTTGATCGATGATATTTTCTACATATTCCAGCTTCTAGCCTCCCTCATCCTCCTCCAAACACCCCAAAATAATCAAAATTTTGGTTTTCTTTGATTATTATTTTCGATTTACATTAAACGAATGCCAGAACACGGAAAATATAAAGTTAATCTATTGCATAACAGGTCTGGATTAAAAATATTTAAAATTATGAAATATTCATAATACGATATAACGTTATTTCACGGTTATTTCCGATCTTCAGTCGTATATAATGGGGCTACTAAGGGGGCAGTGCCTTCGGATTTCATGCTGACAGTGCTAGTTATAAGAATTTCTTAGTTCAAATTATTTTAAATTAAAATAAAAATAAATTAGAGCGGCCTCCGGAATGGATAACCAGGAAAAGGTAACCAGTTCACAAAACACCAATTTGAATTCCAGAAAATTTTATTTATTATTGCGTTACTAGTTTCGCAAGCAATGTTTGCATTTTCAAACGCTGAATATATTTTAAATTTTTCATTCCTACACGTGACAACGTTCAGATTTGATATATTTTTCTGAGGTTATGGTAAGCATTATAATCATTATTTTTCAATTTATTCATTATATACGACTGATGATCGGAAATAACGGTGAAATAACGTTATATCGTATTATGAGTTTTTCATAATTTCAAATATTTTTTATCCTGACCTGTTATGTGATCATTATGTCTTTATTAATTTTTTTCAATTTTTTTAATTATTGATTTCCTACGATTTGTATTATTCTTATTTTTTAAATTTAACCATCATAAATACATACTACATACCACAAATTTACTTAAAAAAATTTTATTTTTGATTCATTTTCTCTTTAATCTATTGCGTATAGTTGGTATAGAAAGTTTTGTTTAAAACCAAATGTTTGCATTTGTTTTGTACTTATTATACCTATACCTATTTTATTTTGTGATTTATCATTTCACTGCGTGTTACACTACTTTTCGGCGCAACGTCGGATAATGGATATTATGGATAATATTAATAGATAAAATGGATAATCGCTAATGAACTAATAGTTTGTAACATTAATTTGAAAAACTAAAGGGGTCGGTACGGTAATTTCGAAACACTCACGGTTCACTTCCAAAAGTATCGGCACAACATCAATATAAAGTTAAAATTACTTACAAAAGTTTATAGTTCTTCTTTAGTTGGAGAAAGCAGGAGGAACAAAATGTCAAATTTCGGTAACATCCCGTATGTAAAATTGAGATTACAACTGGGTTGTAGAACAAAAATATAATTGCGGTCGATGTTGAGTGCTGGATGCAGGCAAGGCACGGCGTGGTTGTGGTTCCCTATTTTTAAATTCCGCACACGGCGAACTAATAATATTGTTCATAATAATAATAATAATAAACTAATAATTAGGGACCCACCGCGTACAAGCCTATTTTCCAGCGAAACTTACACCACCCAAATTACATTATTTATTCCAACTCAATTGACATAATAGTACTTAGAACTTTTAAATTTTTACGTTCCTATCCGCACTAGGCGTTACTTTAAAAAAATATCGGAACGGAGTCGAGGTGAAGTTATTGTTGAAATTGGCTTCAAGACTCAGTTCGTGACCTGATGTCCGAGGTTATATAAAATTTAGAAAAAGAACTCAAAATAAAAAATTTTAAGTAAATTTGTGGTTTTTAGTATGTATTTATGGTTAAATTTAAAAAATATTAGAATAATAGAATACGTAGAAAATCAAAATTCAAAAAATTGAAAGAGACAATTATCACATAACAGGTTTGAATTAAGAATATTTGAAATTCTGAAAAATTCGTAATACGATAGTACAATATAACGTTATTTCATGGTTATTTCCAATCTTCAGTTGTACATAATCGATTAAATTGAAAAATAAGAAAAAATTTCGAACTAAACAAAATATAGATTGACATGTACAAAATTAGTTATCTATTAACATAGTGTTATAAAAGTGAGTATGTGTTTATATATAAAAAAGAATTGCATCTTTTTGTTATTTTGTTATAATGTTACATTGTTTTATTGTTTATGTTTGATTTACGTCAAAATTACGTAATATTGTCATTGCTTCCACTTTTTACTTAATCTGAAAGAAATTGTTTTAATTAATATTATAAATTATAATACTTCATTGTAATAAGATAAAATTTGTAAAATAAAACAGTTTCTAGTCCTGACGAGGCCCACAAAAAGGTTGGGCGAAACGTAGACCGTTTTAAACGAGTTTAATTAAATAGTCCAAAATCCCAAAAATAGAAATAAGAATTTAAGAAAATTTATTAAACTTCGACCAACAGTTTACTTTACTATTGGTGTTTTTCAGGGTTGAGTGTAGGAAGTTTTCGGAAAATTTTGAATAACAACGCGTAATTTTTCAAGAAATTCGTAGTGACAAAAAAGTTTGAGTTTTTGAAGAAATTTACAATGACGAAATGTTTTAGTATTTTAAGGAATTTTACGACGCTATTGAACTAAATTATTTTCCTACGCCCGATAGTGAAAGTAGGCTTTTCAAGCTGTCAGTTCCTAGTCAGTTGATAGTTGAAAGTTTGCATTTGCCGCTTGGTGAGCGGCAATGTTTCATTTCCGCTCGCCCAGCTGAAAGTAGATTTGTTTAAAATAAAATACATAACATAAACAGTAATTACAATTTATTTGTAATCTTGTAAAGTGACTTTTGTGCTCGGAGACGATTGCAGCGCTCGCCTGCGGCTCGCGCTTCAAATTACGCCTCCAAGCACAAAAGGCTCACTTTCCGCTTTAAATATGCAATATACCATTATGTAACGGAACGAATATACAAGATGGATTAAAGCAAAGTATCCAAGTTTTAATGTTAATTGTTAAATTTATCTGTTTTGCGTACAAATTAAATATTCTTCTTAAATGAGGTATTACGATAAAATAATTCACAATTAAACTCAAAACAACATCAATTGTACGTAATAGAGTCGCCATATTCTTGATATTTGGTAGCGTCATAAGCGCCACTAACGGTAAGGTAATTCACGAATATTCTACACAATATATTTGGTATTGAAGGGGCCATTTATATATCTGATCTGCACCCGGCGCTAAAATAGCTTGATTCGGTACTGTCAGGCCTCACCCGTCCGAAAGAGGGTTAATGATGAAATCGTATTCTGCTTTGCTATCATAACTATTAGACAAAAATTAGACAACTATTAGACAAAAGACAAAAATCGTCGAAAGCTTAAAAAAATATAATTTGATTATATTATTGAATTTAACTTGTTATTTAAAGTTTTATTGTTCATAACTATTAAGGGAGACAAGATTTCGGAATAACAAGATGCGCTTTATACGCAAAATAAGCGGAGTACTCATTTTTTGAGGAATTTTTCTTTTTATTTCAGTTGTTTGAGCCTCTATTGCTCTTTCTCTCAGCGTTATGCCCGGAGCGACTACCCCAGGCACCCCCCATTGTTGAGAACTGCTTTAAAAAAGTGCATTTAAAATATTATAAATTACTAGTACCTACTAAATTCTTGACGAATTGTGGTAAATACTTTTCATATTTCTATTCAAATAATTTAATTATGTTGAATGAAATTAAATTAAGCTCTGGTTTCAAAACTAATACCACTCGTAAAAAGCGTCGTTAAAAATACCTCATTACTCGCATTTATTGATAAAATCAACAGACGGTTTTCGGAAAATCCGATCAGTGTATAAATCAATACTATGTGTTTGTTGCGTCGATGACGTCATAAGAGAAATTTCGGAAAATCCGATCAGCCTATAAAAAGCACCATGCGTTCGTTCAAAAGTGCGTATTAAAAATCTAAAATTGTTTTCTGTGTTTCATTTTCGCCTTTAATATTAGAAACTCTAAATTACTCGAAATTAAAATTTTTCACTTACTATCATAATAATATTCGATTCTAACAAGGGGATCCCATCGGTGAATTTAAAAAAAGTAAATGTCGAGTTGAAATAAATTTCTGCTTATTTGATTTGATGGGTTTATTTTCAGATATATTGAAATTCAAAAATTCAGTGCTAAATCGTATACAAGCTTATAATAAAATCATTAGCATACTGGTTTATCCAACAATAATTATTGTGGCGGTTAGAATTTTCGTGTTATATTTTAAAAATTTATTTTATTTATTTGTTAATTTATTGTAAAAATACTAGATTTTCCAGAGGGGTTTTCCAGTTATGCTAGTAAAGTAGCAAAAATTAAAAATTAATGCTGAAACTAATCGAACACAATTAATTCTTCAATTCGGTTTAAGCAACAGTGAGGTACTATCTGGAAGACCTGAGAAAGAAGCCGACTAGCCGAAAGATAGTGATTTTGAATAATCAGAGGAAAATTATATATTCAACGCCGAAGTCTATAAATCATCACCCTCTGCAAAAACTACCACTTTTGTGCTTAGTTAAACAAATAACTATTTTAACCATTTATCTAGTTGTTTCCTAAACTAAAAACAGTGTTTATAGTTGCCATTGCGGCAATCCACTTGACACATTGTGTGTCAATTATGGTTTTACCTAAAGAATAGGGCTTTGCGGATTAAGCTCGAAAAGTAATTATTGAATGCTTGAAACAAAAAGTCCACATTCCTGTATACTAAAATTCCATGTGACTACCCCTCAGATTAAAATGTATAACGCAAAATATTTCAAATAAAAATTATTTCAAGTGGAAATTTTAAATATAAATTTAACTGAAAATTGTTATAAGAAAAGGAAAAAAATTTCTATTAAAACTAGCGTGTTGCTTATTTGACATTTTTAAACAATTTTTCGTTATTTACAACCGGTGCTCTCAGAGACGTCTTTCATAATTTTTTTCATCAACACGAAATGTGAGCTCGTAAAATATTTTGATGTTTAAAATTCATGTGTATTTTATTGGCAATTAAATTGAGTTTGTACGAAGGAAAAGCCGTTCGACGAATGATTTGCAACCTTATTTGCCGTCTGCGATTATAATTTCCTCCCCATTGTGAAAACCTTACCTGAATTTCCCAGTTTTGAATGTTCCGTAATTTTTATATTAATTATTGTTTTAAGGGAGACAATCGATAAATCATTCGAATCGTCATTATAGCGAGCGAAAATCAATAAAGGTTGTAACTTTTAAAAAGCACTAAATCAACGGCCGTAAAAGTAACCTCTAAAAGATTTTTATTGTTTAATCTGGGAAGTATTTTATGTGCGAATAATGAACAAACGCGCGTTTCCGGAACGATAATATGAAAATTGTAACAAAATAGTTTACCTTCCAATTTGGAAAGTTTAATTTAGTACAACAAAAGGTTAACGTTGAAAATTACGAATTTCTTGTTTGGTGGCCTACACGTTATCGAAAGCGTTCGTCCGAAAGCCGCCATTGTGCGTATTGTTGTGTCCGTGTGATTTATACGGGCCATAAATAAGAGGGCGCGAACTCAATGATGCCTCCGGCTCCAAACATCCTGCACAGGCATTTTCCGCCCAAATATGCGGTGAAAATTTGCATCACTTCTATATTTACATCTTGGTAGGAAATTGGAATGCCGCATTATAAAAATATAAATTGAGAGGAAATTATCTCTGATTCAAATTTTGATACGCATCCACACAGATAAAGAAAATTGATAACAAAAGATTTTGCTTTAATTCGCCTAAATCCAATTTTAGGTAAGCTTGCACAGTTAGTTGGTAAGACACGTTTGCAGCTGATAGTACTTCAGGGAATGTATGTAAAAGTACTGAAAAAGCAAAAAAGACATTTTAAAAATAGCCATTTTACAAAAGAACGACTTGCGGTGCAACCCGTCTTTCAATATAAAATTTAATGGCATTTCGATGCAATTTACACGTTATCACGTCGACAAATTTTCACCAACAGGAAAATTTTCTATTCAAAAGTAAAAAATTTAGAAAGTACCTAAGGGAGTGTTGAGGTGAACTAATTAAATTTTTTGTTCCGGTGTACGATAACCCCGAGCGCTTCAAAACCATCGAAAGCAAATACCTTAAAATTTACCTCTCATACAATATTTTAATTTGTTTAGGTTTTCTTTTAAATCCCAAGAAAGCATTTCCTCGTATTTTTTTTACTCTATTATGAATTAAATTACACAAATAATGAGAAACATAATTGAATTGAATTATTTGAATTTACAATTTAATTTGATTTTGTTCGGTTTTCCATCCTATCAAATTTTAAACTGATGTACCTACTACGATATGTGTATTACTTTTTAAGTTATTTGTAAGGCATCTCTGATTGGCCGCACAAAAGTATTATTTTAGTGCCTTATGTCGCATATCTTCAAATCTTTGAACAGCTGTTACATGAAAACATTATGGTCATCGTAATCAAACTTGGTCCTTGAAAAATATATGGAGTTTAAAATATTAGAGATAACCAAGTTATGGTAGCTTTCAAAGCAACCTTAGTTTACATCATTTACGAGGGTCGTTTAATTTAAAAATTTAACAATCCTAGCTCTCCGCTAAGTGAAATAGAGCTATGAAATTTGTATAGGTTAGTCTCTCATCGAGTGTGAACATGTTCGTTTGGGTAGAAATCAAATCGATTGAAATTTAACTGTTTTATAATGTTTTACCATGGAACTGCCATTAAAAGTTGCGTCCAAATGTGAACTTAGCGATATAGTTCCTTTTTTGGCTAGAAAAAATATAAATAAAAAAAAATTCATCAAGAATTGTGTAGTGTATACGGTTAACAGTGTATGAGCCTTGAAATGGTAGCGCAATGTAATTCGTAATTGGTCCAGATCAGTTGCACAATGAAGAGCGACCTGCGCATTCAAGCACCGACAACGTTGCCCTCGACAAAGAACTGATTTATGAAGTTGCTTGGTACACAAACAACGAATTAACTCTACGATTACCAAGTAGACAATTCGAACAATTCAATTCAACAGAGCAAATCGAAGGCGTCGTAACTGATTATTCAAAAAGTTGAACGCATCGCACTACCGACTCGGCATTGATAAATTAATTTTTGCTAAGACAAATGTCTCGAAAAATTTGGCGATTATGTGGAAAATTAGTAAAATTGTCTGTAGATTTCAAATATCACCTTGTTTTTGTGTTTTGACCTCTCTTTGGTAGTGTAACACGAGCGTTAAACTTTGAAATTAAACGACCCTCGTACATTCGTTCCATAAAATTATAGAATGAATTTAAGATTTTTCCAAGTTAAAAGTAGCTTAGATTTTTATTTTACCTAACTCGACGGTAAACTAAGTAAGTTAAGTTGTAAATAGCACACAGCAAATTAGTTTTAAAATAGACCCTAATCAATAGCCGCGTAAGAGTATTTCAGTTATATCATCTTATTCTACATAATACTATGTTTAAGTACCAATTCGTTTACGTGAGTTAAAATAAACTATTATTTGCAAAAAATCGATAGTAAAAACAAATGTTACGCGGGAAAAACCGATATTTGTAACGATACAAGTCAATAATTAATAATTTATTTATAAAATGCATTTAAAATATAATATTATTAATTATTGAATTTTTTACAATTTTACTTGAAAAACGTAGCGTAGGTACAATAGAAATAGCTCTAAATTATTCCTTGATTTCCTCAGAATTTTATTCACTTTTTCACAACGATTCCCCCTCCTTCCCCGCACGAACCGTCACCAGAATGCATACGTTTGCTCTTCCAGGCAAAGAGACAGTAAGTCCCTTCTATCTAATTTGATCTATCGAAAGTAATAGATTTTTAAGTGCCTTCATAGTAAAATCATTTTATTTATCAATTATATCTGATAGGGTATTCTCGGAAGCAGTCTAGGACAATTTGCCGTCGCCACTTCTTCGTCGCGAATAATCAAAATATTCGAATATTTAAAATTTTGAGGCCTTCAACCTCAGAACTCTTTAAATTTTTATTTATACAAAATTAAATTATTTAATTATTAATAAAGGAACAGCAACTAAAAGTACACAAAAAAAACTCAAAATAACAAAATGTTATTATAAATCTAACAATTAAATTAGTTTATGTAAAGAAAAATTTTGTTGATGCAACAAAAATAATTTTATTGAACCCCATCAAAGTTGTTTTTGTTTCTATATATATGTTACTGTTTAATTCAAAATTAACCATGGAATTTTTATATTTCAAAATTGCAATTTTTGTAGTCGAAACAAAAGTAATCTTAATATTGCAATTTGTAAACCACAATTGCAATTTGTAAATTCACAAAACATATTAATGTAGTAGGTAATGAAAACATTTACTACACTTAATTGTTAAGAAGTGCAAATTCCTCAAATTACTATAGCTAATATTACAAATTCTTTACTAGGTCAAGAATACTTGGACATGTTATTTGTTTAGTCAGCAATTGTTATTACTCCAGTTATTAGATATATTAGCAATGTAAATTAGTTAAATAAACGATTCTCATTCAAATTAGTTTTGATTGACGACGTCCGTTGAAGTATCCGAAAGTTTACTTCATCTTCAACTTAGAAGAGTTTATCTCTTTTGCTCCAGTCTTCAGAGTTCATCTCTTTGTGATTTGGTACAGAAGATACATTCTCTTTTAAATAGTTACGGTCAATGACGCAAATTGTGCATTGACGTCAATGCCCATTTACGCTGGCCATTAGCGTCATTGACCGGCCATTGACGTCAACACCGGTTAACATTGGGTGATGATGTAAATATTTTCATTTGATTGTAATATTTACGTCTTTGGCCGGTCAATGACGTTAATGGCCAAAATGGATTGAACAATGATGATATTATAGAATAAATACTATAGGGAACAGCAAATTGGCGATGCACTTCAACCCGGGACAATTATTTGTCGTGCACGCGTTTTTCGTGTAAATGACAGCAACTCGGCCCTTTTCAAAACCTCATAAGTATACAGGGATTTTCATTTAATTTAGACAAACGCAAACTCATTTTAGGGCGGATCCGTGATTCGTCGTATTTGTGTCAGCCAAACCAGCCCGGAGGAAAAATTAATTATATTTAATTAATTTATTTTACGGTGGATCCGTGATTTGCCGTAGTTGCACTAGCCAAAACTGACCCTGAATCGTGATATGCATCATGTTTGAAAGTCATTTTGATTTCTGTGGTTCCATTAATATTTTACAATGAAATATATAATCTGAATCCAGAGCCGGCCTTATTTTAATTTCGTTAGTTTTGCATTTTGTTGACGATGTGGAATCTGTAGAATAGTAATTTGATTATTGCCCACCCTGTATTGGGCATTAACGTCATTGCCCGGACAATGATGTAAAAACCACATATGAAGTTTTAAATGTCAACATCACCCAAAATGTATGGTCATTGACGTCAATGCCCGGTTAATGACGTTATTGTCCGGCCATTGACGTTAATGGCCGAATTGTCATCATTGACCGTAACATATATACAACAAAGTTTTTCTTTACATCAACTAATTTATTTGTTAGATTTACTAACATTTTGTTATTTGAGCATTGTTTTTCAGTATATGGAATAAATAGTTTTTCTTTTTTATTTTATTCAGCTTTAAAATATGACTGAAATTTACTTCCCTACACTAAAATACTATCTTAACCTCTCTCTTTTCCAAGTAAAATAAAAAGTTTTCAACTTCTACAAGTTTTACATTTGAACTTCTTAATTTAAGGATTTTCTATATTCACATTTCCTTAAGAATAAAATCTTATATAATAACATTTAACATCATACTTGTACGTATATACCAGTACGAAATAATTAATATATTTAATAAATAATACAATGCAAATTAGTTTTATTATTACCCAGAATAAGTGCTTTTATGTGTATCAGCGAACAGTTTATCCCTTTCTTAGCATAGATATGTAAATGTAGTAAATTTTTAATCAGCGAAATTAGAATTAAAATTAAATTACTAAATTAGAATTATGAATTCTTAATTGAGAATATACGCAATGTAAGAAATTAATGTTAGTTCTAGTTCGGCAGTAAATATAACACAAAACAACAATAAATAAAGCAAGTAAATGGTTTTAAATTAACTTATTCAGGATGCAACAATAAAAATAATTCAATAATAATTGATATATTATTATATTGTACTGTACTGTATATTAAAGATTGTAGAGTTTACTTCCCACTTCTGGAAAAAATTCTTTGGATGCTTAGTTTGACATTAAAAAATTAAAAACTAAATTTCATAACTTTGGAAACAGATACTGAGGATGTGGCGCCCACATTGTAATTAATCGTATTTACAATGTTTTGTAAATACTCACTAGTGTATTTACAGGGGGCAAAGGGGCAATTGCCCCCCCCCCCCCCCCGAGGATGGCTCGGATTGTTTTCCTGAAGCCCTCACTGATAAAAATAATGTTTACTGCAAGGTTTTAAAATTTAAACAACTTTAAATTATTTTTATTTATTTGTTTATTATTTATTTATTCTTTCGGTTACCACTGAAGCTCACGAATGGATTAACGAGATTCTAAAAATATTTTATCTGTTTCCCCCCAAAAGCATTTTCTAAATACGCCACTGTAATTACTTTTTATTATTAACTTATTAACTGGGATATTTAGAATCAAAATCAAAATCGTACAGTTTTTACTCCTAATAACTGCTTTTAGAAAATATATTTTCTACAAATTTTGTGCCTACCTAACTATTCCGTAAGAAATTTCTGAAACCCTCGGGCTGCTCAAAGGAATTGATAGGTAACAAAATTATTACCAGTCCGGGCATGTCTGGAGTATGGAAATCATGTTGTACTTACCTGAAAAATAAATATTTTGTTAATATTGAATAAATTGCATATAAGCATAAAAAAATATCGCAAAACAAATAAATATAAAATAACTATTTGATTATTATAAAATTTTGTAACAATTATCGTTGAATTTTGAACCATTAAATTGTGTAAAAAACTTCATAGCTTTTTGGATTGTAACGGTAAATCACAGCAATGTTTTGCAAATGTGGCAATTATTGTAAAACCCATAAAAGCAACCCTTTTTCAATTTATTACAGCGTTTTTTTAAATCTGAGGCCCACATTAACATTTTAAAAACGCTTTCCTCCGATAAGGTGCTAATTTGAAAGCGTAATGTGTGCGATGCGATCGAGCATTTCCAAAAATTAGACGGACAAGTTAACAAATTGTTTTGATAAAATTAGAACTTCTAGCTTCTTAGCGATAAAAATGAAATAATTACAAGTTTCAACCTTTTTTCCTGTTTTCGATGTAAATTATGGCTATTTTTTGCAAACGTCAATTCAGAATGGTTAGCGTAGCAAAACTCATTCCGGCAGATATCATACACAGGGAATGACAAATATTGGCGATATATATCTAATGCATTCGGATCGTCTAACTTGAATGCTGTAAACCGATTGAAAATTTCAATAGGGTTTGCTTAATTGTGCTTGATTATCGTGTGTCCTCTTGTGTTTATCAATTCCTTTGTATTTAAATGAAGCGTTAAATTGTTGTCTCCAAGTAATTAAAGTGTTACTTCTTACGTTTTAATATTTATAGAAGCAATAAATTGAGAATTTTACGAACAGGAAATTAATCGCCTTACTTAATCGTGTCAACATTCTGATCACATTAATCCTTAACCCTTTCAATATTATAATCTGTTAATGATGTAAATCCTTTTATTAGTTCCGGAGTCATTCAAACGGGAAGACAAGAAAGTGTAAGCACTGGTAAAATTGAATTTTTAATAATGGAGGCACAGGTTAGAGCATTTTCATCATAAATACTGATACAAGCTCAGATTTTCCAGTTTGAGCAAGAAATTTACTGTGCCATTTCCGACGCAAGTTTTTTAATAGTTACAATATAAACATGAAAGATTTATAATTTTAAGCTTTAAAATATTTTTTTACCAACAGAACATATTTTAAGAGTGTACGAAGCGCACGAATAGAAAAAGAAATTTATATCCCAATTTTTAGTTTTCTTGACATTTTTTTAGTTGCGACGTTTCTAAGAATGCTAGGAAATAACCCACGTACAAAACAATGTTAACCGGGAAAGACCTTCTAAAATATTAATATCGACATTGCCCGGGTTTTGGAGCGCGTTTTTATTATGTTGCAGCCAACGACTAAGGGAAACAATCTCGGTAATTGAACGGACCAAGTTAAGGGTGCAAGAGTGAGACGGTGTATATAAACGAGATAAGAAAGAGATCATTAATATTGACTTGAAACGCTGAACAGGTGGTAGTTCGATATGACTAAATATTAAAACGTTTAGCGGGTTATTATGTTACAAGATGAGCCTAATCCTTTACAAAAGGATTCTAATTAAAATCAAAGAAGGAATTCTCTTTTCCGAGATTTTGCCGTATGTTGTTCATATTATTGCATTTCATTTATTATTATTGCCAATTTAATAAATAGAAACTATCTGAAATTACAAAAAATTTCACTAACTAAAAATTCTTGCGCTTTCTTTTTTAATTTAGGATTATACTTGACGATTATGGATCTATGAACACTGAAATATATTCTAGTAGGGTGCTAACCTTGCTGGATGTATAGCCTACAGATCGAACTTGAGCTTTTAATGTTTAATTAATTGAAAAAATTTGAATTCAAAATTGAGATACTCAAAAATTTATATTTTGTGAATCTACCTTCTTTTCTACTTTTAGCACCTTCGCGCTTGCAGAAAATTAAAAATATTACTTATTCAAAAACTCGTTAAATCTCTGGTATAATAATTCGATAAAAGTTCGGAGAAAGAGTGTTTCAGCCAATCGTTATTATTTCTTATTTATTGAATTATTTATTACTTTCCTAATTTTTATATCTTCATACGGCTGGCAATTTTAGTACGAAAAGTTTAATTGATTATGATGTGACTTTTATTGATACTCAAACTACTTCCATATAAAACCCACACTTGATGTAACGTAAATATTTTTGTTTGCGCTTAGTTTTTGCTAGCAAATAAACAAATTATGGAGGGAATTTAAAATTAAATTGTTGAAATTAGCTATAATTGTGTTAATTCAATTAATAACGTCGTACTCGACAAGAATTTAAGTGCAATTAGCAGCAACGTTTTTTTGTATAAAATATAATATTTTTTTGAGATAAAATAATAATTTATTTTTAAATTGTGAGGGCGACATTTTTAATAAGGGAGGGTGTGTTGGTTATTAGTGACGTTTTTCATTTGCTTCATAAAATGGAGAGATGCAGCTCGTAAAATATAAACCACGCGAGTCCGAATTGTTGCCGGCAGGAAAAACTGTAATTGCAAATTGTTCCCTATTTCCAAAGCTCGGGTTGCGGGTCGTAAAGTGAGCCAAGTAATGCTACACAGATTACAAAGCTTCAATGGGTTTATTATTGCTGCAACGCCATGTACACCTACAGCTTCTTAATTCTTCACATTAATGCCTTAAATACTTTGTTTAATGTTGCGAATTTCCGGATGTTCTTAAATGCCAAATTTGTCGAAAAATTTAATTGCTTTTTAAACGACGTTTCGTATTAACATAACCGGAGGGTGACACGAATAATTTTCCTACGGGAGCTTGACAAGAAATTCGGTACAAAACTAATTTATCGACTCTAGAAACTCACAATTTCGTGCCAACTTTTATAGTGCATAAATTTTAAGGCAACAATATTTTTCGTAAATTAAATTTAACAGTTGGCACTAATACTATAAGGATAGTAAATTTTTTATTTTTTGTGTAAAACTTGTCATTATTCTCGAGCGATTAAACAAAAATTGTGTTCATCGTGAACACTTTGTAAGTTTTACGCGTTTCGCCGTAACGGTCGAAAAATGTTGTTTGTCTACCAAGAGATTTTATTTTAGGTGACGCAAATTTGAATTTTAAATTAAAGCGTTCTTTGAAGGAAGGAAGGAATGAAAAAATTTCGGAGGTGTAGTAAAGCATTGGAGATGTGAAGAATTTTGAACCTTTTTGCATTCAATCGGTTTGCTAAATCCGCATTTGATGGCAATGCTAGAAGGAAGTTGGACATTTGAAATAAAATGACCAAGTGCACAGACCGAATCGTTGGCTCAGAGGAGACGCGTCATAAAATAATCATTGAGCTGAGTGGATTTCGTAGTGGACACCACTGCGGTCGGTTTGGGATTATGGGGTTACAAGAGGGTTGGTTATACAAAATCCTGCAGATGGGAACGAAAATATATATAAAGTGAACTAAAAAAAGTCGTCAAATTAAACTTAAGTTGTTTTATGCAGTGCTCTATTTGCAAATTGTTTCTTTTTATTTGAAAAATTTATGCCCAACTGCCTAGCTTAAGGTTGAATATTTTTGTGCAATATTGAAAGGCTTAAATTTTTCCATTTGATTGCAAATGGGTCCGAAACTGCTTAGTCGATGAATAAGTTGACGAAAACTATTTATTGTAAGATGCCAACTTTTCAACCCCCAACACAAATCCAAAGAAAATGTTGTTTACCACGAAAAAACTTTTTTATTACTACTGCTGTAATCAAAATTTAACATTGCAATTAGGATGAAAAGTCGTCAAAGTTTCCTTTAACAACGTGCATACATTCATTACATTTTAATGGAATGTTAAAAACGGAATCGATATTATGTGGAAGGGATTTTATGCAGATGTAGGTGTGATTGCGTTTTAGATATCTTGTTTCCGGAGGGTTGGCAAACTAGAATTTTAACGAAAGCAATTTTACATGTAATACCGTAATGCAAGAAAACACGATAAAACTATTTCAACTTTAAATTTCTTAAACAATTTTACTCGACTTACATTTTCGACTCCAATTCAAGTTTTATTTTATAATTGAAAACTTTTCTCATTTATTTTATAAACTAATTAGCCTCATTTTACATTTTGACATGAAAATATTCAAAAATTACCTCAACTTCTAAATTAGTTTTTGGTCATTTTGATCATCTTCTAATTTTATTCCCCATTATTTACGACAATCAAACGTTCCTCTCAACTGAATCAAACTTAAAAATCAAAATCAAAAAAAAAAATTATAAAAAAAATTACAATGGAGTTGTCGCTTCTGAACTGAAAAATTCACTTGAGCAAAGGGGGAAATGAAAACAAAGCTAAGAAAAATTGAACCCGAAGTTTTACCTCTGAAGGACTTGATAAGAACATCGACTTCGGACATTCGACCGTCTTTAATATGTTCTGCGACAGTAGAAAAAGGTAGACAGACCACTCCGTTGAAGTATTTAACTGACCTTGTAAGGATCAAATAAAGCTTCTTTATTTTATTGTATCGTACACGTAGCCCTGTGTATAGAAATTAATTTAAAAGGAATTTCAAGTTTAGATTGCAACGTTATAAATGTGAATTTTCCAACTTGACATATTCAAGTGATTGCATCAGTCAATCTGTCTTCGTTTCCTGTTGAATGGAAACTGTTGAAGTTGGAGGTTACATTTTATTTACATGAAAAATGATAGTTAATTTGTTTGAAATTTATTCAAACCAAGGTTCTCGAAAACTGTGATTTTAATATCAAAGCTAGCCGACGCGACGCTTATTGGAATTGACAAAATCTCGCTTAATGGGCTTCGAAGTATAGTTAACACTTCGGTGATTTTTCAACTGCTCAACTAGTCTTAATTACTATTTCATGTCTATCCTTTAAGCAATTGATTAACAAGTTATTACTTTCTTCAGTTGTTTCTTTTTAATAAAACATCCGAATAAGATTTCAATTTTTATTGCTTACTGAGCCTGTCAATCCTAAATTCAGTGATAATTTTGTTTTTCTACAACTGTAACTTGCATCGAATCTATGTTCCTGATCTCGTGCATATCCTGTCAATGCAACAATTTGGAAAATAAAGTTTGGAAAAGTCAAGGTCAATGAAGGAAATAGGTAATTGATTAAAAGCAACGATGATTATTTTCGCGTTATTACATAATTTACTTTTAATAATTCCCAAACGGCCTCTTAGTTTTTGAATCTAATTTATCCTTTTCAATAATTAATCATCTAAATCCGAAAGCTGTGCTAAAGACTTGCGATTCTATTTCCGCTTTTGCCAGAGAGTGCTTTGCTTTCCAATTATCGGGCGTTATGTTACCTGCTCATTCGATGCTGGCTGCTGGTGATATCACTAAAAGTTGTATTTTCGGGATAATTTATAATCGCTTTACAATTGCAAAAATTAAAATAAAATACAAAGTTGTGCTTCATTAGCATATTTAATTGTCGGGAAAATCAGAAGAAATAAATTTCCCTTTCAATGCTTTCGATCTCGTCCTTGTCGTAAACAAATTGTAAGTTCACTTTTGAAAAATTAATTTTTTTAAATTTGAAATCCCTTAACGTAATCGTCCTACGAAAGGGTATCGGAATTTGTTCTTTAACCGAATCCTTCTATTTCTCGTGTAATTTTTTCTCGGTGACCCTCTCCAATAGCACAAATAGCGCGTAATTGAAAATCAGGACGATCTAAGGAAGGCCGATGTTGTGATACCTTCTTACGTGACCTTAATCTAATTCGTGAATAAGTCCCTTGAAAAAAATGTATTAAACCGAAAGGGTTTTTTGAAAAATTTAATGAATGCAGAGCTCTAATGGAAGATTTTACGCTGGTTCTGCTGTTTTGAAAGATCTTAATCTCCAGTATCAATTTTCGATGACAATTTTTGTGATTTGTGGCGCGCCTAAAGGAAAGAATAAGTTTCCGCCTCCGCATCTGTCATCTAGTTTTTCTTTTGCTCTTCACATTGCGGTGGCTATTTAGAAAATTCGCATCGGTCACCAAAAAAATGTAAAAGTTGTCTGGAAACGTTTCTGCCCTTATTCGACTTTTATTTCAACTCACATCTCAGTTCGGTCTCGGAATAACTTTGTCATCGTGAAATTTTTGATGTTTATCCGTTATTTCTTTTTCGCGTGTAATCAGTCTTCGAGCTTCATTTGATGACTCTTATTAATTTCAGTAGGGGTTCGTAGTAACACAATATGGATTTGAGTCGGTAGATACGAGAATATCACGAAAGTTGGTTTTATTCAGAGAAACCTCAATCTATTCGTGGAAATGTTATTTATGGCAAGTCGAAATTGAGACGAAATAGAAAGGAAATTAAAATACTTGGAGAAATTCTTATCTGCAAAATTATGTTGCATAACATTTTTGATTTAACTTTTCAAATTGCAAAATTTATTTCGTTTTATTACAATTTTAATTGAAATTTTTTTTAAATACTTTGCGACAGAACCAAATTGTTTTTTTGTCCGTTTTCCCCAAGTTTGGTCGTTAACGATATTTATATGAAGGTATAAAGTTTTTCAATCGATTTAAGTCGATTGCTTTAGTTAGTTTTCTTTTTACTGTTTAGGGAAAGTTTGAAATTTTTTTCTTATTATTAAATTAAACGGTTATGGCTCGAATAGAATTTGACCTAAAAATTTTCAGTTTCAAACTGAAAACCCAGACGAGTTACACTTTATTTAATAATCGCATAAAAGGATATTAACTTTTGCAACTTTTCTCCAGCATAAAGTTATTAACCCAGATGGAATTAAATTTAAATTTAATTTTGATTTAAAGGCAATTAGAAATTTACTGCCGTTTTGGATCCACTTATTACAAGTGTTATAGTTAACTAAATTAATAAGGTAGAATGAACAAGAAGAGATTTGCTGGCGCATGTAAAACGTAGTCGTGCCAAGTACTTCGTGTTTAGGGGTCACGCATTTTGACCCCAAGGGTCGTACCATTCTGATCTTCAATACGATTATTGTTAGTAGCTTTTGTGTGTATGCAAAAAAATTAAATCGTGTTAATGAAAAACAAACACGAAGTACATTTTTGCTGATTAATAAGCTTTCTCGTTATAGTTATTTTTTGAAAGCTTTCCTCAACAACTTTCAAAATTTGCATTTGCAAATCCCGAGACTAACATACAACAATCGAGTTTAAATCTGTTAGGTTTGCTAATTTATAATTAATACTTGGTGCATGTAAGGTACACAAAGATATGCATGCATGCATATTGATTAAACCAATCTTGAGCATAACGCGAGCAACCCGACTAACCAAGCTTCAAACCGATTCAAACTTTCCTTTTGTACTTTCCTTTTCTTTACCACCGCCAACTGCTAAATCAATTCTTTACGATTTTCTCTGTAATCATAATATAGAAAAATGCTAGAAAACAAGAATTTGGTGATCGCGATTTAGCTGTAGAAAAAATAGCATGGAGTAAATAATTTTGAAAATAATATTTAAAAAAAATAGAAGTAACAAGGATAAAATAAATTGAATTTTGTTCAAACTGTTTTTATTTAAGCTTTTCTGATTTTATTCATCTTTTTTTAATTTTAAATTTATTTACATTATTTTAATATTATTATTACAATTCTTACGATTTTTCACTTGTTTAGTCTCCAAGTTTACCAATTTCACCCTTTTTTTTTAAATTTAATTTCTATAATTTCTAAAAATTAGAAACTTGTCGTTTACCGAGAAATGGCTTTTATTTTATTGAAGCAATTTAAAAAAATGAGCAAACTCGATTGTAAACTTTTTAAAAAGTTAAAAATTAAATGTAAGTCGAAATAAAATCTAAACGCAGTCCTTTTTCTTTTTCCTTGCTCGCCAGATTCCTGCCCTTAAGCAGTCGACGCGTTAGCACTTAAAAGCTGATAAATGAAAAACTTTTAAAACCGGTAAATGAAGTACACATTTTCCCAATCAAGTACATTGGAAACTTGTTATTTGTTTATTATAAATAAATAAACAGATTATTTACAAGCTGATCAAACCGTGTTGTTTAATTAAGAGCAACGATTACGAAGACAAAGTAAAGAGCGAGAACACTTAATATTGCACAAGTTCCTTAATATCAAATGTTTTGTTTGATGTTCGTTTCATTAGTTGTGACGAGAACAAGGTAATCTGTAATTAGGCTGTAATAAATTGAAAACGAGAAGTGGTGGAAAGCCGCACTTATGGTTTGCGTATGTCATTGGTTGTGAATAAAATATGTCGGGTGAAGTAAAAATTGTATAGTATATTTTTCAGGGAAAATCGAAAATAAAAGTAATCAGTTTGTCTTGTGAATCATAAATTTTTTATATAACGGGTATTATAACAATAACTATACTTTACAGATCGACTGGCAACGATCAATCTGGATCAAAGAAAGAAAACTCGGCACGTGCTTTGCGATACGGCTGATGGACGAGGGAGCTTGCACTGATATCGCACCCAAGTTGTTTACCAGTCGCCCGCCATTCCTTTTTCTCGCCTTATCCCTTTGCAACATTTAGTACCACTTCGAGACGAGATGAAGGAATCGTAAGATAGATGCGTGTGCTGCACAAATGTTTTCCTTTAAATCCCATAACGAACCCGCATCACTCTCATTGTTGAGAAATAACCGAGACCAAGAACAAACGATATCATTTATGCTCCAAAACTACTTTTATAAATTATTACATCTAGGAAAAATTCTATTTTTCCTTTTCAGATAGAGAAAGCGTTGCAACCAAACTCAAATTTTTATACGTTGCGTACCCCGGCACCAGTAAGATACACACATTTTAGTAACAGTTTGTTTCGATCTAATCATAAATTTACTGAAAGAAATTCAATATTACACTACTTACTTATTTATTATAAGAAACCAATAAACAGTCATCAAATTTTCTTGCAAAAATTATAAATAAATTTTAAACAGAGGCTTGCAGGCAGTTCTAAATCCGTTTTACCTTTCCTGAACTTCCTCCTCAGATCAAGTGTTTGATTGTCCTGCAGTAAATATAAGAAGCTGAAGAAGAAAACTACACGTTGCTGTATTATTTAATAGATATCTCGGGGTGCATCTTAAAACCCATAAAATTTTTAATATTTTTGAATTTAACTTTTCCAATAGAAACCCAATAGTAAAATTTTATTTAAATTTAATATCTATCTTCGAAATGTTGTTATTACAAACAATTTTAATCTTGAATAGGTAGTACCTATATAAAATTTCATTTTAAATTAATTGTCTTCTTAAAATATGATTTCCAATTTTTTGTATTTCTACTTTTCCAATTTATTTTCATTTAAGTTATAATTTTTCAACGAAGTTTACAAATATTACAGTTTATATTACATATTATATTACAGACCGGTATTATTTTTTTGAACCGACCTCTTTATCAAAATTTCCCAAAAATTTAAAAAAAATTAAAACAGCGAAACAAAATAGAAAATTGAAGGTAACTCATCTCCCACAATACAGAACAATACAAATAATATATATTAATACTTAAAAATATTAATAATATTATATTAATGAAATAATATACAGTAGAATCCGCGTAATGTGATCACTTCGGGCCAAGGTCATTTTAATAATATTAACTGATAACTGCTAACTGATAACAATTTGCAAAATTTAGAAATAGGCGAATTTTAGAAGACTTGGATTAGAACAAGATAGAAGAAAAAAAAGAAAGAAAAAAGTGGCCGGTTTCCAAAAAAAATGATCACAATAACCGACTGATAACATTATCCGAGATCACATTAAGCGGATTCTACTGTATTAATAACGGCAGTGGAAGATGTTTAAGAGAGGGAGGTAAGTAGTTTAGGTCAGATTGACTGTTTAATAACAAGGATGATTGTTTTACTTTAATTTTAATTATTTTAATTTACTTTTAATTTATATTTCAATTTAATTTTAGTTTAAATTTTGTTTTAATCCCTTTTAGATTTACAAATTACCCCTTACCCTTAGTTACCTAAAGAAGCGCGTAACTTTTATACTCGCACCCTATTTATTCACTTTCCGAAAAAAAAACAGTTTCTTCAAAAATACCTGCTTCCACCCGAACTCTTGCTAGAAAATCTCTTGCTAGTTCATCGCCCGATGATGCCTTAGTATGGTGAAAACCTTGGCAATATTTAATACTTATAGTGTATTTTATTTGTGATAACTTAAAAACATTTTATTTCTAAAAAGTGTAAGTACAATTTTTGGGTTTTCTAAAATATTGATGTGGTTTAAATTTTATTTTTTATTTATGATGTGTTTACATAATATTGTCGTGTTCAAAAATCCTTTTTAAATTTTGAATTTGATTATGTAAATTGTGATATTGTTTATGAGTTTTTGTAATTTGTCAATAAAATTAGTTTGATTTGCGTGGGTTATTTGAATTATTGACATTGAAAATTGTCCGAAGTTGGATAAAATTGTTTTTCGAAATATTAATTGGAGCTTTGGATGTTTTTAATAAGTCTGTGCTTGGCACTTAAAAGGTCATAACTAGGGAACGGATTTTTATAAGCGTTTGCATGTTTTCTTTTACGTACAGGCACTTCAAAATTTTTAAAAGAGAAACCTGTTTTAAGCCTTTCTTAGTCGTTTGATGTAGTTTTTATTTTGCCTATAAATGCATATTTTGAGTTTAGGTACATATTTGGCAGTTTATTGCCTACACCATAAATACATATTTGCTTGGTGTATCGACAGTTGGCCCTGAGTCGCTTGGCCCTGCGACAACGACAACAGTAGGTCCGAATCTGGTTTCGTTTGCTTCAGGTATGTTTTCATTTGCTCCAAATCTGCTTTCATTTGCATCGAGTCTATTTTCATTGGTTTCAGGTCTGTTTTCGTTTGCTGCAAGTCTGTTTTCGTTTGCTTTAACCCTTTAACGCTCTCTGGTAAGACGTTTTACCAGTTTGCGTCGAGCAGAAATCATATACTCTTTATGTCGAAATAACTAGAAACCACTATTTGGACAAATCAAGATTGATGATGATAGAAAATAGTTTTGCGCGTTAAAGAGTTAAGTATGTTTTCGTTCATTTTGTTCAATGAAAATGTGACTAAATGTGAAATAGGGGGAGAGAGAAGTCTAAAACCTTAAAAATCTTGCCAGGACCAGTTATCACCAGGGCCAGTTGTCGCCTGGGCCACTTATCGCCAAGGCCAGTTTCCGAGGCGAGTTGTCGTCGCAGGACCAAGTGACTCAGGGCCACATGTCACCAAATAATTTGCTTATATTGGCATATATTTTGCATATTTAGCAAATTAACCCTTTGGTGGGAGAAATTTTTAGGCTTTTTTTTAAAAAAATTTTAATTGAAAATAAACGTGGTTCTACAAACACGTTTTTAGACAATTTCGGTGGTGGGAATACGTCTTCCCACCGCCTACTAAAGGGTTAAATAATAAAAAAAATTGTTTTTGCAAGGGTTTATTTTTAAATAAATGTTTAAAAATTGCAGCATTCAATTAACTTGCGCATACGTGAGACATCTTTAAACCGTTACATTAAGTTTGTTACGTGCTGTATACCGGATGCTCTAAGTTTTCAAGGTAATTATTTTTAAAAGTAGAAATTAAATTGAATTTATTACATGGCCAGTCCGATAAATAAAAATTTTAACAATTTCAAAAGTATTTTTTGACTTTTTAAGTAAAAACTAGGTGAAATCCGAAATGCTCTTATCATTCGTAGTTTATATTTCTGCATTACTTTTGTCTTTCATTTTTTTTCTAAAATAATTAGAAAGATTTTGTCGCATATTTAAGTGCTTATTTTGAAGTTTTTAGAGCATATTTGTCTGCATATTTTCAAGTTTTTTATTGTCTATAAATCCGGACCCTGGTCATAACTTATAAGTAGAGCTCGGATTTTTTGCTTTTGCATGTTCATTAATATTCAACAGATTCATTTTGAAATTGGGACAAATTAGGTAAAAACCAATCCGAAAAACTGCTTGTCAAAATGCATATTTTGCATATTTTCAACATTTGGTGCATATTTGAGCAAATAATGTATATTTGTGCATATTTGAACCACTTTTGGTGTTTTTTGAAGAATTTTAATAAAGAAAATAAAAAATTATTATTAAATTTGGCAATTTAAGCAATTATTTTATTTAATTTTAAGCAATTTAATATTTATTATTTTTTAAATAAAAAAAATCAATAATTTTTTAAATAAAATATTAAAAAGCTTGTAATTAAATTAAACAATTTTGCTTAAATTAGGAAAATTTAATAATACTTTTTTATATTCTTTATTAAAATTCTTCAATAACCACCAAAAGTAGCCCAAATATGCGTTATTTACTCAAATATGCACCAAATGTTGAATATGTGCAAAAAATTTCAAATTTTACATAATTCGTCCTGATTTATTATTAAAATTATTAAATTTTATAAATCTAGATAGTACTTATTTATTGAAAATTTAAAAAAAAATGAAAAATAAGATTAGATATTTATTTAGTTTGCATATCAATGCATATTTTATCTATTTTTTATCCATTTTAGTGCATATTTTATGGAAATTATGTGCATATATATGCGCATATTTTTAAGTATTTTGGTCCATAGAAATCCGAGGTCTACTCATAAGTATATATTGTTTCCCTATCTGCTTAAGCTTATGAACTTTTAAGTTCCGGCCACTGAAATATTAATTGCAAATTTGGATAAGCGATTAAATTAAATAATAAAATAAAATTATAATATATTTAAATATTTAAATATTATATTTGTGGCCAAGTGGGACACATTTGAACGTTCCATCGTATTATCTATTGATAAAATTGGTGTGAAGTTAATTTTAATTTGGTTTATTTGAAAATTAACCACACAAGTCTTTTTGCAAAATGTAAAAATCGATTGCTCTCGGAGGTAGGTTATTTTTTTATAATTTTACACGCCAGTACATTGCAATATATGCCTGATTACTAGTAAGGGGGCGTCCATTAATTACGTGAGGCGTTTAGGGGAGGAGGGGGTCGAGCCGAATCTCGCCAAATCTCACGTGGGGAGAGGGGTGTCTTGTCAAATATTACGTAATTTTTTTGTGTTAACTATTCTTAAATAGAAATAATTAAGCAAATTATGCTTTTTTAATAAATCCAACGCAATCAAGCACAGATTAACGTATTTACACTAAAAATACGCATTTTAAAAAATCTCACGTGAGATTAGAAGGGGAGGGAGGGTGTCAAGCCAAATCTCACGACATTTCACCAAGGGGGGCGGGGGGGTGTAAACATTGCCAAAATCACCTTACATAATTAATGGACGCCCCCTAAACAAAAATTATATAATTTTAATAAACTGACGGTTTTCTCAACTCTTCCATGGATTTACCAACAACTATTTGGTAGATTTGACATCTACATATCCAGTTGCTTTACCAACTGTCAAGTGGATTTGCCAACTGTCAAGTGGATTTGCCAACTGCCAAAGATATTGAGGGGAGAAAGTCCCCTTCGTCCACTCATATCAGTCCATTTCTGTACTTGACACAGAGATATGTACATGATAAATTTCTCAATTAATAAATAAGTTTAAGAAAATTGTTTTTATTTTATCTAAATAATTTTTTTATTAAGTTTTCGACCAGTAGGTTGAAAAATAAAACAAAATAGCTTGCCAATCAGCGGCAGCTCGTCAGGGGAGGCAAGGGAGGTTTAGCCTCTTCCAAAAATATTATAACAGTCTATCATTGTACACATTGTGATATTTTCTATATTAAGTATGCCCTACCTTAATTATAATGTGAAATAATTACGTTTTTAATTTGATTTACATTTTTTAATTGAAAGTGAAAAAGTTACTTTTGTGCAAGTATCCTAAGGGATGACAAAGTCGATCCTTTGCCTATTTTCAGTAAAAATTTATTCATTCGTCATATCCCAATGTAGAACTACTACTAAAACAGAATACTAAAGCAGTAGAGTATCTACTAACCTTGAAACAATTTTTCTGCACCCCAAGCACGCTTAAGACTCTTATACAAATAAACGACAGTATAACCTTAGCCACAACTTTAAACTAAACCATACTATTTGGTGTAATGGTCGATGTAATAATAACGACACCAAGACTTCCCCTTGGCCAGAGCTTACTTTTGCGCTTATTACTTTGTTAAACTAGATTTTATGATCCATTTGCACCGGAAGATGTGTAATGAAACGGGAAACATATTGACACAGCGGGATGCCCAAAATTTGATATTATTGTTATAATAAAATTTCCCATTAGAGTCTCCAAGTCGACTATCGTGTACGTCTCATTATAAATTCCCACCTCATCTTCAAGTAAATTCCTAATTTCTCATTATTTTATTTTCTTTCGAGGGAAGTGAAATCTTCACAAAGCTTCATCTACTTGAAGGGTCAAGTGGTCCCAGAATATCCAGTGGCTCATCTATTGTAGTGGGTAGGTATATAAAAATTTAAATCCTGATCGTACCTGGATAAACACAAAAAACGAGATGCAAAAGTTTTTTGTTTGGGAACCATTAAAAATGAAGTGCATCATAGTCTGAAGGGGTTTCGATCCGCAGATATGCACTTTATAATGACCTGGGGTCTTTGCCCTCGTGGTGATAATTTAAAAATAAATATTTTCTCTGTTCACAATTAGGAAAATGTTAATTCCATTAAATACTCTGACTTCTTAATGGCGATGTAAGAGAAGATAAGGTGAATTGAAGTTAAACGTGTAGTCATCAAATTGAAAGGACCAAGTAAATTGTTTTCGTATAATAATATGCAGGACCAAGACGATAAAGGAACCCTACTGATAATACTACAGTGCAGCGTTTATTTTAGATAGGTCTAATGAATTGTTCGCTTAATTTTAATAATAGCGCTTGTGTCTCGAGGGTTATTCGACGGTCAGCCTTCATTTGCTTAGATATAAATGATACGACACGCTTTTCTAGCTACTCCGTTTAATAATGAACGTGTATTTATTATCACGTTGAACCTATTAAATTTGTATTGAGCGGACAAAGTGAAACGTGTGTAAACTTGAAAATTACGCACCAAATACAATTTGGGTATGAACGTCTGCTCAGCGTTGGTAATCAAAAATTCAAAACCACCCAAAACGGGGTGCCGTTAACGAATAAAGCTCATCTATGGACGGGCCGATGTTTATCAGCAAAAGATGCAAATTAAAAATGTATAAATTTGAAATGAGAAGGATAAGCGTTTGAAGCGTATCGTACTGTAAGTAAATCCCCTGGATCAAGTACGTGTGTAAATTTCTCTCTGGTATGGAAACTTGCATGCTCTAATCCGCGTTAAAAGCTGTCGTAGGTGCTGACTCGAGCCATACGCCATTTGCATACAAATGCGCCTACTGCGCTTCATAATTAAACATGCTACCAGTTTACCTCGGTTTCATGACACCCCCATTGTGTCAAGCTCGCGAAACAAATGGACTGCATTATGTACTTCGCTTTGAAATAGTTTTAGCACTTGAATTAATACTCCTTGTCTACGTGAATACGCCACTACCGTTCTCATTCAATCTGTTTCCATAGTACATAACATACGAGAAGATTACCTCAAGTATCCAATAAATTGTTACTCTGTATCTATGTACACGTTTATTTAACAACGTTATGTACTTAATCTAAATCATTACGTTCTTGTTTACAAATTCAAAGTAATACCTTTCACCATATCGTTTGAATGAAGGTTAATTATGAAATTTCAAGCTTCTTATCCACGTCATATATTTTCAACATAATCCTGAAAACCATTCAAATACACCATGTTACAAAGTACATCAAAGCTTTTATTTAATAGCGGATCATAATTTAGTATAATGGAATTGAATAAAAACCAGCGGAAAACCGCGATTTAATGCCGACTACACTACTGTAATCTAAAACCCAAGTTCGATTTATGGGTTACACATCTAGGAAGGTTAGCACCCTACTAGGATATTATTCAAGTGCTCGCAGAACCATCGGTGCCAAGTGTAAAACTTAGTGCATTAATTATAATAACAGAACAGAGTCCTAACTAAATTAAGAAATTGAAATTTTTTCTCATTCAGCACAATTTTTTTCTCGAAAATGTACCTATATGCTCTAAGGTTAATTAAATTATATGTTTTAAGATCGATATGTAAATATGAATGAAGGCTGAGCTTGTGTATCTGATAACCATCTTTACCCAACATCATTGCAAAGAACGCGAGAAGTTGACAGAAACCAATAGAAACATATTAAAGTAAAGTTTTGGGAAAAATTAGGAAATATATTGTTTAAATGCTACCGATAAATAATTAAATAAAAATTTTTTTTAATTTTAAAAAATAGAATAAATTTAAAATAATTCACATATTTTCGAAAAAAAGCAATAGATACTCGATCCCTTCGGGCTCTCGTATCAAATTATTTCCTAATTTATTGAATTCTTGTGTGGTATTCGATTGATTATTTCCACTAGTATAATGTTTTGACTGGCAACTTTGACTGAAACTGAAAGTTTCTATTGGTTTTCAGAAACAAAATATATTAATCACTGAAATTCGAGTTACGTGGTATTACAGTTTGCCATATACTATGGCAAACATATACTACTTCCTCCGATAAAGAGCAAAATAGACCTTTTTAATGAAATTGTGATAATATTTTGCAAAAATTACAAATATAAACATTAAAGTTTGCAAGCTATTTAAATTTCGAGTAAAAAGGGCTTAAAAACGTTATGAGAATATTCAATTGGCTGTTTCCATAATGGGTCATGCTCCCGTTCATGACACATTTTTACCCCCTCCCCAAATAATCTTCGGTAATTGGCAAAAGTTGTGAAAAGTTGTTAATTCGCTAAACAGTTTTGGTAAAACTGCTATAGGTACCTTTTACAGTATGATTTGGAGCAAATGAAAACAGACCTGAAGCAACTGAAAACAGATTTGGGCTAAATGAGAACACACTGGAAGCAAACGAAAACAGACCTGGAACCAATGAAAACAGACCTGAAACTTAGTGGGTCTTTTTGTGCTAACATTTTAAATGTTGGTACGAGGAGACGACTTCCAGCCGTGTCCGTGGAAGCACACGGATGTATTTTTATCAAGGTCCAAAAAAATTTTAACTTGCGTCCGTAGTTTGGACATAATTTTGACTGATTTACGAAATAAAATTGAGATTTAAGTCAGGGAATTTATTTGTGTTATTTAATTTGGAATTGTCAAAAAATTGGGACGATATTAAATTTTTGGAAAATTTGGATCTTGGAAATTGTGGTAGGAGTAAAGATTTGGATGATTGGATATTAAAAAATTGTATTAGTTGGTTTTCGAAAAGTTGAAGTTCCATCGTTAAATTCGTATGCAGAGCAAGCAGCTGCATCGATAAGCTACACGTTCCATTTTTATATATTTAATATTTTAGGAAACCCAAAAATTCACTAAACACTTTTCAGAACTAAAGAGTTTTTAATTTAGTTTTTTTTTTAAGAAAACTTTTTTAAAAAAAGTAAGTCGCAAATTCATTTTTTTCCAGCCGGCGCGGCGCGGCGTTCCACTAAAATATATAGTTAAGTGTCATAATTTTCATTTTTAGAAAATTTGTTTACATTTACTCCAAATCTGTTGTCATGTTTTCAAATCTGTTTTCATTTTGTTCCAAATGTTCCAAATTTTTTTTACTTGTTTCAAATTTGTTTTCATTTGCTCCAAGTCTGTTTTCATTTGCTCCAAATCTGTTTTCATCATTTGCACCAAATCTTTCTTCATTTGCTTTAGTTTTCGTTTGCTCCAAATCATAATGTAAAAGGTATAGTTTATAAAGCTCATTCATGCAATGCGGAAAGCAAAATAGTTGGAAATTTGAAGACTGTTCCCCCTTCACGTCGCTGCCAACTTGTATTCGCATCAGCGATGCCAACCGTACTATAATTTATACTCTCTGTACTATATACTATAGTCTAACACTATAGTACTATAATTTTGAAAATTGTACTATAATATAATATTAAAATGGCACTATAATGCTTGAAAAATATTAATTATTTAATTTTTTATTCTTATTTAAAAATTTTTTTTTTAATTTTTTTGAAATAAATGAACTTTTATAAATTATTTATAGAATATCTTCAAAATTATTAATATTAGTAAAATTTCTTCGAAAACTTAAAAATCGGAATAAAGTTATTGTATTGTAATAATAAAATAAATAATAAAAAAAAGGACCTCTTAGGATTAAAATCCAGGTGCTATAATTTTTTTCAAAATTCTATAATTTTAGCAACTTGGTACTATAATCACATTTTAAAAAGTTGGCAACGCTGACTCGCATGCCAGTAGCTCGACTCGCCTCGGTCGGTCAGTCAAGTAGGAGTTGCTGGGGTGAAAGCAGATAGCTACTACACTTCTTAGGTTTCGTGCAATGTTGTCGTAAAATACACAGTTCATACAAAATCACAGTTCATACCCAAATAAAGGCGGTTAAAAAAATACTTTGCGCTAAAATACTTCGAGGTGAAAGTAATGTACAATAAAAGAAGAAAATAAGAAGGATTTGAGTCGGGAATTAGATGCAAAGGAAAGAGGCAATCCATACAATATACTGTCATTTCGCAATACTGTGGAAGTTGACGCCCGAGTCGCATGTGAGCTGCTGCTTGATGGGGAAAGGCGAGAGACTATTAAAATGAAAATATGTTGTAGTAACTCGGATGCGAGGTACTGACCGACTCGCACATGTCAGTAACTCGTATGATGCAGTCACACGGTACGAGTAGCTGTACTGCAGTAACTGACTACGTCAGCTCGGATGCTAACTCGCATTGTATAATCAGGCCATTTTGTACTATTAACGAACTAAGGCATCCGTCCGCATGTTTCAAAATCTTGTCCCTCATCCTTAAGGATATAATAATAGTTTTTAAGCTTTCACCTTTACGGTTTTGAATAAAATTTGAAACTTATGAAACTATCATTTTTGTATAACAAAATCAGTGAAACAGCGACGATGAATGGTCTGACACCCTCCACCTGAAACTGTGGTAACATGGACAATGGACATTAATGTATGTATGTGCATCTCTGTTTCTCAAATAACAAATAATGAATCCTTAAGGCAACTGGATCGGAAATCGATCAGGTATCTGCATTCATAATCAAAGATTACCGCTGAAGCACATTTTGGCTCTCATTCTGAGAAGTTTTGTTTATCCTTACGTCTGGAAGCGGGCCCGCGAGGTTCTTGTTTTAAAAAAGTAAGATCCTTCGCTCATTGGTACTTGCCGTCCTCTTTCGATTCTATATAACTTCTCAAAGTTGGTAGAAATTTTATATTTTCACATTGAGGACTCTTATAATATCTTCATAGGTCAACCATTACCAATCTGGCTTGCTTCACGCAGTTTGTCTTTAGGATTTTTAACAATTACCAAAGGAAAATGTTTTTTTGCATTCAAATTTGCCATAAAACAGAAGTACCTACTATATAAGTAAATTAATAATTCATCCTGTGGGCAAAGAGTTTTTGCCTAGTCTTAGATATTTTCAAAAACAGTAAAAAAATTGTGTGATTGAATTTTGTAAAATCAATTCGGGTGTTCTTTTAAAATTTAAGTTTGAACTTGAAAATGCAAAGCACAGCAGCAGTGAGAAAATTTTCGAGTTGAAAGTTAAAAATGCAAGTTGGATAAATAGATTTATCATTGATGAAGTTTGCGATCCTTAGGGAGACTATTGTTGTAAAGTTGTAAACATACCGTACTTAGTTGTTCGTGTGTTATACAGTTTGTCGTTAAGGGTTTGTTTTTACTTTTTCGTATTATAATAAATGTGGATAAAAAATATAAGAAAAAAGTGATAGCGATGGGTTAGATTGGGTTAATGTAAGTTAAAAGTTTATAGACGATATAAGAAGTGGCATCGGGTCTTTTGTTGAAGCTCGGTGACGGCATATTGTTTTTTGGTGTCCTCCTCGTGGCCTAGTTTCACTTTTATCTTGTTAGAGAAGTTTCTTCTTCCGAAACATCTATTCGTGGAAAGCTCATCCATATTTCAGATCATATGTGTATTATACGCACTTCAGGCGGCCTAAGCGAACGATATTCATGAGGAGGGCGATGATTTATGCGGTGACGGCGGCTAAACGCAAACGCGAAAACGACATTCGCGTGTTAGGCAAGTTGGCCTATCGTCGCTAGCAGGAAGCGTCGACTTGCACATGAATTCGATTAAACACGACGATCATACGTGTTCGTGTGAGTTTATAACCCGCCGTCGAGCACCTTTTCTTCTCGCACGAGATCAATGTGTCTTATTAAGAAATTACTCGACGCCATAAAATTGAAGGGTGACTGATTACAAAGGATCTTCGTCGGTGTTTGATCTTGCGATACAATATTAGTCCCGATAAATTGAATGGGTTTAAGATATAATCTCAAAGTGAATGTGATAAATTGAGACCAATAAATTGAAAACCCATAAACACACTCGCTATATACGACGCCCATCCAAATCGACTTTGATTCTATATAACACGCAATTGTGCCGCTTCCAAATCAAATTATGCGAAATTAAATTTGGATACAAATCACTCTAGACGCTTTAAAGACTGCTCAAAATAATTCACTTATTGGAAAGTGGCGGCGGCGGCGGAGGGCGAGGACGAGTGGAAATCTCTCTCATTTGTTGTTAGTAAAATGCGCTGCAAACCGTTAACGTTTTATTCGATTTGATGTACATCGAGTGAGAAATATTATTGATTTAATTAATAAATAAACATTCTTTCCCTTTTGATAGATTAACAATTTTCAAGCACCCTAACTAATCTCATTACGCTATCTCTTTGTCGGAATAAAGTAAGCCAACCTAACTGAACGAATCGGGCAAATCGTTCTCGTATTATTTAAATTAAATACGAAAGAACGAGAGAAAACTTTTTGGTTTTCACTTTTATTAGCTTTTGTTTTAACGTTAAAATTGTGTGCGAATTATAAAAGTGGAGTTTAGTTTGCACGTTTCCTTTTTGGCCCGATATCACGTACCCTATGCACCAGGATTTCCTTAAGGAGCAATGTAATCATATTGACCCAATGCTTCTAGTTTAAGCACGTGCAAATTTTCCTCGAAGGAAAAATAGTTTTGTTTTCTTTCTTTAATCTAATAATGGGGAATTGTTAAACTTGTTTGTTGTCGATAAATCGGATGATTGCTTATATTGTACAAGTTTGATTCATAATTTAATAATAAATCCGGCTATACACACAAATTGCCGTTTTCACGGAGTCTTATGAAAACATATCCTTGCATTGTCATTCACGTTCCGCGCTTAGATTAGCTCGGTAGGCGCCCTCAAGATTGAACGAGCTCGGAAAATAATAAATCTGCTGTGCGCTTCTGTAAGCAACCCGTAAAATTGAATATGTTCTTGCTTTCCTTTGCGGTTCTCCTGTTCTTCCTGCATGTAACACTCAAATGCTCTACGTGTTTCTGATTTATTAAATGCACAATAATTGTAATCTATTTTTTATAATACCTAATTAGATATCTACTACTTAATTAATTAATTATCCTTTAGATAAAATATTATTTTTATCCTAATACCAAAACTTAACATCCACGTGACGTACATTTCACGTACTGCGAATAAAGAGAGCCCATTACAACTTCGGAAAATAAACATATAGATAGAGAATTTCTGCTCCCATTGGGAATTGAACCCATTTTCCTGTTTACTTACGTAGCATTGAATTACAATCGAAAGATAATCTGCATTTTATGGTTAACAGAGTTTCGCATCTCTGTTTGGAATTGCTTCAATTCCCATAAGAGCTAAATATTATATTTTAAAAATTATTGATAGAAAAAGTTTGATACGTCACAAATATGATTTATTAGTGTATAATTTAAATGGTAACGTTAGTTGATAGGTTAAAAGTCTACCATATTGACTATACAAAATTAGATTCATGAAAAAAACTTTCAGCTATACCTTTCAGAAATAACTTTTGTATACGGAGAGAATGAAAAAAAAACTATTGTTGGTTTATTATTTTATTGCCTTAAATTAGCTTTTTGATGTTCCTTTGGTTTTTTTTGATCTTAATATGCAACTGGCTACCTTCCAAAGAGCGCATCGAAATTTCAAAATTATAATATAAATAATTTAATTTTAAATTAAAGTTTTTGCAAGTTGAAAAAATGACCTTACTCTTTTTAATAAAAACAAAAATATAATAATTGTTTTGTATAAACCAAGACACGTGTTTCGCTTTTATTTAAGCTCAAGAAAATATTATATAACATTACTTGAAAAAATGTAAGTTCTCAACTTATAAAAACTTTGTAAATTAATTAAATTTAAAACTATGTTCAACTTCTTCAAGCCATCTTTAAATAGCTAAACTTCCACTTTTTTGTGTAGTAATTTAGAAGTAATGTAGATGTAATATCAGAAAAACCACAACAAAATTTTCTGGATGCTTTATATCTCTTCTCTGTCCTAAAAGAAAAGATTAAAAAGACTTTTATCTACTACCGTTACGTAAACGCTCACTTTCTACACCAATTTCAGTTACATAATAAGTCACTTTCAACACCGGTGTTGAATGTTGACAATTTTGATTGTTACGGTAATAAACAAATTAGTACAATTAATATAATTATATTATAATTTTAATTATGAATTCATTAATTTAAATAACTCGATGACCTTATTTATTAATTACTTATGCAAATATAACATGAAAATCGTAAATCGAATAATAATTATATGCTAGTCTTTTAAAGTTGGTTAAAAATGAATTCAAAAAAGTTCACGCAAATATGTACACAAACACACACTCGCCGTTCATATTGAGTTAAATAAAATCTTTTAAAATGGAAGTAAAAAATCTTATTTATTCCATATTCGTTCTTGGTTTTGATGATTTTGTTTAAATAAACATGGATGTTGTCTATCATCTTGGAAGATATCTATAAATTGCTTTAGTTGAGAGGATAAAAAAAAGTTATTTCATTTTATTAGGAATAGAACTAAAATTGCACGATTTAAATTTTATCCTGAATGGCAAGTTGTTGGAATCGTGAAAGCACAAAGCATAACTTTAGTTTATCGATAGTTTTATTTCAGACAATAACTAATACGTACTTTTTTTACTTAGCTGAATTCACCTTTCAGGAAGATTCCAATTTGTTAAATTTCAGTTTTCTTTTTTATTTCTAAGAATTTAAGTCTTCAACTTGTCACTAGTTTTAATTGATACTAATTTATTAACATCGTAAGTATACTTCTTTGCTTATTGCTTGACTATAGTGAACTACACTGAAAAAATTATTACCTACTAACACATTTTTGTATCAAATTTTATTGCTTTTAATTATTTAATTTATATTCAAATATTTAATGAATTAAATAGACGTTGATACAATAAAAAGTGTTACCTATATAAATTACTCAACAATGATCAAATTAATGCTATTTCTTTAAAATAGCAATAGGGCCGGGAGGGGGTGTTGCTGTGGAAATCTGGTGTATAAGTGAAGGAAAATCTCAGGAAATTTTAGAATATCCAAAGAAATCTTAATTAATCTAAAAAAATTTAAAGAAATTAAGAAATTTAAAAAAATAGAACATTTTAGGATTTCTATAAAGAAATCTTTGGAAATTAGGAAATTTTAAGAATACCACAGAAAAGCCGTTTTGCTTTTGTTTTTTCAGTTTTATTGAAAAAAGATATTAAGTCAATCAGGAGGAAATTCGGCCAAATTTCTCAAAATCTAGTGTAGAAAAATTTGCCTTGTGCTGGCTCACCTCGCTGTTTACAAACTTGGTTCTTGTGACGTCTTATGATGCTAAATACAAATAGTGCATTCATTAGTTATTTTATTTAGTTCTCATATTTAGTTCTTAAGCATGAAAGTAACTCGGAAATTAAATATTTTTTGCGCAAATCTTTCATAGGCGATTTTGCAATAGGTTTATCCGACTATTATCGGATATAGTAAAATCGGACCTTAATTTACTTTTAAAAAAAAGACTAAAAGTTCAAACCCGAACAGAAACAAAGTTGTAAAAAAAAATCTCAAAAATTGGTCGTTTTTTTTCAAGTTTTTGTTTTTGTAAATAGCTCAATTTAGCTATTTTGAGCTCAAACGGCTCAAACAAAGATATGCAATTTTCAAAAAAATAGATTTTACAGTTTTTGCCAAAAATTACGCATTTTAATGCCCGATTTCATAAAACTTTTAACAAGCCGTTAAAGTTAACGGATGGTTTCTATTAGTTTGTTAGCATTAAGAAATAATTACAATTGGTTAGTTAAATTTAACGGCCCCTTAAAGGTTTTATGAAATCAGACATTAGCAAGTCGTATCTCCAAAACTGTTTAACTTAATACTCCGTTACTTTTTTTCCACATGTGCACTTAAATTGAGTTATGTGCAAAAATTTATTAAATACCAAAAAGAAGTCAAATGAGATCAAGGTTGAAACCTCACAGTTAGAGCCTCATTATTACAGGCCGGATTATATGCAATTAAAATGGTCGAAATATGAATGCAAATATGCATCATAAATGGTCAAAATATGCAACAAAATTGCCAAAAAGTACCAACATAATATGCAACATCAAATTTAAATAAATATTACAAAATAAAGTTTTAATTTAAATTTTAAATTATCAGAACAGAGACCGTCTTCTGATAAAGAAACTTTTCTTTTTTTTTAGAAATTTTATAAAATATGCCCAAATATGCACGAAACTTTATAAAATATGCCCAAATATGCAAGAATTTTTATAACATTTGCCCAAATATGCACGATCAGTATATTTCAGTCGAAATAAGCAATATTCTTAAAAAATAGCTAAAATATGCAAATATGCAAATGCATATAATCCGGTCTCGACTCATTATAGATACAAAGTTGTTTTATACATAGATTTACAAAAGAGGCAAAGTTCGATAATAATCGAAGTGCTCTGAAGAGCTAATTATGTCTTGGAAACTAGAATAATATTTGTTTAATAATTTTACGCAAAATTTGTATCTACTTTAACCCAGATTAACCCAGTCCTATATATAGGACATTAGGCATATCTGGGTTAATTTTGATAAGCCCTATTTTGGGTATAAGATGTACAGGAAATTTGTGAGATCTTTCTTGACAAATTTACCTCTGCTCCAGATGGAATTTCTTATAGAATAAATCTGATACTAAAATTTACTGAGTAAATATAAATTCCATGTTGCACACTATGATTTTTTCTAAGGATAACTTACGTTGGAAAATTCTCCGAGCAATAAGAGTATGCTAGCAAATAAATTTAAAGTAGGTGATGCTTGTTTAATATTTAAATATGCTCGACAAATTAATGTTAAATTTTGAAACCGCAGATTTAATTATGGTTAGCAACGAATATAGGGTTCAAAGCGACACAAAAAAGCTGTAGCGTTCGTAGCAGAAGCCCTACTCGTGCTATTTCATTAGCTCTGAAAAATTCAATTAATCGAAATAATAAAAAAAAAATAATAAACGTACAGATGTGCGTTGTTCCGTCTGGAGTTAACTAAAAATATAAAACTAGATATGGAAATACCTTTTCGAAAAAATTTGTTGAAGAATAATAAATAAATTGGTATTTAAAAAGTGCATTCTCTATTTTATTATATTTCGATATCCATCTGTTGAAACTTGTATGTATATCATCCTTGAACGTTGTACATACTCGTTGATAGAAATCGAAGCATAAATAGTAAATGCACGAAAAGTTTAACAAAACTGCAGTTGCTATCAAATCGTTAATCGTAGGTATTCGTTCGACTACAAAAGAAAATTCAATTGTGTTTGCTTTGTAGCAAAAACGTTTTACTATCTTAATACTCCAGTCTAGCGAACATACATTAAAAGTAAAATAATGAACAATATCCATAGTACCTACGTTTTAGCAAAAAAAAACGGCAGTAAATTTTATTTAAAACTGTAATGAATATAAAGTGGTTTCTTATCAAAAGACCAGTTTTGCCCGTGCGCAAATGATGTTTTGCTCTTCCACAATCCGATTTATTGCGGTCGTTCCTTATTGGCTTTACAACTTGCTCAGAGGTAATTTTAGATGCGTATCAATCGTTTCTCTAAGCAATATTAAAGTGGCCAAAGGAATAAAGGGTATAAGCGAATGGTCCTTCTCGCTTTAGGTCAGGAAGATAACGCAGTTTTCCCTACATGAAAGTTTCTATCCAGATAACGCGGGTCCGCCGGCGGCCACTTAGCTAATGGCGTGTCCCTTGAGACCTCGTCGCTGATGAGGTACCAACTCTAACTGATACATGTCATCTAAATTCCCTTTGATGCCAAGCCGCAAATAACTTAAACGAAAGTTTGTACAGCCGCCGGCAATATCCAAATTATGAACACGATACCAATTTACGACGTTCAAATTAGATTTCTATGTAGGTAAAGTACAAACTTGTAGCATATTGAACATCCAAACTTTTTAACATAGGTACCTACCTAATAAAAATCAACACGAAAGTTAATCATCGCCCAAAACTTTTAAATCCATTAACACGCAAAACTGCTTCGGGCATTTTTCAAGTTATTGGCGTAGTTTTAGAAATTTTCCACAAAAAAATTAATGGCACGAAAAAATGTTAATGGAACGACTTTTATTATAGAGCACAAGCAAAGCACAAATTAATGACATGAAGCTCAAAAATTATTCGAGTCATTTAACGGGCCTGCCGTAAAAATTAAAAATGTATAGGAGAGCAACAAGAATTATAAAGTATCACGAAACCACATAAAGAACCAAATGTGCCACTTTTCACGTCCTTCATTCCAAACCTTGTGGTTCCTTTTTTATTACATAACCAAACTTTTAATTGAAATAAAACCGACGCTATAAAGGCACCGTCAAATCGATATTATAGTTTCTGAATGAGCTCAATAAACGCGAGACGTTCCGTTTGTTTTTCCTTTGCTCTCTAATTTTCAATGTTTTACCAACGATCAGTTTTTACCTTTAATTGGATATTAATAAAGACTATCGTTGCAGAACATATGTATTATATACAGTTTTGTGCCTCGAGGAAGTCAGAACCGCCACTGATCACAATATCCTTTTATTAAAAGTTGCGTTTCCAATAAAGTCGATATGAGGGGTTCGGAATAAACAAATTGTTTTATATTGTAAATCGATATATGTACCTACTTAGGAAATATATTGGAATTATAATTTAAATTATGCAGGCATTTTCAATTTTACGATTTCGTGATTGTGGGTTTAAGCTTTTAGAAAAATTAATATTCGTGAATTTTGAACTGGTAACCCCGATATTATCTCTGACCAAAGTGGGTATTATTCAATTTGATGAAATCGGTAGCTATTACCTCGATAACAATTTAAAAACCATCATATATCATGCATTAGATAAATATGCGAAGGAAATATTAGCGTTCGTGCGCGTTTCTTCCTGTTTATTTCTGCACGGCATCTAAAGAAGGCGACGCCCTTGGCGCTCCCTCGACATACTGCCATGGGGTGTTTACGCATAGCCTCCTTGACAGTCACGCACTCATCCGTCTATGTATGAGTTATGAGGGTCTTAATTAAATTAACTTGTGATCCTATTCAAGAAAGATTCGCCTGACATTTAATAGATTGATTTTTCTTTCATTTAGTTGTGACTTGTACGAGAAATTAATGTCGATCATTTTTTGTCGACGGAAAAATCTGTGCCGGCGTTTCTCGAGGGGAGCATTTTAACTAATTTTCCAAAATTGTTTCCCTCACCCTTTTTGCGGTGTTTAATGTTGCAGTAATCGTGTTTCTCGCATCCAAAATTGGGTGTTGAATTTCTACAATATATTCTTGTCGACAAAGCCATAATAGGTTCGCGCTCGTTTGTTATTACTGGGCGATGATCTTGTCCCAAATTAATTAATCTGATGTTTGGGTTGTATCTTTCAATTTATTGAAATGGAATGTACTAAATTAATTCATCAAAATCTTGCAGAAATGCACCCTAAGAAAATTTTACAATTTCATGAATGTAAACCAATCAACACAGAAATTGTTTGATATACACGCAGAATATTGGCGGCTCGTAGTTTGTAGAAATGTAGATTCAAAGTGAGCATTTAAGATTTAATATTATATTGAAAAAGCGGCGTCTTGTTGCCCTCCTGGCACCAGCCGCCACTGTACGTATGCTCATACCAACTCACCTTATGAGGGCTTGTGTTTGTTGTGAAAAGTAAAAGTAAGACCCCTCGCAGACTGCAGACTTTTTATCGGCCGATAGTTTGGTCGGTTTTTTAATCAGTATGAAGATGTATGTAAGTGCTCAAATTATAACGATTCGATATCGGCCGATAAAAAGTTTTATGGGCTATATGATTTGTTGAGAAGAAACCGACCAAACTATTGGCCGACAGAAAGTCTGCAGTGTGCGGGGGCTCTAAAAGTAGCAATTTACTAATAGTTATTTAAGCTGCTAGTGATGCAGGGAAGCTATTTACTTTCAACTATCTCAGGTTCTCAGGTAGCACAAAATATTGCGCAATATCGGCGCAACATTGAGCCTATATTGAAAATTTACGTAATATTGGCAACGCCCAGGCAACATTGCTGCAATATTGTTTACCAATATTGGGACAATATTGTTTAGCCATGTTAGGAAAATAATAATTAAAAACTGCATTAATATCTAAACATTATTGAATATATTGTTTAAAATCAAAAATAATTACATAAAGATTATAATATAAAAAAAAAATTAAACGTATTTTCTGAGTTGTGACAGTCGAAAATTCTATCCGGATAACTTCTAAGTTTTTGAAACGCTCGGTGAACGACTATAGTTTAGGACTTCAGCTTTAGATATAATTAATATAACCTGGCTTATAGTTTATTCTAAGCACAGTTTACTCTAAGGGTAGATAAGAAATGTCTTGTTTATGTTCTGCTTTTAGGTTATATTAGTTATATCTAAACCAGGGCCGTCAAAAGCCACGTTGGGCCTCGTGGCAAAACTTTTCATGGGGCCCCTGCTCTTAAAAATTTCATAACAAAAAAAGAAACATAAGGCTTCCATGAAAATAAAAATCAATTTTACAATATAAAAAAATTTTGTGTCTGGATTACGCAGAATCCCAGAGGCTCATAGGGGTCATGGCTTTCTCTGGGAATCCTATCGGCAAATTATAGTGTTTTAAACTAATGTCGATAGGAAATACGAAACTTATCCGTTATTATTTGTCTACCACTGATGCTCTTAAATGGATTAACGAGATATATTTGAATGAAACAATTACTAAGTAATATGTAACCTGAAAGCCTCATAACACTAAAGAGAGGAACAGGCAAGAACTGCCTATAGCTTGAAAAAGAAAAAGAAAAATCATTGTCTACTGAAAAATTCGCGAACAGATAGAAAGAGTCCACTGGGAGGTATTCCATAAAAAACCGAGGAGGAAACCGAGGAGGAAATATGAGAAAATCTTAGGAAATCTATGAAATCTTATGAAAACTAAAGAAATCTAAGAAAATCCAAGGATATCTAATTACAATAATCTTGCTTTTTCAACTTTTTCGAAAGGAAATCATGAGAGTCTTGGAAATAAATTTGGTCTACAAAAATTGGGTCTGTGGTTTCCTCCTCGTCAGAGGCGTACTACGCAAGTTATGAGCCACAGCTTTTAATATTTTGAACTCGTATCCTCGGGTTTCCAGTTCATAAATTAGTAAAATTATTAAAAAAAAACTTATTTTTAATAATAATTAAGACGATTAATGATTAAATAATTACAACTCTTGAAATTAAATTTTGGGTTTCCTAAAATTTTGCGCCCTTGAAATTTTGCGACACAAATCTGGGCTTAATGAGCTTTTGCGATAATACGGCACTGCTTCTTGTAATAAGCAAGAAAAATGTTTTTTTCTATTTTTGTCTACTTTTACTTTTATTTTATAGTATGTTAAGATTTTATTCTAATAGGTAGATCGCGAAAAAAAATATAAGAAACATAGGCGATTGTATATTATGCTGAAGTTGGCCTCCTCTGATATAGGTCAAGTCATATTTAGTTTGAAACTTCTCAAACTTTATTCTTTTTTGAGCCTGAGGTTCAATGTATTTATTTATAACTACAACTTAAAATTTGGATGGAGCTGAAGCTATTGGCAAACCGGGGGGTCTGGGGGGTATGGAATACCCCCCAGTGCACCATTTCAGCGTACTAGTCTCTTGTAAAGAGATATCAGTTAGATACTTGCCCCGGTTTTTAATACACTATGTGTAGCGATTTACTATAATTTATTATAAGTACCCCCGCAGACCTCGGTGTAATGTAAATCGTCAGTATATGTGCACACATAAGAAATACATAAAACGTAAGAATTACAAATAGAAATACTATAAGACCTTAATCGAATATTGAAAAATACTTGAGTTATTTTGGTATATGCAAAAGAACATTCTGCGTGGTGTACTTTAAGATTTTAACATTATTCGATATTCCATTTAGCTTTTATTTGTATTTATATTTTTAAATCTTATGTTCGTCTTACGTTTTACGCACATTGTGAATAAGCACTTACACTCTGAGGTAAACGACTGTGAATATCGTTAAAACTCGCGTGATTGACTCGTCATTGCATTAATATTCTTTTGGAAGACGGCGCCTTACCACCCTTCTTGTATCAGCCGCCACTGAAGTTTTCATTTGTAAATGTTCACAATTGAAACTATTTAAACGTTACATATTTCTGCTGCTAATTACTGCACTATAAAAATAAATAATAATTGCATTGGAAATATTAAGATTTAAGAAAGCAAACCATCAAAATCAAAAATAAATCAACTAGAAAATCTTGAAAAATCTTTAAAAGCAACGAAGACCTTATAAATAGTTGTAAAAAAAATAACTTTTATATGTATTTGATGTTTTCCAGAATGTGAACTATTTTCTTGAATTTAAGTGAATAAAATGAAAAATGCTGGAGGAAAGGCTATGAAATTGCAATGAATGTAATCAAAGTAATTTACCTTTGCTAAAAATATCTAATATACATGATGAGACTTTTTTAATTTACAACCCTTTTCCCTTCTAACTAACTGATAGAAAATGGTTTAATTTTTCTATACATACGAAGTACTCCTAATTTCATATCACCAACCCCTTTTTCTCTAATCGAATGATATAAAACTTAATTAATTACTTAAATCGAAAAGCAATAATTGACATTCCAACGATTGTAAATGTTGTAAATTTAACATCAAAGCTATTTTTGTACAAAAATATTTTACAATAAATTACAGATGAATTGTAAGACAATCTCAATTTGAACAGCACTTAGGAAAGCAGAGAAATAAATAATTGTACTCTAAAAATATTGAGTTGTTAAAATTTTAAATAAAAATGTATTTAATTAGTTTAACTTTGATATTATAGAAACTTTAAAATAAAATAATTAAAAAGTTGTTAATTATATTTTTCTCATGCGAAATAATGCTAATATTTCTCAAAAGTTTTAATTTACTAATAACACAAATCTTTTATTTTTGTAAATGGCATTTAAAAGACCCTACAGCCGTTTTCATCAGATTACAAAAGTTTCCATAGAAATAAAATTTTATCCTACAAAGTGAAACCTTCTGATTTGAAAGAAATACTTGCCCGGATTAAATTAACGTTGAATAAAGAAAGGTAGTTGGAATGTGCACTCACAAAAATTCTCTAAAATACTTTGTACAAATAACTGTATGATGGAAATAAATAGAAAAATTTTTCAATATTGTAATAAAAAATAAAATAATAAAGGTAGTCGAGGCTTTCAAACATGTATGTATATCACCAGAGGTAACAATAGAGAGCCAAATATTAAAATATTTTAACCTTTCAATTTTCAGTTGGACAGGTCGGAATGGATGCCTTCATCTGAAAAATAGTTTCATATACGAGGTTTTCTGAAATATTCGAAGTAAAAAGTTGGTTATTAAAATTTATTTTATTTTCCCCAAGTGGATTTGTAGACTGTTTTGAATTAGAACAAAATTAAAGAGTTTTGACGAAAAGCAATGAGTCGGGAAAGTGACAACTTAATTAACTCAAACGTGCAGAAAAGGCTGCGTGTTTCGTGCATTAAAAATTTTCACGATTATGCAAATGAAAATTTGTTATGCAGTTTGTTTAACGTTCATATCATTTTTTGATTTATTCAACTGCACATTATAATCTGTCATACTTCGGGATTTTATATTTCCAAATGCAACGTCACATATTGCAATTATCGTAAAACGTTAACGCAATCGTTGTAATGTAGAGCAAAATATATTTTTTAAATTCATGCAAGTTTTTGTGTAAAATTTTCAATTTGGTAGATTCGTTTTGTTATAAAGGGAAGTTGACGGTCGAGAAATACATTTATCACTGTTCAAGTTGCATTTTCATTTTTTCATTTATTCGAAAAATAGAGAAAAAATTTGAATTGATGGAATTAGAACTTATATAAAGTGCATATTTAAATTTTAAATTATTCAAGCTGCAACAACGTATTCATACATAACCAATAAAGTATAAAATATATGTAGTTTGAAGTGAGCAAAGCTTTTATCAAATATGCTACGTATAATGGTGCCTGCAGGGAGCGCAGTTGTCGATGTATTAAATACGAAAGTGGATGTACACTTCAGATGCAAATTTATTGCTCGTGTCGCCATATAAAATCTCCATTACATTTAAATGTTCGTACACAGGAAGCAAGTCGATTGGAAACGCCAACGGGTATGTTATTTCAGTTTAGTTTTAATGCTAAATTTGCTGCTTACAAAATGAACAACCCCAATGTATCTTCATAGCATTAAAAAGTCTTGGAATTTTCTTAATAATAAAAAACTTGAAATAAAATAAAGAAATGGAACTTATGGGTATTCGTCGTGCAATTTAGTTAGTTTAGCCGTGCTCCTTGCACAGAGCTAACTGATGGCGAAATTGTCCGGGTTCGCCAAAGCGAGTAAACGGACTCCGGGTGAAACCCGAACAGTGCAGCGCTTAAAAAGTTGGGATTAACGGAGACTTACGTGTAGTCAGAGGTTCTTACATTCTTCGGAGTAGCTTTCCAGGCTGGAAAACCAAGATAAAATTTAAAAATTGGAAAATCAAAGTAAATTGTGAGCGATTTTTATCCAAGTGCTGATTTGTTGGAAAGCAGAAAACTAAAAAAAAGAAGTAAGCTGCAGTTTAAAGTTTTGTGTGCATCGGATGCAAAGCAAATGCATTTTGAAAAAGCTTTTCACAATGGAATAGGAACCACGAAGCGTATAAGCTCGTACTAATTAGTCTTTGGCATGATAATTACGCCTTCAAAGGCGAGTGGTACAGACATCGTCAGCAAACAGAGCTAATAATTAAAAAACGAGAGCTTAAGATTCTTTCATCTGGATGTGCCATTATCAAGCGGAAAATCCATTTTTAAAGAAATCCACGAAAAGCGAACTTGCGAAGAATTTGTGATAGCTTTGTTTGCCGTATGGATTAGGAAAGAGGCTCGACGGAATTGCTTTTATAAAAAAATTCCTTTTCACGCAATTCTAAAGTCTTTTGATTTTAAGTAAAAATAATTACGAGCTTCATTAATATTAATTATAAAGTTTGAATTAACTCGACTCTGACAATTCTGTAATCGTTAGGATACAACACTGTTGTAATAAGTAAAAAGTTTGCCCGTCGGGCACGTCTTTAAAACTTTATAATATAAAAGCCCAGGTGTTGAAGTTATCAAAATTGCTTACGATGATAAGCAGACTACAAAATAAACACTTAAAAGTTTATTCTTCCATTCAAATAGTTATGTCGTTGCGACGACTCGAGCTAGATCTTCAAATTTTATTATTAAATCAAGTTGGAAATTTAATAATGTCTTCGTTAGAGCTCTTTAAAATTTCGAACAATGTGATAACCCCGAATCGATATGGTAGCCAGAGGCAATGTATGACATCACCGGAAGCCCAATAATTCCAACTTTAATGAGTTGGTTTGTGGATTTAACTAACTGGCAGGACTCGTCTATAGCACTTGACCCCTGGACGCCCCGGAAGCCCAGCCGCCCACAGGTCACTAGATCAACTAGAGAGAATCATCAAGCTAATTACTTGTTTTGATGAAACGACATCGTACGCTGCCACCAGTTTATTAAAGCAAATTAATGTCGTGGTCCATTTTTAAACATTAATTTAAATGTAAGCCAACGTCAAAACAAACACCTCCACGACCAATCCATATAACATAGTAGTACCTACTACTATACTACCCATTATAATAATAACCTTCCACTTCAAAATTCCTTTTAATACATTTCACGTACCAACAACTTCAAGCTTCGCACAACTCGTCAACTACGTTTTAAATGTCTATATTCGTAGGTTTCCTATTTCAAAATCGTCGAACAGCAGAAATGCTTTGAATATAAACGAGCAACGCTGAAATAGCGTGAGCGGGTCGTAATGTAACTCTTTAGAATGATTTGTTACGTTTGTGAAAAGCATACGTGGCTTCGCTCAAAAGCTCAAGCCGAGAGATACTCAAAGGTGCTTGGAAAATTATCAAAAGAAGTCGCGTTTAAGATTTTTCAATTTTCCAATGATTAATAAGTTTGCAATGCAAAATTGTTAAATCCAAAAGCACCAAAGCTTTTCAGTTAAAAATTTTCGCCGCGACACGCGATCGTCTAATGCGAGACGCGCGTTGATTGAATATACCATAAAATATAATATTATATAGATAAATGTAATGTAAATGTAAAATTTAGTATTTTATCCGGGAAACGAACGTTAGTTAAGTAATAAAGTTGCAAAGGAAAGGGTGCGATAAAGTGTGTCTCGTTGACCAGCGCCGGCACAAGAGTCACGTTTTCGTGTCCACAACGATTCAAATCCACAAATTTAGCGTCGCAACGTGCGACTCCAGTTGGATCGTCGGAGTATTATCCATAAAGTGCGCTTAATATCGCATTTAGGAATCGAAACCGTGTGCAAATACGAATTTATATCCATCCTAATCATTCATCATTCCCTGGATTAAGCGATTCCACCGTCCAGATTAATGCTCGATGCACTGAGCTCACGTTGTCCAACGTTATTAATTACACATCTCCCCCGAGTGTTGGTTATTATGTTAGAACGAGACGCACCTGTTCAACCTGTTGTCCTTAATGTATCCAATATCGGCATTCGGTATACGTGATAGCCTCCATTTCCCTATGATACAAACACCGCTTCGAGCGGGTTGCATCGCTATAACTTGCAATGGGTGAGAGAATGCCTGTCAAATCCAACTGACGTTCAATACAAAATTACTTTTATCTATTATTAATGCCATGTCTACTGGCCGAAGCCGGCTAAAACTAAAACTGAAATAATGCAGGGAATTATTGATGTATATTAGTATTATTTTTTCATATTAATTCCTGAATCGATGTTTAAGTTTCAATTTACACCACGCGATACAACGTTTCGTGGGTTCTTAAAGAAAGTAATGAATGAGAAGATTTAGTCAACGACGTGCTCAATCGCAATGCGTGTAGTACCATTAAGAACAGGAAAAGGGAGTAGGCCATATCTGCTCCAAACACGTGAGTCATTATGCTGTCTTGCAAAGTTATCTCGCAACTATCCCCGGTTTCCGGGTGATTTGATCATTGAAGTGGTCCCATAACTTGCGCGCAGAGTCACGATTGGTCCGGACGTGCATCAGATTGATTTTCAATTTAATTTTCAAATCCAAGAGAAACACCACATAAACCTTTTTGTTTTTCTTTTTAAAGTGCGATCGTTACTTTTTAATCGACTCCCATACGAGTCGGGCGGCGCGTCTAACGAATTGTATGCAATTTTTAAGCGAATTAAATTTAGTATAATTGCCGGAAATACAATTAAGTGTAAACTAGAAGCTTGCTTCGAAAATCTAAAATTTCTCTGAGCGCGGAATAAGTTGAGCACGTTACGTGCATTAACGTAATTACGGCAAACGAGGCGCCATCGTAGTTAACCAGTCCCCTAATAATCAAATCCCCGTCACATCAGTCCGAAATACAAGACCAACGGGAATTGGGGAATACTCGGTAACCAACAGGCGTTAGTATAAATTTCCTGCACAGTATATTTTGTTGATACAAATTTAAAAAAACCTCTTTTAAATTTTCACACAAAATAATTTAGAGTTTCAAAGTAAGTAACGAGATTAACAATAGCAGTAGCTGATCAAGGCGAAGCTCGTAAGAGACGGAAATATTAAAGAGAGGGTAAAATCCGACCCCAAGACGTCATTTGTTAGTCTTCTATTGGTATTTATAAGCGTCTTCGTCTTGACAAGGGACTCCACACGATGCGGAGCCACTATTATTTCCAAGTTGCCAAGTGTAATGAGTTGGGATAGATGAAAGAGAAGCCATTGTTGAAGCTTCTTCGCTAAGACACCATCACCACTAGCTATCACGCTATAATCTGCGGCACTAAATGAAAAACTCATTAACGCCCGCTCTAATTCCCTATCGACCTCCATCCGATTCTCTGAAACTTCCGGGATTCAATGCGATGCGAAGGCTTGATGATTCACAACTTTTTTTACACTCCAGCTTTAATCCGCAACTTAATGGTCAACAAGAAATGTTTTAACTTTACGCACAAAATCATTAGAAAAATAAAATGAAAGAAAAAAGTTGCATCGTTTCTCCCTAGAGAAGGCGCTAAAAAAACTTTCTGAATTTGCTGCACGCAAAACCGATAGAACGACTCCATTACTAATTACCCTTTTCGGTGTTGCATTGTGCAAACTTTTAATTTTACCGTAGATTAGGCAAAGCATAGTCGTGGACAAAGAAACGAGCAATTTGGTCTTCGTTTAATTATTGCTACTGCTGGTATTCCTGCGGTACCTCTCTCGTACAACAAGTTTGTAGCTTAACTTTCGAGCATTCGCACGCATCTGAATTAAATTTACTACGTGACTTCACTTGAAATGGGGTAAAACTTTACGTAAGTGAGTCACCGATCTCCATTGCCCAGAGTAATTATAACAGCACTGTTGTTGACATTAGAAAATATGTTCAACCACTGTTCGTTCCAAATTAAATATCAAGTTTAGAATTCGTTATCAAATTACTTGATAACTTTGTCCCTAACATATTCCTAATTGCATTAACTCGACTTTCCATAAAAAAATAACCTTGTAATAGTTTTCAAACTAAGGGAAAATTGAAAAGATCTTATGTTATTATAAATATTGTCTAATTAAGCCACCCTCCATCGTGATAGCCCTCTAGCGGTTTGAAAACATGAGAACTTGAAATCAACCTGCCTAAGATGTAAAGCTCAATTTATTTCAAAAATTACAATTTCACTCCTAGAATTTTGGATGTGTAAACCGCTATATTCGATGGGTAAATTTAGCATAGTAACTTTGTGCTAATTTGCTGTGTAAAAATTTACACAATATTCTGCTTACCGTTGAAAAATAATTCAAGACATGACACGTCAGGATGACGACATTAGAAACGTTGACTACGTAGATACAATAAAGTTTATACCGATCAAACAAATTTAAAATTTTAAATGAAAAATAAATTGTGGAGCTACCAATATTTGGAGTTAAATTCACTTTAATACCACATTTCTATCAAAAAACCAGTTTACTGTATTTTAGTAAAAACTTACATAAATTCGTGTAAAATTTACACTAGAAATAAAGAAATATTAAAATTTTGATTACAAATAAGTTAATTTTATACTAAATTTTATCAATTTTTTTTTTGTGTTTTGAAGTAATTTTTACTATAATTGAAATTCAAATAAGCCTCGCACCTATTTTGAAGTAAATTTTACTAAATTTGATATAAAATTTACTATAATTGATGTAATATTTACTTCAAAAATTATTGCAAGGATGGTATTTTTCTCTGTGTATTTTACATTTTCTTGTGTCAAGATTTTACACGCTAAAAAATTGAACTAACACTGAAATTACAGTGTACTACTACTCAAAAACTATCTGTTTTTAACACAATTATCTACGCGATTTTACTTTTTGAATTAGTAAATCTGAATCATTACACCTATTTATTTTAGTGCAGTTTTATTTAAATCGAATAATGTTCAAAAGTAGAAAATTGTAAAAAATCAATTACTCTAGAAGTATACGGACGATGAATTTCAGATCTTACTTTGAAATTGCACTATAAAGTTGAGTTGACTTAAACCTTTCCAAGGATTGAACTACCTAGCTACCGACAGTGTTCTGGCGACTTCAATGATTCGAAAGAAAGTAAATCAAATTATTTTGAAAAATTAAATCCAAAACTAATCAGGATCATAAAAATAATAAAATAAATGCTAAAAAATTATTTTTTTCGGTGTTGAATTTATTTAATATTAACTTGAAAAAAATGAGAAAATGAATTAGTAGAAATTTTCGTATTTAAAATTGAATAGAAGATTTGCAATTAGTAAATGTCGCTTTTCACATTATTGTTATTAAAATAACAATTTGTATGCTAAGCGTTAATGAAAATCGTTTTTCTTCACAAAGTGCATGATTGGAATGATCAATACGAAAACTTGGAACATGAGCCACTATTAAATGCGGAAGATAAATTCGAGTTGTTTGCACCGGAGTAGTTCGTTCTTTCCGGTTCTGAATGCGTAATTAATGGAACAATTCCGAGAGAATAACTTGCAACGGAAGACAAGACGAGGTTCCTAATTATTCTGCGCTCGTAAGTTAATATTTAATTTTATCATGGCGCGCGCACTAAATTTAGTATAACAATTTATAATTTTGATGAAAAATTAGTCAGTAGGGAATCGGCGGAGGCCGACGCCCTTTATTATTATAATGCCGTTCGTTTTGATTGCACCCTCTGAATAGTAATTTTGAATATTATACAAATGAGACGGGTCAGATTCGGTGAATATTCGTCTAAATGTGAAAACGCACGCACGCTTTTCTTCTCCAGATCCTCCACTCAAACCTGTCAGCACCATACCTTAGCAGTAGGATTCCTTAATTTACTTCGCCCTAGGTAGCGTTCTACATTTTGCCAAGTTACATTTCATTTTGTCAAATTGTAAAAATTTAACTAAAATTATCTATGCGAATACGAAGCAAAGTAGATATTTACTAAATATTTTCCCTTGGATCGAAAAAATTATAACATCGTCGTTAATTGTACAGCCTTGGCCATTAATAACCAAAATCTGGAGTTGGTATTTGTAAATCATTACTAAGACCGGGTGGCGGCGGTGGCCGCAAATGGCGCATTTATAGATGAACGAAGAACATAAATCGTGGAAATTACCACAGGGAAACCTTACGTGAAATTTGGATCCTAGGGTGCTATCCTGCATTTCGAAAAGCGTAGCGGCGCTGGCGAAGCTTTCGATTTTGCTATACGTCTACCCCTAAAGCCTCTTGGTAACCCCCTATATAAACAGGGTTGCGCGTTCGCATTATTGCAACTGACCGCGCCGCTGAAATAATAAACAGAGGCTTCTATCGACACAATGAAATGAAATGGGTTTGTTTGATTAAATTTGCAGTGGTCGTGCGAGCTTTTCTGTTTCGATTCGAAATTCTGTAAATACGCGCTCGACTTGAACTATCGAAAAAAGCTTCTAAGAGAAACTTGGCACAAAATAATGCGAATCAAGCAAAAATTTTCAAACTGGCAATATTTTTTATGCTTACGCTTTAAAAAAATAAATCGCTAATTGAAATTTGTTTTTCGAAAATATGTCCAAAATCACAAATCGCAGTTTATCGTAAAATGCATTATATTTTCAAATTTACCTTGTATCGGCGATGAGGATGTTGGAAAAACAAAACATGGAAATTCCAATGTAGTACTTGGGGCTGCTTACCTGCAAGAAACAAAATATTGTATAAGTTGATTGGCTAAAAATAAAAATGCAAACTGATACAAGTTTGTGTTTTCATAATAGTGGACATAAAATATGATAAAAGTCAAAAAGACGGATATTGCGTGCTAGTGGTCATTAAATGAGATTAGCGTCCGGTAGCACTTCTACAAAATCGATAATGCGAAATATACAAACCGAACACGCATACTCTCAATAGTTCCTATTTTTTTTTCTAAATTTAAACAACGAAAACGTTTATTAATAATAATTATTGATTTTTATACAAATAAATAATTAAACAAAAATTTTAAATTTATTCAGAAATACGTTCGTGACTTGCAACTTATAAATTATTTTCACTAAACGTATAATCAATATTGATGAGTTTATAATGCATTTATTACATAGACCAGTGTAGTTTGATATATCCGCAAGTTGTTGAATATAATGCTATAGCCAGTCCATAAGAAAATTTTGGCTGACCGATCTTTCCAATCAAAAACAAAATTTTAAATACAAATTTTTTTTAATTTGAAAGCTGATGCATTCACAATGAACATAAGCGTAAGAAATATATTGGAAATACATAAGAAATAAGAAATATAAATAGAAATATAAAGCATCGAAAAATGTTGAAATCTTCAACTGCATAATGTGGAATGGAGAGTAAGAGTCTAAACTTTCTTATGACCATCTCTGTGCTTTGGAGGGCACGTAAAGCCGACGGTTGCCCTTGTTTCCCAATATAACTTCCCTATATTGATGAAGTTATGAAGGAAACAAACAGCAGTAATAAAAATTAATCTTTTACTTATAAATTATTATAAAAACATAAATTTTATTGATTTATTGCATGCATAATTGTATGCAATTGAAATAAAAGAGGTTTCATTTATGCATTTTTTATGAACAGCAATTTATGGCATCGGTGTTGAAAAGATATCATTATTGGCAGCAGAGTACAATCATCACAACACGCGTGTTGTACAACATATTTTATGCTTTTCTATAAATTAAATAAAATAAATTATAATTAAATGAATTAAATTATTTCAATTAAGTGATAATTTAATTTCATTTATTTTTATTAGATTTTACTTTGACACACTACATTAGTAGATTGGAATGCACTTCTAATTGGTAAAGTACCCAGTTTGAACCCTGGAAGAGTTTTTTTCTATCACCACAATTTTTTTTTCTATGGGATATAAGGTATCCAGTGCCGGAAACAGCGGCGGCTTGGTAGGGAGGCTATGCCTCTAAATTATTACTTAATTAAACTAATAAAATTTCAAAAATGTTAAAACGTAAATTTTCGATTGTGAGAACTATCAAAACATAGACACTTCATCTACAACACTTATCCAACACAGAGAAAACTTTTTGGTGTTTTGAAGTAACTTTTACTATAATAATTGAAGTTCAAATCAGCCTCACACCAATTTCGAAGTAAATTTTACTAAATTTGATATAAAATTTACTATAATTGATTGTAATATTTACTTCAAAATTATTGCGAGGATTGTTTTTTTTCTGTTTTTTTTTTCTACAGCAAAAGCAGAATCGTCAGCCTAGCACATAACACACACATAATCCGCGAGGATATAGTGTATTATAATTAACAGATTTACTGATAATTTCGAGATGACTCCAATTACATCAAACGCAATGGGGGGATTTCATACCCCCCAGATCCTCCCGGTTTCAAAAACTAGTCATTTATGTTCATAAATTGTGATAGGAACCGCTCACTTGAATGACAACATAAATTTTTGTACACTGAATTTTCATTATTTTTTGTGAAATTTTCTAAGGTTTCTCTTCACTAGGAATCGAGAAGAAAATTACTGCGAAGAAATATCTAAGGAATTAGGGAAAAAAAATGTAAGAACATTTTTGGAAATCTTAGAAAGTTTTGGAAAATTAAGAAATCTGTAAAAGATTATATTTTTACACTATACTTTATGATTAGCCTCCTCAATTGAAAAAACCACTTTAATATTAAATGTACTGTATAGAATATTCGCGATTTAGTTTACCATTGGTGACGCTCATGACGCTACCAAATATCAAGAACATGGCGGCTGTATTACGTACAATTGATGTTGTTTTGAGTTTAATTCTGTATTCATAAAATACAAAATCAAAAGAAGGTAAACGTTTGGTAACTTTCTATACCAACTATACGTATTAGATGAATTTAATATTTCTCCGCGTGGTGGCGTTTGTTTAATGTAAATTGCGAATAATCAAAGAAAACTATAATATTTGTAATTCGGGAGTGTTTGGGAGAGATGCCAAAAGTTAAAATGAAAAAATTGAGCAAAAAAACACAAAATTCGATCATTTTTAATGATGTTTTACAATTTCATGGGACAAATCTTCTCCAAAATCAACTTTCTTGCTACAAATTTTAACTTTTCGCTTCTCTAGCTTACCAGAAGTAATGTAAAGGCTAAAATAATCTTTTAAAAAAATAATAAAAAAGATGGGAGGGGGTATCCCCGAAAACGGTGGGTGATGAGGAAAATCGAAGGTCATACTACGAATTCGGAAGGTAAATTTACATAAGAATCAGCAGGAATGGTATCAAGACTCGCAAAAAAAATTTTATTTGTAGACCAATGTTATCTATCATTGAGGGACGACCATTAACTACGTGAGGCGTTTAGGGGAGGAGGGGGTCAAGCCGAATCTCACTTTTAATTTCGAGAGAACTAAGTTAAATAAAGTAAAATAAACAATTTCAGGTGAAATTAAAAGGGGTGAGAAGGAGAGGGGGTCAAACCAAATCTTATAACAGGGGGGTTGAAAAATCGTCTCATGTAATTAATGGACGCTCCCTACTTATTTTTCTTATCCAATTAAATCAAAGAAACACAATTTTGGAGCCTTCTGAATTTTGGCACTGGATGCGGCGGATCCATTGCACCCATGGTTTATCCGGCCCTAAAGGTATCCCCTTAATTTAATTATAAAAAACAGATTAAAAATTATGAGGTAGGCAGTGGTTGATTTCCCATTAGGCACTGTAGGCACATGCTTATAGCGACAGGATTTAGGGGCGGGAAAATTTTGAAGCAATTTCTAAAATGTATCTGTGTGATTAGATGTTGCATTACAATGTCGAAGAAACGGCATCCACATTTACATTCGTGTGTAAAAGTTGCATTGCTAAATTTAATTGGGGGTTTTTCATTTTTTCGTTAATTTGGAGTGTACAGGAGACGTTTTTAACCAAAAATTTTCTATAAATACAGCCCCACAGCTTATATGATGATATATTTACAAAAAAACTTGAATATGAAGCCGGCAAGAACTAATTGGGAAATTTATAAGAACTACAATAAAAGTTAAGTTTAAAAAATATTATATTTGCAGTAAACAATATGCTGATGCAGTTGAGTGCGTGACAACGAAACAACGTAAAAGAAATATTTTCAACGTTAATTGTACAATAAATTAATAAATTTTGTGAGTCTGTAGTAAAAAAATGCTGAGAAAAAATTTGCGTCGCTAAATTTCTTACTTTTACATACCAAACGGAATAAATGTCATATAAAAGGGAGAGTATAACAGATGTTTCTATTCCATTTGGAGAAACGAAAAATGTAATGCTCATCAAGGTGAATACTAGGCATTTTAGTAAACCTTTGGACTACATATTTCGTCGCAAAAGACACGCAATTCAAACATTTCCATGTACGTTATAGACCAAAGGGTGTTTATATTACGTCGCCGTTCCAAATGTAGCCATCAGCGAAGTCGACCAAACGTCAAAGAAGGCGATTCCCCGACATCGGCCGTACTATATACGCTTTCGCAATAACCATTTGCAACATTGAACAGACACGAAAATTTCTAATAGCTTTCTCGTCTCCCCTAAACAATTCTACGAAGAGAGACGAAAATTACTCCTGGCGTCGAAACTTTCTATAAACTGGAAGATCTTTCCTAAAGTGGTCTGAATCGCAAGTCGTAATCGTAATGGTACTGATGCTTTAAACGTCCTTGAAAGTCATTTTTCAACTTGTACTGCATCTAATGGAAGACTTCGTCTGCTGCATTAATGCCCATAAATAAAGCGAAGTAATAGCAACAATTAAACCTCTCATTTGAAGCTCGCGTTGAGTTAAGATAAATTTAATTACGTATATTTCAATTACTAAGCTATTAAAAATAATTAACATAGAGTCAACATTTAATTAAGTTACAGTAAAATTGGTTTTCCAATTTTACGCATGTTAGTATTTACATAATAAGATCAAAGTGTGACCTGCGATGCGCAAGAAATCAAGATTAAAAAACAACCCATATATATACCAACCTCCATTTTCCATTCTAAAGAGTATCTTACCTATTTGATCGCAGTCACGCTTCCTCGAGCAATTGAATAATCTTTTAAAAAAATGGAAAAACCAATTCCACTATCAACAGAAGAACAACAAATGTTCAATTGACATTGCGATGTTACATACTTTCGGTGATGCTCAAATATATGTACAATTTTTCCGAGTGCACAAAATTTTATTACTTGAAATAAAGTGGTCTAGAAGCTAAATTAAAACAACTTTTCTACAAATCTAGCAAGTTAATAGACTTACAAATAGAAAGTTAGATAAGCAAAGAGAGGAAAAGAGTGAAGTTTGTTGTTTACTTCTTGTAACTTGTAATTGTGAGCCAAATGGACTGGTTCGGCTGGAGCTACTATGTCTGAAGTTATAACATAATTCCGTTTTATTTTTTTTTTCAAAAAAAGTGAATTAACCGAAAGCTGGAGTGCATACGAGCTTTATCGCGAAAATGCAGATCTAAATATTTAAAATTTTGTATTACTAATTAAATCAAGAACGCAAACCGGTCCCTGAGCAATACTATAATATTATATAAGCTGGAATATTTCTCTGCCGCATCCGCTAGAAAGTAGCACCGCTGTGAAAAGATCCTCGCCGAGGATTTTAGGGTGAGGTTGAGGTGGGTGCAGATTCATCACGAATTATATTTAAAAATTATTTTTAATTGTTATGGTGGTTACACTCCTTAATTGCACAAATAACGTAACGTAAGCAAATGCAAAGTGTAAGTTAAAAAAAATTTGGCGACATTCTTCATTTATCGACATGTTTCAGCTATTAAAACCCATCAGGCCACAATATATTCTTTGCAGTTTCATGTTGGAGTTAATGGCTATTGGACGATGTCAGGAAATTAGAGAAAATGCGTTACTATTAGTCTTGGAACTTGTTTACGACCCTACTAAGAGAATTCGACCGTTTTGCTGACAAATACTCCTTTTCCTTTTTAATTAATAAAAAGAAAATATTTTATCAAAAACTTTTTGTCATCGTTTGCAGAAATGGTCGAAAATCCACAATAATAACTGCTTACTAATTTTTAAGATTTTTTAACCGAACGAATCGCCCTAATTTAATTTTAGTTTGTCGATAAAAAGTCCAATGTCCCCGGAACATGTACATAATTTTCCAAACCGCAGCAACATTTGCATGCGCTCGCAATTAGATCCCTTTTCGGAGGTTCGTCGGATTAGCGTATCTTATGGTTAAAAGGGGTTCACATTTTCAGCTAAAACCTCGACTTACAATGCAAAATTAATTGAAAAATGTTTAAATATCCAACTATAAAAGAAAAAATTCGATTCTTGCAAATCATATAATTTTTAATCAAAGCACATTTTCCAATTTCCCAACCCTGCAACTGCGTCATCCTTTTTTTTGCATTTGTTTAAAGTAGCATTTCTTATTTTGCACTACTATGCACTTTCCCTGTTAAAGTTTCAATTTTAAAATCATTAATTTTAGCTCATAAACCCTCGCTATTGGGAGGTCTGGGGGGTTTGGAGAGTACCTCATATACTTCAGACTTCTATATTTACATCTATATATTTGCAGAATATTAGTTGCAGTATATTGTGTTTTTCCGACTACATTTTCTCCGAAAAGTTTCAAGGTAAGAATAGGTTAGCTTAACAAAGTGAATCCTTGATTGTAACTTTAGTATCCTTTTAAACCCTTATTGGAATGACACTTTCCGTAGTCAGATGCCACGTTAACTGTAAGTCCCCTATGGGTAAAATCACTTCTCACGTGCATCACAGTTAGAGTGGCGTGAAAGAGACCCAACAAAGCAATAGAAACAAGAAGAATAAATGCCTTCCGAATGCCACTCCGTTGGTATAATACTTTTAAAGTAATTTCAAAATTAATCATTACGACTAACGCGAGTTTCTTTAAGAAGATATTTTAAAACATCAAAAGCACAATTTCTTAGAAAATGCAGTAGAAAAGCAAATTTTCATTTGGACTTTGTATTGAATTTAGTTTTAAAAATAAAATTTTCAAGAAGATAGTTGAAAGAAAATCCGAAATATAAATAAAACAAGTCGACATAAAATTTTTAGCACCATTTTAATACCATTTGACGTTATTATCGCACATCAAATATTTATTATTGAAACAAAAGCACGGACGCTGGTGCTCTTATCGAAATGCCTCTTGTACTGTGGCACATAAACATAGCTTTGCACAATGTTTTTTCGTTATCAATCGCCAGCGCGGTCGTGTTTACACTCTATAAATCGAAGAGCCGTGATATGAGTTTATGATGAAGATAGTTTAGAAAAAGCAACGGTCAATGGTATGACGATCGATCCTTGTGGTGGTTGGGGAGAGAGCTTTTGGATCCGGCGCATGATGAGACTGACGGATCGCCCTTAACACTTGATTACCTCCTTTCTAAAGCAGCAGACCCGAAGTGTTCTCATAAACTAGCCAAAATGGATGATTATATGCAACCCTTGTATTAACTTGAAATGGTCAGAAAATTGTCGGCCCTTGAAATGGCCTGTTTAATTGCTTCTCACAGAATCGAACATTTAATTAAAATTTTGAAAAATAATTTTCGGAGCCTTGCACAACGTACTACTACCTAATAAATTTAATGCTAAATTAGAGTTTGTCCAAATTTACGAAGCGTATAAGGTATGTCAATAGGGTTAAATTGACTTTCTGTGTTGGTAATTTATGAGTGTTCGTTTGCCGTCTTTCTGAGTCGATGGACATTGGATTAGCACAATAAATGCTCTCGCAAACACACGCGCTGCCGTTTTTAATGAAAAACACAAACGAATAATATCCAAGTTGTCAGATTTCATTCCAAAAATAAGATGGCATCAAAACCAATATAAGTTGATTCTAGACACCGCAATTTGCTAACGGCATCATATTTCATGGAATAAGAAGTCAGAGGGTCTCAGAGTTACGTCGTAAACCGCGAAAAGCTATCTCTAGACGGTCGGGCTCATCAATCCGACCACCGCTGATCGATCACTGGTCTATGCTACTGTCACTGACATCCAACCCCACCGTTGCCATATTGTAACACTAAAAGTTCTGAAAATGACTCTGATTTTCATACATTGCTACACATTTCCTCGTTAAATCAAATTGAGAGGGTTGCCAATCCGCACCATCCGAGAGCTACGATAACCTTCCCTCTCATTAACGGAACGAAACAAACCGAGTTACTTTTTCAAAATTGTTTGCCGGAAAAAGTGTTCATTTGCTTAAGTGGAAAAATATTAAAAATCGTAGAAATCCTATGTGTGCTCGTAGCTACCCTTGAGTCACGCACCCTTAATAGTTGTGGATTCCCCGTTATTAGCTCTAGACATACGTCATGTTTAAATTTTTTACCTGTGACACAACATTTAAAACCACATCCCATTTTTTTTCTATTTGAATGAAATTTTAGGTAAATTTGACGTTATCAAAGTAATTCATATTTGTTAGTGCCTGTCAGGTCGTTGGTTTAGCTTTTTGTTGTCAGTTGCAACTTCGTTTGTGTAATTTATAATGTGGTACTTTACAGGAAAATGCTGTAGAGAATTACATTAAATAAGCCAACTTAAAAAATAAAACGTAATTAAAATTTCTACGTCAAAACAAACGAAGGAAAATTTGAAAAGCAAAATCACAATTCATTTACGTGCTCGAAAATGGGGAGCTTTGTGCAAGGGAATTGTATTGTTTTTAATATTTTAGAATTCTTTTTAACAAATTAGGCGAAAATTTGGGAAAATTTCAGCTTTTTCGTTTCATGTAATAAAATTAGAATTTTCTCTTTACAAATTTCGTTATTTTCAACATTCACTTTGTTTAAATTTTAATGCAAAGCCAATGCACGACTTTTAATAGAATGCGGAGGCAAGAGCATGGTACACACCAGTACAAAAAAAAAGCATAAAATAAAACGTTTTTTGGAACCCAGAAACAGACTAGCCTCAAGTTGCAATGTTAAGTTTAATTAAAACTGAAGGTAAAAACGTTAATTAGACAAATTATTTGCATTTCTGTTTGAAAATTTAATGAAGGTGTTTAATCATGGTAATTCTTCCCTTGTCGAATATTTGCGTTAATATCCAAACTCTAAACAGAGGTAATAAGAAATAAGGAGCACCTTTAAATTTGTTACATTTTCATCTTCGCTTAATTAACGATCACGTAAATTCCTTAGATATTTTTGTTATAATTTAGGTATAAATACACAAATAATTGGAAAATTTAAATAGTTGTTTGAAAAGCTCACCTTAACATTAAGAATGGTATGTAGTGCCTCTTCCACTTTGGCAAAATTTCCTTTGCCTAATTTTTTTCCAGTGAGTCTGTAACTACCAACATTGGTCAGTTTTTTTTGAAGCGTCATATTATCGCTCACACCAAAACGAGCACTTATTTACCATACCACGTTAAGCGACACTAAACTGTTTATGTTAATTTCACACAATTCGTATCAAAATCAAAAGAAACACATTTTTTAGTTTAAATAACCTATTCGCAAACTTATTGCAGAAAACCTCCCCTTGTATATTATGACAGCTGCAAAAACACATGAAACATTTATATAAAAGTGACTACTGTTTTGTTGGCCTACGCGATGGTAATTTTATTTTCATTGTTTTGCTCGTACGTTCCAATAAAACGACATATTATGAAGATGTTAAAACGATAAAAGCACAAGAAAAATATTTTCTGCAATAACACAAAAATATCATAATCTTACGAAGTGGAGTTTATGTCCGCTGCTAAGGCCTTGAGCCCACAATTTATTTTTATTTAACATTAATCGGTCAGTAAAATAATATTTTCCGTATACGTAAACATAATAATTTTCAAATTTGAAAAATGTTGGTACATCTGATAATTTCCATAAACGCACAAGAGGCGCAAAGGCGTTACATTTTTATTATTTAGAAAACAAAATTTTGTTTTCCAAATAGATGATAGTATGATGTACTCTGTGTTTAGCTTTACGTATGATGTGTAAACAGTATTAAAAAAACTGAAAAAATATTAGTTAGTCATTAACAGTTAAGCTTCGTTCTCAGCCAATTAACGCAACGTAATTTAAGCGTCAATTAGTAAAAACAGTTACATTTTTGTATTTGATATAAATTTTTTAATAAAATAAATAAAAATTTACTTGAAGTCAAATGCATCAATGAAAATGAGCTTTTAAAGAAGAAATGTCATATTTTCTATTATTTTACGTAGCGTTAATTGGATGAGAACGACGCTTATGCCCGTACCTATAGTCGATACTTTGCCCGATCTCAGACTTGAGTCAGACTTAAGAACGAAATCGACCAATCATAATAAACAATTTCGTACTTAAGTCGTACTCAAGTTTTGCTGGAGCCAAGTATCGACTATAGGCACGGGCATTAGTGTCTTAGTGTCTGTTATCTAGATCTAGTATCTATTATACTTTAATGAACAACAGGTTTATTTCATAGATCGAATTTTTGCCTTTGGTTGAAAATAAAAACTAAGACAAGTCGATATTTCCTGTTTGAAGCTGAAAGCTTCTAGTATCCAGCAAGATCAGCACCTTACGACAATATTATTTAAGTGCTCACACAGAGTGGAACCAAAGCAAAACTTTTTGGGTTGGAGGGTATAGTTCTCAATTTCTCAACTGTCAACGTTTCTTTTGTTTTCATCTCTTCTTTTGAAGAACCTTTCTCAGGTAGGTATACAAAAATGAATGTTTAATATGTGATGTTGCGAGACTTTTTGCGAGTGTTGTGAGTGCATTACTTTTTTACGTTTTTCTTTATTTATTATACAAATGAATTTTTTGTCAAAACCGTCAAAAACTTTCGAATTTTGTCAATTTTTCTGTGGATTTTCCAACTTCCGAAGATATTGGGGGAGGCTCTCTCCCTTCTCTACCCTTCATGGGTCCATACCCCTTGTGCTCACAGAATCATGTCTATCAAGTGTAAAGCTTTGTACATTTATGGTAATTCTAGGACAAAGTTTTAAATTTAGTAGCAGAAGATGAAGAAAAGTTGCGCTGATCAGGATACTCCAGATTAGTGATTAGTTTTATAGACTTTCGTCCTTGATAATTACATATAGTTCAGGCAATAAAGGGTGTCTATGTTGCAGAATCTAGGAGGTGCTAGGGGCGGAGTACAAGATTGTACAAAAGAGGTTTCGGATTTTGCTTTTTTTGCTTATATCTCATAAACGGTTAATTTTTAATCAGTTTAAAATAATATATAGAACAAAATTAATAGGTACCCATTTTAAAGGAAAGTCAGTGCTCTAGAACGCCCGCTGGGCCCGCCTTGAATATTTTTCCGGCCTGAAAAATTACTCGCATAAATCATTATGTTTCAATTTTTCACTCCAAACTAATGCCTATTGTGTAAATATCTAAAAATCTAATATGGGGATATATAATTGTATACATTATATAAGCAGAATTACAGTGGATTTCCAAAGTGGCCCGCAAGATTATTTGAGTTGGCCATTCCTGAGTGAAGTTGTATTATGCAAGCTTTATCAAAAAATATGAAGCAATAAAATATACGACAAAAACTCAAACAGATACGTCAAAAATTAATAGGAATATTCCTGTAGGGAATTTTATCAGCTTTAAATTTATACGAACAGCTTTTTGCCTAGGTCTAAACGTTTTTGTTATAGAAAGCCAAAATCCGGGACGTTTTTTGTACCATCTTGCACCCACCGCACCTTTTAGATTAGCAGACTCTCAAAAAAGAGTCAAAAATTGGGATCTCAACATTTCCCTCTAGTCTCACTTTTTGAACCTTCATTACTTGGACTAATAGCAAAATATCTGAAAAATAATTCTTGTAAAAAATGTGTAGCTTAGATTTTAAATTTTGTAGGGGTAGGGGTTGCTTCCGAGTTACTTGAAGCTTTGTTAATGGTGAAACTATATTTTCAACGAAGATTTTTGAAAGATTTCTTCGATTTTTCTTCTGGATTGCCTTAACATTTTTTTCCAAAAAGGTTGAAAATGCAAAAAAGAGATTTTCTTGAATTTCTTGAAATATTGTTTAATTATACTCTTAAACATCATGCATTTAAATATAATTTTTTTAAAATTCTAACTTTTATAGTTTTTCAGTTATTTAATTTTAAAAATCGCAAAAACGACACATATTTTTTTTTTTTTTTTGATATTGAGCCCCTCGACGTTATTTATAAAAATAGAATAAAATACACTTTCTTCGAGATTAATATATATTTTAATGTGAACCGGTTTCGACTAACGTCTTCCTCAGCACATTCTAATAAAACTTATTTTTGGTTTGCACCCAACGATACAGTTGCATTTTTTATCATAAGTGCTGATCCCATCATGATCCCACTCTGAAATTTTTTGACATATTTACCAAGTCACCAATATAAATATACCTTATTTCTATAATTTTCAAAAAACACAAATTTAAATCCTTTTTTGAAATTTTCAAGAAAATTCATTTTTATTAGAAAGTGGTCAAGATTAATATCAAATTAAAGCCCTTTAAATACTATTTAAAATAAGCTACAACTCTGTAGGACTTAAAGAGCTGAAGTTAGAACATTTTGTATCGTTGAGTGCGAGCCAAAAAAACGTCGTTTTTGCGATTTTTAAAATTAAATAACTCAAAAATTATAAAAGTTACTTTTTTTTTTAAATTATATTTAAACTCAGTATGTTAAAGAGTATAATTAACCAAAGTTTCAAAGAAATCTCTGATGGTCAATTTGAAAAATATTTATTTTTTGGTTGATTTCGACGATTTCGTATGGAATGACCTAATTGATGTTATTTTTAGTTTAATTTTGTATTATTTTATATCGTAAAACCACAGTAAAATGATAATTCACAAAATAAAATAATATAGAATAGCAAAATATTAAAAAAGATAAAAATATAAAATAAAATACCAAAAGAATGCAAACGTTTGGTTTTAAACAAAGCTTTCTATACCAACTGTACGTATTAGATTAACTTAATATTTTTAAAATAGAGATCATGATTTTCATTAAATCATCCTTTCAAAAATAAATATATAAAGCCACCCAATATTCAAGAGCTGTATTGCAAAATTTTTGGAAAGCATTAGAGGACTGGGGGGAAGACGTCGTAAATACAAAACACCCAATGTTCTATGGGTGAACCTCATAACATTTTATTTCGCGGGATGCGCAGCGCTCTTGCTACATACAAACTCCCCCCAGACCCCCCGGTCTCACGAACCGATAGTTTGTATGCATTTACTGCGTGATTAATCTTGTTTAAGATGAATTTCTCTGTTTCAAAATAAATAATATATTTTTATATTCCAGCAATACGAGAAAAGAACTATGTCCAGTTCAATTTTAAATTAATTTAAAACGCACAATTTTAGCGCCTTATGAACTTTAACGCTGGGTGCGGCGGCTCCATTGCACCCATGGTTTATCCGGCTCTGGGAAGGTAATTGAAGAGCTATGGATTAATATCGATCTTGATATTAATTTTAATATAAATTGGAGAAGAAAATGAAAAGCCATGAACTACACGTTTTCCACCATTCAAAAATTCTACATTTAGTGAAAAACCCCGACGGTCAAAGCTTAAACGATAAGAATGAAAGTTCATCGAAACTCAAGTAATCCTATACCATGTAACACCAATTTCCTCAAAAATTTTTTCTTGAAGATGTCATAGTTGAAGCTCAAACTTTTTTGAGCTTTTAATAAACAAAATTCGGAGTCTAGAAACAGAAAGGAAGAACAAAAATTGTGAAACATGACTTCGAGGTGTTTACACTTGAATAAAGCAATTTTTCTTTTTCTTTCGTTACATCTGGGATCTGTGTTTGTACGAACAGCAACATCGGTGGTGTTCCGAAGTAACTATAAGTGATATGAGCATATTAATTGTTTTAGATCCGAGGTAGCTGGCTAAGCTTGGCAAAGGCAAATCATCAAACCATGCCCTCCAAAGCACGAAGGTAATCATAAGAAAGTTTAGACTCTCCCCGAATTCAAACCGGATATTTTAGTGTCAGCAGCAGTTATTAATGACCGTCTTTTTATAATAAAAAAGTACAATAATAAACTATCATCGTTGGTACCCCGGTCCCCCGGGACAGGACATTTCATCCAAACATTACTCAACGAACCGTTGAGTTTTCATTAGCATGTATTAAACGCATATTTTACATTTAATTTATTATTTTTATATGTAATAATATGTTTTTACATTTTTCAATCTAGTTCTGTTTCCTTCATTTTTTGTATAAAAGTAAAATTTAATTTTGATTTATAAATTAATTATTCTTATTAAAACTTACTTTACTTCAAAGAATTCGTGTTTGCGAACAATTATTTTGGGTCATAGCGGTCCATATGACCCACTAAATTTTTGGGCAATTTTGGTAGAATTTTTTTGATTTTGACGACCAACCTACAATGAATTTTATGTTGAAATTTGTTATATGAAAATAATAATTTTTAGTTAAATACATTTTCGGTTATTGTTTGTACGGTAGCCGCAACTGGTAGACCGGTAGGCGCTACAACGCAAAGGGTCATGGTGAAATTCAAAACGGTGAAAATCTATAGAAGTGTGAGATAAAAACGCAGAGTGTTTAAAATTTTAATTTGTAGGTACAAAATTTTAACATCACAATAAAAAAGCCATCGCACATTTTAGTAAAATTGCCTTTTAACTGAATAATTTAAAAGATAAAATTTTACGTCCATTTATGAGTGCGCTAAAATTTAAGTAGTACGCATAAAATTAATTAAGAAAAACAGGCAAAAATTCTCTCGTTTTATTAATTTCATCGACCCTGTTGTTTCGTATGAGAATCGCAAAAGAACATAAAAAGCAATTTTTTTTTTATTATGTTTTAAGCGAGATATTTAATATTACACGGTAGGTTTAAGGCGTTTTCGCTTGTGATATTTTAAATTTAATAATTCGCGCGTTAGATGATGAATTCCAGTAGTGGCAGTAAAAAACAAGAATAAAAAGTGATGCCTGTCAAGAATGAGTAAATTTTTCGTTTTGGATGAGGCGCCCTAAAGACGAGCGTACCGTTAATGAGTCCAAATATCGTGTTACGACACGAAGATAAGTATTTACAGGTAAATAAATGGTTTATGTAATAAATCTAGATATAAAAACTGACGTTACACGAAGTCGTTAAGTTAATAGAATAGAATAAAACACGGGTAATATAATACGGATGTTAATTAGTTTATAAATTATTAATGGACCTGTAAAGGTGTAGAAAAAACTTGAAGTACGTGTCGGTATAAATTAATTATAAATGATAATTTTTATATCACATTATCAAGATTTTAATATACTAGTATCTACCAATCTAGATGATATCGTAAATATGTGGACTTTTAACAATCGACTTATGCATTTTTTCCATTGTTAACAACGTCAAGGGTCTATGCAAAAAATTGATAACTTTTTTATGTGCATTTGTTAGATTTTTCTTCTAATAAATTATTGAAATGTAACGATCTACAAGATAATCGCTTTCCTAAAGGAAGTCTTACTTGTATTACTGTCGTGAGATTGGAATTCATCAAGTGGCCTTTTCAAAAATGGACATAATTTCGAGTTAAATTCGTCAAAAAGCCCACACCTTTGATGTTCTCACACTATTTTTTCTTATCGGATGAGTGCCTCAAGGCAGTAGTTCTGGACTCGAATTGTTGAACATCTCCATGTGTGTGGTCTGGTCTGTTACTGGCACAACCCCGATATCTTTTCATGTAACAGATGAGAAAATAGAGACGTAGAAGGGCACATCATGATTGATATTTACAATTTTAGATTTTAAGGCTTGACTAACTAAACAGTATAAATTGTGAAAGGCACTTTTTTTGTACAAGGCGATCCAGCAATTTTGAATAACACATCTGTTTTTTCGCGAAGAATAATCAATCACATTAGGAATCATAAAAAAGAAATTAATAATTAAACTTTAACATTATTGATGTAATTTTTGCTTCTAACTTTTTGACAATAATAAGTAAGCATTTTCATACTTTTTCATATCGAAATGTATATTATAAAATTTGTAAGTATTAATAGTTATTTAAGCTACTAGAAATGCACGGATGCTATTAACATTCGAAGAAGGTTACTTTTTGAAAATTTTATTTATACGTTTAATAACTTTTATATAATTATGGAATGAGCAATGACATGCGTTTCTGGCTTATTAGCAGTCTTCAGTACCGCATACAAATTATTAACTCTAAATTATGCAATCCGGCACTCAGCGGCTGCAGTCTTCATGTGTATGTTTTCTATACATCTTCATGTAATGTACCTGTCGGTAATAATGTCTAAGTAACAAAAATCGTACTTAAAATAATCGCCATCGCTCAATACCACACTGACAGACACCTATTGCATGTAGAAGTTGTTAAAATTTTGCGGGAGCTGAATATCTTGTTTCTAGCCCCCAGTGTTACATCATTCATCAGGTGAGACCGTGCAAAATCGGTTCAAATAAATTGTAAATATTATTTTCTGTAATATTACAGTTAGCTAAATAAAATTAAATTTTTTATCTTTATAAATACAGTAGAACCTCGATTATCCATGCGGAGGTTTTAAGGCATCTTTTCGTGTTGTACATAACATGAAATTTCGCTGAATTTATTGTTTTATACAAATGTACTTAAAGTACTTAACTTTACTTGTACTTAAATTCGTCTAAATTTTCTGCTTATCTACTTTATTTAATTTAAGTAAAAGTCAAAAAACAAACAAACATATTTGGGGTGGGCAGAAGCAACCAAATTTAAAAATAAACTTAAAAAAATACGTTATTCAAATAAGCACTTAAAAAATTTGGGTGTGCACTTGGGTGGGAACTTCAATCAACAGGGTGAGAAATTGCCCACCCTGGCCGACCCCTGGCGCCGTCACTGTACCTGTGTGCTTTACGTCACACTGCTGCTTAGTTGTATTCCATAATCAAGTTACTCGGTCAACAAATTTTGGGTGCACTGGAGGGCATTCCATGCCCCCCAGACCCCCCGGTTTGAAAATCAAACAGTATGTGCGTATAATTTTTGATTAATTTCAATAAACAAGGAACTTTTATTCTTTCAGAATCAATTACATTTCCACCAGAGAATCTCAGGGTTTAATTTCATTAAATAAATATCTAAACATCTTTCACTCTTTCTAAAGGATGTTTCATATTCCTTGAACTATTTGGTTCTAAAAGAGTGCGAGTTCTTAATTTAATCAAATTCATAAAACAATAAGCCATAAACTGTTTGTTACTGAACCCGGGGGGTCTGGGGGGCATGAATGCCCTCCAGGACATCGGTTTGTTATTTATTGACTCAATAACTTGATAATGGAATACAATTTAACCCAATTACTGACTTACCTTGAACCCCCAAGTTTCAGAAACGAAAAGTTTCATTTTATCAAAAAAAAACTTTTAGTCTTGGGCATTCCATGCCCCCCAGACGCCCCGGTGTGAAAAACACAAAGTTTCACAATCGCTTCTAACCATTATTGGGATACTGGAAGGTATTTTATAATCCACAAACCCGCTGGTATGTACTGCCGCGACCTGAAAATGTATTTGATTCTGAAATATTTTTAAAAAGATCTTGTTTTACAAATCGGGGGGTTTGGGGGGCATGGAATGCTCTCAAGTGTACAACACAATTAATTTCATGCCCCCAAGTTTTACAAAAACACAAAGATTCTAAATTACAAAGTCATTTTATACTGCACAGACCCGGTGGGTCCTGACGCAACCTGAAAATGTAATTTGTTCTTAAACCAAAAAATTAAGGAACGAAAGATCCTTATAATATATGCTCACCAACTTTTTATTTTTCCAACCGGGGGGGGGGGAATATTTGTATTAAGTTGTATTCCAAAATCAAGTTACTGTGGGAGGGTACAATAGAGGGTATTTCATACCCTCAGATCCTCCAGTGTAAATGTTCTGAAAGAGTAAAAGTTTCTTGTTTAATAAAACTAATCAAAAACTATGCACACAAACTTTTTGTTGTTTAAACCGGGGGGTCTGGGGGGCATGGAATGCCCTCCAGTGCACTTTAAATTTCTTGACCTAGTAACTTCATTATGGAATACAACCTAACTCAATTTCGATCCTTCTTATGGGGAAATCGGTAACTATAGAAGATATCGAAAAATGGATGGCGCATCCTCGATCTCTTTTTTTGAGAAAAGTTTAATGGTGCAAACCCGAATTCGATATCTTTTTTCGTTTTCGAGTTATGGCCAAAAGTTCACTTTTTCGACTTTTCGTTAAATGTCGATATCTCGGTTGTTTGTAAAGTTATAGAAAAAATATTTACACTTTCTCCAGACACTTTTTTAAGGGCAATGAAATGGGCTAAAGAGACTTTAAATATCTTACCTAGTTTTCGAGTTATAATATAAAGTTATGTTTTTTTAAATAGAAACCATAGTTGGCTATGAAATATTTAAATAGAGTTTTTTATCCTCTTTTCAATTATATGTAACATGTGGGGTCTATTATTTCACTTTCATCCCGTTATATTACAAAATGTTAAATAAAAACAAAAGAAGATCGGAAAATTAAAGGTTGACTTTTTCAAAACAAAACACTATACAAAATCATTATTGACGCATCTAAAACAATTGTCTCCAGTTGTTTTTAAATAGTGTTTTTAGTATCTAATGCTTCGATACCTATTTTTATTTTTATTTAGTACCTATTACCTATTATTACACAAGAGTGTCAAACGGCTTATGAAAACTATGAAATATTATAATATAAATGTATAATGGATTGGTTTGATAAATCCAACATTTAATTTTCCGATCTTAGTTTGTTTTTATTTAACATTTTTTAATATAATGGGACGAAACTGAAATAATAGACCCCACATATTATATATAATTGAAAAGAGGATAAAAAACTCTGTTTAAATATTTCATAGCCAACTATGGTTTCTATTTAAAAAAACATAACTTTATATTATAACTCGCAAACTAAGTTAGATATTTAAAATCTCTTTAGCCCATTTTCTTGCCCTTAAAAAAGTGTCTAAAGAAAGTGTAAATATTTTTTCTATAACTTTACAAATAACCGAGATATCGACGTTGAACAAAAAGTCGAAAAAGTGAACTTTTGGCCATAACTCGAAAACGAAAAAAGATATCGAATTCAAGTTTGCACCATTAAACTTTTCTCAAAAAAAGAGATCGAGGATGCGCCATCCATTTTTCGATATCTCCTATAATTACCGATTTCCCCATAAGAAGGATCGAAATTGAGCCACCCTGTACTGGAGGGTATTTCATGCCCTTTGTCTTATTATTTTATGTCTCTCAGACCAGTTTCATCTCAGAAACGGCAGTGGCCAACAATCCCAGCAACGGCGGCAGCATTGTTTAATTGTGTGGGCACAAATTGGCCCCAATATATTTGTGGTGAGCAGAAGCACACAAAATTTATAAATAAACTCAAAAAAATACATTATTGAAATTTGCAATAAGCATCTAAAAAATTTGGGTGGGCACTCCAATCAACAGGGTGGGCAAGTCCCCATCCTGGCCCACCCCTGACGCCGTCACTGCTACTGACAAAGTTTTTAAAATTGTTTAATTTTGTGTTTGTCTATGGTACAAGTTACCACTTTTCGTTTATATTTTATAGAAACTGTATCAAAGATATGATTATTATTAACATGTTGATTAAATCAGATATTTTTCATTTTATTGCAAATCTCTCTTAGCTAGGCCTTATTTCCCGCAGGTACCTTATATTCTTTCTACGATTACGTGCTATCGAGCTAATACCTGCTCCATCGAAAAACGACTAGATATAATCACATTATAAACGATCTCGTATTTATATTAATGCATTAATTTCAATAACTTTTTAGACAAGAACCATTTGCCTTTCCATAACTCTGCTGCTTATAAGTGCTTCCTATAAGGAAAATTTCATATAGCAATCAGTGCAATAGCAAATTAGAATATATTTCCAGTGCGTCACATAAAAACATCTGGAAGGTTGCACGACTCATCTAGAAAAACTAAGACTATAATATTTTATTTATTTATAAATCAAACCATAATAGCATATAATCATTGATGCAATTTCTTGAGATTCAAATAATTGGTAGTTTACAGTGGAACTAGACGATATTGAAATACGTCGTATGACTAAAAATATACTTACTATAATGCTTCAAAATAATACCTTTAAAATTTAGATAATCCATAACTGCTGTTGGTATACATTTGTAAGTACAAATAATAAATACCCAACTGTTCAAGTAAAAATTTTCACTTTGGATAGCTTGGAACGTGCGAAATTATACTCTTGGAGTATAATAATGGAGATTGGAGGGGTAGATGCTTTTGTCCTTATTTTTTGCATTCATTTTTAATCTAGAGGTAGGATGTGATTGTTGTTGATTACATTTTATTAATAAAGAATTTTAGTCCTGAAGGAGCAGTGAGATACGGCGAAACGTCGACAGTAGATTGGTTTTTTTGAATTTTTGTCCAATAACCCGCTACCCTTGAGAGTATTTTTGAATATGGACGTGAACAATCATGTATTGGTGCAAAATTATTTTGCAAAATAGTAGACTGGAAAATTACAATTTTTTGAACTACGTTTTGGTATTGCTTCGTCATTTGATTGGGGCCTATAGGCTCCACTTGGGAAGATTGTGACAATAAGTGTAAATCACAATTGTCGATAATTCTACAGGTAGACTAATTACAAATTTTAAAGGCTCAATTACCTTTCTGGAGAACAATCTTCTTCTGGTATAAAATTTTTATTTTATAATTTTAGCTGACGCGAATTAACGTTAACTAAACGAATTTACAACAATTTAAAAGCTCCAGGTCGAAGCCGATAAAACTAAAATACAGAATAATGTAAGATTTGAAAAATTTGACGATTTATTTAAATTACTTATTTTTAAAAAAATATGGATAGATAACAACCGTTCCTAATTTGATAGATTTGTGTTATTACAATAAACGACCATAGCTTAGAAAGTGTAAGCTACCGGAAAAAGTTGTAAAACTATATGGGATAGCTCGATAAATCGTAAGATAGATAGTTCAATTTGATAGCCTTTTGTGGTAGAGAATTTTTGCCTCTTCCACTCAATTTATTTCGAAATTAACATTTTTGATTTCAAATAAATCTACGGTAATTGGATTTAGATTAATTTAATATTTTAATAATATACAATGCTTTTCAGCCCATGCCATGGTTTAAATTATGCACCGGCGTGATCTTGAAGCTCGAAGCTACTTAAGCTCGAGCTGATGTTTTTTAGTTTTACATTTTGCAGTTTTATAATAATTTTATTATCGAAATAATGTTACTGTCTTTCTAATTTGAAAGTAATGACTGGAAGTGCAATTAGATTCCAAAAGTGTATATAACCCGTCAGCATTTAAAAACTTGGTTTCATTTAAAGAATTTAAGAAAATAAAACTTTTTGATATAACGTTCTAATTTTCTTACCCTCTCAAAACGCTTTATCAAAATTAATAAAGCAGATGTGCACTTACTTTCTCTTAATGTTACAATAATCCAAGATATATGCCAAAATGCCCTTATGACTTCCATTTTCTCCTCACAAAAAGTAAATTGAGCGTCGCTGAGATAATCACTCGAACACGATTCATTAAACTGATTAGTCTTTAAAAACCTAAAAGTTCTTTTTCAGTATTTTTAATTAGAAAGTTTTTGCAGCTAATGCTTTATTTCAGCAAAGAACTGTCACTTTTGTTATTTCGTCTTACGAATATAACCAACAAGCATTATGCTTTATTACTTCGAACACTTTTAAGTTTCATTTTACCTTATTCTTGTTTCAGATTCATTTTCCATCAAAACGTTTTTACATCTTACACTTTTTTTTATCAAATTAATAGGTATATTGTAATAAGAACACATTTGTAGAAAAAAACAAAAATTTTGTTCGAGTTTATATTGAATATGATTGAATTATATATGGTTTATAATAGTTATCTAAGAATTTCAAGTAAATTGAGTGCCTGTGCCGTTTCAAAAATTTCTTATTTATTTAACTTTCAAAAATGTATTTAGGCACGTGACATCGTTTCAATTAGTTATTTGCGAGAGGCAAACATTCGACCCTTTTGGTATACACCTACATCACCGTACATCCCAGTTCAACCCCGTACATCCTCCGTACATCTTCGTAAATTTTTTTTAAATTGTATTTTAATGTCTAATTATTGACTCATTTTAACTTTTTCAATAATTTGTTGTGTGAATACATTTTCTTCTTTCTTATTATTTTTTTTTTTAATTTTATGAATTTTTGAATTATTAAATTTTTTAACTTAACTTTACCGTTAAAATTTTCTGTTAAATTTTTTTTAAATATTAAAAAAAAACTCAAGTTGAAGACTCAAACTCAAGCGTTACAAAATCTCGGTACTCCTTGTTCTAGACGAAAATCAACCACACCCCGAAAGCTCTCACTCCATTCCTAAATGTTATCCTAGATTTGATTTTATTAATAACACCTGCATTATTCGTGGCAATAGGAAAAAAGGGGATACGTACATATTTGGCAGTTTTTATATGGACAATTTCAAGCAGAATTATACTTAATCTTATGAGTAATCCATTTTTAATATGAGTATATCTCAGGCTAGAAGTTCCTAAGCGACCCCAGATTTTAGATTTAGATGTAGATTGGCGAGCTCTATCCGAATATATACATATCTAACTGAATTTAAAAATACATATTTTCTTGTACCCTAAAGCTACATTTTTAATGGCTAATAAGACATTGTATTCTCTTTTATGTGTAGTGATGGTGGCTGCATGGAATGGTGGCGCATAGCTAGATGGAGTGACTTTGGAAAGTGAGTTAACTACGTAGAGCAGTGGTGGGCAAACTACGACTCGACCCGTCAAAAAATGAAAATTATTATAAATTAAGCAGAAAACTAGTTAACCATATCAATATTTTAGAAAACCCAAAAAATGCACTAAACACTTTTCAGAACTAAAATGTTTAAAAGTTAGCACATGTAAAATACACTGTAAGTATTCGCAAACGTTTTTTCATTAAATTCATCGCCCTAATTCATCGCCTGATGATGCCATAGTATGGTGAAAACGTTTGCGAATACTTACAGTGTATTTTACATGTGCTAACTTTTAAACATTTTAGTTCTGAAAAGTGTTTAGTGCATTTTTTGGGTTTTCTAAAATATTGATATGGTTAATATCGAGTTACACTACCTAAACCACGTATCAATTGATTATAGAAAACTAGTTGCCACTGTGGCCTGACACAGGAATCATTCATAAAAAGCCGAGGTGGAAACCGCTGGAGAAATGTGATGTGAAGTGAAGGGAAAGCTAAGGAGATCCAAAGATATCTTAGAAATTACAGATAATCTTGCTTTTTCAACTTTTTCGAAAGGAAATCATAACACAGTCTAAAAGAAAATCCAAAAAATTTTAGGAAATCTGAAGAAATTTTAGGAAATCCAGAGAAATCCAAAAAAATATCCTAAAAGAAACTCTGTATACAAAAGTTGGGTCTGTGGTTTCCTCCTCGTCAGAGACATATTACGCAAGTTTGACTCCTCAAGCATTTAATATATTGCACTCTTATCCTTGGTTTTCTAATTGAGGTGTTTTTTTTAATTAGAAAAATTTATAAAGAAACTGAAAATTATTTTTAATAATAATTAGACCGATTAAGTAATTACAACTCCTGAAACTAAATTTTGCGTTTTCTGAAATTTTGCGCCACAAACCTGGGCTTCATGAGGTTTCGGGATAATACGGCACTGCTACATGGAGAGTAACTGAAATTTGCTACTGTGCATTGTGTCTCGGTGTAACACACAAATCAAATGTTCCCACGAATTTGAAAATTTTCTAATGCTGTTATTGCAGTGGAAAGCGTAAATTACAAAAATATACATTAAAATTTACGGATTTTCTAAATTTTCTGGTAAAAAAAAAAGAAAAACCTAATGCATATATTCTATTGGCTGTTTATATAAGGTTAACCCCGCCTATGGTGTGACTTTATATTTCACAAGCGTTTTTTTGCATAAATCTTCAATTTTTATGTTACTACTAAAGCTGTTACATAAAAAATATAATAATTAAATAATTAGATTTTGTATTATTAATAGTAAAAACATTCGACCAAACAACAAATTTAAGAAAATAACAAAATAGTCCAGAGGATTTAGATTTTTTGAGGCAAATTTTTAGTACAGCATTGTGACCTATAAAAACTTGTAGGTTTTAACATTTGAAAACTTTCTGTCACAACCCGCAGTGTCGCGGAGGGTGGGGATATGACGTAATTTGTATATATATAGTATATCAATTTTCGCCTTTTTAAGGGTTTCTCGCATTTTAAATGAAAACTATGGAATCCTGTGAAAAATAACGAGATAGCAAGTTGGAGCAGAAAATTTCCCATCGGTTAAGACTCTTGTTTTTTTTTTCCAAATCGCCTAGTTCCGCCACTACTGCGCGCGGAAACATGTTCATATATGTATAAATGATTGGCTTATTGACATTTTAAGTGGAAATTATGCCTTTTTATATAAACTAACATCCAAGGAAGGTTTTGGAGCAAAAAATTTGAAATTATATTTTTGTTTGATTATTCGATTCTACATACATTCGCCGAAAAACTTTCATCATCAAGAAAAAGCATGATTATGGATGCTTTTCAGCAGTTTTTACGATTTTAAGCAGAAATTGTGAGTTTTTTGTTAACTAAGATGGAAGATGGAAGGAAAGTTATATAGGGGTATAATATCTATCGAAATGATCCATTGCCATTTTTCCTGGCTAGATTTACCGTCGAGTATCTTATTCCCAGATAAGTTTCTTTTCTAAAAAAAAGTTTTTCAGAGGAAGTAGGAAAATTAAAGAATTTCCAAGAAATTTTTAACAATGTTTTTTCAATCGAAACTTACATACATAATAATATTACTTACATTTTTATAATTATTACAATAAATTGTAAAAACTACGTGGTAAGTCGTACTCTTTTTGGCATTGTAGAAAAATCTTTATCATCGGATGTGTCTTCTTCCTCATCGTCACAAATATTCATAAGTATTGCAGGAAAAACGTCAATTACTCCTTCCTCTTCGTCCTCGGATTCATCAAAACCGTTTAGATCAGAATAAATTGATTTTAGATCGCTATTTATGATTTTCCCCTTTGAATATACTGCAAAACTTATTGCACCTTCAGCCTCTCGTTTTAGAGGAATATCTATTAACGCATCTTGTTTTGCAATCGCAATGTAATTTTTTTAAAAAGGTTTCTGGAACCAAAGGCACATCATATAGAATCGAAACCAGCATTTTAACTTCTTCTTTCCACCCATTAGAGGAATTATTTTTAAATAATTTTAAAATTATTTAGTAGGATCCAATCAGAATTTTCTCAGCCAAACTGGACACTGTAGGTAAACTCATGCTTGCGCGCACTTTAACGGCAAAACTATGCAAAATCGAAAATGCAAAATAAAAAATTTTCAAATTTTTTTGCTCCAAAACCTTCCATGGATGTTAGTTTATATAAAAAGGTGTAATTTTTAGTTAAAATGTCCATAAGCCAAATATATATATGTATGTTTTTCTGTACGCTCCAGCGGCGGAACTAGGCGATTTAGAAAGAAAACCAAGTCTTAACTGATGGGAAATTTTCTGCTGTACAACTTTGCTATCTCGTTATTTTTCACTGGATTCCATAGTTTTGATTTAAAATGCGAAGAACCCTTAAAAGGGCGAAAATTGATATACTATATTATAGTACAAATTAGGTCATATCCCCACCCTCCGCGACACTGCGGGTTATGACAGAAAGTTTTCAAATGTTAAAACCTACAAGTTTTCATATGTCACTACGCTGTACTAAAAATTTGCTTCGAATCCACTTTTTTCATCTAATTCCAGTGGACTAAAAGTTGGGTGTCTATGCCCAATGCATTTGGTAAAAATATCCCTGAAATCGAAAATTACGGATCAAGAAAGACAGGGTTTCTGAGATTACGCACTTGAAAGAAAGCTACCCAAACTCTGAAATTACGAATCTAGATGGACCGGAGTCTTTAAACTTACCCGAATCAGTAAAAATATTCTTGAAACCAGGCCCGGATTGGCCCACCAGGAAATCGAGAAGTTCTCGGTAGGCCGTATTTAAAAATATTTTTCATTTAAACCTTTTTGACCTTGAAATGTCTTAAATTTTTGCCTGCGGCGCATTTTAATATTTCATACGTGATGAGGGCCGGTGGCCGGTTACGAATCCCTGTAAATAATTTGCTTCCAATCCGGCCCTGCTCGAAACCGCCAGAACTATACGTAAAACCGTTATACGTAAAACCGGCTATAATTAATGAAAATTTAAAATAAATTTATGGTAAGATATTAACAGTTGAATGTGTTAAAATGTCAACCCCTTTCTTAACTTGGCCATGTTTCGTCATTTGCGAATAAAAATTTTCAAATATTTTATTGAAATAAGCAAAGGGTAAATATCTCAGTATAATTTTGTACACAGAACTCGGAGGAGTTCTGGAGGATATAAGGAGGAGGTAACGAGACAACTACTCATGACTCATCAAAACCAATAAAATTACTAAATTTTGTTAAAATTTGAAATATACTATATACCTACATTCTTATCCAAAAATTTACCCCTCCCCAAGCCTCATTTATCTCCATAAATTTGTCCTGAATCTGCTCGTGTACAAATGAAGAGATATTTGAGGAAATTTTAAGAATATTATACATGAGCTTTTTTTATTTTTTCAATTTTTTTGGCTTTCTTAAGATTTTCCGAGATTTCATAAGATATCTTAGAATTTTCTACATTTTTCGGATTTCTTATTTCATAGATTTTTTTAATATCCCGAGATTTTCTGAAATTTATTTGGATTTTTAAATATAGAATTTTCTATGTTTCCGTAGATTTTCCTTTTCCTCAAGATTTTCCTGAATTTCTTAAAATTTCCATGGATTTCTTGAAATTTTCTAAGATTATAAAACTAGTTGAGATTTTCTGGAATATCGTCGAATGTCTTCAAATTTTTCTTCACTAATACGCTGAAGTTTTCTAACAATTTCTCCCTACTTTGTTGCTGGAAAACCGATGGGAAATTGTGATATATAAAAGTGAAGGAAAATCTTAAGAAATTTTAAGAATACTCTAGAGTCAGGACTCTAGATGAACTTTATTTTTTAGCGATATATATCTTCTGAGATATCCTTGGCTTTTCTAAAATATTCTGAATATTCTTAATTACCTCGAATTTCCCATGTTCTAAATGTGTCTGGTATCTAACTTCAAAAAAAAACTACAAAACGTACTTGCTAAATTTTTTCTTTATGTCAAAAATATACCTAAATTCTTGTCAAAATATATTTATTTACCCCCTACATGAATTTTGCAAAATAGTACCAATCTAAAGAATTTCCATTATTTCCAATGAATTCCACAGATTTCCGAAAGAATTCAAAATAAGTGTACATAGGTACACAAAATTTTCGACATATTTATCCTTTGGAAATAAGCTTAGAAATAAGAAATAAGCTTCCAAGCATGTGAAAAGAGTGCTTTTATTTGAATGACACCAACGCCAAAATACGCTTTGATCACACTTAATAATTTTGGGGGTAAACCACCCTCTAAAATTTTAAAACTCGGATAAAACTACTTTCTTGCTATGAAATTTCTTCGAAAAAAATATAGATTTGTAGCAGACGGAAAACTGTAAGTTAGATGTTTTAAAATTTTTCTCCAAAATGATATTTGAAAGAATAAAAATAAACTTTCTTAATTTTAGCATTTGTCACTATTTAAAAAAATTATAATTTAAACAATTTAGTTGAAAATAGTAATATTATCGCAGAATTAAGAAGTAGGGTATTACCCCCTAAAAATGTCAATTCGGATGAAAACACAAAAATACTAACATGAAGGTTTCTTTTCTTCTCTACAGTTTGTATCTAGTAGCAAGTTTCGCAAGCCTAAGTAATAAAATATTTGGAAATTTTTATTCGAAAATGATCAAACATGGCAAAGTTAAAAAAGGGGTTACCTCCTTAACTATCATTTTAAGAAAAAATCCAAAAACATGTAATTTACAGTTTTTTCTCCCCTGCAACATATTTTTTTTTGAAAAATGTTTATGACATTTAAGAATGTTTTTTGAGAGTTTTAAAATTTTGGAGGATGGTCCACCCCCGATCGCTTCGAAAAAATTATATGTATTATAAGTTATAAAATGAAGTGTTCATTTTCAAATTTCATATTTTGAATTCAAAAATTCGATTGGTAATACTATATGTAGCAGTTAAAAAAATTTGGGGAGTCTCTTATTTTTTGCTGCTCTACCACATATCCAGAAATTTGTACAAATCGGAGGGGCACCGGGGATCCTTTGCTTGTGAGTTCGGGGAAAATTTCTAGGAAAAATCTCACCTGCTTTAAAAATTTTACCAATTAAAATTAATGCAAGAATTGTAAACATCTGGCATAAACAAATAATTGAAATTATTGAAAGCTTATGCATAATAAATTATATTATGTGGAACGTGTTTGATACGTTAAGACTACTAATTGTAAAAGCTTTTTATCTTGTATGCGGTACCGAGGATGACTAGTTAAGTCAGGAACACGGTGTCTACCGTTCATCCTTAATTATATATGGAAACTTTGTAGCAATTATATTTGCATTTTTTAAATACGAATTCTTTGACTAAATAAAAATTATACTTACAATGGAAAAAATATAATGTTGATTAGGAAACTAAATTATTTTATTTTAAAATATGCATAATAAAATGTTAAAATTTATACCTACTACAAAGTTGTCTTGATTTAATGTTTCATACAATGTTCAAGTAATTATCTGTAACATAGATAAAGCGCATTGATTAAACATGACTGAAGATTAATAATGTATAAATATATAAATATTTTATTCCTTACAAATTTTACAGGAAATAAAATATTAAAATGTTTTATACGGTAGGTAGTTATTGGCCTCTACTTTGTATTGCAGTAGGTACTATTATAATTTTATCGTAATCATTTTGCAATAGTACTTGTAAAGTTTGGAACTACATAATATATCAATAGAAAAATTTATAAAACCTTCGGACTGTCAACCTTCATTTTTAAATGTATATTTTTTTCCAACAGTAAATTCTGTTTTGCTAAGAAATAATTTAGTCTAGAACCTGCCCCTGATCTTGATCTTGATTTCAACGGTAAATTGGCAAACTTCCTAGAATATCAGGGCAAATTACTTCGGTGGTTTGCCTAAGGAAGACGGTCAGAATAAGATTTTGACTCGGCCTGGAATCGAACTGGGTATCTCGGCAAAAAAAGAAGAATTATGTTGATCTTACATTCAGAGATTCGATGTATTTAATGTATCGAAAGTAAACACATTCGATAAATATTTAATCGAATAATTAAGTGCAATGAAATACACACTCAATGGATTTCATAAAGCGAGCCATTTATCACGATCTTCATTATCATTATTTATGCACACACACAACATAATTATTATTGCAAATAATATAATTTGCATTTTGTGATCGTGAACGGATTACACTTAACATCTAAAACAGCTGATCCGTATTTAATAAATCCTTGATAGCTTAAACAGTGTTTCTGGTTTACGAACACGTTTTATGGCATCATTTTGCATTTTGTACGATTCGGTTGTTAATTTTTTAATTACTTAAATTAATTTTATAATTCCACTTGTAATGCGCCAAGGCGCTATTTTTAAAGTCGTTAACATGGCAAAAAATCTGTAAAGCTGTGACCGACCGTTGATGCTCGTGCGAATTGGACGCATTTGCCAAAACCAAAATTTACGAATGACGCTACTGCAATCTTGAAACGTCAAATACCTTGAAAGTAGACGGACACCTTGATATTTATTTTTTGTTCGATATTTAAAATAGAAAAAGTTTCGGGAACTCACTCTTTACGTAAATTTGTAATAAATAAATAATTTACTAGTTTAATTGATTTAGGTGAGATGTCGCCACTCGTACCGAACGAACGGTATAATGTTGTTATTCGTGTTTATCAATCAAGTTGCTGAAGTTGAATCTCTATAAATTTTCAATTGACGTGCTTGGAAACGCGATGTAAAGAGTACGTAAGAAAATATTAATGTGTGTATGAGTCGTTTTATTGGAGCAAACCACGCAACGCGTTTTTGGCACGAATATGTAAAAATTCCAAATGTTAGAGCTGCTCGTGTACCTACTATAAACACAATATAATTTTTTATATCATAAAATTTTGTGGCAAAAAAAATTGAATTTGTCTCACACCTCAGACCTCACATCTGCATACCTAGTTCTAATCGATCCTTTTAGATTTATGCTAGTATAAAGCAGATTTTTTCGCTCGTACACTGAGACTTCATTAAGGTTCCGCAAGATGCATAGTCCACATTATTGCCTACATTTATATCCATTTCCACCAGCTTTGCTTCCATAAATTTACACTATAGCCCTGATTACTCTACTGGTAAACCCATTTTCTCTCTCTTAGTTTTGGCGTTTGGACTAGGCGCGAAAGGGAGCAGAGAGATAAAACCTAATGTGATAGCGACTTACTGAGATGATTTCGGTATTTTATATTCCGATTTCAGATTTTCCGGTGAGAATGAATTTACAATGTGTCTCTGTCAGATAAGTCTAATCGCTTGTATAGGAAGGATTACCATTATAATTAGCCTCACAAATTTAATCCGATCAAAATTTATTGAACTGAAAATGTTTATGGTCACTTAAATTTATACAAAACGTCGTTTCTCTATATGAAATGACATTTTTAGTTCGTTACCTTTGCTAACCATCGATCGGGAACTGTTGCGTGCAATTAAAATGAAAATTCCAAACATTGTTTTGGCGTAATATATCACCGGTTTACGGTGACAATTTCACAATAGTAATTTATTGGTATCAGCATTTACGTAACTGTAAAGATCCAAAATTGAATACCTAGACCAGAATGGATTCAATTTATACCCGACGCAACGCGACGCCTATTATAATAATCCATTAATATACAAAATAAACAATAAGACCCTCGGTTTGTTTGCAAAGTCAATACTAAGATTAAATTATTAAATAAATTATGCACAAAAAGATAATCATCTCGAAATTGTTTTTAAATTCATTTTGACCCTGAATGTTAATAACAATAGTCACCTTTGAGAGCATGTTGACCTTACAACTATAAAATTAGAGCGGTTTTAGCGTTAATAAAAAAAATGACAAGATTATAGCGTGTTGAAAATATTAATGAGCTATACACGTTTATAAACAATTAAACAATCCAATAATTATTATAAACAAAACATGTCGTGTCATTGATCACCATCATTATCAGGCACAAATCGATTTGTTGATCGTCCAAAAGAATTTTGCTAGTTAAAATTCCGCTTCGGAGTGTTAACAGATTGAAAAATTACGCGAGGTTATCCCGATTAACTTTCTAAATTGCTTTAATTATTTGGATTTATGATTTATTGTGACCATTGTATTTTGGTTCCTCGAAGAGCTCCAAAAAATTGCTACCGAATTACCTATCCTATACTAGATGCTGCATAGCAACTAAATATGTTTAGAGAATGAGTCTTAAAATTCAATATCAAGGTTTGATTCGACACGAAAATATTGCATAATTAATACTATTGAGTCGTATCTACAGGTGAACTTCAACAATTTTTCCAACTCTTTTTTCCAGTTCAGTTCTTTCGCGAAGCTTTGCAAATTGCAATCCTTCATTTTCAAAATCGAAACTAGCACAAATAATATAATTTATTAATCGAAGAGAATTTTCAAGTATTTATGAAGATAATTAATTCAAGCTGCATGTATTGCAATTTATTAATAGATAGATGATAATGTTGATTAAATTGCTTCTACTTGGACAAACGAAAAAATATTCAAACCGTTCTTTATTGTTTAATAAACTATGTCTAATCAAAATTGCTATTTTATATTATTTTCTGCTCCTTTTTTTTTGAATGTTGATAGTGAAAACTTTAAATTATTTTATAAAATTACATTATTTAATATGTACAGTTACTAATGTTAGTAATGTAAATTGTACATTTTGAAACCATTTTTGTCACATAAAAATCGATTTTACAGCAAAACTATTGAGACATTTTTTGTTAAAAATTTAATTGTCTTCAATTTTGTCCCTATATATTTTTCTAGTTTGTCGCACCGTTTCCGAGATACAAATGATAATACTGTCGCTGTCACTCAGAAATGGATCAACAAAATAAAAAAATGTATATAAACAAATATGAAGAGAATAAAATTTTCAACAAAATGCGCCGAAAAAATTTTGCTGTAAAATTAATTTATATATGACAAAACACGAATTCAAAATGTACAATTTTCATTGCAAACATAGAAGAGTCCGAGTTCTTTTGCGAATAACTGTATATATTCGTTCTGAAAGAGCGAAAGGTTTATATTTAATAAAACATTTAAAAAAAATAAAATATGGAAGGATTATGGGCTATGAGGAAAAACTCCCCAGTACCGCAATAATCAGTGGCGTAGCGAGGATTTCTCGTACCCGGGGCAAACCCTAAATTTTAATTTATTTTTAAATTTGCCCCCTATTTAAATTTGCCGCCTCCTTATTTTCGCAATTAAACAAAAAAAAGTATTTTTTATATCAATTTATTAGATACTAGCTGGAAAGCCCGTTTGTGGACGGACAGCTAGACGGTAGATCTCTTTTAAGCGATATAATATTTAAACATTCAATTTCGTTTCCCGACGCGGAGGGACTCCCCATTTTACAGATTTTCCTGGAAAAATTTGAAAAATTATAAATCCTATATCTTCTCCAAATATTCTAAAAGAGTGGACAACCTGCGATATGTACTGGAGGGTGTTCTACACCCCCCAGACCCCCCGGTTTACGATTTTGACTTTATATTTTTATATTATTTTTATAATTAACTTTCAAAGTAACAGAAAGTTACTGCTAAACTCCATGAGTAGTAAGGTAATTAAATAAATATGCTTGCCTAGTTTTAATTTTTACTTAAAAATTCTAATTTCCCGGTTAGTCCTAATCTTAGTTAGTTTAATATATTTTTCGGTTGGTAAAATTGTAAACCGGGGGGTCTGGGGGGTGTGGAACACCCTCCAGTACATATCGCACGATTTCTACTCTCTATACTTGGAGAAGAGAGGGAATTTAAAATTTTTCAAATTTCGTGAGGCAAATCAAGAGTCTTTTTTTTCACCAAACAATGACACGCTGTAGCAGGAGCAGCAGCATGCTGGGATTTTATATATCAGGATTAAAATAAAACAAATTATAATTTTATTCCACAGAAGTGCCGCCCGGTGCATTTGTAAAGGAATGAGAATCGACAGAAAATCGCCTGCTGAGGATTGGTCACGAATTTTTATCATTAGGTCGTTATTAATTTTTTTGTAATAAATTAATTCAATTTCGTCTCTTCTGCGCATGCGCATATCAATAATTAGCAAACATAATATTAGCTTAAAATCAGTTATTGATTAAAATCCCAGATAAGTAATATTAATTGATATTACGGGGTTAAGCCACTCTAGAGGTCGACAAATATAGGTTTTTAAAAAAAACTATAAAATAAATCGAAATTGTGATTGTATACAGTAATTATTTTGAAGCGATTGATTTCCAAATGGCGGCTGTGCAGCGTTTTTAAACAAATGATTTTTTTCGATTATTTATAACAACCAGTGGCGTAACAAGCAGTTGGGGGACCCCTGTGCGAAGTTGTTAGCGGAGCTCTGTTTTTATAAAAGACAAAAATAAAAGAAAACAATAAATAACTTATATAACCACAATTTTAAGATAATAACAAAACTACATTAAGTGCCGATTTTGCATTAATCGGATAAACTTAGGATAACGTTATTCCCGGTATAACAATTACTGGGTTTCCACTTTTCCACAAACTGGAAAACTCATGAAATTTAAGATTTCTCTAATTTTGTAAGGGAAAGTCAGGGAATTTTTCAATTTTAGTGCCAAGTCAAGGAAATTTTCAGTCGAGATAAATTTTTTTTTTAATTTTAAAATTAAATTTATTTTATTTAAAAATTAATTTTTTTTAATTAAAAATTTAAAAAAATTAAAAATTATTGATTTTAATGCAATTTTAAAATTAAGATATTTGTTTTACCTTTTTATTTTCTGATTTATCCAAATGTCATGAAAAATATTTTTATTCTTTGTCAGGGAAAATCTAAAAATGTTAGGATTTGATTTTGAAAATGTAGTGGGAACACTGATTTATTGATAAACGATGCACACTTTGTTTACCTCAATAAGAGAAGACTGTCAAAATATTATATTTCACTGTCAATATTAAAAATTAAATACTAGTACATGATTATTTCATTATATTGATAATAGTTTTAAATTTTGTTTGAAAGATTGGAAAAGGTCACAGTAGAACTGGGGGCCCTTTGAGCCCGGGGCCCGCCTGCGTTACACCCACCGCACCCCGGTAGTTCCGCCCCTGACAACAGCTATTATAGAAGTATGTAAGATTTTTTCAATATATTGATTTTTGGCCCAATGGCCGCACTTCTAAAATGAAAAGTGAAAAATTTTCCCAAAAAATCGTCAGAAAATTGTTAATAACAAATGAACTGTGCAATATAAATAATATGATAAATAAGGAACAATTATTATTATCATTATTATTATTATTATAAAAACAATTCCTATGTAAAAATTTTATAGCTGTTAGTTGTCATAAATATAATCGAAAAAAATGTATTGGCTCATCATAATTCAAAAATTACAGGAGCTGTTTGTCCGACCGGGGACCGTGGAAAAACGGAAACGTCATTGCAAAAATGCTGAACAGCAGCCATTTTGAAATTATTCGCTTAAAAAAATTGTATACAGTTACAGGTATGTATGATAAACAGCCTTTTTTGTAATCTCAATTTATTTTTTAGTTTTTCTGAAAAATATTCATAAAAAAGCCTATTTTTCGGCCTCTACACTGATAAAAAAAAAGTTTTAAAACAAAAAGTTATAAACCAAAACTTTTTAAAGTTGATCTTTTTAAACCAAAACGAAATATCGATTCAAAAGTTTTTATGCATTATATAACAATTATTATATTATATAAACAATTATTAGTCTGTATTCTATTTCATTAAAATACCAAATGCTTCGAAAATGAACAATATAAACTGTAAAATGTCAAAAATTTCTTAGGGGCTCAGGGAGCCCCCAGAATCTGTCCGTCCGAGAATGGGCCAGACTTTGTGTTATGTCCCCGGGCGCAGATGACCCTAGCTACGCCACTGTCTAAATGGGCATACACACGCATACACTTCGCTCCTACCTGAAAGCATAGGAGCTCGCGAGTAAGTGCGAACGTGTGTATGTTGAACTGATGGCGCGTTCAGGCCAGTATGTACGCAAAAATCATCATCGTATTTACTCGCAGACAGGCCTCTTCAGGTAGGCGCGAAGGCATGTCCAATCGTGTGTATACCCATTTAGACCCAATCCCACCCCACACACAAAAATCGAGTTTTAGACAAAACTTTCTAAATTACCTTGGTAACCCATGATAAATATGCTATTTTAATCTAAGTTATGTCTAAAACATAATTTTTTTCGTTTGGTGAGATTGGCCCTTAAGATAATGAGGCCCTTATTTAAGGGAGTTTTAGTTTAAGATCAGGCTCCTACTACTACTTAACTATAATCTCCAACATGGTTTTCTATTTATTTACTTTTAGTTTGAAAATGAAAAATTGAAAATAAATTTTTTTTCGAATTTAAAAGAAAACTTTCTTAAATATACGTGTCCATCGTAAAATTTTTCAAAATATAAAATTTTTAAGTTAATAAGAGCCTCATTGCTACATTAATATTGCTTATCTATTATTTAAATCAACAGCTGATTTTACATTAATATTATGATGGTTAACTTTTATATGCGCACGCGCAAAATAACGTCAAATTATAATTAATTTATTACCAACAAATGTATAACGACGTAATTATTTCCATTTTTATTTAATCGAAAACGAAAATTTTTCAAAATTAGAATTTTTTTTTTAGAAAACTAGAAGCTACCTAACAATAATATCTGGTGATTCTTCGTGACCTACCGATAACCTAACGATTCCACATTTTTTTATATCAAAATGTTGTAGATGAAAGACCAACTTCGCGGAAGTCAAAAATGATGATTTTGCCCAAACCCACAAAAATAACCTAAATTAAAGAAGTAATAAATACAATTATTAACAGTGCGAGTGTACTCTGCTTTCCTTAAAACAGGATTCATCTGTGACGTCATTATTTATGCCGTATACGACGAAGTAAAGTAATAATTGTTGTCTAACTTTTCAAGTTTAAAAAACTACAAAACGAAATTTTAATAAAAGAACTTACCTTTGTGTTGTTACATATCTAGTAGTCCAGGAGCTGGAATTTTGCTTCGTCCTGGAATAATACACAAAATGTTAATTACAATTTGATAAGTTTAAACTTTCAATTTCAAATTTTTACCTTGGGGACTTTCTTCGGGAAATGCAAGACGCCGAATTAACACTAACACCACCGCACTTCACCGTTTTAGTTATTACGCATTTTGTAAAAAATTTAGATTTTGTTTTCAAATTGCAAAGTAATTGAAAATGAATATAAACACAGACAAAACGTTGTATTCATCTACCACGACCGCACTACACTTCACTTTATGTCCAAAAATTACCGAATAGAATAAACTAATAAGTTTTTAGTTGGTAATCCACAATGACGTTGCAATAAAGCCCGATGCGTTTTTGTTACGTAAAAAATGTTTGTTACTAAATTTTCGCGAATTGTTTGCCTTTACTTGCGTTCCAACATCAAGAAGGTCTTCAATGTTCTTTGATCAACACTACTTATTCAAACAATTTTCGTAAATCGCAGCACTAAAACCGATAAATGTTTGATTTTTGTATGAGCCGTTTTGTCACTAACAAACCAACGCCTAAAAAAATCTGACTCATTAGACATTACAAGTTCGTACACGATCGTACTTTATTTTTCTTTTAAATTTGACGCATTTGTTCAATATTTCAATTCGTAAATTGTAAGTAATTTATAATATAATACGTCACAATAGAAAAATTATAAAAATGCCATTTTAATTAGAAAAATGTAATTTATGCAAATGCACATAACTTTAAAAATAATTATTTTTAATTATTGTAATTTAACAATTTGAAGAGTAGTAATTCCACATAAATATTATTTATAATGCAATAAATTAATTATAACTACTAAAAATAGCTGCAAAAATTATTTTTCATCACTGCATGGGGTGTACCATCCTGCTTGCTTGGATAAGTTTTAAATTTCAAAAGCTCTTACTTTGAATTTTGAACCTGGGCCTCTTTCGGGTAGATAAAATGTTTAGCATTTAGACATGGGGAACCTTTGTAAGTAAAAACCAACCCGATATCGCATCGGGCCTAAAGGATATTGCGGAACGAGGGGGTAGCTATATCAAAAAAATTATGTACAATTTACTTCTAAATCGTTGGAAATCATTGGAACTCCTTTAGAAAAATTTGATCAGCGAGAACAAAAGGTCATCAAAAGTTGGGATGGGAAATCAAATTTTTACGTACACTCCTATGCTAATAGCAATGTAAATTGTGCCTTTTGAACACATGTTTTTTCGATTTGGTGACAGTTGGCCTTGCGACAACTGGCCCTTGGACTACTGGCCCAAATATTTTCACGAAAATATATTATTTTGCTTCTTGTTACATTTTGTTACAGATTTTCGTTCGATCAGTGAAATTTCTTTGTAGAACTCTGCAGCGTCAGCGTAAAAAAAATAGTGCCGATAATGCTCTTCCACAAATTCCAACCGATTTACATTTCGCTTTTCCGTATAAGTATGCCGCTATGCTATTATTCGATTCTGGACCTGGAGATGATCGGTTAATAATTCTTGGCAACCAAACGTTTCTTAACGGACTAGCTAGAGCAGACATTTGGCCTGCCGACGGAACGTTCAAAGTTGTACCGGAAATATTTTTTCAACTTTATACTATTCACTTCGAATTTGCGCCTTGTATTAATCCAGTGGGTTTGTATAGTCTCCTCACGAATAAGAACAGAACAACGTATAATCGCCTACTTAACGAAAATCGGGCTCTTATTCCAGAAGCAAATCCGAGAAAAATTTTGTTAGATTTAGAAACTGCTTCAATGGCGGCTTTTGCAGCAGCTTTTCCAGAAGCCATTATTACTGGTTGCTATTTCTATTTATGCCAAAGCATCATCAGAAAAGTTCAACAACTTGGAATGAAAGAAGATTATGACACTAACGACGTCTTCCGTGAGGGCATTCGTAGTCTGGCTGCTCTTGCTTATGTTCCTGCCCTTGAGGTTACTAGTGCTTTCGATATTCTTGTCGAATCCATGCCTATTCAAGAGCATATGGATGAACTCTTGGCATACTTTGAACATGCTTATATTCGGGGTAGACACCGACATACCGATGCGCGTTTTTCAATTAATTCGTGAAACCAGCATGAAGCAACTGTAGACGGAATTGCATGAACAACAAACATTGTTGAAGGATGGCACTTTGGTCTGCAGACACTATTCCAGTGTCATCATCCAAATCTTTGGAAATTTTTAAAAGGTCTTCACAAAGACAGCCAGATGCACGTAGCGTCATTTCTGCAAGGAGTTACGGGTGCTCAATGTCGACAAATAAGAAGATACCGCGAATTAAACGTAAAAGTTCAAAACGCAGTTAGTAGATACGGTCGAATTGAAGTATTGACGTATTTGAGAACTATTTCGCATTTGTCCTATTCTTAATAAATGATTTTATATAATATTCATATTGTTTTTGTTAATATGTGAAATATCTTATTTTTTTGCCAAATTTTTGAGAATAAATTTTGAAAATTTCACTGATCGAACGAAAATCTATAACAAAATGTAACAAGAAGCGAAATAATATATTTTCGTGAAAATATTTGGGCCAGTAGTCCAAGGGCCAGTTGTCGATAGTGCCAGAAGTCGCCAAGGCTAGTTGTCACCAGGGCCAGTGGTCACCAGGGCCAGTTGTCGCCAAGGCCAGTTGTCGCCAAGGCCAGTTGTCCGAGGCCAGTTGTCGCAAGGCCAACTGGCTCAGGGCCAACTGTCGGAACACCGTTTTTTCATATAAAAATCGCTTCTACAGCAAAACTTATTAAATATTTTTTGTTAAAAATTTCATTCTCTTCATTTTTGTTTATATGCAATTTTTTATTTCGAATCACTGTTTTCGAGATACAGTGACTTAAAAGAATCTCTGTAAAAATTTTAATAAAATACCCATTTAATTTAATAAAATTATTTAAAAAAAAATTATAATAAAATTATTTTTAATTTATTTAATAAAATTAAATGGGTATTTTATTAAAATTTTTACAGAGGTTTCTTTAAGTCACTGTATCTCGGAAACGATGCGACAAATTAGAAAAATGTATATAAACAAAAATAAAGAGAATAAAATTTTCAACAAAAAAGTTTTAATAAGTTTTGCTGTAGAAGCGATTTTTATATGAGAAAACATGTCTTCAAGAGGCACAATTTACATTGCTAGCATATATAGGAGCGTACGTTCAATTTTGTGTAAGTATGACTGTACATATTATGAACACTGGAATTTCTTTAAAAATGATCTGATCCTTGTTTCGAAAACAATAATTTTGTTATGCTATGAAGCCTTACCTCCCAATGTTATCCTTCTTTGTCCAATGATTTTGATTCAATGACCCAATGAATGAAATAAAATTGTAAATTAAGAATTCAATAGTTAGACCTTTCTTCTTAAAATTGTCAACCTTAAATTATAAACTCAGATGCTTGTGCAGATAATTTGAAGAAGTTGAGAATGACGGGCGCCAGGTGAAACTAATTAAAAAAATTTGAAAAGAAATAAACCGAATAAATTATAGTAAACAATTTCGGTAACTTCAATATCTAGAATGTCCTTGGATGTGGTCAGAAGATTTCTAGCACAACTTATTTTGAGGTAATTGATTAAATTAAAATTAAGAGATTTGAAAAAACGCTACAGTCAGCTATCCTTACGTTACAAGATGAAGATGACGAAAAATAAAATAAGACTGATGGCCATTGGCTTTTGTATGCTCTTGCAAATGGAACTTGAATATATACAGGTTATTTCAAAAACCATTACTGTAATATCTATAACCTGAACTTCAAAGGGTTAAAATATCAATTTGAAAACTTTTCGTGTAATGCAGCATAAAATGCAAAACTTAAAACCTAATTATCTCTTTTTACTACTTTCATTACGTCTAATAAATTGCAATATTAAAAACTGAAGTGCATGTTAATTTGTTGAATTGTAGTTTATGCATTTAACCAAGCATTACAAACTACTGCAATTTACTTATTTTTATTTGGTACAGGTGAAATAATTTGCGATTAATAACGTAAACAACTACGGCCGGCGATAGCTATCGCAACATTAAAATTTAGTTACTCGGAACAAAATTATATGATTTCCTTTTTAAAATTTGCACAAATTCGCAATTCACAGAAATTAGTCGCGACAAGATACGAAGATTAAAAAAAAAGTTAACTATGTGTAATGTATGTAGGTGTCTTTTTTTAAATTATGCAAAGATAATTAACCATACATTAAAATCAGTGTTGAACAATTAAGTAGTTGACTATTGAATATTTCAGATCCAAAAACCGAATGGTAAAATTTTGGCGAAATTATTAAGGTCATCCGGAACTAAATCTGTTTTAGTAGTCCCAAAGCCCAAAAATATTTTATTTCGATTAAAAAAAGTTGTTTACTGAAAGCCAAGTGAACAAGTCATTAAATTTAATAAAATTTAGACAAACAATGGGACAGCACATTATATTTTTATAACAAACGGTCCATAGAGGAAATCGTAGGAAATAAACAGTAGGCCGGCATTTCGAAATTATTTACCACCGTAAAATTAAATATTATTATGGCCCATCCTTACGAAATAGGTACGATGTTTTTAATGTTAATGTGTTCTGGAACATTATGTCAATTGACAGCTTGAATCATTAGATACGGAAGCTTAACCAACAAAATTCCCGGTAAAATTATTAATGCACCGACGAGAAACTTAAGCATCTCCTCGAGTTCAAATTAACAGACTATTTTTATTTACCACACAAATTCAAAAATAATCAAAAAGTTCTAATGGCTATTTTTGTGCCGTTCGGTTGTGTAATTATAGTGAAAAATTATTCACATTTATCTGAAATATTAGCTTCTTCAGAAGTGAAGTTTCGTTGTAGAAACACAACTGGATTACTTCAAAACCAAAGCCATGACAAATTTTTATAATTTCTCATGAGAAATTAGAATTTCGTCACTTATCGTTTTCATTTTGACATTGTCCATCAAAACCATTGAAAATTCAATTTTGGAAATTAGGACAGTGAAGGGTATCTGATGTTCCTTCAATTAAATTGCTAAGAAGATATTACACATCGTAAATGTAAAATCCTTTCACGGATGAGTGAATATTGTTAACAAAATAATATTTTAATTACCCAAGTGTTCACATTAATAATAGAAAAACGCAATGCGGTCTTTTCACTTGGGGCGATGATATCATTGATAATGAGTATCCTTGTGATGTTTCCAAGAACTAAAGTAATTTGCTTTTGAGTCAGCTGATCTACGTTCAACATTATTTTACCTCATTTTTATCTATAAAAATTATATTTTAAAATCTATACTTATGTTATAATTTGCATAATTTACAATTATAATAATTAGTTAAATTAATAATTATCGTTGGCGGTACAGCGAACACCGATAAAGGAATATCTGATTTGTGGGAAGCTGCGGTTGAAATGATCGAAATACATATTAATTTTAAATGTTAACAAACACGACTTAATTATCGTATTCGATTAGATGGGACTACTATTTTGCTCCAATTTTTTGCCCTGTGTAATTTTTAATTGGGGTCTAAATTGATCTAAAAACCAGACGATCTATAAAAACGATTAGTGCTACCTTAAAAAGTAAATCCAATGACTAACAAAAATTTGTGAATACCAGTAATTAAAAGTATCTGCAAAAAAGTGAAATCAAAACTCCAGGTGTTCGGTAAAGAAAACTATGTTTAAAAAATTTCCTTTTATGGATTAGTTTTTATTTGATTTAATCTAACCTACTCGTATATCCTAAAACGAATTAGAAATATAGAGTTTTAACAAAACTCAGGTTTCATTTCTAGGTTTAAATGTGAAGGAAAACGATTTATCTAATCCAGAGAATTGATCAGGATCACCGACGTCTGGGTAATAAAGGTAATCAGAATGAAAGTGTGAAAATCAACAGACTTTCTCAGATTTTACTTCACTTGTACACCAGATTTCCCCAGCGATTCTCCTCTCGGATTAACTCACTTTAAACTTTTTGATTTTTTAGCAAAACTTTAGTTTAAAAAACTCAAGCTTATTATTTTAATCTAACATTTCATTGGGCACAAGAAGTGGAAAATCTTTCGTAACTCAGGTCAATGCTGTCCGATTTTCCCGATTAAAATCCTCTTTTTTAGTGGAATTTTTTTCGTATTCCGTTACTTCCTATCTTTTTTTTCTTATGAGTTTTCTGCATTCGGTTCTTTCTCTTCTGATCTTTTGGTATAAAAAGTGTTTCTTCCTCTTAAATTGTTTTTTCCGAAATTTTGAAAGTACTTTTGTTTCGATGCGAAATTGTATTTCATTTAACATATCTTATTATGTATAAACACTTTTTTAAAAATGCAGAAAGTTTATAGATCAATAAACGCTATAAACTTATAAATTAACTTGTTATAACTTTTGAAGTAATACATAATTTAAAGTTAACCTTTTGTGCCTGAATAGCTTTCTGGAATAGCTCTCAAGTTATTAAGAAAAGTTAGGTATTCAGTCTTCTACATAGTAGTTGTGCAATTATTACAGTTCCGCTTGTATAATACTTACAAGAAATTGTGAAAAACTATTTTGTAGCGAATTTAAATTACTATTTAAAATTTTTTTTATAAAAATTATTTTCAGAGTTAATTTTGGTATTTAAAGACTCGACTTCATGTATACATTATGTGTTTAGAGGTTGTAGACTGAAAACTCCCTTAAAAATGCTACGTAAGTGTAGCAAGGTTTTTATAGATAAAATGAAAACTGTTGTAGAATTTTACCTCAAAATTACAATGATTTTTATTGTCAAATTTATGTTGAAAATCTATGTAAATAAATAATTACGGAAACGTTCGTGTAAAATTCAAAAATTTCTGTAAAAATAATAGCACAATGTAAATTTACTGATTTAGATAATGTAAAATTCATTTCTGTTTTGTAAATTTACAAAACTTTTGTGAAATCACAAAATTTGATTTTTAATTTTGATTTTTTTGAATTTGTTTTATTGAGTTGCAATGAATTTGTTTATTTTTGTTAATTTTGTAAATAATTTTGAATTTTTGTAATAATGCGAGAAGCGTTGAAGGTTGGTTTGATTTTTGTAAGAGACGGGGCTTTTTGCCGGCGTTGAGATCGAGAGCGGACGTGTTCCGTTGCGCCCTTGTAAATTTTGAGATTCTTTGAATAGTTTTTGGTATCCTTTATGATTTTTATGATAATTTGATAATTATGATAATTATGATAATTAAAAATATGATATATAATTATATATATAATATATATATAATATATATAATTATAATGATATATAATATATATATAATTAAATATATATAAAAAATATGATAATTCAACAAATAAAAAAGTTATTTTGGTGAGAATTACCAGAAATAATCAAATTTAAAGTTTCGATTTTTCACATAGAAGTTGATATTTTGCCCATTCTGTTGACGGTACATATGCTCGACGCAGTGGCGGTACAAGAGTAGCTAGGGCCCCTAAGCAAATATACAAAACGGGCCGCTAAAAAAATGTATTCATTTTGAATTGCGTATATTATTTAAAAGTCTTCTTTTTGAGATTTACTAGCCTTTATGGTCACGGGCCCCTAAGCTTCGCTTACATTCGCTTATTGATATCACCGTCACTGCAATAGGCCCGATTGAGTGGCCTAAGTGTGCGTAGGGATATCTCCCTACCCTCCTACCTAAAATCCAGAATCCAGAAGAGTGCACTGGGGGGTATTCCATACCCCCCAGACCCCCCGGATTACACCAATTGTTTGGAATCGGAAAAAACTGGGTTTGCTGCTAAGTTCAAAAGTAGTGCTGGGCGATGTTCATCGATATTTCGATATTTTGCCATCGATGGCAGTCGTATCGATATATCAAAACTATCGATGTTTGCTTTCGATGTTATCGCTGCATTTGATGTTACAGAGAATTTGCAAAATAAAATAAATTCACGTCAAATACACGACGCCGACGGTTGGTATTATACCAATTTTTTTTGTCGGCTTTGATAAAAAGTTTTGGGACTTGTAATAATTGTAATTACAAATGTAAATAATTGATAAGTGTTTTATCATGTTTTTTGCTTGATTTAAACTAATAGACTATGACATCGAACATCGATGTTTTCAACCGATATATGTTCTTCTATCGATGTCCCAGCACTAATCATCAGGGAGTAAAAGCCTATACATATTATTGAAGTCACAAAATAATTGGTGTAATCCGGGGGGTCTGGGGGGTATGGAATACCCTCCAGTGCACTCCTCCTGATTCGAGATTTTAGGTAGAAGGGCAGGGAGATATCCCTACGCGCAAGAGTAGCTAGGGCCCGTACACTGAAAAAAATGATTTATCATTTTGATGAAAAATTCATCATTTTTACACCGATGAACAAAATTCATCATATCGATGAAAAATTTATAGCATTCATGAACAAAATCAAAGTATTTATGAATTTCTTCATCGGTGTAAAAATGATGAATATTTCATTATACACGTTAGCTACCCACAAGTGTACCCTTTCAAACCACCCATAAACAACTCCTAAATTCCATATTTGGAATTTAAAACCAGCGGTATTTTAATTGGGACAGATCTTATGGCATGACAGGTATACGATCGACTATGTTTCTTAAATTTTTTTTGCGATCTACCTATTAAAATCTTAATATAATATAATTTTAATATAATATAATATAATATAATATAATATAATATAATATAATATAATATAATATAATATAATATAATATAATATAATATAATATAATATAATATAATATAATATAATATAATATAATATAATATAATATAATATAATATAATATAATATAATATAATATAATAGTAATAATTTATTATCGTTGACCTCTTTATTAAATTTATATTATACAAATTGTTGAGTATAGAGATCTTTTAAATCAATTTAAATTGACCGACGTTTCGAGTCTTCTTATAATTGACCCATTTTCAAGGTTAAAAATTATACAATAAAAATAAAATTATTAAAAAATTTTTAAAAATATTTTTACATGAAATTGACGAATTTTTTGACAAAATAATGTCATAGTAATGATGTTATATTAATTATGTGAAAAATAAAAATAAAAACAAATGAATTATTTAGTTAGCATAAAAATACTTTTTAAAATTTTTTAAAAAAACTTTTACAATTAACAATATAAAAATTAAAAAGAATTTGACCAAGGATTATCATAAGGTTTTCATTATATCCAGGATGTATTTATATCCACCATGAAAAAATTGCACATCTCGTTTATCATTCATGGTATTAGAATTTATATGGATATTGATGGTCTCTTTGGTCAAATTCTTTTTAATTTTTATATTGTTAATTGTAAAAGTTTTTAAAAAATTTTAAAAAGTATTTTTATGCTAACTAAATAATTCATTTGTTTTTATTTTTATTTTTCACATAATTAATATAACATCATTACTATGACATTATTTTGTCAAAAAATTCGTCAATTTCATGTAAAAATATTTAAAAAAATTTTTTAATAATTTTATTTTTATTGTATAATTTTTAGCCTTGAAAATGGGTCAATTATAAGAAGACTCGAAACGTCGGTCAATTTAAATTGATTTAAAATCTCTATACTCAACAATTTGTATAATAATAATATAATATAATATAATATAATATAATTTTTTTGTATACCAGATTTCCTTTTAGGGCATTTTCTTGGATTTCCCTAGATTTCCCCGGATTTCCTAAAATTTCTACAGATTTTTCTGTTTTTTCTTTCGAAAAAGTTGAAAAACAAAATTATCTGGAATTTCTAAGATCATGTATAATGTGACTCCTAGAATCGCGATATCTCAGGAATGGTAACTCTTAGGAAAAAAATTATAAAGACCATTTTTGTAGGGAATTTTAAGATCTACAACTTTGGTTTGAGGTTTTTTTTGATAAAGCGTACCGTTTTTGAGAAAAATCCATAAAACCTCAAATTTTGACCTTAGACCCCGAATAACATTTGAAGCACACATAGGATTGATGGGGACTTTTAAAACTTTATTTGTAATGGTAAACACCAGCTTTCCACCAAAATTTGGCTATCCGGCAATTTTTGTTATTTGACCACTATTTTTATGTCTAAATTGACCGGACTATATGTTCGATCTTTAGGCTTAAGGGGAAGACAACGGGAAACCACCACATAAATAAAATTCCCTAATACGTTATCTCGACTTTTACAGTCAGAATGATAACCATACATCCGAAATCGTTTAAGGCACTCGAAGAAGAAGAAGTCTGCCTTAGTTCGCGATTCTTTTAGTAGCAGAAGAAAAACAAAATTTTAAAGTCTGGCGTCCCAGCAAAAATACATCATTACGGAAACAATGGGTTTGCTAAACAATCATTGCCAAAGTTTTTGCTTTACGTAGTTTTTTTAAATTTAATAACAGTGACGATCTTTATTGAAAAAAATAATTAAGGAAAGTTTCCAAATTGGATAAGGAATACAGGAACCTAGATCTAAGTCCAAGTAAGGTTCGCCGAAGGAAAAATGAAATGACCGATACAGAAAGAATTACAGGAAACGGACATACCTCATAAATCAAATTAATTAATACATTACTAAATCCATTAGATCAGAAATAAATTGAAAATCAAATTAAAAATTATAAAGGTGATTAGGTTTTCCGAACTACCTTCTCACGGTATAATTTAAATTTGCCTATGAAACGCAGGTGTTTGTAGAATTTTACCTTATACAAACAAGGAAAAACTAGTCAATTCGAGCTATTTTATTTATTAAATCGGCAAATAACTAAGCCATCATAGTAAATTGAAATTCCATTTCATTGACATTCCCCAAGATTCCCTTATTTGGAATAAACGAACTTCAAACGAAGGACGACAGATAATTTTGTTATCATTTCTTGATTTGGTGGTAACAAATAATATAATTGCAGTTAGCAATGTTAGAAGTAATTGCCATTCTACAAAAACTAATTCAAATAATTATTTCGAGTCAATCAATTAACATTGCAAAACTACATCCTTTTGCTTGGTAAATTGAAAAAAATTACTGTAATTTAAAAATATAATAAGATATGCTACTGTATTTTTTGTTATTGTGCAAATTAAGTATTATTTCGTTAAGGTAATTTCATCAATTTAGAAACCAACGAAATTTTGTAAAAATAAATAAATTTTTTGGCCGCACATATTAAAATTAATTTAATTTATCTTGTCACTTGAATGCATTTGGTGAAGCAATAAAATAAATTTACTTGTCTAAATTGTATAATTTAACTAATAACCATAAATTTACGAGGTACCCATTATTACAAATCAAAGTGTACACAATTTTACAATTCAAATTATATACATATGTATACTTAATTATTTAACAACCTTGCCTTAATAAAAATAAATAAAACATTTAAGGTTTAATGGTATGTGCAAATCTAATAAACATAAGAAAAAATATGCATTCCCAAAAACTTGGAAAACCGCAATTTTTTTTAAATCGTATTGAATATCAAGGTTCAATTTTCTCATTTAAGAATTAAATTCCCATGACTGAGAATGTAAGGAACGAAGAAGGTTGAAACTAAATCACTCACTAGTCGAGTTATTATGCCTTTTACAGATTTAAGTGGACTGCATTTTTTATTTCCGCAAAAGAACAAACACCCAACTATGTTTAAACTTCACCTTGATATTCATCTGACGAAAACATTGTTGTCTAGCAATTAAGGATTTATTCAAAATTCTTCCAAGTCGATTCTATCATGTTCATCAAATTTTGAAAACTTGCTTCATACGCATCAACACATAGGTGCAAATACCAACGTAAAATACTGGATGCCTATGCGCGTTTGAGTTAAAACGATATTGTCATCTTTTCTTGCTGGTGGCGTCACGCTCATCTCTTCTGCATCTAGCAAAACAATCGTTAGAAATTTTTGTTTAAAATTTTAACAAATAAACATCCATTAGAATCTGGGAAGTAAAATACAACTTCCGAAATAATCAACTACTAATTCCTCTAATAAACCGCAAATTAGTTTTCATCGCGGTTTTGGTTAATACCTAAAATTTTGATTACGGACTACTCTAGGTCTTGCGAGACAATTAATTATCTAATCTTCAACTTACTCACTTTTTTTCACATACTACATAAATTGTTTGCGATTGGCTGCATTATTACTGTTTGATGTTACTAAGAAGTGCTGTCACTTTACCACTGGTCCGCTGGAATATCCACACAGGTTTTCCTGATTATTAAATATATTTTAAATATAATGAAGTTTACAGGAAACACCGTCGTGCATAAACCAAAGTAGTTTCCATCAGATAATTTATGTTTGCTTATAAATAAGAAAGAAAATATGAATCGAAGGACATGAGTAAATAACCATTTTTACCACATTGTAGTTTAATTGAAAATTTTATCGTTATTGACAAAGGACATAAAGAAAGGATTCCCAGACTATATCGGTGCCAAGTTATTGGTTTCCACCTATAAAGCTTTATTCGATTCTGGTAAACAGTATAAGACTTTAAAACTTGTATAGAAATTCATTTTTTGCCAAAAAAAATCTAGCAAATAGACTTATTTCCCCGAGGCCTTCAATGTCAAGATAATTTTTGGAGATATTTTAAATTTTAGCTAACATAACTTTTTATTATAAGTTAAATTTGAGTAAAATCTTACCGAAACCCGTACGAGCGTAGAAACTTTCGAGATTTGTGGCTCTGAAAGCAAAAGTAGAACGTTAATATTTCATAATTAAGTTTGGAAGTATTAAAGGTAATTCTTAACTTTTGATGCTATTTAGTAAGTATTTGACAGCGTCAAAAATTAGATGAACATATTCTCAATTAAACTTGATGGTACTTTTCAAACTTCCGGAGTTCTCTATTTTCTTTGATAATTATCCAGTAGGAGACAGTTTACGTAAGGTTCCTCAGTAATTGTCTTTCTTCTAACCAAATACGACAAAATAAATAGGTAAATTATAGATTAATAATAAAAATTTAAGCTAACCCAACCTCTTTTTTTATTGAAGGTCTGAAGTAAGAAAATTCCTGCGGGGTGAATCAGTATTATTCTTTCGTTACTTCTTTGATGCCCAACTGATACTCCTGCATTTTTTTGGAACTTGGAATTTAAATAATATAATATGTTTACATTTTGATTTTAGAGATGAATTATCTTGGTTAAATTAGCTGCCTAGTTGGATCACTACTCTTGCTTTTCGCCGTAGCATTGCTCTTGAAGGACAGATAAATAAATAAATTTTTGTAAACAAAATAATGGTAATTCCACTAGTTTATTCATGAATTTCATAATTATTTAAATACAAAAATGTAGGTGGTTTCAGTCGAGTGACCTATCAGTTATCATTTATCATTATCAAGGACTCAAAGGCGATTGTGGTAGCTCACAATTTATTTTAAAAATAAAAAAATTTTGAAATTTTTTTTCGATTACCTTACCTCCAAAAATAGTATATTATACTACATGGGACTAAGGTGCTACTTTTCATCCCGCGTGCGAAGGTTTTTGCACAAGGTGTTAGCCGAGTGCAAAAATTGCACACGGGATGACAAGAACCTTAGTCCCAAGGTGTATATACTATTTTTCACAATTTCGCTGAAAATTCTGAATTACATTGGTTAATAACTAAATTTGAGATTTTGAAATTGCAATAACTCGAAAACGCCGCTAGATATCGAAAAACTGAGCAAAAAATTTACCCCCGTCACAACAATTCTCCAGCGATTTGTCGTAAAAAGCCATATGCAAAATTTCAGATCAATAGCGCGCAATATTGAGGCGAAAAAAAAGTATTACTTTAGTCCCGCTAAAGCGGGAGTAAAGTGAGCACTTTACTCCCGGAATTGTGAAAAAAAATTTTTTTGATTGGAGGTAAAATCTAAAAATAAATAATTAGTAAAATAAATACAGAACCACATCAATCGAGTTGCAAATCAGTTGAGTTCCATATCAATAAAGCTGTACATCAATCGAGTTTCATATTCATATCAATAGAATTTGTCTGTATCCACACATTAGGAGGTCAGCGTGATCAATATACCAAATAAATAATGTTTCGTAAATATCATTGCATACAAATTTTTTTTCTGAAAGCGGTGGTACAAGGATTGGACGGGCAAACAATGTTCTCAGATTAGGGATTGTCTCCTTGTTTCCTTATCTATATATAAGTGTCTGGCGAGTAAAAATGGAGTGAGTGAGTTTTGTACGTAATTCTACAGTGAATACAGTTCAACTCGATTGATATGGAAGTCCACTGATGTGCAACTTGTCACATACAGAGACAGCTTTACCGGTGATTTGATATATTTTTCGGTTGGCAAAAAGAGCTTTCGTTTTAGTTGGCAAAAAGTTAAAAAGTGAAGGAGTGAGTAAGTTTTGTATGTTTTGTAAATATCATCTAAATCCGCCTATGCGGATTTATCCCATGTAGCTCACAATGTTGGCGCAATATTGGGACAATATTGAATGTTGGTACAATATTGCAAGATTTAGCCAATATCGGTCCAATATTGTTTTTCAATATTGCGCCCATATAGGAAATCAACATTGGACCAATATTGGCTATAGCTTAGTACAACATTGGACCAATATTGATAACCCATATTGTCTGCCAATCTTCAGCCAATATCAGTCCAATATTGCTTTTCAATATTGCGCCAATATAGATAATCAAAGCTGCACCAATATTGACTGTAGCTTGGTGAACTATCGGGCCAAAATTGATAACCAGTATTGCTTTCCGATCTTCAGCCAAAATCGGTTAAATATTTAATATTTATATATTTACAGGGCCGGACAAACCATGGGTGCGCAATGGAGCGGCCGCACCCAAGGTCAAAATTCAGAAGGCTCCAAAATTGTGCGTTTTTAATTTAATTTTCTACAAAATATTAAATTTTGAATAAAAAGAATATCTGAATGGCGCGGCGGGCTCCATATATCAAATCAATAACTCACAAAACGCTAAGCGAGAAGTATTTTCTTTGATTTAATTGGTAAAGTAAAATAAGTAGAGAGCGGTCATTAATTACGTGAGGCAATTTTTCAACCCCCTCTCCCCCTGGTAAGATGTCGTAATATTTGTTTTTTTTTTAATTACATGATATTTACCGAGATTCGCCCAGGGCTTGACTCCCTCCACCCCTAAACGTCCACGTAATTAATGGACGTCCCCTAATGATAACACAGGTCTGCAAATCAAATTTTTGTTCCCTCCTGAATCCGAATATGAACTCTGTTTTTCCCCACCATCCACTGCTATCGGGGGATGCCCCTCTTCCCTATCTATTTTATTATTTTTTTAAACAATTATTTTAGCCTTTACATTTCTTCTGGTAAACTAGAGAGGTGAAAAGTTAATATTTGTAGCACGCAAGAAAGAAAGAATGTTGATTTGGGAGAAGATTTATTTCCTGAGATTGTAAAAAAAATCATTAAAAATGATCGAATTTTCTGTTTATGTATTTGTTTAATTTTTTCATTTATTTTTGCTGTTTAATTCAGCAAAAAATAACAGCAATCACACAGAACATGTACATATGCAAGCTTTCAGTTCTTCCAACCGGGGGTCTGGAGGGTGTTCCACACCCCCCAGACCCCCCGGTTTCAAAAACTGAAACTTGTGTATAGTTGTGTGATTTATCTTACCTACTTAATAAGAGACTAGGGGGTTATCCATAAATTACGTCACACGATTTTTAAGGGTTTTAGACCCCTCTCTCCCCCTATGTCACATTTAGTCATATTTTCATTGAACTCTCCCCCGCCAAGTGACGTCACGCTTATACCCTATAAAATTTAATAATTAATAGAAATTTGTTTTGCTGAAGCTGAAGATTCTGCTTTTGCGGTAGTCTCGCGTTACATCTTGGTTAAGTGTTGTAGATGGACTATCTATCTTTAATAGTTCTCCCAATCGAAAATTTACGTTTTTAGTTTTTTGAATTTTATTATTTTAATTAATAATACTTCAGAATTTGCCTATGCTGCCCCTGACAAGTCGCCGCTGATAACGGCGCCATTTACCTAATCTGCACCCGGCGCTGAAATAACTTGATCCGGCACTGTGTATTTACATATACAGTACAGTCTCGGTAATTCGAACTAATAGAAACTTGGCCTCATTCGGATTACAGAGAAGTTCGGATTACTGGATCAAGTTAAAAAACGAAATTTTTAGAACAATTTTTATTTTAAAAATAAACAAACCTCAAAATAAATACTACATGCATACATAGTACATATTCTACTATGCTTAGAAAAAATAAAATTATTTTTTAGAAAAATAATTTGTAATTACGGTTTATTGATCATACAAAAAATTTTATGAGATGGAACATAATTTTCACATGCCCATCGTAAAAAAATGTGAAAACTATCGACAGCTTTTTGTAGTTAACAGTTTATAGTGCTTATGAATTGCATTACATACGTATCATTTCACCTTAATCCTTTCTTCTGTAATCCAAACATTATTCTATAATCCGAGTATTTTATTAGTTTTGCTCGGATTATAACTATTTGTGCGGACTACTGAGTTTTTCTTCTTATGTTCGGATTACTGGATGGTCGGATTAGCGTGTATTCGGATTACCGAGACTGTACTGTATTAATATTTAAAAAAAACAATATTAAAAAAACATATGTTTTGCAATATTGTTTTGGCCATAAACAAAACAATGTTTAAATTTAATTTTCAGATTTTCATGATGTTTCGCGTTATAGCACATTGAAAGGACGCTGGTAAGAAGTTTAGTTAAAATAATTTTCAGATACAACGTAATTGACAGGTACTACACGTAATTAATAAAAAAATAATTATGTAATATACCGATAGCAATATAGAAAATTATAGGTACCAATAATTTACAAGATAGATAAATAAACCTAATAAAACCCACTAAATTCAATTAGAAAACCCAACTGAAAAACTATGGAAAGATCAAAAAATTCTTTTGATTTTTGATATTGGAAATCAATATTGCACCAATATTGGAAATTGTTCAGATTTGAATATTGACCCAATATTGCAATATTGATTTTTAATATGGGACCAATATTGCTTTTCAATATTGCGCCAATATTTGAAAATGTTCACATTTGCATATTGGCCCAATATTGATTTTTAATATTGCACCAATATTGGAAAATGTTCACATTTGAATATTGGCCCAATATTGATTTTCAATATTGTCTCAATATTGATTTTGAATAACGGACCAATATTGGTTTGCAATATTGCCCCAATATTGAAAAATGTTCACATTTGAATATTGGCTCAATATTGCGCCAACATTTGCGCTATATACATGGGATATATAGGTAAATCCTACACAGCTTTGTCTCACTATCTCTCTGTAATATGAGTTTTCACTCACTTCCTCTTTACCCTTCTGCCAACAGAAAAAAACGCTCTTTTGTTTTGTTTTGTTTACCAATCGGAAAATATATTGAACCACCGGCACCGACCGGTTGAAATTGTTTGTATCTCAGGAAACATGCGATGCTCTTTTATTGCTTTGTAGTACAAACTACTAATATAATAAAATATTGAATTCTCTCATGTTTAGATTTTTGTTCTTCCATAACAGTATGCGACAGTATTAAAGGATCAAAGTATCAAAGGAGAGTAAAAAGTTGGATGCATCAACAGATTAAAAAAATTTAAAAAACCATAAAAGAAAAATAAATTTTAAAAATATATCAAATCAATCGGGTTACACTGTATTCACTTATTAGTGAAGACTGCAATTACCTGCTAGTGTTTTATATTATTAAAATGTAAATTAACCAGGAATTGTATTTTTCAGTGAGTCTTCTGTATCTTAAATTTATAATGAAACTATAAATAGCATTTTCTTTCGCAACTTAATTATAATATATTTTACGAACCCATTGAACGTTAACATTTTAATAGAAAATTTTTTATTGTTAAATTTTATTTTGAAGTCACAATCAATTTCTACTTCGTTTGTAGTTGTATGTCTAGTTTTGCATATATGGTGGACCCATATTTAGAAATCCTGTTACTTTTGCATAAAATACGCACTACTGGGTTCGCAAATAATGTTGCACACGAAATGTATGCAGGATTCTAGCCTTTTTCCAACCATATTAGTTTATCTGTGCTTCGATAGAGTTTACCTTGTATGGTGGATCTCATGAATATAAAATATAAAACGTGATTTTCGAGTTATTTATGATTTTTTTGTAAATTTGTTGTTTTATGGTTTGTAAGTATCATTGCAATATGATTTACAGCCGTCGTCGTCGATTGAATGCGTTAAATTTCATTGACTTTTCCTTTAACATCCAGAAAATTAGTTTCTAAATCGATTTTTATAATTCTTCCGTCCAAAATTATAATTCGGTTACAGCGTACACAAATTTTTGCATAAGAATTACAAAAAGAGTGTTAAAATTAATATTAACTGTCTAAAATTAAGCATGAACATGTAAATTTTATAAAATTGTACCTAAACAAAGAAATTACAGACGATAAAAGTCTGAGATTAGGCATGCAAATATTACATGGTATATAAATTTGAGTGTCACATAATTTAATGTTAAATTAAGTTAAGATATTTGTAATTTATTTCAATTTTGGAACATTCATTTTAAAAAATCCAGATGAAATCGGTTTAATAACTAACTGCATTGCAATCGTGCCCGGTAATTTCGGACAAAAACTTTTATTAATTATACAAATTTGTAATTTATCGAAACACTTCGTCTTTGTTATCGCGTCAAAGCAAACATAATATTTCGGTTTCGCCTAAACCTGATTTGACGTGGCGATTTTTCGGGTCGAGTGCGGTCCTGTCCCCTGCGAAATTTTATTTGCATATAATATGCATGTATACTATTATTGCGAACTTGCTTGTTATGTTTGGATGAATCATTTCGTTATATTCACATTTTAAAATTTCCTTGGAAATAATTAAAGGCACCTGTCACGCGTTGTCAAAACGATAAACTTCTATTCTTATTAGTTAGTTATTACTTCGGGGTAAAACCCCTGAGCAATCGACAAACATTAAAATAGCGAAACTTTGTTTACAACAAAAATAATGCGGGATATGCATTTATTAGTTCAGACTGCATGTCGCCTTCAACTTGAAGAATTTATAAACCAAGTGCACAAACCCGATTAGATAATAAAACCAACAAGAAGGTCGACATATGTAAAGAGATCTTTAAACAAAGACTGCCTTGTCCCATAACTGCGTAGATCTAATTTATTTTTTATGGCTTTTAATTATAATACAATCTTGTGTTTATTTTTCACTTATAAATTAATCGAGTTCACTTAATTTATTTACATACAAAGTTCCTCTTATCTTATAAACGGCTAAAAGTTTAAAAGCTAATTAATTATATATTAGCTTTCTATTTCTATTTACAGCGTGAAAAACTTACTAAAAGTTTCCAAAATTCAATAAAAATTTTTTGGCAATCCCCGTTTCTCAATTTATTATATTTTGCAAATTCGAAGATCAACGAAAGTTCTTTAAAGGTGCGGTTCGCTTGGTTTTCTATTTGTGTGGTGGCCCTGGTGGTTTTATACAGCTAGCTGATTCTGTAAAGTGTAGAGGGTGTATAAGGCGAAGGTCACCGACATTATTTTTTCAATCAAACAATTTCCCGATGTATGTAAAACAGTAGTAATGGTCTTAAAATCCTATGTTCGATAATCCGTTAATCCAATTAGCAAATAAAATTTTCTATATAAGCAAATTTCCAACACCTTTTTTTAAATTAAACTCAACTTTTAAAAAATGAATTACCAAATGACCAACGCAATATCAGAAGAAACTGAACTATGCAGTATCTGTCGCGAATCAATAGATACTCGAAAAGAAGCAACTCTTGATTGCTGCACTCATAGCTTCTGTACCGACTGCATCAAAAACTGGACACAGCGCAATCCAATTTGTCCACTAGATCGTCAACCAATCAGTCAAATTGTTGTTTCGAAATTGAATAGAACGATTGATGTGCTAAGAATTAAATTTATGAACGTAATGGATCAGTATATCATAAGTAGAAGAGCAGCTTCTTTTCATTGTGAAAACCTATTTTGTAGTATAAGGAGTACATACAAAATCATCTGTGATTATCAGTTACAAATTGAAAAACTTCTGCGTAGTGAACACTGCATTATTATATTTCTCAATAAGAATAATGAATTGTTAACAGTAGCCCAATGTTTTTATTCTATTTATTCTATAAAATATGAACTTGATTTGGGCTACGAAGAACTGCTAAAGAGTCAGGTGAAGGATGATTGCTTACAGGAAAACTGTAAATATTGACGATACAGGGAAAAAATAAAATGCTAACTTGGAATACACTTAAAAGCCGCGATCAATGAGGGGGGGGGATATAGTAGCAGCAACATAGTCTTTTGTTTAATTTTGTTTAAAGTAAATAAAAAGTATTTTAAAATTAATTACGGAATTTTATAATTTTTAGTTTTTACCACTTACAATAAATTATTAACACCTTATGCAGTAAAAATTCTTATTAAAATTATTAATTTCTAAATGAATTTAAATTAGAATTTTTTAATAAAATTAATTTTATTAAAATATTTATCCATTTGTTAAAATTAAGCAGCTAATCTTTTAGACTATTTAATTCAATAATTAATAAAATAACTGACGGGCAGGTAATATTAAATTTAAAAAGCAAATTTTGTATATTCATATGATTGTCGGTCTATGTTTGTGGGATAAATTACGGCATTCCTACCTATTATACTGTACAAAAATGTTTATTTATTTTTACTCTGCTTTCTCCTCATCCCGATATGTATTGAATATATAAATAAAAAAATGTTTGGGGGTGTAGTGCAGCGGTGATCAAATTAATGATTGTCTCAAAAAAGCCCAAAAGCAAAGGGAACTGGATCAAAAATAGAACAAAATCAGACATTTTAAGCTCATATGAGCATTACATGACCGCTAATGTTTTTGAGAGAAATTTTGATTATTCTACATTATTTTGCATTGAACAAATGAAAATTCAAATATTCGGTCTGGTAGTCATCTCGTCAAATTTGTGCATAAAGTAATTATTTTATAATTAAAAATTAAGTATGGATTTAATTATCATTCACGGAACCGCTTATATTCATCTCAACGTGTAATTTTGTGCCATGGCCGACGTCCTTTAAAACAGATTTGGCATTTGGTATTGTGTATTGAGTGGGCATGAAATACTCTCCAGCCAGTTGCGGTGATATCAATAAGCGAATGTAAGCAATGTTTAGGAGCCTGAGACCATAAGGGGCTAGGTACTAGAGCTGGGACCGTTTATCGGTTAATCGATAAATATTGAAGTTATCGATTAATCGAAGAACGATATTTTATTTTTGAAATTTCGATTAATCGATATATAGCTTTTTCGATATTTATCGATATTTCGATAGTTTTTGATATTCCGATAGTTACCGATCTTTCGATAGTTATCGATATGTCGATAGTTATCGATATTTTGTTAGTAGTTATCGATATTTAGATAGTTTTTTTTTTATCGAAATTTATTGAAATTATCTATAGTTTTTGAATTATCGATATTCGATATCGATTTTTGAATATCGCCCAGCCTTACCAGGAACCCGAGGGGTTGTTCACTCAGAATTTTTTTGTACACAGATTATTATTATGTAAAAAATTATTAAGATTATTAATTATTTTAATTAAATTATTATCGTGATTACTTAAGATTATTCCTGATTATTTTGATTATTAATGATTATTAAGATTATATTTGCAATTATCTAGGATTACCTGATTATCAGTGATTATTCGTGATTATATTCAAGATTATACTTGATTATTTGTGATTATTTGGTATTATTTGTGATTATATAATCATTTTAAGAGTACAAATTTTTAACACCAGATGGCGCCAGTAGGTTTTTAAAAAATATACTTTTTTTAGGCACCCTGTGTTTTTTCAAATTGTTTTTAACAAACTGTTACATTTAACAAACCAATAGAAATTATCTCTCTGTACTAACAATCCTATAGAAATCATCCGTTAACTTTAACGGATTCTTAGACAGAGGTTACACGTTTAATCTGGCATCAGTTTGACTGTACTTTTAATAACTTTGTAATAAGTAATAACAAACTCTAGGCCAAGCGGTAGGACCCACTTCTCGAAAATAAAAAAGTTTTTGAAAAAATTTTAATGATTTTTATTCATATAGCTACTCGGTTGCATTAAACTATACGACTAGCACCCGCGCGGTCCAGGTTTCAATTCCCGCAAGAGTAAATTTTTTTTCAGTTTTTTTTTTAAAAATTTTTTCAACTACAGGTACCGTGAATGAAAAATTGAACGATTTTGAAGTGTAATAAATGTTAATTCTTTTTATTTATTTAAAACAATTTTATTTAATATGTTGTCCTTTATTCTTGTACACTTGTAGACAACGTTTTGGCCAAGATTTTAGCGATCGTTGTATCATTTCCAGAGGAATTCTTATTATCTCAAGTTTTATTAACTTTTTAAGCTGATCTATAGTTACTATCTATAGTAACTGACAATTGAAAAAAACAAAATTGGCATCGAAGAGTTTGTATCACACACTCTATGGAAAACTTTAAATTTTGTTAAAAAAATAACTGTCATTGGTGAAATTTGAATTTAAATTTGTTCAGTTTTTCATTCACGGTACCTGTAATGTGTCAATTTACCTACAAAATGATTGAATTATAACGCTATTACTTTATTAAACACAAAATTATTAAAATATTCAATCAGTCCGTAATTCTCCCGTCAATCTGCATCAGTTCAGTCCGAGACCTTGCTAAGATTGACGCCAGACCGCGCCAGACTGATGCCAGATTGAAAGTGAACCTCTGTTTTAAAAATTTTATGAAACCAGTCATTAATCATTTGAATTTTGCCCTTACCGTACCGAGTATACCGAAGAAGGTGATCTATCTCCAGTAGATATTGATGTTTATCTTGATATTGTAACGTTACATTTGTCGTTACATAAAATTTCCATCTATTCAGAAATGAATAAATACGACGCACCTTGTACAAAGGTAATCAACCGAGCGCTCGCCCCTGATAAGAGGCTTTTTGATAATTAAAGACGAACGTGGCTGGACGTTTTAGTTAGAATTTAAATAAATTTTCGCCTAAAATTGGAAACATATAATTTTTTGGACAGAAACTACTGGATTTGTTACCAAGATTTGGAATCTGGATAAGATTAAAGTTGGATTGGTAGTGGATGATTATTTGTAATATTAATTATTAAAAGTGAAGAAAATTTGCAAGGTCAACCGATAACCGACAGATAAGAAGGTTTCGTTGTTTGCTGAGCCCTGTTGGCATAAATTTTGAATATTTTCCCGGAAATTGTTTTTTGGAAATAATTGGAGAAAATTCAGGAAAGGAACTTCCATCGCCTTATTCAAGCCATAGCACCGATGTTGTAAATTTTTGATATCCTAACCAGCGAATCTGATAATAATTAATTATTACACCTTGGAACCTTTGTATAACTGCTGCTGATAAAACCTTTTTTTACGTACACCAATATTCGGTTGGTCGATGGACCTCTGCTTATGTTGAGTTGGTCAAATCAGATAGCTTGAGTTGGATAATCTTGTGTTTTGTTAATTGCTTTTGTGAGTGGCATTTATCTGTTTCAGTAGTTTTAGCTCATTGGCACAGTTCCGGATCCAGAAAAAAGCTCTTGGAAGGAACCCGGACCGGATAACATTTTTTTGTGTCTCCGCTATTATTCAATAGCGGATCTAGAAGGAGTGAGACTGGGTAAGTGCTGTTCACTTAGTATATTTTCAATCACTTTTTTGTCTAACGTCAAATCAAGCCTTGCACCAATCTGGTTGGTTAGCTTTGCATGAGTGGGTGGTGTTGACCCTCTGCATACTGGGTATAGACGACCATCAGTCCATCAGCAGCAGAATTATTTTTTTGAAAGCCTTCAGCTTTAACTGTTTGTGGACCAAGTGTCCAGCTATCTTGTATAGTGATTGTACATCTGTGTGTGTTACGCAACCCGATACTTTTTTTTCTCATCTTTAATATCGAATAAATCCCCTTCTTTCTATTTGTTGTGTTTTATTTCGATATTTGGCGCCCTTAGAGCATTTCCTTTCGAAGTTGATAGTATCGCCAACATCACGTGTGAGAATCAACGTTTCGAAGCAACCAATACCGAACCTGCGAGTGGTGGATATCCCTACCCTAGCTCGAAGAACTGTGGGTTAAATCCCAGTAGCTGGCCAACCGTATTTAACATCAACGGTTACACAAGTGGCATCTTGAAAGCACGCGTTTTAGGCTACAATATTACCCACTATATAGCAACGATTCCTAAACCGCTAGTAGAAAATGGAAATTTACTATTAGACGTCTATACCTATATGTTTTATGGTGTTTAAACTAAGGTTTATATGCTAAATTTACATGTATTATTATTTGCTTTATTCTATTATATCGCAAATCTCTTATATAAAAATTAATGATTACTTGTTTGTTAAAAATTATTTGAGATTACTTCAGATTACTTAGATTACTTAAGATTATTTCATTTAGATTACTTCAGATTACTTCAGATTACTTAATATTATTTTGATTACTAAAGATTATTTAGATTACTAAAGATTATTAAATATTATGGGAGATTAGTAATACATTATTGATATTTTGTACACATGATTATTGAAGTGAACAACCCCTCGCAGGAACCATATTATAATGGGTACTAAATCCCGAAAAAGAGATTTTTAAATAATATAAGCAATTAAAAATTAATTGGAAAGAAATTGTGTGGATTACAGTGTTAAATTTAGACCTTTTCCCCGGAGGACTAATGAAACTTTCGGGGTGGGGGGGAACTTTTTTTTAAATACAAAGATGTAAAAATACATGTTTATGTTAAATTTTGGTTTTATTTCAAAATGTAATGCTGCGTCTTAAGGTTGGTTTATGCAAAACGTCAACGCACGCACCGCACGCGTCCAAATAAAGTTGAAGTATGGAATTTCTGTAAAAGGGTTTATGTGCGCACGCCGCCAAAAATCACGCGCCTAAAACTAAGTGCATAAACCCTCCTACAGAAATTCAATACTTCAACTTTTGCGTGCGTCAACGTTTTGCATAAACAAACCTTCTTATTTAAAATGATTATTTTAAATTTTTACATGCTTCTACAAATTCCGCCGAGGGGCATTTTGTAGGTTCCGAGGAGGCATAGCCCCCCCCCCCCGGGCATCCCCCGAGGTTCAACACTGATGGATTATCCTTTAGGATGAGAGCATGCAATATTTCATGGTGGCAATGTGAAGGGCAATGTGGCGCTGCATTCTCGAAACTATATTAAATTTTAAATACATTTTTATTATTGCCAACTCTCAAATCAAAATATTTTTTAAATAAGTAGAATATTACATTTTTCGTCGTCAGTCTAAAAATATAATGGAAACAAACGCTTATCAGATACACGTGCCTTCCCACCAGTATTCCATCTTTTTTTCAACTTGACTTTATGCAATGTAATCTTTAATTTATTTATTTAGTTATTAATATTTTATCAGCAACTAAATATAAAATTCTCAGTTTTTCAAATAATATTAAATCAAAAATTATCATACCTGTGTTATATACTTCACGATAAGAGCACATCGCAATTTTTTGTACACTAATGTCTGAAAATTTTAACGGTCCGTTAAATTTAAGTAATCAATGGAAATTATTCCTTAGAGCTAACAAACCAATAGAAATCATCATGAAGTCAAGCATAAATTTAAAAAAAAATATTTTTGCATATTTCCTCCTGGATTGCAGTAAGATTTATTTTAGAAAAAGTTGAAAAAAAAAGCTCATTTTCATAGAATTGTCTAAGATTTGCTTGAATTTCTTAAGATTTCCTGGGATTTACACATTTCCCTTTCATTAATACTTCAGATTTCTTGCATATAGTAATATTTCTATACATATCGAGGGAAATCGTTGTAAAAATGTGGTGTACAAGTGATGGGAAATTAGGGTAAATTCCAAGAAATCCGAGAAAATCTTCTTTTTTTTTTATTTTTTTTTTTAGGAAATTAGGATTTTAGGATTTTAGGAAATAAAAAATCTGAATGAATTCAGACCTCGGAAGAAAGGAATTTATTACTCAAAACAAAGTCCTACTTTAATTTCATTCATTCATTTAGTTTCAATACTTCTTCAAAACATTACAATTATTTCGAAGATTTTTAAATTAAATTAAATTAATTTTAAATTAATAGTATAAGTTCTGCTCAAGGCCGGATAACCATTCGTATATCTACTAGTTTCGGCTTTATTTAACCATCCTCAGGATGCTGTATCAAATTGAGAAAATTTTTGCTAAATTCCGTCATAAGATAAAAGATTATCCTGAAGGTGGTTAAATAAAACCGAAACTAGTAGATACGAAAAATTTTTCTATTGAATTTAATCTTAATCTTGCACACGGAGATAATAAAAAAAAACAAATACTTCAATTTATAATAATAATATAAAAAGGGGAGGAAACCTTTTCTACATTTAATATTTTTTTATTATCTATTGGGTTTTCAACTCAGCTAGGCAAAATATTTTTTTCCTTTTTATGCTTGGTAACTTCGAAACACGTGGGGGTTTAATGCCTTGAATTCATGTATACTATGATGTATAAAAAATGACAAACATAGGTTGGCTGGGTAAATCTGTATAAATGAAGGGAAATCTGAGGAAATCCAAGGAAATCTTAAGAAATTAGAAAATTTTGTAAATATAGACGACCCTTTTTCCATTTTCAACTTTTCCAAAAGGAAATCTTAAGGCAATTGCAAAAGAGAATTTAGTGAATAAAAATTAAAAATTTTAAAAAAGGGGGGTGCAATGATTTTTGATATTTTTAGGTGTAACTTGGAAAGATTTATAACTAGAACAATAAATGTACAATTAAAATACACAGTTTGCGTTTACTAAATTTCCGTAGTTGAATATAAAATATAATATTCAAAGCACACCACTGCTCACATATATTATGCATAATAATTAAGTGTTGAAAATTAAAGGAGCGGTTTCCTGGTTTTAAATAACCGAGACACGCAGACTACTATCACCTTGTCGGGATATGAAGCCAATAATACTTGTTGGTGTATGGAGAGCATTATACCATTTTTTGGCCTGTATAGAAAACGATTACCTAACAGCGCACCAAAAAAATTTGCATGATTACCAAATTTCTAGTTTTTGTTCCAAACTTAATAAATAATAATAACTTTTTTCTGAAAAGCAAATTAAATAAAAATTATTTCGATATTTTCTCAGCAAAACCTTGAAAGTACGCAATTAAGAAAAAATTGATTAGCAACAAATTGGATTTGCTAAAAAGGTCAAACTTTCGTGTAGGTCCAAAAACGGAAACGAAATTGCTTGTGTCATTATTGAAATTGTTTAAGGTGGGTGACGCAAAAAATAATAATTTTTCGGTTATTGGCATCAAAAAAAAAAAAAAAATCAAATTGAGTTAACAATTTATTTTAGATTTAATTTTGTTTATTACAAATCACTCAAAATAGATACAATCGGCGTTGGATTCCTATTTTTATCGTTATGAAATTATTATGTAAATATTGAAACGTTGCTTAAGATTTGAAGAACATTCTAATGATTTATTAATAATAAAGTCAAACTAATGTCATGTCTAAATAAATAGAATAGACACGCTCGGCTAATTTGTTAAATTGTGCTTTAAATAAAAATTTTTTAAATATATTTAAGCGTTGGTTATTTTATTAACTGTAAATGTTTTGCTATCGTCATAGTGCATCTTATTTTCTTTGTTTGTGACATTACAATCCCATTAAAACATTACAGTGTCATTAGCTTAAAAGCTAAGCAAATAATATTTTTAGTATTGTTCGGCAAATTATAGTGATGGAGTGTGGAAAAAAAATCGTAATGCAATGATGTTTGGCATTATGGGCATGTATAATTTAAAATGCATCCATCAAAACAGCAGTGTGAACACGAAACGTCGACATTATCCAATTAAAGAAAAACATTTTCGGAATCGTTAAAAAGTGAGCAATGAAGTCGAAAAAATTGAAACTATTATTTAATCAGCTCACATGAGCTAGACTGCTTGACGCTAAACATGAGGCAACTGGCCAAGGCTAAATGTTAGTAATAGCTTGTTCGGTCTGTACACCACAAGCACTGCCAGAAGGTTAAAAAGTTATTGGAACTTGTATTCGTTAGTTGCCAAGAGCTTATGTTATTTTCCATTACAATAATTAGAAAAACCCACCTGTTTTAGAAAATTCCTCCATTTTCCAAACAGCCTTCGAAATAAATTACCTATTTTATTTTGAAATCATACATATTGCAAACAATTGTCTGTTTATCCAATGATGTATATTTACACACTTACCTGATCAGATCTGCTAGATTAGATTGTCGCACGTCGACACTTTAGTGCTGAAAGTCAAAGAAACCAACACCGCTTACCTATAGAATAAAAGCCAGACGAAAAAATACCACAAGAAAAAGGGGAAAAAAAGCTCAAGTTGTTGCAATGTGTCTTTAGATAAACAATTGTCTCCAGTTACCATAAAATTTATGTTTTGTTTATCTTATTTGCTAGAAGAATAAATATCCTATGCGAACGATACTTTATAGCACGATTTATTATCAACAAACCAGTAACCAGTTGCATAATATTAAAAAAAGCTCAATTTGCTTCCAGTTTGATAAAGGAGCCAAGGAGCAATAATTTCTTGGGCCAATTTCAATACAGTTTGGTGTTCTAGTCGGTAGATGTCGACTCTTGCATATTATGTAGCAGGTTCTATCGCACACAATCTCACGAACACAAGAAAAAATAATTTTAGAAAATCTAATTAGGTCAAAAAAGTGTTGGTGAAATTTTGACGTTAATTTTTTAACCGCTATCGCTTAATCGTTACTTGCAAAAAATTAAAAATACACAGCAATTCCGAAAACGCAAATTTTGAATCTTTTTTTTTTATTAATTGAAGTTTAAATTCTTATCGCAAGCATGACTGTTAAATTATTGTCCCAACTTGATTTTGGTTTTCAAGCACGCAGGTATGATAAGGGCCGATAAATGACACGTTAATAACGGGTGAAATGTTTAAAATACCCGTCAACAAATGACCATTTTGTATTTTAATGGAACTTATATTTAAATTTATTCATGTCCAAACTTTTTATCAAAGCATCGAATCAAAAACTGAAGTGGGTATTGTTAACAGGCCCCGAGCAGGCACCGATTAAAAGCATTGCAAATTGCAATATTGCTGCCAGTAACAAAATGCATAAACAATGCTGGTATTATACATAAACACGAAAATTTTGTCTTTTTTATAATATAATAAAATAATGTTTGCCAGCTACTTTATGTCAAAGCCAAATTCAATATTTATCAAACATTTCTGCTCTGGTTCAAAAAACAAGGTATACCATACATATAATCCTAATCTAAAGTTTTACTATTATTTTTTGTGAAAGCAATTAGTGCTGGCGGCGTTAAAGTACCTCCCTATCATGCGTGTTAAGCAAATGTATTTTTGTTACTTCAATTCACAAACTCGACGCGAAAAGTTCAATATTTGTTCCTAAATGGAATAATTTTTTACAAAAATCCAACTTTGTTAGTCTTTCCGTAATGCACCAGTGCCGGATCAAGCTATTTCACTGTCGGGTGCAGATTAGGTAAAAAGCGCCTAATGGTCGGTTAAATTCATACCAAATGATCCCCAACCAAATGATCCTGGCACAAATCTTGAAATTAAAAAACAAATTTATTTAGAAGTAAGGATTATTTGTTAAGGGATTATTCGTCGTTACACCGATTTCTAGGGCCTTTCTAACAGCCTTTCTCTCTTTAAGAACCAATACATTTATATGTTGTGGCAATAATTTCATGCAATCAGTTGGTACAGGGCCGGCAACAGTTGAGTTGCTTGAGTGCTAGAGCACCACACTATGGATTTTGAGCACCACACCAGAAAATACAAAGCAGAAAATAATTTGGAAAAGAAAACACTAAACACTTGAAAAAATTGTATTTCACATCACATAATATTATGTGGGCACCACACGAAAAATCTAAAAGATGCCGGCGCTGCAGTTGGATACTATGGGGTACTCGGTACTAGGGCTGGGCGATATTCAAAAATCGATATCAAATTTTGATAATTCAAAAACTAATCGATAACTTCGATTAATCGATATTTTTCGATAATTATCGGATTATCGAAGTATCAATTATCTAAGTATCTATATATCGATAAATTATCTAATTATTATAGTAACAATAATAAATCATTCATCATCAAATTATCGAAATATCGATAACTATCGGAATATCGATAACTTTTGAAATGTCGATAACTATCAAAATATCGATATATCGATTAATTGATATTTCAAAAATAAAATATCGTTCTTATTTTATTATTTTTACACCGATGAACAAAATTCATCATATTTATTTATGAAGAAATTCATAAATACATTGATTTTGTTCATAAATACTATGAATTTTTCATCAGTATGATAAACCATTTTTTTTTCAGTGGATTAATCGATAACTATCGATATTTATCGATTAATCGAAAATTCCCAGCCCTACTCGGTACTCTCTCTCTCTCAGGTTCCATCGTTCTACGTAAGAACATAGTGGCATCATTATGATAGCGCGTTCAGCGAGGTGCTCCATGCTTCTCGGTCACGTGCTGCGTGAGTCGCCATATGCATAGTCTGTTTCGTCAGGGATTTGATCTGGTCTATCCATCGTGTTGGGGATCTTCCTCTTGGCCGCTTTCCTTCGATCTTGCCCTGGATCATCAATTTTTCCATTGCTTCTGGTCTTCTTGCAATGTGTCCAAAATATCGTAGGACAGATTGACTGATCTTAGTTGACAACCGCGTTTTGACCCGTAGCTGGTTTAAGATGGACACGTTTGTGCGGTGAGCCGTCCAAGGTATTCTCAGCATGCGCCGGTATGCCCACATCTCAAAGGCTTCAACTCGTCTTCTGTCGTCCACCTTCATTGTCCACGTTTCGGCCGCGTACGTGGCCACAGGGAATATCAGTGCCGACAGCAGTCTCATTTTCGTTGTTCTGGTAACGGTTGTGTTTCTCCATATATTGACGAGTTTGGTGGTCGCCGTCCTTGCCATAGCCAGTCGTCTCCTTATTACCGGTGTACTTCCTTCTGAGTTGGAGATCATGGAGCCTAGGTATATAAAGTCACGAACCACCTCAAACCCCATAGCTGTGTGGATTTCGGGGGAATTATTATTGGCGCGGTCTACTATCATGATTTTTGTTTTGTTGTTATTAATATGAAGACCAAAGTTCCTGCTTACTTCGGTTAGTCTATTCATGATAATTTCAAGTTCCTCCAGACTCGACGCAATTATTAGGGTGTCATCCGCGTATCTCAAATTGGAGATTTTCCTACCGCCTATTGTTATTCCTCCGTTCCATTCGGAGAGCACCTTACGCATTATATACTCTGAGTATATATTGTATAGTATTAGCGATAAAATGCATCCCTGTCTCACACCGGCACTTATACTAAATTTTTGCGAGTACGTCTTATCTATACGAATTCTTGTCGAGTTTTCTTCATACAGTTTTTTTATTAGATGTATCAAGTGACCTGATGTGCCCATGTCTTCAAGGACGCTCCACAATTTTTTGCAATCCACAGAATCAAAGGCCTTCCTATAGTCCAAGAAGCACAGAACCATGGGGACGCAGAACTCGCGCGCCTTTTCGATGATTTGACGTATATTTAATATAATGTTCTCTGGTTCCTCTCCCCGGAACACATCCGGCTTGCTCTTCAGAAATTTGTGGCAAGAGAAAACTCTTCAGTCGTTCGTTGATTATGTGGAGCATTATCTTGCTTGCATGTGGGATTAAAGCAATTAACCTTGTAGTTGTTACAGTCCGTTGGTGAGCCTTTCTTATGTCACGGAATGAATGTCGATTCGCACCACTCCTCCGGCCATTTTCCAGTTTGCCATATGGTTTGACACAACAAGTGCATCACTGTCACCCCAGCTTCTCCCATCGCCTTAATGAGCTCTACAGTAATTCCGTCTACTCCAACCGCTTTTCGGTTTTTTAGTTTCTTTATTGCTCTCTCGATCTCCGATCTTAGGATGTTTGGTTCTAAATGCTCATTTCTCTTTGGTGCGTCTGAATCTCTTTGCGCTGCGTCTCCAAATAGTCCGGCACAGTATTTTCTCCACTCTTCAACTATTTCTCTGATATTTGTGTATGTCTTGCCATTTTGATCTTCCTCTCTGTGTGCGTGGTTTAAAATCTCGTGACAGATATTTTACCTTCTTGTAGAGCTGGTGCTGATTCTGTCGGTCCGCGTGTAGTTCAAGTTCTGCGCAAATATCCTTGATGTGTTTGTTTTTATCATTTCTACATGACCTCCTTATTTTTCGGTTTAAGTCTTCTAGTGTACGTGTCCTCTCTGATGATAGCGGTCTTGCGGTATTTTGGTGTCTTCTTTCTTCCAATAATCGAATAGTCTCGTCTGACATCCAATGTTTCCTCTTCCTCCCTCCCTCCCTTCCTCTAAACCACACAACTATACACAAGTTTTCAGTTTTTGAAACCGGGGGTTCTGGGGGGGTGTGGAACACCCTCCAGTACACCTAAACAAAATTGGTCCCAGAATCTAGCTTCCTATAGATTTTTCCAAATGTCTTTTGTAATCTAGATCCAGGAATCACAACTTTAAAACTGGAATTGAAATCTGTTTGCTATTTGGAATATTATCGGTAGAATGTACACCTATTTGTTTTTTTAACACACTTACAGGTGTACTGGAGGGTGTTCCACACCCCCCAGACCCCCCGGTTGTAAAACCTGAAAACTTGCATTTGTAAAGGGTGTTTCTTTGAGAGGTTCACAACTTTGAGTTGGTAACACTGCTTTATTTGACAACCGATTTAACAGCTGATCAGTGCCGGATTACCCATAAGGCAGAAAAGGCGGCTGCCTACGGGCCCAGCTTATTTTAGGGGCCCCGTGAAAACAAAAAATATTTTTTTTTATTATAAATCTTTCTATACTGATTCAGCTTCTTTGAGCATGAATGGATATTATCTTACGTTGAAAAGGCAGTTAGCAATTTTTCCTTGAAAAAAAAACGCAAAAAATCTTTAAAAACGGCAAACTTGTTGGCAATTTCACGACTACTCCTCCCTCAAAAAAGCCGGTTTTAGTCTTCTTGAGGGTCCCAAAAATTTAACTGCCTAGGGGTCCACAAATGTTTAATCCGACACTGCAGCTGATAGTTGCTTTTTGTTTAGTTTGGTTTGCCATTTCATCATGAATTTGATGAAATTTACTCATAATTTACTCAAAAACACTTTTGTTGAACGAATAATTTTACGTAATTGTCTTGTTGATTTACCACTAAGATCGTGTGATTTAACACCACTGGATTATTGTTTTTGGGGATATGTAACGTCGCTTGTCTACGCCGATATACCAGAGACAATTGAACAACTGGAAATTAATATTCGACGAGTTATTGGCGAAATACGACCGCAAATGCTGCGAAAAGTGCGGAAAATCGGAGTTCCAGATTGCGCCATGTACGCTCCAGCTATGGCGGCCACATGGCCGAAATCATATTTTAAATGGCATAAAAATATCCTTCCGTTGAAGCCAGTTTAATTGATATTAAAAGTATTTTTCTTTGTTTTAGTTTAATTAAATTTGTGTAACTCTAAAAAAACACCTTTAATAGGAGGGGTCCATTAATTACGTGAGGTGATTATTGAGATTTTTAGTCCCCCCCCCCCTTGGTGAGAGGTCGTGAGATTTGGCTCGACCCACTCCACTCCATCCTAATCTCACGTGAGATTTTTTTAAATGCGTATTTGTATTAGTGTAAATACGTTAATCTGCGCTTGATTGCGTTGGATGTATTTGAAAAAACATAATTTGATTAATTATTCTTATTTGGGACTAGTTAAGACAAAAAAATTACTTGATATTTATGGAGACCCCCTCTCCACCAAGTGAAATTGGGTGAGAGAAAATAATAAATATTTACATTATTCTCGTATAAAATATTTAATTTGTTTTAGTTTAAGAGTTTAAAAGTTTAAAAGAAAAAAATTGCCAAAGAATTAAAAAATATTATAGAATAAAGGAAAAACTTTGTTTTGGCCTTTTTGGGCCCCAATAATATTATGGTCAGAATATGATTTATTCTTTGTTAGTAATCAAACCGCGTACACCGGAAAAACAAATATTAAACATTGTTAAGCAAATCATGATTTCAATGATTTTGCATTCATGATATTAAATTTGTTGATCAATTCAACGGCTGCTTAAACTGAATTGGAAAATGTTCCTATGACCCTGTTTTATTGTTGCTAGAAAATATAATTTCCAAAAAAAAACATTTTAAAGTAAAGTTCGCCGGGGAAGGTGGGAATCGTTGAGGAAATCTGGTGTACAAGTGAAAGAAAATCTGAGAAAATCCTGTGAAATTTGAAGAAATCCGAAAAAGTAGTGGGAAATAGGAAATCCTTTTTTGTTTGCGTTTTCAACTTATTCGAAAGGAAATCTTAAGCTAATTCAGTAAACTTTAGATCTTTAGATCCTAATCGAAATATAGCCCGGTTATGATTTCAGCAGAATTTTTATAGGCCATAATAACCCGAAGAGAAGGGACGATTCACAAGGCAAAATTTTTCGACACCAAATTTCCTTTTACGAGATTTTCGATCGATTTTTCCTGGATTGTTTTAAGATTTCTTTCTAAAAAATTAAAAAAGCTCATCTTCTATAGTATTTTTTGAAATTTCTTAATTTTTTTATATTTCCTCAAATTTCCCCGGATTCCCTTCATTTGTATACCTGATTTCCCCAGCGATTCCTCTCTCGGAACTGTACGTTTTGGATCTGGATGTGAAAAACTAACCTATTGAAGTTATTGCAATTTCTTCAGCTCACAAAAACATGAAACCATACTATGGAAATTTTAAAGCTCAATTTGAAAGTGATATTTTTTGGGATAATAAACATAAAATGGTAAAAAATGTAATTAATAGCTTTAACTTTTTTTTATCGAAGTAATTAGTAGTTTTAAGAAGCAGAGGTCAACGACAATAAACAAATATAAAACTGCGCACTTTGTTGATCATGTAATAATTTTTTAATAAACCCCATATCGTCACTGATATCTGTTATCAGGCACAGCTGCAGAACGCCTGTCGCCTTTTTTATCAACAGCTGAGGTTCGAACAAGGATAGAGAAGGAATACAAATTTAAACAAACAAGGCCACATTTAAATTACTTAATACAAGTCGCGTGTAAAGTACGCCTACAAAATAAGCAAATTATAAAATTTAAATATTAATATTCGATTGTGTGAATTAAAAAAAAATTGAAGAATCGTGATTTCGCACAATTTGGCTATCAAAATCACAATTAGAATGAGCAATTAATTGTCGAATTTGCCACATTAATTTTGAAAAATATCCCAATCACGAAAAGCTTTATCAGTTAACACTAATTACCTTGAATTTCAATTAGAAATTTTGCATATTAGAGATAAAGTGAGCATAAAAAGCGTACCACATGTCCTTGCATTATTGTTAATTTTATGACACATCCTTACCAACAAAGGCAAACAAAAGATTTTGAAAATGGCAATTTAGAAAAAAAAAGTGTTATCCGAGACCTACAACGATAACAATATAAATCAATTAAAGTCAAAAAAAATCGATAATTGTGCAATAAACGTGACCTTTAAGTAGCACGTTTCTGACAAAGAATTTGAACAGATGCTCTTGTTTATAAATAATCTCGATGAGACCTCTATTTGCTCATGAAGTTATATCAATTTTTTCAAGTATATTTTTGGTCCTATTACTTGGGGACGTGATCTTAATTTAAACAAACTTATATTTACGCAATAATTGATTTTCATTAATGATTTTCTTATAGTATTATTCATTCTACTGTTTTTCCCTGAAACTCAAAAAGTTACAAATTCTTTCCCATCCAACCTAAGACTCCCCCAAAATTCAACAGATTCTCCAGAGGGATGGTTAGACGGATGACTATAGTATGCATTAAAAGAAAGAAACTGGTTAGCGGTTGCCGGTAGGTACCGGTAAATTATTTTTGTAAATTTACCAAAATTCAAAAATATATTTTTTTAAATTTAATAATATTTACTTCCTTGGTATAATTTATTCATCTTGTGATGATCATTGAATTTTTCTAAAGCAATAACTTGCAAAAATAATAATTGGTTGCCTGTGAAGAAGTAAATTCAACAAAAACAGACTTTGCGCTATTAACCCGGCGTAGGTTTGGTGGAATTTAGTTACATTAGTAGTTTGGTGGGGTATGAGTTAAAATAGACAAATGAATTAGAATTTTGTGTTGATTTTAGAAGAATATATGTTTAATGTTATTTAAAATCAATTTCTCAAGTCTTCTTCAACTTCTAAAACCGAATTTAAGTCTTGAACAGGCATATTCTCTTCTTCCACCTCTTTCCAAAGCTGTAATAACCGTGCTTGCTCTTTCTCATATACAAAATACATAATTGTAATATTTAATATAAAACCAATAAATGTAAGCTATGACTTACTTTGTACTAAACGCAATTAAAATTTAAAATAAAAAAATCTGTCACATAAAGAGTCTGGTGGACTATGAGAATTATTAATCTTACAAGGCCTGGTGGGGTATGAGCACGTATTTACTACATTAAACAAAAATTGCATGCACAATAGCTGACCTACGACTTTATTTTCAATGTATTTATGCTTAGTAAGGTACAACTTGAAGATACACAAAATTTGGCGAAAATATATTAATTATTTTAAATGACTTTAACACGTTTTAAAGTACGTTGGGGTATATTATACCCCACCAAACCTATGCCGGGTTAAATGATTCAACAACAGGGTTAGATAGTAATTATGTAAATAAGAAATAAGCAGTAACAAATTTGTTTAATAATAAATAGTACGTCAACATTTAAATATTTACTTTTAGTTTAATTTGATGGTTATTGCTGTTGATTTAGATGAGAAATTTTATGTAATAAATCTTATATTAATTGCAGTTTCTTTGCCTAACAGCAGGAAATTACGAAAGTATGATGTTAAAGTTTAACCAAAAATCGAAAAATTTTCATCGGAGAACAAGAATGACGGTAAAAATTGAAAAATTATCATTGTTAAAACCACAATGACGCAAAAATAAACCTATTAGTGAATTTCCTCATCGATGCTACCTTGAAAGATAAATAATTCAGAAGCAACAAATTATGAATTTGTAGTTTTTAAAGTGGATACTACCTATAATTAAAGTTAAACATGATTCGGTTCTTTTTAACAATTCTGTCAGTCAAGTTAAATAATAATTGTCTGCGATTAATTTATGTACGAAATTTTTACAATATAAATTTTCAATTAAATTTCTAAAAATGAAGTAGTCGCTATGTCTCTTCCAAGGGTTCCCGGAAATGTTATAAACTGGGGGGTCTGGGAGGTAAACAATAACCATAACAATAAATTTGTAGTTTTATAAATAATATATTTTGAAATTTAAGAAAATTTAATAAAATAAGGGAATTTATTAAATATAGATATTGTGTAGGCTCCGTTGGAGTCTTTCGTTATTTTTACACAGGAAGAAGTTTTCGGGTTTCGGTAGGACATATTTGAGAGTGCAGAAAGGTAAACTTGATGGGAATCTATTCAACCTCCTTTGGACATTCTGATGATATCGAAAAGACCAAAAATAAGAAAACCTTAAATTGAGAGGATAGAATAAAATGAAAAGAGGTTTCATGAAGCCTACAAAGACGAAAATGAAATAAAATAAGCAGAAAGAAGCAGAAAATAAACGTTTGTTAACTTATAATTTAGATAAATTACAATAATTACATAGGGAGTAGGTAATAAAAATTTATGATGGAGTGAAAACTACCAGCACAGAAAATAGTTATAATAATAAAAAAATTTAAATATTATCGGATTAGAAAATATTTGATGGAAACGTTCCACTATGCTCTGAAGCTTTTGGAGCAGATAGGATTATTTAATCGTCTTTGACGTTCACACTCGCTCACTGCCACTAGAGCTATCTTGGGTTGGTCACCGCTAAAACTAAACAGACCTTGGGATTGGGAGTGTACTTACTACATGAAGTCTGCATTGGATATATTTGTTGGCGAACTTGGCCGGAGTGCAGTTGTTCTTTGAACTTGAGTTTGCCAATTTTTGTAAGATAATTGCATTATTTTTCAATTTCTTGTGAAATTATAACAGAACAGTTGCAATTTATACAAAATGATACAATAATTCAAATTTGCCTCGGGATCTCTGAAACGAAACGCAAGTCTAAATAATTTATGCAGAAAATTTGAAACAACAGGTTTTGATAATCTTGTACATAACAATTATATTTTTTTATATACTTGGTAATTGAAAAACCATAATTTAAAGGTAAAGCTTCAATTTCAGTATACTGCCAAGTTTTTACTGAATTTACAATTAACTGCCTTAGGAGCGTTGGTTTAAATCTAACATTAGTAATTTTTTTGTGTTGATACTATTTTGCAAAATTAGTTAACAGTACATAAATCAAGCAATGAATCGCAATTTGAAAGATTAGCACAGCTAACTATCAATCACAGCAGTTCGGAAAATTATATAAATTCCGCGGGTCTTCACGTTTTTTCAATTTTTTTATATTAAATCCAAATTGAGTTTTTTTTTTTAAATATTTTATTGCCCCATATAGATTTATGGATAATCTAGGCAAAAGAAATAAATAACATTTGAAGTTTTTTTATAGGAAAAAGTAAGTTTTAAAATAAAGTTGAATATAAATTGAAAGAAATATAGAATGTCGAAACTGTAAATTGTACGAAAAACAAGGGTGTATTTGATTAAAGAAACAAAATAGCGAACAGTTTAAGATTTCCATAAGAAGTTCTATTTTCTATTGGGACTTGGAGGCATTAAACCGCGTGCCCGAAGGATCACAGAATTGCAAACACGATGAACGAAATAAAAAATATAAAGCCAAAACATAGCTCGCAAATCGCACGAACGTGATTCTTACTGCACGTTATAATGAACACCTACGGCGAAGGTCCTGACCTGCTCAATTTCGCATCCTTGTCTTTCGTATGTAATGTATGCGGATTATTTCTGCATGTAGAAGTCGTATCTCGGTTTATTGTCATATTTTAAGTTTCTATCTTCGTCGTGAACGGCCTTCACCGCTTAGAATTAATATACTTTCCGCAAAATATGTTCATTGCTTCTGGTGAAGAGCTAAACTAAAAGAGACCGTTTTATAAATTATGGCCAAACGTCCGAACGTGGCCTCGTAAAACACAAATTTTTGAAAATATATTTAACTCGCGCTAAATCTACTTAATTAGCAACAAAGGGTTTCAAATGCGCAATACACTCGGTTATTTTACATGAATCAGCCTTACTAAAACAGCTGTTCGCTAATTGCGTTTCAAATCCACCACAACAAATATAAATTATTTCAAGATTGAAAGCTTCAAGTTCATGTTATTATAAATTGAGTTCAGTTGATTTCTTACGGATTAAGGTCGTTGATGTATAAATCTCCTGTGGGAATCGCCAGCTGAATTTGACAAATTCTTCCAACTAGCAAATATAATTTACTCTTGCCCTTATAAATCGAAATGCCCTATTGACAAATACATTTTTATCATTTACTGTATAATCGCCTTACGCTTTTATCCCTAATAGGTAATAATTGGGACGAAACTGCATCGGATGCCTTATTAACTTCAAGTCAAAATGTGAAAACGAATTGACGATGATGCTTCGAACCTGCTAAACTTTTGTTTAAAATTGAAATTTAAAAATGCTAAAATACTTCAATCACAAACATTCATTCTATCTTTTTATTGCATTTTTGTTGTTCAAAAATTCATTTTACAAAGTTTACATTACCAAAATGAAACTATTACCGTAAAGTTTAACGTATACAATAAACGTAAAAGTTGATGTATTTTTCACATTTGCAATCATTTGAATGTTATAAAAGATTTTAATACTCGTAATTCGCGTATCTATCTTTATCTTTCAGTCACGCTTTTCTACGACCATTGTAAACGATAAACATGTACATCTGAATCGAGTTAAAATTCGAATTCTTTTCCATTTCAATATCTTCCACTAGGAAGAATTCGTCCGAGTTTTAAAACAATAAAATATTCCAAACGAAAATCTTTTAAGTTAATAAGGCAAGTTAGTATCTCGAGGTATAGGAAAAATCAGCCAAGCATTTTACCTGTTATCGGGATTGACCTTTTCTTATCGGGGTGACTAAATTGATTCATCTATGTAGAACACAAATAACTGTTTCGATCATTACCGTGATTACTTCCTCGTTTCATTACCTTTACATAATTTTGAAATGACTAACCCATTGCTTTCCTATTCAATGATTAATCGACCCGAAGAAATTGTAAGGAAGTTTAATTAATTCAAATTTAGCATTAAGTTTTGATAACTATAAATACCTCTTCAAGGAAATTTATTGAAAGTGCTTTCTATGCAAAGCTAAAAATATTCAACATATTTTATTAAACTAAATCAGATTAATAAAAACTTTAATTTACATAACTTTCGTTTGTAGAAAAAACTGATAAGAAAACTAAAGTGAAGGGCAAAACACAGTTAAAGATTTAATGAATTTAAGTCAAATTAACTGTAAAGTGCGGCAAAATCACTGCTTCGGATGTCATTTTGAAATAAATCAATTGATGCTCCTTAAAAATCACAATTTCAAATAAACCAAGAATACCTACGTAAAACTATTTTGGAGAAGAATAAGATTTAATTATCCGGAACCAGCGTTTAGAATTACTAAAAACTTTTAGCACCGCCCACCTTGAAGAATCAAGTAAAGAAAGATACCGGAAAGTTATGATTGAACAAACAACCCCTAACACCAACATAGTTAAATTGATTCTGGAAGTAAGTAGAATCGATATACGCAACCTGACAGGACTTGTAACTTTAAGAAACATCTCCATATACGAGCATAAAGGTAAAATATACAGTAACTCTAATGTAGGAAATGTGATAAAAAAAAAATAAAACATTTACATATTGTTTTAGTTGGGGAGCTGCTGATGAGACTGCTTTGCAGTATATCGAAATGTTTTTGATATGATTTGATTTGTATTTATTTTAGCTACTTTTCGTTTTCTAATTTTGGGATTTCTAGAAATTTAAAATATCTGTACATGTTACTATGTTACTGCCTTTGAAATTTTGAATTAAGTGACTTTACGCAGCTGAACATTGTAATATGTTTATTATTACTCTACATTAAGCTAAAAATACTTTTTCGATGTAAATAAAACTATCCATGTCATATTAAGGTGTTAAATAATTTAAATATTTTTGCTACAAACATAATATAATTCTCAAAATAGTGTGACAATTTATTATTGGATCACCGTCGGCGTCGTTTATTATTTTTTCAAAAATTATTTTAAATTTAAATTTAAAAAATCATAGTTGAAGTTTCGGGCGTTAGATGACAGGCTATCCAAGCTGCCTGCTCATGATGCAAGCAAGAATAAGCAGCTGCAAACTGTAGCTGCTAAGAAGCGAGTTCGATCGCAGGACTCTTTGCCTTCACCTTCGAGTAATCAGGGGAAGAGGGCAAAGTCGACTTATCCTACACAAAAGAACTCAAATCGAGTAGGTAGTGTCACCTACAAAGAGGCTGCTGAAAGGCACCTCCGAGTAGCGGTGATAGACCGAGCAAATCCACTGGGCAAACTCGATGAGTCCCAAGTGATTACAATTGAAAGTAATCTCACCTCTGCACTAGATGCTTTTATAGCAGCAACGGGCAAAGAGAAGACAAAGCTAGCACCCACCTTTAGCGGGTTCTATCACTCGGGGCTGATCCTTCGGATCACCTGCAGTGACCAGAGCTCGCTGGAATGGCTGCAAACAACAATAGCTAACCTGCCACCACCATGTCAGGGAGCTAAACTAGATGTGGTCCAGGTGGACGACCTACCAAGGCTGACCAAGGTCACTCTTTGCTTTTTTTGCCTTGCTGTTCAGAACCCTTGGGCTAAACAGGAAGAGTGGTGCGTCTTCCACGATACGGACAGGGACGAACCGAAAGGTAAACTCCTTGTCTTCGGCGTCGGCCAGGAGGACAGTGCCGCCCTGAAAACTAGAGGAGAGAAGCTGAACTACAAGTTCAACACCCTCAAAGTAAAGATGCAGAAGTTTGAAGAAAACTCTGCGTCTGAAAAGACCGTAATAGCCACCCAAACTCCTATGGAGACGGACGTAAGTCCGGCAGTGGTGGCTAATATTGCAGAAGAACACTAAGCTCTCCAAGGTAGGCCAAATGGCTCCCTTGGTAGGGTGGAGTCTCCTGCAAGCAAACCTGCAGCATTGTCGGGAGGCAGTGGCAGTACTATGCCGCCACCTTGACAACTGCAAGGATACTATCGCTCTAATACAAGAGCCCTGGTTAGTAAAATCCTCTATACGAGGTTTTACAAAACTAAATGGAACTATGTTCACAGGTAGTTCCACAAATAAAAGCAGGACATGTATCTACATACCCAGCAATATTCAGGCCAACCTTCTGCAGCGGCGTTGAAACAACCGCCGCTGCGGCTAGGCTAAACAAAATCCTCGTTAAAGATCCATATCAGCAGCCCGGCAGCCTATGTCGAGAGGATGGGTCATACACAGATACCCTCTCAGAAACTGCTGAAATACTGCTACACACACACTTTCCCGACAGTCAGCCTAAGCGTATACGGAGACGCAGGCCACGTAGCACAGCACAGGGCAGGGAAGTCCAGATTAAACTGTCTGACACAGCAAATGTTAGAACTGCGTATACGAATCTGGTATAATCAGTAGGCGTGTTTCGTAGATGACAGACAAAGCAACATGAGTTCTTCTTCTGAATCAGATTTTGAAATGGAAGGTATACTCTTATTGTACAGTGTAAGCAAAACTAGAAGATCTGTCAAAAGAAAATATATTTACTATCCTTGTAGTTTAATTCTGCTGATATTTTTTGCCATAAAGAGTCCTTTAAAGATTTCTTCATATAGCCCGGGTGGCTTGTATTATATAATACTGGCTGTTCCCGTACTTTTTCAATGATTTCTTCCATTTAAGTCAATTTATCAACACAAAATACAAATACACGTGTTGGCTGCGCACAGAAAACTGTGCGTCGATTACAACGCGACGCAGGTCTGCGCAGGTACGTGCCTGTGCCTCACGCGGCTATGTTGCCGTATACGCTTTTATATGATAATGCATTAATTACAAAAAACTGCTCTGTGCTGAACTGTGTTGCCTGCGCGGCCTGCGTCTCCGTATACGCTTAGGCTCAGCCCATTATCATATAAAAGCGTATACGGCAACATAGCCGCGTGCGCCACAGGCACGTACCTGAGCAGACCTGCACAGTGGAGGTAGTGAAAGCACAAACGCTGAGATGGCTTGGGCACATGAAAAGAATGGGGGAAGAGAGAGTGACATCAAAAGTGTGGAAAAGCAAATAGACGGTCGAAGAAGAAAGGGAAGACCACTTCTTGTCGAGGAGATGTGAACGAAGACATACAGCATCTAAACTTGACAAATTGGAAGGAAAAATCAAGAAGATAGTTAACGAGTATGAGTCTTCAAAGACAAACTCAAGTATTTTAGAGGGCGGTGTGTCACTAATACTGGCTAATAACTGTCAGGTTAGAAGGATTTTGTTTACGATTTTGCTTCCAAGTTGCCGTAAGCAATTTTTTCGAAGTTCACGTTACACAATTCGACCAGAAGATAAATTCGCAAACAAAGTCGTGAACAGAAAACCACCAAAACCCGTCATACTAGAGAAATCGTATGTAAAATCGTAAGCAAAATCGCATAACGTAAACTGCACTTTATATAACAATATCCTCCCTCAAAAAGAAGAGGTAAAGTACCTAGGTATCTACCTAGATAAAAGACTCACGTCGGCTAAACATATCTGGTAACTGGGGCTCGTCTATCGAAAAATGTACTGGCTTATGAGCGGTAATTCCAATTTTAAATTAGGAAATAAACTTTTGTTATACAAGGCAATATTGAAACCTATTTGGACTTATGGTATCCAGATATGGGGTGCTGCCAGCGACACAAATATATTAAAGATTCAACGCTTTCAATCTAAAATACTTCGATGTATCTGTAAGCACCATGGTATATTCCAAACAAGACGCTTCACTGTGACTTAAATATCAAAACGGTCAAGAAGGAAATTTCCTATTCAAGTGCCAAATACCAGTTACGTCTAAGTGACCTTCCCAACACACTTGCAACAGACCTACTAGTGGCTCCGCGAGTTAAGAGACTGAAGAAGACTGACCCTCTGGACCTACCCCAAAAACGCTGAAGGACAATTACTTGAAGTATTCGCGAAATATCATAAGAATACACAATATAGTGTTGTATTAACCGCTTAAGGAGGTATAAGCCACTGGGCTTGTTTCCACTGAGTTTGTTACGTTTTTTTGTTAATATTATTATTTATTGTCTTGAGACAGATTGTAATACTCTTGGATGTTTATAAAAAATAAAAAAAATTATTTTAATGATTTTTTTTACAATTTCAGGGGACAAATTTTCTCCCAAATCAACTTTCTTGCTACAAATATTAACTTCTCACGTCTCTCACCAGAAGAAATTTAAAGGCTAAAGTAACTATTAAAAGAGATAATAAAATAGTTAGGAGGGGGGCATCCCCCGAAAGCGGTGGATGATGAGGAAAACAAAGATCATATTTGGATTCAGAAGGTTAATTTACATAAGAATCAGGAGCAATGGTATCAAAGCTCGAAATAAAAATTTGATTTGCACTTTATTAAAATTAAATTAAAAATGCACAACTTTTGTGCCTTCTGCATTTTGGCGCTGGGTGCGGCGGCTCCATTGCACCCATGGTTAATCTGGCCCTGGCTACAGGTAGCATTTGACATTGCTTTCAGAGAGATTGCCTCACCTGTCGGCAGCCAATCACATTCACTCATCTATCCGCGTTTCTGGTGATGCCATCTAAAGTCTTGAAAGTCGGCGTAAAAAAAAGGTTAGGGACTAGGTGGCTAAATACAAAGTTCTTCACACACTGAGTAAACTCAGTTGTACTAAATTACCACATAACTATTTGTTGTTTAGAAATAACATTTAAAGGTCCAAATTGAATCTTCATGTTGAAGTTGTTAAATGCTACTTGAAATCGTGCACTAATTCGCGATAATATGTAATTAGGTATTGTTTCAGGCTGGATGTCAAAACTGTATAAAACGCTCAGATCTTCTTCAACTTCCTCTATCTATAGACATTATGTTTAAATTTTAGGGTAATTACTGCAGTGACTGGAATAATTTATATTTATTATTGTAAAAGAATTGTTACAGTTCTGTTGATCTTATTAATTCAGTGCCAGGATGCCTTGCAGCACCAGATCTGAGATAAGTACCACACGAGCAGCTTTGCTGAAAATAGCTGAGTAGATCTGCTCTTTTTCTCGAATATCATCTTCCTGGACTATTTCTGCGCAGTGTAGTATACCCATAAATTCCAATTGAAATTTTAAAGCATATCTACCTAAGCGTTAAGCTTGTATTCAGTTGTACTTCAAAAGAAAATATTCCTGCATCTGAGCTAGTATTACTTTTGGGACTATCCGTGTAAGGACATAAGCAATATGTTAGACCTGTCAGTTTTAGTGGCCTAAGTGCGGGTAGGGATATCTTCCTGCCCTCCTACCTAAAATCCAGAATTCAGAAGAGCGCACTGGGGGGTATTCCCCAATTGCTGTAATCCGGGGGGTCTGGGGGGTATGGAATACCCTCCAGTGCACTCCTCTGGGATTCGGGATTTTAGGTAGAAGGGCAGGGAGATATCCCTACGCGCAAGAGTAGCTAGGTCCCGTAAGCCAATATACAAAACAGGCTACTAAAAAAACAATGCAATAGTTTTAAATTGCCCCAGACCCCCCGGATTACACCAATTGTTTTATGACTTAAATAATATGATTAGACTTTTACTCCCGGATATGCAAAAATAAAATTACTTTAGACTTAGCAGCGAAAGCAGTATTTTTCCGATTACAAAGCTCTAAAAGACAATTGGTGTAATCCGGAGGTCTGGGGGGTAACTAATATAGTTAGTTTAACTATTTTTCAAGAACACAATTTCTGAAGTCTGAGTTTCAGGTTCAATGTTCTGAAGTCAATATTTTTTATTGTTTCTTTCTCTGCTTCCTTTATTTTCTCTGTTGATTTTGTTTTCTTCTCTTTTTATTTTTCCTGCTTGAATCTGCATTTAAAATGGGTTTGCGCCTATATGTATCTGAGACCAAATATTTGACCCTGTCCTTATTTGGGTCTGCTTGTATGTGGGTATATTATGGTTAATTGGCAGTGCTTAATTCCCGGATGCTATCCAAACAACTGTCTTGTTGAAATAAAAGAAAATTAAAAAACCAATTCAACCTAACACTTCATGTTGCTAGTTCATCATTCAGCTTTAAATCAACAAACTACAATAAAAAACAGCAAAAATTAGTTTCAAAAATTTAATCAAAAAACCAGAAAAACATTCACAACAAACTGAACTTCTTTCCGAGAGAGAAATTGTATCACACATTTTTTGCACTGAATTTCCATTTATTATGAGATTTCGTTCTTATTTCCTGAATTTCGGCGCTTTCTTCAACTTTATATTACACTAAAGAACAATAAAAATAATTGAAAAGTAAATCAATCGAATTCTTCGAATTTCCTCCATTTTCCGGGATGTTCTAAAAATTTTGAAATTTTCTCAGACTTTCCTGAATTTTTCAAATTTCCCTTTAATTGTACATCGGATTTCTTCGACGAATTCATACTCTTGTTTCTATGTAATTTTGTTGATAAAAGTTTTAATTCCAAAATCGACCGCAATAATTTCTAAATTATAGCCAATTTGAAAACGAATAGAAGACACCGCAAGTTAGTTTTGTCCATGGGTTGCGTAAAAATGGACGGCTAGTGAGAGAAAGTCATTTTAAAAGCCAAGTTATCTTGGGGAAGCTGTATGATTCAAAAATATAGCCCCCGGATAAAGTATTGGAATAACTTAAAATTGACCATAGCCAATTAACTTTGAGCCTGTAGAACCCCATATTTCTACATGGCGAGCCTCTTCGTCACTGTTGAGCTAATCGTTCCAATTGATCGCCAGCAAAACATTTATTACCGAGCCGTTTTGTTCTTATGTTGGTGCATAATGATCTGCATTTTCATTTTTTTATAGAAAAAAGAAAACGTGCAGTCACAATTTCTTACGCTTCTGATTCGTACGTTGACACGTTAAAATGAAATGTAGGTATCAATCAGGTAATGAACTCGTGGACTTGTTGATAAAATCTAGAAACTCTCTCTAATACGATAATGAATTACAATAGCATAGTTAACGGTAATACAAATACATCGATAAATAAGCTAGAAAAAATTTCCGCCCCCTATGGTAGTCAAACCCATTTGTCTCGTTTACGGGACAAGTATAATGCATGAACTTTAAACTACTACACCCACGAAAAGCGAACATTTCTTAGAGTAAATTTAGATCCTATTTAAGATGTCACTTAATAAGTTAAGGATGTCTACCTACTTAATTATCAGAACTGTTCAACTTACATAATAATACAATAATTTAAACTAAGTAAGAAAAAAATAAAAGAATATGCAAAAATATGCGCGTACTGCGAATATTAAAGAATCACAGTAAAATGGTAAAGCTGTTGAACTCGTACAATAACTGGTTGTAATAATGAGCGTTCTTAAGCAATCGTTAAGTGATCAGTAAATTTCAATGGCCATATTGATCTGTGTATATATGGACTAATAAATTTCATATTAAAGATATGTACATAGAATGAGGCTTAATAAGAATGCCCAATCAAGAACTGACATCCATATCAGTCGAAAAGCAAAGGTATGTTTTTAATGACTACACGTGTTTGGATTGTATTTTCAAAACCAAGTAGTTAAAATTTTATTTCTTCGTACGACAGTTACATTTCTCTTATTTTATCCAGTTTACCAACCTATCCAATGCTTTACTTATGCCATTCGATTATGGATAATGAAAAATCATTTACATATGTAAAAATATTTAAATTCTGAAACAAAATAAATAATATATAAATCTCGAAACGAGAAGAATAAAAAATTAACTCATCTGCTAGAATTATTATAAGGGTGCAATGTACAGTAAATATCTTAATTAGCGTATAATTAACTATCCTGTCTTGATTAAAGTTTAATTTCGTACCCAATTAGAATTCCTTTCTTATTTAAACACAAATATTTGCATTAAAAATGTAACTTTAAGTAAGAGTGAATTTGAAATTAAAAGTTAACCACAGATGGCGTTTCTTGTCTAATTTATTACTTAATTTAACGAGTTAATTTATTACAAGCATTTTAATCAATAAAAAATAATTGTATTACTTTAAACGAATTAGCCTGTTTTAATTAAAAATAAAACAAATAAACCCTTATTGCTCTACCGTTTCGAATTGGAGAGGAATTTAAAAATATAAAATTTATTTTTATTTTCACGTCCAACCAGAATCACGTAATACAACAGAGAATTATCTTATATCTGAAGAGTTTATGACGGCAGGAATCTACTCATTAGGGGAGTTTTAACACGGAAATTGAAAATGTTTACAGAGATATAGTTCGATTTTAAGGCTTCTAATTGGTTGGATTGACCTTCATTGGTATACGTTACGACATAATTTGACAAAATTTATAATTTATCAATCACGTTACCAGCTGCTTAATTGAGTTTATATTTCACAAAAAAATCAAGGTTATTAGTATTAACTTCTAAGTTTTTCTTTACGAATATTTTGCTATACCAAATATTGCGATTTTTTTTTTAATTATCACTTTGGATACATCATTCAATTCTTTCAACTTCCATAAAGTGATCTTGAATTATTTCAGGTACAACTTGTTTTTACTCAATTCAGAGGTCGGTGCCTTGGTGTATCATAATAATAGTAATAATAAGACATTATTGGACCAAAACATTTTATTATATAACTTTTGCATTCAGTAAAACAAAAGTTAGTATGCATTGAACGAAATTAACCGGTTAGCGGTTGCCGGTAGGTACCGGTACTGTGATGCAGGTTAGTGATTTTAGATAGATTTTCCGTTTTCCTAAAATATCTTCAAGTTGTACTTTGGTATGTGAAGAGTTTTCTTCTTGTTTAACTACCGGTATGGTTAAGTGCTAGACCATATAATTGACTTTTAATTTTTTAATTACTTTTGTGTTGGAGAAGTCTCAACGCAATCTAAAGATCCCGAGTAAAAACTATATTCTGATCAGCTTTCCTCGGAGAAGAATGAGTCACCACTCTCATGCTGTCGAGAGGTAAACGATTAAGAGAGTTATTACTTATTATGTATATAATATCAGAAGTACATTTAAATACCGTAACCGTTACATCTAAAAAATTTTCTTACAAAATAACATATCGCAGAGCTAATTTCTAAATAACTTATCAACTTCTTAGGATTTCTAATCCCGCACAATATATATCTAGTAAGTAGCGTAATTATGTAGGAAACACGTGTGTCTGGAAGTTGTACATTTACCTTTAATTATTTTTAAGTATACATGTGTACGTGGTCATTAAAGAGTATTTAGACATTATCGTCTCCATTTAATTTTGTTTTAAAGACCCTGTGATTAAGCGCCAGCTTTTTATAAATTATGATAGAGTGAAGCAATCGCATTCTTTTAGACCTAATGAATATGGTACACGATCACTTGAAAAAATCAAAAGATACTCTATCATGCAAAAATTGGTTAACTGCCCACGAGAGAATTCCAATCTCAACATGCACAATTTTTTTTATTAAATTCTGTTTATAAATTTACAGAAATAACTTTAAAAGTAAATTAATTTTAACTGTAAGTTGGATGCATACAAATTTTAATCAAAGTACACTTCTTTGAAATGCAAAGCTTTTACAAGGAATTTTCAAGCAGATGAACCAAAAGAGCTTGATTTTTATGAATGAATAAGAAAAGAAGAACCATACAAATACATTATAACTATGCTGTACAAGAAGCTCATGAAAATACTGAAATCCTAAAAGAATTTAATGATTGCAAAGACTCTAGTAGTTGAACTATTCAGTTAATTGTGATTAAACCCTAAAAACAGTTAAAGCGCCAACTCCGTGTTTTTAACGCCAATATGGCGTACCAACGTAATTTTAATTTTAGATCGCAGTTGAGTTTCTAGTTCCATACCTATATCTAAATCTTCAAAGTAGATACCCAAAACATTGCCACATTATTACTCAGTAGTAAGAAATTTATTAGGAATTAAATTTAAAATACAAGTTAAGTGATTTTACAATAAAATTTTATTTAAAATAAAAACGAAGTGCATTAAAGAGTGGCAGGGATGCGCAAATAGCCCACAGAAATCTTTGATGCAGATCCAATAAATTTACTTTTGTAATAATACAAATAATGATTATTTGGACATCACAGGTTTTCGTACGAAGAAGACTAACTCGGTGGGTGATTAGCTGGTCAGTGACCAGAGGATAAGTCCGGTAAGGCAAAGAGCCTGTCATTAGTGGCTATCACTAGGAAAAAGGGGTCGTGACCGATTGCTCGACGATCTTGCACCACTCTCGTGCTACACTCATTTAGCTCTCGCATTTTATCCATTACTACGAATTTGATAAGCCTAATAACAATAACAATAATTACTAATTAAATTATATGCGTGTGCTCGCGATACATAATAAACCGATTAAATAATTTATAAGCCCACCGAAAAATAACCTTTTACTGCACTTGAACTTAAAGTAAAAAATTCATTAACCTTCCTTTCCAAAAGAACAAAATAAAACCTACCAAAGGTTTATAAGGTTTTATAATTAACTTCAAAGATAATATGGAAAATTTTCTAAATAGGATTTAATTAGCATGAATTATTTTACTAAACCTAAAACATTTACCCTCGCAAACGGTTCAATTTTTTTTTAACGTTTTGCTTTGCAAATTAACGCTCATCCACAGCTTAATTATGCGTAAATTACCTACTGGTAAATCTTATTCAAAAATCTAGAATATTTAATTTGATTGATATCTGATATCTATTAATTAGGATAATTTAGAGGCACGTGCAAGATTCCTGTTATCTTAATTTTTAAACTTGTGGAATTTTGGTAGTAGGTTCCATTTAATTATGATAATTAGTAAATTATGCAATAAAGTGGTAATAGCACGTCAGGAAAGTATTAAAAATTTACTTATTATCTGATCATTATCTCCGAAAGTGTTAATGGTAATTTACAACTGCAATTAAATTAACATAAAAAAATTCAAAACTTCGTTAATTAAATTAATTATTTTGAACTATAAACTCTAAATTAAATTTAAACTTATTGTTGTAACGAAAACAAATAACGGGATTTATTTCTATCCCCAACTTGAGGTTTTAAATTATATATTTTCAAGTATTTGCGAAGAGAGCCAATCACTTAAAACCATTTTCCAAGTTTCCCAAGTATTTACCAAAATTAAATTAAATACAATTTTTATTACCCACTTGATCACATTTTATTTATTTAGTTCACTTAAGAACTCAAATCTTTAAATTACGGGAAAGTAGGTACTAAATTTTGTCTTTTGTGTTGGCTACAAGGTGACTTCAAAAAGTGTTTTCGCAATAATTATTATGATTTTCTCTAAAACACAGAAAACAATTTATTTACTGAGTAAATATTTAAAGCAACATCAGGCTTCAAGAAAGTTTTTACAAAAAAATATTAAAAAATTTGTTTTTCCAACCATCACTTTTTTGCAAAAACTATTGTTTTAATTTACTGCCGTCGATGAGCGGCACAAAAGTACTTTAAGTACCTTAAAGGCTATATTATGCAGTTACAAGTAAAAAGCAATGAAATTATACTGCAGTAGATTAGTGGATTTTGGGAGAGAACTTTCTATGACTTATTCCCTAGCTTCTTCAATAATTTAGAGCTAGCTGACAGGATGAACACGTATACTATTTTATACATCAAAAGGTAATAATTTAAAATATGATTATTTATAAATGACATTTGTTCCTGACTGTGAAATGCTTAATTGGCATTTGTGCAATTTACCCTAATCATTTTTGAATTTCTTCAGGATTAATAAATTAAAACAATAAATTCATTTTTCATAAATAAATTAAAAGCAGTAAAAATAAAGAAGAACATAATAAAATCAAATTTAAAAACTTGAGATTGACTCTTCCATAAACTAATTAAGAATTAAAATAGTTTTAGACGATGCAACAAGAAAATTTAAAAATGTTCGCTTTTCGCATATCATAATTTAATAGAAAATTAAGATAAAGCGTCTTGATCAAACTTTCCGATGCCATGAAAAGTTTTTAAATGGGAAAAAAATTACTGAATATTAACTGAAGTTAAATCAAGTTCAGATGTTTCAATATTCACTTTTACATAATATGCAAACAGTTTTCAGGTTCTTTCTGCAATCTCTTGTAAGAGTTCAATTTTCAACAATTCGATAAAAAATCAACTTTTTTCTTTAAAATATAGATGGCTTTTGTATATTAAATTATTGAAGCTTCCACTCAGAATCTACACTCCAATATGCAATACAAAATGTAGAAAAATATTAAAAATAATAGAATATAGAAAAAAAGCTCACAACTCAAAACGAAGAAGCAATTGCTACTGTTTACATAAAAGCCAGCATAGATGGAATAATAATCTGAGTTTATTGCACTGGAGGGCATTCCATGCCCCCCAGACCCCCCGGTTTGAAAATCAAACGTTTGTGTGAATAATTATTAATTAATTTCATTAAGCAAAGAACTTTTACACTTTCAGAACCAATTACATTTCTAAGAATCTGAGGGTTTAATTTCATTGAATAAATATCTAAACATCTTTCACTCTTTCTAAAGGGTGTTTTATATTCCTTGAACTATTTGGTTCTGAAAGAGTGAGAGTTCTTAATTTAATCAAATTCATAGAAAAATATGGCCATAAACTGTTTGTTACTGAAACCGGGGGGTCTGGGGGGCATGGAATGCCCTCCAGTGCATCAGTTATTTATTGACTAAATAACTTCTAATAAATCACAAGATGGACTGGATTTTCCTCGTGGGTATTTTGGGTCCCAAAATACCCACGAGGAAAATCCAGTCCATCTTGTGATTTATTAGTATCTAAACTTTAGGGTCGATAATTTTACATCGTGTTAACTAAATAACTTGTTAATGGAATACAATTTACTGACCAATTACCAATTACTGACGTCCCCTGAACCCCCAGGTTTCAGAAACGGAAAGTTTGCTCACGTATTTTTGAATTAATTTTATCAAATAAAAACTTTTATTATTTCAGAGCCAAATACCTTTACATTCGAGAGTCTGGCGCAGTAACTTAAATTAGTGGGATACTGGAAGGTATTTTATAATCCACAGACCCACTGGTATGTACTGCCGCGACCTGAAAATGTATTTGATTCTGAAAGAGTGAAAGATCTATATTTAAAAAAAAATCTTGTTTTTCAAATCGGGGGTTTGGCATGGAATGCTCTCTAGTGTACTCGTAATTTGTTGATTTAGTAATTGATTGAACACAAAGATTATAAATTCGTCATACAATTACAGGAAGTCATTTTATACTTCACAGACCCACCGATGGGTCCTGACGCGACCTGAAAATGTATTTTGTTCTTAAACCAAAAACTTAAGGAACGATAGATCCTTATAATATAATGCTCACCAACTTTTTATTTTTCCAACGGGGGGGGGGGGTATTTGTATAAAGTTGTACTCCATAATCAAGTTACTGTGAGAGGGTACATTGGAGGACATTTCATACCCACAGATCCTTCGGTGTAAATGTTCTGAAAGAGTAAATGTTTCTAGTTTAATAAAACTAATCAAAAACTATGCACACAAACTTTTTGTCGTTCAAACCGGGGGGTCTGGGGGGCATGGAATGCTCTCCAGTGCACTTAAAATTTGTTGACCTAATAGTAACTTCATTATGGAATACAACTTACCACAATTACAGATGTACTGGAGGGTATTTCATGCCCTTTGTCTTACTGTTTTATGTCTCTCAGACCAGTTTCAGAAACGGCAGTGGCAACAGTAGTGAAACGTACATGTTAATCTCAGGTGGGCACAAATTCGGCCCAATATATTTGGGATTAACAGGAGCACACAAAATTTATAAATAATCTCAAAAAAGTACATTATTGAAATAAGCACCTAAGAAAATTGCCTTGTCCACCCCTGGCGCCGTCACTGTGTCTGTAAAACCACAATACCGGCGAATTCAGAAGAATAATGTATAAATTAAAGAAGGCAGAAAAACAGTATTTTATTTATTATATGTATTTATATTATAATATATTAATATTTATTTGTTTTTTTTACATCGTACATTTTACCATATTTAATAACTATATTTAACTATTTGTGTGTTTCCAGTAATTAAAAATTAAAATAATTGTAATTGACGGTAAGAGAACCTTCGACACTTAGATAACATTTCCATTGGGGTGGTAGAGGGGGAGATGTTAGCATATACAGTTTTTCTAGACGCTTTCCGGTGGTTACGACACCCAAAAAACACTTTATTTACTCAGTGTTGTAAATAATGCCTTTTCCACACTGTGTACATGTTAATAAGGTGTTGGCAGAGTGTTGGCAACTTAAAATGTTACTTGAAAATACTTTGATTGAATTTAACAGTAACTTAGTGAATTTTTACTAGGAGGCTCGACAGGTTTCCAGGACGAGCCGCAGGCGTTCGTTTTAGAAAGATCATTTTAGTTTATTTTTATTCGGGCATCAATTTTCGAGACGTACAAATGATGGAGAAACTACTGAGCAATAATAATATTGGCATGTCAGCATCGAGCAATTGCAATTATTGTCATGCCTGAAGGGACTGTGAATTAAATATTAAATGATTGTAAACACGTTTTATTTAATATAATATTGCACGCAGGACCCATTTTGACGTTTTTTTTGCAAAAAGTATATAATAGGTGATCAGGCACCAGATCCAAGTAGATGCATAAATTTTGATATTATCAGGAAATTTTTGAAGAAATGGAAGAAGCAATCGAAAAATGAATAATGGTAATAGTTTATGGGCTAAATCGGATGAGTTTAAAATTCGTTAAAGGAACTTATAAAAATTAAGGGTAATGAAACGTGAAGCCACCGGGCTGAGTTGGTAGTTCCCACGCTTACATTTTCGAATACATAAACATAAGTTATAAGCGTTCCATAATGTCGTGCAGTCATCATCAGTCCTATTTTCTACCTGTTTCGCTTCTAAATTAGAGTTATTAAGTCAACCTCTTATTTATCTACGGAAATTCGAAATTTTTATTCCTAAGTAATTAACCACTACTAAGTTGATTTATGTATTCCTACCGGACAAGTTTATAAATTATTATAATTTCATAAATGGAATAATTACTACTTGAACCAGTACGTACAATACGCAATTACTGGATTGTGGAAAGAAAGTATATTGATGCCAGGTTGAGAAAAAGGCTTATATGCGGAAAGCGATAAAGGGTTATTGTAAAGGTCAGTGACAGGTCGATCTGTCCAAGCAGATAATGATTTAATGGACGATCAATCGATAGGCGAGGCGTGACGTCACGCTATCGACCTTGATAGCACAATATGAAGCTGATTAGATCATGGATTCCCAGATCACGATCGAATCGAATCACTCTAACCCACACCCTACGCAATTCTAAAACCAAAAGTTAACTTTATTGTTTAGCCTGGTACCAACTCGAAAACCTCGTGTCAATAATCAAGAAGCGCGTTAGTTACACAACACCGTCATTATTACACATTAAATCATTGTGGAGGGTCTATTATATAAAAATAATTATTATTTGAGTTGAATTACAAAACGTATTCATTATAAAAATTTTGCAACAATATCAGTATTGTATATAAGCATTACAAAAATTTTACCAATACTCCGTACTTTCAAACCAATTTTTACTAAATTGAATTTCTTAGAAACTCGAAATCGTGACTTAACCAAAGGTGAATATTTTTTAAAATGCTATATTCTATGGGCTGCTACTTATTTGTCTCTGAAGGCGTAATGTATTAAGTTTTTCGTACTATGTGCATAAAAAAGAAGATGTAATTATCGATGCCAAGAAAGGAGGTCATGCTCGAAAGGCGCCACGGAAGTATTACTTTTATTTTTTTTAAATTAACACTCGGAGCTATCGGTATTTTCTTCTCGTTAATACAGAGCATCTAAAACTGTTCGTTATTTACAAGCTGTGATTTAATATTAAACGTTTATCTGACCCCGACGCGACGTGATAATTAGACCGCAAGATCTTAGCGGAAATTTTTTTTTAGAAATGGCACCCACCCCGCAGCCAGCACACACAGTTTGAAAATCTCTGCAATAGATACATAAATAATCGACAGGAAGAGAGGTCACTGTCATTGACATTGACGAAGACTAATTCCAAAGACCCCCTTGTAACCTCGGTTATATTGTTGTTTAATTATTATTTACATTACATGTTTTTGTCGTGGAAAATGCTATCAACAAATTTATCAAAACTGTGTGAGGTAATTATCACCAACGGAAGGTCTTCAAATTGGTGACATTATTTTTCCCATTAGTCAAAGAACCGAATTAGTTACGTAAGATCAAAACGGGATCGTTAGCTCTTCAAAATTGAAGCAGCTGACACGTTTATCAACTGTTATGCTCTGAGCACTATTTTTGTAAGCTAATTAACAAATAGAAAAAAACAATTCTTCGAGCTTTAGAAGAACCGAAATAGCTATATTGGAAGATTTATATAAACTTCATTTAAAAATTGGTTTCGATACTTCTAAAATTGTTTTTATAAAAACAAGACAAATTGCTTGCCGAGGAAGCCCCCCTGGTGAATTCGTACATAGGCACCCAATTGTAAGATCAAAGTTCATCTTCCAGGTGAGCTAATTTTTCAAATTATTCTCAGAATGATCAGTGATCAGTATTAAACATTCAGGACTGGCTTACAATTTACACACCCAGTGGCGTGGTGTGATAGGTTATTGGGTTAAACACCAATTATTTTGAGTTTTGAAATAATTGTCACCAATAACAAATTACCTTTTTGTCATTTAAATGTTGATTTCATTACTAGTAACTAATAGAATAGAACCTAGTAAAGGAAAGGTAATTGCAGAATATGAGTATTACTTCAGAATATAAAATGAAGCCTTGAAGATAGCAACCAGAAAATGTACATTCCCAATCTTGTTGAATTTCTTGTAAACAAAAAAAGGAAACCACCAAAATGTTGGCGTAATACCGGTAGCCCGATTTTTCATTTGAACTACTTTATAAAGTATTTGTAATTATCTATGCACTTCTTCCTGGATGGAAGTGACAAGTGTATTGCAAAAACCGGAAGTTTTTCTTTTTTAGCAAATCAACCAAACAACTTATGATTCATTTCATTAGTATAACACTTTTTCGTTAATCAGTTTCATATGCGGTTAAGGTGACTCATAAACGTAACCAACCAATTACAGGGTGGGTTTAAATCAGCCCATCTTGTGTAAGTAACTGACCTCGCGTGGTATTTTAGGTTATCATTTTTTCAATATAATTACGACATCTTTTCAAAACCACAACAATTTGTCTTAAATTTTGATCGAAATTTGACTGTAATTTCTCGCGTAATCGCATGTAATTACAATTTATTAATCAAAATTATTTCGAGTAGCCTTTCGGGTACGTACTGGATTTTTTAGAATTACTTCCTTCCCGTAAGACTTTCTCTAATTTATTCAACATCAAATTTAGTTGAAAACTTTTTGACAATAAATTGTTAGTTTAAGATTTTCTAGCAAACGAGTAACTATGCTAGTAATTGTCACTAATTACGGTTTAATTACATAATTGTTCTATCAAAAGCTAGAAATCTAAACTTATCAGAAGTCCAACTTCTAAATTTGAGCAGAAAAACTATTTCAGTTATGTAATCTAAAGTTAAATTAGACCAAACGAAACTAAAGACCTTCGTGATTAACTTTAATTATAATTTAACTGACGCTAAATTAATTCAATACCTCTTATAACTAGAATTTTGTTTTTTATAATTAACGAATTTTTACAGTAGGTAGTTGAAATGTAATTTAATATTTAAAGTAATGTAAAAATGTTAATTTGTAATTATATTTTTAGTCATTACAAATTTTAATTATTAATGTACAACACAAACGATTAATGCATATTTTTTTAACCCAATATAGGTTTCCATTTAATAAAAACACAAATAACAAAATTAATTGTTAATATAATGCTCATTTGCAGAGCATAGATTTGCCTTGTTTTGTTCTTTAAGCTGTTAAATTAATTTAATCAGTGAGCAAGACCATAGAAAAATAACATAAGGCTACTTAACACATAATACCCAATTTTACACATATCAAAATCCAATTAGCAAACCGCTATCGGTTATTGATAAAAATGTCATTTTTCAATGTGCATAGCAGACTTAGAATCACATTTCTCGCAGTTCAATCTATCAATTATCAAAATAACAAGATTACAATGTCGGGATTACATTCTAATACCAGTTTGTTTATTGGATCTTATGAGGAATGGAAAGGCCAAGGATTTTAACTCTAAAGTCAATAAACTCAACCACAATAATATTTTAAACAGGAAAAACTAAAATCCTACCCACCCACGCCCGGTCGAAAATTAAAAATCTGAGTAGCTTCAGAATTTTCGCAATAGAAACCAAGTTGATTTCGGTTACTCCAATAATTCTACTTGAAAAAAATATCTGAAATAAATACAGGAAGATATATCTTACATTGCATTTGTTCTAGAATCGATCTGATTGGGGTAAACCAGGAGAACACCCTATTGATGCATTAAATAACTGGGCAATATAGGTTCAATAGTGTGTGTCAATATTGCGGCAATATAATGTAACAACATTGGTGCAATATAGTTTTAATATTGGTGCTATATTAGTTACCAAATATTGGCTAAAACTTGGTAAACAATTTTGATGCAATATAGATTATCAACATTGATTCAATAATATGGGAGGAATAAAGTGCGAATATAGGTACAATAATGTTACTATATTGGTTACCAATATACTATTAATTTGTACATATCTATCTTTTTAGACATTTTTTGTTACAAATTTCATTGTCTTCAATTTTGTACCTAGATACATTTTTCAATTTTGTCGCCCCGTTTTTGACTGGCAGCGACTTTCAGCAAAACTCTGTAAACACAAAAAATATCGTCATCTATATATCGGAAACGGTACGACAAAATAGAAAAATTCTTATGAACAAAAAAAAACAAGAAAAAATGCCTATTCATTTTTTTCATTTCGTCGCACCGCTTCCGAGATATACAGTAGATGACAATATTTTTTGTGTTTTACAGTCTTGTTTAAGTCACTGTCAGTCAAAAACGGGGAGACAAAATTGAAAAATGTGTAGAAGCAAAATTGAAGATAATTAAGTTTTTATCAAAAAATGAGAAAAAAGATTTGCTGTAAAAGCGATTTTTATATGTCAAAAAACGGTTTCAAAATGTGCAATTTTCATTGTTAACATAGGAGAGTTCGAATATTTTCGTTAGCCTCTGTATTCCCCGGTGGTTTTATAATAAAAAAAATTTTTTCACCCCCTCGGGAACCACCCGAATTCGCAATCTCCAACCCCCCACACGAATTGTGCTCGTCAGTTAAGCATAAAAATCTACCCAAAGAGATAGCCGATAACTGACAGCACCAGCCATAAGCCATGCCGGAAAACGAACAATTCCTCTTCTCCTCATGGGGCTTCCAGAATTTTTCTTTACACGCTGGGAAACGATGAAAAAGCTTTTATTTACTGTAGATGCCCAAGATGTTAATCTAGCTGTAATTATTGCGGAAGCGAGAGTCGTAAGTTCCGGAAAAAGATATCAATAAAACGAAAATCTCTGCAACTAAATAAATATAATTATAAAATTATGGTAATTAACGATACAGGTAACGTTAAGATGCTTTTTACGTTACGATAGAATAGTTTGAGGAACAAGCGTAGCGAGTTCTGTAAAATTCTCGAGTAACGTAAGAAGCAGATAACGTTACCAGTATCGTTACACGTTTTATATTATCCTATAAGTAATATTTTTTTCAAAAAATATATAGACATTTACAATGGCACGTAGACTACTTGCCCTATAAAGTATGTGACATCTGTCACATAGTTGTCTAGATTGACAGTTAATACAGTTTCACATCTAAATGTATTTCATTTAATTTACAGGTAGCAGTAGTTTCTGGGATTTTTGGCGTTTCCAGACGAGAAGAATAACATAGCTTAACTGTCCATGCTGCTCTTGTTCTTTCTTACATTATGTACTATGTACTTATGTACTTATGTACTATGCCAAATACCTCATTGGTAAATATTTCTCATCTCTATCTACCGCAATTCGAGGTATTTGGTAAAGAATGTACTGGAGGGCATTCCATGCCCCCCAGACCCCTCGGAATGACACCTACGTTTTTGAATTTAAGGGAAAATTAAGTACATAGTACATAAGTCTTCTTTAAATCGCTGCCAGTTGAAAAAGGGGCTACAAAATTTTAAAAAGTTAGATACAAAACTACGACAATGAAAATTTTAACAAAAAAATGTCTAAAAAGTTTTATGTGCAACAAAATGTGCATCTTACATTGTTAGCATAGGAAGTTTCGAATATTTTCGCTAGCCACTGTATGTCTAGTGCTTTTTAAATACAAAACGTAGATGTCAAACCGGGGGGTCTGGGGGGCATGGAATGCCCTCCAGTACATTCTTTACCAAATACCTCGAATTGACGTAGATAGAGATGAGAAATATTTACCAATGAGGTATTTGGCATAAAGTGCACTGGAGGGCATTCCATGCCCCCCAGACCCCCCGGATTGACACCTACGTTTATGAATTTAAAGGGAAATTAAGTACATAGTACATAAGTTTTCTTTAAATCGCTGCCAGTCAAAAAAGGGGCTACAAAATTAAAAAATGTTAGATACAAAACTAAGACAATGAAAATTTTAACAAAAAAATGTGTAAAAAGTTTTGCTGTAAAAGCAATTTTTATATGTCAAAAAACGGTTTCACAATATGCAATTTACATTGTTAACATAGAATATTTCGAATATTTTCGTTAGCCATTGCACATCCACATCCATGTTTGATTTTTTCTTGTGTTAAATCTGGTCCTTTTAGAACTTACACATTGGAAATTGCTCATTACATCAAGTTGTGCCCATTGAGACATTTGTTCAGAATAATGAGAAGTACAACATATCCAAAAATCAGCCAAATCTACAAAAAGACATGTTCCTATAAGAATGGTCGGGTGTCCAATATTTTCTTCTACTTTTCATCCTTTTCATTGTATATTTTAACCATACAAAATCAGCAACTTCTGATTAGAAGTTCCCTTCCAAACCAACTAGGAACCATGGAAATTTTGAACTTGTTTCTTATTTGTTCGGTTTGAACCATTGAGGGTTAACCATGTGGAGGTTGAAGCACTATTTAGTTTACTAATTTTAAACATTTTAAACAAAAAATTATTATTATTATTATTATTATTATTATTGCCAGCTTTGAATTACATACGTTACTACTTTACTCTTTCAGTTCATAATGTCAAGTGGACGGTTATACACGATGACCACAAGTGTCTTTCTTTCGAAGACAGTTACTGTAATCGACTAATCGTATGAAATGGAAAGGTTAGGATTAAAGATCGAAAGTAAGTCTTATTATCATTTAAAATCGCGAGGAAAAAAGTATTTAGCGTTTATCTGTCGAATTGGACTGCATTTAAAAATCTGTTACATAAAAAAGTCACACAAATTTGTTATTAGAGTGAGTTGGAAAATTTTTATTTTAAGTGGATTGTGATTGATTGTGGTGTAATTACCCTTACAACAAATTTTAACTCAATAATAATTTAACTAACGATATTATAATGGTCGAAATGGTACTTAGTCTTTCAATTTGAGTAAATTTACAAAATAATGGGTACCGAGCTAATTTTGTTCACTAATTACGTATTTAAAGATTATTCGCATTAAAAGAATATCAATCAAATTACGATGTTAATTTGGTAAATGAAATTGCGAGGAGGAGAGAAAAAGATTAATTAATTTTTTGTACGTTTGACTCAATTGGAGTTTTGATAAACAGATGTTCGAGTGGTTTGAAAGAAGTAAAACGATAGAAGAATTGGGTAAGAGAATCAAAGGAAAACTCGTTTGAAATTAAGCCGAGTGTGAGGTATTCATAGGTAGAGACGATCGGAATAGAAAGAAAGACGTGATTATCTTTTACACGGAGTTGTGCCACCGACTTACGCGTAGCCGAGAACACATATTATTAAGAGGATTAAGACAGCTTTTTATACTTGCACTCCTGTAGAAACCGTGTCATCGATAATCCACATTACGACTTCTCTCAAAAATAATCTCCTATAAGGTTCGTGCTACTGCACTGCTCCGTAATGGAAATAAATATGATTAAAATTTTATGGCCAACTGTAAAACTTATACATATAGCTATTCATGTCTTTAAATTTGTTATTGTCTCATTTTTATACATCCAGTTAAGTAATGACTGAAAAACTATACAACATAAATTGAACACGATTTTTACGATTGTATAAAATTTAAGTTGTCTCGAAGCAAGTTCAAGTGACTGGAGCGAGGCTGCCTCCACGCTATAAGGTATTATCAACTAGAGACACAATTAAAAAATTTATCTTCAGTCGTTACTGAAACGCGGAATTTTAGGAGGCCTCGGGCGCCACTTCTCCTTCCAGTCGGCTTCTTTTTCAATTCTTTTGTTGATTATAATCAAAACCGAACTTGTGTTTCAAACTTTTCTTCTAATTGCTTTTTGTACGTTTTGCACTTTATCAGGTGTATTGTTGACAGAAAAGGGAAAAAATTACTCTCTTTTCGTTACACTTGGTAGCTATATAGAAGAGTAACAATAAATTCCATTTGCAGGTTCAACGATTAAGCGGCCGAATATCCAGACGGGCGTAACGCGTTATTTCCGCTATCCTGCCATCAGCAACTTCAACGAGATCCACCCACCACTTCTAAGACCTGCTCTAACTACGCATTGTGTGTAAATGTACATCCGTGTCCGATAATTGTAACTTGAAAACGAACAGTGCATTAATTTAGTTACGACTTTATAGACTTTCGAAGCGATGTAAAACTCGTTTAGATAATCTTACTTGCGTGTACTAGATTCACTTTATAAAACAAACTTAATGTACTTACTCAACCTTTTTTCACTAAGTACTTATCGCTTAAAAGCTCTTTCATACTTACATCAATTTTTATATCCAACCAAGATTCGTCGTCTAATCTAAATTATCTCAATAGTTTCACTTAATAGTTCACCTAACAAAATAAAACGTCAATGAGGAAATTTATTGGAGAAACGAACATTTTTTACGTTTATGAAAATTTATAACTTTTCTAAAAATAACTCCAAGTTTCACAATAAAAATGCTAATACACTTTCAGCAAAGTTACACACTAACAAAAATATCTAAAGTTTTAATTGGAACTAATCAAATCCCTTAGTAAAATAAAGTGGCAATTTTTTTAAATTTCAACTTCAACAGTTCTATTCAACCGAATGCATTTTTATTTTCCGCAGTTTCATTCTTACCGAAACCTACTATGCATTGAAAGTTGCATTTTACGTCGAATAAGTAGGTACATTTTTCCTTCTGGAATAGTTCGGTTGAATTAAAAAAAGTTTTAACATTTTCAGTTTTTAAATCACGACTATCTATTTCGATTGGATCAGAATTCGTACCTTTAGTTGCAAATATCATTACAAATATAATTTAAGCTATTTCGATCACATAATGAAATAAGAAAATACTAAGAAAAAGAATAAAAAAAATCAATAAATAAAAAAATAAAAATGAGCTTGTTTTCTCAAAACACGTGTGAAGGGGGGGAGATTAGGCAGAAAGATATTGTAGGGCTACGTGAGGGCAGGGGGCAGCTAGAGTCAAGCTACGTAATTTTTTATTTACTTCAAATAAATTTTTATTTTCAGTTTAATATTTAAACTTATTTATTTTTTTACATTTATTTTATTTGCCACAATGAAAACAATTTGCAGAATAAGTGACAACATAATTACTTATGTTGTATGAAAATTTATTAATAGGAAAAAAACCACGTTCCATCCAAGGGAATGAAAAAGCTACGTTAGGCTGCGTGAAGGAAGGGGGGTTTCCAAAGATACCAAAATGGAGCCACGTGGTTTATGGATGATCCCTTTCAATTTTTAAGAGAGAGTCATCTGGGAGTAACTTATGCTTTGTCATCTTCTTTTCCTTAATTTCAAATTGTACATCGGGCGCTAAATAAAGGGTTTTGCAATAGGGACATAACAAAAAAGTTTGTATTTCAATACAAACCCACCATCAAAATTTTTTTATGATCCCTCGATGGGAACCGTCAGTCAAGGTCTCGGTCAAGGTTTACATGTTCATCATGGTGAATTTCATAAACGAGCAATGTAACGTTTGGAAGCACCCGTAACTGCTTCAGTTAAAAATGAGCCAAAAATCCGTCGATTCAACGCAGCGCAGTTTACAGGAATTGACAATCTTTCAGCCCGCAAGGTCAAATTAACTTAAGAACTAAAGCCTTTGAAGCGTCAAAACTTCTCCGTTAGGTTCTGCAAAAGTTTGAACAAAATTTTGAATTTCATCGAAACTTCTTCTTCAGCAATGAAGCTCATTTTCGATAATGGCTTTGTCAATATGCAAATTATGCTTTCTTAAACAGAAACAAACACACATGTGCTTCATGAACAATATCAAAAGCAAAATTGCCCATGTTCCGATCGACATTTATGGAAGAGATAGAGAAAATTGTCTCCAAAGAATTGATCCATTCTTTCCATACTTAAATGTAACACAAGGGGTAAATATCCCAAAAATTTTGTGTACACTTATTTGGAATTCCTTTTGAAATATCCGGAATTCTTTGGAAATCATAGAAATTCTTTATATTGGAACTAGATTGAAAATGCAAGGCGGATCCAGGCAAAGTTCAAGGAGAGGATAAATGAGGCTAGTAGGGGCCGGGGGGGGAGCAAATAAATATATTTTGATAAAAATTTAAGTATATTTTTGTAATAAAAAAAAATTTAGTAGATTTTGTTGGTTTATGATGATGAGAGGGGATTAAATAGCCCTGTTCCCCCCTTTCAACCGCCATTGGCGGGCAAACTTAAAGATATGAGAAATTCGAGAAAATTTAGAAAATTCTACTATTTTAGGAAATCTAGAAAATAAAATTATTCTTAAGGTTTCCTAATTCTTAGTTTCATAAAATGTTCCTTGACTTTTGTATATCACGATTTCTCTTCGGTTTTCCAGGAACGAACTACTGTGGTGTATTTGGGAAAATTCCAGAAAATCTCGAAGAGTTTTAGAATTTTAGAAAATTTCAAAACATTTATGGAAATTTTTAAATTTGAATTTTAAATAGAATTATTAAATTCAAGATCATCTCAGGAAATTCTAGAAAATTTCGGGATTTTAAGAAATTCTAGAAAATAAGAATTTCTAAAAAATGTAGAAAATTTTAGGTATCTTAAGAAATCTCGCAAAATCTTAAGGCCAAGAAAATTGAAAAAAATTTCCCTTTAGTTTTATAGGTATATGACATTTTTCCAGTCCAGATTTTAACTTAGTTAAAATCAAGGGGGAAATCATGAATACAAGTAAAAGGAAATCTACAGAAAACCGGAAAAATGTTAAGAAATCCCAGGAAATTCAAGAAATTCTTAAGAAATGGAAATATCAAGAAAATCTTTGAAATTTTAAGGAAATATCAAAAAAATCTTTGAAATTTTAAGGAAATGTAGAAAATTCTAGAATATTTTAAGAAATCTAGAAAATCTTAGAAAAGCCAAGAAAATCTCAGAAAATTGAAAAAATTAAAAAAGCTCATGTATAGTATTTTTAAGATTTTCTAATTTCCTATCTCTTAAGACTTTCTCAAATTTCCTTTCAGTTAGATATATATGTTACGGTCAATGTTGACAATTCGGCCATTAACGTCAATGGTCAGACAATAACATCAATGCCCAGCTTAGTTGGGCATTAACGACATTGACCGGCCACCATGCATTTCGGGCAATGTTGACATTTAAAATTGTATATGTGGTTTTTACATCATTGCCCGGGCAATGACGTTAATATCCAATACAAAGTGGAAAATGATGAAATTACTATTCTACAGATTCTATATTCTATCACTCTTTCAGTTTTGGCTGGCGCAACTACAGCAAATCAGGGATCCATCGTAAAATGAATTAATTAAATTTAATTAATTTTTCCTCCGGGCCGCTTTGGCTGACGCAAACACGACAAATCATGAATCCACTCTAAAATTATCATTGTCTAAATTAAATAAAAATCTCTGTACACTTATGAGGCCATGAAAAGGGCCGAGTTGCTGTCATTAACACGGAAAAATGCGTGCACAACAAATAATTGTCCCGGGTTGAAGTGCATCGCCATTTTTCTGTTTCTTATAGTAATTATTCTATAATATTATCATTGTCCAATCCATGTTAGCCATTAACGTCATTGACCGGCCAAAGACGTAAATAATCATATGAAAATATTTACATCATTGCCCACCATTAACGGGCGTTGACGTCAATGGCCGGTCAATGACGTTAATGGCCAATGTAAATGGGCATTGACGTCATTGTCCGGCCATTGACGTCAATGCCCAATTTACGTCATTGACCGTAACATATATATATATTGTAGTGATATTTTATGAAAAAATATATTTTTCACAAAACTACCCTTACTCTTTTGTTTTGCACCGGCTAGCTCAGTTGTTAATAAAAAAATCGTAAATCGCAATTCCAAACTTTGTAATATAATGGAAAAATCGTCGTCGTTCTCATGTGGTGATAATCGGCCAGACCACACTATCTTTCCAGCACACGTTCCCTTGAACTTATTTTTAACTTTCCAAAAATTTAAAACAATTCCAATTTCCAGCATCCAATCCAGTTAATCAACATCCGAATTAACCAACATCCAAACTCATTAAACAATATCCAATCCCAATAACTAATAACATCCAAATCTTCCAAAACCCGGATAAATTACTCAAATCGAAATAACAAAAATAATTGTCACCAAAACAAATTTATTCTTCCAAATTTCAATACTAATCATAAATTATAAAAACATTTCAAAACTTTGGCCAAAATATACTCAAAATCTCGGGAGCGCAACGGAACACGTCCGATCTCGACACAAAAAGCCCCTACTCTTCCAAAAATTCCTACCAACTTGAAAAATTTCCCGCATAATTACAAAAATTCAAAAATTATTTTACGAAGTCGAACGAAATTTACAAAATTAATAGAAATAAACAAATTCATTGTAAACCAATAAAAAAATTTAAAAAAAAATCAAAATTGATGTTTTAAACACCACAATACTATATATGAGTTGATTCAGGAGAAATTCACGAATGAGGATGGGGAGGGTAAATACATATTTTTTGATAAAAATTTTGCTTTATTTTTCAAATTTAACAAAAATTAGTAATTTTATTGGTCAGGGGGGGGGGGAGGCTGCAGTTACCGTGTTACCTCACCCTTGTTGGAAATCCTGAAATAAATAAATCCAGGAAATACCTGGAATAAATTTCAACCCGATATCTCAATTATTCTGTGTTTTATTTAAATACAAAATTGTCTTTATTGAAAAACCCAATACAAATTCACTACATTATCTTAAATAGATCAAAAGAAAACTAACTTGAACTGAATGGTTGAAACTAAATTTAAGTAAACGGTATGCATGTATCGCCATCTACTCCAAAATATAAATAACAAAAAAAAATGACAGTTCATTAAAAACACATCTGAAGCCGCTTCAACACATAATATTTATTTTTCAGTTAAATTCGGCTAGCATAGAAAGAAATTCATTTTAAAATGGTATAATCATTTGATGTCAACTGTTGCACTTTTAGAAGGCAACTCCGGGGGCCCCGTCTTTTACACATACCGTCAACAGAATATGCTAAACACCGCCTTTTATGAGAAAAATCGATGTTTCAAATTCGAATGTTTCGGAATATAAAAGAAAAATTGATGTTATTTCTGAATTTAATCCAACAACAATTTTAGTGGCAACATTTTGTATTTTTACAAGTAAAAACAAAGTGAAAAAGGTTGTCAATTACAATATTATCCAACTAAAATTGTATCCAATCCTCAGTGCTTTACGACCCATGCGTCACCGTTGGAAACTAAACTATAAATTCAATTTCACTCTTTATTGACATAATTTCACTCTAATCGGCAACATTGATTGTTCATCTTTTCATTACTGGCGGTCACCTAATGACTTTCGTTCATAAAATGTTGCATATTTTTATTATTGCAATTCATTAGTTAATGCATGGTTTGTTAACCGATATTTATTTATATTGCCATTTAAAGAAAGTCGCTGGCCTTCGATTATGAATGGGTTAGGTACTTAATGGCTCCATCTTTCATGCGTTTAAATATGAAAAAAATTTAAGTGACAAAAATTTTGTTTTAAACAATTAAGCGGTCTTGAACCTCTTACTTTTGATTACAATTAAATAATGATAACAAGTTAACCTTAATTATTTGCACGCGTCTTTGGTAACAATAATATCAAATAAACTGCGCCTACACTTCGCCTATTGACATACATTCAATGACATTTGAACATTTACGTTCATTTCCTACCTCTCCGTAGTATAGTAGTACCTAATCGGTAATCGCATATTGAAACACTCCTTTTGCTTTTAGAATCGAAATTGTAAAAATCACTTCATAGAATAAAATGGGTTACGGTCATGACTCGATCATTTTTTAATTGACCGGTGAAAACGTTTCAATTTTCATATTGTCTACTTTTAGAAGTGCAAAAATGGTTTCGTTAGCTCACGAGGGAGGGGTGCGATTGAAACTCGTTGAAAATACCCAACATTTCATTTTTAATATGCAAATTTGCATCATTAGAACCTGACATAGAGCATTTATTACCGTTGGATAGTTGGGGTGAAAGCTAAATTAAATTGGTAGTTGTTAAATTACTTACCTAATGATATTATCCGAGAAAGGAATAAAATAATTGAAGGCAAGGGAACCAAATGAATATCTATCCAACTTTTTGGAAGAACGCAAAACTGTACTCGAAGCTAAACTATTTCCTACATTTTTTGATTGAATTTACTCTATCTATTTTTAGGTGTCAAATTAAAATCTTACGTTTAATAAGGATTTTTATGGAGATTTAAAAAATTTTTTACTCATCAGCATAAGACATAAAGTAACTTTTATGGAGAGGATCTCTCTCATTCTTCTGCTAAACCGAGCTCGAACAATCTCAAAACTATTTAACTTCGTTTATGTCTCACACATATAACTTGTAATAATACAGTCATGGTGGAAACCGTAAGTTTACACTTTAACCGTTAAAGTTTATAAATAAATTTGGTAGTATAACTTAAAAAATTGAACATCAAAGTAATATAATATAAAGAAAACGCGTCGACGAGAAAGAAAATGTTTCTCATATTTACTCCCGAGTGACTTAATTTAACGTTAAATTAACGCACAAAGTGATTGGTTACTTTAACGTATTTATAGTATGCGTGAGCGGTTTTAAATCATGAAAATTTTGGAAATTCAACAGAAATTATAAAAGTAAATTCGAAAGAATTGAGATAATTAGTGGAATATTTAGGAGGATTTTGTAATTTATTTTTATTATGAATAAAATACTCCTTATCTGATTGTATTCATCAATTGTATTGATCAAAATGCATAAAAAAATTCATTCTTATGTAATTTTATCAAGGTAAACTATTTTAATTATTCATAATATGTAGCTCTTTCAAAATACAATTTATTATTGTTTATCAATGTTTGTTTATTTATAAATTTTTTAGAGTTCTTTACATAATTTATAGATCTAGTTGATGAACCTAATTATTATAATAGTTACTGCTGTGAGATTTTTTTTTAAATATTTAAAATTTGAAAATTTAAAAATTTTGGTTGTGAATGTTGGAATTAATGTTAATGAAGTACAATCTAATTTGAAAGTGAAATAATGATTTATTAATAGAAATAATAAGGAACAAATTTTAAAAAAATTGTGAAAAAGCTGCACTGCGGCATTATAAAAAAAAGTTGTATAATAAAGAATACTAAAAAGGTTAGTTGTTGATTTAACGAAAGAAATTGGATAGAAAAATTATGTGAATTTTTGTAATGAAAAAGGAAGATCTGATAATTAAAATATAATGATTGTTTTATTTTAGGTATTCCCTCTGCAATGAGCAGCCTCTTCGGAAACCTTCTCGCTTCTGGATCTACAGGAAATCCGTTTTTGGCAGATTAGAGTCTAATTCCCTGGTCCTAAACGAGCTAGGTATCGTGGTCTGGTTTCCTAAGTAATCTCAGTTTCCCAACGTCATGGAGTTGTGTCCGAAGAAAGTTATTTGGCACCGGGTATTCTAGGTTTCCAGCATCTTTGATTCTCCACGCTAAGCCAACTTATTTATAATTTTTTTTGATCTTTATCAAAAATAACGTTTACGATTTGGGCGACCAAAACAGTATCCTTACCCCTGGTCGGCTTGCAGAAATAATTCACTTTGGAATTTACAATCAAAAGTTTACTTTAAACTTGTATAAATATACAGAGAAAATCAAAGATTGCAATAAGTCTGGTACCAGTGACGTTCTGTCATACGGGCAGGCAAGGTTGCTGCTGGCTGTTTAATCAATTTTTAACATTTCAGAATTATAGTTGAATAACAATAATAATGATATTAAGCACAACTGCAACTGGAAAACTAGAAAACTTTTGGAAATACAACGCATGTTTTTTTATAACAAATATAATTTATTTTTCTTCGCCATTTTAAAATAAAATTTAGCTTGTTTTGTTGTTATGAAGAGGACATAAACAGTTTGCAACAAACTTTATGTGAAAAACGGTCGTTTTAATATACCTATTTTAAGATGATGCGACACGAAAAAACTTTTCCCGTTAAATTTTTTACGATTTCGCAATACAGTTAAAAGTAAATGCGAAGTAGTAGTTAAATTGTGAGTTTTATGCCCCTGCTCGAGTAGTGCTAATAGACATATAAAAAGCTAATATTATGTAAAAGACTTTGTATAAATATTATGAAAATTTTCGCGCTCTAATAATTTCTTGAATATATTTACACATGTGGCTCAGAATATTGTTGAGCTGTCCATAAACAAACATTTTTAATTAAACAATCTACTTTCAATTTAACAATAGCGGCTATTAACACGCAATAGATTAAGAATTAAATATAATTTATTTTATTGCTACTACCATTTTACTCGACACAAATTTAACAATTATCTAATTAGTTTACTTAATTTAAATCACTTTCCACTTAATCTCCGTTTATTACTATTAACATCGATATTTTATTTTTATTAGGAAATTCCCTGAAAAGATCATTCCGGTTGGGTTAAAGGCGTTAAAAACGTAACTCTGCTTGCCGTTAGCTACATAAGCGCCATCTCGAACGGCGACGTACAGCGCATCGAAGCTTTCGCGTTAGTTTCGCGTTAAAATAAATGTAATGAAAGATTAAAGTAAATTTGTAATTTTACTGATTTGTGCAAATTAAAAATTATAAACGCATTTTCAGGTCAAGTAAGTTCTTAGTCATTTCATTAATCATATTAATGTAAAACTAATTTACACTGATTGCGTCCAGCAGCAACAAGCAAATCTGACATTGACCTCTCTGGTAACTTTCGCCGTGTTGTGCCAAGCATAACAAGGAGCACCTCTCGTAGTGGTTATGCAATTGCGCCAGCTGCTTAATGTTCTCGCAAATCACGTGCAACTAAGCAGTATGTGGAGCGCGGAAAAGCAAAACGAAAAGTAAGTTCTATACGATGAAAACCACTTTTGAATAAATTAATTTTCTAAACTAACGTAAATACACCGATAAACTTAATACAAAACCACTATACACAATCTAAACTTGTAAAATATCAGAATGTTACCTTTCGACAAAAAGCCGCTTAAAATGATAGTAATTTATGCGATGATTATCTCGGTTTTTTCAAATAATCTCTTGTTACTAGATTTATTATCGTATTGAAATTTTTAAACAGTTTTAGCTCAATTAATTAAAGCAAGGAATGTATAAATTATTTATATCGTCGAAATTACACAACTAAAAAATAGTATTGCAACCCCACCTAGCGGTCAAAATAAGATCCATATTTTGGATAAGGAAGATTAAAACAGTGAAATAAAGATAAGCAGTGCTTGGCTGCTGGGACCATATCCGTTATGGCTATATTCCATATAGGCGTTAGCGCCATAGTCAAAGTCAGCGTCAACGTCAATAGATTGATATTAAGAGTTCAAATTTATGCTTAATTGAGAAAGTGATTTTTAAAAATTTGTAAATTTATTCCGACTCATAGAAGAGTTAATAATCGAAAAATTTCTAATCAAAATTATGAAATGTTTACTTACATCCTCGCAAACATTGAATTCGTTTATGAAACAATTTTTCAATTAAAAAATTAACCAATCTAAGGTAATAAAGCTGCAACAATTAAACATAACCACAAGCAGATAATTAAATATTTATTGCATTAGTGTGAATATTCACACTTTGCAGAATGGAGTTAAAGATTAGGAAACGATTACGCCAGTGCCATAAAAATCAATAGATCTAAATTTCAAATATTATTTGCGAATAGAAGAACTTCTTAATTAGCGATCGAGTAAATAAAATAGGGTATTGAAGATTGGAAATGGAAAAACGAACGAGGAAAAGATTATGAATTTTAATGAACGCTATTTCTAAGCACAAATGCGTTGTAAAGCTTCAACGAGACAAGATATTTTAAAGTGTTCCATTCAAATCAGATTGTTTAATTTGGACCAGAAATACGTATACATCATAATATTAAAAATAAAATGTGAATTATTATTTGAATAAATAAAACTTTTGTCGAGAGAATTTGTTACGCAGGGAAAAAAGACTGCGGCTGTTTCTCTTTTCAAATCGTCGAATTTCCTGTATCGATTTGCTTCCTGTTTATGATATTTTAATTAAATTTGAGTGTATTAGTGTGAAAATGCGAGTTGATTAATAGAAAATAATAATGGAATCCCTTATACATCACATAATCATATTATCAAGCTTATTAATTAATTTTAACGAGCTGCAAGACAATTTTCTGCTTAGGCTGAAGCTAAAGTAGGAAAAGAAAATAATTAAAATCGTTTTCGTAATAAGATAAGGCCAAAATTACACGAAAAGATAAGCGATCTAACTAACTAAACATTTAGGTAAGAAGTTGAAAATATCTTGAACAATAACACGCTGTAATATTCTTTTTATTACCAAGGTATTATGTTTAAAGAGCTGCTCATCTGCAAGCTAAGCCCACCAGCGTCATTTGCATAGCAACTAACCGGAGAAACTCTCACTCAGAATATTACATTTTTATTATGTTTTGGTCTACTTAATTTTAGTGAGCGATAAAGACATAAGCGAAGCACGTATAAACAAATCATATTATGTTAATATGCTGGTACTAGTACTGCAATTACGTATAGTGCATATTTAACTAATTACTTATTGAAGCATTAAGCCCGCTAATCTGATTTTAGTTAGCCATTTCCACCACCTCCTGCACAATATTATGTTGTATTACAAAATCGTTATTTGCTTTCTATTATAAAAAATATTTGTGTGGGATTACAGATTCTTAATTGCTATCTAAATAAGGTAAAGACAATCCCAAATGGAACCGATTATAAAAATTGAAACGTTATAATTGTGATTTATATAATTTTTCTAGTACTAAATTGTGCAAATAAAATTACCTCTTACATAAATCACAAACACTAAATCATCACGAAGCAAACTAACCTTGAATTGTCTAAATTATTTTTTAAACACTTAATTTTGGGCTCCTAAAAATCTTCCTCGAAGAATTTCGTTACGGTTACGAATTAAGCAGCATTCACCTGGAATTACCTGTGTTTTATTGTAAGGATCTTGCAAAAACCAATCAAATTATTTTTCTTAATTGGTGCGAGATGATACGAGGTAAGACAAGCAAAAAAATTTATAAAGTGTCATGGAGGCAAAAGAAAATCTCTACAGGAAAAATTAAATTAATAGTAAATATAAATGAAAGAGAGGACATGATGTAGAAGATAAACTCACGAATCTAAACAATTTCTACGAAATTTTATGTTTTTTTTAAATTTTGAGTAAAAGGGCCAAAAAAACTTAAAATGATTATTCGATTGGCTGTTCCCGTAAGATTAGTCGAAATATCGAAAATAACGGATTTAGTTAGATAAGTGAATCTTTGAGCTGCTTCACTCATTAAAAACAACCTAAAATTCGAAAAAGAACTCAAAATAAAAAATTTTAAGTAAATTTGTGGTTTTTAGTATGTATTTATGGTTAAATTCAAAAAAATATAAGAATAATACAATACGTAGAAAATCAAAATTCAAAAAATTTAAAAAGGAGACAATTAACACATAACAGGTCTGGATTAAGAAAATTTGAAAAAATGAAAATTTCGTAATACGAAGTACAATATAACGTTATTTCATGGTTATTGCCATTCTTCAGTTGCACGCATCGATTACGATTACATTGTAAAATAAGAAGAAAAAAATTTTTCAAACTAAACAAAATTATCGACTAAATTGTACAAAATTGACTTACCATAACCTCCAAAGATTATCAAAACTGAACTTGTTACATGAGGTATGAATAATTTAAAAATGATTTGAACTAAGAAATTCGTTTACCTAGCACTGCTAGTTTGAAATCCGAAGGCACTGCCCTCTTAATATGATTTCTAAAAACTTTGAAAAAATTCAAAATTCAAAAATTTACCACGTTTTTTAACCGTGAGGCGTAAAACTAGAAAAAGAACTCAAAATAAAAAATTTTAAGTAAATTTGTGGTTTTTAGTATGTATTTATGGTTAAATTCAAAAAAATATAAGAATAATACAATACGTAGAAAATCAAAATTCAAAAAATTTAAAAAGGAGACAATTAACACATAACAGGTCTGGATTAAGAAAATTTGAAAAAATGAAAATTTCGTAATACGAAGTACAATATAACGTTATTTCATGGTTATTGCCATTCTTCAGTTGCACGCATCGATTACGATTACATTGTAAAATAAGAAGAAAAAAATTTTTCAAACTAAACAAAATTATCGACTAAATTGTACAAAATTGACTTACCATAACCTCCAAAGATTATCAAAACTGAACTTGTTACATGAGGTATGAATAATTTAAAAATGATTTGAACTAAGAAATTCGTTTACCTAGCACTGCTAGTTTGAAATCCGAAGGCACTGCCCTCTTAATATGATTTCTAAAAACTTTGAAAAAATTCAAAATTCAAAAATTTACCACGTTTTTTAACCGTGAGGCGTAAAACTAGAAAAAGAACTCAAAATAAAAAATTTTAAGTAAATTTGTGGTTTTTAGTATGTATTTATGGTTAAATTCAAAAAAATATAAGAATAATACAATACGTAGAAAATCAAAATTCAAAAAATTTAAAAAGGAGACAATTAACACATAACAGGTCTGGATTAAGAAAATTTGAAAAAATGAAAATTTCGTAATACGAAGTACAATATAACGTTATTTCATGGTTATTGCCATTCTTCAGTTGCACGCATCGATTACGATTACATTGTAAAATAAGAAGAAAAAAATTTTTCAAACTAAACAAAATTATCGACTAAATTGTACAAAATTGACTTACCATAACCTCCAAAGATTATCAAAACTGAACTTGTTACATGAGGTATGAATAATTTAAAAATGATTTGAACTAAGAAATTCGTTTACCTAGCACTGCTAGTTTGAAATCCGAAGGCACTGCCCTCTTAATATGATTTCTAAAAACTTTGAAAAAATTCAAAATTCAAAAATTTACCACGTTTTTTAACCGTGAGGCGTAAAACTAGAAAAAGAACTCAAAATAAAAAATTTTAAGTAAATTTGTGGTTTTTAGTATGTATTTATGGTTAAATTCAAAAAAATATAAGAATAATACAATACGTAGAAAATCAAAATTCAAAAAATTTAAAAAGGAGACAATTAACACATAACAGGTCTGGATTAAGAAAATTTGAAAAAATGAAAATTTCGTAATACGAAGTACAATATAACGTTATTTCATGGTTATTGCCATTCTTCAGTTGCACGCATCGATTACGATTACATTGTAAAATAAGAAGAAAAAAATTTTTCAAACTAAACAAAATTATCGACTAAATTGTACAAAATTGACTTACCATAACCTCCAAAGATTATCAAAACTGAACTTGTTACATGAGGTATGAATAATTTAAAAATGATTTGAACTAAGAAATTCGTTTACCTAGCACTGCTAGTTTGAAATCCGAAGGCACTGCCCTCTTAATATGATTTCTAAAAACTTTGAAAAAATTCAAAATTCAAAAATTTACCACGTTTTTTAACCGTGAGGCGTAAAACTAGAAAAAGAACTCAAAATAAAAAATTTTAAGTAAATTTTTGGTTTTTAGTATGTATTTATGGTTAAATTCAAAAAAATATAAGAATAATACAATACGTAGAAAATCAAAATTCAAAAAATTTAAAAAGGAGACAATTAACACATAACAGGTCTGGATTAAGAAAATTTGAAAAAATGAAAATTTCGTAATACGAAGTACAATATAACGTTATTTCATGGTTATTGCCATTCTTCAGTTGCACGCATCGATTACGATTACATTGTAAAATAAGAAGAAAAAAATTTTTCAAACTAAACAAAATTATCGACTAAATTGTACAAAATTGACTTACCATAACCTCCAAAGATTATCAAAACTGAACTTGTTACATGAGGTATGAATAATTTAAAAATGATTTGAACTAAGAAATTCGTTTACCTAGCACTGCTAGTTTGAAATCCGAAGGCACTGCCCTCTTAATATGATTTCTAAAAACTTTGAAAAAATTCAAAATTCAAAAATTTACCACGTTTTTTAACCGTGAGGCGTAAAACTAGAAAAAGAACTCAAAATAAAAAATTTTAAGTAAATTTGTGGTTTTTAGTATGTATTTATGGTTAAATTCAAAAAAATATAAGAATAATACAATACGTAGAAAATCAAAATTCAAAAAATTTAAAAAGGAGACAATTAACACATAACAGGTCTGGATTAAGAAAATTTGAAAAAATGAAAATTTCGTAATACGAAGTACAATATAACGTTATTTCATGGTTATTGCCATTCTTCAGTTGCACGCATCGATTACGATTACATTGTAAAATAAGAAGAAAAAAATTTTTCAAACTAAACAAAATTATCGACTAAATTGTACAAAATTGACTTACCATAACCTCCAAAGATTATCAAAACTGAACTTGTTACATGAGGTATGAATAATTTAAAAATGATTTGAACTAAGAAATTCGTTTACCTAGCACTGCTAGTTTGAAATCCGAAGGCACTGCCCTCTTAATATGATTTCTAAAAACTTTGAAAAAATTCAAAATTCAAAAATTTACCACGTTTTTTAACCGTGAGGCGTAAAACTAGAAAAAGAACTCAAAATAAAAAATTTTAAGTAAATTTGTGGTTTTTAGTATGTATTTATGGTTAAATTCAAAAAAATATAAGAATAATACAATACGTAGAAAATCAAAATTCAAAAAATTTAAAAAGGAGACAATTAACACATAACAGGTCTGGATTAAGAAAATTTGAAAAAATGAAAATTTCGTAATACGAAGTACAATATAACGTTATTTCATGGTTATTGCCATTCTTCAGTTGCACGCATCGATTACGATTACATTGTAAAATAAGAAGAAAAAAATTTTTCAAACTAAACAAAATTATCGACTAAATTGTACAAAATTGACTTACCATAACCTCCAAAGATTATCAAAACTGAACTTGTTACATGAGGTATGAATAATTTAAAAATGATTTGAACTAAGAAATTCGTTTACCTAGCACTGCTAGTTTGAAATCCGAAGGCACTGCCCTCTTAATATGATTTCTAAAAACTTTGAAAAAATTCAAAATTCAAAAATTTACCACGTTTTTTAACCGTGAGGCGTAAAACTAGAAAAAGAACTCAAAATAAAAAATTTTAAGTAAATTTGTGGTTTTTAGTATGTATTTATGGTTAAATTCAAAAAAATATAAGAATAATACAATACGTAGAAAATCAAAATTCAAAAAATTTAAAAAGGAGACAATTAACACATAACAGGTCTGGATTAAGAAAATTTGAAATTATTTTGAGTTCTTTTTCTAGTTTTACGCCTCACGGTTAAAAAACGTGGTAAATTTTTGAATTTTGAATTTTTTCAAAGTTTTTAGAAATCATATTAAGAGGGCAGTGCCTTCGGATTTCAAACTAGCAGTGCTAGGTAAACGAATTTCTTAGTTCAAATCATTTTTAAATTATTCATACCTCATGTAACAAGTTCAGTTTTGATAATCTTTGGAGGTTATGGTAAGTCAATTTTGTACAATTTAGTCGATAATTTTGTTTAGTTTGAAAAATTTTTTTCTTCTTATTTTACAATGTAATCGTAATCGATGCGTGCAACTGAAGAATGGCAATAACCATGAAATAACGTTATATTGTACTTCGTATTACGAAATTTTCATTTTTTCAAATTTTCTTAATCCAGACCTGTTATGTGTTAATTGTCTCCTTTTTAAATTTTTTGAATTTTGATTTTCTACGTATTGTATTATTCTTATATTTTTTTGAATTTAACCATAAATACATACTAAAAACCACAAATTTACTTAAAATTTTTTATTTTGAGTTCTTTTTCTAGTTTTACGCCTCACGGTTAAAAAACGTGGTAAATTTTTGAATTTTGAATTTTTTCAAAGTTTTTAGAAATCATATTAAGAGGGCAGTGCCTTCGGATTTCAAACTAGCAGTGCTAGGTAAACGAATTTCTTAGTTCAAATCATTTTTAAATTATTCATACCTCATGTAACAAGTTCAGTTTTGATAATCTTTGGAGGTTATGGTAAGTCAATTTTGTACAATTTAGTCGATAATTTTGTTTAGTTTGAAAAATTTTTTTCTTCTTATTTTACAATGTAATCGTAATCGATGCGTGCAACTGAAGAATGGCAATAACCATGAAATAACGTTATATTGTACTTCGTATTACGAAATTTTCATTTTTTCAAATTTTCTTAATCCAGACCTGTTATGTGTTAATTGTCTCCTTTTTAAATTTTTTGAATTTTGATTTTCTACGTATTGTATTATTCTTATATTTTTTTGAATTTAACCATAAATACATACTAAAAACCACAAATTTACTTAAAATTTTTTATTTTGAGTTCTTTTTCTAGTTTTACGCCTCACGGTTAAAAAACGTGGTAAATTTTTGAATTTTGAATTTTTTCAAAGTTTTTAGAAATCATATTAAGAGGGCAGTGCCTTCGGATTTCAAACTAGCAGTGCTAGGTAAACGAATTTCTTAGTTCAAATCATTTTTAAATTATTCATACCTCATGTAACAAGTTCAGTTTTGATAATCTTTGGAGGTTATGGTAAGTCAATTTTGTACAATTTAGTCGATAATTTTGTTTAGTTTGAAAAATTTTTTTCTTCTTATTTTACAATGTAATCGTAATCGATGCGTGCAACTGAAGAATGGCAATAACCATGAAATAACGTTATATTGTACTTCGTATTACGAAATTTTCATTTTTTCAAATTTTCTTAATCCAGACCTGTTATGTGTTAATTGTCTCCTTTTTAAATTTTTTGAATTTTGATTTTCTACGTATTGTATTATTCTTATATTTTTTTGAATTTAACCATAAATACATACTAAAAACCACAAATTTACTTAAAATTTTTTATTTTGAGTTCTTTTTCTAGTTTTACGCCTCACGGTTAAAAAACGTGGTAAATTTTTGAATTTTGAATTTTTTCAAAGTTTTTAGAAATCATATTAAGAGGGCAGTGCCTTCGGATTTCAAACTAGCAGTGCTAGGTAAACGAATTTCTTAGTTCAAATCATTTTTAAATTATTCATACCTCATGTAACAAGTTCAGTTTTGATAATCTTTGGAGGTTATGGTAAGTCAATTTTGTACAATTTAGTCGATAATTTTGTTTAGTTTGAAAAATTTTTTTCTTCTTATTTTACAATGTAATCGTAATCGATGCGTGCAACTGAAGAATGGCAATAACCATGAAATAACGTTATATTGTACTTCGTATTACGAAATTTTCATTTTTTCAAATTTTCTTAATCCAGACCTGTTATGTGTTAATTGTCTCCTTTTTAAATTTTTTGAATTTTGATTTTCTACGTATTGTATTATTCTTATATTTTTTTGAATTTAACCATAAATACATACTAAAAACCACAAATTTACTTAAAATTTTTTATTTTGAGTTCTTTTTCTAGTTTTACGCCTCACGGTTAAAAAACGTGGTAAATTTTTGAATTTTGAATTTTTTCAAAGTTTTTAGAAATCATATTAAGAGGGCAGTGCCTTCGGATTTCAAACTAGCAGTGCTAGGTAAACGAATTTCTTAGTTCAAATCATTTTTAAATTATTCATACCTCATGTAACAAGTTCAGTTTTGATAATCTTTGGAGGTTATGGTAAGTCAATTTTGTACAATTTAGTCGATAATTTTGTTTAGTTTGAAAAATTTTTTTCTTCTTATTTTACAATGTAATCGTAATCGATGCGTGCAACTGAAGAATGGCAATAACCATGAAATAACGTTATATTGTACTTCGTATTACGAAATTTTCATTTTTTCAAATTTTCTTAATCCAGACCTGTTATGTGTTAATTGTCTCCTTTTTAAATTTTTTGAATTTTGATTTTCTACGTATTGTATTATTCTTATATTTTTTTGAATTTAACCATAAATACATACTAAAAACCACAAATTTACTTAAAATTTTTTATTTTGAGTTCTTTTTCTAGTTTTACGCCTCACGGTTAAAAAACGTGGTAAATTTTTGAATTTTGAATTTTTTCAAAGTTTTTAGAAATCATATTAAGAGGGCAGTGCCTTCGGATTTCAAACTAGCAGTGCTAGGTAAACGAATTTCTTAGTTCAAATCATTTTTAAATTATTCATACCTCATGTAACAAGTTCAGTTTTGATAATCTTTGGAGGTTATGGTAAGTCAATTTTGTACAATTTAGTCGATAATTTTGTTTAGTTTGAAAAATTTTTTTCTTCTTATTTTACAATGTAATCGTAATCGATGCGTGCAACTGAAGAATGGCAATAACCATGAAATAACGTTATATTGTACTTCGTATTACGAAATTTTCATTTTTTCAAATTTTCTTAATCCAGACCTGTTATGTGTTAATTGTCTCCTTTTTAAATTTTTTGAATTTTGATTTTCTACGTATTGTATTATTCTTATATTTTTTTGAATTTAACCATAAATACATACTAAAAACCACAAATTTACTTAAAATTTTTTATTTTGAGTTCTTTTTCTAGTTTTACGCCTCACGGTTAAAAAACGTGGTAAATTTTTGAATTTTGAATTTTTTCAAAGTTTTTAGAAATCATATTAAGAGGGCAGTGCCTTCGGATTTCAAACTAGCAGTGCTAGGTAAACGAATTTCTTAGTTCAAATCATTTTTAAATTATTCATACCTCATGTAACAAGTTCAGTTTTGATAATCTTTGGAGGTTATGGTAAGTCAATTTTGTACAATTTAGTCGATAATTTTGTTTAGTTTGAAAAATTTTTTTCTTCTTATTTTACAATGTAATCGTAATCGATGCGTGCAACTGAAGAATGGCAATAACCATGAAATAACGTTATATTGTACTTCGTATTACGAAATTTTCATTTTTTCAAATTTTCTTAATCCAGACCTGTTATGTGTTAATTGTCTCCTTTTTAAATTTTTTGAATTTTGATTTTCTACGTATTGTATTATTCTTATATTTTTTTGAATTTAACCATAAATACATACTAAAAACCACAAATTTACTTAAAATTTTTTATTTTGAGTTCTTTTTCTAGTTTTACGCCTCACGGTTAAAAAACGTGGTAAATTTTTGAATTTTGAATTTTTTCAAAGTTTTTAGAAATCATATTAAGAGGGCAGTGCCTTCGGATTTCAAACTAGCAGTGCTAGGTAAACGAATTTCTTAGTTCAAATCATTTTTAAATTATTCATACCTCATGTAACAAGTTCAGTTTTGATAATCTTTGGAGGTTATGGTAAGTCAATTTTGTACAATTTAGTCGATAATTTTGTTTAGTTTGAAAAATTTTTTTCTTCTTATTTTACAATGTAATCGTAATCGATGCGTGCAACTGAAGAATGGCAATAACCATGAAATAACGTTATATTGTACTTCGTATTACGAAATTTTCATTTTTTCAAATTTTCTTAATCCAGACCTGTTATGTGTTAATTGTCTCCTTTTTAAATTTTTTGAATTTTGATTTTCTACGTATTGTATTATTCTTATATTTTTTTGAATTTAACCATAAATACATACTAAAAACCACAAATTTACTTAAAATTTTTTATTTTGAGTTCTTTTTCTAGTTTTACGCCTCACGGTTAAAAAACGTGGTAAATTTTTGAATTTTGAATTTTTTCAAAGTTTTTAGAAATCATATTAAGAGGGCAGTGCCTTCGGATTTCAAACTAGCAGTGCTAGGTAAACAAATTTCTTAGTTCAAATCATTTTTAAATTATTCATACCTCATGTAACAAGTTCAGTTTTGATAATCTTTGGAGGTTATGGTAAGTCAATTTTGTACAATTTAGTCGATAATTTTGTTTAGTTTGAAAAATTTTTTTCTTCTTATTTTACAATGTAATCGTAATCGATGCGTGCAACTGAAGAATGGCAATAACCATGAAATAACGTTATATTGTACTTCGTATTACGAAATTTTCATTTTTTCAAATTTTCTTAATCCAGACCTGTTATGTGTTAATTGTCTCCTTTTTAAATTTTTTGAATTTTGATTTTCTACGTATTGTATTATTCTTATATTTTTTTGAATTTAACCATAAATACATACTAAAAACCACAAATTTACTTAAAATTTTTTATTTTGAGTTCTTTTTCTAGTTTTACGCCTCACGGTTAAAAAACGTGGTAAATTTTTGAATTTTGAATTTTTTCAAAGTTTTTAGAAATCATATTAAGAGGGCAGTGCCTTCGGATTTCAAACTAGCAGTGCTAGGTAAACGAATTTCTTAGTTCAAATCATTTTTAAATTATTCATACCTCATGTAACAAGTTCAGTTTTGATAATCTTTGGAGGTTATGGTAAGTCAATTTTGTACAATTTAGTCGATAATTTTGTTTAGTTTGAAAAATTTTTTTCTTCTTATTTTACAATGTAATCGTAATCGATGCGTGCAACTGAAGAATGGCAATAACCATGAAATAACGTTATATTGTACTTCGTATTACGAAATTTTCATTTTTTCAAATTTTCTTAATCCAGACCTGTTATGTGTTAATTGTCTCCTTTTTAAAAATTTTTTGAATTTTGATTTTCTACGTATTGTATTATTCTTATATTTTTTTGAATTTAACCATAAATACATACTAAAAACCACAAATTTACTTAAAATTTTTTATTTTGAGTTCTTTTTCTAGTTTTACGCCTCACGGTTAAAAAACGTGGTAAATTTTTGAATTTTGAATTTTTTCAAAGTTTTTAGAAATCATATTAAGAGGGCAGTGCCTTCGGATTTCAAACTAGCAGTGCTAGGTAAACGAATTTCTTAGTTCAAATCATTTTTAAATTATTCATACCTCATGTAACAAGTTCAGTTTTGATAATCTTTGGAGGTTATGGTAAGTCAATTTTGTACAATTTAGTCGATAATTTTGTTTAGTTTGAAAAATTTTTTTCTTCTTATTTTACAATGTAATCGTAATCGATGCGTGCAACTGAAGAATGGCAATAACCATGAAATAACGTTATATTGTACTTCGTATTACGAAATTTTCATTTTTTCAAATTTTCTTAATCCAGACCTGTTATGTGTTAATTGTCTCCTTTTTAAAAATTTTTTGAATTTTGATTTTCTACGTATTGTATTATTCTTATATTTTTTTGAATTTAACCATAAATACATACTAAAAACCACAAATTTACTTAAAATTTTTTATTTTGAGTTCTTTTTCTAGTTTTACGCCTCACGGTTAAAAAACGTGGTAAATTTTTGAATTTTGAATTTTTTCAAAGTTTTTAGAAATCATATTAAGAGGGCAGTGCCTTCGGATTTCAAACTAGCAGTGCTAGGTAAACGAATTTCTTAGTTCAAATCATTTTTAAATTATTCATACCTCATGTAACAAGTTCAGTTTTGATAATCTTTGGAGGTTATGGTAAGTCAATTTTGTACAATTTAGTCGATAATTTTGTTTAGTTTGAAAAATTTTTTTCTTCTTATTTTACAATGTAATCGTAATCGATGCGTGCAACTGAAGAATGGCAATAACCATGAAATAACGTTATATTGTACTTCGTATTACGAAATTTTCATTTTTTCAAATTTTCTTAATCCAGACCTGTTATGTGTTAATTGTCTCCTTTTTAAATTTTTTGAATTTTGATTTTCTACGTATTGTATTATTCTTATATTTTTTTGAATTTAACCATAAATACATACTAAAAACCACAAATTTACTTAAAATTTTTTATTTTGAGTTCTTTTTCTAGTTTTACGCCTCACGGTTAAAAAACGTGGTAAATTTTTGAATTTTGAATTTTTTCAAAGTTTTTAGAAATCATATTAAGAGGGCAGTGCCTTCGGATTTCAAACTAGCAGTGCTAGGTAAACGAATTTCTTAGTTCAAATCATTTTTAAATTATTCATACCTCATGTAACAAGTTCAGTTTTGATAATCTTTGGAGGTTATGGTAAGTCAATTTTGTACAATTTAGTCGATAATTTTGTTTAGTTTGAAAAATTTTTTTCTTCTTATTTTACAATGTAATCGTAATCGATGCGTGCAACTGAAGAATGGCAATAACCATGAAATAACGTTATATTGTACTTCGTATTACGAAATTTTCATTTTTTCAAATTTTCTTAATCCAGACCTGTTATGTGTTAATTGTCTCCTTTTTAAATTTTTTGAATTTTGATTTTCTACGTATTGTATTATTCTTATATTTTTTTGAATTTAACCTAAAATTCGCTTTAACTCGAAAATTGCAGATCTAGAAAGACTGGGATGTTTGGATGTTTCAGCATTTCCACACATTAAAAATATCCATGATTTGTGTGTGGTTATTTGTCACGGACGGTCTTGCTTAAATTGGATCGCCCAATAAGAAATCGAAAATGATTGCGACACCACTGATTTCAATTCATCGTGTTCTTTGACTGAATCCATGATCATACAGAAAGCATCAGAAGAAGAAATAGAATATCAGGACAAAGAAGAAATCACGGAGACCGGATCCGAGTCTGAAAATGAATAACATACAGGGTGTCCCCGTGACAGTGGAAAACCTTTGAGGTGGTGATAAAGGACATTTTTCTAAGACAAATTTTCAAATAAAATTTTTGTCCAAGTCCAAACCCTTGGGGGTATTTCCCCCTTTTGATTTCAAAAGGACATAGCTCCGATATTATTGATTTTTTAAGCTTAATGTATTAGAACTTTTTTAAAGATAATTCGTTTATCTACAAATTACATTTTGAGGAAAATGAGGGAGGCCATTGTGAAAATTTATTTTTTTTACCTACACTTTGTTCATAATTTTTAGAATTTCTGTGAAAACCGTTAGTTTTCCAAAAAAAAATTATGAGACCAAAGTTGTAGCCCGTGAAATTTCCTATCTGGTTTGGGCTATCAATTTTTTTCTAAGACGTTACGTTTAAGAGATACAGGGTTTGCAACAAAAATGAAAAAATTAAAACTTGAATTTTTTAAACATTTTTTCACATAATTTAATTTATAACTCAAAATCAGTTGATTCTAGACGATAAGCGGTTATAACCTAATTTGTAGATAAGCGAATGATCTTTAAAAAAGTTATAATCCATTAAGCTAAAAATATCAATAATATCGGAGCCATGGCTTTTCTAAATCAGAAATTCAAAAAATTGCTTTAAAGGGAGGTACCCCCCAAGGGTGTGGACTTGGACAAAAATGTTTTTTGAAAATTAGTCTTAGAAAAGTGTCATTAATTACCACCTCAAAGGTTTCCTCAAAGGTGATGACGAAAGAAGTACAGCTTAGAAATGTTGAAATTGGAACTCTACGAATTGAATTATTGTCGAAACTGTTGATTGCACAAAAAGAAGGTACTAATATTTTTGGTAGACAATTTTAATTGCAACAAATTTGATCTCTTGTACTTTTCTCGTAAACTAACGGCCAACAAGATATTCACAAAAAACTGATTTTTGTGACCTTTAACCTCGCGTAGAATAATTGTTAGCGGCACTCGGAATCATGGGGAACTTTCAGATCTTATTTAGAACCACAAAAGCAACGTTTCTTCAAAAATTCAGCTTTCCGCCACTTATTCCCTAGAACCGGGTTTTTAATCTCTAATTTCCTTGGACTATATAGAAATTATATTAGAGCTTTCAGGGACGGTTACCACTTTCGTCAGAAAATATAATTTCTATTATCTTATTTGATTTAACTTGTTATATTGAAGTTTTTAATGTTTATTTATTTTCACAAGTTAAGACTTTAATGTTTTAAGTTCAATTTAAAATAAATTTATTCAATTATTTAGCAGTAGTACAGCTAAAAGTCAACTGTGATTGGCTCCGCCTTCTAAAACACACTGCTGTAAAGCGGATGCTGTACTATACAGCTAAGACAAGAAAGACTTAGCCTCTTTTAAAATTCTGAACTATTAAGTAATTAAACTAATAAAATTTTCATAAAAATAAAAATGTAAATTTTCGATTGTGAGAACTATCAAAAGATAAATACTCTTTCAACAGTGTAACTTTTGGATAAATGATAAATCTCTCAAAAGCATAATCCTCAGCCTATCACCTCAATGCAAATGATGTAGTCATCACATAGATTAAACGGTAGGTGAGTATGGATCAAGCGATTAAGATGCACTGGGGGTTATTCCATACCTCCCAGATCCCCCGGTTTAAAAACAGACAATATTTGTTCATGATCTTGAACCTGAAGAAATCAGATTAAATGTAGAAATATCAATAAAATCTTTGGAAATTCAAGAAAATCTTAAGTTTAAGGAAGTCTTGGTAAATTAAGAAATCTTAACTGCAATAAATGACCTTTTGGTTGCTTTTTCAACTTTCTCGAAAGAAGCTCTGGTCTACAAAAAGTTGTCTTGTGATTCGTTCGTCGAGTGAGACATTGGCAGCTTTCACCATCCAAAACAGATGTGAAAATTAGCAAATTTAATTTATCTATTGGATTATTATTACCTGTAACGTTGGTATTATTGAAATTACAACTGTATCCTTTAGATAATCACGAACTAGCTTAGTCATAGTAAAATAATCTCATACACTATTATACTTTATGATTAATCTCCTCCACGAGCCACGAGTACTGCTGCTGCACCAATTAACGTTGAGCAAACAGACCGTCAACAGAATAAGCAGGTCATTGACATTAATGTAAAAAATTGGGAGTCTGTCAGTGTCAGTTAATCTGTGCCACGAATTTCACTTTTCCCTATATACCATTGGAAAGAGGACAATTTTTTAAACATTTAGGTGGATTATTCATTAGTTTTTGAAAAAAAAGGCATTTAAAGATGGAAAATTTGGGGAAGGAGCCAAAGTAAATTAATTTAATTTATTCATTTTACGGTGGATCCGTGATTTGCTGTGGTTGCGTCAGCCAAAACTGACCCTTTGCAGCTTTCCGTTACGCTCCGAACACTCCGGGCCGTTTTGGTTGGCGAAGGCGATAAGAACATCCCTGAACTAAATCCACCTCGACTGGGAAGCCTGCACTCTCCGAGGTATGACACGCGTATGACGTCTATATCTAAGACTAGTTCAGAGTACAGGTACCGTCAACAAAAAACCCGTTACTACAATAATTTCTATGTACTTCTATGTTAAACTTATGCAAAATTTTGATTTTCAAATGACGTTTTCTCGGAAACTAATGGATAATCCACCACATTTTTTTTTAATATACTTAAAAAATTGTCTTCTTTCCAATCGTATATAGGAAAAAATGAAATTCGTACAGATTAACTGACAGTAACCAAAAATTGAAGCTTTATTCGTTTTTTCGAAAATTAAAAGAAAAATTTAGATTGATCCATAATAATTTAATTTAATTGTTGAATAAGATATAGCTGAAATTAGAGCATTTTACAATACCTAGAAACAAAAACAAAATCACAAAAAGAAAAACTTCAAATTTTTGAAATGGTACAATGAGATGGAAGACGAAATTGAAAAGATCAAGAGAAAAATCAAGAACAAAAGTGAAGAATGAAGTGATAAATGACTTTAAAACTATGACAATGGAAAACTGGAGGGAGAGGAACAGAAAAAAAGAAAGTATAGAATTCATAGTTGTAGAAATAATTGAAGATATGGTAATTTATTGAAAATGAAACAATAGAAAAATTAAACCTGAGATCTAATCTACCCCCAGAATCTAGAAGAACGTCAAGCAATGCGACAATATTCTGCAAACAATGGTTTGTTGAAGCAAAAGCGTTTGTTGGTTCTGAAAAAAATATACTGACAAAAATTGTTCATCATATTGATGAACAAAATTCATTAATTTAATGATTTTTTCATCAAAACTATGAATTTTTCTTCAATATGATGAATTTTGTTCATGTGCGCAAAAATGATGAATTTTTTTCAGTATATTTTCTCTTCATTGTTTCATGAGCAATATAAATTTACTATATTTACACAAGATGTTCCAAAAAAGATCAATTCGTTAGCTTACAGGTCGATGGTGTCGCGAGCCGCCCTGACTTATTGATTGACTAAAATCTGCATCTTCTGATATGTCAAATTTAATTATATTAACATTAATAATTTTAATTGGCATTAAAACTTAGTTTTGATGGTTCGACATCTCATCACTGGACTTTATTTGGTTCAACCAAAAACAGAATTCATCACTGTATAAATTTTTCACATTTTATTGATCGATAGTCAGCTAGATAATAATATAATACCTGCTACTATAAATTTAATTGGAATAATATAGTGCAGTTTACCTAAAAACTAAAATTGACTGGGGATTCGATGCTTAGTGTTGCATTTTCTAAAAGCATTTTAAGGTAAACAATTTTAAATTTATTTTCTCTACATTATGTGTTATCGTACAACCTTGTGCAATGTAAACGTATAATGACTGTTTAATTTGTTGATTTTAAGATCCCAGTTGCATCGAGCAAATAATTCATACAGACGAGACATAGAAAAACATTCGTTGTAGGGTTTGGCTGTCCTTTTCGCTTGTAATTTATTTATTCAACATGGTATTAATTATTGCAATTTAGAGAGAATTTGAAATGAAGAATTAATTATTTTACACACCAACACGAAGAGTTATCCTTTTATTTTTAGTAATTATATCAGCTTTTGTATATACAGATCGTTTCAAAGATTTTAAATTAACTTAAATTCTCAAAGTTTATTTTATTTACTTAATTAAATTAATTTAATTTAATTTAAATGTTAATATATCCTATAAAATTAAATTGCATTCACAACTAAAATTAACGTTAAACATCTTCCGAGCATAATATTTAATTATTACTCCCCAAGTAACTTAAATAATTAAAAGATGCTGCTAACACTTAAAAGGTATATTAGTTATTAATTTCAAGATTATAAATGCAACTTTAATAGATTTACACCAAATTGTACGAAAGCAGCGCAAAATTTAATTCTATGGATTATTCAAACTCGTAAATGTACTCTGGTTAGTTTCCACAAGGATCCTAGAACTCAAAATCCTTATCGAAAAGTCAATGAAATTTTCTGGTTATAACTTTTGACTAATTTAGTAGGTCTTTTAGGCAACGTATGACAGTAAAAGCCTTCCGAAGGCTTTAAGGCCTATTGTGTATCTCTGGAAATTTTAGAGTTGATTGAAGTCTTTAATGTATTTGGGATTTTGTTCTAACAATTAAAATTTTTAGGATCGATTGGTTCTTCTTCTTTGGGATTCCATTCCTTACGAACGATGGTCGCCCATTGTAATGTTTTCCAATCCTTTTTCTAAGTGGATTAATCCACATGTTTGATCATATATTTCCTTTTTCAATCTCCTTTTGTAATAATTTATTGCCCTGAAAAATGCTAAACCGGGTAAACCCATGAATATCAGATTTGATTGAAAGCTCGAGTGAGCAAGTCAAATTTCGATTTGGTGTTTGTATAGAAAGTTCAGTTTTACCTCACCGATATTTTGGGTAAGTTTTACTTTTCGTATTACTTGCTTAATTCGTGTATACCACGGATTGGTTGAGGTCGAGGTTTTGCTATTCGATGCAGCGTCGCAATTCTTAGAGATACAAAGTGATTTTTTTACTTTTGGAGGTCTACTTGTCTTTTTATGTTTCTTCATTAGCGATAATATTAAGGCAAGTGGCTACGAGTTCCTGTTTAATCGTTGTAGCCGATATTATATTTCATTCGAACGAGAGAGGAAGCAATTTCTTTGATTTTCTGAAGCAGCGCTCTTTTGCCTCCGATAATAAAAAGAAAGCTAGTTTTTATTTCTATCTGGGCATCGCCACTAAATTATAACTTTAGAAGTTCTATTCCAAATGTGATGGAAATTTGCCGTGAGGCAAAAATTTTATTATACTTTGTCAGTTCTTTTATCTTCTTCCGTATTTGAAGCTCTTCAATTGATGTAAATTCTGTCTTCTTTCAAACTGTTTTTGTTTCTCATTATCTGCGTTTTTTCTTGCCAATTTTGGAATTTTGCTTTCTTGTCTTGGGGCTTTCCTATTTCAAAAGCTTCCATCAGATTGACATCTACTTCAAGTTCATTTTTCGGGAATATTTGTACTTTTTCTTTTAGGTTTGTAACATTAGGTTTGTAACAATTGTTTGGGTTCGTTGTGGTTTTCTCCTGTACCAATTTTTTTTTCTAGGGTTCATCTCTTACTGCATATTCCCGTTATTTCTTTCTTTTCTGATGGGTTTAAGCAAGGGGTAAATAACTCGAAAATTTTGTGTACACTTGTTTGGAATTCCCTTGGAATTCCTTGGCAATCAATCCCTGAAATTCTATGGAAATCCCTGGAATTCCTTGCAAATTATTGGAATTCTTGGAAATCGTTGGAATTCTTTGGAAATCGTTGGAATTCTTGGAAATCTTTAGAATTTCGAGTCTTGTGTACAAAAATTTACTGGATATTTACCTCTTGGCTTTAAGTATATCTTTCAGTTTAAGATCTCTTGTTTCGTTATTTTGTTACTCTTAAATGTATCCTTTTGTTCAAGTATTGATTGTGTGTTGTTTTTGGTCAATTGAAACATTCCTCTTAGTCTTTGGTTCCTTTTTCCCCTATCTGCTTGTCCTTTGCGGTTTTATTTCCGTTCTCTAAACACTATTCGTTGTTTGTTTGTTAATGCAACTATTACTAATTTATATTCTATTTAATGTCAGTTTCTTTTATGGTTTTTTTACCTATGTACAGAGAACCTCAATTCGAGTAAATCCCTCCCAAATCGTAGCTCTCTATGGCGAAAGCAGCATTTTCCTATCTTATTCGTCTTCTCAGGTCAATCTTTTAATCGACTCAATATTTACCAACGGGTAAGTATGTATAAAATTTTGTGCACACTGATTTGGAATTCCTTTGGAAATCTCGGAAATTTCTTGGAAATCATAAAAATTCTTTAGATGGAAACTAGTTTGAAAATCAAGGGCGGATCCAGGTAAAGTTCATGTAGAGGGTAAATGAAGATGGTGAAGAGAGTGTAAAATATATTTTGATAAGAATTTAGGTATATTTTTTAAATTTAAAAATTTGTTTGTAGATTTTGTAGGTTTTTGTCATGACAGGATTCCCACTCGCCTGGAAAATCTGAAAAGGTCAGGAAATTTAAGACTTCTCTAATTCTGTCAGAAGAAAATCAGAGAATTCCTAATTTTTACTGCCAAGTCAGGAAAATTATTATTTCAGTCAGGGAAATCAATTTTTAATTTAAAAGAAAAATTGCAATTTTCTTTAAGTAAAAACTAAATGTTTTTAAATAAACATTAAATTTTTTTAATTAAAAATTAAATTCTTTTAATTTTAAATTAAAAAGGATATTAATTTTAATGGAATTTTAAAATTAAGATTTTTTATGTTACGATTTATCGAAATGTCAGGGAAAATTATTTTATTTTATTTATTTTTATTATTAATTTTTAATTTATTTTTAATTTATTTAAAATTGTTATTCTGAAACGTCAGGGAATTTCATTTGGAAAGTTGAGTGGGAACCCTGCATGAGGAGAGGGTTAGATACACACGGTTGCCCTCCCTCCTTCCTGCTGCCTTTACCAGGCAAACTTTATAAAATGGAAAATTCAATGAAATTCAGAATATTTTAGGTAGGTCAAGGAAGTTTCAAAAAATTTAAATAGCTCATCTGGAGTATAAAATTTCCTAAAATTTTTCTTCTACTAGGAAACTAGGGATAAATCATTAGAAAACTCCGGTGTACTAGTAATGAGATATCTGTAGATATTCGGTGAAATTTCAGATAATCTTAAGGAGTTTCAGAATCAAGAAATGCATGGAAATTTTACGAAATTCAAGAGAATGTTGAGGAATAGGAAAATTTAAGGAAACAGAAAATTCTAGGATATTTTGAAAAAAGAAAAATACAAGAAAATCTAACAAAATATCAAAAAATTCTATGAAATCTTTAAAAATCCAAAAAAATTTCAGAAAATTTCGGGATCTTAAGAAATTGTAAAAAATGAGGAATCCGAAAAAATGAAGAAAATTCTAAGATACTTATCTTAAGAAATCTCGGGAAATCTTCATAAAGTCGAGGAAATTTCAAAAAATTGAAAAAAAGCCCTTCTATAGTATTCTTATGATTTCCTTGTATTTCCTATTAAGAATTTCTGAGATTTCCTCAAATTTCCCTTCACTAGTACACAAGAGCAGATTCACGAAAAATTCATGGAAATTTTAACAAAATTTTGTAATTTTATTGCTTTTGATGGGTTATTGGGGGAGTGGGGTTACAGCGTTACCTCCCCCTTGTTGGAAATCATTGAAAGATTATTTGAAATTTCATAGAAATCATTGGAATTCCGATTCCTGTGAACAAAATTATTTTGAGATATTGACCCTTTGCGATTTCCTTTTCTTATTTTAGTAATTAATTAAGGCTGGAGAAGAATATTATGGAAATATAAGTTGAGTTGGTTTTGGATCTTGAGTTTTCAGCAAAAATTGCTATTTTACAAAAGGGCCATTAAGAACCATTTCTAATGTCTTATTTAGGTCTATTCGATATAGGGCTTAAAGAGATTTGAAGTATCAGCACATAAAATACGATTGTCCATGTTGTTCCAAACGGAACGGTGTTTCACCGTTTAAAATTGAAATTTGACGATGGTATTTAAATTAAATTAAATAATGTATGTATAATATGTAATTAAAATTATTATATTGCTGAAATTGTAGCGAAGATAATTTTATGTTTGTTGCATTAGTTATTTAACAAATTCTACAAATATTTGTTAATCCTACAATGCTATTTCGCTAAATTCCACAATATTGAATCTGTAAAAAACTTCAACAAAGTTTAAATTCAAATTCGAATTAGTTTAACAATTTTGCACGCTTTCCTGCAGAAACTAAATAGAAAGAGCGCTTTAATTTTAAGAAATGGGCGAAGCTGAATCCGGTGCAAGGCTGAACTGCTACAATTCGAATTCAGAGATAGTTTAACGTGGAATCTTAACCACGCCATCGCCAGCTCAAAATATTTTGGGAGCTTTGCAGAATCAAACGCCTCGGTGCTATTTATTAGACAATAATATGCAAAACTATCTACCTGCATCATATCAATATTAGCTAGCAAATACGTGTTTGTAAAATTTATGGTTATATAGCATTCGTTACCCAAGCGTTGTGAAATTAACAGCAAAGCACGTGTTTGTGCAATAGGTACTATGAATAATTTCACGTTTTCCACTTTGCTAAAGCAATATTATGAAATTTTCCTAACATTTCAAAATTAAAAATAAATGCGAAGTAAAGTTTTTAATCAGAAAGAGAATAATTTATAAATCAACAATTTTTGGGTACTTCGTTTCTTCTACTTTTTGCAGATGATTTCTTTTTTGTGAGGGAAAATGTTTTTCTTGCAATACAAATATTTAAGAAAGGAATTTGAATATTTTAAGATAGATAGCGATATTTTCAGTTAATGGATTTTTTACGTTTTGTTATTCTAACATTCATTTTCTATTTTGTTAGGGAAACCTAAGAAACAGAGCAGAAATGGGAGGCGCCACTAATTGATGAAGTTAATTTATCAACTTTACTCGACGATGCCGGGAAATTAAACTCGTCTTTATATAAACCTTGTATAAAAACAACGTCGGTTAATCTTTCGACTTCTGCTGTTGTAGCCAAAGCTTTTCGTATTATTATCAAACGGTTTAACGGTTTTTATGAAGCGCTAGATATGAAATATGGGTTAGTGTAGCAGCCTTTAGCAAAAAATTATTTTTTTGCACTTCGCACTCTCGTTTCGCTCATTTTTAAATTGAACGAACATATCAACAAATTTTACTTTTTACTGGCTAGTGGTGACTCGAAGCACAATTTTTGAAAAATTATCCTTGTTTCGTGGTAACGAATGCGACACGACTTCCTCGTTGTACGAATTCAGTTAACCTTACTAAAAAAATATAATTATGCAGCTCCACATGCGAAGTCGCATAAATTGTACGGTTTGAACGTTTCTTTAAAAAATCTTAAGAAAATTTCAATGTACGGGTAATGTTTACTCCAGCTGAAAAATTTCAGCGCTTACTGCACTAGAAAATTAAATTGCTGTTATTATCGTTCAAAATGATAACTCATTTGCCGCATAATATAATACCCCGTATTATTTTGGTATAGAACGTTAAAATTCGTTAAATATTTTTTTAATCAGATTGGCTCTTTGTAAACCGAACGCAAACGTCAGCTGCCGTACGCGCAAATTTGATACTTCAACTTTAATTGTTAAGTTTTTCAAAAAAGACGAGAAAAAATCCGTCACGATGTGTTCGAAAAATTACAGGTTTTAAATTCTGTGTGAATGCATGTAAAACATGCTTATCCTTGTGGAACAGATTCTAAAATAAAGCAATGATTTAAATTATTTGTTTGCGTGGTACACCGAGAGAAACATTTTTAGGTGTACCTAACGAAAGTTTTAGATTTGTAAGAATGATTTCTTTGAGTATTAATTTAATTTTTGATTGTAATTAAAATCAAGCGAGTCGTACGATTGGTCTAAATAAATTCGTAAATTTAAACAAAGACAAGTTTGATTAAACCAAAAGTGCTTTAAGTTGAAAACAAACTTTTAGTTTGTTGAACTGATCTACGTTTCAAATGAGTTTGTAACGAAATACCAACACCTAATTCTATAATTAAAGCGTTTTCAATTAAATGGTTTCTAGAAGTGCTTCCATTTGTTCCAGTTTTCACAAATTAGTTGGATTTTACGTTATGAAAATATATTCTCATCGAAGTGCCCTAACATTCGAATTTCTTCGATTTGGCGATCTGGCAACGCGAAAATTTACATTTAAAACGAATTTAATTAAAAAAACGAAACAGCGAAAGGTGAAATTCATTATTCGTTCCGTTCGGGTTGTCAGTTTTTTGTGTTTATTTGAGTCGAGGATTTTTCATGTTGCTAGCAGTGGAACTCAGATTAATGGAACAAGAAAAGCTAAGCTAACAACTTCTTCTATCTATAAACGATCAATGATAGTACATTTGCGAGCTTTTAGGTTAACGGAATATAAAAAATTAAGTTGAACTCTTGTCACAGCTTTTGGGTTTCTTCTACCCCTTGGCTTTTAATGAAACATTTTTGCGAGTAAACGATTTGCTCTTAATTTTTGTTGCTCGTTAATTGAATAATTTTGTTGAAAAATTTGAATAACGATGGAGTTGAGTTGTATTAAAGGGTTGTCGAATTGTATATGAAAATTTCAGCAACTTAATTAAAACGAGTCTCGATTTGCATAAAAGGGTTTCTAAAAATAATTTTTTTAATTCGTTTCTTGCAAGAAGGAATAACAAGGAGAACAACTCTTTACTGACTTAATCAGTTGTACATCTCTTTAAATTATGCCCACACGAGAATATTTGCATGCAGATTTACAACTTCAAACAAAGTGAAATCACTAAAACATATAAATAAATGTTCCCTAGACTTAATAATGGAATTTTTTAACACTTTTCTGTTGATTTTTAATGCATTATGCTTACTTGTACTAATTAATATTGTTAGAAACGCTATATTGGGAAATTAATTTATTTTCCATACGAAAATGACCATATATGCATGGCGTACCAATTAACAGTCTTCGTATTTGTTCATATTATTAATAAAGCGAATTAAAAAGTTTTCAATTAAAATATACGCTTACTAGCTTTAAAGTCAACAAACCGCAGATTTTTAATTAACGAAAGGTCAACAATTGATAAATCAATTTGTTATTACTTTATCAATTTACATTTCAATTATTAAAACTAGTTACATTGTAACAACTTTCCAAGTAAATTCAAACATTTTCAGGAGTTCCTGCCAGTACTTTTTGAAGTAAATAAAACAGCAGCCTTTCGAAAGGTTTGGCCCCCCTATAGTATCCCTCTGGCTAAATAAAATATTAATTAAACAAACTATCCATGTCATATCATTCCAAGATGTCCATTTAATTAAATTTTTTGCAAAAGACTATTTCAGTTAGAAAATACAAAGAAAGAAGTAAAAGAAAAGAAAGACTCGGGGCATTGCTGAAACAACAAACTAAAGCAGTTAAAACGTTTTCTCGATTTTCTTTAATTATACTTTGTAGGTGCATTATGAACGGCTCGCTTATAAGTCTAAATGAATAAAATTTTGCTGCTTTTTCCTTGAAGCAAAATTTAAATAATAATTACAGAAATAACGTTAATTAAAGTAAAATTATTAAATGTTTAGCTGCATATAGAAGTGATAAATTTATGTTTTACGGTTAGGTAGTTGTGCACGTAAAGTGTAATCAAAATTAATTACTAGTAAAGGTGTAAAAGTAGTAAATAAATATTATCTAATTAAGTTTAATAATAATTATATAAGAAACTGGTCGGAGTATTCACCGACCCTATCAGCACTAATTGTTAGTGATCTCCGGTGTGCCATTTCAATTTACTAAACTAATAAACTAGAAAATTATACACTTTGCCTTGAATTCGTTTGCAATTATTAAAACTTAATTTAATAATCATAATAGATTTATTGACATTTATAAATAATAAATAAATGTCAAGGCAATAAGATGTTCGATTATAAAAATGTAATTTTTCACGGTTCTGTTTTGCACTCGAGCACATCGAACGTATTAATTGTTTAAGTTTTTCTTGTATGCTTCCATTTACTTTTCATACCTGTTAAATTAAAAACTTGGTTTAATTTATCGCGATAATTTGTTTATAAAGAATATAATAATAATACAAGGAAACCCGCTTGCTATCGACTCAAATTGTAATACATACCACAATGTTTATAACATATAATTTAAATCAAACGTTGGTATTGTACATAATTTGTAGTGGTACATAATGACAGATTAATAACCATAAAGTTAGTTACTGATAGATAAATGCATTAGTGCAACACAGTCAGCGTATTGCAACATTGAGTGTTGTAGCTTATGCATAAAATAAAATATTAGTTTTATAATTTCATGTACAAATTGCCTACATGGACAATATATACTAATAAAGTTTTCCAATCACGTACACACATCAAACCATATATTGCTATGACTCCTAAGTTAATTTTACACCTTTCGTGTAATCTTTCATACATACATATAAAATATGAAAAAAAAAATTCATAATAATAATGTTTTTTTGTAAAAGCTTGCTATTGTCATCCATGAGGCTCTGCACATTCTAATGCTCCTTTTTCATCCCAAACTTCTGTCTTTGATGTACCATTTCATCGCTAAATAAATATACCATATTGTTATGTTAGTTTTTATTTTCCAAATCCAAATTTCAAATTTGATTTTGATTTAATAATAATTATGATTATTGATTAGGTACAATAAAGATTAAAAAGAATTCAAAAAACTTAATTTTTTTGGACTTCAAAAAAATGTAGTCTATTCCAAACCAAAGTGGTATACTGAGAGTTTTTTTCTTCAGTTATTCGGTTTTATGGGATGTAGCGGGCTAAAAAAATATTGCTATCATTTTTTAGTTTATTATTGTCTAATTGTAAAGCTATACAAAACATATTACAATAATAATTTAATCTAAATATAAATTTCATTTGATAATTTTAAACGCAGACCATTGTATTATAGAAAAAGAACTCAAAATAAAAAATTTTAAGTAAATTTGTGGTTTTTAGTATGTATTTATGGTTAAATTCAAAAAATATAAGAATAATACAATACGTAGAAAATCAAAATTCAAAAAATTTAAAAAGGAGACAATTAACACATAACAGGTCTGGATTAAGAAAATTTGAAAAAATGAAAATTTCGTAATACGAAGTACAATATAACGTTATTTCATGGTTATTGCCATTCTTCAGTTGCACGCATCGATTACGATTACATTGTAAAATAAGAAGAAAAAATTTTTCAAACTAAACAAAATTATCGACTAAATTGTACAAAATTGACTTACCATAACCTCCAAAGATTATCAAAACTGAACTTGTTACACGAGGTATGAATAATTTAAAAATGATTTGAACTAAGAAATTCGTTTACCTAGCACTGCTAGTTTGAAATCCGAAGGCACTGCCCTCTTAATATGATTTCTAAAAACTTTGAAAAAATTCAAAATTCAAAAATTTACCACGTTTTTTAACCGTGAGGCGTAAAACTAGAAAAAGAACTCAAAATAAAAAATTTTAAGTAAATTTGTGGTTTTTAGTATGTATTTATGGTTAAATTCAAAAAATATAAGAATAATACAATACGTAGAAAATCAAAATTCAAAAAATTTAAAAAGGAGACAATTAACACATAACAGGTCTGGATTAAGAAAATTTGAAAAAATGAAAATTTCGTAATACGAAGTACAATATAACGTTATTTCATGGTTATTGCCATTCTTCAGTTGCACGCATCGATTACGATTACATTGTAAAATAAGAAGAAAAAATTTTTCAAACTAAACAAAATTATCGACTAAATTGTACAAAATTGACTTACCATAACCTCCAAAGATTATCAAAACTGAACTTGTTACACGAGGTATGAATAATTTAAAAATGATTTGAACTAAGAAATTCGTTTACCTAGCACTGCTAGTTTGAAATCCGAAGGCACTGCCCTCTTAATATGATTTCTAAAAACTTTGAAAAAATTCAAAATTCAAAAATTTACCACGTTTTTTAACCGTGAGGCGTAAAACTAGAAAAAGAACTCAAAATAAAAAATTTTAAGTAAATTTGTGGTTTTTAGTATGTATTTATGGTTAAATTCAAAAAATATAAGAATAATACAATACGTAGAAAATCAAAATTCAAAAAATTTAAAAAGGAGACAATTAACACATAACAGGTCTGGATTAAGAAAATTTGAAAAAATGAAAATTTCGTAATACGAAGTACAATATAACGTTATTTCATGGTTATTGCCATTCTTCAGTTGCACGCATCGATTACGATTACATTGTAAAATAAGAAGAAAAAATTTTTCAAACTAAACAAAATTATCGACTAAATTGTACAAAATTGACTTACCATAACCTCCAAAGATTATCAAAACTGAACTTGTTACACGAGGTATGAATAATTTAAAAATGATTTGAACTAAGAAATTCGTTTACCTAGCACTGCTAGTTTGAAATCCGAAGGCACTGCCCTCTTAATATGATTTCTAAAAACTTTGAAAAAATTCAAAATTCAAAAATTTACCACGTTTTTTAACCGTGAGGCGTAAAACTAGAAAAAGAACTCAAAATAAAAAATTTTAAGTAAATTTGTGGTTTTTAGTATGTATTTATGGTTAAATTCAAAAAATATAAGAATAATACAATACGTAGAAAATCAAAATTCAAAAAATTTAAAAAGGAGACAATTAACACATAACAGGTCTGGATTAAGAAAATTTGAAAAAATGAAAATTTCGTAATACGAAGTACAATATAACGTTATTTCATGGTTATTGCCATTCTTCAGTTGCACGCATCGATTACGATTACATTGTAAAATAAGAAGAAAAAATTTTTCAAACTAAACAAAATTATCGACTAAATTGTACAAAATTGACTTACCATAACCTCCAAAGATTATCAAAACTGAACTTGTTACACGAGGTATGAATAATTTAAAAATGATTTGAACTAAGAAATTCGTTTACCTAGCACTGCTAGTTTGAAATCCGAAGGCACTGCCCTCTTAATATGATTTCTAAAAACTTTGAAAAAATTCAAAATTCAAAAATTTACCACGTTTTTTAACCGTGAGGCGTAAAACTAGAAAAAGAACTCAAAATAAAAAATTTTAAGTAAATTTGTGGTTTTTAGTATGTATTTATGGTTAAATTCAAAAAATATAAGAATAATACAATACGTAGAAAATCAAAATTCAAAAAATTTAAAAAGGAGACAATTAACACATAACAGGTCTGGATTAAGAAAATTTGAAAAAATGAAAATTTCGTAATACGAAGTACAATATAACGTTATTTCATGGTTATTGCCATTCTTCAGTTGCACGCATCGATTACGATTACATTGTAAAATAAGAAGAAAAAATTTTTCAAACTAAACAAAATTATCGACTAAATTGTACAAAATTGACTTACCATAACCTCCAAAGATTATCAAAACTGAACTTGTTACACGAGGTATGAATAATTTAAAAATGATTTGAACTAAGAAATTCGTTTACCTAGCACTGCTAGTTTGAAATCCGAAGGCACTGCCCTCTTAATATGATTTCTAAAAACTTTGAAAAAATTCAAAATTCAAAAATTTACCACGTTTTTTAACCGTGAGGCGTAAAACTAGAAAAAGAACTCAAAATAAAAAATTTTAAGTAAATTTGTGGTTTTTAGTATGTATTTATGGTTAAATTCAAAAAATATAAGAATAATACAATACGTAGAAAATCAAAATTCAAAAAATTTAAAAAGGAGACAATTAACACATAACAGGTCTGGATTAAGAAAATTTGAAAAAATGAAAATTTCGTAATACGAAGTACAATATAACGTTATTTCATGGTTATTGCCATTCTTCAGTTGCACGCATCGATTACGATTACATTGTAAAATAAGAAGAAAAAATTTTTCAAACTAAACAAAATTATCGACTAAATTGTACAAAATTGACTTACCATAACCTCCAAAGATTATCAAAACTGAACTTGTTACACGAGGTATGAATAATTTAAAAATGATTTGAACTAAGAAATTCGTTTACCTAGCACTGCTAGTTTGAAATCCGAAGGCACTGCCCTCTTAATATGATTTCTAAAAACTTTGAAAAAATTCAAAATTCAAAAATTTACCACGTTTTTTAACCGTGAGGCGTAAAACTAGAAAAAGAACTCAAAATAAAAAATTTTAAGTAAATTTGTGGTTTTTAGTATGTATTTATGGTTAAATTCAAAAAATATAAGAATAATACAATACGTAGAAAATCAAAATTCAAAAAATTTAAAAAGGAGACAATTAACACATAACAGGTCTGGATTAAGAAAATTTGAAAAAATGAAAATTTCGTAATACGAAGTACAATATAACGTTATTTCATGGTTATTGCCATTCTTCAGTTGCACGCATCGATTACGATTACATTGTAAAATAAGAAGAAAAAATTTTTCAAACTAAACAAAATTATCGACTAAATTGTACAAAATTGACTTACCATAACCTCCAAAGATTATCAAAACTGAACTTGTTACACGAGGTATGAATAATTTAAAAATGATTTGAACTAAGAAATTCGTTTACCTAGCACTGCTAGTTTGAAATCCGAAGGCACTGCCCTCTTAATATGATTTCTAAAAACTTTGAAAAAATTCAAAATTCAAAAATTTACCACGTTTTTTAACCGTGAGGCGTAAAACTAGAAAAAGAACTCAAAATAAAAAATTTTAAGTAAATTTGTGGTTTTTAGTATGTATTTATGGTTAAATTCAAAAAATATAAGAATAATACAATACGTAGAAAATCAAAATTCAAAAAATTTAAAAAGGAGACAATTAACACATAACAGGTCTGGATTAAGAAAATTTGAAAAAATGAAAATTTCGTAATACGAAGTACAATATAACGTTATTTCATGGTTATTGCCATTCTTCAGTTGCACGCATCGATTACGATTACATTGTAAAATAAGAAGAAAAAATTTTTCAAACTAAACAAAATTATCGACTAAATTGTACAAAATTGACTTACCATAACCTCCAAAGATTATCAAAACTGAACTTGTTACACGAGGTATGAATAATTTAAAAATGATTTGAACTAAGAAATTCGTTTACCTAGCACTGCTAGTTTGAAATCCGAAGGCACTGCCCTCTTAATATGATTTCTAAAAACTTTGAAAAAATTCAAAATTCAAAAATTTACCACGTTTTTTAACCGTGAGGCGTAAAACTAGAAAAAGAACTCAAAATAAAAAATTTTAAGTAAATTTGTGGTTTTTAGTATGTATTTATGGTTAAATTCAAAAAATATAAGAATAATACAATACGTAGAAAATCAAAATTCAAAAAATTTAAAAAGGAGACAATTAACACATAACAGGTCTGGATTAAGAAAATTTGAAAAAATGAAAATTTCGTAATACGAAGTACAATATAACGTTATTTCATGGTTATTGCCATTCTTCAGTTGCACGCATCGATTACGATTACATTGTAAAATAAGAAGAAAAAATTTTTCAAACTAAACAAAATTATCGACTAAATTGTACAAAATTGACTTACCATAACCTCCAAAGATTATCAAAACTGAACTTGTTACACGAGGTATGAATAATTTAAAAATGATTTGAACTAAGAAATTCGTTTACCTAGCACTGCTAGTTTGAAATCCGAAGGCACTGCCCTCTTAATATGATTTCTAAAAACTTTGAAAAAATTCAAAATTCAAAAATTTACCACGTTTTTTAACCGTGAGGCGTAAAACTAGAAAAAGAACTCAAAATAAAAAATTTTAAGTAAATTTGTGGTTTTTAGTATGTATTTATGGTTAAATTCAAAAAATATAAGAATAATACAATACGTAGAAAATCAAAATTCAAAAAATTTAAAAAGGAGACAATTAACACATAACAGGTCTGGATTAAGAAAATTTGAAAAAATGAAAATTTCGTAATACGAAGTACAATATAACGTTATTTCATGGTTATTGCCATTCTTCAGTTGCACGCATCGATTACGATTACATTGTAAAATAAGAAGAAAAAATTTTTCAAACTAAACAAAATTATCGACTAAATTGTACAAAATTGACTTACCATAACCTCCAAAGATTATCAAAACTGAACTTGTTACACGAGGTATGAATAATTTAAAAATGATTTGAACTAAGAAATTCGTTTACCTAGCACTGCTAGTTTGAAATCCGAAGGCACTGCCCTCTTAATATGATTTCTAAAAACTTTGAAAAAATTCAAAATTCAAAAATTTACCACGTTTTTTAACCGTGAGGCGTAAAACTAGAAAAAGAACTCAAAATAAAAAATTTTAAGTAAATTTGTGGTTTTTAGTATGTATTTATGGTTAAATTCAAAAAATATAAGAATAATACAATACGTAGAAAATCAAAATTCAAAAAATTTAAAAAGGAGACAATTAACACATAACAGGTCTGGATTAAGAAAATTTGAAAAAATGAAAATTTCGTAATACGAAGTACAATATAACGTTATTTCATGGTTATTGCCATTCTTCAGTTGCACGCATCGATTACGATTACATTGTAAAATAAGAAGAAAAAATTTTTCAAACTAAACAAAATTATCGACTAAATTGTACAAAATTGACTTACCATAACCTCCAAAGATTATCAAAACTGAACTTGTTACACGAGGTATGAATAATTTAAAAATGATTTGAACTAAGAAATTCGTTTACCTAGCACTGCTAGTTTGAAATCCGAAGGCACTGCCCTCTTAATATGATTTCTAAAAACTTTGAAAAAATTCAAAATTCAAAAATTTACCACGTTTTTTAACCGTGAGGCGTAAAACTAGAAAAAGAACTCAAAATAAAAAATTTTAAGTAAATTTGTGGTTTTTAGTATGTATTTATGGTTAAATTCAAAAAATATAAGAATAATACAATACGTAGAAAATCAAAATTCAAAAAATTTAAAAAGGAGACAATTAACACATAACAGGTCTGGATTAAGAAAATTTGAAAAAATGAAAATTTCGTAATACGAAGTACAATATAACGTTATTTCATGGTTATTGCCATTCTTCAGTTGCACGCATCGATTACGATTACATTGTAAAATAAGAAGAAAAAATTTTTCAAACTAAACAAAATTATCGACTAAATTGTACAAAATTGACTTACCATAACCTCCAAAGATTATCAAAACTGAACTTGTTACACGAGGTATGAATAATTTAAAAATGATTTGAACTAAGAAATTCGTTTACCTAGCACTGCTAGTTTGAAATCCGAAGGCACTGCCCTCTTAATATGATTTCTAAAAACTTTGAAAAAATTCAAAATTCAAAAATTTACCACGTTTTTTAACCGTGAGGCGTAAAACTAGAAAAAGAACTCAAAATAAAAAATTTTAAGTAAATTTGTGGTTTTTAGTATGTATTTATGGTTAAATTCAAAAAATATAAGAATAATACAATACGTAGAAAATCAAAATTCAAAAAATTTAAAAAGGAGACAATTAACACATAACAGGTCTGGATTAAGAAAATTTGAAAAAATGAAAATTTCGTAATACGAAGTACAATATAACGTTATTTCATGGTTATTGCCATTCTTCAGTTGCACGCATCGATTACGATTACATTGTAAAATAAGAAGAAAAAATTTTTCAAACTAAACAAAATTATCGACTAAATTGTACAAAATTGACTTACCATAACCTCCAAAGATTATCAAAACTGAACTTGTTACACGAGGTATGAATAATTTAAAAATGATTTGAACTAAGAAATTCGTTTACCTAGCACTGCTAGTTTGAAATCCGAAGGCACTGCCCTCTTAATATGATTTCTAAAAACTTTGAAAAAATTCAAAATTCAAAAATTTACCACGTTTTTTAACCGTGAGGCGTAAAACTAGAAAAAGAACTCAAAATAAAAAATTTTAAGTAAATTTGTGGTTTTTAGTATGTATTTATGGTTAAATTCAAAAAATATAAGAATAATACAATACGTAGAAAATCAAAATTCAAAAAATTTAAAAAGGAGACAATTAACACATAACAGGTCTGGATTAAGAAAATTTGAAAAAATGAAAATTTCGTAATACGAAGTACAATATAACGTTATTTCATGGTTATTGCCATTCTTCAGTTGCACGCATCGATTACGATTACATTGTAAAATAAGAAGAAAAAATTTTTCAAACTAAACAAAATTATCGACTAAATTGTACAAAATTGACTTACCATAACCTCCAAAGATTATCAAAACTGAACTTGTTACACGAGGTATGAATAATTTAAAAATGATTTGAACTAAGAAATTCGTTTACCTAGCACTGCTAGTTTGAAATCCGAAGGCACTGCCCTCTTAATATGATTTCTAAAAACTTTGAAAAAATTCAAAATTCAAAAATTTACCACGTTTTTTAACCGTGAGGCGTAAAACTAGAAAAAGAACTCAAAATAAAAAATTTTAAGTAAATTTGTGGTTTTTAGTATGTATTTATGGTTAAATTCAAAAAATATAAGAATAATACAATACGTAGAAAATCAAAATTCAAAAAATTTAAAAAGGAGACAATTAACACATAACAGGTCTGGATTAAGAAAATTTGAAAAAATGAAAATTTCGTAATACGAAGTACAATATAACGTTATTTCATGGTTATTGCCATTCTTCAGTTGCACGCATCGATTACGATTACATTGTAAAATAAGAAGAAAAAATTTTTCAAACTAAACAAAATTATCGACTAAATTGTACAAAATTGACTTACCATAACCTCCAAAGATTATCAAAACTGAACTTGTTACACGAGGTATGAATAATTTAAAAATGATTTGAACTAAGAAATTCGTTTACCTAGCACTGCTAGTTTGAAATCCGAAGGCACTGCCCTCTTAATATGATTTCTAAAAACTTTGAAAAAATTCAAAATTCAAAAATTTACCACGTTTTTTAACCGTGAGGCGTAAAACTAGAAAAAGAACTCAAAATAAAAAATTTTAAGTAAATTTGTGGTTTTTAGTATGTATTTATGGTTAAATTCAAAAAATATAAGAATAATACAATACGTAGAAAATCAAAATTCAAAAAATTTAAAAAGGAGACAATTAACACATAACAGGTCTGGATTAAGAAAATTTGAAAAAATGAAAATTTCGTAATACGAAGTACAATATAACGTTATTTCATGGTTATTGCCATTCTTCAGTTGCACGCATCGATTACGATTACATTGTAAAATAAGAAGAAAAAATTTTTCAAACTAAACAAAATTATCGACTAAATTGTACAAAATTGACTTACCATAACCTCCAAAGATTATCAAAACTGAACTTGTTACACGAGGTATGAATAATTTAAAAATGATTTGAACTAAGAAATTCGTTTACCTAGCACTGCTAGTTTGAAATCCGAAGGCACTGCCCTCTTAATATGATTTCTAAAAACTTTGAAAAAATTCAAAATTCAAAAATTTACCACGTTTTTTAACCGTGAGGCGTAAAACTAGAAAAAGAACTCAAAATAAAAAATTTTAAGTAAATTTGTGGTTTTTAGTATGTATTTATGGTTAAATTCAAAAAATATAAGAATAATACAATACGTAGAAAATCAAAATTCAAAAAATTTAAAAAGGAGACAATTAACACATAACAGGTCTGGATTAAGAAAATTTGAAAAAATGAAAATTTCGTAATACGAAGTACAATATAACGTTATTTCATGGTTATTGCCATTCTGGCGTGGTAAAAAACGTGGTAAATTTTTGAATTTTGAATTTTTTCAAAGTTTTTAGAAATCATATTAAGAGGGCAGTGCCTTCGGATTTCAAACTAGCAGTGCTAGGTAAACGAATTTCTTAGTTCAAATCATTTTTAAATTATTCATACCTCGTGTAACAAGTTCAGTTTTGATAATCTTTGGAGGTTATGGTAAGTCAATTTTGTACAATTTAGTCGATAATTTTGTTTAGTTTGAAAAATTTTTTCTTCTTATTTTACAATGTAATCGTAATCGATGCGTGCAACTGAAGAATGGCAATAACCATGAAATAACGTTATATTGTACTTCGTATTACGAAATTTTCATTTTTTCAAATTTTCTTAATCCAGACCTGTTATGTGTTAATTGTCTCCTTTTTAAATTTTTTGAATTTTGATTTTCTACGTATTGTATTATTCTTATATTTTTTGAATTTAACCATAAATACATACTAAAAACCACAAATTTACTTAAAATTTTTTATTTTGAGTTCTTTTTCTAGTTTTACGCCTCACGGTTAAAAAACGTGGTAAATTTTTGAATTTTGAATTTTTTCAAAGTTTTTAGAAATCATATTAAGAGGGCAGTGCCTTCGGATTTCAAACTAGCAGTGCTAGGTAAACGAATTTCTTAGTTCAAATCATTTTTAAATTATTCATACCTCGTGTAACAAGTTCAGTTTTGATAATCTTTGGAGGTTATGGTAAGTCAATTTTGTACAATTTAGTCGATAATTTTGTTTAGTTTGAAAAATTTTTTCTTCTTATTTTACAATGTAATCGTAATCGATGCGTGCAACTGAAGAATGGCAATAACCATGAAATAACGTTATATTGTACTTCGTATTACGAAATTTTCATTTTTTCAAATTTTCTTAATCCAGACCTGTTATGTGTTAATTGTCTCCTTTTTAAATTTTTTGAATTTTGATTTTCTACGTATTGTATTATTCTTATATTTTTTGAATTTAACCATAAATACATACTAAAAACCACAAATTTACTTAAAATTTTTTATTTTGAGTTCTTTTTCTAGTTTTACGCCTCACGGTTAAAAAACGTGGTAAATTTTTGAATTTTGAATTTTTTCAAAGTTTTTAGAAATCATATTAAGAGGGCAGTGCCTTCGGATTTCAAACTAGCAGTGCTAGGTAAACGAATTTCTTAGTTCAAATCATTTTTAAATTATTCATACCTCGTGTAACAAGTTCAGTTTTGATAATCTTTGGAGGTTATGGTAAGTCAATTTTGTACAATTTAGTCGATAATTTTGTTTAGTTTGAAAAATTTTTTCTTCTTATTTTACAATGTAATCGTAATCGATGCGTGCAACTGAAGAATGGCAATAACCATGAAATAACGTTATATTGTACTTCGTATTACGAAATTTTCATTTTTTCAAATTTTCTTAATCCAGACCTGTTATGTGTTAATTGTCTCCTTTTTAAATTTTTTGAATTTTGATTTTCTACGTATTGTATTATTCTTATATTTTTTGAATTTAACCATAAATACATACTAAAAACCACAAATTTACTTAAAATTTTTTATTTTGAGTTCTTTTTCTAGTTTTACGCCTCACGGTTAAAAAACGTGGTAAATTTTTGAATTTTGAATTTTTTCAAAGTTTTTAGAAATCATATTAAGAGGGCAGTGCCTTCGGATTTCAAACTAGCAGTGCTAGGTAAACGAATTTCTTAGTTCAAATCATTTTTAAATTATTCATACCTCGTGTAACAAGTTCAGTTTTGATAATCTTTGGAGGTTATGGTAAGTCAATTTTGTACAATTTAGTCGATAATTTTGTTTAGTTTGAAAAATTTTTTCTTCTTATTTTACAATGTAATCGTAATCGATGCGTGCAACTGAAGAATGGCAATAACCATGAAATAACGTTATATTGTACTTCGTATTACGAAATTTTCATTTTTTCAAATTTTCTTAATCCAGACCTGTTATGTGTTAATTGTCTCCTTTTTAAATTTTTTGAATTTTGATTTTCTACGTATTGTATTATTCTTATATTTTTTGAACATTGTATTATAGATTTGCATGACACATTTGCAACAAAAAGATAACAATATACATAGATACAAATAATTAAATCAATTTCTCCTATAAATTGCAGTTAATTTGTTATATTCATAATAAAGCCGATCAAAGGTTTGCATTATAGTATGCATCATATGGTCGATAACATCTGTAGATGATATGATGCTATCATCCGAATTAATAAAGCAAACAGGGAAACCATGATTACTTGAAATGTTACTAATAAGTAAATGAAATTTGAATATAGCTTGGAAAAAGTTCAAACAGTAGTCAAAATCATTGTCATAGTATAAAATACTCAATTGAGATTGCATATGTCTTGAATAAAATTGCCAATATTTGATCACTAGTCTGTCCTGTGGTGGTATATCTTGAACATTTTGGAATTGTAACCTGAGTATTTCTCTCACAAAATTTATGAATTCACGGTGAAACTGCAAGAAACTTTGAGATATCATCATCCCTATATAGTCTAATATTATATTCGAAGATAGGTAATTATTGTCAAAATTTGATTCCGTGAAATTAATAATCAAATCATCAGCATCAAAAAGCGATTTAATGTGCTTTCCAAAATGAACCATTTTTCTTAACATGTGAAGAACTCTTTGAAATTTCGCAGAGTTTCTTTCAGCAGCAATGAAATTCTCACAGTAATCTTCGAAATTTTCAACCATTACTCTAATAGCTTTTATCGTAGGTTTGTTGAATTTGGGGCTAATAAAGATGTTTTTAAGCATTTGTCGATCTAGTGGACAACTGGGCTTTACTTTAATCCATTTTATAAGACAAGCCGCACAAAAACTATGATTACAACAGTCAGGTAAACCAATTTCTTGTTCATTAAAGCTACGCAAGCATATACTACAGGTCTGCACATCATGAAAATCTGTTGCAGTTGAGTTCATCGTTCTTTCGTTATCGGCCGATCTATCCATTTTTTCTTGACCTTCGTCCATCGTCCTTTGTAATAATTTAATTTTTATTACACACCAATACAATACACAATACACTGAATACACGTTAGAAAAATTAAGGTTATTTGATTAAGAAAAATTTACGCCATCTCTGTTTAAGTATAATAAACATAGGCGCAGGCATGTATATCTCTTATGTATGGGCAGTTTCCTCTCTTCCACCTTCCAAAGGATTTTTAGTAATAAGAATCGAAAATTTTTTGTAATATTGTTGTTTTATCTATGTAGATAAGCTACGAGCAAGAGTGCATTTCAAATCTTCGAAGAGAGATCTTTTATGCTATACCTATTTTATATTTTTCATAGTTCGCTGATAATTATTAAATAAATTAAATTGAAGTTAAAGATAAGCATTATGTTTATTGGCACACGTACGAGTTTGCATAAATCAATCACGGGGGTCATAGCAATATTTATAAAACGAGATTTACTTAATTAAATTTATTGTTTATTTTAAAGCTGCTTTTTATGCTACTGAATTGCAAATTAATTTGCTGTATTCTGACCGACAAACTTATTCAATTCTATTTTAAAGTTATCAAATTCCTCTTCAATTATGTTGTTTTCCAACAATATTAGAGATTTCAATCATTCAAACCGCATTACCATTTGTATTGGTAAAGTTTACAGTAAAAGTGTATCCATTTAATTGTTCCATAACATGTTTCTGAAAATTGAATAAAGTTTGTACGAGGTTTAAGTGAAAAGCTCAAATGCTCAAATTCTAATCAAGTTATTCTATAATTTACTGCATTTTGAAGAGAAAAAAGGAAAAAACTGTAATTTTTCACTGTTTCTTTCCATATTCAATTCAGTGTGATTATTAGAGCTCGGATTTATATGCAAACTAAAAAATTTCTTCTAATCTTCGAATTTTTCAATTTTTTTCTTCAAATTTTCGATAAGTACTACTACTTAGATTTATAAAAGTTAATAATTTTAATAATAAATTTGCAAAATTTTACATATTTTCAACCTTTGGTGCATATTTGAGTAAATAATGCATATTTGTGCATATTTGGGCCGCTTTTGTGTCCAGTCGTAGCTAAAGGTTGGTTTATGCAAAACGTCGACGCACGCAACGCACGCACCGCGCACGCGTCCAAATAAAGTTGAAGCATAGAATTTCAGTAGGAGGGTTTATGGTGCACACGCCGCCAAAAATCAAGAGTGTAAACCAACTGAATAAACGCTCCTACTGAAATTCTATGCTTCAACTTTATTTGGACGCGTGCGGTGCGTGCGTTGCGTGCGTCGACGTTTTGAATAAACCAACCTTTAAGATTCATATCTTTTATGTTTTCATATTAATCATGTTTTCTTATAGGAGTGTTTCCTATAGACTGATTGACTCTGGATTAACTTTTACCTAACGTTTAACTAGCCCTTAGTGTTTGTGCAGATAATTTTGCCCAGCTAAAGATATTATGTTTACTAAGCTGGGGCTGGGGCTCTGCGACTGAACTCGCAGTAAATGCTTTCGTATGGGAGTGTTTCCGCAGAATGCTATCTTTTCAGGCGACTCTAAGGTAACACTCCCATAAGAAAGCATGAAGAGCAGCTACTGCAACTTCAGTTGCAGAGCCCCAGCCGCAGCTTAGTAAACATATCTTCTTTAGCTTAGCGAAATTATCTGCTCTAAAAGTTAATCCAGAGTCAATTAAGGTTGATCCTATCAGTCTATAGGAAAGACTCCCATAAGAAAGCATGATTAATAGAGCTGGAAATGATATGCACCAATAAACTTGAAAGGATGCGCATATATATGCACCGAATTTCCTTAAAATATGCACTAAAATTGATAAAAATAGATAAAATATGCATTGATATTATGAAAACTAAAATATAGAATCTTCGAATTTTTCATTTTTTTTTCAAATTGTCAGTAAGTACTACCTAGATTTATAAATTTTAATAATTTTAATAATAAATCTGGACGAATTACCTAAAATTTGCAAAATTTTACATATTTTTAACCTTTGGTGAATATTGGAGAAAATAATGCATATTTGTGCATATTTGGGCAGCTTTTGGTGTCCAGTCGCAGCTAAAGATTTGTATCTTTTATGCTTTCATATTCATCGTGCTTTCTTATAGGGAGTGTTTCCTATGGACTGATTAACTCTGGATTAACTTTTATCTAACGTTTAACTAGCCCTCAGTGTTTGTGCAGATAATTTCGCCTAGCTAAAGATATGTTTACTAAGCTGCTGCTGGGGCTCTGCGACTGAAGTCGCAGTAAATGCTTTCTTATGGGAGTGTTTCCGCAGAATGCTATCTTTGCAGGCGACTCTAAGGTAACACTCCCCTAAGAAAGCATGAAGAGCAGCTACTGCGACTTCAGTCGCAGAGCCCCAGCCGCAGCTTAGTAAACATAGTATGTTTAGCTTAGGGAAATTATCTGCACTAAAAGTTAATCAAGAGTCAATTAATGTTGATCCTATCAGTCTATAGGAAACACTCCCATAAGAAAGCATGAAACTTGAAAGTATGCGCGTATATATGCACCGAATTTCCTTAAAATATGCACTAAAATTGATAAAAATACATAAAATATGCATTGATGTTATGCAAACTAAAATATCGAATCTTAGAATTTTTCATTTTTTTTTCAAATTGTCAGTAAGTAGATTTATAAATTTTAATAATTTTAATAATAAATCTGGACGAATTACGTAAAATTTGCAAAATTTTACATATTTTTAACCTTTGGTGCATATTTGAGAAATAATGCATATTTGTGCATATTTGGGCAGATTTTGGTGTCCAGTCGCAGCTAAAGATTCATATCTTTTATGCTTTCTAAAAGCTAAAGATATGTTTATTAAGCAGCTGCTGGGGCTCTGCGACTGAAGTCGCAGTAAATGCTTTCTTATGGGAGTGTTTCCGCAGAATGCTATCTTTCCAGGCGACTCTAAGGTAACACTCCTATAAAAAAGCATGAAGAGTAGCTACTGCGACTTCAGTCGCAGAGCCCCAGCCGCAGCTTAGTAAACATATCTAGCTTAGCGAAATTATCCGCACTAAAAGTCAATCCAGAGTCAATTAATGTTGATTCTAGCAGTCTATAGGAAAGACTCCCCATAAGAAAGCATGATTAATAGAGCTCGGAATTATATGCACCAAAAAACTCATATATGTATGCACCGAATTTCCTTAAAATATGTACTAATATTGATGAAAACAGTTTAAAATATGCAGTGATATGCAAATTAAAAAATATCTAATCTTCGAAATTTTTTTTTTCAAATTTTCAATAAGTACACTTGCAAAATTGCAAAATTTTGCATAATTTCTACATTTGGTGCATATTTAAGTAAATAATGAATATTTGGGCCATTTTTTGGTGTTTTTTGAAGTATTTTAATAGAGAAAATAAAAAATTATTATTAAATCAATCACCAAAATTGTGGCCCAAATATGCACATATATACATTATTTACTCAAATATGCACCAAATGTTGAAAATATGCAAAATATGCATTTTGACAAGCATAACGAATCTGTTGGCATATCAATATTGAAGAACACGCTAAAGCATAAAATCCGATCTCTAGTGATTATTATGGATATGTTGTTGTTTTGTCAGAATTTTATACAATTCCAACTCAGTATGGAACATGTTGATCCTGATTTGATCCTAGATTTAAATCCAAGAAAAAATTATCAAAATGCAATTTTTTAAATTTTTTGTGATATAAACTGGTAAATAAATTTTAATACACATAAAATAATGGATTTCAACTTAAAGTGGCAGAAAAAGGGAAAACTTTTCGAATGGAAATTTTAAAAATTATTTTTGAAAAACTAAAATTCTATAAATTGGACTTACACCAATTCGATGAACAGCACTGAATCTAAGGTTTACTTGTTGACAAATCTGATCCTGAAAGCATCGCTAGCCGTTGGTATGTTGTATTATATTTTGTGATGAACGTTGTGTTGAAACGAACAGATATTTTTCAAAATACATTTACAGCAATTTTATTGATAAGAAATTTTCCAAGTATTTTGCTTCTTCTTGCCATGATATAATTTCTATACTTCGACTTGTGATTGATTTTAAATTTGATCAATTTTTGCAATAGCAAAATTTATTAATATGATAAATACGCAATATGAAAACTTTTTCTAGCAGGATCAAACTGAAAATTAATTTGATTATTGAGTAAATCAATAAACCGAACTACGCAGGGGGTACATGTTGATTGACTAGTATGGTAATTAACCTATTTGATCAGTCATCGGGGCGTTCATTTTCGATTAACGCATACATAAATTATCATCAAATGCAACTACCCCGCCCTATCTTGTTCCGCAAATAATGTTTAAGCGCGTTCTGCAAACTTCGCTTTGGCATAACCATATTAATACAAAATTCACTATTGCTCTGTTATTATTCCATTATTTTTGTATGCAGTAGTTGCTTTATCCCTCGTTCGGTTAGAATTTACAACGGATAGCTTAATGGCAACAAAGAATTAAACAGCACATAAAAAATATATTATTTGGTATAAATTTTGCATGCGACGAATAAATGCGGAAACTGGCTTTTATTATTTTATTTGTTAATTAACAAATGTATTTTCAAAAGGGAATTGTAAAATTCAAAGTGGTTTAGTAAACTTTTGAAAAATTTTTGATGAATAATAATTTTTGTTTGATATTCTTTTCATTCTTTGATGTTTTCTTTTCCACGTCTGTGATGTATTAATTACTGACTCCAAGCAAAGAAGGGCTTTGTTTACTCAAAACATTTTTGTGGACCGAATTATGTCATACGAAGATTCTCTTCGATTCGTCGTAGCCAAAGCGTAGAAAAATTAATTAAGTTTTTAAATTTCATACATAGAAATTGGTTGTAGCAAAAAGTACAGTAAATGCTACAAAAACATTATAACATTTTAGGAAGAAAATCGCGAGTTTCAGCGGAAAAAATACACAAAGCAAACAATTTTCTTGTCATCATATTGAACTTTAACTTATTTCAATTAAATAATTGGAAGCTTTGAACGGCAAATTTAATCAAAAGTTTGAAAGTCTGAAAATTGTGGTAAAATATTTATTTTGGTGGAAAGCGTTTTTTGGCTTTAACATTATTATTATTAATGATTTGCTTAAGGAAAATTTTTTTTAATTTGTGCAAAAATTTAATGTTTCGAATAAACATTTAACTCGACGGCGCCACATTAAATAGAAAAGCATAACTTATCTTTTCGAGTGCTTCCTTGATCATAAGTCATCAAATTTTCTACTCAAAGCGAAAGTTTGTTTGAATTCAATTTGTACTTATGAATTGACTTTGATTCATTCTTTGAATTTGTAAAAAATGGAACTTTTAAAATTTGTATGCATTAACTCGAAGGTTAAGTTTAGTGCTAATAATAAATTCATGTGATTGTCTACTCCATCATTAAGAATTAGTAGTATGGTTGAACAAACCATCCCGTTCGTGTTGCTTAATTACCGATGCAAACTGCAATGTCAAAGGAATTAATGTCTATCGATATGCAAGGAAATGCAACTTAACTACATCACTGGCGGCGTAACCTTGTCTGTAAGGCTATAGCAAATAAAATAAGTAAACAACAAACGTGCGGTGTGCGATTCACCTGCATAATATATCCCGGTACATCTCGTCGTCCTAGGAGGCAATCGAAGAGGACGAAGTGAATGCCCTAGTGCATTGATGGCCTTGAGACGGACCCCAATGCAAATGATTGGCCCTCGGTTGAGTGCATCTCCGAAGAACACGTCTTTCCTCTCCAGCAGGTCCCAATAGCACACCCACTTACTGATCTTGAAAAACTTCAACAAGCCACATAAATTTTTGTCTTCGTAAACCCTATTGCGAACTTGGCGATCAATTATTTATTTCCTATCGACTTCATTAATGTGAGAATATAGCGAGACGAAAACGACGTCGGAAACGGTAGATTTGTTGTCTGGTCTTAGATAACTGTAACGTTTCGGATAGAAAAATCCACGATTTCCGTGCAAATTAACCTGCCACCAGAAACAAAACAAACTAAAATTCATTTCCTGCATTTTACAATTTGAAACAATTCTTAATTGTAATTTAATTTGACAAGTAATTGCCATAATTAGAAATTAACGTAATACTTGACGACTCGCTTACGGTAATTCTTGTTTAATTATAACGCAGTCACGATATCTAATCTTGATATGGTATTTAAAATATTGTGCTGATTAGTTACGCAGATTTTTTTAATTTAAATTATATTTTCTGTTATCTTCATTCCAAATACATAAAAAACCTAGCTTTAACAATCGCTCTTCATCATTCTTAAGTAAGCTACATCAATTAGGTAGTCGAAGCTTTCCAGTAAAAAATTTTATTACTAAAAACACAACAATTCAGACGAAATAATAAAGTTTTTTTAATTTTAAAAAAGGATAATTAATAATAAAAGATAATGAAAAGGATAATCATTTATTTTCAGCTAGTACAGGTTATTTTATTTATTAACAATATAGTTTTTCAGGTTTATAAATATTAGATAGATGAAGTTCGAATTCAAGTCAAATTGGAGAGATTGGAGCATTGGGGGACAAACTTAAGAACTTCATTTATTGGAAGGTAGTTTACCAACGATAGTCCAAGACCTGATTGACAAAATTTTTATTGACAGATTACTTAAACAGCAACAATTTTAATTATTAATTAAATTAATGTTATTTTAAATAATTAAAATAATTATTGTTTTTGAATATTATAGTAAACAATATTGCACCTATATTGGCTGAAGCTTGGTGCAATATTACGCCAGTATTGTTTAGCAATATTGCCTGCCGATCTTCTTCCAATATTCGTTCAATATTGTATGGTGATATTGTGCCAATATTGATAATCAATATTGCCTGCTGATCTTTATCTAATATTTGTTTATGTATTGTCGTGATTAAATTTGTTTTTAAAATTTTGTAAAATTTGGTTTTGGCTCGGGTAAGTTAAGCTGAGTGCCAGCTAGCGACTAAACTTGGCTTTTGCAGATTTGAAGCCGCACGAAGCGGACGTGCCGGACCAGTTGGTCTCCGGTAAATTTGTAATTAAATAAAATAAATAAAATAAAAACTTATTGGTTTCACGTAAGTGATTTTGTTTAATTTAATTTTTCCTGAAGTTTGGAAAATAGTTTGGAATTTTTTTTTATGAAACTTTGTATTGGAATTGGATTGTTAATGATTAAGAATTGGATTGGTTAAATTAAAATATAAAATTCGGAAAATTGGAAATAATAATATTATAATTGGTTTAATCAGAAAGTAAAAATTGTAAAAAAAAAAAAATAAAATGGAGGAAGGGAGTGCACGATTTATTTTATTTTCTCTTATGCAGGAAAGGTGGGGGGGGGGGTCTAAAATTACTGAAAGTTTACATCAAGGGGTAAATATGTCCAAGATTTTGTGTACACTTATTTGGAATTCCCTTGGAAATCTCTAGAATTCCTTGGAAGTCATAGAAATTTTTTAGATCTAAACTAGTTTGAAAATCAAAAGCGGATGCAGGCAAAGTTCATAAAGGGGATAAATGAGGCTGGTGAGGAGAGGGTAAATAAATATATTTTGATAAGAATTTAGGTAATTTTTGAAATTAAGGAAAAATTTAATATTTTTTGTTGGTTTTTGTCATGAGGTGGAGTTAGCTACACCGTTATTATCCCTTCTTCCAGTCACCCTTGACAGGCAAACTTAGAAAATGGGAAAATCGAGGAAATTTAGAATATTTAGAATATTTTAGGAAGGTCAAGGAAATGTAAGAAAATTTGAAAAGCTAAAAAATTAAGCTCATCTGTAGTATTCTTAAAATTTCCTAAAATTTTCCTTCACAGCAACAAACTAGGAAGAAATTGTTAGAAAATTCCGGTGTACTAGTTGTAGAAAAATCTGAAGATTTTCGGGAAAATTCCAGATAATCTTGAGGAAGAAGAAAAATCCCACGAAATATCAAAAAATTCTAGGAAATCTTTAAAAATTCAAAGAAATTTCAAAAATTTGATAGAAAACAATATCGCATCACGTGCAAGGTATGTAATTGAAAATCAAAAAATTTAACACAATTAAGGAAAAGAGCGATAGACATGGTGTGATGGCTGGGAAGTCGAAGAAGCAGTACATGTGTCTATCGCTCTTTTCCTTAATTGCGTTTAATTTTTAATTTCAAAAAATTTCGGGATATTAAGAAATTCTAAGAAATGAGAAATCCGAAAAAACCTAGAAAATTCTAAGAAATCTCGGAAAATCTTAATAAAGCCAAGGAAATCTCAAAAAATTGAAAAAATAAAAAAAAGCTCATCTATAGTAGGGGCGGCCAACTTCATTATATATACCAGGGGTGGCCAACTTCATTATTTATACGATCGACTATGTTCCTTATGTTCTATAACATTTTCTTTCTCTTAATATAATATAATATTAATATTATATTGACCTTTGACATATAAATAATACTCGAATAGTATTCATTAAGGTAAAAGTAGAAAAAAAAAGAAAAAAACATATTTTCTTAGCTTCTTACGAGAAACGAGGAGGAAACCACAGACCCAATTTTTGTACACCAGATTCTTCCTTTTAGGACATTTTCTTTCTTTAGATTTCCCCGGATTTCCTAAAATTTCTCCAGATTTCCTAAAATTTCCTTGACTTTTCTTTTGAATTGTCTTATGATTTCCTTTCGAAAAAGTTGAAAATGCAAGATTATCTGTAATTTCTAAGGTATCCTTAGATTTTCTCAAATTTCCCTTTACTTCTACATTAAATTTCCTTGGGTTTCTTTTGGATTGTCTCATGATTTCCTTTCGAAAACGTTGAAAAAGCAAGATTATCTCTAATTTCTAAGATATCCTTGAATTTATTTAATTTTCCTAAGATTTCCTAATATGCTTAAGAGTTCCCCTAGATTTTCTCAAATTTTCCTTTACTTGTACATCAAATTTCCTCAAATTTCCTTGGGTTTCTTTTGGATTGTCTCATGATTTCCTTTCGGAAAAGTTGAAAAGGCCAGCTTATCTGTAATTTCTAAGATATGCTAGGATATCCTTAGATTTCCTAGATTGCCTAAGATTTCCTTAGATTTTTCTCAAATTTTCTTTCACTTGTTCATCAAATTTCCCCAGCGGTTTCCTCCTCGGCTTTTTACGAATGCCGTCCTAAGCAAGAAGGTCCTGGCTGTAAAATTTGCGTTTTCAGTATCTTTTATGTTATGTATGCTATGCAATGTATTTTACCTATTTACCAAACTAGAAAGTCATGATATCGCAGAAATATTTTATATTTACTTGGTACTTGGTATATGTACTTGGTACGATGAAAACGGACAAAGGCATTGAAAGATACGTTAAAGTCTAGATAACTCAGAATCAGTATTTTGCAGATAGGACCTCCTTCCTTAGGACGGCAGTATACGATCGACTATGTGTATTTAAATTTTTTTTGGCCATTTACCTAACAAAATCTTAATATAATATTGCACGAGAAACATGAAGGAAACCACAGACCCAATTTTTAAACACTAGATTTCTTTTTAGGACATTTTCTTGTATTTCTCTATATTTCCCAGGATTTCCTAAAACTTCCTTGGATTTTCTTTTGGATTGTCTCATAATTTCCTTTTGGAAAAGTTGAAAAGGCAAGATTATCTGTAATTTCTAAAATATATGCTGGGATTTCCTAAGATTTCCTAGATTGTCTAAGATTTCCTTTGACTTAGACTCAAATTTCTCTTTACTTGTACGTCAAATTTCTTAAAATTTCCTTGGGTTTTCTTTTCGATTGTCTCGCGAGTTCCTCTCGAAAAAGTTGAAAAAGCAAGATTATCTGTAATTTCAAAAATGTCCTTGGATTCCTTAGATTTCCTAAGATTTCCTAGATTGCCTAAGATTTCCTTAGATTTTCTCAAATGTTCCTTTACTTGTACATCAAATTTCCTAAAATTTCCTTGAGTTTTCTTTTGAATTATACCATGGTTTCCTTTTGAAAAAATGGAGTAAGCAAGCTTATCTGTAATTTCTAAGATATCCTAGGATTTTCTTAGATTTCCTAAGATTTTCTAAGACTTCTTAAATTGCCTAAGATTTTCTAAGATTTTCTCAAATTTCCCCAGCGGTTTCCTCCTCGGGTTTTTATGAATTATTAGCGACTATGATTGACTAAAAATTGCTTCTCTATCGACCTGTTGGCCACCCCTGATCTATAGTATTCTTAAGATATCCTTGTATTTTCTATTTCTTAAAACTTCCTGGGATTTCCTCATATTTCCGTTCACTTGTACACCTGAGCAGTTTTAGAAAAATTCATGGAGGTAAGTGGCTGGTCGGGAGCGGGATGGGACAACTCGGCGCCGCCAACTCGGCGCCAACCGACTCGGCGCTGCTAACTCGGCGCCAAGACAACTCGGTGCCGATCAAGCTTAGGTTAGAAAACGATATTTTACTTAACTACGATACATTATTTTTATAATTAATATTTTTTATATTAATTATTATTAATTAATTGATATTTTTTTAATTAATAGGTTCTGCTAAAAAAAAATCTAAATGTTAGATGTTTCTGCTAACCCCTCCTTCTCCTAAGTGAATTAATCTCGACCTCATTAAACAGTACTTGACACAATTCGGACTTCAAGAATCCCATTTACAGCCATATCCACTGGCGAAGCCAGATTTGCTTTTCAAATACGTCTAGGACGTATACGTTTAGGACGTAAATCATTAGCAATACAAAATTTTCGATTTTGGAGGAAGGGTATAGTGCTTGGGTAGATGGGCTTGATGGCTAGTTCTGAAGTTGATTTGGGCATTTTTTTGGTACAGGTCCCGAAGGCTAATTGTCGTCAAGGCCAGTTGTCGGGGCCAACTGTCGTAGGGCTAACTGACCTACAATCACTTATAAAATATGCTAGAATAAATAAGACATACCCTTGTTACGGACCTGATAAGAGAACTGTTACAATATGCGAACGAACCTGTATGTGGAATCGTTATAAGAATAACGATTTAACAAACATTTTATTATTTACTTGGCGCCGAGTTATCCTGGCGCCGAGTTAGCTGGCGCCGAGTTGGCTTGGCGCCGAGTTGGTTTGGCGCCGAGTTAGCCTGGCGCCGAGTTGTGCCTGACCTGGTCGGGAGAGGGTAAATACATTTTTTTGTATAGGAATTTAGGTATATCTTTCAAATTTTAACAAAATTTAGTAATTTTATTGGTTTTGATGGGTCATGCGGGGGGGGGGGACAGTTATCCCGTTACCTTCTCCTTGTTGGAAATCATTGAGTCTTGTGTACAAAATTATTTTGAGAGATTTACTCCTCGGTTTACTTACATAATACTTGAACGCCCCTTAATCAATATATGACCAATATACAGATCTTCAACCAATATTCCTGCTGGGTTCGATCTATATAATTATAATTATTTATTATAATTTTAATATTTTTTTAATTATTTTAATGCAAAATAATGAAAGTATTCATGATTAAACTACCTGTCTTGTTGTTACTGTATTGCACAGAAGTAAGTTCTTTGCCGGTTGAAACATCAGCATATACGAGTATTGCATGGATGGATTAACGAGATTCCGCTCCGATAACGGCCTCGATGACAGGTACGAATGGACAAAAGAATCAATCTTTTGACACACAAACTAGTTTTTCCTATGAGTATCACTCCTTTCTTCAATTAAATCTGATTTTTTGGTTGATTGCCTTCGTTGTCATTTGTTAATTTTTTATATCGGCAGTTTTTCCCAAACCTCTACCCTTGGATTTCCGCAATATTTTAACACATTGAACCACTGTATCGTCACTAAGCTAATAGAGGATAATTCATCGGAAAGGATTGATTCCAAGATCCATTTTTCGATTTTGTACCGTCATAAAAATTTAAAAGAGACTCAGAAAAAGTTGATTACCTGCCATCAGTTTAATAATTACTTAACAAACTTGTAAAAACAAGTAAACTAGCTCGTTTAGTTAAGCTGCACGTAAGTTATGCCTTAATTTTTAAGGAATCGATTTTATGTTAGTATATAGTTAATTGAAAAAAGTGATGCTGATGTGAACTCGTAGAATTTTTACAAATCATCACGCGTACATACTATAAACGAGCAATATCAACATCACGTAGACTGAATTCATTTCTTTATAAATCTCGCTAACTTTTGATTTATCTTCAACGAGCACTTTAACTGAAAAAAGCTAAAAACCCGATATTAATGAGCTGCTCGATACTAGACGGTCGACGATACTCTATCTTGATGGTTTTTATTGAAATCCTGCATTACGATGTAATAAATGTTACTTAGTCAATACACATTATATTCCCGCTTGTGGAGAGTATTTCAATATTTGATGGAAAATACTGAGAAGTAATGCTATTAGTTCGCTTAAGTAAGAGCTCGTTTGATCGGATGTTTACCTAACTGTCTGATCATTTTTTAAAATTGAGAGATTTATAGTGCTTTCTACATTTACTTTATTATTTTTTAAACAGCACAACATTTTTAGAAACATCTTCAAAATAACTTTCATCGTATAATTTTAATCGACCAAACTCAAATAATATATCAATTTTTTAAAATGCAGCCAACCGTTACGTACAAAATATGATCGAAAATAAAACAAGTACCATCCGAAGTTATAGCAGTCGGGGCAAAATTGAAAATTTCAAAAATAATGCTTGTTACCTCTTTATGGTACACCTGCTCCAAAGTTAGTTAAAAAATTTAATAGCGAAAAGCACTATCATGTTGTAACTTGAGCTTTCTCGTCAATTTTAAATCGGAAATTTTCTTCCGATAGCTCAATTTATTATTATGTAAAATTATAAATATCGAATCAGGTCGGTCTGGTTGAAGGAATCGTCAAATTAAGAATGCACGACTTACCAATAAATTTTTTAGAAGTTACCTTTCGCCTATCGCGGGTACACTTAAATAATTTCGTAATTGTGAGTGGTAAGATTTAAGACCGAGAGGATGCTGATGTATCGACCAAGCCTTGATAACCAATTGATTTCATCTACTCACCACATTTTGGCTCGACTTTCGTTACGTCTTGTCAATTTCATGAAACAGATTAGATTTCAAATTGAACGATATATTACAAATCTTTTGTACTTCTGCTTTTTATTTCCGGGCACTTCTTCAACGAACCTAGATCCAAACATTCAAGAGAGGTCGTTTGTCTCCTTGGGAATTAAAAATATTTAATCACGATAGTTATAATGTAACTAAGTTAATGACGGTTCAGTAAATGGAAACTGCTTCCAGTTATCTTGAAAACAATTTGCAGGCAATCTAGTGATTTGGACTAGTTTTGTCGTAGTATGTGTCGTATCCTCGTCTTTACAATCCACTTCCCGTTACGATACCAACCTCATTCATCCCTAACGCTATTCAACCGCCCCTATAACCGTGACTTCTTCAATTCATCGACTTTGCCACATGTAGATAGCTAACGACGAACTTGAGATAAAATTAAATGAAATTATCATAAAGCGGTTTAGATCAAAATTTCAGTTTCGAGAAATCCAGAGCTCGAAACCCCGAAAAATAATTAGTTATTAAAAGACGTTGACATTGAATCGAAAGAATTTCGTTAATTCTATGGTGGCATGGAACCTTAATCGAAATCAATGTATTTATTACAGCAGCAAAACACAATAACACGTCTTCTATAATAACCCAAATCTGTAACGATCGCTAATTTCTAAGCGAAACACACAAAGCAATTTGTGTTTGAAGTTTGTTAAAAGTTTTAATTTGAGTGGTTTCGCTTATCGTTTACAATCACAATGAAGTGAATGTTTTTTCTAAATTATAAATTTTGTTTATCATTGTAAACCTTACGAATTTCTGTTTGAAATAAAACTCTGCTGTTTTAGAGTATATAGCAATCCGGTTTAATTCTCAACTTGACACCGGATAAGAGCGAGTGAAAAGTTTATCTCGGTTTTTCACATTTTGTGATCCTAGTTAAGATTTAATTTATCCACAAGGATAATAATCTACAAGCTTAATTCTAAAGCAATTGATATAACTTTTGCAATAAAACAGTAAAACTTGCAGGTTTTTTAATTAAAATAAAAATAAACTAACTATTGAAGCTGTTGAGAGTCGGGGAGCTGACTACAAATTAAAGATTGATTACTTTTATTGAATTATTGACAAAAAAGTCGTTTGCTTTCGATTTAATTTTTAAATTAAATTTAAAATTAATTAAAATTTTTTAATTTTATTTATTATTATGTTGTCATTTAGTTTATATATTTCCGCTTTTTACATATGGATTTTAATTAGGGAAACCAAAGAGTGTGACTGTTAATAATAAAACTGCACTATCATTAAAAAAGCTCGCTAAATGTTTGGCGGAAGTAAATTAAATAATATGATCATTTTACTAAATAGTAATTGTAACAAACAATATTGGTTGAATTGGTTTCAACAATCAGATTGAGTTGTAAAGGTCATATTCAAAATGTCAAATGGCTCTTAGTTTCTTGCCATTAGGATTATCTTATCGGTTATCTACCCTAAATATGCAAGTTTTTTGGCACATATTTCCACATATATGGAGGAAGATGAGAAAATGAGAATGCAGGGAATACGGGAATACATCGCTAGCAGGAAGACATTGCAACCGTCGGCATAAAAATTAAAAAGTTTAATTTGATTGAAAGATTTTCTCGTTCTACGAAGTGATTGATTCTCTCATTGGTCTTCTCGGCCTCATTAATTGGCACAAATCTAGAGTCAGCAGAAAAAAAAGATTATTAAAAGAGCAAGAAGAAAGACAATCGGCTGCCTGTAAACCCACAGTAGATAATCTCTAAAGAAACACTCTTACGGACAATCTAACCGGATACCAAAAAGACTAGCAATTTCCTAGATTAGGTGCCAAAGTAGCTTTTCTTTCCTCTGCTGAGCCTGACTTGTGCGGTTTTTAACTCAAGTCAGTTGAATGGAATTAATCATTAAGTGATCTGGGATAATATCTCTTTCCTTTTCTTCAACTTCAAGGAAGATAAAGCTGAATAGTGAATTACTCAAAGCTCTTCAGGTTCAGTACTAGAATAAAACATCAGTGAACGAAGCTGAGGTGAGATCCAGTTCTTTTTCAGCTTATTGATTCGATAGAGAAAAATCTGGTACTACGGGTAACGAAAGTCACATGGGTGTCAGTTCAATAGATCCTCTTGCCTACATCCTACATCATCAAAGTTTGGACTCATCGTTGCCGTGATTTTGACTCGACAGACAGTGCCAAATCACCGAGGTATCTCATATGAAAACTATTCTAAAAGGACTCAAAGATAGCCATAGTATTCATTACTCAATGTCACTCTTTTCGTCCTGACCTTTATGTAATCAAGACTTTTTTCTTAAAATTGTTAATTGAAACGTCGTTTAACTTAATGTTAACCATATTAATATTTTATAAAACCCAAAAAATATCAGTTCATCGTCTGCTGATGCCCTAGTATAGTGAAAACGTTTGCGATAATTTATACTTACAGTGTATTTTACATGTGATAACTTAAATCCATTTTAATTCTAAAAAGTTTTTTTTTATTCTTGGGATTATCTAAAATATTGATATGGTTTTTCCTTAAAGATTCAAAATGAGATTATTGTCACGCTACTGGAAGGGTGAGGCCGATTTTCTGTAGGATCCCTATTTAAGATTGGTGGAAAGAAACACTGAAACCTAAGGATTCCTTACATGGAAAAGGGAAAGTATGGAAACATTCTATGGTATGAAAGGGAAAGGTAAGAATGTGAATTTATGAATATGTACGTCACGACATGCTCAAAGCTTGAAAAAGGGTTAATAAATTGATACCCTTCTGTGTCGATGTTGAATTCAACGGAACTGAAACGGCATCTTGTCTAAAAACGACTCGAGAGTGATAAGTAGGGTCCTGATTTATAAATATGCAAATATGCTCTGATAACTTCAAAATAAGCACTTAAATATGCTCTAAAATTTTTTATTATGCCTCAAAATGCTGGATTGCAATTGGTGCAAATAATGAATTAACTATTTTTGTTAGAAGTTTAGTTGGTGTTGAACTGTGGTTACAGTACAAATCCTTAGAAATAAAACAATAATAAAATATTGTTTTATTTTTTATTCTTTTGATTTTTGAAAATTGCACTCAAATTTTGACATTAAAATATGACATTTTAAGGAATATTTCGGAAGTGAAAATTTTTGTGGATGAGGCTCACTTCGGTTTTTGAATATCTGCTTTATTTATTTTTTATTATTCTTGACCAGTAAAGTTCAAAATAATTTAAATAATATATGGTATAACAATACAGGACAATACAGGACACAAATATTAACGTAACTGTTTAAAGGTGTCAGACGTATGCGCAAGTTATTTATTTAAATTGTTTTTACTAGAGACCGGATTATATGCAATTGCATATTTGCATATGCATTTACATATTTCAGCTATTTTTTTTAGAATATTGCATATTTCGACAGAAATCTACTGATCGTGAATATTTGGGCATATTTCATAAAGTTTCGTGCATATTTGGGCATATTTTATAGAATTTCTTGCATATTTTGGCATATTTTATAAAATTTCTAAAAGAAAAAAAAAAAGTTTCTTTATCAGAAAACCTGCTCTGATAATTTGGTGATGCTAACGAATTAAATTTTGAGTTGGCAAAGCCTACCATAAAAGTATTAGGTAAATTAGTAAATTTATATCAAAATTGAAAAATTAGTAGTAGAAAATAATAAAATTAAAAAAATAAGGTTATTTTATAGTATTTATTGAAATTTGATGTTGGATATGTTGGCAATTTTTGACGATTTTGTTGCATATTTAGAGCATTGCATATTTGCATATTTACATGCATATTTCAACCATTTTAGGTTTCATATAATCCGATCTCTACTTATTACTGTTATTAAACAATTATTTTAAATAAAAAAAAAACACTTAAATCGATTCAAACCTTTGCAAAAACAAAAAATTTTATTATTTAATTTGCTCAATATGCAAAATATATGTCAATATAAGTAAATATACATTTATAGGTAAATAAAAATCACATAAAACACAAACATCAGAAAGGCGTAAAACGGGTTCCCCTTTTAACATTTTTCACGTGCCTGTACGCAAAAAAGTCATGCAACTGTCTAAAAATCCTATCCCTACTGATCAGACAACTCTATTGAGAAGATCTAGAGCAGGGGTGGCCAACTTCATTGTATATACGATCGACTATGTTTCTTAAATTTTTTTCGCGATCTACCTATTAAAATCTTAATATAATAATTTAATATTAATATTATATGGACATATCAGGGTTCCCACTAAATTTTCCAAATCAAATTCCCTGACTTTTCCAGGATTTCCCTAACAAAGAATAAAACATTTCCCTGACATTTCGATAAATCGGAAGATAAAAATGTAAAAAAATCTTAATTTTAATAAAATTTTCAATTTCAAAATTAAAAAAATTTAATTTTTAATTTTTTAATAAAAAAATTCAATATTAAATTTTAAAAGCAAATGTAAAAAAAAAATTTTAATGAAATTGTTTTTTTCTCCAAACGACACGAAAGTCAGCTGTTCCATTATCGATTTTAAACACGAAAGTCAAACTTTTCCTTAATGACATCCATAAAACCACGTGGCGTAGAGTTTTTTCGAAAGTAGAACTGCCGAGGCAGGTAAAAAAGATAACTAGCAATGTGGCATTATTTTAATAAAATTAAGTAACTTTGGTATCTACCTTTTCTAAAAATTATTTTAAGTTTATTTACCATTTCAAATATAAAATTTTAGAGCGTAATTTAAAAATAAATAGTTGTAAATTTTGACTTTGACATTTAAGTCCTTAAATATACCAACTTAAAATTTTTATTTAACCAAATAAATAAAAATTTTGATCTTTTAACCTAAAAGTTTTAATAAATGTCACAATTGAAGTTGACAGTTACGAATTCAATTTAAAAATTACCCACATAAATTGAAAATAGTTGACAGACGATTAAATCAGAATGTCACCTCTTACTTTTGTTTATTTTTATTCCAATTTGATTAAATTAAGACTGGTTGACCGATTAAAATTTTCTACCTTTCGAATTTTTTGCGCGCGATTGATCTGAATTTTTGCATATGCTATCCTACCGATAATTTACGGGAGTGTTTTCAAGCGAGGGGGAAGAATTTTTTGCTCAGTTTTTTGATATCTAGCGCCGTTCCCGAGTTATTGCTAACTTTGAAATTTATTTTTGAATTTGTTTCTTTGGAGAAAAAATAACATGTTTTATTCGGATGGAAAGGTAACTTTTCCTGCCACGCAAGTTCCTGCCTCGCTACGCAGGAAAAGTTAATTTTTCCATCCTAATAAAATAATATACTTACTATTCCTGACTGATAATTTAATTTCCCTGACTTGGCACTAAAAATTAGAAATTCGCAGACTTTTCCCTGTCAAAATTAGGAAAATCTTAAATTGCCGTACTTTTCCAGTTTTCCAGGTTTTCAAGGCTAGTGGGAACCCTTCATATAAATCATACTTGAATTGTATTTATTAAGGTAAAAGTAGACAAAGAAACATTTTTTCTTAGCTTATTACGAGGTGGAAAGCACACAGACCCATAATACACCAGATTTCTTTTTTTGACATTTTCTTGGATTTCTGTAGATTTACCCGAATTTCCTAAAATTTTTCCTGATTTCCTAAAATTTGCTGGGATTTTCTTTTGAATTGTTGCATGATTTCCTTTCAAAAAAGTTAAAAGTAAGATTATCTGTAATTTCTAAGATTTCCTTAAATTTTCGTAGATTTTTTCAGATTTCGCTTCACTTGTACAACAAATTTCCCCAGCGGTTTCCTCCTCAGTTTATTTTGAATCACGACTAGTGTTGGCAGCTATGATCGACTAAAAATTGCTTCGCGATCGACCGGTCGATCGCGATCGACCTGTTGGCCACCCCTGCTCTAGAGAAGTACTTTTTAACAAATTAGGTAGGAACTACAAAATTTAAAATAATATATACTTTTTCATAAAATAAAGTCAAAAAGTATCAATTTATGTTATTCAATTATTTTCGAACAGGTGCACTTTTTATTATTGCAATTGTTTTACATTACTGCATTACGTCTGATTGTTATCATTAATAATGTGCAAAATATTCACTGAATATTCTGACTAAATTAAATATTATGAATATTCTGATGTTTTATATAAGTCCCCTACATACACATGTAAACAGCGTAACTTAACATAAACCATATAAATTTTTCAGAAACCCCAAAAAATGACGAAAACTTTTGCGACAATTATACTTACAGTATATTTTATTTGTGATAATTTAAAAACATTTTATTTCTAAAAAGTCTGTGCTCATTTTTTTAATTTATTTTATTTTTATGATATAGGACATATTACACGGTATATCTAATTAAAAGATATAAAAATCACCTGTAGAACAAAAAATCCGTATTGTTGAAACCCGTGGGATAATCCCGTACTTGAATGCAAAATAATTTTCCAACTGAAATTTTATTTCAGGAAAAGTGATCAACAGTGTCTAAGCTAGTAGTATAAATAATAATGCAACAAATAAAATACAAAGTCGGAATTAATTAATAAATTTGATGTTTCATTGGGTGTTTCATAATTTTGTCGCAGTAGTGGGTTCGATCCCCGACCAGGTACATCTGGGCTATATCGACCGTCTCTCACAAGATGCTGGCAACATCTTTGAAATATTAAATACCTAATCAGCCCTGGACCCACGGGCCTTGTAGCGTTTATGTGTATAACCTATTAGAAAAAAAAAACGTGTATATAGTACGTTTCCTACAGCAAACCGTAAGTTATTTTCAAGGTAACACTGACCATGACTAAGCATATCTGAGAACAAATCTTATAACCATAATCGACAATATTGCATTCATATCAGGGCATATACTTACACATAACCAACAACGTTGTCGGTCTTTTTTTAACTCGACCGTAATAAAGGAATAAAACGAGATAAAATGTAAAATTGCTGTGGAGCAGTAACCTACAAGATCGTGACCATTTTCCGGTTTTTACTTTTTATAGACAATTTTATTTATTTTAAATTGATTGCTGTTGATTTATGCGAAATTTATGTTCACAATTGGATGATACCCATAATGATTATTATATTACCTTGATGGAATTTAAAGATATTTTTTGCAAATATCCCGACGTAGATTTACGATTAACCCATACGTAAGTATTATTGCAAAGTAAAACATTGAGTCGAAACCGAAGCGCAAGGGAAGCATAAAATTTTTATGCCTCGATAAAACCGTGGAAAAATAATCTCCTAGTTTTTGCTAGCAATCGGATAATAGGAATAAAAACACGACCAAAGTGCACGGGACGAACGCAAAAAAACGCTCAGTCGTGATGGCGTTGCAAAATCTAAAATCTACACATGGTCTAGTAAGCTTCGAACGACGCTAATCAAAGCGTTTAATGAAATCGCATATTTGTTTAACGATGAAGTGTACATGAACGGGTTCGAATTTAAATTTTGCTTGATCTTCGGGTCTGACAATAATTAGCGAATATACATAAAAACTCGGAAGGGTTTCAACTTTTTCCGTAAATTTGTTACATCGAGTATGAACAGAATAGGCTAAGTAGAAGAAACTTACACTTTGTTTTTATATTGGACTGTATTCACGAGTCGACTATGTTGATGGATGTCCGTTCAGCAATCGGTAGACTGTGTTTAAACTGCCACGGTTGAATGAATCCACTTTGCCCTGCTTTTTATTAAAGTGCTATCAGTGTTTCTGATGTATTTTTTTGCTAAACAACGCATTATTCGTTATTGTGTGAATTTTTTATTTTTTAGTGCTTTGGAGACGACCGATAAATTTTACGCCAAGTTAAGAAGCTTAACTCCATCTTCAAATTATCCTATACCCTATACCAAAATAGCTAGCTCCTCAATGAACAATTTACGTTCGTCCAATTAATCCTACCTGTTCAACGAAATTCGGAAGAGAATTAATTACTGGCATTCTTAATTGTAAAAAGCGAATAGGAGGGAATGTCACAACAGACTGCCACGTTTAATTTTTTTAACAATACGAGTATACACCTAAAATTCAATCTAATAAATTAGAGATCAAATAAAATGATCGATACAATCATGTTAATGGCTGGAGTCAACTTTTACACATGGCTTATTTGATTACTGCTCGACTAACGACTTTTAATGATGCCGAGTAAAAATATTAAGCGAATTAGTCTGGTTAAAATACTATACGAGTCTATACTTACGAAGCTCTACTTCGGTAAGTAACTTTAATTGTCAAATTCCTGTAATTAAATCATTAAATTGAATTAACGTAACTTGCCAGGCTCAGGTTTAATTCCCAAACCCTCTACTTTTGCAGTATTGTTTTACTACTTTTTCTTCCAACTTTGATGAACACATTTCCTAATTTGTGATGATGCGAAACCTAACGGTTTTTAAAAATCAATGTGATTTTTAGATACCTACCTATTTAATTAAAACTTGGATTTGCATAAATTAGTTTGTTTAGTTTTTTCACTTCTTTAAATGTACTATCTACGAGACAACGTGTTTTTCCCTGTCTCCGTTTTATTGGTTTCCCACTTCTTAACTGTAAGTTATTGTTGCGGAAAAACAGATAATAAATACCGCAACGTTGGTTGCATTCTAATCAGGATTGTGTTATTGATACTTGATTGGTGTGATTAACATCAGTTCAAGGTGATCACTAAGCAGCGACTTGATACCTAATTTAATCGATTATTACGCATTGTCAAGGTAAATAGTTTTTTACACAGCTTTTCGCAACATGTAAATCTAATGGAAATTGAAAATAACAGAACTGAAAATTTAGATAATTAGGACAGAACGAATGATAGCGGAAGATCATTGCAACTGAAACAAGCCGGAGTCGGAGACATAATCAGGCAGTATTGCCATAACTATAATGATTAACATAGTTCATTAAATGAAAAGCAGCACTGATGAGATCTAATAGCATCGAACCACGTGTCAGGAAGTAGTTTGATGCTTCGGAATTTTTTTAATTATTAGCCGATCTTTGTGAATATTAATGGTGTGATTCTCTGTTAGCACCATGGTTAACAGTGGTTTTTATTTGCTTATCAACTTGATAAAAGTTCAGCTAAGATATTATGGAGCAGCAATGTAACAGTCAGGGTTGTATATAAAGAGTAGTTTAGGCTTCAAGGGGTTTTCACATTACACTACTTCCATAACAGTTCAATCTGTCTGATAATCGTCTGAAAATCTTCCTCTCTTCATTATGATTGTGATTGGTGACATGTTCTGTGATTGGAACCGTTCACTCTTTCAGTCAAACTGCATTCATATGAGGTGGCTCCAATGCCAGATCAAGCTATTTCAGCGCCGGGTGCAAATTAGGTAAATGGCGCTTAATGGTAGGTTTAAGCGTATTGCCTAAACCTACAATGTACTTATTATTGTTTTTTTTGATTTAAATAAACAATTGAATTACAGATTAAAAATTAAATTTTCATTTATTGTCAAATAGCGCTTCGTTCTTAACGATCCGTATTATTTAACGCTTTAACCGCGTGGACACTTAGAATGTTCAAGTATGCAAACCTGTCTCTATCTTCTTCTTTTCTTCAACCCAAATGAGTCCACTTAAAATTGGATAAATTAAAAGTCTCGTCCTTCCAATCCACGTTACATGAAACTGCTTCTCGCCAATTCCAAATTAAATTCTCTACCACTTCTTCCAAATATTTGTCCAAAAATCACCTCGTTCTATTTCTAAATTGAATTTGTTCTTGTTGTTTCTAAAGATTTGTTTTTTAATTTACTTTGTTTTTGCACTCGTTTTTTTGAGTACACACACGCACATAATGACCTATCTCTTTGAGATTCTATCGTAAACTAACTTATAAGCAATTCATTTTTTCCTTAATTCAATTTTTCAAATCAATGCTTGTTAACTGATAATGCGATTTTTTTATCATAATTGCATCCGTATACACGCGCACTGCTGACAATATTATGTTACAAACACTTTAAAGTTCTTCAACTTTCTCTTGTTTACTTAACCAATAAATTCTTTTTTAGATTGATTATTGAAAACTTTAAATGCTAAGTTTCTTTGAACTAATGTAATGCTTTTTTTTAAATTTAAAACGATAGATTAATAACTTTTTCAACTGCCGAAGTTCGGTTGCATGTATACTTTTTTTATGAAAACCTGGAAGTTTGTTGTCGACTTCCAGGACCCTCTACACGATTTGGAGGGCCATGGAAGCCTCTCAAGTCTACTGCCTTCAATGCCCAGCGTGTTTCATCGCAATATACACAAGTTTTCAGTTTTTGAAACCGGGGGGTCTGGGGGGTGTGGAATACCCTCCAGTACACCTAAACAAAATTGGTCCCAGAATCTAGCGTGCTATAGATTTTTCCAAATGTCTTTCACAACTATAAAACTGAAATAGAAATCTGTTTGCTGTTTGGTAGAATGTACACCTATTTATGTTTTTTAACACTTACATGTATACTGGAGGGTGTTCCACACCCCCCAGACCCCCCGGTTGTAAAATCTGAAAACTTGAATATGTATGTACATGTTCTGTGTGATAGCTGTTATATTTTTATTTATGCTGAAATAAACAGCAAAAATTAGTGAACAAATTAAGCAAAAAAATGGAAAATTCAATCATCTTAAGAATTAAGGGAGAAGATTTTTTGTCCTCTGAAATTGTAAAAAAAATCTTCTCCCACATCAACTTTCTTGCTACAAATATTAACTTTTCACCTCTCTAGTTTATCAAAAGGAATGTAAAGGCTAAAATAATTTTTAAAAAAATAATAAAATATATATGGGGGGGGGGACATCCCCCGAAAGTGGTGGATGCTGGGGGAATTAATTACGTGGGCGTTTAGTGGTGAAGGGAGTCAAACCGAATTTCGTCCAACCTCACGTGGGGAAGTCTCGGTAAATATCATGTAATTTTTTTTTCGCATGAAACTGTAAAATTGCAAGGACCGGGGTCAAATTAAGTAAAATAAACAATTTCACGAGAGATTAGAAGGGGAGCAGAGGGTTAAAAGAAATCTTACAACATCTCACCAGGGACAGGGGGAAAGAGGGTCGAAAAATCGCTTCACGTAATTAATGGCCGCCCCCTACTTATTTTACTTTACCCATTAAATCACTTCTCCTTAGATTTTTGTGAGTTATTGATTTGATATGGAGCTGGCCGTTCAGATATGTATTCAAAATATTATTAATTAATTTATTCAAAATTTAATATTTTATAGAAATTTAAATTAAGAAGCACACTTTTGAAGCTTTTTGAATTTTGGCGCTGGGTAGCAGTATTAAGGTAGATTCATATTTGTCTGACGTGATGTGATGTGACGCGTCAGAACGCAATTTGATTGGTCAAGCTACATCACATAACAACATACTAATATGAACGCCTCCATTTAAATGTTAGGAACCAATACTATTCTGACTCGTCACATCACATCACGTCAGACAAATATGAAGCTACCTTTAAACACCTAAAAATCTGAAAATATCTTTCTTCCTCGTTCCGTGATATAGTACAGATATAAAAATTTAAATTGCAGTTTTTATATACGTACTCTCAAGTTCCAAAATCTCCCATTTGATTTTTGTACACTCTGAAAAAAGGTTTGTCGTCGTAACAAAGTCATTAGTAGAGACCGGATTATATGCAATTTAAAATGGTCGAAATATGCATGCAAATATGCATAATAAATTCTTGAAATATGCTACAAAATTCTTAATTCTTTCTTAATTTTATGCTACCACAACAAAGCTGTTTTTGATCAGAACAAAATTTTTTTTTCCAAACAAAATTTTTTTTGTTGTGACAGCATAAAATTTGTTGTTGTAACAAAAAAGCTTTGTTGAGGCTATAGCCTTTTAATTTAATATTAATTTGTATTTAAATTGTAGATTTTGTAATTTTTGTAAAAATTTTATTATTTTTGAATTTTGTAAATAATTTTAAATTTTTACTTTTCCCCAACAGTGTATTTATTAAAAAATAAGTTTTAATTATTTGGACTTTATTTGTCCCAAAATTAGACATTAAGACTTATTTTGACCGTAAGACTTTCATTTTTATTTTAAATTAAAAATTTGGATTGATACAAAAATAATTAGTTTTCTTTGCATTTGGATTGATTTAAAATTATTAGAATTGAAGAGTTTCATGTTTAAAAAACTTTGTAATAGTAACTAAATTTTTATTAGAAATAGCATCATTGGTTTGCTACAATAACTAAATATTTTGTAATGCAAAATAAAAATTTTGTTTAATCAGCTAATTCATTTTTTGTTAGATCAAATAATATTTTGTTGTTGAGGTCGTTTTTCTCTCGGTGCAGTAATTTGGTTCTGGGATTTTTTAAATTTTATTTCCAACTTACCAAATTAGCGGGGCCCGTTGTTTCGACGTGGAAAATATTAGTATTTGTTTGAAAACCCTTCGGCAATGAGAGGTCGGTCTAATCTGTTGTAGGTTACAGTAGATTTAAGATATTTTTTAGCAAAACCTTGGCCAAAAGAGCATTGAAACGTGCAATGTCAAAAGAAAATTATCCCACAAATAACACCGCAATATATTGTATACCCACTAAACATTAACTTAAATAACGTTAATTCAACGTCAAAATGCCGTTCCGATAAACGTGATTTTATGTTTTACGTTTTCTAATTTGATTAGTATACTGAATTACATATTTTAATTTATTTAAAGCCACATAACAACATAGTTCATCACAGATCTAAATCAAATTTTTTTGTAATACAAACTCAACAATCAGAAATCATGTAGATTGTAAGCAACTGATATCAAATAGTCCATCTTGATGCGATTTTTTTAATTGGTAATTAATGTAATGTTTCGGAATATCAGATAATCTTTCGAATTAAGAGATTAATTTAGATAATCTTTTGTTAATGTTACAACAAAGTAAAATAAAACAAAGAAAAATAAAAAAATGTAACAAGATAATATGTACTCAAACGAGCTTCAAATTAGCAAAAATCCCGGGAAAAAAATGTAAAAATGTTCCTATTCCTGAAATCTTGCAGTGATTTAATAAAAATAAAAAAAAACAAAACAGTCACAACACAAGTAGATAAAGAAAAGTTTGGCTTTTAAATTCTTATAACAGGTGGTGCATGGCCAGCTTTAGCCAAAGGACTTTCATTCAGAAGAATGTGAATAACATAACTTTACACCTAACAATGTTTCAGGTAGTTTCAGCGCTTGCTAAAGTTTGTTTAAAAGTTATTTAAAAAGTTAATGTGGAATACAAAATCGGCAATGTGCCTACCTCGAAAGTTTCCAAAATTTTTTTTCTTGGTGCAATGGATAATAATTTTATTAGTTAACCATTATTTAGGTAAGTTGTTTATTATTAAATTATTTTTTTCCTTATCATCCAACCTGTGCAGGAAAATTCTAATTTAATATACTTGCGCGTAAGACAGATTAATGAGCTATTTTTGGAAATCGAATAAAAATAGAATTTTTAATCAATATCGAATTGGAGAGTTTTATCGAAAAGTTCAATGAATTCGTCAAGTAAAGTCAAATTGGTTAAACATTATTTATTATATTATTATCAAGTATAAAAATGTACAAAATTTACTTATTTTTGCGCCACCCTACATTCAGTTAGACAATAAAAATTGCTAAAAATTCTTATTTAAACATGAACATTAAGCAAACAAGTTCTAAAATTAATTAAAGTAAACGGAAAGGTAGATAAAGTTTAGCAAATTTTCTTATATTTTAGCTACTTTTCGTGCTATACGAATTACATTTTAAATGTTGTAATTTGCAATGTTAATCTGGTTAATTTGGTTCTGTCAAGTTGCAACCCCTTAGTTCGAGTTCGTAATTTGTTCTTATTTCCAATACTATACCAATACATTATTTTAAACGATTTTAAATTTTTATGTATTTTGTTTAAATGTGATTTATGGAAATTTTGCGATATTGAGCAGACTTCAAGTTTTCTGCGCTGACATGACGTTTACGACTCGAAAGATTAATGGTGGATGAGTAATTGATTCAAAATTCGATGAAGTGTCAAGGATCGTGTAATTATTTGAACTTGTGTAATGTAAACAATAACGGGGTTACGTTTAATTACGTTATTGCCATTACCTTTTAAATAGGTACTTAAATACATGAATTAAAGTTCTCACTCATTCATCACTATATTTTTTTCCCAATTAGAAGGAAAACTGGTAAGAAAACTGGTAAACACTTTTCAAAACTACCTACAAGGTGTTTATCAAAATGCCAAAAGGTAGCCGACACCCTGACTGAAGCAATAAGAAAAAATCTAGGTGTACACTGAATGTCTTAGATTGGAAAGGCAAAGGGGAGCTACACCGCAATAGATACTGCGATAATTAATAATTATTACCTTAGTAGGTAATTAGTGCATTGAAATTCTGCTTACATTTTCACTGAAATAATTTGAAATGTTCTTATGGACCAATTGGTGCAATAAAAGTTAAGAAAACCGGAGAATTGTTGTGGAAATTTTCCATTATATAGAAAATAGTTAGAAAATCTAATTTTCTGGCTTTGTTAAAATCCTCTCTGTTCAAAATTTGCTGTTGCTCTTATAACAAACATTCTAATTAAATTATTTGTTCTTTTATCATGTGCAACTGTAATTACTATTACTCCGTTTTGTATTATCCTTTAATGGAACATTTTGCGACGTTTCGTAACCATTATCGTAGGTATTATCAAGGTTTAGTGCATATTTTCCATTAAAACAGCGCCACTGTTGGGAGTCTATTGTAGACTGAGAGTAAAGCATAATAGATTAATTCAATTAAAGCGGGTAATGTATGAGTACTATTAACGTTGATGGCAGAGAAGCTTTTCCTAATCTCGTCTGTCATCTCGATCCAACTGCAAAAAAGCTTTACAGTCAGAGTCAAATTTAAATTTTGAAAATAACCGAGTTATTGATATTTTACACGCTTTATTTACTTTAGCTAAAAATATTAACGCACATCACTCGATCAACTCTTTGATTTTTTTAAATTTGGGCTAAGGGCTGAAGCGTTACGTTGACATAATATTTTCTTACAAAATATTCGAAAGCAATAGTGGTGTTGCGTCGTTTCAATATTGACACTATGACGAAAAGGTCTATTTTAGTGGTAACATTTTATCAACACTCAAATCTAAATTCTATTTCCAATATACAAAATGCCGAAAGTTTGAAAAACAAATCGTCAATCAAAATGTCAGCATGTCAACTTGACGAGTCGCTTACTTAAAATAACGGGGCGAAAAAATTGTTAAACCGGGTGGTATGTATAAAATACTACGCACACTACGGGGTAGGTATAAAAATTTCCTCCAAGTTTGGCTTAATCTTTTAAGTTTATAATGAAAACTATACATACAAAGTTCGGTTGTGTTTCACATTTTATTAATAACCTAAGTAAGCTAATATATTATTATTACCATCAAGTTTATATTGAGTTGATTTAGTAAAACATTAGAAAGAGTAATCGCATTTATAATGTTGAGAGAGATGAACACATTGTTTGAGTTTTAGTTAAGTTCTGATATTAAACTTCAACACAAATTCTAATCTCGCCAATCTTGCTTATTCGTACAGTGAATATAATACCTTAATAAGTGTAGTAACTTTAACTTGTAAAAGCAAACTTTAACTAGATTTTAATAGTTTCAGCTTGCTGAAAATTTTATACCAGTTATTTGTAGTGGCTGATATCTAGCAAGGGATCTCTTTAAATATTAAAACTATAATGGAGACTTCATATCAAAGGCTATGAAAACGAGCCAGACATTTTTCATAAAATTACATTACAGCCAACTTTTTAATATAACAAAGCTTGGCAAAATTGAACGTCACATTTTTAATAATTTACATTTTTCAACCTAACAGCTAAATTTAGGCTACACAAAAATTAAATAGATAATCTAATGAATTTTTATACTATTACCATCACAATTATATCGAAAAGTCGATTATCCCTTACGAATTGCACGTATTAACCATCAGTATTAAAACTGCATTTACAACCTCATAATTAACAACGAATATTAACCTTTACAACATTAATAATGTAAATGACACGAATATAAAGTGCAGTTGGAAAATGTTATCCTGGAAGTACTTTGGTAATTGTAAACGTAACTGCAAACATTACTTTTAATTATTAATTTTGAAGTGGTGAATGCAGCTTAAATTTTAATTTAAAAAATTAACCTTTGTTGCTGATGTTATTCTGAACAACATCATTTTCCCGAAAATGCCACCAGTCGGTAACAATTGTACAGTTCAATGTGTACACACAACAATTTGGCGCCTGTGGGCTATACTAATTAATTTAGACTGATTTACGCATCAAACTGATTTGAGTGCAACTAGTGACGGCGCCAGGGTGGGCAAGAGCTCACCCTTTTGTAGGTGCTTATTTTAATAATATATTTTCTTGGGTTTATTTACAAATTTTGTGTGCTCCTGCTCACACCAAATATATTGGGTCAAATTTGTGCTCACCCATTTAAAAAATGCTGTCGCCGTCGCTGGGATTAACATGTACCATAAGTTTCACTGCGGTTGCGACTGCCGTGACTGGTCTGAGGGACATAAAACAGTAAGACAAAGAGCATGAAATACCCTCCAGTACATCTGTAATTGAATCGTTGAATAAGAACTCAAATAACATCAAATAAATATTTGTTTAGTTAAATAAATAGTTTTATTTCAAATAACAATAGAGCATTAATAAAATTTGAGTGAGTGGGAAAAGGGTGTAAGTCCAAGATCTTGTTTTTTGTATATTTAGTGAAATAGCAAATTCTATAAATTCTTATTACTATGTGTTTCCTTGAATATAGTACTACAACTATTGTATGGATGGTAATATGAAAACAATAACAATTAATTACAAAACCACACAGTTTTTCTATGATTTCTTAAAACTAGACATTTTGGACTTACACTCTTCTCTCACTCAATGATTCAATTGTGTTAAGTTGTATTCCATAATGAAGTTACTAGGTCAACATATTTAAAGTGCACTGGAGGGCATTCCATGCCCCCCAGACCCCCCGGTTTGAACAACAAAAAGTTTGTGTGTATAGTTTTTGATTAGTTTCATTAAACAAGTAATTTTTACTCTTTCAGAACATTTACACCGGAGGATCTGAGGGTATGAAATACCCTCCAATGTACCCTCCCACAGTAACTTGATTATGGAATACAAATATCCCCTTTCATCTCGGTTGGGAGGGGAGGAGGTAAATAAAAAGTTGGTGAGCATATATTATTATAAGGATCTTTCGCTCCTTAATTTTTTTTCTTTAAGAAAAATATGCATTTTCAGGTCGCGTCAGGACCCACCGGAGGGTCTGTGAAGTATAAAATGACTTCCTGTAATTTTGTATGAAGTAATTTAGAATTTTTGTGTTTTTGTAAAATTTGGGGACATGGAATTAATTGTGTTCAGTTATATTTGACCGATTTGACCCCCCAATTTGAAAAACAAGATCTTTTTAAAAATATAGATCTTTCACTCTTTTGGAATCAAATACATTTTCAGGTTGCGGCAGTACATACCACCCAGATAGCAATTGAAGGTTTTTATAAGCTTGCAGCAAGCTTGTCATTGAATGCCTGCAAGCTTACGAACAGCTTGTCTAATTGACACTTGACAAGTTTTTTTGCTTTACGTGACAAGCTTGTCGATAAAAACCTTATGCGTAAAGCTTTTGACAAGGGTTTTTTATATTAACCCGTAAGTAGCGAGGTGGGGTGTGAGAGCTCCCAGTAGATTTTGAAAATTCCGTCAGTTAACGATATCGATAGGTGTAATCATTGTATCATCGGGCTTCAAGTACCCCTCGGGCATGTGTGTTTCACATCATCTGATTGAATTTATCTCTTTAAAACAAAATTGGGGTAAACCACCTCGTTTTTTGTGAGACAAGAAAACCACCTCGCTACTTACGGGTTAAGTTTGTCGGCGACAGCCTTGTAGCAAGCCTTTCACAAGGATTTCATGTGAAGCTTGTTGCCGAAAGCTTTGCTACAACCTTGCCACAAGCTAATTACGTAAAGCTTGTTGTGACAAGCCAACGGCAAGCAAACGACAGTATCCCGCTAATTGTAATTAGCGATTGAGAAACTTTGTGTTTTACAAACCGGGGGTACATCCAGTACATCATTAATTATGTTAAATTGTATTCCATAATCAAGTTACTGCACCAGACTCTCGGCTGTAAAGGTATTTGGCTCTGAAAGAATAAAAGTTGTTTTTTTGATAAAATTAATCCAAAAATATGTGAGGGGCTGTCCATTAATTACGTAAGGGCGATTTTTGTAATTTTGGACCCTCTCCCCCTTCACATAAGGGTAAGTAAGATTTTGGCAACCCCGCCCGTCACATCTTACGTAAAGATTATTAAACAAAAATAATGTTGAGCCACCCTTTTCTCCGCTTATTTAAAAAAAATATGAATAGCAATAATATTTTTAATATACAAAAAATTCAAAAATTTAAATTAAATTTTATGTTTATATAAAATAAGTTAATAAACATTATTAAATTGTATGAGAAAGTTAATACAAAAAATTGGTAATCCTTTAATATCCAGGTATAAAAAATGATTTAATTTAAAAAAAGTATTTTACGATACTTACGTAAGGAATACGTCAGACCCCCCTCCCCCCAAACTCTTACGTAATTAATGGACAGCCCCTGAGCAAACTTTCCGTTTCTGAAACCTGGGGGTTCAGGGTATGTCAGTAATTGGGTTAAATTGTATTCCATTATCAGGTTATTCAGTAAATAAAAAATTGATGTACTGATGAAACCTCCCGGTTTCAGTATCAAACAGAATTTCATTAAATTAAGAACTCTCACTCTTTCAGAATCAAATAGTTCAAGGAATATGAGTAACCCTTTAGAAAGAGTGAAACATGTTTAGATATTTATTTAATGAAATTAAACCCTCAGATTCTCCGGTGGAAATGTAATTCGTTCTGAAAGATTAAAAGTTCCTTGTTTAATGAAATTAATCAAAAATTATACGCAAATACTGTTTGATTTTCAAACCGGGGGGTCTGAGGGGCATGGAATGCCCTCCAGTACATTCGAAATTCGTTGGCCCAGTAACTTGATTATGGAATACAATTAAGCATCAGTGTGGCGTAAAGCACATATGTAGGTTCAGTCCCACCCTGTTGATTGGAGTTCCCACCCAAGTGCCCACCCAAATTTTTTAGGAGCTTATAATCAATAATGTATTTTTTAAGTTTAATTATAAATTTTGTGTGCTCCTGCTCACCCCAAATATATTAGACACAATTTGTGCCCATCTACCCATTTCATGCTGGCGTCGTCGCTGAGTGCAACCAAAAAAAGTTGCGGCTATAGCCCTTTTAGCAATGTTGGACTTGATAAAATGAATTTCTTAGGTTTTTATAAAAATGTTATTGAAAGTTATATGTTGCGTTGCTCGAAAGCCTTAAATTAAATTTTCTAGTACCCGAGAAATTTATTTATTTATGCCATCAATAAATAAATTGTAATTATTTTAGTTTGTTGTAATGGTAATTTTATCTTACTGAACTAATTGAATTAAGTTGGTAACTTAAGTATCCAGCTTCGCTAAATTTTCTTGTATCGTGATTTGGATTCCGCGTTAAGCGTGAAATCTCATAAACCTCACACAATTTAAGAGTCTCACGAGGAAGTTTAGTTTGAATTTCGTATTTGAAAGCCATATCTTCTTCTTAATCGCTCATTGCATGAAATAAAAAGAAATAAATTATTTACGTTTATTTCTGAAGCAAGTAGAAAACGAGCAATTAAAAAACAGTCAAAGGGGCTTTCCCCTAAGTTTTAACAAGCAAATCATTAAGATTTTCTTATTATTTTAACGTAAAGAGATGTTGAGATTTCGAAACATATAAAGTAGATATATATATATCGCCCCAAGCCACAAAATCATTATTGTTGTTACCTGAGACTTAACTGGGAAAAATTTTACAGCGACATTTAATTAATTAATAACCCTAAACTTGAGCTTTGGAGTCAATTAAGTTGGGTATTAAATTCAAATTTGCATAATTTTGGAAGGTGGAACAGGGGTAGAAGTGACACATTAATTTTATTACGGCAGTGATGTTTATCGGAATATTTTATACTTATATTCGGGCTGATTTTTAAAGTTCAACGCAAATCTAAAGCTTTTTTATTCCGGGTAGTAAAATATTTGTGTGTGTATTTTGAATGGAGTTGCTTTTTAAAATTTACTTGTTATAAATTGACGAAGCGGAAATTTGAAGAGCGCTAAAAATGTTTGGAATACATTCAAGCTGGCTCTCGTAACGTGAAGCGAGGAATTTCTACCTCCATCATAACTAAACACCCCTTTTAACCATTTTCAAGTGTTTATAAGAGCTGCTGAAGGGTTGAATATCAGAGGGGGAATCCTATGATATCACTGAGTTAATGCAAATTTCTAACGTTTGCTAGAACCCACTAGAAATTCTTGTTTTGTTCTGCTTTATAAATTTTGACATTTTGGCGAAGTTTTAAATTAAAAGACCATTCATCAACTTTATACTGCAACCAACCAAATTAATATTAATGTGCTGGGTTTTTGTTGAACAGTAATTATTAAGCTTTTCATAATTATATAACCGAAAACTATAATATAAACCTTTATGTTTGACATTCTTGGACAAAAGCTATAGTTTTTAATTATTTTTTATACGAAATTACAATAAAGCTCTTCTGTAAATTTCCCTATATTTAAGTGTTCCTTTTGGGCGAATTTATTTTAAAATTAAAATTGAATTGAAAAAAGATTATCTAAAACACAAAAAGCTCTTTTTTAAAAAGATGTTCTATAATGTAATTTTAACTGTAAATTTAAATATACATAAATTCTTTAGCCAAAGCTAGAATCAGATACTCGTACATTGCAAAGATGTTTGAAATTGAAACAAGAGAATTTATGAACTGTGAAAGGAGAGAAAAGTTAAAAAGAAGAATTTAGAAAAAATTAATTTCTTTTGTTTAAAAAATCAACAGTATTGTCACATGTTTTAAGTGTAACTGATTCCGCCTAAAAGAGGCTCTAAAATAGTTACAAATTCACTACAATTTAATTTTTTGTTTTCGTGATTTACCTATTTTGTAGTGAAACGTAAATTATTATTAAATGCATTGAAGTTCGATTCAACACGAATACTTACATTAAAATTAAAAATTAAACAGGGGATATTATGAAGTGATAAACTAAAACTGAAAATACAAATTAACTAGATCATCGTTGATAACAAAAAAGTATTACCGTTATCATTAGGGCAATTGGTTTTCACTTGAGAAATTGCTTCACATTTTCTTTCGTATTATAATAATCATTATAATGGAAAAAGTTCTATAGATTATTATTACTATGTATATATTCAAAATTATTTTCTTGTTGATTAATTTCAATTTAGTTCATTTTAAAAATAATTCAACAGAAGAAGGCTTCAGAGTGCGGTAAAGTAATACGTATTGTCTTTCTCTCTTTATCTTATTCTGTAACTGTCTCTCTTAAAAATGAAAAATTGTATAATTTATACGTCAAATTGTCATCTGAGCGTTACAAATGACAAGACAGTGACAGAACAGCAATAATAATTTCTATCAATTTTTACACATTATAATTTACTCATTTACTAAATTGCAAATTCTCATTATTATAAAATAACTGAGTTATTAGAGTTCTCTCGAGAGAATCTGACTCCTAGGGAGCGCGTCATCCCCAGGTGGAAAATAGAGAAATGCTGGGTCAAAATACCGTATAGGGGGAAAATCTACATGAAAACCCTTGCGTAATTTATTTATATCGTACACACATTGCATATTATCATAATGAAATACAATTTTAAGTAAATAATTGAAAGTGAAAAACCTGGTTTAAACATTTAATATTACATATCTTTAACATAACATATTAATAATAATATTAAGATTGAGATTAAATTGTGAATTAAATTAATACCAGTAAATTGTTGAATAATCAATTTAATATTTATAAAGCAAAAAGCACTCCTTTAATAATTTACATTCACCCTTGTGTTTACCAATACAACGGCCATCATAATCCTATTAACCATCTGGCAGTTTACATTTTTTGATATTTAATCGTTTCAATTGTATGTATTAGTCAAGTAAATCAATTTGTTAGATTTCAAGCAATGGTTTATGTTTTTGAAAGTTCAAAGACCCAAATGCCTGTAAAAGTTTTTTCGGAACTTTTCATCTCTTAAGAATCAAAACTTCTTAAGAATATTTTTTGGATGGTTGAGCTTTTATATATGGGAATCGCATAATAATCAAATTATTTCTTTAATGCTAAATTAATTCAAATTTTTTTAAGTAGACACGAATTTGCAATATAAAAGAAATTAGAAAAAAACACGATTTTATTTGCTTCCTTATTTGGAGCGCCAGTAAAATTTTAACGAATTTCAGCTAAAGGTAAGGCATATAAATTCAATTTTGTAAATTATGCACTCGGATATTTTGACGTTACATACACTAAAATGTTGGAATTGTGAAAAGCTATACATTTTGTAAAATATGTCACAACATTTACAATAATCAGGAAATACACGATAAATTTTAAAACTCATTCAACGAACAGCATTTTTGTTCACGTTCTGAAAAACTGAAAGAATCGACATTCAAATTTGATTAATTCTGCAATTGTTTGTTTCGTTTAGAATTATTTTTAATTAGTTACCTATTAAAATTCTATTCTAATACTTTCAGCATCGACGATATAGCGTAACGCAGCGTAACGTAACTTAGCGTAGCCATTAAGAAACAAATTAAAGAAATTTTATTATTTTAATAAATAATCGTAACGTCAAAACCGAGCCCTATACGATTATTTAAGGTACGTGGGCCGTTCGAAAATTCTCAATATTTTTATATTAATAATAGCACGCTCGCCCCTAACAGAAGGAATTATTTGCGTGCCCATGTTAGGAAAAATATTAAAAATTCGTGGTGTTTAATGTAGAATTGACACGAAGATCTTTTCAGTTATTTAAAGTACTTTCACTTTCGTCCAAATCGAAAATGCTAGGTTTGAATGAATTAATAATGTTATAAATGTAATAATTTTTTAGGGTGTGGCAAAATTGTTCGTTCGTTAAAGATTTTATCAGTGTGAAAGCTAAAAGGGGGTTGTTATCGTTACGGTTTTTTTTCCTATAGTTTTTGTTTTATTTCTAATTGAAGGTAAGTAGTAATTGACATTTTTTCTAATATTTGAATATTAACGTTTTGTCAACTTGGTTGGGTTGGTTTTTTCTAAAAATATATTTTCGTTAAATTACGTCAGAGTAAAAGGGGTTGGCATTCATAGATTTTAATGAACAGCCGAGGCGCGATCGCCCTGTGTAATTATAGCAGCAGGGGGCGGGCAAACTTATAATGATTCATAATTTGATAACAGCGTGACATTTTTATTTGCTCGTAACTTAAATTTTGATCTCTATTCGCGTCTATATTGAGAGCAATTTTAATGAATCTCATTTTTTTGTAGATACAACCAATATTTTCGGAGGTAATTGCTAAGGTAAAGTTAATGAAATGTTATATTAAATTTGACAATTTGATTTTAAAACAAACAGTAATTATAATGAAACATCAAATTTGAATTCCATCAGTTAAAAATAAACTTACGGCTGTTACATTGTAAACACAATATTGCACCTTTGAGTAGGTACGTGGTGAGTGTTTCGACACGATTTCAGTTTGAAACCTCAAGTAAAAAATTTAAGACCATTTTATGTGCATGTAGGTGGGTAATAACTAAAATCATATTATTACATAAATTATACCGACCACCAGAGGTCGTTGGATCGTCCTCACTTCATGTTTCCTTGAGAAAAAAAGTTTTAAATGACCGGATTTGTGAATCTGCAGATAGAATTTAATTAGTCAGCTTTTTTCTTGCCAGTATAGACAATGTAATACAAAATATTACGGTGTAATTAATGGGCAAAGCTGATCAATTATGTATCGTGACGTTGACATCGCTTCGCTGGGGCAATTTTATAGTTAGGTTAATTATGCAGCTACCATCAATGTAATAAATTAATTAACTGCTCTAGCTGTAATTTAGCTACACTTTTAGTTAATGCGGTTAAATTAAAATATAAAAAAGGAAATACAAGTACTATACGATGACTGTAAGTTTAACTGCCACCACAAATCCCACAAACTGAATTGCTTTGCAAAAGTAGTTGTGAAATAACGGTATGCAGATTTGTTTTCTTCAAATTAAATAATAATTTTAAACTACAAATTAAATAATTAAATCATAAAATATAAATTGGATCACTTTACATTTTCGAAGCATCCTATATTATATAGTATCGCTGAAATCCATAACTTTGATCTCTAAATTGAATTTAAAATAATTTTTATGTTCATAAAAAATGTATTTATTATTATATCAATTAATTATCAAAAAAGTTTAATTAATACTTTAATGGAAATTCCCAAAATCAATAATGCAACTCACCCCACCACATCATTTCATTTCTTTCATGTTTTGCAATCAAAAAAATCTTTTTTCCGTAGTTTTAAGATATACCCAACTCTGGTATTTAATAATATAAATGATTTTTTTTATCTGTAGCCAGGTGTAAGGCTCTGTATATATTAAATAATTTTTATTTTGTCGGCTATCGCGTTGATATCAACATACTTTTGTATAATATATAAGGCTATACATGTAATAATCTTTTAAGTGCCTGTAGAATTGTTTTGTATTATGTCCAAAATGGTACTAATGACGTTGTTAATGATATTTTGATTATTGAACCATTACTGTTGCATATATTATAATATAAACATTTTCCTCTTCTTCTTGGTTGTTTTATTGCTCTCTGATATAAGATACTTATCGTCCGACAAATTTTCTTTTCTGCCACTCGGTTTCTTCGACGCTAAAATTGAGCGAGCAGTTGTTCTGAACAGGTAAAGTAATTACTAAGATAAATTAGTAATAATTTAAATAATAATAATAGACGCCAAATCGACTGCGTTCGTAGTGCCATCTGTTTCTTTTGAATTGCAGCAAATAGCAAATGAAAAAAAGTAAAGTGAAAGACTTGATTCGTGGGTTTCCAATATGGAAAGCAACCCGATTCAGCATCATATAGCTAGGAGTTTCTGAAAAACAACTATTGCTCGATAATTAAATTTTATGAATTCTTTAAAAGTTTGGATAAAATGGCGGATCTTGTTACAGTGAATCTCTGAGCTCTACCCATTAAAAACATCCCTGAAGTTGTCAGAACTCAAAATTTACGGATCCTCAAAGACAGGATCTTTGCTTTTAAGTGAAAGTTAGCTATAATTTACAAATTCCAATTTAAAGTTTTATTAAATACTGTTAACAGTAACAAAAATTAATTTATATTACACTGAATCATTATTTGTTTTTTATACCTTGACAGCGAAATATATTAAGTATCAGTGGCGGAACTACCGAGGTGCGGTGGGTGCGACGCACGCGGGCCCCCGGCTAAAAGGGCCCCCAAGAATTAAAAAAAAAAAATTTAAATAATATAAAAAATAATGTTAAAAAATAATAATAAAATAATGTAAAAAAGGCCGGTTTTACAACAGTCGGATAAACCTGGCATGAAGTTAGACTTAGTATTACCATTATTACCAATAATAATTCAGTGTTCTCACTAAATTTTCCAAATCAAATCCTGATATTTCCAGGTTTTCCCTGACAAAGAATAAAAATTTTCCATGACATTTAGATAAATTAGAAAATATATAGGTAAAGAAATCTTAATTTTAAAATTAAATTGAAACCAATACTTTTTTTAAATTTTTAATTAGACAAAATTAATTTCTAAATAAAATAAATTCAATTTTAAAATTTAAAAAACAATTTACAATAAAAAAATATTTTAATTAAATTGTTTATCTTAAATCTTAAATTCCCTGACTTTTCCAGATTTTCCAAATAAGTGGCACCCTGCAACCTTGTACATAATTGTTATACCAGGAATAACTTATACTAAGTATATCCGATTATTCTAAATTTGGCCCTTAATCTAGTTTTGTTATTTGTTTATCTTAAAATTATGGATATATATTTTATATGAGTTATTTATTATTTTCTTTCATTTTTGTCTTGTTGAGAAACAAGGCCCCCGCTAACAACTTGGCAACCCGCCAACACACGGGTCCCTCAACTGCTTGTTACGCCACTGTTAAGTATGCTATAATACCCTAGGGCGTATAAATCATAATGGCCGCTTATTACGTTCTCTCATCGCAATTATATACACAAGTCACGGCAAACTAGGAAATTTAGCAAATTTAAATTTAAAATTTATAAATTTTCTGAAATTCAAATGCAGTGTAATATAAAATGTTGTATGCAACACGGGCATTACTCGATGTTGATGCTCTCGGGCCTAGCTGCCCTCGACCTTTTAAATTGGTTGCCCTCGACATAAACATTGCCAATATGCTCTTGACGGTCACGGCCTGGCGCTTGTGTGCGCTGATTGCTAACCTGAAATCACCGGTTCGATCTCGGGCGAAGTAAAAACTTTATTCTCTCGGCAGGCAATGGCAAACCACCGATGTATCTGTCTAGAGAACCCTTCTAAAAAAAAAAGTGGTCACTATGCTCTTACGTAGAGCGAAGGAATCTAAGAGAGAGATGCTCTTGATACATAAATAACTATAATATCTACTATTATCATAAAATGGACAAGAACTTGTTTATTATGATTACTAGAGCTCGGATTTATATGCACCAAAATACTTGAAAATATGCGCATTACTGGCCCATTGTACTACCTCCGATGCAGCTGTATCGATCAAATTCATTCTGGAGACAGGATGACTTGAGGAGTGACAGGACAGGAGTGACTAAATGTGCCCCATTTAATGGCCTAAGCGCGCCTATCTTGCTGCCCTCCTACCTAAAATCCAGAAGAGTGCACTGGGGGGTATTCTATACCCCCCAGACCCCCCGGATTGCAGCAATTATTTTGTGACTTAAATAATATGTTTAGACTTTTACTCCTTGATGTGCAAAAATAAAATTACTTTTAGACTTAGCAGCGAAACCAGTTTTACCCATTCTATAAAGCTCTAAACATATTATTTCAGTCACAAAATAATTTGTGTAATCCGGGGGGTCTGGGGGGTATGGAATACCCCCCAGTGCACTCTTCTAGATTCTGGATTTTAGGTAGGAGGGCAGGGAGATATCCCTACGAGCATTAAGCCACTAAATCGGCTCCCGGACCCCTAAGCATTCTCTTATTGATATCACTGCCACTACAATGGGCCCGATTTAGTGGCCTAAGTGCTCGTAGGGATATCTCCCTGTCCTCCTACCTAAAATCCAGAATCTAGAAGAGTGCACTGGGGGGTATTCCATACCCCCCAGACCCCCCGGATTGCACCAATTATTTTGTGACTTAAATAATATGTTTAGACACTTTTACTTCCTGATGTGCAAAAATAAAATTACTTTTAGACTCAGCAGCGAAACCAGTTTTTTCCAATTCTAAAGCTCTAAACATATTATTTAAGTCACAAAATGATTGGTGTAATCCGAGAAGTTTGGGGGTATGGAATACCCCCCAGTGCACTCTTCTAGATTCTGGATTTTAGGTAGGGGGGCAGGGAGATATCCCTACGAGCACTTAGGCCACTAAATCCGGTACCATAAAGGGTAGTAAATCCCAAAAAAGAAATTTTTAAATTATATACGCAATTCAAAATTAATACATTATTTTTTTAGGTGCCCGTGTTGTATATTTGTTTACGGGCCCTAGCTACTCTTGCACCGCCCACTGTGTGTCAAGTACGTCACTCCATGAAAGTGTGGCAAGTAAGGGTTAATAAGTATAGTTGTAACCATTTTAACTCGAGCATGACTAATCGTTTTATGCAATGAGATCCAACGCATAAAATTTGGTTTTCTTTGTCATGCGCACACAAGAAGTAACTATTAGAAAAGCGACAGAAAATAAAAATACTTCGAATTTTGCGCTTTTTCTCGACGAGTCATGCGCGACTTAAAATGGTTACGACTGTACTACCTTGATTAACAAAATTTAATAATTTTATTAATAAATTTGAACGAATTACATAAAATTTGCAAAATTTTGCATATTTTTAACATTTGGTGCATATTTCAGTAAAAATGCACATTTGTGCATATTTGGGATCCTTTTGGTGTTTTTTGAAGAATATTAATAAAAAAAATAAAAAATTATTATTGAATTTTGCTAATTTTATTTAATGACAAGCAATTTAATTTTTTATTTAAAAAATTATTTATTTTTTTATTTATTTAAAAAATTATAAAAATTAAATTTCTTAAAATTAATTAAAATAATTCTTAAAATTGGCAAATTTAATATTGATTTTTTATTTTCTCTATTGAAATTCTTTAAAACAACACCAAAAGTGGCCCAAATATGCACAAATATGCATTATTTGCTCAAATATGCAAAATATGTATTTTGACAAAGTTTTTCGGATTCGTTTTTATCTAATTAGTCCAGATTGCAAAACAAATCTCTTTTTCATATCATATCAATATTAAAAAACATGCAAAAGCATAAAATCCGAGCTCTAATCATTACGATTGAAACTGATTAAAACTTCAATTTTAAATATTTTTATGAAGTCGGCCCTAAATACTTTAAACAACACAAATTAATGTAATGCTAATTCGTAAACCTGAAGAAAATTTATTATTTTCTTACAAAATTGTGTAATTTGCTAGAACGTCGTTACTTTAAAATTTTCCGCACCAGTAAAAATTTTTCTAGTGTAAAATTAGTAATTATTATAATAAAAAGTAATTATTACACCCATGTAGGTATGAATGTATCTAATTATTATCAAAGGATTTTATTAAATTTAAAATCTTGCAGGGCATTGCGAAAAAAAGCAGTAATAATTGTATTTAAAAATGAACTCTGGTTCAAATGTGACATTTATTGAATTAAATTGAATTACCAATACCACCAATCCATCAGTGGTCAAACCGTTAAACAAATTCGCATTCACAATGCAAAGAGTATTAACCAAATTTATGCATTTTGTAGGTCAAGTTAAAAAAGGGTACTTTGAATTTCGTCGAAGTCTGCTATATTTCAGTGGATTATGGTCACTGAAACCATTGTGGTGTTGCAATACGAAATTGAAAATCAATTTAAATATCATAAATATAATGCTGCGTATCTACTTGTCGTAAATTTGCACATTTGAATTTTGTAAATTTCTAATTTTATTGTTACAGATCCAAAAGTTCAGGTATAACGGTAACACAATTTATGTTAACTAATTCTGCGGGATTCTTATGTATCATTTATTCTAACAGTAAATCGCACTGCCTAAAATGTGGAAATAACATTTCGGATGCAATTAACAAATCAATGTTGGTATTGTTTTAAAATTTTCGAATAATTCGGCAAGACAAAAATGGATTTGACGAGGTTCAATTATCAATTAGTAGTTTAACTGACGATGAGCTGAGCTAAAATTAAAATCTTATCAAGTAACTATGTGTGATGGAGCAAGTTTGCTAAATCGTGGTTAATTTTAACAGTTAAAGACGTCGGCTTCTGTTTCTAATTAACTCCTTTAATGGTTTTAATAACTTTTATTAAACGATTGTATATCTTAATTGACATAATTGATATAAATGAGTAGATTTGGAGTATTTTATAGTTAACTTAAAATGATACAAATTCTATAAATAATAAACGTAGTGATAAATGTGCTATACGCTCAATTTATATTAATTTTAATCGAGTATATATAAGTATTATTAATTAGTTCAAAATATAGCACATTGAACATACATCATATGACGTTAACTTATGTTTGTGGATTCACGACGAGAATTAACTGTTTCTCTAGCATAAGGGACATTAGTAAGTTGCCAGTTTTGATTTGTTATTTTATGACAGTTTAAATTACGCTAATTTACTACAACGCAACAGCTGATGTAAATGTCGATAATCTATAATTTATCACTACCAGACATTAAACTCGCATTCGTTACTTCATCTTATTTGTTATTCATAATTTTTCTTCATCTTCTGTAAACCCCCAGCGTCGGCTTAACTGCGCTATTAATTTTTTCACTTTCGTTGCGTTTCACAACGTAATTATGTAATAATAAAAATAATTAAAAATACAATAGGCGTGTTAATTTACAAAAAAGAATAAAACACATAATTTCGATTATATCTCGTACCATCACGATTTAAAGCAATTTGGGTCAAACTAATCCATGACATAAACATTTTGTCTTATTGTTAATATTACCTATCTATCTGTCCATCTATCTAATAACAGTGTGGGCATTTATTTCCTTATTGTATTAAAATTGAGTGGGTTTGAAAAGTAAAATTCTAATTTACTTATTAAGAAGAATTTTTACGTCGAAAACGAAAGCGAAATAATTAATTTCAATGGGTACCTACCTAACAAATTAATTTTGTTATAATAAAAAAAAGGATATTTAATGAAAATTATTTATTGAAAAGGAAACTCAATTTCGACTGCGCTCGAATTATTTTTAATCACAAAATTTCAAGTTGTATCGCTCCTTCATCAAAACGTAGACAAATTCTAAAACTTGTTATTCTCGGGAAATTCAGTGACATCTTCCCTACATCTTATGCAAATGCGTCTTGTATCATTGTATGTTTAATGTATAAGCTATTATGTTGAGTTTGGTGGTTGTTTATGGTTTAGTTAACAACATTAGCATAGCAGCTATCTTCGCTTCAGGCCGATAATGATCTAGAGTTAACTTTGGTCGGAATGGAGCGGCGTCAGAAAAGCACTAATATCAACTCATTTACTACTTTGGGAAATTAACATCTCGCTCACTTCCTTTATAAAATCGCAACTAACGTTAAAAAGAAGTTTATGCAATGACTTCAAAAACTAAATTAATTTGCATATAGATGAGTCTTCCGTAAAAAACAAAGTTACGTTCTCATATCTTCCTCATCAGCACTTTTTAATTTTTTTCTTTTAAAAACTCATCCTTCTTGTTATAGTTACTTATTCGAAATAAAATTTAACGAGTAAGTCATTGAATTCGAGATCGTAAAGTTGCACTTGAAAAAAAAATAAATAAAGTGTTTTTGATGCAAACAATAGCACATTAAAAAAGTCGCATTGCAATTGCATGTTAAGAAAGTTATTGCTGTAAAAACGTTATTCCTACAAAATCTTAATACAAAATAATATAATAACCACCCAAACACGCGATAGTAAATTGTGTCATGAAATGATAATTTCCAATTTTACGCTGTTATTTTTCTTTTAGGGTTACAACAAATTTCCTACTTCTCTCTGCTTTCAAACAAAAATATTTTTATTTCTACCACCCTAACATTACAATCGTGCTTCGAATTACACATTAAACGGTGTGTCCACCTGCATAGTACTTCAATTATTTTGAAATCAGCGACAAGAATCATATTATTTACAAAATAAATAAAATTAAAGGACGTAGCCCTGGTGGGTGGGCGTAATGACCCTAGTTCTTAAAAATGCTTAATATAATAATAATAAAAAATGTAGAAAAAAATATTCGGTAGCTTAAAACAAACTTCTGGGGTTTAAAATTGCATCGGTTTTTTATGCTTTATATTCATTTTTTGAATAATGCAATTAATTATTTCAAAATATCTAAACTTGAATATGGTGACAGAAGTCACCGCAACTAGTCGATGATTTTTAAATTTTTTGTGGAGAGATTATTTATGAGCTAGTTTTACTCCTTCCTACCTACGTAAGCTACTATATTAGCGTGAAAGCTATGAATGATATAATATAGATTTGTTAATTTATCAATTAAAAAATTATAGTAGTGGCGCTTCCATGCATTTCAAGTAAAAATTGTAAAGCTTCATAGCTTTAAAGCTTTATGATAATGGAATAAGTTGTATTTAAATGCGCTTTCTTTTTAATTGAAAAAATTCTAAGTATACGAGAAGACACTTTAATTTACCTGCAGATTATAAAATATAATCCTACCAGAGTTTAATTTAATTTTAATTAATATAATACAAAAAAATTTAAAATTAGTAATAATAAATAAATCATAAATTTTTATTTTCCTACAATTTTTGTTGATTATTACTGTGAGTATCAAAATTTAAAAAAAATCAAAAACTGCTTTCACGGGGGGAGCCGTCAGCCGTGAGAATATTTTATTTGATTATATATTTTGTGTTGGATTTTAATAAATGGAAATAGAAGTCTCTTACTTTTTCAGAACAAATACGAGTATATTAGAAAATGAACCCAAAATTAAATTTTATGTATATTTGTGGTATGTATGTGTTACGGTCAATGTTGACAATTCGGCCATTAACGTCAATGGCCGGACAATAACGTCAATGGCCGGACAATAACGTCAATGGCCATGTATTTTGGGCAATGTTGACATTTAAAATTGTATATGTGGTTTTAACATCATTGCCCGGGCAATGACGTTAATGTCCAATGCAAGGTGGACAATGATGAAATTACTATTCTACAAATTCTATATTCTATCACTTTTTCAGTTTTGGTTGGCGCAACTACAGCAAATCACGGATCCACCGATGGAATTAATAAATTAATTAAATTTAATTAATTTTTCTTCCGGGCCGCTTTGGCTGACGCAAACACGACAAATCATGGATCCACTCTAAAATGATCGTTCGTTTAAATTAAATAAAAATCTCTGTATACTTATGAGGCCTTGAAATGAGCCGAGTTGCTGTCATTTAGACGGAAAAATGCGTGCACGACAAATAATTGTCCCTAGTTGAAGTGCATCGCCATTTTGCTGTTCCTTATAGTAATTATTCTATAATATCATTATTGTCCAATCCATTTTGGCCATTAACGTCATTGACCGGCCAAAGACGTAAATATTACAATCATATGAAAATATTTACATCATTGCCCACCGTTAACGGGCGTTGACGTCAATGGCCGGTCAATGACGTTAATGGCCAGCGTAAATGGGCATTGACGTCATTGCCCGGCCATTGACGTTAATGCCCAATTTACGTCATTGACCGTAACATATGTATAGTATGTATTGATAAAAATTAAAGTTAAGAATAATGCAATACGTAGAAAATCAATAATTCAAAAAATCAAAAAAAGACATAATTATCACAAAACAGATCAGGATTAAAAATATTTAAAAATATGAATAATCGAAAAAATTAAAAATTCATAATACGATATAAGGTCCTGATATTTCACGGCTATTTTGTATCATCAGACGTATATAATAAAGAAATAAAAAAAATAAGAAAAATATTCGAACCAAACAAATAAGAATTTGTAAAAAAATAATGATTAAAATTAAAAAAAAAACATTTTAAAAATAATTTAAAAGGAGAAAATCTCCGTTTTTGAATTGATTTTTTGAATTATTGATTTTCTACGTATTGTATTATTCTTAACTTTAATTTTTTAAATTAAATATATTAATTATCTATATGGGGGTACGGAATACAACCCGGTATTCCAACAATTGCATGAAATATTTTTTCGAGTGAATATTAAAATAGAAATTGCTTTTCTAGTCATAGCCTCACCATTATAGCAAACTCCAAGCCACCTCTATATTGTACGATCATCTTTAAATGTTATTAGCTTTTTAACCAAGGATCGCTTTCCAAATTAATGCGATCTTACTTCACTATTCATCTGCTTGGCGTTTATAGGTTCAAATTTACAAACTGTTTTATTAATTTTTTTTTGGGATTTATTATTTATATCATTTATAGTCAAAGCTTGACGAATTAATCAACGGTTAAGCAACGATGATCTACAGAGAAAAAAATTAATTATCGGTAATTTATTACTTCAGGGCGTAAAAAAGCTTTTCTTACCTACAGTTCGTGCATTTAAAGAAAAATGCATTTTTTAACAATTTTAAACAATTCACTGGCTACATCACTAAAGAGAAAAGTTTACTAACCTGAATTGCTGCTAATCCCATGAAGTGGACCCTACCTGCAACAATAAAGTAATCTTTGTTAGTTATCATTTCAGATCAGAATGGTTTTCGTTAAATTACCTTTAACACTGTAGTCCTTTCGCCTTATTCCTGTTGACCATTGGCTTTTCCATTGTCCATAACTCACCAACCCGAACACTTGCACATTTTCTTAACGATTTCGAATAAAAAATTTTATTAAAAAACACTTGGAAACACAAATTTTTCACTCAAGTATTAAAAAAAATGATTCGCGATTATTAATTATTAAGCTACCATGTAGCTTTTCCACAAAGATTCGTACTCGACACATCACACTCCCGTTCGCGGAATACGAATTTCGCGTTCACGCAACCAATGTCGATTTTAACTGAAAATCAAAAAAAAATTGTTAATTCTTATTGTAATTGAGATTATAAATTATTAATAAAATGGTTTATTGTTTATAAAAACAAACGCTGATGTCATGGTTCGAACCTATGCGGGTTAAACCCAACGGATTTCAAGTTCATCTCCTTAACAGCTCGGATAGCGAAGGTCATATTAATGAATTTTTTCTTTATTTTTGTAACATTAAACTTTGTAACGCCGGAGGTTTTCGATATTTGAATATGTAAATTGGTTTACAAATAATAAACGAAATAAAACTTAAAAAATATATGATTAGTTAACATGAACTACTTTCTAAATATTGATTATCATAACTTCAACAATAATTATTACTTAAAAAGAGCAAGAACTGTCAAATTTTTAGTTTTATTTATTTATGTGACGCAAAGACGGTACTCATTATGGGAAGGGGAAGATTGTAAAATATTGTGCAAAATTCATATGAATATATGAGCACGGTATTTTGAGTTTTGGGATACATTAAGCTCAATCCAATAAGTACTGATTTGTTTTACATTATTTAATTATTTATAAAATCATCTAATACGCTATAAATGTACTAAAATTTATTTAATAAAAAAGTATTCTAAAGAACCTAAAATTTTCATCTCGACGACAAAGCAGAGAAAAAGAAAAACACCTGAGCATTAAAACACAACACTTTCTTGAAGTATTTATTTGCATGGAATGCAATGAGATTCCAGGCATAAAATTTGGTTATCTTTGTCATGCGCATACAAGCAGTAACTTTTTTCTTTTTTCCGGTGTGTCACATATGACTTAAAACGAATTCGATTATAGTCAAGACTTGACAGAAATCGAACGCATAATATACTTCTGACGTCAGAGGTAGCAAAACAGCAAGCTAAACAGAATTAAGTGTCTAAAAATTGCCTTTAAAAACTAATTATAATTACAGAACGAAAATAATAAAACAGATCAAGCGCTGTCTCTAAATTTACAAAAAATTATATTGATGTTTTTAAGGAGCTTTGTTTGTTCTTATTTGAAGCCGTTTGATCTGTAGTAGTAATACAAAAATTAATCTAATACAAAACTTTTTGGAAGTTTTTCTATTAAATTTGAATTATTTTATTCTTATTATTTTCAATAGCAAATTGCTTTAAACGATTTTGTTTCTTATTATGTTGTGCGCCACGATAAACTATTACTATTGACGAGCAATAGAAAAGAACTATTATTTAAATTGCAGCTTTATAAATTTACACCATAAAAGTAAGAAAATTTTGATAATTTAAGTTTCAATTTTAAATGAAAGTTGGAAGTGCTACCTACTATTTTAAACTGCTATCGAGTATATTTTACAAATTTAATACGGAAGTACTTTATATGAATTGTAAATAAGTTTCGGTTAGATTTGTTTATTTAGTTGGAATTGATTGTAAGTTTGCATTTTATGTCGACTATAGAAGTTATTTAAAGTCGACCTGCTATAGAAAAGCCCCATCGTGCCTACAAGCCATTAAAACCCACTAAAGTGAACATAAAAACAATTGAAATAAACATATATGTGATGATTAAAGCGTTCATTTTCTTATCGGGATTCTGATAAGGGCAATGAACGACCTAATCACTGCTTTGAAAATTTGATTAAAATAAATAACCGATCATTAAAATTATTTCGCTTCATAATTTGATTTGTAAATTATCTCTTTGAACATGTAGATTTGAATTTAAATAAACATTTATGCGATAATCGTAACACGTGCAGCAAATGTTAAATTGAGTTACACAAAAAGGTTAAAAATATCATTAATCAAATATAGAATAAAAAAAAATTGTTTATCAACACCACTACCGCATCGTTCCTTTTGGGGTAGACAAGAACATGTTTACTTATCGTGCCTTTCCATAACTTTTTATATTTTACACTTCTTTTTATTTCGCTGCAGCTATATAAATATTCATGCTCTCTCGAACTCAAAAATTCTTGTATTTATTAAAATACCATTAACCATTTAGTATTTTTCTACTGCATGCAAGTTAATTATGTAAATTTTTGTTAAATTTACATCCCGACATGCTGTATGTCTGATGACCAAAATATATAGGGTGCATCGTTTCAAAAAAACTATAGCAATTGCAGCGAAACAACCTGTGGAGTCCTGCAAGTACATACCAAACCACCCTGTATATGCATTTCCATTCGATCGGTTAATAAATTTTGAAGTTGTTTTTATTGAAAATATCAGTTTACACGAACATTTCAAATTAATAAAACAAAAAAAAATTAATTTGCTTCGAGTTTTTTTTGAAAAAACACCGCTTTTACATGTTTCTTAATTTGTTTTTACTTTAAGCGAAAAATTTTATATTAAAATTATATACACTTTCGAGTTAATAAAAAATGTAACAGATACAATATTGAAGCTCTGTATTAATAAAACTGTAAAAGCAAAAAATTCATTATTATTAAATCAATGTCTTGTGTAAACGACAATGACCCTGTCGAGCTTCCTCACCATTACTCGAAGCGTTTTTCATAACTAATAATATCAACCTTGGCAAAGAAAAACCTCATCATCTCACATACAGGTTAAGTAGGTTACAAAAAAGTTGAGATCGTAAAATGACTTACTATTTATCATCGTAATGAACATACCAGTAGTGTAACTACTGACTCGTTTTTCTAATTTCGAAATGGACGACTTTGTGAGCGGCTTTATGAAGACAAATTGCAACAGAAAATTGTTACTTCTGTATTTTTCAAAATATTTCTGCATTTATTCGTATCAATTTAAATTTTCCCGTTTTTGAAATGCGTTTAATTTTAACAGTTAAACTATTATTTGCAAATGTATGTACAATAATAAAAATGATAAAAAAAAGTATTCAATTTCGTGATACAATTATTTGCGAGATCCGTTATTTAGAAAAAAATTAATCATGCCTACCAGAAAAAATTCCGATATTTGGACAAAAAAGTTCAACAATTAAGTAAACTTTATACAGTTACCTGTTAATTTGTCTATTATGATGTTGATGTTGATAATAATTGTGCTAATAACATACAATGTCTACAAAGTAGTTCACGTCTATTCAATTATAATAATTAATTTTAATGTATAATTTGTTTTTTTATGAATTTATATTTTGTGCGTGTCAATACAAAAAATTATTCGACGTGACTACGCACTTAAAGCAATTTAATAAGTCGGTATTAGGTCACGAAGATCACAAACATACAATTTTTTCCTTTTCTGTGCCATAATTATTTAATTTATTTTATAGGCAGTAAGCAGTGAACTGAGCAGAAGATCGTAAAATTTGGACGACATAAAATAATCCATTATCAAAATACGGCTGCAAGCAAAAATGATAAACATAACCAGCAATATCAGAAAAAAGAAAAATGTTGGGCGCTTCTAAACGGGGAGAACAAAATTATAGCAATCAAAGCAATCAACTATAATAAAAGACAGAACTGAAAATAAAATGCGAGGGCAATCATAAAGTAAGATATGATTTGCTAGAATTTTTTAAAACGGTCACAGTTGATCGATTTTTAGAATGATAATTTATTTCATTAATGCTGAAACGCCTACATGGTGGCGCTCTGTAATGTATAATGTTGGATCCAATCCGCCATCTTAGTCCTCTAGGGAACTTAACTTTTTTATACTTGCAGAGGGAGTTGATTCCTTATCTGTCCAAACGCCTATCCGTATATATTATAAGCAGACGTAGAAATATCACTATTATTAATAAATACAATTTCTGTTACTTTACCTTTTATTCAATCAAGGTGCGGTTTCTTTAAGTGAATATACTACAATATTTATTATTCTTTTTTTCAGTAATACTTAATGTTATGTGTCTTAAAACCTATAGTTATCCAGTTTATTGATCAATAATCTTTAACTATTCTTCAACCTGCAATCATTTTTAAAGCAACGTAATTGTCTAGTATGCATTACCCAGGAATTCACTCAATTTTTAACTATAATTTGAAAACTTTTCAATTGCGGGGTTCATTAACATTTTCCAATTATCAATTACAATTGAACTTTTTTACGTATAATTTATTTTTTTAATTAAGGTAAGTTTACAAAAGTACCAATCAACTGCTCTTGGCAAATTTTAAACATTGCTCATTATCACTTCTTTTTCTCTCTTTCTCCAGAAAACTAAAGTTCCAATCGCAAAATTGCCATACTAATTATTCACCTTTTTCCAAGTAGCTAGTGTACTGTTAAATATCGATATCTAATCGATAGAGTCTGTTTACCCTAAAAAAATAATTAAATTTTTTTACTTTACTAAAAGAAATATTGGAAGCAATTAAATTGCCTTTTATTTTGAAAGTGAATTTACCCGGTCCAATAATAATTATAAAATAAATACGTAAATATAGTAGTAAATTCCATTAAATTTTTAGTGTTGTTTCTTTTAAAATATTTGTCAAGTTTCCAGTATAATTTGGGAATATTAATTATATAGAGCAATCCAAGATTAATCGAAATCAATAGATGGCTCCATTTGTAGTACGCTCATTTTATTTACCACATAGTTTTTACGCTACTTATTGAATAAATCAATAAATGAAGTAAATCTAGTAAACAAGAAATTATTCCTCTTCAATTAATGATAAAATAAGTATCGTAAAGCAAAAGCATCGTAATTAAATCTCTTTGCTAATTTAATAACGTGGCATTTGGCGCCCAACGTGGGATCCGAAGAATTTATCCTTCTACTTGTGTGATTGCTATTAATTTAGTTGTAGTTGTTTGAGTTTATTAATCTTTTGGAGCTATTGAAATGCCAATAAATTTTCCAATTTATCCGATATAATAATCCTTTGCTGCCGTACTTTTGATCTGGCGGTAAGAGTTCTGGACCTTGGATTTATGGGTGCCGCATTCGAACTCCAGCAACTCATCTGTTTAAACAGTGTTTTCTTTTAAATTGTTTTCAGCTTCTACGTTATTTTATTTGATATTGTTTTTTTTTACAAATGCTTTTGAATAAGTTTGGTAATTTAAGAAAACATCCATATTGAAACTTTTTCGTTAAACGTATCTGTACTTTAGGTTATATACATATTTGATTTACTTTTTAAACCAATAATAATAATTAATTGGTACGATAGATTATAACCAGTGCTGGATCAAGCTATTTCAGCGCCGAATGCAGATTAGGTAAATGGCGCCTTGTCAGGGGAGGCATAGGCAAATTCTGAAATATTAATTAAACTAATAAAATTTTCATAAAAGTAACAACGTAAAATAAAAACCAAAGCCGATTCTTTAGCCTAGTACCTACATGGAAATGATGTAGTCATCACATGGACCGCAAGGATTTACTGTATTACTGATAATTTCGAGATGACTCCGATTACACAGATGAAACCGTAGATGAGCATGCATTAAGAGATTAAGAAGCACTGGGTATACCCTAAACAGGGTGCCCGTTTTCGAGCTCCACCATGGGGATTTCAGATATTATAAGAGATACGAAGTCGGTTAAATTCATACCAAGTGATCCCCAACCAAATAATCGTAGCATAAAGGAGATTATTTGCTGTATTTGTTTATGCAGTATTTGTTAGGGGATTATTCGTCGCGACACCAATAGGTTCGTTAACAATTACATCCAGATTTTATAAATCCAAGATTTGTATGCATGCTTTGTGATTAATTTTATTACATAGCAGCCTTTCTCTCTTTCAGAACCAATACATTTATATGCCGTGGCAATAAAATTTATGCAATCAGTTGGAAACTGGGATACTCAGTGCGTATTGCCTAAACCTACAAATGTATTTATTCTCAAAAAGTGATAGTCTCTTATTAAGTAGGTAAAATCAGGCCTGGATTGGCTCACAGGGAAATCGGGTAGGCCGTAGGCCTAACGATGGCCTGTGACTGATTCCTTAAATTTTTTTATTAAAATTGTTAGGTAATTAAAATTCAAAGATAGAAAAATGTCTAACATAATATGGTAAAAAATCCAATCAACAGGTTGCCGCTGCATGGTCTAAGTTTCCTGTGAATTACGTAATTGATAAATAATCTATTTAAAAATACTTTTCATTTATACCTTTTTGACCTTAAAATGTTTTAAATTTTTGCCTAAGGTGAATTTTAATATTTCATACGTGATGGGGACCGGTGGCTGGCTACGAATCCCGGTAAATAAGTTGTTTCCAATCCGGCCCTGGGTAAGATCAATCACACAACATATACACAACTTTCAGTTTTTTGAAACCGGGGGGTCTGGGGGGTGTGGAACACCCTCCAGTACACCTAAACAAAATTGGTACTAGAATCTAGCTTCCTATAGATTTTTTCAAATGTCTTTTGTAGCCTAGATCCAGTAATGCCCAGTGGAATCACAACTTTAAAACTGGAATCGAAATTTGTCTGCTATTTGGAATATGTTAGGTAGAATGTACACCTATTTATGGTTTTTTAACACAATTACAGGTATACTGGAGGGTGTTCCACACCCCCCAGACTTCCCGGTTGTAAAAACTGAAAACTTGCATATGTACATGTTCTGTGTGATCGCTGTTATTTTCTGCTGAAATAAACAACAAAAATAAGTGAAAAAATTAAGCAAAATAACGGAAAATTCGATCAGTTCAGGAGACAAATCTTTTTCCAAATCAACTTACTAAGGAGTAGGGTGATCCCCCGATAGCGGTGGATGATGGCGCAAAACGGATGACCTCCATTCAGATTCAGGAGGTTAATTTAATTAAGAATCAGAAGAAGTGATATCAGGATTCGAAAAAAAATTTGATTTACAGATCTGTGTTATCAATAGAAGACGTCCATTGATTACGTAGGGGTTTATGGGTGGAGAGGGTCAAGCTGAATCTCACCCAATCTCACGTGGGGGAATCTCAGTAAATATTACGTAATTAATGGCCGCCCCCTACTTATTTTACTTTACCAATTAAACCAAAAGAAATAAGAATTAAATCGCAATTCGTGACTTCTCGCTTATTGTTTGGTGAGTTATTGATTTGATATGAAGCCCGCCCGTTCAGATATTCTTTTTATTAAAAATTTGAAATTTTATCGAAAACTAAATCAAAACGCACAATTTTGGAGTCTTCTGAATTTTGGCGCTGGGTGCGGCGGCTCCATTGCAGCCATGGTTTATCCGACCCTGATTATAACTTGATTAATTCTTGAATAAATTATTATTATTACGATATTAGGAGAAGTTTACTATGCAGATCTGGAAGGAAGTTGAACATTGCTATTCTTTTAAGGCAATCTTGGTACGAAAACATCAATAGTAACTTATAAAAAAACTATTTTATTTGTTGCAATAAATGTAACAGTCATCAGTAGAGCTCGGATTTATATGCATCAAAATACTTGAAAATATGCGCATATATATATACATTGAATTTCTCTAAAATATGCACTAAAATTGATAAAAACAGGTAAAATATGAATTGATATGCAAACCAAAAAATATTTTTTCTTCGAATTTTAATGAGAAGCTGCTTTTAACTTATTACTCCTGTCGAACACTGCCCACAAAACTCCCTATTGTCGTTTTTTGATATAATTCTGGATAGTTATTAATCCAAGTGGACATCAAAGTTCTTGTTGGTAGCATAATTACTTTACCTAATAACAAAAATTTACCACGGTTTTAACCAAAGCAAAGGCTAACCGACTATTTCCAATAAAGAAAATTCAATAATTAATAACTAAATAATTAATTTAATAATTTATTAACAAAAATTTCCAAAAAGAATTATATTAAGGCACAGTTATGTTCCAAGAAATGTATCATTCCTGTATCATTTTTTTATTAAAATTCTTCAAAAAACACAAAAAGTGGACAAAATATGCACAAATATGCATAATTTGCTTAAATATGCACCCAACGTTGAAAATATGCAAAATATGCAGTTTGAAAACTGGATTTTTATATTAATTTTTGCCTAATTCGTCCAGATTTCAAAACGAATCTGTTGGCATATCTATATTAAAGAACATGCAAATGCATAAAATCCGAGCTCTAGTCATCAGAATAAAAATAGCCTAAGTAAGTAATGTTGGTCAGATTCAATAAAAATAAGTTAAACCAATACGTAGGCTCAATAATGTGGTCTGTGTTTCCGGATGTCTCTGCTAATTTAAATAAGATTATATTTTGTCTTTTCTAATATTTAAATTGCGATAACTAATAATATTTATAGTTATGTTTGCTTAATTTTGAAAATTATATTGGAACATTTGAAAAGATGTTTAATGGCCAACTCGAAAAAGAAAGTATCCAATTGGAAACATGTTAGACATTTTCAACTTCTTTGATTTTGGTTTGGTTTACTGTTGTCAACTGGCGCCCAGCAATTAAAATATTATTTATTATTTAAAGTTTCCAAGCTGCATATAACCACAAGCCGTTCTTTAATATTAAAAAGGCCCGCGAGGCAAATTTTAGGGCAACCCTGACCAATTTTGACTAAAAATTATTAATCAGTTTGGTCAAAAATTAAATTTTGTTATGAATTTGCGATTTATAATTTAAATAACCATTGGTTTGGTCAGTACCTTTTCAGTGTTACTCTGTTGCATGTTTCGCTTTGAATTTTACTTAGAAACAATGATTTATTGTTGCAGTAACCTGTTACTGAGGTAAATTTATGACAAGAAATTTCTTCAATATTAATTTTAGGAAACTTTTAATATTCTTTTTTGTTTAGTTGAAATTTAATACGAAAACGCGATTAATTTCCTAACAAAAAGCTTTTCATAATTAAGCATTTCTTTTGGATAAATTTTTTTGCTGCACGACAATGTGATGTAGTACAGCAGAAAAGTTGAAACTATCACATAATAATAATAATAATAATAATATGCAGAAGAGTTATTAAGGTGATTTAATTTTGAAATTCAGTTAAAAACTTTTTTTGCCAGGTTTGCTAATTTGCATAACAGGTAGGGAAGTGCCGATATAATATAACGACACGTTTAAGTACTTAATTGATTTAATTATATTTAATTGACATTATTAAAAAATTAAAAATTAGTCCCAGATGATTTATGTTTGGCAACTTTGAAAATAATAATTATATTTATACGAAAAAAATTGTATTTTGTAAAATAAAGCTTTTAATGTTATATATCAGTTTCCGGTTTCGGTTATAAAAGGCTCTATTATTAATATTAGTTGACATATCGTCCTAGGCACGCGACATATCTTACCATCTTAACAATAGAAAATGACATTTTAGTAATTTGGAACCCTAACCCCAATTTCTGAAACATATTTTACAGGTTTGTTTTCTTATTTATAGGGGCAATTTGAATTGTGCTGAAATTAATAACAACAATGCGAGATTATACGGGGACTTACCACAATGTTAATAATGAATTATTACACCTGAAAGCGAAATTAAATCGAAACTGAAAATCGAATCCTGGAAAAAATTAATATTATGTCAAAGTAAATAACCTTAGACCATTCTGCACAGATACTTTCTCGGTTATGTTATATAAGAGACGGTTGAATCACAGCTATTTCATACATATTACATGACCGTTCAATATCAACCGGTATATTACTTTATATACGAACTACGATTTCCTCTTGTCCGTGATCTCACGTGGGAACCGTTTCTAGATCGTTTTATTTTTGCTTCTTTTCAGGCATCTTCATGTATAGAATGATAAATCATGTATAAATGCCACCACTTATTAATGCGCCGAATGTTAAATGGCAAGAAACGGAAAAAACATCGGAAAATGGGGAAAAAAGCATTTCGCTTTATACATACGTTGGCGTTTTGCTAGGGCAACCCAACCTAGGATATTAGATGTAAATACGGAAGTATCTTCAAGGCTCTACTAACTCTAATACATAATTCATTCGTGTCGTCATCATGGAAAATTCAACTAAATAAATCACCGGAGACATTTATTGAAGTTATTTTAATTTTGATTACTATAACAGAGTTACCAACTTCTTGTAGGTGGTTTTATATCACACACATAATATAAATCCTTGTCTTTTTATAACCTTTCAGTTTACTCTTAAATTATGCTATTACAAAACTATTAAAAAACCATCAATTAGAATTATTTAAAAAAAAATTTATTACTCCATGAGAACTTACAAATAGATACCATCACATTTCAAGTTCGAAAAAAGTTTCCCAACAATATTGCTGCGATGTTGATTGCCAATATTGCTCGTATAGCCTCGGAAAATAATTCGGCAATATATTTGCGCATACATATTGTGCAGATCGTGTTTTTTACGGGTGAATTCTGATTGGTGAATTCGACTTCACCGAATTGGAAAATATTTGATCAAAAACTCGCGATTTATACTATATTGATGCAATATCCTCACAATATTGGTTACCAATATTGAAATATAAAAATATAATTAAGACATTATTATTTTTACCAGTTGCATTATTGGCAAAATTAGTTTATCCTTGGATTCCAACCAAATTACCTTAGCGTTAGCAGTTGATCGTGTAAACTACTAGGTTAAGATCGTTTCAAAGCTTAAAGTGAAATAAAAAAATTGTGAATCAAAAAGGAGCAAAGTTTTAAATAAAATAAATCAAATTAAATGAAAATTAAGTTAAGGGTTAAATGATGTTAAGGGCAGCTAGCCTTTATATCCAGCGTCGGCAGCGTGGAAATCGAATGTTTTATTTTTAATAATTAATTCAGTAAACAATAATAATTAATTCAGAGAATCATGAATCTAACTAAATTATATTTAGTGTAATCCGTGGGAGTTTGCTCGCACATACACATGAAAATTTAAATTTCTTAAAAAGAAAATCTCTCGATACAATCTTCTGAGCTTCTTGGCATCAAGTAAACGGCGTCACTAAATTTTATCCTGAGCTTTTAAAGCTTTAACCATTAAAACGTAAAACTACCTACATTATATTAGTTTCGTAACGAGCAAGAAATGTTAATAAAAAAAAATAACAATTGGTTAGTCTGTAAGCGACTACTCAATTATATTATCCTGCCAAGGTTGTATTTACGGAGCGCAATATTTATTATCTTGATTCCTGACTGTAAAAGTTTGTCTTTAACTTTTACTATATAAATAATAAGTAACTTATCTTGGTTGGCGCATATATACCACATATATATTTAACTTTTGTATTACAAAAATTTTACGTTCTTCTAGAAAAGTTTAATCTTATATGTGCATCTCCGAGAACTACCAATTTTACTTGAAAAACTTGATACATTTCAGGTAATTATCTTCGGGTAAGTATAGCATAATTACTGCAGCAAGTTATGAAAATAAAGAAAATAATTGACCAACCGTGAAAACAATTTTTTCGTAGGAAGCTAGAAAGTTTTAATTAGCATCAAACTCATTTGCAAATTTTTTATTATACTACAAAAAAATTCTCAATCAGATAAACAGAACGACGTACGTTATTAGTAGCCGTAGAGTTTGTGTTTTGAAAAATAAATATCTACGTCCACGACCTGATACACGATTAAAAAAGAGATTACAAAAAACAAACTTGAAATAAAATTGGCCATTGTCGCAGAATGATTCCCAAGGTCGTAAGTCAGGAAATACAAGTTCAGTCAGTGAACTCGTCAAAATACTGCAATTACACCCTAAATCAACAAGAAAATGGCGGGCAAAATAACTGTAAAATTTAGTGTTGTAATTATGGCTTATTAGTTCGCTCGTTAATTATTTATATTTTTATTTTATGTGCAAATTAATTATTAGTGGCTCGTTTACGGAAATTTTATTAAATGTAATCACACTAAATGAACGACTCGAAGGAGTTGAAGTAGTTAAATGTTTTAAAAACCCGATTATTTTTATTCGTCCTTCCATAAAGATTATACTTTTAGGTTAGGTGCACTGAAATGAAGTTGGAACATAAGAAAAAGTAAAAAAAAGGGGGTGGGGGTCGGCTGCTTATCTACGGTTTTCTGCTTTAAAATGAAAAATGTTAACAAATCATGCCGTGATATAGCCTTATGGTCCTTGAAAAATGGTTTGCACAATTGAGAGCTCGCGTCCCTCGTACAAATAAAGCGTAAGTGCTTTTTATTCGCAGCGACACATAAAATTTTTGCAATGCACGACCCGGTAAAAAAGTCCAAGGACTCTTGAAAAGATATCTTTCAAATAAATTCTCTTATCGAATTTTACTTTTTTATGCTCGACAGCAGAAATATTTGACTTTACCTACAAAAATAGTGGAATTAATCGCGGTTTAGTACTTTTCCGTGTACAGTTGAAATGTACGAGCCCCCAAGAGCGCATAAACAATGGTGTGTTCTAATGTTTTAATGAAGAAAGCAATCCCGTAAAAGCCAGCGGTAAAAAATATTTAAAAGAGTCTGACATGCAATAGCACAATTAATCTGATAGCTGTAAAGTTAAGAACCAACACACAATAACACTGACAGTTTTACTTATTTAGATAAGAATAATATAATTTTTCAGTGTGGTCTCATTTTTTTACTAAGCAAATTATTATTAAATTTTAATCATTCCTTCACGAAAAACATTAAATTTAAGGTTATGTCGCTTTTATTACTTAAATGCCATTAGTACCCATTCATTTTTTAACCTTTGCTATTGAAAATATAAAATTTAAAATTACAACAGAAAAGTTTCTTAATTTTATCAGTAAATTTATATGGAAAACGGACATCATAATAATACTGTGCCGTCATCTATTGATTTGAATTCACATTAGTGTAGCCTATAAACTCTAAACCCCCACCAGTTCCTGAATGACACATTTTCTCCGAGTAAAGAAGAAATATATAATATACTATTTTAAAACAAACTTTATGAAGCAGATCATAAATAGATATAAGAATATAATGGAGCAGATTTTTAGTTACAGTCACTATTTTAAAGGCACATTTTTGGGGGAAGACAATTTTAAAGTTATTTGTTTGGTGGGACGCCATTTTTCTATACACAATTTATGACACCATTATTGCAAAATATGAAACCTATGTCAGAGAAACAAACAAGCAGAATAATTTATCATCATTTCTGCATCAAATATATATTATAATAAATGAATGCATAAAGATTAGATTCAAATCCCAAAGAATAATGCAAATTTAAATAGTGCATAGTCTAATTTCGATGTATCATTAATGTATTTCACAATAAACTTGCATCCGTTTTAATTTTATCACCCTAGCCATAAAAAAATAATGCAAAATTATATTATTCTTTATAGTAAGTAATTTAATAATAAATTATAAAACCTATATTATCATGAAGGTATGAAACATGAGTTTTACCTAATAATCGAGGCAATGAAGCACTAAAAAGGCCAAAGATAGGAAATCTTTTAGGATAGGACGTATCGTCATCTTCGAGAATTTTTCTGGAAATATCGACAATAACGATCCGAAAATCGTTAAGGGTGACCCGAAAAACCCCCAGTGACGATTTTTGGTTGGTCTTTTTCAATTGTGTCTGGAAAACCCTCGGGGAAGACGTTCAGGGCCAGGTTAGGGCGCACCAGGTGTTCAGGTAGTCGTTTTCAACATAAAATTCGGATTCAGCGCACACAAAAAGCCCCCATAACGATTTTAGGTTCGTTATTGTCGATATTTCCAGAAAAATTCTCGAAGATGACGTCCGCGTCCAGGTTGGGGCCCACCTGGTGTTCGTGGGGTGTTCGCCGATGGTATATTCGAATTCAGCGACCCAAAAAACCCCCGGGTGCCCAGTTTCTCTCCTCTCTCGCATAAAGTTCGGGATAGTCCCCTGAGATGACGTTTGTCGGCGTTCCAGAGCTCCAGGTATTCGGGGGTCAATTTAAACATCATAATCGTAATCAGCGACCTCGAAAACCCCCCGGGTACCCAACTTGAGCCAATTCTAACTCTTATTTACGAAGTTGTCTCAAAAGATGCATTTTTTGCATGCATTTTTGGCTGCAGCAATGCAACTTCCGGTTTGTAATAGATACAAAGTAGGTACAAATGATATAAATAACTTTGGCAAGCGAATGCAAAAAACCGCATTCCGATACGTCCTATCCTAAAAGATTTCCTATCATAATGCTTCATTGCCTCGACTATAATAAGTTTTAAAACAACAGTAGGTAACCAAAATCCCAAATGGACCGAGTAGATAGTACAGTTCCATGAAAGTTGCAGTCACTACCCCTAGTAGTGGTCGGGACGTAACGATAACGTTATTGGAACGTAGCGGTAAGTCCCAAAAACGTTTTTGTCAACAAATAGGTATTTTCCGTTTTATACCATTCTCGAATCCAGCAGTAACGACTTTACGGTTGGAATATTCCCTAATAAGCCATCTTAGCTTCAACCAAATTAATCTTCTACGCACTGTTTAGTGTATGGCACTTGAAAAAATCTATGCCATAATCTGGCACTGCTTCAGAGACACCAAACTAGTGAACCAGTCCAGTCCGGGCCTGAATTATAGTTGTAGAATTGATATCAATCAGTATAGCGTCGATGGAATAAAAAAACATGAGGTTGGGGAAAAAGAAATTAATTATTTTTTGTTAGATGGCTGTAGTGATATATTTATATCTCGTAAAGTATTAATCAAACAAAATCAGATTGTGATCGTTGGAAAAGTAACATTCCACACTAAAAATAATTCTTTTACAGTTTTTTGATTGGTCAATTTAGTTGTGAGTTAACAAAGAAAAAATTTGATATATTTTACAATTTTGCTTTGATAAAGGCGAAAATATAAGCCAGGCTGCTGAAATCGGCTGTGAATAGTGTTTATGGTCCCAATATTGTCTGCCAATTACGAGCAATTTTGGAATGTTGGTTTGGTCGATTCCGTTCCGGTATTTTCGATGTTAAAGATGCACTTTGCACAGGTGGGTTTTTTTTGAAAATGTCTATAAAATCGTGGAAATGATCGAAGTAGACCGACATGTTAGCAGTCGTAGCATCGCCCAGGAGCTAAAATTTGCATTAAGCTAGATTCAAAAAAAAAGTTCGAAAACACATGATTTCCATCTGCGAAGCCTTGGCCAAACGGAACGAAATCGACCCACTCCTTAAACGGATGGTGAATGGGGATGAAAAATGGGATTAAAACCCTATAGCTGGAGTTAATATGTAACTCAGATGGTTCTTTCTTTATTATCTATTTTAGGTGTTTTTACTATAAAGCGAAATTCATTTATGGTATAAAACTATTTAAATTAACTCCCCAATTACTATACACACGCCCTTCAACTATGTGCAATATTAACTCTAGTTCTACCGTATATATTGTGGTGTTTAAAACATCAATTTTAATTTTTTTTGAATTTTTTTGAATGGATTTCTATAAATTTGTTTTATTTGTTAAATTTTGTAAATGCGGGAAGTATTGAAGGTTGGTAACAATTTTTTGAAAGAAAGGGGTTTTTTGCCGACGCGGGTATCGAGAGGGGATGTATTCCGCCGCGCTCTCGTGATTTTTGAGTATTTTGGCCAGTTTTTGGCATATTTTGATAAATTAATTTGAAATTGTGCGATTTAATTGTTTGATTCAACGAATAAAGAAATTTATGATGAGCATTTAATATTTCAATCGTGTAATTATTATCCTCTGATGAAGATTTGGATTTTGTTGAGTTGGATTTGAGTTTGGATGTTGATTCATTTGGATGTTAGATATTTGAATTTTGGATATTGGAATTGTTATAATTTGGGAAATTTTAATTAAAATTTACAAATATCGTTCAAGAAAACGAATACGTTGAAGTGATAGCGAAGCCTGGCGAGTTATCACCACATGAAATTGGACGACGATTTTTCCATTTTATATTTAAAGTTAAAATTACGATTTACACAAATTTAGATATTAACAACTGAGCTAGCCGGAGCAAAACAAGAGTGTGAGGGTAGTTTTGTGAAAAATTTATTTTTTTTACAAAATATCATTACAATATATTAGGTATCATAATGAAAGATAGGAACAATTGGCCAATTTTCATAGCTCAGAAGGTGCTTGGTTAGGTGGTTCCTTTTAGCACCTCACTCGCAAGATTCAATTATTGATTTCAAAATCCTTATCATCAATCCTTCCATACCCCTACTTTACCTATTGTACTACATGCGATGCAGCTGTCTCGATGGAATTCCTCATGAAGACAGGATGACTTGAAGAGTGACAGGACAGAGACCTACTGCATCGGATGTAGTACAATGGGCCAGATTTAGTGACCTAAGTGCGCGTAGGGATATCTCCCTGCCCTCCTACCTAAAATCCAGAATCTAGAAGAGTGCACTGGGGGGTACTTCATATCACCAAGATCCCCAGGATTACACCAATTTTTTTGGAACAAAAATAAAATTACTTTTTTCCGATTCCGAAGCTCTGAATATATTATTTAAGTCACGAAAGAATCGGTGTAATCCGGGGGGTCAAATAATTTTTTTATTTTTTACTGCTATATTCGTAAAACTACTGTTGTTCCTAAAGTATAATATGCTTAGCGATCGCACATATCTTTGGTTATTTGCACAGATGAATACTTTTAAGATAATGTTATTTGGTTTTAAATATAATCTCAAAATAATTTTAATGATTTTCAGGGAATTTTAAAGATTTTCAAAGATTTCCAATGATTTCCAACAAGGGAGAAGTAACGGGGTAACTGTAACTTCCCCATGACCCATCAAAACAAATAAAATTACTAAATTTTGTTAAAATTTGAAAAAAATACTTAAATTCTAAATATTTTTTGTGTTTTACAAAGTCTTGTTTAAGTCGCTGGTGGTCACTCCGTCAATCCGGGGGGTCTGGGGGGCATGGTATGCCCTCCAGTACATTCTTTACCAACTACCTCGAATTAACGTAGTGTCAGATAAGAAATATTTACCAATGAGGTATTTGGCATAGGCTGCAGCCTATGGGGCATCTATGCCCCCCAGACCCCCCCTTCCCGGATTGACACCTACGATTTCTAAATTTAAGGGGTAATTAAGTACATAAGTAATAATTGTTCATACATAGTACACAGTTCTATTTCGTTGCACCCATTTCGAGATACAGGTAATAATATTTTTTATATTTTACAGTCTTCTTTAAGTCACTGCCAGTCAAAAAGGGGGCGACAAAATTAAAAAATGTATAGATGCAAAATAAAGACATCTTAAGAATACTATAGATGGGATTTTCTTTACTTTTTTTAATTTTTTGAGATTTCCTTAGTTTTATTAAGATTTTCCGAGATTTCTTAAGTCATCTTAGAATTTTCTACCGTTTTTCAGATTTTTCATTTCCTAGAATTTCTTAACATCCCGAAAGTTTCTTTGGATTTTTAAAGATTTAAAGTGCACTGTTCTGGATTCTGGATTTTTCTGGATAGGCCACTAAATCGAGTCTATTGCGATGGCGGTGATCTCAATAAGCGAATGTAAACCATGCTTAGAGCCCGAGATCATAAAGAGTAGTAAATTCCAAAAAAAGAGATTTTTAAATAATATTCGCAATTCAAAATTGATACATTGTCTTTTTAGGGGTTCGTTTTGTATATTTGCTTACGGGCCCTAGCTACTCTTGCACCGCCACTGACCTTAATCTAGATCGAACCTCCAGACGAGTATTATCGATCTTTATCGTCTTGGGGTTCTTTACCCTTTTAACTATACTCAACCAATCCTTATTAGTAGCGGAAATGTCCTAGACACTTCGGAATATTAGTGGAAATATCGAAATTCAACATTTCTTTTCTAATTACAACTTTTACATGAACTTTTACGTAAATTTTATGAGATCACTTTTAACAGATACCGCAATTATATTTTGAATGTGACAAGGTTGTGCGAAAACGATATTGGTCAAAGCATGGTAAAGTAGCCAATCGGTAACCAAACTAAGACTAAGAACCAGGAAGGATATGGTGGGACTGGAAAAGATTCATCTACTATAAGCTGCTTCTATATGTCCGTACACTAAATTGGGACTTCTACTGTCAACAATGGGGGAGTTTCCTTAGAAATAATTTTTTGAAATAATATATAAACATGAAACTGTAATAAAAATGCCGCATGTTGATGTAATTGGTTGGTCTTAAAACTCAGCGTACAATTTAAAAAAAATTTTTGAATTTCAAAAAAATATTTAATCTGCCCGCCATAGCTAACCAATAAGATTTAAACATGGCCGTCCGATGTTGTCAGTTCTTAATTGGGTTATTATTGACAGCTATCATATGTTAATTAAAATTCTTTATTTTCTCATTTAATGCTATTGATTATTTCGTCACATCAATGCGGATCAATGTTTTAACTGACAAAATTGGTGCACTCTTTTTAAGAACTCTATAAGCTGGATGGTAGCTTCTGGTAAGCTTCTGGCGAAAAGCCATATAAGTGTGGCATTTAAAATCTCTTAAACTGTGGATGCAAAGCTCTTGTAAAAGTATTATTGATGTTTTAAATGGTTCATATAATATCTTTATGTAAAATATACAAAGAATTATCTTGTTTGTAAATAAATAATGAAACATTGTCGACATGTGAATCTGACCGAAGCACAACCGATTAACAAATTATAACACAACAGAATAACCAAATGTAACAAACTTCAAATATTACGTTAAGAATGAATGTTAAACCAATTCACTAACAAAATCTGTTCTATTTTTGAAAAACTCTACGAACGGGGTTAATTTGATGAATATCGCTAGAAGGCGAAAAGCCGTTTAAGTGTGGCATTTAAAATATCTTAAACTGTGGATGCAAAGCTCTTTTAAGTTGTCGAGATCTTTGTAAAACTAAAGTATTTGTTTTCATTAAATAAAAATTGTGAATCTAAGTAATCCATAATCACTCATATAAAATAAAAAAGTAACCACGAAATACACGGCGCCCATTACTTGTCATCAGGTAGGCATCTACATTTTAACATTTTAATAGAAGAAAGTACGGCAACATAGTACAGTTGTCTAAAATCCTATAGGTTTATCCATTCCCACCCAAACAAGGGTTATGACGTCATAACCCTAACAATTTCAAATTTCATTAATTTTTTTCTGATACTTAACGCACTCAAAAAAATCTGGAAAAAAAACTGATGGCTCCGTTTGATCTCTACTTTCAAATAAAAAAATAAAAAAAAAGTAGGAAACTCCTCCATTGTACCGTTTGAAGCTAGCGATTGACCAGAGCGGCAAGAATTGGCTAACAGGAATGGTATTGTATTCCATCAACTCTGGAAGCTTCGTTGGGAAGTTTTAATGCATTCACCTTATAGCCGAGACTTGGAACCAAACGATTACCATCTTTTTCTATCATTGCAAAATTCTCGGTGGTAAGAAATCGGCATTATGAGAAAATTGTGAAAATCGCTTAGTCCATTTTTTGTAGAGACCAAGGCCTCTATGAGAGGGACATTATGAAGTTCTCTTTTCAGCAATAGACAATTCGCAAGTCTTGAAATAAATTTAAAAATAATGGAATTTTTTCTGCAACCTTGTAAGGCTTGCAAATTTTGAATAAAAATTATTTCATAGTAGTAAATATGTGTTACTAATCTACACAATTGTGCAGAAAAAGTACGTAATTGTGTTAATTTTTTGCACAATTGTGTGGATTAATAACACATTATGAAACCTCCCCTTTAAATAAAACTAAATTAGTTCGATTATTTTGTACATCAATAGTGCATTTTTGGCAAGTTTAATTACGTTTAATTTTGTGAAAAGTGTAGCGTTTCCACCCTAAAGTAGGAAAAATCGGAAGCTTTTAAATTTTTTCATTAATCGTAATATAATTCCTATAAAATTGCAAAAATTTCAATTTACACTAAAGCAGTTTTATATTTAACAATTTCTTTTCCCATTTCCCAATGACTGGCATCCTTATTACTTACAATAAATCTCAACCCTCGTGTCATATTGCATTCTGCATTTATACAAGTTGAATGTCTGAAATAAAGTAGCTTCGACTTTTTATTGTTCCGATTTTAACCTTTTGGGTTCGCGCATTGTTTGTGGAAGTTATGAGAAAATAAAAATTAATTTGCCACTTAAATTTGCTTAACGATCTACCTTATAATATTTTCCAATAAATGATGCAGCATATTTTAACGAATACACTTAAGTGACTTTTGGAGTGTAGTTAATAAAAAATATTATCGAGTCGAATAAAAAGTAGCAATAAATTTAACATCTCGTTTATTTCTAAACAAATAATACAAAAAGTTCAACGATATATTAACATCGACTGTGGAAGTATTGAAAGAATTACTGAATAGAAACGAGAGAATTTTGAAAAGATAGACATAAAAGCACAATAGTTAAAAATATGTTGAACACGAAAGGCAATAGAAAGTCGTGATTGTCCCTTCTCTGGTGGCCCATTCCATAACAGCGGGACAACAAAAATGATGATTAACGATTGGTAACACAGTAGTTAGATCGGGAGATACATGTCGTTAAATATATTAGCGACAAACTTTGAATAGAGCTGTTCTCTTGTTTTATTATTACGAGGTTCAATTTGCGTTTCTTAAGCGTCACATTAAGCATTCTCCTAGTAACTTCACAATATAGAAAGAGAAAGGTCACATAAAATACACATACAAACGTGAATTAAGTCGACTGTTTTTTAGTGTAGGTGAATTAAACCAAGTCATTTCTTGTTTTTCTGCCGTGACTCATTCTGCACTTTTTATGCAATTCTATTTATTGTTTCTGTGCTCTATAGTTTACGTTCTTTTTTTATTATAAGCTTCACGGTTACGGGTTACCAAACGTTGATTTTATGTTTACCACTTGACATTTTCTGCAACTTCTGGAATACTTATGCCCTAATAAAACTGCGTATCAAACTAATAAAATTGTTAGTGTGCATCAGGAAGAATTGACGCTTTTCTCCTTCATTTCGAGTGATTATCTGCTATCTAAGCCGTTATATACTGCGTAAAATTCTAATCAAATCAATGGCTTTATTATGACAATCGCGTATAAAATGTACCACTATAAAATGTAAAACTTGCAACTTTAAGGGTTGCATGTTATTTTCATCGCTTTTTAAATTTAATCATCTGGACGTTAAAAATATGAATAAATTCCTCACTGCCAGCAATACTAACCAAGATCTATGTATTTCTGTACATTCCTGAAAAACATACCAAAAGTCCCAAAGCTAAGATAGCGCAGGAAAAATTATGCCCAAGCTTGGATTTTATAAATTTAACCTTCTTACAATATTTAATTCCCAAAATGCATATTTTACGTACGTAACTTTTATGAATTATGTAATCGGCATAATCTCACTCATTCGTAACGTAGTCAACATAACACATCGCTCAATAAGTCCGTAGGATGACATATAGATGGCAACACAAATACAGAATACTTATGATTTTTAGAAAGTGGCAACCTTCAAACGATAACCTGTCAAAATTTCATGACATTCGGACTATTATTTACCAAGTTACAGTGTGAACAATTAAATCAACTTTTGTGAATTGAAAAAAATGGAAAAATCTGAATTTCGTGTGCTCATTAAGCATTGCTTTTTGATGGGAAAAAATACGGTGCAAACTAAACAGTGGCTTGACAAATGTTATCCGGACTCTGCTCCATCGAGGCAAATGGTTGAGAAGTGGTTTGGTGACTTTAAACGTGGTCGTACGAGCACCGATGATGCTGAACGTTCCGGTCGCCCAAATTCGGCAGTTACTGAAGAAAACATACAAAAAGTCCACAAAATCGTCTTATCCGACCGCAAATTGAAATTGAAGGAGATTGCTGAGGCCGTAAAGATATCTGAAGGCAGTGTGTTTACCATTTTGCATGAACATTTGGGTATGCGGAAGCTTTGTTCGAAATGGGTGCCGCGTTTGCTAACACCGGACCAAAAACAACAACGAATCGATGATTCTGAGGCATGTTTGGCCCTATTTAACCGTGATAAAAAGGATTTTTTGCGTCGCTATGTCACAATGGACGAAACATGGATCCACCACTTCAATCCTGAGTCAAGTCGGCAGTCGGCTGAGTGGACATCAGCCGGTGAAAGCCGCCCAAAGCGCCCAAAGACTCAAATCTCTGCTGGCAAGGTTATGGCCTCCGTATTCTGGGATAGTCATGGTATATTGTTCATAGACTATCTTGAGAAAGGTAAAACAATCAACAGCGAATATTACATGGCATTATTGGAACGATTGAAGGCTGAAATCGACGCAAAACGACCGCACATGAAGAAGAAAAAAATTCTCTTTCATCAAGACAATGCACCATGTCACAAGTCGATGAAAACGATGGTGAAAATGAATGAATTGCACTTCGAATTGTTGACCCATCCACCGTACTCGCCAGATTTGGCCCCCAGCGATTATTGGCTGTTCTCGGATCTCAAAAGGATGCTCCAGGGAAAGAGATTTGGATCGAATGATGAGGTCATCGCCGAAACTGAGGCATATTTTGAAGGGAAAGATAAATCGTTCTACAAACATGGTATCGAAAAGTTAGAGAAGCGTTGGACTGACTGTATCGCCTCAAAAGGAAACTATATTGATGAATAAATTCAAATTATGTCAAAATATTGTTGTTTTATTAGCTATCCTACGGACTTATTGAGCGATGTGTTATCGTAATTTTGTTTCTGAACCGTTGCGTTCCTAACGATTAATTTTATTATTATTAAACAGGAAACAGACAAGACACATTCAGAATCTTTCATAATGTGAAAAAGATTTACTTGTTCGACGAAATAAAACTGTAAGTCAGCAGTACCAATTTAAGGGTATAATTGGAGAATTAATCATAATTGAAGTCTATGACGTAAAATTTCAAAGTACAATATAAGTTTCAAAGAAAATTAAGATGTCCTTAAGTACAATTAGAACAAACTAATAAACAAATCATTCACGGATTGTGGAAAATTATACTCGGTAACGGCGCCAGGGGTGGACCAGTGTGGGCACTTGCCCCTCTGTTGATTGGAGTGCCCACCCAAGTGCCCACCCAAATTTTTTAGGTGCTTATTTCAATAATGTATTTTTTTGAGTGTATTTATAAATTTTGTGTACTCCTGCTCACCCCAAATTATATTGGGCCCAATTTGTGCCAATCCATTTAAAAAATGCTGCCGCCGTCGCTGGGATGAACATGTACGTTTCACTGTTGTTGCCACTGCCGTTTCTGAGACTGGTCTGAGAGACATAAAACAGTAAGACAAAGGGCATAAAATACCCTCCAGTACATCTGTAATTGTGTTAAGTTGTATTCCATAATCAAGTTACTATTAGGTCAACAAATTTAAAGTGAACTGGAGGGCATTCCATGCCCCCCAGACCCCCCGGTTTGAACAACAAAAAGTTTGTGTGCATCGTTTGTTTTAGATTAGATACTTCACAAACTTTTCTGTGGGTCCTGACGCGACCTGAAAATGTATTTTGTTCTTAAACCAAAAAATTAAGAAACCAAAGATCCTTATAATATATGCTCATCAACATTTTATTTTTCTAGCCGGGGGCAGGGGGGGGGGGATAATTGTATTAAGTTGTATTCCATAATCAAGTTACTGTGAGAAGGTACATTGGAGGGTATTTTATACCCTTGATCGTCCGGTGTAAATGCTCTGAAAGAGAAAAGTTCCTTGTTTAATAAAACTAATCAGAAACTATGCACACAAACTTTTTGTCTTTCAAACCGGGGGGTCTGGGGGGCATGGAATGCCCTCCAGTACATCATTAATTGTGTTAAGTTGTATTCCATAATCAATAATAAAGGTATTTGACTCTGAAAGAGTAAAAGTTTCAAAAACTTCATAAAAAAAAACTTTTATGTTTATGCAATACAACTTAACACAATAATCTAATGATGCACTGGAGGGCATTCCATGCCCCCCAGACCCTCCGGTTTGAAAAACAGAAAATTTATGTGCATAGTTTTTGATTAGTTTTATTACCGTTGGAACTCAAATTGGAGACTGAGTTGATATCCTTCAAAAGGAGAATTAAACAATATGTTGAATTTGAATTTATATAAGACATATTATGTGGTATTAGAGATTTTTGTAATTTATATTAATTTGTATTGTAGATAGTGGTATTCTTTACCAAATAAAGTTATTATTATTATTATAAAATTAATCCAAAAATATTTGAGCAAACTTTCCGTTTCTGAAACCTGGGGGTCAGGGTACGTCAGTAATTGAGTTAAATTGTATTCCATTATCAAGTTATTCCATGCCCCCCAGCAGTGCCGTAACTAGAACTTTTGGCGCCTATGGCCAACTACGAAAAATGCGCCTTAACGGAAAGGGGGGGGGGGTAGAAACGCCTAAGAGTACGCACTTAGCGTTCGATTTGCTATAAAAATATCAATTATGAACGAAATAAATTAATTTTTGCAGCAAATCAAAGAGTTATGTCTTTAATATAATTGGTATAAAGGAATAGTTATTCTTATAATTACAAACAAAAATATGCAGCTTCAAGTAAAAAATGGAAAATGCGTACTCTTAGAGCCAGATGTGTCTATTGGTGGTCTTAAGAGTACGCATTGATTATGAAGCTGTTAAATGTTTAAACATAACGACAAAAAATCCTAAACATTACGAAAATCAAAAAATAGGCAAAACAACTATGTTTTATTATTCATAAAGCTGAAATAAATAATAAAATTAATAAAAATACAAAAATGCAAAGGAGTACTCTGCGTACTCTTTGGGTGGGTACTCTTTGGTTCATTGTTGGATTTATCTATTTTATTCTAAATCATCAATGTCAGAAATCTTTCACCGTAAGATTTATATATGGTTGGATAGCTTAATGAAAACGCTAAATAATAGAGACTAAGCAATTTTAAATTGAAACACGTAGTAAACACAACGCCTTAGTTTGTAAGCTCAAAATGTTACAAAAATACTTAGAAAATCTATTTTTTTTTTGTAATTTCGGCGTAATATTCGACAAGATGAAAACGATGTGATCTAATTCATCCACTTTACTATCAGCTCTCTATTGGCATATCTACTTTTTTTCTAAATCAATTTTATCAATAGTAATTACCTATGCGTACTCTTAGGCGCTCCTACCCTACAGAGGAAATTTTTTTTATAATTTGAACTTTTGAATTTCGGCACCTTTATTTAAACACTACCTTTATTCAAATGACGCCTCTGGCGCCTATATCCTATATTAAATATAATATTTGTAATTTGACATTTTAAATTTAATTTTTAATTAAAATTTTTGAATTTCGGCACCTTCATTCAAACGGCGCCTATGGCGGGGGCCGTATTGGCCATGATTCTATGACAGGTGACCACATGACAAGTGAACACACAGACAAGTGAACCCGTAGACAACTGAACACAAAAAATAAAATAAAAAAAACTTAACCTAATTTCGACTGTTACAAGGTTGTTACCTATTTCGATAAAATTTACCAGTTCGGCGCACACCCAATCTGCGCCGTCTTTTCAGCGCAAGAACGATTCGGTACAGGGACGATTTGGTGCAGAGAAGGTTTGACGAATCGCCTTTCGGCGCGAAGACTATTTAGCGCAAAGACGATTCGGCGCTAAGACTATTCGGAGCGAAGAATATATCTAATTTTGGAAATCTCCTAATCCTTTGAGTTGAAACAAAACTTTTTATTTAATAAAATCATCAAATTTCAACTTAACACATAATATAAAGAAGTAAAAATTTATTTAATTATTTTATGTTTTTAAAAATTTAAATACTTGAAATTAAATACTTTTGCTTTAAATATATATACCCTTGTAAGAAATAAGGCAGCAAATACAATTTTGTAGTTTTGAGTAAAACACCAAAACGGTTTACGTCAAATCGTCTATTTGTGTCGTTCCAAACATTCAACAAGTTTGGTACCAAATCGAGTGTGCGGCGGTTTGGCGGCACCAAACGGGTCACACCGAATTGTCTCTGCGACGAACTAGCTACGCCGGACCAGCTGCCCAGAAAAGTCCCATTCCCCTCTGTATATGCTTGAAAGTTGCACCCAGCACTGAAAGTTTGATTATTCGAATATTTGTGATTCCTAGGTCTACTATTTTAAGTTGACATGTAAAGCAATAATAATTATAAAATTTAATTTGAAAAATTACATTTAAATTAGAAAAATAAATTAAAAATTACGATTGTGTTCAGTTGTCCTTGAGTTCACTTGTCGTGTGTTCACTTGTCAGTGGGGGTCACTTGTCCGTGTGTTCACTTGTCTGTGTGGTCACTTGTCCGTGTGTTCATTTTTCCGTGTGGTCACTTGTCAGTGGGGTCACTTGTCATGTGGTCACTTGTCGTGGGTTCACTTGTCGTGGGTTCACTTGTCATGTGGTCACCTGTCCGGTCACCATTGGCCATACCCTAGTTACGGCACTGCCCACAGACCACCCGGTTTCAGTAACAAACAGTTTATGGCCATATTTTTTATCAATTTGATTAAATTAAGAACTCTCACTCTTTCAGAACCAAATATTTCAAGGAATATGAAACACCCTTTAGAAAGATTGAAAGATGTTTAGCTACAGTAGAATCCGCTTAATGTGATCTCGGATAATGTTATCAGTCGGTTATTGTGATCATTTTTTTTGGAAACCGGCCACTTTTTCTTTCTTTTGTTTCTTCAGTTTTGTTCTAATCCAAGTCTTTTTCTAAATTTCCCTAATTGTTATCAGTTATCAATTAATATTACTAAAATGTCCTTGCCCCGAAGTGATCACATTAAGCGGATTCTACTGTATTTATTAAATGAAATTAAACCCTTAGAGTATCCGGTGGAAATGTTTCGGAAAAAGTAAAAGTCCCTTCTTTAATGAAATTAATCAAAAATTATACGCACATATTGTTTGATTTTCAAACCGGGGGGTCTGGGGGGCATGGAATGCCCTCCAGTGCACTCGAAATTTGTTGACCCAGTAACTTTATTATGGAATACAACTAAGCAGCAGTGTGTCATAAACACACACAGGTGCAGTGACGGCGTCAGGGGTAAGCCAAGGTAGGCACTTGCCAACCCTGTTGATTGAAGTTCCCAACCAAGTGCCCATCCAAATTTTTTAGGTGCTTATTTCAATAATGTATTTTTTAAGTTTATTTATAAATTTTGTGTACTCCTGCTCACCCCAAATATATTAGTCCCAATTTGTGCTAACTAAATACACTAAATATACTACTAACTAAATACAATAGTCGTCTAACTTAATTCGTTGAATGGTTTTTTTTTGGGTTTTCCGGAAAACTGTAAGTCAAAGTCAGCTTGCTATTTATAGTAGAAAAATAATCAATCTAAAAATTAAACAAAAACAATAAAGAATGCGTAATGGATTATAGATATATAATGATAGTTGTCATAAATGAAAACTTATATTTTAAGTGGAAATCGGTGAAAATACACGCTACCAGCAATGTAGAAAACTAAATTTTATTTATGTATACAGTTCAGAATTTGTTGTTTGATGTTGTTTTGCAAAAAATTAATTACAATTTTGTTCGTCGAAGGTAAAAATAATATTTATCATTACAGTTATATTTACTTTGGCGAAAATGATTAACATACAAAGTAATTCAAGATTTTTTAAAATAATACTTTCCGATCGATTCTACCAGCTAAAAGATAATCTTTTGTGTTATTAAAACAGATTCAGTAGAGAAACCATACCATAACTCTAAAATATTTATTTTTTGTTGCTTGTTGGTGTCGACAAACCTGATTATAAATATTCCGAATTAAATGAACAATACTAAAATACGAGTAACTAATATTAATAATTGTAACTTTTTGAGTTATAATATTTCAAAAAAATCTGTTATTGTGATCATCTGTAAAGTACATATTGTCGAGTTCCAAAATCTTCTTTTTTTTGGTGTTTGGTTTACAAATTTTGAATATTTGTAATTTTGAAAATAATTTGAATTGTTCTCGCTTACTCGTCACCTAATTAGCATTGCGACAGCTGGGTGGGAAAACGAGGCTTTTCATATTCAGGATCAAAGTGGTTTCTGAATTTTTGACTTGCGATATTAGTTTTGAGTTTTTTTGAAATAAAATTTCATTTTATAACAGTTGATATGAAAAATAACAATTTTTATTATATTGCGAAAGCTCGTCAAGCTGTCTTGATTTATTTTTAATAATTTTCTTTTAAATTTCGTACCGACATCTTTAAAAATAACCAGAAAAATATTGTTTACTTTTTACAGTTGCTCGTCGTTTTTGAAATTGTTTATGACATTTTTTGCTCTAAATATTTCCTATGTAGGCTTAACTCTGTTCTTTATTAGATAATCCGCAAATTTAATGATTTTTTTTTGAGTTTTCTTCTGTCCTTTAGAGATATATAAACAGACTATAAAACTAGAGAGTAAACCTGGATGTTCTATAAATTTAAAAATCAATAAATGAAGGTAACATTTTGTAATCTGTTTCTGTCAAATGGCACTAAAAAGAAAATAAAGTTAGATACATCGATTTTAGGTTTAATATTGAAACAAACTGTACGAGCGAGCCATCCATAAATAAATAAACGTAATACGTTTTGCCTGTCTGTGTCATCCATTCCATATTCTTGTATGTGAGCAGTGCATTTGTTGCAATTGCAAGTGCCCTTTTTTTGATGGCAGCGCATGGTTACATTCAATTGCTCACGTTTCATGCACATTTCCCGTCGTTAATTTTTACTATACTAGCAATTACTGAAATGCTCGATGCCAACGATACATACGCGTTTCCATTGCGCGAACACAGGATGCACTTCATTTCCGGAATGCAAAACGAAATAGGGTAAAATTATTTTAAATACATTAAACACAAATTAACTGTGCAAACAATCAAAGCATTTAAAGTTCAATTGCTCTTTAGCAAAATATCAACTTCGAATTTCCACTTTTTTCCATATCCACAAAATCTTAAACACTCTCACAAGTTGACGCAGTCTGCTGCTTTACGATTATGAGTTACATTGACTTTATGATTATTTGACTTGTAATGATAGGTGTAAAATCTAATAACTTTAAACGTTAACTTGCTTAACACGATATTGTAGAACATTGTTAAAAGTTATGTTTAGTTTCACGATTTATCAACGTACATAAATCGTAACTACTTAAACGGAAAATTTCAGATTAGCCGTGAAAAACCTTCGACATTTTCCAGCTTATCTGGGTTTGGAAATTAGTGCAAGCCTTAGATATACGGAACTAAGTTGTTAGTTTTATAATCAATTAAAGGTGAAATCGGTCAAGTCCGATAATCTTCTGGATGACCGCAGTTTCGATATAATTTTTCTTTTATTTTATATAATTACCCTAATTAGGTTAACGGAATCAGACAGAGCTGAAGTAAGCAATTAATTTCAGTACATGTGTACAGTGCACCTTCAAAACTATTCGAAACACGACAATAAAATGTTAAACATTCCCCATCAAATTGAAAACAATGTAAACACAAAATTACTCATCGAAATAATTGTTTATCCTGATGCGACAAAATGTTACGATATATTTTCGGAATAATGTGACATCGTCTGTTTGTCTGTTTGCAAACTCACATATTACTAGGTGTTAATTCAAATTTGCTAAGAAAAAATAGGTAAACTGGATTAAAATCACCCAAAGGTCCTTTTGTAAATTAAAGATGGAGGAAAATCAATAAAATTACAAACACCACAAAGCGTAAAATCAAATACCAATAGCATACTAAATCCAGTCAAATATTTACATAATTTTAATTTAACCAACATTGTAATTAAAATGAGTATTTCTGATGTTTACACAAACTTTTTCTTTGAATACAGTTGTTTATAAATTAAACCTTTTCACAACAAAGCAAACAATTACAAAATTTTAGGTAGGTACAAATGTTTTTTCTTCAATCCCCGATCGGTTTGTAACGACGCCAAGTAAATATATGTTGCAGTTAAAAAAAGGGGATGACTCGGATTAAAATTGTTGTAAATTTGGGATAAATGTAAAACCCGACTAAATTCACCAGTTTCCAATAAGTAATATTAGAAGCTATAACTGATAAAATTATGATCCCAAAATTATCGTTGCATATTGTGAGGTTTGCGGTTTTGCTTATCTGCAGAGCTAGCAAATTATTTCGTGGGGTAATGCTCTATAATAAAATAATAAAATGAATTTGTCTATTTGTTAATTGGATAAACAAGTATACTTAAGGCTCATACACAGTTAGTCTGTAACAGTAACGAGAATGAATCGTCGGTTCACAATAAACCAGAACGGGAACAGTAACGATAGCCATATAAAGATATCTCATTGGCTAAACTTTTGACAGTTTTGACTTTTGACAGTTTACACATGCGCATAACCATAGCAATAAAAGTTAATCGTTTCTGTTCCCGTTCCCGCTTATTGTGAATGGAGCCATCTGAATACGTGTATTTTATCTCTTTACTGTTCTCGTTACTGTTACAGACTAATTAATTGTGTATGAGCCTTTAGTGAACATAAAGTAAGTGGATTATGTAGTGTTGTTTTGAACAACCCCTGTATTATTGAGATCTCGGAATATAATCAAAGGCAAAATTGATATAGCAGCAATTCTGACTCGGCAGATTATAAGTAACTTATCACTCTCATTATTATGTAAGCAGCTCTCTATTGAATGTCTGTTCTGGACTATTAGAATATCTGAAAGAGAGACGTCAATTAAACTTAACCCATCCAACTGTTTAATTTAAACAGATCAGTTTAGGATCCGACATTTATTAATAAATAAAAATAAATAGTAATGTACATCTTCATATTATATTTTATTACGCAACCTCTAAACAGCAACTTCCGCAATTAATTATATTAAATTGATAACTTTAATAGTTTTTTTTAACAAATCTCAGCTTATTAATCCTATTTTATGGTTTTTAATTAACCATGATCATACTTGATAAGGCACTTTTATTATTTAACTTGGTTGATTAAAAATAGCAAAAAAGAATATTTTAATATTTATGGTTTTATGGGTTATTAAAACGTCACAATCATCTATCAAGCACCTATAAAATCTCCTAGATTAATTAAAAACTGTTTATAAAGTTCGATATAAAATTTTAATTATTGCTTACTAAGAAGATCAAATACCCAGATAAATGCTATGACTGGGATTATTGACATCATGTGTAATTTTGAACTAGGAAATAATTTGTTTTGCTGCATCGTTGCACACGTAATAAACTAATAACGAAATGAGTTTTAACTGCAACTTTGGACTAAGTGACTGTATAAGTTGTAATGGAATCACGAAACTAATACAATTCAACTATTTTCCAACTTCCAAGTATGAAAATTATAATTTTAGTGGAGCACCGTACGAATATCCTCTAATAAATGAACAGCATGATTATCCTTTTAGATATTTAATGCAATTAATCAATCATAAATAGTAATCATATAGTGAGTAAATAACGCCATTATCTACTATCAGATGCGTCAACCTTGTGGGAGTTTTTAAAACTGCAGATGAAAACTAGATGGCGTTAGTACAATTAATTGTTATTTTTTTGTATTGTGCCAGAGCAATTTATTTACACCTTCTAATTTAGTTGCGTTATCTGTTATAATTTTTGAATTACGCCAGGCGTTTCTGAAACTCCCATAAGAGAGAGAAAACAATTTATTTTAATAAGTAGGTACATTAAACAACGCTCATTATAGAAGGTATATTAAATATAGTGAACATTGCATATTGTTTTAAATATTTGAAATTTAACTATTCATTGACAAAATGTCAATATTATCAAATGTGATAGATTGCCTCTTTTATTTTTGTCGCCAAACTTCCATAAAATTGGCGCATCTGATATCGATATACTATTTATAATCAATAGTAGCACATAATGTTATAGTAAGCTGATTATAACTTGGTGTTTCTGAAATTACTTAATCGGAGACTCAACCTAGCTCAGATGAGTATTTCTGCTTTACTCGAAACAAGTAATTACCGCCGTACCTAGTATATCTACGGCTATAAAAAGCTCTCAATGAAGATAATGAGATAATTATTACACGTACAACTAGCTTCGAGATTTAACTCACAGGTCTATAAGCTTAGTATTTAAAAACAGTTTCCACGTTAGGTAAGTTAGTCTTGCAAAATCGGAGAAAACTTTATTTCGACGTTTTGATTTACTGATTGATTGGCAAGGGGAGGCTTAGCCTCCTCTGAAATTCTGGAGCATTGATTAAGCTAAGTATTAAAATTTTGAAAAAAGTAGAAGATGGATTTTCGATTGTGAAAACTATTAAAGATAGATACTTCTTTCAAAATATTTATCAGAAAATTAAAGTGTGGTTGCCATAGAAGCAGAATCCTCAACCTAGAACATACATGCAGAGAACGTAGCCATTCTTGGCCTGCAAAGTTTTACTATTCTACTGATGATTTCGAGATTACTCCAAAGAAATTGCTCATCATCAGGCACAGATTAACCCGCAGTGACTATGATGCATCGATTAAAACCTTCGCATAACTATAAAAATGCCTCTATCGGTTTAATCTGGTATTCTCATCCAGATCTCGTAGCATGATTGAAATTATTTAAAAAAAAGTTGTAATGAGACCAAGAGAAGAATTACAGGAATTTCTAAGAAATCTTGAGATTCAATTCAGGATTAGCCTCCTCAAATGAAAAATCCAGGAACCTCAACTGAAAAGGAGTTTCTCAACACCAGTTAAGTTGTACAACAATCCAGTTCTACTGTCTTCATTTGGTAAGAGGTCAGAGCGGCCTATAAGCCATCTGACCTGTACTAAATAATAAAACAACGCCCCTAATATTTAAAAATTTATTGTAAATTTTTTGAAATTCTCTTGGAAATCTTTGGAATTCCCTGGAATTCTTTGAAAATCCCTGAAATTCTTTGGAATTCCCTGAAATCGTGGGGATTCCTTAGAAATCGTTCGAATTCATGGAAATCTTTGGAATTCCGAGTCTTGTGTACAGAAAGTTTACTGGATATTTAGCCCTGGTAAAAATATATTCCTATCTACCCTATCTATCCTATATTATTTACTCTATATTATAAAAAAAACTTAACCTAAAATATGTAGCGTTTTTATGCAACGCTTTTGAGTTCGTGGTTGGTAGTTTTCTTTTAACGATTAGCCAATGAAATTGCAGAACGTTTTCAAAATAAAGTGATTAATGTTATTGAAGATTAACAGCGGCCAGAGGAGTAGCGCCCCCTAGTGTTATTACCAAAGACTGGACTATATACAACTTAAATTGGTCCAAAAATGACTCATAAATGCTCAAAATTTGCAACACAATCGCCAAAAAGTGCCAACATAATATGCAACAAGAAATTTTAATAAATACTACAAAATAACGTTATTTTGTTAATTATACTATTTTCTACTATTTTTTTACTATTTTGATCAGGGTTGCCAACTCTCAAAAATTTATCTCCCTAAAGTTCACATTAAAAACCCTCAAAAACCCCCACAATTACTTGGAAAACCCCCTAAAAAAACATTATTTTACAAAAAATTAATCAAATATCCTAATATGTATATAAAATCCCAACACACTGCTGCTCCTGCTACAACGTGTCATTTTTGGTTGAAAAACCTTTAATTATTCTTTAATCTTTAATTATTTAATAAACAAAAGTATTCATTTTCTTCTGCTTCTTCTTCTTCATCGACATCTTCCGAGCATGTGAAAATGTTCGTTACATTGTCGTCATCTTCGTTGTCCTGAATCGTTGTTTCCAGGCCTTCCAGAATTTTCTGCACTCACAGCGCACCCCACATCAATTCTTACAATTGCAAAATAGTGTATTAAGTAATTCCTCAGGAGCTGGTGGTAATATTGTTGTTATTGGCTCCAGGAGTTCATTTTACAGTACCCAACCCCACTCCTGAGGTTCAGCCATAATTTTTAAAATTGTACGTCCTTCAATATCTCCGCCCTCTATCTCGAAAACGGTTGAGCATATTAAAAAATGTTTGGAACAAAATTTGTAGAAAATTTTATGCTCTACAATTTCTATAATGGATCTTAACATCATTTGAGCTATAGAAACTGAGATAATCAAGAAAAACAAATTTTTGTGACCTTTGACCATGAATAACTTACGACGCAGACACGAGATTTTATGAGACTTTTGAGACAACTTTTAGAACTCCAAAATGAAGGTGTATACAAGTTTCCAGCTTATTATCTCTCATTCCGAGGTTGACCTCTTTTTTGTGCTTAAATGACTGGACTACAGCAACTTTCTGGGTTACTTTAAAAGTTAATTATAAAAATAATATAAAAATATAAAGTCAATATTGTAAACCGGGGGGTCTGGGGGGTGTGGAACACCCTCCAGTACATATCTCAAGATTTCCACTCTTTTAGAATACTTGGAGAAGATGGAGAATATATAATTTTACAAAGTTCGCCAGGAAAAACCGGAAAATTTGAATTTTTAAGCAAAAATGAGAGAAATTACTTTGAAAGTTAACTGTCGAAATTATAGTCAAGAGTGTAAACCGGGGGGGGGGGGGGGGCTAGGGGTGAACACCCTTGAGTACATATAATACAATTTCCACTCTTCTACACCCTTTTCAACTGTTTTTGAGATATCCTCAATTGTAATTAATATTTTCTAATTGATATTGAAAAGTCGTCAAATGAAAATGAGAAAGCGTGAAATAAAGATGAGAAAACGTCAATTGTAATACGGAAAGCATATTAATTTTTAATATGCTTTTCTTTTAAAGCAATATTTTAATTTTATTTATTTATTGGTATTAATTATATAACAAATGCAACATAAATTGTTCTTGTTCATAGCCATATCTTAAATCACATTTTTAACGACCGACTTCCATATCTTCCATTGCTAAGGCTCTTGCGTGGTGCGTTGTGCAGTGTTGTGCAGCACGAGCACAATCTCCTCCAGTTACGGTGTTCTTTGCCCGATCTATTATTTCCTTTAAATAGGCAGGTCTTTGTTCAGCATTGAAGTATCTTGAAAAGCTTTTTTTGTAATTTACTTACAGTTTTGCTGTATTTCGTTGCAGAATTGATGCATTCTCATCTTCATTTGACGCTTTCTCATTTTCATTTGACGACTTCTCAATGTCAATTGGAAAATATTAATTACAATTGAGGTTTTCTCAATAGCAGTTGAGTTTTTCTCAATTACTGTTGGAAAAGGTTTAGAATACATACAGAAGACAGAATAATTATACAAATTTCGTGAGGGAAATTAAAACGTTCAGCTAAAGAAAATGAGAATTTAGATCTATATCAAAATTTTTGATATAGATCGACTTATTAGTAGTTTTAGGATAGGCATTGCCAACTCAAAATTTAATTTGTTGCAATCGCCTTATTTAAATTTAAAATTATTAGAAAAACTTTTCCATTTTTTTTAGAAATTTTATAAAATATACCCAAATATGCACCAATATTGGATGAAGATTGACAGGTAATATTGGACATCAATATTATCGCAATATTGCATCAAGCATCAACTCTTGCAATTGGTGCAATATTGATATCTTATATTGCTGCAATACTGGAAAACAATATTGAACCAATATTAGGGGGCGTCCATTAATTACGTGTGGCGTTTAGGGGGGGGGAGGGGGTCAAGCCAAATCTCACCCAATCTCACGTGGGGTCTGGCAAATATCACGTAATTTTTTTGTCTTAACTAGCCCTTAATAAAAATAATTAAGCAAATTATATTTTTTTAAATAAATCCAACGCAATTAAGCACAAATTAACAAATTTACACTATAAATAAGCATTTTAAAAAATCTTACGTGAGATTAGGAGGGAGAGGAGGGGGTCGATCCAAATTTCACGACATCTCACCAAGGGGGGAGGGGGGGGTCTAAAAATAGCTAAATTCACCTCACGTAATTAATGGACGCCCCCTTAATGATGATTATCAGGCAATATTAGTTATCATCAATATTGGTGCTATAATTGATGAAGATCTGCAGACAATATCGCCCCAAGCTCCAGCCAATCTTGTGTGCTACATGGGAACTTAGAATTTTCCTTTTGGGGTTATTACATCTAGCATAAATTGTGAAACTTCAGTTCCATGAATAAACTAATTTTAGTATAATTTTTTGTAAATCTCTGGCGCGGTTCAGTTCAATGGCAATGATTAAAGTTAATAATTCAAAATTACAGTGTGATTACAGGAACCAAATTAATTTCTCTTACACGTTCAAGTTAAATAATAAAATGGATTATTATTAATGTCCCGATCGGCATATAAATAAGGTTTTAATTTACATACCGATATAACAATAGTTGTTATTTTATGCACTAGTTGATTTCGAAATTAATAAAAATAAAAATATGGTTTGTTTGGTATTGTTATAGTTTATTAAAAATCGATTAGCCAGCCATGAGTGGGTGTAAAGGGTCACTTACACCACGTAAAGCACTTAAATGCTTTTAAGTTTAGTCGTAGGTACCCAATAAAAATTCAGTCATTATTTTTTCTTTTGAAAAGCGGCTTTTCAATTTGAGAAGAAAGTGGTCGTAATTTTTAGAATTATTCACAATTTTAACCATTAAGTTGAAACTTATAAACGAAGACTTATAAATCTGCTCGATACTGCAATGCAGAAGACTAAAATGCATCAAAAATATTCTTCCAAGAAGCCACATGAATGTCACATATATTTTAAACTCCAAACTCGATAATGTTTAAGTATGCAGTGTCAGTGCATCTAGATATGAGGTTTTTTAAATAAAGCAATAATAAAAATATTTACGATTCTCCATATAAAGCTTCACTAAAACTTATGAATGTCCTAATCGAATATTTTACACATGAGTGTCTAAAATGTACCATGCACGTGTGTTATGAAGTAACTTGTATTACCATCGTCCAACACACGTGCACTTCTTGTTCAAAGAAATAGGTAGTAATAGAACTTGAAATGATTGGTCATGATACAGACTCACGGATTTAAAATGCGATAATCTTTTCAATTTTTCTTTTAATTAAAACGATAACTCATCTCGAAGGTTGCAACAAAATATGATAATAAGATAAATAAATTCTAAGCCGCAATATAACCTAAACTGCTCTGGTTAATAAATTTATTTTTTAGAGAATTCCTCGCAAAACCAAATAATTATCTTCACGGTTTATATTGTTTTTGCTAGACTTTTTCCTAATTAATTGCTTTCGAAACTTTTAGTCATATTTCAACCAGCAATTGTACAAGTTTATTACCACCTTTCTTCCTTTCCTAATGTGTAATACACCACACTAATGTTTCTCTCAAAATTTTTCGACGCTTCAACTTTTTCTAAGCTTGGGATTAATTTTTCCAAAGCAACTTGTCTGATTTATCACTCGTCTAATACTCTTTTATTCTCAACATATGTTTTATAATCCGTAACTGTGTTGCATTTTTCAAATACAGTTTTACTACTTATATTTTGTTTGTTCTAAATGGTGATGATAATGATTTCTTCCATTTAAACACAGACCATTTTATCCTCCACCATTAAACAAATAGAAAAATGTCCACGACCGGATTTATTAATAACTTCAGTTTTCGATCACCTCAATTCTATTTAATAAAATTGAACAAATCTGACAGCTTCAGATTATTGTTAGTATAACTACTGACATAATACCTATAATATTAAACTGCCTCGTGAGATGCAGACTTCAATATTTGCTTTGTTTGCAATCCCGAAATTATATTTGAAATTATTGAAAATAGTCAGTCAAACTTTTTATCTGTTAATAATTCCTAAAAATTATTCATTTCGAAAATATAATTTGGTTGTTCGACTAGCAGTTAGTCGACTGATTTTGTTCGACGTAACATTTATTCGACTGAGAATTTGTTCCAGTTTTGGCTGCTGATATTGTCATCATCATTTATCATCATCCATTTTGAACAACCTCATTGATCCGACGAATTTCCGAATTTTATAATTCAAGAAATTTAAAGCACAAAATTATCCGATAATCCCCGATAACCAACTTAGAAATTTTTTATATAAGAAAAATTTTGATTGTAAAAGTTACATAAAAATTTTTAGAATCGAAACAAAATTATACCAAAGCATCAAAATGTACGCAAGTGAAACAGAATACAAACAGAATGAAGGTGAGATCACGTCAGAATTATGGCAAGAAGCCTGTTGGATTGTCATCGACGCTTATTTTGAAGCAAATAGTTTAGTGCGTCAACAATTAGACAGCTTCAACGAATTTATGCAAGTTTCAATTCAAGGAATAGTTGAAGAGACACCAGCGATAGAAATACCCGTTGAAGATCTGTACACAAGTAAGAAACAGAAATTGGATGTTCCGAAAAAATATACACTCAAGTTTGGACAAATTTATTTATCCAAACCCGCTCACACCGAAAACGATGGTTTGTCTTCTCCTCTAACACCGAATGAAGCTCGGTTAAGAAACATAACTTATTCTTCATCTTTATACGTGGACGTAACAAAAACAACGTACTACAAAGAAGACAAAGAGCCCATAGAAGAACTAGTCGAAAAAGTAGTTCTTGGCCGAATTCCGATTATGCTACGCTCGAAATTTTGCGTTTTGAATGGATTAGACGAAAAGAGTTTGGCATCATTGAACGAATGCTTTTACGATACTGGCGGATATTTCATTATTAACGGTTCGGAAAAAGTAATTATTGCGCAGGAACGATTAGCCCATAACACAGTCTATGTTTTTCCAATGAAAGATGGGAAATACGCATACAAATGCGAAATACGGTCCAGCATCGAGAATAGCTACCGTCCAACTTCCGGTCTAACTATGTTTTTAACGACGCAATATAGTGGACGTGCGTCGGGATTAGGTCAACGAATTGTAACAACATTGCCCTATGTCAAACAAGAAATTCCTGTTATGATAGTTTTTCGAGCTTTAGGTTTTGTGGCAGATAGAGATATTTTTGAACATATAGTTTACGATTTTCAAGATATCGAGATGATGGAAATGCTTAAACCGTCGCTAGATGAAGCATTTGTTGTGCACGATCAAGATGTGGCATTGAATTTTATTGGCAATAGGAGCTCGATGCTTGGCGCAACGAAGGAAAAACGGATCCAGCATGCAAAATACATTTTGCAAAAAGAATTGCTACCGCATATAGGAACTTCAGAATTTTACGAATCCAAGAAGGCTTACTTTTTGGGATACATGGTACACAGATTATTATCTGGAGCTTTAGGTCGTCGAGAATTAGATAGTCGAGATCATTACGGAAACAAGCGATTGGATTTAGCCGGACCTTTATTGGCTTCTCTGTTTAAAGCAAAATTTAAGCAACTAATAACACAAATAAAATTTGAAGCAAAGAAGATAACAAATAAAGGAAATTACTTCACTGTCGATCAGTTAATAAACAACGGGATAATAACCAAAGGCTTACAATATTCGTTGGCAACGGGAAATTGGGGAGATCGCCAGAATGCTCATCAAGCAAGAGTTGGTGTGTCGCAGGTGTTAAATCGACTTACCTATGTTTCTACGTTATCACATTTAAGAAGAATTAATGCACCAATTGGACGTGACGGGAAATTGCCACAACCTCGTCAACTGCACAATACCCTATGGGGAATTATATGTCCTGCCGAAACACCCGAAGGTGAAGCTGTTGGTCTGGTGAAAAATTTGGCTTTGATGTCCAACATCTCAGTAGGTAGTCAGTCATCGCCGATATTGGAATTTTTAGAAGAATGGTCAATGGAAAATTTGGAAGAAATTATGCCATCAAAACTTAAAAATTGTACAAAAATTTTCGTAAACGGTGATTGGGTAGGAATCCACAATGATCCTGATCAGTTAATGACGACATTGAAACAATTAAGAAGAACACTGAACGTTATCCCGCCGGACGTTTCTATGGTACGTGATATTCCCAACCGGGAAATTCGAATTCATTCCGATGCTGGTCGAATTAATAGACCATTGTTGATTGTGGAAAATGGTGAACTGCTGATCAAGCAGCACCACATTGATTTATTGAAAAGAAAAAAAGATAACTTTGGTTGGGAAGAGTTAGTTAATGAGGGTGTGATGGAATATATCGATACATCGGAAAGCGAAATGACGATGATAGCCATGACACCGGAATATTTAAATCAGAACAAAGAATCCATCTATTGCTCCACTTACACGCATTGTGAAATTCATCCTTCCATGATCTTAGGAGTGTGCGCTTCCATTATACCGTTCCCAGATCACAATCAGAGTCCTAGAAATACCTATCAAAGTGCTATGGGTAAACAAGCCATGGGTGTTTACACAACAAACTACCAGGTTCGAATGGATACCTTGGCGAATGTACTGTGGTATCCTCAGAGGCCATTGGTGGCGTCACGTTCCGCAAGATATTTACGTTTTGGTGAAATGCCAGCAGGCATCAATAGTATAGTTGCTATTGCAAGTTACACCGGTTACAACCAAGAAGATTCTATTATTTTACAGCAATCTTCGATAGATCGTGGATTATTTAGGTCATCCTATTACCGAACCTACAATGATGTTGAAATAAAAAGCGCCGGTGAAAATTGGGAAAAATTCGAGAAACCTCTACGACAAAATTGCCAAAACACAAAAAGTGAAGGATACGACAAACTAAATGACGATGGTATGATTTCCCCAGGTACACGTGTGTCTGGTAATGATGTCATAATAGGAAAAACTTTAAATATACCCCAACATGGCAACGACAAACGAATAACAAAACGTGACGCTTCGACTACGTTAAAACGCACCGAAAATGGCATCGTTAATAAAGTATTGTTAGGTGTGAACGAAGAAGGATACAAATTTTGTATGGTTCGAGTTCATTCGCAAAGGATTCCCCAAATAGGTGATAAATTTGCTTCTCGTCACGGGCAGAAAGGAACCTGTGGTATGGTGTATAAACAAGAGGATATGCCTTTTACCGCCAATGGAATTTCTCCGGATATAATAATTAATCCCCACGCCATTCCATCGCGTATGACCATCGGTCATTTAATAGAATGTTTACAGAGTAAAGTTTCGGCTATTTCTGGTAAATTTGGAGATGGAACACCATTTAATGACGCTGTAAACGTTGAATCCATTTCTAAATTTTTAAAATTGCTTGGTTATAATGAACACGGCAACGAAGTGATGTATAACGGTCACACTGGTAACAAAATGCTAGTCCAAATTTTCATGGGACCTACCTATTATCAGCGACTAAAACACATGGTCGATGATAAGATTCATTCGCGGTCACGTGGTCCTATGCAAACTTTAGTGAGGCAACCCATGGAAGGTCGCGCTAAACAAGGTGGATTACGTTTCGGTGAGATGGAACGTGACTGTCAAATTTCTCATGGGGCTGCTCAGTTTTTGAAGGAAAGATTATTCCAGGTTTCCGATGCTTACAGCATTTATACTTGCAATTCGTGTGGAATGTTTGCTACGCCCAATCACAAAACAAATCATGTCGAGTGCCGAAGATGTAAAAACAATTCTCAAATATCTAAAATAGAAATTCCCTATGCGGCAAAACTGCTGTTCCAAGAATTAATGAGTATGAACATCGTTCCTAAGTTGAGATTGGAATGAAAGTGGTAAGAATAATTATTTTTGTATTAGATTACAGAAGATGAAATCTCAAATTTCTCAAATTGAAATTTCCTATGCCGCAAAACTCCAAGAACTAATGAGCATGAACATCATTCCAAAATTGAGATTGGAATGAAAATGGTAAGGATAAATTTTTGTATTTAGATTGTTTAATGATTTTGTAAATAAAAACCTAACATAGAAAAATGTCTATTATTAATATTAAATCCCTTAACCCTAAATGGGGAAGTAGCAGCGTTAATAATGAAATTTTTGGAAATTGTCTGTTCTTGTTGACAAGCCATTCTGATAGTCTTCTAAAGTCAAAATTGTATTTTCATATTTGTTCTAAAATGTTCTAAATAATAAATTTTATGATTTTTATATTTTTAGATTATATTTAGTAAATTTTTTATTTAATTTGAAATATTAGAGATGCTGCTTTTATTTTAAAATATGTTCAAGTCTTATTTAAATTTAAAATTCGACGATATTTCTTATGTTCCCTAACCGAGTATATTAACTTTTTTGTAACCGAAGTGATACTAATTCACCCCTGCTCGTATATGTTGATGAAATTTACTAAAAATAGATAAAACCTTAAAGACAAGTAATAAATCACAGTTAATATTATAATGTAAAAAATAAAAAGGCTAGAGGAAAAAATAAATGTAGACGAAATGGATATTAAAAAAAATAATATAATAAAATATTTAAATTCAGCGAGATGATATTTACAGAGTAAAGCATTGTTTCGAGTATGTAAAGTTTTGAAAGAAAATTTGCCAAGTTTTATTTAAGTCGTCTTGTACACCGTTCGTAGTGAATTAATCTTCAAGGATTGTGCATTGAATGTTTTGAAGAGTATTTTACTTGAATAGCTTTAAGACCCCAAACTAAATGTATAACTAAACTTATTTTAAATTTTCTCATCTTCCCAAGTACGAGCTTATCTTTTAAAATCTTGGTAATAAGTAAAAGCTCTTCAGACAAATTTGGTATTTTATCAAAACTTTGAACCAACAACAACTTTTTGTTATTGTATTATTTTGCTCCAGATTATAAAATTGCCACATTTAAGTAATTTAAAACAATTTTATTCAAGGATATCTCAACACGAAATTCTACAAATGTAATCTAAAAATTACATGAGCAAGATAATTTTTATTCTTTTTGTCCATTGGTTATAATACCGTCTGCTGAAAATTTAAAACGCGAAATGGAGATTTGTCGTTGTGCTTTTTGTTACAGGCAAACAATATAGCGGCGCTTCGGTTTTCTGACTTTACGAACTTTCTGCATTACCGGCTATAAATTACTTTTTCGAGTAATTACCGAGCAAATTTCTCAACGAACGATAATTACTGACTGTATTTTAAATTCAATGACATTTTCAGGTGCATTTTAACAGAAAAATTCTGATACAGGCCTCTGAAAATTCCTCCAAATCAATAAAACCACTTCATTTTAAGAAAAAGAACTCAAAATAAAAAATTTTAAGTAAATTTGTGGTTTTTAGTATGTATTTATGGTTAAATTCAAAAAATATAAGAATAATACAATACGTAGAAAATCAAAATTCAAAAAATTTAAAAAGGAGACAATTAACACATAACAGGTCTGGATTAAGAAAATTTGAAAAAATGAAAATTTCGTAATACGAAGTACAATATAACGTTATTTCATGGTTATTGCCATTCATCAGTTGCACGCATCGATTACGATTACATTGTAAAATAAGAAGAAAAAATTTTTCAAACTAAACAAAATTATCGACTAAATTGTACAAAATTGACTTACCATAACCTCCAAAGATTATCAAAACTGAACTTGTTACACGAGGTATGAATAATTTAAAAATGATTTGAACTAAGAAATTCGTTTACCTAGCACTGCTAGTTTGAAATCCGAAGGCACTGCCCTCTTAATATGATTTCTAAAAACTTTGAAAAAATTCAAAATTCAAAAATTTACCACGTTTTTTAACCGTGAGGCGTAAAACTAGAAAAAGAACTCAAAATAAAAAATTTTTTTAAGTAAATTTGTGGTTTTTAGTATGTATTTATGGTTAAATTCAAAAAATATAAGAATAATACAATACGTAGAAAATCAAAATTCAAAAAATTTAAAAAGGAGACAATTAACACATAACAGGTCTGGATTAAGAAAATTTGAAAAAATGAAAATTTCGTAATACGAAGTACAATATAACGTTATTTCATGGTTATTGCCATTCATCAGTTGCACGCATCGATTACGATTACATTGTAAAATAAGAAGAAAAAATTTTTCAAACTAAACAAAATTATCGACTAAATTGTACAAAATTGACTTACCATAACCTCCAAAGATTATCAAAACTGAACTTGTTACACGAGGTATGAATAATTTAAAAATGATTTGAACTAAGAAATTCGTTTACCTAGCACTGCTAGTTTGAAATCCGAAGGCACTGCCCTCTTAATATGATTTCTAAAAACTTTGAAAAAATTCAAAATTCAAAAATTTACCACGTTTTTTAACCGTGAGGCGTAAAACTAGAAAAAGAACTCAAAATAAAAAATTTTAAGTAAATTTGTGGTTTTTAGTATGTATTTATGGTTAAATTCAAAAAATATAAGAATAATACAATACGTAGAAAATCAAAATTCAAAAAATTTAAAAAGGAGACAATTAACACATAACAGGTCTGGATTAAGAAAATTTGAAAAAATGAAAATTTCGTAATACGAAGTACAATATAACGTTATTTCATGGTTATTGCCATTCATCAGTTGCACGCATCGATTACGATTACATTGTAAAATAAGAAGAAAAAATTTTTCAAACTAAACAAAATTATCGACTAAATTGTACAAAATTGACTTACCATAACCTCCAAAGATTATCAAAACTGAACTTGTTACACGAGGTATGAATAATTTAAAAATGATTTGAACTAAGAAATTCGTTTACCTAGCACTGCTAGTTTGAAATCCGAAGGCACTGCCCTCTTAATATGATTTCTAAAAACTTTGAAAAAATTCAAAATTCAAAAATTTACCACGTTTTTTAACCGTGAGGCGTAAAACTAGAAAAAGAACTCAAAATAAAAAATTTTAAGTAAATTTGTGGTTTTTAGTATGTATTTATGGTTAAATTCAAAAAATATAAGAATAATACAATACGTAGAAAATCAAAATTCAAAAAATTTAAAAAGGAGACAATTAACACATAACAGGTCTGGATTAAGAAAATTTGAAAAAATGAAAATTTCGTAATACGAAGTACAATATAACGTTATTTCATGGTTATTGCCATTCATCAGTTGCACGCATCGATTACGATTACATTGTAAAATAAGAAGAAAAAATTTTTCAAACTAAACAAAATTATCGACTAAATTGTACAAAATTGACTTACCATAACCTCCAAAGATTATCAAAACTGAACTTGTTACACGAGGTATGAATAATTTAAAAATGATTTGAACTAAGAAATTCGTTTACCTAGCACTGCTAGTTTGAAATCCGAAGGCACTGCCCTCTTAATATGATTTCTAAAAACTTTGAAAAAATTCAAAATTCAAAAATTTACCACGTTTTTTAACCGTGAGGCGTAAAACTAGAAAAAGAACTCAAAATAAAAAATTTTAAGTAAATTTGTGGTTTTTAGTATGTATTTATGGTTAAATTCAAAAAATATAAGAATAATACAATACGTAGAAAATCAAAATTCAAAAAATTTAAAAAGGAGACAATTAACACATAACAGGTCTGGATTAAGAAAATTTGAAAAAATGAAAATTTCGTAATACGAAGTACAATATAACGTTATTTCATGGTTATTGCCATTCATCAGTTGCACGCATCGATTACGATTACATTGTAAAATAAGAAGAAAAAATTTTTCAAACTAAACAAAATTATCGACTAAATTGTACAAAATTGACTTACCATAACCTCCAAAGATTATCAAAACTGAACTTGTTACACGAGGTATGAATAATTTAAAAATGATTTGAACTAAGAAATTCGTTTACCTAGCACTGCTAGTTTGAAATCCGAAGGCACTGCCCTCTTAATATGATTTCTAAAAACTTTGAAAAAATTCAAAATTCAAAAATTTACCACGTTTTTTAACCGTGAGGCGTAAAACTAGAAAAAGAACTCAAAATAAAAAATTTTAAGTAAATTTGTGGTTTTTAGTATGTATTTATGGTTAAATTCAAAAAATATAAGAATAATACAATACGTAGAAAATCAAAATTCAAAAAATTTAAAAAGGAGACAATTAACACATAACAGGTCTGGATTAAGAAAATTTGAAAAAATGAAAATTTCGTAATACGAAGTACAATATAACGTTATTTCATGGTTATTGCCATTCATCAGTTGCACGCATCGATTACGATTACATTGTAAAATAAGAAGAAAAAATTTTTCAAACTAAACAAAATTATCGACTAAATTGTACAAAATTGACTTACCATAACCTCCAAAGATTATCAAAACTGAACTTGTTACACGAGGTATGAATAATTTAAAAATGATTTGAACTAAGAAATTCGTTTACCTAGCACTGCTAGTTTGAAATCCGAAGGCACTGCCCTCTTAATATGATTTCTAAAAACTCAAATTTTCTTAATCCAGACCTGTTATGTGTTAATTGTCTCCTTTTTAAATTTTTTGAATTTTGATTTTCTACGTATTGTATTATTCTTATATTTTTTGAATTTACTTCATTTTAAATCTTAATTTCCGTTAATTTATAAATTAATTGCAAACCACACATAATGAAAATTTTTACATTATATAAATTGTAAAATTATATTGTAAAATTTTATTTAGGAAAATTGCCCCGAGGGTATTGAAAATATTCTGCCTAATCAAAACCAAACAAATTAAGCTTCAATATTTTCCATTTAATAATTTTTTGTTAATAAATTGTTTTTCCTTTTCATTTTGATTGCCATCATATTTCTCACATTTTTCGTTTTCCCCAAACAGAATTAATAATAAAGTTAAAGAAAACTAATTAACTTCTTTTTGAGAGTTAAATGTACATAACATAAAAAATTAATGACCGAGTAATAATCGATTAATATGAATTGGTTGTTTTGAATGGAACTACCAGAATTTTCCACTTTTTTCTTTAAAATAATCGAATGTATTTATAGTAAGTCACGTTTTGTATGAAAATTATATTTGCTTCACGTTTATTATAATTTCTACATTATCTTCGCTTTTTGTCTACAAATTCAAACATGCGAGAGAATTGGTTATTTTACATTAAAATTGTTGTTTTATTATGTCAGGGGGAGTGAGAATAACCGAGAATTTGTAGTTTTGCTAGGTACACAATATTACTTTTTTGGAGTAAAACGTAAGTTTGCTTCCTTTAGATAAATATTTGTTAACGTTCGTGTACTCAAAAACAATTTGCGTGACGAAATCGTGACGTAAAATCGTTTAGATAAAGTAACGGAATGAATGGATACGTTCGTTCGTACAAAATTGACAATAATTTTCTGATTACATTATACATGTATTAAGACATTGTGTATTATATTTCATTGTAAATAAAGCGAATTATGAAATATGAGAACAAATGTCTTTACAATTCACTTAATGTAGATTGATAGCCTTGCTATTTACATAACTCGAGTAAATTAATAATACAAATACTAATACGAATTCAATTTATCAAAGTGTAGAAAGTGGCAGAAATAACATTGGTTTGATTACTTTGCGATTTTGCAAATTGCTAGATTTAATTAATTAATTACTTCTAGTGGTGTTAGTTAAAATAACTTTTAATAAACTTTAAATTGCATCCACAAATGCAACTATATACATGCAGTTTTTCACAACTAAGTTTTTAACTTCGAAGTTCACCATTTAGTTTTTCACCTTTACAGAATTTTTCAGTTTTTAAAATTATTGTTAAATCTCGATTTCTTTTGTTAAGTGTTATCCCAACTGTTTAGGTATTGATTAATACTTTTTTATTTAAAAATTTTTAAATTATGAATATAATCAGTGTTAGCTTCTTCAATATACTTCAAATCGAGGAGGAAACCGCAAACCAAATTTTTGGACACCAGATTTCCTTTTATGAAATTTCCTTGGATTGCCTAAGATTTCTGTTGATTTCCTTGGATTTTCGAAAATTTCCCCGGATTTCGTAAAATTTCTTAATATTTTTTAGGATTGCCTATCACTCTGAAAAATTTTTTGTCATCTTAGCAAAGTCATTAGTAGCTATAGCCTCAACAGTGTTTCTTTGCTACTACAACATATTTTATGCTGTTTGGAAAAAAAATTTTGTTGTAGTAATAAAAAACTCTATTGAGGCTATAGCTACTAATGACTTTGTTAGGATGATAAAACTTTTTTAGAGTGCAAAATTTCCTTGGATTTTCTAAAATTTCTTTGGATTGCAAAAGCTTTCATTGGATTTCCTAAGATTTCCTTGGATTGCAAAATATTTCCTTGGATTTCGCTTCATTATGAGAGTAAGTTTACTTTACTTACTCTACTTACACTCTCTTAATGAAGCGAAATCCAAGGAAATCTTAGACAATTCAAGGAAATCTCGGGAAATGTTAAGAAATCCAAGCAAATTCATAAATGAAAATCTGGTGTACAAGAATTTGGTTTGCGGTTTTCCGCAGTAGTATACTCACAATACAGACTATAACAAATATTAATAAAATCATTAATAGAATAAAATAAAATTTCTTTTAGAAAAACTTCTTTAAACTTTAGTAGATAATCTCCTCCTCGTAACGTTAATTGTCTGGTTCCAATTATTTAGATCAGGGACGCCCAACAGGTCGATCGCCAAGGAATGTTAGCCGCCGACACTAGTCATAAATTCATAAAAAGCCGGGGAGGAAACTGCTGGATATTTGATGTACAAGTGAAGGGAAATCTGAGAAAATCTAAGGATCTCTTAAGCAATCTTAGGAAATCCAAGGATATTTTAGAAATTGCAGATAATCCTGCTTTTTCAACTTTTTCGAAAGAAAATCATGAGATTATCCAAAAGAAAATCCAAGGAAATTTTAGGAAATCCGGGGAAATCTAGAGAAATTCAAAAAAATGTCCTAAAAGGAAATGTGATGTACAAGAATTGGGGTCTGTGATTTCCTCCTCGTCACTTGCGTATTACGCAACTTTGACGACCCAAGCCTAGGCATATTTTGCGCCCTTATCGTCGGTTTCTAGTTGACCTTTTCATTCAAATTAGAAAAATTTATGAAGAAAATGAAACTAATTTTTAATAATAATTAAGACGATTAACGATTAGGTAATTTCAACTTCTGAAACTAAATTTCACGCCTCCTGAAATTTTGCGCCCTTGAATTATGTGCCACAATCCTGGGCTTTATGGGCTTTTGCGATAAAACGGCACTGCTCCTCGTAATAAGCTAATAAATATGTTTTTTTCTTTTTTTTTCTACTTTTACCTTAATAAATATAATATTAATATTTTTTTATGTTATTATGTAACATAAATATTATGTTAAGAGATTAATAAGTAGATGGCATAAAAATTATGTTAACAATGTAAATAGTGCTTTTTGAAGCCCTTTTTGATACATAAAAATCACATTTATAGAAAAACTTTTTAAAGATTTTTTGTTGAAAATTTCATTCTCTTCATGTTTGTTTCTATACATTTTTCTATTTGGTCTCACCGTTTTTGAGTAACTGCGATTTTAAAAACACTAGGTAAAAATTTAATGAAACTCCCATAAATTTTTTCCAGATTTTCCAGAAACGGCTCTACAAAATAAAAAAATGTATAGAAACAAAAATAAAGGAAATAAAATTTGAAACAAAATATGTCTGAAACATTTTGCTATAAAATTGATTTTTATATGACAAAAAATAATTTCAAAATGTATTATTTACATTGCTAACATAGGAGGGTACGAATAATTCCTGGAGCTACTGTATAATGAAGTTGGCCACCCCTGATCTAGTTGATAATAATTATAATGCTGCCTACCCTATAATTGATGCTGCTTCTATAGTTTTTCAATTAAATCAATTCATCTCTAAAACTCCGAAACCCTGGAAAATATTAAAAAGGATTTATGGTCGCAAACTAGAAGCAGCAGAATGGCGCAGGCGAAACAACAATAAATTCAAAGAACGTGAGTCATTTGCTTAGAATAGGTAGACAGATAATACCACTGAAGAAGGTGACAGATTAGCCAGAGAAGACTAGACACAGAAATGAATGCATGAAGATAGCTAACGAAACTATGAACCTTCGGGCGGGGGCATGCAATATGCGTCCCGAGGTTACAATTTTTGAAAAAAATTTATCTGTGGGTACGTGGGTAACCTGGGACGCAATTCACCAGTAAAATAGCGTTTCAAGACCGGTGGATAAACGAAAAAAAAAGAAAACGAAAAGTAACACATGGGCGTCCTTACGTTGAGACCGGGGTGGGGTAATGCGTCTTGAAATTAAAAATAAAATACATTTCTCTCCTTTCTACGGACAACTTTGCTAAAAAAAAATCATAAACTAACACTAACCTACATAACCGATGCATATCTTCGCGCGGATATATCTTTTCTCTCAGAATTCAGTATTTTATGAATTTATTGATCGGCGGTGGGTTCAATTAATTAAAAACATCCCCGTGGCGGCAAAAATCGAAAAGGTGCGATTAGTAAGCCTTGGTAGATACTCATTTTAACGTAGTTCTTAGATTTCACGCCATAAATTTAAAAATAAATCATGATATACCGGGTGTTGATTGACTTGAAAAATAATTTAGTAATTACAGTTGTAACACCCTGTACTGTAAAATGACCAATATTTTAAACCTTTATGCAGCTTAAACAATAAAAGGATTTCATGTATATCGTAGCGTAAAAGAATTTTTTTAACAAAAGAACTTACCTTTGTGTTGTTATTATTATCTTTATGCAGTCCACCCACCAAACTTCGGTTTCTTCAACCTAGAATTAAAAAAATGTTTGTTACAATTTGATAAGTGTAATCTTTCAGTTTGAAATTTTTACCTTGGACACTTCTTTCGGGGAATCCAAAGAGTCCGAATAACACAATTGCACTGCACTTATTAAGTTACTACGCAAATTTAGATTTTATTTTAAAATTGCAATGCAATTTGTTGCATAAGAAACGCTGGATTCTAATTTCCCGAAAATTACACAGGAACATCGTTGTATGCATCTACCACGATCACACTTCACTTTATGTTCAAAAATCAACGAATAAAATCAACTAATAAGTTTTTATTTAATCCACAATGACGCAGTTGCTAAGCCCGATGCCTTTTTGTTTCGTAAAAAAATGTTTGTTACTAAGTTTTCGCGAATTGTTTGCGTCTACCGGAGTTCTAACATTAAAAATGTCTTTGACGTTCCTTGATTAACACTTATTTAAACAATTTTCGTAAATCACGGCACTAAAACCGGTAAATTTTTGATTTTTGTTTGAGCCGATTCGTCACTAACAACACCATTAAAAAACTGACTCATTCGACTTTGCAAGTTCAAACATGATGATCGTTTTTTGTTTTTCGTTTTAACTTGATGCATTTGTTCAATTATATTATAATTATAAAATCATAAAAATACTATTTTAAGAATTAGCAAAAAAGTTAAAAAATAATTAATAATTAATTATAATTTAGTAAATTTGAAGAGTAGTTCCACGCAAGCTTCGATTAAAATGCAATAAATTAATTACAGCTACCACACTGATAAAAAAAAAGTTTTGAACTAAAACTTATTATTATTTCACTATACGCTAGTTGGACAGCTATGGTGCCGCCGCCTAGTCGGTGATTTTGTGCATAAATTAGGTGAGAATCTGGCTATAATTGACCCCCCTTCCACCCGACCTAGGTTGGTTGTCTGGGTTCGTCTGGACGGCTTCAGAGTTTTGCGTTGGTTTATATCCTGGGAAGTGTGTCTGGAGTAAGAGCTCCAGAGTTTCCTCCCCGTTGGATGTGAACCCTCCTTGTGGTTTTTGTAGGGAACCAACCTTACCATGGTTGTCCCTCGTCAGCGCTCTTTGGAGTCTTCCTCCATGAGTTTTCTTTTGCCTTTTTAATGACATACATGTATTTCTGACGGGATTCTTTGTATGATTCCCAGTCGCCAGTCCTTTTAGATTGGTTAAAGAGTCTGCGAGTTTCGGCCTGAGAGAGGTGAGCTCGCGATTCCACCAAGTGGTCTCGCTTTTTGCTACCCTCGTTCTCATTGGACAGTTTGCCTCGTAGGCTTTTAATATAGCTGATGTGACTATGTCATTCATCAGTTCTAATTCTGCTGAAGTTTTCGGCCTCCGTGGACAGTTTTCCAGTTCCTGCTTTAGGTGCTCTCTGAAGAGCCCCCAGTTGCAGTTCCTTGGATTCCTGTACCCCTTTGCCTCCTCCTTCAGCGGTGTGTCTATATCAAATCTTATGTATTTGTGGTCCGAGAGTGACTCCTCCCTGGAGACGTGCCACCCGCTCGTCACACTACACACAAACGGTGTCCCGATTGTTATATCGATAACTTCCTCTCTTGTCTTTATGACGAAGGTAGGATTATTACCTGTGTTCATAATTTCCAGGTTTTCCCTGGAAATGTATTCTAATAAGAAATCTCCTCTGCTGTTGGTGTTCGAGCTCCCCCAAACAATGTGGTGCAAGTTCGCATCACAGCAGAGCACCAATTGTAATTTACTGCTTTCGCAGTATCTTACTAGGGGTTTAACTTCCTTGGTAAGTGGAAGTCCAAGTTGGTCGTATGGAAGGTAAGCTGATGAAATCACGAGTTTCATCGCACCCCTTTCCATCATAATATTTGTACTTACCGCTATTAGGTCTCTACTACTAAGTCCCCAAAGCGGAAGTACATTATGTTTCTTTTTCGGTATAATGCATACTCTAGGGTCATTGTTTACCGGGCTTATTACTTCCCAGTCCCCTGCAATGTTTAATCCTTTGATTTGTCCCCTGTTTAATCAGGGTTCTTGTATCAGAGCAATATCAATGTTTTTATTTATTATGTACCTTTTCAGGGCAGCTGAAGCTTCTCTGCAATGGTGCAGATTTATTTGTACAAATCTGAAAGGAATCTCGGAATTACCCCTCCTGATTTGCCTTCTCCGTGCTTTTGGGAACACCCGGAGATACTATTTCGATGGGTGGATCAGTTATAGGGTGCGTTTGCTCCCCCTCTGCTGTATCCGCTTCCATCGCTTCATCTTCCCCTTCCTTCTTCTTTCCCAGGGCTTTGAAAATTACCCTGGCGAAGTTCAGGAATGGTTTGAAATCTAGCTCCTGTAACTGCTTCCAAGAAGCTTCATCCATCAGGATGGTCAGTTGCTGGCCTTTCGGATCTTGCTTCCGACCCACTACACTCCAGGTGCTGGTAGTAATCCCTGAGTTTTGGACCGCAAGCCTTTTTAGGACTTTGTCCGGTTCCTCACTGGGTCCCGGAATCCACGTCAAAGTTCTAATGGGTTTGGGGATGGCCTTGGAGTCTATGACTTCAAGTTTCGCCCCCTCCCACGGTGTTCCCCCGGCTACCACTTGCACCACCCAGTCCTTAGTGGCCTGGTCGGCACAGGAAGCAACAAGGAGGCCATCTTTTAATCTCATCTCCGAGAACCTCGGAGATAGTCCGCCTATTTCTATGTCATCCATCGCCCTGAGCAGCATCTCTATAATGGGGTCGCTTTGCTTCGTGCTAAGGACAACACCCCGATACCCTTCAGGCCTAATTGCTATCCGGACATCCGTTAAAACGGCTTTATAAGAAAGGGTAGGTTCCTTGCCCCTACCCTTCTTACTAGGTCTCTGGACACTGGTTGGAGTACTACCTTCTGACCGGTTGCGCTTTTGGCCCCCGGTTAAAGTGCCCTCCTCCCCTGCATCCTTTGATGGCATAGGTGCAGGTTCCCCTGAGGCCCCTGCACTATGTTTTGTCTCGGTTGCCTCTCGGCGTTGCTTTTGCAAACGCCTCCTGGCTGCCCCGGATAGTTTTACTCTAGGTGAAGCCCTCCTCTCGGAGTCTCCACCTTCCTCCTTCTCTACAACTTTGTTTTTATTACTAAGTAACATGATTGTTCCCACGAGTAAAGGAAAAACAATAAAACCCCGTCACACAGCGCCCCAAGTACAACGAGGGTTGCCAGCGCTTCGAAGTTTGGTGATTTGCGACAGAGCTTCCACTCAGCCTTGCATCCTTTTGGCAAACACCTACCGTGGAAATAAGAAGGTTTTATGGTGGTACCTTATCCACTTAGCCCGAGCGATTAAGCCAAGGCTCTCGCGCCCCTTGTCACTACTATCTTTCCGGAACAAGTTCCGAAGAAGAGTCGTTGCAGCCCACAAGCGGTTTACGGTATGATCTTTTGTGTTTGCCAATTGGTCTGGTTTTTCACCCACAAGCGTCGTAACCTTAAGAAGACGGTCAAGTCAAGTCCGAGCGAAAAGGGGGTGATCCCTTTTGCTCGTCCTGTAGTGTACGCTTGTAGCTTTATCAAAACACTCAAGCCCCTTCAACACGACAAGGTTGCAAACACGTGGAGGGGGAACATTGTTCTAAGAAAAATATGGCAATTTATCTTATTACAAAAAAGACTCATATAATAGAAGAGGTATTAGTAAGGTACTATCGAATTGCTATGGAGTTCCTTTAATTTTGTGTGTAGCAGACAAAACTGGGCTTTATTCCAAGGTATAGCCGGTGTACCGTCAATTCATCGCAGTCAATTCATCGCGGACAATTCATCGTGCGACAATTCACCACATTAAATACAAATAAAATCAAAACAACAAAAATTTGATATTACAAAATTAATTAAAATAAAAACAACACATATTTTTTTATAATTTATTGCAGTTGGAAATTATGAGCTACACCTCCAAGAAAATCTAAAATAAATCTGTTAGCGTAATCTTGCAGTATTGTTTTAATTCTTCTGGCAGTGTCTCTGTACACTATATATTGTAGAATTTCATTCTTATCTTACAGATATAATACGTATATAGATATCTTATAGTATAATTTCCAACTATAATTATAAAAATATGTGTTGTTTAAATTTTAATTAATTTTGTAATATCAAATTTTTGTTGTTTTTATTTTAATTATATTTAATTCCGATGATTTGTTGCACGCGATGAATTGTCGCACGTGAGGAATTGTCGCACGATAAATTGTCCGCGATAAATTGTCGCGCGCTGAATTGTCCGCGATGAATTGACGTAGGTTCGGTATAGCCGACTAAGCGATCGAATTAATTTCATAGATCCATAATAATTTTTGATTTCATTTCTTGATAATTTTCGATTCAAGTGATTTTTTTTATTTTGCAAAGTTTGCTTTGCAAATAAGATTCAAAAATGGATTATGGATTAGTAGGTATAATTTTGGATATCACTCTGAAAAAAGATTTGTTGTCGTAACATAAATTAGGTGTTAGAAAATAAACTGAATAAAAAAACAGCAATATATCTTTTCAAGATTTTCAAAATTTCAATTTAGTATGGATTTTTGAAATAATTTCTGCCCTTACCATAGCAACTGGTTAACAAAAAGGAGTTTAATATTGGTTGTGCAAGATTAATTAAATATATTGAATATAGATTAGGGCCTGATGGGCACAGTGAAAATAGTGTAGTTGTTATAAAGAAAATGAACGAAAATTTCGAAAATAATGAAAAACATAGTAGTTATAAAATGCCCAAAACAAATTTAGAAAACAGGGAGTGAAAAGGATAGGATGAAAGAAAACCTTCCGGGGAGTTAAAGAAAATATTATGGAATTTTGAGATGATTCCACGACAAACGATCCCCTGTCAAATGATTCACAACCATTGAACCTCTAATCATTCTAACTAAAAAATGATCTTTATAACAAATTATTCTGAATAATTATTTTTGACATAAATAAAATAATTAACCTCCTCTAACCTACAGAACAGGTATATGTCTTTGCACGGACTTCTCTCTTAATATCTTAAACCTTCTGTAACAATAAATAAAATATAATAATTAAATGGTTCTTCTTCGTTTTATATAATGAAATTATTGTTCTTTATTTGTGGACGACATATTTCGTGTAATTTTTATTTGAAAAAATTAATCTTAAATGTTAAATCTACTCCAACAATAATGTTAGCCTCGCCCATGCCGTGTTTTATTTTATACAAGTATTTTTAGGCATAAATTTCACTTAAAAATTGCGGATCTTCTTAGACGGTTAATTATTTAAAATCATCCCTGAAGCGGTTCCAACTCGAAAAAAAGACGGCATCTTTGAGTCGTCTAGATGAATTGGGAATTATGAATATTAAACAAGAGAAGCAAATTTTAGTTCTGTATTTTCAACCCTCTCAGACATATGCTACGTACTTCATAATAAAAATTTTGTTTCAGTTTCAAAATTACTTACGCGAATTGATAGTTGGAACTAAAAGATTTAATAGAGCAATGCTTCATATTTGAAAATAATTTTTAATAGTAAGAACAAGGCGTTTTGGGAAATAAAAATGATAAATTTGCTCAATAGGTATTCGAGTATGTCATGTACAGTAACTCACGGCCATCTTGAACCCACCCGCAATTCATCATCGCTAGAAACACGCGGCTCATTTAAATAAGACGTACTTTTTAATATCGCTTACCTATACACTAAGACTTTGACAAATGACCGTTTTTGTAGAGTTGTATTTGGCTTTCTTGTATTGTGTTTGTCGTCCACTCACAGATATTTATTGTGTAACGTGATTTATATCGACTTGTCAACTAGAAGAGGGTATTCTCTCTGTTTTTTAAGAAACATCAAAAATATATAAGAAAAAAGTAAATTAATGATAAAGTACCCAAAGATCTTTTTGTTTGCGCTTTCAAACCGAACAGAAATGTTACAACATTCAAAACCCACAACGAAATAATTCGCCTATCAAATCTCTTTGAAATTGTTGACAAGTTAATGGTTTGTTCGTTCCAAAAATTAGAAAAAATTTTATTTCAAACCTTACAACAGCAAAGAAAAGTTTTAAACGAAAATATTAACGTTTATCAAATTGAAATCCTAAAGAAAATGCGACAATTTAAATTTTAATCCCTTGCCATAATATGTGAAATTGACATTTTCGCATTTCCAGTTCGTTTATTAATATTTATTTTACTTTAAAATTTCGAAAAGTAATTTTTCAATTGGTTAATTCGCCCAAGAAATTATTCCTGACACCCAGGTGAATTTTGCTTAATTCTTCACGATTTGCAATTTTTTTTGAAGAGCAAAGAAGATCCTCCGTTTCTTCAATTCTTTTTAATTTCCTTTACTTCTACACCGGAGTTCTCCGGCGATTCGCGTTCATGTATTCTTTCAACTTATCCAATTTTATCTTATCTTTCCAAAATCTCTATTTTTCCTCTTCTTTTCATCAGAATTTCAATTAGGTAATTTCGTGAATGACTCAAACTGCGAAGCAAACCGCCAGCTGTACATATATGTAGTTATAAATGATGTTTCGTATTTGTCTCGTATAGCCCAATCGGCCAGATAAAAGTTTTTATGGTTTACGATTTTGTCGGAGTGTTATAAAAGATGAAGCTTACGCGACAATTTTGGGGAAAGTTATTATTATGTATCTGCAATCCATATGCGACGACTACATGTTATAAGAAAATTTGGAACAAAATTTTATTATCGGCTGGATTTTTATATTACTAGCATCGTAATTTCGCCTTGACAGCTTTGTCTTTTGGATCTAAATTTATACTATCGAACCGATGGCGTGTGTGTATGTGTATGGTGGCAGCTTGTGATAATGTAAAAATGTGCTGCTTAGGGGATTATGGTTTTATGCCAGCAGAGGATTACGGCACTCCAGCAACCACCGTTCATTCATGCAAACAGTGCGATTTGCAAAATGTATAAAATGATGTATCGACAATACATTATTGTATTTGATTTGCTTCCGTGACGAAAGTTAATGTTTAATTTGAGCCAACTAAAAGTAAACTTGTAGTCAAAGTAAAAACCCAATTTAATTAAATAAAGCAATGCTCTCATCGGTTAGTAAACAAAAATATTAGCTTTTACTGTTCATTAATCTTAATTTATCACAAAAAAGTTAAGCCTAAAACTATTTATAACATGAGGAGCGGCGGCGCGGCGGTGGAGTACCAAGCTACCAACCATGAAGCAAATACTCCATAGTCAAATTAAAAGCGACTCGCAACTGAATAAATAAATGTAAACGGTGTGAACAATTTTGACAGTTATTTATCTTACCATGTGTATCTGCATACGCGTGTCAACCAATACTATCACAAATGCCACTCAAAAAAATATCACATACTTAAAAAATGAACAACTTATCACATCACACCGCTGAATTAATTCTATAATGAAAGTCGTTACACACAAAAAAATCCAAAAAAAACAATAGAAAAACTGTCATGTTAACATACACTCGTTCGTGTTATCTAAAATTAATTTTTTAAAAACACAGATGCTTTATTTAAATTTAATCCAAGTTTAAATTTAAATTATATTTTAATACTTACGGTACACAAAAGCTTATTATTTAATGTATTTTTCAAAACATTAAAAATATATTTACCTACTAAAAATCAGAATTTCAGTTTTGCTGAAACATCACTGAAATCAAAATCGATTCCAAAAGGATTAAACTTTTTTAAGCTTTTAATTTAAGCAGGTGAGAAAGTAGTTGGTAAAAATAACTTTAAAATAAAAACTGAAACTTTTCTTTTACAAAATTTAAACTGATTGTGATGGTTCAAAATGGGGCCAAGTTAATTTATTAATTTTTAAGTACGGCTCTGTCCTGTTTAGAATTTATATGCATGTCGGAGACTTTAATTTTATTATCTGCAAGACAAAATGCATTTTGTTAGCTATCGTGGTGACATTTTTAATAATACAGAGAAGTAAGTCTTTTGAAATTTAAGCGTCGAGGTAAAAGTTTTAAAGTTTCTTTGGAGATTCTTTGAGATTAATTGTAAAGTGCATTTAAACGATAGTTTATTTTCAAAATTCGCGAAAATGCTTACGTGAGCTTGTTTACACGTAAACTTAATATCCTGATATTTATTAATCAATCCAAATTTTTATGACTATTTAACACCTGTAGTTTGGCTTGTTCTTTTCATCCCCCCCCCCCCCTGGTCGTCATTAACCATTGTAAAAAATGAAAGCAGCTACTCTCAAACAATTGAAAGAAAATTCATTCGTTTTGCAGTGGCGAAACTACCGGGGTGTGGTGGGTGCGACGCACGCGGCTCCCCGGGTAAAAGGGCCCCCACGAATTTAAAATAATATAAATAGTAATGTTCAAAAATAATAATAAAATAATGTAGAAAAGGCCGGTTTTACAATAGTCGGATAAACCTGGTATAAAGTTAGACTTAGTATTACCATTATTACCAATAATAATTCAGTGTTCTTACTCAATTTTCCAAATCAAATCCTGATATTTCCAGGTTTTTCCTGACAAAGAATAAAAAATTGTCATGACATTTCGATAAATCAGAAAATCAATAGGTAAAAAAATCTTAATTTTAAAATTAAATTAAAACCAATAATTTTTTTTAATTTTTAATTAAACAAAATTATATTTTAAATAAAATAAATTTAATTTAAAATAAAACAAATATTTTAATTAAATTGTTTACCTTAAATCTTAAATTCCTTGACTTTTCCAGATTTTCCAACTAAGTGTCAGTCTGCAACCTTGTAATTATTATACCAGGAATAACGTTATACCATTGGTTATACTAAGTTTATCCGATTATTCTAAATTTGACCTTTAATCTAGTTTTGTTATTTGTTTATCTTAAAATTATGATTATATTGTATAGTAATAACCATTTTAAGTCGCGCATGACTCATCTACAAGATATATGCTCGCTAGATATATGCTGTATAAATATATGCACTAAAACTTTTTGTTTGTATACAAACGACATGTAGATGTATTTGTTCTAAGAGAATAAAAAGTTTTCATATGAAGTCTTCAGCGATTTTTAAATCCTGATTTATTTAATAAATTATAATTTAGGTCAAAAAATTAATTATTAATTAAATTAATAAAAAAAAGAACAAAAACCATTTTTAGGAAAAAATTATTTTTGTATTTTATATTTTACATTTCCATTTTAAATGTTATTTTACTTTTCTCCCCAAAGTTCTTTGGGATGAAAATCTCGTTAATCCCTTTATGCGCACAAGGGATAGACAATTTCGCACACAATTTTGTGCAGAAATCTCAAAATTATGAAGTCATTGCAGTTTAATGCAGCCTTGAAATCCAAAACCAAGGGCGGATCTAGGCAAAATTCATGGATGGTGGAATAAATTAATATATTATGTATTTTAATGAGAATATTGTTTTTTAATATTTATATTTTTAATATTTTAATATTTTTATATTTTAATATTTTTAAAATTTCAACGAAACAAAACGTAGTAAATTTTGTTGTTTTTTTAATACGTTTTTAAGGGTTTGATATCCTGTTGTGTCTGCCAATCTTAGAAAATGGGAAATTTAGAATATTCTAGAAAATCTTAGGAGAGCCAATAACCAAGGAAATATCAGAAAATTAAAAAAAGAAATAAAAAAATTAATCTTTGGTATTCTAAATAAATTTTCTAATTTCCCAAGATTTCCTTGGGAAGAAAATGGCATTCTTAAGTTTTACTAAGATTTCATATCCCTAAAATTTGCTTGGATTTCTTTTCACTTTTGTATATCACGATTTTCCCTTCGGTTTTCCAGCTAGTGCAAAACTAAGAGGAAATCGCCGGAAAAATTGTGTGTACTAGTGAATGAAAATTTGTAGAAATATAGAAAATCTCAAGAAATCCATACAAATTTCGAGAAAATCTTAGGAAACTCTAGAAAACTTTGGTAAATAGGAAATCGACGGAAATGCAGAAAACTCTAGAAAATTTTAAAGCCAATGAAATCTCTGAAAATGGAAAAAGCAAAAAAAGATAGTCTACAATATTCTAGATTTGCTCAAATTTTCCTTTAGTTTTTCATATGACAATTTCTCTATCATTTTTCCACTTATTAGTAAACAAAGAAGGGCAAATTTTAAGAAATCCCATTAAATTTTAGAAAATAATTTTACAATTAGGAAATGTAGAAAATTAGAGGAAATAGAAAATTCTAGAAAATCTTAGAAAAATATCCAAAAAATCTTATGAAGTGGGGAATCCCAGAAAATTGAAAAATAAAAAAACTCATCTAATATATTCTTTTAAATCCTTCATAAAATTAAATAGGGGGTGTGGGAAGTTACTCGTCTCTATATCCGCTCTTGTTTGGAAGGAATTCTTTGGAAATCACTGGAATTGAATGGAAATCTTCGGAATTTCGAGTCCTGTATACAAATTTTTTTTGTCTCTTACAAAAGCAGGGCCCCCGTTAACAACTTTGCACACAGGTCCCTCACCTGCTTGTTACGCTACTGGGTAACAGTTTTAAAGTTTGTTTAACATTTTTTGAGTTTGATTGCACAGAGGTGACAGATTATGTATCAATCATCGGTAATGATTTTGATTTAATTGCTTGTTTACACGTGCGCTGGTTGGAACTAAATCGCCTGCTAAACTAAACGAGGGAGTTTCCGAAAAGTGCAGCCTTAAACCTCTTAGGGATCACACGTTAGGGTCCTATTGATCTTTTTCTGCCTTGGCAAATATAATCGTTCACTGAAATTATTTGTAATCTCCTTGCAGTAAAAGCAAGTAAGGAATTGAAATAGTCGTCAGAGAACTAAGATTATAAGCATAATAAAATATACGATAGTGCTAAATTAGAGATAGGGAGATGGGGTGTTGTGTCACACAATTAAGCAGATAACTAGAAAGATAAAACTTCGAACAGAAATAAAATAAAATAATTGCAGACGGTTGAGTTCAGTGTAGAAATCAAATAGAAAATAGTAGAAGCGTAAAACAAAAAAAAAGAGAGAATGAAAAGAATTATTTCAAATATAAACTAGAAGTTCCAATTTTCAATTTTTAATTATTGTCGAATTTTAAAATATAACGTTAATTTGCAATAGACTTAACCTTTGTACCGACTATATAAATTAAAATGGAATGCACGGTTGGGTTAATTAGTAGCTGAAATGAAAATTTCCTTTTTAGATTAAAATGCAATACGGCAACTGGTAATTAAATTATGAAAAAGTTAGACCTGCAGCTTTTGAACTGTAAACGAAACCATTTTTTGTGATTATAACCGGTAAAAAAAATTAAATATATAAACAGAAATTAATGGAGTATGTGAAACCGTTATTACTGTTTTCTATTAATTTAGCAAAACAAATATTTCAATAAAAGTGGGACAACTTACGGGCATAATGTGCTTAATTGAAACTTTATGAAAAAAAATGGAAGTTTTAAATGAAAGCCGAAATTTTATTGCTTTCAGCATTTTAAACTTAATATAAAGAATTTGACGTTCGAAAGAACTAAGTATTTTTTTATGTATTGCGAGATTTTCTGTTCTGTACGGAAAAATTGCTAATTCCGTGAGCGCTTTGTAATATAAGAAGTGCACACGATAATACTAAGATTGCAAAGTTTTTGCAACGAACGAGTTAAGTCGATTGAAAATTTTATGGTAAAAGTCGTTAACTGTGAGTTTTTAGGTAATAATCGTTAAATCCTAGCAGGTAGAGCTCTTATCCTGGTATTTAATTGATATCTGCAGATCTTTCCGAAACATTGCACGAAATCTGGCTACTGTAGATCAGATTTCCGGTATTTCCACTCGGTACTTGCGCTGTTATTGCAGAGCTTTAACGTTCGTTCTCCTATTTCGAGATTCTTGTTACCTATCGGATGTAGTAAACCGTGTATTTGTGAAATTACCTAAAAATATTTATCTTGAATTTCCATTATCGAAAATCCAAATGGTCCTGGTTAAGGAAACGAGAATGGCTTTCAACTCCGGGTTATTGATATTTTATATTTCAAACTACCGTCTATAGTTTTAAACTCTTTGGGCACTTGGCAATAAAATCCCATCTAATAAACTAGTAGCTATACAACTCCTAAGTTAGTGGCTCTCTTAATCTTTATCCTTTGTTGGTTTATATGTTCAACTTCCTCTCGTAAATTCATCCAAGTGTAAAACGTCGAGTTCTTCCTCGTTAAAAACATTATAAATGCGCTTAATAGTAAAATGTTAATGCTAGTAGTTAAATAACCAAACACAATAATTAATTTTCTTTATATTTTACAAGAGCTCCTGCTGCTACTCACCTACTTTCGATCTGAAAAAAATTCATTTCAACTAAGACGATCTCAATGATAAAATAATTTTAAGTGCTTTGTAATATTTATTCTAACAATTTTTACAAAACTCATAACTCACTAATTTAAAAAGTTTTTATAATTAACATGAAGAAACTTTTCAAGAATCCACTACAACTTGAAAAGTTTTTAAAAATCAAATCGGAAACTTTATAAAATATCCATTCAGCCAAATATAAAACTTTTTTAAGTTTCTTTAATTAAGTAAATTTTAAAGTCCAAATATGATCTTAAAAATTGGATCCGTATTATCAAAATAATATTAAAAATTGATAATATTTGAAGTACTGAAGTAGTTTTGTGCTCCACAGCTATTTTCCGCTATAGTTCCGCTAGTTTATACGAACATCAGGGCAATTACAGATAAAAATTCAGAAAAATTCCGGGTGTATTTTTTAAGTATTCCGTTTGCTTTAATCTCTTTCTGTAAATATTTTATTATTCGCTTTTTTAAAATTTTGGGATCCAAGTAAAGTATAAGAAAATTGAAAAATGATTAGCGAAACAAAATTAAGTTTTGTTTTGTTTACTGAAATTACCGAAAAATATGCTTTCATCAATAATTAACTTTACCGTTACAAAGGAAAAACATTTTAATTCTGCATACAGAAGGCAAAAGTAAAAGCTGGAATAATTGAAACTACGGCATCTGAGCTTCTTTAAAAATTGAAAAACTCATTAAATTAGACATTAAAAAAGACATTCGAAATTATCATGTAAAAATATTAAAAATTCATTGTTTTAAGAAATATTAAGTTACGGTTATATAAAAATTTTCCTTTAACTAAACTAAATTGCTTTTTGGTACATAAACTAAACATGGAGTTTTGAAATACTTTTCGTTTCTCTTTTTTGCAATTTAATCGCTTCAAGCAACTTGCATTTAAAATTCACAAGCACTCGCTAATGGGATTTTTAAAAACATCCCCTGCGATTATTTCCTTCAAACAACAAAATGCAGAAAGTTTGTAAAGACCATGTTCGTCGTTTTTGTTAATTAAAATCTGCATAATTAACACATATTACGAACTATGGCAAAACTGTTTAGGAAAAAGATTAATTATTCATATTCGTGCTAAAGCAGTTCAACCATAAGTAGCAGCAACAGATAATATACGAATGGTAATCAATCATCGGTCGCTCCCTTAATTATCATTGCACTTCTAAACGGAAAAAAAACATAAAAGTTTTCTAAACGCTATAGTATTTGAGTTCTTCTTGCATTATTTCCTAAATGCTCCCTCTCGCTGACGAACCTATATTCCTCCGGGAGATCGGATTAATTATAGTGAGAGCGCTAAAAAATTAAATTTAAACCTAAAAAGTGGGTTTTATTTACACTATACAAACATATTTTAGAAAAATCAAGTTAAAAGTTACCACCCCATTGCTCTAAAAGCAAACATCAAATAATGAAATACTCGATACCCTTACAGATGCAATGAATCAGTTTCCCATACTCACAAAACGTACCGATTGAATGAATGGGGTGTAAATACAGATGTGCAAAAACGCGCACAAGCGTAAATTATTACACTTAGGGTGATTTTTATAATCAAACCTTAATAAAAGTCGGCGTATATCAGAATTAATCTGGAACTTAAATCCATAAGTTATGGACAAAACGATTTTTCGTGGCCACCACTGACAATAATAACAATAAAAGTTTTCATGTCTCTTATCGAAATTTCGAGGCTTAGAGCAATTAAGGTTTTCTTCCCTCCGAAATAATTCAGTTTCCCGAAAACTTTCTTTTCCTAGCGTTCTTATTATTTATTTAATAAATAAATAAAAAATTTACATTGGCTTCATTCCTCGAGCTCCAGTGGAAGAGCCTTAATTGAATTACGGATTCCGTCTTAAAATGCATAGCATATTCAAAACAGAACAACAAAAAAAAGTTATTTGATATCTGGATTAGAATGAATCTTCACAAGTTGAATAGAGAAATGTAAACACGAATAAATAACACATATATTGGAACGAAGTTCTCGAGAACATCTGGATCTAGGATTTCTAAAAGACGTCTTTGTATAAAAAATATTTGAACAGCTTGATACGGTTTGATAAATACCACAAGTGCTTCATAAATATTTAATTAAAATGTGCATATTTATATTACTTTTTAACTTATCAAATTCTAAACATAGAACGCTTCTACGCACACACACACAGGCCTATAACAATTTATATTTTTTCGTCTCGAAATATATTGACTACAAATAAAATACACGGTAAGTAAAAAATTATGTTTATGCTAAACAAATGTGATTTCGAATATCCTAAATGATGAGAGTTACGCTCAAAGCTTTTCAAATTTGACATTGGTTACTACATGATAAAGTAGGGGGATCAATAATAGAAAATACGCAGCGATAAATACTCATCGATGTTTATTTGCTTTTAGCTCTTTTAACGCCTCAAGATTTAGATCGTAAACATTGAAATAAGAGAAAGATTGATGTTTTTCAAAAAATATTCCATTTTTTCACCAAAAAAACATTCGCTAAGATTTATTCACATTTCTTTAAATAAATTTCCTAACAGCCACGAATTAATCTAATGCAAGGATAATTTTGAAAATATTTTGATTAACCAATTTATTTCAAAAATTAGTTATGAATAAAATAATTTAATATTTAATAAGTCAACAAGTGAACATTGCAATGACTTGAAGCAACTCAATCATATTCAAAGCATGTAAACACTGTATTGTGGCAGGCCCCTGCGCAAGGGGGGACATTACATATTTTCGTACCTATTAAAGTAAACACTTTTTATAAACTTATTTGAAAAATTGATATAAACATAATAAATCAATAAGATTGTATTTATTTTATAAATTTTTTTATAACCCCCCCCCCCCTTCTTCAATCAGTTTAGGAGCTATGAAATTTGAATTTCCAAAAATGTTTAAATTTCAATTTGGAATTAATCATCTCGGAATTTCTGAATTTTTACCAAAACATCAACAGTTATCTTGAAAATTTCTTACCTAACCCAAGATATACCAAGCTGTTTTAACATTCTGTCAATGGCTTCTATAGGTCAATACCATAAAGTTCACTCAATTCATTTTGCAGTATACTGTGGTTAATCGCAATAAAAATCAAATTTGGAAACTTAGTTAAGTAATCCAAAGTTTTATTCAAATAACAAGTACTTTAGCAGAAAGGTTAAAAATGAAAATATCAAGTTTTCAGTAAAAAATACAAATGTTGTATATTTCAGAAAATGAAAGTGTCTGCAATTCAAATTTCCATTGTTGCTCTAAAATTTGTTAAATCATATCGGTGGTTAAAAGCTAAAAGGACTAAATGCCCTTTTGATGGAAACTATCTAGTAGAAATATACATAGTAATGCAGCAATAACCATAATAGTAAAGGTATGCAATCTCATTAGCATACGTTTATGGTAGTTGTCTTATTTTTTGTTTTATGTTTTGGCATTTCGAACTACTGCTTTAATTCTAACTAGAAGAACCGGTCAAGTCTCAGGGCCTATTTTACCATTAGGCACATCAGGCACGTGCATAGGGCCCAATAGCCAGAGGGGCCGGCCTGAAAGGAGAGAAAATAAAATCGTAAATTAAAAATCAAATACTGATAAAATAACCCAAAAATTCCGCCTTTGATGCTATTAGTTACACCAAATACTTTACAATTGACAATACGGGAAACTTTGATAAATTATTGGCAACAGGTGTTTACAGCGCCTCTACTGTCGTGAAATGCGGTTTACGCGGCATTAATAAATTCTATTGGACGGAGACGTTTTGAGACACGACTGCATTTAGGCATAGCAAATACTTTATAATTGTCAATACGGGAAACTTGTAATACCTTACATAGTAAAAACCGGCGACACTGTTCACAGCGCCATCTGTTGCTTGGAAATGCGCACTACCGAATGATAATATACGTAATATGTCTAAATGCAGTCGTGTCTCAAAACGTCTCCACCCAATAGAATTTATTAATGCCGCGTAAATCGCATTTCACGCCAGTAGAGGCGCTGTAAACACCTGTCGCCAATAATTTATCAAAGTTTCCCGTATTGTCAATTTTGTAAAGTATTTGGTTACACTCGAATATCAGGGGTCCGAAAATTTGCTAGATCCTAGGGTACAACTCAGTTTAAAATAGGCCCTGATTGCAAGTTTTCACTGAAAGAGGGAGGAAGTAGCATACCCCGAAAACAGGTTCTGAAAATGGGAAACGTTTTTGGCTAATAAAAGTTTAATTAAGTTCTGTTCATCATAAAACTTTCGGTTTTGAAACCAGGAAGTCTGGGTAGCATGGAATGCCCTCCAGTACATCATAAAGTTCTTAAGTTGTATTCCATAATCAAGTTACTGCGCTAAAAAAATTACGAGTGCGCTAGAGGATATGCTATGCTATAAAAGAGTAAAAGCTTCTTTTTTAATTAAATTAATCCAAAAATATGCGAACACATTTTCAGTTTCTGAAACCTAAGAGTCTGGGCGGCATGCCGTCCCGTACGACAGTAATTGAGTTAAAATTGTATTCCTTTACCAAGTTATTGAATCAATAAATAACTGATGTACTGGAGGGCATTCCATGCCCCCCAGACCCCCCGGTTTCAGTAACAAAAAGTTTATGTCCATAATTTTTGATTAATTTGATTAAATTAAGACCTCTCACTCTTTCAGGACCAAATTTTCCAGGGAATATGGAACACCCATTAATGCTTTAGTACACCAGTAATTTGTTTACCCTGTAACTTAATTATACAACACAACTTCAAGTATCATCGTCATTTTATTAGTTTATTATTTTGGAAGCTAATAAAAGAGGAGAGAGAAGTAAAGGTTAGTATGGAATATGAAATTGTGATTTATTTTACAAAAATACCAAATTATTCAATTATTGTGCTGAAGAAACAAGGGATATTATGAATTGAAAAGGGGGGGGATACCCTACCTTCGGAGAGTACTGCTGCGAACTCTAAATGTATTTTGTTCTGCAAGAGGGAAACGGTATCTTATCTAATAAAGCCAATCACTGAAGATGAATGCAAACTTTCATATGTGAGACTGCCGAGACCTGAAACGGTCTGAAAGATACTTGTACTGGTATATTAGAGGGGGGGGAGCACTGCCCCGATGTATAAATATATTTTGTTGTAAAAAAGTAAAAGGTTCTTACTAAAAAAATAAAACCGAATAGAAAATATACACACAAACTTTCTATTTTTTAAACCGGGGGGTCTGGGGGGTATGGAATACCCTCCAGTACAACAATATTAATTATGCTTAAAAGCGAATGGAATTTTAACATTGAATTTACGTTTATGTTGCATTTAAAATTATTATACAAAATATATTTCATAGATCGTAGTCATAGATTTCATAGAATCATAGATTTTATAATTAGGCGCTTGCCGAATGCCTACTGGCGAGAAAGACCCAAAAAGAGAAAACAGGAAATCGTAAAATAAAAATCAAATATTGATAAAATAACCTAAAATTGGACTTTCGATGCTATTAATTACACTCGAATATAAGGGGCCCGAAAATTTGCTCAGTTAAAAATGGACTCTGTCAAGTCTAATAAGTTGAAAGAGCACTGAAATTAAATATACACCTGTTTCATTTTAAAGTCCTATGCACAGCGGTATCTGAGAAAATAGAGTTTAAAAATTTAAATGCAATACTTCAGTTAGTTCATGCAATTAAAATCCAAAAGTTTTCTCTGAGATGGTAGACGAACGAGTCCTCAAGTGGATTGGAAAGTCCAGGTTAGCTTCTACGCAGTAATAGTCAAGAGGTAAATATCTCGAAAAATTTGAGTACACTTATTTGGAATTCCCTTGGAAACCTCTGGAATTCCTTGAAAATCATAGAAATTGTTTAGATCCAGGCAAAGTTTACGACGAGGGTAAATTTTGTATTTTACGATTTCCCCTCAGTTTTCCAGCAACAAACTAGGGAGAAATCATCAAAAAACTCTGGTGTATTAGTGAAGAGAAATCTGAAAATACTCGAGGAAATTCCAGAAATTCTGAAAGAGTTTTAGAATTTCAAGATAATCTTAGGAAATTCTAAGATATTTTAATAAATAGGAAATCCGAAGAAATGTAAAAAATCATAGAAAATTTTAAGTTTTTAATTTTAAATTGTGAGATTTTAAGAAATTCAAGAAAATCTTGAAGAAGAGAAATATCAAAGAAAAGAAAATTTTGTTTTTCAAATTTCCATTTGGTTTTGTATATGACGATTTCCAGTTGGTTTTCCACTTAAATTAGTTAAAATCGAGGGGGAAATCTGGGGTAGAATTGAAAGGAAATCTACAAAAAACTGGAAAAATGTTAAGAAATCTCAGAAAATTGAAGAAATAAAAAAACTCAGCTGTAGTATTTTTAAGATTTTCTAATTACTTTGTATTGCCTATTTTTTAAGACTTCCTCAAATTTCTCTTCAGTTGTACATAAGAGCAGATGGCAGTTGGCACAAGGTAAATAAGGCCAGGGAGGCTAAATAGGTACATATTTTTATGATAAGAATTTTGATATTATATTTTTTATATAAAAAGCAAAATTTAGTAATTTTATTGGTTTCGATGAGTCATGGGAGGGAGGGGACAGTTATCCCGTTACCTCCCCCTTGTTGGAAATTGTTGGAATTCTCAGAACCATCACTTGAAAAGTCAAAATTACAAACCGTCTAAATTGTTACAGATCAAGATGTGTTGGGATTCCCCCTGAAACGCCCTCTATTCCGATATAGTCAAACAAATAGCAAACTGTTGCGTTACGACTTAATTCTTTCGACTAGTTGCGCTGCACCTAACGAATTCCCATTTTATTTATTCGATTCCTCATTTTCCCTAATTTATGCATGGAATATCGATTCGATATATAATTCACACTAGCAATCGGTTTGCAAAACAATCACGGGTATAAATAGTTCGGATAGAATAGAAAGCATTTGAACATGTTTTATTTTATGCATAGGGAATATTGTGTAAACTAAATCCTAGTCCGTAATTTGGCACCCCGGAATAGGACAAAAAATTCAATTCAATTACGATTTACAAACATTGCATTTTGCTACAAAGTAATCCATGTTAGTAATAAAATGAGCACGAAACTAACAAAAGCTGTAAGAAAGCTTAAAATATTGAATTGTATGCACTAAAGCCACTTGTAAGTTTTCTGCTAGTCTGCTAGTTGTCTACTTTTTTAAATTAAAGCTGGCTTTATTGGAATTAGTTTAAGAAATAAAATTGATTAGGGAAATGTTTTTAAAATGTAATTTGTATTTGCAGGAAAATTTATTTTTGCAAATAAAATGCAAAGAAAATATTCGAGCGCTTTGGTGGCGGTGACGGTGGTTCATGCATGCACATAATAAGAATTGCATTCAAAACAAAGAATTTATTTATTATCGTACACATAGTAAACCAGTAAATATTAAATATTACATCTTGAGAAAAGGCAATTTGCTTTGTGTACAATTTTTACGGTAGAGATAAAAATGTTAATCTTCGCATTTATATTATTTATATGTGTAGTAAAGACGGCATTTCCATTACATAATAAACAAAAACAGCATCGGCCCGTGCGCTTTTTATCGGTGATTTATCGAACACATTTTAAAATTGCACGACATTTGGATGTGATCCCATTTAATTCTGAGTAAATATTTTTCCATATAAACTTGATTTACACTAGCAGATTTTTCAACCGACATGATGGCGAAGTTGGGGTAATTTAGATACGGCAGGGTGGCTTGCGAAAATATATAAAAAAATATATGATGCCGATCGTAAATTTTATAACCGAAAAAAATGCATCAATATGAATTTGCTAAACACATGACGCCCCGTTTATATTCTTTTTTCGATAATCTTTGTTAAAGCAAACGTTCATCGCACTTAGGGTTATTTTTAAAGCTGCAATTCTTTTATAAAAGAATGGTTAAAAAATCTTTCAAAAATAAAAGGAAGCACTAAATTCTACTACCGGTGTTTAAATAACGGACACTAAAATAACCAAATTAAATGATTCTTTACTTTTTAAAATTAAATGCAAATAGAAATGACTTACTTACTTTTTCGCTGTGCTTAAATTTACACGTCCGCGTCCGTCGACTCGAATTTTTATTTTTTTTATCCCAACATCGCAGGATAACCCAGAACTGAGAGCATTGTTTCTGAAGCCGCTCCTGCGTACAAATTGATATTTTTTCTTTTTATCGATAAACTACAAGCGACTTTAAATATCAACTTAAGTAACACTTTCAATCAAGTTGCAATTGCAAAAGGCTAACATTTACCGATTTGTGATTCAGCACATAAATTATAAATACTTCGTTGATAGCACCATATTTTATTAAACTAATTATTAATTACTGCAAACTGACATTCATTGCCGCAGTTGAATTATATTGTGGATTATGTTTCACCATTATTTTATGAGCAAATTAATTTTGTTTATTAATTTTTCAATCGCCCTTAGAAGAAAAGCTCCGTTTGACATTGACACCCTCATGGTGAAATATTTATTAGAAGACATCAGAAATCAAAGCCTACAGAGTGGGTCTAAAACTGAGGTTCATTAAACATTCACGTGTCGTCGATCATCTAATAGGAATAACACTTATGGTGTGGTGAGCGCCAAATAAAACTAGGAAGAATAAATTGAAGAGTTACTGAGAATTCGTATTCTTAGTTGCAAATATGATTACAAATATAATTTACAACAAAATAGGATAAATCTCCAATAAATAAACATTAGGAGTTTCTTTTGTATTGAAAGCTCTAGGTACAATTTTTTTTCTGATTTGCGATTCTATTTATCAAAAATTAAAAAGTTTGACTGAAAAGAATCCAGTTGCCTTAGGAAGAGAATATTTTTTGATGTTGAAGTTGAAGTAAACTTAATTATTATTTTATATTTTTGACGCTAATTTTCATGAATTCTTAAATTACTTTAAAAGTGGGGTGATAAACGTAAAAATTTAGCCAGGTTAAAAGATGTTTTAACCAAATTTGCACAAGGAAAATTTATTTTGTGTTTAATTTTGTTTGTAAAAGTGGCTGAAACCTCAACTATGTATAATTTGGTGATATAAATTCCGTCTTATTTGGTTACAAAATGTAGCAAAGGAATTTATCTACACCTTGGTAAACACTTAACGTTAATTATTTCTAATTAGAATATGTAATAATGTGTGCAAAGCTGTGCATATGTTAATTAAAATGTCATTAGACGTGCGGTAGAAGAGATCTTATCAATGATTCCTCAACCATGGTGTCGTATTTTGGGAACTCTTTGTTATAATAAATTAGCTTTTTAATTAGACCACAAAAAATTTGTTCGTATCATATCGTATTTCCTTTTATCTATCAGAACAACATACAACAGGAGTCCTAATTTACATCAAATTATAGGAACCTTCAATAAAACAAGTTAATCCACTTAATTTGTAAACGTACTTTTTCTGATGGAAGATTTTCGTATGTTTAATAGCCCACGCGAAATATTAAGTTAATTAAACGATGTATACAAGTTTTTTAATCCGAATTTTCTTTTTATTTTTCGCCTGATGATTTTCTAATTTTTCGGACATGAAGGTTTTGTGCGAAAAACTGAGAGGTTAAAGGTGGAATTTTTTTAATTAGTTTTGGAGATTTGATTTTTATCGGTTGATCAAGATGAGCTGGTTACTCATCCGATTCGAAGCAACAACGTAGCTGAGATCATAAAGTATGATATATTCAGGGTATACACGTGCATTGCAGGCCCTCCCGAGCGTCCACTTCAGTCAAAAAAGTTTTTCAATGGCTGAGCTTTGCACCACTAACTTGTCTGACTATTCTGAAAGAATACAAGTGGTTTTAATACACGAGAGCTGATGAGAGATCAACCAAAGCTTTCAACAAACGAAATTGGGTTAGGATCGTACGCAGTCACGTGTCCGTATTTTTATGGCTCGTCATTATGTTATGTTGGGCAGATGGTGTTTGGCCTATATTCTACTTGGTGAATGCTTTGCTTCAGTGGTTTCTTATATCCCTCTCTTTGGGGGGCTCACAAAGTATTCGATGTTTTATTATTCAAATTATAAGTAGGTACCTTCGTTTTGTTACTTTATTGAATCTCTCAAATGCATGTTTATACATTCGGATTCCATAATGCAGCTCATTAAAATTTCAACTCTAATGATCCAATTAGCGGGAACGTAATTCAAAAGCTTAAACTCAATTGCTTTTTTTAGGACTTCTCCGTATGGCACACAATTGCAATAATTAATTGTAATGGAAATGTATAATTTTGTTTAGTTATTGTAAACTATTAGAAAACAATATAATTGGAGCAATATACAATTACCTACTCGTCTCTATTTAAGTATAATACAATTAAATTGTCGGTGAGTAAACAAAAGCTTTAAATCATCCCACATGAAAGGAAATAAACTACTTAGTTCACTCGACAAAATACCAGAGCAGACACTCGCTTATGGTTTCTTTTAATAAATTTTAAATTTAAATCCCATATAGTAGGTTTTCTAAAATTACTATTCGGTAATTGGGGTGGTCATATAGGCGTAACGTAACATAGTTAACATTTTATAGTTCTGTATCCCTCGAGCTTGTTAAATTTTTCAATTCCTGCCTTGGTACTGAATAATTTTGTTGTTTACAATTAACACTGGTAATGTTTTCATTATTAATTGCATGTTAACTATCATCATCAAGTTGTTTGTGTAACAACACGAGATGCAAAATTATTCCACATTCCCATTTCAATACACTTAATTCTAATTAAACACCCAAGTAAATAAACTTTGAGTTTAATATTCCCACAAAGTAGCGCTTTTGTAGGTATCTGTTGAGTGAGAACTAACATTAAGCGACTAAAATTTGAGAAAAAACAAAATAAATTTAAAAAAATAATGATTCATCATTAAAATAAAGGAAAATTATTTTTTTAAGTTTGTAATATTGTACTTGACCTTTAAATTTCGCGCCTCATTTCTCAAATAACTAAACAAACCGGAGCGTACGTAGATAACATTGTCGATTTTGTTATTATAAATAATATTAAAATTAAACAATTTATTCTTCTTCTTCCTCTTAATTTAGAAGTACATCCTGTTATTATCATGGTATTTACCAAATTTTCACTTGAAATTGTGGTCCTTTGAGCACTTTCCATATATTCTAGTAGGGTGCTAACCATGCTAGATGTATAGCCCATAGGTGAAACTTATAAACAACGGGAAACCACCCTATTAATTAAATTCCCTAGTACGTCATCATGGCTTCATCGCCTACGCATTGCATACTGTATGGCACTCGAAGAAGAAGTTGTAATCGACATGAACAAAGCATTGTAGCATGGTGTCCCGCTTGGTAGACTCTAACCTAACCCTTTTTGTTTGTTCTGCGTAGGAAAGCGAACATTTTTCGAGTTTTGTTAGTTTTACTCCAAATTCTCTCTTCGCAAGGACTTCAATTGCTGTACATTTGGCATATGATAAAATTGTATGTTTAGTCCTGTCGTCTTCAGTGAAGTAAGAGTAGATTTTCTTGCTTTGTGAATCTTTGTGACTTCTTCGTGATTCTTGAGAAGCCATGGATTGATTTTTCGATTAATTCCACTACAGCTGCCAATAATTCAGCAATTGTTCAAATCTGCTGCATCACAGTTTGGTATATTCCAATGGTTTTCCAAACTGTATCCTTTAATATGATACTGTGGATTTTTGATATACAGTGACGTCCGCTCTCTACATAACGTCAGCATTTCTCTTGATATTCTTGTTTCTGTAGTGCATTCAATGTTGAAATTATAGTAAGTATTCTGCCGATTATTCAAGTTCTAACTTTTTGTTTGCATAGGAATAAGATAAGAAGAACCTCCTCTCTGTGTTATGAACAGGATTTACCAATATATTTCTTCCATGCCTCTTCTGCTTTTTTACTTCTTTAACTTCTGCCATTTTGATTTGTTGTTCTTCTTTGTCGTATAGTATCTACGGGTATCTTTTGGTATCTTTTGGCCTGCTGCTTTTCTAGGCTTAAAAGCATCGTATCTGCCTTCGACCGTACGTGGTATTGAGTTTTCTTTCGGCTTGTGCAAAAAGTGCAATAAGTGATAAAAAATACCCCTTCAAAGCAGCCTGCCTTTGTTGCTGGTACTCTACCTGGATTACCACGGCTCCAGGGAATGATCTCTCAGTTCCATGAGTGATTTAGTTACCTGAAAGTCCATAGAGATCAACGACACCGGGATCATGATTGTGTTTGTGGGAGACGTCTTGTAGGCCCTGACAATCCTTAGCATCATCTTTTTTGGTATTAGTTCGAATCGTACGCCGTTAGTTTTAATTTTGAGATCAGAAAACAGTCTGTATTTCTATTCTAATTGGTCTCCTAAATTGGAACGTTTTTAGGCTTTAAGGCGCCTTAGGCTAAAAATCAATTGGCAACCCCCTTCCTCTCCGGTTGTGTATCGACTACCTACTTATGTTTATTTACTAAAAGAGACATGTTAAATCAACTTTCGAACATTTGGTAATTTAAATTACAGGATTTTTAAAGTTTTAGAGCTTTTCCGGATAACAGATCGCGACTACGTCTAAAATTCTTGAATTGCTTTAAATTTCTGGCGTCTCTTAGAATTTGTCAACTTAGGCTTTAGCCCTTTCAGCCTATAGGGTAAAACGTCCCTGCTCCCAATGGGTAAATATCTCGAAAATGTTATGTGCACTAATTTGGAATTCCCTTGGAAATCGTTTGAATTTCTTGGAAATCATAGAAATTCTTTAGTTTCCTAGAACTAGTTTAGAAATCAAGGCGGATCCAGACATACTTCATGGAGAGAGTAAACGTGGCTAGTGAGAAAGGGGTTATTATTTAGGTATATTTTTGAAATTAAAATTTTTTTTTAGATTTTGTTGGTTTTTGAGAGTCAGGAGGGAGTTAGATAGCCCCATTACTCTCCCCCCCCCCCCTTTCCAAACATTCTTAGCGAGCAAATTTAGAATATGGATTTTCGAGAAAATTTTGAAAATTCTATTATTTTAAGAAATCGGAAAAATTGAGAAAGCCAAAGTAATCTCAGACGTTTTCTTTTTCCTTGTTGTGTTTTCTTTTTTCCTATTGTATTATTATGCTTAGCGCATAGCGCTGAAAAATAAATCTCTTTAATGGTGTCAGCACAGATATAGTGGTACCTCATATCAACAATTAAAATTGATAATAAACGAAATAATCTAATCTTAGGAAAAGTCATAAAAAATGATTTCCTAATTTCAGACGATTTTCTTTCACTTTGTATTTTACGATTTTCTCTCAGTTGTCCAGCAACAAACTTCGGAGAAATCATTAAAAAGCCCTGGTCTACTAATGAAGAGAAATCTCAAAATATGCGAGGAAATTCCAGAAAATTTCAAAAAATTCATGGAAATTTTAAGAATTTCAAAATAATCTCGGGAAATTCTAGAACATTTTAGTAAATAGGAAATCCAAAAAATGTAAAAAATCCTAGCAGATTTTAAGAAATTCATGAGAAAAAAAAGAAAAGAAATATAAAATATGTTTTAAATTTTCCTTTAGTTCTCTATATGACGATTTCCAAATCGAGGGGGAAATCTGGGGTAGTAGTGAATAGAAATCTACAGAAAACCGTAAAAATGTTAAGAAATTGCAGGAAATAAAAATATCTAAGAAAATCTTTGACAATTCAAGGAAATATAGGAAATCTTAAGATATCTTCGAGACTCGAAAATCGGAAAGAGGAAAATCGAAAAAAATCTCAAAGAAATCCGGAAAGTTTCAGGATTTTAGGACATCTTGTAAAATGGAAATTCTCAGAAAATTTAGAAAATTCTTGGACATTTTAAAAAATCTAGAAAATCTTGGAAACGCCAAGAAAATCTCAAAAAATTTAAAAAAATAAAAGAAGCTCGTCTATAGTATTCTTAAGATTTTTTAATTTTCTTGTATTTTCTATTTCTTAAGACTTCCTCAAATTTCCTTTCGGTTGTACAGAAGGGCGGATTCAGAAGAAATTCATGGGTTAGGTAAATCAGGCTGAGGAGGATAAATACATATTGTTTTGATAAGAGTTTAGATATTTTTTTTTAATTTTTAACAAATTTGATGGATCATGGGGAGGGGACAGTTACCCCGTTACCTCCCCCTTGCTGGAAATCATTGAAATTCTTTGAAAATCTTTGGAATTCCATGGAAATCAGCGGAATTCCGAGTTCTGCATACAAAATTACAAGATTCTTTGCTTATATTAGCTTTACACACGTGAAGGTTTCTCTTGATATTCTTGTACTTATGTTAACCAGATCAAAAAATTAACTCATCATTTTTGAACTAAAAAATTCTTTCTTATTGCTTCCTAAAAATTAATCTTCTGTAACATTTTAATGCATTTCTCACTTGAACAAAAAATTTTCAAAAATTTTAAAATCCAATCCATTTCTTATAAAATAATTTATTTTCGTATTTTCCATTAAAAATATGCCCTTAGAGATTCTCCTTTATTATAACGCCTGAAACCAGCCTTCTTTCTGTTCTAGTGTTTTAAAACTTTTATCTGGCGCCCAGTAACATCCTGAACATTAACTGACCTTTCACAAAAAAACTTTGTCCAGTCTCGAAGTGTTAGACATTATAAATTATAGTAGGTAGTAAATATTTAATTTACTGGTACTTTTTTTACTCTATTTACTATTGATTTTTCAGAAACTCTATAACTACCAAGTACTAATCGTATTTTTGGCTGGCAACATTCGCGTTAGATGTATGATGTAATTAATGTTAATTTCGCGTCTTGTATGTAAAAACAAAATATCAAAAGCGAAGATGTCTGTTTACTCTCAGAATAATTAAGATTGAAAAATGAAATTTAAAATGAAAAAGAAAAAGTTTATTTGCAACAAAATAGAATGTAAATGCATTTTGTCTTTATAAGAGTTCAAAACGTCAATTTTGCTTAAACGGTTTAATTAAAATTTTTAATGAAATTTTATTATTCAGGAGCTTGTTTACCAAATAGAAACATGAAAAATGTATATTTTCCGTATTTTCCCTACCCGATTTATAAATCCCGCGAGCAACTTAAGTTGCATTGTTGATGGTTATCATTTTTTCTAAAAGTTTCTTGGGTACTTCTTATTTGTAAATTCGGTCAAGGGTGAGTTAAATTGTGTGAAAAGGTTAAAGGCCTCTTAAAAGTTTGTACAACATAAAAAGTAATCGGTTTTTTGCAAAAGCAAATATCTCGTTTAACTTTTAGTGTTTTAGTGAGATCCCAAGTCACGATATTGATTTATAAAGAAAATAAATATAGGTATAACATTTGTGCCCAAATAATGCGAGTTATCTATTTGACAGCTGCTTTTTCACTTTGGGGTAAACATCCCTAAACAATATAATATATTTTCACGTGTTCCCCACAGCATTTCCGTAAACGTTTCACCATAATAACATTTTATTACTATCATAACACGAAGCACAAGCTTACAGTTATAGCAAAAATAATGTAAGAATCGCCCCAGTCTTATGTTCAATTGTCCCTCAAGGGAAGATCATAAAATTTGGAGTAAATATTATTGTAATTATAGGTCGTTGCGTCAACTTTCGCTTTTTTCTTTCACAAAAATCTATAAATTATCTAAATAAATGTTTCAGATAATTATCCCATCTCAATCCACGAATCATTAAATTCGTTGATGTAAAACAACTTTTTAATTTGGCATTATGCCGTACTAATCTAAATCTTTTAGTTTGTTTGAACTTGAAACGTCCGTTCATATTTTTTTAATAATTTAAATAACCAAATGCACATTATTATTTCACAATAAAAAAATTGTTTTTTTATTATTAAATTCAGTCTTTTTACCAAGGAAAATGGTTCTAATTACTTTTTCATCTATAGATCAAATATTTTTATAATATTGACATTGAACTTTTTTTTTCGATGTTTAGTGATGAAGTAAACTAGTGTTTTGAGTGTAAGAAAATAATTATTGTGGTTTGTGGCTGGCTTATAATCGATGCAAATTATGGGTTTGTCCTGACCACCCTAGATGTGGTCTGGTATTTGGTTACGACTATATTTACTCGTCTTTCTGTCAATATATGGGAACTAGGGACTAGGATACCTACCGTTAAATTCACGATCCCCCTATCTTTTTGGCAAGTGCACCGTAAACACTGTTTGCTCTTACAAAGACAGCTCGTATTACATTTCTAGTGTAAGATCACAAGTTAGTTGCGGTTGCATAACGAAATTACGTTTCAAAAGCAATGCAAATTAGGAAATTAGGGGACTTTTATATTAACTAAAAACACATTCGTGATGGCAGTTTCCACAAAGTAATTAAATAATCCTTAAATGGAGATGATTAAAACTTTGACGTGATGAAGCAAAACTAGAATTTTTTACATCTCAAGTTCTGCCCTGCCCGAAAATTTGTTTGCACTGTCGACATATAATTTTTATTTCGTCTAAGTAAGTAAATAAAAAACACAATAGGGGGGATTGGCGAACTCAGATAATATGAGAATATTCGCTGGTCGTGAAAATGTTCACCCCAAAATAAATTGTGTGGGCCACGTGACTGTTTAAATTTAGCCAAGTTTAGCAATACCTTCAATTACCTATTAAATTTTACGATAAAGCAGTCACGCAAATCAATCACCTTGACGTTGAGTTTATATAACACTTTATAATTGTAGACAATATAAGAAATTCATGAATATGTAACAAGTATATTAAATTTTTGCTCGCTTATTTTTGAAACCTACACAAACTTCATTATACACAGTTCAATATAGGGTCGCAATTTTTTTCTTATTTAACATAATCATCCAACCAGTTTTAATAATTTTTGATGACTAGTCAAGAATAAACGAAAGGTTAAATTTTTAGTCAGATCGTTTCTTGAACCTTGTTATGAATTATTTAAAAAATTATAACTAACTTGATATTGTAGACTGTTGTAGACGGTGGAGTAAAATATTGCTGGTGAATTTTTTTAATATTAATGCGTTCTGAACTTGAAATTATGAAAAATATGAAATGTTTAAGATTAAGAAGCAGAAGATTATAATAATTGGGTTGTTTTTGCATAAAAACCCAGAGATCAAGAAACTAAAAAAACAACAGCGAGAGTCATTAACAACTATGAATTAAAGATTAAAACGGTCCAATTTTACCAGTACCGTGTTTACACAAGTTAAAAATTTCAATTTAAATTTTAATAGAAAATTATTATTTAAATTGAAATTGTATCAGCGTACAGATTTATTTTGGTCTGCCAGAATACTATTCACAGGATGTTCCGTTATTATTTGACCTGACAACCTCGCAAATAGACGATGATTGGTAGTAGGTACTTAAAACTTAATTTTATAGGCAGAAATATTGGCCTGACTTAATTATTCTTCTTATGCATAAAATTAAAAAGATTTTATAACCAAATTAATCTACGAGGGCCTACTAGCTGCGATGTTGTTAATTAAAAATGCCCGCTGTATACCAGCGATAAATTAGTTCCTTCACAAAAATAAATGTTATATTCCGCCTACCCTACGCTCCGGCGCGACGTTTCATTCAAGTATATTTTCATATAAATTAACATTAGAAATCATAATAATAAACTATTTTAAACTAAACTATTTTAACAATAAAACCTGAGGAAAATCTAAAATCCACCTTATATCTCTATTAGAGCTTTAAATGGGAGTTTTTCTAGTCAATAATTTTTCATCCACATTTCCACCTTGCATTTTTGTGAATTTCTCAATTTAGCTATATCTGCGGTGTGAATTGAACTATTGAACATTGAATAATTGGTTAATATAAACAATTGAAAGTTAAAGAACTTCAGGTGTTGTAATATAATTGGGAAAAGTGCGTGTACAGGGGAATGAAATAAAGGTAAGAAATCGCATTATCATTAACAAGCGTTGATTTGAAAAATCAATTATAGTTAATGGATTTTACGTTCCAGGAATTTAACATTCTAAAAGGTCTTACAACTAATATGTTCTGAGGGGTGTTCCACACCCCCCAGACCCCCCGGTGCAAATTTTTTTATAAAACTGGTGGTATGAATTGTATACAAATGTATTTGTTCTGACAGAGTAAAAGATTTTGATTACAAAAATAAATCACAAAACGTATTCACACACTTTTGGGCTTGCAAACCGGGGGGTCTGGGGGTATGGAATACCCTCCAGTGCAGCAGCAATTATATTTGTTGAAAAAAATCTCAAGAAATCCATCGCAATTTCAAGAAAATCTTAGGAAACTCGAGAAAATTTTAATGCCAATGAAATCTCAGAAAATGGAAAAAAGGAAAATAAGATAGTCTATAATATTTTTGATTTCCTCAAATTTGCCTTTAGTTTTTCATATGACAATTTCTCCATCAGTTATCCACACAAAGAATAAAAAATTTTAAGAAATCCCAGAAAATTTTAGAAAATCCGTCAAAATGTCACTAATTTTACAATTAGGAAATGTAGAAAATTAGAGGAAATAGAAAATTTAAAAAAAATCTTTGAAAAATATCCAAATAATCTTGTGAAATGGGGGATCACAGTAAATTCTAGGATATTTTAGGAAATTCAGACAATCTCGGAAAATTGAAAAATAAAGAAACTCATCTATATATTTTTTTAAATATTTAATAACATTGAATAGGGGGGGTTACTCGTTTCTATATTTACTCGTCTCTATATCCGCTCTTGTTTTGAAAGAATTCTTTTGAAATCACTGGAATTGCATAGAAATCGTAGGAATTTCGAGTCCTGTATACAAATTTTTTTTCTCTTTTATAAAAGCAGTCCCCGTTAACAACTTTGCACACGGGTCCCTCACCTGCTTGTTACGCCACTGCGTGTGGTCCTTAAAAAAATGAGGAAAACCACAAAGGGAAAATAAAAACAAAATATTTAGAAACGAAAATAATAAATTCAATTTAGAACGAGAGCGAGGTGTGATTTTGGACAAAGCATTTAGAAAAAGTGGAAGAAGATTAATCTGGAATTAGCTGGTAGCGGTTCCATTTAACGCGAAGAGGAGAGTAGGAGATTCGCATCCAATTTAATGTGGATCCTCTGGGTCGAACAAAGAAAAAAATAGAGACAGGTTTGCATAATCACCATTATAAGTGTTAAACATGTTCTTTGCGGCGGATAAACCGATACTTAAATATAAAGCGCAATTGGAGAAATGAAAGATTCAAAAAATTAAAATTTGTAATTCAATTGCTTATTTGATTTAACTTAGGAGATTCGCATCCAATTTAATGTGGATCCTCTGGGTCGAACAAAGAAAAAGATAAAGAGAGGTTTGCATAATCACCATTATAAGTGTTAAACATGTTCTTTGCGGCAGATAAACCGATACTTAAATATAAAGCGCAATTGGAGAAATGAAAGATTCAAAAAATTAAAATTTGTAATTCAATTGCTTATTTGATTTAACCTTTGGGCGGGCACTTGGGGTCTTTTGGGACCACCGGGTGTTATTTTTGCTCATAATTTTAAAATTTAAAGATATTTCACGTTGAAATTTTAGGACATCTCTTTTAAATGTTTAACTAATATAAATAATCTATAAACGTTGAGCTAAGATCATTTTAGACGTGGAAAAAAAGTTTCAAAGTTACAACACCTTCGGATGGGCACAAGGGGTCTTTTAAGACCCCTGAAATAATTTTATTTTATTAGCGGTCTTCAAAATAGCTTAATTAATTTATTTGGTATTAATAAGGTTTTAATCCTTTAATTCTTTAGTAAATTGCTAGTATTGATAACTTTTGTGTATTATATTTGGATCATAATATGCCGTAGAATTCATGAGGTCTTAAAAGACCCCAAGTGCCTATCCGTGTAATATTTTTAACCCTCGAGGACGCGCGTCTTATTTTTTTTACATGAGCGCTCGCGTGGTATCAATTTTGCTACCACTTCGAATATGCATATAGAATGAAAAAATTCACAAAAATATTTTATTAAATATTATTTATTAACCCAAATAGATAATATGTAAATGAATATTTATTTGCTTTAGTTAATAAATATTTCAATTAAATTAATGTTTATAATATATTAAAAACCAAATTACAAAACTTTTATGTACTATTATACCGTAGAATTCCTGGGGTGTTCAAAGACCCCAAGAGCCCATCCGTGTAACCTTTTTAACGTGTCCACCCGAAGGTTAAAAATAAAACGTAATATTCACAAAAATTTCTATAATATTATTTGAAAAATAAAAGATTGTACAGTTACATTAATTCGATCCACAAAGAGTTGGAAGCTGAGGTTCGATAAGCTGTGCATTCATTGTATAATCAGAGCAAGTATGGGCTTTTAAAGTTCAGTGCAATATAGAGAATAAGATAAAATTTTGAATTATTTTACTTATATTATAATAATTAGTAAAAATGTCATAACCCGGAAGCCGTTGATTTCAGACAATAAGGTATCGAATATACGATTCCATCATTAAATTCCATCTTGGGCAATAATTGCACTTGAAAATGGCAACTCAAACATTTCGGATGTAGAAAGATTCAGATCTCTAGTAGCTCAATCCCTAACTTTATAAGTGAGAACACTGCAATATATAATCTGAAAATTATTCTATGTACTAGTGATGTACGAGTATAAATAATTGAGTCCAGTTTTAATCCTATGTGGATTAGAAACGAAGCAGAGTTTATATTGAATGAATTTTAAACAAAATAAATATTTTTATTTTTATTTTTAGTTTTAAATATTTCTCATCTAAATTGCAAATTTGATAGCTTTGGATGTAAAAGAATAAGTCCTTCATAGAAAATAATATCTACAAAATTACAAAATTGTTATGTATATTTTTCTTCGCTTTTGCAATAAAATGAAATGGAAGTTTCTAAATCAAAAATTCACTTAAAAGAAACAGACACAAATGGTATTGCAATATTTGAGGAAAAAGCCATCTAAAACTGCAATGATGCAGTGCTTACGTTAAAGAAATGGATATTATACGCTGTAAAAGAAAATAAAAACCGAGCAATGGATCAAAACGACTGATAAAATACTCAATTGAGAAGAAGTTAATATTTCAAAGTTTAAAAATAATAATTGAGTTTTACGATTTGAAATAAAGCATTTTAAGCGCCGTTATCATTATATCGCAGGTATTATCTGATAGATACAAATTTCACCGATTAGGCTAAATTTTGTTTATCTCAAAAAGCTTTTACGCAAATTTTTGTACTAGCAACAATGATTCTTAAAAATTACACTATTAAGAAGCTTATTCAACCCATACTCTCGAAAATGTACTTTTTAACATCATAATATCTGCCGGTAATTTATGAGTTAAGTAATTTACATATTTTATTATTTTTTGAATATAATAACTATGAGCTACAAAGAAAATGTGCTGGAAATTACCTTCCATGTAGCCTTTGAATAAACCTTTTGATAATTTTAGTTATTAAAAGTACCAAATTAATTTTAAAAATGTAGATATGTTAATTTGTAGGTACTATTATTATAATATTATGATAAAATAAACATCATATAAATTGATAGTTAACAAACGTGCAATTTTATTTATAGATTCCTAAATTTCAATTAATGCGACATTTATATAATAAACGGAACGCAAATGCATTATTATAAATTAATATGCAAACCTTACAAACACTTTGTCATGGCGGAGCATTCTGGTAGTGAAATATTTAATATTTTAATACACGTTAAACTTTTATTTGCCATCTAAATCAATAAAATTGTATTGTTCAAAAAAAAAAAATAGTAGCTCGTAAGTTCTGCTTAGTTTCATTTCATGATTTACATAAATTTCTTACTCGTTGAACGACATAGAATTTAAATGAAGTTAAAAAGAATTTATGAAAGCACCAAGGATGAGGAGGTCGTTAGCATTTATTATAAACAAAATTCATTAATCAAAACAATTTTTTATTACTACTATTTTTAACATTAAGTGCTAAAAATATAAAATATTTAAATTTTTAATTATTTTGTACTTTCAACCATTCCATACACAAAAAATGTCAAATGTTTTCGTAAAAACGTAAGTAGTAACCGAAGGGGCGTAATTCTTACTCTCTATTACCTGAAAAACGACCACAAAATTAGAAAATAAAAATTTTAATGAAATCACCCAATCATACAAAACAGAGTGACACGCACATACAAATTCGACTAAAACATAAATTATTTTTGCATTATATTAAAACAGCTTACATTTGCAAGGAAGCAGTGGGTCTGCATTATTATTAAAATTTGCATTCAAAAATTTAAATTGTTTTTATTGAATCTCCCGACAATAGAAAATTTACAATATTTATCATTATTTTGTTGGTCATCATGAAAGTAAAGTTATGAATCGAAAAAATTAGTTATTAATTATTATGTTCTGAGGATCACCTCGATCCTCACAAAGCGCAAAAAGGATTGTAGCCAATCTTTGTTATAATTCGTGAATCAGTAATCTAACCAGCGATACCAACGTCTGTATTTTTTGTGGTTTTCAGGTGATCACTTATTAAACAAAACTTAAAAAAAAGTGCAAACAAATGTCCTATGTTTTTAGAGGTAGGGAACGGGGGCACATGCCCCCCCCCCCCCCCCCCAGACACTTAAAATTGAAAAGGTGACAAGGAGACAATCCCAAATCTGAGAACACTTTTTGCCCGTCTAATCCTTGTGCCTCTTTGAGAAAAAAATTCTAGATCCGTCCCTGACCTATTTTTAGAAACGATAAATACGTCAGTAGTTAGTTCCTCTAAACTCCTGTAGAGTGAACAACTCACGGGATATCTTGAAACCTTCAGTTAAGAAGCAAAACGATGCTGAGGATGATTTTCAATTTAGATTGATTACCAAACTATTGAATTTCGTTTTATTATATGAATATTGAATAGCCTATCTGGATTTCCTCCGTAACGTTTATTAATTTATAATTAGTTCTTTAATGAACATTGGTTCTGAATCTTAAATGAAACTTTTTTGTAAATTTAACGTTGAGTTTCAATCTATACTTTCTGTATTGATTGTTTAAATAAAGTGCAATATTTAATAATAGTTAATCATTAGCTTAGTAGTTAGCCGAATAACTGCTAAAGTACTCTATTTGAATCCGGAGAGAGTCTAAAATTTTTTCATATGACTGTCTCCGTGCTTCGGAAAGCACGTAAAGCTGGCATTTCTCCTGAGTTGATGATTGCCACCAGTGGTTGCTGATGGCTTTTTCATTTAAGAAGGCTAATCATAAAAATGTAAAAATTTAATCTCATCCCACTGGAGGCTTTCCATATGTGGTAGATGGTAATAACCTCTATACATAGTTGTAAATGCCAATAATAAGCCTATAGAACTATTAAATTTTTCAAATTTTCACAACTGTTTTGGATGGTGAAAGCTGCCAATATTCCCCTCGACGCCGACGGGCGAGTCACAGATAAATTTTTGTACACTAGATTTTCTTTCGAGAAAGTTGAAAAAGTAAAAAAGAAGGTAATTTATTGCTATATTCCTAAGATTTCTTAATTTCCCAAGACTTTTTTGAACTTCTTAAGATTTTTTTGGATTTCCAAAGATTTCCTTGAATTTTCTACATTTACTAGGATTTATTCAGGTTTTTCTTCATTTATACACTAGATTTTTCTAGTGATTGTCTTTTCGGTTTTAAGTGAAAGGAAATTTGAAAAAAATTCACAAGAGATAATGAAAAAGCGGTGTACAAAAAATAATGTTATCCTTCAAGGAAAGATCATGAACAAAAATTGTTAGTTTTCACACCGGGGGGTATGGAATATCCCCCAGTGTCTCTTATTCTCTTTGTGTATCTATCTTTTGAAAGTTCTCACAATCAAAAATTTACAATTTAATTTTTATGGTTTTTTTTTGTTTCTGAAAACCAATAGAAGCATTCAATTTCAGTCAAAGTTGCCAATCAAAACATTATGCTAGTGGGAATAATCTACTTAGATCATCGCAGCGAGAATAATTTATTGAAATATGTGTTTTGGTTTTAATAGCAACATTTTTATTTGATTTGACGTCTGTCAATTAATTATGAATAAAATAAATCAAAAACGGTTTAGTACATTGTCAATTCATGAAATTAATATTAAAATTAGGGCTGGGCGATATTCAAAAATCGATAAGTATCGAATATCGATAATTCAAAAACTATCGATAACTACTGTCGATATTTGTCGATAACTATCGGAGTATCGAAGTATTGATATATCGATAATAATCGAAGAATCGATACATATCGATTTCAATACTCGGATAATTATCGAAATAACAAACCCCAACTTTTTTTTGTCAAATAAAGAAACCGGTCGAACTCAAAATTGACCAATAGGAAATCCAGAAAACATATAAGAAAATAACCTAAATTAGAAATATCGAAATATCTAACTATTGATAACTATCGAAATATCGATTAATCGATATTTCAAACATAAAATATCGTTCTTCGATTAATCGATAAAAAGTCCAGCCCTAATTAAGATCAATGAAAAATAATAATCAATCGAAAACCACACGAAAATTCGATAAATTAGAAAATAATTTGACATATTTTCTCAAAGTTGTCGCCGTTTGGCAATAGCTACTTGATCCCTTCAGACTCTCGTATCTATTGCCTGTCAACAACTTTTCGAAAATATCTTAAATTATTTTCAATTTATTCTCACTCTCTTGTGATATTACAAGTGATAATTTTATTAGTTTAATTGAGTAAAACCGGGTAATACTGCTACTACTTTCTTATAATATCGTAATATCTCCTGTTACCTTTTAGGCTTCTATACGACGTATAGGAAGAAGCCTTATGATCGGTCTCCGTGTCTGTCTGTCTGTCCGCATGATTCAAAAAAAATTTGCCGTTGGTATCTACCTATTTAAAAGATTAACGGATTAAAAATTCTAATAAAATAAATACCATATAATTTAATCTATCAAAAAAGTAGATGTATGGAAACCTAAGAACTGTCGCAAAAGCGAGTTCCACCTTGTTTCGTTATTAGTTTTCTCTTAGCACAAACATCTGGGTGTTAAGAGAGGCTCAATTTTAAGAATTCTTAAAAACTCTAAGAACTGTTTCCTATTACATAAATTTAGCTGCTATTGTATATTAACGTAACGTGTTACGCCTGTAACGTGCCAAAAGAGCATTGGTAGCATTACTCAAGCATCGGTTGGAAGATTTGAAGTATATGACGAAGTTATTTATCCGAAGAATGGTTTATTTTGCTCATTTTGAATTTCGATGACTGATGGTTGCTTTTTTTAATTCACAAAAGGATATTTCCTTGTCGATGTATTTCCTAGTGGATCGAAGTTTATTCGAAGCTGGGGGGAGAACCAGACTTCGTGGATTTATCAATCAATAGCTTCACCACCTCCCAGTCGCCGTCGTTGATTTACGTTTGTCATTTTGGATTGTAAGCTTTGTAATAAAAAAATTCTTTCACCCCCCCCCCCCCGGGGAGACCAATCGAATTTCCAACCTCCGGCCCCGCACACGAATTGTGCCCGTCAGTGCAGCTCATAAATCCACCCAAGGTGATAGCTGATAACTGAAAGCACCAACCATAAACCAGGCCGGAAAACAAACAATTCCTCATCCCAATTTTCTTCTACACGCTGGGAAAACGATCAACCAGCTTTTATTTACTGTAGATGCCCAAGATGGTTATCTAGCTGTAGATAGTGCGGAAAGCGAGGCTCAAGTTCCGAAGAAAAGGTAACAATAAAACAAAAAAATAATCTCTGCAAGAAGTGTGCTGCCAAGAGGCAGTTGCAACCAAACACCAAAAAGTCGCAGCTACTCGTCTCAATTATTATCCTTCGGAGAAACATAACTAAGAACAAGCAGCATATGCTAATTGTTGAACCAAATTAAGTAAATAAATTTAATTATAAAATTAAATATTAAACGTTGTTAATAATATTTAATGTTGGAAAATTTGGGAGCGAAGATAAATTATTATCGATAGATAAGCCGCAATAAGTTGGTTCCATATAAAACAATTTACCGTTGCAAATTTTTAAAAATAAAATACTGCAATTCGCGGGATTTCCAGTCAGCTCAAAACAACAGATCGAACGAGTAAAAGAACATCGTCAAAATTAGGTGTCTTCCTGCGAAGTTTCAATACAAAAAGTAAAAGAACTTACTCAAATTCGACGAGCATACGAAAAACACTCTCACACTTACGAAAGTTCACATCAAAGTCCCGGAAATCGCGCTTGCGCGTTTTCAAAACGCAAACTCCAATCCCCCCTAATCAGACTCTAGGCAGGGGCGTACTCAGCAAACAAAAAATTGTTATTTTTTTCATGGCTGAATCTACCCTTCAGGTGGATGTCAGTTCTTTACTTTTGTATTTTTTTATTTTGTTTTCTTTACTTGATTATTATGTGTATATTTTATGTTTTGTTTTGATTAGTAAATTAATTAAACTTTTCGACATCTTTTATTTCTATCTGTGTTAATACAATAAATCGACTCTTGGTTTCTTTATAGTTGTATTTCTTTTAACTGGCGTCCACTTTCCGAACTCTCAAGAATTGCGTTTTGAATAGCAAAGCTAGCTAACACGTAAAGTCCATCTACGATTACGCAAGTGGCAGATGTAGGTAAATGTAGTTTATTTAAAATTCTAAATGCTATAATTTTTATATCGGGCCAAACCTTTAACGTAACCGCTGTAGTTTAACTTTAGTGATTTGGTTTAAATACAATTATTGTAATAATGCAAGCTCACGCTTGATAATGCAATTCCATTATCTAGCTGTTTATACACACGTGGGTATTTACTTTTTATTTACTTTTTGCTTTATACTCCCTCAGAATGCCCGCACCAATTTCCCTTAAGATTTGACAGATATTTCGTCACATTTTCCACCCCTCGATTAGAGATTTTATCATTTAATTCCTTTAAGTGACCCCAAGTCGCACAGTTTTGTTCGGTAAATTGGATTTTGTTATATGCCTTACATTTAGTACAGCTGGTAGTCCTAAAAACAAGAATTGCTTACAAATACGCAATTTACACTAACTTCGTTTCTACCATTGCGTTGTAACGCTAAGCTGGATTTCACAGGTTTATTTCTGAAACGTGGTACACGATGGACTGACTACTGTATATGAAGCGGATTTATTTTAATATTTGGAATTTTTTATAATTCGCTGATAACGAAATGGAACTTTAAACAATACTTAGGTTTTTATCAGCAGTCGTTTTCGTTAACAAAAGTTTATTTAACAAAAGCATGTACATTATCTGAAAAAAAATCTATTAACCGCTACTAACAACATGCATATTCATAACTTGTGGCAGCAATCCTTTTTAATTCACTTTATAATACGGGCTCGCCTACAATGGTGAATAGATTTCGTGATAGCCAGAGATAATATAATATTGTTTATTATATTATTTACTATTTTTCAGGTTGCGAGCATAAATTTATCAAGTCACTTGTGAAATATTGCAGTTGCACATGCAAGGTAGTAGGCGATGTCTTGTGCAATATCCAGTTGAATTTTACAGATCCACTATCGGTTTATTTAATTGTTAATATAGAATATGAAAAATTCCGTCTGCCGTCCTGACGAAACGCCAGAATAAAAACCTTCGAACAATTTTCAGGGAAATATGCAGGCAGAAATTTTTCTAGAAAAACTATCCGTTTAGTTTTAATTGTTCGGCAATTTTATCGTCAAGTATTGCATGCTACATATCAATTTTTATTGCATTTATTATAATGTGAGGATATAAAAAAGTCGGCAACCATTATCCTCCGAGTGATAATTACAATGCACTTCATCTAGATGTGCATGCACCATATAATATAAAAAGAAGCAATCAACACTTTTTGTTTAGTTATAACAAAACGAACATGTACAGAAATTAGCAGGATAATTTCTACAAGTTATGCTTAACAACGTCAACAATTAATAAAACAAGTTTCAAGATAATAATTTATCCACCAAGTTGAGAATTCGATGTATAACTTTGATAATTTTGGTTTAAACTTGGAGAGCAATATCATTCCATTACGAATTCAAGTATTCGCTACTTATAATTTTGGAAAATAAGTTGGATAGAGTTTGTAGAGCAAAGTTTCTCTAAAGCTCGCGTGTTTGCTATCAATCTTTTATGAAGTCATGTCTATCTTGTTATTGGCTATAATGTAAATTAATAAAAGTATGCAACCAAACACATAACAAATAAGAGGGTGAATTTCTTAGCTTTACCGGCTAATTGAGTATCAAAATCGTAAACTTACTTTTACAACAATAAAATTGATGTTGTACACGCAAACTCGAGTAATTCTAATAGCCATAGGGGTAATAACTGCCCAATTTGGCAGTGCTTCCTCCTTATATGCTTACACCAACTTGCTCACTCCATTTTTACTTTATTGCTTGCTGAAAATCATAAGCGTACTAGAAACAGATTAAATTTGAAGATTTCCCGTTTCCACTCGTATTTATTCTTTAACGCTATAAATTCTATCAAAAAACCATTAACAGGGTTATTAAGAGAGATAAAAATAATAAAAGAGAAATATTGGAGTAAATAAAAAATGTTGTAAAATTTGTATTCCGAGCTTCTTCTCGTCCAGTTGATTTTTATCGGCAGCACTCGAAGTTGGAATTTTAACAAACAATTTTTATGTCGTTTATTGCTTTTAAAGTATTTTAATTAATTTCGCTTTCCAATTTTTCACACATTAATCTACAAGATTTTTCCGAAAATAATTTTACGGTCGATATATTAAGACGATTTTATTACAATAATAAAATTAGCCGAGTTTTTTTAGTGCTAAAATTTTAATTGAGACTATCGAAAATTAGTTCGTCCACCGGAGTGGAGTCTACCTTCAGCTTTATCAAGGTTATTTTTCAAAGGAGGATTAGCGGAACGGGACTGTGAAGGTCGTTTAGTAAAAAATCGGGCTCGTTTTAAGCGAAAAACAATAGACATCGACAAGTTTACGACCAAATTTGTAAGTAGTCCTGATAAAAACTCGTTTTAAGTTGATGTAAACATTTTTAGATCTAATCTGTAATCGGCTGCATATGTGGTCGGGATGTGTTTTAGCGTTACCTGATTGGTGACGACATTGAGGTAACAAAAATGACAACACTTTCATTTTATTTTCAATAAACACGATTCATAAAGGGACCGCGTACAGAACGTGTGTGGCCTACTGGAAATATCGAGTTCCCAGAAATTACGGACACATTAGTTATCTTATTTTATTCACGTTCGGCTTTTGGCAAATCGCCACCGCATCGGAAGTGGCGTTGTTTTCGGCACCTTTGAGGTGCATCAAGGTCAGACGATCATGATACTCGTAAACAGCTTTTTTCAAAAGAAAGCTCACCGCCCGTTTCACATGGAGAGCCCAAAAATGACCTTGCCGAATTAGTCGCTCGTCCAATTTACAGCTTTTTGATTAAACGATTTTCTCTTTTTGTTGATACAACAAATAATTGCTTTGTTTTTTATTTTCAATGCGATATGGTTACAATATAAATTCAGGGCATTATCACCGTGACCATCATCATCATTTCTCGATTTAGTTGAATAGTTGTTAGATGAACTGAATTTGAACTACAAATCATTTCGACACCCAGTTATTACACAAGATTGCTGAACTATCGAGTCTCACAATAGAAACTCGCTCATTGATACGCCCGATATAACCATAACCATCAAAATGAAAAATATTCGCGACGGCAAAATTTAATGTTTAACCAATGTAATTCATTAATTTTCATGCAAATTGATTTGTTCAATTGAAATACGTAACTTGAAATTCTTAATATTTTCACGACGAAATGGAAATTTCTGCTCGAACAAACCAAATTTTGTTCCTCGGTATTTTATTTAATATTTCAATTTAGTATGACAATTTTTCTTTAATTAAACAGACTCTACTTTAAAAGCTTTTTTATACAGTTTTTTATGGAACAATATTAGATTTTACTTCTCTCAGAGTGAAATTACAATTCTTTATTATTAAAAACATCTTTATTGAGGTTAAAAGTCATTACCGTGCTTAATTTTCAGTTCAAGTTAATTGAAATTTTATACTTCTCAATATTAACTCAACTTAATTCGACGCTTACCATTCGCGATTTACATTAAGCGAACGCCATCACGCGGAAAAAGATTAAGTTAATCTAATACGTATGGACGGCACATGTCGCGAAGACAAAGATGCTAGAACCTAGAAATAATGAGAAAAGAAGTGGCAATTATGAATCAAGTCAAGCGAAGGAAACGGTAAGGGTTGCTCCAATTGATACTCCATGGTAAGGTCTATGGAATAAGAGGGCCGCGTCGGAAAGAAGACGAGTTTCATAGCTAAAAAACCTATACGCACACGATGAAGAATAATACGTATAGTTGGTATAGAAAGTTTTATTTGTAAACCAAACGATTGCATTCTTTTGGTTGTCGATTTTCAGAATCAAACTCCAAAGAACATCAAAAGTACGTAATAAAGACGCCATTTTATGATATTTGGTAGCGTCACATTAATCGCGAATCCGGCGCGAACAATTCGGTGCTTACCTGTTTAGTTCCATGCTAAACATGGTCCTTTTGACTTCAAACTTATACGAGACTTACTTTTACTAAAATTCTTACTAAAATTCACGTTTTTGTACATAAAAGTACAAAGGTCTAAAAGTAAGTGACTTTGCACATCTACTCATTCAAATAGAAACCATTATAAAACCTCCCCTGGAAAGCCCGTTCACGGACGGGCAGCTAAACGCAGGATCTCTTTTATTTATTTATTTTCCATCAACTGTTACTTTACCATTTAAGTATTTTTATCTTCAGATCTCCTACACTTAACATTGCTACATAGAGATGACCGTGACTAAACACCGGTTCAGGCAGATATATTCCTACTTTTTCTAACGTCTGTCCCCCGAGCCTTGTTGATCGTCATTAAAAAGGCAAGTTTAATGATTAAACTTGCCTTTTTAAACTTTTAAACTGTCGCCGTCTTATAACAAACGGCAATCTATGCTAACTCTATTATGATTGAACATAAAATATCCGATTATCCGCTTATGCGCTTATCCGATTATTCGGTTATCCATTCAGTCGTTGATACATCTTTAATTCAGCTTCCCGGTTTTTTAAAATTTATATATAGCTTGACCGGTAGATCTCTCTTTTAACAGTCTCAATTAAAACATTAATACCTTGGAACTCCATTGATGTGTATGTAACTCGATTAGTTGGGGATCTCGATTGATATGTAGCAACGAGTGCTACTCGTTATAAAATTTATATAGTTACCTAATGGATTTATTTATGTTCAAATCTGTAGTTCGTTGAAGAAGTTCTCCCTATTTCTATTATCTTATTTAATTTCTTAGTTTTATTCTCTTTTTGCTATCTTCTTATATCTTTGACTCTTCACTAATTTCTGTTACTTCTTCTTACTTCTTCTTTTTCCATTATCGATTAAATTATCGACTGGCGATGTATCTTCACTAATTGCTATTACTTTATTTTTTTCTTTGTGCTTCCATTTCTCCTCTTGGCTTTTCTTTTTATTAATCATGTTTGCGTTTTCGGGTTTTTCCAACCAAATATACGACAATCTGTAGCAGCAGCGTTCTGGCCGAAAGAGGATTATTACATGACTACTAAATTTTAATTGTTTTTTCTTTCAAATATTTTTAGTCCTAATCTTAGTTTAATACATTTTTCGGTTGGTAAAAAAAATCGACCAATCAAAGTGTTTCTTTCTTCACCAAAAAAATGACACGCTGGAGCAGGAGCAGCAGCAGTGTGCTGGGATTTTATGTATTAGGATAGCATATTGCCATATAGTCTAGGTGGTGGGGAGGGATTAATATCCAAAAGTATCTCACCAACCAATTACGTCCAATTTACGTCCATATTCAACAACTATTCAAAAGTAATGTCCAATAACCCATTACTTTTGAATAGTTATCTCACCAACTCTTGTCCAAATTACCGCACTGCGAGCAGCGAGACTTTCTGAATCTAAAGACTATATCCAATATTTATTTAAAAGAAAATTTCCAATATGTAAATAAATTGGAACGCAAATAGGAAAGATAACTTCTTCAGACGCCTAGCTACTCCGAGACAAAAATTTAGTTAATACAAATTCAAAAATAACGGAAAATTACAAAAATTTCCAAATTGAAATACAGAAATCAAATGGGTAATTTTGGAATCCGATAATATGTTTAAATTATTATGATATGAAATTTTTCAAGTTTTAAAAATGTACTAGCAGTTAACTACATATTTTCTTGCAAAGAAAAGTATCTAAACCAAAGCAAATATTTAAATAATAATTAAAATCCAAATTATACTATTTCCCTCTCTTCTTAGCCTCCCAATCCTTTGCTGGACAGGATCGTTCAGCTTTGAACATAGACCCTTTCTTATAGAGAAATTAGATCTTTTTAGAAATTAGACTGTTTTTAGTAGTTATTAGTAACAATTATCAACTCAATGAGACCGCCGGCTTTATTTACTCTCTGAAAGACGAAAACGGTCCCGATTCGAATCGGGAACCTCGGTAGTATAACTTACCGAGTTAATGACCATTTCCTAAATTATCCTTTTGTTATAAATAATTGCAAAACGCTATTTCTTTAATAACACTTCCGATTGGTAAAGTCTTATTACTAACCCAAAAAATCGGACGGCTATGATGGGTCAATGCGGTCTTTAGACCGCACAACCTGGGCGATCGAGTTGTACTGCATCTATTTACTTTATGTCTATTCTCCCTTCCTTACCAATTGCGCGTCTAGAACAAATGGATGCCCCCAAAAGGACGCGAACCCAGAAAGACGCAAAAAGTTAGTTTTGTATTTTATACTTGGTTAACAAATTTTAGTTATACAAAGTTTCCTTTTTTTATTTAATTTTTAATTAAATACAAATGTATATGTATACAAATCTAGCGGAACGTAGAAAAGAAGTATTCTGACTCATCAAATATACATATATAGACAAATATAGACAAGTCTTGATCCCAAGCTCAACCCAAAGGCTATCACTTCGTCAACCAGTAGGTATACCAACCTCAAAATATTACATTTATTAAAACCAATCACAGGTCACCTTTCTTATCCGCGCTTGATTTAATTATTAAATATTTATAAAGCAAAATCAATAGAGGGCCGTATGGCCTTACATACAACACAATATGGTATGATAATTTTTTTGAGTATTTTTGGGCCTGACTCTTTTCAAGTCTGCGTCCCTTTGGATCTGTATCCTAACGCCGCGCAGGTGTCCTTTCGGTCCCGTCCTTTACGGCTTCGACAAAATGCTCTTCCAATTATCCAAAACTGATGGATTCAGGGGTAATCTAGTTTAATACTGAAAATATAGCTAAAACAATAAATTTAATTGCCCTGGTGTTTAGTGTATTAATTAATAATTTTAATCGTAAATTCAATTTTAAATCACTTTTTTGAAATCTAAAAGTAAATACTAAATATCAGATTGGCATCTAACAATATAGGCAGGACCATGGCGACAAATATTGTTTAACAAATAGTTTAAAGGTTGACGGCGCTATACGGAAACCGATTTTTATTAGATATTTACGATTTACGTTGTAAAAAAAGAGATAGAAAGTTGGATAACAGAAGCAAAGATTAGTGTGGCTAGCTAAGTAACCTTTGGGCGAGATATAAATCTTAAGGATGTCACCACACACTATAATCATCAGCAACAACAGTTCAATAATGTAATTCAATTTTAAGTATAGCCGGACTAATGCGCATTGCCGTACAGAATATATTAGCAATAAATTATTTTACACGTTATATGTTGCCATCGATCGCGTTTGATAACTTTATAGTAGTGTGCGAATTTATATATCGTGTAGGCAAATGGTTAATTTAAATACGACACATTATAAAGCACGTTGAACTTTCCATTAAATACTCTTTTAAAATTTTAATATTTTGATTTAACTTTTTGATATTTCGTTGCACTCGAACACGAAAACCACCCTTTTAATCAAAATGCTCTGTTTAGTACGAATTAGCGTACATTTTTAAGTTTACGTTTGCTGCCCAAACCGACCAAATTAAATAGCTACTCGATGTTAACTCAAGTGTTGCCTAGCGAAGACGCGCAAAACGGCAACTTTTTACTTTGTGTATGTTTATTGTTTGAAACTGTCTCGTTGGCTAAATATTTCTTCCCGAGTCGTTTCTGCTGCGACATTAATCTCGAGATTGTTTCGCTTGGGCGCTAAACGTAATTTTCGTTAATGTAACGAAAAATTATTATCCTTCATTAATTATAAAATAATTAATCTTTAAAGAAATTCTGCTTACAATATTTAATTTCACGAGATTACGCCGATTTGAATTTCTAAATTTAACATAATGATTAATTTAATCGGAAAAGTCCTTGTTAAAATTATAGAATCGTGATGAAAGCGATTTTAATTTATATTTAACGTCTTATTTATTCAAGGTTTAAGTCTGGATTAAGTAAAATAAATATAAGTACATTTATCACTAACCAGCGTTTAATTTCTTAAATTATTAGTGTTTTTACAAGTGCGAGTTGTTTTACATCCCGCAAACTAAAAAAAACCTCTAGAGCTTTTAAAATTCGTACTTGGATGAAAATATACTTTTTATATAAAACTATGTAATATAAAATGAAAATTTATTGATTTTAAAAACCTACAGCGGGTATTTTACTAAAGTGCATAAATAAAATTCAACTTTTTGCAGATTACATTAGGAATTTTTGCAGCAAGGACCCAGGACCATAAACGAAAAATCATGTCAACCGAACTTCAAGATGTTACGCGAATTTAATATTGAAAGCAATATTTAATGAATATTAAATAATATACATTTTCGTACCGTAAAAGAACAAGGCGTTAAATTTATTACGGATCCAGAGCGCAAATATTGTCCAGGACAGGGGCGTATTTAGAGGGGGGCAAAGGGGAAATTGCTCCCCCCAAGGATAACTCGGATTGCACCTCTAAAGCCCTCCCTGATAAAAATGATATTTACCTAGAAGTTTCAAAATTTAAATAAATTTAAATTATTTTTATTTATTTGTTTATTTATTTACTCTGAGCAGTAAGGTACTTAAATAAATGTTTTTCCAAGCTTTAATATTCTCTAAACCAAAGGTTTAAACGTCCTTCATTTTAGCTTGAAAATTCATATTTCTCGGGTTTTCCTGGCGAAACCTGTAAAATTATAAATCCCCTATCTTCTCCAAGTATTCTAAAAGAGTGGAAATCCTGCGTTATGTACTGGAGGGTGTTCCACACCCCCCAGACCCCCCGGTTTACAATTTTGACTTTATATTATTTTTATGATTAACTTTCAAAGTAACACAGAAAGTTGCTGCTAAACTCCGTGAGCAATAAGGTAATTAAATAAATATGCTTTCCAAGTTTTAATTTTTTCTAGCCGAAGGTTAAATTTCCCTCATTTTGAATTAAAAATTCAAATTTCCCGGTTTGGATTACTATTTGACATATATTTTTAGTCCTAATCTTAGTTTAATGTATTTTTTGATTGGTAAAAACAATTTTTTTTTCACCAAAAAATGACACGTTGTAGCAGGGAGCGTATTGGGATTTTATATAATAGGATTACAACTGACGCGCATGAACGGATTAACGAGATTCTAAAATATTTAATCTGCCCCCCCCCTCCAAAAGTATTTTCTAAATACGCAACTAGTCCAGGAATCCACCTGATGGATCTAGTTAGAGAAACTTAAGTAATTATTATTTTAGATTTATTAGAATCTCTCTGTGGAATAGATGATTGTGTTTCTGAGTGCATAATTCAAAAATATTGTAAAATTTTATTAAGTTCACTGTTCCATTCAAAGAGATACAGTATACAAAACTTGATAACACTACTTCAAAAGTATCAGAAACAAAAGATCTGTTGATCAATTTTCAAAACATTAATAACCAAATAATTTTAGTAAAACAATAAATTCCTGTTCTGCTAACTAGTCTCTGAAATGAGAATCTTAGTGATTGTGACAAAAGAAAAATTCTTTTCATGATAGATAATCGTCCACTTCACACCATGAACTGTAAGAGTCAAGGAGTCACTTATACCGTCAAGAGCATGAGAGTTGGCAATAATAATAATAAATTATGCATTGTATTATAATAATTACGCATTTAAAACTTAATAATAATTTGATATTCTGTTTTGTAAGAGCAGTACCCTATCGCCCTTGCCGTACCAGCGAGTACAATATTGATTACCAACATTTTTTTAAATAATGGTTAGAAAATGCCAATATTGGTACAAATATGTTTGTGACAATATTAAAGTGTTTTTTGAGGTAAAAAAGTATTAGTTATTTAGAAATCGCCGACTCACATTAATTTTATAAATATAAAAATAATACATGTTATTTTATGATCAGTGTTCATCAAAATGATAATCAAATATTCACTTATTTAATGATTTTGTACATCAATACGATGAAACTTACATTAATTGTACGATCAAAAATGTATGAATGCTAATTCATTACATTGATGTACAGTTCATAACACATCAAATTTAAAAATTAAAACTCATTTTCCCAGTTTTTGGAGTTAATTTATTTTAGAAACAAATAAAAAGTCCTTTATTTAAGAGAAATAAATCAAATTTATTTGAACTTTTTTACATCTTATTGATGATTTTTTTTTAAACATGATGAATTTCATTTGATGATCGAAGTTCATCAATATGACGTATTAAATTTTTTTCGGTGTAGTGTAATACTGGTACAACATTGTTACCATATTAAAGACTAAAATCAGATTGGTAGTTACAAGATTGACTGACAGTATTGCACGAATTATATGTAACAATGTAAGTATTGTCAATATTTGTACAGTATTGATCAGACAGATAGTATTATAGACAGATAGACAGATAGTCCCCTCGGTAATGGTACGATATTGTAATTACCAAGCACTTATCCACTAAGCTTAAGCCGATGTTGGTACAATATTGTAAAATTATTGCACCAATATTAATTTAATAATAATTATGGTATTCGATTGTGTATTCGAGGGCAATAGTTTGACGTTTATTATGTTGTTTAATGTGAGATAATAATAATGTTTTAAATTTTTTTATTTATTATCCCTGAGGTTGTTTAAATTAAAGATATTAAACCGGATATCGTTGAACTCTTTGAAAATTGGAGAACCATTTTCGGGCTAAAACATAGGTCTACATAACAGGGAAGCTGACAGGATGCACATGAAAATGTGATGTAAATCGTAAACTCTAAAATAAAATAATCCGGTCCTGTAGAATAAATAATGTGATTTGGAAGTGGTTGTAGACGTAGTAATTATGTAAAATCGTAAACTTTTACAACATACCTGATGAGTAAGTGTCGTACAAAAAACATATAAATATTTAAAAGCGACCACAAGAAAATTTTCTCAAGTTTTGTTAACACCGTAAAAATTTATATCAAAAAGGCAACCATCCTTGAAGTTATTAAACCAAGATCCAGTCGTTGTCCTATCCTGAGGTAAGTAATAACTAAAGAAAATTGTGAAATATGTTGCAGTAAAGAAATTTTATGAATTTGTTTTTATTCTAGAAACAAAAATAATTATGCCATTTAGAAAATTGACATAATTTATCATAATTTTTGTGGTAATAATTATAAATATATTTTCTTCTTAAATAATTCGCATAAAATTGCTAACCTTGATGTCCAAACGTTGATCGTAGGTGGAGACAGCAATTTAGAAACAGCTCCGTTTTGTTGACCCCAAATTTACATCAACTTCCTGACCTCCAAGCTTTTTTTCGGCGCATTGACCATGAATATGCCAAAAAAATATTCATAGAATTTCCGTTTATACATTGAGGTAATACAAAAATAAATAAATTATAAATAGCAAAAAATTGAAACAAGATCACGTTTAAAGTTCACGCATTCGACATTTTGTCGTTTTACTTATAAAGGAACAACCTATAAGGACTTACTCGGTTATATTTTTCTAAAACAACTTCTATAAGGACTCGTATAATCTAAATAACTGTTCCGCCATCTGTGGCTTTAGGCTTACTTTGACAGCAGCCATTTACTAGCAATTGAAAGCTGCTATTTTATTCCAACACAAACTATTTATTATTAAAACTACCTATAACGTAACTTATACAAACATCCCGAATGATTCATATGATTTTATTCTGATGTATTCCTGCTATTTCCAGCAATAAATTATAGTACTTAGAATATGAAAAGTTTTAAAAATAAAGAAGACTGCATCTCACAACTTAAATGAAACTCATTAGTAACTTAATGCGGTTCTGTCTAAAAAAAATAACTTTCTGTTGCGCCGGTATATGGAAATTATAAAATATTTGAAATTTGTGACAATTGTCAGATTCAAGAGGTTAATAATTGGATAGGGTCTGCACGGAACACTGTTAAATCTTATATTTTAATTCGACGACTGCTGAAATACAATTTTCGAAAGTTTCTTAAACTTTCTTGTTTTGAAATCCAGAGTTGCTAACAAAATACACAAGTTTATTTAAATTTCAAACTAATCTAAAATAAAGAGAGTAAAAGTTTGTCTCGGTAATAATTTAAAATACCGTTTTTAAAATTTATTGTGTACCTGCGACTCGGGACTGGCTTCCAAAAAACTTATATTTTCATTTGGAAAGTCAAACCTTGAACATAAACTTTATCATTAGTGTACTATAACAGAAAATTTAATGTCCACGTAGTTTATACTTTATAGTACGTCCGTCTGTGTTCCAGTCTGTAGCCCTTGCAAAATGTTTTTTGTTTCCACACTAATTTTCATTTCTCGTGAAAACTTGCACTAAACCCTAACAATGAATGATTCGGAATAATAAACAAATCGAAAGCATTTACACAAAATTAAAATACTTGACTAATTTTACAAACACGAATGCCAGGGCAGGTTATTTTTACAAAATAACGATTTTCTTGCCGACGATAATGTCACTGCGATATCAGAAGCTAATCGAGTCGTTTAACACGATAATTGTGTTTTCTAAAAACAAAATTACTATAAACTTGCAGGTGCTGCGATTGAATTGTTAAAGAAAAAGTTTTACACCAACAAAAAGTCAATTGAAGTCCGGCATGATGTATGAGATTTCCGTAAAAAGTTTTCATAATTTTCCACTTAATTCTTTATTTAATAATAATAAGCCACATAATGGTTCAATAACTTTTTTGGAATTCTTCGTGCATCATTCCTTATACATGCAAGATTATTATGCAATTGAAGTATAATTTCAGTTAAATTAGCTTTTATAAGTATATAGATTCGGTTTGAAGTTGTTTATTTGTTTGGTTTTTACGTAACAAATTTATTTTTATTAAGTAATTCACTTTTTTCTCTTTTTTCAAAAACCTTTTCAATGCGGAAGTGTGAGATATACCCTTGATCAAACTGCTTCTTCAATCACACATAATGGAATTATTTTCTTGAAAACCTAGGTTCTTTAAAATCCATTACCCGAGGTAGATTACCTCTCATATATGGCATATACAACTTCAAGAGTCAAATTGCATTAGTTATAAAAATATAAAAAAATTACAAGCTAGTTAAACTGTAATAACATTCGAATTATTTTTATAAGCTTTCGACAGTAAATTCCTACATTCGTGAGATGTTATAATTTGCTTTATTGATTTATTACCTAATCAGTAATCAGTAATCACCTAATCTGCATTGTTGACATGCTCTAATAGAATTTTTTACAGTTTATTGGTCAAGGCCGACTTTGCCAGGCGATTTATGCAAGTGGAGAAATTGTTGCCAATTTCGAGAAATTTATTATTAAAATAATGGGGGAGTTTTGTTAGATATAATGATTAACCTAAATAACCTAAGCAAAAAGGATTATCGGAAACAAGCATTGGTAAGCATTCTTGCAGATTTGTGGATTCACAAAAGACTTGTGGATTTTTGTTGCATAAACTAGCCGAAGTATTGCCTTTAAACTTTTAAACGCTATTTTAGCAGAAACATTTGCAACTTTCAACCTACCAAAGCTACCAAATTTATCTTCGTAAGAATTTTATTTAATTTAAAATTCAAATTTATACTCTTCTCAAACTGATTAATTTTGTACTTCAGAGTGTCGAGCCTCTTTCAAACAACCTCAAGGTTAAGAAATTTCAACATAGAAAGCAAATCAAGGGCTATTGGTTCACTCATCAGGACTGCAATTGAGCGACGCCTCTCTTCATATAGTTAATTTGAGCTTCTCGTCTTGGTTTGATTTTTTTAATTCTAATATACTAGAGTGAAACACCAGAAAAGTTTTCCGTGACTTCCTTTGCTACCCCTACTTGCCGCAGCTAGCTTAACCAAGTAGGAAGCGAAGACTTCTCAGAAGTGGGTTGTGGTGGTTACAAATTTTAAATTACCCAATATCCAAAAACTCTTCTAATCCAAAATAATTCCTAAAATAATTATTTTTCAATTAAATTTAAATTTTAAATAAATTTTTCTTTCAAAATGGAAAATGGAAAACAAATTTTACTTTGCTTCCAATTTAATAATTAAACTTTCCAAAAACCTATTATGATACTTATCTCACAAAAATACGTCCGTTTGCCTCGACGGACACGGCTGAAAGGCTCTTATCACTGGTCTTCTCGTACCAACACTTAAATGCTAGCATGAACAAAACCCATCAAATTCAAAATTAAGCAAATTACTTACAAAAATTTCAATAAATTATTTACAATCAAAAATTTAAATAGAAAAATAATCGTTAAACACCAAAATTATCGAAATTCAATATTTATAACAATTCAAATGTTTACAAAATCAAATTAAAATCTCAAAAATCACTTTATAAAAATGATTTATAAAATAAAACAATTCAAATCAAAAATTTTCAAAAAATGCTTTGGTAACACGACGAAACCTAATAGTCTCTTTGTGAAATTGGTCTAAATCTAAATCATATGCATGTTCTTTTTGCATACAGGCACGTGAAAATTTTTAAAAGAAATACCTGGTTTACGCTTTTCTGAGTGGTTTCATGTAGTTTTTGTTTTGCCTATAAATGCATATATTGAGTTTAAGTGCATATTTGGCGGTTTATTGCCTATAAATGCTTATTTGCTTATGTTTGCATATTTAGCAAATTAAATAAAAAAAATTTGGGTTTTTGCAACAATTTAAGGGCTTTTCTTTAATTTTTTGCAACATAATTTCAGATTTTCCCTGAAAAAGAATAAAATTAAAATTAAATTTTTTTTTATTTTAAAATTAAAAAAATTTATTTATGAATTATATATTTATTTATAAAAATAATTTTTTGAGGATGAAGCTCACTTTTTATTTTTGAATATTTTATTTATTTATTTAATTAGTTTCTACCAATGTATTGCAATCCATCATTTGGGGTACATAATAAAAAATTTTAGCTCATATTTAAGTGTTTATTTTGAAGTTTTTAGAGCATATTTGCCAGCATATTTTCAAGTTCTTTAGTGCCTATATATCTGGACCCTAGTAATAAGGAAGCAGTAGTTGGTAATTTGATTTGATTATATTTATGCTTCTGTCCTGATTTTTTAGTAATAAACTGATGTGCAAACATGCAGCTCAATGAAGAGCTGAAGAATTCAATGGGTAAGCTAAGATCTAAGATACTTGAAGAAGATTACAGGGGTACAGGGGATTACAGGAATCAGCATAATCTCTATCACAAGCACTATAGGGACCACAATCCAAAAGCATCCAACGTTCTCGTCCAAAAAAATCCAACCCAATGCGGAAGGTATTGGATTAAATCTTGGTACTCCACAGTACCATTAATACGATGCTCAGCAAAACAGTTCCCAATTGCATTGGGTACAAACAAAGAACAGCGTTGTCTATTCTATACCATGTCTGGAAAAGAAATTCTTTATACATTAAAATCCGTGTTCTAAGTAGTATACAAACATTCGCCTCTGTAACGCCTCCATCTTAATAAATTTATTGATTTGATGAACTCGAAACTGTACTTTTAACCAATTTTGTTAACAGTATACATAAATATGCATATTTTAGTTTTATATATGTAATATTGACGGTATTCGTCCTTGTACTATTTCCTTGATATACTGGGTGGTCATAACAATACTAGTTTCAATTCTAACGGTAACGGATTTTGTTTTGTTAGGTCTAGGTAGTTCTTCTAATGCTGGAGATTTGCAGTCAATTTTGTGTTTTCTAGCTCAGTGATGGCAAACCTTTTTGAAAAGTGGGTCAAAATTCCTCCATTATTTTGAAGGGAAAGGGAAAGGGAAAGGGAGAAGGATATGTGGTGGAAAGGGTAGTACCAATAATTTAGAATCGCCGTAAATTGATCAAAGGAAACCTTGACAGTTGACCCTAGTTTTTGGTTTTCACTTTTAACCCTTTGTTTCATATTGTTGCAAATTTGCAACAGACATTTAAATTCCAAAAATTGATATTATAAAGCAGTTTTTCATAGTACAACTAATTTGGAGCACACTAGATAACATATTGAATGTTATATTTTATTGTTAGAGCGCAATGCTAAGCATAAAATTGCAGATAATTACAATAGTTTGTGTTTAGTTGTGACGAGTGAATAATCGTGCAAAACGTGGTTTATAAAAATATTATTTTTTTCTGGGATTATTCAATTTAATTTTGTAGTTTTTAATTATTTAATTTTTAATTGGATTTCAATTAAAAAATTAAATTATAATTAATTACTATTAATGATTCTGATGGTGTTAAATATTTAAAACAGATTTATTTTGCTTGTTTAATTGAAAACTATTGAGCTTCGATTTTTTTCATTATTTTTCCCAAAATCTACAATACAAACTGACATCAAAAAGATTTTTTTTTTCAAAAAAGAAAAAATCATGAAACGAAGGGTTTAAAATTCTCTAAAAGGGTTTCCGTTTTTTTGTTTTACAACTTTTACTTTAGCAAGTGAAGAGATTTGCATCGACTGTCTGTTCTTTCTTGTATGATATAAAAAATAAGTTGAAAAAAATCAACGTGTGGACCATTTAAAACGTTTTCGCGGGTCAGTGTCTGACCCGCGGGTCATAGTAGGTTTGCCAACACTACTCTAGCTTCGACATTTTATAATTAAGCTAACCTACCTAACTTACCTAAGTAAGTTTGTTTTGTCGATCTCCTAATCTCTGATTATTTGGCGATGTTTGACAAAAACAGCTTTTCATTCAAGAATGAACTACATTGTAATCTATTAATTATTTCTTGTTTTGGCAATAAAGAATTTTAGAAAGATCCGCAGGAAGGACAAATGCCAAGGTTATGCAAAATTTTGCAGGTTTTGACAAACACTTGATTGAATTACCTCATATAATTAATTCTAAACGCGTGTACAGCAAGTTCTTATTCGAGTGAGTAAAAGCGTAGACCTCATAATTTTATGCATCATAAAACTTCAGTGGTACTCCAATGAAAAAGTCGTCTCCAACAATTGTTAATATTAAAGTAAAGTTATCGCGATGGTAAAGCAAAAATGTAGTATATTGGGTTAATGAAATTTTTGCAAAAGCAAATTTAATTGGCCGCTGTGTTTCAAAAAATTTAAGTTATTTCGAAATAATTATATAACTGGACTAGGAATTATATAATTCTATTTAAATCTAAATATTTAGTTCCCACAGTTAAACTTCCTTTTTAGGACGTACAACCATTTATAGCATTTCTAACAATTTGCTTCTTGGTTAATTTAACAAAAATCTAATATGGAAAGTTGCAAAAGCCAGAAATGAAATGTTTACCAAATTTAGAATAATTATGGTAACATATTATTCAATCTTTTTAGTTTTAGTTTGTTCAAATTGAAACTTAATAACAAATCTAACAGGAAATTTAAAAAATGAAATTTGTGTTGTGTGAGCGTGGAATCTCGGTTTAATTACAAGTTTGCAACAATTTATGCTACCTATTTAAATTGTTTATAAAATAACGACAATTTGTACTGTTCTTGGAACATACGAACACAATTAAAGAATAATTCTTGGTAAGTGTAAATACAGAGAGTTAGTGTCTCAAATAAATATAGCTGCAGGTATCTTGAACTCGCGACGGAGGCCAAAGCGGCCATTTCAGACAGGAACGAGAAAAATAGCAAGATTTGTCGCCATTCAGACTCGTTTTCATTGAGTTTACTTGTACGTGTTTACAACCGGCATTTCACCTCTTAGAGCAGTGACATTCAGTTTATAAATTTAATTGGGTGCGATGTTCGCCATCATTATTACAAATGCAACTTCCTTCCATTCCGTCTAATCCGAGTTTGCATGAATTTTAATTTTTACACGAAGCAATTCTTCATAGTCATGTGCTCGATTGCGAGTTATGAAGAAAATGCAAAGGAAGCCAAACGATAAGACCAATTATGAAGTTGAAAAAGCACCGATGAGGAAATTGTATGATAAGGCAGTAGTATAGTACGGCGATAATTAAATGTGGGATTTTGTAGTATCTCCACGCAATAAACAAATATTGGATAGTAAAACTTGCTATATTGCGTCATCTAGAGATGACCCGACATTATCTTTGCGGTTTTGGCCTAAACCCGACCACTTGCTTCCTGCCTTTGACAATTATTGCAAATCTTGTATTTGATTAAATTCAAGGAACTGCAGGATATCTCAACTAATGTTTTATGGTGGTCATATTTGTTGTGTGGTTTCTCTATAAACCAAGGTTATAACGAAACATTAATCCTTTCGGAAAATATATTCCAATGTAATTGTTCATATAAAAACTTTACATTTTTTTATAATTTAATTTAATTGTTAATATCATAGTTGTTAGCGCGTTACAATCTAACACAGCATTAATTAAAAATTCCTGAAGATTAAATCAAGAAGTAATTAAAATGTCCGTTGAGTATTTGATGAATCTTGGCTAAAAGCGATAATCTGTGATTTGATTACTTTCTTTTACTTAAAATAAAACAAAAATGCAGCGATAAATTTGAAAACATTAAACACCGACAGAAATCTTACTAACTTACCTCTTTTTGTGAAATATTTTGTTTTTATTTTTTTTATTTGTTGCTTTTACTTTTATCTTTTATGCAAAAAATGTCGGAACTCAGTTCTTCCACTTCATCTGGAAACAATTGAAAGCTTTCATTTTGATAGTTTTATATTTTGCTATGTACATATTTTACCCTCAAACAGCAAGGTTACATCTCAATTTAAAAAACGTCCAAACTTTTTAAATTTTTAATCTCCTTTCAATCAAATTGAAATAAATATTAAAATTAATGATTTTTTACTTTTTCACTTCATACTCTTTATCGCACGAACAATATATTTCAATATATAAAACAGTTTCCAAAATACATTTTAAATTAAGAAAAATATACTTATAAGCCGATTAATTTTCTTCTTCAAATAAAATTAATTTCCTAATTTTATTTCCTTCATCATCCAATAAGTTTGTGTGTCGAATATTTTAGCCTTCCATTTTCAAAAGAAATCAAATTAATGGAACTGTTGTTACTTCTTATCGTAACAATTTTTAAAACTCGAATCTTTCTTTAGAATTATGATTAAAATTTCCAAATTTTCTTTATATGACCTAACAAAACGCAAATTTATCAAATCTAAATTTTGTTTATTTTCTTTTAGAAGCCAAATCTTTGGTTTTCTATTTCTTGGTAATAGATTTATTAGTTTGTTGTATTGTAATTTTCACTGTTTCAGTTTAAACCTACATCTTTTTCATCAATTCTTCTTCAATTGAAATTTTTTTTTTAAACTTCTCTATTTTATTGCACCAAATAGTTTTTGTTTTATTTTCGTATTTATATTTTTATCTATTAATTCATGTATTTAGTATCTTCTTCAGCTTTTTGACGCCTAAAGCTACAGGCTCATTTTCACAAAGTGAGAAGAGATAATTTTTTTTTAAATTAAAACCCTAATAATACAGGTTATACTAAGTTCAGGTTAGTCATTATGTTACCAATTGAAGCATTGAAACAAAGAGTTTGCGTACTTTGAGAAGTGAAAAATAAAATAAAATTCTCTTAACCTCCTAACCAAACTACTGTTTCAATTCAAAAAATTTACTAATCAAAATTAAAATTAATTTCAAATAAATAAAAAATGGGAAAGCAAGTCCCAACTTCAGTCCTGTCATTCTGCGAGCTATCCCGCCAGTAGGATGAACTCCAGGATCTTGGCCATGTTAAGGCAAGAGGGCCCCCAACACGGATTCTCGTGTAGAAGTAAGCACCGGGTTAGTAGTAAAGTAGATGCTTGGCTGTTTCCTCCTCTTAGTTGCATCCTCGACATATAGGATCAGATGCGTACCCCATTGTGTGGAGATGTTTGTTTAATCTGCCATGTCCGGTAAGTATCCCTGCAATTGTCCGCAGATTGAAATAGTATCTTGTATGCTGTGTGTTATTCCTTGAACGCATCTGCTAGTTAGCAGTTTTAGACTATATCGTTTGAGGAAGGCGTCTAGGGCCTCAATAGCAGGCGTGACCATCGGTTCCAGACTGTAGGGAAGACCACTGGAACTTTTCATCATATTGATGTTCTTTAACCTAACAGAAGGAAAATCCATTTTTCTAGATATCGCGTTCAGTGTCTGGATGCATTTCAGCCCCTGAAGTGGCTCAAGAGTCGATCTATTTTCTTATAATATTATCTAGATATGTTTTCCCGGAATACATTTGTTCTGGACAATTTTTTTCACAGTTCCAAAGTTCTATAAGTCCTATACGTTCCGTTTGAAGTACCCAGCGGTATACTTATGCTTAGATCAAGTTCAGCAGAGTAAATACCTGCGCCTGATCCAACATTATTTTTAGAGCCATCCAAATACAGTTAGATATTTCATTTGCAATTAACAGGATGGTTAATTTCCCATCAAATATGTAAGTAAGTATGTAGGGCAAATTTTCTCGAGCAGCAGCGTTATTTTCTTAGAATATTCCTCTTAAATCTGCATATGGCCCGTGACTCCTCGCCTATTATTCTATATTTTCCAGCTGCGTAACCTCAGGGCAGACATAACCCACACTTCCTGCATATGAAGATCCCGTGGAAGATAGAGGAGAAGGACCTCAAGGGCTACTGCAGTCGGAGCTGTTCGCATTACTCCAGGTACAGCCAGACAGACAGATCTCTGGATCTGGTAAAAGGAAGACGCTGTTGTTACTTATCTGGTTCTGGGCAACCATACAATGGTACCGTATTACCTTAACCACAATACCATTTCGCAAGGGGTAAATATCCAGAAAAAATTTTGTACACAAAACTCGGAATTCCAGAGATTTCCAAGAATTCCAATAGTTTCCAAAGAATTCCGACGATTTCTAAGAATTCCAACAATTTCCAAGGAATTCCAATGATATCCAAGAATTCCAACGATTTCCAAGCAAGTTCCAATCTAAGGAATTCCAAATAATTCTAGTGATTTCCAAATGAATTCCAGTGATTTCCAAGAATTTCAATTATTTCCAAGAATTCCAGAGATTTCCAAATAATTCCAAGGATTTCCAAAGAATTCCAAGGATTTCCAAAGAATTCCACAGAATTCTAGAGGTTTCCCAAGAATTCCAAGATATTTCAAGGATTTCCAAGGGAATTCCATACAAGTGTACACAATTTTTTTTAGATATTTACCCCTTGCCATTTTGTTATCAAATTTAATACACTTTCTAAATCATCTAAACTACATCAACATTAAATTAATTCGAATTTTTTATCTTTAAAATCTTCAAATAAAATCCATTTATTTAATTTTCGGTATCCGGACGATTCATCTTCGGACGAGTATTGATATATAAAGAATAAAGTAGTGAAGATTAAAATTGTTATTTTTTAATAATAATAATAATAAATAATTATAATTAATAATGGTTTGTAATAATAATGATACATAATAATAAATAATATTACTAGATTATCCTATAAAATATTGCAGTGACTCATGGCTGATTGACCGTGGCTCATTAAGTAATTAATTGAATTTTGATAATTGGTTTTAAAATATAATTAAAATTGGATTTGGATAAAAACTAATAAAAGAAGTCTCAAGCTATTAAAAATGAATGGCCATTAAATTAAAAATTATGGCAATATATTTTATGATAATTTTTATTATTATTATTATTATTATGAATCAATATTAATTATTACTCTTAATATTTATTATTATTATTAAAAAATAACCTTTTTAATTCTGACTAGGTAATTTCGTTTATTTATTTGGTATGTATTTGGATGATAGATGGATCCAGTGGATGAATCTTTCTAGGATGGACAGTATATTGGATAAAACATCTTCAGGATAAATCGTCCGGGATGAATTATCCGGGATGAATCGTCGAGGGACGAATCGACCTAGAATCTTAATTTTTCACGTATTCGCCTCTCTAAAAACGAAATTATAATGAGTTTGCGAAGGATTGAGTCACTCTGAAAAATTGTGCACCTACACTAAAATTCCAAAATGCCAAAACTTCCAGAAAGATTCCAAAAATTCCATTGTATTAAAATGACAAAATCTTCAATGATATTCCTAAAATTCAATATAATATTTCCAAAATTCAATATAATATAATATATAAAATGTAAAATATTTGTCCAAAATGCTGAGAATTTCAAAAAAATTCCACAGAATTCAAAATTCTACTATTTCTTCTAAAATTTATCAAAAAATTACAAAATACCTATAAAAATTCTAAGATAATTCCAAAAATTCCAAAAAATAAATTTTGGTAAAAATGTGTATTATGCCCCTTTTTCCTAAAACAATCAGGATCCTGTAACAACTAAAATCTGAAATCTTTTGCTGAGTTTCGAGTTTAAAGTTCTTGTGTACTATTTTACAATTTTTATTTTGTTTTCAATAATTTAAATAGTTACTATAATTAATAATTCTAACTAAAATGTGATACCTACAACAAACATTAGCCATATTGGTTATTATAATTTATAAGAACATCTTTTTTTAAAAAAAAACATTTAAAACATTAATCTATCTCTAAAATGAATTCTGGTTAGCATAAATTTGATAATTATTTATAAACTATAAATCATTTATACCCTGATAAAAGCAAAAGTATGGAGCAACACCCGATGTAAAGGACGAACATTATAGAGCAATAAATATAATCTTGAGATTCACCCGTGAGGATATCGAATATCTCATCGAAACACCCTGTAGAGTGTTGTGCGACTAAATGTAATTAGATTTCTTCATTTTATCGCAAAGCGGAGATTATAACATTACAAGATTTCAAGGAGTAAATCTTATTATAGATAACATGTTAGCCGTCTTGTTTTTCAATTGGGATTCTACGTTCCATCTGTTCATAATTTCTAACAGTACACTGTAAAATAATATTCATCATATTGATGAACAAAATTCATTGAATTAATAAATCAAATAATTTTTATTTAAAGTTATTAAAGTTTTTATTATCAGTGTGATTTTGAAATCGATGACAATAATCAATGCTTCTAATAATGTAAGTTTAAAGCAGTTGAAATTATCTAGGGGACCTACCGTTGTACGTGGGGTTTAAATTAGATAAGGGCTATCTAGGCTAATAAAAATAAAGGATTGCTACTTTTGCTGTTCATCAGTCAAAAATATTAATTTATTAATTAATCCAAGGTTCATATGGAAACTTACAATGGTATCTAATATAACATAAATTCAATTTATAAAAAATTAATTTGTGGATGATAGTAAACATAAACATAAACATTTAAAAAGCTTTGACAATCCTTTTTCTCGAATTGCGGAATTGCAAAAAAGCTGTTTCATTCAAAAATGCGTTTTTATTTTTGTAAATCGATTTTTTTGCAGCTTGGTAAATATATTTTAAAATAATTGTACCATTAAAAATAATCCTACGCGCTTGCATATCAAAACATAAATGAAAGAAAATTTTGTTCGAAATAACAGATATTAACGTCATTTTCGGCGAGTAAACAGCGTAACTTGTTAAAAATTTATTTTCCTGGATATATAAGGCTGAAGTGAGGTTTTTGTAATTCTATCTAAGCCAAAATATTGAAAAGCATTTGGCTTGCCAAATTATATTAAATTTTTGACATTGTAGGAAATGTGACTCATCTTGTGTTGCTGTAGGGCATATAAAAATGTTACCATTTCGACTTTATTTCTGCTGCCCTCAGGGCGATATATGAAGTTATCGGATGTTATAATTCCATAATCCTGATTCAGGATTGCGCTCATCGAACACCATTCAACATTCAGCGACAACTTTTTCAAAGTGAATCGGAATTAAATATTAAATTTTTCAATCTCATTCTAATTTTTTGTTTTGTCACATCTTTGATTGCTTGGCTCGGAATAAAAAATTTATCTAAATATGCGTTGTAATTAAATAATAAAACTGATAAGATCGTCATCTAATAACCGTGTAAGAATTTGATATGTGCCGAGAAACCTAAAAAACCGGGTTATTAGTCATTGGATATCTTTTTAATTCTTAATGCAAATAAGCTGCTCAATTTTTTTGTTAAACAATGAGTTATCAAAAAATCAATGTACGAAATGGAAAAACCGGTTATAATAATGTAATTTACTCCAACTTCAAGTAACATTTGCCAATTAATTATACATAATGATCTATAGGTCCCGAACGTTTCTTTCCAATTTCTTTTCATCGCAATCTTTCAAAATATTAGGGCGGTTACACTGTTGTAGCACAGTGGAATTAATTTTGTATTTGACAGAAAAAAATTGGCTCTTTTTAATTCTAATTAAGAAATAGGTTGATATGGATAAAGATGTTTATCTATTATTGATTGATACCCAGATTTGGATCTGTCTTTAAAATTGCCAGTCACCCGCAATTGTTGAAATGTATGTTTTCCAACAGTCAAAACGTTTTTTGAAAAAATTTAAATATATTTTTATTTAAATGATATAAATCAATTAGGAAGCAAATTTAAGACTAAAAGAAAGCACATAAATTATACTATTATAAACCGGGAGGTCTGGGAGGTATGGAATACCTTTCGGTAATTGTCATAACCATCATCGATATAAATATATATTTGCTCACCGGTTGTTACGGATCAATTTACCTAACATTGTTTGGTGTAGTTAGAAACAGGCTTAGAGAGAGAGAGAGAGAGAAAGATCCAAGTTTTCGGTTTCAAAAGAGTAAAGGACTGATGGCCTTACATATGATGACCTGAACGGCATTCGGAAAGTCCTGGTTATTACAATATTAGTTACTTGCCACTGTCGTTAGTAGTAAAAACAACCTTTTTTTGATGCGTGTGACACAGGATGAGAGAAAAGTCAACAACATTTCGTACAAACATTATGAAAGTGAATACCATATTATTAAGGTAAAATTTTTTCGATAGCATTGTAATAAATAATTTCGAGTACTATTAAACAATTAAATTCTTGTAATTTACAAGTTATGTACCTACATAATGACTTATGTTAGATTAAATAGAAATTAGTTTGCCATTATTAAAGACAATCAAGTTAGCGAGAAAAATGATTTTATCTCAATAAATTACACAATTAAACCAACGTATTCTATAAATGCTGTATTCATTTATAGAATCGTTCAACATTTTAAAATATCTATTCGTTCATATATCATTCCAGTAATGGACATAATATCAGAACATCTATGCTATAATTATGAGCAGTTAGAATTACACGGTTTTTGGCCGCACCTGCGACGCACCAAGGTGTGGACCAATCAACAACTCAGGTGGTAAATGTAACTGCTGCGAAGGTTCCAAGAGCGGTGTACAAAATTGTAGACCGGTAAAAACGCACTTTCAAATATTGGAAGAGAAAATTGACCATGCGGACCCCCCCCCCCCCAATGGTATTTATAGAGGGAAATATTAAAAAAGGACGAATAAAGTTGTTAAAATTATTTACAAGAAGTTAAGAATAAGTTTGTAATAAATTAATGATGATGATCTGTTAAAGTGAAAAGTTTCATTATTGGAAAAGTTTGAACTTTTTATCTCGAATGAAGGAAGAACCTCAATAATAATGAAGTCTAGAAATTTCTATGTGATAAAAAGATGAAAAGGGAATATTATGAAACAATGTAAGTTGAAAACTGTTGCATCTGGTATTAAATAAGTTGAAGTGAAATTCGATCGAAAGTGGGATGAAAAGTCGCGTAAGTTTGTCTGTATTGAACCAGCAGTCAACTCTCAATTCCATTATATTACAATAAAACGCTAATGTTTCACAAGTTGCGAAACTTGTAGAGAGAGAATAATGATTTGATCGGTCGACGTAATTTTATGGCATCCTTGGCCTTTGCACTTTCTAATGGCCATTGCACTCGCTCATTATCGGTGCTGTTTACAACGGACCAAGACGGCGTAGGTGTCAAACCATTGTTGCCGTTTATAATATTCTCTCACAAACTCATTTTAAAGTAATTGTTCACGTAAAAAAATTATAAAAAGCCGGATGCTTTAAATAAGTTAACAAAAAATATTTTATTATATACCAAGTAAACGCTTCATAAAAACGCAATTATTTGTATAAAACACGACGTGCAAATTTCTTACAATTTCGAAAACAATTTGCAAAAGTTTTTAACCTATTGAGATAACGAACCAGGAAAAAAACTAACAACTTCACTTGCAAAACAAATAATAGGTATGTGGTGCGTGTGACTGACAACCAAGTATTTCCACCATGAAAGTGCACAGAATTGCTCAACTGGAAAAACGGCACTTTTGCACAATTTATTAAGCCGAGATGCAAAAACTTGTTTAAACGAAACTGAAAGTTTTTAACCTCCTCCGTGTTTTCTTCAACTAAACTTTTAATCAAATTCAATCATTTCATTTTTTGCACAGAAATACTTGGCAATAAATCGTTATATTATGTATATTTGCATTTTTGTCAATCACAACTAAGTTAAGACTTTTTTTTAAACATGAAGTCACAATTTTGGGTTTGATACAAAATTATGTTGTTGGGAAACCCAAAGAAGCGGAAAAACTCCGGGACAGGACATTTGGGCGCCGCCGTTTGGGCGCCGTCGTTTGGGCGCCGCTGTTTGGGCGCTGCCGTTTGGGCGCCGGACTTTTGGGCGCCGGACTGTTGGACGACAAGATTTTTGGGCGCCCGGACATTTGGGCGCTCGCCGTTTGGGCGCTGGACTTTTGGGCGCCGCCGTTTGGGCGCTGGTCTTTTTTTTGGGGGGGGGGGAGGTAAAAAAGTGGTGGTGGGTGCTGTTGTATTATATAATTCAAATAATAGGTACATTATTCTTTAAGTAGTACCTACTTAATTCTTTAATCTGATTAGGGTTACCAACAGGTCTCTTTTAAAGAGAACATGTTCTCTTATTTTACAAAATATTTTTGTTTTCTTTCTTTTTTATTATTTATATAACAGGGTTCCCACTAAATTTTTGAAAGTAAATTCCCTGACTTTTCCAGGTTTTTCCTGACAAAAATTTTAATTTTCCCTGACATTCTAGTACATAATACAGTAATTTTTAGCGCATTTAAAAAATGCACTTGGGCACGTTAAAAACTTTTGATCCAGACATCGTAGAAAGCTGGAATTTTTGGGTTAGGTCGGTGCTATCGAGTTATTCCGGCATAGAATAGTTTAATAGTTTAAAATAAATAAACAAAATAAAAACTACTGATCTCCGCGTCAAAAATGCGCTGAAGTCCCTCGATCAACAGCCCGAGGACTTTTCCAATTTTTGTATTTCAAATTTAAAAATATTTTTTCGGATTCAATTCAAAATCATTTATTAAAGTGGCACTTTACCACATAGAAAAGTCACTTTACTATATAGTAATGTCACTGTCAATAAACAACCTACACAAGTACCTACTATGAAATATTTTGAATTAGCAATAACTCAAAAACGGCACTAGATATTGCACAAAATCCGAAAAAATAGTATAAACAAACCTTGTAAGTAAAGCATTTTTACTAAACTCATTAGCTTTTAAGTTACTCGCTCGCTGCGCTCGCTCGTACTCAAAGGCTAAATTCGTTTAGTAAAACTTTGCTTTACTAAACTTGTTGTTTAATATACTATTATTTGAAAATATTTCCTTGACAAAATTTTTGTTTTCCCTGACATTGGCGCTAAAAGTTTTAAATTCTCTGACTTTCCCTGACAAGTTTCAAATTCCCTGACTTTTCCAGGATTTCAGGTTTTCCATACAAGTGGGAACCCTGTATAAATGTCCTCTTTTTTAAATTTTGCTAATTAATAATTATTTAAAAGGTCCGCTCAAAATTTGAAATGTAATAAATTATCAACACTATTTTTATCGTCTGTAAAAAAAAATCATGTGAAAGTGGATAATCATGGACAATCCTCTGTACATTTTTCATGAAAAAAGAAATTGAATAATAGAATCCGAGCACAATTCTGTGTTGCAGGCACGAAACTAGCCCTGTTTTATAGAGTGAGCCAAAGCTGGGTCTTCGCATACTTAGAGGGGCCAAGGGGGCGAATTCTCCATTAAGAATTCCAAATTCTTCATTTTTCAGAGAGGGCACAAGGATGGGCCAACATAATTTTAGGAGAAGCAAGTAGATTGCGTCCCACGGTCACTACTTTTGAAGTGGTTAAAAAAAGGTACGGGTATATTGCGTCCCGAACCCTAATCGGATTACAGGTAATAATACCTGTACAACAGAATTTTATCATCCCCACCGTAGTTACGTGCCTGGTATGTTGGAAGTAATGACAACATTTTTCTAAAAGAAAAATCTATTTTGTTGGAAATTGCGGAAATTCATTTTAAAATGATACAATAAGTTTATAAAGAAATCAAAATTGAAAAAAATTTTCTCTTTTTTTGTACTCATTAGTTGGCAACTCTAAATCCGATATCTAACGGTATATATACTCGAAGTGGTATAATATAGTATCTATTTATTTATTTAATTTATTCAATTTATTTAATAATTAACCATGCAGAATACCGAAACAAGTCGAAACCAAACGAAGTTGATAATGGAGGGATATATGTACGTTTTTGATAAAATGAGCAAAGATGAAACCAAAAAATTTTGGAGATGTGATCGAAAAGCGGATAAGTGCTGTGGTCGTATCCATACGACATTGGAAAATGAATACGTGTGCTCGAAAGGCAATCACAATCACGAACCTGATGGGGCAGGAATAGAAGTTACCAAAGTAAAGGTAGCCATTAAAAGACGTGCGGAAGAAACCGTAGAAACTCCTGCTCAAATCAGGAACGAGGTTTTACAAAATACTGGAGTAGCAGTCCAAGGACGAATGCCTAATACGGATGCGACAAGAAAATCTTGTCAACGTGTACGCAACATTGTCGCTGGCGCTCCGCCAGCTCCAATAAATTTGGAAAGTTTAATCATTCCAGAGAGTTATAAGCTCTATGAATTTGCTCCTGGACAAACTGAAAACTTTCTGTTAGCGGATACTGGATCAGAACAGCCCGACTCACAGAGAATAATAATTTTTGGAAGGGAACGCAACGTAGAATGGAACGAGCAAATGAAAAACATTTTTATAGATGGAACATTTCGGCAAGCTCCTCCATTATTTCATCAAATTTTTGTTGTTTTGGCTAACAGAGGTGGATTTGTTCTGCCAATATTATATGCTCTTTTACCAAATAAGCGTCGTGAAACTTATGATAGGTTGTTCAACCTAATCAAAGAAATGTGGCCGCGATTTGAACCTCAAACCATTTCATTAGATTATGAACTAGCTGTAATCAATTCAGTTACTGAGGCTTTTCCGGATGCTCAATTACATGGTTGTTTATTTCACCTTGTAAAGAATTTTAAAAAACAAATTTCTGATAATGGACTGTACCGTCAGTATATAAACGATCCCGAATTTGGCCTCCTAGCTCGTATGGTAGTCGCTATCGCATTCGTTCGGATTGATGATATTGATTTTGCACTTGAGGAACTAGTACAGCATCTTCCAGATGAGTTAATACCAATTTTAAACTGGTTAGAAGATAACTACATTGGTAGGCCAAACCGAAACCAAACAAGACGAAGGCCATTGTTTTCTCCGCACATATGGAATGTTTACAATCGGGTGCTGAATCATCAAAATCGGACCAATAATATTGCCGAAGCAGCTCATCGTAGCTTGCAATGCCAACTAGATGTGGATCATCCATCCATATGGAAATTTATTGATGGCCTACGAAGTGTCCAAAAAGGAAAAGACGCATTACACGAGCAATTTACACGTGGTGAAGCTCCTCCTCACAAAAGACAAAAATATCAAGCTGTCGATACCAAAATACAACGAATCGTCGAAACATATCAAGATAGAACATTATTGGAATATCTTAGAGGAATTGCACATAATGTTTTAATGAATTAATAAAAATTATATATTTGTAACTTTGAAAAGACACCTATTTTATTGTATTTATTTATTATTTGTTTCTGTATCAACAATCCATGACCAATTAGCGGTTCAAAAGTTATTTATATCACATTAGGGACCGCCTATTAAGTTCGTAAGGATTTGGGGGTTAGGGGGGGGGGGAAATCTTACAAACCTTTAAGTGGGGTCCACGACTGACGTAATTACGTAAATTTCTTAAGATATTTTTTATATTTTAAGATTTATTTATCTAATCCTAATATAATCCCATAAAATCTAATACATAAAATCCCAGCACGCTTACTACTGCTGCTTCAGCGTGTCATTTTTTGATGAAAAAAGAAACAATCTGATTAGTCAATTTTTTTACCAACCGAAAAATATATCCAACCACCGCATGGTGGGGTGGAAGAGCAAATAAAACAAGCATTTAATCAAAAAATAAAATAGAAATGAATCTTAAATTACAATCTCATGAGCCAACAAATTGTAATTTAAGATAATTAATAAATACTGTTCAAAGCAAAGCAAGCGCCGAATTGTAAACCGCTCGGTCCAGGGTTCAATTCCTCCAAAAGCAAAAATTTTTTTATAATTTTTTTTGTTACCCGTCAACGTCGCATGTTAATCTAGCAAACAATTTTGTCAATTTACTTACAAAATGATTGAATTATAACTTTTTTTTTCATTATTAATTTATTATAACACTGATTTATTACAGAATTTATTATTACAAATATTTACAGCAAATCGACGGTGGAAAGGCAAAAAGTCTTAAGGGCCATTTATGGTAATATATACCGTAAATAACGTTTAAGACTTTTTGGGGGGCTCAAATATGATATCCTGCACTTAAAAATTCCGGCGCCCAAATGGCGGTGCCCAAAAGTCCAGCGCCTAAAAATCCGGCGCCCAAAAATCCCAGCGCCCAAACGGCGGCGCCCAAAAATCCGGCGCCTAAAAGTCCGGCGCCCAAATGGCGGCGCCCAAACGGCGGCGCCCAAACGGCGGCGCCCAAACGGCGGCGCCCAAATGTCACGTACCGGAAAAACTCGGCGTCATCTTTTCATCATTCAGCTTACGGGATTAATTTAGATAATCTTTTTAAATCAGTCACAGGTAGATGTCCCATAAACGAAAAATAAAGTCAAGTTGAAAACAAATTGACCTAATCAAAATCTAATCTAACCCTGTCTTCAATATTTTTTTTTTGGTTAACAAATGGTAAAGACAGGATAAAAGGGGAGTACGTTAACCTTTATCCAAAAAAGCAAAAGAAAAATGAAGAAGAAAAATTCAACAGCATATAAGTAACATTAAAATGAAGCGTATAAACTAAGAGCAAACTGGGGGATTCCCCGTTTTTCTATATTTTTAAGGTAACTCAAAAAATGACTGCTAAACTTGATGTGTCGTCGGAAAATCAAAAAAAATTTTTTCAAAAATTCTAATTTTCTTTAGCCGAACGCTTTAATTTTCCTCACTTCTGCTCAAAAACAAAAAATTTCCCAGCTTTTTCTGATGAAATTTGTGTAATTAATTTGTCTTCTGTAGGTATTCTGTTATAGTACTGGAGGGTGTTCACCCCTAGACCCCCCGGGTTACACTTTTGACTATAATTTCGACAGATAACTTTCAAAGTAATGCAAAAGTTACTGCTAAACTCTGAGCAGTAAACCACTAAAATAAATGTTTTCCAAACTTTAATATTTTCTAGCCAAAGGTTTCAATTACCCTCAATTTTGCTTAAAAATTCAAATTTCCCGGTTTTTCTTGGTGAAATTTATAAAATTATAAATTCCCTATCTTCTCCAAATTAGTATTCTAAAAGAGTGGTAATCCTGCGATATGTACTGGAGGGTGTTCCACACCCCCCAGACCCCCCGGTTTACAATTTTGACTTTATATTTTTATATTATTTTCATAATTAACTTTTAAAGTAACACTGAAAGTTGCTGCTAAACTCTGTAAGCAGTTAAGGTTTCTTTTCAAAGTTTCTTTTCAAATTTTCCTCATTTTTGCTTAAAAATTGAAATTTCCAGGTTTGGATTAATATTATGGACAAATATTTTTAGTCTTAGTCTTAATTTAATATATTTCTTGATTGGTAAAACAATCGACCAATCAGAGTGTTTCTTTTTTCACCAAAAAATGACACTCTGTATCAGGAGCAGCAGCAGCGTGCTGGGATTTTATGTATTAGGATTCTCTTGGAAATCTCTGGAATTCCTTGGAAATGATAGAAGTTCTTTAGATTGAAACTACACCTTTTGCAGTTGTAATTCAGAAAACGTCAATTGCAATTCAGATTTGTCAACTGATATTCAGAAATCGTCAACTGTAATTCAGATTTTCCAATTGACATTCAGAAATTATCAATTAAGTATAATTCAGATTTGTCAATTGTCATTAAAAAATAGTCAACTGTTTCAACAAGTGATGTTCAGAAATTGTCAAATGAAATTCAGAAACCGACAAATGATATTTAGAAGCTATCAAATGATATTCAGAAACCATCAAATGAAAATAAAAAAAAAAGCATCAACTTTGTTTCTTTCATGAAGGAACTTGGAACAATTTCTGTGGCACTGTGGCACGCAGAATAGGTTTGTTTACTTTACAATTAGCAAATGATTGGGTAACGACATTACTGAAGCGGGCCTTGCCATTCAAGACTAGATGAGGTCTTTGATGGGACGGCAGCAACCCTGTTGCGTCTAGGACCTTACTCTGCAATTCAAAACCCCAATGAAGCTGGTGAGGAGAAGGTAAATAAATATATTTTGATAAGAATTTAGGTATATTATTGAAATTAAAAATTTGTTGTAGATTTTGTAGGTTTTTGTCATGAGGAGAGGCTTAGATACACCGTTTTCCTCCCTCCTGCCAGACGCCCTTCCCAGGCAAACTTAGAAAATGGGAAAGTCGATAAAATTTAGAATGTTCTAATATTTTAGATAAGCCAAAGAAATCTCAGAAAATTTAAAAAGCTAAAAAATAAAGCTCATCTTGAGTATTTTTATAAGATTTTCCTTCACTTTTGTTTCACGCTTTCCCCTCGGTTTCCCAGCAGCAAACTAGCGAGAAATAATAGGTTTTCGAATCTTGCAAAATTTCAAGAAATCCATGGAAATTTTGAGGAAGAAAAAATCTTGAGGAAGAGGAAAATTTAAGAAAACGTAGAAAATTCTAGGATATCATAAGAAATCTAGAAAAAAGAAAAATTCAACAAAATCCAACGAAATATCAGAAAACTCTAGAAAACCTTTAAAATCTAAAGAATTTCAGAAAATTGTAGAAAATTTCGGGATATTAAGAAATTCTAAAAAGTGAGAAATCCGAAAAAATGTAGAAAATTCTAAGATATCTTAAGAAATCTCGGAATATCTTAATAAAGCCAAAGAAATCTCGAAAAATTGAAAAAAAGGCCATCTGTATATTCGTAATATTTCCTTGTATTGGCTATTTCTTAAGACTTCCTGGGATTTTCTCAAATTTTTCTTCACTTGTACACAACAGCAGATTCAGGAAAAATTCATGGAGGTAGGTGAGGCTTGCTGGGAGAGGGTAAATACATCTTTTTTTTTGATAAAAATTTAGGTATATTTTTCAAATTTTAACAAAATTTAGTAATTTTATTGGTTTTGATAGGTCATGGGGGGTTACCTCGTACCTGCCCTAGTTGAAAATTATTGGAATTCTTTGAGAATTTGTGGATTCGATGTAAATCATTGAAATTCCGAGTCCTGTGTGTATAATATTATTTTGAGATATTTACCCCTTGTAAACAATACTACTAAAGTGTCGAATTTTGACATTAGAGTCGATGTTTTGCTCATTCTGTTGACTGTACGTGTACTGGATGTAAATATGTATTTAATTTATTTAATTTAAATTTATTTAAAATTGTATTTCTATAGCCGAATTTAACTTAAAATCAAAGATCCCATCAATCTAGATCCGCTATTTTTGACTTGGAGCTGCTTCAGTAATGTGTTTAATATGTAGAGGGACTCAAAGATTCGGTACTTTCAATTCCATAATATACAGGCATGTTTTCAATGAATATTTAATGAGGTTCAGAGTTAAGTAGATCCATCATTTTCGAGAGCAATATATGATTAAAAATACTTGTATAACATAAAGACACGCAATGGGGTGTGTTTAAACGCTTTCAACTTTTTACAGTTTTTTAAATGTTTATATTTTTAATTTATGTTGTAAACAAACTACCATAATATTATTTATGAATGTTATCAGTTTCATCTCAAGACACCAATCATCTTCAACCATTTAGTTGTTTATCCCTTTACACCTTCTCTTTGTTTTTGGCTGGCATTAATATTTTGTAGACTATATTGTTTATTATATCTTAATTTTCAAGACTCTGCAGTTATTGTATTTGGGGTACATAATGGTCATCCAGGATTGATTGTGCGTTATTTTTTACGATTTTGTTTAACCTTCGGGTGGGCACGTTAAAAAAGTTACACGGATGGGCACTTGGGGTCTTTGAAGACCCCAGGAATTCTACGGCATATTATGATACAAATATAATACATAAAAGTTAACAATACTAGCAATTTATTAAAGAATTAAAAGATTAAAACCTTATTAAAGCCAAATAAATTAATTAGGCAACAAATAAGCTATTTTGCAGACCGCTAATAAACAAAATTATTTCTGGGGTCTTAAAAGACCTCTTGTGCCCATCCGAAGGTGTTTTAACTTTGAAACTTTTTTTCGCCGTCTATAATGATCTTAGCTTCACGTTTATAGATTATTTATATTAGTTAAACATTTAAAAGAAATGTCCTAAAATTTCAAAGTGAAATATCTTTAAATTTTAAAATTATGTGCAAAAGTAACCACCGGGGGTCCCAAAGGACCCCACGTACCTACCCGAAGGTTAATCCTGCATTTGAAAAACACGTGTTCTACTCATTATTATCTGTGCTAGGCTTTTTGAAGCGATGTAAATCTGCATGAGATGTTAATTCCGTTATGTCATGTGTATATTTTTGGAAGAAGCATAATTTTTTATTATCTTCAAGGTTGAACTGTGTTTAGGACAATCAGAGTGGCCACTATTCCATATAGAGCCATTCTTTCTTTTCTCAATCATCAGTACTGTCTTAATCATTTTTAAAACAAAACCTACCACTATTAGCCCATCTGAAAATTCAGTAATTTTTAGTCCTGGCAGCATGGGTAGATGGAGGACGTCACCGAATTTGACATTGTATAGACCCAGTTCTTTATATAATGTAGATAGAAACGACTTATTGGCCTACACGCGTCTTTTAGCATATTAATTTATCTAACATCAGATTTAATTCACACCTAAAGTATCCTTCTTACTAAAATCAAACCAACCCTGATCTCATTTAAAGTCGAGAGATGTATAATATTTTTATTAAATTAACTCTGTATCTGGCAAGATTAAAAAAAAAAGAAAGCTCTATGAGAAGTTTTAATTTTTTTACTATTCTTTGTAACCTTGCCAGATACAGGGTTAAAGGGCATTATACTGCTATACTATAGCAGCACAGGCCTTGTAGACCCATGGCTTGTTTAGCTATATTAGTCCATATCTTCCTATTCTTCGCTTTTCTCCATTTTGACTTTGGTCTTCCTCTTCTTCTCGTCCCACTCATTGTCATTTCCAATATGATATTTCATACTCTATCTTCTTCCATTCTCAGTAAGTGACCCAACCACCTTATTTTTGGGATTTAACTATTGGTGTTTTCTTCTTACAGTTCAGTTAATTCTTGATTATTTCTTCACTGCCATGTTCCATCTACATATTTCCCACCAAAAATTTTTTTCCGAATTTTTCTTTCCTGTACATTTAACATCATTTGGTCTTGTTTCCTGAGTATCCAGACTTTGCCTGCAAAGGTTTACACTTTAACCTTCGCCAGTGTAATTAGTTGGATTAATTAATTAGGGGTTTTATAAATTGTTCTTCAAACTTAACTCTAAACTCCCTTCCAAACAAAAGGATTACCTCTAATCTCACTTGTTTTACGATAAGTTTTTCGAAGTTCATGATTTTCGAGTTCGTTTGTCCTTCGGGAATGTTTTTACTAAGAAACGATTCTGTCAAGAAGCATACGACGATGAAGCTATTGAGGGGATCTGAAAGATGATTAAAGAAAGGGTAAGGAATGATGAAAGGAAGTTATGCTATTAACCTATGACTCGAGGGGCGATATATTCAAAATTTTATGCCCACACGAACTTTGCAAGTATACAGAATTCCTTGAGAACTTTTGAAAATTCCAAGAAATTATTGGATAATTATAATCCATTCGGTACGTAAACACTTCCATACAGTGGCGTAGCATAGTTTGAATAGCGGAGAGGGTAGTATGTATCTTTTGATATAATAATCGAATATCGAATTGAAAGAGGCTTCGAGCCTGCTTCCATTTCCATTTTACTACTTTTTATTATTTTCCTACAACTATTTCATATTTTATTTAACTTCATCCAGTTGTTGATTTCCATTAGGTACCTCGAGATAAGTATTACTTTCTACCAAAGTCTCGCCCTTGGCCTTCTTCCATCTCCGCCTTCATTTGATCTGTATTAGGTTACTCGAAAGCATTATATATTGGTATCGGTATCTTCTTTTATTTCCATCTGTTTTTCTGCACTATTGCTATTTATTTACTTTAATTGTTTTGCTAATAATATATTTTTTTAAATTTTTGGTTTGCTTTATTCCTTTAAATGCAATCTCTCACTTAATCGAAAAATTGAAACGTCAAATGCATTATGAAAATCTTATAAATTCTAACTAATTTATGCTAATTGAATTTATTCCTAAATTTAAAATACATATTTAAGTAATTTTGATTAAATTATAGCAATTTATTTTATCTACTAACAGGTGATGCACCTTTTTCAAGAAGTATTTGACAAATGCTGAATGTCTGGTTGATGATTGATCTAGTAGTCAAAGCTCCCCACTGTGGCGTATTTCTACCATTTTTTCTCTAAGAGATTCTAATCACCCCTATAGGATTTTTGACAGTATTTAACAGCTGATGTAGTTTTTATCACTATAAAAATAACTTGATGCGGCAATTTGTAAAAACATATTTTTTATTTAATACGGAAACAAAAATTTGTTCAAAACGAATAAATTTTAAGAGCAAACAGGCAAACGTAAATGAAATTTATGTAGCTTGAAAATCCTTAGCAAAATACAAAAAAATTTAAATTAAATTAAGATTGCATTATAAATTTTAACTAATTACTCTTACTTAACAAACCCAAAAATCCCGATTATTTTTTTTGCTAAAAGTTTACGATAATTAAGAATACCTAAAATTCCTCAGTTATCGTAAGATATTTTCTCGACGTAATTAGAAAAATAAAAATTCTCATCAAAATGCGTAATCCCCAAAATAAATTAATTTCCAGACGGGCGATCTTAAAGAAAACTTGCTTGCTGTGGAAGTCTTGGTAAAGTTTGACAAGTGTATGAAACTACTGAGCGTTTAAACAAAGCTTTAATCCTTTCAATCCCTTTTGTCAGCCTGTCGTTGCTCGCTTATTTAATTTTACACAACGCGCCCACCGTTTTATAAGCACAAGAAGCAACGCCGGCAATATTCAAGACTTTCAAAACTTTAAATTGTTCTAATGTTCACTCCGAAATTCGCTACTGGGAGATTACCTACCAGTACAGACTACGGAATAAGAATAAAAAGGAAAATTATTAGGATTTTTATACACCGTCTGATTTTTTAGTGCCTTATTTAAATTAACGTTGACAACTTAATTACAAAAATTAACCTCATGGGTATCGCTTTTATACAAAAAAACACCCCAATTTTATTTCAGGCCAAGGACCATAATTAACATAAGAGATTGAACCCTTTCCCAAGATATGTCTACGTCTCAAAACGGGAGTCTGTTAAATCTCGATTCTCATCCTTGCTTTTGTAACATTGAAACGATAATTTTTCCGTTTCGCATTCCAGACAGTCACGGCCACCTTGATGGATTAGGCTGTTCATGAAGTGGTTCTCCCACTTAACCATAAGATATCATTTAAAACTAAAAATATGCAGAACCCAAAAACTTTAACTTGAAAACGAAATTAAATTATCATAAAATTATTGCCGCCACGATTTCTCCCAAATCAACCGAACAATTATTATTTTTTCCAAAATTAATTTAGGGTTTCCGAGCTACCTGAAACAGCAAACTCACTTCAGCTGGAGTTTACCTAAAGTAATAAAATAAAAATCGACAAAATTAAACTTTACGATTTGAAATCTCACACGAATTATTTTGTTTTCCAGGTGACTGGCACTTTTTATTTTCCCACAGGTTTGTGCAAGTTGACTCGGAATTGTTGTAACCTGTAATTTAAGGGATCTCGTTGTTTCCTCCTCATCATACGCCTCGAGGCGACTAGAGGAAGATAATATCGAACAACACGAACAAAGTTCACCATTAAAAAAGTTCCATCACTTCAAACTTTCTTTCAGGTTTATCCAATCTTGTCAAGTTCAGACGACCTTGAAACAATAACCAACTGACCGATAGGAACGAAAACTCGTTTTAATTTATATTTTCATTTTTTAATTAATAATAGGGCTATTTGGAAATCAGATTTTCGCATTCTTCTAATTATATAAGGGCTCCGTAATTTATTTAATAAAACGGCCGATTAATCAAATCGAACCGAGATTCGGCCAATCTTTCCCGATAGAAAAAATATAATTAATCAAACTGTCGATTATTGAAACAATCAATTAATCAAATTAGGTATTGTTACATCGGTTTGTGTCCAGCTATTAAATAATTTCTATTAGATGTAATTATATTAATTTAGACAGAAGGGGGGCTAGAGGTTCCCCGCTGCGACGTTGACGAGTGTCAAATAGAAAAACCTATTCAAATTGATTTGGAAATACAATAAACGATACCTACCCAAATTCTAGTTTTTTTTTTATTTCAAAACCACGAATCGGTGTAACCGCTGAAACGTCTATTTTAGAATTTTAATGTCAATTGGGCACTTAAATAAATATGCAGACTAATTTGGGCGGCATTTTTGGTTCCTTTAGAATATCAATAAAAAATTTAATTATTAGTTCCATTTTTAGACCCACTTAGTTTTTCAAGATACAACGAATGCATAAAATTTTAAAGCTTACTTATTTTAAAATGGCAATTAAAATAGAAGTATTACGGTTTTATGGTTTATGTATATCAATCATTTTAAATGGATTTTTAAGTTCTAAACAATGACAAACTTGTACTGTTACTACACATAAAGTTTGGAAAGTTTAATAATTTTATGGTCGCCCTATTATTATTACCCGCTGCACAAAACAAACTCTTCCTCAGATATATCGTGGTTTTCAAAAATAAAATAAATAGTTGCGGTAAGTATTCTGTATTCATACGGAAATATTCCAGACAATTTTATAAAAATGCTTTTAATAATAAATAATCCGTATATAGAATGTCACCAAGTTTTACAAAACAATAAAGTATTCAAAACTAACAATAAGTGGAAATCGCAGGAGAAGTTTTCAAAAGTACAGAAATTTTTAATGAATTTGAAATTTTGCTTTGAATTATTGAACAAAAATTTTAAGTGACATACGAATTGATGCTTGAAAGCCCTACATGGTGTCACTGCAATTTTATTCATAAATAATAAAATTACAATAATATTGATATTAACCATATGAATATTTTAAAAGAACCAAAAATCCAAAAACTTTTTACTAATAAAAGATTATGTAGTTTTACTAGGATTTAATTTTCGATTATGTACTGGTGACCCCCAATACAATTTGCTATTATATTATGAAATAACAATAATTTAATTAAGAAGAATTGAGAAATTTGCGTTACACATGGATGGAGATAGATTGACAGGTTATTATTATTCCTCACATATTATGGATAAATATTGAACAATTTGGCCTTGTCGAATAATTGGTTTAAATTTCTGCGTTTTTGCACTGTTGAAATTTGCTTTTAACCTGTCAAGTCCCCTAATATTAATGATATTGATTAAGCACCAATAATTCGGCAAAGGCACAAAGCTAAATCTATTCGTTTAGTGTATTTGTAAAACAAATCGGTTATAAAGTTATGTGTAATAACTTCACGTTAGTAGGTTACCACGTCAGTACTTACGGAGTTCAAATTAAAGTTTAAAAGTTACTGTATTAAGTGGTGCATTTCTGTCAAAGTGCTTTTCTAACTATAAATTTCTTACATAAAAAATATATAAACATTCAAGCAACAAACATAATCATTAATTTTCTAAAGAAATGTCGAATTCTCATTCAGATGATTAAAAAATTAAAGCAATCGATAGAATCAACAAAAAATTCCTGATCGCGCCGAATACCGAAATATTATGTGATTGTGTTGTGTAGTAAAAAATCGAAATTTAAATAAAAAATTTGTCCCAAAATCGAATAAGTTAGGATGTTGACTTCAGAGGGGGGTAAATCACCGGGGAGATTTGGTGTACATGGGGCAAGAAATGTGTGGGAGATGTGAGGATATGTGAGGGAGATGTGTGGAGATGTGAACAGATGTGAGGAGATATAAGGAGATATAAGGAGATGTAAGGAGATGTGAGGAGATGTGAGGAGATGTGGGGAGATGTGGGGAGATTTTGGGGAAATTTGTTGGAAATGGGAGATGTGAGAAATATAGAGGAGATGTGAGGGAGGTGTAGGTGAGATGTCGAGGAGATGTGGGTGAGATGTAGGAGATATCGGAACCATATCAAAGCAAACCAAAAATAATTATTTAAAAAATAAAAAATTATTTCAAGAATATTTAATATTTCAATAACAAATAAGGTAACACAACTACTTTTTTGAACACCCATGAAATCGATTCTAGAAACTATAGCTGCAAGACTGAAATGAAGAAATTAATGAATGATATCAGAATGAACAAACAGAACTCAAAATCTACCTCAACATAGAAAGACTAAATATCATGGAAATTATATATAAATACTAGAAATACTAGAAATACTTTTTGCATTTCTAGAAGACAAAAATACAAACAACTTCGAAGAGGAACCCTTTGGACTCCTCTTTTTAAGAAACAAAAACCCAGTACCTTTCTGAGTAAACCCTGTATTCAGGGATTACCAAGAATAGGTACCGCGAACTGGCAAAACACAAAACTAGAAGAAAAAAGAGAATTCACAGCCTTTTCAAGACAAACAAACACAAAGAACAATCCACAATGAGGGAAACTGTTATAAGAAAGAACCAGATGACCCTGTATAAATTGGACCCAAATATCTAGATGAAACCCAAGATATTAAAAGAAAGGCAATGAATAGGAAGAAATAAAGATCCAAATGAGTTTACAACACAAGAAAACTAACAATGAAACTGAGAATATTTCTGTCATTGAAAACTTCGTTACCCTTAATTGCTATCTAAGCTTTGAATTGAACCCTTATTCCATGATAAAGCTAGTTCGACATAATTCCCATTTTTTACAAGCGTGTATGTTCACACCATGGCTTTTCAGTTCTCAACCTTGTGAACAAATTTTTCGGGCAAATCGATCCTACTTTCCCTACATCTACTTTCTCTAAGATTGTTAATTTTCCTTAAAATCCCTAACAGACTTGGAGAACTTCAACATATAAATATCGTTGTATCTGATTTGTTGGACAAGATTATTTTTCCTAGAGAAGTAAAAATTGCGAAAATGGGTAAAAACAACTTTGGAAAAGAAGTAATTGATTTCAATAGTATGACCGATCGGGAGATTGAAAAATGTGTTGTGAATGCAAAAAAAGACTGAGAAGAACTTAAAATTAAGCCTTCTAATGCGGAATCGTGGCAAAAACTGAAAGTTTTTAACACCAATCGAGACAGAAATATTGAAGAATATGACATATTGAAGGATGAAAACGTAATCGATCTCCATATTCATAGTAATAGCAATGAGTAATAACTGATATTATAAATAATTTAAAGTTATTTAAATCTTAAAACCTCGTGGTAAACATTATTTTTATCAGGGAGGGCTTCAGGGATACAATCCGAGTCATCCTGCGGGAAGGGGGCCAATTGCCCCTTTGCCCCCTTCTAAATACGCCACTGCAATCAACAGTGGTCCGCCCCCAGATATTGCCGATATTATTGAATTAGGTGATAATACGTATGGCGAATTTTGAATATGCCCCACCTAGGTACTGAACATAAATCGGAACGTCCTTTTCTAAAAATTTAAGTCGATAATAACATCAGAACGATCCGAAAATCTTCACTGTGCTGGCTTTTTAATAAACTATCCATCAAATTAAGTGCTGATCGACTCATAATAGTCTGCGGTAATCCCAATAACAGGGAATCAAATAATTGAACTTATTTAAATATCAATTAAACAAGTAATTGAAAGGTAAGGGAGATTTGAAGAGGTGTGGGAGATGCGAGGAGATGTGGGAGATGTAAGGAGGTGTGAGAAAATATGGGAGGTGTGAGGAGATATGGGGGAGTTGCGAGGAGATATGGGGGAGATGCGAGAGATATGGGGGAGATGTAAGGGAAATGTGGGGATATGGAGGAAATGTGGGGAGATATGAGGATATATTGGGAGGTTTTAAGGAAAAGGAGATATGGTGTACATATTTTTGTCAGGAGATTTACCCCGACTTCAGATTTTTATTTGTAAATATGCAGTAAAATTAATATTCTTCACTCAATCAAATATATTATATCTTTTTCCAAAAATTATTTTTCCAATTCAAATTCTTTCTTTATTTCAATTATTCCAACTTTTTTTTCAGTTAAAATTTTTTTCTTAGTTATTAAATCTTAGTTATAACTTATAAATAATCTTCTTAATTTTATTTCTATTGCCCCTTCACAATTAATATTATTTTGTAATTATTAGTTTGTTCACCATAGCGACAGCGGCATAAATGTAAACTTTTCGTAAATTCACAAAAATATTTTTATTTTATAGTAAGTTTCTAGATTGATTTATTTCTTAATGTGTGTGTGTGTGCCTTAGATCTAATTTAAAATTATAAGCTATTAAATTTTTTATGACTCGAATATTGGATAGATTTTCTTGAAGCGCCTTTGGTAAGAGTTCATAACCAAACCGTAAATCGTTGAACACCCAAGAATTTTTTGAACTTTTAAGTGACGTTCGCAAATAATATTTAATATTACTGTACTAAAGTTGAAATGCAGACTAAATTTATTTTTTGAAAGTAAAAGTTAAGAAAAAATACAACATAGAAAATCAATTATTCAAAAAATCAAAAAAGACAAAATTATCACTTGACAGGCCAGGATTACAAATATTTAAAAAAAAATATGAATAAATAATAGGCTGTAAAAATATATTACGTGAAAAATTAAAAGTTAAAAAATCTTTAATTTAATTAAATTTATTTCTCTGATTAAAATTAATTTAATTAAAAGTTAAAAAATCTTTAATCTTAAATTTTTCACTTATAATATAATATTGAAGTGATATTTTCCGGAAAAACCAATATTTACAAAACTTCAAAACAAAAAATTATTTTTTACAGCAAAATAAAATTTTATATTTTTCTTTAATGCTCTCCCCTTACAGATTATATCACGACATCACCCCCCTAACTTTTATTGCCCAACCAGGGGTTTACAATAAAATTTATCAAATTGTCGTGTAGGTATGTATTTCAAAATCAACAACAAATTCAATTTTAGTTAAATTATTAATTAAAAATCAATCTAAATAAATTTTCCATTTTAAATCTTTTTTTATAAATTTGGAATGCTATTTTTAATCTTCGTTTCCACAATCTCGAATTTTAGTTGTAGTGGAACCCTTGTTTCTTCTTGAACCTCTCAGCTTTCATCTTATTTTTAAAATCACCAAGTTCTCGTATAATTTCTCTTAAATTTTTCGAAATTGATTTATTATTTTTGTACCTGAATTTTTCAGTTCGTACATTATAAATGTGAATTTTCTTTTTATTTTCAGTTAATAAGCCCTTTGATTTTTTAATTAGATCCTTTTCTAAATTAAAAATTATCTGCTGATGTTGCTCAACATTTCTTTTTAATTCTGTCACTTCTGTTTTACTTTTCATAAGTTCATACTGTAATTTGTCAATCTTGGTGGCATTACCAATTAACTCTTCCATACTTTTATTTAAAATTGACTGATAACTGTGTACTTCTTCAAATTTATTCAAGCGATTCTCTTCTATTTTTTTTATGTGATTCTAATTTTATCTCGAACAAATCCTTTTCGTGAAATTTTTCTTATTTTTTTATGAGTAATCTTAATCCCAGGGTAAAAGTAGGTTCAGTTAATATCATCTAGCCCCAGGCCCCACGTTTTGGGATGCCAGTTGAAGTGATATTTTCCGGGTTCCAACTTTCTTGAGGACTTTTCCGGGAAAAATACACTCTTAAAAAAAATAACTTGCCTGGCCAGTTGAAACAATCCAAATTCTTAATTAAAATCTGTTTAAGAATCCCTCGTATAAATCCAAATTTAAAATTTTATTTAGAGTGGAACGGAGAATAAACTGATAAATCGACCACGCGCTTATGATATCATCTAAATAAAAGTTTTATTTTAAAAATATTTAATCTACCAATCCAAATCACTAATCATCCACATTGATCCAAACTTCGTCCAAAGGACCCCGCCCATTCCTTATGGAAATGCGGCCTTGATCAAATTGGCTAAAAATTGAGTATGATGTTGTTCTTAACCATCCTGAACAAAAGTCTCAATGGGCATAACTCCAAAAAATCAAAAGTTTCCAAGTTACATAAGGTCAAAGGTAAGAAGGTGTCAACGAGATTTATGAAATCTCTGGTTTTGTCGCTAGCTGGCGCTCAGCTTAACTAATTTTGCGACAAAAATTTTAAGAGCATATTATTTATTCATATTTTTAAAAAATATTTTTAATCCTGACCTGTCAAGTGATAATTTTGACCTTTTTGAAGTTTTGAATAATTGATTTTCTACGTATTCTATTTTTCCTTAAAATTATTTACAATTACCTAGGGGTTATTCCATAGAAAATCGAACACTTTTGACCCCGATCTTTTCGATTTTGCTGAAAGTTTTTGAAAAAATATAAAAATTAAAAAAATTTGAAAAAATTTTCAATCCAATAAAAAAGTAAGAAAAAAAAATTGTTCTATTCTGAGATTGGCGGGAATAATCGCAGTATTTATTGAAGTTTTCTTTGAGAAAATAAAAAATGGCAAACTTCGAGAAAATAACGGTTTTTCTCAAAAAAGGCGAAAATTTCATGATCTTAAAAATTTTTTGAATTTTTTTTCTTTTTTTTTGGTTCTTTAATTTTTTTTGTTGATTTGGTTTTGACATTGGTTTAGCAAATACAAGTTGAAGGCTTCGATTCCAGAGTTAACAATTATGGTGGCTCTTTGTTGAGAACGAAATAGCAACATTATTCAAAATCACATCTTTAGGATTCTCCAAAGCTCAAGTTATAATCGTTTAATTCCTAGCATTTCAAAGGAATCCTAATATCCTGCTTATGTCCTGATCGTTTTGCTAAAAAAAAATAAAATCAGAACATCGTTAGTTTTAATGTGGAATGAATCGAACAACAAATCAACAACAAAACAGGTACGTGCTTTTTCAGGACTACCAGGACGTGAGAGCTTAAAAAGATATTTAATTTGGATTCCATTCGAATTTAATAATTCTCGTAAAATGTCAAAAGCTGTCTTCACCAAAAAAATATAATTTTACATAATACTCCATAATATAAATTATGTAGCCTAGAGATACATTACAAAGCTGCAAAATAATACTGAAGTGTCTTGAGCATTGTTTCAATTTACTAGAGAAAATTGTATACATCAAGCTTATCAAAGTACCTAGCTTTGATATCTGACATGGGTTTGAAATTGCTTTCATATTTATATTATTTATCCGACTACGCCCTTCGGCATGGCAATTTACACTTAGGTACTTCAAAAGGCGAGAAGTGTTTTCGTATAATTTTTTAAATAAATCAAACAAACGAGTGGAATTTGAGAAAGGTAAAATTCTAACCATATACATAGATTGAATGTCAAACTCTTATTGTAATTTAAATTTTTTAAAAGCTGGCAATTTTCGGTGTTTACTTATAGAAGGAAACGGAGCAGAAATTTTTCATAAATTATTTAAAAGCCATACATTTTTAAAAGCTATTTATAAAAGAATATTTAGTGTGTAGGTATATAAAGGGAAGCATAATTCTTAGCGCGTAGTGTAAGACCGATTTTTTTTACATTTTTAACGAAGTAGTTTAGTAGCGCCCGGCGTATAAGCTGCAGGAGAGTGCACCAGTATTTATAAAACTGCAATAACTGGTTTTATTCTTAAGCTTTGATTTTTTTCTTAACTTCTTGCTTCAAGTCGGCGTACGTGATTTTGGCAGACGTTTCTGATGGCTTTTTGAGGTTTAATTGCATTTTCGCGTGCTCAAATTGTTTTATTACAGTGGCTTTTCGCCAATTATTAACTTAAGTATCGTTTAAAAGTGTTATTTTTAAATTTATCTCTAGATTTTGAAGTGTGATGACTTTTTAATGATGCAAACTTCATGCAAACATTGATTTGGTGTGCGAATCAAAAAGTTACAATAATTTAAAAATAATTTATAACTTCAATTGTTATGCTAAACATTCGACTTTGAAAAATGTTGTTGATTTGCAAATTTAATTTAATTTTTTTTATTGGGGCTGTAAATCGAAATAAGCCATAAACGTCGAAAATGATGCCGAAACAAAATTGCAGGACAATCTGTTCGTCAAATAATTCCAAAGGATTTAATTTAATCTCGCATTTTTTCGAAAGTAGATCGGGCGTATAAAAGACTCGGCTATGCATCAGTTCGAATCATGGGGAATTGATTTAAGCAGGGGTTTTTACGATCTGCTTTGAATGGGCACCTTAATAAGTCCAAATCTGAACAAAGAATAGGGTATTCGGTTCTTTTACGATTGAAAAAGAAGACATAGCAGTTATAAATGACAATCATTCTATCACATCTTTTGGATAATAAAATCGGACGTAAAGCGTCCCTTATTCGTAATCTTCAATTGTGGTGTTGCATTCTTGTCACACTCTTCAACGCGAACACCTGTACAACGGGGGACACACCACGGACCGACCATATTTCTCTCATTTCACTTCATATCGCATAACTAAACCGCATTCCTATTACTTTTTTTACAACACACATAATGCGTTTTTTAATGATCCATAAAACAAACCAAATAACCTATTCTGCATACCGAAACACAAAATATCAACCATTTTTCATAAAATCTCAAGTGACATTATCGTAAAATTCGGCAATTGAGTTTATTTTTTACATCGACAAATCTTTATTGTAAATTAATAAACCTAAACGACCCACCGACATATATTATAATCCAGATAGTTAAATCAAATGTAAAGATTTGTCTCGAAAACTTTTTCAATTTTCTTTTTTTAAACTTACTTAATTACCTAATTAATTCAGCAAGTCTTCTCATATTTCTCAATTAAATTTTTCCACTATCTGTCATATTTTGAAATATAATCAAAATTTCAGACATCACTGAATTTCCGAGGATGATTTAAAGAAATCCCACTGTGGTTAGCTTTAATTCACTTTCGCATAAAAATTTATAATAATAATTTTCGTTTCAATTAGTTGTACATTTCATGTTGTTGTTTATTTTGAATTTATTTAAAGCAATGCTGGTTTATTAAACACTACTCCGTATGCTCCGATGTGCAGCGGTTTTGTGTCAACATTTTATATAGGTTTTGTATTTATCATCAGGTTTAAATTTCCATGTTTTACTAACTACTAGATGTATTGACTTCTAGTAACTTTGACTAAATCGCAATTTAAAAGTCAATAAACATGACTTAACTCTAACCTGATCTAATGCTAACCTAACCTAGCACCTACCTAATTCTAACCTGACAGCCTTAACTTCACTTAAATCTAAACCTTTAGAAATTTTCAAAATTGACCTTGACCTAGTGTTTTGGGTACAAACTCCTCGTGCTTAATGCCATTTTAATTTTTAAATCTACCATGTCAATTTGGGATATGGTAAACTGCACTCCAAAACCGCCTGATAATGGTAAACTATACTACAGGTAAACTGCACTAAATTTTGCAAACTGATAAACTGCACTTCAAGTAGTTTATTGATGGATTGAAATGATGTTGTAGTACCGTTGACTGACAGAGTTATCAAGACACGCAGCCATATATGTTTTAATGCAATACTAAATTGTCGCGACAACTAGATGGCGCTATTTTTCAATGCAAATCCTCATTAGCAATTATTAAATTAAGTGAGAGGGACATAAAATTTGCAATTCTTCCATATGGCTGCGTGTCTTGATAACTCTGTCAGTCAACGGTAGTACTACATTACTAGATATCCGCGCGAAGATATGCATCGGTTATGTAGGTTAGTGTTATTTTATGATTTTTCTTCAGCAAAATTGTCCGTAAAAAAGATATATCTGCGTGGGATAATTATCGAGAAAATTAAGAAAAGATGCACTGGAGGGCGTTCCACGCCCCCCAGACCCCCTGGATTTACATCTTCATTTTATAATAAAGGGTGATTTTTTAGCAACTTTCTTTTTGGTAGCACTGTTGTTGGCAGCTCAACTGTTTTCGTGTAACATGTTCAGTTTGGTCTATAATTTAACCTTGAATCGAGTTACAAACGAACAACGCTTGTAGATTATTGAAAATTAATTTATTTATTGAAAAATTATTAAGTGAAAAGCTTATTTCACGTCTGGGGCCGGTCAATTGGCCGTCTAGATCGTGCGATTTAACGCCTTTAGATTATTTTTTGTGGGGCTATGTTAAGGCTCATGTCTATAGGGACAAGCCCGCAACGGTTGACGCACTGGAAGCCAATATTGAAGAATTTATTCGTGAGATACCGGCCGATATGTTGGAGAGAGTATGCCAAAATTGGACCCAACGTAAGAACCATTTGAGGCGCAGCCGCGGTCAACATTTTCATGAAATCATCGACTCAAATAAAGATTTCATACATTTCTCTAAATTTTATGTGTTTTTTTCTTAAGTCAAATCCGAAAGTTCTTAAAAAATCACCCTTTATTAAGGGGCAACCTTCATAAACGCACAAAACGTTTTAATTCTTGGAACTCTTAGAAAAATCTAAGAAAATCTTAGATGATACTGGAGAACATTCCACCCAGATAGCAATTTAAGGTTTTCATAAGCTTGCAGCAAGCTTGTCATTGAAGGCCTGCAAGCTTACGAAAAGCTTGTCTATTTGACACTTGACAAGCTTTTTTTGCTTACGTGACAAGCTTGTCGATGAAAACCTTACGTAACGCTTGCGACAAGGGTTTCTTATGTTAAGCTTGTATGCGACAGCCTTGCAGCAAGCTTTTTACAAGGATTTCATGTTAAGCTTGTTGCTGAAAGCCTTGCTGCAAGCTTTCCACAAGCTAATTACGTAAAGCTTGTCGTGACAAGCCAACGACAAGCAAACGACAACCTTGTCGTAAGCTCACATGTTATCTGGGCATGCCCCATATTTTTAAAAACTCCAGTTTTTGCCCTCCAGTGCACTATTTACTCTGTTTTCACGGGTTATTCAGTTATCAACTGTTCGAAATATTTACCTTCGAAATAATTAACGAAGGATGCACTGGAGGGCGTTCCACGCCCCCCAGACCCCCCGGATTTACTTTAACTTTACTTTAAATGCTAAAAGGTTTTTAGTACCCCAGGGTATGCTATGGTAACAGAAAATCCGGGGGGTCTGGGGGGCATGCAATGCCCTCCATTGCACTATTTGCTCTTTTTTCACGGGTTATTCTGTTATCAATGTTTTGAAATATTTACTCTTATCTATTTAATCTCATAAATAATATTAATATTTTCTGTAAAAAGAGAGATATCCACGTGAGATAATTATCGAGATAATGAACAAAAGATGCACTGAAGGGTGTTCCACGGCCCCCAGACTGCCCGGATTTACATCTTCATTTTATGATATTAAGATTAAGGGGGCAACCTACATAAACGCACAAAACGTTCTAATTCGTGGAACTCTTAGAAAATAAGAAATTTTGGAATAATCTTAGAAAATCGTAGATTGCACTGGAGGGCATTCCATGCCCCATATTTTTAAACTCAGTTTTTTGTACTTATATATATAAGTGCGATTTTTTTACAGCTCAGGCCGTTTTTCGCATCCTAAGCGGCATTCTTTTTTATTTTGCCAATCGTTCTCGATAAGTTTTCTCCTTCTTATGGCTTCTTGCACTTCTTGATTCTAATTTCCCACAGGTCGCCCTCTTTTTCTTCTCTGTAGTGGAATCCATTTCCAAATCTTTAAAGGCCACCTGTGAGGTTGCATACGTCTTAAATGCCCATACCATCTTAACCTATTCTTTTCTATATCGTCTATTATTGTTTCATGTGCATTAATTCTTTTTCTAATCTCCTCATTTCTTATAGGCTCTAATTTTGATACTCGACAGCTTCTTCGTAATGCATTCATTTTAATTGCTTTTAGTTTTTCTTTGTATTTCTATGTGATTTCCCACGTTTCTGACCCATAAGTCGATATGGTTTTTATTATTGACTTGTATAGTCTTTTTTTTTGTGGATTTGTTCTGACCACCAAATTGTATTTGGCTGACTCACAGCTTGCCGACCTTTTACCATTCTATTTTGAATATCTTTTCTACTGTTGGCTTCTTCTGATATTATAGATCCCAAATTCCCAAATATTTCTTGCAGTTTTCGATCGTTTCACCCTCTATATCCAAATTGTTTGCTTTACCTCCTGCCTGATAGGCAGGATACCTCCTGATAGGTATCTGTCAATTTTCTCATCATGAAAGAGATATCTTCTTCATCTTCTGCAATAACCACTTGATCGTCAGGAAAAAGGATAGTATGTAGAGAGTCATCATTTATGCATACACCCTTTGGTTTGCATTTTGCATGCCATTCTTTAAGAACCTTGTTGGCATATATTTTGTATAATAATGGCGAAAACCATTTTACTTTAAATACTAAAATGCTTTTAGTACCCCAGCGTATGCTATGGTAACAGAAACTTTTAAAAACGCAAAAAGTAGGAATAATCCGGGGGGTCTGGGGGGCATGGAATGCCCACCAGTGCACTATTTACTCTTTTTCATGGGTTATTCAGTTATTTATTATTTACCATCGAGATAATTAAGAAAGGATGCACTAGGCGGCGTTCCACGCCTCCCAGACCCCCCGGATTTAAACCTTAATTTTATGTTATTAAGAGCCAACCTACAAAAACGTACACTGTTAGTACTCTGTGTATATTACTTTGCTTTACATCTGAGGATATAGCTGTAACTCTGATTTTTATTGTTGATGACGTGGAAGGAATCGCTTGGAATATAAAAAAGAGATATCCTCGCGCAGATATGCATCGGTTATGTTAGTTAGTGTTAGTTTATGATTTTTCTTGTTAGGTTACTATTTTTATATTTATTACTATTCTAATTTTTTATTTATAGTTCATCAAATAAACAGAAAACTGAACATTTAGATTAATTTTTGGGATTAGGACGGGTACGACAAACGCATCTCAAAACTACCTGGTAATGGTAAATTTCACTCCAAGTTCGTGCAGTTGACCATGGGAATTAATCATAACTTTTTTGTTCGGAGTGCAGTTTACCACTTTTTTTCAGCTACCTGCAGTCGCTCGTGCAGTTTACCGTCACCCGAAAAGAGATATTGCGCGCGAAGATATGCATCGGTTATGTAGGTTAGTATTAGTTTAAGGTGACCATTCGTACTGGTTTTACCAGGACAGTACTGGTTTTCAACAACTTCTTGATTTCATTTAAACTCACACCAGATTAATTTTTGTCATTTTGTTAGTTAAGTTTGGGGGGGAGAAGTTTTTAATTTTTAATATCAGATTATTTTAGGAAATCTTGGTAGATCCTTCAATAAATTTAAAGGCGAAAACTAATGATAATGACGGACAGTTTTCATAAATCGTTTTTCTTTCAAGAATTTTCATGTTAGCTGAACTTTTATGTATGTATATGTTTTGTAATTTTTCTATCGTGACGATATTTAAAAGCAAAAATAATATATCTCGAAGACTAATAGTTTATTAATCGCTAATAATACATTTTTCCGTTCTATAAGGTGTCGTTACTATCCTGTTTTATTAATTATTATGGTTTATTCATTCTTCTTATCATTCATCAAAAATATGTTGGGCGTACATACTTTTCATGTGCTTTAATAGATTACTTAATGGCCTGGCACTATAAGTACGAATCATTTATTACTAATGAAGTTGATTAAGTAAATAAATTATAAACACAGTTATTTCATATCAAAATGATTTTTTAATGCACATAATATTAAATAGTGTAAATAAACATGACTAACAATCATAATGTAATCTTCATTTCGCAAAAACCTCGAAATAATAAAAATATTAATGGGGGAAGTCGAAGTTACACTATCGAAATGTCCTTGATAGCTTTAAAAATTTAATTTTAATTTCCGGGCATATCTAGCGACTAGCGACCATATAAAATAAGCTTATCAAAAATTAAAACCACCTCGTTTTCAGATAACTCCTAACCAAGATTGCATCTTCCAGAAAAGAGTTAATAAAAATCTCGTAAACTCAGGATGTTATCTTTTGCGGGTCTAAGTTTGTTGCACTAACTCCTATTAGTTCAGTTTCAACCAACTTGCTTTAAATTTCTATAATCTCAGTATAAAAATTCTACCAACTTTTAGATAATTTAATAATAATGTACATACTATGATATAAACATATAACGATTTCCAGAAATTATTTACAGTGAACTATTATGTTATTTTTCCAACCGTTCCTAGAATTACATCAAATTAATCTATTTCTATTCTAAAAATTTTAAATAATGATCCGATGGTGTGTAGTCGAGCTGGTACGCTACAGTGTCGGCTCCTAGCTTTTTTATTTGAGGAGGCTAATCAATATAGCTCCCACCATTCCGCGGCATACATTTATGCGGAAGTTTCAATCGATACACACTGCGAGTTAATCTGTGCTTGATGATGAGAAATCTCTTTGGAATAATCTCGAAATTATCTTTAGTACAGTAAAACCTTGCAGTTCGGGTGATGGCTAAACCATCACGTTACTTTTGGATACGTATTGTGAAAGAAGTATCCATCTATCCTTTGATAGATCTCACGATCGACAATCCACTTCTGAATTTTTTTTATATGTTAACTAATTTTTTCTCGTTAATTGCATAAAATACAATACTTTCGTATTCAAGTTCTTTAGGCTCACCTGCACTAAAATATTGTTAGAAGCCGATAAGTAGTTCAAATTATATCCGGAAAATTTTTTACCGACCTAAGAAGCCCGCCTAGTAAAATATAAAAAAATAATAAAAGTTGGAGCGAATGGGTCTCTATTGAAAACCCTTTAATTTATTGTTTTATGTCTTATTTATTTCTTAAATTAATAGATATTTGAAGTTTGATCACCTATTTTATTCGCTTTATTTTAGAATTATCTGTCAAATTCTACAATATTTTTAGCAGTTGCGTCAAGGCTTACAACAGTGACCATTTTCTGGGAAATTTTAGCCGAATTTTACTTAAAATCAGAGAACAGAGTTTCTTTTTAATTGAACTAGTTTTCGAGGTTTACTTAAAAACAGAAACCCCAGCTCTTCTATCTCCCGCATTTGACTTGCTTTTGAGCTTTGCTTTATTAAACTACATTTCAAGACAATCGAAAGTTGTAAACTAAAATAAAATTGTATTTACCCACTCCAGTAAATAAATTCACAAGATGGACAGAGTTAATTTTATGGAAATAACCAATACAGTATTTACATTGCAGTTTTACGGTTTTGCTCATTTTTTCCATAATATAGACGAATGATCCATAAAATTTTATGTTTATATTTGTAATTTATGCCCTCTACTACCATAACTTCTTTAGAAAATTTTTAAATTCGATGTACAGGTTCTCTGTATTCCATCAATTATTTTAATTAAGAAAGATTCTTTTTCTGTTTTGGTTAGCTGTGATGATGTTGACATCTTTTTTTAAATGTCGTTCAGCTTATAACTGATCTGGGCACATAACCCGTCGTTATTCGAGTTTTGTATCATACTGTATTGTGAAATAAGGCCTATGATCTGCGCTCTAAAAATGTATGTCCACGGGTTACTTACCATATAGATTTCTATAGCAAAACTTAGATCACAGATGAATTCTTAATCTTGCTTGATGCAAAACAGTTATTGTCAATGTTAATAAATATTACTAGGAGGTAATTGCGGTTTTCGGTCGCGATAACCTCCTAAATCACGATTAATCTTCGACTAGTGATGCCGTCGAGATCAAGACTATCCAGATTTTTGTCTTGAAAATCTTGAAATTTCAAGAGTTTTGATCTTTTGTCTATATTGTTTATTACGAGTGTTGCTCTCGAACGTGGGGGCTGGTCGGGACCTTATGCGAGGACAGGCCCCCACATTGACGCGCACGAATGGATTAACGAGATTCTTTTTCTTGCCTGCGCTGTTTCCTACGATTATCAGTCTATGCTGCCCATGAATATCTAAAGATTTAATCATTTTTTATTTTACAAAATTAGAAAATACGTTTGTTGTCAGTTAATCTGTACCACGAATTTCACTTTTTCTATATCTACCATTGGAAAGGGAACTATTCTTTTAGCATATTAAAACAAAATTTGATGGATTATCAATTAGTTTTCAAAAAACCGGCATTTGAAAATCGAAATTTTCCATATTATGTCTAACATGGAAGTACATAGAAATTGCAAGTTACGAGTTTTCTGTTGGCTCTGATAATATAGTCTTAGTGATTGTCGTGTCACGCGTTTCGTACTTAGCCGAGTTCAGGCCTCCCAGTCCAGGTGGATTGATTTCAGGAATGTTTTCCACAGCAAATCACGGATTCACCCGAAAATGACTAAATTATATTAAATAAATTTTTAGCAGTTATGCTCCTCCCACTATGTTATGTATGCGATTTTATATTTAAAATTTACGATTGTTAAATGCCGTTTTCTCGAAAACTAATCGATAATCTTGAATATAAGTACTTAAAAAATCAACCTCTTTCCATTGGTATATAGTAAAAAGTTAAATTCGTAGTACAGATTCTCTTACAGTCCCCAGATTACCACGTGGTCCAAGAGCGAGAGGACTACTTAGTCTTCTTAATAAATAAATTAAGCTGTGGTCACCAGCAATAAAGGAATAAGTAAATAGGAATCTAAGCAGACTTATTCCCTTATTGCTGGTAACCATAGAAATGGATTAATGTAGAAGTGATCAGTGCCGGATCAAGCTATTTCAGCGCCTGATGCAAATTTTGTAAATGGCGCCTAATGGTCAAATAAATCCATACCAAATGAAAAATGATCCCCAAACCAAATGATTCTGGCACAAATCCTGAAATTAAAAAAAATTAATTTCAAAATAATCATTATCCACTTTGGGGATTATTTGTTACGGGATTATTCTTCGCGACACGAAGTGTCTAGGGGCTTTGCTCTCCTATACAATATTCATTAAAAATAAATATTACTCCCCGATTTTATAAATCCAAGATTTGTGTGCATGCTTTGTGATTAATTTTATTACATAGCAGCAGGGGCGTATTTAGAGGGAGGCAAATGGGGAATGACTCGGATTGTACCCCTTTTTAATTACGTTTTAATTTCCCTCACTTATACTCAAAAACAAACAATTTCCCAGCTTTTCCTGACGAAATTTGTATAATTATTCTGTCTTCTGTAGGTATTCTAGAATAGTGGGAATTTTATTATATGTACTGGAAGGTGTTCGCCACCCCCCCCTCAGACCCTCTGGTTTACACTTTTGACTATAATTTCGACAGTTAGACAGTTAACTTTCAAAGTAACGCAAAAGTTGCTGTTAAACTGTGAGCAGTAAGGCACTTAAATAAATGTTTTTCCAAGCTTTAACATTGTAAATGCCAAAGGTTTAAATTTCCTTCATTTTGTTTACAATTGTAAAATTGTAAACCGGGGGGTCTGGGGGGTGTGGAACACCCTCCAGCACATATCGCAAGATTTCCAATCTTTTTGAATTCTCTATCTTCTCCAAGTATTCTAAAAGAGTGGAAATCCTGAGATATGTACTGGAGGGTGTTCCACACCCCCCAGACCCCCCGGTTTACAATTTTGACTTTATATTTTTAGAAAATGAACTCAAAATAAAAATTTTAAGTAAATTTGTGGTATGTAGTAAGTAAGTATTTATAGATAAATTTAAATAAAGTTAAGAATAATACAATATGTAGAAAATCAAAAATTCAACAAATCAAAAAAAAGACATAATTTTTTATAACAGATCTGAATTAAAAATATTTGAAAATAATATATGAAAAAATGCATAATACGATATACAAGGCCATTATTTAACGGAAATAAGACCTTATTTTACGGTGTAATAAGAGCCTTTATATAGTATTATACATTTTTTCATATTTTCAAATATTTTTAATCCAGACCTGTTATGTGATAATTGTGTCGGTATGGATTAATATTGGACAAATATTTTTAGTCCTAATCTTAGTTTAATATATTTTTTGGTTGGTAAAAAAATCCGACCAATCAGAGTGTTTCTTTTTTCACCAAAAAATGACACGCAGAAGCAGGAGAGTGCTGGGATTTTATGTACAGTAGAATCCGCTTAATGTGATCTCGGATAATGTTATCAGTCGGTTATTGTGATCATTTTTTTTGGAAACCGGCCACTTTCTCTTTCTTTGTTTTCTTCTATCTTGTTCTAATCCAAGTCTTCTAAAATTCACCTTTTTCTAAATTTCGCTAAGTGTTATCAGTTATCAGTTAATATTATTAAAATGACCTTGGCCCGAAGTGATCACATTAAGCGGATTCTACGGTATTAGGAATTAGTTAAAACTGACGCTAATGAAAGGATTAACGAGATTCTGTAAAATCTTTTGAAATGACACGCAGAAGCAAGAGCGTGCTGGGATTTTATGTATTAGGAATTGGTTAAAACTGACGCGCATGAGAGGATTAACGAAATTCTGTAAAATCTTTGATCTGTCCCTCCCAAAAGCATTTTCTAAATACGCCACCACATAGCAGCCTCTCTCTCTTTCAGAAGCAATACATTTATATGTTGTGGCAATAACTTTATACAATCAGTTGGATACTGGGGTACTCGGTACTACTCAGTGCGTATTGCTTAAACCCTAAACCTACAAATGTACTTATTCTCAAAAAATCATGGTCCCTTATTAAGTAGGTAAGATCAATCGCAGAACATAAGTATACACAAGTTTTCAATTTTTGAAACCGGGGGGTTTGGGGGGTGTGGAACACCCTCCAGTACACCTAAGCAAAATTGGTCCCAGAATCAAGTTTCCTGTAGATTTTTTTAAATGTCTTTTGTAGCCTAGATCCAGTAATACCCAGTGGAATCACAACTTTAAAACTGGAATCGAAATCTATTTGCTTGCTGTTTGGAATATGTTCGGTAGAATGTACACCTATTTGTGTACCCCCTATACCCCCCGGTTGTAAATACTGAAAACTTGCATATGTGCAAAAAAAAACGGAAAATTCGATCAGTTTTAATGATTCTTTTACAAATTCAGGGGACAACTCTTCTTCCAAATCAACTTTCTTGTTACAAATATTAACTTTTCGCCTCGCTAGTTTACCAGAGGGAATGTAAAGGTTAAAATAATTATATAAAAAATAATAAAATAGATAGGGCGGGGCATCCCCCGGAAGAGGTGCATAATGGGAGAAAACGGAGGTCATATTTGAATTCAGGAGGTTAATTTACATAAGAATCAGGAATGAGAAATGGTATCAGGGTTCAAAATATAAATTTGTTTTGAGGACCTCTGTTATCATTAGGTTACGTTCATTAATTACGGGAACGTTTAGGGGTGGAGGGGTCGGGCCGAATCTCACCCAATCTCACGTGGGTCTTGGTAAATATCACGTAATTTTTTTTTCGCATGATACTGTAAAATTGTTGTTTGTTGATAAACTAATAACAAATTTCCGAAAAACGCACTCGACCAATTTTCCAGATTAAGACATCAACATCAAAGTTCGAATTGAGTAGATAATTTTAGGAGCGGAAAATTAACAAGAGTTTGAGGATTGGATTGCATGTGGCGCTTGTTTCCGGCTGTTGTTATATTAAACGGATTACAAATATCACGGATCTTGGCTTGTTTTATTAAGTAGAACCGATCTACATACACTTCTTTCAAACATTTTTGTGATCTTGTCTTAACAGTTGTAGCTAATTATCATTACTTCAATATTCCAAGAAGTTTGCGGCAAAAGCGTTTATTTGCTTAACAAAAAGCTAAATGTCGGTAATAATTTCTTCTTAAAGATTGCAATCGCTTACTCTAATTACTAGAACGTATCTCTTTTTCTCTGTGCAGTGCTAATTAATAGAGATTTGTTTGTTTGTCTTTTTCTAGTTTTATAGGTCTGGTAAGGATTCGTTTCAAGGATTGTATACGTTCGAACGGAGAAAAATGTAATTAAATTTAAAGAATTTTCAGCGATTTTACGTAGTAAGTATTACTAACATAGAAGAAAATAATAAATTTATTTTATTTATTGCTTATATTTTATTTTCAATATTATAATTACGACTTTAATGACTGCACGATTAAGTTCTTTGTGTTAAGTTCATGCTCCTTCTGTTGAACTAATTTACCAGCACTTAATTCTGAACGACTAATTCTAGTAATTAAGTGTCTTGGAGAACTATCCGAGAACTAAGTTGAATGCGGGAAAGTCTGATGTGATTTCCACAGTTTCACAAATTACGATTTGATAGTATTTTAGGTAATGCATTTTGCAATTGACGAAATTTAACTTGGACGATTTTCAAAACCCTAGATATCTCGAGTTGGTGAGTTATACAGGATAATTAGGTAATTGGATTCTAAAATATTAAATTTCGTTTATATGCCAATTTCGTTTAAATGTTTCGACGTCTCGAAATTTTATCAGTAAACTTACATACCAAGTTAATCTGTGTTCTCCGTAGACTTTATGATGTAGTTTGTGGCATCTAAAACCTAAGTTGATGTATAAAGTAAATACAAAAGTATACCTTTACGTGTTTACTTTTAATAATACTTAAATTTAATGTTTGAGTACAAAATTTGTTAAAGAGCTAAATATTATTCCAACTTAACAAGTTGTCATATGATTTTTATAACTACATCGTAAATTTGTCCAAAACGTTAACGATATTATCGATTTGCATGTTGTTTTATATAATAAAAATATTTACAACTTGGGAAACTGTATCAATTTTTTATTTTGAAATTCTTACATACTTACTAGTACTACTGAATATTTCTGATCGCGATTTGTTTACTATAAAACTTTGCCAAGATTCGCTAGACCAACATTTCTGTTACATCTTGATAAACAAATGTTAAAGTTTTGAACTAATTCGGAAGTGTGGGCGAGAGCGTTCGTCCTTCTCTACGGCAAGTTTCAATATCCTTTGATTATGTTATTATCAAAAATATTGTATTGTACCTATAATAATTGTTATATTGTATAAAAAATGATTATTTTTGTTTATGTCTACAGCCTTGACGATGCGATGGTTAAGTATTGAAAACTTAAGTATGTACACTTCACCATACTAATTATAAGTAAATACATTAAATTAATCATCATTAATAAAATTGTTGGGACTGTTGACCTAACTCAATAATTATTATCAATGTAAAAAAACAATTTTTATTAATAGCTTGATAAAGCACGAACTCAAATTATTGTTGGTGATTAAGTTTACTGCTAATTATGAAGATATTACGTAAATATATTGTTTCTTTTAATAAATTGATATATCGATTTGAATTCCACGTTTGATGACCTTGTGACGTTAAGTGCGTATAATATGCCAATTTTTAAATTCCCAAAATTTTCAAAACAAGCTTCGAGATTCGTCCCCCCTCACCCTGAATTGTCGGAAGTCTTGGACGACGATGAAAGGTTTAGTTGGACGCTAAAATTGTAATTATTAAAATTTAATTTATTAACAATTAATTATAAGTTCGGCCATGTCTGTCTCGTAGAAAAATTATAACTTCGTGGTATTTCACTATTTAAAATTTAAACAATGTGATGTATTTCCAAATTGTTGACTACCTTATAATAAAAAAAATAATCGTAGCAACAATAATATGTTTTTCTAATCCAGTTATTTGTGGATATAAGCAAAGAATTATTTATATAATGTACAATACTGTTTTTGATGTTTGATTATACATTTTTTAAAATGCATTTTGCATTTGTAATAAAAATGAACTTTTACATTTTCAGAGCTAATACATTATCTATGTATTGTGGTGTTTCAAGCATCAAATTTGATTTTTTTATATTATTGCGAAGAATTTGTTTATTTTGTTAATTTTTGTAAATTTATTTAATTTTGTAAATAATTTTTGAATTTGAAATGAAGCGCGTAATATTTTGAGTTGGTTAAGAATTTTTGTTAGGGAAGGGGCTTTTTGCCGAGCGGATGTATTCCACCGCGCTCTGGAAATTTTTGAGTATTTTGGCCAGTTTTTGGCATGTTTTGCTAGATTGGTTTGAAATTGTGTGGATTGATTTATTTAAGTAAATAAATTATTAATATTTTTGGTAAGAGAATTTATTAATTCGCTTTGAGTGTGTGATTTCGAGATTGGATCCGTTACTCATTGGTGAGAAAATTTGATTTTTTGGATTTGGATGTTGGAGATTTTTAATTGTTGTAAATTTGGGAAATTGTAAATTAAAATTTAAAAATATCGTTCAAGGGAACGCATACGTTGAAAAGATTACGAGGTCTTGCGGCTTATCGCTACATGAACGAAGACGATTTTTCCATTTTATACCAAGTTAAAAATTGCAATTTGCGTTAAGAATAATTTAAAATTATTTTATTTGGAGAACCGAGGATATTATTGGAAAATACATTGGCGCCAGAACGTGGGGAGAAACTACATCTTATTTGGCGCATGCAACGTGGGGCTTACAAAAAAATCACATTTTTGGAACTCGTCTTTGACCCGGGGATAGTTTCGCATGTTCTTGGTGGAATATTCAAGTAATTGGAAATGAAAATGGAACAAAAATCAGGTGGGGTGACTATGGATGATATTAATATGACACAATCATTTAAAGCTACAAATCAATCAATCAATTTAAAATAGTGGTGATCAATTAAGGAAAGAATTAAAAAGCAATAGCGAAGAAATAAAAAGTGAAATTAAAGAGGAAATAAAAAATACTAGAATGTCGTTGGAAAGAAAAATAGAGGAGGGGGTTAAAAGGTTTGAAAATATGGTTTCTAAAAACGAAAACTTAAATTTTGAAGAAGAAAAATTTGATGTTAGTTCGAAAAATGAAGATTTGGTAATTGGAAATGAAATGGGAAATTTAAATAATTTGGTTATTTTGGAAAATTTAAATTTTAAAGAAGAAAATTTTGATATTATTTTGGAAAACAAAGATTTGGATTGTGAAGACGAAAATGAAAGTTTTAAAAATTTAAATAATAAAAAATTAAGTAATTTGGAGAAGAATAATATTAAATTTAAAAATGAAAACTTACCTAAAATATTAAAAAATGGAAATGAAATTTTGGACATTAAAAATAAAATTTTGGATTGTAAAATTGGAATTTTGGAGATAGATTATAAAAGCAAAAAATAGAATAACGGAAAAAAAAATGAAAGTAGTGCCGAAAATGAAGATAAATTGGAGATGGAAAGATTGGAGGAGACAAGGATAAAAATTTCTAAATTCAAGGATGGACATACAGTTCCAATTCAAACAAAGATCTGAAGGAGGAAGTGGAAGTTTAACATTTTTATTATAGTCGTGCTTTTCAGAAGAGAGCATCCGTTTTCGCCAAGGATTGTGTTGTGGAAGTCCATTAGATGGAAGAAAATGAAGAGACGGTTTGAAACACAACATAGGGAGAAGATTTTTTTTAACCACCGTTCGTTCGACGCTGACAAAGAAAAATCGGAGAAGAAAAGATGTGGTGTTTCAAACATCAAATTTGATTTTTTTATATTATTGCGAAGAATTTGTTTATTTTATTAATTTTTGTAAATTTATTTAATTTTGTAAATAATTTTTGAATTTGAAATGAAGCGCGTAATATTTTGAGTTGGTTAGGAATTTTTGTTAGAGAAGGGGCTTTTTGCCGACACGGGTATCGAGAGCGGATGTATTCCGCCGCGCTCTCGAAATTTTTGAGTATTTTGGCCAGTTTTTGGCATGTTTTGCTAGATTGATTTGAAATTGTGTGGATTGATTTATTTAAGTAAATAAATTATTAATATTTTTGGTAAGAGAATTTATTATTTCGATTTGAGTGTGTGATTTCGAGATTGGATCCGTTACTCATTGGTGAGAAAATTTGATTTTTTGGATTTGGATGTTGGAGATTTTTAATTATTGTAAATTTGGAAAGTTGAAAATTCGTTCGGAGGAACGTGTGTTTGAAGCGATAGTGTGGCTTGGCGGGTTATCACCACATGAAGGTGGACGCTGATTTTCCATTTTATAAAATTGAAATTAAGAATTGCATTTACGCGGATATTTTTTTAAAACACCTGAGCTAGCCGGAGCAAAACAGAAGTGTAGGGGTGGTTTTGTGGAAAATTTGTTTTTTTCACAAAATATCATTGCAGTATGTATATGTAAGATACACCCTTAATTTGCCTTTAAGTACAAACAGTTCAGTAACCACGTCGAAAAAAGGGGTCTAGCTTGCAAATTTCTGATGTAAAAGATTGAAAACTGATTCCTATATAATTTTGGTCGTAGAATCCGAATTTGAGGTTTGCGAACAAAGTTTCCTTGTGCCAAAGCCGCCATATTGAAAAAACATTGTCAAATCAAGTTTTTTTGTAAAAATTTTAAAATTTTGGGCAACCTATTGATTTTTCGCAAAAATGAAATGTATCATCGAAAAAAGTAGATAAAATTTCCTACAAAGTGACATTTTGTAACACACGCAATCTCGTGTTTTTGCAAAAAAATCAAAATTTTGGACACCCTATTGATTTTTAGAAAAAATGAATCAAATGAATCAAAAAGTAGATAAAATTTCCAGGTAATTTGTCAGGTAAAACTACCTGGTTACTGGACTAAAAACAAATTTTTGTACATTGGATTTTCTTTTAAGAAATTTTTGTAAGATTTTCCCGCATTTTCTCCTGAATTGCCTTAATAAATTTCCTTACCGAAGAAGTGCTAAAAAGCTCATCTATAGATTATATAGTATATACTTAAGATTTCCTAATTTCCTTGAATTATCAAAAAAAATCAAAAAAGATTTAATTTTCCCAGATTTTCCCAGAAACTTTCACATTTCTAGTCCCCTCCTTCCTCTTTCTATTATAGCAAACCAAGGGGTAAATATCTCAAAATAATTAAATAATTTTGTACACAGGACTGGGAATTTCCGATTTCCATATAATTCCAAAGATTCTCAAAGAATTCCAATGATTTCCAACAAGGAGGTGATAACCTTCATGACTCAAGAAAATCTACAGAATTTTGTTAAAATTTGAAAAATATACCTAAATTCTTATCAAAAAAATTTGTGTATACCCTCTTCCAGTCTTGTTTATCTCCTTCATGAATTTTTCCTGAATCTGCTCCTGTGTACAAGTGAAAGAAAATTTGAGGAAATCACATAAGAAATATTACATTAAAAATACATAGATAAGTTTTTTTTGTTTTTTCAATTCTCTAAGATTTTCTTGGCTTTTATAAGATTTTCTAAATTTCTTAAAATATCCTAATATTTTCTACAATTTCCATTTCACAAGATGTTCTAAGATCCTGAAATTTTCTAGATTTTTCTAAGATTTCTTTGGAATTCCTAAGATTTTCTTGATATTCCTATTTGATTCTAAGGTTTTTTAGAATTTTCTGAGATTGTCTAAATTTTCTATTTCTAACATTTTTTTGTTTTTTTTGGATTACCTTTCACTTGTACACCAGATTTTACCTCGATTTTTACTAAGTGGAAAACCAACTGAAAATCATCATATACAAAACTAAAAGAAAATTTGAGTAAATCTTCAAATTTTTGAGATTTCCTTGGTTTCAAACTTTTCGAAATTTCTTAAGACCACATTTTTTCGGATTTCCCAGTTGGTGGAAAACCAACATGAAATTGTTATATACAAAACTAAAGGGAAATTTGAAGAAAATTTTGTTGTGAAGAAAATTTTTTCAAATTTCTGAGGTTTCTTTGGATTAAAATTTTTCAAGATTGCTTAAAACACTACATTTTTTCGGATTTTCCATTTCCTAGAATTTGCTAAGATTTTCTGAAATTTCTTTGCATTTCTCTAAGATAAAACAGTTTGAATATCATTATGATTATTTAAAAAATCGTTGAGTCAGAGGTCAGTAAGAACAAATATAAATAAGTTGTCCGACGTTTCGGGTTTTTTATTGACCCATTCTCAAGGCTAAAAATATACAAACAAAAATATAAGAAATTAATTAAGAAAACACATGAAAAAAACTTTACATAAAATCAAAAATCAAAAATTAAGAAATACAAAAATTAAAATTAAAATACAAGAAACGATCTAACCATTCCTCTGGGTTAGACTGGTTTTTGTATTTGAATTTGAACAAAACACCACGTGGCTGGTTGAAGCGTGGTCAAACACTGCCAAAACGGAGGGATGTCACCTTTTACTTCGAAATTTTTCTATTTGGGTTAGTATTATTTCATCTATAAACTTTTGTTTTTTCAATTTTTAATTATTTCTTTCTATTGTTAATATTTTTGAATTTTATATTTCAATTTTTGTATTTTGTTTTTTGTATTTCAATTTTTATTTTTGTATTTCTTAATTTTTGATTTTTGATTTTATGTAAAGTTTTTTTCATGTGTTTTCTTATATTTTTAGCCTTGAAAATGGGTCAATAAAGAACCCGAAACGTCGGACAACTTATTTATATTTGTTCTTACTGACCTCTGACTCAACTATTTTTTAAGATATCCTAGAAATTTCTACGTTTTCTTAGATTTTCCTTTTCCTCAAATTTTTTTTGAATTTCTTTTTATTTCCATGGATATTTGAGATATTTTAAGATTCTAAAACTCATTGTTATTTTATTTTTCTAATTTTTCTAAGGATTTCTTTGACGAGTTTTTCCAGGGTTGTTGCTGGAAAACCGAGAGAGAATCACTGGGGAAATTGTGATATACAAAAGTGAAAGAAAATCTTATAAGATTACTCGATGTGAGCATTATTTTTTTAGCTTTTTCAATTTTGTGAGATTTCCTTGTATTTCCTAAGATATTCTATATTAATTTCCTGAAATATTCTAGAATTTTCTAAATTTCCTCGAATTTTCCATTTTCTAAGTTTGCCCGGCAAGAGCTGTTGGAAGGAGAAAACCAACAAAATTTACTAAATTTTTTTAAATACCTACCAAAATTCTGAACCCTCCCCCTCCAACCACATTTACCCCTTTCATGAACTTTTCCTAGATCCGCCCTTGATTTCCAAACTACTTCCAATCTAATTTCTATAATTTTCAAAGATTCCAGAGATTTCCACGGGATTGCAAAGAATTCCAAGGGAATTCCAAACATGTGTATGTACACATACTTTTCGAGATATTTACCCCTTGTAGCGAACTTCGAGTCGCCGCCGCTGGTTCTTTGTCAATTATTTGCTTTGTCAGTTTGATCCTTTGGAAGGATTCCCAATGGAACCGCTAATAGTACTTCTTTAACTTCTGATAGCAGTATTACATTGCCTCTTATCGCCGGCAGAAGAACACTAAACTACATATGTTATACTTTAAATATAGATATCTTGTGAATTTCTACCTGCATACTCTTTGTTTATACGAATATTTTTTACATCTTCTCATTACAGGAAATTACAATTTTTCTTTCAATCGGTTCAAATTCGGAGCGGAGGGGAGTCTGGCGGGACTAACCCTCGTCTCCAGTGCACGAATTTTTTCATTTCTATACCAAAGCTGAATAGTTAAGCAAAAAATTGTAAATGTAGAGAAAAAGTTGGTAATAAATTCTGCCGATAACCACAGTCGCCTACTACTTATAAGGTCGAGGTGACCCGACGCCGCCTACCCTTATTTCATCAATCCCGAGAGGTAAATATTTCAAACATTTTGTGTACACTTGTTTGGAATTCTCTTCGAAATCCTTTGGAAATCTCTGGAATTTTTGGAAATCTCTAGAATTCTTTGTACACAGGACTCGGAATTCCAATGATTTCCATGGAATTCTAAAGATTCTCAAAAAATTCTAATGATTTCCAACAATAGGGAGGTAACGGAATAACTTCCCCCGCCCCCTCCCATGACCCATCAAAACCTACAAAGTTACTGAAGTTTGTTAAAACTTAAAAATTATATCTAAATTCTTATAAAAAAAATACGGATTTACCCTCCCCAGCCTCACCCATGAATTTCTCCTGAATCTTCTCTTGTGTACAACTGATGGGAAATTTGAGGAAGTCTTAATAAGAAATAGAAAATACTAGGAAATTAGAAAATCTTAAGAATACTATAGATGAGCTTGTTTATTTTTTCGATTTTCTAGGATATTTTAAGAAATCTGGAATATCCTAGAATTATCTACATTTTCTGGAATTTTCAATTTCCCAAGATGTTCTAAGATCCTGAAACTCTAGATTTTTCTGAGATTTCTTTGAATTTTGGAATTTCTTGACATTTTTCCGGTTTTCTAAAAAAAAATTTCATTTCACTTGTACTCCAGATCTTCCCTTCGATTTTAACTAAGTGAAAAACCAACTGGAAATCGTCACATACAAAAGTAATAGAAAATTAAAAAAAAAATTAATTTCCTTTGATATTCTTCTTTCTCAAGAATTTCTTGAATTTCTTAAAATTTTCTAGGATTTTTACATTATTTGGATTTCCTATTTATTGAAATGTCTTAGATTATCTTGAAATTCTTAAATATTTTGGAATTTTCTCGGATATATTCAGATTTCTCTTCACTAGTACACCAGAGTTTTTTGATGATTTCTCCGTAGTTTGTTTCTGGAAAACTGAAAACTGGAAAATCAACAAAATCTACAAAAATTTTTTTTATTTCAAAAATATACCTAAATTCTTACCAAAAAATATACCCCTTCCTCACTACTCCTTGTTTACCCTCTCTATAAAGTTTGCCTGGATCCTTCTTTGATTTCCAAACTAGTTCCAATCTAAAAATTTTCTGTGATTTCAAAGAAATTCCAGAGACTTCCAAGGAAATTCCAAATAAGTGTACACAAAATTTTCGAGATGTTTACACCTTGATCTATTGCTATAAAAGAATACATATGTATACGGGAAGAATATGTTAAAGCCAATTTCTGTTGGGACATTTGTGTGTAATCTAAAAAAATTTATAAGCTGATTCCAAAGTTATTATGCGCAAAAAATCATTGGAATTCTTTGGAATTCCTGGGAAATCGTTGAAATTCTCGGAAATCATTGGAATTCCTAGGAAATCGTTGGAAATCTCTGGAATTCCAAGTTTTGTGTACAAAAATTTTACTGGATAATTTACCCCTTGATCAATCCCATAAGGTAGAAGCTTTTGTACTTTTATAAATCTACACCGTAAGTCAGAGCAGTGGCGTAACAAGCAGGTAAGGAACCCGTGTGCGAAGTTGTTAACGGGGCTCTGCTTCATAAAAGACAAAAACAATTTTGTATACAAAACTCGGAATTCCGAAGATTTCCATGCAATTCTAGTGATTTCCAAGGAATTCCTTTCAAATAAAAGCTGTTATAAAGACTAGTAACTACCCCCCCCCTTATTTAATTTTATTAAAATTTGATAATTATACCTTAATTCTTATCAAAAAATAATATATAGATGAGTTTTTCTATTTTTCAATTTTCTGAGATTTCCTTGATTTTTCTAACATTGTCCTATCCTAGGATCTTAAGATTTTTTTAAGAAATTTTTTTGGATATTTTTCTAAGATTTTCTAGAATTTTCTATTTCCTTTAATTTTTTAAATTTCCTAAAATTGTAAAATTAATGAGATTTTTTGATTTCTTAAAATTTTTTCGGATTTCTTCAAAGTTCCCGCTCTTTTTTTACCAAGTAGAAAAACGATGGAGAAATTGTCATATGCAAAACTAAAAGGAAATCAGCGGAAATTTAAGGAAATCTAGAATATTATAGATATAGACTATTCCTTTTTGATTTTTCCATTTTCTGAGATTTCATTGGCTTTAAACTTTTCTGGATTTTTCCAAATAACTTAAGATACCTTAGAATTTTCCATTTCGTATAATATTCTAAGATTTTCTCGAGTTTCCTGAGATTTTCTTGAAATTTCTATGGATTTCTTGAGATTTTCAATATTTCTACAAATTTTCTAAAAATCTGTTTCTTGAGATGTCTTGGAATTTTCCAGAATTTCTTCAGATTTCCCTTCACTAGTACACACAATTTTTCCGTCGATTTTTCCTTAGTTTTGTACTAACTGGAAAACCGAAGGAAAAATCGTGATATACGAAAGTGAAAAGAAATCCAATCAAATTTTAGGGTATCTTAGTGAAACTTTAGAATACTATTTTCTTCCCAAGGAAATCTTAGGAAAATTCATAGATTAATTTTTTTATTTCCTTTTTCAAGTTTCTGAGATTTCCTTGGCTATTGATTGGCTATCCTAAGATTTTCTAGAATATTCTAAATTTCCTCTTTTCTAAGAATGCCAGGCAAAGGCAGATATTATAGCGGGATATCAATCCCCAATTGGGGGCCCTTTTAGCCGGGGGCCCGCGTGCGTCGCACCCACCGCACCCCGGTAGTTCCGCCACTGAGTCAGAGCCATCTGAAATTGTTAGTAATAATTTAGACTCAGAAATCGGGAAACTCTAGGGCGGAGGATTTACACAATTTTTCTTTTCGACTACTGAAATATTTAATTTTAAAGATGTAAACTTCGGTTTACAGTTGGTTCTATGATAAGCGTAATAAATTCTCGCGAACAATAACAAATTTATGGAAAAAATTAACACAACACATAAATTATTCTTCAAAATACTGCATATTTTAAATAAAAATATAATAAATTTTTTATGTAGGTATTGTAGTGATGTGTTTCGTTATCTTTCGCATGAATTCATTGTTTTCTTACAGTAAAACTTTGATGTTACCATATGTTTTACATAATATTTTTGTTGTTTTTGTATAATTTACAAAATTTTGATAAGTTTTCGAATCAAAATGCTAATATAACATAAGAAAACAAAATTTTCCACAGTTGCTTACGTTACTCGTAAATACTTCAATATTTTGGTTATTTTTCAGAATTGCTCCCCGCCCCCATTAAATTATAAACAATTCTTCTATTTGTAATGAACTAAAAATAAATAATTTCATCGTAGGTTTTTGGATTTGTAAATTATATTTTAAAAGCTGTAAAACTTTCGGAAGTACCTAAGTGTTTGTCTAAAAAAAAAATTAAATTGTAAGGAAGTTTTAAGTAAATTCCAGTAATAACTGTCGGCTTCTGCTACCAAGAGTAATGTAATTTTACTACTTTTTACCAAAACGCCAAAATGTGAGTACTGTTATGAATTTAAAAAAATTAAATTGTTCTGTCAAGGTCGTGGGAGTTGACAATAATTTAAGCATTAAGCATTAATTCAAATTTCTAAACGTGTTTTTAATTGAGAACCTCTAATTGTTGATATCATCTTGATATAATAATATGCATTAAATAATATTGTATTGATGTTCAGGTTTCACGCTGGGTTTTTGAATGAAGGGTAGACGAAATGATATTGTGTGGGTGAAACTAGTCAGGGTTAGTAGATAAAAAATTTTAAAAGCCCTACCAACCAGTTTTTCATATAATGATATATCATGTACTTGAGGGATCATTTTAAAAGCAAAGACTCTTCAGAAACTCCTTCCAACTGTTACGAGAGTGGGTTCTTTAATTTCAAGATTTTTTTAATTACTACAATAAAACTTTTAGACCTTAATTATGGGTGAACTACCTGTGTATTATGTATTTCAAAATTTGAACTCTTCTTGTTTGTTTGTTTGTTTACTCACAAACTTCTGCACTGAGGGTGAAGTACTATGTTATTATGTACCGAATGTACTCGTATATATACTTTATGGAAATTTTTGCGGTTCAAAGAAACATAAAAATGTAATAAACTTGAAAATATTTTTAATCGAGACAATGAACTCTTACCAAAATGTTTAGCTAATGTGAAGTTGTAACGTAACGTGTAACATGTTAACTTTAATAAAGCAGCATAAATGACACTGCTAACAAATTTAACAATGAATAAACTAATATGTCGTGCCACGAAGTATTTCAGTTTAATCCATAAATAATTAAACAATTCCAAAAACAATTGTGTGATTCATTTTCATATGAAAGTAAAAGTTTAGTGGTTTGATAAAGCTATCAGCTATAACAGCTAATGTAGAATATTTTTTCAACTGGAAAATACAAGGATTGTTCAGAATACCTACTCCTTTTGCTCACCAAAAAATGATAATGAAATAGAAAAATTTACGGTAATTAATATAGCAGTTTGCCCAGAAGCTGTAATCCATATGCATATGCATATTAAATTTATGTTCTCGTCTACGCACCTGCACACACCTCCCATTTACATTAATATTAATAGATTACACAATTTTTTGTTTTACAGAAAAGGTTGCTCGTCCAAACAACCATTTCATTGACAGTGTATTTCACAAAAAAATTAAGGTAGGACAACCCTGTCTTGAAAATGTTACCTGAACCTACAGCCCGATGTTTGCGGTGTCGATCGAGCAAACACTGAAAGATTTCTCATCGTAAATTTACTTTGTTGCTTTGATCCACAATAATACTCATATGGAACATGGAACGAGGTATAATGTGGCACAGTGAAATTGTGAAGTGTACTCCCCAGTGGGTGCAGGCGAACAAAATAAACCAAACAAATATTCAGGATCTTCCACATCCACTCCCTCTCAAAATTTAATCGTTTCACTATATTGTTGTTAAGGTTAACAGTCATTATGAAGACCTTTCGATGCGGTTGTCCCTTCATCTTACCAATAGGTCCACTCGGTATTGAGTTATGGTTATAGCTTTAGATTTTTGGTTAGGAAGAAGCAGATGTGGCGATGAATCGTAATTAGGGGTTGCCGATAACTTCTAACGTGGTGGTGTGCAGTTTCAATTTACCCTCATTTCACAGGTGCTTCTAAATTACAAAACCAAATTTTATGCTCTGCAGTTAAAAACAATATTCGTACACAAATTCAAGTCGGTCTAACTGACAGTTTCGATCTTGTCGTGGGTAATAGAGCTTACTGAAAGTGGCAGGTTCAAGCAACTTTTAATACGATTTTTTACCTAGAAGTAAAAACCAGTAGTCAAATTACTCGTAAATCTCCTTCATTACATATTTTTAAGTAAAATTACCACTTTTTGTATGAACAACCGCAAAATATAATTATTGCCACCGCAATGGACCATTTTGCTTAAAAAATAACCGAGAAATTAAATTAAAAAAAAACAGCTGGAGAGGCATCGGCAATCAAAAAATGAACTTTAATAATAATAATTATGCTGGTATCGTTTCTTCAAGCTTTGTTAATTTTTAATTTCGATAACAAATCCAATAAAACGGAAATGAATTTTAAGTGCAATCAATTTTCGGTCATTACGGGTGATAAATAATCTTTAATTTGGAAATAATTATTTTGTCCATATGGGAAGCGTAGTCTAAAATATAATCTTCGGTTTGAAAATTCCCACAATTAAATCAATGAGTGCGCACAATCAAGAGATCAGGTGGAGAGTACCTGCTCGCAATAATTCTATAAATAAAAACTGATTAAACAGCATTAGATGGATCAATTTATGTTCTAATTATTGTCATCTTATTCGAAACTCGTAGGAAGACGACAAAAAGCTTGTGCAAGTTCTGTCAAGATTGTTTGTTACCGTAATAGACTCGCGAGGACGCATCTTTGACAGGTGAATTCAAAAAGTTGTACAACAAGCAAAAACATGCCTAAGGTTGCCGTTCTTGTGCGTTGACATTCCCAAAGAAAAACCAGTCCAAGATCGAGATATGGGAGCAGAATAAAATAATATATGCCAGTCGGTTATGTCGTCACTGGTCGCCCAGCGTCCACTTTAAAGCGATGAAGACGCTAGATAAGTGGACACACGTTGTATTTTAATGTCAGCAAAATATCGGTTTCAGTTTGAAAGAAATTTATATGCGTCGATTGTATTTAAATTTAAAAAACAGAGTAACATAAATCAAATGTCGTTCTCACTCTCAATTATTTTCAAATAAAACCAAGGAAATACCGTAATTATTTAAATCTTCTTCACGAAGCGATCCAAATCGCTACCCCCTATCGTCAGAGTTGTACTTACCAACAGACAACTCAACATTCTCTAGCTGGGTCTAGCATTTTTGAGTCCGATGCCGTATACACAATCTAGAACTCGATTTCCAGAAGTTGCGCGGAACTGTAAAGCACGGAGGCAGGAATGTGATTGTTTGGGGCTGTATTTTCCCCGCGGGAGTGGGTAACTTTATCGTAATAGACGGTATTATGAGCAAGTTGAAGTATTTGCAGCTTTTGCGGGACAATTTAGTGACAAGTATGGCAAAAATTGCGGGTCTAGAATTTAGAATCTTAAATATAAATCACATTTAGTTTGTTATACAAGAAATATAATTTTTTATGAAATTGACAAAACTGATGTTACTGTGTCCGAGTCACTCACTCTATAGGTATAATAAAACCGTGTAAATCGCCAGTCTGGAGTTAATACTTGAGAAACCTATAATAAAAACTAACTTTGTTTGTGCAGCAGTTTGAAATGTTTTAAAATGTAAATTCTAGCCTGACTGATATTTTTGTCACCTTTGCATTTTTGATCACGTTTGCCATGCACTGTATAATACAAACATTATAATTTATTAATAAAGTTGTAAGTTATCCGGATCTTGCACAGGTATTAATAAAACACTAACTTTTAAGTTATGAAGGAAGACAGCAGTAGGTACAATTATAATTTATTCTTCTTTGATGAACTTTTTTATTAATCGATATTTTCCGTTCCCTTTAATTTCTTTAACTTTTATTTTTATTATTTAGAGCTAACATAATATTTTGACGTTTTTCTTTCTATGAAGATATTTTCCAACCCATGTAATAGGCCGGCTTCGTTGTATACTGACGTGAAAATTGACTTTAATATTTGATGAGCGTCTTCAACATGATTATTACATTTGATAGCTGCATTACTGAGCAGGAAAGTATGATGTATGTAAATGTTACACCTTGTAATTTGCAAATGAAACAAATCATATATTTACAAATATAAGAAACGTTATACGTATTTTTATATTCCCTCATATTGAGATCCCTTATGATTTGGTCTATAATTTATTTATATCCTGTCACATCAACAAGGACTGCGGTTATTTTTTGTATTTTTTAATATGGCCGATATTTACCTATCTGTTAGTTAATAAAATATTATGCATAAATTATAAACTTTATAATTTATTCTTCTGTGATGAGTTTTTCATCAGTCAATATTTTCCGTTCCCTTTAATTTGTTTAAATTTTATTTCTTAGTATTTCGAGTTAACTCGATGTTCTGACATTTTCCTATCTTGACTTGACAAATAATTTTTAATTCAATATGATTTTTAAATTTGATACTACAGTATTACACAGAACTGTAATGTGTGTAACTATTATACCTTGTAATTTTCAAGACAGGAGTCATACATTTACAAAGCGGAAATAGGCTATATTTTTATAGCCAGTCGTATTGAAAACCTCTTATTAAAATCAAAGTTTCCGTTTGGTCTGTAATTTATTTTTTGTTTATATAATATGCAGTACATACATCCAATATTTTGTACAAACCAAGATTTACATGTGAATTCTGAAACAGAAACAATGTTCCATCTTTTGGACTTTCCACAATCTCCGAATATCAAGAACATAGGAACAGCTTATACCAATCTAAGGAAATGTTGCTGTAAATTAGGGTACAGAAAACTTGGAAGTTTTCTCTGTTTTTCCACTATTTATGTCTAGAAACAGGGCCGGATCGAGCTATTTCATGGAACATGGAGTCTCTATTACGTACAATAATTGATGTTGTTTTGATTTTAATTCCAAATTATTTTATCGTAAAACAGCGGTGAAATGATAATTCACAAAATAAAATACCAAAAGCATGCAAATGTTTAGTTTTAAACAAAACTTTCTATACCAACTATACGTTTTAGATTAACTTAATATTTGTCCGCGTGGTGGCGTTTCTTTAATGTAAATGGCGAATAATCGAAGAAAAAAAAAGTTTATTATTTGGGAGTGTTTGGAGGAGGATGAGGGAGACTAGAAGCTGGAATACGTAGAAAATAAGTGAAAAAGACTTTCGGTTACTGTTCGTTAAATAACTCCAAAAATTTGACTTTTTTCTATATACCATTGGAAAGAGGACAATTTTTTAAAGAATACGATTTTGCGGATTATCCAATAGTTCTCGAGAAAACGGGATTTGAAAATCGAAATTTTCCAATAGAAATTGCAAGTCATGGATTTTCTGTTGAAAACGCTCTAATATAATCTTAGTCTTAGGGGTAAATATCTCGAAAATTTGGAATTCCCTTGGAAATCTCTGAAATTCTTTGGAAATCATAGAAATTCCTTAGATTGAAATTAGTTTGAAAATCAAGAGCGGATCTAGACAAAGTTCATGTAGGGGGTAAATGAGGTCTGTGAGGAGAGGGTAAATAAATATATTTTGATAAGAATTTAGGTTTATTTTTAAAATTTAAAATTTTTTTTGTAGATTTTGTTGGTTTTTGTCATCAATCTCAAGGCGGAGCTTTAGAATATTAGAAAATTTCAAGAAATCCATGAAAATCCAACGAAATATCAGAAAACTCAAAGAAATATTTGAAAATCCAAAGAAATTTCAAAAAATTTCGGGATGTTAGAAATTCTAAGAAATGAGGAATCCGAAAAAATGTAGAAAATTCTAAGATATTTTAAGAAATCTTAAAAAATCTTCTTCTTCTTCCTTTCAGGGTTTAGGCTCTGTTGCCTGTTCCGACCTCACAAGTCTCGCCAACGCTTTTTCGGACGTCCAATATCTCTTTTTCTATTAGGGTTGTAAGATAGTATTTTCTTTGGAATTCTTAATCTTGGAAAATCTTAATAAAGACAAAGAAATCTCAAAAAATAAAAAATAAAGAAAATAAATAAAGCACATCTATGTTATAGTATTCTTAAGATTTTCTTGTTTTTCCTTTTTTTAGTACTTCTTGGGATTTTCTCAAATTTCCCTTCACTTGTATACAATAGCAGATTCAAGAAAAATTCATGGAGGTAAGTGAGGCTGACTGGGAAAGGGTAATACATAATTTTTGATAAGAATTTAGGTATATTTTCAAACCCCGTTACCTCCCCCTTGTTGGAAATCATTGGAATTCTTTGGAATTCCATGGAAATCATGGGAATTCCGAGTCCTGTGTGAAAAATTATTTCGAAATATTTAATCCAAAAAATTTTCAAAGTCAAAAGTTCAAAAGTGCCTCCGGCACTCTATGCTTTGCATGCCATTCAGCTACGCTACACGCGTGTCGTACCACGCCGAGGTAGGGCCTTGTAAGTAGTTGAAGTGGATTGATTTCAGAGATGTTGTTGGCGAGGTAAGCGCGAGCCAAAACGACCCGGAGCACCCGGAGCGTAGCGAAAGGCTGCGTAAGGTCAGATTTGGCTGGCACAACCACGGCATATCAGGGATCCATCGTAAAATGAATTAATTAAATTAAATTAATTTGGCTCTTTCCCTTAATTTATGTATGCGATTTTAGATGTAAAATTGTTTTCCAGACCAGTGCTATCATTAGTTATTTTACTTTACCAATTAAATCAAAATATATATTACTAATTCTAATTTTAGCGCCTTCTGAGCTTTGGCGCTGGGTACGGCGGCTCCATTGCACCATGGTTTATCCGGCTCTGTCTAGGAATTCAAATGACTTCCGAAGGATTTACTACATACAGTGATTTCCAATGAATTTCCAATTTTCCAAGCGTCCAGTAATTACTACTGTAATAATTTCTTGTCAATTGATTACTATAAAACTATAAGGCCGATTAAATATTATGTTTGAACCCGTAAAATACATCTTGTTAATAATTTTAGTGCAAAATTTCTGTACAAATAGACAATATCCTTAACTTGACACTTTTCGGACTCTGTGGACTCATCTGGATTAGGGCTCCCACGAAAATGGACAACTCCGGTACTGCCCACTGCAATTAAATTCTATTGGCTGTTGTAAACGATTGTTTTCCCAAACCTTTGCCCAGTGAAGTGAAAACGCAAATTTGATGTTAATTTTAACATTTCGACGGTATTTACGGCATTTAACTTGAAAAAAAAACCGCGAAGAGTAGAATAGTTAAACGATTAGTGCGAGTACTTCAAGAAAACTTCAATCTGCAAATTGTTAGCACTCTAACGTTAAAGCTGCAACTTTCACAATTACATTCAAGTATATCAGGCTTTTAGATAATGTGTTTTGGAGCAAAAAGTAATTTGTACGTTGGTATATCGTTCTCTGTTGAACTAGGAGGAAGGTTTAAGGTGAAATGTTTACGTGAGTAAATTTAGCTTCGACGTATTCAATAACTGTGATCCCTAATTGGAGTCCCCAGATTTTAATAAACATAAAACACATTTAAGTTCATTTCCATTAAATTTAATAAGGGCACTTAGTACTTATATGCGCTTTTGTATGCACCGAGGGAAATTAAACTGTACGACCTTTTAATTCACACAAATTTTATCAACTTTCGAACGACCAATTTGTTAGTTTAGTAAATAACATATCTATTTTATGTATTCCAATAAAAAACTCAAACGTTTAATTTTAAATGTGGTAGCCGTTTGAAAAGAAATCGTTTTTTTTGTACGGTTGCCAGATTTGTTTCACTACACATTGCACCCTGCTGGATATTAAAAATGTCACTGACTTCAAAGAGCCGCTTGTTTTTAATATCGTATGGCAAATTGTTTGAAGCCAATTTTTTAAAAGGAAAGTATGGGCGATTCGTCTTTCCACAAGCTGTAAAATCTTTTTATCTTCTTTTTTTGATATATGCCATTACATGTTGATTTTTATGTACAAATGTATTGTAAAAATTGAAATACTGCACTAACAAGTATGACTTTTTAATTAAGAAATTTTTATGGCCGCTATTAATTTATTTTCCTAACTTTTTGACATTTACGATTACCTACTTATTTTCTTTCTACATTTATGGCAATAAGTTGTAAAATATAAGTTAATTACGAATATTGCAAAAAAATGAGGACATAAGTAATCGTTACAAAGGTGATAAAAATGCAAATCTTTTTGACTTTATGGTCCAACATTGTGGGTGTTCTTCTCATGTATTTCCAAATTCTTTTCGATACTTACACACTTTTCACGCCAAGACACATAACTTTTGCTTTCCAAAATTTTGTTCTTTAAACTTAATATGGACCAATAACAGTTTTAGAGAATTTTCCTAATATCAGCACAAAATCAGAATTTTGTTTTAAATTTTCTAAACTCCCCACGTAGATAAAGGTAATATTAATGACTAGAGCTCAGATTTTATGCTTTTGCATGTTCTTTAATATTAATATGCCAAAGATTCGTTATGAAATCTGGACAAATTACGTAAAAACGAATCCGAAAAACTGCTTGTCAAAATGCATATTTTGCATATTTTCAACATTTGATGCATATTTGTGCAAATAATGCACATTTGGGCATATTTGGGCCACTTTTGGTGTTTTTTGAAAAATTTTAATAAAGAAAATAAAAAATTATTATTAAATTTACCAATTTAAGCAATTATTTTATTTAATTTTTATAATTTTTTAAATAAAAAATTAAATTGCTTAAAATTAAATAAAACAATTGCTTAAATTAACAAAATTTAATAATAATTTTTTATTTTTTCTGTTTAAAAAACACCAAATGTGGCCCATTTGTGCACAAATATGCACCACATGTTGAAAATATGCAAAATTTTGCACTCACTTTGCACTTTTTGAAAAAAGCTGGAAAGCCCATCCGGGGGATTCCCCGTTTTTCCGGATTTTTCTTGACAAAATTTGAAAAATTATAAATTCCCTCTGTTCTCCAAGTATTCTAAAAGAGTGGAAATCCCGCGTTATGTACTGGAGGGTGTTCCACACCCCCCAGACCCCCCGGTTTAAAATTTTAGCTTTATATTTTTATATTATTTTTATAATTAACTTTCAAAGTAACCCAGAAAGTTGCTGCTAAACTCCATGAGTAGTAAGATAATTAAATAAATATGCTTTTCAAGTTTTAATTTTTTCTAGCCTAAAGTTTAATTTGCTAGTTTTTTACTTAAAAATTCAAATTTCCCGGTTAGTCCTAATCTTAGTTATATATAGTAATTAGTAATATATTTTTGGTTGGCAAAATTCTAAACCGGGGAGAGGGCGGCAAAAATTATAATTAATTCTAATAAAAAAAGTAACATAAATAAAAATTCAAGTAAGCTCAAGGAGAGTATCAGAGAAACGTGATCAATAATTTCAATTTTTTTAAATAATTTTTTCAATTTTTTACCCAAAAAGGGTACTCATATGCCTTAACGCGGCTCTGCTGGGGGTGTGGAACACCCTCTAGTACATATCGCAGGATTTCCATTCTTTTAGAATACTTGGAGAAGATTAATATTTTTAATTATAAGAATTTATAATTTTTCAAGTTTCGCCGGGAAAAATCGAGAAATTTGAATTTTCAATCAAAAGCAAGGGAAATCAGAGTGTTTTTTTTACCAAAAAAATGACACACTGTAGCAGAAGCAGCAGCAGCGAGCTGGGATTTTATATATCAGGATTTCATAAAAAATTACAAAAATTCGAAGATTAGATCATTTTTAATTTGCATATTAATGCATATTTTATCTATTTTTTAGGCGCATATATATTCGCATATTTTCAAGTATTTTGGTGCATATAAATCCGAGCTCTATTAATGACTCTTGACGTGCATTGAAGTCAAGTTCATTTGGAATGCATTTTTATTGCAGAAAAATTGCAGAGTATTCAGAAAATTGTAAATTGTATTGTAAACTTCTCAAGTTTCACAAGAATGTCATGTGCTGTTAGCTAGCATTGGAGTCTAACCCACAGTTCCTCAAACCTAGACTTCAAAAAATGTTCCTAGCCTGTAGTTCGAAAAATGGGAATTTCGAGCTTAGCACAAATTAAACCAAAGAAGCAAGAAAGAGATATTTAATTGTTATAATAGATAGAAAATAGCTGAATTAGCAAAATTTTCAGTTTCTTAATGAGGTCAAAACTAAAAAAATAATAACACAAAGTAAGTGATCTTAACCTACATTATAGTGTGAGTCGCTCCAAGTTAAGCCAAGCAAAGATGGTGTTGCCATCAAATATTATTTTTTATTAATGTTTTGCTGTATTTCAACAAAAATTAACATTTTTTTTAGGATAATTTTATTGACAAAACTTTGAATTAAATAAATTTTAAAAGTTGTTAATTAAGGTAATTCCAATTTTTTTGAAGTATCTCTTGCTTGCTAGAGTGCGTGCCAAATAGAAATAGAACCGTCAATCATCATAGGCCACACCTCTAAAATATCCCAACCACTTAAACAACACTAAGTCACTCAGTAGCGCGCCGTGTTATTCTCGCAAATGTTACGAATTGTTTTAGTTTAGTACGCCAGTGTTCATACAAACATTGCATATGTGTCATGTTTTTAAAAACAATTGACATGATGAATTTTAAACACCTTTTCCCCTCATATTCGTGACTACTGAACTGGTTGACATACTGGCAGGTCGGGGCAGGTTCTACGACTACTTCGATCCACCGTATATTAAGCGGCAATACAACTCTCTCGCTTACAGTGGCGCAGACAAGGGGGGGCTATAGCCTCCTAGCCCCCCCCCCCCTGACACAATAATTATACTTGAAAATAAATGACCACGCCCCTTTTTCCAAAAAAATTTCGGCTGCGGCGCGCGCCTTTTACGCAGCTCGCTTCGCTCGCATCCTTTAGCCCCACCCCCCATAACAAGATCCTGGCTGCGCCACTGCTCGCTTATATGTATGTCTTTTAAAAATAATGTTACCAGCTATAATGATTGACAGTTCTATTTCTATTTGGCACGAGCTATAATACCAAGGATTGCTACATTTGAGATGATCAATAAAAATTGTATAAGGCGCATCGCTTTGTCAGAAAATGGGGAATGATGCAGCACATATTTGAGATCGAAATAATTCCTAATTTCCTAAGAAATTTTCTTTCACTTGTACATCAGATTTCTCCAAAAATTCCCCCTTACATTTTTATCTGCTAACCGGACAAATGGTGTTCTGACAAGATATAGAGACACAGGCGTATGCTTCTGGCAAGTGATAACATTTTGAAACTTACATAAAATCCGAAGGGTTACCCAAACACATTTCGTGCTGAAAAACTTTGTCAGCAAATTATTTGCTGCCATTGCGGTCTGTCAACTGAAAATTCAGCTTATTTTTCAGCAAATTAGCTGAATTTTAATCTGACGTTTCGCTGCGTGAGCTTAAAATTCAGCTATTTTTCAGTATGAGCTGATTCGGTAACTGAATAGCTAGTAACTGAATAGTAACTGAATAGCTACTGAATAATTTGGCGGCTGAAAATCAACTGAAATTGCACTGCGTCAGTTGATATTCAGCGCTAAATCAGCTGATATTTAGCGCTGAATATCAGCTGATTCAACATTTTGAACAGCTTCCGCGGCGCAATTTCATTTGGTGTTAAACCGCCAAATTAGCAATTTAGCTTCTGACGTTAATAAATATCAGCAGCTGACGCAGCTCAATAGCTGAATTTTATTCAGCACAAAGTGTTACTTGGGTGGCCACAACCTAATTTGGAAGAAAAAATTTTTATTTAAAATCTTCACTTTACAAAAAAAAATGTCTTGAAACACCTCTTATTTTTACTTTCTACCTTCCTTTTACAAAAATTTGAAAGTCTTTGGAATCTCTTGAAAACTCCTAGAATTTATCACCGAAATTCTTTTAAAAATCACTGGAATTTTTTGATAACTTCTGAAATTAATTAGAAAGCCCTTTGAAATTTTTAAAATGTTGTCCTTTGTATAACCAAGACCGTTATTCTATGTGGTTCTTCTTATTTAGTGAATACAAAAAATTAAGATTTTTTACTAAACTAAAGAATGAAAACCAAAAATTAATTTGAATTCAAAAATGTATTGTCACTTATATAACCTAGCTTAAGCTGCTTTTATAAAATTTGCCCTCAAAGACACAAAATGTAGATGCAAACCGGGGGGTCTGGGGGGTATGGAATACCCTCCAGCGCACTCTTTACTCTTTATTCGTTTAGCTCAACTGAAGGTAAGCACCCTCCGGTTATGACCGCTTACCAGAAAAAAATAAGAGCATAAGCGAGAACTTAATACGCAGCCAAAAGCCGGACAAGCACCTCAATCGCTGACTGACTTTCTAGTCATCGTATAGAGAAGAAAACCTATGTATTTTTTTCGAAATGCGGAGTAAAGATCTGACTCGGGAGTTAGAGAACCCAAGGTCAAAAGTTTGTTTTCAGAAATCTAGAACGACAGAGTTCACAACCTGAGGTTTTGGAGCATGAAATTTTTTAAGTTAATTAAAATTGAGATTCTGCTGATAGCTGTATATTTTTACTGCTTTAAGTGCAATAATGAAACTAGCTTTGTGTTTTTAATTCATTTTCAATTTCATTTTCATACATTTTTTTGCAAAGTTCACTTTCGAGCTAGTAGTTGATTCTGGAAAGTAAACAACTTGAATAATTCATTACAGAATTTTTATATAATTAAGCTAATAACGAATTATAAAAGTTTCCTGATAAACTTAATTATTTATAAATTCTATATAGCAATGACATTAGTTGGTTTTTATTCACTAAAACATACTGAATTATTCAGATATAAAATACAGTAGCTTACTGATTAATTTAATTTGTTTAATTAATAATTAACATATTATTGTTAATTAAGTTGGAAAACGTACGTTCTTAATTTGAAGTTATTTTTGTCGTCGAACACTGTTTTTTTATAAAAAATGGTTTAATTTTGGTACTACGAGTTAACACACTTGCACTTGGACATTGACCTATTTTTCTTATTTACATTAGTAACGGTTCTAAAAGCCTTATTTTATGAAGTATTTTTGTGTCATTATTCAAAAATAGTAGTTGATTTATTTAAGTTTTGCCACGTAAATGTCGGTGTCACCGCACCGGTACAGTGTAGAGGACCTCATCAGGGTTATGGCAATCCTCTTTCGTACCCAGGAGAGTAACGATCTCGCTATAAATACATTCACACATGTTTGTGGACTTGCACCACTAGGTAATTTTGTTTTCACGATTTATGATTTTCACATTTGTGCTGCTAATTCGTATTTTAATTCGCATACTTTACATACGCGTTATTTCGAGGGCGCTCCGCTGCGACGAGGAGCGTCCAAATTGTAAGATAATTGCCCAATCGATTTTCGTTCTACGATTTAGAAAAAACTTATTCCACAAATTTTAATCATTTCACAATTTTCCATTATCGCAGATTACGTTGTAATCGGATCGAGCACAAAAAATGTTGTGTGTATCTAATTTTACAGCTTGAAAGCAATTTATTGAAAGTTAGAACCGGTTCTGGAAGACAAACAGTAGCCAAATCAAGAAGTATATTCATTTATATTACAAAGTGAAGGTAAGCAAACGAAAACACAATTTATAGCCCCACTAATAAAGCTGTAAAGAATTTTATTTCGAGATAATTTAGTATTGATAACTTGGTGAAATGATGCTACACGATGCCTTCGTGTTATTATTTTCATACCCACATCGCTTACAAACCGTTACTACATTTACAAAGTGCTTATTTTGATAATTTATGTTCATTGATATCCAATTTGTGTATCGGGTTTTTCGTCGGAAGGACAACTGTTTAGTTTAGTAGTTTAAGTTGGGAGATTTATTAACCTACGTGAAAAATTAAAAATAATTAAATTAACAGTTATCGATTGTTTCACATAAATTTTCATTAATACTCTCTAATTTTAACTCGTGTCCGTCATCACTTAGCAATTTAGAATATACGGTAGTTCATTAGCAATACAAAAACGTGTAATCAAGTTGTTAAAAAGTTACAAAATGCTACAAGCAAAACTAAATGTATGTGTTTATAATTCACAAAAATTCAAAAAATTTCGCTAAACTTTCATCCCATTCGTTGCAAAAATAATAACATTTTTGCGTTTTCTTGCGTAATTATTATGTTTAGCTTTTTGAAAAAATATTTGAAATTTTAAATAGGAGGTGGTCGTGATTGCCTTAGGATCCTCTTCAAACAAGTTTATTTTGTTTTACAATGTAAACACAAATGGAATATTTTCTCCTGGTAAACTCGAAAGATCTTTCTCCTGGAGATCGTAAGCTAACAATTTAAGTAAATAAAATTTAGCTAGAAAATAAACAAAATCTGATTTACTTTGTAACAGGTAAATTTGTGTAACCTATGAACAACCTACTAAAAGACCCTATTCCCTATTTTCGATCTGCAAACTCTCAATCCGTCGGAAAGCTTTGCACACCATACCTTTAAACGTTTTGAATGGCCTCTGACACCACAAAGTCAGTTTTTAAACTTTTAAATTTAAAACAAGCAGAAATTTTAACAAAAAAACTAAAAAAACACAAAAAAATTTTTATTTATTTTTTTTATTTTATTTTTTAATAAATAAACACATTTCACACTTAAATGTTTAAGTTTTATTCCTATTTCGAAAACTTGAAAAATATAAATAATTATAATAATTCTTAGTACAGAGTACTGATGTAATATTGATTTTATGGCTCCAATATAGCAATATTATTGCAATGTAGCACAAAATTTGAGACAATGTTGTTATGCAATATTATTACAATATTGCATAAAATATTGATGCAGCATTGATATTTCATAAATTATTTAAAAAAATATTTCATTTCAAAATTTATTCAATTTACTTTTAATTATAGACAATTATGTAAATAATTTTTTACTTATATTTATTTGTAATAAATAATTCATATTATATATTTTTCATATAATTTGCATTATTGTATAATTATAACATATATTACTAGATTGATCTAAAAACTCGAGTAAAACAGACTAATACATAAAAAGAAGATTACCAAACGAAAAGCGTAATAATCTCGAGATGAGACAACGAGTTGTCAACCAAAGATGAAAAAAAAGCTATAATAAAACCAACGGAATTGATGGACCTCACGTTTTGTAGTTGGTCCGTTGAGTTTAAAGAAAAAGTAAATTTTCACTAAATTAAAAATTAAAAGAAAAAATAATCAAGTAAATGCAATTAACTTCGTATATTTTTCATCAAACAATATTTTAATTAAATCGATAAATGGGAGGTGGAGACAAAATAAAAATTTATTAAATATAAAAAATAAATAAATTTTTTTGTGTTTTAATAAATTTAAAAAATGTTGGTGTAAACCCGAATGCTTTTTTGAGCTCTGAGGGGGCTCAATGGGGGCCACAAACATTCTAAACACGCTCCTGCACAAAATTATCTACGAAATTGTGAAATAGTCTGACACAATCGAATACAGACTTAAATATTTTAAATTAATATTTAAATAAATATTAAAAAAATAAATATAAAAAAATAAAAAAAAATATTTCTTTTCATCGATACTACCCTATATAATTTAGATTATTGTAATTTATTTTTTACTTCTTTTTCGTTTTATTTATCATTAAAGCTAAATATTTAGCTTTCTTTAAGTACACTTGACCTAATTCAATTACTTTAACATAAAATTTACGCACACCTGTTTATGTAAAATTCTCCACAATCTCCTTGTGGCTAGTACACCCCTGCGTCCTTGCACACCTTCCAGTGCGTTCTTTCTATAGATCTTATCAACCTGTTATGAAAAGCCCAAATCGAACACCTGTCTCCCGAGTTTTGTTTACATTTGTTCCAGCAGTGCATACCTTTAGGCCTTTGGGGTGTTAACAGGTATTAAATTTTTTCGTTCCGATTTGCTTGTTGCTAGGTCGAAAGCTTTCTTATAATAGTATGGCGATTTGTTATTTTAAATTGTTGCGTGCTTAATTCGTTTAAAAAACTTACCCTCAACTTTTTACCTCACATGACATCCGCCATAGCCCGTTAATTTGGCCAAATAAAGTTATTCCCTTAAAAACAATAGTATATCGCCTGGAGCAAAATTGTCTCCAAGGAACAAGGAAAAAGTAAAGGGTGCATAAAATCAAGATGTTTATTTTGAGAAATCAACACACATAAAAAATCAGAAGAGTGTAACTGTTTTGTTTTCAAAAATTTACTGGCCAGTAATTCTTTTCGCTTTCTGTTTAGAGTTTACTTTTTATACACCGGAGATTTATTTCAGTTTTTTATGGTCGATTTTTGCGTGGGTTCTTCTATATATGGAAGATCCAAGCTAGTCTTACCTGTTTCTAGTTTTTAAGTTAAGAAAATTTACGACCTTATTGTCTACTGTTTGAAAATACGTAAGTAAATTAGTTTACATAATTAATTTTTTCCAAAGTCGTTTCATATAGCTTAAGTTATTTGAAAATAATACTAAGGAGCCTCATTTAATTAGCTACTCCGTTATATTATCCGCAATAATCCTATCGGAATAAATGCAATATTTTTACTGAATTTTAAGTAGGTATAATAATATAATAGAAGTTTACAAAATTTGAGATAATAAAGTCGATCACTTCATCATAATCCTTGAAATCTTTTAGATGGAGTAGGTACCTGCTGTAGTAGGTAGTTTATGTTCAACAGAAATAACTTTTTGTAATCAGATTTTAATCGCCTTAAAGTCGCTTTTCGAGATTGGGCATACATTGTACTGTTTATTGGTGATAAACAAGCTATTGGATGATTTGATCTTTTTTCTTATGAATGACAAATGGCTGGTGAGTACTTCCTATTCTTAATCTCTTTTTTCTTTTTTGCCGAAAATTTAGCAGCAAAGATTCATGAATAAGGGATTAACAGTAATCTCCTTTATCCTCGGTGCATCTGTGACAGGTGTCCTCCAGCATTACATCGAATTTTCTCTTTCATAACCTTATTTACACTGATCTTAAACGTTACTTTGGCAAGTCTTTACAAAGTTCCTCGAGTTGCTCACGTTCGGAAGCATTTGAATTTTTTAATTTTCTACAATCTCTGTAATCCCCCTAAATTACATTTCGAACACTAAAGTAGTAAATAAATAATGCGGTGAAAGTTTACTAATATATTTTCAGATAACTCATCTCGTAGTTAAAATTCCAACAAGTTTTAATATTAAAAAGTTTTAAAGACGATTTAATGCCAACAAAGCAGCAAAATACAAAAAAGAACACCTAATTTTAAATATTTTTATTTCAGAATCAATCAATTATATTCTTTGATTCATTGTAGGTACAGATACAATTGCATACTGGTACAGATTATATTGAAAATATTTGTAGCCCCGTTTTTGACCGGCAGCCAGGGGCGTCGAGAGTCAAGCTCGGCCCCCCTGCTCTTAAAAATTTAATAAATTAAAAAAAAATATGAAACTTTGTATTTTTATTAAGCAAAACTACCCACAAAACATCTCAAATAGGTAAAATTAATAATAATTTTAAAAAAATAATCAACTAATTTTCGAAAATTTTTGGTGTTTTGAAGTAACTTTTACTATAATTGAAGTAATTATTACTTGAAAATTATTGCGAGGATTGTTTTTTTTTCCTGTGTAAAAAGTAAGAAAAACTTTTTTTTTATTTATTCAGATTTTAAAACTACGCTTTTCGTGCTTTTGTTGCATTCCTTTCTATTAGTAGAATTTATTTAGTTATTCGTCCGAGCTCTTGAGGGATTCCGGGCCCCGGGGACAAATCCCCGAGCGCCCCTCCCCCTCTGGTGGGATTGCTGGTAGCGACCTTAAGCAAGACTCTGTAAAACACAAAAAATATCGTCATCTACACTAAAAAAAAAAGGTACATAAAATCTTCATCATTTTTCAGCCGATGAACAAAATTCATCATATTGATGAAATATTCATCGTATTGATGAAAAAATCATTATATTGATGAAATTTGTTCATCAATATGATGAATTCTGTTCATCGGCTGAAAAATGATGAACTTTTCATCAATATGATGATCCATTTTCTTCAGTGTATATCTCGGAAACGGTGCGACAAAATAGAAAAATGTTTATGAACAAAAATGTAGAGAATTACGTTTTCAAGAAAAAATGCCTATTAATTTTTTCATTTCGTCGCACTGTCTTCGAGATATAGATATTTTTTGTGTTGTTTTTAACAAAAAATGTATAAAAAGATTGTAAAATCGATTTTTATATGTCAAAAAACGGTTTCAAAATGTGCGATTTACATTGTTAACATACGAGGGTTCGAAACCGGTTCCCCGGTTCTTGTTAAATTCAAAATGTAGGTGTCAATCCGGGGGGTCTGGGGGGCATGGAATGCCCTCCAGTGCATTCTTTACCAAATACCTCCAATTGACGTAGATTCAGATGAGAAATATTTAGATTTACCAATGACGTATTTGGCATAGAGTGCACTGGAGGGCCATTTTTATATGTCAAAAAACGGTTTCAAAATATGCAATTTATATTGTTAACATAGGAAGATTCGAATATTTTCGTTAGCCACTGTACATCCTCACCCATGTTCGACTGGCGATCACATATTATATCAAGTCGAAATTGATTTTTTTTTTGTTAAATCTGGATCTTTTAGAACTCATAATTTGGAAACTGCTCATTACATCAAGTTGTGCCCGTTGACACATATGTTCAGAATGGTAAGAAGTAAGTACAACATATCCAAAAATCAGCCAAATCTACAGAAAAACATTTTCCTATAAGAATGGTGCGGGGTCCTTTAAAAAGACAATTTGGAAAAAAAAATTCGTACATTTCCTAGCAATCATACAAGAATAATGTAATTTTTTTGTATTCTATAATTAACAAAATTACTTCTCAAGTATTCAGTGTAAACGGCTTATACAATACGAATACGACACAAAAAATCGATATATTGTGATGAGCGATGATCGAGTTCCACGCCAATCGAGTTCCACTGTATACAGAAGATCAGCACTGCCGATGGTATTTAAATTAACCCTTAATTTTTTCTATATGTCTAATAGTAATCGTAATAAATTAAATAAGAATATTTACTAATTAGTAATATCACCAATGATCCCATGCACCAATCAAGGTGCACACCAATCAAATTGCGTATTTGTCTCTGTACATCAATAGAGTTCCACTGTATTCACTCATTAAGAGGTCATTGTTGTATATAACAGTACCTACATATAATCAGTTATAGGCACTAAAGTAAAATAAATGCTTTTGATCCTTTCTGGATCCTTCTTTGGATGGAAAAGAAAGATTTGATCCTTAAAGTTACAGTAAACATGAAATTTTCAAAATTATATTTTCTGTTTGACGAAACCTAAGATGATAGCACATCCACACACTATTGCTATGGAATTTCCATAATACATTTTAGAACTGACTTTTTCGCTGTATTTGTGGCACAAAGTCATGAAACCATAAACCACGGAACTGTTGTTGTTTTTGCCACATATAAGATCTGCAATTGCACCCAAAGTCGTCACTTGCAAAATGCAACTTCCAATTCCAAAAGAGGCCGCGAGTCCATATATTTCGTATGATTCAAATCCACGACTTTGCTATCTCGTGTAGAGCCAAATACAACATCCGAAGCCAATAATAGATCCGATAGAGAACATTGTTAATCTTTTAAATATTTTTATCAGTCGATTAACAAATAACGAAACGAAAAAACTTCCTAGATACACACTCAGCGGAATTAACACCAAATCGGTTCCACTCATTTTATAGGTTTGGTTCACATATAATGGAATCATTATTTGGATCATATTTGTAAACAGCATCGTCGTCATATAAACCATCGCACCTTGATAATACGAAAACTCTTTAAATATCTCAATAAATGAAACTTTCATTTTCTCATCATCGATATTGTCATTGTTCAATTTCGAAATGGGTCTGTCTTCCTTAACCAAAAGGTAAAAACCCAAGCACGCGATAATGGCAAGCCCCAAGCATAATTAACATAATATTTCTAAAACTACTGGTCTTATTTTCTAATCCAAACTCTTGGTCATTACTTTAGTTTAAAATTACCCAAGAGATAAGATACACCAAAACGTTTGAGAGAACCGTGAAGCAGTATCTAACTGCATCCAATTTTGTTCTTCCGCGTTTTGTGGCTAATAATTCGGGCATTAACGATAAATGGGAATTTAGAACGGCAGCTCATCCGAACTGAAATATTACAACATAACAAATTATATAATTAATTAAAGACCAATTTAAATTCAAAAACGATAATGGAAAGCATATTCCCACCAATATACTTCCCAAACAATGCCATATTTTTCTTTTGCCATATTTAAATAAACGGAAGTTACTCAATTTATCGGACAGCACACCCACTACAGGATTAGCTGCAGCTTCTGCGATTTGGCCCGATAAAATAATAATTCCCGCCTGGGCGCTTCCAAATTTCAGAATTAACGTCATGAAAAGTAAGAAATATGTGTTGATCAGAGATGCACAAATATCGTTAAAAGCGTGGCCCAAACCATACCCAAACAAAACTTGCCACGATAATTTCTTGCATTTATCATTAACTTAACTAACTTATTATAATTCTAATCTGCTTAGATGTAGGATGCAGTAGTTCTGAATTGGAAGGATATTAGACCAAGCACACTGGATGTTTCCGACAGGTTCTCCCCGACAAGGTTCTGGCAACATCTTCGAAGTGTTACAAGAATATTATTCATAATAAAATATAAACTCTTTCCTAGGTTCGGAGAAGAGACAAAGAGAAATCATAATAAGTACAATTATTGCAGTACAGTAGCGGTCATGAAAATTGCATTGGGAATTCTTTAACCTAGTTATTTCAAAGTGAAATCAAACGAATAAATTTTTGATTGACTCAATTTTAAAAAATGAAAAAAATAATTTCCGATGCAATTTTCATGTTCGCTGCTGTATGTGTAAATCTTGTTATTTTTTTTAAATTTGCAGTAATCGAGAATTGATTTGTTCGGTTTTCGGGTATATTTAAAATACACTATACAGAGGCGGCACTAGATTTTTTACTTTATCCGCCCACGTATTAGTCGTAACGTCAGGGCGTAATTACACAAGAGGTGTATCAAATCAGATTGGATACAGACAATGGTGATGCTTAGGTACACTCAGCGGAGGGTAAAGAGTAGCTAGGGTTCGTAAGTTTTAAAAAAACAATGTATTAATTTTGAATTGCACATATTAATTAAAAATCTCTCTTTTTGAATTTACTACCCTTTACGGCTAAGCATTGCTTACATTCGCTTATTGATATCACCGCCACTGCAATGGAGCCGATATAGTGTCCTAATTGCGCGTAGGGATATCTCCCTGCCCTCCTACCTAAAATCCAGAATCCAGAAGAGTGCACTGGGAGGTATTTCATACTTTGGAGCGTTTAGAGCGTAGAGTTTAGAGCGTTGGAATCGGAGAAAAACCGGTTTTGCTGCTAAGTCTAAAAGTAATTTTATTTTTGATCATCGGAAGGTAAAAGTCTAAACATAGTATTTAAGTCACAAAAGAATTGGTGTAATCCGGGGGGGGGGGTTTCCATACCGCCCACTCTGGATTTTAGGTGGAGGGCAAGTAATTGCCTAATGTAGTTGCCTAAGCTGCATTAAGTTGCACTTGGGCAACTAAATGAGTCCCATTGTACTACCCCGGATGCAGCGGCTCTCCCGTCCTGTCTCTTTTTTGGGATTTACTACCCTTTATGGTCCCGGGCCCCATATGCACTGAAAAAAATTGTTTATCATATTGATGAAAAATTCATCATTTTTACACCGATGAAGAAAATTCATAGTATTGATAAAAAATTCATAGTATTCATGAAAAAAATCATGTATTTATCAATTTCTTCATCGATATGATAAATTTTGTTCATCGGTGTAAAAATTATGAACTTTTCATCAATATGATAAACCATTTTTTTCAGTGTGGTCACGGGCCCCTAAGCATTGCTAACAGCAATAATTGAGTAATTATTCAAAATTCTGTATTAAGCTAGCAAACAATTAATTAAATATTGTAATTTATTTGAATAAATCACGTGATAAAAAATAGTATATGACATAAGACTCTACACGTCTTAGGTGTAAAACTGCTTTAGTTTGAATTTTGAAAAATATTGTGGTTGGTATTTGTATTATATAGTTGAAACTACAAATTTTAACTTCAAAAATACAGAAATTTTACTGTTATTGACTGGGAGGTTTGGGAGGTATGGAATACCTTTAGTAATGGCTAAAATCATCACTGAAATATTCAGTATAATACTATTACGTTATTAAGTTTTACTTTTAATTGTTGACTTTTTTCTGATTTTTTAAATGTAATTTATGAATATCCGAACAATACGAAGCCGATTTGACTTATTGCAGTTTAATGTTGAATATTGTTGAGTTTTAAATTATGCAAAAATTGTTAGTTGAGAAAAATTAAGTTACAACTTCGTATAACATTATGTCACTCAAAACTTAATATTAATAAAAATAGATCAAATATTAAAAACTTTAATAAACAACCAAAAGCTATTCATTTAAATTTTATTAATTAAATTATGTAGATGTAGGTTTCGGACCTATGCATATAAATAACCTAATCGTAACATGGCACGTGATATTGTAATTTAAAAAAGTTTTATTTTATTAGTGACAGTTATTCTTTATTAATTCATTTTTATATTAATTGATTTTGATTATACAAATTAGATGATTTTTTTGTGTGAAATTTAGAGCGGTTTGAAGTGTCCTCGTATAAATTAGCTTCCAGAAAAATAAAAAACTTACATACAGCATGCAAGGCTGATTTCATATGGGATATTATAAAAAAAAGTCAAAAATAAGAGTAAAAAATTGTAGTTCCACCCTGAATCCTTTTCTATGAGAATCGAAGCTAATTACTGGAAATTATAATAAACCAATAAAAATTATGAACAAACCGCAAAAATGTAATAAACGTTAGACACATTAGAAAGGATTATGGCAAAATGTAATGATAATTCTTTACAGCTACAGCTCTGAGATATGTTTGAAGCATTTTTTTATGGAGTAATCAAGAATTTCATCTCTTTAGTATTAATTTACGATTCTACGCTCGAAAGATCTGGAAATAACATCTAATTTATCAGATTTGTGTAGAAGTAGATTAGCAAGTTGTGTAGCAAATTATTTAATCTTGTCTGAACTAAAAAATTCGTTATTCTATTTTCATTTCTAACTTCCTTATTATTATTTTACTTTTATTGCAAATTCAATCAGTAATGATGGAGCTATTTCAACCATTTGTTATCGCATCATCGGCAAGTGTAATTATTTTAGTTTTTGCTGTTATTATATATTATTTTTTTGTAAGGCAAAAACAAACGAGGGCAGCCAAATAAATTTAGAGGGATCAGCAGAAAAATTAAAAGTTACCTGAGGAGAAACGTAACCCATAGCTTACCACCACAAGGTATCGTACCAACACGCAGGCTTATTATTTTGTTATTTATTTTATTATTGTTTTGTATCCTTGAGGCTTTTTTGAACTGGTTGAACTTGTAATCTTAAAATCTACTAAATATTTTCAGCATAACAACCGTGCAAAATAGTATTTGTCGTGAATTGCTTTTATTCAAACGAATACTAAAATTTGCAGGGGCAATTCGAATGAATTATACCGTAGAAATGTTCATTAAGTTATTAGTAAATTTCGTTGCACGCCTCTGTGGTAATTTGGAAATAATTTACATGCACCCAAGGAAAATTTTAGAATAAGAAGTGTTCTTTAATCTGACAGTAGCAGTAAAACAAATAAGATAATTGGAAATATGTGCTGGCAAGCGCTCAAGGTCGAGGGATACTATTTATCCCAAAACTTTCAAGACCGGCCTGATCCTTACGCATCGTCTGCTTGTAATTAGTAGAATATGCGGTTTGGGAATGGGGGTAATCCATATATTAAAATTTTTTTATTGAATTCTCATACCCCATACCATCACGAGGAAACTTGAAATGGAAAAAAATGGAGTCAAATTCAATCGACATTTCCAGTCTTGTTTACAAGTTAGTTGACTGATTTGATAATTTACGACTGTAAAACACAATCGTTAAATAAATATAAAAAAGAAATAATTATTTGTTTTTATGTAAGCGAAAATGTACACAAGATAGGAAAATTTTAATGCTTTCCGACAAGGATCTAATACTGCGACTCGAACTACTAACGCAATTATACCAAAATTACATAGGAGATATAATCTTCTCTGCTATATTAATTTGTAAATACAAACTAAAGCTAACCACTACACTATTACTTTGAAAGCATCTAAAAACCAAATTTGATCAAGCAACGCTAAAAACAAAACAAACATTAAATTTGTGATAAACGAGCTTCTAAATTTTGTGTTGTTTCGCAAATAATATTAATGTGTCATTCTATAAATGAATTAATTTTGTTATCGTTTATAACATTTAACTTATGTTATTTATACATTTGAACGTATTTCACTTTGAATCATGAAAATAAATAGAGTAAATAGAGTAAACAAGCGACCGCGCACCAGTTAAAACAACGCACCGGATGGATTTTTTTAAATAATTCAAATTATACTTGGAAGTCAAGTATTCAAGGATTATATACATAAATATTTGTTGAAAATTAGATATTTACTTTATGTAGTTATTGCTTTTATTCTCTTCCCTATTAATATTTTTAAATATTTCATATATTTAATTTAAACAAAAATTATGTACCAAATTTGATCAAGCAACGCTAAAAAGCAAATTAATTGCTGCTAAACCCACGAAGTGGACCCTACCTTTGTAGTTATATTTTTCAGATAAGAATGGTTGTAGTTAAATTACCTTTAACACTGTAGTCCTTTCGTCTTATTCCTTTTGACCATAATAGTTTCTCCATCGTCTATAACTCATCAACCCAGAGCCCCAGTTGCAGCTAAAGTTTCATTTCTTTCATGCTCTCATATTAATCTAACTTTTACCTAACGTTTAACTAGCCCTTAGTGTTGGTTCAGATAATTTCGTCCAGCTAAAGATATGTTTACTAAGCCACGAATGGGGCTCTTCGACTGAAGTCGCAGTGACTGGTCTCCATGCGTTCTTATGGGAGTGTTATGTTAGAGTCGCCTGCAAAGATCGCTATCTAAGGAAACACTTCCAAAGAAAGCATTCACTGCGACTTCAGTCGCAGAGCCTCAACCCCAGCTTAGTAAACATAGTATCATTAACTGGGCGAAATTATCTGCACAAACACTAAGGGCTAGTTAAACGTTAGGTAAAAGTTAATCCAGAGTCAATCAGTCTATAGGAAAAACTCCCATAAGAAAGCATGAAAGATATGAATCTTTAGCTACGGCTGCACACCAAAAGTGTCCCAAATATGCACAAATATGCTTATTTACTCAAATATGCACCAAAAGTTGAAAATATGCAAAATTTTGCAAATTTTACGTAATTCATCCAGATTTATTATAAAAATTATTAAATTTTATAAATCTAGGTAGTACTTATTGAAAATTTGAAGAAAAAAATGAAAAATTCGAAGATTACATATTTTTTAGTTTGCATATTAATGCATATTTTATCTATTTTTATCAATTTTAGTGCATATTTTAAGGAAATTCTGTGCATATATACGCGTCTATTTTCAAGTATTTTGTTGCATATAAATCCGAGCTCTACTCATAAGTCATAACATTTTCGATTTTTGGGATTATTGTTTTACATTAAATTATTCACAAAATCATCTGTAAAAACATCAACAAACTGATTTGGTTGGTTAATATTCTGGAGAACCTAAAATTTTCATCTCAACGACAAAGCACGGAAGAAGAAAAAATATCTGTGCAATATGACACTTTTACCATTAAAACACAACACTTTCTTGTAGTATTTACAGGGAAAAATTGAAAATCAAACTAAAACACGAAGCAAAACTCGTGAGAAAGAGGTTTTGGGTGTTTGATTCATAAATTTTCTTTTGTGTGCAGGTAAAACTTCAAAGACTTACGTTTTAGTTATTACTCTGGAATTTGAACTAGAACTGTGTATCATTTCACAAAAACGTCCTTCCAAGTTAACCACCGATTGTAAAACAAGAATTTAATTTGAAGGTTTAGCACTAACAAGCAACTAAAGAACAATTTTATTGAATATTCAAGAACTAAACTGTCCATTGCACTGCGACAAATTTGATTTGTTAATCAATTCAACAACAATATGAACCAAAGTTTTATAATCACCAACTTAAAAGTTCCAAAAACAAGGAAACTTTAAAAAAATGACTGCTCTTTGATATTTTCAATAATCGACCATCAAAACACAATAGTTTTATTATTATTATAGGAGTTGCTTGATTGACTAGTCGAGACTTCACAGAAATTGAACGCGTAATGTATTTCTGACGTCAGAGGTGGGCAAGACGGCAAGCTAAAAAGTGTCTAAAAATGCCTTTTGAAAACTAATCAAAATTACAAAGAGAAAATAATGAAACCGATCGACCACTTTCCCGAATTACAGAAAATTACCAAAATTTACTAACAAAATTGAAAATTCCCATTCTTGGAAAATTGAAATTTTCAAACAGGGTTTTTTTTGTAAAGATTGTAAAGAAATTGCTGGAATTGGGCACAAAAAAAATTAGTGTACAAATTTTTAGTCAGTTGCTTGTCCTTCGGCAGATAAGCAAGCTACAAAGATTATTAAATTTTAGAATTACATAATTAGAGAAATAGAGATTGAAAACAATGCTGTTTCGAGTAAATCCATAAAATAATTCAAAACATCTAATTTAAATGCAACAATAACATGAAGGAGACCGAAATTGCTTTAGGTAAAAATTAAAAAAAAACATATTGCAATATAAACCAGTTGTTCAGAACTGCAGAGTCGCATCAGTGTTCTGCCGTTAATAAACGGTGAGAATTATAACTTAATTGCTAATTCATTTATTAATCGTAAATCACAAAATTAATGCATGAAATTCAAACTCAGTCATAGGTACTCACTTCAGCATTTTTGCGACAATAGTAGCAAATTTTACATTTCAATTTTTCTAGTGTGTGATAACCGAAAAATGAAACCAAATAGATTTGCTTCGGTAAACTTAGCAATTATAATCAATTTTGTTTAATCACTAAAAATCTACGCTAGTAAATTCAATTTGTATAGGTATATTATCTTATATTGCTTTGTAATTTTCATTGATTTACTATTTTTATTTTTTTTAATATAATAATATTATAAGTAGATATTTTGATCACTACTGATTTTGAGAACCGCTGGTATGCATACACAAAAAATAGATGCTTAAAAATTTATCTAATTCATGTTTTTATTCACTAAGAAAAGTTCTTCTACAAAAAGAAGTAGGAAGTAACTCAAAAAATAAAAGTAATATACCTAGATGTCTCCCATTTTCTGTGCAATTTTCTGCTTTTTTCTGACAGTGTAGATAAAATAGTAATAAGCAACGAGAGCTTTAAAATAAGTACAAACAACGTGGAGATAAGTTAAATTGAAAAAATAAATAGCCCCACGTTGGGCGCCATTAGTTGCTACGATTATCGTGTATATATTTTTCGACCAAATCACCTGGTATATATTACTAATAGTATTAGACTTTTCGGTGGATAAACAAACGTTCACTGTGTTCTGAAAAGCTAAATCTGAATATTCTGAAAACGTCTGAAGCCATCACTATGATTACGTTATCCTATTACTACAATCGGCATTAAATTTTTAAATCGAAAATCTCATTTTCTGACGGTGCACGGTGCATTACTTTTAATTAGATTTCTGTTTATTACTGCTGTCCAAAAATAAGCAACGAATTTTCTCTCTACCATAAAATTTTCCAATTTACATTTAAAACTAAATGTTCCACTGTATATTTGAAAAGACAAACAGACGTAGCAGTATTTATCAATTACTCAAAGCGTGTTTGGAATCAATTGAAAATTGCAAAAAGTAAAACAATAATCACGTATTAGGAAGCGATTGTAATACACCAAACAAACGCACAATAAACAATGAAGAGATCACATTTATAGATACTAAAGACAATTCATTCTTTTTAATTATAAACAAACATGCGAATTTACCGTAAATGAATTTCAAATTATTTCAAACAATTAGATCGAAAAAAAAAATTGTTTCGAACGTGGATATAGAAGTTTAGATTTTCATCGAAGGGAAACTTTCACCTTTACCTGAAGAAAAATTGGCTGTTTACAAAGAGTCGAAATATAAATTTAGCCAACGCAAAATTAAATGCCATTTTATAAGCAGTTATCGACTTTAAAATATTCATTTTACTGACCAGGATTTCTCAACAAGTCAATAAGAGTGATAAATCTATTAAAGTCTCCTTTCTCCCATAAATGAGGCAAACCACGAAAATTTTAAACTTCTGAAGGCTTTTTTAGCCCAGTACTTTCGTGACTTAACATGAACTACTTGGTTGAAGTGGCGTATTTAGAGGGGGCAAAGGGGCAATTGCTCCCTCCCAAGGATGACTCAGATTGTGTTCCTAAAATAATGTTTACTACGAGGTGCTAAAATTTAAATTACTTAAAATTTCTGGAACTCGTCAGGCGTTCTACCACTGACGCACATGAATGGATTAACGAGTTTTTGAAAATATTTGGTTTACCCAAATATATTCTAAATACGCCACTGTTGAATTGAACTTCAATAAAAGTTCTGGCACTACTCTCCCTCTTCTGTAAAAGCCTAAATTACCGCTTCAGACGATCAGGAAGACTATCACCGCGAAAACAACAGAAAACGATAACGAGAAATTTGCAAGATAGATTAAAAAATGAAGAGAATTTTTGAAAAATTAAATGAAAAGTTTTATGAATGTAATTTTTGTATGTAAATAAAATGGTAGAGGGTGCTGAAAAGTAATAAAAAATTAAAACGTCGACAAAAACATTTCATCCGTCTGATGTTTGGTCGGGGGTTGTTTTAAAGTTTTTTTACAAACCCTACCGTCTCATTGCTGCTAACATTAACCATTTGCACAGATGTTAAATTTAGAAAGCATTTTCATGAGCAATAAAATCTCTCAATGATGTACACAAATATTCATAAATATAATTTTAGTGCTTGTTAAATTGTACTTCCCTTTGAAGTTAAAATCTTATCGTCGCTGTATACAACCGAATTTAGGTAGATTATATACAGAGTAACATATTTTGAAATGTCATCCATTTTATATATCCATTATTTTACTGTCCTTTTATTAGAGTATGTTTTATCAAAAAGTATATAAACGGGGACTACATGAATAACAAAAATAATACCAAAGTAACGATAAATTCGCTCGAAATATACTCGAAAAACAAAGCTCGTATTTTACTTGCTGACCAATAATTTTATTTCATGAATCATGTAACAATAACAATGCACTCACATACAGTATAGAACCTTGAAAGTAAAGCAAACCTCGTTTAAAAGTCGCTATAAATTTTTGATGATTTAAAATAGTTATCTGCAATGGGTTGTTTATTTTACTGCAATAATTTATTACATCGTTTGCAAAAATTATGCTTATTTGCAACTAATGATTCATAACTTTACACCTTTTATCTTTATTATTAATAGTATAAACTTTCTACAGGAGCACCAAACATATTTCAAGCACATAATAATGTAATTCATCATAACTGTTTTTTTAATGAAACTGCGGAAAATCAATAAGTACTTTTCTTTTTGACATCTAAAGCACGAAACAGGATACTTTAAGATCAAGAAACAGAAAAATATGTAATTGAATTTTAAAATTTAGTTTCATAGTGCTATGCCTTCCATCGGCTCGAGGGAATTCAGTCAACTACAGGAATAAAATATGTTTCCCATATGTGTGAGTTATGCAACAAACTTCTTAAATGCAACCATATCTTTTTCCATGTCTACAAATATTAATTCGTGTAGTTCCTTTCCGTAAAAAAGGAACACAGATATTAAATTTTCGAAACTCTTCCATTCAACTTGTTTCAAATATACCATCTTCTGGATCACTTTTGGGAAATTGATTTCCAATGTTTCCACATTTTACAAATTAAATTAGAATAACTAAACACTTTCGAGTTTTCCTTTCCGTTTAGCTAATAAGCGTACGCCGCTACCACGCCGTGGGAAAATAAATATAGAAAAATGAAAACAAGACGCAATAAAAAACAACAAATATTTACTTATCTATTATAATGCGTTTTAAATAAATAAATTTCTTGTTTAATATTTACTGCACGTGCCGAGAAAAACTATTAGTAAATGCACCTTCAACCTTGAAAATGAAAAATTAATTTTGTGATCTTAATAAAACAAGTTAAAAATTTGCTGGTACATTAAATTTAAGAATTGCAGGGTCTAAAGCATGGATACTTGGAAAATCTTAATTAGAAAGAACTGCAACGTAAGGAAAGCCATCGTCAGCAATATGAAAAGAATTTTTGAATATTTTAGATTTTTACTGCATTTTATACCATCGAATAGTCTGTTCTAAGATAAAAGACATAGATAATTTTGGTAATTATTATTGCCTTAATTAGTATGTCATCTAGATTGCATTTGGCATTCAAAATCAAAACAATTTCGACAAAAATTAGTGGATTACAGTAAAAATTTGAACAAAAACAAATTTAAATTAAAACAGCTAGTAGCTACAGCTACGAAATATCATTTCAAAGTACCAGTAGTTCTTTTACAAACAGGATCTGAACCGGGCTGAATCTTCAAACCTAGTCTTGGTATTATGTTGTATTTTATTTAATAATAGGATTATTATGGCGATGCCAATTCTATTATATGGCAATGAGATTTGGGTTTTGACTCAAAAAGATCGCTCACACATTCAAGCGAGTGAAATAAAATTTTTCCGAGGGGTAGCAGGGTACACTAGATTGGACAGAATGAGAAAAAGACGGACATAGGAGACGGATTAAAGGTGAAATAATTGGAGAGCCCACTTAGAACTTATGGATTATCAGCGAAGGCCAAAGATTGCATTTCAATATCATCCTAGAGTCCTAGAGGAAAGAGAGGCCAGGGAAGACCTCGAAAACGATGACAATAAGAAGTCAGAACAGGCTTTAAAGCCTAATCTTGTAATAAAAAAATTCCTTCACCCCCTCGGGGACCAACCGAATTTCCAATCTCCGACCCCGCAAACGAATTGTGCCCGTCAGTGCAGCTCATAAATCCACCCAAGGTGATAGCTGATAACTGATAGCCCCAACCATAAGCCCCCATTTTCCTCTACACGCTGGGAAAACGACCAACCAGCTTTTATTACTGTAGATGCCCAAGATGTAAATCTAGCTGTAGATAGCGCGGAAAGCGAGGGTCATAACTTCCGAAAAAAAGATAACAATCAATGAAAAAATAATCTCTGCAAGAAGTGTGCTGCCAAGCGGCAGTTGCAACAAAACATCAAAAAGTCGCAGCTACTCGTCTCAATTATTATTCTTCGGAGAAACATAACTAAGAACAAGCAGCATACGCTAATTGTAAAAAATAAGTAAATAAATTTAATTATAACATTAAATATTAAGCGTTGTTAATAATATTTAACGTTGGAAAATTTGCGAGCGAAGATAAATTATTATCGATAGATAAGCCACAATAGATTGGTTCCATATAAAATAATTTACCCTTGCAAATTATTAAAACTAAAATACGGTAATTCGGAAGCAAATACGGGATTTCCAGTCAGCTCAAAACAACAGATCGAACGAGTAAAAGAACATCGTGAAAATTAGGTGTAAAAAGTAAAAGAACTCCAATTCGACGAGCACACGAAAAACACTCTCACATTTACGAAAGTTCACATCAAAGTCCCGGAAATCGCGCTTACGCGTTTTCAAAACGCAAACTCCAATCCCCCCCAATCAGACTCTAGACAGGGGCGCACTCAGCAATAAAACAAATTCAAAAATTTGTTACAATCGCTGAGGTGCAGCAGAAGAAGAAGAAGAGGAAGAATAGAATTATTTGATAGCATGATTAAAAATGTTTTGATGTTAAATAAACTCAATTTAATTGCATTAATACTATAACTCCAACTTTTCTTAACGGGAACTCAACTCGACGTTTCCTTATTCAACCACAACTCAAAAGAGACGGTCATTAGCCTGATATATCAACCAAATAACTGCTAACACTGAGTTAGCACTCTTCATCTTCAGTTACTTCATCATCCAGTGGCGAGTGGCGGCTTGTGGTTTTTTCATATGAAGAGGCTAATCATAAAATACCTATAAACGGTCATTTATTGTAGTATTCCTAAGAATTCTGAATTTCCCAAGACTTCCTTAAACTTCTTAAAATTTTTTTGGATTGCTAAGATTTCCTTCATTTTTCTACATTTTCTCGGATTTCCGCAGCTTTTTCTTCATTTATACAGTTTTCCTTAGTGATTATTCTCCTCTGGGTTTTAACTGAAGGAAATCCTGACGAAATTTCTCAAGAGATAATGAAAATGTGGTGTACAAAACTTTATGCTGTCATTCAAGCGAAAAATCATGAATAAAAATTGTTCGTTTTTAAACCGGGGAGTCTCGAGGGTATGGAATACCCCCCAGTGTCTCATGTTCTCCTGATGCATACTCACCTACGGTTGAATCTGACTAATCGGATTTATATTGGTAGTATGGACCTTGCGGTCCATGTGATGACTACATTATTTGCATGTAGGTGATATGCTAAAGATTATGCTTTTGAGGTAACCTAATGTTATTTTTATTATTGTGGAAAGAGTACTTATCTATCTTTTGGTAGTTCTCACAAACAAAAATTTACATTTTTATTTTTATGAAATCGTAAAAAAAATCAAATATTGATTAAATAACTCAAAAATTGTGCCTTCGATGCTATTAGTTACACTCGAATATAAGGGGTCCAAAATTTGCTAGAGCCTAGTGCCCAACTTAGTTAAAAATAAGCCCTGTTTGGATAAAAACTAAAATAATAACAAATTATGGGTCCAATCAGCCCTATTACGTAAAAAATTGATACAAATAGTTAGAGTAAATTCTATAAATTGCTATGCAAGAACAAAGGATATCCCTGCCATCCAGACTCCAGAGGTAACCGCTTCTCAATAAAACATAAGATTCTGATTTCAGTTGCAAATTTTGGACCACAATAACTTCTCTATTGAAGTTTTCTGAACTATTGAATGCATTATCGTAGATTGAAACATTTAAATTGTCATCTCCGCTCTCTAAAACCTAAAGAGTATTCTATACACACCAGGCCCTGCAGTGCATACTATCAAAACAAATAGATACATTTGTTCTAAAACAGTTAACGATTTCTATTTATTAAACTCAATGTGATAAGCCTAACCCAGTTTGGAAGCTTCGCAATGTCTTTCAAAAACCTTTACTGGCTATTTTAACTTAATCCATGAACCACAGGAGTGGATTGATGTTTAAGTTAATTTAAATTGGTTAAGTTACTGGTTAAGTTACAGAGCGGAAATTCTGAGTTCGAATCTCAGATTTCAGGACTTGACAGAATTTTAGTTTGGTTTTTTGGTCAACACTTTGTGGATTGCCAGAACACCAACGTCAAAAAAAGCGAAAAGAAGTTATCTAAGGATTCATTGTTCATTCTTCATATAATGTTTAAACTCTAACAAGGATGAAGCTTAGAAATGCAGGAGTTAAAACATAATTTTATATTCTTCTTCTTTCAGTGCCATACACTATGGCAGTGCGTAGGCAATCACTTGGCTGAAGCCACCACAACAGATTAGGAAATTTAATTAATGGGATTTATCTTAGGCTTTAGATCATTGCAGTGTATTTGAGACGAACAAGATTTGAACCGCGATTGCCAGCTTCCCAGTCCTGTGTAGGCTTTAAGCGATACTGGTGTGTTTTTACTGGTAATTTTATATTTAAAATATTTATTTGGAGTTAGAAATTTAATAAATTAAATTTTATTTTAAGTAATATTTAAATATAGTAAAACCTGTATAGCTCGACATAAACGGGACACATTTCCTGTCCACTTCTGAATGTGTGCACTAAAAAGTTGAAATAAATATCAAAACATGTAACTGAAGTCTGAAAATAAAATGTAATATCATGTTATTCTAGATTACGATAAGAATTTATTTGCACTATGTACATACTTACCCAGCAAACTTGGTGATTTAATTTAAATTAAGTCTCGAAAGAATGAACAGCGGAAAATCATATTTTATTAAAAAATTTTATTTTGTGATGCATTTTGACTCACACAGCGAAAGTAGAAGACTTGTGAGTCATAAGCTCATAGTTGAGGTGTCCACCAGTAAGAGCAATTCTCAGAATTGTCCAGCTTGACAGGGTCGAGCTATACAGGTTCTACTGTATTGAAATTATAATTAAACGCCCATTGAGCCAAGGAGCGAACCATAAACCTTATATTTGTAGACTAGATTTTGTTTTACGAGATTCTTGAGTAATTTCCCCGGATTTTTACCTACCTTGGCTTAACCCTTTAATGCTCAAAACTATTTTCTATCAAATCTTTATTCGTCCAATTAGTGATTTCAAATTATTTCGACATGAAGAGTATATAATTTTTGCTCGATGCAAACTGGTGAAACGTCTTACCAGAAGGCGTTAAAGGGTTAAGATTTCTTTTAAAAAAAGTAGAAAAGCAACAACTAATTATTATCTAAGATTGCCTGAAGTCCTAAGATTTCTTGTGATTTAGATTTCTTCAGATTTCCTTTCCACTGTAACCGCATTTTCCCATCCAGTGTGCTGTGCTTGAAATTTGATCTTAAAATTTCTTCCTAAGTCGGTTTTACTGTGTCACAACAGGTATCCCTTCTCCCAATCTGTTTCCAACAAGTATGGGTCGTAGCTATTTAACCCCATTCTATTATTATTTCATACTAATAGGGAATACTGAGAGTTATTAAATACTCCCTGGTGTACTCTCTGCTCATTATTCTCTTGTCGAAACTGAAAAGTCTCTGAGTTACAAATACTCCTAAACCCTACGGTTACATAGAAAACAATGGCACATAACTGAAAAATTGGGGATGCAAGAGAAAACATTTAGTGATAAATTTGCTAAGATCGGATAACCACTTCGTTCGCCGACGGTAAGGTCAGGGCGGCTTGAGATCGCCTGATGACCTTCTAGTAATCATATAAAGCAGAAAACATTTTTATTGACAAATCCAAGTTTAATTTTTTTAAAGTTGGTTGGTGCTCAGCAATTTCACGAGTTTGTAAGCTAAATTCAAACATGAAGGAATGGAATTGAATTGCTTTAAAGCTACAAGCATTGAATTTGTAAAACTGTATTTTATTTAAAAAATTATTATAAGTAACAAGGTTGTAAAAAACCAATACAATCGATCCTATTTTATTTATTAAAATACTACTCAAAATGTAAATTATGTGATTTTTTTTATTGACATAGTAAAATAAACAATAATAATTATTGATAATTTATTAATGCTAGTTATAAAAATTAGGTGATAATAAATTATGCGATACATACAAAAATATTCTAAGAATCGGATGCCATTACACGTGTATGTATGTTTTTCAAGATACGTGAAAACAAAATTTAAAAGAAAAACAAAAATATTTTCTATTTATTCATTCTCAACGTGTAGTACCTATATATAAATAAAAAAGTCAACCTATAACGCCACTAACCTAGTGGTTTACGTTGACATAAAAATAAATTATTTTATCTCACTGTTTCAAATATCAAAAACCAAATAAAATTTTTAAGTTTCGAGCACTTACTTATCGTGTTTTTAATAATCTGCGTCACATAAAAATATCATATATTTTTTACATAAAAGCATTGACCTTTACAAGTGTATAAATAAACATTACATTAAAGTAAAAATTATTTATGATAATAATTTATTGCCTATTTTTTGCAATAAAATATAATTGTTATTATTAAAAATTAATAATAAAACGATAACTTTTACTAAAAAAAAATAATACGGAATGGGATTACTCCTAATATATTCCGTACAAGTAATTATGCAAAAAGCGTGTGAGAAAAAATACCAACACAGTTAATACTAAATAATAATTAAGGAGCAAACTGCATTATTTACATTTAGATTAAATCGGAAGTACTAAAAATGTTAAACGCCGATCGAAGGGTTAAAAACGACGCACCACAGGTTCACTGGTGTAGGAAATACCACAAGATGAATATTATTAATTTGGTCGCTTCTGGCTCTCCATCTTCTATCGTTCTCCAAGGAAGTCGATGGCGATTTCAGGTAATCTGTTTAGAACTGCTGGGCTTGATGGCGTAGTTAGTGTACATACATATGTTCACAATAAACGTACTTAATAGAAAAGCATAGATATAAAGTTTATGTTTTAAGTTATTCACACGAGACACTATTTATACCTTTGTGCATATAATTAAGTTATTTTTATTTGCACTTCCTCTTTATATTTACAATAAATTAACGTCAAAAAAAAACAACTACGAGTTGGTTTAAAGCATGCCACCAATTCAACTTTAGTATTGCCAAATTTTTTTGCGTTGAAGTCTCTCGGAATTTTTTTCCGGCGAAGGCTGTGCTGATGAATAATAAGCTGATGTCTATTAATCTAAACCACAATGACCGATGTACGATAAGTAAGCCACTAGAAGAACTCTGACCAAATATTTTGTTAACTTGATGTTATTTAAGAGCATACATTCACGTAAGGTCCTTCAGCGAAGTGCACAAAAAATCGGCACGTGGAGTGGAAACATAAACATGCAAAGCACGCAATTTAGTAGCATCAATATTTTGGCATATTATTGGCTTTAATCCAAACTTCTGCTGAACTAGCCCCGTGTGTCGAAACGTGACCTAGGTTAATTCTCTGATTAACCAAGATAATATGCTGTTATCTCGATGCGCAATTACACGAGTCGTTATTTCTTATCTGGTGCAACTCTTTAATTGGAATAAAAACTTCGTAAATAAGATTTCCCACTTGGATTATCAATTATTTTAAAATAAATCGGGGTCATCTCCACCGGGGAGTTTGGGGAAAACAAAGTAACAAGGGTGGAAAAGCCTGTTTACACAAATCAGCAAACAGATATTTTGAGAATACTTTAAGACTCAATTGGTATGCACCACTGTTTGGGGTATGTAAATGTAGTCCATAAAAAGAAAAATTACTTAAATAGTAGGGTCAAGAAATTGAAACAGTTCCATTAAGCAAACCAACAGTGAAATGCTCCAAGCTATAAACATTTCCGTTTAGGATATCCATGCTTAATAATGCTTAAAATACAACATTTAAAAAGTAAATATCTATTGCATATTGAATAAATTTTCATAAATATTCGGAATACTTCCCGATTTTTTATTTTACGCTTTTCTACAAATCTCTATAATCCACGTGCAAATAAATGGTAACGGAAGAGACCAACCGTTGCAGTTTCTCAATTTTTGATTAACTTTCTGCATTTGAGTCTCGCGGAAAATTAATGCAGTAATAAAAATGTTCAGCAAAACGAAATTTGATTCAAATATTTGGAGAGCTGACAAAACGTCTCACAAAAACTGCATACCAAGTTATAAAGCGCTCGTGTTAATGGATTTATTTTTTTTGCAATTTGGTTGCACAATTTAGTTTTTTTGAATAATCTGATAAAATAATGTCGTACTTGTTTGTTTTGACTCAATTTCTTATCGAGGTAATTAATTTGATAATGTAAATGCTATGTTCTCATTTATTACTCTCTGAATTTTAAAACGGCAAATTTTTTTCAATCCCGTCGAAATCTGCCCGTGCGTCTGCACGTCTGCGTGTCCGGGTTCAAACAACTACCCTAACCATTTTCGTAAGTGGAATCACGAAATAACCCAAAAGTAAAAAGCATAAACTGTAAGTTTCATTTAAGATAAAGTCCTGTGAACCTCAGATAACAAGCGGCACCTTGTGTGCCACTTCTTTAAAATTCTAGACGCAAAAGTAATAAAAGTTTTTTAATTTATTGTTCATTTGATTGTGTTTTTGAAACATAGAGAATTTCGAGCGTAGTTTCTTTAATAAATTGGTAGCTGGAAGGACACAACAGTTGTACATATTTTGATTAAATTTTAAGATATAACAAAATTATTTCATTCATCTCGGTACTTTTCTAAAATATTTAAAGCGGAGTTTACTGGCTTTTATGAAACTTACTTTTTGTATAAGTAAAACCAATTAAACTTGGAAAGTTTCTTGTTTTAGAGAGGAAAGTTAGAAGTGCAACGAATGAACTCTTGAGGTTTTTCAAAAAATGTGTGTAATAATCAAAGAACACCACTTACTAAATGGAAATGAAAGGAAGAAAATGCTGCAACATTTAGAATTCAGTTTGAATATTTTATAAATGCTTTTGAAAGCAAGGGTTTAGCGTTCGTGTAGACAATTAGCGCCTACAATAAATCTAAATAACGGGCCCCCTCTGGCCTCATAACTTAATCCACACCATTAATGTCGACATCTTTCTTGCACTCATTGTGTAAGCACACTTGTACTACTCCATCAAGCACTTCTCGATATATTATCACTCGATTTTATGGATTTCTTCTGTAGATATGTATCTAACCATTACTGAAACTTTCAAATTTATTGTGCTGCAATATCTTCCAAAATGGAAATGTTGTCCAACATTTTTGATTGGGTGCCATTTTATTAACTTGGACCCGCCAGTTTCTTACGCCACTGGGTCGCGAACTAATTAAAAGTGCAACCGGCGCAGAAAATCCAACAAACGCACTTGAACAAATATGCTCGAAATTTATTTATTTGATCTTTATTTTGTCGAGCGATTAAAATAATTGCGCTCATGGTTGAATAAAAAAAAAATCTAGTGGAAGTATAATGAACCAAGCCACACAACATACACAATAATTGGCAGACATAATATTTTCTCAGTTTAAGGTCATATAAAGAGGTCAATTTTTATATTCGATACGATGTTAGTTTATCGCATTTTTCATTTTTCTAGGTTAAACGCCTTTTGCTAAGAGGTTAAAAGTCAGAACTTGGCAAAAGTGCAAAAATTTAGGCCCAGTGAATAATGTTGAAATTTTAGCAACGCACTTTATTTTGGATAGGTTTAGAAAATACGTCCCTGAGATTATTGCAGTAATTCGTAAGTAAATATATTGTCGGTTTTGATAATCACGCGTATCCTTCAGATTAGTTTTCAGATAGCACTTAAAATGGCAATTTAGATAAAAGCGACCTTCAGCGTTTCCAGACAAGTTGGTACCTGCTAGAAACGCACGATTAGGAGAAATAACCTTTCATAGAGTGCAATTAACCATAAAAATTAATTAGCTGCATCCGAATATATTGCAAAACCATTTACGCATTTTCATAATCAAATTCCTAACTAAATTTGGATAAAGCAATCCTTCCCAAAGACTCGCAAGTACTTGGAGTGGTTTATTTTTGCCAAGGGCGGGCTCTTGGTTTTGATTCTAATTTGACAAACTACGACGCAATCCGTAATTTTCTTTGTGTCCTTTCTTCAGTTTGCCTTGAAAATGCATTTTTAAAACTATTTTTGCACAATCCAAAATAGCTGTGCTTACTGCGAAGTGTAAAATGCAAACTGCAGCTTTCAGTTTCTGGAATATTTGGGAATTGGAAAAATGACGCAAAAAAATGCAATTAGGTATGACGCAAACTGATGCAACTGATAAACTGATAAAAAATTATTTGCGCAATATTTAATTTCATTTATTGTGTTCGAACTAAAAAATAATCAGAAAAAAAGTACAAAATAGATTAAAATTTATCAATATGCGTAATAAATTAAACAATTTCGAACAAGAAGAACTTTCGATCTATAAATATTTTTTTATTGTAGACGATAAAATAACGCTTCAAGGTAAACCATAATTTTTGAGTGGTTCACGGTGCTAGTAAACTGGATGAAATTATCTGAATCTTGTCCAAAACATGCAAACTCGTTTTGCAAAAAAATCATGCTTGGGCAATTTAATAATATTATAATCTGCGTATTAACAGCTTACGTGCAGTTTAGAAACTAGGATGTGTCCTATAGTACTTTAATGACTAATACAATAATTACTAGATAATGGATTAGATAATCAAACATGTTTACAGAAATTGTGCGTCTCTAATACAAATTTAATAACAAAAATAACATTAGAGCTTCCAAACAGCAGGTTAATAAAGAAATAAATAATTCTATAGCTACCAAGATAGCTTTTAGAGAATATTTTGTTTTATTTATAAATCTGCAATTTTAAAATTTGCCCAAATTTGACAGACAATTTTGTAATATTTCATTTTATTTCATTTTAATTTTCAAGTCGAATAAACTTCACTTGAGCTTTATCTAAACTGACCTTAAAATTAATATAAAATTGGTTATAACTGCATATTCACGATTGCCCTGTTAAAATATATAAATACATAAATTCTTAATTTGTAAAATATAATAAATTAAAACTTCAATATGAGAAGTTAGTTACATTAATAAAAATAAATTTTATTTTTCAGCTTTCAGAGAAAGGGTCTTAATCTAGAAACTTTTATGTCCAAAAACATGAATTTTCATGTGAACTGCTAGCATTTGTAAAAACCACAAGTTTTACAATTAATAATGAACCAATTCCGGGTCAAATTTTTGAAGTTACGCCACTATTCAACTTAATTACAATCGTTGTAATCATTTGTATTCAACTGTAAACCTGTAATCTCCTACAGTTTACTCTTGTAATCAGTTGTAGAACAAGATTTTGGTAGCAAAAATTGCTAGTTATCAATTCATAACAGTGCAGTCCAGGTTCTGGGCATTGGAAAATCCTCCTAAAGAAATGATTTACTCAAGTAAAAGTATAGTTGGTAATTTTTTCTAAGAAAAATTAATTTTGCAGATAGCATCGTTAATCACAAACACTGAGATTCTCTAAAGCGGTAGTTCCCCACCTGAGATCCCATTGTACTACCTCCGATGCAGCTGTCTCGATCGAATTCATCCTGGAAATAGGATGGCTTGAGGAGTAACAGGAGCCGCTGCTCCATTTAGTAGTGTAAGTGCGCGTAGGGATATCTCCCTGCCCTCCTACCTAAAATCTAGAATCCAGAAAAGTGCACTGGGGGGTATTCCATACCCCCCAGACCCCCCGGATTACACCAATTATTTTGTGACTTAAATAATATATTTAGACTTTTACTCCCTGATGTGCAAAAATAAAATTACTTTTAGACTTAATGACGAAACCAGTTTTTTCAGATTCCAAAATTCTAAACATATTATTTAAGTCACAAAGTAATTGGTGTAATCCGGGGGGGTCTGGGTGGTATGGAATACCCCTCAGTGCACTCTTCTGGATTCTGGATTTTAGGTAGAAAGGCAGGGAGATATCCCTACGCGTAAGAGTAGCTAAGGCCCGTAAGCCAATATACAAAACGGGCTCATAAAAAAGCAATGTATTAATTTTGAATTGCGTATATTATTTAAAAATCTTGTTTTTGGGATTTACTACCCCTTATGGTAAGATTGCCTACATTCGCTTATTGATATCACCGCCACTGACTCGTAGTAAATAGATGTAGTGTGTGCAGTCAGCTGCAGTTAACTTCTAATTGTGTTACTGCTATCATCATATCATATTTTTATTTGAAATTAGCTAGATTTTGGCCATAACAGCTTCGAAAACGCTACTATTACAATATGACTTGCCATAGACACAGTGGCCGATTTGCAAATTTGCCGCCAGTAGGCTATTCAATTTTTGCCGCCCCTACTGACCTCTGAAATTCAATACTCTAGTTTTTCAAATTATAGCAATGATGAATAACATAAAATAAAAGTGTCAATCCGGGGGGTCTGGGGGGCGTGGAACGCCCTCCAGTGCATTCATTGTTTATTATCTCGATGGTATATAAATATCTCGAAACGTTGATAACTGAATAACCCGTGAAGAAAGAGCAAATGGTGCACTGGAGGGCATTCCATGCCCCCCAGACCCCCCGGATTATTCCTACCCTTTGCGTTTTTAAAAGTTTATGTTACCATAGCATACGCTGGGGCAGTGGCGGATTTACAAACTTATGATTAATAAAAAAAATGAGTAAAATTTACTAAATTTAAATTGTAATATTGAAAAATTAGCTACTCTTGCACCGCCACTGCTGAGATCTGTAGTCCAGGCCCAACAGGTTGACTAGGACCTAAAAAGGAGTCCGGGAAAAGAACCACAAATTTTAAAATTAACAATTATAATATCTAGTACCAATTGCAGATTTTCGGTTAATAGGAGGCATCTAACGAATTAAAATATTTGCTTAGGGATTCGCAGTCACCAAAAGGTTGGAAAACCCTGCTCTAAAGACTCACCCTAAATGCAGCTCTTCCATTTTCACGATTCTGCAATTACCCTTCCTTTGTTAGAGTTTTTCCGAGATTATCAGCATTACATTCTCGGTCCAAGAAATATTCATCCAGAATATTAGAAAAAATGACCACCTGATTTTCTATCAGTTTGATGGTCTAAAACCCAGACCTTCTGCTTTATTATCCCTACCTGTGTTTGCCAAACTGTTTATTTTTCCTATGGGACAATTGTACACAGAGTAGACCCAAAGAAGGAGTGTGAATCTGTTTAATTTCGATTCAAAATTATCAATTCTTGTAAATTGGAAATTTTATCAATTGTTTACAACAGTTTTCCTAAAATAATAATGTATGTGTGCAATTGTTGCTGTTATCTTCTGTTACAACATCATAGTAAATAACTTACATAGTAACAATTCCATATCGGGGCTAAATACAAGAAAATTTTGTTTTCGTCTGGCGTCTGCTCGCTACTGTATTTGCGCAATGTAGTGAAGCTTAGGTGAAATAACAATAAATAATATTATTATGTATTTATAAGTTCAAGGGTGGACGGGCAATAACATTTTGGTGCAAACAAACTTTAATCAATGATTTTTTTAAACACATAGAAATAATAATCCGAATGAAAATCTGCAAAATGCGCCGTTGGCGATTTTTTAATTTCTGAAAAATGTCCAAAATCAAATATATTTGATGAAGCACAGACAAATTTAGATTTAAATGATATTTATAGCTGCATAATTTTTGAGAAAATTAAAATGGAATTGTTTAATAAACAGCGCCACAGGCGATTTATCAAGAAGCAACGTAGAAAATGTATTAATAATTGCCAAATATTTAAATTACCTCTAGCGAAATAAAAATTATTTTCAGGATTAGAACTACTCCTCAGATATGTAATCGAGTCTTGTCAACCACATTCATCACGCAACTAGTAATATTTTACTTAATTGCCAAACTTGTACAGCTTAAATTTCAACATATAGGTATAATAGGATTTCTAAAAGAAGTCTGTCTAGGATTGGTGCAAGTTTATTGACCATTTCAATGTCTTCAAGTTCAATATTATTATCGATGCTTGATCTGAAGTGGTTGCCAAAAAATGACACATGCCAGTTTGCGCTGCTTTGAGCGGAAATAACTCAGTAACGCCAAACTTGTTTGGCAACGAGTTGTGACAAATTCGTGGTTTACCGCTTACCTTTTCAGTACAGCGAAGGTGGGTAATTGCAATCCCAGTGATTGATTAGGTCAATCATCTCCTTAATTTTTTGGAACGTAATTTGAAACTTTTAACGTTTAATTGTCTAACTCGCGTCAAATACGCAGAAAAGTTCCAAAATCGTTCCAATTTTATGTTCGATTTAGAACAACCGACGACAAACTGATGTCCTTTGAACTAACACCGCAGTCTAGTTGTGCGGTTGAATCGCAGACCACCAAAATAATTAGATATGTTTAAACAAGTTGTTTTTCAAACATAATATATCTTTAAGGAAAATTATTAATAATCAGGTGTAAAGAATGCATGAATCAATTCCGTATCACAATTCCCTTGGCACACATTTTCCCTGGAAAGTTTTGTCGTAATGCATCTTCCGCGTTTAAAATTCATTATTTTTCAGAGACACATACATCATTTGCCATGATCTATGTCTTAGTTGATCCACCCAGAGCATAATATTCTCCACATAAATTTCTTAAATTTATCGAATGAGCTACCTATTGTGAAAAATTTTCACTTGATTATCCTAATGCACCGAGTTTGTATGCAAAAATAAGTCTGCGATTTCCTCCATTTCTCAAAATAATATTTTTTTCTTAAATTCATCAAAAAAGGGTTATGACAAGTCAAATAGTTGTTTACATGCAATTGATATATTTTTAAGAAACACTTAATTTAGTGACTATGAATAAGAAGTTCACGTAAAAATAAGCTCAGTACAATGCCCGGTATTCTTTCATCTTGTGCATTGAACTGCAATTCTTATTATTTCTACTGTCACATTCTTGGAGATAAATTTTGCATCCAAAACTCGAGCAACAAACCATCCAATTTGACTACTAAAAATATATTCATGTGCATTTCCACCACAACGTTAAAAAAGCGTATCGCACATTGAACGTCTGAATGAATTTGAATTTTCCACCTCGACAAATTTAACTTCTTACATTTTTTAGGAAAAAAAAAAGTTCGTAGATGCAATAGTGCGAGATCGTCAAAACGCCATAACTAGCATTTTAGATATCAATACAGCAATTTGGCTGTCTAACCGAAATATGCTCGAAAGTGCAAGGCGAAGTTAAAAATAATTTTCTATTTCCCACTCAAGCCTCCAAAATGAGTTTCCGTAAAATAGGCAGGCCTTGGGCTATTTTACCACTTAAAGAACAAATCTTTGGCCTTTTGCATTTGACTAGCGATGTCAGAATGCTCTTCGTCTATATTTACTCAATTATAACTGGTAAATTTTAATTTAAAATTTCCTACTGAAAAAAGCATTAAACTAAATTTAAGAATTTCTCAGTATTTAGCAATTACTGCAACTAGAATGTAATTAGTTAAACTATTGTCTTTTCGAGTAAACAAATTTCAAGTTGAAATGCTTTGATGTTTCAAAAACCAGAGCGTTCTCATCGTCAACTAAATTGTATGCCAAAAATTTTAATCAATTGAACAATGAACTTTTTGGAAAAATCCCGTCTATTCCTTAATGTCGTAAGTTATCATTAAAATTATAATTATATTCAAAAATTATCCGAATCAAGAATTCAAAAAATGCAACCTTTCGTTCTCTACATTGTGGATTACCTTACCTTGATGGGATATTGGGTTTTTTCGAGTTTCGCTCAACCCTTCGCACGTTAACGAGCGTAAAATTTTAAATTTATACCTTCAACATTCGTATACGTGGCATGGGCGTCAATAGAATTTTTTTCGCGAAGTGCAAAATCGAAATTTAAGTAAATAAAAAATTAAATTAACTTTAATTTTTAAGAAAATATGCAAAATCCTATAGTCCTTCTACCCAATGTATAAAAAATAATAAAGATAAAATGAAGAAGGCCAGTTTCACTTTCGTACTTCGCAAGTCATTGCTTATATCAGAAAAATTGTTATTTTATGGTAAATCTTTAATTTGACAAGAAGGCGAAACTTGTTTAACGTTTTCGCTATTTGCATAAGTTGACCTTATAAGAAAAGATAAATAAACAAATCGAGGCTTTTGTTATGGCGCCAAAAGTTGACTAATTACTCGTTATTTTATTGCTCTTCCTGTTCATGAAGGTAATTTTATTATAAACTAACGTTAAAAATTCAAGAAATTTAACAAATCGCTACGCATTACGAAATTTTCCAATATTTTCGCAGTGAACGATTCACAATTAATTCGATATCTGCTGAACTCGAAGATCAAATTAGTTAAATTTATTTCTTAATAAAACTAGGATGAAGTTAAGGAAAACCTATTTTTTGTTCTTAATGCACAATTTATATTCAGCAAACAAATATTATATCTACAAAACAAACATTACTTGTTTTTCCAATTACTTTTATTTGGTATATCAAATTCGTTCATGTAAAAATTAATTAACATTGCATTAGTTTCAATGAAAGAACGCAAAAATTAATTTTTTTGCCAAAAACTACGTAGGAGTGTTCTTGGGAAAACCATTGCCGAGTGGAAATTATTTTATAAATAGAAACTTGTATTTTCAACAAAATTAACATTAAAATAATAAGTCATTTAAGTTATCTTTCTAATCAATTTTTTAAATTTTTCTGAAACTCAAAATTTGAATAACAGCTTTGGAGGAACCCACAATTATTTTTACTTGAAAAAAAATATGAAAAGAGATAATACGAATTTTTACATTTTAATAATATTATGTTGTCTATGATGAATGCAAATTCATGTTTTTACAAATTGTTTTTCTGTCGCACCGCCTATCTGTGGGTGGATCTGTCATATTTTCGTCCTCGCGATTAAGTGATCAGTGTTTGCTTTTTCTCAAATTAACAATTTTTATTTTTTGCAATATTTTTAGAACTCACAGTCGGTTTACTAAATAAATAGACAATATACCTTGGTACATTACTTTCTAGAATTCTTGTTTAAAATTACAAACAAGATCAGAATTGAAAACAAAACATTTCGTAAGAGAAAAAGAAAAACCATTTTAATTTAAAATTTTTTCAAAATTGGTTTGGATGAACAGTGAGGAAATAAACATCTCTGGTGGTTATTCCACCAATCCGAGTTGCATTATCACCTAAAAAATTGGCTATGTATACTTTGCATAACTTTCCTCATTAAATTTGGATATAAAAATTATCGATTAACCTCCTCTTTCCGGGTACCATTCGACGAAATAGACCACGAGGAAGCTACAGTTCGCATCAGAAAGTCAAAAAGTTAAATTAAAGGTGCAGATTTACTTCTTTGCACACATAATAAGAGAGTTAATTTTCGCCCGCCACCTTCTTGCCGGGTACCGTTCAACGCAGAAGACCTCAAGGAAGCGACAGGTCCTATCTGCGGGTTCAAAGAAATGCGACACGGTACGATTAAATAATTTGGGTATAACAATTGGTGGTTCAAAAGTAATTGACATTTGAACTTTTTTTATTTTCGTGATAATTTCCGCAATTTTCAACGATTCTTTTACATTTGGTAGCGTGGTTTAACCTGTGCAATTGATACTATTTCTTTTCATGTCTCAACCACACACAGACAGACCTACAGACAAACATCTAACTAAAATTTTTCAAATACTTATCAGGACATGATAAGAAACATTTTAATACCAAAATTTCGATTTTTGATTTTTGAGTGAATTACAATAATTTCATGGGGAAAGTATAAATTATTATTAAATATACCCGTACTTTTACTGCCGGTGACGGGCAGCACACATTGCGTAATTTTCTTCTTAAGAGCTCGATTTGCTTATATAAATACATATAAATATAAAAGCAATCCAGTATATTTTTTTAAAATCAAGATCAACAAAATTAGAACAAGTAAATAGTTGTGCATAAACTTGCTGCATTATTCATTTTTGCCCACATAAATATACAAAACTATGTTATTATTTACATTTGGCTAAGGCTAAGGACGATTATAAATGAATAAGTAAAGTAATATAATTTCAATATTTAATTTAAATTAAGCACTAATACCTGGCAAAAAATCTATTTAAAATAAGTTTTTGTTTTATATTATAAACAACTTACCTCACCATTATATATATTACCTAATTTATATTGATATTTCAACAATTAAATATATTATGTAAGAGGAAGAAAAAGTTATCAAAGTGTATTAAAGCGGAAAAGGCTCCGTTCGGCCTTTGTGACGATACGCCTTTGCCTTTATTGCGGTAATAAGCAAAAGTGTTGATTACGTTTATTCAACGCAACATTATCACGTTAATTGGTTTAAAATTTTTTAATTTATTAAGAGCACTTCTGATAATGACAATAACTTTTTTCGTACAGCAGAGTTAAATACAGTAGACGCCTTGTTATCCGACGCTCTTCTATCCGACCATTATCAGAACTGAACCTGTAGACAGACAAATTGATTACCTACTTTAATATACTGAAATTATATGGGAAAATAACAGCATTCTTGAGGCTAAAATAAATAATTTAAATTTGAAAGAGAGATAATTCCGAGGTTATAAATAATTATAAAACAAAATATTTATATTTTACTCTTATAGTTGTGTTATTTAATTTATAAAATTAATTAATTAATTTTACAAACAGATACAAATTTGTATCTAGTAAAATATTTGCAAAATAATTCATTTTACTAAATTTGTATATTTGTAAATCATCAAGTTTGCTGGTTAGTAGCGTAACAAGCAAGTGAGGGACCCGTGTGCGAAGTTGTTAACGGGCCCTGCTTTTATAAAAGACAAAAAAATTTGTATACAGGACTCGAAATTCCGATTATTTCCATGCAATTCCAGCGATTTCTAAAGAATTCCTTCCAAACAAGAGCGGATATAGAGACGAGTAAAAATATTTGGTTGAGTTTTTTATTTTTCAATTTTCTGAGATTGTCTAACTCTCTTCTCTTTCGAGTTTCCTAAGATTTTTTTGAAATTTCTATGGATTTCTTGAGATTTTCTATATTTCTACAAATTTTCTAAGAATCTGTTCTCGAGATGTCTTGGAATTTTTCAGAATTTCTTCAGATTATTGTCGTTCACTAATACACACAATTTTTTTCTAAGATTGCCTGGCAAAGGCAGATACAATAGGATATCAAACCCCACCCATGTGCCATAAAAAAACCACAAAATTTACTAGGTTTTGTTTCGTTAAAATTTTAAAAATATTAAAATATCAATATTAATATTAAAATATTAAAAATATAAATATTAAAATAAAATACTCGCAAATAACAGTCCCGGGCAGCCCGGGACTGTTTGCCCGAGTATGGCACGAAAAGGCTCAGGGGATGGCAAAAAAGGTGAGATTATGCTCTTAAAAACTTGTTTTCACAATTACAGGAGTAAAGTGATGCTTTTAAAATACTTATAAAAAAATAGTTATTATGGGGGAAACCTCCTTTACACGGCCGAAAAATACACGATATTCATGAATTTATTTTCTGAGACAGAATTACTCAAAACGCTTTGCAATTTTTATGGTAATTTAATACATATTTTAAAAGTATACAGGAATTTTTTCAAAAAAAATGAAACACTTTTACTGTGTAAACGGATGCCGCGTTTACATCGCATCGCCTATGGAGTGTCTCCATTGTGTACAGGGTGGCTCAATTTCGATGCCTCTTATGGGGAAATCGGTAACTATAGGAGATATCGAAAAATGGATGGCGCATCCTCGATCTCTTTTTTTGAGAAAAGTTTAATGGTTTAAACTCGAATTCGATATCTTTTTTCGTTTTCGAGTTATGGCTAAAAGTTGACTTTTTCGACTTTTCGTTAAACGTCGATATCTCGGTTATTTGTAAAATTATAGAAAAAATATTTACACTTTCTTCAGACACTTTTTTAAGGGCAATAAAATGAGCTAAAGAGATTTTAAATATCTAACTTAGTTTGGGAGTTATAATATAAAGTTATGTTTTTTTAAATAGAAACCATAGTTGGCTATGAAATATTTAAATAGAGTTTTTTATCCTCTTTTCAATTATATATAATATGTGGGGTCTATTATTTCAGTTTCGTCCAATTATATTAAAAAATGTTAAATAAAAACAAACTAAGATCGGAAAATTAAATGTTGGATTTATCAAAACAATCCATTATACATTTATATTATAATATTTCATAGTTTTCATAAGCCATTTGACACTCTTGTGACATAATAGGTAATAAGTACTAAATAAAAATAAAAATAGGTATCGAAGTATTAGGTACTAAAAACACTCTTTAAAAACAACTGGAGACAATTGTTTTAGATGTCAATAATGATTTTGTATAGTGTTTTGTTTTGATAAATCCAACATTTAATTTTCCGATCTTAGTTTGTTTTTATTTAACATTTTTTAATATAATGGGACGAAACTGAAATAATAGACCCCACATGTTACATATAATTGAAAAGAGGATAAAAAACTCTATTTAAATATTTCATAGCCAACTACGGTTTCTATTTAAAAAAACAAAACTTTATATTATAACTCGAAAACTGGGTAAGATATTTAAAATCTCTTTAGCTCATTTTATTGCCCTTAAAAAAGTGTCTGGAGAAAGTGTAAATATTTTTTCTATAACTTTACAAACAACCGAGATATCGACATTTAACGAAAAGTCGAAAAAGTGAACTTTTGGCCATAACTCGAAAACGAAAAAAGATATCGAATTCGGGTTTACACCATTAAACTTTTCTCAAAAAAAGAGATCGAGGATGCGCCATCCATTTTTCGATATCTCCTATAGTTACCGATTTCCCCATAAGAAGGATCGAAATTGAGCCACCCTGTACAGTGTATCGTCCTTAATTGTGGTCTGAAACAAAAAAATCAAAATTTTTTTTCAACTTTATGATAGTAGCTTCTATGTGACAAGGATATTTATCAAAGAAAAGGTCGAAATTACATTTTTTTCATAGTTTGAAATTAAAATGTTTTTTTTCGTTTAAAAATCGACTTTAAAATGCGAAAACAAATATTAAAAATAATTTTTTTTTTAAACAATTGTTGTCAAATAGAAGAGAATTTAATTATCTTTAAAATGAGGCGTCACAAAGCCCGATCGGTTCAGTACAGCTTTCTCAATCGTGTACACAAAGTCAAAAAGAGGTGTTTCGAGTAAAACGCGTTTAAACTTACGGCAGTTTCACGCTAATCAGCGATTCCAGCTCCATAAAGTAGTAATATTCTTGAATAGTTTTACAATCGAATAAAATTATTTCCAAAAAATCGATTTTATCGACCCTATAAAGGAGGTTTCCCCCTTAAGTAATACTTTTTTTGCACCATTATTGCTCGTTATTGATCTGAAATTTTGCATATGCCTTCTTACGACAAATCGCTGGGGCTTTACTGTGACAGGGGTAAATTTTTTGCTCAGTTTTTCGATATCTAGCGCCGTTTTCGAGTTATTGCAATTTCAAAATCTCAAATTTAATTTTAATATTTACGTTGCTACGAAAAATATTCAGCGGGTGTATTTATGTCAAAAATTAATCACTTTCTAAAATTGTTTCTACCATTATCAAACATTGTTTCGAGCTCCAATTCTTTTATTGGAGCCGTCACCTGTATTGTGGCGACCTTGATTAACGACACGTAAATTGTAAAACTATTTATTATACATATGTACAAGTGCCGGAGTTCGGTGTTTTATTTAAAGATGCTTTCTCGGCGAAGCTTAACAACCAACTGGTTAAAATTACTTCAAAATCTTAAAATTAAAATACAAAATTATCCCCAACAGGAGGAGGGAGAATGCAATTACAATGCCAAATACCCGAAAGGTAAAAACTTCCAAGAAAGGCTATTAAAAACTGTCGCCAGACATAAGTCGACATAAGAAGGGTTAAAATTTCAATAATAAGGGAAAAACCCAAAAATGGTTTTTAACAAACATGCTTAGACAAACTGACAAAAAGTTACGTCAAAATGTCACGTTTTGCAAATAATTCTCTCCAACATCATATTGAATCTAGAAAGTTATTACAATTTCTAAATCAAGGAAAATACTCGGATGGAATTTCGTTAATCCAATCATGCGCGTCAATATGGGAAAATATTAATCCCCATTCTAGAGTGCAATACTCTTATTAAAATACATGATATATTTATTCCCCCATCCATGAATTTTGCCTAGATCCGCCCTTGGTTTTAGATTTCAAGCCAGTATTAGACTGCAATGACTTCATAATTTTGAGATTCGTGCACAAAATTGTATACGAAATTGTCTATCCCTGGTGCGCATAAAGGGATTAACGAGATTATCATCCCAAAGAACTTTGGGGAGAAAAGTAAAATAACTAACAAAATAACATTTAAAATAGAAATGTAAAATATAAAATACAAAAATAATTTTTCCTGAAGTACTTTTGGTTCTTTTTTTTATTAATTTAATTAATAACTAATTTTTTGACGTAAATTATAATTTATTAAATAAATCAGGATTTAAAAATCGCTAAAATAAAAATAAAAAAAAAGCCTTTTAAATATTTAAATAACAAATAATAATTGTATGTTATTTAATATCTGATTATTCCCTATATAACAATTACAGAGTTTCCACTTCTTTGAAAAATCCGTAATTTTGTCAGGGAATTTCTCATTTTTAGTGCCAAGTCAAGGAAATTAAATTTTCATTTGAGGTAAACAATTTAATTAAAAAGTTTTTTTTTAATTTTAAAATAAATTTGTTTTATTTAAATATTAATTTTTTTTAATTAAAATTTTTTAATTCCTTGTAAGGAGGCGTCCATTAATTACGTGAGGTGATTTTGACGATTTTTAGACCTCCCCGTCCCCCTTGGTGAGATGTCGTGAGATTTGGCTAGACCCCCTCCCCCCCTTCTAATCTCACGTGAGATTTTTTAAAATGCGTAATTTTAGTGCAAATACGTTAATCTGTAGGTGATTGCGTTGGATTTATTAAAAAAGCATAATTTGCTTAATTATTTTTATTTAAGAATAGTTAACACAAAAATATTACGTGATATTTGCCAAGACCCCCCTCTTTCCACCACGTGAGATTTGGTGAGATTCGGCTTGACACCCCTCCCCCAATGCCTCACGTAATTAATGGACGCCCCCTAAAAAGGATCTAAGCCTGGGATCCAAAAGTAAAATCAAAAATTTGATTTTGACAAAAAAAATAAAAAGCTGGAAGGATTTAACTTTAATTCTTTTTTCAACAAATATAATTGCTAGTGCACTGGAGGGTATTCCATACCCCCCAGACCCCCCGGTTTGAAAACCCAAAAGTGTGTGTATACATTCATACGTCATTTATATACAAATGATTCACACATATTCACACATCATGTACCGTAAAAATTCTCACCGGGGGGTCTGGGGGGTGTAAAACACCCTTCAGAACATAGTAGTTGAAAGACCTCTTAGAAAGTTAAATTCCAGGACATAATTGGTTGTGCCATGGTGACCTGGGGGTATTCTATAGCTCCCCAGACTTCAAATAAGTAGCATCAGTTGTGCACCTCCTATTTTTGAGATTTTTATTAAGATTGAAAAGGTCACAGTACAACTGGCGGCCCTTTTAGCAGGGGGCCCGAGTGCATCGTACCCAGCGCACTATAAATTCTTGAACACTGAAAAAGAAAATACATACAATTCATCATTTTTGCTCCAATGAACATAATTCATCATATTGATAAAAAATTCATAGGATTGATGAAAATATCATTATATTGGTGAATTTTATTCGTTGGCGCAAAAATTATCAACGTTTCATGAATATAATGTTTTGATATTTATTTAAATCTTGCACGTATCCGATCCTTTCTACTATACGACCGGAAATGGGTTGATTGTGTGTTCCATTCGTGATTTTTGAATAGGATAGCTATGTATATATTGCTATGATCTACTCTTATAAATTTATAAATTGCAAATTGCGATTGTAAACAATTTAAATTGTGAATCGCCTAATAAATTATTTATTTTTACTGTATTTTTTTTACTAATATTTGTGCTTTATCATGTAGAATTTATAGATTAAAGGATTTTAAAATAAATTATTGATTATCACGATTTCATTCGGGTCTAATCTATGTGTTATTGTGATTTAATGAGTTTTTTTGCGATCTACATTTAAAAGCTTAAATACTTAAATTTTATTTGGGAAGGAATCGATATTTTCATTTTACTCATAATTTGAAAATGGTTTAGGTATTTCTGAAAAATATTATCGGCGAATTGGAAAATAGAAAAGCAAATAAAATTTTCATGAATTCCAAGTAATATCGAAATCAAAGTAGAAAATCTGGCATAGGAAACATTAAAAGCAAAATAATGTAGTTTTCATGTTAATAATAATATTTCATGATAGTGTTAATATTTTACAAGATTTTTCGACTAATTTGAAATTAAAATGTACCAGAGTGGCGACAAAAATTATGTATTGGCACACCTTCTCCATAACTCATACTGTCGTATATTTGATACACGAAAACAATTTCTTGACGGTAATAAAAGAAGTAACATTATAATATTAATAAAGAAAATAAAACACAGTACATTAATTATATATAAACTACACGAACACGTTTCACGTTTCGAGTTCCGATCGCAAGAGTAAATTAAAAAATAACACTCCGTGATTTACCTTCCAGAGTATGTCCGATGTGAGGCAAATAAATCAAAACGACCACAACTGGTTAAACGCAATTATGATATTTATTTTTTAATGTTTTATTGATATTTCAATGCCATGCGTTGCATAGTCGAGTCAGTTCAGTGACTGGATATTAAATAGTCAAAACACATAAACATCAAGAAGAATGCGACCGATTAATGCACAGAAGTGAGATACAACTTGTGCAATAAGTCAAAATATTTCATGATATTGGCCATGAGACTAAAGTCTGTAGAAATGAACAATTACTCATTGGCAAGTCAAAATGTATAGTCTCGACTGTTGTTGAAAACCGCAATCGAATTCTCCGATACCTAAGTCATTGCAAATGAAAATGTACATTGCAAATTGAAACATGAAACGTAAAATTACAGTAGTATCCGACGTAATTTCTCACATTAAAGATTACAGTTTATAATTTGACATGCTGATGTACTTAGGTCTTACAAAAAATAGGCAAGCATTTACTAGATCCAATTAGCGACTCTCATTAATTGAATCAACGTTGTTAACATTTAATAGATCGTCGAGATGTGAAAAAATTAATCATTTTCCCTTAAAAGTCGCACGACCTGGAAATGCATTTTTAAAGGAACCGACTAATCTTTCATCCTTACAAAACCGTGTCGACTGACCTGATCTGCAGTTAATCTTCAAGCTCAGATGGTTTTAATGCTTGCACGAACTACATTTACTTATGGCTTGCTCTAACTCTAGGTAAGTTTATTCCCATGACTTCTTCAAAACGATGTCGAATAAAACGACTAATAGCTTTTATAAAAATAAACATTTTATAGACATACCATTATTTTGTGTACATTTTTTAAACAATTAAATTAAATATGTGTAATCAAATATCAAAAATTATACTCTTCCTCCCCCATATTTCTATAATAAATGTTCCGCTATACACTAGATCGATTTTATAGTGAATCCCATTCTTTTTTAACTATAATGCAAGCTTATGTAAAATGCATTAATTATGTTACTTACATTGTTTAATGAGTACACAAAAATAGTATATACTAATATTTACAATGTCAGACTGGCCATTACCGCTCTTGTCTTCTTCCTCTCAATACAGTACTAGATTCTGCAATAATCTCTCAGGTTTTTCCATTTCGATTGTACTTTTTTGCTTTCCTCAACTTTCAAAAATAAAAAAAAACTCCAACCAAACCAATTACATTAATTTTATTGATATGAGATAATAATTAGTGTACTTCGTACAAATAAATTATTTTATTTTTTATTTTGTTACAATTTTTTATTTTGAAATAATCAGTTAGAAAAACAAGATAGCATTTATAACGCGATTACCCCCTGAATGATTTAGTCGACTTATAAAGAAATATTTTATAAATAAAATATTATTGAAAAATTATCTTAAAAAATATCAACTTTATGGATGCTTTTGAAGGGACTGGCATAATTAAAAAAATTATTACAGATGGTGGACTATTAAATTGGAAAGCCTAGTATTATATTGCTCTAATATCGGTTAATCCTGTTTTATACTAGTGCAAAAAATAATTTATTATGCCTTCCAATGTATAATATATCTGATACTATAATACACAGTATCATTAAAAAAAGGTTGAGGTTAAGGCGTAATCGGTAATAACTAAATATGCTTAATTAATTTAAAATAATATTAATTTAATAATTAGTCAAACAATAAAATAATAAATAATGTTGGTTTTTTAAATACAAATGACGTTATCTACTGAAGGTTCTAAACCGGGACCGCACCTGAATATTGTTAATAAAACCCATTTCTGTCCTTTTTAACTTTTTGGGTAAAACTCTTCCCATTTTCACTTGATGATAATAACTCACTCCATTTTTCCACTTCTTCGCAATCTTGTGTATTTACTTACAGACTTCAAATTTTAAATAAGCAACTCAATCAAACTGATGTCGGTAAAATTCTGCTTTTGGTATGGCTTTTAACATGTCAGGCTGGAGGTATTTTTTATTATTAATTCGTAATCATACAGTAGGTATTTTATTTTATTGGGAGATAATATTGGCATTTTTGTAACAATTAATGATAGTAGAATTTAATTAATATTACAGTACTGTTAGTGCTTGGAAGTAGCTATGGTAGCGGATCCAGCATCTTCTGAATCGGAAGCAAAATGTATTGTGGTTCGAATTCGTATGAACTAGCCTTATTTCATTCCGGGAGAGTTGATTTACTTCAAATCGGTTGACACAGTTATCAACTAGGATGAAGTAGTCAACTATTCCACAGAATTCTTGAATTCGCTTGAATTGTCCAGATTACCACTTCATAATAAGCAATTGAAAGTAGGCTAAGTTATAATTAAAGCTCGGATTTATATGAACCAAAATACTTGAAAATATGTGCATATTATTCCTTAAAATATGCACTAAAATTGATAAAAATAGATCAAATATGCATTGATATGCAAACTTCGAATTTTTCAATTTTTTTTTCAAATTTTCAATAAGTAGGTACTACACCTAGATTTATAAAATTTAATAATTTTAATAATAAATCTGGACAAATTACATAAAATTTGCTAAATTTTGCATATTTTTAACATTCGGTGCATATTTGAGTAAATACTGCATATTTGTGACACTTTTAATGTGTTTTGAAGAATTAAAAAAAAATAAAATTTAATTATTATTTAATTAAATAAAAATTAAATTGCTTAAAATTAAATAAAATAATTGCTAAAATTGTCAAATTTAATAATAATTTTTTATTTTCTCTATTAAAATTCTTCAAAAAACACGAAAAGTGCCCAAATATGCACAGATATGCATTATCTGGTCAAATATGTACCAAATGCTGAAAATATGCAAAATATGCATTTTGACAAGCAGTTTTTCGTATTCGTTTTTACCTAATTTGTCCAGATTTCAAAACAAATCTGTTGGCATATCAAAATTAAAGAACATGCAAAAGCATAAAATCCGAGCTCTAGTTATAATCATGTTGTGTAATATCAATCAACCTCAACTGTGTCTTATATCGGCAAATATTTCCGAGCTCAATGAATTAGAGTTGGAAGGTTGATGGAATTCATAATCGCTTATGAATAGTTTTAAGAAGAATTTTAGGTGGTACGAAGAAAAGCTGTAAAATTTAGAAAGTCTGAATTTAATAAATTTTTGGCGATACGAAGTTCGCCGGGTCAGCTAGTAAACAATAAAATTAGGTATAACCATTTTTTTTTTAATTTTTGAGTAGATAAAATGATAACCAGGAAACCAGATATTCAAAGGTCGATACGAAGACTTAAGCTGCTGTTAATGTAAATCCAGGAGTTCTGGGTTCTGATTTAGAAGAATACCTTAATATCTTAATCTCAGCATCATGATTGGGTATTTTTTTCTTCTTCTTCTTCTTATGGTGCCATCTCCTAACGGAGGTTGGCGACCATCACTTCAAGCCCTTCCCTGTTCTGTGACATGCGAATTAGTTTTCCGGCTTCACAGTTGTTAAACCATTGACGCGAGTTTCTTAACAATAAGAAACGCTTTCGGCCCAAGCCTCTTTTACCTTCAATCTTTTCTTCCATTATCAATAGCAGCAGATCATATTTTTCGCCTCTGAATATGTGACTGAAGTAAGCCGCTTTTCTCATTTTGATCACTTTATGCATTTTGCGAAGCACCTCTTTGTTCGAAATCCTGTCCACTCATGAGATTCGTAGTCTATAAAACAAATATGGAATGGTTTCTGTTGGTCCAAACATTTCTGAATAAGGACCCATATGGCAAACAGTGCTGCTTGCGTTTCCATTCTATTTCTAAAACCGAATTGGATTTCACCTATATCTTCTTCGTTTGCATATTTTTGTTCTTTTTCAGAATATTGCATATTTCGACTAAAATCTACTGATTGTGCATATTTAGACATATTTTATAAAATTTCGTGCATATTTCGGTATATTTTATAAAATTTCTTTTAAAAAAATAAAAAATATTCTTTATATCAGAAGATAATTTAGAATTTAATTTGGCGGCGTCAACAAATTAAATTTTGGGTTGGCAATGCCGACCCAAAAACAACTACATAATTATTAAGTAGATCTAATATCAAAATAGTAAAAAATATAATAGAAAATGGTAGAAAAGCCTTTTAAATAAAAAAATAGCATTATTTTATAGTATTTATGGAAATTTGATGTTGCATTATGTTGGCACTTTGGCGATTTTGTTGCATATTTCGAGCATTTATGATGCATATTTCGACCCTCTTAGGTTGCATTTATAATCCGGTCTGCACTCATTAGACTGATTAATCTGTAGTCATTACAGCGTTATGCATTTGATGTTTTTGGTAGGGTGATAAACGTCGATCGAAGCCACTTTTGGTATTTTTCCGGTGTTGTATATCTTATTGTAAAGATTATTGTAAAGATTTAGGTGAATTTTAGTAAGTTCCACACTTATTCCATCTGGGCCCGCTGTTTTGCCATTTTTTGCCTGTTTGAGTGCTTTTCTTAGTTCATCCCTTAGTATGCTCGATCATTCTGCCTGCACATCCACATCCACATCATCCAACTCTCTTCGATTATCTTTAAAGAGCTATGTTATGTATATCTTCCAGACTCCTGCCTGTCTCTCTTCTTCTAGTATTATTTTGTTAATCAATTTTCTAGTTTTTTGAAATTGTCTACTTGTGTGTGTCATTTTCCTTATTTCTTTGTTCAAATTAAAACTGTCATGCACATCTTCCAGCTGCTCTATTTCTTTGCATTTCTCATTTAGCAATGTCTCCTCTCTCTTTCTACACTATTTTATTTATTCTTACTGTAATACTCTGTGGTGTTTTTGAATTTTCTTCTTTCTTCCATCAAATCCAATATTTCCTCCGTCATCCAATCTTTTTTCTAACATCTTCTATAGAAACCAAAGTGTCTGTGCTGCAGTCGTTTTGATGGTATTTTAAAAATTTTGTTCATGTTTCTTCTGTGTTGTCTGTACATTTAATTTCCTCGATTTCCTTGTTAATACTTTTCGTGTCTGAATTTCTAATAATTTCATCTTTCAGCTTTCCAACATCTATCTTTCTTATTTCTTTATGTGTGGATATTCTCTTCAGCTTCAGTCTTACTGGGTTAATTACTGGGTTATGATCTGAGTTTATATCAGGAATCGATTAATTGTTTATCATTATAAAATCTATTCGATTTCTAATAATATAATCGGGTTTATCTTGAGGAGACTTCCAAGTTCCGGTGGGTAATTGGAACCACATATTGGTGGTAACAAAATAATTTTTCTTGCAGAACTCAACTAATCTGTATCTTCTTTCATTTCTGTCTCCCAACCTGTATTTTCCAACAATTTTTTAAAATTCTTCTTTGACCAATTTTCCGATAAAATATTCACCCTTCGTCTGTAAACGTTTTTTCCGCCCCTCCCGCCTATAAACCTGGGTCATTACGCTGTTAACGCGCTCAAAATATTTCGAAATAATTCATGTCGATGCTCGAAACATTCTAGTTGACATATCAATCATAAAATTGAGGAAAATAAAATTTTTTCATATACTGTTTGTTAAATAACTGGAGTAAGTCGTCAGAAAATCACGATTTTTTTAATTATTAACCGATTTTTTTTACCAGATATCAGAGTCCCTTGAGAATTTGCTAGTTTTAGTTTTTTGGTTTTAAAATTTGGTTTTAAATAATGTAGAATAAAGACAGAATAGTTTGAAAATGGCAATCTTACCTATACTATTTTTGCGCTTAAGGATTATTAGGTTAGATCCCTGCTAAGCAATGGCGGGAAATTTGAAATTTAGATGTAATATTACAATGCCAAACAAACGTATTTTTGTAATCAACATCCATGGTTCATTGGATCAACAAAGTGTTCATCTATATCTCATAAAATTACTGCTGTACCTGCAAACGCAACTAAGAGGAGAACATAGAAATTAGTCTTCCCTAAGGGAATCCGATAGTATAGTAAATGGTTAATGACTCCTTTGAACTGGATTAGCAATAAGGTGCTTGAGTAATTCATATACACATAGAATAACACAATTTTGCAAATTCCAAATTTTAAGCATCTGCATCGTAAATTGGCTTTGAATCGAATGTTCAAGTTTCTTTTGAATTCTTTTTCCGGATTTCGGATATTCACATCTGTAGAGTATCGTGTGAAGAATTTTAGACACATTTAGAACGGATTCGTGAGAAACCTAGAGTACTAACAAGTTTTTGATATTTGACTTAATAATTAATTAAGTGGAGATTAAGAAATTCCAAGTTAATGATCTGTATTTGGCTAAAAAGACTGAGTCTGAATTTGGCCATCATCGACTATGCTAATTGATAAATTCGGAGAGTAAAGGAAATGTTTTACTCACTTTTAGTTTACTCAGTCCTTTACACACGTAAATTATTGGCCTAATTTGCAATTTTTTAGTATAAAATCGTATAACACTCCTACTCGTTTTTAATTGAATCAACTTTAGGTTGATTATACAACAACATAGACCTTATGTATGCGAATTTCGTCAAGATAAAAATCTTAATGGTAAAACTTAATAGATCTAGTTTATGAATATAAATTTTTACCAACAAGTTTCAAATTTATTATACCATATTGTTAAATAATCTTATCTATAAAATTATTTAATTAATCTAATCCTAATTGTTTTTATGATATACAGGGTGATTCATTCGAATTCGATCGCATATACATATTATGTACATATTTCATTGTCGCCTAAGGTTATCGATGATAGATAACACAATTTATGTATTAAAAATCCACCAAATTTATTACGTCCTCGATATGTTCCAAAGTAAGAATAGCATTTTATTCCTTCAATTATCACAAATTAAAATTCGCAATTTGTTATGGTTAATTAAATTTAAAAAAAATTATTTGCACTTCTAATTTCGACTAATTTAACCATAAATAATAACGTTTTAATTAATTTACACGGTATTTTACATTTTTAAAACTTGTTTATATTTAAATGTATCCGTTTTTGTCTAAATATTTGTAGACGAATGTAAATTTATTTTATTTTTGATCGCTTATATTATGTAAATGATCTCGGTTTGTTTCACCACTGTTCTTGACCTTTCTCAAAGTTATATTTATTAATACGATAATGCGGTGTGATGATCGAAAATTTTTTTTTAGGTCTGGAAAAAATTCAAACAGTTCAACGAATTTTCTAAAATTGTAAACAATACGGTAAATATTTATCAATTAATTTTTAAACGCAGAAGCTTGAGTAAATATTTAAAAAAAATATTTAAACGAACATTAAACAAACAGTTCTGTTGATACGAATGACAATTAATAATGGAATAAGAAAATTACGAAATCAAAGAGGAAAAATTATTTTCTTGTTTTGGAGAGAAACCGGAAAATTCAAGTTTTTTCTTGAATTTTTTTCAAAGTGCAGACTCAAATTCTGATAAAATTCTTGTAGTGCTTGGATAAATGATACATTTGTCATCGTGCAGGTGCAAATTTTTCTCATGAGATGCAATTTGCTGACTGTTATGGAGTGACCATACACGTCGACTTAAAATAGAAGGAAATGAAGTTGATGTCATTGGTAGAATGGTACAATCTAGCAAGTTTTTAATAATCGTGCCCTGGGGACATAAAATTTTCTTATCGTTTGTGTATCTCATTTTCATTCGAGAAAATTCGCTGGCAACTGAAGTATTTTAATACGAAGAAAACAACTTTTGCTGTATGTTTACAGAGTGTTTGTTACGTTTTGCATAATAAAATACTGCGGGGATATTTTCACCAAATCAAAATTGCATTTGCATTTTCTTCCTATTCAAGTTTGTTCATTTAACTAAAAATATTATTTTAAATCGTAACAATTTTAGCCGAGTTTGTTTGCAGAGGCGTGCGTATAAAAGTGAAGGATTTTCCGGTATATTTAAAAATATTTAAATTTAAAATAAACCACATTATAGTTTTATAATGCGTCACATTTTGACTACAAGTTGTAGCTTGTATAGTAGGTCAAAGAACTAATGATTAATAAATTTTATGTCTCTATGTTGTATAGCATTAAACGATTACAATAATTTTAATATCCTATTCTGAATTGCCATATCTATAATTAAACTTTTTTTCAAATGTAATTTGATTGAATTTTATTACGGTCAACGTATCATACTAGATCGTTTCGTACATAATTTGCCTTCTATTAAACGTAATTTGGCTCAAATAAATACTTTTTTTTTGGGAAAATTTGAAATAATCAAGTAAATAATATTGAGATGATTTATATGCGAATGACCCAGTGCTCGACTATTAATACTTTGTTTTAATTGAAAATCTGACGATAGTTGTTGGCATTGGACGTTTTATGTGTGCACAAAGTGCTTTTAATAAAACAAATAAATTATTAACAAAATGTGAATAATATAATAAATTTTATTTAACAAACTGAGCATTGCCAAAACTATTCTTCAAGGATAAAATATTAATTAAATAGATTATGTAATTAACTATTTTTAAGAAGCGAATCATTAACAAGATAATTTATACAGCAACAATTAACGAGATCCAAAATGGTAAATTAACTAACTTATATTTATTATTTTACGCACTACAACTATACCACGACCACGAGCAAGTTTCTTTCGAGTAAATTTTTGTATATTTCCTGTACAGACCTGCGGGATTGATACCTAATATTTGTTATCTTCGGAACATATTTAATCACGCCAGAAAAATGTGTGGAAGTTTTCCCAAAGGCCCGGTATGTAAATTCTGTAAACTTCCAGTTTCCAACTGGAAATTTTTGTTGTTTTTGTTTTGAAATTATGATTTTATTATAATATTCAGTTTACCTAATTTTTATTTTTGGTTTAATTGGAAAAAAAAAGAAATAATGATATTTTCAAGAAGTCAAAAACAGTCTTTGTTTTTGTTTTGGTTAGACAGAAACTGGGTTGAATCATACTCGAACTTTCATGGTATTTACTATACAATCAATTTTTTACTTCTTTATAATGATAACAGTAGGTTAAACCATCAAATTAAGATTAACATATTGCAAACAAACATTTTTACAATATTTAATCATATATAGTTTATTTACTATTTATTATTTATTTTTAATTACATTTTATTTATGTCATAAATAAGATTGTTTTTGAGTTACAGGGTGATAAACTTGTAATAATTTGTCATCGACATTTTGGATGTTTGGATCCTAATCAGCAAAGTTTAATCCCATAACAACTGATTTTTGAGATCACAATAAGCAATAGCAGTTTTTTTCAATCCAATTTCTTGTTGAACCGATAATAATTCAATATTTTGAATATTTTGAAGACAAAGTGATAACCGTTCACTTTACACCATGAACCGAAAGAGTAAAGTAAAGGTTGCATACAACTGGCAATTGTATGAATCGATTCCTATGCCTATTTTCATATGAGGTATTTCAATTAATTAAGATCCAAACTTTCCTTCGTTTCCCAGCTAATTTATATTTACGGTCAATGTTGACAATTCGGCCATTAACGTCAATGGCCGGACAATAATGTCAATGCCTAGATAAGTTGGGCATTAACGTCATTGACCGGCCAATGACGTCAATGACTATACATTTTGGGCAATGTTGACATTTAAAATTGTATATGTGGTTTTTACATCATTGCCCGGGCAATGACGTTAATGTCCAATACAAGGTGGACAATGATGAAATTACTATTTTATAGATTCTATATTCTATCACTCTTTCAGTTTTGGCTGGTGCTACTACAGCAAATCGCGGATCCACCGTAAAACGAATTAAGTAATTAAATTTAAGTAATTATTTCCTCCGGGCCGCTTTGGCTGACGCAAACACAACAAATCATGGATCCATCCTAAAATGATCGCTCCGTACACGGAAAATTATTCTATAATATTATCATTGTCCAATCCATTTTGCCACTAACGTCATTGACCGGCCAAAGACGTAAATATTACAATCATATGAAAATATTTCCATCATTGCCCACCGTTAACGGGCGTTGACGTCAATGACCGGTCAATGACGTTAATGGCTAGCGTAAATGGGCGTTGACGTCATTGTCCGGCCATTGACGTCAATGCCCAATTTACGTCATTGACCGTAACATACTGACTCTTATTTTACCACAACGCAAAGTGTCCTACTGATTGACAGAATCCTGGCCTATACAGTCGCCTGATGTTAACCCTATATTATATTGAGTCTTTCTCAGTGGCGGTGATATCATAAGCGATTGTAATGCTTACTACCATAAGGGTAGTAAATCCCAAAAAAGAGATTTTTAAATAATATACACAATTCAAAATTAATTCATTGTTTTTTTATGAGCCCGTTTTGCGGGTAGGGAAATCTCCCTACCCTTCTATCTAAAATCCAGAATCTAGAAGAGTGCACTGGAGGGTATTCCATACCCCCCAGACTCCCCGGATTGCACCAATTATTTTGTGACTTCAATAATATGTTTAGACTTTTACTCCCTGATGAGCAAAAAAAAAATTACTTTTGGACTTAGCAGCGAAACCAGTTTTTTCCGATTCCAAAGTTCTAAACAAATTATTTAAGTCACAAAACAATTGGTGTAATCCGGGGGGGTCTGAGGTTCTATCTAGTTTATAGACTGATAGGATCAACATCAAGTGACTCTGGATTAAAATTTACCTAACGCTTAACTAGCCCTTAGTGCCGGTGCAGATAAATTCTCCCAGTTAAAAGTGTGGTTCCTCAGCTGTGACTTGAGCTCTGCGACTGAAGTCGCAGTGACTGCTGTCCGTACTTTCTTATGAGAGTATTTCATTACAATGCGATTGTCGCAGGCGACTCTAAGGCAGGGGTCTCCAAACTTTTTAGCCTAAGGGCCAAATTGATTACTCTACAAACCTCCGAGGGCCAAGATCTAGCTACAGTGGCTAACGAAAATATTTGAACCCTCCTATGTTAACAATGTAAATTGCACATTGTGAAACCGTTTTTTGACATATAAAAATCGCTTTTACAGCAAAACTTTTTAAACATTTTTTGTAAGATTATTTTGTTTGATTTGATGTATAAAAATAAATTAAAGGGCGGGTCGGATACCAGACATATCAGGCCCGCTCTCGGGCCGGATTGGTGGTGCTTGCGGGCCGTATTTGGCCCGCGGGCCGTGGTTTGGAGACCCCTGCTCTAAGGTAACAATTTCATAAAGTCCGAGTCTCACTGTAAAACTTTGTATAAAAACGTTTTATAAAAATTTGTATACAAACGATGTGACGTCATGAGCCATAAAATTATTTTATGCTATGTCTCACTGTAAAATACTTCGTGCAGTTTTTATGAAAACGAGATCAGCTGTTTTGTATAAGCTTCCCTAAAAGTATGGTCAACCGGTTTTACTTGATGCGTAAATTCAAGTTGAGTGGGGCATCAACAGCCAATGGAATGCCTGCTTTTATAAAAATTTTAGCGACTGTTGTAAAAACTCTCGTTTGTATAAAATCGTTTTCGTGACGTCATGAAAATACAAGCACCATAAAGATATTTTTACCTGCGTCATTTTTATAAAACCACTGGCCTGTCACACTATCAAAACCGTTTTTACACAAATTTTTATAAAAATTTGGATGGAAATTTTATAATGTGACAACGACTTAAGAAAGCAAGGAATGCAGTCGCAGAGACCCTACTGCAGCTAAGGAATCATGTCTTTCATGATTTCATATAAATTATTTTTTTTTATGACACTGTTACCTTAGAGTCGCCTGCAAAAATTACATTCTCATGAAAGACTCCCTTAAGAAAGTATGGGAAGGGTTACTGCGACTTTAGTCGCAGAGGCCCAGCCGCAGCTAAGGCATTACATCTTTAGCTGTGCGAAATTATCTGTATCAACACTAAGGGCAAATTAAACTTTGTGTAATAGTTAATCCAGGGTCAATTGGTGTCGTTCCAATCAGAATGGCCAAAGCTATGGGTTAACTCTGATCTGAGGTTCATCTGTAATACAACTGGCCCAAGGGTACTAATTTGCATCCCGACGTGCAAGTAATTTCGCCCAGCTAAAGGTGTGATTCCTTAGCTGTGGCTTGACCGTGACCCAGTGCACTCTTCTGGATTCTAGATGTTAAATAGAAGAGCAGGGACCAGGGAGATATCCCTACGCGCATTTAGACTGCTAAATCGGGTCCATTACAGTGACAGTGATATCAATAAGCAAATGTAAGCAAAGCTTAGGGGCCCGGGACCATAATAAAGAAGATTTTTAAATAATATATTATACGCAATTCAAAATTAATAAATTTTTTTTTAAGGGCCCGTTTTATATATTTGCTTACGGGCCATCTATCTTGCACCGCCCTGGTCCTTCTTAAAGGATATTTTTCCCTTTTAACATTATTTAGAAACAAAAGTACCTGAAAATGTACTTGACCACAAAAATGGAATTTATTTTTCCATTTGCAGTTAATAAATACATAATACCATTTTATGACTTATTTTTTTATTAAAAACTGGCAGAATTTTAAATATTATATTGTAAAACCGATAGAAAATTTCCTTTTAAAAGTTTATTACGTCAAGTCAAAGCGTGGAAAAATTAAAAAATTCAATTAGAATTTCCTAGAAAGTTTTTCCTTTTCAATAATAAGGAAATACATCTCAAGAGTTCCTTTTGATGTACTTACGAGTTCATAAAATTAAAAACTGAGGCATTTTCTTGTTATATATTTTATATATTTTAGAAAATTATCGTATGATTATATAATCTTGGATATCCTAAATAATTCTTTTCGGTGTTTACAAAAAATATATTAAATTGTTTGATCACATTTATTTAACCCTTCCCCTCCTTCCAAGTTCAGATACGAAAAATAAATGTTTTTCATGGGAAAAATGGTCAACGACCGCTTATCCTATCTTTCATGTTTGCACTACGAAATTGTTAAATATTGAACTATCAAAAAAAATATGTATAGTAATGAATTGTTTTTTTAATTGTCGGGCTCGTTTTCAAGAATACGTCCCTGAAAAGTTGATATATTGTTGTGTGAGAAATTCGCTCGAAGAGCTTACTTTATTTTGCTTTGTTTGGCGTTACCTGTAGCAAATCCAATGATTGTTCAGAATTTAGTCGACCATGGATCTTCTAACCCTGTGACTCCCCGTGGTGACGATATAGTAGCATGGTAGTGAGCTGCTGCTGTCATGATTGAAAATTAAATAACTCTTTATTACCACACTCGGTTCACAGGGGGGCACTTACCGCGTGTCCGACAAAACCAACTTTTTATTTTTGTTAAGTTAAAAGAAGATAATTTTTTACAAAACTATCATACGCGCGTTTATAAATTTTAATTTAATAATCTTGAACTAATTATTTAGGTGTGTCCACAATGAGATTTAAACTCGAAGGTTAGGATTGAAAAAACTTGCAAAAGAAATGATTATATGTTGAAGTATTGGCAACTACCATTCTTTCATAATCATCGAGATTAATTAGGTATGGAAAGCAATGTATAATATAAACACAAACAAATTAAATAAAAACAATATCGATAATTATACACAATTTGTACGATACAATAAATTATAAAAAGTTTTTAAATAGGGCAATAATTGGTGTGATTAGTGATAATGATAATGATAATTTAAACATATAAATTAAACTTTATGTTATTAAATTTTTCTTAAACATGTTAACTATATTAAGAATAAAAGGATTAAATTTCATTTCCTTGTTTAATATTATTTTAATGTAATATAATAATAAGCACACATAATCATAGATACAGGGTGGTCTATCAAAAGCAAATTCTATTTGACACGGTCAATTATATAAAGGAACCTTCAAACATTTAAATATATATTTATTCCTTAATATTTTTTGTAAACTGTTGCCATTTAAAAGCTAAAAAAACTTCTTACATGCATCTTGTATATCACTTACTACTTGTTGCGTGAAAGAAGAACGTAAATCTCGAATGCCGCTATAATTAAGTCGGACGAGAGACATTAAGTTTTTTTTGTAGCTATACAGAAGAAGAAAATACATTTATAAAAATGATCTAAGCTTATTAACATGTAAAGCACCTACACATAATTTAACACACAAAACATGGCCGCTTTATAATATATCGAAATTTATGTTTATTAAAAATAAAGTAAAACAAACGTGGAAGATGGTAATCAGATTATAACAAAATTGACAATAGTAATAAAGAAATAAAGAAGTAACAATAAAACTTATTCTGTATTAAGGACGTTCACAATACTTTACAACGACATATCGTTCTAAATAAAAAGCTTTTTTTGTTTACTTTTATTTTATAGCTTTGATATTTTTCAAAAGAAGTTTAGAACAACAAGTAGGTACCTGCGTGGAAAATGGTCGGCAGGATAAATTGACCGATTGAGAAATCGCGCGATTTGTCATTCGGTAGGCGCGAAACATTTTTCTGAGGGTGAATCAATTATTTTTATTTATTTTTGGTTTTCTAACATTGCTATTATTAACTATTCAAAATGAATATTTAGCTCAACAATCAATTTGACATTTAAATATCAACAAAACCTAGCATCTACATTTATAATATAAGAACAGCATAAAAACAGAGAAAAGCCGAAAGCAGAAAGCATTTCAAATTGTTTTAACAGTAAATATTTTTACATATCCCTTTTAAATTCATTGAAATTCGATGAATATTTGATATTTCGGACAGTTTACTTAATAGCAGAATGTCTTTCGCGAATATCGTTTTTTCCACATTTCCGTTCAACTTTATTAGAATTTGAGCTTGTTATATTTCTCCATGTTATTTTTATACAGAAATATATTATTCAGTAATGAAGAGATTATGTTTAAAAATAACAAGGTATATGTTTATTCTTTAATATTCAATCGATATTATTATGTTCAAACCTTCCGTACAAAATTTTTATTTTTTTGTTGTGTGCAATTTCCTCACTTTAATTCAGAATCGTGCAACGACAAGATTCAATTGCGAATTCTAAATATCCCCACATTTCTGATTTTCTATTTTTTAGCTTAATTTTATTTTTTAGGGATGCGTTCGTTTCTTGTGAGTCCTGAGCTGATGCGATTAGAGAGTGTCGTCAACAAATATACACAAGTTCCCCTTCAAATGCAATTTGCACTCCCATCGGAACACCCAGATGGCGATTTCTGCGTTAATTGAGTCTATCAATAGTAGAAACGAATTCTTATTATAATCGCGTTAAGAGAACTTCCCCTATTTATTCATATAAGAGAATACAATAAGAAACTTAATGATATAATTTATAATTTATTAACGCAAATCGATATTATACTTATTTTACCAAATGCTTAGGTATGTACAGAAATTATAAGTTACTTTGAATAATTTAGGTTAATCCCTTTGAACTTTTTCTAAACTTTTATATTTACTATTACATTTTGATTGATAATCAATATAAATACACAGTATACATACATATTTATACAAACAACGAATTGAAACGTTTTTAAATAATAATTCAAATAGCTTTGCCTAATATGTTGATTTGTAATAACGATAAAAAGTTAGAGTAGGTATTTTTATTTATCGAATGTAATATCGCAATATTACATACAGATAGTGTTGTTTCAGTCAGTACATTTTCTTGTTTTAAACAATTTTGTTGTATCATTATAATGCAATTGTGTTTTTCTACACTTTAGCAAAATTGGCTAAAGTGGCTTCGATCAAGAAATCAAAACTATATGGAAAAGCAAGTTATCTGCACCCTGCCATAAATCATATTTTCCCCAATGCTATCCGAGATTGAAATCTCGCCATTTCATGTGGTACCAGATTCCAAGGTGCTTGAACCTGGATCACTTTGTTTAGTAATTAGTAAAAGTAAAAATTAAAAATAATTTAATTTATTATATTATAAAATAATTAAATCAGCATATTTTTAATGTACAAAATTAGCAGAACAGTAATCAACTGTTGAAACATCCGAGTCCCTAATTGGGGTTCAAACAATATTTTTAATATTAATTAATTCGCTAAATCAATGGATTATTATCATTCATCAACGGAATATCTCTGTGAACACTTCATGTTGATTTCGAAATTAAAATTATCTGGTAAATTATTAAATACCAATAACTCGATTCAATCAATTCATATCGACCTGTACTAAAATGTAATTTTAAGACTAAACTAGTTCGCCAATTAAAAATTTTAACGACTAAATAAAATTTATATTGCTTTTAAAAAAATCGTAACGTACATTTTAAAATTTAAACAGGTTACTAAAGTTGTGGAAGATTAAAGTATTTTACGGCGTCATAGTCAATAAATTTTCCAATCGAAAGGGTAGTTTGTCTATTGCTGCGTGATTCTAATAAATCACCATTAAAATTTTTACGTTCTAATTACACAAAACATACTAGCTATATATTATATAATATATTTCGTTAATTTTGAAAACCCAGCTGAAATTTGTGAGAAAATCAGAAGATAACTGCCAAGAGATAATTTTATATTAATTTAATTTTATTGACATTTGCAATCTAAAATTAAATAGATATATTTAACTTTGATTAGAAAATAAACTTTTGTTGAAGTACTCGATAATTTAAAACTTTCTCACGGCATAATAAATTATTTACAAAATTAATTGTTAACCGTTGGATAAACAAATAGAAGTCGCAATGCAATGATTAAAATTTTTTAAATTGTGGATTAAATTGTAGACCAGCAATATGGGTATAAAACTCACAAGACTGTAGTTGAAATCCTGGTAGCGTCTATAGCTGCTGTAATCTAAAGTTTCAGATGAACCTGAAGGTTATGGCGAGAGCAACGGGAAACCACCTACCACCCCATTAATTAGATTCCCTAGTAGGTCGTTTTGCGTGTATGGCACTTGATAAAGAAGAATGGTAGATTTTCTGACAAGGGCGTAAAATAGCTTATTAAACCCATGTAGCACACAATGTTGGCACAATATTGGGGTAATAATGAATGTTGATGCAATATTGTAAGATTCAGCCAATATCGGTCCAATATTGTTTTTCAATATTGCGCCAATATAGTAAATCAATATTGGACCAATATTGGCTGTAGCTTGGTAAAATATTGGGCCAATAATGATAATCAATATTATATAAAAAATCAATGCTGCACCAATATTGATAAATAGCTTATTAAGGCCACGTAGCACACAATGTTGGCGCAATATTGAAGCAATATTCAGCTAATATTGAATGTTGGTGCAATATTGCAAGATTCAGCCAATATTTATCCAATATTATTTTTCAATATTACGCCCATATAGGAAATCAATATTGGCCCAACATTGGCTAATATTGATAACCAATATTGTCTGCCAATTTTCAGCCAATATTGTTTTTCAATATTGCGCAGATATAAAAAATCAATGCTGCACCAATATTGATTGTAGCTTGGTGCAATATCGGACCAATATTGCCTTCCGATCTTCGATTTAAATCGATTAGATTCTGAACTCTTATGTGATAATGATGGGTAATGAATTTGATTTAATTGCATGCTTCCAACTCTGCTTTCTTAGTAATAAACTGATTCGTTTTCAAAAAGCATGTGCACTTAAATTTTGTGCTGAAACACTTTGTCAGCAAATTATTTACTGTCATTGCGGTCTGTCAGCTTAAACTCCAGCTGCTTTTCAGCGTCAGCAAATTAGCTAAATTTTAAGCTGAGGTTTAATTAGGTACATTAAATTATCAAGTTAAAACAATTTTAATTTTTTTTTAGTTTTGTTACTCCATAAAGTAGAAGCTGATTCAGAGGTGAATATTGGCTGATTCAGTAACTGAATAGCTACTGAATTTCTAATTTGTCGGTTGAAAACCAGCTGAAATTGCGCCATGTCAGTTGATATTCAGGGCTGAAGCAGCTGATATTCAGTGCTGAATCACCTGATATTTAGCGCTGAATATCAGCTGATTCAGCATTTTGAACATCTGACGCAGCGCAATTTCAGCTGGTTTTCAGCCGCCAAATTAGCAATTCAGTAGCAATTTAACAGCAACGTTATGCTGCCATAACGTGCTCGCTGTTGATATTCAGCACTAAATGTTACTTGAGAGATACATTGTACAATACTGTTTAGTCGTTACGGAAAGGTGCTTCAATTTTCAAATTTTTGAAATTGAATTGGTCACAAAAAGTTCGATCTTTAAACTTCAAGATTCACTTTATGGTGAAAGCAATTGGCTTTCTTTGCCATCGACGATTGACAACACTCAAAGTACTGTAGTTGCATTCGAAAAGCCATCAGCTTCATAAAAAATTCGTACAACTAAATCCAATTTCTGTTAAATTGCAAAACATTCCAAGAATTCCAAAATTATTCGGTAACTCCTAAATTGATTTCTGTAATTCAAAGTTAATTCCAGTAATTCTGAAAGAAAGCTAAAAATTACTTAGGATATTAATCTTCAATTTTCAGCTGTTTTTCATTTAGCTTCTTTTTTCTTTTCAATTATGATTATTCTATTTCTAATCTAATAATTCCGATTAAAGAAATTACTATTGAATTCAAGAAGTACAAGGAAAACAGGATTTATGAAATGTATTAGTATAATAAGTTTTTTTTTAATTTATCTCATGAAAATATATAACATATACAGTAATATAAATATTTTAAAACATGTGCATATATTATATGCACCGAATTTCATTAAAATTGCACTAAAATTGATAAAAATAGATAAAATATGCATTTACATGCAAACTAAAAAAATATCTCAAATATTCGAATTTTTCAATAAGTACCTACTAATCTTTGCTACTACCTAGATTTATAAAATTTAATAATTTTAATAATAAATATCTAGATGAATTACGTAAAATTTGCAAAATTTGGCATATTTTCAAAATTTGGTGCATATTTGAGTCAATTTTGGTAATTTTTGAAGAACTTTAATAGAGAAAATAAAAATTTTTATTATTAAATTTTGGTAATTTAAGCAATTGTTTTATTTAATTTTAATTAATTTAATTTTTTAAATAAAAAATTAATAAAAATTTTAAAAAAAATTATTTTTTTTATTTATTTAAAAAAATTTAAAAATTAAATTGATTAAAATAAAATAAAATAATTGCTTCAATTGGAAAATTTAATAATAATTTTTTAATTTCTTTATTAAAATTCTTCAAAAAACACCAAAAGTGACCCAAATATGCACAAATATGCATTATTTGCTCTTTGCACCAAATGTTGAAAATATGCAAAATATGCATATTTTCAAGTAGTTTTTCGGATTTGTTTTTACCTAATTTGTTCAGATTTCATAACAAATCTGTAAAATAATTATAAAAAAAGAACATGTAAAAGCTGAAAATCCGAGCATGAGCTTATGACTCACAAGTTGTAAGTTTTATCTTGACTCGGAGGTGAACACGTAGGCAGATAGATTGATTACCTAACAGTTCGGCTGAAAAGTTCGTATCGTTTTGAAGAAAAAAACATTTTTTTGGAAAAATTCACTTTAATTATTCAACATAGTCGCCTTTGCGGGCGATACACCGATTATAGCGATCTTCCAACTTTTCGATACCATTTTTGTAGTACGATGTGTCTTTAGCCTCAAAATAGGCCCCTGTTTCGGCGATTACTTCTTCATTAGTTTTAAATTTCTTTCCAGCGAGCATTCTCTTAAGGTCTCCAAACAGGAAATAGTCGCTGGGGGCCAAATCTGGAGAATACGCTGGGTGGGGAAGCAATTCATAACCTAATTCATTCAGTTTGACCATTGTTTTTATCGACTTGTGACACGGGGCATTGTCTTGGTGAAACAAAATTTTTTTTTTCTTCAAATGGGGCCGTTTTTTCCCAATTTCATCATTCAAACGCTCCAACAATGCTATATAATAGTCGCTGTTGATTGTTTTCCCCTTTTCAAGATAATCGATAAACAATATACCATGCGCATCCCAAAATACAGACGCCATAACCTTGCCAGCCGACTGTTGAGTTTTTCCTCGCTTTGGATTGGGTTCGTCGCGTGCGGTCCACTCAGCTGACTGCCGATTGGACTCTGGAGTATGGTGATGGAGCCATGTTTCATCCATTGTCACATATCGACGAAAAAATTCGGCTTTATTGCGGTTGAACAGCTCCAAACACTTCTTTGAATCATCAACACGTTGTTGCTTTTGATTGATATTGAGCTCACGCGGCACCCACTTTGCACAGAGCTTTCGCATGCCCAAATATTCATGCACGATATGCCCAACACGTTCCTTTGATATCTTCAGAGTCTCAGCTATCTCGATCAACTTCACTTTACGGTCATCCAAAATTATTTGGTGGATTTTTTTGATGTTTTCATCTGTAACGGCTTCTTTTGAACGTCCACTGCGCTCATCATCTGCGGTGCTCATATGGCCTGTACGGAATTTAGCAAACCACTTTCGAATGGTTGCTTCCGCTGGTCCGGATAACACTTATCAAGCCAAGTTTTTGTTTCAACACTATTTTTTCCCATTAAAAAACAGTGTTTCATTAACACACGAAATTCCTTTTTATCCATTTTTTTTCCAATAGCAAAAGTTGCTGTACTCAAAATGCTATAACTCATAAATCAATTGACAGATCGCTGTCAAATTTTGACCCGTTTCGTTTGAAGGTTACTTCTCACTGAAAATCATAGGGAAAAAATTCTAGTGGCGCCCTCTCTTAGAAACGATACGAACTTTTCAGCCGACCGAGTATGTTATAATATTATGGTTACCATACGCACTTATTTTAGGAAGACAGTACTGTTTTTTAGGGACGATGTCCTTTATGTTGAAAAAAAAAAAAACGATGTTTTTTAATAAACAATAAAAACATTTAAAATTTCAATATTCAGAAGACGGTCCTGTTCTGATAATTTAAAATTTTTAATAAATATTTTATTTATTTGTATTATTTTTATAAAAATAAATAATCTTTTACTTGAAAACTTATGGTCACCATTCACAATCATAGCATGGCTGGGAGGGAGGAATGAAAATTTTTAAATAAATCTCGTTTGCGCATGCGCGTCAGTACATTTGTATTTGTTCTTACTTTTCCGAAAATAATTATCCTAACCCTAGTTATAATGCTTATAATACTAGAATAAAGAGCAATTCAAATTTGAAAGAGAGATTTATTCCGAAATTAATAAAAATGAAATATTTACATTCTACTCGTATAGTTTTGTAATTTATAAAACTTATTCGTAAAATAAAAATTATTTTAAAGTTTATTAGATGTAATAAAATTTTTGAGAAATAATATTCTTTTTACAAAATTTATTTAAATTAAATCATCAAGTCTGACGTGTAGGTACTTCGCATAGCGCAAATAAATTCTTATCGTAATCGAGAATAACATGATATTATGTTTGTAGACTTCAATTACCTACATGTTTTTTTGATATTTATTTCTACTTTTTATTGGACACATTCAGGATAGGACAGGAAATGGGTCCCGTTTATTTAGAATTGCAAAAATTAATCAAAAAATCGAAAGATGTTGAAATAATGTGTTAAAATGTAAACTATTCAAGTTTTAAAATTATTGCCTAGGTTGTGCGGCCTGGAGTTTGCATACAACCTAATTGTAGATACTGCATTAATTAACTCTGTTCCGTCACTGACCGTCACAAACATTTTGTAAGATGTTTAATTGAACTATCGTTAAACGTAAAAAGAGCTTTACAAAAATAGATACCTATACCTAAAACGCCAGAAACTTTTCAGAAAAATTCTGTAGGAGAAACTAGGGATCCTTGACCTATAGGCTTACTTAAAAAAGAAACTAAACTAAACTAATAAGCACCACTTGAATCAATGCCAAATAGTAATGCTATTTCCAATCCACCAAATTTTCCTAAGGAAAAAATTCCTTCATTTTCCCTAGGTATATAATAATAAAACCTGTTTTCATCGATTTTACCTTTCACTCCCCCTCCACATCATTTTGTCTTGATTATTTATAAGCCAGTTTAACTATTACTTTAATATATTTGAGCCCCCTTCCCCAGATGTCAAAAGGTCAGATATTTCTTATATATTTTATAAAGCATATTTAGACAAGACAAAAAAACTCATAATTAAATTATATTTTAACTGTAAAATAATCTGATTCGGGAGGTTTGGGGGTAAGCATTTACTACATTTAATTTATTATAACTACAACTTATTACGTATGTTTAAAATGATAGTACGGAAATGTGTACGATAATATTTTGATTATGAACAGAAAAAAATATTTTTTAATGTTGTTATTTTCAAATAATAATTATCAATAGATAGATACGAATTGTAGAAACACAAGTAGAAAAAATGAAACTTTAGTGTCATATTTATAAAAATAGGTGCATAGTACATCGTTATAATTAGTTTTATCTTAAAACCTTATTGTTGACAATAATAATTTATCGTTTGTTTAGTTGAATATTCTCATAATTTTAATGCACCACTTATTAATTTAATTTTAGTAATTTTGATAAATTACAGTTTTACGAGCTGTTTCCAGACAAATTGGATAATTAATTTTAAAATAAAGAATAAAAATATTGATAAACTGCATAACACTAAATAGTCGAAGTTTTTAAATTCTTGAAGCATCCTTCGCGTGATAGTAAAATCTTCCCTGATGGATAGCCTAGAGTTAGTTACTATAAATTTACTAAAATAACTTAACAAAATTAATTTAAAAAAAATTAATTTTAAATAGTTTTTTTAGTCAAAATAAAACTTTAATTTATAAACCTAGGATTACCTGGTTAGGTAGGTAGTCATAATCGTAAATCTATTTATAATTTTGTATTCAAACTTTCAGTGTTCCACTTAGTTTTGCAAATTTATAGTATCTTCAAATTCATACTAATTACCAATCTTTCAAGTGTAATGTTGCTAAGCAGGACTACACGTAATTTTGTTAACAAAAACCATTAGGTAATTGATGAACAGTTTTTTCTTAAAATTATTTAAATTAGAATTTCGAAAATTTGTATTTTCCGTAAATTATTTTTAAAATTGTCATTATCGGCTGAATTTCTTTCTTGGAGGACTGAAACGACGCGTTAATAATTCGTCATTCCGAGAAAAGAAAACTAAATGGTCTCAAAATTTGGGAATCATACTTTTCGAAGAAAAATTGATCAATATAAACATCGTTAACCGCGACTGAACAGTTTTCATGTTTTTCAGAAACTCGTAAGTTTATAGTGTCGACATTAGACAAAACCCCTAATCGGCAACAGAAAATGACTTTTTCCTAGAATTTAAACAAACTATTTAGAATTTTAAATTGTCGATACGGAATGAATCATACGGCAAACAATAAACGGTAAAAAACTATCACAATATTTCATTTTATGTCTCGTGTAACTGTATTAAGGTTTTCAAATGCAATAAAAATAAATTAATAATTTTTTATTGTTTACAACATAAAAGGCGCCTTTTAATTTTTAAATTAAATTAAAATCGTACCTTGACATTTATTACATTTTTCGTACTTTTAATTTGTTTCTGACTCATCAAATTTAAGTGATGGTATACTTTTTGAAATGGCTATGGTTTACAATATGTATTAATTAATACTGTGCATAAGTATGACCGATAGAGAGAGTGCAATTTGTAGATTAATTCCATTGAAATAAGTGGTATTCGAACTAAGTATGGTTTTACTGTTATATCCCGATTTTCACTAATACCAGGTTCCAATTCTATTCCTGGTATCCTTTTGATCACGTACCGATTTACTATGTTGAGCTTCAAACACAACTATGAGCTACATTTCCAACTAAATCTGTCTTTGACAGGTTACGGCTATATTAAATACCCCATTATATTCATTAAACATACATGTTTGTCTGGTTCATTTATATAGGTATTATTAAAATGTTTATTCGTTAAAAGGATGAGTAAATACAATTAGCTATTTGAAATAAAATTATTTAATAAGACGTCGCAAATAGAGTTGGAAAATTCCTTCAGATTACCCAAATAACTAACTGCAGTTAATGCATTCAAAAACCACTCCAACAATATTTATTTTTGTATAAAAAGGGGCGGTTCTATAAATAATAATTTTAAAAAAAAGAAAAAGAACTCAAAATAAAAAATTTTAAGTAAATTTGTGGTTTTTAGTATGTATTTATGGTTAAATTCAAAAAATATAAGAATAATACAATACGTAGAAAATCAAAATTCAAAAAATTTAAAAAGGAGACAATTAACACATAACAGGTCTGGATTAAGAAAATTTGAAAAAATGAAAATTTCGTAATACGAAGTACAATATAACGTTATTTCATGGTTATTGCCATTCATCAGTTGTACGCATCGATTACGATTACATTGTAAAATAAGAAGAAAAAATTTTTCAAACTAAACAAAATTATCGACTAAATTTAGTCTTTAATTTAGACTTTAATTTAGTCGATAATTTTGTTTAGTTTGAAAAATTTTTTCTTCTTATTTTACAATGTAATCGTAATCGATGCGTACAACTGATGAATGGCAATAACCATGAAATAACGTTATATTGTACTTCGTATTACGAAATTTTCATTTTTTCAAATTTTCTTAATCCAGACCTGTTATGTGTTAATTGTCTCCTTTTTAAATTTTTTGAATTTTGATTTTCTACGTATTGTATTATTCTTATATTTTTTGAATTTAACCATAAATACATACTAAAAACCACAAATTTACTTAAAATTTTTTATTTTGAGTTCTTTTTCTAGTTTTACGCCTCACGGTTAAAAAACGTGGTAAATTTTTGAATTTTGAATTTTTTCAAAGTTTTTAGAAATCATATTAAGAGGGCAGTGCCTTCGGATTTCAAACTAGCAGTGCTAGGTAAACGAATTTCTTAGTTCAAATCATTTTTAAATTATTCATACCTCGTGTAACAAGTTCAGTTTTGATAATCTTTGGAGGTTATGGTAAGTCAATTTAGTCGATAATTTTGTTTAGTTTGAAAAATTTTTTCTTCTTATTTTACAATGTAATCGTAATCGATGCGTACAACTGATGAATGGCAATAACCATGAAATAACGTTATATTGTACTTCGTATTACGAAATTTTCATTTTTTCAAATTTTCTTAATCCAGACCTGTTATGTGTTAATTGTCTCCTTTTTAAATTTTTTGAATTTTGATTTTCTACGTATTGTATTATTCTTATATTTTTTGAATTTAATAATTTTAATATTGTATTTTTCCTGTTTAAAAATTATAAGTGAAATTTAATCAGCTGAGATATTTGGTTAAAAGTTTGTACACCTGGTCTAGAGCAGTGGTTCCCAAGTGGTCTCGGACACGGCCTATTTTACCATTAGGCACATCAATGATCAGAAGAACCCGAAATGAGAGAACATAAAATGGTAAAATAAAAATCAAATTCTGATAAAATAACCCAAAAATTGAGCTTTCGATTCTAATAGTTACACTCAAATATCTGGGGACCGATAATTTGCTAGAGCCTTTCCACTTCCTTCCCTCTTCTTCTCAAACCTGCGACTTCCAAATAGGACGCTCACAATCAGGGATCCCAGCATTGGTCCATGAATAAAGAGTAAACCGTGCACTGGGGGGTATTGCATAACCCCCAGCCATACCCCCAGCCCCCCGGGTTTGTCCATGGCTACACTAAAGCCTAATCAAGATTTGAAGTTATAATAATGAATATACATTTATACAGTGGCGTATTTAAATAATACTTTTTGAGGGGGCGGAGTAAAGATTTTTCAGAATCTCGTTAATTCATTCATGCGCGTCAGCACGCATCTGCTGCTCCTTTTACAACGTGCCATTTTTTGGTGGAAAAATAAAACATTCTGGTTGGTCGATTTTTTTACCAATCAAAAGATACATTAAACTAAGATTAGGACTAAAAATATTTGTCCAATAATTGTAATAATCCAAACCGGGAAATTTGAATTTTTAAGTAAAAATGAGGGAAATTTAAACCTTTGGCTTAGAGAATATTAAAGCTTAGAAAAACATTTATTAAAGTGCCTTACTGCTCAGAGTTTAGTAGCAACTTTTACGTTACTTTAGGGGTACAATCCAAGTCATCCTTGGGGGGAAGGCAATTGCCCCTTTGCCCCCCTCTAAATACGCCTCTAAATAAAAATTATGGTTTCTGCCACAAACATATTGTGGGAACTCAGCAACTTATTAAATTTAATAATTTTGTAAACAAAACAGGTTTTTTTTTATTTATTGCTACCGACTAGTTTCGTGCATCATTGTGCACTTCCTCATGGTCAGGCTTCTAAAAATCTCAAAATATAACATACAATAAACTCATATTATTTAACATCCTTACTCTTACTGTCAATTAGATATATAAAAGTTATATAAAATAGCAATCATATATTAAATTATAAATAATTTTAATGTTAATAAACTTATTAAGGGTACAACTACCAAAGACAATTTTGTAATATCATACATAGGGTTGCCATAATTGTGTAAGTACTGACCGCGACATTTGGCTATAACTAAAAGAAAAACTCCTAAAATCCTAAATGAACTAAATACTCCGGAGGAGTATTCGGAGTAACTAAAAAAAAGAAGCCACTAAATACAGGGATAACTTTAATTGGTCTGTCTGCTAATTTCTCTTAAAAAAATTAAAAAAAAAAAAAAAAAAATTTAACTGGAAAATACTTTAATACAGGGACATTTTGTAGATCGACCGGGACAGGAGTTCCAAAAAGGGGACATGTCCGGTGTACCGGAACGAATGGAAAGAAAGAGTGTGTTTTGTTTACTTAATTATTTAAGGAACCTACAGTTAATAACTTACAGATAACCGGGGGGTCTGGGGGGTATGGAATACCCCCCCAGTGCACGCTTTTATTTTATTCCCAAATCGCTACGCCCAACAAAACAAACTAGACTACATCATGTACTTCAGGGGTGGCCAACTTCATTATATGTATATACGATCGACTATGTTTCTTAAAATTTTTCGCGATCTACTTATTAAAATCTTAACATAATAATATAATATTAAAATTATATAGACATAACAAACTGACTGATATCAGGGTACCCACTAAATTTTCCAAATTAAATTCACTGACTTTTCTAGGTTTTCCCTGACAAAGAATAAAACATTTCCCTGACATTTCGATAAATCGGAAATTAAAAATTCAAAAAAATTTAATTTTAGTAAAATTAAATCAAAATTCTCAATTTTATTTAATTTTAAAATTAAAAAAATTTAATTTTTAATTAAAAAAATTTTCTTTTTTTTTTCTTTTTTTCTTTTTTTCTTTTTCCTTGACTTTTTTTTTCCCTGACAAACTTAGGAAAATCTTAAATTCCCTGACATTTCACTGATAAAATTAGGAAAATCTTAAATTTTCTGACTTTTTCAGATTTCCCTGAATTTCCTAAAATTTCTCCAGATTTCATAAAATTTTCTTGGATTTTTTTGCATTGTTTCATGATTTCCTTTCCAAAAAGTTAAAAAGGCAAGATTACCTATCTGTAATTTCTAAGATTTCCTTAAATTTCCTTAGATTTTCTCAAATTTTCTTAGATTTTCTCAAATTTCCCTTCACTTGTACAACAAATTTCACCAGCGGTTTATTCTGAATCACGACTATTGTCGGCAGCTATGATCGCGATCGACCTGTTGGCCACCCCTGATTCTACTTAACCTCTCAACAGGGCCTATTTTACCATTAAACGCATTAGGCACGTGGCCCGACACGAGAGAACATAAAATCGCAAAATAAAAATCAAATTCTGATAAAATTAACCAAAATTCGGTCCGTGGAAAATTAAAATTGATTTGGGAGTCCCCGAATAACGTCAGTATTATGGAAATTAAAATAAATAATAAATAAATTCTTTAAAATAAAAAGTAGTTATTTTGCTAACTTCGAAAGAACAAAACGCAGGCGTTTATTAAGCGCCAGGTGAAAATAATAGACATTAAAAAAATTTTCGCCTTCTCATAATAATAATTTCAGTTGAAAAACAGGACTATCGTGAAATATACCAAGATGGTATCATTGAAACCGAAATTTCACACATTAAAAATATCCCTGATGAAAATCTCAGTAAATAGAATAACTCCAATCATTCATACAGCGGCTTCGATCAACGTAAAAATGAGGTAAAGAAAATAATTCTTTTTTTTAATGAAAATTTAAACCTGTTGATATCACCTACCTATGTAAATTAAAAAACTGGATAATTTAATCCTGATGGATTTCTAAGTTCTGTAAGTGGGAATTTAGTTATAATTTTACAACATACTTGAAAAGAAAGAAACCATTTTTTCTAAAATTCAACGGCACTTACGTGTAGTCTGAAAGAACTTTCAATCACATTTCTATACGTATTTAATAGAAATTGAAACATTTGTGAAGCTTACAACTGAAATATGTCTTTTTTTACGACCACCATTAAGGCGACCATCTATAACCTAATTTGAATCGAGTTACCTCGAAAATTCGACAACGAAGCGTTATATTTTTTGTCGAATGATATAAAAGCAGATTAATTCGTGAGTATATTCACTTTCGAAGCAATAACTTGGAAAGCTATTAGCATAGACTTCCAATCTGTTAGTGAAAATCATTAATTTAAAATAGACATAAGATCTGGTGGTGTTTTCTCTAAATCAATTTCCTTAAAGCTTATTAATGTTTCCCGGTGATTGATGATGCTTTTCGTTGATATAAAGTGGGAGATGAATACTAAAATTATTACCTCAGCAGCAGTTCTTTTATACTCAAATAAGTACACACTATTCAATTTTTTGTTGTACTTTAGGTGTGAATAGTTGGAAGGGCATTAATTTATTACGATTTCCCAATGCGGACCATTTTTTACTACAAAACCGACAAAGCTTACAGTACTTTGACTCGCACTATCCGGGTTCGACTGTATTTCGTACATTAAAGTTGGAGACGACATAACCTAATTCAAATTTAGATGCTCCCTCTAATTAAAATGATGTTAATGCAACAACCTGGGAATTTGGCAAATTAAAACATAAAATATATTTTAATTTAATTGAGCGAAGAAGTCAAGTTCAAAACTTTCTTAAGTGCCCATTAAGTTTTCAACCGTAATTTTCATGTAAAACGCATTTAAAGCGTAATGGTGTTAAATAGCCATTGCACCCAAGCAGTAGCCAATTGTTAGTGAAGGTTGTTACCATAAATCACTTGTAATGTGTATTATGCACATGTGGAAGATAGCAGCATTATGATTATAAGTACTTTGAAGAGGGAAGTCTCTAGATGTAGATAAAGAGAAAACTCACGATACACGAGTCAAATGTCAAACTGACCAACACGCAAACTGAATTGTATGGATATTTAATATTTATTTAATATTTACCTACGTATACCTACCTCGCAATAATTTTCCACTTTAGTTTTACAGAATCAATAAACTAAATATGTTTTCTAAATGAATATCTAATTGGTTTTTAACAGTTTATTTTCGTATATTATTTTTAGATTCCCATTTACGATCCCACAAATCAGTTATAGGTACATAATTTGCTTTCTATATTTTCATTTTCAACTCGCAAACTTCACAACTTTAATGTTGCCGAAGATAATCACAATGATGCAAATTGAAAATTTAACAAGAATATTTCTCGACCTGTCATAAGACACTGACATTTTCTTGAAACGTTCATGCTATCGTGAAATTTCAAAATAGATCCAATCAGTTCTTCGCTATAACAATAAAAGCTGAACATATTTTAATATTTACTGGCGTCTTTTTGTTTTTAGAGTTTACATTCAGGGCCTACATTCAGCACCCAAAATCGTAAAATAAAAATCAAATTCTGATAAAATAACCCAAAAATTGGGCCTTCAGGGACCCGAAAAAATAGGCCATGCCTCTCAATTTTGTCCTTTCCGCTTCCTTCCCTCTTTTTCTCAAAACTGCGACTTCCAGATATGGCACTCACGATCAAGAATCTCAGCATTGGTTACCAAGTAACTTTTCAATACTGAAGAATTAATACTATTGTACCGTACACTGTTCCATACCCCCCAGACCCCCCGATTTGCCGATGGCACTGAAACTCAATCAATATTTCAAATTAAAATAATAAATAAATACGTTTAACCTCGGGCCCATTTTATTATGGTTTTTACTATCGATCAACAAAATTCAACTCAGTGGATCTATCTCTTTAACCTCTACATCTTATTAAATTATGAATTTAACTTTAAGAGACACAAAACTAAGAGGATAAACCGGAAGGTCTGGGGGATATTCCATACTCCACAACAAACTAGACTACGTCATCTACTTTAGGGGTAACCAACAGGTCGATCGCGAAGCAATTTTTAGTCGATCATAGCTGCCGACACTAATCGTGATTCATTATTATTTATTCGGGTTTATTAACCGAGGAGGAAACCGCTGGGGAAATTTGTTGTACAAGTGAAAGGAAATCTTAGAAAATCTAAGGAAATTTAAGGAAATGTTAGAAATTACAAATTAATAATCTTGCTTTTTAACTTTTTGAAAAGGAAATCATGAAACAATGCAAATGAAAATCCAAGAAAATTTTAGAAAATCTACAGAAATCCAAGAAAATGTCATAAAAAGAAATTTTGTGAATGGGGTCTGTGCTTTCCTTCTCGAAATAAGCTAAGCTTCTTTGTCTACTCAGGGAATTTCTCATTAAAAATTAAATATTCAGTCAGGAAAAACAATTTTTGATTTTGAAAAAATTTTGAATTTTTTTTTAATTTTAAATAATTAGTTTTTATATTTTAAAATTAAATTTTTTTATTTCAAATTAATTTTTTTAACTAAAAATTAAATTATTTTAATTTTGAAATTAAAAAAAAATTATTAATTTTAATTTAATTTTATGAAAATCAAAATATTTTTTACATTTTTATCTTCCGATTTATCGAATGTCAGGGGAATGTTTTATTCTTTGTTAGGGAAAACCTGAAAAAGCCAGTGGGAACCCTACTATATTATGTTAATATACTTTTTTTATTATTAATAGTGTTAATATACTGATTTTAATAGGTAGATCACGAAAAAATTTAAGAAATATAGTCTACTTAACCCAGAGTCGGATTAAGGGGGGCTAAGGGGGCTGTAGCCCCGGTCCTCCAGATTTCTAGGGAGCTCAAAAAAATTGAAACAACAAAATTAAAATTTTTTTTTAATTTAAATTAAGATTTTTAAAATTTTTGACTTTTTACTTTAGAAGTGCGCCATTTGGCCAAAAAATCAACATATTGAAAAAATCCTACGTACTTCTATAGCTGTTGTTATATATATAATGAAAAAAAAATCATTGGCTCATCATAATTCAAAAATTACAGGAGCTGTTTGTCCGGTCGGTCGTGGAAAGGAGGACGTTATAAAATTGAAATAGATTGAAATAATTTATCAATTTATTTTGTAGTTTTTTTGAAAAGAAATTTCCCAAAAAAGCCTATATTTTCAGCCTTCTAGAGTGACCTATTTCGACAAACAAATTTTGGTATGTAGATCTGTGTTTTATAAAAAAAACTAAAGTTTTACATTTAATCTAGGCGCGGTTGACCTTAAAAAATCAAAATTTTTCGGCTGCGATGCATTTTCTTGAGACATCCAAGAGGCCTCCGAACAAAGTTACCCCCGGGCCTCATATATCCTTTATGTGGCTTTGACTAAACCTCTCTACAGGGCCTATTTTACCATTAGACGCATTAGGCGCATGCCTAGGGTCCAATGGCCAGAGAAGCCCGAAAGGAGAGAACACAGAATTGTAAAATACTTAAATGTCAAGTTCTGAAAAAATAACCGAAAAATTGGGCCTTCGATGTTATTAGTTATAGTCGAATATCAGGGGCTCGAAAATTTGCCAACCCAGTTAAAAATAGGCCCAGTCTACATTAGGTATTCGGTTCTAATATGAACTGATTGCATGGTTAACCACAAATATTTAAAAATAAGTTTTATATAAAAATTTATAAAAAATAAAATTTATTCTAGGTTTAAAACTTGAATTTTTGTCTAAAGTAATTTTTACTGTTGATTTATACTGATCTTCAGTGATTTTCAGCTTTTTCAGAAAGTAAAATAAAATTTATTTCATTTAATTTCAATATTATTTTTACGTTTGTTTTGAATATACATTTTTTACAAAGGAAAGATGCCACTACAGATAGCAAATTTAACGGACTGATAAACCTTTTTAATAAACAAATCCATTTCATACAAGAGTCGAAAATAATAAACAAGTGAGTACAAAACAAACAAAATTATCAAAGATTATCATCTTGGGCGTAAAATTTCCAATTTTCAATTTTTTTGTGCAAATCAGAATTTCTGAGTGGAAACGGAAATTCGTAGCTGGAAAATTGGGTATTTAGCAAAATTAAGACGTTAGAAGCCATACCATAATTTGGTTTTTAAAAATATTTTACTATCTATAAATAATTAGTGATTACATATATACCTGTTGTGCTTAACGGTTAATAGAGACAGGAAAAATTAATGCAGTCCTTGAGATAACGGAGCAAATATACAGATAGATATTCAAACTGCAACAGTTACGTATAGTTTTCCCGAAATAACTAAATATTAAGTGCTTTGTGTAAGTAATCACGGCAATATTCGAATGAGAAGGCAAAAAACTAAATTAGAAAAATGAAATTGATTTGTAATAATAATATAGGAAAGCTCATTAAAGATGATATCATAGTTTGAGATTTTATTTTATGTTTTTTTATTATTTCTATTATTCTATTATTTAAATTGTTCAATTTGTGTTATCTTTGTATAGTATAGTATTTCGTTTAAACGACATTATTACGAAGCACGTAAACATAAAATTATTTTTTTATCTTATTACTAATTTAATGAATATTATTTTTTTTTATATCTAATCAACATCAGCCATTTAATGTTCTTTTTTATTATTATACAATTTGCCAAAAATATAAAATGAACAACTAAATGTAATATTACTTTATATAAAATAAATTAAAACGTTTTACACCCTACACGTTTCGACCTCGTACAGTCATCTTCGAACATAGTTATATACAAAATAAAATTAAATTAAAATATTTTTTTATTAGAAGAACTTACTTAAATAATTTTTTTGAAACTTGAAATTAAATGCCCTAGTAAGTTATCTTGGCTTTGGCCAAGTTGATTTTAATCATTAAAAATTACAAACACAGCAGTATAAGATGATATTCAAAACAAAAAATTAGTAATCTTTACAAGTTGAATCATTCACACACACTTCTCGAGAGCACACTTCACACTCGTGAACGCCACAAGTTTTACGAACATATAGCTACCTAATTCAGTTTACATAGGTAGCTCAAAAAATAATATCCCATACAATCCCCGATTATAAAGACAGGATTTGCAATTATTATAGCATATAAACGAGACTTGACTGTATTTGCTTCCAAAAGAATCCTGAATAGATCAAATAATATAGAAAGTATAATATCGCGGTCGTATTTTTCAGGTTTACCTTTTTTCATTGTTTGAATATTTTTAGTTTTACTTTAATTTTAATTTTTCTGTATAAAACTGAGGTTTCGGTAAATAACATTTGTATTTCATTAGGCAACATTGGGAATATTATAATTGTTTGATTAATACTAAAAGGAACCGTTATACTTGCTCGGTAAACAATTACCAAACTTTTAACTAGTTCAACAAACCTATTTGTAGCAATGTGTAATATACGTAAAATAAATAAAATTAAATTATATTAAATAAACTTTATGAAATGATAATAGATATCACGAAAATCATTAAAAATTCCCTGAAGGCCTACAATGTAAAAAAAATAATGAGTTCGTTTTTGATTAAATCGATTTGTAAATTACGAACACGAAACTATTGTTACTTAAACCTTTAGTTTAATCTTTCAACTCACTTAACAGATAGACGATGTTGTAGATTGATTACAGTAAATCGAATTCTCCAATGGTTGATGGGTTTAAATTTGAATGACAGTTGCAGTTTCATTTCCTGAACAATTAACTGTTCACATGTCACGCCAAATAATGAATGCTAACCAGCAATTAAAGTTGGGGTGTAACAGGTAAATTGATGTTTGTGGTTTGGCGTTATCGCAAATTAAAAACGAAATAATCGCCTTGGACTCGATCGGTACGCAGGATCAAGACCCGTAGAAGGTCTGCGTTTTAATAAAATTGTATTTATATATTTTTGTATTGCGTAATAAGATAGCCACCCCACAAGTGTACTAAAAATGCAAATTGTGTCACTCCCTTCTTTTAATGCTTAGGCAAGGCCAGGATATCCTTCTAAAAATCACTTTTAAAATTTTCCTGATCTACCCTTATTAGATTTTCAAATTTTAATTATTTTTATTGTATACGAAGTGGGATATTTATTATGCAGTTGTGTTTTTTTAGAAACACATTAACATTACTATCAGATTGCGTTGTTATGAAAAGTGTGCACACCTTTTCACATTTGAATATCTAATTGCATTTTTAATGTACCACTTCATTGTCGTGCCACGAGTATATACGTAATTATTTTAATAAGAAATTTTAATTTTTATATTTAGCCAGCCTTTCCGAACGATAAAATCGCAAGTTTTCAATACTTGAAAATGGTTACAATTTGACAATTTATTAAAAATTCCAATTTATCACATATTTGATATTTATTGCCGGCGAGCACAAAATTTGAATAAATTATTTACTTTCCCGTGTCCATTAGCTAAATTTGCATTTCAAATTGTAATCTAAAAATTGCAAAAAGCGTCAACTTTATTTCTTGAAGGGAAAATTCAAAATAACCGTTGGTTGTTTGGCGTCTAAAAATAAAATGCACAATAAATCTCCTGATTTTCTTACTTATTTACAAGTAATTTAAATTAAACACTTGTCAGCGTACTCCAAAAAAATTAGACTTTGCAGCAGATAAAAGGACGTTGAATGTCGTTATCATCATGTTTGTCCACCCACGCGCACTTGATATACCTTATCAGGCTTATTAATATCGATTCTCACGATGCCACTCTAGATATTAGGAAATATCTTTGTAAAATATGTTCCTGGGGCTCCCAAGGGTTCCTTTGCATGACTAACTTTGATACATCATTTATTTTTATGTTTAAGTCACATATTGTGCTTTTAAAGCACAACGGATGGAGGCCTTAAAGGGCTAAAACAATTTTTCCTTATCTAACCTTGTCGCTAGTTGATTGGAACCACGTTATTAATCTTTTGTTCACCACGTGAACGTCACCCTGAATGTGCCTCACCTATCGATATTTTTTTATTTTTTCCCATAAACCAAACTGGATACTTTTAACAATCAATCGAGTATTACGCTTAGTGCGATCGCTTTTAATGTCAAGTATCAAACTCAACAAGTTTATTTATTTATAAAAAGTAAATACTTAAATTAAGCGAAAACCAGACTTATTGTCAGCTCGATGTCGTAGTATCAATTTGCATTAATTGAAATAATAAAAAAATTACGGGGATTTGTCGTAGTGTAGATGATGATTTCTCTCGGTGTGTCTTTCGGTGAATAATGTTAAAATTGCACAATAAATATAATTTTTTTTATTGTAAAAGTGCGAAATAATCCAGAAGTTAAACATTGGAAACATTTATACATTGCTATGTTATCCCTTTAAATTCAAGGATGCGGGCGAATTCACAAAATTTAAAACCTTTATTGTAGTTTGTCCTCGGTTATCACTTCTTCGTTGCTATTACACCTTCATAATATTTTAATTTGTTCTCTATGAAATTTAATTTCAAAAACCAATTAATCATTCTTTCAATTCATCACAATACCAACATAGAAAAAAACTTCTTTTTAAACTAAATTTATTTTCAAAATATAATCTTTTAAACCAATTCGGTATAATTATTCTTAATTTAAATTTCAAATTTAATCGTAGGCGACCTTCTTGTCCCTCGTAATGATAAAAAACTACATTTACCGATTGCTTTTTGAATGTGAGTTTTATTATTATTAGCTTGATGAAATTGTTTAAAATCTATTTACAAGTTGTAAATTAATATTAGTATTTTTAAATTTTAAAACAATCGAAATAATTATAAATTATTTACAATTGATATCATCTAAGTATAATATCAATTACAAATTTTAATTTACACGTCATCGTAATTCTTAAATATTTACATTTTCAAACTTCATATTGCCATTCAAACAAGTCAATTCAAAAACTATCTTAAATTAAGTTTAAAATCGTATTATAAATAACCTATTTACAAACTTATCCAGTAATCGAAATCATATTATTTAGTAATCATCATTAAACAAATTTATCAATAAATTTGATGAAAGTCAAACAAGTTTAATAAAAATTAAATAAAATATTCAAAGCTAATGTAGAATTTTTAGTGTCCTTGGTCCCTTTGACACCCATCACTGTTATTCACATCCATCTTTTTCATTTCCACATTATAGAAAATTATATAGTCTGGATTGACACAATATAAAATTTCTTTTTGCTTCCAATTTTTTCACGATTTACAATAATTGAATGTCAATGTATTAAATGTATTTTTTCCATGAGAAAATCGCCACGACTCTCGTTCAACATCAAAAAGTATAATCAAAGTGGTCCTGAGAAGGCTCCTCTGTTTTAAAAAAAAATTCAAATTTTGAAATCGGAAAATTGCAAAATTGTGTTATAAAAACCATTAACGATCGACTCATCAAGGAACTGAATAATTGGTTTTCCTAATTAGTTCTGCACATACGTTAACTAAAAACTTAAACGCCAAGTCATTTAGAATAATAACGATGCGTAAATTTAATAAATTTTCTCTTCAGAAGCCAGTTGTCTGTCAAAATGTCAGTCAATTGTAGAAACGCATAATCTGCGATTTAATAAAATGATTACAATAAAATTTAAACGTTTCGAGCCTTGAGAAGAGATAGTGAAAATTGTGCATCGTTAAAATTTGTACATGGTTTAATTTTGTCCCATTAACCTTGTAAAGTGCAACGAAACACGCGCTAATGCAGTGCAATATTGTCTCAATTTGTGAATTTGTTAAAATTGCGATTTAGCTTATTAGGTTCCCAACGTAGCTACAGGGGAATAATCGAGAAAAGCGTGACAGGAGAAATAAATTTTCGTAAATTTGGCCGCATTTAATAAAATTTTGTTGATATTATTTATTATGTTGTTGTGTTCGATAAGATGCAACAATGACGCAAAATAATAAATAATTGTCGTCAAGTTTATGTTATTAATTTATCACTGAAAGCTCACTCGAGGTGTTTCTTTCATGTAATTAATTATTCTGATAAAATTGTATGAAAACATAAAGAGAACAATGGTATTTTCATAATTTACAATTCACAATTAATTATTACAAATGAAATTTTAATTATTGCTCTAGTAGAAATAATCTCTTTGTTGATGCGAAAGCTTTATTTGTATTGATTTAAATGCACGTAATTTAAAAAATTTGTTCGATGATTTAAAATTAATGTAGATTTAATGCAAAGCTAAAATTGTATTTATTTTCTCTTATAGTGGAAAATGTAATTACTTTGTATGATAAATTAATAATGTAAAGTTTAAATGGGTAGCAAAAAACAGAGACGAACTAAGCTTTTACGGTTTTGTAGATTAAGGTATGTGTCTTATGGTTCGAGGCTTGAATAACTTAAATATTAATAGTTTGATTAATTATCCCAGCATTTTAATAATAAAAATAGATGAATAAATAACCTTTGAGGCTTTTACACGAAGAAAATTAAATATGTAGTTGATGGAAACGTAATTAATTTAAAGACAATATGCAGTTTAGTTAACTAACTGTTATGTTTTGCGGTGTTCTCATCTGTGAAAAGAGGAAATTTATTTTGCAAAATATAAAAATTCCATGGTACTCGTCAATTGTTTTATTATCAATGATCAAAATCTATTTGTTCTTACGTAAAGTGAACAATATCGAAGCCATGCCTCTCCACTTATTTACATAATTCCATCATCTGTGTATGACAAAAAAAGGTCGGATTTTGCCAATACTGCAAAATTCCATTTACATCGATAGGCATTTTAACATGCAAATGTACATAAACTAAGAGATTGCAATTTTGCATATTTATTAGAGTAGCTCCCAGTGCAGTGCTCGAACTGCATCGTTTAGCATTCATAAATGTTTATTTATGTCTGCCTTGTGTAACCTGCTTCGTTATTCGACACCATCTGTGTTTTTTTAACGTAACATCTGTTTTAAGTTATAAATAAAATTTTTAATTATTTTCTAATTTCAAAAATAATATCGTGATAGTTCTATTATGATTATATTACAAACTTCACTTAAGCATAACAACCACAACATAAACCCATCAGTGTTTCAAGTGTTCGAACATAAATTTTGAAAAGTCTTTCAATTTGTTATGAAAAAGAATTTAAGTGCTTGTTAAATAATAAAATCGAAATGTACGTCATTTCTCCTCTTCCAAAATGTGACTTAATTCAGTTTCATTTATATGTCAGCAAGATGAACTTTCCACTTACGACCGACTTCTACAAATCTATCGAACTAACTTTGGAGGGTAGATGAGTTAGTACACTGGCGTAACAAGCAGATGAAGGACCCGTGTGCGAAATTATTATACCCCCCCCCCCCCCACTATTACATTTTATTAAATATTTTCAAAAATATATAGACGAGTTTCTTTATTTTTCAATTTTCTGAGATTGTTTAAATTTCATAAGATATCCTAGAATTTTCTGTGATTCCTCACTTCACAAGATTTTTTGGATATTTTTCTAAGATTTTCTAGAATTTACTATTTCCTGTAATTTTCTACATTTCATAATTGTAAAATTAGTGACATTTTTATGGATTTTCTAAAGTTTTCTGGGATTTCTTAAAATTTTCCGTTCTTTGTTTACTAATAAGTGGAAAACAATGGAGAAATTGTCATATAGAAAACAAAAGGGAAATTTGAGAAAATCTAGAATACTATTAGACTATTTTTTTTTTGTTTTTTCCATTTTCAGAGATTTCATTGGCTTTAAAATTTTCTCGAGTTTCCTACGATTTTTTTGAAATTTCTATGAATTTCTTGAGATTTTCTATATTTCTACAAATTTTCTAAGAATCTGTTTCTTGAGATGTCTTAGAATTTTTCAGAAGTTCTTCAGATTACCATTTTTCCGGCGATTTTCCCTTAGTTTTGTACTAACTGAAAAATCGTGATATACAAAAGTGAAAAGAAATCCAAGCAAATTTTAGGGAAATTCTATGAAATCTTAGTAAAATTTAAGAATGCTATTCTTTTTCCAAGGGAAATTTAGGAAATCTTTAGAATACCAAAGATTAATTCTTTCATTTCCTTTTTTCATTTTCTGAGATTTTTGATTATTCCTTATATAATAATTACAGGGTTCCCACTTCTTTGGAAAATCTGGAAAAATAATGGAAAATTTATGATTTCCCTAATTTTGTCAGGAAAATTTTCATTTTTAGTACCAAGTCAAAGAAATTAAATTTTCAGTAGAAGTCAACAATTTCATTTAAAAGTTTTTTTAAATTTTAAAATAGATTTGTTTTTAAATTTTAATATTAAAGGCTATAGCCGGGTAAGCGTGGGGAAATGGCCCTTACACCGATTTGACTAATTTTTTTTTAAAGGTTCCTCTCTAAGCCACATTACATTTTCCAAAATATTAGATCCTAACTGTTGATAGTTTCTTAGAAAAAATTTTTTTTTTAAATTTAGTAAAGAATTTTTTTCTCAAAAAGTATTGTTGCAAATTGAATGATATTGAAATATCTTATAGAAGTACTAAAGACTTATAAGTGAAAATTTTTTTTGTGATTTGAGCTCCACATAAAATGTGGAACAAACGAAAAAAAAATTTTCAAAAATTAAAAAAATTAAATTTTGGCCGTACAACAAACACCAAATTATTGTCAAATATTCCTTATATATGTCCATAAAACATATATTAATTTTAAATTTTTACGAAGGGTATAACATATTCATATTTATAAAAGTTCTTGCCTAGATGTACTGGCCAGCATCGAGCGTAACGGGACATCCATTTATTACGAGAGGCGTTTAGGGGGAATCTCACCCAATTTAACTTCAGATTACCAATTTTATTAAAAATTTTTAATTTCTTGTAAAAAAAATCTAAACCTGGGATCGAAAAGTAAAATATAAAAATTTAATTTTGACAAAAAAAATAAAAAACTTATTCTCTTTGTTTTTTCAACAAATAGTATAATTGCTGGTGCACTGGAGGGTATTCCATACCCCCCAGACCCCCCGGTTTGAAAACCCAAAGGTGTATGTGTGTGTACGTTGTATGATTTACCTTCATATGAAAACTTTTTATTCTCTTAGAACAAATACGTACGTCTACATATCGTTTGTATACAAACAAAAATTGTTCTTCCATATTTATACAGCATATATCTATGCGTCGTGAAAACTCTCACCGGGGGGTCTGGGGGGTGCGGAACACCCCACAGAATATAGTACAATTCCTGGTACGGAAGTCACAAGTTAATATCATGGCAATCATTTGAACATATAATTGCTGTGACCTGGAGATATTCTACGTATACCTCCCCAGACTTCAAATAGCATCTAGTTGTGTACCTCCTATTTTTGAGATTTTTATTAAGATTGAAAAGGTCACAGTACAACTGGGGGCCCTTTTAGCAGGGTCCCGCCTGCATCGCACCCACCGCACCCCGGTAGTTGAGAAGCCAACTTGAAGCTTGAAAAGAGAACAAAATGGCCAAGAATAAATCGGCAGGATCCGAAAATTTGTCCAAAGGACTAGAATTGTAAAACTTTTTCTGGCATTATTTTTGAAAGGGCTTAATGATCATGTAGCAATCGAAAAGACAGCTACGTCTCAATCACCCTGTAAACAAAAACAATGTCATATTCTCTTTGAAACCAAGTGCGATCAAATGCACATTTTTGAAAAATATACTTTGTCCATGGAAAAGGGCAAATGATAGAGCCAGAATTAAATTGAATGAATGAATGAATGAGTGAACTTGAGGTAGTTATGAATTTAGTTAGGGTGGTAGGAATAAGGAATAAAATTTAGAGAAACTTGTTTGAAAAGTTTTCAAAAAATGGAAACCACATCCTGAATTTGTTCCATTTTCTTTCAGTAATTTTGTAACCGAAAACATCCAATCTTTAAAGTTAAATTAAAAGAGAAAAACGTTTGGAATATCAAACTGCAAAAATCTCCAACGAATACAAATTTAAAGTTCAGTTACCACATTTTAAATTACGCAAGCAAACATTTTCTTATTAAAGAATAATTTGAATAAATTTTTATATCAAAACTTTTCGAATGTTTATGAAAATACCATCTAGTAAGGTAAGCACAATCGTCTGAAGTTTTAAATAACGCAGTCGAATAAAGCTCGCAATTTTATGTCAAGCTAAAATAGGTAGATATTTTTATAAAAATATAAAACATTTTAAGTACTTTGATTTAATTTTAGAAAGAAAAAATGTTTCCTCCGGCTGATACGCAAATTATTGTATCGCAAACATCCTGATAAATTCGAACAATGCTTAATTAGCATTCGATAATAATCAAGTATTATTTGTTTTTCTAAAATTTAATATTATTTTTACCCTTTTAAATTCGCTAATTATTTTTATCGTTTTATTGCTTTAAATATCCTTAGACAATGAAAGATAAGCTAATCGAAATCAAAATTTTCGGTGTGTAGCCTTTCATGAATAGATAAACAATCTATCGATAATTTTAATTGCTTTGCACGATGAATGCGCAAAAATATAGTCAAAAGTGTAGTTTTTTCAAAATCTTCTTGTATAGACAAAAAAACCATCTTGTATTATTTATGTTTGTTGTCGCAAAGGTTGAATGAAACAAAAAATTATATTTTTATGTTTTGAATGTTTCTAGCTTGTTTTGTATTTTTTTGCGTTTTGGTCGGCCCCTACCTGCAGCAAAATGATTAACATAAATATATTGCAAAATGAATTCAATATACCTACCCACGATCTTAAGATCAACTAGCAATTATGAAATTTATATGAAAATTGTATACCCGATGTTATATGCACACTTTATAAATAACTAAATGGAAAATATAGGCATAAATTTTAATATTATCGAACACGTTAGAATTTTTCTTTTTTTTTCAGCCTAAAGCTTTTCTGGCTATGATGTCATATATTAACAGTACAGGTGAATATTCCTATTGCATGTACCATTTTCTAAAACACTTGCTGAATGTGAGCGGAAACTGGTGTAACCTGGGGTAAATTTCTTTTTTTTTTTGGTTTTCCTATCGGAGCTTTGATTTGAAGTCGATTGAACAAACTATTCCAACAAAGCGGAGATTTCTAAATACCTACATCTCAAAATTAAAAAGAATTTTTAAGGGGGTTTCCCCCTACGACGAAATTTTCAAATTATATTCTTATTGAGTTGCGTAGAACTTTTCTAACCATAAAATTTTTGCTAGAAATATTGAAGTTACATATAATTTCGTCAAATGAAAAGTCATCTATGGTATCCTTTAACATAGCTTTTCGTACTGCTATTGGTTTTATATGTCACGCAATGCTTATGAAATATTGATGAAAGATGAAATATATTTGAAATAAAGTGTAACAAATATAATATTTACAATATTACGTAAATTATTAAATTGCAAAATTAATATTAAATTGTTTGATAAAAATTAAGACTTTCTAATTAACTTTCAGCGATTGGTTATTACTTCCTTTAGATAATTTCATTTCATTAAATGTTTTTTTTTTTCAATTAATAGCATATCGTTCTCATAACCCATTACTGTACTACAGTAAACTAATGAGATTTTTATTTTTTACTTGTAAGTTGTTAATTTTTTCATTTAAATTTAATGTTAAAAGAATACAACTTACAGTTACGATTCAATTAAAACCTACAGCAGTGGTTTGGTGTGATCGCTGGTTGTGTTAAAGCGAAATTAAATAATCGAGCATTAAAGAATTAAATTTGAAAAAAACATAGTATTAAAGATAATAATAATTGTAGCCCGAGTCGATAAATGCAGTTAGTAAGTATAGGAATTTTCTTTTCCGATGGAATTATTTAAATAGGTTTGCACCTGCTGGGAGAGCTCTCCAATAGCTTAATATAGTCTTGGGCGTTCCACAAGGAAACAGATGCGGCTCACTTCTGTTTCTACTTAACACGATAATGGTTCGACGTAAAAATGATATTAATTGCTCAGGTGGTTAGCGACTTGATTGACTGAGAAATATTTAATAAGATTTTAGGTGTGTAAGCTTCCGTTTTAACTATCGCAATTGGAAGGTAAGGTATTATGTCCCTTGTTTGGCGGGTTATTACCGGTAGTATTTAACGTCCAAAACAAATTGTATTACTAACCTTCATGAATAGGTTATACTAAAGGAGCGGCAGTAATCATAAATATTTTTTAATAGCGCACGCTTCGATAACTTGAAGTTAGGTTAGTGTCCTCTCGCTGTTACAAGAAAAAAGAAGCAGACCATTAAATATGTGAAAAGATAAACTTGAGGGCTTGCATTAGCAAAGAAAGGATCGTAAAAGCACGACAGGTTGATAATACAACGTCGTGATTAAGTCGAGAACACCCCGTTTAGAGTATGTTGGCACCATTTGCAATAGTCGATATCGTGGACGGATAGCCATAACCTGACTCAACGTTACATTTTTAATGACCATGGCATTTGCATAAATACACATATCCAGAAGTTATCATGCCCATGTAAACAAACCAATGCACTTCCGGTTCTCACGTCAAACCGGAAACACGCAGGAGGGTTTGACTATTTAAAATTTTAACCCCTTCCGCATTACTTCGGTTTAACTGGTTCATTATTATTAACGCTCCGTTAGCAGCATTAATTTTTATGGCATTTTATTTGCAATTATTAAATACCCAAATATTGGCCCGTCAGTTAATCAAATTTCCGATTGCAGGGTTTAAAATTAAACACATATTCGATCGATAAACAAATCAAATGCGAAAACGGAAATCATATTAAACGAACGAATTTAGCATGCATTCAAATTTGTTTGATTATTTGAGCGAGACTTTTATAATTTTAATTTCTAATTATTTTGCAATGTTTTTTTTACAAAACCCCGATTTGTATATTAATCCAACTATGTACAAACAAAACGAAAATGTAATACAAAGTTGCATTTCCATAACAAGTTTGATGCAGTAGCTGTCCGTTTGACTTCGCTCGTTGCACGCGTATTATTTTCAGAAGCCAATTTACCGCAGATACTATTACTTTATAGCAGTAGTGAAAGCTGGCGGAATTGCAAGTAATGGTGACAAGACGAAGCAGACGAAATGGTGATATACTACAAAAACAAATTTGGAAGAGACAATTTAAACATGCAAAAAAAGCAGGCTCGCGAAAGAAAAAAGCGAAGACTAACACAGTATCGTGAGAAGAGTTTGAAAATAAAATAAAAAAGTCATCAGATCTATGTGAGAGCTATTTTTAGGCTTCTTGCTGCTTTGAGGACGATCTGAATACGCCAAAAGGCCCCCATTGGTCTCAGGCAAAAAACAAAGCAAATGCGGAAGTCACCTTCCTACTTTCAAAATTTTCTCTACTGTTGAGAAAACCTTCAAAGAAAGCTGGAATGACAGAGCTGCTGAATGTTAGCACTTCATTTTGAACACAATAGTGTTATTGAAAAAGTATTTTAAAGAAGCAACCGAGAAGGTTGAGAACAAGAAAGAATTGCAAGAAAAAAATCTATACAATACAGAGAAAAGACCGGGTTAGAGACAAAAGAATGTATTAAGAAACAATTAGAAAAAACAACTCGGACACCCAACCCAAGAGATAAATGAAAGAAGGCTGAAAAAGAATAAATTTTATTTTTACATTGCTATTTCATAATTCCTTTGTAGGATTTTAATTTAAAAGAACAAATTTCGCCTTTTTTCTTTTCTCAACACTTCATTTATTTTTAATAATTTAAAAAATTACTGTTCATGTATCTAATTTCAACACCAACTTTTAGTTGCTACACAACACTCACTTCGTATGTAACTCAACTTTTGATTAATTAGAACCTAAAATTATCTCTCTTTTTTTAGAAGCTAACGCCGACTGTTATTTTAAAATTAATAAAAAATATATTTCAAAATAACCACGCAATTTGTATAATTAATAACAATTACAATTAAATAAACAAGTCATCTGTTATTTCGTTTCAAAAAGCTATAAAAATTAAAGTTTGTTAAGAAAACTCTACTCTCGATTAATTCGATTCATTTGCCTGACGAAAATATCCGCTTACACTCTTGTAAAGGAGGAACTTCCAATTTTGAAAAATTACGCAAGTCGGTGTTTCTACAGAATTCATTTTTTTCTTGCTGACAAATAGATAATGAGTAATAACTGTACCTCCTTTTTCGAGAAATTTTTCCAATTTTAGTTAATGAGAAAAAGGTGGGGTCGAAGAGCTAAATTTAAATTCAATTTAAATTAAAGCTCAAACTTAAATTAATAAATTATTATTAGTATTTTATTTAAAATATATTTTTATACAGATTTTTGAATCTCATTATTTCTTTCATTTGAAGTTTAACGAGATCGACAAGTGGTCAACTGTGGCGTTCCCTTGTCAGTAAAATTACTAGTGAGAGCATCTTCGACATTTGTCATTATATTGGGTAGATAGGAAATTCGTTTTCTGGGGTCAGAGTGAAGTTTTTAAGTTGCTTAAGTATGCTAACATTTGTAAAGTTTTGAAACCAAGAAGCACTAAACCGATTAGCTCCATTAGAGGGGCTAGGTAAAATTTCATTAGGTAACGGGGTTGTCCTAAGGGAATTATTCCTGTGACCTAACAAAAGTTGAATTTTATCAAACATGTTAGGCGTAAGTGAATTGAAGAAATTCAGTTCGGTTCTAGCATTTAATTTGAGTAATTTAAAATCCTTGTTTACAACCACTTATGCTAAAATATATCTTATACATTAAATTTGCTAATTAACACGTTAGAATATTATTGGTTTAACCAATTAAAATTTATTCATAACGAACCATTAAACTTTGTAATTACTTATTATCTAATGCATCGTTAAAAAGTTAAAAATCGGTAACTATTAATTTACCTTTGATGTGCTTAAGTATCATTCAAAATTAATAGATTATTCATAATACCATCTTTATATAGAATCGATAAAAAATTGAAGATTATTATAGTAGGTACTATTTCTTTGTAATATTAAAATCAATTTATTTACAAATTTAATAATAAATTTTTTTCAAATATTTTTGAACATTTAAATATCTTACAACTTTGTATATATTTTTTAAAAAGCACTTGATAATATATACCGGGTGCTGAATGAGTTAGCCGAACATAGGAAATTAACATGTAAAAACTTATTTATGCAAATTCCTGCTTCCCTAATTATTTTAGAGAAAAAATGAAAGACACAAAAATAATGCAGAAATATAAACTACGAATAATAAGAGTATTAGATTTTATCTAATTTTTACTTAAAATGCCACAAAAACCTATGTTCGGCTAACTCATTCAGCACCCGGTATAAGTTACTAGTTCAACAAATTTAAAGTGCACTGGAGGGCATTCCATGCCCCCCAGACCCCCCGGTTTGAAAAACAGAAAGTTTCTCAATAGCTTCTTACAATTAGTAGAATTCTGGAAAGTTATTTATAATCCACAGACTTGTTGTTAAGTACTGCCGCGACCTGAAAATGTATTTGATTCTGAATTGAATTTGATTCTATATTTTTAAAAAGATCTTGTTTTTCAAATCGGGGGGTCTGGGGGGCATGGAATGCCCTCCAGTGCACTTTAAATTACCTATACCTATATATTCACTATCTGGAAAGTCCGTCCACGGACGCTCAGGTAAACGGTGGATCTCTATTTTAGCGGTATAATATTTGAACATTTAATTTTATTTCCCGTTACTGGGTGATTCCCGTTTTTCTATATTTTCAAAATTGATGTGCTATATTTGATGTGCCGTGGGGCAATTAAAATGTTTTTTTATAATATAAAAATAAATACGTTTTTCAAATTCTAATTTTCTTTAGCCGAACGTTTTAATTTCCCTCACTTTTGCTCAAAAACACAAAATTTTCCAGCTTTTTCCGACGAAATTTGTATAATTATTCTGTCTTCTGCAAGTATTCTAGAACAGCAGGAATTTTATTATACATATGTACTGGAGGGTGTTCACCCCCAGACCACTCGGTTTACACTTTTGACTATAATTTTGACAGTTAACTTTCAAAATAACGTAAAAGTTGCTACTAAACTCTGAGCAGTGAGGTACTTAAATAAATGTTTTTCCAAGCTTTAAGGCGGGATTTTAGCAGTCGAAAGAAAATTGAAATCGATGCTAAAATGATACCAAATTTCAAAGCTAAAATTATCATTTTCATTTGTTTATTGGACATCAAAAAGATGTTATGGTAAACCACTTCGGAGAACTATTAAAAATAACGCAAGTAATTTTTAAAACAAGACATTTTCCAACATAAAATACGCAGTTATTAACGCACGGATAACAATGAAAATTTTTTTCCGGGCAGTTAAAGGTTGTCTTTGGAGCACTACGAAGTCAGATTTTTCAATTTTTTACTTATGCTTGCGCAGTAACATTTTAAATTTTGCTTATTTTCATGAACTTCGTGAATTTTTTTAACTGTTTTCTAACAAAAAAATGCAAATATCTCTTCGAAGTGCTTTACAATAACATCTTTTCAATGTCTAGTAAAAAAATGAAACTGATAATTTCAGCAATAACTTTAAAATTTGGTTTAATCTCGCCTTAATATATTCTCTAAGCCAAATGTTTAAATTTCTCTCATTTTTGCTTAAAAATTCAAATTTCTCGGTTTTTCTTGGCGAAACTTGTAAAATTAGAAATCCTTTATTTTCTCCAAGTATTCTAAAAGAGTGGAAATCCGGCGATATGTACTGGAGGGTGTTCCACACCCCCCAGACCCCCCGGTTTACAATTTTGACTTTATATTTTTATATAATTTTTATAATTAATTTTCAAAGTAATACAGAAAGTTTTAATTTTTTCTAGCCGAAGGTTAAACTTCCTTCATTTTCTTCATAAAAATTCACATTTCTCGGTTTGGATTAATATTGTACAAATATTTTTAGTCCTAATCTAATGCCCGATTTCATAAAACTTTTAACAAGCCATTAAAGTTAACTGATGATTTCTATTGCTTTGTTAGCTGTAAAGGAATAATTTCTAATGGTTAGTTACATTTAACGGTTCGTAAAAATTTGTATAAAATTTGACATTAGTTTAATGTATTTTTTGATTGGTAAAAATAGTTGATCAATTAGAGTGTTTTTTTCACCAAAAAATGGCACGTTGCTCCAGGAGCAGCAGAAGCGTGCTGGGATTTTATGTATTAGTATTAGTTGCAACTGACGCGCACGAGTGGATTAACGAGATTCTAAAAAATCTTTGATCTGCCTCCCCAAAAGCATTTTCTAAATACGCCACTGTCATTAATTGTGCTAAGTTGTATTACATAATCTAGTTACTGCGCCAGACTCTCGGATATAAAAGTATTTGATTCTGAAAGAGTAAAAATTTTTTTTTTGATAAAATTAATTCAAAAATATGTGAGTAAACTTTCAGTTTCTGACACCTGGGGGTTCAGGGTACGTCAGTAATTGAGTTAAATTGTATTCCATTAACATGTTATTGAATCAATAATTAACTGATGTACTGGAGGGAATTCCATGCCCCCAAGTTTCATTAACAAGCAGTTTTTGGCCATATTTTCACTCTCACGAACATATAACTCTCACTCTTTCAAAACCAAATAGTTCAAGGAATATGAAACACCCTTTAGAAAGAGTGAAAGATGTTTAGATGTTTATTCAATGAAATTAAACCCTCAGATTCTCCGGTGGAAATGTTCTGAAAGAATAAAAGTTCCTTGTTTAATGAAATTAATCAAAAATTATGTTCACACACTGTTTGATTTTCAAACCGGGGGGTCTGGGGGGCATGGAATGCCCTCCAGTGCATTTGAAATTTGTTGACCATGTTTCTCGCAAAGTGGGACAGTTTCCGCATAGCTCCTCTACTGACGGCTACTATAGTACTTAGGCTTCTATACATTCATCCTACTGGTTTGCTTTAATACCAGTGACGGCGGCAGGGGGGTGCCCACCCAAGTGCCGACCCAAATTTTTTAGGTGATTATTTTAATAACGTATTTTTTTAAGTTTATTTATAAATTTTGTGTGCTCCTGCTCACCCCAAATATATTGGGCCCAATTTGTGCCACCCATTTCAAAACTGCGGGTGCCGTCGCTGTTACATTCTCTACTACTGTTATAGTTGTATTTATTGTAAATGCATTTTTGCATTTATAATTTAGTTCATTGTTGAATGACAAAAAATAGCAATCATTTCATTATTTGTTAATTATATTTACCAAAAAGAAAAAGAAAAGAAAAACAAAGTAATACGAAACAATTAATGTATTTGAAAACGTTTGTTGTAACAATACCGGAGGAAATTTCATATCAAATATTGAAACTGGGAGATTATTTTTTTATTTATGTATGAACTGTATGCAACTGTAGGTAGGTACTTAAATTATTGAAGTGCATTAGGTAAACAGTCTAAACAAACAGTTTAACAAGAAAAATTACATATATAATGATAAGAAAATAAAAGAAAATATTCAATGGTGAAGGTAAATACACTTATAGGTACACAAAATATTTGAAAGACATTGAAATAGAAAAAGAAGCACCCGATTCATCCTTAAATTATTTTCTATTGAGAATTTAATAATTAAAAAAATGTTTTTGTTTTGTAAATCTGCGCATGCGTCTGACACCTTTAAACCGTGTCAAACTGCTGCTGTAGCACCGATTCCATTTTTATTTTAACAAAAAATTATAATTTGTTAGAATAATAAATCATTTCAGGCGTAAAAAAATATGACACTGTATTTGTGTTCGTCTATATTTAATCAATGTAAGTTACGCCTCTCGCAAATTAGGATGAAAAAATCTGTAGTAAGCAATTAACCAGTAGTCGGTCGTTCTAGCAGAAACGGGCCACTTAATAATATCGGACTCAAGCAAAACCGAATTAAATTTAACGGGATTTGTATCGCTTGTTAATATTCGATTTGACTTCTGCTTCTAAACCACTGCGAATCATGTCCAAATAGCGCTCGAGTAAATTTTGTAAAAATATTCTTTAAATTATTTGCTCATGAACGTAACGTAGCGGTTCAGCAGTGATTTCTCAGAGAATTCTCTTGCGTGTCCGTTCACGCGTAAACGAAGCAAATTTTAAATTTTTGCATGGATCGAACTAGAAAAACTAACTGGAAGACGGAACACCCTGTGAAGGTTTTCTAATTTTTTCGAGAGTGTTGTTTGTCGGAAGATAGCCAAAAGAAAGCGAAAAATATCCGGATAACAATTACGCAGCCAGTTTGTGTTGAGGCTTTAAATTTTCAAACAAAGTAGCATTTACCGCCCCTTTCGGAGCACGCAATATCCGCCGCTTCCAGAAACATTCCCGTTTATCTTGTAAAAGCAATTATAGAAATGTTAGTGTCAGGTGCAAAAAAATTATCAACAAAAGAAACTTTAATTGATGAGATAGTTGGTGTACCTTCCTTTCGAGTATGAAGTGTAAAGTTGCATTGAAAACATAATTGGAATTTTGTGCACGCAATTCCGTGTCAAAAACGTTTATCGTGCTTGATCGGTTTAATAAATTAATATTTAATAAAATATTGCGATCCCAACCAGCTGGGTCTCGGCAGATATTTAGGGATGAAATGGGGAAAGTTAGCTTCAGTATGTGGGTAAGCATAAAACACGCGACCGCTTCATCCAACTTCATAACATAAATCTGTAGAGAAAAATTATCTTAAGGTTTACTCTTCTTTCAGAGTTATGCTTTTTTGGGCTATAAACAATCCGACCATTCTTTATTCATGTGGTTCCACAAACTTATCTTGTTTATTCTATAGCAAAATGTCTTTGTTTTGTTTTTCGAATATACAAAATATGAAGCTTTTAAAATTCAATATCATTAGAGTATTTTTACATCTCATCCGTGCATTTTTTACTCTCTAATTTGTAACTTGACGAGTTAACTCTATTACTTATTACATTTCTTTTATTATAGACTTACAATGCACTGCTTGTAATTTATGTGTAAGAAAATTACTTGGAAATTACCCGTTAAAGATGAAACGATCTCATAATATGAGAAGTTGATTGGTATTATAAATATAGACGCAATTGTTGCAAGTACCAGGAACTTTGAAATTATAATGTAGAATTACATTTGAGCAAAATAAATCTCTTAAGTTGGAGCAGCCAACAATCGTCCATAAAGGTTACGGAAACAATCAATGCTCTTGAAACTGGTACGAGTTTGTAGGAAAAAAATTAACGTGCTGACCTTAGGTGTTCAGGCTAGATTTCCGCCTGCACTATTGGCGTTCTTCTTCCGTGTGCTATGTTTATTTTTTCTAGAGCATCTCTGCTAACAAATAGTAATTTAACACCGTTGTGGCAGTAATAGCGTGAGTGCAGACCTGACCTATGCTAACCTCTTTGGCGTGTAGCGGGTGAAGATCATCGAACTAACGTGCAACTTGCAGCAAAAACAATTACACATCAAAATGACATCCCATCAATGCACAACCAATTCCACAACACCCAAAGCAATAAAACGTTAATTGAACTTGATGTACACAATATCGTTCATTTGCATTTGAAACGATCGTGCAAGTACAATAAACAACTTAGGCTTTTCTATGCCAATCTTAAACTGGTACAGCAACCACATCCATCACCATCACCAACACACAAATGAACTTTAATTGCATATTATCGACTCGAACCCACAATTTTACCAAAACATTTGCATTCGTTTTACCGCCTTCGTTAGCAGTTTCCAAAATGTTCCGAAAATAATTTTTAAAGAACAAATTTAAATTGACGTCACTAGCATGCGGTAGCTGCTCCAAACTTTTTGCTGAAAATTAACTTTTTCAAAATTAGGTGTTGAAGTAAACATTGCAAAAATAATGTTTCTGTTTTTATAGCTTGGGCATATCTGACCTTTCAATTGGACGATTTCCTCAAATGTGAGGTATCTCATCTGAAACAAATTCAAATTATAATTTTTGCAATTTAAATTTGTAGTTTGTGATTGTTTAATGTATAATTGAATTTTTACAATCTTTTTCATTTATTGTTGGAGCTTTGTCCAAATAGAATTAAATAACAATTAATCAGGAAATATTTGAATAAGTGTTTGGTTTCCCCTATGAAATATTTTTGAACTGTTAAAGCAAACAAAAAGTTTAATTTTATAATTTTCTGCTTCCAAACTTTTATAAATTTCCCAGTAGTGACTACGAATGGCAAAATATGATTGAAATTAATGTATCAAAAAGTTGAAATGCAAAAAATCTTTGATTCTAACAACAATTCCACGTTTAATCATACACATTAATTTAATAAACTCAAATAAGAATATGAAGTTATGGGTTTATTAAATATTATGTGCTTTAGGCTCTGGGTTATTTAATAATTTGTATGTAGCTAATTTCTAAAAGCATTCATCTTCCAATGTGGCATATGTACTTGTTAATATGTTTTTAATTGTTATTACTTTTATTATTATTATTATTAAATCCTGTAGAATTTAAAATTAAATTTTCGATAAAATGTGTACAATAAACTTCAATTTACAATAAGTATCTACTTGATAATTTATAAAAACAATAAAATTTAATTTACAATGCAAATTATCTTCCACCACGAAGTTATTAACATATTTTAATGATGTTTCAAACCCAAATAAAAATAAAACTTAAAAAATTCGAACAAGGCGTTAAAACTATAACTAATCAATAAAATTTGAATTGAATTATGTGATAGTTATCTATAATATACTACTGCAATAATCAAATTGTGATATAAACTACTGTCAATGGTTTATTTAAATCTATTAGTACTAATATCCTACTAATATTAACACTGAAAAACAAAACAATAGTATAATACCGATATAAAATTATTACTATGTATTAGTCGAGAATTACAGCTACGAGATTATCAAGTTTCTCCTGTTGAGATTTATGGAAAAATGTAATTACAACTTACATGTTTGTATATTTTGTAATAGATTATTTTGGAAAATAATAAGGTAACCTGGTCTACAAATTTAAAATAAAAGAGCCAAAAACAAAATGCGACTGTTCTATTGGCTGTTTCCATAAGATTAGCCCTGCTCATGGCGTGTCTTTATGCTATATAAGTATTTTTTAGCATAAATTCCCAATTTAGAATGATAGGAATCTGTTTTTAACTTAAATTCGGCTATAATTAATAAAATCTAATCTAAAAAGATTAATGATAAAATATAATGTTAACAGTTGCACTACTAGAAGACAACCGCTGCCAGCTCCTCTCATTAAGTCCAAGGTCATGCCTTTGCAGTTTTCTGGAGTACTACAGCTACACCGTTTACCTCCTGACCTGGAACAGTTAAATATTTACAAACTCGAAAATAACGGAAAATTGCAAAAATTTACAAAATCAAATGGCGAATTTTCTTTTCAATTTTTGTTTATTATTGACAGTTTTTTTTATCCAGTAAGTTATCATATCATAATCAGTGCCGTATCAAGCTATTTCAGCCGTCGGGTGCAGATTGAGTAAATGGCGTCTAATGGTCGGTTAAATTAAATGATCATGACACAAATCCTGAAATTTAAAAAAAATTAATTTAAAAATAATCATTATTCACTTTAGGGATTATTTGTTAAAGGATTATTCGTCGCGACACCATCAATATGGTTTCTAAGAAGCTTTGCTCCACTATACAATATTCATTAATAGAGACCGGATTTTATGCAACTTAAAATGGTCAAAATATGCATACAAATATGCATCATAAATATTCATAAATATGCATCATCAAATTTTAATGAATACCTACTACAAAATAACGTTCTTTTTTAATTATACTATTTTCCACTACTATTTTTTACTATTTTGATATAGATCTACATATTATATCAGTAGTTTTAGGGTGGGCATTGCCAACCCAAAATTTAATTTGTTAGCATCGCCAAATTTAAATTCTAAATTATCAGAGCTTTTATCAAAAAAATTTTTTCTGATAAAGAAACTTTTTATTTATTTTAGAAATGTTATAAAATATGTCAGAATATGCAAGAAACTTTATAAAATATGCCCAAATATGCAAGAAATTTTATAAAATATGCCCAAATATGCACGATTAGTACATTTCAGGCGAAATATGCAATATTCTTAAAAAATAGCCGAAATATGCAAATGCATATCCAAATATGCAAAAAATGCATATGCGAATATGCAAATGCATTTAATCCGGTTCCTATTCATTAACAATTCAAAATCTGTGATTAATTTTATTACATAGCATCCTTTCGCTCTTTCAGAACCAATACATTTATATGCGGTGGCAAACATTTTATGCAATCAGTTGGACACTGGGGTACTCGGTACTACTCAGTGCTTATTGCCTGAACCTACAATGTACTTATTCTCAAAAAGTGATCGTCTGTTATTAAGTACATCCCTAGGTAAGATCAATCACAGAACATATACACAACTTTTCAGTTTTTGAAACCGGGGGGTCTGGGAGTGTGAAACACCCTCCAATACACCTAAACAAAATTGATCCCAGAATCTAGCTTGCTATAGATTTCTCCAAATGTCTTTTGTAACCTAAATCCAGTAATGCCCAGTGGAATCATATTTTTTGTTAACACACTTGCAGGTATACTGGAGGGTGTTCCACACCCCCCAGACCCCCCGGTTGTAAAACCTGAAAAATTGCATATATACATGTTCTGTGTGATTGCTATTATTTTTTGCTAAAATATTAAACAGCAAAAATAAGAGAAAAAATTAAACAAAAAAACGGAAAATTTGATCTCTAGTTTACCAGAAGAAATGTAAAGGCTAAAATAATTGTTTGAAAAATAATAAAATAGATAGAGGGGGGAATCCCCGAAAGCGATGGACGATGGAGGAAAACGGTGGTCACATTCGTATTCAGGAGATTAATTTACATTAGATCAGAGCTTGAAAAAGAAATTTCAGACTCTGTTATCGTTAGGGGACGTCTGTTAATTACGTGGGCGTTTATCAGAGGAGGGGGTTGAGGCGAATCTCATCCAATTTCATGTGGGGGAGTCTCGGGAAATATCAGGTAATTTTTATTTCGCATAAAATTGTAAAATTGCGAGAGAACTGAGTTAAATTAAGTAAAATAAACAAGTTCACGAGAGATTAGAAGGGGGGAGAGGGGGTTAAACTAAATCTTACGACATATCACGAGGGGGTGAGGGGGTACAAAAATCGCCTCACGTAATTAATGGCCGCACTTAACTTATTTTACTTTACCAATAATTAAATCAAAGAAAATATGAATTAAATCACAATTCGTGACTTTTTGCTTAACGTTTTGTGAGTTATTGATTTCATATGGAGCCCGGCGGCCGTTCAGATATTTTTTTTATTTTAAATTTAATATTTTATAAAAAATTAAATTAAAAACGCACAATTTTGGAGCCTTCTGAATTTTGGCTCTGGGTGCGACAGTTCCATTGCACCCATGGCTTATCCGGCGCTGAATATAAATTACATAGAGAATCCATCCTTACTACCACAATTATGTAAATATAATATAACCTTTACAGCGCCGGCGGACCCATTAGGCGAGTCAGGCAACCGCCTATAGGGCGGCAACTTCTTAGGGGCGGCAAAAGGGAAGAAAGTTATATCGGCATATTGTTTTTGTTTATTATATGCAGACTAGTGTTTAATTGCTGAATTTTATCCTTTTAAAAATATTACATTTGATCTAGGCGGTTGACCTTGAAAAATCAATAATTTTTGCCTGCGGCGCATATTAAAACCTACAAGGCCAAGAAGCCTTCAAAATATGTTTGCTCCGGGTCTCACATCCAGCTCTGAGGAGGGGCGGCTAATATAACCTTTTGCCTAGTGCGCCAGACATAGTTACGCCGGCCCTGGCTTTACTTCAACAAGTAATTCAAAAGTGTAAAAGAATTTGTTTCAATCGAATGGATCTAAACTACATATTCAGTAATGGTTGAGGGTTGGCATAGAACTCACTGAATATATTGTTTGGAATCATCCTTCAGAATTGGTGCAAAGATGAATGATTCTCAATACGGTTAAACAAGTTGGCAATACTATGAAATAAATAGTATTTTGATAAAACTTTACTAACAATGCAATTATTTGTTTAAATGAGGAAGGCCAGTGAATTAAAACACAATTGATAAACTGTTGACTGGTGATAATATATTGACTAAAAAATGTATTTAATTTTCTAAGCGTCAGAACAAAACATGTATAATTTGCAGAAATGCATAGAGAAATGAGAATTGAGTTGTAGTCTCGACTTACTTTTAGCCTTAAAAGGGACAAAAATAAGAAACTGCTTCCGAAAGCTCTTGAAGTCTCAAAGTAATCAATTAAGCTTCAGTTGATAACTAATCGCGTGATTAACCGTAACAATACAAGGTGCTGCACAAATTCATTCTGAGTTAGATATAATTTAGCCTCCAGAGCATTATCGCTTTTAAACGTTGGTAAACATAATATTATGTAGTTAGATAATAATTTCTAAAACGCAATTGCAACTTTGAAATTTCAAGTGTTGCAAGCTCGAAGGGAATTCTGGAACAGATCTGAAAACAGGGAATCGGATCAAAGATTGATATGATCTAATCTGGTATATAGTCCAATAATTTAACGTTATAATTATTGAATTCCTCCCGAGGTTATTAAACTAGACTACGTCAAAAAATGAATTGTTACAATTCAACAAATTGTATGATGTACGTGCATTGTAACGTTAATTTTATGGTAATTAATAAGTTAATTATTTGTTACGTAATATTGAATATTAGGTTGGTGTGTAAATGTATGCATGAATTGACGAGTAGGAAACAAACAAAATTAAATTGATAACACGATCAGCTGTTTAAACTGGATGTGATAAAAGTAAGCTTTCATGCAATTCCCGAAGAGATATCAAAAAATTATCGCAAGCATTGAACCCCGTTCTCACACGAAGTTTGATGTTCCATATATCTTAAGAAAAATAACGAAATAAAAAGGACCTTAATAAAGAAATTATCGGCGGCGTTGAAATTTTTATTATTACTTTACTGATAAACATTATAATTATTATTGTTTATAAAGTAATCTTTACACAATTTGTTTATTACAAGTGCAACGAACGCGTAAAAATTACATTTTCAACGTAAAATTTCCATCAGTTGATCCTCCTGGCAGAGATTTTCTTCGCGCGTTAGGGTCCGTTACTTTAGCCCCCCCCAGTTAAAATTTTTGGCCAAAAAGCTAGCTCCCGAATCGATATAGCTAGCACCGGCTAGCACCCTAATATTAAAGCTAGCACCATTACAGTTTTTTCACAAATCCACATTGAAACTGGGGGGGGCTAAAGTAACGCTAGCCCCCCCCAGTTAATATTTTGGCTCCAAAAGCTAGCTCCCTAATCTATATAGCTAGCACCAGCTAGCACCCAAATATTAGAGCTAGCACCATTACAGTTTTTTCACAAATCCACATTGAAACCGGGGGGGGCTAAAGTAACGCTAGCCCCCCCCGTTAATATTTTGGCTCCAAAAGCTAGCTCCTTAATCTACATAGCTAGCACCAGCTAGCACCAAAATATTAGAGCTAGCACCATTACAATTTCTTTACAAATTAGTATTTGATAAAAATGATAAAAATGTTTAAATGTTTCATTCCACTGCGCATGATCCGATATATTTCACACGCTCCGCCCATTCTAAACTTGACTAACAATTTTTTAACAGCTATGGCTTATTGTTAATCTATATTATGTCATTTATTTAAGAACAAAACGATAAAGTTAATAAATACAACCTTAATTATCATAATATATCGCTTTGTACATCGACACGGTTTCTCTATATCAAATTGTAATACACTAATATCGTATAATATGAAATAAATAGTAAATACGTAGATATACTATAATAGTGGACAAAGTAAAATAAATTTTATTTAATTTAACCGCCCTGTATGGAAAGGTTCAAATATTCACTTATCAGGTCCGTACTTGGGTGACATCATTTATTTATTATTTATAATTATAAGACTACGTCATAAATAAGATAATTTCGGTCTCGATAATAGCCAGGACTGGCGCTACAAGCAAGATTGAAGATTTACTTCTTATCACCCCCCCCCCCCCCGAGTTATGATTAAAAAGGATAATACGCTTAGGGAATTATCTACTTAACAGATAATGGGATTAGTCTATATAGGAGATTTGGGAAGGAAAAGTAACAAAAATTATACCAAATATAACTTAAAATGGGAAAAAAACGTTCTGAATCTGATATTCACACAATTGTAGAAGGATTGCTGAAGTTTCCATTAGAATCACTGTACGATAGAGAGAAAAAATGTTTTGTTTCAAAACACAATGCAATTTGGCAGAAAATATCGGAAGATTTTATGATACTTTATAATCTGAACATATCAAAACTTGGAATTTACACGGCAGTTTCAAAAAATTATTATGATTTATGGAATGTTCTACAAATTTATCCGGATGATGTTAAAGATGTACAAGCAATATACGAAGAAGTTTCTATCGATAATATATCATGCAGTAATACTAACAGTAACAGTGATACTAGCACTGATATTGAAGAAGACTGTGTTGACGAACTGGAAACTACTTATCGGTTTAATATTGCTTTGACATGGACTGAATATGTAAGTTTTGATAAAAAACTTGTTACATACAAAAGAAAGGATAAGTCTGTGAGAAAATCAAAGCACACTGGTGAAATTAGAAATACATATGTTTTCGCAAATTCAAATTGGACAAATATAATACACAAGAAATTAATAGAAAATTCGTCACTTACATGTACGTTAACATTTGACAGGCACAGATTGTTTCCGTTTGGTCCACTGTTTTTAAAGATTTGGGCAGTTTGCAAAGAATGCAAATCAAGAATTACATGCGTTTTGATTAACGAACCACAACAAAATGAAATTTCGGAACTGAATTGTACTGTTCAAGGAAATTTTAGCAAGAAGCACACATTAAATTTCAGACGTCCACTTCGGGGTGACCTGCGATCTCACTATGTAAATAAAATGGTGAATGAGAAGTTTTCATCTAGTAAAATTCAAAGTATGATTATTAATAACGAATTAGAAACAGGAAAAATGATGCCTGAACTCAGTACACTTAGAGCTGCAAAATGTAAAGAAAAGAAAAAGAATTACCTTAATGAAAAACCTATTGATTCTCTTTACGAAATGAAAAACGTTCAAGAATTTTCTAATGTTATTCGCAATATTGGCTATTCCCCTTTTTTTGTATTTTGGTGGTCAAATTCTCAGCTTCTTGTGTATCGTCGATATTGTGAAAACAATTATAGTAGAATAGCTATCGATGCCACAGGATCAGTTGTAAAACGTATTATCTACACCGATGGAAGCAAATCAAGGCATATCTTTTTATATGATATTGTAATATTGTATCCAAATCAAAAACAATATTCCGTTGGATCAATGCTTAGTGATTCGCAAAACACAGAAGAAATAACGCATTGGCTATCCGTTTGGTTTAGAAGCGCAGGATGTACTCCGTCAGAAGTAGTAACTGATATGTCTCTTGCTTTAATGCATTCGTGCGCAAACACATTTACTCAGTATAAGAACCTCAACCAATACATTGAACAATGTTACAAGGTACTATTTAGAAATGATGATAAAATTTTTAAATGTTTTCTTCGTTTTGACGTGGCCCATTTTATAAAGCTCGTTACTAGATGGCCTAGTCTTAGAAATCAGCATAAACTAACAAGAACATTTTATCTTCGATGTATGGGACAAGTTGTACAATGTCAAGGAATAGAAGATTTGCAGTTATTATTAGATGCTATGTTTATTGTTGCTTATTCCGATACAGAAGGGCACTACAATGGCAACCCGACAATTTGCGAAATTAATAAAAAGTGGCTTATTGGACGTATATCTACAGGGACAGTTGAGCTCAACAAGATGATGGATGAGGAAAATTTTGCAGAAGAAGACGTTATGGGAAAGCTACATGATAAAGAAAAGGAAGAAATTAAAACCGATAATAATTTTACAAGTTGGTGCAAGAACATATCTGAATTCGCAAAAAATAGAGTCAACACACCAGAAGAAACAGGTGACCGAGGAAATCAACAGGTTCTACCACATTTCGTCGACGATTTTTTAAAGATTTCGAACTTTTTGCCTTTATGGAGCAGTATTATGTGTAAAAATTTTCCATTTTCGCCTAGAATTGCCAGCTCAGCATCGGCTGAAAGTAATTTTAATCAAGTCAAGAACAGAATTTTTGCTCACGAAAAACTTCCCCTACGTGTGGATGAGTTTGTTAGCGAATACATCAGGCACTACGAAGGTGCTATGAAGCTAGCTGTAGAGTATGATATGAACGATAATATTCAAGTTGATAGAATTACTACAAGCCAAGTAGAAAAATCATCCGTAGTTAACAATTTCCAATCTGAAACAGATAATTCACAACCAAAACGTAATCTTCTGTTGCCTGATAATCTGTGTGCTTCTTGTCAGTTAGGAATTGGAAGTGCCAATGTGGTATGTAAATTATGCAATTTGCTGTTGCATAACAATGACAACTGCACTGTCTCATACGAAGATGATATATTTTGTAAAGAATGTTATATTAGAGGTACACAAGATAAAACATTATCCGAAAGAGTCGCTGAAGAATCATGGATGAGAATGAACGTTCCTCCCAAGAAGAGACCCCGAAAGTCATATTTAGAGCCACAGTCAGAAATGGCTGTTGTCGATTGGACGAGAAAAATAAATATAACGACAATTGGACTCCTGCGAAATGGTAATATAGTTCATCAAAAACCACTAAAAATCTTCAAGCAATTGATAACGTTAAGAAACACTTGCGGACTAGATGCACTAATTCAAATATTTTGTATTGGATATTGTGATTCGTTAGTTATCAAAGAATACATAGAATCAATTAAAGACAGCAATAGGTTCGCAAAATTAGTAGTACAAGTTGTGAATAAAGGTGTGAACATTCATACATATAGAACTCGAGCAGAACTATTGTACGAACATTTTCCGAAACATTCATTGCCAGAAAACATTACAGAAATTAACTGTGAAGATAGTATAACCAATATAGCTAATACAACTTTAGAAAGTTTTAAGATAGGAATGCAAACGGATGAATGCAACAATTGCAAAAATATTCAACAAAGTGATCTAAAATGGTTATCGGTAGAACTTAATACTATTCAAGATATAAGATATTATATATTGTTTTTGATTTGGATACAATATTACAATATCATATAAAAAGATATGCCTTGATTTGCTTCCATCGGTGTAGATAATACGTTTTACAACTGATCCTGTGGCATCGATAGCTATTCTACTATAATTGTTTTCACAATATCGACGATACACAAGAAGCTGAGAATTTGACCACCAAAATACAAAAAAAGGGGAATAGCCAATATTGCGAATAACATTAGAAAATTCTTGAACGTTTTTCATTTCGTAAAGAGAATCAATAGGTTTTTCATTAAGGTAATTCTTTTTCTTTTCTTTACATTTTGCAGCTCTAAGTGTACTGAGTTCAGGCATCATTTTTCCTGTTTCTAATTCGTTATTAATAATCATACTTTGAATTTTACTAGATGAAAACTTCTCATTCACCATTTTATTTACATAGTGAGATCGCAGGTCACCCCGAAGTGGACGTCTGAAATTTAATGTGTGCTTCTTGCTAAAATTTCCTTGAACAGTACAATTCAGTTCCGAAATTTCATTTTGTTGTGGTTCGTTAATCAAAACGCATGTAATTCTTGATTTGCATTCTTTGCAAACTGCCCAAATCTTTAAAAACAGTGGACCAAACGGAAACAATCTGTGCCTGTCAAATGTTAACGTACATGTAAGTGACGAATTTTCTATTAATTTCTTGTGTATTATATTTGTCCAATTTGAATTTGCGAAAACATATGTATTTCTAATTTCACCAGTGTGCTTTGATTTTCTCACAGACTTATCCTTTCTTTTGTATGTAACAAGTTTTTTATCAAAACTTACATATTCAGTCCATGTCAAAGCAATATTAAACCGATAAGTAGTTTCCAGTTCGTCAACACAGTCTTCTTCAATATCAGTGCTAGTATCACTGTTACTGTTAGTATTACTGCATGATATATTACCGATAGAAACTTCTTCGTATATTGCTTGTACATCTTTAACATCATCCGGATAAATTTGTAGAACATTCCATAAATCATAATAATTTTTTGAAACTGCCGTGTAAATTCCAAGTTTTGATATGTTCAGATTATAAAGTATCATAAAATCTTCCGATATTTTCTGCCAAATTGCATTGTGTTTTGAAACAAAACATTTTTTCTCTCTATCGTACAGTGATTCTAATGGAAACTTCAGCAATCCTTCTACAATTGTGTGAATATCAGATTCAGAACGTTTTTTTCCCATTTTAAGTTATATTTGGTATAATTTTTGTTACTTTTCCTTCCCAAATCTCCTATATAGACTAATCCCATTATCTGTTAAGTAGATAATTCCCTAAGCGTATTATCCTTTTTAATCATAACTCGGGGGGGGGGTGATAAGAAGTAAATCTTCAATCTTGCTTGTAGCGCCAGTCCTGGCTATTATCGAGACCGAAATTATCTTATTTATGACGTAGTCTTATAATTATAAATAATAAATAAATGATGTCACCCAAGTACGGACCTGATAAGTGAATATTTGAACCTTTCCATACAGGGCGGTTAAATTAAATAAAATTTATTTTACTTTGTCCACTATTATAGTATATCTACGTATTTACTATTTATTTCATATTATACGATATTAGTGTATTACAATTTGATATAGAGAAACCGTGTCGATGTACAAAGCGATATATTATGATAATTAAGGTTGTATTTATTAACTTTATCGTTTTGTTCTTAAATAAATGACATAATATAGATTAACAATAAGCCATAGCTGTTAAAAAATTGTTAGTCAAGTTTAGAATGGGCGGAGCGTGTGAAATATATCGGATCATGCGCAGTGGAATGAAACATTTAAACATTTTTATCATTTTTATCAAATACTAATTTGTAAAGAAATTGTAATGGTGCTAGCTCTAATATTTTGGTGCTAGCTGGTGCTAGCTATGTAGATTAAGGAGCTAGCTTTTGGAGCCAAAATATTAACGGGGGGGGCTAGCGTTACTTTAGCCCCCCCCGGTTTCAATGTGGATTTGTGAAAAAACTGTAATGGTGCTAGCTCTAATATTTGGGTGCTAGCTGGTGCTAGCTATATAGATTAGGGAGCTAGCTTTTGGAGCCAAAATATTAACTGGGGGGGGCTAGCGTTACTTTAGCCCCCCCCAGTTTCAATGTGGATTTGTGAAAAAACTGTAATGGTGCTAGCTTTAATATTAGGGTGCTAGCCGGTGCTAGCTATATCGATTCGGGAGCTAGCTTTTTGGCCAAAAATTTTAACTGGGGGGGGCCAAAGTAACGGACCCCGCGCGTTATCTGTTTTCGTAAATATTGTCGATCATTTTATATAAGATTATTGTGTAAAAATAGAGCTTTGGAATTCATTTGGCGAATGAAATGAAAATCCTTGTCTATTGCAGTTATTTTAAACAGGATATTTATTTGAAGAACTTCTAGACTGTCAGGATATTTTATAAGTCTAAGGGTGAACGTGTTTAGTTTGCGTGATGATTCAAAATGAGGCTCGAAGGGTTCGTTTGGTAGACCTCGGCTTAGCTTATTGAGAAACCTGGGACCCGTTTATTTCTTATTTTTACCCGCTCAGCATTTTATATTTCCTTCTTTTCTAGCACTTCGTTGCAACCAATTGCCTCCTCACCACATACCACCTACTTCGCTTTCGCAAAACAAAACTCGTTTCAAGCTCACCGAGAGGGTTGATTTTCAATTTTCTAGCAACTTCACAATGACTAGAAGCTATAAATTTTTTCATACTTTTCGATATTTTAAGATATAAGAGATTTCAAGTGTACTTTAAAATTTATACAAGTACCACTGCGAAAATGTTATTTCAACTTTTTACAAATATTCCGTAGCATTCAATAAAAATTTTTATGTATCTATCAGTGTGTTTTTCTCATTTTAAAATATCAATAACGATCGCATGTTATTCATATTATTTTATCGATTTCATAAATTGAAAATAACGATGATGCTCTCCAATTTATCAATGTTTAATAATAATAGAACAAATTGATCCATTATGAAAATTAAACATTAACAATTATTATCCATTTTTTTACCCACACACAGAAAAATAAATGGTATTAATCCACACAATTGTGCAGAAAAAGTACGCAATTGTATAATTTTTCTGCAATTTCAGAAACATAAACGTCGAGCACACGTACCGTCGACAGAATGGGTAAAACACTAATTTTTATGGAAAAATCAAAACTTTAAAGTCGATTATTTCTTAATTTAGTGGAAAAAGTGATGTTAATCCTCAGTTTGATTTAATTTTAAAGTCATCTAACAAATTCTAGAACAAATTTGCTGTTATCTATAACCTAGAGACCCGGTTAACGTGCTTTATCTAGAGGATAAATCGAAAGTAACCTAAATAACAGGTTTGTGAGTATTTCATTTCTAGACCAAAGGTATTTTAATTTTTTAATTTTGAAGTTACAAACTGCCCTTTTAAGCTTAAAATCTTTGAGATTTTTTATTGGATGGGAACCACACACCACAATTTATTGACTTTATAAGCAAGTACCTAGTTAATTTATTTCATTTACGTGCTATACATAATACTGCAGTAAATTTATTTGTAATAGTACAAATATTGTTTTCTTTTTTTAGACCTCTTGTTGTTAATTGTGTTTAAACTGTTTAGTTTTCAGAATTTGTATCGAATTAACTGCACCAATAGCGTGCTGACAAAAAGTCAAAATCTGGATTTTTAACAAAAATTAACTTAAAATATGTAAATGTTTCCAACAGTACATGTACATACCGGAAAATATTTTTTACACAATATTTCATTAACACATGCGATTATGGTATAAATTAAATGAGGGAAAGGCAGTATGTATTTGCAAACCATTATAACGAGCATACTATGGCGTATGAGATGCAGAAATAAACACCAAAAATCAGTTTTAGTATGATGGTAAAATTTCTGGTATTATTATTTTTGTATGACTTGTTTCTCAATAAACAGAATTTATATCCTGAATTTGCCTGGCAGACAGAATTTATTCATTTTATTAATTTATTAGCAATTAATCTATTGAATCTTTAAAAGTGACGGTCGACTCTGCGCATTTAAACGCCAATCTGGCGAAAGCCATACTTACCTAGCCAGGATATAATTAACACCTGCAAATTTGTTGTATACTGATCGGTTTAATTATAGCAGCTTATGGCATGGGCGTCCATAGGATCTTTTTCAGGGAGGGGTAAAATCCAAAAAAACAAAAAAGAAAAAAAAAGAAAGAAAAGGAAATTGGGATTTCAGGTAGAAATTTTAACAAATTTTTAAATTTGTACTTTGTAATTATTTAAAACCAAAAGTTTTAGAAAATTTTAAAAACTTACGTCGCGTCGGCATAATATTTAATGTTTAAAACAAATTTGAGGCAACAGTAAGGGGGGCAGTAGCTGCCCCCTTTGCCCCCCCCCATGGACGCCCATGGCTTATGGTAACTTTAGCTGAATTCAAAACTTTAAAAAATCGTTGAGCTTTAGTTCAGTTCAGATCAGTGATTCTCAAAGTGAGGGTCGTACAATCATCAAAATTGTGAGTATTTCATGCAATTTTCTACAAATAATAGCCATTTTTTGGGGGTCTATTAAAATTTTTAAATGCAAAGAGGGTTACTCAAACTAAAATGTTTGAGAAAATAAAAAGTAATCCGTATACTGGGGGGTATTCCATACACCCCAGGCCCCCCGGTTTGCCAATGGCTACGTAAAACTCAATCAATATTTGAAGTTATAATAATAAATAAATTCGTTTAACCTCGAGCCCGTTTTATTATAGTTTCTACCATCGATCAACGATTCAACTCCCGGGTATGCAAAAATTGAATTACTCACATGCATATGCGCCCTGCAGTTGATCTAACTCTTTCGATGCCCAAAATTTGAACCATATTGTGGGACTTCTACAACTTATTAAATTTTGAATTTAAGTTTAAGAGGCACAAAACAATGAGGATAATCCGGGGGATCTGGGGGCAGTGGAGGATTTGCAAATTTGCCGCCAGTAGGCTATTCAATTTTTGCCGCCCCTAGTGAACTCTGAAATTCGATACCCTAGTTTTTTAAATTCTAACAATGATGAATAAAATAAGATGAGTAAAAACTACTAAATTTAAATTGTAATATTTGTTGCCCCCGTAAAATCTGCCGCCCTGAGCTGCAGCCTGTTCTGCCTATAATAAAACATTTTAACATTTAAAGTAAAAAACTGGGTTTTTTAAAAATATGGGGCATGGAATGCTTTCCAGAGCAATTCAAAATTTTCTAAGATTATTCCCGAATATCTTATTTTCTAAGAATTCTAAGAACTGGAACGTTTTACCATAAAATAAAGGTTCAATGCGAGGGGTCTGGGGGGCGTGGAACGCCCTCCAGTGCATTCATTGTTAATTATCTCGATGGTAAATAACTGAATAACCCGTGAAGAAAGAGCAAATAGTGCACTAGTGGGCATTTCATGCCTCCTAAAAATGATATAATTTTTAATTTTTTTTCCCGATTTTTCGCTAATATTGCAGAATTTTTGAAAAATCAAATTCGAATATAAAAATTTACCACAAGTGAAAGCTGTGTACCAAATTTTAGCTCTCTAGGACGGTCATAGGGAAGTTAGTTAAATAAAAGCTTTTAAGAAAGATTTTTTTTTAATTCAAAAAGCTTTTTTGGTTGAACTAATTTAAACTGTATATCTGGGTAAGGTGTTGTATACCTTCATAAGAGTCTAATTTAACATACAGATGTCCATAAGACCAGTTGCTGCTACACAAAAAATAAAAAATCGGTGGAATCTGTAGGTGGGTACCAGGGTACCTCGGGTGTGTAACAACGTAGGTAATTCCGGGTGTGCACATAAGGGTTAAGTTCTTCTAAAACTCGTAAAATAGTCGCGAAAGTTTCACCATCCTATGGCATCATCAGGTGATAAGCTAAAAACCAAAAAAGAGTTTTTAGTTTATCGCCTGATGATGTCATAGTTTGAAAACGTTTTCGATATTTTATACGTTGGATAAATTTGGATTAACAACTGTTGTTTCTCAAAACGGTTGAATATTGAAGACTGTTAACTCCATTTCTGTTATACCGTGTGATCAAATAACCAGTGGGCATTCTCCCGAATGAGTAAGTTCTTCTTGTTTTTGTAACTGATAGTCCTCAATTTTCTTTAGTTTTTCTTTATGGTCTGGCCGCAGATTCATTATCGAGTACCAACAATTTTTTCAATTTATCGATATTAAATCCGGGGTACGGAGACCCAGAGTCTAGTACCTTGAAGAGTTTAAATGATATTATCAACGAAAACTTTCTAGAACATGGATAAGTACATTATATTATCCACTTAATGCTGAAAACTGAATCATTTTCAAATCGCACATTTCATCAGATTAGAGTACAAACTGAGATATGTATTTTCCTGTTAGATTTTAGAGTAATTATTAGGATATTTGCTTATTTGGAAGATATTTGGCTTTCTTCCAAAGTTCCCAATAAATAAATGGGATGTGGCTCATTCTATAAACGTAAACTATAAAATTACTTTTCTTATCGTTTAATAGGTTTTTTAAAACGTATTAACTACATATTATGCTAAATCAATAAGTGACTCCGTACATTTAAATAAGTATGTGACTCAGAGTTTTTCGGCCTTGTGCTTATCGGAAGATAGAAGGTAACGCTTACTGAATTTTTATTTAAATGATTTCGCAATATTGATTAATTGCGTTTTATTGATTTAAAAAGCCGTGGATAAGATTAGACAAATGTAAAAATTCTTCAGGTAATTGTAATTTACGTACAAGTGGCGACCAAACTTCAAGCAGGTGATCGTCGGTACTTGTGATATTTTTTTACGTTTCTGATGGCCAAGCTTTCGCACTTGCTGATTAAGGCTCTTGTTTGGCCAAACAAAAAGTGATATAGTACAGGTGTACCTACTATAATTTGAATGACATCTCTGATCGACTGTTGAAGTGATGTATTTTCATAAGTAATTTTTTTCTAATAAATAAATAAGCAAACGCGAAGGTTCTTTACTACAAATTGCACCTTTAAAGTTTAATGCCCCGGAGACCTGCCATTTCGTTTGCCTTAATATTGAACAAAGTTTAGATGGATATTGGGGCTTACTTTTAAAGACGTTCTTGATAGGCAGGTTATGGTTTTCCCTAAGCAATTTTTCTTTAATGGAAAACCTTATAATTTTATTATTGCAATTGTTTTTGCAGTGCGATTCGTTTATACGACAGTATTTTGAATTATTAAAACTATTCTATTTTCTTCAAGTCGACTTCCTATTTCACGATTTTTATATTTTGTATTTTCGTGCTGTAAAAATAATAAATAATTCAAAAGTTTTCGTCTCTAACTACGTGTTGCTGTTTTCATATACAAACACCGTTGTCAGCAAAGATCCAAAACACGCACTTGCATTTTACACACCTGAAATAAATCATTGGACTTCATTAACGCATTTTACTTGTTTAGCATTTATTATAATCGTTGACGGCTTTTATCTTCATATTCTAATCATTAAATATCGAATTTCTATTCACGTATTACGTTTCAAAAGCATTAAATACACACGTCTAGACTCGTCGTTTTATTCTATTAAAATTATAGGATATCGGCAGGTATATTCCATTGTACTTTCTTTTCAAATTTTTTAAACGCCGAATCATTCCAATAATACCGTGTACATTCGTCATTATTTTACAAGAATTTAAAAATCCATTTAGCTTTCTTTAGTTTTAAAAATGAGTAATTCAATGCAGTGCAAGTAAAACCACCTATTTTTATATTCGAAATTTAGAAATCCCCCCCCCCTCAATTTTTATAGTAATTTTGAGATTTTATTAAAAGTATTTGCATATTTTCAACTCAAATCAGCTCCTATCATAATTAGCACAGGCCATTTACAATTTATACATTAAATTGAAATAGTAATTATAGTAATAATAAAAAATATTCTACATTTTAAGTTTTATAATGTACATACAAATTTAAAAAGCCAATGAAATAATTTTCAATTTCATAAGAATTTCACAAAACATATCCTGCAAAAGTTTCTTATACGAGCGAGTAAACATACAATACCTACCATTTTTTTATAAAGTAGTACATACATTGAAATTTTAAATTAATTAACAAATAAACAATTTGATATCAAGTATTTTATTCTCTTCTATTGTCAGAGTAAACTTCTGTTCGTTTTCCTTTTAAATAAAACTAGATTAATTAAAACAAATTCACATAAAAGAAAAACCTTTTCTGTGTTCATACATTTTCTGTTTATTATATCGCAAAATATGCGTAGAAATAATATTGATTATTAATAATAATCAAATACGAAAAAGTGGAAATATACAATTTTTGACTACAGTTTATCCCTTTATAATGCCTCAAAAATATGGGTGAGAAAAGTAGTAGTATATTTTGTAAATGAATATTTTGTAACTATGGAAAAAAAGGATCATAAATGACAAATGGATCATAAAGCTGCTCATTTAGATTATCGGTTGACTAAACAAATTTAAGGGATAATTTAAAATTATTTTTTATACTTAATAAAACCATAAATTGCTCATACTTGAGATACAAAAATAGGTATTTAACCTTTTAACCAAGAATAAGTGTTTGATTTATTGCTCACTTTGTAACAATTTTTGCTCTAAAAAAACTCCACTTTAAATTTGCGATATGACAACTACTTCCTTTGCTCGAAAAACTTTAGTTCTGCAATATTTAAAGATTAGTGACCTCTAATAATTTTAAACAACAAAATTATATTCACTTGGTTCAGCTGTAAACTGCAAACCTTTAAAAATTTTTAAATTCTAATACTACACCAATGATTATTTATCAATAGAGCTCGGATTTATATGCACCAAAGTACAGTAAAAGCTCAATAACGTGAACACTCGATACTATGATCATCTCGGTCCTGTGAACACCCAATTTTTTTTCAATGTCAATCAATGTTCTTAATTACTAACATTATGCATTATACGTTTTATAAGGAATAAATATATGCATAACACTAGTTTTTCTACACCCCCGTTAGTGTGAAAACATTCTTTTGGATTTTTGTGTTCACAGAATCGAGCTTGTACTGTACTTGAAAATATGCGCATATATAAACACCGAATTTTCTTAAAATATGCACTAAAATTGAAAACATAGACAAAATATGCAAACTAAAAAATATCTAATCTTCAATTTTTTTTGAAATTTTCAATATTCTAGATTCATAAAATTTAATAATTTTAATAATAAATCTGGACGAATTATAAAAAATTTGCATATTTTCAACATTTGGTGCATATTTGAGTAAATAATGCATATTTAGGCCACTTTTGGTGATTTTTGAAAAATTTTAATAGAGAAAATATAAAATTGCTTAAAATAAAATAATTACCTACTTAAATTGGCAAATTTAATAATAATTTCTAATTTTCTCAATTAAATTTCTTCAAAAAACATCAATATGCGCCAAAATATGCATTATTTGCTCAAATATGCACCAAATGTTGAAAATATGCATTTTGACAAGCAGCTTTTCGGATTCGTTTTTACCTAATTTGTCCAGATCTCATAACGAATCTGTTGGCATATTAATTATAAATAATATACAAAAGCATAAAATTCGAGCTCTGTTTATCAATATGTATAATGAATTATCAAGTACCTAATATTAGATTATTGATTATACAATATTCTATCTCTAGTCTCTAGTCGTGTATGCTTCTAGACAGAAGCATCGTGACCTATTGTAGGTTCTTTTAGGCAAATTACCTCGATGGTTTGCCAGTGCCTTCCGAGGGAAGCCCACAGATCTATCTTGAGCTCTTTAGATCACAGCAGTGTATTCGACTCGACCAGGATTTGAACCGCGGTTCAACAAATCAATAAAATTACTAAATTTTGTTAAAATTCGAAAATCTCCCAGCCAGCATTACTTATATCCATAAATTTTTCCTGAATCTGCTCTTATGTACTACAAGTGCAGGAAAATTTGACGAAATCCCAGCAAGTCTTAAGAAATTGAAAATACAAACGGAAATCTTAAGAATATTATGGATGGTTTTCTTAAATTTTGTTGAGATTTCTGAAGATATCCTAGAATTTTCTATATTTTTTCGGATTTTTCATTTCCTAGAATTTCTTAATATCTCGAAATTTTCTAGAATTTTTTGAAATTTCTTTGGATTTTAAAGATATCCTGGAATTTTCTGATATTTCGTTGGATTTTCTTGAAATTTTTATTTTCTAGATTTCTTGAGATATCCTAGAATTTTATAAGTTTTCTTAAATTTACCTCTTTCTCAAGATTTTCTTAAATTTCGTAAAAGTTTCATGGATTTCTTGAAATTTTCTAAGATTCTAAAATACCGTGTGATTTTGTGGAATTTCCCCGAATATCGTCAGATTTTTCTTCACTAGTACACCGGGGTTTTCTAAAGATTTCTCCCTAATTTGTTGCTGGGTATTCGAGCGGAAATCATGATATACAAAAGTGAAAGCCTTTTACATTTTAGCCTTTTACATTTTTTGAGATTTCCTGGGTCTTCCTAAAACATTCTGAATATTCTAAATGACCTCGAATTTCCTATTACCTGGCAAGGGTGGCTGGAATCAAAAAATCCACTAAATTTTTTTTTAATTACAAAAATATACCTAAATTCTTATCAAAATATATTTATTTACCCTTTCCTCACCAGCCTCATTTACCCCCTACATGAACTTTGCCTGAATTCTCCCTTGATTTTCAATATAAAGAATTTCTATGATTTCCAAAGAATTCCAAGGAAATTCCAAATAAGTGTACCTACACAAAATTTTTCAGATATTTACCCTTTGATATATTCGATATTCTACACCGAGATTAAAATGCTAACAAATTTTTAATAATTTTTATTATGGTTTTTGAAAAACCTCATTGGTTTCGTATACTCTTATAATTAATATGTATTTATTCGGGATCGGACAAAATCCCGCGGCCACAATCCCGCTGCCAAAATCCCGCCGTACCATAATCCCGCCAAACCGAAAGCTGCAATTTCCTAGGTTTCCCAGAAATCCAAACGAGCTAGCTCCTTCAGTAAAATTACACTTTTTTAAAAATAAATAAGCCAGGACAGTTAGAAATCCAAAGAAATCCAGTTAGAAATTTCAATTTTTATCCAAATCAGAAATCACTAATCATCTAAGTTGATCCAAACTCTATCCAATTCCGAGACAAATAGCTTTCCAAAAATAACTAAAATACTAAATCACAAATTAATCTTTATTCTCTATAAATACAAGATCTTAACCCAAAATAACAAAATATTACGGAGACAACTTTCTTTCTATCGGGATCGGGCGGCTATTTTTGGCAAAACCTTAAATTTTTCCTACCGTTGTTGCCACTCCAACTAATTAACGGGGAAAAGTCAGAAAAAAATAGAGATTTTAGAACATGGCAATAAATAAGTTTTTATATTTTCACCAAAAAATTATGGGGCCCAAAAGTTAGATCAGTTGTGAATACATCACTTGTTGGCAAGAACAACGGCACAACTCAAAAAAGCACTTTTTTCAAGAGAACATTTTAGTAAAAACATTTGTTTCAGACATTATTCACGATCAAATATGGTGAAATTCAGTCGATTTTTATACTTAACTCAATTTTTGCCTAATTTTGAGTTGTGTCGTTATTCTTATCAGGCAACGATGGAAATATGGTGTACATCCAACATCAAATGAGGTGTGCATAATTGGGGCCAGAAAATAGACCAGAAGTCGGCCAATTAATTTCACACTTTATTTGATATTCTCCGAAACGACAGCAAAAGACTTTTAATTACTCCAATATGAGTGTATCTGCAAATGACGAACTTGAAAAAACGGAAGAAGAAACAACATTCAATAATTCTTTATGTTTGTACGGGTTTAATAGTTTGTTCTATTTATCCACCACAAAACTAGCAATTTAGATGCATAATTTGCCTTTTATATTTCGATTTACGTAGTCCTTGTGATTTAAATTTCAGAGTTGTGGTCTGGTTTGAATCTCATTGATAAATAAATCCGTGTTAAACATTTTCCGTGTACATTTTACAATTTATTTTAATAATAATCGACACATTTTAATCTAATTACCAGTAGATAATTGTGTTCAATAAAAAAATTGTTATCTTTGAAAGCAAAATCATAAAAATTAACTTTTTTTTTCAAGTTATTTTACCTGAACCACATAAGATTATTGTGTACTGTTCAGTGCAATAGACAGCTGTTGTACTCCTTTTAGTGGACGTTTCAATCTTAACCATATAGTTGTCCTGGGCCCATAACCTATCATTATTTTGGGACAAATGATGCTTTTGTAAATTTTTTGTTAAGAATTTTTACCAAACCTACTAATTATTGCAACTGTATTATATCATATACGAGTATCTACACAATTTAAATTAAAAACACAAGTTTAACAGAAACGAAAAAAGTCACGTGTGTGACTTCGTCATTTTAGATCTAGTATGCGAAGAGATCTGAAGATACCGCACTATGATTTAGTAATTGGTGAAATTTACAATGCTGGTTGATTAATTTTAAGGTGACGATTTAATTATTGTATAGCAAGCAGTATAAATTTAGACAATGTTGGTGACGAAGTATAATGCAAGTGGTGCAAGTTTGAATGCGTTTGTAGTACAACAACAAAGTTGGAAAATTAATTTTGAGTTGCAAAATTGTCATAATATATTTCGTGAACTGTAATATTCAGTGTCTTGTAAAATTCACAAAGGAATATCTTAAGAAAACAGAATATTTACGGTTTTGTGCAAAATTAAACTAATAAACGACTTGTACGGTTTCATCGCATATACAACTCATTTACGTTGAACTCAAAGTGAACTAAACGGAAACAAAAGGACCCTCATTAAATATTTCAATTTTGGCACGAAGTAGTTACAAAGAGGGTCGTAAAACAGGAAGACGCTGGTGACGCTATACGGTTATCGTTACGTTGCTCTGTTGGCTGACTCGAAACTTGTATTTAGAAGCCCCATAACAACAGCAGTAAAGTATAAGTACTTATTAAGATTACGGTAATTTAACGGATAACGTCTCAACTAATAGTATTTGTTTTAAAGTACACATCAAAAACCCAAATGAAAGTATTTTGGCTTTATTTTTTGTAAATGACAAAATCTTGAATGTAGATGAAGCTAAACACTCGCAACTCTTAAATATACCAAATATCAAAAAAATAACTAAGCCATTAAGATTTTATCCAAACGCCCGAGGATTTTTAAATATCATTTCTGTTAAAACACATTACGCGAATTTGGGCAATTACTATCTAAAAAGATGTATTTTCGTCGAGTAGTAGTGATTTTCCAGAGCTAGGAAATTAAAATTAAAAGCATCTCTCGTTTTTTCTTCTATTTAATGAGCTTTTAGGTCCCTTGGGAGCTTTACGCTAAAGCATGTACCTAATCTGCTCTCGAAGGGAGCGAGGGTGAGCTATCATCACGACATGACAAAAGCACTTGTTAATGTAATATTGTGGTGCTTATAAAACAAGTAATTGTTTAATTTAATTAAAAAATAAGGAAAATCTTGCTCAGTTCTATTTCGTAACTTTTTGCACAAAAAATAATAAACTGATAAATTCGACGCTATCAAATAAATGTATCGCAAGGTCATAAACAGGATGACCGTAATCCTCAACAAAAATGGGACCGTAAGGCAAGACGAAAATCATTTGAGTGGATTATGGCTTTTTGGTTGTGTCCAATTCAGCATAAGCATAATAAAAAATTTTCGATTTGATTTTTTACTGCCCCATATAAAACTATAGAATTTTAAATCTGTTTTTGAGACCCAGGGTGGGACATAAACATTTTATCAGCCACTTGCAGTCAAAACGCAGATTTTATTTTGGAAATAAAAATTTAATTACAAATTTTTTCTCAATTTTGAGCCATCAATTTCTAATTTTAGACTTCCCCTAACAAGATTCGGCGGCTTGGTTTGATTAATTTATAATAAACTCGTGTGTTTATTGATTTTAAAGTTTTCTAATGCCAAAAGCAGAACATCATTTTTAAAATACAAGCTGGCTATTAATAAATTACCCCAATTACAATCTGCCTACACTTCAGCATTTACTACTTTAAAAATGAACGTAAACTTTATAGATCTGTAATATAAAATTAAAATCAATTGCATCGACGGTGCAGTGAACCACTTTTATTGTCCTGATTGAGAAATATATCTCACTCTCATGTGTGTTTATTATTTCCATCAAGTAAAAGCACTTCTCCGATTAATAAACAAAAAATTAGAATTAAAAGAAAAAAACCTGACTACTAATTTCTATGACTTTTTTGAATAAAAATAGAACAAAAATTAGTATAAAATTATTAAAAAAAAAAAATTCGTAAAAAAGTACTTTTCGAATTTAATTTAATTTGGTTTCGTCGAGTGGCTGCTCTGCAACTGTCCCTATTACCTAATTATAATGATTTTTTAAATATTTTTTATTTATCAGGATATCATAATCCTGATTGGTCGAATACTAAACGAACGTCGATTTTTATTTAAATTTAAAATTTATTTGACCATCAGTCATAAATTTTTAATGTTGTAAATTTTGAAAAAAAATTTTAATACCCCCCCCCCCCCAATTGCATATTTTTTACCTATTAACATAAACACTTTATATATTATTTGAAAAATTGATGTAAAGATAACACAGGGCAACAGTGATTCTGCGGTGTGAGGTTTATGAGTCGAAATAAAAAATTATCGAAATATGCTGTTTTTGCTTCAAATTAACTTTACCCCCCTCCCCTTAACATGAGAACTATAGAGTCAATTCAAACAAAATAACTACGTGCGAGTATTTTATTACTACAAACCGGATTATATGGAAAACTTAAAATGCTCAAAATATGCATGCAAATATGCATCTTAAATGCTCAAAATATGCAGCAAAATCGCCTAAAAGTGCCATAAATATGCAACATCAAATTTCAATAAATACTACAAAATAACGTTATATTTTTTCAATTCTACTCTTTTTTCTACTACTATTTTTTACAATTTTGATATAGATCTACTTATATGAGTAGTTTTAGAGTAGGCATTGCCAACCCAAAATTTAATTTATTGGCATCGCCAAATTTAAATTCTAAATTATCAGAGCTTTTATAGAAAAAGTTTTTCTGATAAAGAAGCTTTTTATTTTTTTTAGAAATGTTATAAAATATGCCCAAATATACACGAAACTTTATAAAATATGCCCAAATATGCACGAAACTTGATAAAATATGCCCAAATATGCACGAAACTTTATAAAATATAAAGTTTTTATAGAGATTTTATAAAAAAGTTCTTCCGATAAAGAAGCTTTTTATTTTTTTTTAGAAATGTTATAAAATATTCCCAAATATGCACGAAACTTGATAAAATATGCCCAAATATGCACGAAACTTTATAAAATATAAAGTTTTTATAGAGATTTTATAAAAAAGTTCTTCCGATAAAGAAGCTTTTTATATTTTTTTAGAAATGTTATAAAATATTCCCAAATATGCACGAAACTTGATAAAATATGCCCAAATATGCACGAAACTTTATAAAATATAAAGTTTTTATAGAGCTTTTATAAAAAAGTTCTTCCGATAAAGAAGCTTTTTCTTTTTTTTTAAAAATGTTATAAAATATGCCCAAATATACATGAAACTTTATAAAATATGCCCAAATATGCACAAAACTTTATAAAATATGCCCAAATATGCAAGAAATTTTATAGAATATGCCCGATCAGTAGATTTCAGTCAAAATATGCAATATTCTTGAAAAATAGCCGAAATATGCAAATGAATATGCAAATATTCAATTGCATATAATCCGGTCTTTATTTATTAGATTAGTGAATCTAAATTCACTCCAAAACTTAAGACCGCAAGAAAAAGTTTTTGTTTTGTTCTGCAGTGTAATACATTAACAATTGATGTATTTATTTAATAAATTTTTTCTGTACCCCCCATGAAAAAATTATGCTCACGAGTCTGATTCAATACGTTAAGTAATGTCGTGTTTTCTGTTTCTTATATTTACCTAGATAATTTTTTTTTTCTATTTCTATCATTGCAACTTTTTACAGCCTGTGCTTCAGGTTTGGCTTATTTTAACTTTTCATACTACATGGTCTTTACAACCACAAATCACCGACAAATAAGTGGTTAAACATAATCTAGATTACTGAGTTATTATTATAACAAAATCCATAACTAATAAATACCATAGTTGAAGCCTGAAAAATAATTTTTGCTTCAGAATCACACTTTTGTGATGTAACTAGTTTAGAAAATCTTAATTTCAGCTTACAAAAGACGTATAAGTACGTCAGACGTGGTTCTATGATTCAAGAATGTAACGAAAGGAGCGATGTCTCATGTTTAGGGGTTTTAATTTTAATTAATTAAATTTTGCCAAGATAATCTTCGTGTTAACGTCATTCCTCATGAGATTTTGCAAGTTTCTTTGAATTAAATTGTACAACCCTTGGATTTCTGTTTATGTTGACCGTACGCAATATCACAAAATTTCATTATTTTTTAATAATCCCCATTCCGAATGTAGGTACAAATAATAATACAGAATATGTAAAATATTTTTTCTAAACCAATCTAAAAAATAACCCACCCTTATTGAAAAATTCCTTGCCACGCGACTGCAACGATTAGTTTACCTTATCAATGGAATAACTGTGTGTACCCCTGGCAGTCGATTTCAATCAATTCTGGATTAGAGGGTCTCGTATTACAAAAAAATTTGGAACATTGTTTGCATATTTAGTGATTCGTTTAAAAAGCGTGCGTGTTTTAACGAAACACATTCCATTTAGTCGTAAAAGCGCCACAGGTGATTTGAGACATTTTCAAATTTTCCTCGACCGAGGTTGACTAACCGAAAGTTTGTGAAGGTTATTAATAATAAATAATTACCTGGTAAACATTCATTCCCATATTTATTTAATTTGTAGTTGGCTATTACCTTACGAGATTTGCTGACGATGATTCAAGCGCAACTTTCTTATTATTAATTAAAAATTTGAAGGGGAACTTTTGTAAACAATAATTAGCCAGAGATAAATTCTTTCTATTTTTACATTTTATCTCATAAAATGTTGATAAACTTGTACGAAATTATTTTTATAAATTTAATGTGTAAAGGCATTGACCAAGAGTTAACTGGAAGATAAAATCAAATTGATTTGAAAAAAATCCCAGAGAGTTCTTGTTTACCAATGGTCATTTTCAAACACCGTGGGATCCTATTATTATTTATAGGTTTTTTTGAAATGTAATTAAATGTATTATTTAAAATTTTTCTTCCTTTCTAAATGTACGATTACAATCCAATTAAAAGCTTTGAAGATAATTTTTGGAGCTGCTACCGTTTTAACCGTGAAGGTACCTACTTACTATTTGGATTGAATTACTAATGAAGCGTGAAATAAATAACCACTTGCTACAACTCGAAAGATGAGTTTTACTTGACACAAAAGTGTAATTTAAAATAACAAAAAGGCAGACTCGCGAGTTTCGTCTCGTGGAACTCGTGGAAAATTGATAATGCGAGGAGTATGTGATTGCCAGCAAATTGAAAATTATCAGTGGGAATTAAATAAATTTTTCCCGTGATTTTATTATAATCATTTTTACCGTAGTAGATGGTATCTCGGGGAGTCGCAACCATGACAATTTTTATCTGGTAGTTTAATCGACATAAAGTCGTTAGAATTTTTAATTAGAACTTGTTAAAGCAAACTGCTGGCAACATTTTTATTAACTTACCTACACACCTTAATTATGGTCGAAATCGTTAAGATTTAATGAAAGCCTAGGACGATCGTATTGTTTCGAAACTGCTAACTCACTCGTCAGTGGATTCTAATTAAATTAGTGAAATAAAAGTAAAAATAATTTTAAAAAATCAATTTATTGGCCATATAATAATATATTTATAAACAGCAACTACAATACAAAATGTACACACTATTATAATTAATAACTGTAATATAGTTATATGAATATAATACAAAGGATTTACAAATATGTTTTGGGGGATTATGATACATCAAGGTAGGTAATATGCAAAAATATTGCTAACTTTGTTTATCTCTTAAAAATCGTTCGCCAGAATCAAATCAACACTAACAATGCAAAGAAAGGATCGTGAATCATGTCGCGATAATAATATTATGTTGCGACCAAACTGAGAGGTTCGTCAAAGAACAAAATTGGAATCTCTCAATTAGATTTCAACGACAAGTTTTTTCGGCATTTTATTGCAATAATAAAAATCGTATCCAATAAACATTACAATATAACAAAACAATAGATCTTTACATGAGCAAATTTTTTTACATTTATGTACAAACCAAACGAGTGCGGGCGCAAAGCAGACCCCCTGGAATCACGTTGAACAGAAGTGTAGCGATGAAGAATATTTTTTTTATTTTTTTTTATTATTGATCGATAAACATATAAATATAAAATCTTACATTTCTACTCCTAAGTCAGTCGGCAACGGATCCAGCGGGCAACTCGTGCACCCCCAATCGGGCTAAACAAATACTGGGTACAAAAATACACCGAATATGTTAAATCTACATTTTCATACTGTACCAGGCCTCATAAAATTTTAAAATTCGAAAACTCTTAAATATACGGACAGTCCGATGTAAATCTAAATCTTTAATATAATCATGAAGTTTACATTCTAGTACATTGAAAGCACACTTAGGGACGCTGGCTGCGCCTCAATATCGTATTAATATAAGAATATCGATGTTGCTCGCTACTCTAGTTTATAAGATTTCAAAAACTTCATTCGTACGTTATATTAGTTTCTTTTTTAAATATTAAGTTTGTGCATTGACTTTCAAAAATACCTTGAACTAAAATAAGCGTATATTGTAACATTTATTACTATTATTATTAAAAGACTCTTTTTCTCTTATGAAAGGAAAAACGAAGGGAAATTAAAATTTTCAAAAACCGATCCCGAAAAAAAAGTTGGTACAGAATGAATCGATATACAAGAAACAAATAACAATTATTATTATTGAAGAAAACGGATCAGGAAACCGAATGCCCACAACTTGAGCAGCACAAACATACCTTAGCCTATTTCTCAATATCGATTTCTCTACTCTAAAACGACCGACTGCGTTTTTTACAACCTTAAACACGATGCAAAACTTAAGTACTTTTTTTGTCTAAATTTTCTTCTCTGGACGAACGAAAGATAATCATATAATGAATAATAAACATATTACGATAAAACTTATACAATACGATGAGTTTTGTGTACCTTATATGAAAGAACGTTAGACGTAACGTCTGCGATTGGCAGTAAATCTGAGACAATCAGCTGTCCACCACCGGCAGCCATTGTGGTGTGCGGCGGGACGGCGTCGAAACGTGCGCCCGGAATATAATTATGCAGAAAACCGTCAGACTACGGACTTCGTAACTAAAATTGGTCATCATATAGATGAATCACAGCCTGATTTTGTGTCCTTCCCGTCAATTTTCACGGTAAGGGATGTGTCAAAAGTTTTAGGACCGGGCGATTCGGGTCCGACATACTGAGCTAGGCACTAACAACTGGTTGAATCCGGGAGAGTAATCATTACACAATAATATTATTATTATTATTATTATTTATACGTATGGTGACTGTAAAAAATGAGAATGCGCTTACAATGATAAATATAAAAAACAAACGCAAAAATGAGATCATAATAAGGGGTTAATTATTATTAATAAGTGACGGCGGTACAGCCATATCCAAAAGTTAAACGACGCGAGACCGCTCTTTTGCAGACGACCACGTCAAAATTATGGCTGCACTGGACTGCACGAAGTGCGGTATACAAGTGATTGTATTTTTATGCATCAAACGAATGACACACTCGAGTTAAGATCGGCGACAGTCTTTTGAATCTCCCTTCAACAATTTGGAAACAACGATTCGTTGGGCCATACGCTCGTGAGCATCATGGTCACGTCGGGTGGACACGAAAAGTCTAGATGCGAACCGGAACTGTTTGAAGATGTTTCGAATGTGTCGATATCATCTAGCACGTCTAAATTAAATTCACCTTCCACTTGTAACAAATCGGTTATTGTGTCCAAATCTGCCAACGTGGTGTCTTGTCCGGGTATTTTGTCGTCGGGCTCTTCCTTTATGTAACAGGGCAGGGTACAAACCCGACTCACGTCCGTATCCATCAACAAATTGTCGTCGTACAACGTTGCACTTTCGGGAGAATCGGGAGTGTCGCACGTGGGACTGGATGGAACTTTAGCGTGGGTGGCCAAAAAGTTAACTGGTGGTAGAGAGGTGATGGTCGCGGGCTTCAGCGCGTGTTGCCTGCCGAAACCAAGTCGATCTTTTAATTTCGACGTCACGTCGGAAGCACTACTGCGACGTATCGAAATATAAGACCTTTTCTCGGTTAACGAATGATTGTTGTTGCTGTCGTTTCTTTGTAATTTAATTTGATTTTTCTTACATTTTTTTGCCGAACTTACGCCTTTGGGTGCGGGTTTGGCCGTTTTTTTTCTCGGACGGTATTTGTAATCTGGATATTCTTTTTGATGTAATTGACGTAGGTTTTCGGCTTCCGCGATGAAGGGTTGACGGTCTTCGTCACTCAATTGTTTCCAGCGTCTTCCTAACCTTTTGGATATTTCGGCATTGTGCATGTCGGGATGTAATTCGCAAATTTTTCTGCGCTCGATCTGAGACCACACCATGAAAGCATTCATTGGCCTTTTGATGTGATTTGGATTGTTCTTTTTCGTCTGTAACAAACAAGATATAATTATTAGTTATTTATCATAATTAGCGTTCGCTTATAAAGCGAGAGAGTTTTAAATTTTAATTTTAAGCAGGTTTTCGTACAACAACTTCTGCAAATAAATCACCAGATAACCTTGTGGAAAAACAAATGCGATTTAAAAAAATGTAAAGGCTGTTATCGGCATTATCTCGATATCTCAAGACAGCTCGTGTACGATTTATTATTATTGAAAGTACGGAGTGTGTCGTTACAATTAGCGTATTACCTTTTGAAAAAAATTCAAATAAGGAAAGGCAAGGACAATCGAAACAATACTCGCCAAATAAGGCCCATGTCCTTTCGCGAGGAAAGATGTGCGCAGGCACGGAAAAGAAGCGTATATTATAAGAAATTTGTTTCTGCTCGTGTATGTAGACCTTAAATCAAGGACGAAGAGAAAAAAACGTGCTGCATTTGCGTAAAGTAAACATAATAAATGTGAGTACGAATATTGAATACTTATTTATAAAACTACCAGCATATATAATTGGTTTTTCGGATGCTAACAGCCAATTTAGATTACTTGATTACTTCTCATTTCGAGCCAATAAATTATGCCGATGTATCGTCTTGCGTGGATTTTTTCTCAATAAAAGCAACGGCCGGTTCCCATTTTACAGCTAGATTTTGTAAATTTAATTATGCAAATGAAATTAATCATTAAAGCGAAGTAATTTTTTTAATGCCTACATCCATCGAGATGAAGACGGAAGATCCTCTCTTCTCGTCGTCCTCGATTTTCATATTCATAACGATTTTAAACTACTTAATTAAATTTGAACAAGTAAAAAGCCTTTATTAAACATAGAGTACTCGACATTGTTCGTTTAATGTTTGGCTACACACATAAAGAGGGTGGCTAAACAGGCAGGAGAATAAAAGATTAACGAATTCCATTATCGTGATATCGCAGGCTGTTCCAAAAACACCATGAGCCTCTATAATAAAAGCCGTGCCAACCACTCTGCCTAATTAAACAAAACATAAAACTTTTATATCCCACCGTTATATTTTCCCTTTTACCCTCTAGAAAACGGAATTTTCTTATATAAATCCTAAAGCACGCAAACTTATTCGTCTTGATAGAATTTGTTATCCATTTTAACACATCTTCGTGATGTCTAGAGATATTTAACTCGTAAATGCATAGAAACAAACGGTACGTTAAATTACATCGTAAAGGCTCATTATAGTGGTAAATTTTTATCTCCCAAAATTCACCATTATCGCTAACAGTAAACGAAAATAACAAACATAAATCGATTTTTTCTGACCGGTTTAGTTACTCCCAGGATGGTTATGATCTCGATGGGCACGACCGAAACATAAAATTTAATGTCGTTTCTATTATAAAATAAATGCACGACTAGGTTAGTCCAGACGATGCTAACCATAACTTTTAAATTCAAATGGAAATCGTTTAGAAATTTAATCTACTGAAAACTATACCGGCGGAATATTAAACGTTCCAACTTTTTTTTGAAAGCTTCAACGTGTCAATTGTTAATCCCGCAAGTTATCACGACGATCCCTTATGGCTTTTGTAAGCTAATCTCCTCTACACCGAAATTTGAGTTATTACACATTAAGACTTATTGTTTTACAAAGTTCTAAAAGCTTCCACACGAAAAGCTATTATCAATTACTACAATGTAGCTTTTTCTGCAACTTACATAGTTTTTTTTTTCGACATCGACAGACGCATTAGTTTAAAAGCGTTAGCCTGAAGGCTGAACAATGGTATGCCCGAGATATTATAACAAAAGCTCGCCTGCAGTAACAATATTGTTCTTCCTAGCTTACAAATTCAATCAATTAAGGACGCTTTTTGCTATAATTGCCGGAGCAAGGATAAACAAGTGCTACCGAAGTAGTTGCGAAACAATTATCCTGCAGGACGACGACGACGACGGTGCTCGCAAATTTAGTCCAAGGCTTTTCGAAATGAAAAAAACAAGTTAATACAGAAAGTTAATTTCCGATCGGATCCTTATTACTTCCTCCTCAAAATTATGTCCTCGAACTATAAATTATTTGAAAAAATATGGTTCGTCGTGAAGAAGGAAAATTCATTAACCGTTTAAGGAAATCGCTCGGTTCGACAAAAAAATCGCATTTTCACTTCGGATCCTCCAAGATACGCTTGCATAGTGGGGCGCGCGTGTTCGGAATTCCAATCAGCTGATACTTTTTCGACGTGATACGTAAAGAACGCACGACGTTCATTCAGCTTCTGTTTGGGATGCAGCAGCAACTTGGATTACTTATTATTCATTGCTTGTGCTTTGGGATCGTGGAAGAAAGGGCCCTTGTTAGGACTCTTTTATCCTAAATTCCACAACTATCCAGTGGTTTGTTAAAAAGTAGTGGAGTTAAGTCATGCAGTCTGGTGCGAAAAGAAACGCGAGATGCAATGGGATATTAAATAGCAACCTTGTAAATCATTATCGTGTATAATTTACCTACTTTATTTAATAATCACTTGTCAGTGGCGTGTTTCAAGTTAACATAATTTGTAAAGCATTAAAACAATAAGGAAAAAAATTTTACATGGTGTTGGTTTTTGATATACTACGCGTGTAGAAAGAAGTCCACCCGAGTGCTATGTAATTATGTGCTAAAACCGTAATTGTAGGATATGTCGAAATTTAATTAATTTATTTTTAATTAACACCAACTCGTACAAGACCTTTTAATGCGATGAAGTAAGTTATCATTATATCTCTTTGGACGAGCAAAATTAAAATGTTGCAACGTCAGCGTTATGATTTAAAATGTAGTTTGCTCGAACAAGATGGATTTATTGGATTGTGTTATGGCAATTTTTCTTTTTGCTCTTGCAAAACTCTCGAGATCGAAGCCCAACTCGACACCTTGGCCCACTTTGATAATTATGCCGATTTGTTTTGCTTGGTAGCACACGTAAGCGTAAGACTTACGTAATTGGTCTTCGATACCATCTCGATATTAATAAAGCACTCGAATTGTGCAAATTTGCCTTTACAACTGATGCGTGGTGTGGATTTTAATAAATTCGGAATTTTAGTGTTATTGGTGTAGCCGTAGCCCAATAATAAAGTTTTTTTTTTCGAGAGCATAAAACTTTGAAACCATAAAGTAATAAATTAAGCAAATTTTGGCCTTTAAATACATGCAAGGACCCGGTTCGTAATTTTTATTGCGGTGCGATGGTTCGAAAGCCATTCGGAAGCCCTCTCGACTACAACTCATCCGGTACTATATGTCCAATTATTTATATTATAAGTTCCACACGCGCGTACTCTCATCGGAATCCTTCGACGGGCGATCACTTAAAAATGAAAACCCGCACATTTGTTATCATTTCCTGAATTTAAACGATGTATATTAGATTGCCAAAAGCATATTTCTCGAGGTCGTTTCGTTTCCTTTATTGGAGGATAGCATCAATAAAAAATTTAAATATTTATTTATAAGAATAACGTAAAAGGTTGGTCATAACGTACAACCTCGAACGTTGCGGTTATCAGCAGTATTTCCGTTATAATAAAAATGTTTATGTAAAATTCAAGATTAACGGTTGCATTTACTTTCAAATAAGTTATTGTTACATAGAGAAAGTGTTGTATGCATTAGGCCATTACATAATTCGTAATATCAGCATTGGAGCAAACAGAGCGTAACAAATTTACTGTAAGGTTGATTTTATGCCAAAATTTGACTTGGAGAATTTTATTAAACGATCGTGTTAGTCGCGATCCAGAGGGTAGTTTGAAAAGTTTTGTAAATAATAAAAGAGAACGACGAACAAACAATGTGACAGACGTTGAACTTGTAAAACTACTTTAGCAGTTTTCAATTTACTTTTCCGTTTTGTGGAGCTTTTAAAATTAAGGAAATTGTTCAAATATCGCGATAAATTATCGTTGCGGCTATAAAACAAAAGTTTTTTTTAACGAAAAAAGTTGTTTTACGGTGATCTAGTAGTCCATGAACCGCACGACCTGCTGCGATTCCACCTTCCTTTTTCTCGATTTATTCCCATAACAAGTTTTCCAAGAGAGACGACCGGTCTCCAAGTGCGATTATTGCAGATTAAATTTCGTGTTCTATTCTTGTACGAGGATTACTATATACGGCTAAAATAAATGGATGTTTATCGGTTAATGTTTGTTATATGGCAATTTTGAAACTTTTTTCCCATTTATCATCCAACACCGTTACACAGAAATTCAGACAAATTGGGACCACGACCAAACAAACGATCACATCAATAGGTACAATATTAAACAAACTTCCTATATAATTATAATAGAAACGTCCAATAAAGCAATCCGATTGCAAACTAATTCGATAAATATTGGTTTTGGTAAACAAGGACGAACGACGACGGCGATATAAAAAAATCCAAATAGAACGTGAGATTTAATCACCAAACAAGTTGTTGAGACGTGTGCATTTTATCAATTTGAGAAATAAGCGCTGTTAGTCACAAAGCCTCCCACAATTCCGGTTAGCAGCAATCAAACATAAACCAGATAAAATGATAAAGCGAAATGCGTACAATACTCAAGTTTAAATAAATTCAAAACACGTGTACACGTCAAACCGTCAAATTTTAGATACATCAAGAAAGTTCCCTTTGTCCAAATTTTGATGTAAGCATCTCCTGCCGAGACGACAAGTCACCAAAATCTAATTTTAAACAGCCGACGATTATGTAACCCAAAAAGTTGGACATACACTTCTTATTCTTCTCGTCACTAATTTTGTGATTCCATAAGCGTGTGTCAATTACATACGAAGATCTGGTTTTTGAAGTAAGAAGCAACCACTAATTACTGTCAAGAGTTGATCTGCTTAAAATACTTTCATATCACCTTGAGCTTTTCAAGGTTTTTGTCGGTTATAAATTATACAAGGCGTGTCTTAGACAATCATTTTTTGAACATAAAAAATCAGTTTTACTGTTTTTCCATTTGCGACACCAAAAACCCAAGTCCAAAAATTCGAAACGAGAGCTTTCCGGATGAAACCCCATCCCCCTTGTTTTGGGCAACGCGTTTTTCGGATTTATTACTTACGAAGGTCAATGTAATGTTACTACAAGTTCCGGACGATAAAGGTTACAATTACAAAATTTTTACGGCAGCTGTATCTTATACTAGAACACCAAGTGAGAGTGCGGTATTACTGACTCATAGACCTTGAACAAAGCCAAACACCTCAGCTGATCATGCTGTCACACTAGGAATAGAATGTGTTTGTAAATCCGGACAAAATTGGTCGAGTGGCTTCCTCTCGAAAAGTTTACACTTTTTCAGAAAAAAAAAACAAACGATAAATTCCCAATTTTTGGAAAACACGATTTTCGAGATGACTCAAATCCACGCGAATTTTTTTTCTAAATTTACGTGTAATTTCCTTCTTTCATTAATTCGTACTATGTTAACCAGTTTTTGACGTACACGTTTGCTTGGCAGCTTGTTGATCTTTCGGAGACTAATTAATCATTTTCGGACGGGCCACGTTATCTGCCAACTTAGAAAATTTCAGGGAAAAATTGCAATTATTTCAAAAATGACGAAAAACTTGTTGATGAAATTTCAATTTAATTTTAGCCAATTTTGAAGTCCTCGTCTCATTGAAAATTCGGGCAAGCAAAAACGTCAAGTCTCGAGATAGTATCCTAAGAGACCCCGGATAATTCCCTTTTCCGAGGCGGTTGCCGTATATCCAGCCTTGTTACATTAAATTTTAAAGCAAATCGAGAAAATGACTGCACAATTTCACTCTCCTTATTTGAAAGTCACACGTGCGAAAAATTGGCAACCTTCGTCGAATCTAATGAAAGTAAAAAGGCAAACGAGAAAATTTTCATTTAGTCCGGAGCATAAATTAGGGGAAAATTGGTCGTTTTCGCAACTTTTGAGATTTTGTTATTGTGCAGATTTACAAGGTCGACGGATTAAATAAAATGTTAAATATTTACCGAGCACAAATGACAACGACCGGATTTTAGATTTAAAATTAGAAAACGCTAATTTGCGAAACGACAAAAATATTTACACTTGGAAAATTTCGCGCTTCAAGTTCACGGTTAATTTTGTGATAAATTTGGCGAAAATTACCATTTCGCGTTCGCAATGAGAGAAAGTGGCCGAACAGCATCCGCATTTATCTAAGTGTGGGTGTTTGAGATTTTTCGAGGTTTTCTGGTGATTTCGAGTATTTTGAAATAATTTTCAGAAAATTCACTCACGTATTTTTTAATTGCACATTTTTTTAAAGCACTTGAATCGCGGTGTGTTTGGGGGTGGAATAAAAATTCAAAAATTCCTACCTGAGTAGCATCAGAGTAGGGTGTCGATGAATCTTTATCAACTAATTGAGATCCGAAAACAGGTAGCCCACTGCTCGTGGGGCTGTCTGATCTATCGTCCAAATTTTGTTGGGGCACCATGGTATGCACAAAATGATAAACCAACACTTCACTTCTCACTGCTGGTTCACTACGAAATGAAAAAATTTTTACTAAGTCTCGCAAGTGCTATTCAATTGCACTTCAATTTCTCAGCATATCGCATGCCAACGTTAATACGATAACAACGCGACTGACAATTTTAAACTTCGGTTTCAGCATACTAGTATCAAAACACTCAGCTGTTTACCCCACCTGAACAGTAGTGGGGCTAACCAGTGCGTGCGCATCAATCCATTGCACCAACAGCTGATTCGGTTCGTTTTCCAAAGCGTTTGCTGATAAATTTTAATTAACCTTGAAAAAAATATATTTTAATAAATCCACATAAATTTCCATCGATTTACGATTTTTTCAAAATTTTTCAAAATATATTAGCATTAAATTAAATTATCTAAAGCCTGACATTATCCTCGATTTTTTGATTTTTTTAAATTTATTATTAATCAATTTTCGTTTCGAAAACAGATAATATTAAAACTTTTCTAAAGAAATTTATAAAACTTAAAGAGTTTCATCCTTTAAAACTTGGGAAGAGTTAATGATTACACGTTTAGTTCGGAAAGCTTGGAATCGCTGTAGGTGGCAGCACCGCCTTGACTAAAGTTTCAAACACGTTCGTTCTCTCGAGTTTATTTCGATAACACGCGTGTTGAATGTCTTCAATTCGGGATTTCGGTCAAAAAATAATTAATTTTTTTTGGAACCTTGGATTAGACCATTTGACGATAACAATTGACAATTAGTCATTGTTTCAAAATAATCAAAACGATTTAATTATAGGTTACGATAATCAATTGATACGTGGTTTAGGTAGTGTAACTCGATATTAACCATATCAATATTTTAGAAAACCCAAAAAATGCACTAAACACTTTTCAGAACTAAAATGTTTAAAAGTTAGCACATGTAAAATACACTGTAAGTATTCGCAAACGTTTTCACCATACTATGGCATCATCAGGCGATGAATTCAATTCATGAATTCAATTCATCGCCTGATGATGCCATAGTATGGTGAAAACGTTTGCGAATACTTACAGTGTATTTTACATGTGCTAACTTTTAAACATTTTAGTTCTGAAAAGTGTTTAGTGCATTTTTTGGGTTTTCTAAAATATTGATATGGTTATAGGTTACGATGTTATTTGCATTTGTAAACCTTTCCATTGCGTAATTTCCTCGAATCATTTTCATATCTACTGTTTTTCGGTAATTATGACTGACTACATTTGGATCAAAAACCTTGTAATAGCTACTCACGTATCTCATCTTATCTCACAATTTGTTCATTTTAATAGACTGCTTGTCTAATAAATTAATTGCTTCAAATACATAATTATATATCATGCTACATGTCTTGCCAAAATTATCTACTTGGAAAATGAAATCTTAATTATTTCCAATAAATTTTTCAAAAACAAAAAAAAATCAAAATTTTATTTTTGCCCATAAATTATGCAAATATAGAAAATACAGTCACTGAGGGGTTTAATTTTTGTAAATAATAAAAAAGCAATGCTTATTTTATTTCGACCATGCTTTCGTGACACGAAATAAGCACCGTTAGTTGCTGGTGAAATATGAGAGCAGCTTAGTCAGTAAATGGTGCCCTTTGAGTAACATTATCAACAAACCTGCAGATAATACAATCTAATTGAATTTAGGCTACGACGCGACGACGTCGAAAAACAAAACAAATAAAAAATAACGAATTCTACATTATTTTTTCCGAATAAACGATAACGACGAAAAGTAGGTCAAGTTTTGTTAGTTCTAAAATTATAGGTGTAATTTTCATAATAAATGTTAATTTCAAAACTTATTCTGCACTTTTGCTGGATCATTGATCTGCACTTCAAATAGATATACGCAACCAACCAACCGTATGTGCATACACTATCACAGTCCACCTTGGCAAAGCTAATTTTAGAAACAAATCCGGAATATTTATATTATGCAAATGTATTTGTTTACAAATTACGTTATTATAATGGAAAGAGTTTTTTTTTATTATACAAAATTTGTAACTTTTATTATATTACCTATAATATGTTGTATACATGTACATAAAACATGGACATCAGATATGCCAATCTTTATTAATGAAATTTTTATAATTTTTACAAATCCTTTCATGGTCGGTAATTACGTGCTTTTCATGAATATTTTCCTTGTGCATTATTAAATGTACTTATGATAATCCATTTTATAGCAAAAAACGTTTTATATTTAGATTTTAGGGGCCGTCCTTTAATCACGTGAGGTTTTTTATGCCATTTTTTTACACCCCCTCTTTTGGTGATACATCGTGAGGTTTTAGGCTACCCCTACCCCCCTATTCAATATCACGTATATTTTTTTTGAAAAATTTCTTCAAGTAGTAACGGCGAGACAGAAGGCTGCGAGCAGCGGGCAGCGAGCGACAAGTGCCGTCACAAAGACCCTTTTCCCGGAGCAACCGGAAATGGCATTTACGAACAAGCCAGTAGACGGAGACGTTCCATTCTTCAGTGAAGCTGAACTGATTACATCTGCGAAGAAGGCACCGGGGCTGGATGGGGTTCCGTCGGCCATCGTCAGAGAGTTAGCGGAAACCCGGCCGGAGGCACTGCTGGAGGTGTACAACAGGTGCTTGAGAGAGGGAAGATACCCAGAAAGTTGGAAACAGGCCAAACTCCTACTGTTGAGGAAGGGAGACAAGCCTCTAGAACTCCCGAACTCATGCAGACCCATCTGTTTGCTGGACCACGCTGGGAAACTATTCGAAAGACTGATCTTACACAGACTACAACAAGAGATCGAAAAGATCGAGGTCCTCTCGGATAGTCAATTTGGCTTCCGAAAAGGTAGATCAACCACCAATGCGATCGACAGCGTGGTTCAAAGGATAAGAGTGGCGAAAGAAGGTACCAAGAGGAAGAAGAAACTGGTCGTTTTGGTAACACTTGACGTGAAAAACGCCATCAATTCGGCTAGATGGGAGGTGATCATGGGCGAATTGGAAAGGAGGAAGGTGTCAGATTACCTACTCAACATATTGGTTAGCTACTTCCACAGGAGAACTCTGGTTGTGAATGAGAAGCTATGGCGGCAGACCCTGTCGGTATCCAGTGGGGTTCCACAAGGCTCAGTACTCGGTCCGATGCTATGGAACGTGATGTACGACGGCGTTCTCAGGCTCCCCACACTACCAGGGGTGAGCATCACCTGCTTTGCGGACGACATCACGGTGGTGGTAGAGGCCGAGACGGAGGAAGAGTTTGAGCGACTGGTCAACGCCACGGTGGCCGATATATCTGCATAGATGGCCGGCCAGGGGCCTGCAGCTGGTCTCGGGGAAGAGGTGGGCCAGGCCGCTCCGGTTCTCATTGGGCGGACACACTATCTTGACAAGTGACCACGTTAGGGTGCTTGGAGTGGACGTAGATCGGCACATGTCGTTCAAGCCCCACATAGAAAGAGTTGCTGCAAGAGCAGCAAGAACTACAAACGCACTGGGCAGGATTATGCCTAACTTAAATAGGCCCGACCAGGCGAGAAGAAGACTGTTGAGTGCGGTAGCAGAGTCTATCATGCTGGGTCTCCCCAATCCCAATCTGGGTCTCGGCCATCACAAGGGTAACGTACAGGCGCCTACTCGAAACAACCCAAAGGAAGAGTGCCCTGATGATATGCAGAGCATATAGGACGGTATCCACAGAGGCGGTACTTGTGCTGGCGTCCCTTATGTCAATCCACCTTAAGACGGAGATGCGAGATGCCAAATATAGATTTAACAACAAGACCCTCTTCATGAGTAGGTGCATGGACATCCAAGAGCGGTGGCAGGCTTCGTGGACGGCATCGGACAAGGGCCGGTGGACACACCGTCTGATCCCGGACTTGGAACCATGGCTAAATAGGAAACACGGTGAGCTTACTTACGAAACCACTCAAGCCCTTAGTGGGCATGGCTGCTTCAGGTGCTACCTGCATTGTTTCAAGAGATCCGATACCCCCAGCTGCTTCTTCTGTGGAGAGCTAGACGATGCGAAACACGCCATCTTTTCCTGCATCAAATGGACGGACAACAGAACAGCCGCTCAAACGCAGCTGGGGCAGAACTTGTCTCCGTCGAACATAGTGAAGCTGATGCTGGTTAGCGAGGATCACTGGAATGTTATCGATAGGATTCTGGTGGACATCATCTCTGCCAAGGCTAAACTCCAAGACGAGATGCAAATTTGAAGAGCAAAGTCCCGAAAGGGCGAAGACAGTCAGAGGCAAGAGCGTGTTCGGAAGAAATGCCTAGCGATTCCCGGCACCTCTAAGGAGTGGGGTTTTAGTCGGTAAAAATCCGACACTACTACCCAACACATCCGGGTGGTGTCTTTTGAAGATTTCCCCACTCCCCACGCTCACAAAAAAAAGGTCCAGTACTGGAAGCTAGCTGAGAGCTAAATATTGTTGTTATGTTGCTTTTTAGGCATAAATTTTATCGCTAGGGATTTTATGTGGTCGCAAGAAAATATACACGTGATTGTCACAGCTCCCCCGCCCCCGTGATCAATCGTGATGTTATTCTAACTCCCTCTCCCCCTGTTAGAACCTCACGTGATTAAAGGACAACCCCTTAGATCTGACGTTGCTGGAACGGTAACGGCGCAACCGGTAATGCAAAATAGAGCAGTAAATACAAGAATAATGCTTGTGAATACAGTAATCGAGTAATCCTTTCTATTTTGAGGTGTTCTTATAAATAAATAATCTTCCTATTATTGGAAGGGAAGCTGAGGAATCCAAGGAAATTTTAAAATATTCGAGGAAATATGAAATCTGAGGTATATTTAGAAATCTTATGAATTTTAGCAAATCTTAGAAATACTGCATCAGACAATTTTTCGTTTTTGTTCTTTTTCTATTTTTAAAAATTTTTGGAAGAAAATCTTGAGGCAATCCATGAAAATCTCGGAAATTTAAGGAAATCTGAAGAAAGTTTAGGATATCCGGGAAAATTTTAGGAAATCCGTGGTAATTTAGGGAAATCTCGTAATAGGAAATTTGCTGTACAAAAATTTGGTTTGTGGTTTCCCCCTCGATCTGAACTAAACAACATACAATCCAAACCAAGACCTGATTGACAAATTTTTTGGCAAAAGTTTGGTTGTGTATGGGCTCACTTATTAAGGTACAAAACATTTTTTTTTTTGGAAAATTAAAATTAAAAGTAAAATCGCGAAAGAGATTAGATTAGATTAGAGAACTAAAAACTTTTAAACGAGCATTCATCTCCAAACAGCTTAAACAGCGTATAAAAATTAAAAATAAAATCAAAAACAAAAAGCTTTCTGTAGCGTAATCACACTCAGAAAAATGATTTGTCAGTATAACAACAAATAATATTTTACTTAAAATCGATAAAACAAAGTTTTTTAATTTATTTAATTTATTGGCTTTGCACCGCCACTAGCCCATTGTACTACCTCCGATGCAGTTGTCTCGATTGAATTCATCCTAGACACAAGATGGCTTGATGAGTGACAGGACGGAGAGCCCTTGCATCGGAGGTAGTACAATGGGCTCCATTTCTCTCTCCCTGCCCTCCTACCTAAAATCCAGAATCCAGAAGGGTGCACTGGAAGGTATTCCATATCCCCCAGACCCCCGGATTACACCAATTATTTTGTGACTTAAATAATATGTTTAGACTTCTACTCCCTGATGTGCAAAAATCAAAAAAATTACTTTTAGACTTAGCAGCGAAACCAGTTTTTTCCGATTTTAAAGCTCTAAACATATTATTTAAGTCACAAAACAATTGGTGTAATCCGGGGGGTCTGGGGGGTATGGAATACCCCCCAGTGCACCCTTTGGATTCTAGATTTTAGGTAGAAGAGAAGGGAGATATCCCTACGCGCATTTAGGCCACTAAATCGGGCTCATTTTGTGATATCAATAAGCAAATGTAAGCAATGCTTAAGGGCCCGGGACCATAAAGGGTAGTAGATGCCCAAAAAAAAGATTTTTAAATAAAATACGCAATTCAAAATTAATACAAAATAAATTTTGTGATGGATATTAAATTTATACGAGAAAGTTTATCATAATTATTATTATAATTTTTGGTAAACAAAAATTCCGACCGACATAATGACAAACTTTTAACCGCATCACATAAAAGCGGCGCAAATACTACCGATTTCAAATGTAACCTGAAAAGAAGGAGTAATTGCCGAATTATAAAAATAGCTGTGTTGCAACTTAGGTGAGTGTCCACTTGTTGCCCAGTAATGAAATTTGTTTTTCTTACAAACACAGTGTGATATTTACTTGTAAAACCTGACCTCCCTGAATCCATTTTGACTATTTCCGTTGTGACGTCTGTACGTACGTATGTATGTACGGATATCTGTATGTCGCATAACTCAAATAAGGTAGGTCGTAGAAAGTTGTAATTTTGGATTTGAAACACTTATAGGATCTAGTTTCATGATGAGCACAAATATATTAACGAGATTCCAGTATATGCATTATAAAAATTAGAAGGAAGTTATGTGGTGTCCACATCAGATTTTTTCTTATAGCAGTAGAAAAACAGAAAATATTTTTAAGTAAAAGTCTAAACATAAAATTTAAGTCACAAAAGAATTGGTGTAATCCGGGGGGTCTGGGGGGTATGGAATACCCCCCAGCGCATTCTAAATGGGGCCCATTGTAGTGGCGGTGATATCAATAAACGAATGCTTAGAGGCCCGGGACCATAAAGGGTAGTAAATCTCCAAGAAGAGATTTTTAAATAATAAATAATATATTGTTTTTTTAGTGGCCTGTTTTGTATATTTGCTTACGGACCCCTAGCTACTCTTGCACCTCCACTGCACGGAACATACAATCACGTAAAACTTCGCAAGTAACCCTTCCATTCAGCAAACCGGTGGTCATAGCATAAATCAGTAGCAATTCTTCTATATTGCAAGGATTTGGTCCTACAACAGATAAGTGCAGAGTGCAGACAATTGACTGTGTTAGCTGCAAAATAGTTTATAGATACTTTGTGTCTGGTATGTAAAGCTCAATGTAGTTGATAAACAGTAAATACAAAATGGGTCCACAGTGGGAACCTTAAGGGACTCCCGAGTATACTGGTGTATAAACCATTATGTCTTCAGAAACAAAATTCGGCTATAATTAACTAAAATTTATAATAATATATAGTTAGAAGTAAACTGAAATAATATTGTTAGAAAGATATTATTGGACAGGACCTAAATTGTAAAATAAATAACTTTTTCTTGCTAGAATTAAAATTATTATAAAGAAAAGTACCTAACCATTTGATGTTACTCCATTGGTGGTAAAAAAATTTGTAAACATTACAATACAAAAACATAAAAACCACATTCGGTCTGGTAGACCGACGCCACGTTAGCACTACTGATACAATATGACAATTTGTTTTCAAGTTTCAAAATTAAAATTTTTAAAAATCTGCGCCGAATGCTTTTAATTAATTTTTAAAAAATGTATAATGTGCGACTTTAAAATTAAGTATTATTTTTGAAAAAATTTAGATGCGCCATAGATAACCGAATATTTGTTACACTTTTAAGCTCCGGTATCAAATTTAACTAACGAACTAAACCCTAAGCTTTATCTTTTTTAATCACTTTCTTTTATGCTTTTATGGCATAAAATAATTAATTTTAAAGTTTTCGGTTTTTAAATCGCTTAAATGCAGTATAATCTTTAGTATCGTATTACATTATGGTTGTTAGACACCGTTAATGATGGTTTCAAACTTCGACCGTACTCAAAAATTGTGTAAAATCATAAAATATCTTTTCATAAAACCATAAAATTTATGGACTCAGTGACCAAAAGTTTTACGATGGAGCAGAGAAAATATGTAACAGATACTGCATGGATAATTTTTGAAATGAGTAGATCGTAAAAATAATTTTTTAATTATTATAATTATTTTCATTTTAGAATTGCTCTGAAAATATAAAATTAACAAACTATTAACAAAATACAATTTACAATAATCATAAAAGTAATAATAAATTTTATGTAAAAAAAAGTCGATTTCAATTTGTGAAAACTGAAAATTGAATACAAAGAGCCTGTATTTATCGAATTGTTTGGAAAAATTTGAGTTTTATGTAAATGTTTATTCTCGACAATAAAGCTCTGTAAGTATTTTGAACTAATTGAATTTTGTGTAAATTTTTTTGGTCGAATGTTTAAATATTAATAAGTTTTGCTTTTATATTTTCTAAAAAACAGAATATTTCAGGTTGGTAATTGATGTTGTAGGCAATATATAATTACGAAATTGTCGAATATTAGTATGAAAGAAAAAACGCAATTTAGCAATTTAATAATAATAAATAAAATCTATACCTACTTTTGAAATTTATTTAAATTAACCTCAGCTAATTAAAAATAAAGTTATCCACTTAAAATTTGGCTTAACTGTTAAATAAGAGTTATGAAAATATTTTAATATGTGAAAACTTTTTAAGATTTTATGGTTGTATGTGGTACTAACAATTGAATTTCAATTTAATATATTTCAAGTTATTATATTATGTAGTGTGTAAGTACTTGAGGTTTTTCGAGGTAATAAAGAATTTACTTCAGTGTCGACTCAATGCCATTTTAAAAAATTTAAGAGCATTAAAATTTTATTAGTATTAAAATAAGTGTGGTAAAGGCACTGCAAACTAGAACATCATTTTGACTTATGTCCGATGTTTTCACCTTGAGATACTATCTCTAGGATACGAATTTGGACAAATAAACAAAAAAAATAAAAAACGAAACCAACAGAAATTCAAATTCTCAGTAACAAATCAAAAATTAGATACGGAACCTAGAGATATCTCAGAGGTGAAGACAACAGCACAGTGGCAGCACTAGCTAATTTTAAAAGCAGGGCAAAGAAATTAGCTGAAAGTCTACGCCTTGCGGCCGTCACTGCTGTACAGCAGTCTGCAACTTTTCCCAGCGTCCAATTCAAAAATTTAATTAATTTCTAGAAATTCTTTTAAATGTAATCTTGTTGATATTAGAATATTAAAAAAATGTTAAAAAATATTGTTTTTTCATATTTTAAAGAATTTTTTAATATTCTCGTTTACTTCATAGACGATATACCTTTTGTGAATATTTGTTTATTAAAACAATTTTATGTAATATTAAAACAAAGGTAATCATTTTTAGATTATCGCGAATAAAATGCCGGAGTTACTTTTTTTTACTGCGAAAATGTAAATACAGATAATGGTTCTTTTAATATTATTCCTTGAACGTTTTATAAACAAAAGATTAAAAATTTTATCTATAATATAATTTCCATTAGCTAGAATTAAAAAACAACAAAGTTAAACATGAAAATAAAAATATTTGATTCATAAATGCATGTAGGTATTATAACAAATTTTAAAATACATCGGTACTTTAAGCCGTTGCATACACAAATTTTTCCATTTCATTTAAAATAAACCACCGCACTAATTATGCTTCGGTGCTCAATTTAGTTTTCATTTTTAATCAGGAAGCAGTTGGTCTTCTCGAAAGCAAAAAAATGACATGCAGACAGAAAGAGGAAGAGCGTTTCACTTAATAATTAAACCTTTATAAATTAAATCTCAAAGTTTCTTTTAAAAATATACGTTGGCTGGAACCATTGGTTGAGCTAGATTATTGGACTATAAATGGGATTTATTACATGTTTGTTGATGAGCAATTTTAATGTTTCAAAGTTTATAATATTTATATCCCAGCTCTCCAACTACCTGACACATTACTTTTGGTCTACAATTCTAGGATGGCAAACTTCCCAATATTATAAGGAATTATTATAAGTTGAGTAAACTGACCTGAAGCCTGTAACAAATTTTTGCAATTTGTTTTGTTGCTGAGTACGCCCCTGCCTAGAGTCTGACTGAAGGGGATGGGAGTTTTGCGTTTTGTAAACGAGAGAGTGCAATTTCCGGGACTTTGGTGTGAACGTTTGTAAGTGTGAGAGTGTTTTTCGTATGCTCGTCGAATTTTTGAGTAAGTTCATTTACTTTTTGCATTGAAACTTCGTAGGGAGACACGTAATTTTGACGATATTCTTTTACTCGTTTGATCTGTTGTTTTGTGCTGACTGGAAATCCCGTATTTGCTTCCAAATTGCCGAATATTATTTTAAATAATTTGCAATGGTAAATTAATTTGTTTGGAACCAATCTCATGTAAGTTTATAGGCATGTGAGTACCCTAGGCATATTTTTTTTGCCGCCCCTTATAATAAAAATTTGAAATTATTGTTAGAGCATATATTCATTAGCAGAAAAAATGTTAACTGAGAGAGTTAACAACTTACTTGAATTTTTATTTATGCATTTTTTTATTAGAATTAATTAGAATTTTTGCCGCCCCTAAAAGACTGCCGCCCTAGGCGGCTGCCTTGCTTGCCTAATGAATAAATCGGCTTTGAGTTTATCGACCGATAGCTTTTATCTTCGCTCACAAATTTTTCCAACGTTAAAATTTATTAACAACTTAAATATTTAATTTTAATAATAAAAATTTATTTACTTATTTTGGTTCCGCAATTAGCGTATGCTGTTTGTTCTTAATTGTTGAGGCAAGCAGCTACGACTTCTTGTGTTTTTGGTTGCAACTGCCGTTGGCAGCACACTTCTTGCAGAGATAATTTTTTCATATGATTGTTACCTTTTTTCGGAACTTATGACCCTCGTTTTCCGCACTATCTATAGCTAGCATAACATCTACAGGGCATCTACAGTCAATAAAAGCTGGTTGATCGTTTTCTAGCGTGTAGAGGAAAATTCTGGAGGCCCCTTGGGGGGAAGAGGAATTCTTTGTTTTCCGGCCTGGCTTATCGTTGGTGCTATCAGTGTTAGGATTAGGAATTTGGTTTCTAAACTTTGGATGGATTTAGGTGCTGCACTGATGGGCACAATTTGTTTGCGGGGACGGGAGGGGGTGTGAAGGAATGTTTCTATTACAAGTCCTAGATAGCTCTGATGTCAGTCAAACGAGGATGGGCTGCTCGGAGTTCTCCACAGGGTTTTTGGTTGAAAATCTTGTCGTATTGGGCAATTGAAAGTAGATGCTGTTTAGACCGCTAGAACTAATCTGATATTTTAAATTAAATATTTTGTAATTAAGAGCTCAGAAGCGTAAAAGCTGCTATCAGGATAACGAAAGTAAAAAGCTATAAGAACCCTTATCTTCTCATCATTAAAATTCAAGACAGCATTTTTTGATTGACAATTTTTCAGTTGTCCCTCTCCTGGGCCAAATTCCGCAGGTTAACATGTAATCTACTAAATTGAGTGATCAAAACAATTTGGAAAATTTATAATTTGCAAAAAAAGGGGGAGGAGTTGAGCGAAGGCGGATTTTTATTTATTGCTCAAAGTTAGTATTAAATTTTCTTATTTTTAAAACATTAGAATGTTTGTCAATGTCATAAATAACATAAACTTCAATTATTATAATGTTATTCCAATATTGAAAAAGTAATAAAATCTTAATTTTTGAAATACCCCACCCCGTGCGATATAAAATATTATAATGTCTGAGAGAAAAATGTCGATGCTAACATTTTTTGATCGAAATTGCTACTGTTGATCAAATTCTATTCAAATCAGAGTTTTTTTTAATAATTAATAGATTGAAATTCTATGGCGGGCTGCATAATTTAGTAATTCTTTAAATTCTTGAATAGCTCTGTAAAAACATCGAATAATTAAAACTAACTTGATTGTGATCTTATAGTTTATTTGTAATTTAGCGATGTTTTATTAATTTTAAAATCTATTAGATGTATAATCTTAACTAATTACTAAAATTCATTTATGTAAAAAAAATTTTATTACCAGCAAACGACCAGCAAATGACCACAACGTGTCGTTTCGGACACCTGCTACAGGTAATTAAAAAAAAATTACTTTAAAATTGACTATTTAACGAAATAACGATTTATACTGATTGGTTGGAATTGTTTACGAGTATTTTCTTTTTATACCATCTGGTCACTGCTCCAAATAAAAAAGGAATATTAAGGCAGATGAAACGACTCAACTAATTTAGGAATAGAAATCAAATTTGATTATAAATTATTTATTACGCATTGCGGAAATACAGGGAAATAAGTGAAGATGATATTCGATGCGGTTTTTGGTGAGTTTCAATATAACAGGGTGGAGATGGGGAAGAAATGTTAGAGTAAAAAACAAAATATGAAAAAATTAATGTAAAAACAGAATAGTCTATTTCATGTAAATATATTTTTCTATATTGTCATACCTAAATCAATGTGGTTACTATTTTGAAAATATTTAGTCTTCTAGTGTAATTTGTAATTCAACAAAATCAATGTGATGCAATAACGCCTCAATGTGTAATTTGGTGCAATAACGGTAAAATATGCAATGTTTTGCAATATTAAGTAAACGATTGAGTCACTAATCACTCGAGTACACTCAAATAAATGTTATCGGTTACCAAAATAATCAAAATTCCTATAATTTATAACTTGAAATCACTCAGAATTTCTTCACAATTTTCCTTAAATTGTTATATTATTATATGTTATTATACCTATAACTCAATGATTTGAGTTTGCACAGTATAGCACTTTTAAGCTTCTTAAGGTAGTAGTCCGGTAACTTGCACGTTTATTTCCGTCTTTATTGGGAAATTTTTTTCTATGGGAAAATAAAATTTAATGGTTTTGGTTTTTTAGTATGTTATTATTGACATCTAAAGGATACAAAAAAAATTTTTTTTTGACCTAATTTTACAACGTTTTATTATTATTATTATTGGTAAAAGTAAAAAAACAGAACCGAATATTAATCTATAGACTTGTCGTTATCGCTGGAACTAAGATCTTTTTCTTTCCATCTCTAACTTTCCATTTTACAGCCCGATTTATGCCTGAAAAAAATCAACTTTTTAGGAGTCGACCATTTAATTTAATAATCCTACTTCCAGCGATAACGACAAGTCTATAGATTCAGAATTTTTTTGATTTTTTATTTCCAATGTCCTCAAGAGCCGAAATCGCCCGGGCTAGTTACATACTTATTTTTTGAGACGCCTACTTTGACCAATAATAATAATAATAAAACGTTGAAAAATTAAGTAAAAAAATTTTCACATAGAAAAAAAAATTCCTAATAAAGACGTAAAAAAAACGTGCAAGTTACCAGATTACTACCTTAAGTTGATCCAACCTCTTCAACAAAAAAAATAATATTAATTAAAATTATTAGCTTTTGAAAATAATATAAATTAAGATTATCAATAGTGAGCTACAATACACAAATAAAAAACTTTAAATAAAACAGTGTTTTATTTTTTGTGTATTGTAGCTCACTATTGATAATCTTAATTTATAAAAAAAATAATAGTTTATTTAAAAAATTAGAGTTTGTTTATCTCAATAAAGTATCAAAAACTGTTTATTGCAAAATAAAACCAGTGAACTATCATCTTTGCTCTCAATTGAAGCAGAATTTTTCTACAAATTAAATTTTTGGAATTTTAGATTTTGTAGATAGTACATTAAGTTGTCCGACGTTTCGGGTTCTTTATTGACCCATTTTCAAGGCTAGATTTTTCTAGAATTTTCTGGAATTAGAACTTAATCTTGTTACTTATTGCCATCTGCAGGGCCGGATAATCCATGGGTGGTGCAATGGAGCCGCCCACACCCAGCGCCAAAATTCAGAAGGCTCTAAAATTGTGCGTTTTTTTCTAAAATATTAAATTTTGAATAAAAAAATATTTGAACTGCCAGCTCCATATCACGTCAATAAAAAACGCTAAGCGAGAAGTTACGAAATGTGATTTAATTCATATTTACTTTAATTTAACTGTTAAAGTAAAATAAGTAGGGGGCGGCCATTAATTACGTTAGGCGATTTTTCAACCCCGCTCTCCCCCTGGTGAGATGTCGTAAGATTTAGTTCCTCTGCCTCTGCCCCCCCCCCCTAATCTCACGTGAAATTGTTTATTTTACTTAATTTTACCCAGTTCCCAATTCTTTCGCAATTTTACAGTTTCATGCGAAAAATTAATTACGTGATATTTGCCGAGATCCCCCTTTACCCCCATATGAGATTCGGCGCGACCCCCTTCTCCCCTAAACGCCTCACGTAATTAATAGACGTCTCCTAATCTCCTTTACCCACCGTTTTCGAGGGATGCCCCCCCCCCATCTACTTTATTATTTTTTTTAACGAAAATTTTAGCCTTTACATTTTTTCTAGTAAGCTAGAGAGGTGAAAAGTTAATAGTTGATATAGAAAGTTTCGTTTAAAACCTAACGTTTACCATTTTTGGTATTTTATTTTGCGTGAATTATCATTTCACCGCGGATTTACGATATGAGTGCCACCAACGGTTAAGTAAATCGCGAATATTCTACACAATATACATATTTAGTGTTAAAGGCCAGTGACGGGCTCGTGGCTTTTTCGATGTGGCAGATGTATTAATTGAAAGTAAAAAAAAAATGTATTCTTAAGATTTCTTAATTTCCCAAGACTTCTTCAAATTTACAAAGATTTTCTCGAATTTTCTCAGATTTCCAAAAATTTTCTTGAATTTTTACATTAATTCGAATTTCGAATGTTATATTTTGTTGGATTTTTCCTTCACAGCAATTCTGTCGTGCCAAAATCAAAAGCGGTATCTACAGTAGGTAAATATCGCAAAACTTACGATCAAAGTTGTTTTATTATTCCTTGGTAGAATGCTAGAGTTTTAATTATGGTATTTTTTACTAAATACAATGTCGATACAGCCTTTTCCTTTAAAAAATTAATAAAATACTAACTGGAAAGCCCGTCCGCGGATGGGCAGCTAGACGATAGATCTCCTTTTTAGCGGTATAATATTTAAACATTTAATTTTGTTTCCCGCTACTGGGGGATTCCCCGTTTTTCTATATTTTCAAAGTAACGCAACAATTTGCTGCACTTTTGCTTAAAAATTCAAATTTCCCGATTTTCCATCTCCAAATATTCTAAAAGAGGTGAAAACCTGCGATATGTACTGGGGGGTGTTCCACACCCCCCAGACCCCCCGGTTTAAAATTTTGACTTTATATGTGTATGTTATATTTATAATTAACTTTCAAAGTAACACATAAAGTTGCTGCTAAACTTCATGAGCAGGGCTTGCAACAGTTGTGTTGCTTGAGTGCTCGAGCACCACACCACGGAGTTTGAGCACGACACGGCAAATCTAAAAGATGCCGGCCCTGTTCATGAGTAGTATAAGGTAATTAAATAAATATTCTTTCCCAGTATTAATTTTTTCTAGCCGAAGAAGTTAAATTTCTCCCATGTTTACTTAAAAATTCAAATTTTCCGATTAGTCCTTTAATCTTAGTTAGTTTAATATATTTTTCGGTTGGGAAAATTGTAAACCGGGGGGTCTGGGGGGTGTGGAACACCCTTCAGTACATATCGCAGGATTTTTACTCTTTTAGAATACTTGGAGAAGATAGAGAATTTATAATTATACAAATTTCGCCAGGTAAAATCGGGAAATTTGAATTTTTCAGCAAAACTGAGGAAAATCAGTGTTTTTTTCACCAAAAATTGACACGCTGTAGTAGGAGCAGCCGAAGCGTGCTGGAATTTTATGTATTAGGATTAGTTACAACGGACGTGCATGAATGGATTGACGAGATTCGGAAAAATCTTTTTATTCTGCACCGCCCAAAGGCTTTTCTAAATACGCCACTGTTTCCATGTAGGTGCTAGGCTGCGGATTCTGCTTTTGCGGTAGTCTCGCGTTACATCTTGGATAAGTGTTGTAGATGGAGTATATCTATCTTTTGATATCGAAAGAATCCGCCGCCGTTGAAGGCGCCATTTATCTAATCGGCACCCGGCGCTGAATTAGCTTGATCCGGCACTGGCCATATGCACGCATAGTTTTGTGAGAACTTGAATAATACATTCTATAGTAGGGAAATCGATGTCGACTTTACCTACCCTCCGAAGCACGGAGAAGGTTATGTGCTGGTTTTAAACTCTCCCGGACTTGAACCTGACACCTTCGAGTTGGCAATTGTACGGCTAAAGACCGTTTCTTCGGTGATTAGAAAGGAAGAGGTAAAATCAATGAAAAAAAAAGAGTAAATAACAGACAGTCAGGATCAGTTATAATTGAATTTGATCTTCGAATTCACTTCTCATTGCAATAACGGCATGAAAATTGATATCAATTTTGAAAAAAACGTTTAAATATTTACATATCTAATATGTATTTATATTGATCGCATGTTTCTTATATAGTCCATTGGTAATTTCCGTTAAGTTGAGTGGTTATACTTTAGTTGAACCATAAGGTGGATTAGGCGACTGCCTTGGGGACTAATATTATTTAGGGGCGGGCGTCAAAATGCCATATTTTGAGAACACGTGAAAAAACGTTGGTTCAAAAATACTGTAAATTGATTTTTTAATTTTAATAAAATGGAATCATTATTACAATTTATTACTGTTTTATATTCCTGCAAAATCATTTCAGAATTTATTTCTCAACTTTAATTTATCCACACTTTTCTATTTTTTAAGTTTTCATTATTCCGAATGATTAATTCGTATAATTTTTGATTTACAACCATTGGAATAATTAAACAATCTGAACTTTTTTCAACACTAATTTTTAATTACATATAAATCATATCCTGGCGAAAATAGTTACTCTTTCGTCTTTTCCGCCGACTTAAACTATTCTCGAAACTGTTTCGATATGATCAAATTTAAATACAATTTAGTTGTTATTTTGTCAAGTTGTGGTTTTACATTGTAAATTCATTTGTATTCTGTACGAAACTTCTTTTCTTGTAGTGTGGGATAATTATAATTTTTTTTTACTTTGAATGTCAATCTCCTATTAATTGAAGTTTGATGGTTCGATGGGTTTTTTTTACCACTAAAACACCAGCTTTGAATAACCTTCAAAGTAAAACTACATAAATATATGAAAATATATTCGATTGGCACTTAATTACTATTGTAGTGTTGTATTTAGGAATAAATTAAAAAATATACTTCTTGAAAACTTTTTTTGGAGATTCTATCAAAAAATTTGACCATCAACTGCTTTCAACGGTTTTTATCAACCTAAACTCTAAAAGGTAATTTTTTTAATAAATTGTCCGAAAAAGAAACAACATCTGTTAGTTCCTGTTGATAACATGCCCGATTAAGGCCTTATTTACATTTTTATTGAAGTTTTCGTGCCATTATTTTCAATTAGAAGTTATGAACAACTCACTCGGACACCAGTTTAACGTTTCAAATTTTCTGAATTAAAAATTGAATGCAGGTGACAATTTTATAGGGATCATTGCTATTAGATATGCTTGGATTTTGTTGTTTATAGCAAAAAATGGAACATGTAAAATTTTATACATCTGACCGACATACATTTAAATTTATATATTCTATTTTATATTTTTTTAATGCTACAATGATTTAAATTAAATTTTATTAGCATTCAAAAATAGTTAATTCCATAAACTAAATTGCAATTAATTTGCAAATTTTCCACCATTCTCTTTCATCTGAATGACGATTATGTTATTTACCATAATGATTAACATAGTAACTTTTTATTCTATTTATTCTGTTATCTTGGGATCTGAGTTATAATTTAGCGACATGTTTCGTTCAATGACTACATGTTGGTGGCTCCGATGCACAAGTGGGCAAGTTTACACCTGTCTCTTTGACCACATCCGTTTCCGTTCCGGTTTAAATATTCCTCCACCAACACAAACCACTCCCTTTACCGCTGAATTGCAATGTTTACAGCTATTTTTACTTCTGCATCAGAAATATTGCCTTAGGTTAGGAACAAAATATTAATGTAAATTAGCAACACTTTTGGTTTTCAGAATTTTAATAAAAAGGAGCCGTCGTTAGCTCAACTTACACCCCATATTACCCATGTCTAAGGGGATCGCGTTTCTTGGTATAAGAATGTAGGTAATATTAGAATATTTCGAAAAACATGTTATTAATTCAGGTAAGCAGCTAGAAATTCGTGAGATTCCTATTCCAAATATGCAAAATGCATTTAATTTTGCACCTGTTTGCATACGAAACGTTTAAATTACCTAGAGAATATTTTTCTGTCTGCTTGGTAATACGATATTTCTACTAATATCGTCGGATGAGCTTTAACTCCTGTCTGCTCCGACAATTTATTGAAGCGTAGCAGTTATAGAAACCTTTGCTATTAGATTTATTTTGATTGCATTCTTTTTAAAATCCACGTTTACTTAATGTGTCAATCACATATTACAACAAAAAATATATAAATTAATCGTATAGGAATGCGAATGGTAACATATTTGTTCACGAATGTTCACGTGAGTAATATATATCATATTCATAATGTATAATAATTGTACCAGCCAATTATTTGCACTTTATGATAATTTAGTAGTTAGCGTTATGTATTTGTCATTTTTTTTACAAAATTAGCCAAGCATTTCAAGTGCATCGTCATTAAAATGAAGTCATTTAAAAATTCGCGTTATTATTTTAATATTTTATTTTAATTACGTGGTTTACGTGATATGCAAATGAAAATTACGGAAAAGCACTCATTTGCATAGAAAATAATAATAATAATTGTGGCAGTGAATCAATTGAAGATTCATACGGCGGTCATTGTTAATTTGAAATTTGTTCATCTCAAAAAATTACTGGATGTCAAAAATTAAAATTATTTTTCAGATCAAACAAAACTTTATTAAAATATTAAAGAAAAAGAAGAATGTTTGCTTATTGATGTTTTGTAAATGAAGAAGTACAGCGGGGGGTAATCTTTTAATTTTTTTGTGAACATCCGATACTTCCGTTATGAAAGTTAATTGTGGTTTCAAAACTTTAACGTTTCCGTTAAGCACAATCGGGAAAAATAAGTAAGTTGAGATAAATTACAATTTATTTATCACTGATCAATAAAAATAATGAAGAATTTGAGATGCTTGAAACAAAACCGGTACAAAATTTGTCGATTAATTACTTTACGAAGTACTTTGGTGTGGAGTGTTTGGTAAAACACATCAAAGGGGTGGAAACATGAAATATGCAGGCGATGATAAAAAATTAAAAAAAAAGTAATATTCGAGATATCGAAAAATTGGTTGGACGTCAAACGAAAAATTACCATATAAGTAAAGAACATTACAATATGTGTTGGTTTTACTTGACAGTTCGCTAAGCATGGATTAGCAATTATTGTTCAAGAAGGGGGGGGGGAAATAATAATTCCAAAAAATAATTTGTTTAGAATTATTGTTATATATTCAAATAAATATGTAAAAATAAGATGTTACCAAGCTGGTTAGCATTTTAATAATTAAACATCAATTGTAAAGTAATTAACAAAGTTGTAGAGAACTTACGAGAAGTTATTAATAGTTACTAACCACCCTCATTTAAATGACTGAGTCGTTCAAATAATAATAATCTTGCAATGCATGCATATTACAATTGAAGACACGAAATGTGTATAACATTATGGCACAATATGAGATGTATCGATGTTGTATCGATTCGTCAACCATCTCAAAGGAAAATCAGACACTGGAAGTGCAACTCAACAGAACCATAACAATAATTGGGTTGCACTAAATTACGCGGTAACATGTAAATCATTGTTACAAAAATACGATTGAAATTATTAATTAACAATTTCTCAGAACTTCAATATCCACACACATGTGAAACAATCAGGTAGTAGGATTCACTACTACATTACAAGAGAAGTCTCTCTCTATCCTGTGTGCTAAATATAGCTGTAAGTGCAAAATTGAAAACATACAAACCTAAAGTTAATTATTTTTGTGATCCTTAACGTTTTAAAATATATAAGATAAAAATAATGATTAGAAGCCATTTGAATGCAATACATAACTAACATTCTATAATCCAATTTGTAAACGCAGATTAATGGAGAAATTCCATTATAAATAAAATATTATAGTATATTTATGGATATATGGCATCTGACTAGGGAATGCAATACTGGTATACCGGTATACCGGTATATCGAAAACCGGTATACCGAAAACCGGTATTTTTTGGCTATTTTGCGATACCGAAAAGCGGTATTTAATTAATTTGTAATAAATTAAGAAATATTATTATTATATAAGGAAAAATTATTAAAAAATTAAACAAACAATTTGAATATTGTAAAAATTGTATTTTGAGTATAATCTTAGGTAATAATTCGGATTATTATGCACGGATAAAATTGTATATATGAGAAACAATTTCACACTAAAGAAAAGGAAACAGATTTAGAATTTCTTGTAAGATACTTGCATAATCCAAAAGAGTATATCGAAAAAATTATAAGAGAAAATTCGTAAATAATCAAAGTTTATATTGCAAAATTAATTTTCTCCATGGTTCAGAGTCTTGAACTTGATGGTGATGGTGAAGTTGAATCGCTCGAATCTATAGATTTAGAAGTTGAAAGTAGTAATGTAGACGAAAATGGACAAAGTGAAGAAAACATCCAATTAATGGAACAAAAATTGCAATCTGCAATAAACAGAAAAACAGCAGTGCGTAAAGAATTTGGGTCATAGTCTCAGTCACAAACAGATATAAGAAAGCTTATTAAAAAAGAAATGGGACTATATATGAAGACGAATGAGTTCGAGGGAAGTACTTAGAAATAGTGTAATATTTACCGGTATTAATACCGGTATTCCAATTTTGGTCCGGTATTGCATTCCCTACATCTGACGTTACAAAAAGTATTTTGCAAAAATTACTAAAATTTGAGAAGTAAACCAAAATCAATCAATCAATCCAAATAGGTCGACATAAACCAAATCGCTGTTTCGATGCCACAAAAGAGGTCCAATGTTTAAATTTGCCCTCTACTTGGTTGCAAAAAATGAAAAACAGTAAAAAGTGTAGGAACTTGGAAATTAGAACTTCAAAAGAATAAGGGCAAAACAAAATCAAATTTTAAAACAATTGAAAGTCTTTCAAATATATTGCTATGATCTAGTTTTAAAATTTGAGGTAGCCACAAATTTTTACTTTTAATTTTAAACTTATTTTAATTTCTAAATTCTTTCTTTTTATTCTTTAACGTTTTATTTGTATTGCCTATTTATTATACTGGACTTTCTTACTTTATTTTATCAATAAAGGATTTATTAATTCGAATATTCCATATTCGCAACTAAAATAAATTAGTGCTTTAGTGGTTTAGAAATTTTGGTTCAATATTGTAATCAATTGTACTGAGCTGAAGATATTTCATAAGGCCCCTCCCCTCCGACCAGTAATAATTTAAACGGTTTGATAATATAACCTTTTAAATAATGGTTACAACCATTACCCCGACCTATCGGTCGGTGAGTCTTTCTTAATTCTTGAAGTTTGACAATAGAGTAAGCCAAGTTTGGGTAATTTGGGCGGAAGCTTAAATAATAAATTATTTCAAATTACGGATTCAAAATCTTATTATTCTTATTAATCCAAAAATTAAAAATTTTTAATTCAAAATTAATTTCCAAAAATATAATTTTTGCTCGGCTAACCTTTTAATATCCAAATTTTATTTAAATTAATTTCAAATATAAAAACTGGTAAGCTAATCTTCCTGATAACTCGCGACATATGCAATGGTATCAAATTATATTCTATGACATCTTCAAACTTTTAATTTCTAATATTATAAATTTACCATTTAAAAACAATCATTTTCCAAATCTTTTCTAAATTACTTTTAATTTTTAAATGAACTTTTTTTTATTTATTTAAATTAAATTTAATTATTATTTAAATTAAATAAGATTAAATTAAATTTAATCAATCGCATTCAAAAGAAACCGACTCAGTCTAAATTTTTGAACAATTTTCAAATTCAAAACTGAAAATATCCTTCGTAAAATCAAAATACTTTTATTGGAAAATACCTTATATCAAAACTCAAAGGATTTTTATGGGAAAATGTCTTTCCAACAAATTAACAGGTAGTTGGTAGAAATTGCAAGTAAACGTTAGAATGTAATAATTATTTGTAATTATACCAAATTTTTTATTTTATTATTAGGTAGGTACTGTAAAAGTTAAAATTTTTTTACTTGTTTGTCCATGTTAAATAAGTCGATACTGTTTTGTATTGTTGTGGTATGTTTTGTTTTGTTGACAAACACATACCTTGAATTGACGTAGATTCAGATGAGAAATACTTACCAAAGAGGTATTTCGCATAGGGTGCACTGGAGGGCATTCCATGCCCCCCAGACCCCCCGGATTGACACCTACATTTTAAATTTAAAAAGTACTAGAGACACAGCGGCTAATGAAAATATTATAACTTTCCTATGTTAACAATGTAAATTGCACATTTTGAAACCTTTCTTTTTACATATAAAAATCGTATTTCTTTTTAGATATTTTTTGTTAAAAATTTCATTGTCTTCAATTTTGTACCTATACATTTTTCAATTTTGTCGCCCGGTTTTTGACTGGCAACGACCTTAAGCAAGAGCCTGTACAACACAAAAAATATCGTCATCTATTCTATATCTCGAAAACGGTGAAACAAAATAGAAAAATGCTTATGAACAAAAATGTAGAGAATCACGTTTTCAAGAAAAAATGCCTATTAATATTTTCATTTCGTTGCATCGCTTCCGAGATATAGAGTAGATGAGAATATATTGTCTTGTTTAAGTCGCTGCCAGTCAAAAACGGGGCAGCAAATTGAAAAATGTATAAACACAAAATTGAAGAGAATGAAAAAAAAAACAAAAAATGTCTATAAAGATTTGCTGTAACAACGATTTTTATGTCAAAAAAAGGTTTCAAAATGTGCAATTTACATTGTTAACATAGAAGGGTTAGAACATTTTTGTTAGCTTCTGTGTTCCCAATGCTTTTTAAATTCAAAACGTAGGTGTCAATCCGGGGGGTCTGGGGGGCATGGAATGCGCTCCTGTACATTCTTTACCAAATACCTCGAATTGACGTAGATTCAGATGAGAAATATTTACCAATGAGGTATTTGTCATAGAGTGCACTGGAGGGCATTCCATGCCCCCCAGACCCCCCGGATTGTCACCTACATTTTAAATTTAAAAAGCACTAGAGACACAGCGGTTAATGAAAATATTCTAACTTTTCTATGCTAACAATGTAAATTGCACATTTTGAAACCTTTCTATTTACATATAAAAATCGAATTTCTGTTTAGACAGTTTTTGTTAAAAATTTCATTGTCTTCAATTTTGTACCTATACATTTTTCAATTTTGTCGCCCGGTTTTTGACAGGCAACGACCTTAAGCAAGAGTCTATACAACACAAAAAATATCGTCATCTATTCTATATCTCGGAAACGGTGAAACAAAATAAAAAAATGCTTTGAACAAAAATGTAGAGGATCACGTTTTCAAGAAAAAATGCCTATTAATTTTTTTATTTCGTTGCACCGCTTCCGAGATATAGAGTAGATGAGAATATATTTTGTGTTTTACAGTCTTAAGTCGCTGCCAGTCTAAAACGGGGCTACAAAATTGAAAAATGTATAGACACAAAATTGAAGACAATGAAAAAAAAACAAAAAATGTCTATAAAGATTTGCTGTAACAACGATTTTTATGTCAAAAGAACGGTTTCAAAATGTACAAATTACATTGTTTACATAGGAGGGTTCGAATATTTTCGTTAACCACTGTATATCGTCACCCATTATCGACTGGCGATCACATATTATATCGAATCGACATTGATTTTTTCTTGTTAAATCTAGACTTTTAGAACTTATAATTCGGAAACTTCTTATTATATCAAGTTGTGCCCATTGAGACATTTGTTCAGAATGATGAGAAGTATAACATATCCGAAAATCAGCCAAATCTACAGAAAGACATTTTCCTATAAGAATGGTGCGGGGTCCTTTAAAATTCAAGGATAAATTCTCGATCACTTACGGAGCTATCTTGGCCGTAAAGACCTGAATGAAGAAATTCAAAATATTTACAAGCTTTTATAATTTACAGTAAAAAAAAAAATTTTTTGAAATTACAAAATGAAATACCAAAAATCCTTTGCAGGATTTTGGAACACGACAATATGTAAGTTCTTGAAAATTACGAACTAGCTACAAAAAGTACATTATTTGTTCCGAATATAACATGTTAGTTTTTTCTCAAACTTAAAAGTAATATTTAAATTAAATTAACTCTACTTTTACTTCCTGCAACAAACGGCACTAAAGTACTACTTTAGCGAAATTCCTCGACGGTACACTACTTGTAATGTTGAAGTGAAAAAATTGTCTGAGGTTCAATATGAAATAAAAAATGTGACAGTTTTTTTAAAAAATATTTTGTTAATGCAAGTCTCTAATAGTAAAGTCATTTAAAGGATTCACTTAAAGACTTTGCTGTCAGTTTACCTCAGAGAATTGTTTCAAATGTGAAAGTTTAGACCAAATTGCCATCTAAAAATGGTGAAGTTTGAATTTACCAATGAAGTTGTTGGTTCAGTTTTATATTGGTCAGTCGAATTGTTTACCATAACATCTTCTCAGGTCATCAATGAAAAATAATAAAATTTGTAATTGTTTTAATCATAGAGTTTGACAGTCTTAAAGTGTGTCAAGTCTTATCCGGATTTAATTTGATCCATAGTGCAGGCTGGCGTAATGGAAGAATTCTCAATTGCTAAACTTGGTATCAAATTAAAAATTTGGTTTACTTGGAGAAGGTTTAATTAACTCAACTACTATTTTGTTTTTAATATATTATCCCATGTATAAAATTGCTTTTATTGTTAATTTTATGTTTTAACTCAATTAAGAATTAAAATTAGATCGACCGCGCCGTAAGTTTGCGGTTTAACCGCACGATTACGCAAATCATTGAAGTTATAAAACTTTTCATATTTACTTATGGAAACTAAAACATTAATTTTAAGAGAAGTATTTTCTCCAAGTTGAACTTTAGTTTTTTAAGTTTTTTTTCCGACCACACCGCGCACTGATTAATCTAAAGCCGCAAACACCCGCAATATTTAAGGCTTTTGACCTACTGTATTTATACTGCGAGCTTTATCCGACTATCGCCATACTTTTTTCACGTTTTACAATAATAATTTAATTTATACGCAGTTTATAACCAAATTATAAAAGTATAAGGTTAAATCGCAACCTTTAATCTTAAATAGCTTTTGCTACGGCTAATTTAACACAAGAATATTACAACACTACATTAGCGGTTTTTGAGATAAAGTATCATAATTTTACAAACTAAAAGTAATTTGCTTTTTTTCGTTTATGATTTATTAGTTTTATCGATTTTTAACTTAATTGGGTTAACCATATCAATATTTTAGAAAACCCAAAAAATGCACTAAACACTTTTCAGAACTAAAATGTTTAAAAGTTAGCACATGTAAAATACACTGTAAGTATTCGCAAACGTTTTCACCATACTATGGCATCATCAGGCGATGAATTAGTTTTTAATAATTCATCTAATTCATCGCCTGATGATGCCATAGTATGGTGAAAACGTTTGCGAATACTTACAGTGTATTTTACATGTGCTAACTTTTAAACATTTTAGTTCTGAAAAGTGTTTAGTGCATTTTTTGGGTTTTCTAAAATATTGATATGGTTAATATCGAGTTACACTACCTAAACCACGTATCAATTGATTATTAATTGGGTTAATTTATTTAAGTGAAGGGTGCCAAATTGGATGCATCTCATTGTCCGTTATTTTCCCAAGGATTCCACGTTTCCAGTTGTCTATATAAAATTATTCCTATAATTGTCATATTAAATTTCAACGGATTTAAATGTGAAACGTGCATATTTAAGCATACAATAGAATTTTGTGCATGGATGCATTCGAAACCACAAGTAACCGGAGCAGACTGATGACAAAAATCGTAACATTTAAATTATTGAAATTGTTAAGCCCGTGATGTTTAGGGTCAAGCGGTTTTTAAGGTTAAAATGGAACAAGTTTCAATTATGTATGAAAAAAAACAATTTATGGCTTAAATTGTGTACTCCCCCCAAAGCTCGAACAAAAATCGAACTGGTTTTTTTTAAGGAAAAATTTGAACAAACCCGGATTGCTCAATTGTCTGACTTCATTCAAACATATCCAATTACAGAAGAATTATTTAGGCAATTTTTAGAAAAAGAACAAGATCATCTAGTGGAAAGTACGGCAGGATGTTACGGATCGAATTATACATCGAAAAACATGTTAAGGAAGCCATGCTTAAAAGCCAAGACAGATTATAAAAGGTACTATCGATCAATTCGAATTTAAATTTCATATTTTCTCCAATATTCAATATAAACTTCAATTTAAATGGAACGGAAATTTTAAAATTAAATTGTGGATCATCTACATCGACATCGGTAATGTTTTAAATCAAAAAGTTTTTTCTAAAAAAACCTAAATTTTTACTTGCTTTGAAGTTATTCCAGTGTCACCAATTTATTTGGATATAAAATAATAGAATGCCACATTAAATTAAATTAGTGTAAATGGAGTTTTAGTCAATTTAAACTGAAATATCCGTTCTCACACAAATGTCTTCCTATTTTAAGACTAATGACAACACTTGATGAATGATATATTATAAGAACTTGACTTGTTTAGGTGAAGAATTTCAAATAGCTGTGGTTTCCTTTATTTTTCGAATTAATTGAACATAGCGAAAGTTGGAATTGTGCAACAAAGGCGGGAACGAGAAAATCACGAGACTTTTAATATACAAAGATTAGCAGTAATAAAATTTTATATTTTATGCGCTATTTATACAATAAAAAGTTCCCCATCCAACTAGGATTATGATTCTTCAATATTTAAATATATTTTTTTATGTTAAACTAACGTATTTCTATTTACACCCCATACATCGTCTTGGAGGTGAGATCGAGAGGGATAATTTAACCGTAATGAATAGAAGAGAGAAATATGTATACGTAGCCGGTTTATTCAGCTTCGGAGTCATGTGTCAATATAAATATTTTGTAAGGGCTATTATTTCTACCTTGAATGTGCATATGTGGTTGTTTTCTCACGAACATTAAGGGCAGTACTAAAATTTTATGGTTCTAAGAGTTTTTCGATGTAGAAAAATAATTTCCGTTAAAAGGTTTTATAGATCTTTAAATAATAAATTGATAGTCATGCTACCGTTTGGACCATAAAAATAGTTTTCAATCAAAATTCACCAATCCTTCCAAGGCTTTTAGAACTTCATAAATTCAGTTGTTGATGCTTAAATTAACATACAAGTTCCAAAATAAGTGAGTTTCCAGTATTTAACAAGAAAATTGCCGTCGTATACATCATAATGCCATTGATAAACATGTCGTCGGCCATGGACCGCATCTTTGAGTTACCTAAATGTCTCTTCTTTGAACTTGGAAATTGTAATCATCTCCGTGTCGTCGTTTCTAGTCTTGCTTGATGAAAAGCGCATTGGCTGCTATACATAATTTCAACACAATTTTACTGACGTTAAGCCAGAACATAAAATAACTAGGAATAATGTTAAATCACTTCCACATCAATGGGTCTTCGTGTTGTCTCCTTGACTCCTGGCTTTGAATTTGAAAAAAAAATCTATGCGGAAAAACTAAGAAATCATTAGAAAATGCCAATAAAATTTAATTTACCGAATTTTTATAAACTGTTTTTTACTTTTACAGTGAGATATGTAAATTACTATTGAGGAATTACAAATATTGCAAAAGAGGTTATCGTATTTTAACCCAATCAAAAAATAAACAAACATTTTAACTATATCAACAAAACTAACAAATAAATACCGATTTTCTTCAAAGATATTAAAAATTAATAATTATTTTACAACCTAGTTTTCAAAAGCGCAATGGTTCGAAAAATTCAATGTTGGACTACGCGCCAGTTACAAATAAAACAAAAAATACAAATAAAACTTATAAAGAATAGAAATAGAAAATAAAAATCATTTTATTATTAAATTTTTTATTTTTTAATTTATTTATTTAATTAGCTTGCAGCTTTTTAAAAATTAATTTTATAAATGTTGATCTTTATGGCAATAATTAATAAAATTAATGGTTGGAGACTAAGTCCAACACATGCAGATGATGATAATAAAATTATATTAAAAATTTATAAACACCGCTTATTAAATATGTTTTATTTAGATTTCGGTACCATTAAATGCAAATTTAATGAACAAAAGGTAAGTTCGGTTTAATTACGATTAAATTTCAACATTAGCTTGCTTTGCAAAATTATCGTGGTTAAATTTGGGCAGATTAGGTTTATTCTGTGACACACTACTCTCATAAGCTAACATTCAAACCTTCAATAAATATGATTGACAACTTAGTATTTGAGAGCAATGATTTTTTGTATAATGGAGGTACGTGATATTTATTTAAAAAATTTAATTAAGAAAAAACTAAAAGAAAACATAGAATCAATAAAACGATTAAAATGTACGTTTCACTGCTGTTGCCACTGCTGTTTCCGAGACTGGTCTGAGAGACACAATCTAGTAAGACAAAGGGCATGAAATACCCTCCAGTACCTCTGTAATTGTGTTGTTGTATTCCATAATGAAGTTACGAAGTCAACAAATTTAAAGTGCACTGGAGGGCATTCCATGCCCCCCAGACCCCCCGGTTTGAACAACAGAAAGTTTGTGTGCATAGTTTTTGAATAGTTTTGTTAAACAAGGAACTTTTAGTCTTTCAGAACATTTACACGGGAGGATCTGAAGGTATGAAATACCCTCCATTGTACCCTCCCACAGTAACTTATTATGGAATACAACTTAATACAAATATCCCCCCGGATATCCCCCCCCCCCGGTTGGTAAAATAATAAGTTGGCGAGCATATATTATAAGTAGAACTTGGATTTATATGCACCAAAATACTTGAAAATATGCGCATATATTATATGGACCGAATTTCCTTATAATATGCACTAAAATTGATAAAAATAGATAAAATATGCATTATATACAAACTAAAAAATTATCTAATCTTCGAATTTTTACTTTTTTTTTCAAATTTTCAATTATAAGTACTATCTAGATTTATAAAATTTAATAATTTTAAGAATAAATCTGATCGAATTACGTAAAATTTACAAAATTTTGCATATTTTCAACATTTAGTGCATATTTGAGTAAATAATGCATATTTGGGCCATATTAGGTGATTATTGAAAATTTTAATAGAGAAAATAAAAAATCATTATTAACTTTTGCTAATTTAAGCAATTGTTTTATTTAATTTTAAGCAATTTAATTTTTTATTTAAAAATTTATTTATTTTTTTATTTATTTAAAAAATTATAAATATTAAATTATAAATTTAAATTGGTAAATTTAATAATAATTTTTTATTTTCTCTATTAAAATTCTTCAAAAAACACCAAAAGTGGCCCAAATATGCACAAATATGCATTATTTGCTAAAATATGCACCAAATGTTGAAAATTAGCAAAATATGCATTTTGACAAGTAGTTTTTCGGATTCGTTTTTACCTAATTTGTCCTCTAATTATAAGCTCTAATTATAAGGATCTTTCGTTCCTTAATTTTTTGGTTTAAGCACAAAATACATTTTCAGGTCGTGTCAGGACCCACTGGAGGGTCTGTGCAGTTTAAAATGACTTCCTGTAATTTTATGAAGTAATTTAGAATCTTTGTGTTTTTGTAAAACTTCGGGGCATGGAATTAATTGTGGTCAGTTATAGTTATATAATTAATTACTGAATCAACAAATTACGAGTACACTTGAGAGCCTTTTATGCCCCCCAAATCCCCCGATTTCCCCAAGATCTTTTTAAAAATATAGATCTTTCACTTTTTCAGAATCAAATACATTTTCAGGTCGCGGCAGTACAGAAGCGATTGAGAAACTTTGTGTTTTTCAAACCGGGGGGTCTGGGGGGCATGGAATGCCCTCCAGTACATCATTAATTTGTTAATTTGTATTCCATAATCAAGTTACTGCTCCAGATTCTTGGATGTAAAGGTACTTGGCTCTGAAAGAATAAAAGTTTTTTTTGATAAAATTAATCCAATAATATGTGAGCAAACTATCCGTTTCTGAAACCTGGGGGTCAGGGTACCTCAGTAATTGGGTTAAATTGTATTTCATTATCAAGTTATTGAGTCAATAAATTAATAAATTACTTATGTCCTGGAGGGCATTCCATGCCCCCCCCCCAGACCCCTCGGTTTCAGTAACAAACAGTTTAACATGTTCATATTTTTTTATAAATTTGATTAAATTAAGAACTCTCACTCTTTCAGAACCAAATAGTTCAAGGAATATGAAACACCCTTTAGAAAGAGTGAAACATGTTTATTTATTTATTCCATGAAATTAAACCCCCAGATTCTCCGGTGGAAATGTAATTGGTTCTGAAAGAGTAAAAGTTCCCTGTTTAATGAAATTAATAAAAAATTATACGCACATATTGTTTCATTTTCAAACCGGGGGGTCTGGGGGGCATGGAATGCCCTCCAGTGCACTCGAAATTTGTTGACCGAGTAACTTGATTATGGAATACAACTAAGCAGCAGTGTGGCGTAAAGCATACAGGTGCAGTGCCGGCGCCAGGGGTGGGCCAGGGTGAGCACTTGCCCACCCTGTTGATTGAAGTTTTGATTTTAACTTTATTTTAAGTTTATTTATCAATTTTGTGTGCTCCTACCCACCCCAAATATGTTGGGCCCAATTTGTGCCCACCCATTTCAAAAATGCTGGCTCCGTCGCTGAATAAGAGCGAAAGTATGAATAAATTATTGACTTTTGACGGTAAATCAGAATTGAAAACTAGAATTCGTTTATTGCAACCGAGACCAATGACACATAAGATAGATCGATAGTAGCAATTAGTTTTGATGGCGGAGATTCTATTGTGTGCAAATATACAAAGTAAATAAATTAATAGTGTGAACATTGTAGATAGGTATCTCTCTTAACCTTAAGCGTTTTTTTCTTCAAGATATACAACCAAATTTTTGATTACCATATAAGTTTTAACTATCCAAAAACAGTTTTAGTTTAGGGGAGACGTAAATTGGAGAACTGTTGCTTACAACAATTGCAATTTTAAAATAAAAAAATTTTGACAAAATTTAAATTGAAATATTTTTAATATAATTTATAAATAACAATAAAAATAAAAATAAAATAAAGCTTTCCGAGGTAAGAATGGTAATAAACAATAAAAATAAGGATACAACTAAAATAGCATCGAAAGGTAATTAAAAAAGGTCGTATAAATTCGATACGTTATATTATATTTTACATAATCGGACGATTCGGTTCTCTAATTCTCTATTACTTGTTCATTTATTTTCTCTTTATTATGACTACCGTGATATTAACTACTTTATAAAAAATATCTTGCTTTTCAGTGCTGATTTAAAATACCATCTTGCTTGTAAGAAGTTAGACGCAATATTTGGAAAAATGTTAAACCATTTTGGTCTTCTTTATCCGAATTTTTAAGTGATCCACTAAATATTTTTAAATTCGTGGGGGTTTTTTTCAGACGTAGAAATAAAAGACGAACAACTAAAAAATAAAATTTTCAAAATTCCAAAATAATTTCAATTTGTTTTAAATAAATCGATGATGTTCTTGTGGCTAGCAAAACATATGGTCACAATCTTCCCATTAAATTTCTATCGCAATGCAAAGATATTTTATTTAATTAATACACCGCCGTTAAAACTTTAATGTCACTAATTTAATGAAGTATAACTTTTCCAATGATCACTTTTCCAATTAGTATTAAATAAAATTTTCTTACTTACGTAGATTATTATTCTTTATTTAGGTATCGATTTATTGCAGTCTTTAATCATTTTTCCTTTTTTTCTTCTTTTATAGTTTCTCTAACAATCAAATCAACACTTCCTACTTTTAATTATTAATTAATACTTTGTTTTCCAATTTAGGGCTTCCGTCTGTAATTATTATTAAAATCATCAAAAGTTTTGGAAGGGTTCCCCTCTGAATGTGTTTAAATGTAATAAGTTCTTTTTCTATTTTATAATTTATTATAAAATAGCAGTATGAGTTGTGCGTGCACTGTAATGTGAGCTTTCATTAACGGCAAATTTAACTGTTCCAATTTAATGATTCCAAAATTCCAACAAACAAAAAAAAACTATTTCACCGATGACGGTGCACAGGTGCTGAAGGTCATTAAAAGTGTGAAAGTTATTTACAAAGGGGGTATTTTTTGCCATTCTTAATTATATAGGGTGAGGGGTAATTTCCAATTTATATTTCATTGTACGATTTAAGAATGAAATTGTTTTAAGCCCCGTCAATGATATAAAACATGTTTGGGGGAGCTTTAGTAGTTAACCAGAACGTAGATTTTAATTGTGCGTAATAAATGAATATAACTTTGAAAAATTAAAATTCTAATTTTTTGATTATCTTTCATTCAAATTTGAGATCAAAGATCGGGACGAATAGGAAGAAGCTTTAAAGCTCTCATCGATAATAGCATAATATAACAACTGCTGGCAAGATACCAAAAGCGAAAGGAAAGTTACACTTTTAGTTTCTTGCTTTGGTCAATTCGTATGTCCTTTCGAATTACAAATTTAATTTCGTTGCACTTAAGAGCTACATATTGGGGAAAACGAGCGTATTTTAACGGAAATTGCAAGACACATACATATACTCATTGAAATAATTGTATTTTAAGGAATGCAGAACAATTACGATTTGGTACCCCTTCCCAGACAAAAGTCAAGAGACGTCATAAAAAATTTAATTGGGGAAGGAAAAAAAGTGTACGAGTTCAGTTTGTGCCAAGAGGTTGGGTTGCAAATGCTGTTACAATTATTTTACGTCAATTTATAAATAGTAAATGCAAGATTAAATTTTGGAAACCTTTACTTTGAATTAAACTTAACGGTCACCGTGTTACATTGTTATTTGAACACTTTGGGGATTATTATCTACCAGCGAGCGAACCATAAGTATGCAAAGAGGGAGAGAGTTTGCATTTTAATGGGATAAAGTGTATAAGGGTTATAAGGGTTTTAGCTTTCCGCTAGACCATGTTCGGATTATTTTGTGGAATGCCTCGTTGCAGGAATTCGCGACTAGCGAGCGTATTCATTATTCAGAATTATTTCTGTTCAGGGATTGTTCAGGATTTTCCTGTTTTTCCACTTACTCTAATTACCATTTATTTATACATATATTTGTAGATTGTTTGTTTTCATTTAACTTGGTTAATTTTAATTTACATATTTCGAATCCAACAACCGCACAAAATAATAATAATAAAAACGAATGCAATTGCGGTGGGTAAATATTTTCATGATGATAACGCGAATCTAGAAAATGCAGTCGTCTGGTCCGGTGAGAAAAATTATTAGTAATCCGGCATTCTCATCTTGGTTTAATAAATCACGGTGGTTGGCCGGCACATTTGAAGGTTGAAATAATTTTATTTCTGTTAATTAGTCGGCATATCCTTTGTGATGCGAGACTAACAAGCGATTGGAAAACAATCAACTCGTTTATGGAATTCCAATCTTTGGTAAACACCGCAGTTAAAATATTTGAAAATAAAAAATTTGTTTAGCAGTAACTTTAACATCTTTTAGGTGTCATATCTCTTTTTCTTATTGATTGGTAATTAAATGCCACACAAAATTTACATATTAATTAATACGAATTTGAAACACTAATAAATTTGTACTTCAAAATTACAAATTAATGCAAATGATTTTTGTATTAAATCAACATCTTCTTGTGCAAATTTATAAGACATCTTTCGTTTGACCTCCCTACATTCATTTCGAGTCTTGTTGGATTAGCTCGAAAATTAATGAAGCATTTCAGACGAGAGCTAATTGAAAATTTATTATTTAATAAGGAGTTGGACCGTGTTGTTATTTGCGGAAGTACTTCCTGTAAAACAAGAGTCCCAAACTAAAATGGAACAATGTGGTGTATTATGCTTGTTAACAAAATTACTTCTAAAACTTCTTAATGCACACGGGGTTTGTTCACTATACTTGAGCTAAGTGGACTGGTCTGCTTAATATCTTTTTCAAGTACTAACGTATTAATCATTGAACACAGTTTTGCAAAAAGTTGACAGCAGTCTTTCTGTTGCTCATTAAGGAAATATTTTTATCTCGCTCAAGTGCGCTACGTACTTGTAAATGTACGCAATGTAAATGTAGCAAAAACTAGCAGTTAATTTTAGAACTTGAAAAACATAAATATTATGCAATACATCCTTTTGTTCCGTCTAATTCCCATTAGGACAAGGGAGAACCACTCCTGGATCCACTCATGCAGATGAGAAAAAATCGAGGTGTTAAACTAAACAAACTTCTTTGTGTTATTTTCAAAAGTGTAGGAATCCTTGATAAGAACCTTTAGTGACTCTCAAAATTCACGAAAGAAGGTAAATCTTATCAAGTTTACACAGAACTTCAAACGCAGATCAAATACTCAAAATCTTGAATTTTATTTTAGTTATTTGCTGTTTTCCAAATCTTGTTACTCCACAGACAAGTGTTAATTTACACTAGAAAAATACTCGTAGGTTGGAGTTGCAACTACAATAAATTGAAAAGGTTACCAAGTTAATTTTCGTTATTAATGGTAATTACGTATTTCGAAGAAATTTTGTTGCAAATTATATTACATTTACAACTAAACCTACATAGCATAAAATCAAACGAAGCTTATTTATCGCAGAGACCAACGCAAGCTGCTCTTGATGGCTTTAGAGCACACTATTTTTAGTGGTCATATAACAATAATATGCTTATAGAATGGCTAGTTTGCTGTAGTACATACAGAGTTGGAATAACCACCCTAGGGTATTAAGTTTGATTCCCGGTTGCTCACAAATTGCAATTTCATTTTATTTATTTATAGAGACTATTTACCATTTGTTTAGTTTTAACACGAAAATTAAAAAAATAATTAAAGAAGATTAACTCTAATTGAAAGTTTATTTCTGGGAAATATACTATGGAAATAAACTTTCAGTTCTATAGAAATAATGGGAGAATCAAAAACCGAGACTTGGTAGTTTTATAACAAGCATCGGTTTACATATTTTTATTTCAAATAGCCCTTATAATAGCCATAACAAGGGAAAAATCAATAAAAGTTTTACTATTCTGTTGACGAAATAATAATGAAATGTTTCACAATTTAATAAAATTTACAGTAATTGTTAGCTGTTTTTCTCTTTATTCAAAACTTTATTAATTAAATTGTATATGGGGATGAAAATTCAAAAGGTTTATTAGAAATACCTATTAAAAAATTTTTTTAAATAAAATTCTATAGGTAGTAGATTTATGCATGTCCATTGTAAAATTTTATAAATATTTATTATGACGAGGAAAACTAAAAAAACAACATATTTCAATAAATTCAGTGCTTTCATGAAACAATGAAAGCAATCGTTCAATAAACTATTGAATAATTTTTGGTTCAACAAACAAAATTACCTTTAACGAATAAATTTATTATTACTGTTTATTTAAAATCCATTAACGAAATTACCTTAAATCCATTTTGAAAAATGTACTAAAGTAGCAAATTATAATAATTAATAAAAATAGCTTATTAATCGCAAAACGAAAGTCGAGTGATATATTACACGTATATTATACACAACTACCATAGTCTCCAACAGTGGTGTATTTAGAAAATGCTTTTGATTAAGGATTTTTTAGAATCTCGTTAATCCATTCATGCGCGTCAGTTGTAACTAATCATAATTAGGGTCCGGATTTATAGGCACTTAAAAACTTGCAAATATGCTCTAAAAACTTCAAAATGTGCACTTAAATATGCGCTAAAAAATTTTAATATGCCTCAAAATGCTGGATTGCAATTGATGCAAATGATGAATTAACTACTTTTATTAGAAGTTCAATTGGTGTCGAACTGCAGCTACAGCGGGAGTACATCCTTAGAAATAAAAAAAAAATAATGTTCATTTCTTTTCTTTTGATATTTGAAAATTGCGCCCACTTTAGCTTTGCACCCTGATAAAAATAATGTTTACCTCGAAGTTTTAAAATTTAACCCTTTCGTTCATGAATTTTCATTTTTATAGGTATTCTAAAGCTGAAATTTGATACACCAGCTTTAAATTATTTTTAATAATAATAACTTTAAATTATTTTTATTTATTTGTTTATTTATTTATTTACTAGCTGGAAAGCCTTCCGCGGACGGGTAGCTTGACGCTGGATCTCTTTTCCCGCTACTGGGTGATTCCCGTTTTTCTATATTTTCAAAGTAACGCAAAAAGTTGCTGCTAAACTTGATGTGCCGTGAGGCAATTAAAATTCTAATTTTCTTTAGCCGAACGTTTCAATTTCCATCACTATTGTTAAAAAATAACAAATTTCCCAGATTTTTCCTGACAAAATTTGTAAAATTATAAATCCCCTATCTATCCAGGTATTCTAAAAGAGTGAAAATCCTGCCATATGTACTGGAGGGTGTTCCACACCCCCCAGACCCCCCGGTTTACAATATTGACTTTATATTTTTATATTATTTTTATAATTAACTTTCAAAGTTCAAAGTTTTAATTTTTTCTAACCTAAGGAAGGTTAAACTTCCCTCATTCTGGCTTAAAAATTTAAATTTCCCGGTTTGGATTAATATTGGACAAATATATTTATTTAGTTCTAATCTTAGTTTAATATATTTTTTGGTTGGTAAAAAAATCGACCAACCAGAGTGTTTCTTTCAACCAAAAAATGACACGTTTTTGCAAAAGCAGCAGAACGTGCTGAGATTTTATGTATTAGGATTAGTTACAACTGACGCGCTTGAATGGATTAACAAAATTTTGAAAAATCTTTAATCTGCCCCCTAACATCTGAAGGAATATTTTTGAATTGAAACTTCTTGAGGTTGAGGCTCACTTCGGTTTTTGAATATTTTATTTATTAATTTTTTACTATTCTTGACTGATCAAGTTGAAAATGTTAATCAACAAATATAAAATTTAATAAATAAATTTAAAAAAACAAAAGAAAAACAAAAAATATAAAAAAACATTCGCTTCAAAACGTTTAAAAAAAAATTTTATTATTTAATTTGCCAAATATGCAACATACTATATTTGCCAACATAAGCAAATCATAGATGTTAATAGAAGGCTAGATAACTAACTCGAGCGCAGAAGTGAAGCCTGTCATCTATTGTAAATGTATGCCAATTTGCCTTATCTACAAATGGCCGCCAGTTGACATTGGGGCTTTACTCCTGTTATATTGCATGTATTAGGAGTTGTGTATCTGATAATATCTAGCCTTTAGATAACTAACCCGTGTGTAAATGTAAAACCTGTCATACATCTGTCATATTGTATTACTGATTGTATTACTGAAATGTATTACTGATTTGCCTTTACTACAAATGGCCGCCAGGCTTCACTTCTATTACATTGCATGTATTGGGAGTTGCGTATCTAGCCTTCTAGATTAACATCTATGAAGCAAATAAGCATTTATATAGGCAATAAAGCGACAAATATGCACTGAAACTCAAAATATGCATTTATAGGCAAAATAAAAACTACATAAAACTACTCAAAAAGGCGAAAAAAAAAACTCTGGTTGGTCGATTTTTTTTACCGACCAAAAAATATATTAAACTGAGATTAAGACTAAAAATATTTGTCCAATATTAATCCAAACCAGGAAATTTGAATTTTTAAGCAAAAATTAGGGAAATTTAACTTTCGGCTAGAAAAAATTAAAACTTGGAAAGCACATTTATTTAACTACCTTACTGCTCACCAGTCCCGTAGCCAGAATTTCATTTCAGGGGGGGGGGCACTCGTAAAAAGAATTTTTTTTCCGGGGTTCCCCTTCCGAGAATTTTTCAATTTTTCAAAAATAAAATTATTTTTGCCCGAAAAAATAATTATTTTCCCACTTATAAAATATATCTATTTATCTATATTATTTTCAAAGATTCAAATTTACTTTCAAATTTTTTTTTCTTTTCAACATTTCCGGGGAGGGGGAGCACGTGTCCTAAGGTGCCTCATTCTGGCTACGAGCCTGCTGCTCATGGACTTTCTGTATCACTTTGAAAGTTAATTATAAAAATATAAAGTCAAAATTGTAAACCGGGGGGTCTGGGGGGTGTGGAACACCCTCCCTTACATATCGCAGGATTTCCACTTTTTAGAGTACTTGAAGATAGGGGATTTATAATTTTACAAGTTTCGCCAGGAAAAACCGAGAAATTTGAATTTTTAAGCAAAAATGAGGGAAATTAAACCTTTGGCTAGAGAAAATTAAAGCTTGGGGATACATTTATTTAAGTGCCTTACTGCTCAGAGTTTAGTAGCAACCTTGGGGGGGGGGGAGGCAATTACCTCTTTTCCCCCCTGTAAATACGCCACTGGTATTGAAATGAAACAAGAAATTCTATAAAATACTTAAAGGGGAAAATTTATTTTGTGATTTTTTAAAGTACTAATTCTTATATTTTGTTGTCGGGGTATTTGATAGCTTTTTATTAGAGTAATGAATCGAATCGACGTGACTTGAATAGGAAGCTAGGAGTTGAAATTTGTGCCTATAGAAATTCGAAATCGCTAAGACAAGACGTCATATAATCAAATTTTGAATGAACTCGCTTCTTGGAAAATTATGGTTAAGAAATGAAAAGGGTTGAATGTTATAAGAGATAGGGGTTTAATACTAACTTTAAGACCTCGTTACAAATAGAAATTTGTATAATGCATAGAGTAAGTAAGCGAAATGTAAAATATTAAGTTGCGACATCTGAAAAGGCTTTTGTGTGATAAACTCGGAAAGAAAATTTTGATTGTTAGATTATATAAAGTTTGAAATTGCGTTTAGAAAATAATTTTTAATATCAACTATCTCAAGTTTCAATTTCTTCGGTTATACATATATCTAGATATCTTCTTCGTATATAATAACAAAGTAATGCGACAAGTTTGAGTGAAATGTCGTTGTAATATTACGTTGTTACATTCAGCAATCAAAGTTTGAAATTAGAAATTCTATTCAAATGGAAATAACAAACTCCTTGCTAGCACTTGAAATTCTCAATAATAATTTGTATCCGAAATCCGATGTAGTATAGTTCGCTATTTAACAGTTTGTTAACGTACATCGTTATTATGACTATAATATAATTCAAAATTATTATTATGGAAAAATAAATGGTATATGTTTACTTTTGTAAACTAAACTTTGCTAATTCGGAACCACGTAGCGTGCAAACAAATTACAAAACCTTTTTGGAACTCATCCGTTGATGTTAATACGTAATGGATGCTTCCAATTTTGTTATTTAAATAAATGAAGAGGGTCGATTTTACAATTATTAATGTTCAACTTACTACATAACGCGATTACATTTTTATAACCCATGTTCCATGTTGTTTAATTTTTATCGGGTAGCAAATAGGAAAAATAAATAAGCCGAAGCAGTGCAGTGGCAGCAATGTACCTATATACGAACAGGACAAGCAGAAAATAGTATTTTCGCAGTTATCCAATACCTTTTTTGCTACTGTTCTTCGGGTTATTTAATAAACTGCTGACTTGGTCAGCTGTAACCTCTAGGGGTAGAAAATAATACTCGCAAGTATCTATTCTATATTTTGTGAATTGCGGGACCCCACGTGACTCTTTTATATAATGTCAATTGGCTGTCACAAATACGACTTGTATCATGTAAATTTTCTTTCAACGGGTTCTAAATATTGTTCGCTTTAGGTCGTTCATACAATTCGACTACGACTAGAAAAATGCGTTTTATTATTTTCGATTATGACATCTTCAGGTACGAGTCCTCCAGATGTGATCGAGCTGCTGTGGTACTCGAAGTAGTTTAAAAAATTATGAAAGGTTATTTTGTGTTGATTATTCTCGATCGACAATGGGGAGAGGTGAAGTTCTTAAGGGATGATTCTTCACACTTTTTAAAACGTATCCCGTTTTCCCAGAATACACGTGTAAATGATGTGTAAATAGCGGTCATGGCAGCTTTGATTTGTTACCTATATTTATCAGCTATTGTGCAAACGAAAATATTGATTGCCAGTTATTTCAAACTTCCTGCGTCGAGGATATTTTGTGGCTGATAAATTAGTTTCATTGTGTAAAAATTCCGTTATGATAGCTTCCGAATGTCAAATCACCTTTTAAGGTGACGAGAGCTTCGGTGGCAAAATTGTTCGACTTGATAGTTTTACAATCGTATGTATTAGTATTGAATAATTTGCTGCACGCAAACAATCGGTTGCTGAAAAATTTAAATTATAGTTTATTATAAAATCGAGTTTTAGGAAAAACTTAATTTAAAATTTATTTAAAAAAAAATTAATATTAGTATTTTATTACTATTAAATTGCTAGGTATGCATGTTTTCATATTGAGCGATGGAAAATTTAACAAGAAAATGTTTTAAATATTTAACAATAAATCGGTTCTATTAGAAATTTTCTTCTAATAGGTTGCAAAAATGAGCATTATTTGTGTCTGGAAACTCAATGCATTGATTGTTACATTATAGTAATGGTAATTAGGTTTGCGTGACAATTTTTCCACTTTTCAGCTTTTTTTCTAGCTTCTTCTACTTTTTAAGGATCTTAACAATTGTCGATCATCAATAAATGAAGCAATTGGTATTGAAATAAAATACTTATTTTAAAAGTTACTTACTTGTAATCAATGAGTGGATGGCCGTTTATTTCGAAGAATTATTCGGAACCGTATTCACATGTACATAAAAAAAATCAAAAAAAATCTTCGGCCAACTTGATAGTTAGATTTGGCCTTAATCCACTGATTACAAACATTTCTTATTTAAATTAATAAATCCATAAACAGTTTTTCGTTAGTAGTTCAGAAGCCTGGAAAAATTGACTATTTAAATTTAATTATCATTTCTAAAGTAGACCGGTTAGACTTGAAGTTGTAATAATAGCATTTTTCAAAGATTGTGGTAATATTCGTTTTAGGAATCTCATAATCATTTATCTCAATATTAACAGCTGGGTTAAAGGAATTTACTTTTTTTCAGTTTTTTTTCCAGCATTTTCAGTTCTGATATTTATGAGGTTTGGGTATTCTTAGAAATTATTTTTTTTAGAATCAATAACTGGCTTAACTGGCTAAAGATCAGTAAATTTGTCGTTAAAAATTTATTTTTATGAAACAACACAGTTTCTTCGCTGTATTGATGTTATTAATGTAATATACTGCTATGTAATCTGGGGGGGGGGGGGGGAAGTTATTTAATATTTAGTAACTTTAAAAATATACTTAGTACAGTTAGTATGTACTTTTGAATATACAATAATATCCGTTGTCGCTCTTTCTTGTTTTAACCGTTGGGGGGGTGCTCACTGGTAGTCTTCATTCAAAAAGTCGACCAAATCTTGCATTTGCTTATGTCCGCTATTTTGAATTTTATGAAAAATGTTTTTTCCTGAATAACTTTTCAACTTTAACGAAAAATCGTTAAGACAACAGTTATAGCAAATTCTATATATTAGGAAATATAGGACATTCAATTTCCTATAACTTTGATTTTTGCATTTTTTTTTAAATCGATATTCTTTAAATTAAGCTTAAAAAAGCGACGAAGTAAAACTCTTGCATTATCTCATTTATTTTTAACTTTAGAGCACAAATGAACATAAATGAACTTGTAGAGAATTAAATTTTGAACAATTTTGATTTTTCCTTTTTTTGCTACAGTAAATATTTAAGGTCCTGCGCCAATAGCAAAAAAAATAAAAGCGTCAAAATTTTTTAACAAATTTGTTTGGAAATTTTCCACAAATTTGTTTGAAAAGTTCGCCAAATTTGTTTAAAAATTTCCTACAACTTTGTAGGAAATTTTCTGACAAATTGGTGGGAAATTATAAAAAAATACGAATTGAATTATTGCCGAGACAATTATTGCCGAGATAAAAGATAAAAATGTTTTTGTAGGCAATTTTGAGAGCTTCAAATTTTATCTGTATGAAAAAAAAGCCAAGGACCAAAATTGTTGAAAATTTCATTCTCTACAAGTTTTTTTTTTCAATTATACCCTGAAGTTAAAAATAAATGAATAATAGACGAATTTTACTTCGCCGCTTTTTTCAGGTTTAATTTGAAAAATATCATAATCATAAAAATAAATTTAAAAACCAAAATTGTAGGAAATTTAATTTCTAACAACTTTTATCTTGTCGATTTTTCGTTAAAATTGAAAATGGCCGAGTTATTCAAGAAAAACCATTTTTCATAAAATTCAAAATGGCGGACATAAGCAAATGCAGAATTTGATCGACTTTTTGAATGAAGACTATCAGTAACCCCCCCCCCCCACAAATGAATAAAAGAGAAAGAGCGACAACGGAATTATTATATATTCAGGGGGATTATTTGGACATATATATATACATATAATTGCGAAATTACCGCAATATTGAGCGATGAGACTCTTTTTAATTCAGAAAATTTCAATAATTCAATTCCACTTATAAAATAAATCCAAATCAAAATATAAACCAAATAAATTCCAACCAATGCATGTTTAATTTTCTAATACGAAATGGAAAAGCTAAGTAGAAAGATAACTTGTCCAAACGTCGTGAAGTTCAAATGCAATCTTGCGAATTTTATATTTAATTTGAAAATTTATTTTTTCATTAATCCAAATCAATCTTCCATCAATTTTAATAAATCACAACTCCAAAATCACTTGTCCAAACCCTCAAAACTTCATCCAAAAATGGGAATATCAAATAAAATCACTCACGCAAGTATAAACCAATTTATTCACAAAATCAAAAATCTCAAAACGTATCACAAAAATAATACAGGAGAAAACCTTTCTTCTAACCACTACAGGCTGCTATTTTTGACGAAAGCCTGGGTTTCACCGCTCGTTGGTGGAAAAACCAGCAAATTTTTAGCAAATTATTTATTACAAAAAGAAATCAATTTTATAAGCAAAAATCAAAATGGGGAACCATCAACTATAAAAATTTATGGTTTCCCATGTAGCACAAATGTTGGCGCAACATTGGGCCTATAAATCAATATTGGGCCAATTTATGAATGTGAACATTTTCAAATATTAAAAATCAATATTGGGTTAATATTAAAAATCAGTATTGGGCCAATATTCAAATGTGAACATTTTTCAATATTGGGGCAATATTGGAAAACAATATTCGTCCAATGTTAAAAATCAATATTGGGCCAATATTCAAATATAATTATATTTATTGTAGCACCATGTAGCCCAAATGTTGACGCAACATTGGGCCAATATTGAAAATCAATATTGGTGCAATATTGAAAACCAGTATTGGTCCATTCAAAATCAATATTTGGCAAATTTTGAAAATCAATATTGAACCAATATTCAAATGTAAACATTTTCCAATTTTGGAACTAGTATTGGTCCATTCAAAATCAATATTGGGCAAATATTGAAAATCAATATTGAACCAATATTCAAATGTAAACATTTTCAAATTTTGGTGCAATATTGGTCCAATATTAAAAATCAATATTGGGTTAATTTTAAAAATCAGTATTGGCCCAATAATCAAATGTGAACATTTTCCAATATTGACGCAATATTGAAAAACAATATTCGTTCAATATTAAACATCAATATTGGGCCCTTATTCAAATATAATTATATTTATTGCTTTGAACTTTCTAAATAATACTTATATCCGCTCCGTTCCTTAAAATTGAGATAAGAAAATTTTTTAAATTTTTAATTCAGATGCCCAATAAAACATATTTATAAAATCAGGTTAGATGATATAAGATTTTGGGTTCTATACACCGTAGGTTATGGGCCCAAGCCAAGTAAAGTAGCTTACGTTAAAACTTACTTTTTACAAGTTTAAACAAATATTTTCATATAAATTCACAAATTTATCAAAATTAAACTTTGTAATAAAATTAAAATTAAAATTTTGTTCTTTATTTTCGGGTTGTTAGAGAAATTAATTATTATTTTTGTAGATCTACACATTTTTAATATTATTTATAGTTTTTATTTATTCTACAAAAATATAAAATTATATTGGCAAGCCAGAAATGCTTTTTTTGGAGAGGAGAGGGGAATTTAGAACTTCTACTATGTTAATTAAGTAACTTATTTTTATACAAAAATTGATTACTATATTATCAATCAGTTCTTAAAGTTATGACCCTTGACTAAAAGAGTGAATAAAATGAAGACCAAGGAGCGAATTAAATTGAAAAAAAAGTATGTTATCTATTTATTAGTTTAATGACATTGATCTATTGTAATAGATAATATTATTTATTATGCTGTTTTTAATATTGTTACATTATATATTTTTTCATAAAACAATTATTACATTTTACAAAAATGTTTAAATCTGATAATGTAAATAAGAATATTTTGTACAAAATCTTTTTGTGCGCTAATTTTCACAACGTGTAATTTTAAAAAATCGTTAGAAAGGGTAAATGATGGTTACAAAAATAAAATATATGTTCTAAAATATATTTCTTTTTTGAAACAGCTTAATAAATCATTATGAATACAAATTAGACTAAATAAAAAAAATTATATAAATTATTATTATATTATATAGGTATGAAATAGAGAAAAAAATTGATTAAACTTGTTTAATCATCACCTACCTGTAAAATATCAATTATATTTGTGCAATTTTTTTGGTTATATCACGAGAACCATTAATTTGGTGGAATAAATTATACGCAGTCTTCTGTTTACAAAATTTTGTTTAACGGTCTCGGAATTTATACAAATTATTTTGTAAAAAGAGTAGCTGGGTATAATTTAATAAACTAAATTAATAGTTAGAGTGGTGTATATCAAGATTACTTTTATTATTTTTTTTCGAATTAAAACTAAACAAAACAGATTAAAATGTTTTGTGTATGTTATCATGGTATAACATCTTTCATAATAGCAACATTAAATGTGTTTGTTTTTGTAAAAAGATTACAAGCGCAATATTATTTTAATTAAAATGTATTAACATGAGCCAAATAGGTAAAGTTGTAAGTTATGTTGTCAGGAGCCCACCAAAAAATATTATTCAGTAATAATTTTTAAAATTACATATAATAATTTTTTAATATTATGGCTAGATTTATTTGGTTCTGAAAAATTGCTAATAAAATTTTAATTAAAAATATTGTATTTTTAATTTCATGTAAACAATATTATCAAAACAAAATCACGCATTTCAAATTGAAATTAATATTTTAGGAAATTAAAATTCAATTTTGGGTATAAAAACTATATCATGTTATTTTAATGCCCTTTTAACCCTGGAACTGCACACTGGGGTCTCAGAAACCCTAAGCGTCATATAAATATATTAATGCCACATGTGCTGTAATGATTTTTTTAAAAAATCCATTCTTGTATATTATCAAAGCGAGTTTTAAAGATATTATGACTTTATTGTATACATATTTTGACAAGTTTTAAAATTTAAAATTTAAAAAAATAAAAAGCTGTGTTATGAATGTCAACAGCAAAGTTGAGAAGCTTGGCTAAGAGTAGCCAGCACATTTTTTGGCAAACTAAAATGTGTTTTTGTTTAATGTATACCTTCTCAATAACTTTGTCAATGTATAATTCATTTAATAAATTTACTTTTTTATAATTAATTTCACAACATTTATCCCATTTTTCAAGTTTTTAATAATAATTTGAACAAAAAGGAAGAAAAATAAGTATCTAATATATCATATCATATCATATACAAAAATATTGTTCAACGTGGTTGTTTACTTTAAAATATCATGATAACAATATTGGGGTCTCGAAACCCCAGTGTGCAGGACACGTTACAAAAAATAAGTGTGAAGTTCCAGGGTTAAGAAAATACTTTTAATGGATGTTTTTTAAAGCAGATTTGTTGCGTGTACGCATTTAAAGTTTTTGCATAAGTAAAATAATATTTTTTGGGTGTCTTCCACGCTACGTCTGCGTGATCTCTTACATACGTAATTACTTCATAGTTTATATATTTATAATTAGAAAATTTGAAGTATTTAGTTGTACTTAACATATTATCTATGTAAACGATCTAACTTCAAAAAACTGCGAACAAATGGTTTAATGAAAAGAATAAAGCCCGTAATTACCCCGTTACTCTGACAGCTGTCGCTCAAGTATAACGTGCCTGACTAGTGCTTTAGATCCAGATTGATGAATATTCCGGTCGAGTACAACTCCAACTTTTCTATGGAGCTTTTTAGATTTACATGCAACGATTCAAGTCATTAAACCCTTATGTTTCTTTACTAATAAAAATGGCTGTCAAAACCTATTTGTAGTTCTAACGGTTCGACATTATTTTTTCAACAACTCAAAATTTGATTTGGAGTCGAACGGTTTGCGTCATAAGAGTAATTATTATTGTGAATTCTACTATTTTATTTAAATTTCATCTTTTTAAAACGAAATTAAATTAGCAACCTATAATTTTCTCCTACTGGTAATTCCAAATTCCAATTTAAACATTCATAATAATAAAATTTCATTGTTTATCCATCCGACCAACGCTGGAATTTTTTCGGGAACTACAGATTTTATCTTTCAGGTTTTTACAAATAACGTTAATTGTACAGCATAAAACCGCATTTAATACAAATCTTGATGAAAGGTTAATAATCGTGAGTAAAGTGTTTATTATCCTTTTGTATTACAAACTACAATTAGTAGAGCATGCAAATTGCATATAGATGATCTGACATTACATTTGAACTAACAACTTTAATAATATCGTTTGGTACATTTATATTATTTACGATTGGTTAACTAAACGCACGCTTTTCATTAATTTATTACGAATTTTTTGTTCGATTTTAGATAGATTAAAAAACAATATTTATTAAACATTTTATATTTCAGTAGGGATACAAAAAATGCAATATGGAAATTTTATAATAATATTCTTTATTAATTATAATTAAAAATACATAATTTGTCTGCTTTCTCTTTTCTGCCCTAGAGAGCATTATTTCAACAAAAATATTAAATATTCGATAATATCAAGCTCGGAAATAAAAATCGAGCTTTTTCTAAATCTCTTTTCCTAACTTTTATAAAGTAAAACTGTCGGACAGTCTGTAAATTTTTTTGAAAAGTTGTCTTATCTACTTTAGCCGTTAAATGGTACTAATTCTTAACATTTACTTGATGCTACCATTTTTTCGCATTATTAATTAATCTGTGAGCATTATAATTCAATAGCTTCCCAAATCGGTTTAAAAGTGGTGCAATTTCATAAAGTGCTATATTGTAAAAATTGTATTCAAAGAAATCACTTTCATTACTTATTTCTACATGAGTATGCACATATTATATAAAAGCAAAAGGGATAATTAGTAAAATAAGTAAAATAAAATAATAATTCAGTATTGGAAATATTACTACTTTTTATCTTTTACTTACTATTATTTCTATTTTTCTCATCGGCTTATTTTTCCCAATGCCCATTGCAACTCAAGAATTTACAAGAATGAACTTCATATTAAGACAGATGAGGTTGTTAATTATTGTTGTTAAGAAATATAATTTGTGCAGCTAAACCCAATTCTTGTGATGTGTAGGGGTTTAAACTATAATTTTTTAATATAAATAGTTCTTGAGGAAACATGAGGAACGTCTACTCAGACGGGAGATTAGGTAAGTAAAAAATTGGTAGCTGACGAATCAGTTTGATGCGAAACTTTTAATATTATAATATCCAAAGTGCTAAATGCACTTGAATTTACCTCTAAAACCACTACTATCCACATTTTGTCACCTGCTTATAAATTGTTTCATATTTATTATGTAATTTAAAATTTTAAGTAAATAATGTAAAAGAAGCACTCAAACTTCAGACGCGAGTATGTATTTAAAATCTTCAGTTCATTGAAAAGCGGTTAATTAGTCTGCGTAAATTACCATATAGTGGTACTAAATCTGCTTTCAGGTGCTTTATCATGTTTGGGTATTGCAGAACTACGAAGTGGAGAGAGTGTAAACATGGTAAATCTGTCAAGATAATTAGTAGACCATACGTTATTGTTAAAATACATTTCCTGCGTGTAGTTGGTGAATTTGAGAAGAAATGTATTTGTAAAGTATCGTTTAGATCCACTAAACGTAACGTAAAAATTTAACAGTATACAAAAATATGTGTAAGTTTTGGTATAGGACATCTCGATGCCCTGTTTTGATGTGTAGACACAAAATTTGCATTATAAAATAATTATATATATAAATGCCCAAGCATCAAGTAACACCGCTGTAATAAAATTTAAAATTTTTAAGATTTCGTACTAAAAGTCAATTTTAATATATTAAAAATTACCTTTACTGTTTGTATTTCTTAAAATTATATTATGTTTATTAAGGTTTTGCTTACTCAAACATAATATTTAAAATGGAAATTATGGTCTGTTTTGAGTAATTAATTTTTTTTACTATTAATTTTTTTTTTATTTAAATAAAATTAATATTTTTTGTTTGGTGGTTTCATTTTATAGTTTTCTGCTTTTTTTCTCGAAACCGCGCACTTCATCTTTGTGCACTCGCGAAGCAATGAACCGTTTGACTAAAATTAGAATATATTATTTAAAGCCGATTTTACCCATGCAAAACCAAAACGGCTTTAAACTTAACTTGGATTAATTAATTTAGTTTGAGCTGTCAAGATAATTAATCAAGTGTGAGTTAAACTTGTTTTGTTTCGTCTAGTGAAACTGGGTCTTCAAATATTTTTCAAAAAACAATTATTTTGGCCACTTCAGAATAGTTAACGTAGTTAACGAAATTCCGTCTTAAAATTTTATAAAAAAAAATAAAATTGTTCATTTACTTTTAAGGAAGTATTCATAAATCATAAGGATTACCTCGCTTATGCCGTGTTTTTATTTTATAACATTATTTTTGGGCGTAAATTGCACTCTAAATTAACAGATCTGGAAAACTGGGATTTCTGAGTAGCTTAAAAAAATTCAAAACATCCTTGAAGCTACAATATAAAAAGGATTGGATTATTGTTTTTAAGTTAAATTCGGCTGTAATTAACTATTAAATAAGTTTTTATGTAATATGGGGGGGGGGCCAATATCACGTAACTTTTTTTTCCGCAAGAAACTGTAAAATTGCGAGAGAACTGAGAGAACACGTAATTAATTGACGTCCCTTTAGTAGCTGCACGGCTATTTACGTCAAGTATACACGTACTGTTAACAGAATGAACTATTCATTGACTTTTATGGAACAAAAATCTAAACTGTAAAAACGATTATATCGAAATCAAAAAAAAATTAGGTTGGGCCAGCGTAACCAGCAGTTGAGGGTAAATCTGCTGTAGAAAATCGTAGGAAATATTGAAAAATCCAATGAAATTTTAAGAAATCTCAAGAAATCCGAGGAAATAAAAACTCTGAGGTAGTTAGAAAATTCTAGGAAGTTTTAGGAAATCTAGGAATACTACAGAAAACTTCTCTTTTTTGTTTACTTTGATAGTCTTATAATCTTATTTGTAGATAATTTGAACTACGTCGTAGATCTTCAATCGGATTATGACCCGAACTGATGAAAAAAATTCATTGTAGTCAAGGGCGGTCATGCGCCCAAATTATAGCTTCTTAAACTAATATTGTTATCTGTCTAGCACTGACGCGCTTGAACGGACTAACGAGAAATATATTAATTAAAAAAATAAATAAAATATTCAAAAACCAAAAGTGAGCCTCATCCTCAAAACGTTTCATTTCAAAAATATTCCTTGAGACTTCATACTTCTAAATATTTATTGAATTTTAAAGCGCAATTTTCAAAAATCAAAAAAATAAAACAATATTTTGTTGTTATTACTCATTTATATTATCAGGAGTATTTTATTTCTAAGGATATACTGTCGCTGTAGAATGTACCGGCCCTATATAAATCAAAAATTTAAATAAAGATAGTATAATACCGAGTGTTACAAATATTAACGTAATGCAGGATTCCCACTCGTCTGGAAAACATGGAAAATCTGGAAAAGTCGGGGAATTTAAGATTTCCCTAATTTTGTCAGGAAACGTCAAAGAATTTCTTATTTTTAGAACCAAGTCAGAGAAATTACACTTTCAGTCAACGAAAACAATAAATTTAATTAAAATTTTTTTTAAATTTTTATTAATTAAAAATTAAATTTTTTTAATTAGAAAATAAAAAAAAATTTATTTTTATTTTTATTTTCAAATTAAGTTTTTTTTTGCCTTTTTACCTTAAAATTTATCGAAATGTTAGCGAAAATTGTTATTCTTTTTCAGGGAAAATCTGGAATTATGTTGCAAAAAATTAAAGAAAAACCCTTAAATTGTTGCAAAAACTCAAATTTTTTTTATTTCATTTGCTGAATATGCAAAATATATGCCAACATAAGCAAATAAGCATTTATAGGCAATAAACCGCTAAATATGCGCTTAAACTCAAAATATGCATTTACAGACAAAATAAAAACTACATGAAACGACTCCATGTATCTCTTTTAAAATTTTCACGTGCCTGTCTGTATGCAAAAAGAACATGCAAATGCCTAAAAATCCGATTCCTACATATACCTATCGACTCAGCGGTATCCAAACTACTGGTGTGCGACCATTAATAGTATGTCGAAAAAAAAAGTCCACTGTTTGCACTTAAAAAAATTATGTTCGTGAAAATGGTGGATTATTGTAGCGACAATCTCATTAATCCATTCATGGGTGTCAGTGATAGACAGAAAACGAATAAAATCCGCAATGAACCTATATTTATTTTTCACTGATATGAAAAGTAATATGTAATAATATGTAATATTATGTAATAATAATTTTAATTAATGAAAAGTAAGATGGCCATAGTTTAATCGTTTCATTTTAATGTCATCTTTAAATTCTACTAGAACTTTTATTAAAACTGTAATAACCTGTGGGCGCACTTTGCTTGCTAGACCAGAGTTATCCCGACCAGACATTTTATTTATTATATTTGTTAATTTGATAATTTTGATAATTTATTTCCCGACAATTTTTTGTAAAACAATTTTCATTTCTTAAATTTTGCGAATACGTGATTTTGAGTTTTTTTTCGGCTAATTTTTTTTGTAATCTTAAAATATCAATAAACAAATGGTAAAAAAATTGATAGTGAAAATATTTTTTGTTTCGTTTGTACAGAGCTTCAAGAACTTCCAGAAAATTCATACATGTAGACTGGAATATCCCCTTAACCCATTAACGCCTGCTGATAGATTATAGAGTTACACAAACTGATGGATTACCTATTGCTGTTTTATTGCAACACAACTCAATGGCATATTAATGTTTCTATTTTTGTATCGTTTTCTTTTCTAATCGTAAAAATTCACCTCGAATCGCTTTGATGCATGTAAGCAGTGCCAATTTGAATAAATTGAATGTTAGATGATTTTACTGATGTTTTCTGCTTTGTGAACCTGGAGTCCACATGGTTATATAGTTGTATACGTCTCTAAACATGTATTAAATTTTGTAGTGGTTTTGATAATAAATTTATAAGCAGGCAAATGAAAATCTTATCAAGTTGTTTGTTTTAATAATTTTACACTACTGGTAACATTTCCGTATCGTTAATCTAGTTTATTTATGATTATTATAATAGTGAGTCGTAATTTATATCCATGAATAATGAAGGAAACCCTACGCACTTCATATACATACAATATCATGGTTCGGTGGCCGACAACATCTCAAATTGTGCCGTGTAGAGAGGAAATAGATTAAAATAATCTTGTTCGGCGGCAGACCATAAAACAAATTATCGTTAAGCGCTCCAAAATCCTAAAACTACAATTAAAATGGTTTTTGTTACAATCGGTCGCAGGTACACACACTCATGCACACACATCATACGCATTTATTCAGATTTAATTATGGCCATTAAAACTTAAAACTGTTCAACATACACTGGGTAGGCACAATAAGCAATTTTTGTTATATTATTTGATCCAGGGCAAACACGTGCCTTTGAGATTCGACTTCCCCATTTCACAGTAAAGCATGAAATCGAAAAAATTCTAAGTCATTGCTCAAGTTCAAAAAAGTTAAACAGTGGATAAGATAATAAATTACAGGCTACTTACAAAAAATTCTTCTAATATTTTACTCAACAAAAGTGAGCTAGTGGTCGATTTTTATAGTAGGTGAAGGTCGCCGAAGCGAACTCTTAGGTAGTTGGAAATTTATTAAAAATTAAAGCGTGTGGTATGCTTGAAAAAGTCGTCAGTAATGCCAACTTCTGAAAAAATTTGATTTTTGACGGACTAGGATAATTTGAAATAATTGTTTTATTAAATTTTAAAATGTTAACCCTACCAGAGGTCACACGCACATTTTTTTAATGGTCTTAATGGGATTAGATCCAAGTTTATACTTTGAGTTCGTGGCATGAAGCAATAAATTATAATATAATTAATCATAGGTATTCCCTAATTAATCTAAAAAGATTGTAGCCGTCGTTAATAATGTCACGAAATTAAAAAATAATAATTTATACTTACTTGCTTATTAAAACGTATGGAAATACTCTTAAATTACAGACAGATTAGGAATCTTATTTCTTATAAGACAAACAACCGAAACGAAACAAATAAGACAAATTGTTTAATTTTTCGAATATTTTATTACCACTTTATGAGCGTTTCTAACGGACAAGAGTCTACAAATTAACCCAAATTTGTTTTGGTCGTTAAACAATAATTAGTAAAAATTACTTGCCATTGTTTTTGACTTTTGGTAAAAATTTTTGTCATTTTCATTAATTTTGTATTGTTTCAGGTAGTTAATTACCTATCACTTGTAAGGAACTTTTAACAAATTGCCATTTAATTACGGAAATCCTTTAATTTTACAAAAATTATCATAACTACGAAATATTTTCGTTATTCTATTAAATCTTTGGCTTGGGCTAACCGGAGAGAATTTTATACCTGGTTCATTTTTTAAAATCATTGTTACTTTTCTGGCCTTGAATTTAATGTCAGGCCGGAGCTGAGGTAATTTTATAATCACGTTTTATGATAGAAACTAAAAACCACTCACATTAATTTAGATAAAAAGTGTAAAATGTAACACATAAACTTTCCGGATCGCCAGATTTAATTAGATAAAAGTGATTTTACGTAATTTTAAAATAAAGCTGTGTTAAGGTGGACAATTCCGGCCTACCTTCATTCTTTATCGTCAGATGGCAAACAGCGTTGGTCAAGGTTTGTAACCCGGACTCATTCTCTCATACAGGATCTGCTTCTACAAGTATTCTTAGCAACCGCATCATCACCTCTACACTGAAATATTTGTTAGAGATCATACTGGTCTGTACGTTTTAGTTAGCAGGCAAGAGTTGGTACTAATCCAATTGAAAACTGAAAAAAAATTATTTATTTTGCATTGAACATTTGAAAAACTGAAAATTGAAGAAAATGAATTAGGGTAAAATTCAGACTTTAAAGGATTTTCCAAATTTCCCTATTTTTAACTTAACTTAATATAACTATCGCAGAGAAACAATAAAACCAAAAATCAAGTTTATATTTGTATCGTATTTCGTAATTAATTAACTGTAATACCAGAACATATTTTTTTAATGTTATAGGCTGGTTTTGAAACTTATGGAATTTTAGAAGTGTTAACAATAAATGAGTTATTATTACGAGATTACGACACATTTATAATACAATTTAATACCATTTAACATTTATGTGTCGTACGTAGTTAGTATACCTGCCTGATTTGTTGTCAAAACTTTTAAGATTCATTTTAAAAATTCATTGAGCTTTTAGTAAGCTAAAATCAGCTTAAGTTCTTATTGTAAAACAGGCTCTTAAGGAGTTAAAACTTATTTGCAAAATTAAACATCACATGTTGGGAAAACTCATCACTTGGCAATTCAAATTCATAATCTTGGAAAGTTGTATTTTGGTATATAGGGTGTACATTTGAAAACAATCCACCTTGAATTTTTTGTAAACTACACGAAATACCGACTATAGATCGACTTCTATTTGCTTGTACATAAATATATCCTATGGCGAAGGCGCTGCTTCTGTGGTAATCTATTATTATATCTGTGATTTATTTAATTATTAAGGACTAAAAATTAATAACAATAAATAGTTACACTAAGATTTACCCTAATACTAATACACAGTACATTTAATAATAATCACTTAAAACAATAAGTCTATACTTAATTAAACAAAGTCACTGTATTTATTAATCCCTCTACTATTTATTTACATGATATTTATGTTAACACTTGTAAGTCAGAACTAGAGCTCTCACCCAAATGCATCTTTCTAAAAACTTCCAGAAACTTCTATATACTTCCAGAAAGATTCCAGAAAAAATGTACAAAGGTTATCATATACAAGTCATTATGCATGAGTCATCATGCATGAGTAATCACGGATGAGTCATCAAATATAATTAACAATAGTGTCTCGTAGACAAGAATTGTTGAAAACCATGAAACGAATGGGAATTCCGACCAAATTAGGATAGGATAAAACTAGGATAAACAGATAACTTTGAAATAAACTGTGGAGTAAGACAAGGCAATACTCTGATCAGCGATATGTAAATTCTGAATTTCGTTTCTGTAGCTATTGCATAATAATTACTGGCTTGTATTTTCGCTAGCACTTCGGTTCTGTCTGTTTTCCTATTTTCTTTGCTGTAGTTTTTAGAATCTTGAGTAAGTTTGCTATATTCGTACGCTTTTCTGTTCTAGAGATCATAAAATCGTTCGTGTATGCAGTGCCGGATGACGCTATTCCATCGCCGGGTGCAGATTAGGTAAATGGCGCCTAATAGTCGGTTAAATTCATACCAAATGATCCCCAACCAAATGATCCTGGCACAAATCCTGAAATAAAAAAAATGTATTTCAAAATTAATTTAAAAATAATCATTATTCACTTTGGGGATTATTTCGATTTCTGGGGGGGGGGGGGTTTGCCCGATATTATGAATCTAAGATTTGTATGTGTTACGGTCAATGTTGACAATTCGGCCATTAACGTCAATGGCCCGACAATAACGTCAATGCCCAGCTTAGTTGGGCATTAACGTCATTGACCGGCCAGTGTCGTCATTGACCGGCCAGTGACGTCAATGACCATGCATTTTGGGCAATGTTGACATTTAAAATTGTATATGTGGTATTTACATCATTGCCCGGGCAATGACGTTAATGTCCAATACAAGGTGGACAATGATGATATTACAATTCTACAGATTCTGTATTCTATCACTCTTTCGGTTTCGCCTGGCGTAAATACAACAAATCATTGATCTACCGTAAAATGAATTAATTAAATTTAATTAATTTTTCCTCCTGGTCGCTTTGGCTGACGGAAACACGACAAATTATGGATCCACCCTAAAATGATCGTTTGTCTAAATTAAATAAAAATCTTTGTACACTTATGAAGCCTAGAAAAGGGCCGAGTTATTGTCATTTACACGGAAAAATGCGTACACAAAAAATAATTGTCCCTAGTTGAAGTTATCGCCCATATTGCTGTTCTTTATAGTAATTATTCTATAATATCATCATTGTCCAATGCATTTTGTCCATTAACGTTATTGACCGGCCAAAGACGTAAATATTTCAATCATATGAAAATATTTACATGATTGCCTACCGTTAATGGGCGTTGACGTCAATGGCCGGTCAATGACGTTAATGGCCAGCGTAAATGGGCATTGACGTCATTGTCCGGCCATTAACGTCAATGCCTAATTTACGTCATAGACCGTAACATATGCATGATTTGTGATTAATTTTATTAGATAGCAGCCTTTCTCTCTTTCAGAATCAATACATTTATATGTTATGTGGTAATATACAATCAGTTGAATACTGGGGTACTCGGTACCACTTAGTGCGTATTGCCTAAATCAACAAATGTACTTATTCTCAAAAAGTCTCTTATTAAGTACGAGTAGCTAAGATCAATCACAGAACATATACACAAGTTTTCAGTTCTTGAAACCGGGGGGTCTGGGGGGTGTGGAACACCCTCCAGTACACCTAAACAAAATTTGTCCCAGAATCTAGCTTTCCATAGATTTTTCCAAATGTCTTTTGTAACCTAGTTTCAGTAATACCCAGTGGAATCACAACTTTGTTGAAAATATTTGGAATATGTTCGGTAGAATGTACACCTATTTGTGCTTTTAACACATTTACAGGTGTACTGGAGGGTGTTCCACACCCCCCAGACCCCCCGGTTGTAAAAACTGAAAGCTTGCATATTGTACATGTTCTGTGTGATGGCTGTTATTTTTCGCTGAAATAAACAGCAAAAATAAGTGAAAAAAATTAAGCAAAAAAACGGAAAATTCTATCATTTTTAATGATTTTTTAAATAATTTCAGGAGATAAATCTTCTCCCAAATCAACTTTCTTGTTACAAATATTAACTTTTCACCTCTTTAGTTTACCAGAAGAAATGTAAAGGCTACAATAGTTGTTAATAAAAATAGATAGGGGGGGGGGAACATCCCCAAAAGCGGTGGATGATGGGGGAAATCGGAGGTCATATTCGGATTCAGCAGGTTAATTTACATAAGAATCAGGAGAAATAGTATCAGGGCTTGAAAAAGAAACTATTTGCAGATCTGTTATAATTAGAGGATGCCCATTAATTACGTGACCGTTTAGGGGTGGATGGGGTCAAGCCGAATTTCACGTGGGGGAGTCTCGGAAAGTATTGTAATCCACTCAAAAATCAAAAATCGAAATTTTGGTATTAAAATGTTTCTTATCATGTCCTGATAGGTTTTTGATGAATTTTAGTCGATGTTCGTGTGTGGTTAGGACATGAAAAGAAATAGTATCAATTGCACAGGTTAAACTACGCAACCAAATGTCAAAAAATTTGGCATAGATGTACATCATAGTTAAACTTAGAGGGCAGCTGAAAATGGTGAAAATTCGTTGAAAATTTCGGAAATGATAAAGAAAATAAAAACAGTTCAAGTGTCAATTACTTTTGGACCACCATTTGTTATACCCAAATTATTTAATCGTACCGTGTCGCATCTCTTTCTAAAGCACGTATAACGAGTTAGACGGAATGCGAGTTCCGTCGCAACTCAATTCCAAAAATCTTCTGAAATAAATTGAAGTTTGATATTTATGAGTTTGACATTTGAATTTTGACATGTTTTGGGTTTTACGCCCCGCGTCCAGCGTAGCGCTATTTTTGAGCCCTGCAGATGCAACCTGTCGCTTCCTTGAGGTCTTCCGAGTCGAACCGTACCCGGCAAAAGGGTACGGGGACGAAAAATTACCTAAAAGAAGTAAATCTGCACCTTTAATTTAACGGGTTTTCAAATTTTTGAACTATTTGACTTTTGATGCGAACTGTATAGCTTCTTCGCGGTCTTCCTCGTCGAATGGAACCCGGAAAAAGGAGGTTGAACGATAATTTTTATACCCAAATTTAATGAGTAAAGTTATGCAATGTTACATAGCCAATTTTTTCTCATGAAACTGTAAAATTGCGAGAAAACTGGGTTAAATTAAGTAAAATAAACAATTTCACGTGATATTAGAAGGGGGGAGAGAGGGTTAAACCAAATCTTGCGACATCTCACTAGGGGCGGGTCCAAAAATTGCATCACGTAATTAATGGCCCCGCTACTTATTTTACTTTACAGAATTTTGGACAACATGAGTCAAGTTGGTTAAATAGGATAAAATTAACAATACTTTTACTGCCGGCGACGATGGTATTAAAAGTTAAGCAAATATATGACATAAAACATTTCATGTAAAAATCCAGATTGATTGACAAAACTTCTAAAAAATCTCACAAAAATTAAAGAGACTTCGAGCACTTACATATACTAACATTCCACAATGACTTATTTCTGGGGTTGAGATTAATTTACCGCTACTCACGCAATCAACACAAAAGCCTCCGAGCAATCTTTTGCATCCCCTCTATGTCTCAAATCGCAACCTGAATTCATCGAAGAATTGATTTTAAATCAGGTCAAAAATCTCCACGAGAAAATAGTGTTATTGCGAACCTCTTAATCAAGCAAATAGCCCAATTAAACTACCCAAATTACTTCATCAAATATCGAAGGCCTAAAACCATTTTAAAACTTCAAACCACTGATTTTCTGATTTTCAATTATTTTTGGATTTTTTTAGATTGAAAAAATTATTTTTAAATTAAATAAATAATTGTAAGTAAACACTCTTTTGCCGGTTCATGCACTATTCCGTGCACATCATTAGAGCCAGGGCTTATGTCAATTTGGAATATACACAATTTCGAGAAATAATATTTATCAGTAAAAACGACTAGTCGTGTAATTAAAATTCAAAAAATCAATAGTTAAAATAAATAATTTGCCATTTTAAATTAATTAAATTTCTCAATTTCGTTTTATTTCTTTTATTTTTTAAAATTCAAAACTTAAAAATTATCATCAACAGCTAGCAAATGATTCCATTTGAACGAAGTGGAATGCAGGATAGAAGTAACGAAAACCTTTATATTTATTTCAGGACCTACGTTGCTTCGTCGAACATAATCAAAATTTCAATAGCTACCAAAACGTGGACGTTACCTTTTAACGGATGATATAACACTTCCAAAACGGAATTATGTTAACGTTTTCGTGAATTAAAAATTGAAACATTTTAATACCCCAGCAAATTTCAGTTGGTGGTCTTTCAAAAAGAAAACTTTGTTGAATTAAGTATTAGTGGCTCGTAATAATGGGTATTTACCTATTTACTCTCGTTGGAATACCTGTTGAGTTATTGTGTTTTAACACATCGTATCGGTCTAGTTTCACATTTCTACACTGTAAAAATGAAGGGAAAAAATGTGGTGAGTTTAACGATTGCAATAGTTTGGTTAAACCGTTTACCTTCCAATCTATGGCCCGATTTACACGATAATTAACGTCAGGTTTAGTATGCAGATTTTACGTTTAAAATCGTAAAATTTGATACCCACGCAATATAGATTAGTGTGTAGGTCAAACTAACCGGTCGCAGGGGTAACTTGTCAAACAATCACGAACGCACAAGAGAGCCAAACAAGTTTTCGGTATAACGGGATGAATCTCGCCCAAAATATTGCATTGGGCGGGTAGCTTCTTAAAGATGTGACATTTAAAACTTAAAAAGACATCGTAAATATAACCGGATCGTACGAGCTAACGAATTGTACGTCTACTTGAACTATAAAGTTCAAGCTTTTCAGAAGCTTTGGGTTACAATCGTATGATATGTATTGCGGATAATTCTAATCGAGAAAAGAATAAGGCGAAACACACCTATTCCTATTAATTAATCATTCTCGAGTAGTTAAATCTCCGAGTGGATGATAAATGAGACGATTATAAGCAAACGTTCTGAGAAGTTGTTGGTGGTCCAAGAGGTAGTAACGAAGAATTTTAAAATAAATATATAATCGAGCGTTTTTACGAGGAGAATATATTGAATGGCAAACAGCAGGGTTGTCTTGTAGTAGAAAAATGCAGGCCAAATGGTTTCTTACAGCTGATGGAACAGCTGATGGCATGCATGGGGTTTAAGAAAATATAATTGCGTGACGTCACGAACTGGGTACTGTGTGTATTTCCTGTCACCTGGACGAGCCCATTCTTGATTTTGACGATTTCCAAAACGGCACTCAAAAGATTTTTATCGCAACTCAGCGACTTACAATCTCGTCGGTCCATTCATTATTCAAATGGACCTACTTAGTAGAAAAAAAAACTGTAGTGGCTTAATGGTATTACACGCCATTTTCTTGTATGCATAAGTTTGCATAAATAATTCCAGGATGTCACTTTAGCATATATGAATTTTTTTAAATGGGATTTTTATGTTGCCGAGTATAACTTCCTCTTCGTAACTTTTAGGTGTAAGTCTATAATGTAATCTAACCGTTTAAGCTTGTTGATCGTTAATTTGAGCTAGAGGAGATGTTCCGAGCTGAATCCTAATAAATGGACGGAAAGTTTGTAGGAAATTATGGAGCGGATTAAATTGGGTGGGTATTAGTTATTTAGAATATATATTGAACTAAAATAGTAATCTAAGTTGCGCGGGTCACGTGACCTAAAACACTGGAAGGCAATCTGCCGGATCCGGCCCCGGGATTTATGCCCGACCGGAAGCGGGTGCGTTTAGGAATTCCGCCCGATGATTTGCGGCCGGTGTGTGACCGCTCCTACTCCCCGGCCACCCTTTAAACATTACAAAGCTCGACGGGATGTCAGAACTGCCCCTGGCGCTTTTTTGCGTGTGTGTTTTTGCGGATCGCTTTTAGGGGATGTGTATATATTTATTAACTCCGGCAGCTTCGATATAAATCAACATTTTTGTGCTTCGCTAAAGTGTGTGTAAAGATAAGGTGTTGATTTATTGGTCGATTTGCTACGTTGTTTTTTTATGTAGTGGTATCAGTGTATATCACGAGCTCTAGGGTATTTCATTTATCTCACTAAGTTTTTCTCTCCTCCTCCGAAAACTTGTGAAGTATAAACATAAATAAGATGAAATGTGTTTCTCTTGATCAACGATAAACGCAATATTCGTGACCATTATATCTTAATACAAACCTGCCCTACATAGCTTACGCGATAATCTGATAATAATTTAGTTAGGATAAACAAACTAAAATGTTGCGGGCCAACAACTAAAACCCGCCATAACTTTCAGATTAAATCTGAATTTTTGGCTAATTTATTTATTCGCCATTTACGCGAGCTCTTGTAAATTTGTTACAATTCTTTTAATCACTGCGGTTGCGTGTCTGATGCAACCATTTTATGGAGGCCCCGAGGCTTCCGCTACCCAGATGGCTCGACGAAGCTCTCATTTCAGCAATTACCAACCGCAAATAACAAACCTCCCTTCGGGCCGTTTTCTCTACCTCCCATATGTCACTGAATGCACTAATTTCTACTAAACTTGTAGAACGAAGCAGCTTCTCTCGCAAGGGTAAAGCACCCTTTAAAATATTCATCAGTTTGTAACCGAACGCCTAACTTAATTTTTGGATTTTATGGTTGCAGTAATTCAACATTGTTGCTAAAATAAATTATAATTAACTGCATAAAAATTGGCGAAAAACGACGCCCTCTCTAATTGGCAAAGTTAAAAAAAGACGCGAAAGTGATCCTCGAGAACCGAAAGTTATCTAATCGATTGGTTGGGGTGTGCAATAAACATTTTGGGCACCTGCCCTTTTTTTTCGTTATTTGTGCGTCTATGAAAATTGATTATAGAAATTAGGTGAGGTGAAGGTATGTTGTTTATTCATCAGGTGAATTGTATATAGCCATTCAAGCAGCTGATCGAAGATGGACAGGTGAATTCCGAGTTATTTCCAGATACCTATGAGGTTGTCCTTTTAGACATGTGCAGCTCAATAGTTCAAGGTGCTAATTTTGATAATGTGAGTAATTTATATGTGTCGGTCACGCTCGCATTTTACACATGTTCTCTCAATTAGCACCGAAAATGCCCCAAATTATCTCACGTTAATAATCTTTAAAATTCAAAACGGGTAGTCCATATGAGTTATGGTAATTGGTAAATTTCATGATCGAAGTATAAGAAGATGCTTGTTACTTTCCAAGAGAAGCAGGTGGCAGAAACAGTAAGCCGTTGCAGCACGTGGCATTCCTCGACCGCCTGCGATCAGACATTAGCATATCAATTAATGGACCTGCCGAACAGCCTCCTCAAGCTAGTCTCGCTGTTTACATCTATTATGGCCAACTTTAGTTGTTACATTAGTGATTTAATTAAAACTGTTAGAACGTCTGGAAACTAAAAGTAATTAATAATTAACACATACCATTTAACAAAAATTTGCTCTTAAAAATCGTCGAGATTAATTTAAAAACCATAATGTACGTTTTTAACTTTTTATCCTTTAAAACAAATCCATTAAGTCAGTGGATGTTAATAGTTAATGCCACCACTTTCTAATGAAATTTTAATTCTTTTGGTTTTTGTCGTGTTGTGTAATTACAGTTAATAAATTACTCATAAGGCATGGTTTTAAAATAAAATCACGGCTTTACATAAATAATAAGGTTGCATTTACTGATAAACTCAAATAGCTTTTAGAGAAATAAATTTATCAAAATGGGTGCACAGCTTTATAAAAGTATTTAGTCTCTCAAAAGTAGCTACTATTAAAAAAGCTTACGTTTTAATTATTTTCTCTCTTTTTCACACGCTAATTTAAATATGTGGGGTGGAAAGCGTTTGCTGAAATTGTAAAATATTTACAGAAAAAGAAAATATCTACTTCCATTTAACAAGCAGCCTAGCAGAAATGTCACATGGATTGCGCTAGGATGAACGGCAAAATTAGTGAATTTCTAAAATATGTACATAATATATTATGTTACTTTGTTATTCGTCTACCATGACAACTAAACATAGATTTTTGTTAGCCTTACCTGGGCTGTACAATTTGTTCACTTCGCCAGGTATAAAATAGAGGAAAATCTTGTTTATTTACAATCAGTGAATATTACAAATTAAATAATAATTTTATTAAATTCGTTTTTATTTAATTAAAATTCTTTTTTATCTAGTAGGTATCTCAGGTCGAAAAGTAAACACTTTCCGCCCGGTAGGTTAGGAAGTAAAACAAAATAGCTTTCTAATTAGTTGGTAGGTAAAAGTTCTTGCAACTTATTAAAATTCAGGAATAAAAGATCTTTTCACCAAAAATTCCAAATTTTCAAAAACAATAAATTTATTTATTAGACTGCAATTTTAAGAATTTTAATGCAGAAAATAAATGTTTTTTTATTTATATTATTAAACTAAGTAAAGCATAATATAAAAACCTTCTTCCTTATGCATCAGCTAATTTATTAGCAATAAAACTTAAAACTAGAAAATTTACAATAAACATAATTAACCACAGTAATAAATATTGAGGACGGTTACGGTCTGATGCTTAAGTGCGTCGACTACTAAGCAGAGAACCCTGGTTTGAGCTCGAGAAAAAATATTAGAATTTGTTTTTAAATATTGAGGGTATATTTGAAGGGGAACAGAAAAATCACTGAGCGTTGTATACATAAAATTTAAATTTTACTACTTATCTATTTAATCTCTTCCAATTTTAAAGGTTTCCAATCTTCTTTACACACAGGGTGGATTTTTTAAAGCGTCAGATTAAAATTCGATTGATTGGACGAACTATACCAGTCGAAATCTCATTGATCCAAGTAAAACTTCAGACAAATTCTTATTCAGAAAAAGCTCTATTTGAAATTAAAATTACCAATTTGCAACAAATTCAGTGGCCGATGGTGACTTTTTGGGCCCGATGCTAATTACATTTTAGAGGCCTCTGGTAGGATATTATTGAGGGGGAAGGGGTTGTCGTTTATCTAATATAAAAATAATGGTATATAATAGGTAAGAAAAAAATATGTTATTATTAATTAAAAAAATGAATAAAACAAAACAAAAAGAAATATATAATTTTAAAAGTATAAAAAATATATTGTTACGAAAAACGTCCGACACTTTGACTGAATCGGGGGTTTATGAGCTCACTTGCAAATGCTCTCAAAAATATATCGGTTATACAGGTAGATGTTTCCAAATGCGATTTAACGAATATACCGCGCGATCACACAGACTTGCAGACGGAAAATTGCATTAGACACTAATTGACATCAATTAGACATTAATTAGATCTATTAGACATTAATCATAAACAGGGAGGATACGAAATTTTACATGGAAAAGCAAAAAGTAAAAAACAAGAATTGTTTGAAGCTATCGAAATCAATAAATTAAAGCAATTAAACATCTTTAAAATGTAATTAACTTCCCCCTTTTAGTTCAACATATAAGAGCACTTATTCTTTATATCTCTACCCTTTCCTAAAAACTCCCTTACTTTTTCAAAAATACCTGTTCCCACCACCACCCATCTCGAACAACATTTAAACGGATTCTCTTTAATTTTCATTCTAGTTCATTTACTGATGATGCCATAGTATGATGAAAACGTATGCGATATTGTATACTTACAGTGTATTTTATTTTGTGATATCTTAAAAATTTTGTTTGGATTTTCTAAAATATTGATAAGGCTAATATCGAGTTACACTACCTAAACCACGTATCAATCGATTATTTTATAGATTATTATCTAAAAAACAAAACAAAGACAACCGAAGCTCATAAAAAAAGAAATAAACTCAATTCTAAAAAATAATGAGTAAGGTCTTGGGGGCTTTTCTGGAGCTCTCAAAAATTATAATTTGAGTTTGCTTTTATGTTATTTGAAAAGAGTAGATAATAAACAAAACTAAAATCTATAAAATAATAAGTAGGGTCTTGGGGGCCCCTCAATGATCGGCGTCCGATGCTTCAGCATCTTAAATTTGAAGAGATTGTTTGCAGTAGCAATAAGTACACCAGCTACTAGCAGTGCTGGTGCAAGAGTATCTAGCTAGGGCCCGTAAGCCAAAAAATATACAAAACGGACGTCTAAAAAACAATGTATTAATTTTGAATTGCGTATATTATTTAAAAATCTTTTTTTTGGAATTTACTAGCCTTTATGGTCCCGGGCTCCTAAGCATTGCTTACATTCGCTTATCTATATCACCGCCACCGCAATGGGCCCGATTTAGTGGCCTTCCTACCTAAAATTCAGAATTTAGATGAGTGCACTGGGAGGTATTCCATACCCCCCAGACCAAAATTTACAAAATTAAAACAAAATATAAATTCTTTTAAACAAAAGTATAAAAATTTATAATATTTTTAAGTGTATATAACCATCAAAGGTTTAGAATTAAATCTATCAAATTCATCGTAAATCAGAGTATCAAAATTTCTGTGGTCTCTGGGTAAAACGGCTTAAGTCACTTTTTGGCGATTTTGAGTTTATTGAACCATCAGATGCAGAAAGTTGATATCAATGTTTTGGAAAAATTAAAGTCATTCGGCCTATGAATAACGAGATATTGAGAAGAGCAAAAAAAATTTAGTACAGTTGTTAATGAGGCATGTGGCTACAAATGTGGCCATATCTCAAAACTTCATTTTTGGACTTAAGTCGTTTTACCCAGAGACCACAGATTTAATAAAACCCAAACAATCGTTTACAAATTCCAATTCCAATAACCCCAACAAGTGTTCCAATCATTAAGGGATGTTTCCGACTTACGATTTTCTTTTCACATCCATCTAAAATGGACTTGAGGGTCCACATTTCTGGAATCCCTTTAAATATTCTCCTAATTTTTATCGAAATTTCCAAAATCTTCTTTAAATTTTCCTGAAATATCACGATATTTGAAAAAAAAAAATTGAAAAATTCGAAGATTAGATGTTTTTTAGTTTGCATATCAATGCATATTATTTTATCTATTTTTATCAATTTTAGTGCATATTTTAACGAAATTCGGTGCATATATATGGGCACATTTTCAAGTATTTTGGAGCATGTAAATCCGAGCTCTATTAATCCTGCTTTCTTATAGGAGTGTTTCCTACAGACTGATCAACTTCAATTGATCAACATCAATTGACTCTGGATTAACATTTACCTAACGTTTAACTAGCCCTTAGTGTTGGTACAGATAATTTCGCTAAGCTAAAGATATGTTTACTAAGCTGAGGCTGGGGCTCTGCGACTGAAGTCGCAGTGACTGTTCTCCATGCTTTCTTATGGGAGTGTTACCTTAGAGTCGCCTGCAAAGATCGCATTTTAAGAAAACACTTCCATAGGAAAGCATTCACTGCGACTTCAGTCGCAGAACCCCAGCCGCAGCTTAGTAAACATACATATCTTTAGTTGAGCGAAATTATCTGCACAAATAAACACTAAGGGCTAGTTAAACGGTAGCTAAAAGTTAATCCAGAGTCAATCAGAGTCAATCATGCTTTCTTATGGGAGTGTTTCCTCTCCCATAAGAAAGCATGATTAATATGAAAGCATGAAAGATATGAATCTTTAGCTGCGGCTGAACAGCAAAAATGGCCAAAATATGCACAAATATGCATTATTTACTCAAATATGCACCAAAGGTTGAAAATATGCAAAACTTTATGTGCGTGAAGTTAGCCCCCCCCCCTTTTGTCAAAAACTAAAATGTTTTTTTTTGTATTGTGTTGTAATCAGTTTGTATTGTTTGTATTGTAAATCTTTTTTTCATTTCGCGAAGGATAAAATTATAAATCGCGAAAAACCATTTTATGCGCTGGCCCCCCTTTTTTGAAAATTTTGAAATATTTTGTTTGTATTGTGTTGTATTCAATTTGTATTGTTATTATTGCTAAAATTTCAAGTTCTAAATTTAACATTAGTCGCGTAAATCGCGAAACAAAATTTCGCCCTGGCCCCCTATTTTCGAAAATTTTGAAATTTTTTTTTGTATTGTATTGTATTCAATTTGTACTGTATATATTGTTAAAAATTAAAGTTTTAAGTTTAATATTAACCGCGTGAATCACAAAACAAAATTTAGCTCTGGCCCACTGCCTAAGCTGACTCAAAGTTTCTAAATTATTTTTGTATTTGTATGCAATTTGTTTTGTGTTGCAATGCAATTTGTATCGAAAAAATGAAATCCTCCTCTCTGGCCGTACAATCATTATTTTGTAAAATTATATATTTCATAACTTTTTAAATCTTTATCAAAAATTATATTTCCGTGCCGAAACGTCCGCGTCGAAACGTCCGTCCCGAGAAGTCCCTATACCCAAGAGTTTCAAATTAGTGGGAGAATACAGCAACACTTCTTCTTTTTCAAGTGCCATACACTATGCAGTGCGTAGAGGTTCCCAATTAGTTTTGGCCGCGGAACCCTTGGGCGAAGTAAAAAATTTGGCAAAATTTATTTTTCGCCATTTTGAAATTCGTTTTGGCGGAACCCTTTGATGTTTTCGCGGACTCCTAAGGGTTCCGCGGAACCCCATTTGGAAACCGCTGCCCTAGAGTCCCCTGCAAAATTCTAACGAAACACTCCCATAAGAAAACATGAAGAGCAGTCACTGCGACTTCAGTCGCAGAACCCCAGCCGCAGCTAAGGAATCACACCTTTAGCTGGTCATCTTAAGGTTCCTTAGCTGCGGCTGGAGCTCTGCAACTGCAGTCGCAGTGACTGCTCTCTACACTTCCTTATGATACAATCGCATTCTAAGGAAACACTCCCATAAGAAAGCATTGTTGATATAAAAGTATGAAAAATATGAATCTTTAGCTGCAGCCGGGACTCTGCGACTGAAGTTTTTTGCTTTTTTATGAGACTGTTACCTTAGAGTCCCCTGCAAAGATCGCATTCTAAGAAAACATTCCTATAAGAAAGCATGAAAAACAGTCACTGCGACTTCAGTCGCAGAGCCCCAGCCGCAGCTGAGGAATCACACCTTTAGCTGGGCGAAATTTTCTTCACCAACACTACGGGCTAGTTAAATGTTATGTAAAAGCCGCAGTTAAAAAATCACACCTTAAGCTGGTCATCTTAATGGTTCCTTAGCTACGCCTGGAGCTCTGCGACTGCAGTCGCAGGGACTGCTCTCTACGCTTTCTTAGAATGATACAATCACATTCTAAGAAAACACTCTCATACGAAAGCATGATTGATATAAAAGAATGAAAGATATGAATCTTTAGCTGCGGCTGGGGCTCTGCGACTAAAGTCGCAGTGGATGCTCTCCATGCTTTTATATAACGCAGTTACCTTAGAGCAGCGGTTCCCAATTAGTTTTGGCCGCGGAACCTTTGGGTGAAGTAAAAAATTTTGCAAAATTTATTTTTCGCCATTTTGAAAGTCTTTTTGGCGGAACCCTTGGATTTTTTCGCGGAACCCCATTTGGGAACCGCTGACGTAGCTTCATTGTTGTAATAGTCAACAATTTAATATTTATAATACAAGTTACATTGCAACACAATACAAATTGCATACAAATACAAAAATAATTTTGAAATTTTGAGTCAGCTAAGCAGCGGGTCAGAGCAAAATTTTGATTTGCGATTTACGCGGTTATTACTAAACTTAAGACTTTAATTTTTAACAATACAAACAATACAAATTGAATATAACACAATACCAAAAAGAAATTTCAAAATTTTCGAAATTATTGAAAAACTTATTGAAAATTTGAAAAAAAGATGAAAAATTCGAAAATTACATAATTTTTAGTTTCCATATCAATGCATAGTTTATCTATTTTTATCAATTTTAGTGCATATTTTGAGGAAATTCGGTGCATATATATATATATACGCATATTTAGAAGTATTTTGGTGCATATAAATCCGAGCTCTACTTATCAGAATCACTTATTTATTTTCAAATATTTCTTTTTTGAAATAAAACTTTTTCTCTTCCACTTTGACAATTTTCTTCCCATTTTTATAAATTTCTTGTCTCATTTATTATTTTTTCTAAGTTTTCGTCTTACTTTTCGACCTGTACTATAAGGTTTCTTTCAATTAAATCAAATTTTTTAAATATTTCAAGATTTCCTATATCCAGATTTTCTAATTTTTTATTCCTTCTGTGACTGCCTGCATATAAATTTAAATTTTGTTATCTGTATTTCTTGAAACATGCCCAACTTTGGCAACATATCCATAAGTGCATCTTACTTGCTACCCCCATGGTACGATTTTCGCTGATGTAACTTGATCTATCAGGGTTATTCTAGTATCAAACCCCACGTTGTTGGAATGCTAGTTGAACTGGATTTTAAGATAAGAAAATTAAAAAATTTTCAATCTGCAAATTTTATAATTGCTAAATTATCAGAAAAACACAAATTCATTGTAATTTAGTCTGGCTAACTTTAAAATTCTTTTACACCCATCTGCTGCGGAATTAATATATTTCTTCGCTTCTTCAATAAAGTTTCAATTATCACCGCATAAAATTTTACCAGTAAATAAACAATATTTGAATCCTATATTGTAATCTTTTCTGCCTAATGGGAAATCAACCACTGTGAATCCTTTTTGGAATACACTATCGAGCTATATGCATGCTTTCCATATTGATGGATTTTAATAAAACTAATGAAGTCATTTAAGAGGATTTATGGATGTATTATGTAAAATTATATTGCAATCATTTTATATTATTTGTGTAATTTTCTATTTTTACGGATTATAAAGCACTAAAATATTATAGTAGATGATTGAAGAGCAATTATGCTTATGGATAGCACAATAACCATAGTTGATCCTGTCTGTTGCATTGATGCTTCCCTTTTAGAGATGGATAATTATAATATTACCTGCATCGTTCAAATTAAAAGCAATGATAGAACAAACTTAGCTACGATGTAATCTATTGCTACATGACACTCTTATTTAATTAGCAGAAATTGTAAATTTAGCAGGTGTGCAAAACAACTTTTGGCGTTTTCAGTGTTTTGCAACCTTCACGAATATATTATTTATTGTTACATTCTACGTAATCTATTTGTTTCAACTACTAATTGTATCACCGTGGACAATGGCGTTAATAGCGCGTTTAGCATTCATGGTTTAGATATTCCAATAGTACAATTTCATTATTCAAATTGCTTCAACATTAAAATTGTAGCAAAATTGTTGTGAAGTGTGAAGATAAAAAATTTAAATTAAATTAAAAACGACAAAATGAAAACTCATCTCTTACAAAATATTTGGAAAAACAATCCCAGACGTTAATAAAAAGAGAATTCATGTTTTTCTCTTATTTTCAGAACAGCAGTATTACATTGTATCGCTCGTGCAATCTTAATTTCAAATTTTAATTCGAACTAAATTTGTATTCATGTTAAGCTTGATATAGTAGGAAGATTTTTTTTGGAGTTATATAATAGCTCGATTAACGTTTTCGTGTCAAATTTGTTTACCTGAATCGTGTTGGGTAGACACCGCAAAAATTGGTACTTCGTCCTTGGTGCTACATGTAGCACACTTCTTACTGAGTGAACGTGAGGAATGAATTAAATTTAATTGATTTAAATTAAATTCGCCAGTAAAAAAAATTAACTTTATACGTGGCTTGCCCTGAGCGGTTCGTAACTGCTTATTAATTGGAAAATCATAGACCAAACTCTTATTTCGATACAAAACTGTTAAAATAAAAAAGTCATAATCAGGATTGTTAGATCTCCTCGGTGCAGTAATCGATGCAAATTTTCAGAATGTGAATGTCTTGCACTTGCCTGTTATCCTTCTATTGCTTGGCTATTTGGTTGCTCCATTTGTTCTGGTGAAAGTGAAAATCTGAGGAAAGCTTAGTAAACCACCCCAGATATTTAAAAAATTAATGAAGCAGGATAAATCGCGGAGAGTTTGGTTTAAATCAACCTATCACCCTCAAATTAATTAAGTAGAAAGAGTCAATCGCGTTAAGGGTCTGCGATATTTTTCGGGGATTTTAAATTTGAAAAATTGTATTTTTATTAAAATTGTATTTTTATTAAAATTTCATTTGCAGTTAAAATGAATTTGTTTCAACAGCCTATTTAGTTAAGTTATTTTGTAAATTCAAATTAAGTAACTGACTTGATGAGTGTAATTTAGAACAGGCCCAACACTTGATTGTAATGTGAAGATGAATACTTGAGAAAAAAATGGCACAGTTAAAATTAGCTTTAGTTAATAAGTAATTTAACAGCATAATTTCAATTCAGTTTTATTTAACATTTGTCACACAGTAGCATTTCGTCAATTAAGTTGTTCAAAAAACACTAATTGAGGTGTTTACGCGTAACATATTTAGGAAACCAAGTCAAAACATTTATTTTTGACGATAATAATTACTTTAAACGCGTCTATTCGGGTTAACCAAAATTACTCATATTGGTATTTGTTCTGGCAAAGATTTGGCAACAAACCGTCAGCGATAGCTTTGTCTATGTAGGTGACGGCTTTTTGGGGCGATCAGATAATTTCAGATTACAGAAACATTGAAATAATTAAAGGAGGTTATTTGGAATTAGTTTATTGTTAATTTTCAATAATTACGAGTAAGTTAATTAAATTACGAAAACCTGAAAACGGTTCTTTTCTGCGCTCGTGTGTTAAATTAAAATTGAATTGAAAGCTTGCAACATTTGATTGATTGTTTAGACTTTTGTTGTTATTGTTTTTCAGGTAATTTAGATAAGAAGCGATTGTTGTTTTCTTAATACACTTCTTTTTTATACTCATATATATTTTCTAAATGTATCCTTTATGATTGATGGTGTGACCAACCATGAGGTTGTTGCGTGTTAATGGAATATATAATGAATTCCTAGTTTCTAACAAATTTATCGACCTAGAACGTGTAATTGTTGGTATTGTATACATCATTTGAAGGTACAAGGTGCTAATTTTGTTGCCTTTTAGTTCAAGCAGCTTGAACACGAATTTTAACGTTATTTTCTCAAATAAACTTTCCATTGTATAATAGTGGCAACATCAAGAGTTGCGTGCATAAAATGACAATTTGTTGATACTTAATTTTTTTAAACTGAGCCCAAAACTACCAGCTCATTTTGAAGGTATAAAATTAATTATTTACAAAATAGAAATGGAATATAATTAATTTATAATTACTTTAAACACTTCAATTACGTAATAAAATTTTTAATCCCTTTCTTACATATCAAAATTTGCAGGCGAATTAAATTTTCCCAAAGAAACAGTTTATAAAAAAGCTTTGAATCTTCATTAGTTAATTGCTGGACAGGCTAATTTCAGGTTTCACTTAAATAAATAAATTAAAAAGGGCAAATTACTAAGATGTTCGTATTTATCATTAATTAAAGTAATTTGAAGTAAGAATCGTTTTCCATTGCCATTGGTGGAGATTGAATTAATATCTCAGATACTTCATCTGTGGTGCCGAAACTTATTTACCCACCAACCAACGGTAAAAAACTGATTATTAAATTTCCTACAAAAAATGGTTAACCTAAAATGACTCTTAAATCGAACCGTTTTCAAACCAACTGTCCCAGATAATCACGAAATCCTTCAAATGATCAAATTATTTATTTTTATTATTATAATAATTATATTAAGTTGCTTGAACTAGAAAATACCAAAAATTCTACAGATTGAGCCCAGTTATATTGCTTTATCCTTGAAAATCCTGAAAATTTTATCAGTTTTCGCAAGTTACTGTATGAAATATAAATGTTTTTACACATTTATTTAACTACATCTCATTAACTTGAAAGGAATTTAAGAGATGAACAGGAGAGAATCAAGAAATATTTTCTGAGGTTAACAAAAATAATTTAAAAATTTAAAAATTATGTATTCTACAGTATTATTTATTATATATATTGCAGTGTTTAGAATGCAAGCAATCGAGCCTAAGGCAGTGGTTAATTTAATTACTTCAAAGAATTATGTCAAAAAAAATAAATATTCAACATTTAAATTTATAAAAAAATTAATATTGAAAGAAATAATTGGTTAAAACAAACAAATGAAAGTTAAAGAACTTCAGGTGTTGTTATGTAATTGGGAAAAGTGCGTGTACAGGCGAATGAAATAAATGATAACGAATCGCATTGATTTAAAAAATTGAATGTAATAAATAAATAAAATTGCTAGACAATGGGATGATGAAGAATAACAAAAATAAAATCACAGTTGACGACAGAACCTCAAGGACGCGTGGTCTTCAGAAAACTTGAGAGAAACCACATAGTGAAAATAAAAAGAAAATATTTTAAAACGAAAATAATAAATTCAATTTTGGAACGAGAACGAGGTGTGATTTCGGACAAAACATTTAGAAGAAGTGGAAGGAAATTAATATGGGATTAACTGGTAGCGGTTCCATTTAAAGCAAAGAGGATAGCTGGAGATTCGCATTCAATTTAATGTGGAAGCCTTTGGGTCAAAAAGAAAAATATAAAGACAGGTTTGCATAATCACAATAATAAGTGTTAAACGTATGTATTCCTTACGGCACGGCGGATAAACTGATACTTAAAAATATAAAGCGCAATTGGGGAAATGAAAGATTCAAATAATTATAAAGTTGTAATTCAATTGTTTATTTGTTTTTAAAATAAAACGTAACATTCATAAACACTCTTTGAAAAATATAAGATTGCACAATTCCATTAATTCGATCCACAAAGAGTTGAAGCTGAGGTTCGATAAGCTGTGCATTCATTCTACAAGCAGAGTAAGTATGGGCCTTTAAAGATCTTCAGTCTTTAACAGTGCAATATTTTTATTAGAAAGAAGGCTCTAAGTTTTCTAAAACAGATTCAAACTGGAACAGGCCCAAATTTGTCACGAAAGGAACCAATACTAATTTCAAAATCTTAAATTGCCGTTATCTGAACATCCTATAACCAAAATAAGTATACCAAATTAAAGTAGATGAAAATTTGCGTAAAATTGTAAAAAAATTATTGTTTTAGCTAAAAAAAATGTTGTTAGTAGAATAAAATAGAATAACTCTATAGCTAATTGGCGTCCTATATCTGTAGACTTTTTTTTAAATATTTGAATTTAGCTCAATTTCACTGAATCAGGCTCAATTTTAACATTATTTACAGTTTATACAGAAAACAAAATTTATGTTTAGGGAAAACAATATACTGTCGTGTTTTTTTTCAATAGCTTCTGTTCTCCGTGCATAGATTCGTGTAGTTGTCCCCATTCTTTATTTTTGATTTGTATTAATTTTTCTTCTAGTCTCATAGATACTTGCTCTCCCTGTTCCTTCAAATTTTTGACTATAATCTCGTTAATTTCCTCTTCATCTATCATTGAAGGATATTCTTTGAAAGTAACATCAGTAAATTTATAGTTAATTGATTCAAATTGTTTTGAATAATTTGTTTTAATTGCGTCAATACTTTCTTCATTGAAATTTACCTTCCTTTATCATTCTGTTATTTTTGTTGTTATTTCTTGTCTCATTTCTTTATTTTTTTCTTCAATGTTATTTGTTAAACTCGTTTGTAAATCCTGTATTTTTATACTCATGCTTTCGTTTTGTTTTCCGAATTTTTTCTGTTAGTTTTTCTTCAATTTGTTCTAACCTTTCGTTGGTTTTGTCGATTGTTTGTTTGATATTATTAGTAAGTTTTTTATTTAATCTTTGTCTGCTCTTCTGTTTTCCTCTGCTAATTTTCTATTTTCTTCTGCCTTCAGTATTATGTCAACAAGTAATCCGAACATATCTTCCCCTTCCTCAAACTTTTGTTTTTGTTCTTTCTCAATTTTTGTTTATGGCGATTCATCCATTTCCGTGGTTTCCTTCTCATGCTCTCATATTCGAGATTAAATGTTTGTTCTTGGATGGTTTCTACCAATCCGGAGCTGTTTTTTCTGCAATTGTCTCCATTATTTACACCGGTAAACTTAATCTCAGGGCTCTTGGTCGGTTCATACATTTTTAAGCACAATAACGCCCCATGTTGTATATGCGACAATTGATATGTTTTTTAATAATTTAATAAATTATTTATAAAATTATAATTTTCACTTTTGTTCAATGTTCGACACCCGCTTAACTTTTAAAAACAAACCTATTCTTATTTTGCTTTCCACGAAAATTAGTTCAATTAAGTTAAAATTAAACTACTTTTTCAAAATAATTGTTATTTTATTTATACAAAATAAACAATTTTATCGTCAGCTTTATAAAGCCATCATCAATTCCCTTTTTTTTGCGTCCCGGTCGAGTGGAGAAGCCAAATTTGCGCGGCAAATTTAAATTTAAATAAATGACAATAAAATTTTCTTTCGCAAACAAATCACTTAATATCTTAAAAATACGACAATAGATAATAGAGTCATCTAAATTCAACAGTTTAAGAAATAGGGTTTTTCAAAACAATCTAATTTTTGAAATATTAAATTAAATTTAATAATAAATCTAATTTTTTGATAATAGTGTTTTTAATTGTTTTGTTATGGCTTGGTCATACGGTCAATATTTTTATAATCTATCAATTTAAATTTTGTTAAATTGGAAAAATTTTAAAATAGCCAGGAAAACTTTCAAGAAACGCTCAAGCAGTGGCGGCGATATCAATAAGCGAATGTAAGCAATGCTTAGGGGTCCGGGACTACTCTTGCACCGCCACTGGCCCATTGTACTATCTCCGATGGAGCTGTCTCGACCGAATTCATTTTAGAGACAGGATGAATTGAGGAGTGACAGGACGAAGAGCCTCTGCATCGGAGGTAGTACAACGGGACCCATTTAGTAGCCTGAGTGCGCGTAGGCCATTCTACCTAAAATCCAGAACAGAAGGACGGTATTCAACACCCCCCAGACCCCCCGGATTGCACCAATTATTTTGTGACTTTAATAATATGTTTCAACTTTCACTCCCTGATGTGCAAAATAAAATTACTTTTAGACTTACAACCGAAACCAGTTTTTTCCGATTCCAAAGATCCAAACATATTATTTAAGTCACAAAACAATTGGTGTAATCCGGGGAGTCTCTTCTAGATTCTGGATTTTAGGTAGGAGGGCAGGGAGATATTCCTACGCGCACGTAGGCCAATAAATCGGGCCCATTGCAGTGGCGGTGATATCAATAAGCGACTGCTTAGCGCACGGGACAATAAAGGGTAGTAAATCCCAAAAGAGAGATTTTTAAATAATATACGCAATTCAAAATTATTGCATTGTTTTTTTAGGAGCTCATTTTGTATATTTGCTTACGGGTTCTAGCTACTCTTGTACCGCCACTGCTTTCAAGAGGTATTTGGATAATTTTGGAGGCTGGAAAACATGCAAACAAAAGCAGTTATAAATAATGAATCTACAAAATTCCCTATATTTATTAAAATTCTCTACTCTTAGTATTAATGAAAAAATTAATTGCAAGTACGACTTTGTTGATTGTATTTATAAATCTTGTCATTGTAGTTATGAAAATTTCATAAAAAATAAGCTATTTAGTTTTCAGTGTATACAAAACACTGCCCGATCTACTTTTCCAAAATGCTTTTATATAATAATTGTTGAATTATTTTTCATATAAATACTGTTACCATTTTGCATCTTCAGAAAAACTTCAGGGTGTAAAATGTAAAACCAGTGGTGTTCCCAGTTATTTAAGAACCCGTTCGAAAACACCTTGACCATCCATTTATTGTTAAACTCCGACCGAGAGTGCGAATAGTAGTCTTCAGCAATTTATTCCAAAATCCCAGATAAATAAATAAACAATTAAACCAACGATAATTTATTCATCTTTACAAAGATTTTCTGAAGGAGAATCCCAGTTCAAAATGCTCTGTGACCCTGAATGAATTTCTCTATTTAAAAACAATAATCTTACCACTCGCACCGTTTCATTACATAGTTCAATGGTCCACTCCACAAGAAATCCGAATGTCGTTTTCCTCTGCTCACACTTTATGATAGGGTTTTGAATAAAAATCATGAAAACACAACAAAAAATAATTACACAAAGATCATTTACCCAAATAATTGTGTCATAAATCTTTCAGATAATATTACAGATTCTCAAAAAATAATCTTCTTGATAAGTTAGTTTTCTGATTCGCCCTGGTATTATAATATTTTATGAATTTACCAATAAGTGTTTATTGGTTTATTTATTAGTGTTTCAAGGAACTATTTCCTTCCGGAATGACAAACATTGCACAAATTTTGGTTTTCATTACTTCCACATTTGGCAAGGATATTGCATTATAGTATTATGTATTTTTAATCTATTTACTATGTCATATTGCACATCTACAACTTGTGATATTAAATAAAATTGCTTTGTATTATATTTAATAAATATTTCTAGATTCATCATACAATTTGAAAAATCAAATTTTCGTTTGAATTTTAAAAACAAAATTAAAAAACATACTCATTCCAAATACTCTCAGATAGAGTTAACACAGGGATAATGTTTTATTCTGGTATAGGAAAACTGAAAATGAAATTAGGTATGAAAAACTGATACCAAGTTAATCCAATAGCTGCAGCTTTCAAATTATTTTTGATTTTATTCTGAATTTTAATAACCCACTTTTTATTTTATTTTCGTATTTATTTTTAGAATCCATGTACCTACTATATATTTTTCCGTTCTGCCTTTCATTCAACTTATCATTATCTTGACGAAAATGTTAAAATATGCAGGTTGTGTAATTAAAAAAAAAATGGTAGTTAATTAATAACTCGAGAACGGATTGATTAATGGTTTTCTGATTTACACAATTGTAATTAGCATGAACAATGCTACTTCTTTAATAATAATTTAACCATTTTTGTAAATCCAGTAATTACGAGCTTTAATTACAAGAGATATGTTCACTGTATTTTTATCTCCTTTTCTTGTTTTGTTTTGTTTGCCAAAAAGAAAAATCACAATACAATTATTAGTGCTTTAGCTTTAAAATCGAGTTGAAAATAAAACTGCTGATTTTCATTGGTTAGTTTGAACTTATTAATCACACAAAATCAATATTGTGAAATAGGTTTGTTAGTTAACAATAGTTAGTTAATCACTTGTCAAGCTTGACTTGTAAGATCATGTATGTTTCACTTCCGGTTGCTTCTACATTATTTGTGTCATGATTCGGATTCCATTTTAATCTGCAAGTCCTTGTTTGCGTTTAATTATGTGATGTCAACTCTCTTACGATTAATTAATAATATTTAAATGAATATATTACAGCTATAAATTAATCTATTAAAAATTGATGTGTCTAATAGTGCAAAATGCGGTTTCGAGTTCTGGTCAATTATTACACTTAATCCTTACAATTTTCAGTAGTGACAGTTTATGGATATCCGATGGAATATACTACAATTTTAACCTCGGAAAGCTCTATCTCCGACTAGCTTTTCAATTATTGTTTAAATCCAATTGTCATCACAATTTTACATTTTCAAACTTACTGTTGCATTGTATTTAAATTGCAAGCAGATGCACGAGGACATGAAATTATGAAAAAACTGTCTGTCAGATAAAACATTTGCTTTAAAAATCAAAGCTTCAGCTTTCTTAAGAAATTATATGCAGTGAATCATGAAAGTACATGTCAATTTGAGACGATGAACGCGTTTGTCACTCTTACATTATGCCCTATTAATAATAGACCCGACTTCATATAGAAATTAGATTTCGATCCACTGAATTCTCGTATAAATGAGAAATACAATTGAGACACATTTTGACGTAAATTCAAAACCATAAAAGTAATGAAAAATCTAGTCAAGTTTGCTGCTGGCTTTTCCATGGTACTTTTGATGCATAAACCTTCATTGGAATTCTCATCCAGGCGTGTATTTTTGATGACGGTGGTTTTGTGTTTGCGTTTGTACAAGTCAATATTTCGAAAAGATTTATACATCTAAAAATGTTTTAAGCCGTCGAAAAAAAAGAGAGATAGATGAAAGGAAACCGGATGACCCCGGGCGTGAATTTGAGAGGTAATCTCAGAGAGAAATTGTTTTTTGATGTTTGTCGGATTCGGATATGTTTCACATTTTCGCAGCACCGCACGCTTTAAGCTTTTATAAGTATTACTCAATGTCTTTAAAATATTTAAATTTTTCTTGTCGAAAACAACTAAATATACTATTTTTCATGTTCTTTTTTTAAGAAAAATTAATTCTACTCCGAAACGAAAGCACTGCCTGCTTGTCTACCTGATAAAGAAAAGCTTCTTCTTAATTATAAATTTTATCCTTTTGAATTTTTAATTCCCAAACTACGTTTTGTTTCCCTCTTAAAAGTAAGCAATTACGCAATACTTTTCCATCCGTCTACTTTATATTTCCTTATCCTGCCTCTTCATAACTTTCTATTCACCTATCGCTTCAGTTTCATTCCTACATTTATTCATACTCCGATGCACGCATACATTTTCGAGTTTTATTTTTTACTTTAGTGTATTTAAAATAAAAATCGTATAGAATTGTTAAGTTTTGTAAAATTTTCTTCTTATAGCGAAAAATACAAAAAGTTTTAATAAAACAATAATAATTATTATATTAAATTAATCTCCAAAATTTCAAGCAAGCCAGTTAGTTGAACGTGAAATCTAAAAATAATATCCTTTTTTATGTTTTACATGAAAAACAATTGGTGTTGTGGTGGGTAAGAATTATTCCACAGTTGATAATTGCACAGCATGCAATTATCCTCTTAGATAATAATCAGGCAGACAAGTTTCAACAAGCTATACCTGGTTAAAAGCATCAATAAATTAAGAAAACAGAAATAAATAAATCACCCTAATTATAACGCATATTATAATGTTTTGAGCAATTCCATTTCGCAGCTGTAGGCATTTTTGTGAAAGCACACAATTACCTAAGTTAATTTCTGCTTTTCATAAAAAAACGTACCTTAATGTTAACGGTGTAATTTTCAAATGGTTTGATTTGTAAACAAATTTGTGGAAAGATAAATTTAAAAAAAAAATAATAATAAAATAGAATCACCTCGGGTGGTTTGTCTGACTGAAATGGAATCCAGAATTAAAAATTGCTTAAGTGCTCGATTATGCATTTATAACTGAAAACATACAATTAAAATTTCTGATAAAAAATGAAAACGATTAACTTAATAACAAGAAGACCTTGCAAATTGGTGCATCAAATATTTCCAATTATTCTAATTGATCAAGCAGAAATAGTGGAATATTTTAGAAACGTCGGACTTTTACTTTTTCCTCTAAAAGTAAAATTGGAGGATCTCATAAAATTAAAAGTACTTAAAGTAATGGTGATAAATTATTATTCATCTGAACAGTTATGATTTAAAACATTTTGAACTTGAGTGCATCGATGAAGCAGTGGGAATATCTGCATTTAAATATGCGAACCAATATAATATCTACCTATTATGCAAGTATGCATGTATCTATCAAAGCCGAGCGATGTTTGCCGCTTTCAAGCCTAAGGCCTATTATATTTCCACCCTGTTCAGTGGACCACTGTAGTTTCCTATTCTGTTGCCCCCGGTTACAGATGTGCCGTGAGCCCCATTCAGATAGGTCATTGCATTTGTATTGCATGAATTAATGTACAATTTTTGCAACAGTTTTCCACATGGCCCATTCACATCATAGCCGCTGCGTATGTAAAATTGTAATATTTTTAGGAAGAAAAATTACCTCAAAACTTTGTAATGTAAATTATTTAATTATTTTATTTGGCTGAAAAAAGTGATCTACATTATTATTTTTTTCCTGAATTGAGAGAAAAAAAAATTGATGAGGGTATAATTTTTGTCCCTATGAACAAAATTCATCATATTGATGAAAAATTCATAGTATTGATGAAACAAATAATTGCATATATGAATTTTGTTCGTCTCCGCAAATTCATGTAAGTTGGAAACTCAGCATTACTCACGCTTATGTACCAAACTTTGTCAAAAAATAAGTCCTATCTAAAACATTATTTTTAATTTATAAATTTATAAATTTTTCAATTTGAGTAATTGACCAGAAACTTTCTAATTTTTTGTATTCGATCAGGGACATAGCAACAGGGCTCCGTTGCCTTTTCATCTCAAATTCATTCAATCTATAGAGTCCGATCCGCTCGCAACAAGGGTCGGCTTTGCCTTGCTACGTCCCTGTATGCGATAAATTATTTATTTTATTTTAATTATTTATATTTTAATTATCTGACGTAACAATTAGTAATTACAAAATTTGACTTTGGCTGAATTTGTCAGAAGTTCCTTAATTATATAGCGATTTAAACTATTATTATTATTAATGATCCAGTCTGTAATTTTGTTTATATAATACGTATAAAAATGAAAGAAAGACAAAAAAGGTATAAATGATAAAATTAATTACAAATAAATAATTAATTATTGTAAAATTTTAGAAGTTACTACTTTAAACGAATCAGACGAATTTCGATCACTAAAAGTGAACTTAAGTAATGAATATCCAAAGGGTTTTTTTAATAAAATTGGTATGCATTTATTTTATTTTTATTACAATCAATAATATGTTATGTTTATCAGTTAACTTAGGAATAATATCAAAAATGTAAAATTATATATCCTGACAATTTTTATTCCTGCCAGCCATCATTTAAATCAATGCAGCAGATTTTCAGATTTATAAAAACAACATAAACTGAATTATTAAAATAACTAAATTTTTAATTTTTTGTCACAAAGTTTGGAATGCGGTGTTCAGGCCGCAAGCGCAACCGAGGGCTAAGTTTTTGTTATTATACATTTGTACAATATTTTAATAACTCCATATTCATTAATTTGTTATCATTAGAGTACGGACTTTTAAGCATAAAAAATCGTAAAAATAGCGCTTGCAGTAGCACAAAAAATTGTCATTATATGCATAACAATTTGATGTCATCTTAAATAATATTTAAATAATATTTAAGATGACATCAGAAACTGGAACTTACAGGAAAAGCTATTGTTTCTAGCTACGTAATGATGAGCTAATTTAGCTATAATGCGCTTTTATAAAAGTGAGTTTTAGATAAAGCTCCTTTTATTTAATAATTTAGTTTAGTTGACGAATGCCTACTGTGAGTTAACTTTCAAACCTATTTAATTTTTATCCTTAGGGATAGATGTCTGCCAATTTCAATTCTCTAGTCAAGAGGAAGAACACAAGAATTTTGTGACTTATAAAATGGGTTAGGTCAATTCGTCATTAACTCCTGGTTTAAAATAAATGTAGATATTTATGTATCTAGGTACTGCAATTTTTTTTAATTTATTGAAAATGTGTTAAAATAAGCACTAAAAATGCTTCAAAATAAATCTAAGCATAAAAGTATCAAAATAAGCATATAAATCATAGCGCCAAATGCCATATTTTTATCAAATTCATGGACATATAACTAGAGCTCGGATTTATATGCACCAAAGTACTTAAAAATATGCGCATATATATGCACCGAATTTCCTTAAAATATGCACTAAAATTGATAAAAATAGATAAAATATGCATTGATATGCAAACTAAAAAATATGTAATCTTCGAATTTTTCATTTTTTTTCAAATTTTCAATAAGTACTACCTAGATTTATAAAATTTAATAATTGTAATAATAAATCTGGATGAATTACGTAAAATTTGCAAAATTTCGCATATTTTCAACCTTTGGTGCATATTTGAGTAAATAATGCATATTTGGGCTACTTTTGGTGTCCAGCCGCATCTAAAGATTCATATCTTTCATTCTTTCATATTAATCATGCATTCTTATGAGAGAGTTTCCTATAGACGGTGTACCGTCAATTCGTCGCAGCACGGGACAATTCGGCGCAGTGACAATTTGTCGCAGTAGAGAATTCGTCGTATGAAACGATTTGATCGCCACTAAATTCGCCAAATGTACTTGCAGTTTTGGCGTTTGTGCCGGAGAACGACGTCGTTGAATCGTATGAAGTATGATTAGACAGCGAATGTTACATACAAAATGAAGACATTTTGATGTCATTAATAAATTATTTTGAAGATACTTGGATAGGTCGATCAGACTCAGACAGAAGAAGAAGAAGGCGTCCTTCATTATTTCCAATAAATGTATGGAATTGTTACGAAGCGGTTGCACAAAATATTCCGGGTACCAAAAACGCAGTTGAAAGATGGCACAACAGCTTTTCTTCAATAATCAACGCCGCCCATCCTAGCATATGGAAATTTGTAAAGGGGCTTCAAAAAGAAGGTTTGAATAGGTTGAAAATAGAACAGTTTATAACTGGAATTAAAGTGCACAAAAAAAAAAAATTACAAAGACACTGCCGTACGAATAGCAGTTGTGGTTGAAGATTATCAAATCGTTTAACTAGCGCTTGGTGTTGGTGCAGATAATTTCGCCCAGCTAAAGATATGTTTACTAAGCTACGGCTGGGGCTCTGCGACTGAAGTCGCAGTGAATGCTTTCTTATGGGAGTGTTTTCTTAGAATGCAATCTTTGCAGGCGACTCTAAGGTAACACTCCCATAAGAAAGTATGGAGAGCAGTCACTGCGACTTCAGTCGCAGAGCCCCAGCCGCAGTTTAGTAAACATAAATTTAGCTTATCGAAATTATCTGCACCAATAGTTAAACGTTTGGTAAAAGTTAATCCAGAGTCAATTGATGTTGATCTTATAAGTCTATAGGTAACATTCCCATAAGAAAGCGTGATTTATAGAGCTCGAAATTATAAGCACCAAAATACTTGAAAATATGCGCATATATGTACATTCACCGAATTTCCTAAAAATATGAACTAAAATTGATAAAAATAGATAAAATATGCATTGATATGAAAACTCAAAAACATGTAATTTTCGAATTTATAAAATTTAATAATTTTAATAATAAATCTGGACGAATTACGTAAAATTTGCAAAATTTCGCATATTTTCAACCTTTGGTGCATATTTGAGTAAATAATGCATATTTGGGCTACTTTTGGTGTCCAGCAGCATCTAAAGATTCATATCTTTCATTCTTTCATATTAATCATGCATTCTTATAAGAGTGTTTCCTATAGACGGTGTATCGTCAATTCGTCGCCGAAATTTGTAAAGGGGCTTCAAAAAGAAGAAGGTTTGAATAGGTTGAAAATAGAACAGTTTATAGCTGGAATTAAAGTGCACAAAAAAAAAGAACAAAGACACTGCCGTACGAATAGATGTTGTGGTTGAAGATTATCAAAACGTTTAACTAGCGCTTGGTGTTGGTGCAGATAATTTCGCCCAGCTAAAGATATGTTTACTAAGCTACGTCTGGGGCTCTGCGACTGAAGTCGCAGTGAATGCTTTCTTATGGGAGTGTTTTCTTAGAATGCAATCTTTGCAAGCGACTCTAAGGTAACACTCCCATAAGAAAGTATAGAGAGCAGTCACTGCGACTTCGGTCGCAAAGCCCCAGCCGCAGCTTAGTCAACATAAATTTAGCTTATCGAAATTATCTGCACCAACACTAAGGGCTAGTTAAACGTTTGGTAAAAGTTAATCCAGAGTCAATTGATGCTGATCTTATAAGTCTATAGGTAACATTCCTAATTTTCTATTTTCCTAAATTTCCTAAAAATATGAACTAAAATTGATAAAAATAGATAAAATATGCATTGATATGAAAACTCAAAAATATCTAATCTTCGAATTTATAAAATTTAATAATTTTAATAATACATCTGGACGAATTGCATATTTTCAATATTTGGTGCATATTTAAGTAAATAATGGATAGTTGGGCCACTTTTGGTGTTTTTTGAAGAATTTTAATAAAGAAAATAAAAAATTATTATTAAATTTGTCAATTTAGGCAATTATTTTAATTAATTTTTAGTAATTTAATTTTAAAATTTTTTTAAATAAATAAAAAATTAAATTAAATTAAATAAAACAATTGCTTCAATTCTTCAAAAAAAAAAAAAATCACCAAAAGTGGCCCAAATATGCATTATTTACTCAAATAGGTACTAAATGTTGAAAATATGCAAAATATGCATTTTAACAAGCAGTTTTTGTTGGCAATCTGTTGGCATATCAATATTAAAGAACATACAAAAGCATAAAATACGAGCTCTATTTATAACAATTACCCTTCTGCTATCAATATTTTTATGTACTATAGCAAATTTGCTAGAAATCCGTACTCTAATTATTACAATCTTCCCCGGGCGGTTTTGAAAATCACGGGTTTGTATGTATGCTGTTCTGTGATTGATATTCTTAAATAAGATCCTTTCACTTTTACAGAACAAAATACATTTATGGGTTGCAGAAAAATAAACCGGGGGGGGGGGGGGTTAAGGGGTCAAATCGTCATTAGCTGCCGGTCTAAAATTAATGTAGGTATTTATGTATCTACTGCAATTTTTTTTAATTTATCAAAAATGTGTTAAAATAAGCACTAAAAATTCTTCAAAACAAATCTAAACATAAAAGTATCAAAATAAGCATATACGCATAAAAATCATAGCGCCAAACGCCTTATTTTTATAAAATTTGGGGATATTTATAACAATTATACTTCTGCTATCAATATTTATATGTATAGCAAATTTGCTAGAAATCCGTACCTACTCTAGTTATCATATAATTCACTCTTTTTTGTCAATTTGGCAGCGATACATATACCTTTTACCCTTTTCATTTAAAACTATACTGTTACGTATTTTAATAACTAAAAACAAAAAGCAAAATGACTAATGAACAATTATTTATATGCAAATTGCATGCACTATGAACTACAAACCTACAGCGACTTGTTTAAGTGTTAAAATTTACATTACATCGAATACATAAAAATAATGAATCATAATTGCTTAATTAATATGTAACAAATTATTTCATCCTTTTATCTCTGAATCATCAATTGCATCTTGAATTCATTTACGTGTGTGACAGATCAAAAAAAAATTATTGACAAATAAATCAAAGTGCAAATTTTTGTTGAGTTAGATCATTAATTACTTTCCAATATTAAGTTTCCTGACCGATCAGCGATTGCACAAAAGTCATTTAAAAATGCAGTAGCTTATAATTTTTTATGTCTTTTAAATAATTGATTATACAAAACAATAATTTTCCTGCGAAGTTGGTAACATAAACGAGTCGCACTTTTTAAAGTTAAGTAGTACATAAATTTTGCAAGAACTTTTTCTTCGGTTGAAAAAGTTAACGAAGAGATTAAAAGAAAGTTTAAATAATAAATTTTTCTAGATAAAACATGCAAATTTGGACGTTAACAATAATTAATGCATTTTACGATAAACTCGTAAATATTAAAAAAAAAAGATTTCGTCGACTGTTTTTCCAGCACATTATAAAAGAGTTTTCCCGTTTTCGACTATATTTTTAATTTTTCTTTACGTTTTAATTATGCAAATTTTTTAACAATTCATTTACGTTCGTTAATATTCATGAGATTTAAAGTATTTAAAATAATATTAACTTCGTGTTGTACTTTTCTGGTAGTTTGTTTTAGTGTATATTCTTTATGGTGCACCTTGCGTGACTCGAAACTTAAATTTATATAAGCAGGTACATAAAGTAATTTGTCGGCAATATTATATTAGAATTACTCTAATCTGAACCTAAATTTTATACTTCTTTAAATTAGCAAATTTATTAAAATATGCGCAATAATTGCATAGAAGAAAATTGGTTTGTGTGTTAAGGGAGGTTGGAAGGCAACGGAATTGTTGATTTGATTAGTTGATTAAATTTAATTAAAAAAACCTATTCGGTAATGGCCTATTAACGAACGCCACTGGCCGTGAAGTTTACCCGCCACACCGATCCTTACTTCCTATTAGGTTAGTTCCATCTACATGCGTGTCTAAAAAAAGTCAAGAGATAAAATCTGGGAAATTTTTTGTATTATAAACTGCTATGCATGAATGTTTTGTGCTTTATACGGAGAAATCGGACTTTTCGTGTGTGGCATTTTGATAGGCTGTTTGTGTGAAGATTGAATGAATGATGACCGCTACTCACTCAGCACACGGTGAGAACTGTAAAATCAACACTTTGTTCAAATTTGTTGACAGATAGTTTCATTGTTGGCTTTTAGCTTCCATAAATTTTATATGTAAAAATATTCTAACATTAAAATTGAATGTGGAGATTTTACGCACCGATAAGTGAATGCATTTCTATTTTCACACTCATCAAATTTAATTTCAAGTTTTCTTGTAAAAAAAAAGCAAATCACGTATTATTTCGTTGACGAGTGTAGCGTTGTTTGAAGGAACGCCTTTTCCGATTGTTTTGGGTTTTCACCCTCTCGAACAGGAACAATTAAATAAATACGAATTTAAGAGGGAGATATCAACGAGACCAGTTTCAAAGAACCCCAAAACAATTAAAGTAATTAAAATTTTGAAAAGCATCTGGTGTTTTCTGTTAAAACTAACAAGTGTTTGAAAAATTCTAAGCGTAGGGTCGAAGGTAAGCTGCAAGCTAACGGTGTTGTAATTTTGGGTCAACAAAATTTAAGAGTCGGATTTTTATTTAAATTAAAATAAAAGTATAAAATTATTTTCTTCAATGATTTACCGCTTTTTTCTTGTTTGAAAAGAGGCATATTTCACTTGCATTACTTCAAATCACACAATAGAACGAGATCAAATTGTGTAGGATATATTATATGTTAAGCCATTCTTCCATTCCGCACATCGATTTTTCTGCTTTAGTAGATACTGGTTAATTTATCCGAAAAGTAATTCTTTGGGATTAACGTGATTCTAACGTTTTTATTACCAATATGTTTCTATAGCAGACCTTCAAGAGGAATACAGTATTTCAGCTAGAAGTAATAACAGTGAACCTATAACAGAACACTGTGGTACTCCAACAAAAAGTATTTTTATATTAAAAAATTTTTGGAAAAGGACAGATTGTTTAATTTCAATTTTATGTTTAATTTAATTTTGCTGGAATACCTATAACTCAAAATTGTGGATTGCACTTAAGACTTTCAGCATTTCACCTAAAAAAAAAATTGGCTTAAATGGGCATCACAAAGGAGAAATCTACCACGTAAAGATTTATTTCACTTCAAAATCTATCAATCTAAAAAATATTCTAATTATTTTTTATGATTAGAAATCGTATAAATTTTGCATCCTGTGCATTTAATTTTCTGGAATTTTCAAGAAAAGAACTTACGATGTATTATAATTTCTTTTAACTGAATTGCTCAAGTTGTGCGGCCTGAAGGCTGCGCTGACTTGTCACTTTTTCTTTTTATTTTTTTTTCTTTATTTATGTTTTCTTCTTTTAAATTTCAGCTTAACCATAATTAAAATAAAATTTGAACTATTTTTGGAATATACAGATAATAGTTTAGTAGCATAAGAAAATGTGATTTAATTTAAAAATTTAATTATTGACAATGAACCATAAAAATTTAATTTTTTCACTTTTTTTTTCGGAAAATGTGAAAATCCGGAAAATTTTCTTTTGGAAAAGTGTATTGTCATCGGATACGAATCCATGTACAAAATTTCAGCTCGATTGGATATTGCAAACTAGTTCAAATTTGACTTTCTAAGTTTTGCGTATTCAAACATTCGTACAGAAAGGTGAAACTACTATAAAGGATTTAAAAATAATAAAGTAAAAAAAATTGTAAAAATTCGATTTCACATAATCACATAATCACAATGTCATCATATTTCTTATTCCCTAAATACCAGCTTTCAAATAAATATTTGCTGTTTGCACCCCCCCCCCCCCCCCCACCCAGCTTGTCCATAATTCAAATAAAACTTGAACTATTTTTGAAATATCCAGATAGTTTACTAATATAAAAATAAACAATAAAACTTTAAATAACAAGTTAAATTCAATAATATAATCAAATTATATATTTTTTAATCTTTCGACGACTTTTATCGTCTTCTTCAGAAATTTATTTATAATTTAATTATATTTATTTATATTATTGAATTTAACTTGTTATTTAAAGTTTTATTGTTTATTTTCTCACAAGTTAAGATTTATATATTTAAATAACATAAAAATAATAAGGTAGTGACCGGGGGGTCCATACCTCCCAGAACAAGAAGAATGTTATTTAACGATAAAAAATGTATCGTCGTCCTTTGACTTACCACCAAGATGATGTTATAATCCAAAGAAACAAATAAAGCAGAAAGAAACAATAAAGAATTACGTATTGTTATGATAGCAACTCAGATCACTGGTTTTCAAAATTGGAGATTTCTGTCATCACTGGTGCGGTGGTGTTACAACTTCAACTTCGGAAGTCATATTGTATTATGCAGTGGCGTAACAAGCAGTTGAGGGATCCTTGTGCGAAGTTGTTAAGGCTCTGTTTTCATAAAAGACAAAAATAAAAGAAAATAATAAATAACTCATACGATTTAACCATAATTTTAAGATAAACAAATAACAAAACAAATCGGATTAACTTAGTATAACGTTATTCCCAGTATAACAATTACAGGGGGGCAGGGTTCCCACTTGTTCCCACCAAAAGTCAGGGAATTTAAGTTTTCCCTAATTTTGTCAGGCAAAAGTCAGGAACTTTTTCATTTTTAGTGCCTAGTCTAGGAAATTCAATATTCAGTCGAGGTAAACAATTTAATTTAAATTTTTTCAAAATTTTTAAATAAATTTCTGTTTAAATTTTAAAATTACATTTATTTTATTTTATTTAGCTAAAAATTAATTTTTTTAATTAAAATTTTTAACAATTTAAAATAATTATTGATTTTAATTTAATTTTAAAATTCCGATTTTCACTTTTTTATTTTTTTATTTTCAGATTTATCGAAATTTTATGGAAAATTTTTATTCTTTGTGAAGGAAAACCTGGAAATGTTAGGATTTGATTTGGAAAATTATACACCAACGATTGATACCAAAATTGACCAAAAATTCGCGATGGGCGGCGTCGCATTTCCCCAACGCCGCCCACTTAACATGCACGAAATTTCGCGAACGGTGCTAACACAAACGAAAATAATTAATACACAAACGTACACTAACGATACACAAACGATTGATACAAAAATTGAGCGAAAATTCGCGATGGGCGGCGCTCGCATTTCCCCAGCGCCCCAACTAAAAATGTACGATATTTCGCGAACGGTGCTAACACAAACAAAAATAATTAATACACAAACGTACACTAACGATACACAATCGATTAAAATTAATTTGAACCGGAAATTCAAAATGGGCGATGCTGGGGAAATGGACCTTAAATTTTGTTTAATTTAAATAAAATATTTTTGTTCAAATAAACATTTTTTGTCTAAATCAAAATCAAATTTTATATATTTTCTTGTATTTAACCAAGAATTTTAGTTATTATATTATACGCAACTAAAATTTTTCGTTTCCTTCAGTAATTTTTTTTTTGATTTAAATAAATTTTTGTTTGACCAAAAATATTTTATTTAAATTAAACAAAATTTATTTGCTTAAAAAAATAGTTCAATCAAAATGGTTTTTTAAAGAAGGTAAAAATTAGGTCAAATACATCGAAGCTTTACCCAATAATAAAAATTATCAAATTTTCACTGTAATAATACGAAAATAAAGAAACAGTAATATTTTTGTGATAAATTTTGTTAAATTCAATTTTCCGTTTTGGAGAAAGACATCCCTCACCTATTTTATATGTATGTTACGGTCAATGACGTAAATTGGGCATTGACGTCAATCGCCGGGCAATGACGTCAATGCCCATTTACGCTGGCCATTAACGTCATTGACCGGCCATTGACGTCAACGCCCATTAACGGTGGGCAATGATGTAAATATTTTCTTCTGATTGTAATATTTACGTCTTTGGCCGGTCAATGACGTTAATGGCCCAAAAGGATTGGACAATGATGAAATTATGGAATAACTAGTAATAAAGAACAGCAAAATTGAGATTTAAATTTGACAGCCAACTGGCAAGTGATATTTACGTACATATTTATGTTGTATTCATTGTATTATAATATAATATAATCATTTATTAACAATTTAACAAAAATAATAAAAATTAAAAATAATTAAATAAAAATTTTAAAATCAATCATTTTTATTCTGGCATGGGAGTGACCCATAGTACATAGAATTGCAAATTTATTTGCTGGCGCGACACGCATATTTATGGTCTTTACAGCCACCCTTGCAATAACAAAGCTTTTAACCTGTTTTTAATTTTTTTAGTTTGTAATCGTTTTTTATTTAGTATATTATTTATAGATAATTTATTTAGTTGGTAATAATCCCTTAATAACTAGTAGGTATTAATTGCAAAGGCACATTTAATATATTACTTTCAGATGGAATCTATAGAATAATAGTTTCATCATTGCTCACCCTGTGTTGGGCATTGACGTCATTGCCCGGACAATGATGTAAAAACCACACATGAAATTTTAAATGTCAACATCGCCCAATATGCATGGTAATTAACGTCAATGGCCGAATTGTCATCATTGACCGTAACATGTACATACTTTCGGTATGTTGATTTTCCAACTAGTCCATACACAATTCAGAAATCAAAAGTTGGGATCTGGGCATTTCCTTTAGACCTCCCCTTTGATTGTTCATAGGGTAGACTATTGATGCATCAGGCTAATTCCTTGACAATAAATTTAAAAAAATTGTTAAAAAACACATTTTGGGTTTTGGAAAGCTTTGTTTAAACCAGCGAAGACGTCTCGAAGGAAGGAGTCGATATTGCTAATTTCCTTGAAATAGATTTTGGAACAGAAGTTTTGAAGTATATTATATATAGGCGTAAGCAACATTAGGAAGTATTTTAAATGGTGACTAATATTGGATTCATAAAGAAAACTAAAAAAAATTCTCTTGGTAGAATAAATGCAAAAAGACATTTAATTCTTAAGAAACCAAACAAATGCGTCTAAATGTCTTTTCATGTTAGTGAAACGACATATCATTAAAACTTGCTGTATGGAGGGTGTTAACTACATAATTGCATAACTTGAAATTTATCAAAGACTTCAACCATACGAATTATTTTGCCTGTTTGTTTTTATTTTGACGGTTTTAAACATTATTTAAGGCGGGTGGGTATAGAAAAGAAATGCGTATAAAGTGAAAAGAATTTTGATCTACTAGTATAAATCGATTATCAAATTTATGCTAACAAAAAAGCAAGACAACAGAGCCTTTTCACTTCAAATAGAATTATGTTAAGTATATGCGGATAAGTTTCAAGAGATGACTTGGAAATTTTTCCAGAAAATTATCCTGAAATCAAAACAAAATTAGTTGCATATTTAGTCAGTCAACGGCCTTTTGTTCACATAATTAACATACATTTTTGTTAAATTTTTACGTGACTCATTCCATATGACTTCATCTCTGCATATTTAATATTTTTTTTGGAAGTTTGAGTGTTTTATTTTTGAATTTGGATTAGGACCCAATCATCGACATCACAAAAATTTTCCTGTTTGTAAAGCGCATTCTTAAAATAAAAAATAAGTCACGATTTTAATATTGGATTTAGATACCCACTTAAAAGTTGTTTAACCACAAATTTTTATAACGATTTTTATTGTTCAGATTTGAAAGATTGATATGTTTTTGTATACCACCGATTAAGGTATCTGTGGATGGCAAAAAAAGCAATTCATTTATTCAATTTAAAGGATGATGGTCCCTGTATAATTAAAATGATTGTATAATCCTGTCATGTTATATAAGAGCGAGCCTCTTGCGGTATAAACGATAGATTTTGATGGTCAATTTAATTCGGTGCATTTAAAAAAAAAATTACCTATCCCAAGTGAATGCATTCGATGCGTAAGAAAGAAATCTCTTGATTTTATGAAAATAAATTAATTGGCTAATATACCTAAATCTAAATTCAAAAATATTAAAAAAATAAAAAAAATCAAATTTCAAAGTAAATGAGCGGCCAAGGTGGGATTTCCATTTTCTTTATGCTGACTGTCCGCCTCTACGTGAGCTTTACGAAAGCGAGTGGGTACTTCGCGTTTACTTATTTATTATTGTTTACACTTTATATAAGTATAAAACAATTATAATAAAAGTTATGCGATTGTGCGAGAACCCGTAAACTTTTGTAAAAGTTTGGCATATCTTGAGCCCTTAAAAGTTTGTAACTTGAAGTTTTTTGTTATCCATTATCAACTGACGTAATACAATTTTACTGGGTTCGTAACTCGTTTCTGCTATTTTTTTATTTATTCGTATAGTTACTAGGTACAGTAAAAAATAGAATTTTAGTAATTCGTGTAACGTCGGTAGTGGATTTTATTTTTCAAATATATAAAGCTACTGGTTGTTATCGAGAGAGACCTATCGCATTTCCACTTATTTTTACGCGTGAGTATTTTAGGTCCTGAAAATCACTAAAGGGTCGGATCGAGCTGCACCTGACAGATATCCGAATGAAAGAAACAAACAAAATACCGGTTTAGAAAAGATGTAGACTTTTTGCTAAATTGATTCAGTATCAAATGCAAGAGAAGCGTGAAGAATCAGAACAGACCTGATGCCTTAACAACCCAAAAAACATGCATTGCATGGACTGAATTCGGACAAGCTATTGCGTGTTGCGTATATATTCGAGTGCGTTTCCTTGGTAACGGAGGGTTGGTGGGTCCACCCTGAAACGATCTCGGCAGGGTGCCCCACGTGCACAGGGAAGCACGACGTTAAATTCAGGAACTGTATCGTCATCGCTGCACCATTACTCTAAATTGAGATGAAATATTGTTTGAAATGTTCCAAAATGAGTTGTGTTCTCTGTTGCAAGTTCTGTGTCAGCCTCTGAGCGCTCTACTCGAACTAAATCCACTGTTTTGTAAGTTGTTCGCAAAGAGGATTATATAGTCGGGGGAGCTCGCTTGTTATTACGTAATGGTTCAGCCCAACAAATTCTTTTTGTAATTTTTAGCATTGAAATAATAAATTCTTTTTCTTTTAAATTTAAATCGAAATTTATTAAATTTTTCAATAGTGGAAGTTTCTTTTATATTTCGCAAACTGTCAACAATTCATACGGATAATAAGAAAGAGTGACGGTTAAAAGTGAATATGACAAATGATCAAGGGTATGTTTACATGTAAGAATTTAACACAAAATGAAATTCAAAACAGGAGGGTTTGATTTTTAACAAACAAATTTGCTACTTGTCAATAACACGAAACAAGAATGTGAGTTATGGAAGTTGTAAATAATGCATGTATCATACATCTATTTGACAAAACGTATGAGCGATGGCGATTTCATCGTCACACCAAAACGCGAAGTAAATGCAAAATGGGTCTACATCCCCTAACTAAAACGTAATACAAAAATTATTTCGCAGTAGCGGCAAACTTTCTGGCCTGAAAAACAAGCAAAATTATGGCCAAACGGAAGCGTAGAAATGACGACAGGTGACTACTATATCAATATTTAAATGTATGGTATTTGAAATAGATTTGATTCAGATTTGATGTAATAAAGACGTGCCTTGCTTCGAATTTAAAAAGCCCTTGATGGTATTTTTCAGTTGATAGAAGGGGTCGACACAGCTCCAACTTTAAAGACTTCAAATTATATTGTCAACAAAAAACATAAAAAACTTATGCAGTCAGCATTCGTAATTATCACGACACTATAAAACATGCTGTTTAAAACGGTGATTTTATTAACAATAAGGTGCTTGAACATTTTTAAAATGAATTCCCACAACGTTAATAATAATCAACCTTAAACGGAATATTTAACGAATTCTTTCTGCATTCTTTAATTTATATCATAATTTTCTGGTCCCAAACCGTTCAGACCGACATTTTTCTTCTAATATTAATGCAAGTATGAATCAACAAAATTAAGATTTCTCAAATCTTGGCTGCTTCCATTGCTTTTTTTTATTTATTACACAATACATTATTATTAGAATAATTTATTCAAAAAGACTTCTTGAATTATAGAAATTAAAAACAGTGTGAATGACGAATAGGAAAGACAAGCGAGTGAAATTAATGAAAATTGAACAACGATAGTTTACTAGATGGAAGGTGGAATAAGGTGAAACTTAAAAATACTAAGAAAAATAATTAATAATTTAAAAAAAGTGAAAACTTAAAAATTATTATTAGCTTAGGAGCCGTCCATTAATTACGTAAGGGTTTGGGGGTGGGTGGGGGAGGTATAGAAAATCTCGGTACGCGACAACTGGGCGAGTCCCACTGGGCGACGTATAACTGGGCGACGTGTAACTGGGCGACGGACAACTGGGCGACGGGTGAGCTGGCCGATTGGTAAACTGGGCGACGGTCAATCGGGCGACGGACAACTGGGCGACGGGTGAACTAGGCGATTGGTAAACCGGGCGACGGTCAACTGGGCGACGGACAACTGGGCGATGGGTAAACTGGGCGACGGGGAAACAGGGCGACGGGTAAATCGGGCAGCACTACTGTAAATTCCGGACATTCAAAAAAGAAAATTCTTATAATATATTTATGTAATACTGGTAATTTTCTATAAAATCTATTAAGAATTTAAAAAATAATTTATTATTATTATTTATTTATTATAAAAAACTAAATTTATCAAAAAAATTAATTCATATTATAATTATGGGATATGCCACGAAGGTATTCAATTACATTATTACGATCGTAATTGGTAACCTTATTTAAGATTCTTATATCAGCTTGCAGGTAACGTCTCCTTTTTGTTGTTACTTGGTGACCAGCAAGGTGTCTCTCATATTCAACATCGTAACCCTTTTGAATTGATTTTAATTTGTTAATAAAGTTCCACAAACTAGGGTGAGAAATTCCACTACCAAAACCTAATTGTATTTTTCGATGGCACGCTTCTGCAAAATTATTGGTCCTGTCGGTTCCATTTAAAGTTCTTTGATATACGGACCAAATATCAGTTGGAAATGTTGCGATAGCACGGGTTCCATTGTTTCGATGACGTCCTATATATATGCGTTGGTGAACCATTCCAAAATGGGTTCTAGCTCTTCCGGCAAATAATTTTCTAAATATGTTATAGCGTGTATAACATCGTCTTGTGGAACAAATGCTAAAGATGTTATCATTTTTGCATGTAATTGATTTTCTCGGTTTATCCGTCGCCCACTTATACGTCGCCCACTTATACGTCACCCACTTATACGTCGCCCACTTTAACCGTCGCCCAGTTTACTCGTCGCCCAGTTGTCCGTCGCCCGGTTGACTGTCGCCCAGTTTACCCATCGCCCAGTTGTCCGTCGCCCAGTTGACCATCGCCCAGTTTCCCAATCGCCCAGTTCACCCGTCGCCCAGTTGTCCGTCGCCCAGTTACACGGCGCCCAGTTGTACGTCGCCCAGTGGGAGTCGCCCAGTTGTCCGGGTCCGGAAAATCTTACGGACCCTTACGTAAAATACGTTTTTTAAATTAAATCAGTTTTTTTACCTGGATATTAAGAGATTACCAATTTTTTGTATTAAATTTTTTATGCAATTAATTAATCTTTATTAACTTTTATTTATATAAACATAAAATTCAATTTAAATTTTTGTATTTTTTGTATAATAAAAATATTATGGTTATTTTTTTTTATATCTGTTGATATCGTGGGGATAGTGGACAATAGGTGAATAAAACAATTCTTATTGATCGACGTTTCGAAGATATAATTTCTTCTTCTTCAGGATCAATAAGGTAGTCTTACAAATATAAAAATCTGATGTGGACACCACATAACTTCCTTGTAATTTTTATAATAATTGGACAGGAATCTCGTTAATCTATTCATGCGCGTCATTAATTACAACTTTTGGCACGGACAATCGCAACCAAAAATAGGAGGTGCACAACTAGATGCTATAAGTGTCTCAAATCCAAAATTTCAACTTTCTACGACCTACCGTATTTGAGTTATGCGACATACAGACGTCCATACATACGTACGTACGTACGTACGTACAGACGTCACAACGAAAATAGTCAAAATGGATTCAGGGAAGGTCAAAACGGATATTTCCGTCAAAATCTGGAAATCGTAGTAAACAGTAATCCTGAGATTGATTTATATTTTAATGTTTGACGTACTTTTGTGGTATTGTTTTTTAAAATTGTTGATTAGTTGAGCGATAAGTTGATGATCTGAAGTTTCTAAATGTATTTTCTCAGGATTACTGTTTTTATATTTGTAAGACTACCTTATTGATTCTGAAGAAGAAGAAATTATATCTTCGAAACGTCGATCAATAAGAATTGTTTTATTCACCTTTTTTTTTTGTGCGTTGGGGAGGGGGAAATCCTCATGGACACCACCCCGATGTTGTGGGATGGTAGTGTCGGACTCGTACCGACTAAAACCCCCTCCCGTGGATGTGATAGGGATTCGCTCGCGCATTCCTACCTATCACACCCCGCTAGTTGGTCTGTTCTATGTTTTCTGCACTTTATTGATTTCATTGCGTTTTCAATTTTCTTCTACTTTCTGCCCTTTCGGGACTTAACTTTTCTGCCCTTTCGGGGACTTAACTTCTTCTTGGTTTGTTCTGTCGTGTTTTTAGCCGTTTAGGCTGACCAGGGGTTTGGCTACTTCCTCGGCTTCGGTTTCTGCTTCGGTTTCAGTTTCAACCCGCTGTTGCCTGGGCTCCACCTCCCTCCTTGGTTTCGCCAGCTACCTGGTCGGCCTGGACTGGGTTTTGACTACTTTTTCGGTTTCGGTTTCTGCTTTGTCTTCAGCTTCTGCCTCGGTTTCGGTTTCTACCAGGGGATCCCAATCCCTCGGAGAATAGCTACCAAGTAGCTACTAGAGTAGCCAGAGGTTTTGCTGCTACCTAGGTTTCGGAGTCTCCTTAATTTTCACCAAACTAGGTTACTTTCCCCAGGAGATCTGATCCCTAGGTACGCTACTGCCCCGGTATCAGCTGTAGCCTCGGCTCCACCTACCTCCTCAGTTTCGCCGTCATCCAGCCCTGGTGACCTTCGTGTCTGGGGTTTTGATTTTGTTTTGTGCCGTATGAGTTTACTGCCTTGCTTTCCCCACAACAAAATTGTGCTGTTTTGGATTTTGCTGCCTTGTCTGTACTTGTCCGGTTTGCGTACTGTCTTGGGTGCTTCCCACCTGGCGTTGTGTTTTTTGCGCGCACTTTTAGCTGTGGCCGAAATTTTCAATTGCATGCTTGGACGCGCTTACCCACTGAGAATTTTGGTTGAATCCTGGATTTTTCCCACTGAGGGTTTAGGTTGTATTGGTAAATTTGTAATTTACCCCTCGTGGGGCTGCGACGTGTGTAATTTTTGCGTTTTGATGAATTTAGATGAATTTTGTGTGCATTATTTTGCCCGGAAAATCGAATTTTGAATTGCTAGTTTGGTCGCGCTCCCCCACAGAGTGTTGTGGTTGAATCCTGGATTTTTCTTTCTGAGGGTTTGGGTTGTACAGGTAAATTTGTGATTTGCACCTCGTGGGCTGCGACGTGTGTTTTTCGCATTTTGGTGGATTTTTCGTGTGCGTTAGTTTGCCCGGAAAGTCGAAATTTGGATTGCTAGTGTGGTCGCGCTCTCCCACTGAGTGTTGTGGTTGAATCCTGGATTTTAATCACTGAGGGTTTAGGTTGTGTAGGTAAATCTATGATTTAAGCCCCGGGGGGCTGCGACGTGTGTTTCATTTGTACTTTGAATTTGATGGATTTTCCTAGTGCACTATTTTGCCCGGAAAATCGAATTTTGGATTACTAGTTTTGTCGCTCTCTCCCAGTGAGTGTTGTGGTTGAATCCTGGATTTTAGTCACTGAGGGTTTGGGTTTTATTCACCTATTGTCCACTATCCCCACGATATCAACAGATATAAGTTATACAATGGATAAGATTGAAGATCATAATTATTGTTATTCATATTTTATAAATTGAAGTGGAGGAAGGGGGGGGCTCAACATTATTTTTGTTTAATAATCCTTACGTAAGATGTGACAGGGGGGGTGCCAAAATCTTACGTACCGTTATTTGAGGGGGGGAGAGAGTCAAAAATTATAAAAATCGTCCTTACCTAATTAATGGACAGCCCCTTAACGAATATGACTTTTAAAGATGCGGACAGATGGACCGACGGACACTGGGAGGAGAACATAAGGCTTTTACTATATACTTCGTACAGAAGCCAAAAAGCTGTTTGAAACATCGATTGAAACATACTTATTTTTCTTTTATTCGTCGTCGAGCAAAAACAATGCAAATTAAATTTTATAATTACTTTCTACTGCTATTAAATGCTATTAAATGTAATATTAAATGTCCTTTTGTGATTTGTAATTTTCAGACTCGCCAGGAAAATTTCAATATTTGCACCTAATAAAACAATGCACAATTTTTTTTCAAACGTCAAAAGCGTGACTTTCTCATGTCAAATGTCAGTCAATATGTGTAAAATTTACACAATTACATTTTTTCTTACCTAGTTTTTTTATCTGACTGAGTTACCCACATTTTTCCGACCCAGTGTATTCTCTTGAGAACAACCCCTTCTACTGACACTATCATAGTATGAACATTTTTAAGCATTTTCGTAGGCTATAAGGTTTTAATAAGTTTCAAAAAATCGTTGCACACTGAGCCAGGACCGGCATCTTTTAGATTTGCCGTGTGGTGCTCATATAATATTATGTGATGTGAAATAGAATTTTTTCAAATGTTTAAGGTTTTCTTTTTCAAATTATTTACTGTTTTGTATTTTCCCGTGTCAGGCCCGTAGCCAGGGGTAGGCCAGGGCAGACTAAGCCTGCCCTAGGAGAATTTGAGCCTGTCCTAGCCTTTTTTATGTTATGAAACAAGCATGCATCGACTTTCGACTTTCGGGATGTGATGTGATGTGTTTTTTTTTTTAGACATTAGACAATTTTCAGCCTGCCCTAATCTTTCAGCCTGGCTACGGCCCTGTCCGGTGTGGTGCTCAAAATCAGTGATGTGGTGCTCGAGCACTCAAGCAACTCAACTGTTGCCGGCCCTGCACTGAGCTAGAGTTCGTACAATCTGAAACTTTAAAATTTAAATAAGCATTAATTGGAAAACTAGTTAAAATAAAAATTAAATCTTGCAAAAGCCTTGGGTTTACATAGTAAACCAAAATTAAATTTCTCTAAAAATTTAGAGCTTTGGAAATTTAGATCTAGTTGAAATTACCCAAAGATTTAATAAACTTACAAAAATATTATAAATGTTAATAATAGAAAAGTGAGAGAATTCGGCGGTACTTGATCTAAATGACAGTCGTAATAGCTATTTGGAGTTTGATCACAACTTATGTCTGTGTCACTAGACAGCTTCTATCCCGCCTCTATACATAATGGTAATTTTATATACTTTGTGATAGTGAATTCAAGTTTCATGTTTAACTTAAATGAATTTCTGATAAACTAAACGTTTCATTTTGCCCTGAAAAACTCACCCTCCTTATTAGATATTAATAATCGATTTCAAACTATTTTGCCACTGGCTGTTAATTCAAATAAAACACATTTGAAAAATTTTGATTTTTAGAGCTTGGAAAACGCAGAAATGCTGAAAAATAGGTAATTAAATATTATACTTAACGTACGTGAAATCTGCGTGCGCGTCATTCCATTTATCTCGTCAAACTACGTACGTAAAAGTGGAAATTTTTTTGATTTAATCACATTTAATTTTTGGAATCATAAAGTAGAATTTATTCCAGAAATTGCAAAAAAATTAGAAAAGATAATGCTCGCAAGCGGCACAAAAGCAAATTAATTTTTACTTCGTTCGCTTTTTCTCGTCAAACCACGTAAGACAAGATATAAAAAGTTTTCTATTTCAAACATTAAGATTTTGTGGTCAAAAAGTTTTAAAAATCCTTTCGTTTGTCTTGAAAATCTGAATAAATTCAGTTGGATTTTTATTACTTACACCGACGTATTTTGATGCGTAGATTCATGAGCTTGGCGAAAAAGCTCGTAAATGCTCAAAATTTAATCAAAATCTTTACTTTAAAGACACATCAAACTGTAAATATCATACTTATCATGGATACTTATGAGAATTCTATATGCACCGGTCGATATGTTCCATGCAACCACGAGTAAGAAAAATCGGGAAAAGTTTCATATTTTTCAAAAATTGTAAAGAAATTTCCATGGTCTTCTTATTACTCAAATCGACGTATTACAATGCAGAGCATTCGAAAAACAATCGCGGGTTTGGCAAAAACTCTCAAAACGGTTTTTTCAAAAATCGTAAGAAATTTAAGGATCACAAAAATTGTGGCTTAGTACTTGTTCACAATGTACATAAGACGTAAGAAATAACGGGTGTTTCAATAAGTGTGCACAATGTAATTTCAAGAAAATAACGCATTTTTTTTGAAAGAGTGGTGAAATTTTTATTGCGTGCTAAAGTAGACATGTTCCGATTATGCATGGAATAAAATATCTGGTAAATGACCCCCGCATCTCTGAACAACGGCCTTTCCTCTTTTTATGAAATTTTTGATGACATTTTAGCCAAGATATGGTTTTATCTCTTCGATGACGCGTTCTTCAAACTTGAGCTCAGGAATTGTTTGTGGTGTATTCACATAGACCTGAGATTTCACAAAACCTCTAAGAAAAATTCGCACGACGTTAAATCACCGATCTTGGTGGCCAGTTGGCCACCGTTCTGTTTAAACCACATGTCGTTCAGATCCATACTATCCAGTTGAGGCCACAAGAACTTCGTTATCATGTTTCCATCCACAGTTAAACCCAGTTAAGCACACTGAAGCTCATTTTCAACTCTCGTTTACAGTTGTAGCAATGTTTTCGAGAGACCGGCCGGTATACCGACCCACAGAAGACTTACTGACTACAATCGACCCAGTTTCCTCAAATTTATTGATCACTCTTCGAATTTTATAATTTCTTCATACAAACTCAAAAGGGTTCTGCGTAGCTTGTCAATTCCGGAGTTAAGACTTCTCTGGGTGTCTGTTCCTTTATAACGTAAATCCAATTTCAAAAATATTCAGAAAATAACGTAAAAAGCAATCATCTATAAAAATTATTCAAATTTCACTCATTAAATTATTAAACTAAACCTTCGGATTTTAATATAAAATGGAACGTTGATTACGAGTGCGGGTTATCGATGCAGATGCTCGCCGTTCAGACAAATTTTACTTTCCCTTTCAATTTTAATAATTGATTAAACTTTCCATTATTATTGTATCTCAAACATCCAATCATCCAATCCTTCCAATTACCAATTAACGGATTCAATTTAATGACCCAAATATCCAATCACGTCCAAATCTTGGACAATTTCCAAATAAACTAAACTATAATTATAACTTTATTTTACAAATAAATCTAAACAATGTCCGAAATATCCCCAAAATAGGGACTCCCCTCATCTCTGGAAACTCACAAAATACGTCGGTCCAGTACGACTGACGACAATGGAAGGGGCGAATCGTACTTGTTCTCGTACCGACATTTAAAGTTTTCACACTTCAAAAACGCACAAAATCAAAATCTTTCAAAAATTACATAAATCATTCATCAATCAAATCCAAATACAAAAATAAACAAAATGTTGCATTCACAATAAATTTCAAATCCTAAATATTACATTTAAACTAAAAATATTATTTCACTAAAATCAAAAATTATTCAACTTTCCAAATTTTTCCAAAAGGTGATTTGGTAACACGACAATATGTGGTAGATACATGTGACAATATTGCAAATCTGTTTAGATGTAAAGCTGAAAAATTAAACTGGAGACTTGATCTTATAATAAGTATAATCTTAAAAAAAAATTTCATAATTTTTCATAATTTTTTTAGAAAGTTATGAATTGAAAACTTTTTTTTAACGTAACATAAGTTTAATTTGGTCTAAGGCCATGTCAGACCCCAACGCACAAAAAATATTTTCTTTAATAAATTTTATCTGTGAATTGAAACCCCTAATTGTTCCTGAAATACCTATTTCTAAGGGGTAAATATCTCTAAAATTGTGTGTACACTGATTTGGAGTTACTTTGGAAATCTCTGGAATTCTTTCAAAATCATAGAAATTCTTTAGATTGGAACTAGTTTGGAAATCAAAGGTGGATCCAGGCAAAGTTTATGGAGAGGGCAAATGAGGAGTAGTGAGGAGGGGGTTAATAAATATATTTTTTAAAAATTTAGTACTTAGATTTTGTTGGTTTTTGATGTCCAAACATCCTTGAGAGGCAAACTTAAATTTACAAAATTCTATTATTTTAGGTAATCGAGAAAATCTTAGGAAAGCCAAGAAAATCTCAGAAAATTGAAAATAGCTAAACAATGAAACTTATCTCGATTATTTTTAAGATTTTCTAATTTCATAAGATTTTCCTTCACTTTTGTATTTCACCATTTTCCCTCAAAAAAAGTTCATAATTCAAATAATATCAGGAAATTCTAGCACATTTTAGTAAATAGGTATAAATAGGTATAAATAAATAAATAGGTAGTAAATAGATCCGAAAAAATGTAAAAAATTTTGGGAAATTTCTAAAAATTCAAGAAAATCTTTAGAAAGAGGAATTCCAAAGAAAATAAATTTTTTTTTTCAAAGTTTTCATTAGTTTTGTATATGACGATTTTCAGTGGGTTTTCCACTTACGACAGAATTCTACTTTGCCACAAAGTAATTTTTGTGAATTTTATATGAGATTATTAATAAAAATATTGATATAAGGTTTGAAAGGCTTAATAAAAAATATATTCCTGAAATGCTTAAAAAAATTTTTAAATATATTTTATGCATTATTTGAATGAAAAGTTGCGCTGGTGTTAAAATTTTGAAAATGGGCCATCTAAAACAAAACAAATCAGAAGTTTTAGGATCCATATAACACTAGCAAACCGCCTGAACTAAAATTATCTTAAAATTTTAATTTTAACTATATTTTTTTTGCAAAAAACAGCGAAAAACAATTACAATTTTTCAGCTTTTTTTTCATTGCCATTTTATTATTTTTGCTTGTATATTTAAAATTTCAGTTCAGTCGGTTGCTAGTGGAATCTAAAGATATTGATATTTTTTATTTTAGATTACCCAATTTCAAGATTTTAACACCAGCGCAGCCCCACCTACTAATCGAGGCATGACATTTAAGAAATGTTTCTGTATATAAAAAATGCAAAAAATATTTCAAAAAATTTTGCTTGACAAAACTGACAAAAAAATATCTTTATTAATAATCTCAAAAACAATTCACAAAAACTGCTTCTTTTTCGAGCTTCCAAAGTAGAATACTGCCTTAAGTACTTAAAATCGAGGGGAAATCTGCGCTAGAAGTGAAAGGAAATCTACAGAAAGCCGGCAAAATGTAAAGAAATCCCAGAAAATCCAAGAAATAGAAATAGAATAGAACAAATAAAATAGAATTTAAGGAAATGTAGAAAATCCTAGGATATCTTAGAAACTCGGAAAAATCCAAAAAATCTTAGAAAAATCTAGAAAGTTTCAGGATCTTAGGACATATTGTGAAAATTCTAGAATATTTTAAGATATCTAGAAAATCTTACAAAAACCAAAAAAATCTCAGAAAATTGCAAAAATAAAAAAGAAATCCTCTATACTCTATAGCAGTGATTCCCAAAAGGGGTGCCGCGGCACCTCAGTGTGCCGCGAGAATTCCACAGGGGTGCCGCGAAAGTTTTTGGAATTAAAAATTTTTTGGATAAAAATATTTTACATTGATATTTTTATTTTAATTTTATTAATTTAATTTAATTTTACCGGACAAATTGGAAAATTTAATTTACATTATTATTATAAAAATAATAATTTAAAAATTATTATATTATTAAAAAATTTAAAATATGTATCTATTATTAATAAAAAGATTATAAAAATAATGTACATTATTATAAAAGTACGAAATACGCATCATCAAGGACTTGGCTCCCCTTATTTCAAAATATTAATATTTTTTGCTGTTTTGGATTGCTTTCCATTTATGTACAATTGTTTAAAAAAATTTATTTGATTTTGCAAAAAAAATGAAATAAAAAAATTAATTTTTACAAAACAATTGGTAACAAATGAACAATAATCAAGAACAACAAAAAAAAATTTAATTTCGAAAAAAGGAGCGCTGGAGCAAAATCTTGGTTCGCGATTATCGCGGTTATCATTTGGTTTAAAAATTTTATTTTTACAAAACTAATGACAATAAATCAAAAACAATCGAAAACAACAACAAAAATTTTTAATTTTGAAAAAGGGGGAGCTAGCAAAAAAAAAGAGTTTTTTGAGATTTTCTCAATTGCATATTTTTTTACCCATTTTACTTACCAAAAAAAAGGGAGTTTTAGGGGTGCCGTGATTTTTTTTAATGAACCACTGCTCTATAGTACAATACAATATATAGTCTTACATTCCCGAAGGAATATGACTGTCCATTTGGACTTAACAAATCCGTTTGTTGAGGTGGATTAATCCTTGTTAACTTTACATTTTACATCCATATATTTACAAATTTACACTCGTATGCTGTCGTTTTAGTATATTCTATGTATTATATGTATACATAGTATATTCCTTGCCAGTTACCTCTCCTTGGCCCTTCCCTCTGATTTCCTGCAACGATGAATTTTCGATCTTAGATCTCTTTAACTCATTCTCGATTTCTTCCATTTTTCCCGGTCTCAACAGTGTTCGTACATTCCATGTTGCAATTCTAATTATATCATCCGTTTTACCATTTGCCTTTCTCTTATTTCTATTCTTTTTTTTTTCTGTATTAGCCCATCTTTTTCTATTTCATGCTTTAATCGATTATCTTCCCCAGCCTTTATTGGAGCATCTGTCTGGGAATGTACAGATGCTCCATCATGCAACCTTATTAGTTTTTTGCTCGTTGAGTTCTATTGGTGTCGCGCTTAAGGTCATTGCATTTGTTATCCCACACATACAATCCATCCTGCTTGATCATTTTTTGGTAACCTACTTTAACTCTTTCTCCTTTTTCCATTTCCTTCTTTGCTATTGTCCATATGTGATTTTGTATTTCCTTTTCTGCATTGGTTAGGTCGCTTTCGATATAAGTTCTTGTACCTTTCAGTTTGTACTTATTCTCCATTACCACTCTTTTTTGGTTAAAATCCTTCAATCTTGCCACAATTACTTGCTTTTCCACATTCTTTCCTATTTTAAATGTGTCCACGACCTCAATCTGTATTTGCATCTTTTCTTTCAAAAATTTTTCAACATTTTTTCGGGTTACCTCTTCAGTTGTTGGTAGGTTCTTAAAAATTATGTTTTCTTTTCTTTTTTCCCTTTCCCCTCGCTCCAATTGTTTGTCAAATTCCGCCAATTTTTCTTCCTGTTTATCTGTTTTTTCTTGCAGTCCTGCAATTGTATTTTCCAACTCTTGAACTCGATTATTCCAGAAGGTTTCCATTGTATTAAGCTTCTCCTTGATTTCTCTACTTTCTTTTTTGCTCTCTTCAATACCATCCTTTACCGTTTTTGCAAGATTTTTCATCATTTTTTTTAGTTTCTACATGTCTTCCGTCTGGTTTTCTACTTCGGTTGTTTTGATTGGGGATTTGATTATTAGTTTGCTTCGCTGAAAAATCTTTTCTTCTTCGTTACTTATATTTGTTTCCTCTCTTTTTCTCTTAATATACTCCCTTAATGATGGTATAGTATTGGCTCTTGGTCTATTGTGTTCGTCACCACTCATTTGCTTTTGCTTGATTTATCTCAAATACCTGCAGTTCATCGGCGTTCTTGAAAATCTTCCAACTCGTTGATTTTCTGTGTCACCAACACTTCTACCACTTTTCAAAGTTCAGGCAATACAGATAGTAGCCTTTTCGTAATTTTTATTCTTAATTTTCTCTCTCAATTCACAACTATTTAATTCACTAATTATAAACACGATACTGGACCGGCTTTTTCCCTATATTATCTTAAGATTTTCTAATTTCCTATTTCATAAGACTTCCTCAAATTTCCTTTTAGTTGTACACTAGAGCAGATTCAGGAGAAATTCAACAATGAGGTAAATGAGGCTGGGGACGGTAAATACATATTTTTTTATAAGAATTTAGATATATTTTTTAAATTCATCAAAATTTAGTAATTTTATTGGTTTTGATGGGTCATTGGGGGAGAAAGTTACCCCATTACCTCGCCCTTGTTCGAAATTATTGGAATTCTTTGAGAATCTTTGGAATTCCATGGAAATCATTGGAATCTCAAAATTATTTTGAGATATTTACCCCTATTCTATTTCCTCAAATCATTTGGAATAACTTCCCACATAATTTATTTTTAGGAATATTGGGCGATCACTATAAACTATTTTATACTCGAAAGAAATAAATAATAATAATTAATAAATGTTATCCAAATGTTCCTCAATCTCGACGTAGAATTTTAAAATAAAAATTTCTTAAAATTAATTACCAATATTCTAAATTTATCTAAATAAATTTTTTAATCTAAATAAGTTTCCAATAAACGCAAAAAAAATAAAGTTTGTCAATAAAACAGAGGTGAAAAATCACAAATAAATCCACTGAAGATTAGATTGATATCACGGAATCTTGAATTAATTTGGAAAAGCTAAACAGTGCCATTCCAATTCAAAACCTAAACCATGAGACAGTTTTAGGTCATGCCCACTAAACACTAATGTGGATTTTGATCAAATTTGCAGAGCTTTCCTGGAAGATTTGTCACAAGCTTTATTCATAAAATTTGTAATTTTTGAGAAACAGAATGAGGATCCATAATTATTTGTTTATAATATTTAATATTGTAGATTTTAGATATTAGCAGTATTTAATAATTAAAAATAAAAATATAACATAGGTTGGTTTAATCGAAGGCTAAAAGTGGCGTGATGCAGTATATTTTTAGTATTTCAAGTGTGTTGGTAATTTATTAGAGAAGTGGACGGAAACCTGTAGAATGACTCAGAAATAAGTTGCGCTGGTAAATGCATTATCTTTCTACCTCATTTTCAACTACTGTCCGATAACTGCTGCATACCATTAATTTAATATTCATTTTCTATTCGAGCTTAATAAACCTACATCACGCTAAATATTAAATGATTCATTTTGTTTAGTCTGCTCGCTATAAAATTCTTCTCGTGCACTTAGGAATTGTCGTGAAAGACGTGGAAACCTCTCATTAATTACATTGATCGTTTATTATTAAGCAGTTAGATTTCCAATTATCCAGTAGTACGCTCATGTATAGTTTATATCGACTTAATTCCTTATTCATATTTTAAACAATAAATCGATGTAATTGCGAAGCTCCAAAGCTTAATTGTCATTTATTAGCTTTCTTCACCACAAGGATTCAGAAACTTATGCTATATGACCAACTTTAATTATTTTATTCTTCAAATACTGCAATTAAGTTATGCTTTTTAATTCCTCATCTTCTTCCTGTGCGTACGCACTGGGTCAGGAAGGGTCACACGTTTTCAAAGCATAAATTTGATTTATGAAGGTAATAATTAGGTTAATTTTGTTTGTTGTGTCGAGAAGGGTACAGAATTTCATTTATAGCTTGGATAAAACTGCATTTTTTCACGCAACACCACCTTGATTATTAGTTACTGCAATGCTGGTGCAATACCAGTGCGAGCGAGGGTGGGGTGGATAAATTAATGTACCTTAATTTTCCTAATTGGGTCACAATAATTATTACCTTTACGTGAATAATTACGCGATGATTTTTCTTGGACAAATTAAAATTTGATTTCCAATATTGAATTACCGACTTAATTATTTTGTATAGGATAAGAGCACGTGTGACCCATATATGTAAATATCTCGATTAGTCACCGATATTACACAACCGATATAGGTAAATATCAGTACTAACTGGTAAATATGTAAAGAGCATTCATTGTTTTATAAATTAAGTGTCACACTTCTCCGCTTTCAACTTTATCTCGACTATTAGTCACAAAAAAGATCCAATTTTGTTATCCATTTGCTCAAATACGACAATATAAAACAATTAGGTTTCCAAATTGCGCACTTAGGAAGAAAAATAAATTATATTAATTAACTTTTTGCGTTGTAAAACATCTCGACATTAAAAAATTTATAGGGGTACCAGCTGTTGTTACTCGAAGGTAAGATACGAATAAGCAAGGACGCACAAAAGGTTGAAAGATACCGGATACCTGTCTTTATGTCCTCGCCTTGTCCATCCGTATGTGGGTACCCTTATGTCTGTTTCGTACAAGGCAAATTACAAAAGACCAAAAGACGTGTTTATGAAAGACTCAAAAGGGATCAACTTCAACCACTGACATCAACAAATCTAACAAATTTTATAAAATTACACCAAATCTCGAAAGGAAAATAAAATAATGCTACGTCAAGAATAACATTTAGGATTTTATAAAGGTCCTAGACATAAAATAAAACTTATCTTTTATTGCAGTTACTTAAAAAAACATAAACAAAAAATTCAAGTGGAGATCAATTATTGATTAAATATTGACTTTCACACATATCTACTTCAATATGCTAAACTTAATCTTAAGTGAAGTTTCTATACATTTTGCTCTTCATACATTTTTAAAATAACAAAATTCAATTTTACATTTTAATAATTATTCGTCATATTATTAACTTGCAGTTTTGTTAATTTTCAGCAATATACATTGTAAAAATATTTAGTAAATTTATCGTGGTTTACAGTGGGATGATATATGAATACCACCGTCTGCGTTAATTTTTAAAACCGCCATGAATTTTTAAATTTATGTTATTTTTAGATTTATAATTTGAATTTACAAATTAATTTTTATTTTATAGATTGGTTTTAGTTTGCTTATTGCTTTTTAATTATGTTAATATAAGTATTACTTTTTGAAGTTAGAAATGAAACCCATAATCCTAAGAACCCTTAAAAATTTGTTTTTTTTTTGATTTTTAATTAAAACTATTTATTTTATTTATCAACAAATTATTAATTGTATTTTTTTAAATTATTAACTAATTATTTTGCCAACTACTAACTTTTTTTAAAAATTATTTTATTTTATTTTTATTAAATTATTAAATTATGCGAATTTGAACCAATCTAAAATTTAAATTTTAGCATAATTTCAAGTTTCATTCGTGGATGGCTGAGGGGAGAGAGAGTTGAGTAGTTTTATTGAATATAATATGGTTTGTCTGTTTTATTTTTTTGGCTCTGACCGTGGTAACATCTATGCTGCGGCGTCGTCAGTTCTCCGAGATCTTGCGTTGGCTGTGATATTTATTGAAGAGTTCTTTGAATCACATTTGTTCTTTACATTTTTGTACAAATACAAGCTTTTGTATTTTTTTTTATTTAGAGAGGTTTTGGAGCAGTTTTTTTATTTGATTATGATGATTTTGTTCATTTCTATTTTTTTCTTGTTTCTGTAAATAATTTATTATAAATTTGTAAAATTTTGAATTTAGTGGGTCTTTTCATGCTAGCATTAAAAATGTTGGTACGAAGAGACGATTAATAAAGGAATTCGAGCCGTGTCCGTGGAAGCATACGGACGTAAATTTGCCAGTCTCCTGAGATATTTTTTCTTGATTTGCGTCTTTAGTTTGGGGATATTGGACATAATTTTTGAGAATTTGAAAATAAAGCTTAGTAATAACCTGAGCAGTATTTTGATTTGTTTCATTTTGGAAGTCGTACAAAATTTGGACCAAGTTGGAGATTTGGATATGTTTGGTTTTTGGAAGGTTGGATCAATTGATTAATTTTTGGATCAGTTATTGAAAAGTTAAAATTGTTGTATTTGAAAGGCAAAGTAGATTTGCGTTGACGGCGAGCACATGCCGCGATAAGCGGTATACTCAAGTTATTGTTTTCATTTTTAAATACAAAAATTGATTGAGGAGTTAAATTTAAATTAAATTTTGGATTAGAAATTCTTTCTATGGATTTACGGATTGATTTTTGATTTGTTTTTAAAAAATTTTCCCAACTGAAAAATCTGAGCTTTCGACTTAGAAGCTGGCTGGCATCATAAAGGTAGCAAAGGAAGTCGGGGAATTGATTTTTTCCGGAGTTCCACTACAATATATTAAAAGTCTCCAAACCTAGAGGATGCGAGAGCTGAAAGGGGGGGGGGACAAAGAAAATGCTTATAGCTTGAAAACGGTTAGCCTTAGCTAAAAATTTGTCTTGTAAAAAAATAAAGCTGATAACATTTCCCACAAGAAAGTTTTTAACAAAATCAAGATAAATCAAGAAGCAACAAAATTTTAAATTTTTGAAAAAAATACATTAATCTTACGCTTATCCCGTAATTTAACTTCTGTTTTTCTTTGAGATTATTTATCTTTTTCTTCAGTCTTCCAGTCTTAGTCCTAAATAAAGGTGAAATGCTTCTTTTATTTTAAAACATCTGCTTAAAGCATCTATTCCTTTAGCGTTTAAAATCAATCTTCATCTTTCTTTCATTTTCAGCGCTGTCGTTTGATATCCAACAAGGGGGAGGTAACGGAGTAACTGCCTCCCCCCGACCCAACAAAATCTACTGAATTTTGTTAAAATTTGAAAAATATATCTACCTTAATTCGTATAAAAAAATATGTAGGTATTGACCCTCCTCCAGACTCATTTACCTCCTTCATGAATTTTTCCTGAATCTGCTTTTGTGCACAAGTGAAGAGAAATTTGAGGTAATCTCAGGAAATCTTAAGAAATAGAAAATACAAGGAAATCAGAAAATCTAAGAATACTCTTCACGAGTTTTTTTTTATTTTTTCAATTTTCTAAGATTTCCTTGAATTTTCTAAGATTTTCAAAATTTTCTGGGATTTTCCATTTAATGCCTTAAGATCCTGAAATTTTCTAGAGTTTTCTGAGATTATTTTGGATTTTCTCGAGTTCCTAAGATATCAACATTTACTTGGATTTCTTAAGATTTTCTAGGATTCTCTGAATTTTCTATTTCTTGAGATTTTCTTGGATTTCTTAACATTTCTCGGTTCTCTTTAGATTTCCTTTCACTTGTATACCAGATATATCTAAATTTTGCTAACAAGTGTAAGTGGAAAACCAACTGGAAATCGTCATAATATGATAGCGTCATGATGACGATTTATATACAAAACTATATATAAATTTGAAGAAATTTTTTTCAATTCTCTGAGATTTCCTTGGCTTAAGATTTATCGAGATTTTTTAAGACTAGATTTTTGTGGATTTCCCATTTCCTAGAATTTTCTAAAATTTTCTCTTCTTTAAGATTATTTTGAAATTCTCAAAATTATCATGGATTTCTTGAGATTTTCTAAGATTCTAAAACTACTTTTTATTTCATTTTTTCCTGATTTTTATTGAGAATTTTTTAGCGATTTTTTCCTAGTTTGTTGCTGGAAAACCGAGAAAATCGCTGAGGTAATCATGATATACAAAGTGAACAAAAATCATATGAAATTGGAAAACCTTAAGAATATTCGAGATGAGCTTTATTTTTTAGCTTTTTCAAATTTTTGAGATTTCCTTGGATTTCTTAAGAATTTCTTGATTTTGATTCCCCTCGTCCCAAAATTTCCTAAAATACTGAAAACTTTTAGATTTTTCCGAGATTTTTTTGGATATTTTTCTAAGATTTTATAGAATTTTCTATTTCTTCTAATTTCTTCTTATGTTTCTAAAGATTGTAAAATTAATGAGATTTTCTTGAATTTCCAAAAAAAATTTTTGGGATTTTTTAAAATTTTTCCGGATTTCTTCAAATTTCCCGTTCGTTTTTTTACCAAGTGGAAAAATGATAAAAAATTTGTCATATGCAAAACTAAAGGGAAATCAGCGGAAATTTGAAGGAATCTAAAATATTATAGACTATTCCTTTTTGATTTTTCCATTTTTGGAGATTTCATTGGCTTTAAAATTTTCTGGATGTTTCGAGATATCTTAAGATACCTTAGAATTTTTCATTTCCTAGAATATCCTAAGATTTTTTAGAGCTTTCTTCATTTTTATCGATTTTGTTTCTTGAGATGTCTTGGAATTTTCCAGAATTTCTTCAGATTTTCATTCACTAGTACACACAATTTTTCAGGCGATTTCCCCTTAGTTTTGTACTAACTGGAAAACCGAAAGGAAAATCGTGATATACGAAATTGAAAAGAAATCCAAGCAAATTTTAGGATATCTTAGGAAATTCTATGAAAAAATCTTAGTGAAACTTTAGAATATTATTTTCTTCGCAAGGAAATCTTGGAAAATTGATAAATTAATTCTTTTATTTCTTCTTTCAAGTTTCTGGGATTTCTTTGGCTATTGCCTATCCTAAGATTTGCTAGAATATTCTAAATTTTCCTTTTTCTAAGATTGCCAAGCAAAGGCAGATACAACGGGATATCAACCCCCCCCCCTTTTGTTTTGTTAACATTTTGTTAAAATTTAAAAAATATAGCTACATTCTTATCAAAATACATAATATATTTATTCCCCCATCCATGAACTTTGCCTAGATCCGCCCTTAGTTTTAGTAATTAATTTAAAAATTAAATTTTTTAAATAAAATTACTGATTTTAATTTAATTTTAAATTAAAATTTGTTTTGCCTTTTTATTTTATGATTTATCGAAATGTCATGGAAAATTTTTATTCTTTAGTGGGAACATTGAATTATCATATTATAATCAAATTATTATAATCATTCATCAATAATTAAATGTTCCCACTAAAGTTTCAAAATGAAATCCTGACATTTCCAGGTTTTCCCTGACAAACAATAAAAATTTTCCTTGGCATTTCGATAAATCAGAAAATAAAATGGCAAAAAAATCTTAATTTTAAAATTAAATTAAAATCAAGAATTTTAATTAAAAAAATTTAATATTTAAATTAAATTAAATTAAATAAAAATATTCAGTCTTCTCAATAAGAGAAGACTGCCAAAATATTATATTTCATTGTGAATATTAAAACTCAAATTAAAAAAAAAAAAATTAATATAATAAAACAGCATATATCTATGCGTCGTAAAACTCTCACCGGGGGGTCTGGGGGGTGTGGAACACCCCACAGAATATTGCAAAATCCTTGTACGGACGTCACAAGTTTAATATAGCATGGCAATCATTTGAACATAAATAATATCTAGTTGTGCACCTTCTATTTTTGAGATTTTTACTAAAATTGAAAAGGTCACAGTACAACTGGTGCCCTTTTAGCGGGAGGCCCGCGTTTGTCGCACCCCTCGCATCCTGGTAGTTCTGCCCTTGGTAGTTGTAATTTAAATAAATCACTAAATTAAAACTTAAATTAATTAATTTAAAAAACAAAAAAAATTAATTAAGATAATAAAACAGCACATATCTATGCGCCGTGAAAACTCTCACCGGGGGGGACGGAAGTCACAAGTTTAATAGCATGGCAATCATTTGAACATAAATAACATCTAGTTGTGCACCTTTATTTTTGAGAGTTTTATTAAAATTGAAAAGGTTACAGTACAACTGGGGCCTTTGTAGCGGGGGTCCGCGTGCGTCGCACCCACCGCACCCTGTTAGTTCCGCCCCTGCCAGTCATTCTTGACATACTTTTGACTTCAACATCCTCTGCATAATGTGGTGTTTTCAGGTTAATCCCAAGTAGTTTCATGGTTTCGTTCTTTCTTTGGACTTCACTTTTCACCATAACATTATTTTTTGGAAATAAACGTCATAAATTTTTGGAATGAAAATTGAAAAATTGAATGAAATTGAAAATTGGACTGAAAATCTGAAAAATGAAATCCCTACGTTATATTACGACCGCTACATGACGGTACCGCTTTCTCTAATACTTCAATATGTATTGGTGTAAATGTTTTTAATTTCATATTTCGTTTAATTGCACTAAATTAATTTTGCTAAAATTAGTACCAGTATTATTAAAAATTTTATCAAAAAACATTTTTATTTGTTCGTATTTTTACAGTTCCGTAATATTTAGGTATAATAATTATTTTTTATTCCAAAATTATAAGTAAGAGTACTGTATAATTGACGTAATTATTCCAATTATGTTTTTATGAAATGTACAATTTCTTCAAGTGGCACACCCACTGCACCGGTTGCAATAATTAAAATAACTGCAAGGTGTGCATTATATATCACCCTGTAGTAGAGTAAATGTTTAAAAAAAAAAAAATTCTTTTTTTAATTTTAAAATTTAAAAAATTGTATGGTTTCGTGAAGAAGAAGGAAATATCTAGAATATCAAAACCTGAGCTAAGAAATTTTCGAGTCACAAAAGTTTAAGATTCAAACGCCTATTCGGTGTTTACCAAATTTTTAGAAAAAATCAACTAAATATAAATTATTTAAGATAAACAGTCAATCAATTTTAGTTCAAGGAAGTTATTTTTGGCCAAATTTCAGAAGTACTTTGTTTTACCCTTAATTCCCTTTCAGCAGTAAATATAAATATATTGTGCGATTGTTCGATTATTCGATACTTTGAAACTCATCTCGTATGTTATTTCACCCTAAACAAGATAAGGTGCACGTGAAATTGGAAGATATTTATCGACTTATCAGTTTTTTGTTGATACGCAAGGTTTAATTGCAACAGTTACCATCATATTGTGTAAAGTGCAATCCATAGCCATTTAACTGATCCTTGATAAGAAGTCTTGCGATATTGATGGAATATAATATTGCAAGATTTCGGACTTCTTCATCCGGACTGAAGTGTGAAGTGTCGATAATAATTAGACAATTTTTCAAACATGTTTTCTTATTTTTGTCCTTTATTAACCACAGTACAATCTATAAACAATTTCCTTCTTTTTATACTTTTCAGCGATAATTTATTCAAGCTTTTTGAAGAAGTTAAACTCAATTACCGAATGTTTCCTGTTAGGAAATTTAATAACCGAGTTAAAAGGTTTACGAATTGATAAACTAATAATAATTATCATTTTGATCTCGCCCTAATGTTGGTACCTTTTTTGAGAGATTTTCTTCAAACTAATAGAATTTCTAAAACGGCTTGGACGATTATTAATACATTTGATAACAGGAAACAAATCTAATTTATCAAATGTAACGTTATAATAGATCAACGGAATAGCATGCCATTTGCCATTTTCTTTGATCCGTGAAACCCATTGTAATGCACATTGGCTCATTTGCACTAATGTATTATCTATTTCCTGCGGAAAAAATGTCACACAAACTTTTAGGCTTATTAATTGCCACAGAAACGATTGCTTCCTGCAGAAATTGGAAGGGTAGCTTCACTTAAATATGCTTAATCGTTCGAGTGGTTAAAAATTATAAACAAAATGTAATGTTTGAAGCGTCGCGGCGTCAATGAAACTGCGAGAAAACCAAAATTAATGCCGACGTAAACAAATTATTTGAAACGTAAATAAATTTTAAGGTGTTTTTAATTAAGAAAAACTGTAAACACATGTTGGTTTGTGAAATTCTTGACAATAAATAAAAGTTTTGAGAAGAAAGGGAATTTAGGAGTGCATCCAAATTAAGGCGTAATGAGGGTTGGTTTCTCGAAAAAGCGGAAAGTATAATTAAATAGGCTGCGGTGCGACGTGCCGTAACAGTGATTCTAATTTCTGATTAATTCGAGTTTCATTCGAGGTATTTTACAAAAATTTAATGAGGGCTGCTTGCATAAAATTGCAGCAGCCGTCGAAAAAGAACTGCAGCAGACGACAATGCCCGATAATGAAGGAAACTTCAGACCGTGAAATAAACGCACTCAATCTGACCATTGTTGTTTGACACGAAATCTTGTGCATAACGACGATGATGGTCTTGCAAATTCATATTCGGGGGCAATTTTTAATACACTTGTTCCACTTCGTAACAATTGCACGCTTCAAGTGAGGCCCTGCAAAAAGGAACCACGCATACGAACATGAATGACAAAACATAAAAAAGAAGCATCGGCAGAATGTGCCGAAATTTAAGGCGACCGATTATCTGCCAGACTGTGACCGACACAGGTCAGCTGAAACGAAAGCTCAGGTGTCCCAAAATGCTATTCTCTCTTACTTGCAGAGATTCACAAGCCTTCGTGTTGTACTTACTATATATCGATCGTGACATGTTATGCAATTAAATTGTTTACAACAAGAAATGTTATTTTCAGTTTTCGATGTTAAGTTTTCTTCTGTTCATCTGACGCAAAAGTGGTCTTCAGATAAGTGAAACCAGATTCAAAACTTTGTAACTATGATAGGACCTAAGCATTAAAAGCTTACAAACTTTTATCCGTTTTGGCCCTTTTACGCCCTTTATTAAATTTTTGCACATAGCTCAATATCAGTGCATCTTAGGTGTAATGTTAACATTATTTAAAGAAAATAAAATTTCATATTAGAAAAAAAATATATACTACTAGTTACGTTGTTTTCCAAAATAACTTAATTTTTCATGAAAATTGTATATTTTTTTTCTTGAAAATAATTATTAAACCACCGACTCATAATTATTATATAAATATTTATTGTTCACTAAATTGTTACCAATCCAAGGATCTGTTGAAACCCCTCTTTAAATTTATAACAATTTTTAGTTTTTTTTTTGTGTCCTTGACGTTCTGTCAATTGGCCAGACTTATGTAAATATAGAATCAATTTGTTTAAAATTCACTAATATTACTTTAAAATAATATTAATTTTCAATTGTTTTATTTCGCATCCGCCACCATTGACAAAAAAATTTTATTTTGCAGGTCCACTTTAGCATCTATTCTCTAAAACAATGATTAATTATAAATCCGCTGTACATATATTAAAAAAATTGGCTATGTAAGCATCGCATAACTTTCCCCATTTGATTTGGGTATAACAAATGGTGATCCAAAAGTAATTGACACTTGAACTTTTTTTATTTTTTTTATCACTTCCTCAATTTTTAACGAATTTTCACCATTGATGCAAAATTTCATGACATTTGCTTGCGTGGTTTAACCTATGCAATTGATACTATTTCTTTTCATATCCTAACCACACACAGAAATACAAACAGACAGACATACAGACGAACATCCAACTAAAATTCATCAAAAACTTGTCAGGGTATGATAAGAAACATTTTAATACCAAAATTTCGATTTTTGATTTTTGAGTGGATTACAATACTTTCCCTTATATCTACATACGTATACGTATAGGGAAAGTAAAAATATAATCTATGATATTTTAAATATACAACATATTGATTTTGAACCCACAATTTTTGCACTGTAGCTCAACCAGCGATCACTCTATCTCAAAATTTCAAATAAATTTAATAAAAATAACAAATACAAACTAATTTACGTTATATCTTAAGCGTAGTTCTTCGGTTACTAACCCAGAGATTATTCCCAAACTGGGTTCCGTAGAATAGTCGTCAGGGTTCCGCCAAAATGATTTATTATTAGCTATTAAAATTAAATAATACCACGGTTTCAAATATTATTTTGAAATAGCGCAAAATATGTGATGAGAAGGACTCATTAGTTCAATTGTTTCGCATAATTTATAGCATTCTCTTGAAAAAATGTAAAAAAGCTAAAAAAAAAGCTTATTGATGGTATGAGGTTCCATAAAATAAAAGGCAGTGGCGGAACTACCGGGTTGCGGTGGATGCGACGCACGCCGGTCCCCAGCTAAAATGACCTTTAGTTCTACTGTGACTTTCCTCAATCTTTTTAAAAAAAATTAAAATTATTAAAAATTTAATGAAATAATTCTAGTATTATTAGTATTTAATTTCTAATATTCACAATGAAATATTATATTTTAAAATATACTAATAATTAAAATTAAATAAAATACAAAAATATATGATAATTGATACTTATTTTTTATTCTATAAAGGCCGGTTTGAAAATAGTGGTCGGATAAACCTGGTATAACGTTAGACTTAGCATTACCATTATTACCAAATCTATAATATTTTTAATTACAACAATTCTGTGGTCGGCACTTAAAAGGTCATAAGTAGATAGGGAAACAATGTATACTTATGACCTTTTAAGTGCCGACCACAGAATTACTTTTTATGTAAATAAAATAAATTTAATTTTAAAGTTTAAAAACAAATTTATTTTAAAATTAAAAAATAATTTATAATAATATTTAAATAATAATATAAAAAATAAAATTAAATTAAAAATAATTTGAAATTAAATTGTTTACTTCGACTAAAAATTTAATTTCTTTGACTTGGCATTAAAAATGAGAAATTCCCTGACTTTTCCAGATTTTACAGGTTTTAAAAACAAGTGGGAACCCTATAACCCTCTAATTGCTATACCGGGAATAATGTTATACTAAGTTTATTCGATTATTCTAAAATTGGCTCTTAATGTAGTTATTTGTTTAACTTAAAATTTTTGTCTTTCATTAAAACAGGGCAACTGTTAACAACTTCGCACACGGGTCAATCAACTGCTTGTTACGCCACTGATAAAAGATATTTGGTTGGTGTTCCGTTATCTTTAAAGTTTAGGAACCCCTGGCGTAACCGGTTGGGGGTGCATTTTTACGATTTTGTTGTGACTGTTTCTTAACCTAGTTGAAATAAAAATTATTTATATCAATTCATCTGCATTCCAAGTTTGCTTGCTAAAGAAAAAGAAAAAGAAAAAGAAAAACTGATTAATTGGGGTTTTAACTTCATTAACCTTTATGTGCACACCCGGGTACCCGAGTACCCACCAACGGACGTTATACAGAATTTTTTTATGTTTCGTTCAATATTTCTCAAAATACTTTGCTACCAGATAGGTACTTTTTTATGCATTATTAACAACAAATTTTCAACTTTAATTAAATCAACATGCCTGACACACCCGGGTACCCCTGTATGAAAATACAGGATTTGAGTAGAATTCCTTTGTTATCCTGCAGTGAAATTATTTATAGAATAAATAATAAATAAAGGATTATCAAATAAATGTAAAAAAATGTATTTATAGTTAGCAAAAAAAAAAACAATTGAAGATTTATTCAGTGCACTGTTAGTCGAAATTACCGCAAGATCATCGCATACAAGCGTTTCACAAGCAGCACAGTTTTTTCTAGTTTTTCTACGTCTTTTGATGCTTTGCGTATAACAAATATGATACGACCCTGTTACTTTCATTCTACCTGTTTGATCTCGCACAGGTTGAGACTCAGGAGGAATTTCGTGAGGCAAAATTCACCTATCGAGAATAGTCTCTAACGCCAACTTGAATGAATGGATGAAATATACGCTACAAGCACAATGCTGCAAAATATTTATAAAAACTAAAAAGACGTCCATTAATTACTACGTGAGCTCAAAATGGAGAGGGACAACACCTCACGTAATTAATGGACGTCCCCTAATAAAATATTTGCAGTGTAAGCAGTGAGTCAAATTATGAAATCGGACCCAATAACTGTGTAAGTGTGGTTCCCTTTTTTCTCTTGCTTTCACATTTCGGAGCAGCTGCTATTTCCAAAAAGAACTATGTAAATGTAGTTTTCTCCATTTTCCCGTTTTTTTGTTTTATTTTAAAAAAGAAACCTTTTGGGTAAACTAATTTAAACTAAATATCTTGCTAAAGTGTTATATACTTTCATAACAATCTAATTTAACATATATATATCCATAAGACCAGTTGCTGCTGCATAAAAAATGAAAACTCAGTGGAATTTGTAGGTGGGTACCCGGGTACTCCGGGTGTGTAACAATGCAGGTAATTCCGGGTGTCCACATAAGGGTTAAAATATCTACCTAACGCACTTTAATTTTGGTCATACGACTAGAAATTTAACGAAATATTGCATCTGTAAATGTCCTTTATTAACATTGGTTTTATTGTTTTAATAGTTTGTTTCAAATTTTAAATGCTTTGGTTGCTTAATAAAATATTATTAAGAACAGGAAGTCAGGCAGATTGGTGTGCAACTGAATTTCCAAGATTGTGCGGCCTGAAGGCCGCACTGATCTGTCACCTACACGTAATCCCTCAATTTTTTTAGCTTAGTAATTTAATATGAACTAATCGGAGATTATTTATTTTATTTCCGCTGATTATTTAATTGTTTAGAAAATTAAATTTAGTGCTTGATAGGGATTTAGCCATTTGTAGTATCGAATATTCAGTTCAACTCTTCAACTTGCCACGTAAGCAAAAAACCCTTGTAGTTAAGTGTAACGAAATTTTGCTTAAAATTACATTACGCAATTTTCGAGAGCAAAAACCCGACCTTTTGACCCCGTACATCCTCATAAGTATACACCCTGGTGTTTATCTTTCGAGAATTTGTTTGGTTCTTTGTATCCTTACTGATTGGTACCGTCTATGGTTAGCTTTAAGCTATGACCGGGAGAAGCACTCGGGTTTTAGAGGCTTCTGCGACTGAGAAGATGTTTTTTTATGCTTGTTTTTAAGCATTTTAGTAGAATTATTTTGATAAACAGAATTACGTATTTGATTTTCTTTTTAGATTTTTGCTTTTTTTTTAAAGAAAATGTTACAATTTTTGAGATTTGTGACAACTAATAGTATAGTCTTGCCAACTGTTCAGTGCATTATCAACTTTTGCCAATAACCAAAAATTATGTTGATCTTAGAGGTTAAATTTTAATGAAAACTGTAAAGGAGCATTCAGGTAAAGATTCTTGTCTTGCCTTGCTTAGGTAGAAACTGGCAAGAGTCAATCAGATTGAAGTATTTTACCATAATTTTTTTAATCCTTTATTTTGGTTAAATCTGATTGGCTGTTGCCAGTTTCTACCTAAGCAAGGCAACACATGGATCTTTATCTGAATGCAGCTTAAGGCTATCTGCTATTTTAAATCATCTGTTGGACAGGTTAGGCCTGACAGTAGGTGTGGTATACGGGTACTTCGGGGTACACTAAAAAAAAGTACATTGCAAATATTTATCAATTTTGTGCCGATGAACAAAATTCATTATATTGATAAAAAATTCATAGCATTAATGAAAAAAAAATCATTATATTGATGAATTTTGTTCATTAATATGATGAATTTTGTTCATCAGCGCAAAAATTATAAAATTTTGGAAAATGCTGGAAAATGCATTTGCCTTTGTTGTCGAAATAATTTAGTAGTCGGCGAAGAATGAAAAAAAAAAAAGATTTTGTTATGATTATGTCAGTATGTTAATTTGTTTTTGAAAATGACAAGGTGTATTTAATTAATTGTATAGAAAGCCAAAATAAATATAGTTTAATATTACAGTCCGTTTTATTGAAGAAACATAGGTTTTCACGAGAGCCCTCAGCCGTGGTTTTTGTGAGAGCACCTGACCGACATAGGCCGTAAACTTTCATCATGAACAAAATCGAATAATCTTCGGAGCAATGTAAAGCAATGTATCAATGTATCATTATTAGAAAAAAACAGGAAAAAGTAAAAAAAGCGTAGACTGAATCCATTTCAAATAAAATCATGCAGACTTGGATGGACGTGATATTCCAGAATTTGTTTCCGCTGAAATATGTTGTTGCTTATACAAAATAAGGGGGGACTCGTATTTTTCCACCCCTGAATACGGTCTGACGCCATATTGCGGTATTTTAAGATTTCGAAATAAATAATATTATTTTCAAATTTGGGTCAAAATTTCAAAAATGCCAAAAATATTTTTTTTCAAAAAAATTCAAAAAAAACCCAAGTTGTTTTTTTTAAATTTTATTACGATTTAGAGGGATACGTACCCTATTATGTCCTGAAATTTCAATATCGATTTATTATTAGTTTCAGAGATATTAATTTTTGAATCTTTATAATTATTATTTAACTATTTAACTACATATTTACCTACTTATTAATTAATTAATAATTAATATTAAAAATCATGTTTTTTCGGTTTCGTTAATAGTTTTATTTTTTATATATTATATTTAAAATTTAATTCTTTAAAATAAATAAATTGGGCTGAAAACTCACAATAAATTGAATTTTTTTAGTGTTAAAGTTAAATTACTTGTTCATTTAAAAATTTCACTTTATTAAATTTCATAAGTTAAACATTAATATATTTTACTGTAAAATTAATTGAATATATTTAAATAATAAATTTAGGTGTAATAATTAATATTTTCAACTGAAATTACGGTTTAATAAAAATTGTTATGAGTCACGATAATAAAAACTACTAGTAATAAAATAGTAGTATACTCATACTGTCATAAATAAAATTCTTCTACGTTTTTTGCACTGATTTTTTAATTAGATTTATAATAGTAACTGCAAAACCAAGGTGACAGTCGTGGGAGTTTTACCATATTTACTACGAAAAAATTTTTTTATATTGAACTTAAGTCTACTACCTGTCTGCACCACTCTCTGTTCGTCTGTCAATAAGCTGTGTTATGGTGAAATGGAACTTTACTTATAAAATTAACTTAAATAAGGAATTTCAAGTACGAGTATATGCATTTTTTCAAGTTGTGGATTAGCAACATGAAATAATAATGTTCTCTTAAAACTAAATTTAAAAGTTAAAAAAGGCAACGCCAATGCCAAGACGAATCCAATTTTTGTAAAACAAAATCGGTTGCAATGAGAAATTCTACAGGAAGAGTAAAAGTCAAATTTTTCCTTAATAATGTAATTATTGCTGCACTTGTCTTTTGCTTGTTGCATGACGCATTCGGGTTAATACACTTAAGGTGTATTGTACTTGATTTTGAAATTTTTTTTACATTTTAACCACAGACGCCTCCAAATTAATAATATAGTCTGTAGCACTGCTAAGAGCGGCGACCTGTAAAAACCGGAAGTGCCTATAGAGGTGAATCAGGCACTCAACAGGTCACTTGATCAACCAACATCAAAACATACGGATGACTCATTTATATTTATGACTTATTTTAATTGAAAACTGAAAACTCTTTGTGTGGATAACAAAAATTAGCATATTATTATTGACCAAAATTAGAAAGTTGGCGAATTAATTAGCAATTAAAAGTTGTCGTCCCAAACTGCTATTATTTTGTGAGTGAGGAATCCTTGCCTGGATTGGAGAAGAAATCCAAGAGAATTCGGTTCCTCATCATGGTTCCCAAACATAAATTACCAATTTGCTTATGTTTCCGTCTATTTGTTATAAAAAAATGCACGAAGGTACGCTACATCTGACTTCAACTGTGTATCGCGTGACTTCATGTATCGATAATAGCTGAAACATGCATTATTTTAAATTTTCAAAGTAATATTAGCAGTAAGTTTTCCAATATAATTATCTATTATGTCAAAGTTGTGAATCTAATAATTTTCATTATATTAAAAATTCAAATTGGATTTCGTAATTTAAGAAACTTCCTCGAACAAAATATATCTATTTTATAATTTATTATGTTGTATTTGATGACTCATTAAAAGTTACTGTTACGCACTAAAATAAATTTAGCATAAAGAATAGCATGCAATTTCCATAACCATTTCTAGCATGTATGGGTACGCAGTCACGTAAAAACTTTTAATTTTTCAATTTTAATATTAATTGGGTCAATCATTAAATCAGATAAAAAATTTAACGCTGCTAATTTTACTAATGCAATATTTACAAATATAGAAACATTACTTTAATGATATTTTGTTAACTTCGGTAGAAAATTTTTTTTTTCTAGTTAGGTGGTAGGCAGATAGTAGAGAGGTTATGCGGAACCTGACGCACTTCGACTATAACTTTCAACTTCATACACAAATACACTATTAGAGTTCCAAGAAAACTTCCTGTTAAAAACTTTGTTTAATGATACCACGAGTGCATCGTCAGATTTTAGTTTGACATATTATTGTCATTATTGTTTCATTTTGTTATATAAAAAGAATCAATTATTCTTTTAAGTATAATTTTTACTTTTTACATCAATAGAACTGAAAAAAGTTTGAATATTAAATAAAATGTAATAAAAAGTTAAATTCTTTCAAATTTACAGCAAACATCCTAGCGTATACAATCGATTTTTGATAATAGGGAACGAATGGTTTAACAGAACTGTTGGGTTGTCTGACATGTACATATATGATTTAGCATTTCCTAATTTTGTCTGAAGGTAAAAATTTGACTCCATAGAAAAGATGTCATAACTTGAATAATTTATATCGATAAGCTGAATTGGCAATTTTAAAGTATTTGAATGACAATTAAATGAATAACAGGTAAAAAATAAATTTTTTCTGCTCCCCTTTTAAGTTATCAATCACTTTGGTTTATATACACATTCATGTCGAGGTGTGACGTATACGATGATCATTCCTCGACATGACATTTTACAGATACAATCGTGTTTTAAAAAAGGCGAGATTTTGTTCAATAGCCTTGCTAACTATACACGTTCGGACTGTAAATCGAATGGAATTTTATATTCGAGCAATGATTGTCAAGCAAGGGCGTCGTATCCTGGCAACTGGCTTAATAAAAGGGTCCAGAATGTAGAACTAGATTTTTCAGTTGAATGGAGACACGCGTCTTTATTCCACCATCTAATCTATAGCATATAAAACCGGGGATTAATGTATCGTCGTAAAAATCATATCTCGGATTTATAAAAATTCGAACACGCTTAAAAAACTTTGGACAAAAACAAACTTTTTATGTACTCCAATTTATGAACTTTTAATGAGACTTAAAGAATTTCGCAAAATTACTTCTTCAACTTTACATCATTAAAATTTTATCGAAACAAATTTCGTATTTTATCAACAACAAATTTTAAAAATTAACCCTCACCGAAATAATTACTAACATTTCAGAGAGTTTACCATATTTTTAAATTTCATCAACAGGTTAAGCCGAATCTTCAATATCTCCATCCTCATTTCTTGCAATATTTCTTGAAAATAATATTTCAATTCCTCGTTACATATTTTTTTGAAATTATCGAACTCTTCTTTTACTATTTCCTCTACGATGTTCCTCAGTACTTCCTTAGTCCCACCCCTGAACGCAGGTTCTATTTCGTGGTCATCAATTGACGACAAAGACGGAGATGCTTCCTGGTGTTCATGTACACTGATTGGAGTCGAACTAAAACCTAAACCGACACTTTTGTTCTGTTTTGGCGACATTGATAGATTCGAATAATTACTAATATCCCTTGCATCGAACTTAAATCTCAATCCACTCGTCTCTGCCTTTCTCTCCAACTCTCGAGTTAAATTGAAATCTTTTAAGGCAACCAAAAAGGAATCGGATGATGCATCGTACTGGCGATGCGACTTTTCACTAATAGTACTGATGATTGGGTCGACACTTATATTTTGCGTTTTGGTTCCATTCCCTTTCTGAAATAGCAACTGTCGAATTTTTTTCCCTCTATGATCCGTAAATGATGAAACCGGTTCCTTCAAATGTCTACTATCGTACAAAAGGATGTTACCATTTTGAGAACCCAAAGCAATATAATTGTCAATATCAGATATATCAAATGTTGTAATGGAATTACTTAATTTCATTTGTGTAATTGTTTTGTTGGTTTTAATATCGTGAAAGACAAGCACCTGGTCCAAACCACTGCTCACCAATAAATCGGGAATAGTGGAAGAAAAAGCAACGCAAGTCACGAGTGCTTCATGGCTAGAATAATTGCACAATACCGAATTGTTGGCAATATCCCAAACAACCACCTCTCCTTTTTCACTTCCAGCACTTAATATGTTACTTTGTGTCCCATCAAAACATACCGCTGAAGCGCTGGTACCTTTGGGAATTCGATAAGAAACTATGGGTGTCGAAGGCGAAGTACCATATAACATAACGTCGCCGTTACTGCAAGCAGCAGCCAAATGAGTGTCTTCAATGTTATATTTCAACTGAAATATTGAAGATGCGGTTGTTGGAAAGCGATGTCTAACGCAATCTTCTTCGATATCGTACAAAATAACTTCGCCTGACAGAGTGCCAATAGCAATGTCGGTATTGCTTTTGTTTTGGAATGTTGCACAATTGGGCAAATGCACTTGCGATAAGGTTTTTAATAGACGAACGTTGCTCTCCAAGTCGATAATTTCGGTGAATCCACGACGTGGTACCACCACCAGCTGCATCCCGTCGTTCCTCCATGATACACTACTGATAGATGTTCTTTTATTCCTTGGTAAGTAATTGTGGCGTATAGCACAGTCTGGCACTTGATGAAATTTTATGTCTGTAGTTGCAGACACTAGCCACTTCATCTTGTAATATTTTCTATAACTTAAAACCTCTTAACAGTTTTACTGCCAAATAAAACCAAATACATTAAATTCAAAATTTATCACAACGACACTTTTCGATAAGACTTTTTTCAATCACAAATGTTTATCGTTATTGGAACACTTTAGTTTATGGATATTTGAAGGACCTATTATTATTTTTCGGTGTTCCTTCTCAATAATAATAAAAATTGTTAAGATAAAAACAGTAACTATCAAAAAAATAAAAAAATTTTTTATTAAGAAGGTAAAATAAACTTTATTTTTAGTTATAGTGTTTATAAATAATTTTTAATCTTAAAGATATTAAAAAAATCGCCTGCGGCGTTATTTACATATAACAGACGGTTTACAATTACCATATAAATTAAAATCAATTTAATGCGTATGAGAGTGACATCCGCTTGGAACTTACGTAACCAACATTACTTTAGTACTAATATAAAATTATTAAAAATGCCTGTAGTCTTAATTATTCAAAACATAATCGTTTTTCACAATAACTTAACTTAAACTTCAATTGCCCTAAAGTTTTATATCTTTTGGGGTATTGACTTTAGAAAGCATATTGTCGTTTTGTTTTGTTGGCAACTCCCAGCATCTTCTGTAGCTTTTTTTGTGTTTTTCTTAGCTTGGAAGTTCATCCTGTTTTCCACTCTTTTGAGTGAAATTCTATGTTCTTCCTATGCAGCAACCGCTCCAGCATTTTTGAAATGGGAAGGCACAAATTGGGCACAATATATTTCTGGTGGGCAGGAGCACACAAAATTAATAAATAAACCTAAAAAAATACATTATTGAAATAAAGCCACATAAAAAATTTGGGTGCGCACTTGGGTGGGAACTCCAATCAATAGGGTGGGAAAGTGCCCACCCTGGCCAACCCTTGGTGCCGTCACTGCACCTGTGTGCTTCATGCCACACTGCTGCTTAGTTATATTCCATAATCAAGTTACTGGGTCAACAAATTTGGAGAACACTGGAGGGCATTCCATGCCCCCCAGACCCCCCGGTTTGAAAATTAAACAGTTTGTGCGTATAATTTTTGATTAATTGCATTAAACAATGAACTTTTACTCTTTCAGAACCAATTACATTTCTGAGAATCTGAGGGTTTAATTTCATTGAATAAATATCTAAACGTCTTTCACGCTTTCTAAAAGGTGTTTAATATTCCTTGAACTATTTGATTCTGAAAGTGTGAGAGTTCTTAATTTAATCAAATTCATAAAAAACATATGGCCATAAACTATTTGTTACTGAAACCGGGGAGGGGGGCATAAAATGCCCTTCAGTACATCAGTTATTTATTGACTCAATAACTTGATAATGGAATACATTTTAACGCAATTACTGATGTATCCTGAACCTCTAGGTTTTAAAAACGGAAAGTTTGCTCACGTATTTTTGGATTAATTTTATAAAAAAAAACTTTTACTCTTTCAGATTCAAATACCTTTGCAGCCGAGAGTCTGGCGCAGTAACTTGATTATGGAATATAATTTAACACAATTAATGATGTACTGGAGGGCATTCCATGCCCCCCAGACCCCGCGGTTTAAAAAACACAAAGTTTCTCAATACCTTCTTACAATTAGTGGGATACTGGAAGGTATTTTATAATCCATAGAATCCAAGCGCCCACCCCTGGCGCCGTCACTGTTCCTATGTTTGTTTACTTCGTTCTACTGTTTTCATTTTATTCATGACTTGGTTGACAAAATCTTCGATCAGTTTCAATTTTTTTCCCACCGCAGTGGATTGATGTAATCGCTGGTTGAGTTACAGAGCGGAAATTCTGGGTTCAAATCTGGAACTTGACAGAATTTCTTAGCTCGGTCTTCCGGTGTGCATCAACACGTTACGGATTTCAGAATTAGTTCTATATTTTTTACCAAGTAAAGTAAATAAGTTCTGTAGAATAATACGAAAGAGGCTTAACTCTTCAAGCATCTTCTCTCAGAAATGTCCTCAATATAATCAAGAATCGATAATATCAGTTGCTACTAGGATATGGTTCATGTTAGTTGGAAGATTTTTGACCTGTTACCGTCGTAGCTTTCCCAATATCCTGGATGGTGTTGTGACGTTTTAGCAGTTTTGAGCAGTATGTTTTTGTTTCCAACATCTGTAGCAAGGACCTGAGTTATCTTGGTTTTTGCAGTTTCTGAAAATGATATTTAATATTATCATCTCCTTCTATGATGGGCCAGTGTCACAGCCACTTACGTGTTCGATCTTAATCTTGCCGGTTAGGATTCTTTCACCTAGTGCCTCCGAGCATGACGATTAAAATCAACAACATATCGTCGGTCCGTGAAAAACGAATAACAAAACACTTTCTGGTCTTGGTGAAAGATTAAAATATTTCCTCACGATTGATTTGATTTGATATGGAAATTTTTGGAAAACATAATAAAATAGGGATTAGAAGCAAAGCAAATAAAACCAACAAAACGCACAATGTTCTTCTGTTTAAACCAGAAACAAGAAAAGAAAAGAAAAGAAATTAATCTTTTCCCAAATTATTAGCGACGTCATGGTTGGGTCTGGATTCCAGAGTCAAACCAGGTCCCCCAGCAATGGGTATAATTTAACATGGAACATTTCTATTAATCTTTGTTGGAAAACTACAGAGGAAATTTGGTGTACATGATCTAGGAATTGCAAAGAAATTAATGCAGAAATTACAAAAATAATGTTAAAGAATTGCAAAAATTGGAAACAAAAAGATGAATTTGTATACAACAATTTAGTCTGAGATTTAATTTTTTAAATATAAAATATCATATAAATTATAAAATTTTATTAAAATCACTCTACGGCAGTGGCGTATTTAGAGGGGGCAAAAGGGCAATTGCCCCCCCCTCCAAGGATGACTTGGATTGTAGCCCTAAAGCCCCCCTGGTAAAAATAATGTTTACCACAAAGTTTTAAAATTTAAATAACTTTAAATTCTTTTTATTTATTTACTAACTGGAAAACCCGTCCGCGGACGGGCAGCTAGAATGTGGATCTCTCTTTAACGGTATAATATTTAAACATTTAATTTTGTTTCCCGCTACTGGGTGATTCCCGTTTTCTATATTTTCTAAGTAACGTAAAAAGTTGCTGCTAAACGAGCCGTGGGGAAATATATTTCATATAAAAGATATTTTTTGGTTGGTAAAAAAAATCGACAAACCAGAGTGATTTTTTTCGCCAAAAAATGACACGTTGTAGCAGGAGCAGCAGAAGCGTACTGGGCTTTTATGTATTACGATTAGTTACAACTGACGCGCATGAATGGATTAACGAGATTCTAAAAACCTTTGATCCCCTTTTATCTTTAACTTTTTAATAAAACAAATAGGTAAAAAAAACAAATACTTCTTTATCTAAATCCATATTTAAATTAATTTTTTATGTACCTACTTACAAATACAAAATAATTGGGTATACTTTAAATTTTATAGATAATTCGCCCATATGTCGTTGTATCAAATTTATTTTATAATTGCCTTAATTTTAATTGCAATTTAAAATAAAAAAGCAATAAAATTATTTTAAATTAAATTAAGCCTATTAATTGAAGACGATTGAAATCACATAAAAGGAATAGAGAGTTGATCCATTATCCATCATAGTTTTGAAACGCAATTAAACTTTTATCAAAAAATAAACCGTTTCTGAGCTGATGTTCTCAAATTTTATTTATTTTATAATGACAAAACTGCATGAGATAAAATCTTCAAATTTGAAATAGTTCGTCACTTACTCATAGAAACAAGCTTTGAAGAGAAAATATAATCTGGAAATACACAACAATCTTCATATTTAATGTGCAAAATCTTTTTAATATTTAGTTAAATTCAGCAATTGAGTTTGCAACTTTTGTTTTTCGTAATTTTCTGGTACGATTATGGGTTTTCTAGAATAAAAGAAAATTGAAAACAGACAACAACGTTCGGAAATTAGATCAATGGTCAGATCAGATTTTTTGTTCAGTTGTTGATTCATCTGTGTAATTTTCTTTGCCATTTTTTTAATAATAGTATCACACCTAACAGCATAGATTGAAGTATTTTATTGTTTTGTCCCCTTGTTCGATTGAACACAACTACTGACTTACACTATATATGATTTTATAAATTTTACCAAATTTTGCATTTTTACGATGAGATGAGCAACTATAGATAGGAAGAGTTTCATTTATTGGTAGAAGAGTTTTATGTAAAAGTTATCTCCTTAGAAACTACTGAGCAGCTTCATATGATGGCCAATAAATCATTTACCTGATATTTGTGCTAGAAATACTGACTTTTGATATCTCCCATATCTCTTGCGAGGATTTGAATAAACTGTCATTGTCATGGGGAAAATAGCACGTAGTAAGTAAACGGCAGTCTTATTGATGGTATACTTTACTTTTTTGGTTTGCAATTTAACCGATGTCACTGGGTTATTGACGCAATTTCCTTCCTAATGTGGAATGTGTTGGAAGTTAATATTGAAAACGAAAATTTAATTAGTATCCATAATATAGTTCTGGCTTAATGTAATTTTGTACAACACACTCGGCAAGCAATTTTCGAAATGAACTCGAATTGCTGAGATAAGTAAAGTTGAAGCAACTTATTAAATAATTACTTACTAATAAGATATAATCATTTGCCTTGTAGTTAGTAACATCGTAATTGTGGAATAATCCAAACTGATAATTGAGTAATCAAGTTATGAAATTAAATTTAATTTGACCACGCTAACAAGCAGACAAATAACTTGGATTTTCGTTTTCTGGGCGAAAACATAACAATTTGGATAAACGTTCCCTTTAAAATAAGGCAATTTTAGACTTTCTCCTAGCTTCATCATGGCGAATTTTTTTCCAAAATCCAGAAAAAAGAAAAATGTTTACAAAACTAATACTAAATTGGAGCCGAAGTGGACTTCTAGTATTTTGGAAAATTTATTAGTTTTCTCATACCACTAGAGCCACATAGCCGCAGTTTACCAAACGTAAAACAGATATCTGAACCAGTTTGGTTTGTTATCGAACTGGCTTCACAATTTTCTAGTAATCTATATTGCTAACACTCCTCCAAAAATTTTACATTTTTGCGCCACGTACTCCTTCCTTAGCTAGTAGCCAATATATTTTTTTCTGTTTTAAATTTTGAAAAATAATCGGTGAGTACAATTTTTTTAAATTTATTTAACCCTGGTGCAAATGCCGGTATATAATTTATGTCAAATACTTCAGTGACAGAAATAAGTTTTCAAAAAATATATCAAACTTGGGAAGAACAATTTAAGAATCCCATTTGTTTATTTCATTGTTTTTTTTAATTGTAAACAAATAAAATTGCTTATAAAACTTTAAAATACAATAGCTATATATTTGGTATAAAATAATTTATTAATAAAAAATAAACTATCAAGTTTTGTATTAATTTATTTCGTCCAGTGGCGTAGCCAATAAACCTTTGCCCAAAATTCCTAACGATTTTGTAATATTGAAGTTTTTTTTTCAGAAATGTTTACCGACGTCCATTTAGGTGTTTGGGTCAATGTCTTGGGAGTTATATTATTTATGTTAGTGGTTCTATATCATTACGTCAACGCCAGTAATCCCAAGTTATCCACGTGAATACAAAATTATGTGTGTGATTGTTAAAATTAATGGTATTTTTGTATTTTCTTAAGAAAATGAATAAAAAATTGTACATTTTTTTTTCTATTTTTGTTTTCAGTTTATATAAATTCCAATTTTCTAGTGGAATTATCGAATTCAATGACGTCGGAGTATATTCCAATATTATTGAAAAACATCTTATCGTTGTGTATTTTTTCTATCTTACACTCTTCTTCGTTTTTAGACAATTCTTGCTCGGGAATGGCGTATTCTTCAGATTTGGTAGTCGGTTGGGAACGAATATATGTATCAGGATAGAAGAGCTTGCGACTTTTTCGTTCTTCTTTATCAGCAGGACCCCAAAAGAATTGAGGCTTCATTAGATATAGTAACAGCTAAAAAATGAAACTGGTAAACCAAAAATTATTATTATTTGAAATTTACATTGGGAGTATCAGATTTTATTGCTATCGACATTATGGATGCAATAATTGTTATGAGAATTAGAGTTCCAAAATATACTCCACAGTAGATCAATTGGATTTGTTTTCGGCTTAACATCCACTTTGCATATCTACTATCCATAAAAGTAAAAATTGTGTGCAATACTAAAAACTGCAAACCTTTATACTGGGTATATTTCTAAATAATAAATAAATACCCATTGAAGAGCAGGAGCAGCATACCACATTAATTTCCAAAATTTTGATACAGGCTCGCCTGTGGTAAAATGAATATCGTCGCATAGTCTACTAACCCCATATAAATAAAAAACCATTACTCCCTAAAACAATCTAAATCCTATAAAACCATAATATTAAAACTTTATATAGACCTCTGTGGCTACGAGAACTCCCAGTACGATTAACAAATATACTCCCCAATAGATTGGAATAAAATGGATATAGATATGCTGAATACAACAAGAATTAGTACTTGATTAAAATTTGGTAAGTTAATCCTTACTTCGTTGCAATATACAATGCTCAATAAACATAGGAAAATGCAGGAAAACACCCATATGTATGTTTCAAAATTCTTCGTTAGTGGAAAGTAATCGTACATGTTTAATATCAGCATATGAATATAAAAAGCCTTACAAAAATATAATTCATTTTATCAAATCGATTAAAATGTTAACTATATAACTAAACCAATAAGTTATTTTATACATACGATTTTAATCAATTCAAAGAGCCAAGAAGATGTGTAATAGCAAATTAAATAAAAATTTGATACGTCTAGAGCAGTTAACATTTCCGGTACCATTGTTATATATATTCCACGATCTGCAATTTTACAAAAGTGATTTACCAATCACTGAGTCAAAGAAATGTTACAATAAATACAAGTGTTAGTAGTTATTGCGGTCTACCATACGACTAAGGTGACCATTTTTATGAAATGGAGGGCCCTTTTTTTAGGTTTTCACTTTTCTTTTGATACAACAGGTATACAACAGTAGAACAATAGTCACAACAGTGATCAATAGTTACATCAGTGACTAATAGTCACACCAGTGACTAATAGTCACTTTAGTGACTATTGTATCCTTGTTAAAGGTTCCAAAACCAGTACTGTCCTGGTAAAATCAGTACGAATGGTCACCTTACATATGGCAGTATTTCAATATAGTATTTACCTATAACAACAACTGCTAATGGATCGACTCCTAACGCTGTTCCAATAACTCCAGCAACAGCAGAGTATACCACCAGGTAATAAAAATTTAAAAAAGTACTTCCCATTATAATAATGGCGCTATCGTTAACAATATTGCTTTCAAATTTAGCATAAGCAGAAAACGTCATACATCCTGAGGGTATTATTAATCCCACTCTACATACTGTAGCCCAAATCATAAAGATGACCTTGAAAAAGACAATACTAAAATAAATATTTGGACATATTATGGATAAGTAATTACCGAATTAGAAGTCGCATCTGAAATATCGAAATTCAGCAACAATTTAAGACCAGTTGCTCCACCATTGAGGAGTGCTATTAACAATAATATTGTCAAAGTGGCTAAGTGAAATAGGAATGCAGCTTTTACTAACTAAATCAAAAATATCTATTTAATCAAATAATCTTGGAAAATAATAACATGATCAAGATTACTTTTCCCAATACTTTCAGTTTCTTCATAACGATTACTAAAATAATCACCCAAGATATAACAACTGCCGTCACTAATTGCCAATAAGGATATAAATCATTGGCAGTATTTTTGTAAACAGACCTTTAAGAAATTAACGTATAAAATTTCCGACTTGAATTTTTGAAAAACTCACCAATACTGAAACTGCATTGGATACATAAGACGCTTTCCATTGCAACGTAGGGATACGTATAACCGACTACAAGTTTGATTTTTTAAAGGTCCTCGAATTTTGTAATCATAGCATTTGTCGTCATCAAACATACATTTTTTATTAACATCTGGATTTACCAGCAATTTTAGTAAATTCACCATGATCTGAGTGTCTTCCGTTAAGTGCAGGGGTTGATAAAAGACATTCAACAAAATCACCAGAAAGCAGAAACCTTAAAATAAAAAAAATTAGCAAAATGTAGACAATACAGAGTAGATTTATTGAGAATTCCCAAAAATTATATAACTGAAATGATAAAAATTAGATTTTCTATTCAAATTTAACAAAAAGTTCAATTAGTATTTTAGCAGAAGTAAACCAGGGGAATTAAATAAAAATAATAAAGAAGAAGCATTGTAGAAGGGGGCATCATGGATTTAACGAAATTTAATCCATACTATGCAGGCCCATGCGCAGGATTTATTCATAGGGAGGGGGGTTACTAAAAAAAGTTCAAAAAAATAAAAAATTTAAATAATTGATTGACATCAATTACTATACTACGTATTCGAATTATTAAAAAAAATCTCTTCGGAGTGCAATGATAAAACATTGGTAATGGTTTTTGGATGGAGCTGTTGATTCTGCAGTAGCGCGCATTACTCTTTGGGTAATGAATTGTGAGAGAAGTATCTATCTTTCATGATATATCAACTTTTATGGTGGTTTGGATATGTTAAAATTTGAATAGCTTACCAAAAAATATTGGAGCCATCCTATACATCTGACAGTTTGTTACTCTGGAGTACCTCCCCAGAAACATTTCCATGTAAACCATGGGTAAACCAAACAGTGCCATAAACAAAGGAAATAGACATAAGTAGATACCTAGGCGACGAATTAATTAATAAATATAAACACTAGAATGTAGAAATACCTCCGGAATGAATCATTAAACCATCGAACATAAGGGGTAAAATGTCATTACCAGTTCCCATCAAAGTGCAACACCACAAAAAGTTTTGTCTGTCATCCCAACCATCATCAGTTAATTCTATAAATCTAATAAACTGTTCAGATGTATGACTACGTTTTCGGGTTTGTACTGATAAACTGATCGAGCTCTCTGGTTCATCAATATGTATGGATTTTCTGTTTTCGCTAATTTGAACTGCAGCACGACTATGTTTTCTGGCACTGCGAGACATTTCAACATTCAGCTGACAAGCTAACAAAAAATTATTTTATTGACAAATTTATTTGACCGATTTCAAAGCGCCTTGGATTATTAGATATTTTCCACTCATTTTGGGCAATGTGTACGCTTGCCTTTAATTAAGCCTTATAGAGGCAGTTGGCAAAATTTTTGCCAATTAATTACCGAAGATTATTGGTGGAAAAGCTCCCCCCAACCTCACTCCGCCTTGGGAGCGTTCCTGACTTTTCAACTTTTAAGACTTTTTCGTTTATTTAATTTGAGTTTTTGTTTACTAATGTTAAGTATTCAACTTAGCACTGGCTTTATTTCAGAATTATGTGGATTTCTGAACTAGCTAATTCTATTGATGTGGGATTTAGAAAATAGGAGTATAAAGAGGATATCTCTCCAGTTCTCTTGCAGTTTAATTTCACAAACTACCACTGTTTACGAAGCACCGTGTATAACATCACGATCAAAGTGTATTTGTTTTTGGTTTGAAACCAGGCTAAATAATTCGTAGTTGTTTGAACTAAATTGTTATAAAAATGCCTGGTGTTAATAGTGGATGTGAAGACAAGAAGACAAATAATTCGGAAAGCCAAGTTAACCAACAGGAAGATAAAACCGTACCAGAGTGGGAACTATCTTTAACTGATAAGTTGAATCAAAAATTGTTGGTTAATTTCTTGAAAAGGATTAACGAGACTGAAAGCCCGCCAAACCCTGATACCTCGAATAACGAAGGTTCAGAAGATTGGTAAATTTTATTTTGTAGAATGTCGATTACTGAGGAAAACGAAATCCAGCTTTTAGAAGATATTGACGATGCAGGAAATCTTGATGAACCTAATGATGCGGAAGCAGATAAACCGGACGAAGAAGAAAATGGTGAGACTAAAAAGGCACCGGCTAAACGTACATTTCGACCTCAACCAAAGTTGGATGCCGAAAGGCTAAAAGGAAATCGAGGTTTGACTGCTTTACCAAATGTTTTTCAAGATGTCCAGTTCCGAGGTCGTGGATACGAGATGGAAGACTTGAATGTTTTGTTAAAGAGGTACGAATATTGGTGTCACAGACTATTTCCAAAATTACCTTTCGATGCTTGTGTGGAGAAGATTGAAAAATTAGGATCGAAAAAGGCTGTTCAGGTAAATTTTCTGTATTTTACCTCCCCCTCCTTTTTATTATAAATGTTTTTCCAGACTCATGTAAAATTAATCAGGATGGATATGGTTACCGATGACACTGTGCCGCCTCTTCCTCCATTGGAGGGTTCACAAGAGACCGAAGTAAATATTGAGGATGATATTTTTGCACCAGCAGCAGTGAACTTGAATGTGGAACCTGAAATATCGGAAGAACAATTGGAAAGGATGCGTCTGAATAGGGAAAGAGCACAACAGCGACGTCAAGAAATGCTTCTGCGTAATCAAAATTTGAATGTAATGGATTAAATACACTATATTCAATTTTTTTACAACAATTAATATTTAATAGCTTATTCACTATATTTAAAATCACAATGTCTTCTAAGTCGTAAAAGTAATACAACGTGTGTGTAGTATGTACAGGGTCGACAATTTTCCATTCAGTAATAAAAAAATTTCTATACAAATATTGTCCCTTTATTTACTACCTCGGTTGTGAAAGTTACCTATGCGTCTTATATACATATTATTAGACGGCTTGAGGTACTTCTGGTATGAGAGAAGCGAAAAAAGTGGAAAAGAATGTCCAAACTAGTGTCAGCACCGACGGAGAATCTTCTGGTTGAATTTGTTCTCCTTCAGGAACAACGTTATTGTTGTTGTGATTATTGTTATTGTTGATTTGGTTGCGGAAAAAGCCAATTTGGTATAAATAAAAAGCGCAACCTAGTAATACTACACCCACGAATCTTAGTGGACTCGAGTAGAAGTAAACTACACTGAATAAAATTAAAACTCTGCTTAACATATAAAAAAGGTCCAACCAGTCTCGTTCAGCATTTTCTGGTTCTCTAGGGCGTTGTGGTGCAGGTGGTTGTACTTCTGGAACTTGCTCGCCCCGCTCGGCAGGGTTAAAATTTCCGTTCGGCATACTATTTCTGAAATTCAAATATTTTACATTTTCGAAAGGGAAAATTGATGAAATACCTACAAATTCATGTATTGAGTCATATACTGCATGTATGCATGTTGCATCCACGCCATGTGTAACATGTATTGGTTTGGATCCATAGGTGGCCACTGTACATTTGGAATGCGCTGGTCTATATTATCTGAATTAGAAACATTTGATTGTGTGGTGCTGGTTGAAGCTTGAGGCATGGTTTGGGATGTCGGTGAAGTTGTCGGTTGGTGTGTGGGTAAGTTATATTTTGCAGAACACACTAAGTGCATTGTATGTGTCTCTTGCCCCTCATATTGCCTCAGTACGTCCCTCAGTATCACCGCATCAGATAATAGTTGACCGGAATAAATTAATTTTTGCTCATGTTGAGCCTGAAACAAAAGAAATACTCTTATAAAACTTACAATAAATTACTTTGCAACAAGGATATGACAAAAATTGTTTATTTTAAATATTTATAAGCTTGTAATTGGCATTGATACTCTGCCCTTGGTTTATTAATTCCTATTTAACTGCAAATATTTTTAGTTGTTTGGAAATCATTGTATTCCTGGTACTTCCATTCAACTGGACTGGGTGACAATATTCTTCTAGCATACAATCCAAGAACATAAGTGGAATTACTACAAATTGAGTTCATGGGCGAATCGGGTTGCACATTCAAAATATATTGGTAGTCCATTTTTATTTAATATCGTTTATCTTATCACAGCCGAGATCTAATATGGAAATCCATATTACACACTTGAAGTACTGTCTGTATTTAATTTACAATAATGTGTCTGGCTCTAGCCTAGCTATACTCAGGTGAAAATATAGCTCTATAATAGAGGGTTGACAATTGGGTGTTCTGTACACTAGTTGCATTGGAATTCCTGGGAAGTCTTTGAAATTCCAATTTGAAATTGTTGAAATTCCAAGTCCTGTGTACATAATGTTTTCTAGATATTTACCTCTTGAGTAAAACAGTAAAACATTTTCATGGGGCTAAAATTCAAGTTGAAAGGCATATAAGTTTTAAAGGTAATGACCAGAATCAATACGATCATACTATGTTGTCAACATAATTTCAAAATTTGATGTCAATCTGTTGAGATACACGAAAAATCTCAAATATACTGCACCCTTAATTGAGATCAAATCCTTGTGCAAAATAAATATTAGCTCTTATAGATGATCTTCAAGATTGTAAACAACATTGTAATTCTCGAACGTCACAATTGTAGCCAGCAGGGTTTGGGGTTCTCTTGGAAGTTGTTTAGTGAACTTGGCTAGTTTATAATTAATTCCAGTAGCATAATTTCTAACAATTTGTTGACCCTTGAAGGTTAAATTGATTTTCCAGATGAAGTCGACCTTCGATGAAAATTTCAGGTGGACCCAACATTTATTGACCGAGGTTATTAAACTATGTAAAACCTAACGATAAATAAATTATTGATGTACTTACGGGTTTGCTAGGATAAACTTCTGACAGATGTTGCTTTAATTTATTGATAGTCCATGACAACTCGCACTTGATAGTTTGATCTTCGATTTGTTGATTCGGTGCTTTCACAATCAAAGTTACTGGCACAGTTTCCATTTTATTTTCGCGTGTGGGCTCCACTTTTGCAACTAACTAAATTAAACTATATTAAAATAAATAAGGAAAGAATGGAAAAATTTAGTACACGACAATTGATCGGAAATCTCTATTTTTATTTACAAAATGTGACAGTAGTTGGCTTTTTTTGATTGGTCCACAATTACTGTGACGTCGAAGCACCACTTACACCGTCCAAAATAGAAACTCAAGGACTTTCAAATAATAATAAAACTTTTACACGCTTATCAAAGTTGACTTTTTTATCTTGAAAATTTTCAATTAAAATGTTATCTTTATTGGTTTAAAGGAAATGACGATTTAAAATGTGCACGTATTGTTAATGTTTTTTAAATATTACCTTAAATTAATATTGCGCCGACAGTAAAAACTAACAATTAAAAGGTTTATATTAAATAATATTTTTTATAATAACATAACTTTACAGAATAAATTATAAGATCCTAAATTGGAAATTTAAAAGTTGATAAAACAGAGGACTGCACGAAACTACTAATTTATTGTAGAAGTCGGTAACAAGTTACAGTTATCTCAAGATAAATAAATTTTGTTGCACAGTGGCGTACAAATGCGATTAATAAACTTAATAATTCGGAAAAATTCTTTATTTTGTATTCACTTTTCATTTATTCTGTAAAAATTGAATTTTTTGCGTAATCACACCCAGAAAAATAGCTAGTTGGTGTAGCAATGATTTAGCTATAACAACAAATTTATTACTTAAAATCAATTCAACAAAAGAATAAGTGATAAAAACAAAAATATTAGTTAAAACAACTAATTTTATGTTAGACCAACAAAACATTTTTTGCTGAGTAGGTTTTTGTTGAAAGAACAAAAACATCTTTTAGAGAGCAGGGGGCTAAAAGGTTCAGTACTATTTCAAGCATTGAGAACCAGTCGGCAAGCTAAGAAGCAAGAAACAGCCGTTCTATTCCTGTTGGTGCTGGATACGCTGCTGTGAACTATCTCATTTTTGTACATAAGTCATCTTCACTCTGAAAAAAGATTTGTCGTCGTAACAAAATCATTAATAGCTATAGCCTCAACAGAGTTTTTTGCTGCTACAACAAATTTTATGCTGCCACAACAATGTTTTTTGTGTTTAGAACAAACTTCTTTTCCGAACAGCAAAAAATTCTGTTGGGGCTATAGCTACTAATGATTTTGTTACGTCGACAAATCTTTTTTCAGAGTGTTTCATTAATTAAATAATTTTACAATTTTATGGATGTTTGCATCTAACAATTTTTTTGGGTTAATTTGATAATTTCATCCAGGAAAATAATAAACTGTTTTATTGTTTTTGGACTGTTTTATTCGATGGGAGAATTGCGGGAAAATCTGGTGTGCATACTGAAGAGACATCTGGACAAATCTGCTGAAGAAAATTGAGGAAATCTCAGAAAATCGGTGAAAATTTTAGAAAATAAGAAATTCGAGCAAACGTAGAAGAATTCTAAAATATCTTAGGAAATTTAAGGACGTCTTGGGAATAATATACTACAGATGAGCTTTATTTTTGTTTTGTCTAAGAAATCTTAAAGCAATCCAGGAGGAAATTCAGGAAATTTTTTCAAAAATCCTTTAAATGGAAATCTGGTGTACAAAAATTTTCCTTGAAACTCGCTTTTTGATTCAGAATTATTGCACAAAACAACACAAATACTCCTTCTGACAGATATTTCTAGATCAATTGTTTTTGTTATTTTAACAAAAAGTGTTTTGCTAGCCTAAGCGCCCTTTACACTATGCGATTTATCCTAGGATTTCTCGTACGAGTTGTCGTAAGCAGATAGCAGATATTTTTCAGTTCACATTGTACGATTTGTCGTACGGAAAGACTTGAATCTGAACACGTAAGCAACTCGTAACAAAATCTTAACCGAATCCTACGATTAGGGCGGTGTCTATTTTCATACGAGTTTGTATAGGATTGCCGTTAACGTCTAATTTAAGGTTATATATGTGGTTATATGCAGTTAATAAATAAAAGAGTGTGGCGAACCCTGTATTTACATTTTTAAAAATTTTAATATTAAAAAATATTAATCACCAATGCAATAATATAAAGTAGCCCAATTTGGTGATATGCGATTTGTGCTAAAAACTGATTGCAAAATTTGGCCAAAAGTAACCCAAATTGCGATAAATCGGTCAATCTAGAACACTAAACCTAAACTCAAAATTTTGAAATATTTGATCGTGCTCACCCGTATTCGTTCGTGTTCATCCGTAATCGTAAGCAAACATATAGTGTGAACTGAAAACCAGCATAACCTTTAAGGTAAAACTCTTGAGAGAAATTCTCAGAAAAATCGTACGAGAAATCCTAGGATAAATCGCATAGTGTGAAAGGCGCTTAACACTAAATTGGTTGCTTCAGCTAATATTTTTGTTTTCAACAGCAGCATATTTTGTTATAACAGCAAAAAAACTTTGTTGATTTAATTTTAAGTACTATCCCATTTGATGTTTGCTACACCGACAATTCATTTTTCGGAGTGGCCAAGGTATATATTATTTGATGAGAAAGGTTTGGGCATTTAAACCTCACGACTGACTGCTTAATTCGAATTGGGGAAGGTCTACAAACCTGTTTTAATAGTTTATAGTGGCAATTATCATTATCAACTCAGGGGAATATTGACGATTACGTGCTCTCCGAAGCACAAAGACGGTCATAAGAAAGTTTAGACTCTCCCCAGATTTGAACCAGGTACCTTATCATCAATAGTTCTTCGGCTGATTTCATAATTCTGTTATGAAGAAAATTATAACTTAGGGGAGAGGCTTGCTGGTTGCCACTGCTTGCAGGTTGCCACCCCTGCCGGATTTTGACATTCTAACATTGTCATCCCCTAAATTTCGACGGACATCAAATACCAACGAGTAATTGTCGCTTTTAATGTAATTGTGATGCACTCAAACACAATAACAGGGTGTTTGGTAAACAAAATGTAAAATTTTATTTGTAAAAAAATGAAAAATTAAAATTGTGTTTTTCTTCTGTGCCCATAAATTGAACATTTTCAACTAAAATTTAAGGGAAATATTTTTGCTGTGTTGCTTTTTTATTCAACTTTTATTATTCTTAAATAATTCTAAACATATCATGAGTTGGAAGTTTTTTTCCCTGTATATTCTAAAGTGGTATAAAAATGCAGGTTGCCACCTTTTTTTGGCTTGCAGGTTGCCATCCCTCTTATTTTACATTGTGACGTATACTACAGTGACTGTTTAGGGACAGTGGCAACATAAGCCCCTAAATCGGCCCAGGATAGGTTCCCGCGCAAAGGGGGGGAGGTTTAACCCCCCCATTGCATATTTTATGTACCTATTGACGTAAACGCTTGTTAAATATTTCAAAAATTAATATAAATAATTATTTACTAATAATTGATGAATTTTTTATATATTTTTAGATTTAAATGAAAAAAAAATTAAATTTTTTTTTCAATTTTAACTTTTTTTTTCTTGTAAATTTACTCTCATTTTTTTTTGTTCACAGCCACAAAGTGTAATTAATATAAATCATATGTTTTTACTTGAGTTTTTCCACATTTTCAACAATTTTTCAAGGGTTGGCAACCTGCAAGCCGAAATTTCAAGGTGTCGATTTTAGATACTTTTGAAAATTTGCTGTAAATTTTTAGTTTTTGAGAATTAAAATGATTTTTTGCGCAGGATCGTGGCTTTATACTTCCCCTATCCTGTATATGTTATTATATCCACAATACGTTGATTGTATGACGAGTTATGACCAAAAAAGCTATGGGGTGGCAACCTGCAAGCCTTTCCCCTATTTGTTTTAATTTTAATTTAATTAAATTATAATTTTAATTTCTATTAAATATTTAACAATACTATTTTTATAAATGCACCATAACATAATATTTCTTGTTATTTTTACGTGATACTTACCGAACACCCTTAAGGGGAGAATTTACTAATATTTTAATTTTTTTTACGTTATTAGCATTATTCTAAGAATATTCTGCTAAATTTTCATAAAAAAATATTGAAAAATAAGGCAATGGTAGTGGTAAGAACCGAGTCACCTCAAAAAAAGTTTCCATGCAGGATAACTCATGATTGCTTCATCTGAAATTAAAAAACCAAAAAGATTTCTTTAGTACACTAGCTTATCTTGAATTTGAACGAAGCAATCAACAAAATATCAATTTTTGAATTTTTGTTTAAGGTGCAAAACTCCGAATTTTGTCAAAAATTTCTCTTGTTTAATTAAAAAATAAGTTGTAACTAAAAAAAAAAAATCTTGCGTTCAGAACCGAGTATATAGTATGTAAAAGAAGTGTGCAAAGCTTAGGCGAAACCAGTCAATAGGTTTTCGAGAAATTTTGACTACCGATTTAAAAAAAAGTTTTGAGAAAAACGCGATTAAAGTTTAATCATTAAATTAACAAATTATAATAATTAATCAATTATAGGAGACTCAATTGTCCAGGGTCAATTTTACCATTAGGATGAGAGCATGGGCATTAGGCACGTGCCTAGGGCTCAATGGCCAGAGTGGTCCGAAAGGAGAGAACATAAAATCGTAAAATAAAAATCAAATACTGATAAAATAACCCAAAAATTGGGTTTTCGATGCTAAATTAGTTGTTACACTCGAATATAAGGGGGCCGAAAATTTGCTAGAGCCTAGGGCCCAACTCAGTTAAAAATAGGTCTCGCAATTGGCTATAACTCGAAAAGTTTTGTGTTTAATTTCTTCAATTTTTCTAACTATATTTCTTACAAGTTGTATAGTATCCGAAAAAGAAAATCGATTTTGGCTCATTACATTTAATTTTGTAACCATGGTCAATAATTACATGATGTAATTTATATAAGTAATTAGTAAATGTCGAATAACTATGATTTATCAGATGTCAATCTTGAATGCTCTGCTAAGTAATACCCAAAAAAGCCATTAGAAAATTTCATATTTTTTTTACATACCTATAGGCAATTAATATTTTGCCCTTCCCCCTACTAATCAAAATATTTAAAAATAGAGTAGTAGGTAGGTACTTTTAAAAATATATTTTTAAATAAAACTTTAAAGAAAGTAATGAGATATTAGTTGATAATAAAATAATAGTTATTTAAGCAGCTAGGTAGAAGGTAAGCTTTTATTAACATTCAAGGAGAGTTTATATTATCTTTCTCGAGTGTTAACTTTTCAGCAGGCGGGGCAATTATTTAAAACATGAGCAGGCGCGAGTCGTATTTTGTACGATACAATGGTTTTTTACAAATATTTTATTATAAATAGTAATAATAAAAGGTATAGATCATAATCTTGAAACCCCTTACATTTATTTTATATTGTGCCAATAATATTTATAATTACATAGCTTGTATAGTTTCAGTGGAGTGTTTACTAATCTTAAAATGCCTCCTGCTGAACTGTTGTTTATTAAATTCAGCTTCCTATTATATTAAAAAAATTAATTAAATTAAGTGAGTAGGTACTAATTTCTTATTTTGTATTTTAAAAGTGGGAAAAATATTCTTTTTTACAAGTACTTTCTATCGCGGTATATTTAACTAAATTAGTCAAATTCTGTATTATAATATATTTTAAATATTTCAATTTATATGCAATGGGAGCATATAGCAAATTGAGTCTAGTTGTAAAGAAAGATAATATGCAAAAATATAAAAAATGTTCCATTTAAAACAATAAACATAATTATTCATCTTTAAATTTTAAATTTGGCCAATATAAAATTCTGAAGTAAAGAAAACGGTAGCAGTTATGGTGACTTATCGAGTTTGTCAAAGCTGTTATCCAACTTTCATGGATTTGTTAGAAAAAAAAAAATAAATATTGTTATAATTTTTACAGGATGAACCAGTTCAAGTATTAAAATTCAACCAGTCACCAAAATAACTGACGTAGGCTCCGTGCTCTTATAACGCCGAATGGCAGATGCTTGTAAAAACAAATTACGATTCAACGATTTTTTTTACTTAGTTTACAAATTTACTGACTCAAGCTCTTAAAATATATTTTAATACAAATAAAACATATTTTTTTTTAAATATCTAATAATAAATTAATTTATTATTAAATTTAATATTTTATTTTATAATTTAATTAATAAAATTATTTATTTAAATAAAAAAAGTTATTTATTAAGTAAATTAAAATTTATTTTAATTATTTAATTTAAATTTAACTTATTTATTTAAATGATTTTTTTAATAAAATTTATTTTATTATTTAATATATACATTTTTTGAGTTCTTTGAGAGGCTTAATGTTAGTTAAATTTATTTCAGATATATCCCACCATCAATAATAATTATTATCAATATCGTCTTCCTGAATTAGTGCAACCGCTTATTGGAACCTCTGGATCCAACAAGCTTTAAAATAATAACTATACATAGCTAAGTTGTTGATAATTATTATTTTCCCAATCAAATAAATTATGATCCTGTAGAAATTTTTAATAATTTAATATAAAGCAAGTCCCAACAGATTTGTGACTTAACCGGTTGTTCCAGAATGCTATCTAACTGATTCACTGTGGTTTTTGTTATTTCATAATAATTAAAATTGTTATAAAAACGGATCACAAACAATAAACTTACGGCACCATAAACAAACTTTTGTGATTTTTGTTAAATTACAAAAAATTGGTGTGTTACTTTGCTTTAACAAACGCATACATTTGTAGTTTTAAATTAAAATAATTTTGTCAGATTATAGGACAATGTCCTGTTCTTTGCATAATGCATTCTGCTTTTATTAAAGATTGTTGTTTTGTGACGGTGACGTCCAACTCTCAAGACTTCTTATTCGATCTAATTTTCAAACATCTTCTTTGAATTCCGAATCAAAAACAGAAATAATACTATATTATGTTTTAATGGAATAATAATGTCAATATTAGGTTAATCAGCTTTATTCCTGGAAATGAAAAATTGGTAGACACGGAATTCTGCACTCCGGAGCTTTTCTTTTTAGCCAACATGGAAAATACACAGCAAACCCGATTTTCTTAGAATCAATCCACCTATTTTTTTAAAGCAAATAAATTTTATTCAATTTTAATAAATATTTTTCGTCAAACAAAAGTTTGCTTAAATCAAATTTTATTAATTTAAACAAATTTTTGTTTGACCAAAAATATTTTATTTAAACAAAACTTGTTTGCTTTAAAAATATTATTAAAAAAAAATGGTTTTCTTGATTCAAAGAAAAACGTTTCTATTGTGTATAACTCTTTCTCTTTTCGTTACTTAAACTCCACGGTTGCTTAAACCGGATTGGGAAATGCCTGCAACTCTGTCTTTCATAGTTGATGGTGGAAAAACCCAGGAAGACCGTCGGTTTTATGTGAGGCTTAATTTTTTAAAATTTTAAATAATTATTAAATTGTCTGATTTACAGCAGTGTAACTCGGTAAATATTAAAGTTAGGGAAAAATATTTCAGACAAAAGTTGTAGGAAATTTTATTCTCTATATCTTGTTGATCAAATTAACTAGTAAAGTGAGAAAAAGAAAAAGAAAAGAAAAAAAGTGAGCAAAGCGAAAAACCAATTTTGATCACCGAGGTCAAAAATTTGAAATTTCAATTAGGATTCCAAGTCCTAAAACATAAAAAATCAGAATTTTTCACCTTTTGCATACTAAAACTGCCCTGTTTACTGGACTAGTAGGCCATTTTCATATAGGAAGTTAGAATTATGTCCTCTGTAGTACAATATTCTTAATTTTATATTCTAAGGTCCGGTTTATCAATTGTGAGTTTTTTTTTCAATTCACCAAGTTCAAGTATGTTTATAACTACCCTGATTGGTAAAAAATGTAAAATTAACCATTGAATTTGGGTTGTTGGGATTGTTGATTTTCTTGGTTGAATTTCACTGTTTTTTGTGTCTCAGTATAAATATTGAAATTGCAGTCGAAAACCATCAGGGTTGTTTTTTGCTAATTTGAATTCAATTAGTTTTTTGTCAAGAATTTTTAAATGCTGCTCAGCTGAAATATTTCTGCAATTTTTGAGATTTACTGTACGAGTATTTGTTCCCCATTTAATCAATGACTTTCCTTCATATGTAATCCTTTCTTGCTATTTCAAGATTCCCGGAAAAGAAAAATTCCATTTTTCATATTCCAGGTGCTTCAGAATTCTATTTGATTCGTCTTTCACCTAAAATAATAAGCATCTCGTTACTGTTTCCTTAATTTTCCATGAAATAAAATTTAAAAATTAATAAGCTAAATTAGCACAAATTTAAATTATGGATTTGATAATTTTTAAATTTAATTAAACGTAAAATAATTTATATTTGGAATACCTTTGTCGAGAGTTAATCAACAATTCAATTAAGTATTTTTATAACTTTATTTCTATTTTAATAGATGACCCTGTTAAATAAATATGAAATCGAAGGAAATAATTGCTTATAAATAAAATATAATATCTGAAATAAATTAGGATCAATCAATAATTGCACATTAAATTTTTGTAAAGTATATTTTCTAATAAAAAAGGGACATTGCCTATTAAACATATTATATCAATTAAAATTTATTGTCAAAAGTAATAAATATTTTATATACTCGAACAAGTATAAATATTAAATTCTGATAACATCTAATACAAATAATTGTTTATATTTTAAATATCACAAATTAGTGCCATAGACCTTCTATGCGGTAAAGAGGAAAGCCCGACATACAACAATAAACCGTTCAAAAGTATCGCTATCGCCAGGAAAATAACTTTGCTTTTTGACTTAATTCTATAAAAGTATTGTCATTAAAGTCACTACTGGTTTATTATCTTGAGCTTGCAAACAGGACAAACACTTGAAGTGCTAATCCTTATAAAATATAATACTTATAAAGTTTACAACGTGATTATCTTTGCTAAAGCTTACTAAATAGCACCTACCCGTTGGAAATTTATTGACTTGCAAATATTCTTTCATTTTCTTCCTATCTAACTTCAATATTATTAAATTTGCTAAAATATTTAAATTCACATCCAATAGAACCACACTCAAATGCGGTCCCAACTTCCTAGTGTTGAATTTTTTTTATATTACTAAAAAAAAGTATCCAAGGATAGACCCAATTTTTAGGTCAGAACATTACACGAGCCAAATTACGACTAGCCTTTTGTAAGCTGGAAAGGGAAAGAATATTTGTCACAATTTTATGTTACATTTACTTCTACAATCGCTAATAAATATTGTCTTATTATTATTGTCTCGTTACATAAAAAATTCAGTTAAAAAGGTTTGTAAAATTTTCTCTCTATATTAATAAGTTGAGCTATTTGGCCAAATACGCCATTTTAACCGTAATTTGATATACTTTTTTTTTATGTAAAATCGATTAATAATTAATCGATAAAATTGGATAATAATTTAAGATATGAATATTACACTCTTCTGATATAATTTTTCCTCTTTCGAAAATGAGTCCAGATATGTTCCTATCCAAACCTACCATGTAAGTAGAATTTCTTTTAAATACGTAATACATATTTGGTAATTTTAAAAAGCGGCTAGTTTGCTAGTTTTGTTCTAAGTTGTAAATTAAAGCATTTTTTTTTGTTAAACTTGTAAAATTCGCACTACCTTACTATTACAATGTCGATCGTCAGGCATAATGGTTGGTACGATTACGTTTAGTTTGTGCGCGTTGCTCTTGACGTCTTCAACCCTGAGTCACCTATTCGTGTCGATGTCATTTAGATCTCTTCCTTTGGTTTCTGGTACGCAACAAACTACAAAACATAAGCCAGTTACGGATATGGCGGCGTACAACCAAAAAGCACCATACAGACCAAATAATTCAACGAAGTCGATGAACGTCTTTACACCAGCAAAACCACACAGGTAACTAAATGCAGTGGCAAGTGCTGTGCCGTATCCGCGATATTTTAAAGGAAACAGTTCACTTACCAACAGTAAAGATATGGGGTTGATCCCCAATGAAAATGCTACGGTAAATATAAGCACGCACAGCAATGGAATCCAATCTAATTGAGCCGTCGATCCATGGTGAGCATCCTCGTAGTACGCAAACGAACCGAACGAAGCTAACGCTAGAGACATAAGAACATTCGAACCTACTAGGAGTGGAAGTCGGCCCACACGATCCACGAGAAGACCTGATAGTAACGCGGATAACAATTGAACAACGGCAACGGCTATGGCTGCACTATGAGGATTTGTTCCATCGAAAGTTAATCTAAATACGCTAACCACGTAAAAATTGAAAGCGTTTGCACCTGAAAATCTTTGGAAAAACATAAGACCACACGCGATTAGAGCTGGACTTCTTAGAGTTTTCAAAGCTGCAAATGGACTGGTAGGAGTAGCACGCGACAAGACGTGAGCTTTCAACATATCCAATTCGAGTTGCAAATCGACGTCGTCTCCTCGCAACCATTGCAACGCCTTTTCGGCTTCTTGATCGTGACCACTTAAAACTAACCAACCTGGACTTTCGGGCAACCTCCACACGGCAATACACATCGCTCCGGGAGCAAGAGACATAAACGCGGCGAGTTGCCTCCAATCTAGTGCAGCTCCGGCTGTGAACGCAAACAGCAGACCGATGTGAGCCGCGATTTTCAAAAACGCGCTTAATCCACCGCGAATTGTCGGTGCAGATATTTCACTCACATAAACTTGAGCTGCAAGTTGCATAATGGCTACTAAAAATCCGCTCACGAAAGCGGCCAAACACATAACTTCGACGTTGGAGCAAAAAGCCACTCCTATCCAACATACCGATAGTGGAGCGGCCGCCAAAATTAGTGTCCGTTTTCTACCCCATCGGACGGCTACACCTCCAACGGGAGCGCCAAAAAGAGCACCCAATAAAGATAAACTGGCTAACCAAGAAACTTGTTGCCCGTTTACGGGAAAGGCATCGTTTTCGCGTTGTTGAAGTGAAGCTATAGCAGGTGAGCTGTAACCTTTGGCAAGACCAGCGGCAAAAGGTCCCAACGAAACGGCAAGTGCTGCTAATACTTGACCCATGTGTTTTGATTGATTGGTTATGAAGAATAATCCCTTGGGTCCCGCCACCTAAAACCAAAATCTAAATCCGAATTCGAAGGAATTATGACAAATTCTTACCGTGTAGGTATAAAATTCGCGGGTCATTCTTGTGGTGCGCTACATTCCGCCACTTACAACACTTGATTTAATTTCACCCCCAAATTAAATTTCACTTCACGAACGAAACAAAACTTGCACATCCAGTACAATTTAATGCCATATTGCAACTGAAGAACTGGTGTATTTGTGTGTACGTGCGCATTTACCTCATCGTTTCCTGCAGAAGTGCGGCAACTACACTAAATAACGTGCGCAACTCCAGGCTTTTGGGGTTGAAATTATCGACCCACTCGATGCGGTTCGGGTCCGTGCCAACAAATTCATTATATTTTCTATCTACTGTATCGGCCACATAACAATTTGTCATGTATACCTAAACAATGTTTGCATGCCGACTTTTTTCAAATTTGATGACACAGAAAGCGTTTCCACTTATTGAAATATGAAGCAGTACAAGCAATTAGAAAATTGTAACGATGATACTAATATAATTATTGTGGTCACGAAATATGAGTTTTGTTAAGCGATAATCGTTAAATTTTCATACACTAGGACAATATTTGTTATAATTTTCTTGTATGGAATGCGGTGACCACCGAATTTATTAAGGGAAAGAAAGGACACATTCCTTTGTGGCAAATTTCTTTTGCGCACATTCCGAATAATATATTTTCGAGAACTTCAAGTTGGATACTTCAGTTTTTGCATTTTCGCGATTAATCTCCAAAATTAATTTCTGAGAGAATATTTTCACGTTTTTCCCAGTTTCCAAATGCGAGTAAACAAAAAACCGCATCATTTTGAAATAAAAGTATTACGCTATGCTATTGGCAAGTTAAAAAAAATGTGTTGATTCCAAAATTTATGGCAGACTGGCTATGTGGAGTATGTGAAAATACCGCATGGTCAGGCTTTATCAAGAGCTGTCTAATTAATTAGCATAGCACTCGGAATGAAAAACAGAACAAACTATCGTTCGTTTTAGCCAATTTATCTACTCTCATAATTTTGTTAATTTATTGACCTGGATAATTTTAGTGTAGATCACATCCAGGCACGTATTCAACATATTAATTATATTTTCAGTAATATTTGTATTCCAAGACTAACAAAGGCTAAATATCGCTTTCTCTGGGTAGCACCATTTACATACCTTTGGATATGATCACCAATATATTCGGTCAAATTCTGAGTTTTATCCACGATGCTATCATGGCGTTGACTCTTCATTTTGTTAGCTTTTTTCCAAATTCATTCGCTCATCAATACAACGCCCTTTTTTCGGTTGTTAAGATCTAGAGTTATTAAAGCAAGTGGTAATTCCACCTGTTTGAAAGCTTCTTTCCACAGCTGTAGTACGGCGCTGAGCGAGAGTCGTGAGTTCGCTCAGGATGACATGCAGAATAAGCAAAAAAAGTTTTTTGGGGAAAAGAAAATAGGACATTAATGAAGAACACGAACTTGTTAAAAACATCACTAAATCATGGAGCTACAGAAAGAAAAGATCTCTGATCCCACATACCCATTAAATATATTCCTGAAGCTACCAGAAGTCAAAAAGTGTAAGTGTAAAAATGTGCATATTTAAAGTAAATAGTTAAGAATAGGTAACATGTTGTACGGACTTCGATTCATTTGCTTAAATTTTCCATTTCTTGATCCAATCCTTTATTATAATGAGGTTCCTTTGCAGATTTTTTGATGCCATTACCAGATCAAAGAAAATGTGGCTATTGTTGTGGTCTCTAATATTGGTAGGTCAGATGTGAAAAGTAAGTACAGAATAGGCCCCAACATGCTTCCATGTGGCACTCCAAAATATATGTGGTAAAAAAATGTCTATTGCTGAAGTAGGATCATAATAATGTGGAAGGATTTTCCGAATCTTCATTATGTAGCACAAGCCAGTATGCCAAACCTTATCGAAGGCTTGACTTATGTCGGGAAAGGCCGCCGAGCAGTAACGTCCTGAATATCAATTTTATCAAAATCAAATATCAATATATCAAAGCTCAATCGTTCCATATTTATTTTGAAATCTGAATTGGTGTTTGGGAATAATATATTACGATTCTCTATTATTGATAGTAGCAGCTCAAGCAACGGTATTTCAAATACCTTTGAGAATACAGGGAGAAGGGTAATTGGTCTGTAAGACTTAACATCTTTGGGTTTTTTCCTCGGTTTAGGTATCATGACAACTTGTGCAGTTTCTATTGGTTTGGAAAGTGCTTCATTCTAATAATTCCATTAAATATTTGCGTATTGGCTTGGAAGAACTTATGTGTGGCTTTTTGCAAAAATTTTCCAGTTTTTAAATTAAACGCTAGCGCTTTCTTATGATTAATTTTACAATTAGCAGTTCGTTTGATTTCCGCCGTTCTGAATTTTTTTGTGAAAATCTTTCTGAGAAGGAGATTCTAGATAGTTTTGCATCACTTTTTTTATTCATCGATCGATGAAGGATGTTTTTATCCCTGAGTAGAGGGATCGATTGTTGTGGTCTTTTAATTTTCTTGTTGCTTTCTACACGGAGCAGTCTGTAGCATCTGTTACGGTCTTGCGATCAAGCTTTCCAAGTATTTTTTAATACTCTGGATGTATATCCTACAGTAGTTCTTTTTTTCAACAAATTCAATAATGTTAACAATGGAGAAATTCAAAAATACAATAAACATTTCATTAACACTATTTTTGAAAGTTTCAAAAAAGTTGAAAAAGTAAGAAGAAAAGGTAGTCTATAGTTATATTCCTATGATTTCCTCGGATTTTCTAAATTTTTTTTGGATTTTTTAAGATTTCCTTTAAAAGTACATTTGATTTCCGTAGCGATCTCCCTCCCCCCGACGTTTGGATACTTTTTTGGTTTATCGAAAGTTTATTTCTTGCTATTGTCACTCTGTTTACTGTCATTCTACTAATATGCGGGATCGGACAAAATCTACGACCATAATCCCGCCCCCAAAATCCCGCTAGATCATAATCTTACCGGACCACAATCCTGCCGGACCATATGTACGAACTCAAATTACCTTGATTTCTCCCAAAGGCTTAAAATTTAATATGGTTAAGTTAGTATAAGTTACTTTTTTTGCGAAATTTTCCGTAAAAAGAGATATCCGCGCGAAGATATGCATCGGTTATATAGCTCAGAAGTGGCCAACTTCGTTAAATTATATTATACGATCGACTATGTTTTTTTAAAACTTTTTGCGGTCTACCTATTAAAATATAATATTTTATTATAATAATATTATATTGTATTATATTTTTTAATATTAATATTATATTGACATTAATAATACTCGAAGTATTTAGTTAGAAAGAAACAAACATATTTTCTTAGCTTATTTCGAGAAGTAGTGCCATTATCGCAAAAGCCCATGAAAGCTAAGCTTTCAAAAAACGCAAAATTTAGTTTTAGGAGTTGTAATTACCTAATCATTAATCGTCATAAGTATTATTAAAATTAATTTCATTTTTTTTATACATTTTTTCAAATTAAAAGAAAAGATCAACTGGAAAACGCAGGACGAGGATAAGGAAAACCATATAAGGAAACCACAGACCCAATTTTTGTAAACCAAATTTTCTTTCAGGATATATTATCTTGAATTTCTTTATATTTCTCCGAATTTCCCAAAATTTCCTTGGATTTTCTTTTGGATTGTCTTATGATTTCCTTCCGAAAAATTGAAAAAGCAAGATTATCTGTAATTTCTAAGATATCCTTGGATTTCCTTGGATTTCTTAAGATTGCCTAAGATTTTCCTTCACTTGTACATCAAATTTCCTTAGCGGTTTCTTCCTCGGCCTTTTATGAATTACAACTAGTATCAGCGGCTATGATCGACTAATGCCCGATTTCTTCACTTTGAGATATCTATCGAATAAGTATAACTATAAGTATTTTACAAAAAATATTTAGTGATGCAAGGACGTAACAACAGGATGATAAAAATATGAGATAAAACTTTCATTGTATTTATTGTTCATTGTATTTGTAAAAGTCTTTTGACTTTGAAGTATTTTTTGAGTGATTATGTTGATCAAGACAAGAAGTCAAAACTAGTTTAACCTTTTAATCTTTCTTTTATAGCTTAATTTCTAAAATGCTGTTCTGTTTAGCTTAATTTTTTGGTAAACGTCTGTCATTGGTAACTTTTTCTGCTTCACTTTTACACATTTACATAGTAGTTTTATGAATAATTTGACATAAAACCGAATAAAAAACATTAAAAATTGAGGAAGATATGCGCCATCAAGTAAGATCCTCTTTTGAAAATCCATGCTGGTGGGGTGGAATTATTTTCTGTCAGGCATCGTCTAAAAATTAAAAATGAATTTTTTTCCTATATAGAGAGAAAATACCTAAGATGTAGCATAAGGAAAATTCGCTTTTAATTTTTTTTTGTAGAAGTGGCAGCTGTTTAAAAAAAAAACTCAAATTTTTATCAAAATTTTGAGTTTTAAAAATTTATAATTAAAAAAATTCTATGCTACACCTTAGATATAATATTATAAAGAATATGTGGTTCAAAGTTTAACAAAATCCGTTAAGTACATCCTGAGATATTTTGTCCACAAGTTTGAAAAATGTAGTTTTGAGAAAAACGCAAAAGAAAAAGCAGTATTGCATTTGCCTTTTAAACCAAATATTTTTTAATTACAGTTTAATCTGCGATTATAATTGAATTTTGAAATAGTAAAACGTTTAAAATATTCTTAAAAGTATAAAGAATATATCCAGCCAAAAAGAATTCGATTTTTGAAAATCTCAGGGTGGTTAAGGGGTTTAAAGGATTTTATAAAAACCGTTCTAAGGGTGATGCTTAATTTACCTATTTTCTACGATAGATTATCACCTTTGTTACATATTATTCCTAAAATATCTTTCCAATCTATATAGAAGCAAATTTTGAGTTGGTATTATCACTTTTAACCCTCCAGTCAACTGGTGAAGCCTGTCAGGCTTCACTTATATGGTACAATATATTAAATTTATTCTACCTGTTGACCGGAGGGTTAAAAAATACATTACTTATTGTTAGTAAATGCACTTGCTTTCGTGCGTTGTTAGGCAATAATAAATTTCTAATTAAAACATGTGGTTTTGTTATATTGACATTGACAATAATAAATAATTTAATGGACCAATGAAAGATATGTTACAGATAGAGTGACTGAATAACACCATTAGAATTTTATATACTTTATGATGTGCTCACTGGTCAAGTTTATCTAAAAAAGTCACTGTTTCATAAAACGTGATTGAACTTCTAAAAGTTTTGTTTACTGTACAAGGGAAGATTGAACTGGATATACCAACTGGTATACCGGTAACAATCGGAGCTGATGGTTGTCCATACTTTCCTTTTAGATTCTAATTTAAAATTTTTTTAATAATACTTTTTTAATTTTAAACCCAGCTGTGTTTAAAAGCGAATGCTTTTGTGTGTGAAGCTTTTCAATGCTGTAAACTAAATAAATCGCTATTCGGTAAATCTCTATTCTTTGTGGAAGTCTGTATTCTCTTATCATATCCTATACTGCACAGGTTTTTTTTCGTTTATCCTAGCTGCAATAAAAATTTAGGCAGGTTGGTCCAACTCTGGCACAATGTAAAATTTTTAAAAGTTATATTATTCTAATGAATAATTGGTGATCCTGATATGCTCAGGATTAACTCAGAGAAAAAAATTAACTAAAACTAAATCAATTTTCAAAACTAAATAATTGTTTTTAAAAATCAAAAAACCAATAACGCACGTAACTGAACCGCTACGTCACTGTTTTACTGGTGAATCAGGATTAAGTGGTAAATAATTTGATTATCCTAATTTCGTAAGATCTTAAAAGCGATTAAGTCAAAAATAAAATAAAGGAAATTGTTAGCCATTAATTTTATTATTCCAAAATTATTGCTCACGGAATTATAAAACGATTGTGTTTCTCATTTTCTATTTTGTACTAAAAAAAAACTTTAAAAAAGTGTATTAAGTAAACACTTAAGTTTTCTCGTTAATGGAAATTTGCATCTTGAAAAATCTTTATAAGGACTACAAGATTTTTAAATAGGATATGCAAAAAGCGACTTCCTGCAAAAAGCATTTGAGCTGTGTAAATTAGCAGTGGCGATCTAAGCAAAGATAGCAAATATTTTGGTTGAAGCAGTTCAAATAGTTGGAAGATTAAATTTGGGAGGATGAGGGTGATTCAAATTTCAAATAAGAAAAGATAGGAAACAACGATACTGTTGCAGATGTTTGGTTGACTACAATGGCCATGATATGAATGAATAAGCTCCTAATTTACCACAGATGAGGAATGGTCTTTTTCTAAATGCACACCAGCTTCCGTTTTACACTGCTGAAACTTTCTAAATTTTACAATTGAAAAGTTTTTATTTTTATACTAAAGCAAGCAATACAAATTTAGCTAACCATAGAGCGCATTATGTGGATATAATGCTCGATGAAATTTTTTATTTGTTTTTTTTTATCTTTCTGCGGTTTTCCTTTTGGTTTGATATTTCATAAACCGTTTTGTGTTTTTTGTGTATAAAATATTATCATTATGTCTGTGTGAGTCATTTATGTGACATCCATGATACATGTCACACCGTTTTCCCTAAATACTTATTTTGATTAAAATAAATGGAGAATTTGCTTTAATCCGAGATAAAGCTAGCTTTAGCTGTGATATTATATTTTCAATTGTAATTATGCAGGGGCGTACTTTTATTGTTTAACTAAAATAATCTCCATGACAAAAAATTAAAAAAAGAGTCACTTTACAGGTAGCTACAAAAGTAACTTCTATAAATTGGTAATCCAAAAAGTTCAGTATTCCTCTTTCTTTAACCAATTTTTAAATACGGCACTGGCAAAGATTACTATTGATTTGCCGTTTAGTTTCCACAACAAAAATATCTATGTAAATAAACAGATTTAATTAAAAAGTTAAAATATGAAAAGCTAATTCCAGAGAAAGAAACAGACAACAAAAGCACGACGACAAGCAAATTCTAAAAGTTAATCTTTTCATTTTCAAATTAATTATGTAATAATAATTGCTGAAGGCAGACAATCTTTGTATAGCAATAATGGTCCTTAAAAATGAATTATTTTTAATTATAAGAAAAGATTTTTTCAAGGAAATTTTGTAGACAATAAATTTTTAACAAACTTACTTATATTATTTTTAATGTCGAGTTTATGTATAGTTTAACCAAGATTATGCAGACTTTCTGAGCAGCGTCAAACCTCGGTCTGTTAGCAAACTCACTTTAAGCTTACTTACCCTCTTTAATCGACAGCAATAGATCTATGGACCTTGCTTTTTGAGTTATCTTAGGGAATCCCAACCAAAACACATTATTAGCGGATGTTTTTTATTTGCCATAACAATCTGGTTGCTGAACAAACAATTAACTGAGTACATATAATATGAAGGGACAATAAATAAATATCTGTACATGGTACCTACTCGAACATGACATTTACCGAGTAAAATTTTATATACACATTTTGTTATCCAATCTCGTGTTCGTACTTAAGAGCTAAATTAATACTAAAATCAATACAAGCTCCAAAAAACGGAGCGTTCTAGTAAACAATCCGTTAATCGCAATATCTCTTAACAAATTATAATTGCAAATTTTGTACATATTGAAATTTCACTTATCGAACGACGCGAAAAAACAAATTTTCCGCATAATTTAGCCATTATTTTAGATATCCGAACTTAAAACTCTCTAAACGTTTTTCAGTACCTCCACCTAACCGCCTCTTGAAAGGATAAACTTCTTTAACAGTTCATAAATATTGGAAGTCGAGTCCACTCGCAACAAAAACTTCTATCTACATTTAAAATCCATAATCAAATAATAACACTTGTGGCATCCTTGTTTTTAATATCCAATAACGTGGTCGTAGATGAAGTCGGTCGATGGATTTTGTTAGTTGTAATTGGCAGTTTGAAACATTTGCAGTAAGCTACAACTATGTAGTATGCAACTGCAATTCCCAAAACTGCTCCAATAGCTACATCCCACCAGTGGTGACGATGATCCGAAAGTCGAGTGAGGGAGCACAGCAGACTCCAGAGAAATATTGTGACTATAATCAACGGCTTTATCACGACTTCTATACTTCTGGATGGAAGACGATACTGGACGTAAAACTGAAATAATGAAAGTTTGTTATTAATAATACTGAAAAACTAAAAATAAGATAATACTTACAGCACAAAATATGGATGTGTAGACAGAGATTGAAGTGTGTCCCGATGGGAACGAACGGGAAGAATCCGTTACGATGTAATTACTGTAGAAAGAGTTTGTGCATGTAAATTCTTCTACAAATTCTCCAGGCTTGCAAGTTAATGCCGCATCAGGTGAGCAAGTACTGAAAAAGTGAGGACGATGTTCTCCGGCAATGACTTTTGCCATTTCGACGAGTGTCAAGTTGATCATAAAACCGATAATATAATCGCAGGACCATCTCCATAAAATTTGACCCCATTTCTTACTTACTTCTCGTTCTCGATAAAATTCGACAGATGCAATAATCAACAGCGTCCCCAAAAAGCTTCCGCCGAGGATCAGGCTTATGCTGATGGTATCACCACGATATGGAAATGAGAGGGTCGGATCCTGGCAGTAAAATCCTAATTTTATATTTGGTATTGGACCAAATTCGAGAAGGTACAATGATGCGAGCACTGAAACCAATATTCTGAGTAACTATAGGTGATTTATGCGAAAGCAACTTACAAATAAAAATGTGAAGGCTGCGCGACATCGTGTTGATTTAGCAGATAACTAAAATTTGTTATCTCAATTAGTTTATTTACCAAGTTTCACTTTTAAACTTGGCGCGTAAATTAATTAATCTATAGTACTAATCAGTGTGCAGTGACGAGCGATTGTTTTATCAATTGAAAACAAAATTTTGAGGTCGCGAAGCAGTTTATGAAACAAACAAAAGTTCATGTACATACCTACTAATATTAACAACAAATTTGCAATTAATAATGGACGAAATCGTGGCCGTCGCCTACTCTTGGAGGTCGTTGAGTTTCTCTCTTGCTCTGACACAGTTAAACAGACGGATTCTACGGGTGGACGTTCAGAAAGCACAGTGTTTTCCATCAATTTGTTGTCCTGTAACAATTGAACCAATTACTATCGGAATTTTTTTAAATTCAAAATATTTTGGCGGTTAATTACGGTAAAGTGAGTTTTACAAACTTAAACGTATATATTTAAAGACGCACCTGTAGTATGTTTAAAAATTATCACATATTTTGATAAATTAAGATTAAAATAGATAATATTTATGATTAATGAATCGGTTGTCAGTTTTTTCCGGGAAATATTTGAATTTCCTTCGAGTGGGTGATTCATAATAATATAAAAAATGATTTAAAGCCAATTTTACAATTTGTCATAATACGAAAAAGTAGTAGAATTTTTGGGTACCTTATTTGCCGCCATTTAAAGCTCGTAAAAACTTTTATATGTTTTCCAATAGCACAAAATCACTGATTTTGTGTACAAAATCAAAATATTTTATATTTACGATAGGGTTAAACGCGGATACTTTGTGTATTAAATAAAGTAGCAACTGTTTTAGTTCGATGGGGTCAATTAACATGCGCTAGAGTGGGTGCGGAAGAAGAAATTAAACACAGCACGAAGGGTGTTCAATAAATAAAGTATATAATATACGTTGTGTATACAATTTTTACATGACATGTTGCAGAGATTACGTGATTACGTGTTGTTAATTTTGTTGCCATTTTATCGAGCACTTTCAAGGGGGTGTTTCTAAATTGCTCAGTCTGGGTGGATTTTGATCGACACGTAAATCTTGAAAAGACACCTGCGATTTTAATTTAATTTAATTTTTTTATCGATTTCCTTCCCCACGTAAGACAAGTGTAGTTTATATTTATTTATTAACAGATTTCGTGAGTGTCTATCAAAACCTATATAGGGTTTAAGATATGGGAGTTAAAGCTTCTGGAGAAGATTTATAGTATATGATACAGTGCAACCTACTAAAAAAGGGATTTAAGAAGGCGCGAAACCAGATTTTCTCCAAAATAAAAAAGCATAATATAAAAGGTAGACAAAGAAGAAAAGTTAAAAACAAAATATATAAACAAACAAAACTTTGTTTTGTTTCTATTTCGGCTGGAACACCCAATTAACATGCAGCCACACGAATTAATCATCACTGCATCTACAGTCTGTTTTGCAACTCGAAAAAGTTAAAAATGGCTTAAATAAATTTGTTTCACAGATTGAGCACGTAAAATTAATTAATCCTAAATTTTAACAGCCTGTGATTGTGCATACAACAGTTCATTTATTTTTCCGCTGATTTAACTGTTTCAATTGCACAATTCGGGATCAATTATTGCAAATTGCACTGTTTTTAAATAAACATTCGAATAAAATTTAAATTAATTTTTAATTGTGGGACTGCAGACTTTGGGCTCCAAAAAAACCTTTTTCTTAACTGAAACTGACCGTTGATAATAATTTTGCAATATAATTATTAATTACAAATATAATTTATCAAAATTTTCAAACATAATTTAGCATTAAGTTGTATGGTCGATAATAATCTTACTTATGAATAGTACTAATATGCATATATCTAGGTCGCAGTAACTTTGTATATATTGCGTGATCTATTGATTAAGGATTATTCTGTAAATCTTCTCAGTAAAGTGCATATTATACAAATAAACCCACATTTATTCGCTTAAATCTAAGATCCAAGTGGAAACATCTATGTCATTTACTGAAAATTTTGTATATGTTACGGTCAATGACGTAAATTGGACATTGACGTCAATGGCCGGGAAATGACGTCAATGCCCATTTACCCTGGCCATTAACGTCATTGACCGGCCATTAACGTCAACGCCCGTTAACGGTGGGCAATGATGTAAATATTTTCGTTTGACTATAATATTTACGTCTTTGGCCGGTCAATGACGTTAATGGCCAAAATGGATTGGGCAATGATGATATTATGGAATAACTAATATAAAGTACAGCAAAATGCCAATTAAAATTTGACAGCCAACTGGCAAATGATATTTACGTACCCATGTTGTATTCATTGTATTATAATATTATAATCATTTATTAACAAAAAACTTTAAAAACAAAAAATTTTTTTCATAATTTCATTTTAAATTTAATTAGGTATGTTATTTATTACTTTAAAGAATTGTATTTTGACTTAATTTCTTCTGTAGACACCTGAAGATGTATGATTCTTCATACGAAACATGTTGTGATAATTTTTAAAGAATTAAAATTAAAAAATATTTGCGAAGTCGTACTATTTATATATTAAAAAATTTCAGATGGAATCTATAGAACAGTAACTTCATCATTGCCCACCCTGTATTGGACATTGACGTCATTGCCCGAACAATGATGTAAAAACCACACATGTAATTTTAAATGTCAACATTGCCCAAAATGCATGGTCATTAACGTCAATGGCCGAATTGTCATCATTGACCGTAACATATACATACAAACTTATATAATCATAATTATATAATATAAGGCGAAGCATATTGCAAATTTCCGTTCTCGTCAAATTCCGGAAGCCAGAGGCATCGCCATACATATTCTAAACATTAAATATTACTTTGCTTTATAATGTAGGATTAATCGTTTTAACTTTAATTACTGAAATTAACACTTGTTTATCACGAACATTCATAGCCATAACCAATTTATGAAGTCAGTAGGTATAATTACTTATTGTTATTATGATTTTTTATGAAAGACAATATTTTAATAATTTAATCTATCCATGTTTTAGATCCGGTATTTCCTCTGTAGCATGTTGAATTTCAAAACGCTTGGCAATCGTATAATGGAAATTAAAAGAGAACATAGTAATATATAGGATATACATTAAAAGATATTTTAAATACTGCATAAATCCAGCTAATTTGTTAACAATTAAATTTTATAGTTGTTGCATTAATAACAATTTACCTATAATTTATGCAATTATTTATTAATAACCGGGAGCACCCAAGCGTTCGTCACTTTTAATGACATGTGTACCCATCACGGGCACCCATTCAGGATATAAGAAAAATTGAATCTTAAGGTTAACACAGTTAATAATTTTTAACGTCTGGCGAATTTAAAATTCTTGACCTTTTTAGAAGTTGATGATCTTGCAAGTTCAATGAAATAAACGCACGAAATGAACAAAAAACAAAAATTGAATTAATTCAAAAATTGGTTTACCTGAATTTTACTCAATTGGTTAAAGTTGAAATTTAGAAATGCAAAAGTCACATAAAACGTAAATATTCGTAATGGTAAATAATAGAGACGTAATAGTCTCACGTAAACTGTGACGTTAAAGGAAAATTCGAAAAACCTGAAAAAATCTACCCCTAAATAAGGCCGCCATAACGGAAGAACAAATTTACAAAATTTTGATTTTGATGACAATCTGATTTTGCTATTAGTTACTGCTTTGAGAGCTGTATATTTTTGATTATTATGAATTTTGTCGAAAAACGACAATTCAATAATAAAAAAATTTGATTTGACAGATTGAATGGCGCTTTAGTGGAGCAATTCATTTTTAAGGACAATTCTCGATCATTTTGTTAAGAGTTTTAATATCAAACAATTCAATTATTCGTCTTGGTAATTTCGAATGATGAATTTCTTTCAAAATTATTGAAACCAAATTTTCGAACGAAAAAGTTTAAATTTATAAAAAAGATTAAATCAGCGTTAAATCGGCGAGTTTTTCAAAATAGTTTTTTTGAGGAATTTCCAAAGCAAACTTCAAAATTAATTTTGAAATTTCAGTTTGTAGTTTAGCGCTTTTTGCCTCTAAAATTCTGCAGTTTCAGATAAGTCTGAAAAAAATCAAATTTTAACTACTGCAAGAAAGTGTAAGGGGACGTACAAGGTTTATCTGACTGGCGGTTTCAGGCCGACTGAAAAGCCGAACAGGGACAAGTGAGGTAGCAGGCTTTGAGCCTCGAAGAGTTAGCTAAAAACACGTGACAACGTTTCAGAGTTGATATTTTTTTTGTGAGGTTATGGTAAGTCAATTTTGTGCATTTTAATCATTATTTTTAAATTGTTTTTTTTCTTAGTTCGATTATTTTTCTTATTTTTCAATTTTATTCATTATATACGACTGAAGAGAGGAAATAACCTTGAAATAACGTTATTTCGTATTATGAATTTTTCATAATTTAAAATATTTTTAATACTGACCTGTTATGTGATAATTATGTCTTTTTTAATTATATCTTTTTTAATTATTTGAATTATTGATTTTCTACGTATTGTATTATTCTTATATTTTTTTAATTTTTTACGATTATTTTCTTACACTAACCAATAAAGCGACAATAATGAGGTTTTAACAGCTTATTCTACACATCGCGAGGAATACAAAAATATTTTTTATTTTGATTTAATATACACAATGGCGGCATGGCAATAGATAAGATGAGATTGCTGTTTATTTGGGGAGGTCCGCGGCAAACAGTAGAATTTAAGCAATTTTCATCCAATTGGCTTGAAATTTTAACTGTAACTTCTCAGATAGATTCTCTAGAAAAGTACAATAGAATCCGCTTAATGTGATCTCGGATAATGTTATCAGTCGGTTATTGTGATATTTTTTTTTGGAAACCGGCCACTTTTTCTTTCTTTTTTTCTTCTATCTTGTTCTAATCGAAGTCTTCTAAAATTCGCATTTTTCTAAATTTCGCTAATTGTTATCAGTTATCAGTTAATATTATTAAAATGACCTTGGCCCGAAGTGATCACATTAAGCGGATTCTACTGTATATGAATTTTTTCAAAAATGACATCAGGTTTAACAAAAAATTTTAATTTTCACCGAAAAATCTATTCTAATTTGTTTATAAAATAATAAATTGTTAATCAATCATAATAATTATGGCTCGGATTTATATACACCAAATTACTTGAAAATATGCGCATATATATGCACCGAGTTTCCATAAAATATGCACTAAAATTGATAAAAATAGATAAAATATGCATTGATATGCAAACTAAAAAATATGTAATCTTGGAATTTTTCAATTTTTTTTTCAAATTTTAGTAAGTACTACCTAGATTTATAAAATTTAATAATTTTAATAATATATCTGGACGAATTACCTAAAATTTGAAAAATTTTTGTTTCCAACATTTGGTGCATATTTAAGTAAATAATAATAGATACTTGGGTCACTTTTGGTGTTTTTTGAAGACAGTTTGCGCAATTATTTTATTTCATTTTAAGTAATTTAAGTTTTATAATTTTCTAAGTAAATTAAAAATAAATTTAAATTAAATAAAACAATTGCTTCAATTAGCAAAATTTAATAATAATTTTTTATTTTCTCTATTAAAATTCTTCAAAAATCACCAAAAGTGGCCCAAATATGCATTATTTGCTCACATATGCACCAAATATTGAAAAATTTGACAAGCAGTTTTTCGGATTCGTTTTTACCTAATTTGTCCAGATTTCATAACGAATCTGTTGGCATATCAATATTAAACACCATGCAAAAGCATAAAATCTGAGCTCTAGTACTAATGGTGTGTACTTCTCTAGAGAATCTATCTGAGAAGCTACAGTTAAAATTTCAAGTCAATCGGATGAAGATTGCTTGAGTTCATTTCCATGTAATTCCAAAGATTCTCAAAGAATTCCAATAATTTCCAACAAAGGAAAGATAACGGGGTAACTACCCTCCATGACCCAACGGGAACTAATCAAATCTACCGAATTTTGTTAAAATTATCAAAAAATATGTCTTTACCTTCCTCCAGCCTCCTTCATGAATTTTTCCTGAATCTGCTCTTGTGTATAAGAGAAGGAAATTTTGAGGAAATCCCAGAAAATTTGAAAAAATAGGAAATACAGGAAAATTAGAAAATCTTAAGAATACTATTATAAACGAATATTTTTTTGAATTTTTTCAAGATTATCTGTATTTCTTAAAATATCCTAGATTTTTCTAGAAATTTTCTTTGGATTTACATTTACAAAGATAACATTTCTTTGGATTTTCTTGAGTTTCTATGATATCTACAGTTTCTTGGATTTTTTTGAATTTCCTTTCACTTGTATACCAGATTTTACTTCGATTTTTGAGTAAATCTTTTTCATTTCCTAGAATTTCCTAACATTTTCTACTTTTTCTTAGATTTCCCTCTTCCTCAAGATTTTCTTGAATTTCTTAAAATTTCCATGGATTTTTTGAGGTTTTCTAAGATTCTAAAACTCCTTATTATTTTTTTGCTGATTTTCTCGATTGCTAGGGAAATCGTGATATCAAAAAGTGAAGTAAAATCTTATAAAATTAAGAAATCTTAAGAATACTCGAGATAAGCTTAATTATTTAGCTTTTTCAATTTTGGGAGATTTCCTTGGATTTCCTAGAGTTTTCTAAATTTCTTGAAAGGTAGTTTGGAAGGGGAAGAGTAACGGGGTATCTATCCCTCTCTCCATGACTCATCAAAAACCAATAAAATCTACTAAATTACTTTTAAATCTCAAAAATATAGGTATCTAAATTTATCCTTGCTCACCATCCTCATTTACTTCTCTCATTAACTTTGATTTCCAAACTAGTTCCAATGTAAAGAATTTCTATGATTCCAGAGATTATTGTCGCTCTATTGGTAGAGTATAAAATCGTAATGAAGGCTCATTCTTCAGCCCGTCAAAGTAGCCTAACCCCTTAACTTCATAAGTTTATTTTCTGCGTTTCTTCCAAACTAATCGCTGCAGCATAAAAGCAATTTAATAAAATCTAAAGCAAAAAAATAGGTCAGCAAGGACCTATATATTTTTAAGAATATGTCAATAATGGAATGACACTACCTCATCATTTTATGCTGGCACTGTTTTTTAAATTTCGCTGCTATGTTCTGATTTTATAGGCGCCAATATTGATAAGCATTTCATCGCACTCGATTGGCATTGATCTCTTAAATTATAAGTGTTGCCAGTGGCGTAACTAGCCAAAACACTCAAGCAAAAATTCAAATTCAAAAAATGCATACGTAAAGTCAAACAAATTTAATTTAATTTTGAATTAATTGAAATATTTTAATATTTTAATATTTTAAGTATTAAATTTGTTTGTCTTCCAAGCTTAAATACTTATTGAAAGTTTGAATTTTTAGTGTAGTTCTTGCAAATATGCAATGATTGCCCAGGAAAACTCCAACTGATTATTAATTTAACTTACCATGTAAAAGTTTGCATAAGAGATTATGAATCACAAGCATTGATAGAAATACTAATGTTTTGGTTTGTCAACACCCATGTTTATTTTTTCTACCACGTACTGTACTTTGGGTTTTGCACTAATAAATGGAATCTGTACACACATAATAGTAAATTTTATAGTAAATATTTCCGTTTCTTAAATAAGATCATTTTTGCACAATTGAAGATAATTTTTACAAATTTTACACAAGAAAATTGAACAATTTGTGCCTTTTACCGGTTTATGTCCAATTTGGGTTAACTTTTTCAACAATTATTGTACAGAATATTTACAAACTTTTCTCTCTGTGCATAATTCTTAAAAATTATCAAACAATTTATTTCTTTAAATATTTATATTGCCGAATTATCGTTTATTGTTATTAATTAAATTTTAAATAAATAAAACCAAAAATAAATTATTTTCATATTTGGGTTTCATCCACAACTCGGAGTAAATAACAGTCATTGTTACCATGAATACGCACAAAACTTTTAAGCGAAACATAATATAAAATTAATTATAGAACCACAAGGGGAAGTTTTCCTAAACCGCAAATTAATTTTTTGCAATTACCCGTCTTACGTGACCGGAAAAAAATAAGAAAAAAACACAAATGAGGGTAAAACAAAGACCACACAAACATAAAGCTCTTTACACACAAACGTATAAAAGCTTACACCTGAATGCATTTATTTGTCCATTTATGAAGGGGTTGAATGAATGTTTGTATCCTAACTAAAACAATATTTTGAAAGCAACTTACGTTTTCAAACTTGTTGTCACTTTTAACAGGCACAAAAATAATTTTTGTAATATATTTGCACGAGTTCACAAAAAAATTCATATTGATTGCGTTACCGATCAGTAGCGATAGATCTTTATTAATACAACATAAATTCAGTGTTTATACAGATATGGGTTGATACAATGATTAATAACAATACATTTTTTTATTACTTATATCCGCGGTGATACACCACAATTTCCGTAAAAATTATCAATATGAAACATATTAGGAAACTAAAAAGTACCACTCCTGGAAGTTCCGACAAAATGTCAAAATACAAATTAATGCGCATAATTTTAATCCTTCCGAAACTAAACACCAATTTAAATGGATGGGTGGGTGGATTAAAGACCTTTTTCCTTGTTGAGGTTTCGACAATTTGTTTTATTACCATATAATAAAAATTGAAATCCAATTTCAACAAATATTATTCCATTTCCATTTAAAATTTAGCATTTTAATTAAAAAACAATACGAAAGAATACTCGTTGTAGTAGATTTATCAAGAATGTACTAAATTTAATTTGGTGCGACGTTTCCAGCTTTATATTAAGAAATTGAGATTACCTCGAAGCAAGTGAAAAAAAAATTGTAGTTGAACTGGTATTGGAACCTTAGATGTTCAGACTTATTACACAATATTTGCTAGCAGCACAAAAGTCGTGCACTACAAGATTATTTACTTTGGCTCGTTTTATTTTGAAAATCCAATACTTGGTTAGTCATTAGTGAAGCGTATTAAATTTCTACGATTGGAACCGTTCCTGTCACCAAAAATTATGAGAAAGCTTTCAACAATTTAACATCATGTGCTACCAACACACATGCCTCAACCTCAGAAAGTCATTATTTTCTCAACCCTTTTAAGAAATCTGAGACCCTACCGAAGAGAAACGGAAGTGGCGAAAACGAGACAGAAAACCGAGTGTCAATCAAATTCAAAAACTTCTTCGTGTAATTTTAAATTACAAACTACAAATAATAGCAGTTGTGATTTGGGTCGGAATGACGGAAAACAAATTAAATGTAATAAAGCAGCATTGCGTAAAATAGTCACCTCTAAATCTATACTGCTTAAATAACGCCGTTCTATCGATTTAAGGAGGCTTTTTTAGCATTACTTTCAGCCCCAAATATGAAGTTTTCGTTTAAACCGCAAGGATAATAGAAAAGCGATTTATTAAACCGAGAAACGACAAAAAATTTGTGACTTGACATAACAAAAAAGTTAAGAAAGTTTTAAGCTGAAAAAAAGGGAAGTTTTAAGTGTATGCGAGATTTTTACTTTAATGTTGTAAAATATTAACTTTACTTTGTAGTAATTGTTTTTATAGTAGGATAAAATAACAAAATTAAAGATAATGGCTTTCCGGGCGATAATTTATATTGTTTTTTGCAAAATTTCTTGTAACCGCTTTTTATAAATTGATACATCTTTCAGGAAATCCTGTCGAGTTCTGTTCAAGTGGTGTTCCACAATTTAGATATTTTATGTTTTCACTTTGTTCCATAAACTAATTAGTACCTAAAATTTGTCTTACGAATTACTAATTGCTATATCGATTAATGAGTTGGAAGGAAACTCAATATTATATTTGACTGACAGATACTTATTGGCAACATGCTGGAAACATTTGCAGTGATAAATTGCAAAAAATAATTACATTTTACACAGGAATTTATTGATTGGACTGCTCAAACCAATAATTTTAAAATTTCAATATCGGCAATCCCTATGTATACCTTCCTGCTGCCGTAAAATACATCACTTCTAAAGCAGTGTACCTGAAACTCTTTTATTTTAGCAATATTTCCAAATTATCAGGAGATAATTGTAAATTTTTCTCAGGATTTAAGGCTCCAAATGCAAAATTAGGTAATTTGTGCTTGGCATAATTTTGGAAACCAGTAGCGCTACCGGTTAAACGGTACACATTTGTACCTGTTGTGATTGTTGATATAATTTTATATAATTAATATTATATTTCACTATTCCGGCATGTAACGGAGATTAAAAGCTAAACTAGAAATTAATCTGCATAATACTGACGTTGATTATGCTTATCTATAGACAAATAGTCAATAATCAAACCCTTGTGTCCAATAATTGCTCCCAGTTTGAAGCCTATTTTAAATTTATTCAGATATGAATCTATTATAAAGGGCAGTGTTCTACCGAAGAAGAGCCTGAGTTGCCCTAATTACAAGAATCTTATCAGGAAGTCTATTAGTCACGTAACCGAATCCATTACAAACTGAATGCTATATTCCCTTTTTAACGAAAAAAAATGGGAATTCACACGGTAGGTACCTAAATCTTTCAAAAATGAAATTTAATGGTGAACGAAATTTGCTAAACGACATAAGAACTCGGATCAACTTTCCCGAAAAGGTATCATTCATCAAATAAATTTTTTAATTTTGGCATCTTTTCAATACTGCATCGATTACATATTGTTCCATATGGCACTTAACCCAGTTATTTATCAATTGATCCTCGATTTAATTTGACCTATTTAAAAGAACATCTGAAGTAAAACTTCCAAAATTTATTGTATTTATGGCAAAACTTTTGAATTTTTATAAAGCAACATTCGGAATAAGTATAAATATTTGCGCAACTAGTCATCCGCTGTGTGCAGTGGTGAAGAATTTAAATTTAATAAAAGAAAAAATTAAACAACTCAAAACTGGACGCTGTGAAGCTTGAACGATGTTTATGTTTTTTAAACAATGATGAGAACCTGTAGTTTTTGTATTGATGATTAAGCCTCTTACTTAGCTTCCATCTACCTTTTGCATTTTTTGCATCTTCTATTTTTTGCGAGGATTTAATAATGCATTCTTAGTCATTTATAGCGAACAAGGTTATCTCAGTAACATCCATTAACATTCCTTCATTAGGTGTCATCAATTTTATTATCTATTTAAACAGATACAACGATTTAGAAGTAATATTTGAACTGGAAAGTGTTGCGTGAGTTCTGTCTGACGATCTCAGTTGAGATCAAATGGATGGAACAAGAACAATTTATTAGTTACAGCAATTTCAGGAAAAGTTTTTAAGGCTTTTATATTGATTCCCTTACGTTTTTCTTTAATGTTTAGTAATAAATCATTAAAAGTTCACGATAAACCCTTTTTACTGTAGTAAAATAAAGAAAAATTTTATCGAGGTTGCGAAAAGCAAAAGGTCGTAACTATAAACTTAAACAGTAAAAGTAGCAAGTTTTCAGAACTTTTTTATTCAGTTATTAAAGGCTAATAAAATGTATTTGTTTTACAAGATAAATCAATATATTTAGGAGTTCAAGCACAGCCACTGTGAAATTATCAATATTAATACAGTTCGGGGATTTAGTTTTTTTCTATATTTTTGTCGTCAGGAATATATATAACTAGAGCTCGGATTTATATGCACCGCATTTTCTTAAAATATGCACTAAAATTGATAAAAATGAATAAAATATGCATTGATATGCAAACTAAAAAGTATCTAATTTACGAATTTTAAAATTTTTTTTCTCCATATTTTCAGTACTCCTACTACTACCTAGATCTGTAAAATTTATTAATTTTAATAATAAATCTGGAGAAATTAGGTAAAATTTGCAAAATTTTGCATATTTTCAACATTTGGTGCATATTTGAGCATATTAGGGCCACATTTGGTGTTTTTTGAAGAATTTTAATATTTTAATAATTTAAAAAATTATTATTAAATTTTGTCAATTTAAGCAATTGTTTCATTTAATTTTAAGCAATTTAATTTTTTATTTAAAAAATTATTTACTTTTTTATTTATTTAAAAAATTATTAAAATTAAATTGCTTAAAATTGAAAAATCAAAAAAACACCAAAAGTGGCTCAAATATGCGCAAATATGCACCAAATGTTGAAAATATGCAAAATATGCATTTCCACAAGCAGTTTTTCGGATTCGTTTTTACGTAATTTTCCAGATTTCAAAACGAATCTGTTGGCATATCAATATTAAAGAACATGCAAAAGCATAAAATCCGAGCTCTATAACTTAATGAATTTACAAAGTTTTCCTTTTACAAATTTTGTGAATGCAAGTTAGAAGCACCCTATAGGATAGGGTTTCTTGTGACGTAATAGCAAAACTTTATAACAGGTTATGCAATTTATTTTGTGAAAAGATATTATTTTACGCCGGTCTGCTATATAATGGTTATTGAGAATAATTAAACTTCCACATGAATTTGAACATTTTGTGTGTTACTATATAACATATTGATTATTGCTTACATAATTCCACTTCCTGAACTATAAATGTCTAATAAATACCTCATACAAGCAGATCTTTAGTTTTCAACCCAATGCATCTACATTTAATTAATTTTATTTATAAATTTGCCAAAATCTCTGATCATAAAGTTTGTTATGAATCATAATAGTAGTAGTTGTAGTCGGTACTTTTACAGCAGTTATCTGTGTGTAAGCTTCGGCTTCCTATGACAGTTGTTCAGCTTAAGCTTTATTTATATTTACTAGGGATAAAATTGTATCTGCAGTGTGACCACGCAAGTTATTAGATTAGGATTACATTAGGTGTGAGCTAAATCCAAGTTATTTTCAGAAAATATTGATATTAACTACCTACTCCAGATTTTGAGTAATTATCTTTGTAATTCTATTTTTATTGAGATAAAGGTAAATTTAGCAAATATTTATAAAAATCAGAAATATGGAAACGTTAATTTCAGAAGAACAAAAAGTAATAGAAGAAGTAATGAAAGAAAAGAGATACTGTATATGGAAGATGGAAATCTGCATATATGTTACGGTCAATGATGATAATTCGGCCATTAACGTCAATCGCCGGACAATAACGTCAATGCCCAGCTTAGTTGGGCATTAACGTCATTGATCGGTCATTAACGTCAATGACCATAAATTTTGGGCGATGTTGACATTTAAAATTTTATATGTGGTTTTTACATCATTGTCCGGGCAATGACGTTAATGCCCAATACAGGCTGGGCAATTATAAAACTACTATTTTATAGATTCCATTTCCAGCACTCTTAGTGATAGGCGTCACAGACGTTTCGTATTTGGCCGAGTTCGGGCTTCCCTGGAAAGGTCGAGTTTTATTTTAGAGACCTTTTTAGAACGCTCCAAGTCCGTTTTGGTTTGCGCAATCACGGCAAATCACAGATCTACCGTAAAGTAAATTAATTAAATTAAATTAATTTTTCCTCCAGGTCGTTTTGACTGTTGCAACCACGACCAATCATGGATCAACCCTAAAATGAGCTTGCGTTTGTCTGAATTAAATAAAAATCCCTGTATAGTTATGAAGCCGTGAAAAGGGACGAGTTGCTGTCAGAAAAAACGCTTGCACGACAAATAATTGTCCCAGGTTGCAGTGCATCGTTATTTTACTGTTCCTTATAGCATTTATTCTATAATATCATCAGTGTCCTATCTATTTTGGCCATTAACATCATTGACCGGCCAAAGACGTAAATATTGCAATCATATGAAAATATTTACATCATTGCCCACCGTTAACGGGCGTTGACGTCAATGGCCGGTCAATGACGTTAATGACCAGCGTAAATGGGCATTGACGTCATTGTCCGGCTATTGACGTCATTGCCCATTTTACGTCATTGACCGTCATAAGATATTGTCGTGTTCCAAAATCCTCCAAATAATTTGATTATTTTTGATATTTATTTGGCAAATTTTGTGATTTTACTGTAATTTTTTAATTTTCTAGTTTTCCCGCCAACTAAATAGTTAAGGTTGCAACCACTGGGGGAAAACCATGTCTGCCAATGCAAAAATGGTCAAATTTTAGAGTTTTATATTTTTATAGTGAGTGAAGTTAATTATTTTTGAATTGGAATTGTAATACAATATAATTTTGGATTCAATTGGATTATTTATTTTGAAGAGATTGGATCGTTTTGATTGAGCAATTTTTGGATGTGAATTTTGGAAGAAGGAAGATAATTTAATTGAATGATTTAGAAAATAATAACTTATTTATATGGAGAAATTCGTAAAATTTAAAATTAAAAATTGAAAGTATAATTAAAAATAATAAGATTTGATTTCCTTGCATGTGGCCGAAGTTATCTCGTTGATTGTATTTTGATATTGAAAGGTTTTTCTTATTGCTTATACTACAATAGTTTAGATACGGCATTTAGAGTAATTTATTACTTTAAAATTAAAATAAATTTAGAAAAATTTGTTGCAAATTATTGATTATGGTAGAGCTTGTGTGAGAGAATTATCTGAAAACCACACGATTTCCGTTTGAAATTTTTCCATTTGATTATGATTATTCTTAAACAATGTTAAAAAAAATACCGAGTCAATATTGGTTAGAATTTGGCAGTTTTGAACTTTTCCAGTCCACAGCTGGACAATTCTCCTTTTTCTCGTAAAGCAACTTTTCAGTATTTGAACTCCACTGCTGCTTAATCTAATTGTTTTATTGCTCAGAGTAACCAATGGTTTTACCTGCCCTCCGACGCACCAAGATGATTAACGGACAGTTATCACTAGGGTCCGGATTTATAGGGACTTAAACTATGCTCTAAATTTTAAAAACTTCAAAATAAGCACTTAAATTGTGATTGGTGCAAATAATAAATTAACAATTTTTGTTACAAGTTTAGTTGGTATTGAACTAGCTAGCGAGAGTACATCTTTAGAAAATAGAATAATAATTATATAAATAATAATAATAAAATATTGTTTTATTTTTTTCATTTCTGAAAAATAATTTAAAAATATAAATAATAGTATACTACAGAGCGTTACAAATATTAACGTAATGCAGGATCCCCACTCGTCGGAAAACATTGAAGATCTGGAAAACTCTGGGAATTTCAGATTTTCCTAATTTTGTCAGGGAAAAGTTAGGGAATTTCTTATTTTTAGTACCAAGTTAGGAAAATTTTCAGTAACAAATAAATTTGTTTTATAAAAAAAACTTTGTATTCTTTTTCAGGGAAAACCTAGAAAAGTCGGTGAATTTAATTTGGAAAATTCAGTGGAAACCCCGAGGGGAACCCTGGGTAACGGTTTGAAAGTGTCAGACGTATGCCCAAGCTTATTGAATGCTGATGTAATTTTGAATGCTGGTAAATTTTTAAAAAAAATCGTTGCAAAAACCAAAAATTTATCATTTAATTTGCTAAATATCCAAAATATATGCCAACATAAGCAAATAAGCATTTATAGGCAATAAACCGCCAAATATGCACTTAAACCCAAAATATGCATTTATAGGCAAAATTAAAACTAAGTATATAAAACGACTCAGAAAGGCGTAAAACATGTTTCCTTTTTAGAAATTTTCATGTGCCTGTATGTAAAAAAAAAACATGCAGATGCCTTAAAATCCGATCCCTAGTTATCAACTTTCTAACAATTAGATTATATTGCACCAACATTTAAACGCAATATTGACGAAATGTTCATAATTAGAGCTCGGATTTTATGCTTTTGCATGTTATTTAATATTAATATGCAAACAGAGTCGTTATGAGATCTGGACAAATTAGGCAAAAACGAATCCGAAAAATTGCTAGTCAAAATGCAGATTTTGCATATTTTCAACATTTGGTGCATATTTCAGCAAATAATGCATATTTGTGCATATTTGGTCTACTTGGTGTTTTTTGAAGAATTTTAATAGAGAAAATTATAAATTATTATTAAATTTTCAAATTTAAGCAATTATTTTATTTAATTTTAAGCAATTTAATTTTTGTAATTTTGTATTTAATTAAAAAATTAAATTGCTTTAAATTAAATAAGACAATTATTGCTTAAATTAGCAAGATTTATTAATAATTTTTGATTTTCCCTATTAAAATTCTTCAAAAATTAGCAAAAGTGGTCCAAATATGCATTATTTGCTCAAATATGCACCAAATGTTGAAAATCTGCAAAATTTTGCAAATTTTTCATAATTCGTACAGATTTATTATTAAAATTATAAAATTTTGTAAATCTAGGTAGTACTTACTTATTGAAAATAAAAAAAAAATTGAACAATTCAAAGATAAGATATTTTTTAGTTTGCATATCAATGCATATTTTATCTATTTTTATCAATTTTAGTGCATATTTTAAGGAAATTCGGTGCATATAAATATATGCGCATATTTTCAAGCACTTTGGTGCATATTAATCCGAGCTCTATTTATAATCAATATTGTGCTAATATTGGTTACAGTCATTATTGATATTCAATATTATATTCAATATTGAACTAACATGAGCTCTACCTTATATAAATAAATATAATTATTAAAATAATAATAAATAATAACCAATTTTAAATGAAGCCGGTAAGTACCTACCTACTTTTCGCATTTAAATAACATAGTTTTTTAAACCAAAATTTAGTTTTTTATTTTTCAGATTTTTGTGCAAATCAAAAGATAGTGGGGCGTACTTTTTGAACTAACATATATGATTTTCACAACAATCAGGTGGTTAATAATAATCGATAAACAGATAAACTTAAGTAGGTATTATTAAAAATTTATTTTTGAAATAATAAGATTTTATCTTTTGTAATAATTGTGTTTTCACGTATTCCATAATAATTAACATAATTTTTCCAAGAACATTTATTAATTTATGATGAAAATTTAATTATTGCGCCGGCAAAACCCCATTATGTTATAATGAAAACTTTTAATGGCAAATTTATAGATTTTTAGCTACCCAAAATATTTTATGCGAAAATTATTCTATAATTATCAATTCTATAAGAAATTGTTAAAAGTATTAATAAAATACATGCACCTCCATACGTCAACAAAAAATTGTAGAAAAGGCATTAGTTTCACTGTACTGAAAAACAAACCAGCATTTTCCATTAGCGAAATGGATAAAATGAGTTTAAAATTAATATGGAAAGCTCTATAGTATGTTTAGGATTCATTCGGTAGCAAAAAATCATAATGTAGGTACATCTTACTTTTATTATATTGGAGTATATTTTTTGATTAGCATAGAAAGATATTAAATAAATGACTTGCAGATTATAACCGATCGATACTTTTTCCCTAAATAACGAAATCCCACTGAAAGTTTTGAAATGGGTTAGTATCGGAAAATTTATTTAAACCACTTCCGTTTTTGACATTACAATGCATTTTACAGATGTTACAAAATTTTAAGTTATCTATTTGTTAACTCCCATTAATAATAAAATTAAGTGTTTTAAGTTGTAACCCAAATAAGGTAAGTACTTGGAAGCTTGTAGATTAAACTAGGTCCTTGCACTTTAAAGGAGAATGTTTCGTGATCAAGCATTTGAATAGAAAATATGAAGCTATACAAAAGTTCCTAATGGATAAACTTTTAGGGTTGCATTCTTCCTTTCTAAATGGAAGCAAAGATTAAGATTTGTTAACTAAATCTAAAAAGCTGAAGTGTTAATCCAAAACCGGCTCTGCTTAGAAATTTATAATTATTCTACTTTCGTATTAAAAAGGAGCGTACATGTTTTATTGCAGATCATTAGAGAACTTTCACGAAACATAAAATTGAATTAAAAAATTAATTCAACTGTATAGCTTCCAACTCAAATTTTGAGCTTTCGAGCTTTGCGTATTTACACCAGAAAATTGGTTTTTGTTTCCAGAATTTTTCTTGTGTTTGCCAAGCGTGATGCTTCTAAAATGGATTTGGTGCTATACATACGGGGTGGATACACTAAAATGCTGTATGATCTGGAGTTAGTCACTAAATACATTTTTTTGCATTTATGAAATTGCTAAAATAAGGGTCACAGTGACCTTTTGCGGCGATTAAAGTTTTTGAAAAATTGGTGATTTGTAGTTGCAGAACAATTTAAATTGAATTATACCGAGTGGTTTTAATAAAGAGATAATGGACTTACATAGCACATGTCCCCATGGATGGAATAAATGCCCTGTTGATGATTGTTATACATTTCGATTAAGTTAAAAAGTCACAAAAACACTTATCACTAATAAAAACCAAAGTCAAGAATAAAATCAGTAGCACTTTAACATGTTTGATGTTTTCGAAGGTAAACAACAGTGAAAATGTTACTCAGGTGAGACAGGTATTCGTTTATAGAGGTGGTCATCGTCGAGTCACTCCTCGTGCTTCACGGAATGTTGTTCGTTGGAATCTAACCGGAAATTTGTATACGAAAATGAAAGTTAAAATGTTTTCGGTTAGTTATTACCACTCAAGTGCTGCACGAACAATAGAAGCTCGAAAACGACTGTTAACGTATACCTCGAATGAACCCTCGACCCATCCTTAATTAGGTTAATAAAGATGAACATATTATCTTAAGTGCTAGCAAAGTGACTTACTCTTCTTCCATTCATACTTCTTTCATTCAATCTCAGAACTTTAATACCAACGAACCGCGAATATTAAATTTATTGAAAATGAGTCACCACTTTAAATTATTCAGTTCAAATAACAGAAAATTATTATGTAGGTATTTAATTGTAATAGTAATTTAAAGAAATCATGACTAATATTATTAAATACTTTAAATTAAAATTAACCAATTTCGTCTGCTTGCAAGAACAATAAGTAATGTTAAAATTTATCAAATTTTTATTATTCCTGATTAGATAAGAAAGTAAAAACCACTACGTTATCAAACCAAAGTATAAGTTTACGTGTACGCATATTTCCATATTTGATAAATAAATTCTTATTTACATTTCTTACCCAGTTTTGAAATTATGTTGGCTATAAAATCACAATTCAATCGATAAGCCATTTTACGTAAATTTACCAATCCAATGTTTAATTACGTAAAGCACCAACACCTCTATTGTATTCTTTACTAGCAATAATTTTGATAGTAAATTGCTCGTAGGTAAAATTGGTGACGCAAGAGTTCGAATTCCATTCGTTCCATGCCGCCAAGTTCCATTGCTAAAAAAGTTCGACAATTTTATCCTTTTATACGCGATTGTTGCGATTTCCACTTGACGATGAAGTCGAATAGTTCCTGCATCCTGTCTGGACTACCTGTCAATTTTCTATCGGCCTTCGCTTCCTCTAATCTAAACGTTTAAAAAGCTTGCAAACAGGAAAGGAAATTGTCTATTCTTATGTCAGCCTTCAGCTTAGGCGCATTGTGTGCTTTGAATGCTTTTCGTTTTTTAAACATCTTTTTAAAAACTTTATGACTCTCGTGAGTCTCGTTGTCAACTAATTGCATCTAATTTTATGGCATGGTGTTGACTGTTTAGATAAAAGTTAAGTGCACTTCACAAATTGTATTTATAAATTTCAGTTTTCAAATCAGCTTTAAAAGCAATAATAATATTAAATCAAACCGACAACTAGAACATAAGCAGAACTGAAAAAGTCCAAAGAAAAAGTTTATTCGTATTTTATAATTAAGAAATTTTTAAATTTTTGAATCATGGCCTGAACACCGAAGCTGTTAATTTTTCAGTTAAAATTTATTTTTGTTTATTTTGAAAGTCCTAATATCATTTAAATGGAAAATTGTTTGACAAAGTTAAAACAAAACATAAAATTCACAAAATTATCAAAATTCATTTTAATTGAATCCAAAAATAGATTAAATTTTAAATATTTTTTAGGAAATTCTCAAAATTACTAAATACTAATCTTCACAGGCAAAAACAAAACCAGTTCAAGCTAAACTTACAGTTAGACCAAACACCTCCTTCCAAAAATTCCAAAAATTTTATGATAATTCCACTTTTTTAAGTAGAATTTTAATTCATTTATTATTATTATTATTATTATTATATAATATACTTAAATTTATTCAATAGAAGATATTTTAATTATCTTGGAAATTTTGATTGCATATTTATGTATATTAATTTTGATATTTCTGGGAAATAGATTGAGTTTTAAAGAATTTTATTAGGCTAAAATTGTAGCCTGCGGAAATGATCGACAATTTTCTTGACAAGAAAGTTTTAAAAAAATTGCTATTGAGTTCAGATAATAAAAGGTTAGAATCTAGCTTTTTCAATTGAGCTGAATTGGTTCAGCTTTACATTTTTTTCGAAAAAAAAAAAACAAAAACCTTTAAAATTCCTTTAGCTTCAATACCGCTAAATTTAGCTTAAGTTGATTATTTTAGTGCAAGTTCACCGCTGAATCTTTATCAAAACAATATAAAAATGGCTGTATGAAAACTGCGAAAGCGATAACGGAAGCCGTCAACGTCATCGAATCCAAACTAATGTTTATTGAATTGAAACTGAAGTTGAAATTTCGCATTAAACAAGTCACTGTTTTAACTGCTTCCTGTCAATTATATCTGATTCTGAAGACATGCTTGGACGTCTGCGTAGTTAATTGTGATAAAAGTTGTGTTTATTTAAAATAAAATTATTTAAAATTTTTTTATATTTAAAATTATTGAGAGAATTATCGTACGTAAGATTATTACGAGTTATCAACATTTGAAACCACAACATTTATTTACATTTTATTGTTGATCAGTAAATGATAAAAAAACTTGAGATAAACCAATATGCAAACCAAGGCCAAGCAAAAATATTATTTAATATTTTAAAGTAAGATTAGAATTTATTGTTATCGTAATTCTACATTTTCTAAAAGACATTACATTACCACTTTTGGCAGATTAGGACTAAGAATATTTAAAAAACATACAACAGTTTGAGAAAACAAATATTTACATGATAAAAAATGATAAAAATCAAAAATAAAAACAAAATTAAAATAATAATAATTTTTTACAGCGCAACCCGTTTATTGGAATCACGGTTAATGTTATCGAATGGGAATATCCGAATGGGTATTATTGTTATCACTTTTGCGAGGAACGGAACGGACGTATATGATTACGCATAAAACACATCGCTTATAATAATCATAAATTCGGTTTATATTATCAAATTATTCTTGAGATTATTGCTCCCCACGAGCAAAAGGAGTTGGTTTTCAGTTCCAAGCATTTTTTTTATCGATATTGTGGATAAGCCACCACACTTTTAAGTCAGGTGTTAGCAAGAAAATCTGTCTTGCTTGCTGTTAATATGTGATGTAATTCAGTCCCACTTGAAAATTTCGGAAAGAGTAATTTAAGAAAAAAAGTTTTACGGTACGGTGTGCAGATGGGGTTGTCAGATTTTCAAATGCATTGCCAGTATGAACTTTTATAAACGATTTACTCTTCATGCGTCAGAGACAAACAACTCTGGATGAGTTTTTTTAATTTGGTTTTTCTTTTATTAATTAATTATTGCACTAATAAATAATCAACAACAAATTTTTTCTGTTTTTGTTATCAATCGGTTATTGTTATCAAAAACCCCAAGTCTCGATGTGATCACATTAAGCGGGTTCCACTGTATTTGCAGTCACATAATAATTAGGACAAGAAAAAAATACATAGGAATAATAAATTATATTCAAACAAATTTTTTCGAGTATTGCACTCAAGAATGGGGACTATCGGGAGTCTGCAAATATTTTTCTCACATTGACGCGCAAGAATGGATTAACGAGATTCCAGCAAAGTATTTTTCCTGGATTTTGAAATTGCAATAACTCGAAAACGACGCTAGATATCGAAAAATTGAGCAAAAAATTTACCCCCATTTACCTACTGTTACCTACTAGTATTTTAAAAAATGTAAGAATTATTTCAAAAGATATTAAATATTAATAAATAAAGTTTAAATATGACTTACCATAAAACACCAAATATTAAATCGAAGCGATGCCACGTGTTTCATAATAAATTTTTGAAGATTACATAAATAAGAAAATTCTGAACTGTACAGCCGCTTTGAAATCAGACTGCACTGTAATCTGTAGTAGTAACTTCTAAGAACTAAATACTACACAATTTACTTAAAATTCTTATATCTTTAAAAAAGTTTATTTTTATTAAAATTTATTTTAATAATAATTTAGTTAGGTTTACCTCTAGACCGACGATAAATTTCTTTCATTTCTTTCTAAATTAATAAAAAAATATAAATAAATAAATTTGAAGTAAAAATTTTATATTTTAAATTAAATATCCAATGTCAGCTTATCATTTTTTGCATTCAAGTTAGATATCTTTATCGCGTTCTTATTAAAAATAATTATAAAAAAAATGCAAAGTCGTCTTTACGAATATTTATAATTTTAAACCAGTAAGTAAACAATTTCGTAAATTTTTTTTTCAAATTTCAAAAAAATTTTTATTTCCTTCTAAAATTTTATTTATGTTATAATTCAGGTCCGAAAATCATCAAAATTGTGAAATTATTTTTTTGAAACGGTTCAATACAATTACAAATTAATTAAATTTTATTAAAATCATTATTTTGAATATAATGTTAATCAGAATTGCCCCATTATTGTAATTTTTTTTTTAAGTTTATTTTTGTTTTTGTGATACATTAACTTTATTTTTTAAGAACATCCTAAAGAAGTAATTTAAAAAAATAGTATATTACATATCAAGGAGTTAAGAAAGTTATTAATTTTAACGATTAGTTATCAGTTTACTTCCTAACAAGAAATGCTTAATTCAAACTTGATGTGCAAATGTGAAGTTCTGTCGAGAAAAGAAAGGAAATGATGAAGCAGAATCAAGTGCAAATGGCAGACAATAGATCGGTTATGCTGTTGATCATGGTAAAAAAATATTAAATTATTTAATTACTTGGTCTCTCAACTATAACATCTCAGAATCAAGAAAACAAGTAAATTATATTATATAATAGTTGTAATTTCAATAAATTTTAATTCAGTAATAAATTATAAATTGAAATTTTTAATCACTTTTTTATTCGTTTTAAGTATTAACACGCAGTTTATAGCAAAAACCACTAGTAATGATTTTAGTAGTGAGTTTTCAAAATCATTACGCCACCAACAAAAACTTCCAGAAAATCTAGGTTATATTGGATGACAAATCAAATTTAATTGGTGTAAATATGTGTATTGAAAGAGTACTTCAATCTAAACATAAATATTATAATAAAATCCAAATTTACTCATATCCTCAATATTAAGCTGCAATCAATAAACGATTGCTGAAAGATTATGAGTTAGTTTGAATCTATAATGAATCTATCTATAATTTATTGCATGCGTATGTGGGTCATCAAGCGGGACAAAATTTAAAAGAATTGATCTGGACGTCTCCGATTTTGTTATAAATTTTTTCAATGACGTAATTAGGCATTGACGTAAATGGCCGGACAATATAGTTAAAACCGAGCATTTCATTTATGCCACACAAATTGAATATTGACACTTGAACTAATTTTATATTGCTCATCATTTTCACAATTTACAACAAATTTTCACCATTTTCAGGTGGCCTCTAAGTACAGTTATACTGTATGTTTATTCCACACTTCAAGACATTTGGTTGCGTGGTTCAACATGTGCGATTGATACTATTTATTTTCATGTCCCAACCAGATACACTGATTTTTTTTATACGTGCGTTAATACCTATGGAATAGGTTTTGGAAATATGCAATCGCAAGTCTGCCCATCCTCGCAGGTCCAAAAAAGCAATCTTTTACTTCGCCTTCGCCTGCAAAAAAGTACAAATCCAAACACTCCGATCATCCGACACTCCACGCCTCTCTCAACAACTTCTTTCCCCCTTGCCCTTGCCCCATTCGCCCCCTCCCTCTCCGGCCACCGCTTCCAAACTACAACCGGGACCAAACTTATCGATGCCGCAGGCCTCGTGCCTCGCAGAGACAGCCAAAAAAATCGGCCGTTTAATTTAAATTAAATTTAAATTTTTTAAATTATTTGATTTATTATCGACACTTTTAATGTTTAAATATAATAATAAAGTGGTTCAATTGTTTCACAGGCTCGGTTTGGTACTATATCTCCTCGTGCACTACTAGAGTTCGGCGAACTAGCCGAAAAAAATCGGCCTTTAATAAATTTAACTTCAGCTTCCTCAATTTAGCCCACCCAGTTCTGACGACTGTGAAGATGATAATATTCCACCATTGGGTTCTTTGTTGTCCTAGATACTAATCCAAAACCTCTACCTGATAAGTATTTAAAAATTTCCAATGAGTCCCAAGCAGATCATTGATCTGTGAGATCATATTAGTACTTTTCGTAAAGGTACTCTCGCTTCCTGCCGGTGCTTCGCCTGCTAATAGTGGCTAAAGAAGATTTAGGTCCATTTTTATAAGGCAATGATGGGCAATGATGCAAATATTTTCATCTGATTGTAATATTTACGTCTTTGGCTGGTCAATGACGTTAATGCTCAAAATGGATTGGACAATAATGATATTATAGAATAAATACTATAAGAAACATTAAAATGGTGATGCACTTCAACTCTGGATAATTATTTGTCGTGCACGATTTTTTTTCGTGTAAATGACAGCAATTCGGCTCGTTTCAAGGCCTCATAAGTGTACAGAAATTTAATTTAGCTAACTCATTTTAGGGTGGATCCGTGATTCGTCGTGGTTGCGTCAGTCAAAACGGCCCGGATGAAAAATTTATTTAATTTAATTAATTCATATTCACTGCTCTTCACTGCGCTCTTGGCCGTTTTGGCTGGCGCTTACTCGCTAAAAGCATCCCAGAAATCAATCCACCTCGACTGGGAGGCCCGATCTCTCCAGGGAAACCTGAACTCGGCGAAGTACGAAACGTGTGTTACGGCTATCACTAAGAATGAAGAATATAGAATCTGTAGAATAGTAGTTTCATCATTGCCCACTCTGTATTGGGCTTTGACGTCAATGCCCGGTCAATAACGTCAATGCCCAACTAAGCTGTGCATTGACGTTATTGCCCGGCCATTGACGTTAATGGCCGAATTGTCATCATTAACCGTAACATATGTTACAAATATAGGTAAACTAACCATATAGTGAATTATTTTGTTAATATTCTCTATTTGGAAGTTACACGGGATTAAAGTTTGATAAAATAAATTGAAAATGGAAAATATGCTCTATTTAAATAAATCGTATCTCTGATTCTGTTTATCCTACAATCTTGAGTGAAAAATTATTTTGAAGCTTTTGAATGAGGCTTTAGTTGCATATTTATTTTTAACTATAGCAAAACTTTTATTTCTTGTAAACAATGGGTTCCAGGGTAAAAAAAATTCTGTATAATTTTCAAATAAATATATGAGCTTAATCATTCAAGATAGAGATGTGACATTTTATTGCAATCTGTTTTGACATAGTTGGGCTACCCCGTATATAATTTAAATTTTATTTTCTAAGCTTTTATTGTTACATTTTTGAATAGTCGCATTACGATGTAAAAATAATTGGTATAGGTTTTCTGTCGTATTTTATCATTCAAATAATCATTGTAGTACATAGACTAATATCATCCTTTTCAAGCTCTGGAACAAAGTACTTCATATGAATGTAATCCCTTGGGAAGTACAGTAAAAATAAACATCAATTTTTCAAGTTTGCCTAATGATGTCATTAAAATCTACTCTTTGTGAAATTTAACTATAGAGCTAGGTAGATATTCATTTAAAATAGTTTTTTTTTAATTATTATGTATTTCAAGACAGAGTACAAAAGTTATATTTGTATAATATATATTATAATATAATAAGATAACTGTGAAATTGGGGGGCCTAACCGTCGCGCGTCGCCCCGACCTTCTAGTGCGTGAAAAATGTGGAAAATCATTTTTTTGTGAAACCATTGATTACTTAGAGTGCTTGTTTTTAATGCAATTAATTTAAAATCAAGATCGAGTTTATTAGGTTTCTTTTTAAAAATAAGCTTTAATGTTTATTTGGTTATTTGTATATATTGAGGTGTACTCTTTTGACCTTTCCAAATTTAATCTATAATTCGTACACAATACTTTCTCCTACTTTAAATTTTATTTCAAGGAATCAATATTACGGTTAAAGTGTTAACTTGGTTAGTTTATAAAATACCAGAGAAAGTTGAATAGTCTACTAACATGCATTGGCTAAAACAAAAAAATGTTGCTCCGGTAATATATAAAATAAAAAAAGATTAAAATTTTGAATTCCTAGAAGTTGCAGATACTTGAAACATTAACTAGTTGACCATAAACTGATTATTATAGAATAATTACTATAGTCGAAGAAAAGGTACAAAGCAGACACGTACCTAACATAGCGTGCATCCCAAAAAAAACTTTAATAGGCAGGGCCGTCTTTGAAATCAATGTCAAATGAAAGATTAAGATTAATTTCTATTTGTTCGTGATTTGTCACATCAAATCACGTTTAAGATCAATTTTATGATTTTCTTCTGCAGAAAATCAAACAGATTCAAAAGACGGCTCTGCCTATTAATATTTTGCTATGAAACTAATATATCAACTTAGTTTGTTATAATGACCTATACTCCACTATAATTATTTTAAAATTATCAGTTTACAGTAAACTATATATCAGGTAGTTAGAAGAGGTATGTTTAAATTATTTGCAATTTCTAAGAAAACAAAATTTTAGCAATTTATTCTTTTTATCGTTAGGTTACTGTAAACTGTTCAATTGCTCTGAATGATCTGGTGTTATCATACTAAATTAACAAAAACGCTTTTATATAAAAATGTTGATAGAATGAAAGGGTTATTTTCGTAAAGGGCATTTAATTATAATTTATCGTAAGAGCATCATGAGGTAGATAGGGCTCCGTGTTCCACCGCTTTTCATTAACCCTCAACGTCACTCTATGAAAATATAACGAATAGCAATTATGAATAATAAAAAGAAAGAGCTTATTTTAAAAAAGAAATGTTTTCAGTTTTTTATTATAATCGAATTTTTATATTATACTTAGTACTTATAAATAATTAAAATTCCAACTATGACTCGTTACCTGATGAAAATACAGGTTTATGCTAAAGATACATGATAAATCAAAAATACGTAGAAGTAACGTAGCAATGTTCTTGGTACAACGCTAATACCTCGAATTTTTTGGTTTATTTGGAATTCCACTATTAATAAGGAACATCATATTATTTGTACTACTACGATAAGATTAAGGCAATCCCGCTGAAAAATTATTTTGTAAAGTCACAAAGCTGACTAAAAATTTTGCACAATGTTGCAATCTGGATAAAATTTCAAACCATCATTAGCCTAAGGCTAATATCCATAATATCAAACTTCAAAGCAATTCCAAATCTACTAATTATGTAAGGATTTCCTTCTAAAAGCTCTTGTTAGGGTTGACTGCACGGTACATAAATATAGATTTGAGAATCTGAAAGATAAAGCTAAAAGACGTTTAGTTTACTGATCCCGATTCGATTTGTTTAATAATAAAAAGAAAATATTTATTTATTTTTGTTAAATAATTCAAAATATTCGTCGAGCAAGTAAGGTAATCAGTTTTATTTAAATATTAACTCAAAGAAAGTTTGTGCATTTCGTTGTAAGTCAAATATTTTATTTGTCGCTTTAAAGCAAATTATCGATCCAACTATACAAATATTATATCATGTAACTACATAAAGAGAGGTTGTCAATCAGTGCGGCATCGGTAGATGCTTTTATTAACTCAAAATATTGTGGACTTTTGAAAACGCAATTCTTCAAGTGTAACTGTGTCAATCTTGAGTGATTTTAATAAACGATAAAAATACATTTCAGTTAAAATCGGTGATCATACATTTTTCTGCCGGTGTAGTCGTGTAATTGTAGAACTACCCATACAATCTACATCTTTTCCACCAGTAATTCAGAAATCGTCAACTGTAATTCTGATTTGCCAGTTGATATTCAGAAATCATCAATTATAATTCAGATTTGTCAACTGATATTCAGAAATCATTATTTGTAATTCAGATTTATCAACTGATATTCAGAAATCGTCAATTGTAATTCAGAAACCAAAGGGCTTCATAAAAACGAAAAAACAATATTTTAATTTTTTTTAAAATTATCTATTCATATTATAGAAAAAATAAAAAAAAATAGCATAAATTATGTCACAACAATAATGTTAATTCAAATTTCAGTAAATAACTTAGCAGGCGACTGACATTTCGTGCATTTTAATGATTCCACTTTTCAAGTTGTTTTCTATTTACTTTTATTGCATTACACAGTGGGTCAAACGCTCGGAGAAGTGGCCAAAAATACATTTTGTCAACTTAATACGGACTAAATTCCAGTAATCTCATTGGTAAATCCTAGGATCATCTTGAATCTCGGATTGATCCGTAACTATTAGTACGGGCATTAGACATATACAGTGGCTTAACCAGCAGGTGAGGGACCCGTGTGAGAAGTTGTTAACGGTTTTATAAAAGACAAAAAAAAACCATTTTGGAAACGAGACTCGGAATTCCAAAGATTTCCATGCAATTCCAGTGATTTGGAATTCCTTAAAAAAAAGCGGATATAAAGACGAGTAACTACCCCCCCCCTCTATTTAATTTTATTAAAATTTGAAAATTATACCTTAATTCTTATTAAAAATATATAGTAGATGAGTTTTTTTATTTTTCAATTTTCTGAGATTTTTTTGATTTTTCTAACATTGTCTAGATTTCCTAAAATACCCTGGAATTTTTTGTGATTCCCCTCTTCGAAAGTTTTTCCAAAAATCTTAAGATTTTTCCGAAATTTGTTTGGATATTTTTCTAAGATTTTCTAGAATTTTCTATTTCCTCTAATTTTCTACATTTCCCAAGATTGTAAAATTAATGAGATTTTTTGGATTTCTTAAAGTTTTTCCGGATTTCTTTAAATTTCCCGCTCGTCTTTTTACTAAGTAGAAAAATGATGGAGAAACTGTCATATGCAAAACTAAAAGGAAATCAGGGGAAATTTGAGGAAATCTAGAATATTATAGACTATTCCTTTTTGATTTTTCCATTTTCTGAGATTTCATTGGCTTTAAAATTTTCTGGATTTTTCTAGATGTCTTAAGATACATTAGAATTTTCCATTTCCTAGAATATCCTAAGATTTTCTAGAGTTTTCTTCATTTCTCTCTATTTTTTATTTACTAAAATTTTCTACAGTTTTCTGAGATTTTCTTGAAATTTCTATGGATTTCTTGAGATTTTCAATATTTCTACAAATATTCTAGGAATTCTAAGAATCTATAGAATTTCTTCCGATTTTCCTTAGCACTAGCACACGCAACTTTTCCGTCAATTTCCCCTTAGTTTTGTACTAACTGGAAAACCCAAGGGAAAATCGTGATATGCGAAAATGAATAGAAATCTAAACAAATTTTTGGATATCTTAAGAAATTCTGTGAAAAAATCTTAGTGAAATTTTGAATACTATTTTCTTCCCAAAGAAATCTTAGGAAAATTCATAAATTAATTCTATTATTTTCTTTTTCAAGTTTCTGAGATTTCCTTGGCTTTTTTCTTTTTGAAAGTTCCCCTATTCTAAGATTGCCAGGCAAAAGCAGTTATTATAACGGGATATCAACCTCCCCCCCCCTGATCTAAGAATACAAAAAATTTACTACGTTTTGTTAAAATTTTAAAAATATAACTACATTCTTATCAAAATACATAATATATTTATTCCCCCCATGCTATTTATTCCCTACTTTTGTCAGGGAATTTGTCATATTTAATGCCAAGTCACTGAAATTAAATTTTCAGTCGAGGTAAACAATTTAATTTAAAATTTAAGATTTTTTTTGTCTTTTTATTTTCTGATTTATCAAAACGTCATGGAAAATTTTTATTCATTGTCAGGGAAAACCTGGAAATGTCAGGATTTGATTTTGAAAATTTAGTGGGGACATTGAATTATTGATGATGAATGCTCTTTGTTTACCTCAAAAAGAGAAGACTGCCATAATATTACTTATATTTCATTGTGAATATTGAAACTTAAATTAATTAATCAAAAAAATGAAACAGTACAACTGGGGCCCTTTAGTCGGGGTCCGCGTGCGTCGCACCCACCGCACCCCGGTAGTTCCGCCACTGGACATATAATATAAACCACAGATTCTGTACTTTATGAATTACATTTTGACGTTTTCGTATTTTCATTTGACAAATCTGAATTACAATTAACGATTTCTGAATATCAGTTGACAAATCTGAATTACAATTCACTATTTCTGAATATAAGTTGACAAATCTGAATTACAACTGACGATTTCTGAATATCAACTGGCAAATCTGAATTAGAGTTGACGATTTCTGAATATCAGTTGACAAATCTGAATTATAATAAATTGAAGTTTTCTGAATAGCAGTTAATCTTTTCTCAATTACAGCTGCAAAAAGTGTAGATGTGTGAATTTTGAATTATCCAAAATGTCGATCCTGTTTTGGTATATGTTCCAAGGAACAGCTGCAAAGAGTAACCAGTAGCGTTTTTGCCTTTAAGACAAATAGGTCATATTTTGCAGGCTACAGCAATTGATGTTTGAACAAATGTTGACGATTTGGAGACATTAACTTTACAAAAAGGCGTCAGCTTAATTTAGAACTGTAAAATGCATTTGGAAAGAACTGGAAGGTAATCTTATCTGGTAAACAAAAATTTAAAAATTATTTAAAATTGTAAGCAGCAAAATATTCTTTTGCATTTTTTCTGCAAATATTCTAAAAATAATTGCCTATCTCTACTATATAATAGTATATGATATTGATTCCAATATGTAAACCTATGCGATTCAATACAAAACGTTTCCAATACATTTAATCTGGTTTCTGACATATTCAATCTAAAGAAACTTAATAACAGATAACAGATAACAAATAAAAATAAATATATAATTTAAAAATTTTCAAATAGTTTGCAAAAATAATTGCTTGTCTTTGCACAAAATGTTTGTATCTACTTAGCTTTGTGGTAAATTGTGGTTTGTGGAAGAAGACACAACGTTGGCGCTGCGAACATCTGTTCGCAACATAATTAAATTAGATATTGAAAATTATTCTAGTTTAGATATTAATTGGGTCTAACTTAATTAGAAATTAAAAAACTGAAATTGCATGAGCTGTTGTTGCTCAAAAATTAGACAATGTAATTGGTCGAGCCAAAATCCGTTAGAAATTATGATTGATGAAAAAAAAATACTGGGCAAGTTAATGGTCGAACCGCTTTTTTTTTACCATAGTCACCTGTTTGCAATATGCATTAGTTTGAGAACTACTGTCATAAACTGTTACCTATTCTGTATAATTTTACATTTGTTCTGTTTTCTGTACATATTTTCTGTTTTTTTCTCTACAAAAGTTTTAATGCAAATTTATTTCATTTACTATTCTTCTTCTTCTATTAAATTTTTTCGGTACAACAGAAAAAACAATAACTGAAGCGAAATAAATTAAAGTTAATTATGTTGCAAAATAATTAGGCGTAGCATTAATTTTTCCAGTATATTTCCTATATTTTTCAAGCTTAAAATTTTTAAACCATTAATTAGTAAAAAAATAAACACACTAACAATTGCATTTATTTTTAGAATTTTCTTGCGAAACATATTAGATTATCGTGAAAAACTTTTCCACTTGCTGCTACAATTTAAATTTTTTCTCACGGTGAGTAATTCGTTTTCTGTGTGAAAATTTTTTAATTTTGGTGACGCGCACTTACGTTTATCTTTATGAGGCCTAATTAAATGTGGATGATTTTAATAGCTATAATAACATATACGTCACATAATTAAGGCAAATAAAAAAATAAGTATTATTCGTATGATACAGGGTGTTCCATAGAAACGTTTAACTTAAGCAGGACATTTAAAATTCCCTAAATTATTATTTAAATAAATTAATTTCTTTAATTGTACGAAGTTTGTGTTAAGTAATTTAATCCCAGGGCCGTATATAAGGGGATGATTTTGGGGGTTCAACCGCCCCCCTCCATGGGTTGAGTAATTCTAAATGATTACTACTTTAAAAGAATTAATTTAAAATACGGGCATATGCCAACCTGTTTTTTAATTCCATAAACCCCATGACCAATGTCTAACTACGGCCTTGTTAAATCCTGTCTACAAATTTCATTTTTGTTATATAGGAAATTAATAATTACTATATAAGAAAATATAAAATAAATATTTTCATTATATTGACACAAAATGTTGTTGTTTAAGTATTAGTAGTAATCATAACAAACACCAACAATTACAAAAAAATACCATATTCTTATAAAACGTTTTCCCTTCAATGTGATCAGACCAATAGAAGAAATACAAATTTAATATATAAAGATATAAGAACTTACACTTTCTTCAAGTGGACCAGTTGTCAGTAATTTAAATATGCCCATCTTAACTGCAGGTTTAAAGAGTGCACAAACTATGAATGTGACTAGTTCGTCAATTAGACCAACTACTTAAACTTCTCCAAGTAACTCCTCATCAAATTACCTTCGTCATTGCGTTAAAGTGCAAAATATCAAGGATATATCAACTTCTCAATTAAATGATCATATGGACATGCTCAACAATTTCATTTTCAATCCATTATTGAAAGGGTAGGCAACAATCATTAGTTTATCCACAATTTCATCTGGAAGATAATAGTAAAATCCGTTGGACTAACTCCTTTCTGAGGAATTTTAAAAACTTGACAAACAAACGAAACCAGAGCCGTAGATGATTTTTGGAAACATTTAGGATTTTATTCTATCTTATCTTTTCTGTTGAAGGAAATTCTTAGTTTTCGAAGATTTTCTTTGTGGTCATAAAATCAAGCGTGTTTATGATGCAATCTTAATTAAATAGACGTTTAGTGCGCAAAAAAACGAGATTACAAGGCCGAATGCATTTTATTAGCTTTAAAAATTGGAACTTCATTGGAAATTCGTTCTAGTTTGAAAACGTCAATATTTTATTAGACCACCTCGACACGAGCATTTTGTATTAATAGTTATTTCGTTGTTTTACTTTATAAGTTTTTTTTAATATTGTGGCAAAGCTAAATTGTCAGTTGTTATTTTGTTAGAGATCTACCAAAGATTCCAAAGTTCCCAAGAGAGCTTATCCATACATCGCTGGATAGCCAGTCCACCATTAGTTTGATTTTCTCGACTTTTCAAGACCTATATTAAATTTATAATTTTGTAAATATACCAGTACGACCGATACGGAGGGGAGGGCCAATGTAAGGCCTAAACTGCAAAAATAGGCTTATATATTGCCATAGTATCTTCTCCAATATCCAATTGAATGATATTTAGGGGTAAGGTGATATTGGACGAAATTCCAATTTAAAAAAAAAATTCAAGATTACTGCAACAAAAATATTTTGCATAATAATACAACTTGGACTATACCAAGCTCAACGAAAACCTGCCGTAAGAATGAAGTCGTAGTTTTTCTTTAATTTTAACTACAGTTTTGGTATAAAACTTCTTGGCAACATTTCGTCACCTCAGAAATAGAGTGTTCTATTTCCAATTTTTTAATAAATTGAGTTATTTATGCCAGTTTATTCTATGTAAATTTCTCTACAGCATAATGCAAAAAAAATTTCAAAATTTAATGATTAATTTTTTAAATTGAAATTGCAAAAAATATTCTAATGAAGGGTAATGCAATACAGAATCTTTAAACTGCTGTACTGCAAAATTTACAAAATATGAGATTAGAACCGAAACATATCGATTTAATGTAATTGTGTTTTGGTGAGAATTTCACTTATTATTCTTATTCTCAGGTGACAATTTTACGACATGCAGTTCTTAGATTCACGTAAAAATCATTTTAATAAACAAATTGCTATTTGCAGAATAATTAAAAAAAAAATGCACGGCTTTAACCAAATATATGAGATGCATTTAGCTTGTACTATTTGTAAATCATAAAAAGTAATGTAATAATTAGAACCCGAATTTTATGCTTTTGCATGTTCTTTAATATTGATTTACCAACAGATTAGTTTTGAAATCTGGACAAATTAGTTAAAAACCAATCCGAAAAACTGCTTGTCAAAATGCATATTTTGCATATTTTCACAATTTGGTGCATATTTTGATTATTTGGGCAATTTTGCTGCATTTTTGAAAAATTTTAATAAAGAAAATAAAAAATTATTATTAAATTTGCCAATTTCATCGATTATTTTATTTAATTTTAAGCAATTTAATTTTTATAATTTTTAAAATAAATAAAAAATTAAATTGCTACTCTACAAATACGCTTGGGTGGTTTGGGTATTAGACAAACTGCAGATGTGGCTCTTCCAGCCTTTATTTATTCTATTTATTTCAGACTATGCACAAAAAAATATGCACAAATATACATTATTTACTGAAATATGCACCAAATGTTGAAAATATGCAAATTTTATGTAATTCGTCCAGATTTATTATTAAAATTATTAAATAATTTTAATTAATGAGACGGTCATTAGCCTAGTATGTTAGCTGAATAACTGTTGACACTAAGGTACCCGGTTCGAATCCGGAAATAGTCAAAAGTTTCTTATGTACGTCTCCGTGCTTCGGAGGGCACGTAAAGCCAGCAGTCCGCCTGGGTTGATGATTTGCCCTCACCAACAAAAAATCCAGGGTTACAGGCCACATCTGAGACGATCCCAGCAAGCTGCCTCAGATGTAAAGCAATTAATATGTTCATAGACTTGTGACTTTGGCTCTGTCTTCGATAGAAGACAGCCCGAGGTCTGTGGAAAAAAATCTAGGCGTAATCCTTATTAAAAATTGAAAAATTCGAAGATTCGATATTTTTTAGTTTGCATATTTTATCTATTTTTATCAATTTTAGTGCATATTTCAAGGAAATTCGTATTTTCAAGTATTTTGGTGTATACAAATCCGAGCTCTAATAATATCATAAACATTATATTTTGTGATAATTAATAATTATATTATTTAGTCTGGAAAAAGCGCATATTACTTTTGTTCAGGATAATAAACAATTTTGCTGATTCCATGACAGGTGACCACATGACAAGTGAACCCACGACAAGTGAACGCACGACAAGTGAACACATGACAAGTGACCCCACTGACAAGTGACTACACGGACAAGTGAACACACGGACAAGTGACCACACGGACAAGTGAACACACGGACAAGTGACCCCACTGACAAGTGAACACACGGACAAGTGAACCCGTGGACAACTGAACACAAAAAATAAAATAAAAAAACCTAATCTAATTTCGACTGTTACAAGGTTGTTACCTATTTCTATAAAATTTACCAGTTTGGCCCACACCCAATCTGCGCCGTCTTTTCGGCGCAAGAACGATTTGGTGCAGAGACGGTTTGACGAATCGCCTTTCGGTGCGAAGACTATTTAGCGCAAAGACGATTCGGCGCTAAGACTATTCGGGGCGAAGAATATATCTAATTTTCTAAATCTCCTAATCCTTTGAGTTGAAACAAAACTTTTTATTTAATAAAATCATCAAAATATAAAGAAGTAAAAATTTATTTAATTATTTTATGTTTTTAAAAATTTAAATACTTGAAATTGAATACTTTTGCTTTAATTATATACCCTTATTGTAAGAAATAAGGCAGCAAATACAATTTTGTAGTTTTGAGTAAAACACCAAAACGGTTTACGTCAAATCGTCCTTTTGTGTCGTTCCAAACTTTCAACAAGTTTGGTACCAAATCGAGTGTGCAGCGGTTTGGCGGCACCAAACGGGTCACACCGAATTGCCTCTGCGACGAACTGGCTACGCCGGACCGGCTGCCCCGAAAAGTCCCATTCCCCTCTGTATATGCTTGAAAGTTGCACCCAGCACTGAAAGTTTGATTATTCGAATATTTATGATTCCTAGGTCTACTATTTTAAGTTGACATGTAAAGCAATAATAATTATAAAATTTAATTTGAAAAATTACATTTAAATTAGAAAAATAAATTAAAAATTACGATTGTGTTCAGTTGTCCTTGGGTTCACTTGTCGTGTGTTCACTTGTCAGTGGGGTCACTTGTCCGTGTGTTCACTTGTCCGTGTGGTCACTTGTCAGTGGGGTCACTTGTCATGTGGTCACTTGTCGTGGGTTCACTTGTCCGTGTGGTCACTTGTCAGTGGGGTCACTTGTCATGTGGTCACTTGTCGTGGGTTCACTTGTCGTGGGTTCACTTGTCATGTGGTCACCTGTCCGGTCACCGTTTAAATAATATGCATATAGGCATATTTACTCTATTTATTTTGTGCATTGTTTAATAAAAGATAAGATAGTCGTAGAAAAAACTGAATTTGTTATACAAACTAATATAAAAATGTAAATGACTGACATGATTTTTCTAAAATTGAAATGAAAATCCATTTTCAATCTGTATATTAGATTTTAAAGTGAAATAAATTTCGCCTGTGCCGTTTCTGACATTTTTGAGTTCTAAAAGTCTCAGACAACAACTATCCAACACAATTTCACTTTTTTATTATTATATATGTTACGGTCAATGACGTAAATTGGGCATTGAAGTCAATGGCCGGGCAATGACGTCAATGCCCATTTACGCTGGCCATTAACGTCATTGACCGGCCATTGACGTCAACGCCCGTCAACGGTGGACAATGATATATTTACGCAATATTTACGTCTTTGGCCGGTCAATGACGTTAATGGCCAAAATGATTTGGACAATGATGATATTATAGAGTAACTACTATAAAGAACAGAAAAATGGCAATTAAAATTTGACAGCCAACTGGCAAGTGATATTTATGTACATTATGTTGTATTCGTTGTATTATAATAGTATAATGTAATCATTTATTAACAAAAATTATAAAAATTAAAAAATAATGAAAAAAATTTTTTTTTAATTAATCACTTTCATTCTGGCACGGGAGTGACTTAGCACTTAGAATTGCAAATTTATTTGCTGGCACGACACGCACATTTGTTATTTTTGCATCCACTCTTGCAACGACAACGCTTGTAACCGTGGATTCCTAAAACACTGCTTTCAGCTGCTGCTTGTCTAAGAGTAATCTCATTTTCTTTGGTCGTATCACTAATATTTTCTTAGAAAATTAACTTTTCGGTATCCCTTAATAACTAGTACCTATTAATCGCAAAGGCACATTTAATCTATTACTTTCGATGGAATCTATAGAATAATAATTTCATCATTGCCCACCCTGTATTGGGCATTGACGTCATTGACGTCATCAATGATGTAAAAACCGCACATGGAATTTTAAATCTCAACATCGCCCAAAATGCATGGTCATTGACGTCAATGGTCGGTCAATGACGTCAATGCCCAACTAAGCTGGGCATTGACGTTATTGTCCGGCCATTAACGTTAATGACCGAATTGTCATCATTGACCGTAACATATATATTGCAATGTTCTCTCTTTAAAAATAAAAGTTGATGTTAATTTAAAATAATTTAGCTACACAACCCTGAATTCCATAATGAAATTTTTTTTATTTTTCTTCAAAAATGTAGTTGATACCCAAAATAGTTTACTAACATTTGCTATGAGGTAGTTTTTCCATACAAATACATTCTAAAATTACATATCATGCCCCATAATACTCACACCTTATTTAATCCTTTCTAAAAAATTTTTCGAAAAGGTTTAAAAATAATAATGTTTATAGTATATAGAAATAAATTAGTAATTAGATTTTGTATAACTTTCATTTCACACATTCTTACATTCTTTTAACAATTTTCTTTACAACAGCTTGACGTTAAAAATAATACATAAAAAAGAAACATTAATTAGTTATTTCTACTGGTCCGAACTATTTTTAAAAATTAAAAGTCCCGAGGGGTAACAGATGCGATGTTCTATTTGTGGTTTATTAATTAATTTATAATTATCAACGCATGTTGAATTTTGGGGTGGTTTTGATGTACCTCGTTATCGACAATTGCCGCGAGCCACTTTTAATTTTTAAAATTGGTTCAGAAGTGCGGGCACCCGCAATTTCGTCAACAATCAACACTTATTACTTTTATTGTATTGGTATTACCTAACAAGTTACTTCAATCTATAACAAAAATAAATTTCAATAAAAACAAATAAATTTATTAAATAGAAAGGTGAGATATGTACGATGATATACCTTCTGATGCGAAAAATGGTACACGAAATTAAGGGTTTCGGTTAGCGAGGCGTATAAAAACCTAATTATTATTATGATTCAACGATTCGTCATTTTTGATAATTTAATATTATGTAATAAAGGGTGCGACAAATATTATGACAATAATAAGGAGGTGAAGCGCAAATGGAATTAGTAATAAGCGTACAAAAATATCAAGATGGAATGAAAACCTGCTAACCTCTTTGTTTCAAGCTCAGGAAGTGACTTTGGTGTAAACGCTCCAAGTTACTTTCTGAACCACCTACGTAACATTTTTAATTTTTATTTGTGCTAAGTAAGTATCAAATTAACGCTTTAGAAGTTTTAGGGAAGAAAAATTGAGATAAGTTAAAAATTACTTTAGAATCGAGATGCCACATTGTAATAATTAATATATCTAGATGAATCCTTAATTATCTATAATTTAAATTATTGTGCTTATTTCAATATTTGCTATTATTATTATTATTATATTATATTTTTTAACACTGATCGATAAGATTTTTTAAATACAATTTAAATTCGCGTTATTATAACAAGGTGTGTAGGCGCTGGCGATACAATTCTTTGGTTGCGAAATGGAAACTCGAAAAGGGATGAACTTACTCACCGTATCAGCGCCCTCTTACGTCGAACCAGTTTTTAGGCAAAGCGACAAGGATATGAAAGAGTAAAGACACGAAGAATGAAAAAGCTTTAGAAAGTTCTAATGTGCATGTGCGCACTTGGTCTCTTAGGCTAATAAGATAGGTTAATAGTTTCGACAGATTCTGGCGACACATCAGGCGCTGGCAAGATTTCGGAATATAATTTCCTATTTGCAATAACGCACATTTTCCGGCTTTTCCAGACGCGATAATGGCACGAGATGGCAGTGTTGCTCGGCCTATGATATGATAACGAATGTACAATTCATATACAAGGCATTAAAAATTATTAACTCGAATGTTCTACTAAGTGATTTACACACAAGTATACATTACCTCTTTGCGTTCCTCTATTTATTTTGTACTTAAAATACAAAGTTCAGCCGATGTTTTAATCTCAACTACGTTTAACCGATCGGTTCGGAACGTGCTAAATAGAACCGAAATTTTTATTTTAACCCCTCGCCCCTCCCGAGTTTGGAAATAAGTACGTTCACAACCAAGAGCTAGCATAAGATGTCAAAAACTCAATTTAACATAAAATTTCGGCTGCACTTTGTAACGAAAGCTACTTTATACAATGAAATTAATCTAAATTTACACGTACACACAATTATTTCTGTACAGGCCCGAAAGACCATACCTAATGATACATTATTTATACACAAGCTTAACATAAGAGACGATACAATAAATACGATCGCAGTGAGGAGCATTATTTATGAATGGCCATTTTTGATGAGCTCTTATAAACAATGAAATTTAACAAACATTTACACTGGTCAAAAACGACACCGTCGTTGCTAAATACATATTTATCTTACTGACAAAACCAACCAACGTTTTACCAAAACTCATATTCAAAATGCTTCAAATCAACAGTGCCCCATTCCATTGATTATTGTCGTATCTAATACTCGAAACGAAAAAAACTGTATATTATACTAACGCAACGCCATTCGCAAGGGCATTTTTAATTGTCATTACCTACAACTATCTTTTTAATTTAGTTTGGGCAGTGCCATTTCATCGATTTACGATTTTTTGGAAACTGTTTTTATTACTTATTGCTGAGATCATACTGAAACATTTAAATAAATAACTAAAATTGATGCTGTTGGCCGTCGTCGTTTGCGTTGAATTCTGTATTTTCGAATATATTGAATGTATAATCGTCTTCGTCTTCTTGATCCAACGATACGCTCAATTCGTCCTAGAAATAAAACAACATATTTTAATCCCAATAATATACCATCAATTGCTTTTTAATTTGTAGGTTCACTTCCGTTTGGTTTGACATGGAAAAAATGAATAATATGAAGTAAAAATGGGGAATTTATTATTCTTTATATAGTAAATGAAAACAAATAATAATCCGTAACAAAAACAAACTCAGAAATCAAACTAATTGTTGGAACCAGAATTAATTGCGCGACCCTAAATAACTAGGATTAAAGTTAGTTTTGGAAGCAAAACTAAACCGGGACCAAAGTTATTCTAAGGGACTAAACAATTGAATTCCGTAATGTAATGGGACCAGACGGAAAATCAGTTTTCTTGATTTTGATTTGATAAAATGTAATAAGTTGTTAAAATAGAATTTTAGAGAAAAGCTTGTTTAATTGCTTGCAAATAAATTAACAACTGTAATTAACGTAATAAACCAAACAAGCAAATTTGTAATTGTTATTTCCAAAGTAATTTATATTTAAATTAAAGGATGTTGCAAACTCTTAAGCTGCACCCCAACTCCTAATTAGTATAAATGAATGATAACAACAAATTATGCTTGACTCGATTTGCTACGCTAATTATCGTAATTTTTAATTCAGAAATACAAGGGCGAGATTTAGTGCGTTCTCGGTCAAAGTAAGAACTTGATTCTTACTACCTCCCCCGGAAAGGAAATTGCAAACTAGAAAAGTGATTAAAAAAAGGTTTTTAAAATGTAGTTATAGGTCAAAGATAATAAATCTGGTAAGCTTTAATTTTATCCATATTTACTTAGGTTCTTTCACTTTGTTTTTCTCTAAGTATCATTTTTTTTAATTAAAAAAATCTGCAAGTCTGCAGGGTAAAAGGATTGCAGATTTGATTAATACTTATTATTTTGTTATTTGGTAGAAACAATAAAAATCAGAATTAATTTGCAGGTAAAAATTATTTTATTTCCAATTCCCATAAGAAAACGTATTTTCTCCGAAGAACTCAATTTTTTATTGGCAAAATTCTTCAGTTGATGGGGTTATGTATGTTACGGTTAATGACGTAAAATGGCCATTAACGTAATTGACACGCATATTTTTTATTTTTACATCCACCCTTGCAATAACAACGCTTGTAATTGTAACCCGTTTTTAATTTTTTTTAGTTGGTAATAATCCCTTATTAACTAGGATTAATCGCAAAGGCACATTATTACTTTCAGATGGAATCTTTAGAATAATAGTTTCATCATTGCCCACTCTGTATTGGGCATTGACGTCATTGCCCGGACAATGATGTAAAAACCACACATGAAATTTTAAATGTCAACATCGCTCAATATGCATGGTCATTAACGTCAATTGCCGGTCAATGCTCAGCTTAGTTGGGCATTGACGTTATTGTCCGGCCATTGACGTTAATGACCGAATTGGCATCATTGCCGTAACATAATAGAACTCCGAAACTAGTTTTGCCAATAAAAATTAGAGTTCTTTGGAGAAAAGACCTTTTCTTACATTTCAACATAATCCACTCCAAATCTTGAGGAAAATTTTTGAATGAATTAATCGATTTTTCGATTTTCTTATGCTATACACTGAATTTTTAAGAATAACATAATTTATTTAGAAATCTTAAAACGTCGCTATCGAGCGTCAGACCTTTTTTAGGGCTGAAACAAATTGGTTTCTTCATATTGTATAAACAACACTAATAATTAATAAGCAATTAGAAGAATAATTTCCACATTGTAAAAGCAGCTTACCGCTAAGTAGTAGCATTAAATTAAGAATTAGTAGAGCATCTACAACATCCAGAAGCGGCATTAATGAAAAATCAATCAACAGCTACTACTAAGAGATCAAGTAAATGCAAAATATTTACCCCAGTTTTGATTTTTCCGAGATTAGTACAATCCTAATTGCTAACAAGGACGTACAGAATCTGCCCTTAATTTATTCAACCCTAAACTTGTGTTAGATATATTTACTTAGCAAAATTAGCTTTGTGGAAACTTGAGGAATGCTAATATAAATACAATTAGCAGCAATTAAGAGCGAATACAATTAGTTGTACTAATTTACGTCTTTACCGTTGAGATTCAAAGTGGAAAAGCGAAGCAAGAGAATGGTTGATGCTAAAGAATTAGCGAAGGTTTATGAAAGTATTGATCAAATGAAAAGTTTTAGAACACAAGAAAAGAAAAAAGACAATTAGATAAAAGATTAAGAATCTCATATTTTAGCTGATTCCGAAAACTTACTCTTCCCGTGGATCAAAATCCACGTTAAACTCTAAGTTAATTATTTTCTTTTGATTTCGCAATTTCTTTGCTAGTGTTTAATTCTTCAACTTAGCATTAGCTTTAAGCGATCGCTGTAAGTTTATTTCTTAATGTATTTGTATTAACTGCGGTCTGAAAATTTACAAGCAATGATTTAACTAACTTTGGTGGAAAGCATAGTCAAAATGTTAATAAGCCATAAAATAGTAGCAATTGTAGCGAATAAGGGTTCAATTATTGAAATTGTTTAATGTTTTACAAAACACTGGAACGATCAAAGCGTTTATAGCGGAAACTTGGAAACTTTATTAAATTATTTATGATGCTACAAACCAACAGTCAAACACTTAGTTTTACTATAGTCAACGAAGGTATATATTGTAGAGAACCCGTTCAAATAAGCTTCATCAGCATAATAGAATCGCTGCTTGATGTTTGTAAACTAACCAAAGTAATATGCATATTAAGTACAAATGTGCAAAATACTTTATGTTCAACTACTGGCATTATGAAACCTCGTAAAATATGTAATGTCATTAATTTGGGCAATAAAACTGTAGCAACAATAAAATGAAATGAACTTTCCCCAGGTATCTGGTGTGATGCACCTAAATTGTTATTGCAGATCATAAAACCCCACCTTTTAGATTAAAAAATAAATAAAACAAGTCATATGATATGATCGTAAATGTTACATACCTCTTGTTTCAATCGTTCAACCAAACGTTTCTTATCGTTTCTTAAGCTTTCCACTTCTTCAGCTTGACGTGCTGTTCGAATTCCAGACATTTCCAAAAGTGCCAAGTGTGCATCCTTTTCGCTTATGGTAGCTGCAAGGGCTTCTCTCCTAAAAAACTGTGCTTTAAAATTATTTCTCACCTTTTTACCAATTTTGTATACTTCATATGGGCAAGTTCACGATGATGCTCTCTTCTGTCGGCCAATAATTGCGACAATCGCAATTCCAAAGTATTCATTCTGGCCATGAACGGTTGACACGAGTGACAACGCATAGCTTGAGCACTTTGAACCGACAACAACCTTTGCTCTAATTTAGAAACCTATGATTTAGATGCTTTACAAAAAGTTAACTAAAATGAACGGGCTACCTTTTCCATAATTTGCTTCCTCTTATTTTCTTCACGTCTTAACACCATTTCACGTTCGGTGGTTATTTTAACACTCTCCCTTAACGCATTTTCCAATTCTCGGATCCTGTATTGACTTTGCTGAAGAATTGAATCGAAATTTTGTTTTTCTTCTTCCTCTTCTTCTTCTTTTTGAGGATCCAAAACCACGTTCTTTTTATTCACCAACAATTGGAGTTCAACGATCGTGTCTGCTTTTTGTCGCACTTCATCACGAAGTGCTTGCAGTTCATCGACATTGATAAAATTGTTTTCTAATTCTAAAAGTTGTTTTCTTTTATATTCCAGCGAAATTTGTAACGCATGTTCTTCGTTTTTTATTTCCTTTAGATGTTGTTCGTATGAAGCTAAATGGTCTTCTAGAGTGCGAACGTAAATATTGTCTTCCTCTAGATTCTCTTTTTCATAAGTGGGGTTTTCTGAATCGTCGTTTCTGGTGAAACTCTGCACATTTGGCGAACAGCAAAAATTAAACAAATGAAAATACAACAACATAAAAGATTAAAACAAACGCAACAACAATTTTGAAATAACAATGAATGAGGCAGTATTAAGTGATTTAAAAAAATATGTAGGAAAAAGTTAGAAAAAGCTTTTCAAGAAACCAGCTGGACCAGCCTGTGTGATGAGTATACGTACGCATCCGAGCAAAGAAGCAAGAATTGGAAAAATTTTGTTAATTAGTTTGATGTGTTGTTATGGTGACTGAAAAAAACTTACGTCTTCTTTTTGGGCTGCAGCTTGTTGTTGGGATTTCAATTTTGCTTGCGCATTTCTTAAAGCCCTAAAAGAACAATTATTAATTAAGAGAAAATCAATACTATATATGTAGTTGTCTTACTGTTGTAATTCCTGTATCTGTTTTTCTTTAGCGTTCTGCTCTTCTTGACTCATTTGAACAAGTTGCAGCAAGCGTTCCATCTCAGTTGCTGATCGCTGAGCATCTTCTTTAGCTTTTTCTAAATTCTTTTCGGCTTCAGCTAGTTTTTTATTTAGTTCTCCAGCTACGGCCGCGTTTCCTCCCGCCTAAAACAATGCATTTTTATCGCTGGCCTAAATTTTTAGACAAATTCAACCTTTTGCAAAGAAGCTTCCAATTGGTCCATTTGTTCTTTTCTTTTTCTTAATTGTTTATCGACTTCGATAAACTGCTTCTCCTTTTCGTCTACTTGCCTCTGCTTGTTTTCGAACGCTCGCTTTTGCTCTTCGACGTGTTTTTTTGCCTCTTCCAATTGCTTCTGGCGTTCTTCTATTTGCTTTCTTTGCTGGGTGAAGTCTTCGGCAGGTTTTTGACCAGCTGGAGCTGCATTGTGTGTTTTCTTTGATGCTTCAAGGAGTTCGAACTAAAATATTCATTAGTTTATAAAATTTGTGTTCCGTGTGGTTTCTAAAAAGCTGATATAGCGTCAAAAAATCGGAAAAGGTTTATCAAAGCCTTAATACAAAAATTCTTATCCCTTGTCTAAATAATAAAGTAAAACGCTTGTAATTTATTGCCGAATAATATCATGGCATATAATAAATAGGAACATCAAAAATGGGATAATAGGATCGGACAAAAATAAAAGAAAAACAAACTAATCTACCATGTTTTTCAAAAAAATAAATAAATCATTACAGTTTCGTGTTTAGTAATAACAAAAAATGTGTTTGTATGAAAGTTCAGTGTTGTTAACCTAACGTATAATTTTCTCGATTAAGCTTAACAAAAACTCAAAACATTAACCTGTTACGTTTTTGCAAGGTAATAATTTACAAAAGTCGTCGATTTTTCTTGTCGTTACTAACCTGATTTTTTTCCAACTCTTGTACCAACATTTCTAGCTGAGCTTGTAAGCGTTCCTTTTCGGTCGAGCTATTCTTCAAGTCGGCGTGAGCTTTCTCTAAACTCTTTTTCAAAGTAACCATCTCCTTATCGTCTTCGCTGGGCGGTCGTATACCGGCAGCCTTTTGATATTGAGCCATTTGCTGTAATTGTTGTTGCATTTGTTTTTCCATAGCTTGAATCCGTTTTTGATAATCTTGAGCAGTTTTCTCTGCTTGATTGGCTCTTTGCGTTTCGGTCTCGATCACCTTTTGCCATTGCTCCAACTCGGAATCGCCACGAGCACCGGTCTCTTGCAACCGCTTTTCGGCCTTTTCGGCTCTCTGCCTGTGGCCATCTCTTTCCTTTTGAATTGCCGTGAGTTGCTGTTGCAGTTTAGTAATTTCACGGTCGCGACTTTCAAATATTTCTTTAGTTCCTCTTTCGACATCCTGCGTGATTTTCTTTTGTTCTGACTTCAACCGATTCACCTCAGCCTTGTGCCTTTCCAATTCCGCCTCGCTTTGGTTAAGTTCTTGCTGGAAGTTCATCAGCATATCTTGGGATTTTTCTAATTGAGTTACTAACTGGTCCCTTTCGATGGTGAGTTGTTGAATATCGGCTTCGTATTTGCTAATTTGCTTTTCGATGGATTCGCCTTGTTTCTCTAACATAGTGCTCATTTTATCCCGCTCTCTGGACGCTTGAACCAAGTCTTGCTGTAGTTTAACTATCGTTTCTTGAGCTCTATGATCCGTGGTTCTTCGATGAGTCTCCAGTCCACTTCTGACTTGTTGTAATTCCGCACGTAATACATCACGTTCTTGTTCCAACGTTTTCCATTCCATTTTTTCGCGTTCAATTCGTTCGTGCATGCGAGCCAATTCGGAAGCCATCCGTTCAAACTCGATCTTCGTGGCTTCGTTGGTCTCGAGTGCTTTCGCGAGATGCATTTGCGATTTTTCCAGTTCTTTAGCCAATCGTCCGGCCTCCAGTTCTGTCGCATCGCGAGATTGTATTGCTTTTTCCAATTTTTCTTTCAACCTTTCAATCTCTAAACGCTCTTCCGTTCTAACCTTATCGCCCGCTAACGTTTGCTTACGGTCTGCTTGCGCCACTTCCAGCTTAAGTTTTTCATTTTCTTTCTCTAACTTCTCGGCTTGTATTTTCAATTTTTCAAACCTGTCTCTCAATTTTTCGCACTCGATAACGGTTCGCTCCATTTCATGTCTTTGCTTATCTTGTCCATTCGTCATTTTCGAAAGATCGCCACGAGCTATCTCGAGTTGCATGCTGATCTCGTGCAATTTAGTTTCGAGTTGTTGGTTGCTGGAATGCGACTTTTGTAATTCATCACGCAACCGTTCCACTTCGAGAGTCCGATCTCTATCCTGATCAAATTGATATTTACTCTTGGTGCTTTCGGCTAACGCTAAATCTTTTCTAGAGCGATCTAAATCGGTTAAAGTTTTATCTAAACGTTCTCTTAATCTGTCGACTTCTGCCCGAAGTCGTTCGTTATCTTCTTTAGATCTGTCGTCTCTATCGTACTTTGAATAACGCGTAGGTGCAGTCTCTCGGAGAGCGTCATACTCTGCAACAACTTTACGGAATTCGAGTTGTAATTTGTCGTGCTTATCGAACGTTTTTTCAACTTCCACTTGTAATTTAGCTATTTCCTCCTGATCCTTTTCGTGAGACGTTTGCATCTTAGCATTTTGAGCGTGAATTCGTTCGACTTCGTATTGAAGGCGTTCATTTTCTGACTGTACCTTATCTTTGTCGGTCTGCAAACGTCTAATTTCAATTTGTGTCTTATCGTAGCGTTCACGCAACATTTCAATTTCCATACTTAACCGATCACCATCCTCTTTTAACTTCTCTTCGGATTCTTTCGACCTTGCCAACTGCATGGCGGTCCTTTCGTACATTTCTTGCAGTCTCTGATGTTCGTCTTGCAATTTACGTTGATCATCTCGACCTTTGGTAGCGACAATCTGTTGCTTCTCAATATCAATTTCTAATCTGTCTTTATCCGCTTGGATCACGTCCAACTTACTTTGTAATCTATAAATTTCGTTCTGTGATCTATAAACAATGCGATTAAATTAAGTTTAATAAAACTGCAATTAAAACTTACCTATCGTATTTTTCAATTACTTTTTCTAATTCTTTGTTGGCAATATCTTTCTCGTCCAATATCTTTTGAGACGAATACAACGCTTTGTCTAGTTTTTCTTTCAGTACTTCGTTTTCTCTGACAGCATCGTCTCGTTCCATTTGTAACTTTTGTTGATGAACATGCAATTTATCCCATCTATCGTTAAATACATCTAATTCGGCTTGCATGTCAGCCTTCTCTCGTTGTGCTTTGGTAATTTGTGAAATTTGCATTTCTAATCGTTCTTTTAATTTTCCAATATCTTCTTCGACTACTTCTTTTTCTTTTTGTAAGCGAGAAACCAACAACTAAAGAAAAAAATATAGTAATTATACAAAAATATAAGAAAAAAATCGGCATACTTGAGATTTATCATATTTATCTCGAAGTCGATCGACTTCTAATTGAAGTGTTTCTCGTTCCTTTTGGGTCCGAGCTGCTTGTCCCAAGGCCTTGTCCAATTGAGTTTGGACATTCTCTAAATCGTACCCTAACTTTTCTCTTTCTAATTGCATCTATAAATTTATGTTTATTATTACGAGACGTAAAATTAAAGCATATTATAAAATTTTGAATAGTATACTAACCCTGCGTATCTCCCCCGTAGACTTGTCCAATTTTTCTTGGAGTTTGTCGATATCCGACTGGGCTTTGTCTAACGCGTTTTGGATTTTGTCCACTTGTAACTGTGCTTTTCCTAAGGTCGCTTGCGATCGTTCCAATTCTTCTCGTGATTTCTCGAGTTCCGCCATAGATCTCTCTTTTTCCGCATGGAGTCGTGTAGTAGCTCCTTGCGATCGCTCCAGTTCCTCCCTGAGATTGTCCTGTTCTTGGTGTGAATTTTCTAAACGGGCCTTGAGACGATAGACTTCCCCCTGGGACTTTTCTAATTTTTCTTGAAGTGCTGTCGATTCAGCTCTAGCTCGTTCACTATCAGCTTGAGTGACACGAAGTTCCGCCTGACATCTTCTTAATTCCCCAGCGGTTTTGTCTGCTCTATCGTGCATTCTATCTAGTTCCTGAGAGGAACCGATAGCAGAAACGGCACTACGACCAAAAGTGGTGGTGACGGCAGGTTGTGAGCGTTCGACTTCGTATCGCAATCTTTCGTTTTCCAATTCCAAACGCGATAATCGTTGTCTAGCTTGTTCCCAATCGGCTCCACTTCTGCCTACTTCAATCGTAGCTTTGTCAAGTTCTGCTTTCGATTTCCCTAATTCTGACTGTGAACTTTCTAACTTAGATTCTAATCTATCTCTATCGGAAGAAGCTCTTTCTAATCTAACAGTAAGTTTTTCTACTTCACTTTCTAGCGCATGTAGTTTCATTTTATATTCGGCTACTTCGCGTTCGTGCAGCTCACGCTCTTCATGTTTCTCATGTTCTGCACGATCGCGTTGATCTCGCAATTGATTCATCTGCTTCTCCTTATCGCCAATTGCTTCTTCCAAAGAAGACAGTGCTCCTTCGGAAGAGCAATGGTGAGCTTGCATGGCTTGAAGACGCGCTCGAGCCATATCTACCTGATTATCTTTTTCCTTAAGCAAATCTTCGAGATTTTCTATCTGTTAAAATGGACGACATAAATATTTTATTATGCTTACACTTTCACTAAATGACACATGGGTACACTACAATACACTAAGCACTAAAAAAATGCACGACTACAAACGATAAAGTAAAGAAATAATAATTTGCACGATAAACGAAGCAAAATAATTTAAATTATAGAAAATAAACCCAGATATTATGTACAAATAAATAAAATAATAATAGTAGAATGTAATAAGAAGTATATAACAATAATTAAAAAAGTAATAAGTAGCGATGCAAAACTTGAACAAAATTTACGTGCAACGGTAAGAGAATAAGAGAATGGTAGTCTGTCTCACCTTTCGTTGTAATACGTTTATTTTGCGGTCCTTGATGTCCATGTGCTCTCTCATTTCAGTTAATTCGGCGGTAGCTCGACTGCGTTCCTGCTGTGCCTGCTGAGTTTTTTTCTCAATGAGACGATTCTTTTCCTCCAATCGTTGACGCAGCTCTTCGACGTCTCCCTGAAGCATGTTGTAGTGCTCCTCTTTGGCGCAAAGTGACTCTTTAAGAACGGCTATGTGCCTCTGGTAGTCTTGGTGCTGTTCTTCAAGGGTCTTCATTTTGGCGCTCATGGCGAGGATCTCCTGGTCTCGACGTTGAATCTCCATTCGGAACTCGTCCAGCTGCACATACGAGTGGAGGCATGCACTAGACCCATGCGAGAACATGCGTGCCGAGAGACAGCGAGGTGGTAAAACGGTCAGCGCTAAGCGGACCGGAGAGTCTTTACATCTAGTTACAGTTGTCGAGAACGGTCCCGGCAACCCTTCCCGTCCCGACGTGCACATTGTTCAACAAAAAACTTACTTGACGCTTAGTGGAAAATTGCAGGCCGTCCGCAACTGCAACACCTGAAGGCGAAACTCTGTCCAGCCGCTTAACCTCGCACTCCAGCACGTTAACTTGACGCTCAAGAGTTGAAATTCTAGCGTCTTTCGTGTCTAGCAGTAAGTTGAGAGTACTACTGGAGGGCGAGGGCACCAATTCCAACTGCGTCTGAAGCGTGCGTAAAGTCTCGTTGGCTGCACGCAGCTCCTGCACAGGAGGAAGTGGTCACTAGGATAACTAGGACCTGGCTGACCGTTTTACCACCAAAATCACACGCTCAACATATTTTGGGTACAAAATACGACATTCATTTTTTCTATCTTCATTCAAACATTGATCAACGGATTTTTCATTCGCTTCGTTCATTCAATGTGATCAAACTTAAAAGCACAATTAAATATTGTGACAAAATACTAACAAACCATAACAAAACATTAATATATAGCCAACAAACACACACACTGTGATAACTACAACGCTTGGGTTTCTACACTAAAGTGGTAAGCACCTGTTTTTGCGCCATGGCCTGCATCTGCTGAAACATTTGACGTTCTTCTTCTTTACCTGGAACAGACCCAACACCCCCGGTATTAGTACCTGACCGTAGTTTGAAACTGCCAACAATTAGTTCAAGCAGTTTTAGACAGTTTAAGTACCACTGTAACCGTGTAAGACTCTTAGCTCCGGGTAGTGCGACGCAGCTAGAAGAGGAACAGAGAAATGGTGTGCGAGAGCAAAAGCATAACCGAATAACAATTAATTAAAAAATTGATTTACTTACCCATCCCTTTATTTTGAAGCATCTCCAAAAGCTTTTTAATGCTTTCGTCTCGAGCTTGAAGGGTCTGCTTCTGTGTTTCTATCCGCAATTCCAACTCCTGCATCAAAAACAAACAGTATTTCGTTCCAATCGAATCTTTTTTTTTATCAAATTAAGCTACCTTAATGGTGTCTCTCAGGATGGCGATTTCCCTAGTCAAATGCTCATTTTCTTGATAGATCGCTTCCATCTGCTGTTGTATTTCTATGCTAGGTCCTCTCATTCTCATTCTTAATTCCTCTTCCAATTGTCTTACCAGCATGGCTTGTTTCTGAAATTGAAAAGAAAAAATCCGATTAAAAATTATCAACTCTTTTATTCCCTTTGTTCTTTGAGCGAGGTTAAATTAATATTATTTATGCAAGTCAAGGATAAATTTCGCATTAGTCGATTTTCACCAGACATCAAAATTTTAATTCCCCCTAAGCTTTTAATTCTCTCAAAAACTTTTGATAAACTTTACCAAAATTACATTTAAGGATGTTTTGGGGATATATAACGAAAATTTGATTAACCGAATTTCATTTTATTTCAAATTAATTTTTTTCGTGAAAAACTGAAACCCGAGGTGATAATATTGGAAGAATGATCGTTTTATTGTGTGCTAAATTTTTTAAAAGCCTGAAAAGTAATTTTTAAAATTAAAAATGTAGAAAGATTTAAGAGACGTAACAAGGAAACAAGGGGGTCGACGAACCTTTCTATTGATCGACCTATTACACTTGCTTGAATTTTCCTGCCAGCAGCAGGAGCGACCTAGTGAGTAGTTTTTAGGGACACTCGATCTAGTCCAGTCACATTAATTTCGCCAGAATATCTGTACACGTATCAAATGTTTTGTTAAGTCAGGATAAAATTTTATTTTGCTCGGAAAGCATTGTGCTGGAGAAGTTTCCACAACTTTCCGAGACGATCATAATGAAAATCAGCTTAAATTCTTAAATAGGTTGTCGTCAAATTTATGATCAACTTTATGTCCTATTTAGTCCAATTTTAGGGACTAGCGATGAAGTTCATTTTACTATGTACATATTTATCCGCTACTGTGGGTTGTGGGGAAACTCTTCTCTTTCTGATTATTGCATTCAACTTGAAAATTAATTAGGACCAAGATTGGTCATATAACGTATAATGGGGGTTAAAGGAGTAAGTTATTACATCACAAAACATCTTTACATATCAAATATACCACATCTTAGACGTCGCAAAGTACGTACTCGTGGAAGAGCCAAGAAAAACAATTTTATGTAAATCTAACTTTTCATTCCTAATGCGTTTTAAACAACGTCAAAATATTTACAAAATGTCTTCTCTAGACATTACGGTTAAATGGAGATATTTCTGAGGAGTTGAGGTTGAAATTGGGAATAAAAAAATTTTAAGCGAATTTATCGAAGAACCCGATTCGAAAGAGATACAGCGTATGATGGAAAGCTATTCAAAGAAAATGATGAATCAGTTCAAGTGCCTTTCCTTGGATACATATAGGTACATAAAAAAAATTCTGTGCTACAAAAATGATCATCTAGCATACGTCATCATGAAAATATTGGATTTCCAATGTCAATATTACATTTGGGAAAGTTTCAAATTTTGAAACATATCTCTGCGTGAAAGGATATCCATTTATTTATTTACATGAAAATGGTGAATAACGGTCGAGTATCCTTGATAAGATTTATGCAAACTCTCACTGTTTCGTAAGGATTTGCTCCGTATGTCTAGCTAACCCAACAACCTACCGAAGTTGCTAGACGTTGAAATGACGATGTGCGAAACCGGCAATAAGTAAACTGCAAAATTTGGCGTTACTTTCATATGGACGTGCGTGAATAGATTAACGAGAGTGACGTTGTAGTTTGTCTTCTTTTATAAGTGGTATCACATGGCAGGAAATGGCAAAATTGCATAATACGGACTCTTGCAAAAATGTAGAAATCCTATATGCTTTTAAATATAGGTTTCTAACAATCATAATATAGCAGCTTAGCGGTCGTAAGTATAGCTTTTAAAACTTTTTATGCAGTTAAACAACTTCTTAAAAGAAGATTGTACCAATACATCTCAGATTTAGAACCTTGTACTAAAGTAATGAATTTCCGTTGTGTCGAAGTTTTTGTTGTCATATACTCATTTTTATCACTTTTCATTACAGAACAGAACTGTTATATTTTATATTTATATACAATTTAAAGTCTCGTATGTTTCATTGCAAAAGTAATTTCATTTGAGAGTTAAAATTTAATAACATAGAACGTACAAAATAATTACGGGGTACTTATTGTAAAATTAACGAATTAAAGAATCTCTTAAAAAATATATTGACGTGTTTTATTCTATTAAACAAAATAATGTATTTGAAAAATTATTTTATTAAAAATTTTTGAATTTTCCTTTTGTTTTTGGTGAAGCAAATATGGGTTGGTGTCTTTGCAGTTTGATGTGCTAGATTGAGGCTTATAATCTTCGTTTGGGGAATAATAAAAAAGTTTAATTTTAAAAGTTCCAACTTATAGTTAATTGTGTGAAGATGGTTCAAGAGAAAATTGGAGTATGCAAGATAAAAGATAAGTAAGTAAATTCAAATATTTTAAATTACGAAGGTTAATAATAATAAACGAACAAAAAATTAATACAGAAATATGTATGACTAAAAGTTAAGAAAACATAAATTGGTGTTTGTAATAAAATGGAAAATTAGATTTAGATACAGTCAACAACATGGCTGCTCTTTTACGTACAATTGATGTTGTTTTGAGTTTGATTCTGAATTATTTTATCGTAAAACCGCGGAGGAATGATAACAATTCACAAAATAGAACACCAAAAAAATGCAAACGTTTGGTTTTTCTAAACTTTCTATACCAACTATACGTATTAGATTAACTTAAAATTTTTCCGCGTGGTGGCGTTCGATTAATATACATCGCTAATAGGACACCCAAGGGGGATAATGTATAGTGTCTGCATGGTTTAGGGTATTTTATTTTTAATGTTTAATTATATTTTGAAATATTTGAAAGGTTTGTAGTTCAATATGTCTGGACAGTCGAATTTCTTTCGAAGCAAATTTTGATGAGGAAAATTAGCAGCTGCTTAATTTTATTTCCGATAACTTATACCCTTAGTTCGGATCCATATAATACAATAAGGTTATTTTAACTAACTACGGTAAACGGTTACGGAAAACCCACGAGGAAAATAAATAAATGAATAAACGAAAACAGCTTTTCTGGAAATTTATTAGAACGTTTGAATTAATAGCAAATGTAAATCATTTGAAGTTCCTCTTTTAATATTTAACGATTGAATGTTGCAAGTAAATGCTAAATATTAATTTAACTGCTCCAATAAATTAAAAGGTTATATAAGGCAAAATGCTTTTCATTTTCTTGCAAAATGTAGCTCACAAATTGCAATGTCATGTTTCCACGGTTTTCCACTATTCATATACGATGTGTCAGGCAATTTTCCTACAACACATCAACTATAAGTGACAACGTATTGTTGCCATTATTTATAAAAAAAAAAACTGCTCAACCTGGTCGATGTTATCGTAATTAAAACTAAAAGGAGTTATAAATTTAACCATTAAAATTATTATGCAAGACGTTCCTTTTATCCGATTATTATATCCCAGCGACATAATTAAGGAAAAACAACGAAGCGCAGTGGTAAAAACGTCCGAGGGTGATTTATATGTACAAAAAGGTATCAAGAGCTTATTAAATAGCGAGCTGTTTTAAGAAAATTTGGGGGAGAATTACTTTTTTTATGAAATAAGTAACCTCAAGCTGAAACAGCTAACAAAAATTTCCAGAAAGTGCCTCACCTAATCGAGGGTGTGTCGGTAGAAATAAAACTCCAAACTTAATTGACTGACATGTTGGGAAAAAACATTTCGTTAAATAATAATAAAAGGAAAGAAATTGAAAATAAAATTATAGGATGTTTGAATATTTTCGTTCGAAATTGAATTGCCTGATTTCTAAATTTACCATCAGAAATCAGGGTTATTTATAGAAGCTTCCTTACTTTCATCTTGTTTGTAGTTGAAAATGATATGCCCGAATAGGATATTCCATTATTAAAAGCATGCATGAAAGAATGGATTTCTGATATGATAACATACTACATGCTCTACGTACAATTTTAGTTGTGAAGCTAGGAGATAAAATAGATGGAAAAAAATTAAAAGCTAGAAAAATAACCCTTAAAAGCTGCTTGCTATTATTTAAAATACTTTTCAAATGAACTCAAATCAGTTGGAAACTCTCGGATGAGTAACGATAAAAAGTATATCTTCGGAACATAAAAGATAAACAATATAATTTCATTAAAATTCCAATACCTCTGCATCTCTTTTCAAATTAAAATTGCATAAAACAAGTCTTGGGATATGTTGAGCTGATGTTGATACAATTTTATTCTCTTAGGAAATCGAAATAATTATTTTAGAAAGTAATTATTTCGATAGCCTCTGCATGCTGAAATTTTAATATTTAAGTGCCCATTTGTAATTATTAATTTATCTTTCATGCATAGGGATAAATACCTAATACCCGGTATTAAGTCTCAAGTGTATTAGAATAACAACACTAAAACTTCCTATAATATCAACCTTCTTATAAAAGAGAAAAAATAATTTACTTTATTTCTCTATGTGTAACAATAACGAGAATTTGTTTGAAAAGATATAAAAATGTTAGCATTTCGCGATGTCTCCATGTTCAATCGCCTTTCAGGGCAATCAGATTGTCGATACTAATCGAATAAACAATTTATGAAGCTAAACTAAAGTGATTTTCATGTAACTTTGGACGTTGTTTGCATGCAGTAAGTATTACTCTGAAGTACAAGTCCATTTGTACAGTTTTGTGAAAATCATTTTGAAAGATTTTCAGTAGAGAAAATAAAGTAGTATACTTACTAAGCAAAATATTTCAAGGAGAAAACAGTTTCAAGAAATTACATAATTTATTACCTCATTTTCTCCTTTTAACGTGAGTGTAGCAAAAATTTACAATGTTTTCTTTCCAGAAAAAAGAAAATTTTTTTTTGATAATATTACACTATAACATAGGCAAACCCATTGTTGGTAAACAGACCTAGGCTGGTAATAATTTATTTATCAAGCAATTTCTTTAAGCGACTTCAGTATTCACAAGGCATTTTTTACAAAAAATTAGCTAGGCACAAAATAGTATAAAAATATACTTTTTCAAAACCAATTGTTAATCATTTGTTTTATTTAACTGCCGGCGACAGACGGTTCTAATTTTTTTAATTATAAATATGTACTTCGATCTTTTTTCCCTAATCTAGTAGCCTTTCAGGTTTTTTCTCATTACAAAAGGTGATGCAGAAGTGAATTCCCCAAAGAAAAATCCCAGTTTTCGACCTAGGAGCAGGGTTGTAATGTTTAAAACATTTTGTTTTAAGCAAGGTGTTTAAACATGTTTAAAACAAAATTCTTTTAGAACAACATTGTGTTAAATGGGCTTAAAACGGGTGTTTAATTCTGTGTAAGTTTACAAAATGTTTTATTTACATTTTTCAATTTTTTTAAGATCATAAATAATTTATTTAAAATTTAAGTGTTTTCTTCAGTCTTCTTCAAAAATTGAAGAATTATTATTTAGGGTTCTCATAATGGACACAAGCTTTGATGCTTTTTCTGTTCCTAATCTATTACGGAGTTTATTGTGTACAAGTCCAAATGCTGAAAATAATCTCCCAATGAGGAATTTCTTTGCAATTTTTAAAATTTTTTTTCTCAAAATTTTGTGTTTATACGAATGAGATTGGTGTTTTTAATTTTTGTGTGCCATTAATATTAAACCCAAAATGAATTTTTAAAAACCCAGTGACGTCACTAAGAGGTTTCGCAAAACGTGACAACCCTGTGAACAAAATGAGTAAGATCTTAGGGGACGTCCATAAATTACGTGAGGCGTTTTTCTTAAAATTTAGACCCCCCCTCCCCCTTCGTGAGATTTGGTGAGATATGACGGGTACAGTCGGCGCGGTTCGCCATCTTGGATTAAAGATACAAAAACTTGGTTTTTCAAAATAATTCTTTAACGGCTCACTTCTACACCACCACAAGGTAGAGTAAACGGCGCGGTTTTTAAAAATTGTGGTATCTCGAATAGGCCTAATCCACTGATGTTCTTTTTTTTTGCAGTTGAGTACGGCTCATATTCCGTAATTTATGTCCTTGAGTTGTTTCTGTTATTTCCTTCGTTTTGATGGTTCGGGTCGGTTGATGTTGATATCTTCATCATCGTCGTCGTTACCCAAGTAACATTTTGTGCTGAATATCAACTGCGAGCACGCTGTGTCAGCACAAAACTCAGCTATTGAGCTGAGTCAGCTGCTGATATTTAGTAACGTCAGAAGCTGAATTGCTACTGATTTGCTAATTTGGCGGCTGAAAACCAGCTGAAACTGCGCTGCGTCAGCTGTTCAAAATGCTGACTCAGCTGATATTCAGCACTGAATCAGCTGGTGTTCAGCGCTGAGTCAGCTGATTTTCAGCGCTGAATATCAGCTGAGTCAGCATTTTGAACAGCTGACGCAGCGCAGTTTCAGCTGGTTTTCAGCCGCCAAATTAGCAAATCAGTAGCAATTCAGCTTCTGAATCAGCTGATATTCAGCTTTAGATTCAGCTTTCACTTTATGGACACACTATAGTGTGTCTTATTTTTTTCAATGCACTTTCTGCATTGAGAATCTGGGCTTCTGTCCATATATCATTGCATCATTTTCATCGTCGCTCTCGATGATGACCTCTGGTGCATTCACTATTGCAGGAATCCGCATACAACAGACCACTTGAATCCACTTTTTCTACAGCCACATCCTCCACCACTCCAATTACAATTAATAAAATATCTGGGGCAGATTTTTCTGACGTTGGTACTAGAGTGAGCCCGTTGGTACCTAGTTTCCAGCCCCAGCTGGACGGATTTTTTTGGATTCCATATCATTATTAGACTTGGTGATTAGTTCCTAAACGCATAGTATCGTGCAGCGTTCTTCGTTGGTGGTAAAGAAGCTAGATTGAATTTGTTTTTGATTGTCGATTTTACGAAAAGTTGGTAGCGGATTTCTAAAAAAAAGTTCTAAGAAAAGAATACCTAAGATATTGGGGGAAAAGTAAACGATCGAAATATTTAACAGAATAAATCGCAAGTTCATTTATCAAAAATCGCCCAAATTGCCGTTTGCGGTTTTTGAAAATAACTAAGCGCAAATTTTCTTTAAAAGTCGCTCAATCTGATAACACTGATTGACTCACCGATCCTGTGTGTGTTGAGTTGGAACCCCAGGCCTGCAGGCCTTCCCGCTTTACTTAGAGAGAGGATAGTCGAGTAACCACAGTGAGAAAAGGGGGTCTCTAGCTTGCAAATTTCTTAGGCAAAGGATTAAAAACTGCTTCTTATGTAACTTTGGTCGTAGAATCCAAATTTGAATTTGAGGAATTTGAGAGAATTTGCAAACAAAATTTCCTTGTGCCTTGTGAAAAACCGTTGCCAAATCTCGGTTTTTTGCAAAAAAAATCAAAATTTTGGGCATCCTATTGATTTTTCGAAAAAATTACTTTTTGGTTTCCAGGCGCCATTCGCGTTTTTGCTGATTTTTCGAAAAATTCAAATTTCATGATTTCTCGAGTGAAATAAAGATTTTCATGCCGACGGCAACGGGTAAGCCTCTGGTCGGCATAGAATTTTTTCAAATTTTCAAAAAAATTAGAATTTTTCGAAAAATCGACAAAAACGCGAATGGCGCCTGCGGCGTTAATTTTCGTCCTAGGAAATAAACCAAAAAGTCATTTTGTGGGAAATTTTATCTACTTTTTGATGATATATTTCATTTCTTCGAAAAATCAATAGGGTGCCCAAATTTTTTATGTCTTTTCAATATGGCGGCTTTGGCACAAGGAAATTTTGTTCGCAAACCTAAAATTCGGATTCTACGAATAAAATTACATAGGAATCAGTTTTCAATCCTTTGCCTGAGAAATTTGCGAGGTAAAACAAATTGATTAATACTGGACTTTCCGAAAGAATGATGAAGAATTTCCACATATTGTTATATAATTTTTGATATTAACTGCTATGAAACTGCGAGTTTCATTGCTTGTTGAGACAGTCGAAACACACAAACAATTGCAGATCCACGCGACTGTTGGTCAGAAACAAATTGGTTTCTTCCCTAGAAGAAAAACCGTTAAGTTTCTTCCCGCTTACTCAGTTATAAATCTATCGTTTTAACCGTCAACTTATCTGACAGTGACGGTTCTTATATTTTATGAAGGTTAGGTTAGTTAATGAGAGTCTCAGATTCACAACAGCCAATATGAAAAATAGTGTGTATGGCACGGGATGAAACAAGATTTCAGACTTGGGGTGATGCCAACCCTCGCTTAGGCAATCCTCACCCTCGTCTGAAATCGCTTTGTTTCATCTCTAGCCAAGCAGTATACTATTGTGCCTAGCTAATTTGTTGTAAAAAATGTCTTGACTACTGAAGTCGCTGAAAGAAACAAGAAAAAAGTCTGCTTAAGAAAGCACAAAAATTAACCCAAAATTAAAATTAAACCCAATAACCCAAAAACCCGAAATTAAATGAACCCAAAGAACTGATGAGCGGAAATAACCTTGAGATAAGGGCTTTTATATCGCATTATGAATTTTTTCATATTTTCAAATATTTTCAATCCAGACCTGTTATGTAATTATGTCTTTTTTGATTTTTTGAATTACAGCAGAACCCGCTTAATGTGATCACTTTAGGCCAAGAACATTTTCGATAACAATAATAAGAGAAATTTAGAAAAAAGCGAATTTTAGAACACTTGGATAAGAACAAAATAGAAGAAAAAAAAGTGGCTGGTTTCCAAAAAAAAATGATAACAATAACCGACCGATAACATCATCCGTGATCACATTAAGCGGATTCTACTGTATTTTTTGTTTGATCCAAGTAAGTTGTAAGATTTTGATCAAAAGCCTGTCCTGTCTCGTCAAAGTTTTATTGGGCAAAAATACCATATTTTTTTGTAAAATAAATAAGTAAAATCCCTGTATAAAGCAACTAAGCTTTTAAAATCTATCGTTTAGATACAGAAACTTGGGTCTGACTCATTACTTAGAAGGCTTTCGAATGAACCGCATCATTAAAGTTTATCTTATGTTTAGAATCCAGTGAATCAAATTGTTTGATCACACTATAGTAAACATAGTGCTCAATACTGAATGGCAGTGCTGGAACAGAGCCAATACAATTTTAAAGTTTACTTTTGGTTCTTTGAGAATTGCAAGTATTTTATTAATTATTTCCTACTCACTTCAACTTTTTCTCAAATTTATCAATATTAGTTCTCTTATTTTGTAACATTTCAATTATTATTATTTTTTGTCAATTCCAATACCTCAAATTGGTATTTGATATATTGGACAGGTATCAATGTATTTATAATCAAATTAAATGAATTATTGATTAGTGATTCGCCGCAAATTTGTTAATTCAGTAAGCAAAAATTTGTATATATACAGTATCTGGCAAGAATGTAAGCCCACAACATTTTTTATCGATTAAAGCAATTAATTTTAAATTAAGGCTCCCTAACGTGAAGTAATTATTTACCTAAACAACTAACTTGTTTGCTTTAAAAAGCAAGTTACAATGTTTGTTAAGTGCTCATATTAGTTAACGTTGTGAATGTTTTCCAGATCAATGAGCACATAAGCAATTCAAGATTTATCAACTCGGATAAGCTAATATTGAATGTGTAGTAATAAAAACACACGAGGGATGTAAATCCCCCGCGATTTTTACACATCGAGATCAAGTAAATAGAAAAAAAGAAGTGGGAGTGGGAAAATTAACCACTTGGAAACAATCGCAAAAATTTTTCTTACACTCAATTCACAGACGGTTTTTTCATAAAGACAGACTGAATTATCGTTGAGATGAGACAAGTTGTATATAAAAACAAAATTGTGTCACGGCTTCCTTTAACAAAATCGCTATTTTTAGAACGTCAAGTGTTGCTCATAACAAACCATTTGAAAAGTACCATTAGCTAGCAAAACTAACAAAAAATGAAAACACGAAAATTCATTTTTGTGTTATCTTTCCTTCGGGCAGTAAAAATACATTTTTCACTTTTTTTGATCACAAAAACTCTAATTAAATTTTTATAACTCCAATGTTCTTGCTTTTGTTAGATGGATATAAATAAATTATGCCAGCAATGTTACAATTAACGTTGTCACGAAAAGGTTAGCTTCTTAGTAGCCTACGACTAAATAATTTACCAATAAAGAAAATTTATTATTTAAATTGTTGTCATGAATATGCATGAAGTAATTGTTGTGAAATATTTGTGTTCCTGATTTTAGATAAATTTACAATGAGCAATGGTGACATTTATTTCAAATTAATCTTTTATAATTTCGATTGGGAATCAATGAATTTCCAATTTGCTATACGGGGTCGAACTGGCAAAGTAAAAAATTGGAGATAATTGCCCTTGAACAGACATGCTCAGGGCTATTTTAGGTTGTCTTTCTCCATTCAAAAAAATGTAGTAAGCCTGCGCCCTTCACGTAATTTTTAATTGGCTGTTATTTGGAGGAAGTAGGTCGTTCATTGATCAATGGTGTCAACAACCCAAGGAAAACTATCTACCTATGTTGAATTTTTGATTATTCGTGATTTATTCCATTAGCCGCCATTAAAAGTGTCGTCTGCAGTAACCAAATGAATAACTCATGTGTGATGTCATTTTACTCCAAAATGTTTGCATAAATCTTGAAACATCTGTTTACTAAACCACAAAAGAAATAATATTGATTTTCTTCTGGAACGTTTTTATGAGTAAATTAAAATGTTTTCCATGCTTGCACGCACCGTGTTTTAAGGGTGATGGAAACTAGCGGACATTTGGGTTTTTGTGACATTATGGAAATACATAACATGAAATAGTGGACAGCGCCAGTGCTCTAAACTGTTTATTACTCTGTTATGCTATATTGTCTGAAATAATCCACTGCTCTGTTTAGAAGATGAGAAAATTGTACTTTTGAACATTTGAATGAGAATTTATTTAATATAAAAAAAATTATTCCAAATTTCCTCTTGTTGCCCCACGTTGGGCGCCACTTAATAAACTGATTTACATTTAATTGCTATTTGATCGGAAAGCTGCAGTTAGCTCGGTGGTATAATGCTAATATGGACAATCTTGCGGCTATATTGGGTTAATATTGAAGATAAATGCAATATTACCAATTTTCGGCAAATATTGGTTCAATGTAAATATTGAGGTACTGTATTGATTTTTCAATATCGTACGTATTTAAATACAATATTGGTACAATATACTTTTAATATTTCAAAGCTATATTGCTATTATACACAATTTCAATATTGATTGTGCATATTCAGTCAATATTTAAATTTAATATTGGTACAATGTAGAGTTTAAATATTTAAGTACTACATTGATTATTCTATGTCATCCCAATAAATATTATGTATACTACTAAGATAATATGGAAATTCAATATTGGTACAATATACTCTTAATATCAAAGTGTTATATTGTAATTTTTCAATATACATTCTTAATTTTGATATTAAAATTTACCAGTCCAGCCCTGCTTTGCTGACGTCAGGTAAAATAAATTAATGTCGCTTTGACTATTGACCGGTTCATTTATTTATATCAGATAAAATAATCAAAACTTTAACAAAATGAATCAAACATTTTTATGATTACTGATTACTACGCAATTTCATAAAATCGATGCAAATGAACATTTAAATGCTCTAGTAGTACAACCCTAATAGTAATAATTGTAGAAAGAAAAATCACTAAGCAAAGTTCAAACTTTCCCGTTTACATTTTCCCACAATTTTCCCTGGAAATATAATTCATCAACACACGGGTTGGACTATGGCCAATTTATTTCCTATGTCAAGGTAAAGGATACAACCGTCTGCACAACGAATGTCGAAAATAATAAAAGCACTTTTTCTGGTACACGCAATCATAAAAATTTCGATTTCTATCGGGAAAACAAAAGCAAAAGTATCTTTTCGTGTTTACACGGTTTTCGAACATCTTTGTACAACGCCATTACGTGGGATTAATTTATGCAGAAGCGCGAAAGCCTCGCATGAATTAATCACAGTAATGAATGCATGTCCTAATATTTCAAAACGAAATGACAAAATAATCAATAAATAGATGTTACATTAATCTGTAGTAATTTGTTTTCTATTGCTGTATAATGTGAATAATAATTTGCCATATTAATCAAAATGTCAAGTTCGTTAAGTATATAAAGATAACTAATAGCTCTCCCATTTAATCTATTTTTAGGAAAAAACATTTTAAAATTTTTGTGCGGTTATATTGTCGATTGACTTGTTTATTGCAGTTAATTTTCCATCGCAGTGATTGGATCGACCAAAACCTACTAAAGCAGATATTAGCTACCACAACCGTGCAGTGGTTTAGCTATTTTCCCAAAAAAATACCTGATGTACGTTATAAGCTGCTTACTTTGAATTTCCAAGCACCTTAAGTTGCTTATTTAAATTTAATAAACCACTTTTGAGCTTAATAGTATATTGTGCATAAAAGCTAAAGAATAAATAAAATCAAAATTTTTTATTGAACAGAACTGAAATCCTACTTGCACCGCAAAGATTTGACAAAAAAATAAAAACTACATTTTCGGTGTAGCTCAATCATTTCCGATTTACCTTAAAAAATTCGATAAGTTTCAGAACTGAGAAGTTATGGCTAAAACCGACAGAGCAAGAAAAACCGACTTCCGCCGTGATCTGCTAAACCAATTCCGACTTCCTAAATTTATTTGTAAACTTCTTCATACTTTCGGCGACCTTTTAAAATAAAGTCATGAAAATCTACAATGAAAATCGCTTAAGCCGGCGAGTGCCAGTACTACCCGAAGCTAGTGACTATTTAACTTCATATTGGAAGTTTTACGTCATATAAATAATTTATTGATAGGTAATAATTATCGAGGAATTTTTATTTTTGACAAAATTGGAAGTTACATTCTATGTCAATGTGGTAATAATTAATTACTCTTAATGATAAATTAATAGCTGCCTGCACGTCAAATTCAAATTATCAATAAATTAAGCTCTTCATTATAATAGGTATACAAAAAATATACTATGGACTTTTAGTTCAAACATTTTTGGGCGTGGAGAGTGTCACAACACTATTCCGGCTATACCGGCTATTCAAAAAATCGTCTACGGCGCTTGGTGTTAGTCTTATAAAGGAACCAGCTTTGGCATTCTCGGAAAATCGCTGGGGATATAATAATATTATTTAGCTCTTTTGTTTTCAAGTTTCCTCCGTTACCATAGGAGCTATCGGCTTTAATTTTGATAATAGGTATGTTTATTTAGACATATTATGAAGTAGAAGGATGAAATCAGAATTAGAGAAAAGTGTGGTTTCTGATTATGTGGGTTTGGTTGGCAACATTGTTCTCAGTAAGTACAGAAGCTGTCAGCTTTATTCTTTCAGAAAAACTTTCGTTCATGTTGCCCGAGGGTTCTCAACCATAGTTTAGCTTTACTTCTCTTTCATCTGAAAATGACGTTCGAGTTGTTACGTTGGTTGAAACGGTAACTAGAATAAATTCCAAAATTGTAATTGTGCAACGAAGAATAATTAGAAAAAAATTATTTTAATGAAAAATTAATTATAGTTCGTGTTTAATAACAAAGCAGCAAAAAAAATAAAAGTTTCAAAGCATTCGTCCATCGATTTAGTAATAATTAAGAATTCCTGCAAAAATAGTCCTTAAATGTATTCTGAACCGTAAAATGTTTAAATTAAATAAAAACAAACTAAAAACAACACAAAATTTAATTTTATTCCATTTTATTTATTTTTGTTCATTTTACATTATTTATGTTGTAAAATTGAACGAACTAAAATTGTTTTGTTTATCTAAACATCGAAATACATCGAAAATTGTATTTTGAAATCGAAAGTTTTGAAACTTCTTCAATTAATCGAAAAACGTTAAATCGGATGGATTCGACCTTATGGAAATAAGTCAATTTAAAAAAGTTAATACTTATCAAAAGTCGACAGGCCAGCAAAAGACAATACCAATTGTTCTCTCTGGAGACCCTAAACATTTATTACGGTATCCGTCAAAACCTTTCATATTATAAATAACAAACTAAGACAACATACCCAAATACTACAGATAAAACTGGAAAACACTAAACCAGAGCAAGAATACGTCAGCCTTTAGGCACAACATACAAAATATTATGGTCAAAATCGCCAGATTCTGAAATTAATTTTAAAGTTGGGATGATATGAAAAGTGGTAGCGCCAAGAGAGTGCCGAATAGAGAAGAAATCCAAAATGTAGGGTGCAGAAAGTTTAGTATTGGTCGCCGATCCGTAGTAAAATGCAAACTATTTCTTTTTACAAATTAAACAAATCTTCTTTAATTAATTTCGGGGTTGGTGATCTTAATTTAACTTCACATAATGCTTTACATTCTTCGATAGTAACGCACCCATTGCTGGAAAACCTACGTACTAGTATCTTCGCATAATTTAGTTTTATTTGTCCAACCGCTGGAATATAATCTCAAGTAAGGCTGGGAATCGTTGTCATTTTTGTATTCCAATATTCGTTGATCAAATTATTCGAATATTTTAATAATTCGAATATTCAAATAATTCGAAAAATAATATTCGAAACATTCGAAAAATAATATTCGAAAAATTCGAATAATTCGAAAAATTCGAATATTCGAAGATTCAAATTATGTATTATTCGAAGATTCAAATTATGTATTATTCGAAGATTCAAATTATGTATTATTCGAATATTCAAATTATGTATTCGAATATTCCAATTATGTATTCGAATATTGAAATTATTATATCCCGGCTCTCAAATGAATTTATTATTGTCGTGTTGACTCAACTCGGCTCTGTTCAAATATTTAAATTTGTTAAATAATCGAATAATTTGTCAATATATTCGAATAATCTGAATTATTCGAACAATCTGAATATTCTGAATAATCTGAATATTCGAATATTTTGAATTTTTGAATAATTCGATTACTCATATTATTCGAATATTCAAAATATTCGAATATTCAAATTATTCGAATATTCAAATTACTCAAATATTCAAATTATTCTAATATTCAAATCATTCGAATATTTAAATTATCCGAATATTCAAATTTTTCGATTATTCGAATATTCGAATAATTCGATTATTTAAATTTCTATATTATTCGTATTCCAATATTCCAATATTCAAATATTCGAATATTCGAATTTGATTCCCAGCCTAACTGCCCAGTCACAATCATGTTAATGTTAACGTAATGTTAACGAACGGGAGCTTTGGATTGGTAGATCAGCAGAAACATAGCTTTTGATTGGAGCATTTGTTAACATTACGTCAACGTTAACATGATTCTAACAGGGCAGTTACACCCCTATTCATTTACTTTTCTTTTCCATCAATCAAATCGTTCAGTTCTCGATCGATCGAGAAGTGCCAAAATCGGTATTCAGTATGCCTTGATATCGAGATGACAGATTTCAATCGATCGCTTACCGGTCGATTGAATCGAGTATTTGCTCGTGAGCATTGAAGCTCACGAAAAGGTTTCCCGATCGATAGTAAATCCATTGCACCTGAGAATTATGGTAATCTTTCTTTAAATTTACTAAGCTACCAACTTAACCTTACATTAATTTTTTTGAAGTTATTTTGAAGTTCATAAATAAACAAGTTAGTTATTTACAATCAATTAATTATACTTTTTAATTATTTGTTTATAAGCATAATGGAATGCTTTGTTATTTCGAAGAAAATCGAGGTAATGCCCTTGTTGTGCGACACTCACTCTCGTAGCACGTTTATCTTCTAATAAATTTTTTGAGCTAAAATTTGTTCTTTTATTTATTTTTTTAATTGCAATTTTTAAATATTTCGTTAGCGTAAATCCTGATATATAAAATCCTAGCACGCTGCTGCTGCTCCTGCTACAGCGTGTCATTTTTTGGTGCAAGAAAAACACTCTTCATTTCCCTCACTTTTAATTAAACATTCAAAGTTCCCGATTTTTCCTGACGAAATTTGAAAAATTATAAATTCCCTCTCTTCTCCAAGTATTCTAAAGAGTGGAAATCCTGCGATATGTACTGGAGGGTGTTCCACACCCCCCAGACCCCCCGGTTTACAATTTTACCAACCGAAAAATACATATATTAAACTAACTAAGATTAGGACTAACCGGGAAATTTGAATTTTTGAGTAAAAATTAAAACTTGGAAAGCATATTTATTTAATTAGTACCTTACTACTCATGGAGTTTAGTAGTAACTCTCTGTTACTTTGAAAATTAATTATAAAAATAATATAAAAATATAAATCCAAAATTGTAAACCGGGGGGTCTGGGGGGTGTGGAACACCCTCCAGTACATATCGTAGGATTTCCACTCTTTCAGAATATTTGGAGAAGATATAGAATTTATAATTTTTCAAATTTTGCCAAGAAAATCGAGAAAAACGGGGAATCCTCCAGTAGCGGGAAACGAAATTCAATGTTTAAATATTATAGCGCTTAAAAGAGATCTACCGTCTAGCTGTCCGTCTACAGATGAGCTTTCCAGCTAGTACATAATATATTCATATCACTTTTTGATGTATAGATTAGAAAAAAATGCATTTGTTACAAAAACCTTACCAAATTTTCAGCGTACTCGTAGATAATTTAATTTTCAATTATTATAATTTCATTCCTAATCCAATATGATCTTTTCCATTCTCTTTCTTTATTATATCTCCAAAAAATCAAAACTCAAAATTATTCTATTCAATCTATTTATATCAATTTATTACGATAACGCAATTTCTAAACCAACTAACTTCTCCGAAGAAAATTTTTAAGTTACAAATGTTATTAACTATTGCAATTGCTTTATTTTTGCTTTTTACAAAACTTTTATTTCCTGTAGTACTTAGAGATTACCACTTAGGACAGTGTAATGATAATATGTAAGCTGAAACTTTCAACTTGTTTTTCAACTTCCATCAAGTATTGTAAAAACGAAACCAACATTCCCACGGATGGTAGTTTTAACATTTTTTAAATTTATTGTATTTTTGTTAAACTGACAATAGAACTAGATTTTTCACAAAAAAATACTTTCTTAGTTATTGGCTAAGTTTGGAGAAGTAATTTATATTCAAACAAAATAATTGTACTTTAATTGTACTTCCGGAATGATAACTCGCACAAACTGCTGTTTTAATTTTTGTTGAAAATAAACATTTTGTATTTTGTCTCCGAACTGCTACCGCTATTGTATTATTGATCAGCTTATGAGACCGAAATTTTTTATCCGAAGAGTTCACCTTGTGGAATAGAATAATGCGACTGGGAGTCTGGGACGATGTAACTCGACAATTTCGAAAATTTTTATAAAATAAATTTTAAAACAATCATTTGGGCTTTGTCATTAATCAAACCCACCGTGGGCGCTTAACACAAATAAGATCCAACCTACTTTAAATTCTTACAAAAGTTTTAATCAAAATTAAAGAAAAACAACTCCATCTTTTATTTTTGTTTATACTTCAGTAACAACTTTAGTTGTAAATTCCCTTAAGATTTCAAGTTAAGTTTGAGCTAATTTAAAGGACTTTTCTGCTAAAGAGACTAACGAGCGAATAACTAAACAAGAACTCGTCTCTAAAATGGTCGGTAGTAATTTTAGCAATCATTTATTAATTCAATAGCTCATTAAGGTATTATACATTCTTACGTTTTATTAAAAAAAGTATATTCTAGCTCCTGTATTATGAAACAACCACTGCATCTTGAGTTTCTTAATTTAATTTTATTTTATTTTTATATCTCCAATGCTTTTTACATCAGCAGATTCGTTTAAGGAGATACAGAGAAAAAAATTTTAAATTGACGTCTTCTTGCGAGTCAATAAAAGCGATTTTCTTTTAATGAAATTTAGAAATTATATTGACAGCATTGAAACAAAATGATAAAATTTCATAATATTTGATATAGTTGTTTTTATTTTACCATCGACCACTGCCCCTGTCTCCGCACTTGTCTTTCAAGTAAAATTAATAAAAATAGATTTTTATGTTTTATCCAGTTTCCGTCTTCATAAAGCTTTTACCAGATAGAAGATAGTAATTACTATTACTTTTAGTATAAACTTGAGAGGATAATTAAGTTATACGTTATTTGTTCGATACTATCACAATTTTATAACAAAATCAATATGAGTATAATGTTTTTAAAATTTTATTTTGTGGAATTTTTTAGATCAAACACAGAAAATCAAATATTTGCTTAATAATATTCGAGGTTTTGTTAAAACAACAAAATTAGGGTAATTAACAAACAAAACTGTTAAATAAATTTTGAGAGCTTTATTTTTAAATTATCCAAGAATAATTTACTGTACAGACGCAAAGAGTTAATTAAGTTTGTGTTTTAGTTTATGATAACCGTCATGTAATCACTGATTTATCCTCCGACAACATATTTAGATAAAAGTCTGCAAACTTAAAAAATCACGTCTATTCGTCAAGTTTAAAAATCGATACTTTAGTCGTAAATGTATAAGATGTATTTCGAAGCCGTTAAAAATACATTGCAACATTAATGGCATTTGTATGTCGCAAATAAAACTTTAATGTAGAACACTTGAGTATTGGAAAATATAAAATTTGCAAAAACTATTATGCAGTTTATAACAAAATTTTAACAACGTCAATTTCATTTGATCCCATTGTCGTTGAGGATTACGAGATAGACATTTTCTTTTTTTTTTATACATGTACCTAATCAAAATTTCAACGCGACCTTATAGTCCAATCGCTGCAAAAATCGTAAAAAACAGACAGACAGACAGTCAAATCTTTCTTTTCAAAACTGTAACTCTAAATTAAAGTTTATAGTTAGGTAACAGGTAACTTAATGCGACATTGATTTTACTTTTCTGTTTTTGTAACAAAATGCGCCCAACTGCGAGCAAATTAGCTTTTGGCGATTGAACCTTAAAGTCGAATTAAAAATCTGAATTAAGCCAATAAAAGCAATTTAGAACACTCGTTAAGTACCGCAAATCTCATCAAATCGTTACTTACTCACACATACCAATATTGATTGTCAATTCATTTCGAAAAGCGTTTAAAAGTTTGATAAGGAATTTAAAACCAATTGGCGCTCACCGGATAATAAAGACGACGATTTTATTTTATTAAGCAGACTGATGAAGTAATTATATGATCATAGAGCACGTTAATTAAATTTCATTAAGCCTTTCAATTAAAAATTTACTAGAAAATTTACTAGAAAGTGTGAATTAATGAAGAACAGTTTTTTTCCAATTTTAAGTGGAAAGACAATTTTAAAAAATCAATTATCTTTCACTCGCAGAACAATTGTTTTATTCGGAACAAGAAAACAAATTGACGTCAATTTTCCAATACTGCAGAAAGCCAAGATTTAATTTTTTTAGAAAATTGAGGACATTCAAATAAATTCGTTCCGTTTTGACGAACGACCTAGAAAAAGTCGTAGGTTTTAAATTCCAGCTGAATTATTCTCATCAGTATCACTTGATTTTCGATTAAGTAATTTATATTTTACTATTTTTAGCTTTCGACTATCAAAAGGAGCGAGCTGTAGTGTCCTTGACACCTGGGGTCAAAGTTATTTTGGATGAACTTTCGGAAACTGCAATATTCTGGAAACATCATCCCATGCCCTAAAAAGAGCTAATTTTGAAAATCCTAGCTAAAAAACATGCCGGTTTTCTATTCTAAGTTGCTTTCAACCAGAAAACGTATGCCAATATATTTTGCCTGAATCACGGAAGCAACAGGTACACCAGTACAAATTAAGACCAGATGGTCGGCCAGTACCATATGAATTAAAATGTTTTTTTTTTGCAATCTCCGAGTTTCCAGCTTCTTCAGAAAAATACATTCTTCCAAAAGTTAAATGTCAGGCTAGTTGGAAAATATAACTCCAAATTTAAAATGTAATTGGGACTAGGGCTGGCCGATATTCAAAATATCGATAATAATTCAAAAACTATCGATAACTTCGAATAATCGACATTTGTTGATAATTATTGAAGTATCGTATAATTATCGAACTAATAATAACTAGTAATAAACCCTAACTTTTTTTTCTCTATACTAAAGAAATCGTTCGAACCCAAAATTGACCAATGGGAAGTCCAGAAAACATAAGACGATAACCCAAATTAGAAATATCGGAATATCGATAAGTATCGAAAATCGGTAACTATCGCAATTTCGAAAGCTATCGAAATATCGATTAATCGATAACTATCGACATTTATCGATTAATCGATAAGAAGTCCCAGTCCTGATTGGGACGCCAAAATTCAACGATAAATCTTCCCAAATTTTAGTAAAATTTTTAAAATGAAACGGATGATCTTACTGATAACTTAATTCCCACGATGCTTTGAATTGTTAATTTCAATTGTTTTTATCTTGCTATTCTTCAAATCAATTGTCCAAATGATCGCATTCAAAAATATTGCAATCCTTGTCCGAATTGGAAACAAATCCAAATAATAATTAATAAAAGTCACTAAAAATCTCAATAAAAAATTACGGAGACAAAATTGTCTAGACAATTATGGCTGCCGCCTGGATGCCAAAAGCCTGGTTTTCCCACCTCGTTATTTCCACCTTAACTAAATGGGAGGGAAAACCCGAAAATATAAAAGTGTACACAATTCACGAAGTTTAGAACGAAAAATCGAATGGAGAACCAATGGTCTGAGGGTCAGGTGGAAAAAATTTCCCAGTCAACCTCTGAGGTCTCTCAAGCATTGTAGACAATAGATTTTGAATTTCAATAGACATAGTTTTTCTCAAAATAGAATATTATATTTAATATTTCGGTATTTTTGTGATCAATATTTGAAATAATTATATTTTTGCTTCCGAAAATCCGAAAAAGCAATTATGCCTTAAAAATAAACCGATTTTATTATTGTATAAAATAAAAATTCACTTTTGAGTAGAAGATGAGAACCGAGAGAAGACTGAGGACCGCACACGAAGATCTGAGGAAGCGGAATATTTGTCCACATTACATTAATTTATTAAACGTTTAAATGGGTGACTCATTAATTTCAAAAGAGCGAAAGAACAATGTAATAAAGACGGTATTAAATCAAAAATAAAATAAAAGAAGTATATACCAAACTTTAGAACATTCTGCTAACTTAAAACATTCCGAATGAAGAATTCAAGGATGTGCGGCACTGGACACTACTTCCAGGGCCTATTTTACCATCAGGCTCATTAGACACGTGCCTAGGGCCCAATAGCCAGAGGGGCCCGAAAAGACAGAACATAAAATCGTAAATACTGACAAAATCACCCAAAAATTGAGTCTTCGATGCTATTAGTTACACTCGAATAAAATTTGCTAGATCCTAGGGTCCAACTCAGTTAAAAATAGGCCCTGATTGCAAGTTTTCACTAAAAGAGGGAGGAGGTAGTATACCCCGAAAAGTAGTTCTGAAAATGGGAAACGTTTTTGGGTAATAAAATTTTAATGAAGTTTTGTACATCTTAAAACTTTCGGCTCTACAACCGGGGGGTCTGGGGGGCATGGAATGCCCTCCAGTACAACAATATTAATTGTGCTTAAAAGCGGAAAGAATTAAAGAAAGAAAGAAAATATATTTCATAGATCAGAGCGAGGGGGGAATTGTTGGGGAAATCTGGTGTACAAGTGTAAGGAAATCTGGCAAGATTTTGGAAAAACCTTGTAAAAGGAAATTTAGTATACAAAAATCTGCCTTGTGACTCGACCCTCGGATCAGAGGGTTTAAACATTGTAAACCTAGTCGCGATCCACCAAAAATCGATTCAATCTGGGAAACCCCGTCGTAGATTATTGGTACACTGGTGCGTGGAAGAAGGCTCTTAGTTAATGGCAGGGTCTATTTTTAGGGCCTAATGGCCAGAGCTGCCCAAAAGGAGAAAACAGGAAATCGTAAAATAAAAATCAAATACTGATAAAATAACCCAAAATTGGACTTTCGATGCTATTAATTACACTCGAATATAAGCGGCCCGAAAATTTGCTAGAGCCTAGGGCCGAACTCAGTTAAAAATAGACTCGGACTGTTTCTCCCTACTCTTTCCCTTTTGTTTCACTTGTATATTTTGTTTATTATTGATTTTATCATCCTGTTTTATTATCTGGTTATCGTTTCTCTCTTCTGCGTCAGTGTAATCGGCTAGACGGCTGATCCCTCTCATAGTTTGGGAGAAAACTCTTATCGCCATCCCCACCATTAATCCTTCATACATATAACTCACCTCTTTTCAGTTAAGCTAAAAATAATATGTTGTATCTACTTTGCCGCACTTTTAAACGACTCCATCCTCTCTTCGTCCAGGAAGTCAAAAAAAATTTTAAAGAGTCATCAAAGCATTATAATCGCATAGAAAATGAAAATAAAAAGCAATAAAGTTTAGAGGGGTTGACCATTAGCAGTAGTATTTATTTATACTTCATCAGTTGCAGGATTATTTTTGCATCAACAGGCATAGAGGTAAAGGGACAACGGCTTCTAAGTTAGCTTAAGATTTATTTGCTAACATGCAAATAAATGGAAACAATTAAGTTTACCTTAAAAGACATTGTGTATACAGAAAGTTCCGGTCAGATTGCCTAAGGGTTTTTGCGTGCAGTTCACCTTTATATCAGTTCCGGATAAGTGGAATGTTATGTTAAAGCAGCTACAAGTGTATTTGCTTCTGCTATTATACAAAATTTTGATTTAAAATCAACAAACCTGGTATAAGTATGAACTTAAAAATTTAATTAGGGAAAAAATACAATATTTTCAATTTTGGGCGATTTTCAATATTGCCCCAGCTCTACCATCTCCATAGTGGGAACTGAACTCATAAAAAATATATTCTTGTAGCCCCTAACCTTGCACTCTATAAAATACTCCAAATTTTTATGGATTCTGTTTAAATAAAAATATTATTTTGTTATGGCAGTGATGTATGAGAGAAAATTCGTTTATCCTGTTTCATTTTTGCAAAAAAAACGATAAAAAACTAATTTTTCATTATAAAGTCATAAATGAAATTATAGAGCATAAAATTGTCAATATAGATTAGAACTAAACCTATTTTCATGATTCAATTTTAGCTGTTTTCCAGTACATTTTATAATTAAAGTGCGCATGCATAAAATTCCTGACTCACTTTTACACCACCAATGAGATTACGCACGAACTATGGCTTTATAATAGTTTTTCCATTTTTTTAAATTTTCTAAAAATTCGAGGAAAACTTTTTTCAGTTTAATTCAATTATTCAGTAGTACGTAGATGTTAGTATTGGTAATTGATATAAAAAAGCTCGTAAATAAATAATTAAAAATTCCTAAAAGTGTTTTAAAATTAGGTACAGTTTTGAGTAACCTGCAATTTTCTCTATTTTTAAATGTAGTTCGACCATTTAAACTCCATCCATAATGCATTAGAGTTATAACGATGACCCCAAACTGCTATTTTTACCCTATAAAATCGATTGATTAAGAATACCGTGGAGCATAAAAGTTATTTAGTCGCCGAAAGTCAAATTTTAAATTACTATTTTATGGTTTACCCATTGTTTGTGCTTGTTTTGATTTTCTCAAAAGCGATGATGTTGCAAACGTGAAACGGGAGGGTTGAATTGTATACTTAAAAGTTGTGGCATTGATGAAATCATAATTCACCGGAAAATGTTCAACTATTGTGTAGGTGTATCGTACCTAAGCAGATGGAAAGCGGAAGTTGAATACCCCAAACATAGCTTTCATCCCAAAGTTAAATTGATCGACGAACTAAATTTGTTATGCGCCTATGAACATAACGCTAAGTAATAAAAGCAACAACATTTTTTTATCGAAATGTATTTTATTGTTAGATCGATTAGGAATAAACCGACGCAAACATGAAAATCAATCCCCGAAGAAAGAAAATTCATTACTAACTTAAGTTGGAAGTTATGTACATATCGATTATATAATTTTCTATGGAATTTACTGAACCCACTAAGCTTAGTATTATTATTTGTACTACAATAATATTTTGTTAGTATTTTTTGCTTTCCTTATGTGTTTTGTTAACCTTTAGAGAAACACATGCCGATACTGGTATTTTAATAACATCAGTATGTCGAAAAAGCTGAAAAAGTTTCGCCAAAATTAATTATTGAATTAAAACTTGACTTACAAAGCTCGCTGATGTTGCTATTTTTGGACTATAATTAGATTGTTATGGTTAATGTAACTTTCCTCAAAAGCTGCAAAATATTTTTAACAAAACCGAAAATTAACTTGGAATATTTACGAAATTTAATTTGAAACTTTTCAAACGCAGTTCCTTCGCATTGGCGAAGTCCTTTTGTTATACAAACCAAATAAATGTTCAGTTTCAAAAATACATAATTTATTATCATTAAATCAAAATTTTAAATTTAATAAAACTTTGATTAGCTTTCGGTAACCTTTTGATATTGCCTTCCTCGGATAATTTTAATTAATAATTTTTAATAACCGTTTGCTAAAATTTTAATTTCAAATAATTTGAATTTTATTGTGCTTGCTTAGCTTGTCAAGTGTGTTTTGTGGTTGGCCAATAATGAAAGCAATTTGAACACTCAACAACAAATAATTGTAACATCTGGATTTATGTCTTCTCACAATTCTTTACTTTAGTGAATAAATTGGATAACAAAAAGATCATGGAAGGGAAAACAAATTTAAAGAAGACAATTCCTAATCAAGTTTGCATAGAAAGTGGAAAGACTGATTAAATCTCTTGAACATTTTGAAAGAAAATTGAACCGATAACATATTCAGTAAAATAAAGTGGAAAAGCGGTGAGTAACGCAAAATTAGAATGAAATTGGACTGGATAAAATAAATAAGCAAACAAACTGTTGAGAGAAAAACAAACCAAACCAAAAAATTATTATCAAGTTTATATTGCAGTCAATATTTAAAAAGGTACGTAATTGTACGGGACGTCACGTATAAAACAATCATCTTTGATCCATATTCCATAAACGAGGGTAGACTAAACATCAAAATGTTAATCTACCTAAAATTTAAAGCGACTCTCTTTGACAACCAACGACCATTCCATCAATCCTAATTATTTGAAAAATAAAATCTCTAAAGAATCTCTCAAGTTAAATTTCTCTGTGGAGTTTGTAGAATATTCTTTCTATATAATAGTATATTAGATATCAAGGGAGTAAATAATGCTATTGTGTGACATATTTAATATCCACACTAGCAAATAATCAGTTCGCTACTTGAATATTTGAATTTATTCCTACACACAAAACTTAGCTGTTATAGTAAAACTGACAATTTTTACTCCACTATTGAGTCTGTGTTACATTAATTAATGCCTTTTAGCTTTTTTTTTATTTCAAACAAATTTAATTAATTTTTTACCCCGATAACGCTTTCTTTTCATTGGGAATCTTTCTTTTTGCTTCATAATTTATTATCATCAGAGTAATGAAGTACTGAAGAACTGATTTTATTCCATTTACTGATCATTACTTACTATTGTGGCTCATGGAGTTAAAAGATCCATCGGATTGTTTAGTTCGTTGGAGTGTTTCATCTCTTGACCTGTCTGAGTGATTTGGATTCATGGTATTATGATATGATAGTAGCGCTACCTCGAATGATCCTGATTGGCAACCAGTTAATAACTTGAAACTAAATGTAATTTTTTTATTTTTACTCTCCTCCGTGCTTATGCTATATAAAATTTCTTTTGTAATAGAAGGAAAATTATTCAGCTACGTTATTACGCTGACAAACTAACGTTCCAACACACACAAGCCAGATGATAATGATAATTGTCGCTACACTATAAGCTTTTCGAAAGTTATTCCTAAACATTGTTTAATTAGAAGCAGCGTAAACAAATTTCTAGTATACACTGAAGTTCTGTCACATAATCTAAAGATTAAAAGCGGTTTAAATGCTAAAAAAGATAAAAATGTTAAAGATTAAAATGTACAGACACTTTTTAGAACTAAAACGTTTTTAAGTTATCACTAGAGCTCGGATTTATGTGCACCAAAATACTTGACAATATGCGCGTATATATGCACCGAATTTCCTTAAAAAATGCACTAAAATTGATAAAAATAGATAAAATATGCATTAATATGCAAACTAAAAAATATCTAATCTTCGAATTTTTGCAATTTCTTTTCAAATTTTCAATAAGCACAAAGTAAGCGCAAAATTTTGCATATTTTCAACATTTGGTGCATATTTGAGTAAATCATGCATATTTGTGCATATTTGAGCCACATTTGGTATTTTTACTTCCTTGTAAAATTTTTTCCCAATTTTTTTCGGTTTCCAGATTTTGACGGAAATATCCGTTTTGACCTTCCCTGAATCCATTTTGACTATTTTCGTTGTAACGTCTGTACGTACGTATGTATGTATGTAGGGGCGTCTGTATGTCGTATAACTCAAATACGGTAGGTTGTAGAAAGTTGAAATTTTGGATTTGAGACACTTATAGCATCTAGTTGTGCACCTCCTATTTTTGGTTGCAATTTTCCGTGCCAAAAAGGCAATTTATTCATGACGCGCACAAATAGATTAACGAAATTAACGAGAAAAATGACAAGAAAGTCATGTGGTGTCCACAACAGATTTTTTAAAGAATTTTAATAGAGAAAATAAAAAATTATTTTTAAATTTTGCTTTTGCTTTTAAATTTTGCAATTGTTTTATTTAATTTTAAGCAATTTAATTTTTTATTTAAAAAATTATTAATTTTTTTATTTAAAAAATTAAAAAAATTAAATTAAATAATTGCTTAAATTGGCAAAATTAATAATAATTTTTTAGTTTCTCTATTAAAATTCTTCAAAAAACACCAAAAGTTGCCTTAATATGCATTTTAACAAGCAATTTTTCGGATTCGTTTTTGCCTAATTTATCCAGATTTCATAACGAATTTGTTGACATAGTAATATTAAAGAACATGCAAAACATAAAATCCGAGCTCTAATTATCACAAATAAAATACAGTGTAAGTATAAAATATCGCAAACGTTTTGGTATAGCGATGAACTATTGACTCTTTCTATAGAAAGAGATTTATAGAGAATCCGTTTAAATATCGTTGGGGATGGTGGAAGCAGGTATTTTTGAAAAAAAAAACTGAATTATTTAGAAAAGCTATTGAGGTAACTCAAAAAGGAGTTTTACAAAAAGAATTCTTTTCTGAAAAGATAAACTTATTCTGTAAGTATAAAGAATCCTTTAATGACAGACTGTTCTTTAAAGATCGATCTTTATAGACTGGATTTTACAAAGGAATGCCTTTATGCTAAACGGTAGTAAAGGACACATATTTGTAAAGAATTTCCTTATTCTGTAAATCTAACGAATTCTTTAACAGCACCTTTATGTTGTGTTTTGTGCCTTTAAAGGATCCTTAAATCTTTAAAGGACAGTCTGTCATTAAAAGATTCTTTATACACTGAAAAAAAAAGGTGCATAAAAAGTTCATCATTTTTCAGCCAATGAACAAAATTCATCATATTGATGAAATATTCATAGTATTGATGAAAAAATCATTATATTGATGAAATTTGTTCATCAATATGATGAATTCTGTTCATCGGCTGAAAAATTATGAACTTTTCATCAATATGATGATCCATTTTTTTCAGTGTAGTTACAGAATAGTTTATCTTTTCAGAAAGGAATTATTTTCCAACCCCCTCAATAGGGTAAGGGTATAAAGGATAAGCACTGAAATAGGTTAAACTAAAAGGGGGTATTTGTAAATCCAAAAGGGAGGGTTCCAAAAGGAAGATGTTTGATAGAGGTGAATTGTTTAAATCAGATTGACTGTTGAAGTTACACCATCAAGTTACACTACCTAAACCACGTATCATTCGATTGTAGTATGGCAAAGACCCGAATACCATAATATGTCTACACTGAAAAAAAATAGGTACATCAAAAGTTCATCATTTTTGCGTCAATGAACAAAATTCATCATATTGATGAAAAAATCATTATATTTATGAATTTTGTACATCGGCGCAAAAATGATGAACTTTTCATCAATATGATGAACCATTTTTTCAATATATTATTAGAATGCAGCAATCATTATTAACCTAAGTGCTCACTTGACCATTGCAGCTATAATAATAATAAATTTATTTGTAAAATAATATTTATGCAAAATTTAAAGCAATTACCTAACCTCAACGTTATTATCAGCCATTTCATTTTATCACTTTAGTGGTTAACGCCGTTTTATGGCATACAGGATTACTAAACAAAAGAAACTAAATTAATTGGCTGCTGATAAAATCCAATAGACTATTTTTGGCACAAACAATTTTTGCCTTTTGTAAGCAGTATAGATTTTATATAAAACATTTTTTATATAAAACTAGCGGCTATGTACATCAAAAATGATGCAATATTTATTATAATAGCTCTATAACTTAATCGATGATCACAATAAGCCAATCAAGTGATTAAATTTAATTTATAAAGTTTATACAAAATATTGCGGTTGTTTTTTATGCATTCTTATAGTTATTATAGGAATAAATAAACATTCCCCCAAACAACTAGTTAACCTAAATTTCTGATAAGGGTTGCTTAAAAAAACATGAAAATGGATAACCCTCCATACAAACTACAGAAAGTAGTACGCATAATGCATACGAAATCATTTATGAGCCGCAAAACTGTCCCTCATGCATCCCCTTGATAGCATTCGGTGATAGCCATCGCGCTATGGTTTTTAGGGTTTGTGTAGCACATCAGGCGAATGTATATTAAAATGACCGAGAAGCTGAGCTGTAGACTTTCGAATAAATTTTTCTACATAAGAGTTTTTCCAAGCAAAACTAATAAACCAGATTTGAAGTAATAAATTTCTTTCGCAATTTTATTAAATACAAAGATATTGAAAGTATCACCTTCCAACCCTCGGGAGAGCCTAAATGCCGTATGAAAGACCTTTAGCGGAAGAAAACACTTCCCCTCTAAAAATTAGATGATTAAATAATTGCTTGAGTGAATCTTGGAGACCGGCTGAAAGATATCGACAGGAAGACATTTTATGATCGAAACTGTGATTGCTGGGTAGGTTAATCAATATTAAAATGTTGAAAACAAAAGCGAGAAGAAACTAAAATAATTAAAAAGAAGACATAAAAGAGGCGAATATTGAAGATGCGTGGAAAAGTATAACCGAAACTAGGTCAGGCTGGAGTCATCTTGCAATGTTCACTTCGGCACAGATACGTCAGACAGAAAACGACTTCATTCAATACGTTTTTATTCCATTCAGTGTAAATCTTGTCAACTAAAGAAATAAATCCCAATGACATCGCCTACACAAATTTCATCTGAATAACTTAGAATTTCATCATAATAGAAGCTAGAATCATTTTAAGAGGTATAAATTGGAAACAGTGAAATCCAATAAAAAGTTTTTGGAAGAACAAAACGAATACTTCAACACGTACTATTAAGGGAAGACAAACGGAAATTCGAGAAAACAGAACCGTAGATTTAAAATCAAGACTTAGCGCAGTGTCAAACGAATAAAAACAAGAAGCTACAATGGTTCTACACTTGTACGAGCTCTTAAGTCTCAATGAAGTACAGTCCTCGGAAGGAACTAAAAAATAAATGGAAAGCTTTCTTAATAATTGAGTAGTCAGTAGTCGAACAGCAGAGGTTTAACGCTAGAAAATCGAGACCCGTCGGTTGATGACATAATATTCAAATTTGTCAGCTGTCAGTTCTAAAATTCATAACTGATCAAACTAGCAAACTCTTTCTTTTGAACTGATTTCCAAGATGGCGCAGAGACTTCGTAAGTTTGTAGGCAGAAAACGTTTCCGGAAGTGTTCTATAAGCAAGTGCTGTTTTCACTTAAACAAGGATTTAAAGAAATTGATATTGATTCGTATAAACGTTCAATTTATAAATTTGAACATGTCTTCGGGGATATTATCAAAAAATAGAGCATTTTACCAGAATACCAATTACAATTTTGTTGGAAAAATTGATTAAATTCAAATGAAATAACTTCGTCAAATTTGCCATGCAAACTTAATGAGATCGCCAAAATTTAATCAAAACTTTTCGGTTATCCAATTCTTTTTCCTGCGATGTCAAAAACTATACAGTTGGAATTGATTGCCCACACGCTGTGGTTTCAAACTTAAGAACTCTTTTCTGTTGCTAATGCGAAATTGTAGTAATTCCCTCGCCAAGCATCAACTTTGAAAGGCATCATGTTAAAGCAAAATTATCAATGGATTCTATTTAAGAGATCAAATTTTTTATGCGATGTTATCTGGCCTACCCCCTTTTCAGCATAAAAAATTATTCAAGACGATTCGTAGGTTTAAAGTCACAGATTTACATAAATTTTGAAAAATCCTCTCAAATTTCCTTAGATCTCGGAATTTGCATATTTACATTTCCACCTTCAATAATAATTTAATTTGTAGTTTCGCAACAAACAAGTAACCCGTAACAAATGCAATTTTCACCAAGTTTCGAGAACAACAAGAATTATTGTTGTGCTCGATTTTTGCGTGTTTCATTAAACACGTAAACTTATTAAAACTTGACCTAAATATTTAAGCGCCTAAATTAAAGCATATTTTCATCGCGATTACTTTCTGAAAATAGTTTTACGATTTTTCTATGGAAAAATATGAAGCAAAAAATTTAAAATGGTTAAATCACCTGATTTTCACTGCTGAGTAGTTTTAATTGATCGTTGATGAGACTGTACTTGGCAGATTCTTCTTTTCTCAGCGCTCGTTCCTTCTTCAACTCGGGGCTCCAGAATGTTTTAATTGAATGCATCGATGAGCCCAATTTCTGATTGGTGAGATCGAGTTCCTTCTTAAGATTACCAAGCTCTCGTTGCAGATCCGAATTTTGACTTTGTAGTTCTCCAATGAATGGTTGATGAGATGTAGGTGATTGACGAGCAGACCTGGAGGACCAGCCATAAGGAGGCAGTTCTTCGTCGAAATACAAACCGCGTTCTAACGATCGATCCCTACGATCGCGAATAGGTAAAAATTCGCGTTCGTGATCGACAACGACAGGACCGCGGTCCAACGACTGGTAGCGCACAGACATGGGGTTGGAGGGCCTGGTGGCGCTGCGGGAACGATGATGACTTGGCCCAACAGCTAACGGTCTACCTCTTTCCTCCAGCATTGGACTAGGAAGATCTTCGTCGCCCCGATAATACGGCGAATGATGATAACCGGAAACCCCGTGATCTGTAGGGGAATTATTTCCGGAGCGCGTTTGGCGCAAAGCTTTTCGGCCAACGGGGCTGCCTCCGGGATAAGCTATGCGGCTGGGGGACCGGTCCACGGTGGGCAGCCTCACGCCCCGGCCCGGGGACCGGCTGCCCCCCACATACGCGTCTCGGGACATTTCATGTCATTTCACGTACAACACCGAAGATGTCAGCCACACTCGTTCTATTCGTACCGTGGGCTACTGATCAATGAACGGGTGTAGCGTAGAAATGCGTGCGCACTCCTCTGCACACGACACCTACACCACCCTCGTAATAACCCTTGAATCATTTCGATCGAAAATTACTTGCACATTTTTTGCCCATTCTAAATTTTCGGTTACGCGTGATTCTCAATTACAAGTCTCAATCAAAGGCATACAAAATATTAAACCTTAACAAAACACCGATACAAAGGCATACATAAAGGAAACTCTAATGAAAAAAGTGGGGGAAGTTATTTTCATTACAATTACTGAAAACTGAAAGACTACTACTAGCCTACACTATTAGCGCATATACAAATTTTGAAATCAATACTACAGGGTCCGGTAAGAGACTAGCCTTAACGAAGTATTCCCGTTCATAGGGGGCGCCACTTGGATCTTCTGAAAAATCATTGATTTATTTAAATTATGAGGGAACAAAAACATTCTACTATACTATTAAGTACGAAAGTTTATTATACACACAGAGAATAAAATTATACAAATTTGTCATGACTTAGGTACATTACTATACATAAAGAAATAAATTAAGCTTAAAAAAATTGTAAATATTGAATAAAGACAGTTTGGGTAATTAGTAAAAAGAAAGTTTGTTATTACAATAATTTTAATGTTATTATCACATTTTCTCACGACCGGTACGTAAATCCTGTAGGGTTTCTAATTTAAGGTAACTTAAAAACTGTTACAGTTTTGACTCGACACTACTTGCAGGTGTATTCTTCAGTTTTTTCACTACAGGTATCGCAATCGACGTAACAACACCAATGAAATTTGCATCTGCATTGCCAGGATTTAGTATACTGATGAGTATTGTAGCCTCGTCCGCAACACATTAAATCACAGCCATCGGTACCTGGAATTTGTCAGAATTAGCCAAGACAAAGTTGATCAACAAAAAAAACTCACCTCGCGATGTTCTGTTACAAATCCGTCCCACAGTACCCAAAGAACCAACGGTGAGGTCCTTTTCGCAATAGTTTGGCGACATTTGTAAGAATACTAAATCGGCTCGTTTCGGAGACTTCTTAATGGGCATTTTGCCCTTTTTCAAAACCAGCTGCACTTTTCTTCGTTTTTTGTTTCCGTTTTCCGCATGTCGTGGTCCCATCGTACTTGGACCCGACGCAACCGGTCTCGCTCTGTAATACTTTTTCATTAGGTTATCCCCAATTTGTCTAAATGGTGGAAGAGTTTTCCAGCATGTCTTCATGGTGCAACTACCGGACACGCCATGACACTTGCATTCCGTTTGCAAGTTTATCTTGACAGCCTGGAACATTAAAAAACCATTATAAATTTTGTGGGAAAACAAAAAGTAGATGAAATATTTGGGAAGGACACAAAAACCGCAAAACCGCCACGCTTGATTTATTTTCACGTCCTTGTAATTACAAGAGAATTCTACGTGTAACATTAATTATGTTTCAAATACCGAGAGCATGATAAACTATTTTTTTCTATCACGTTCGTTTGGCTCAAGAATAAACAACTTATCGATACTGAATTATTTGATTTATTTGTTAAGGTTCAAAGCGTTTTAACATAACACTTAATTAAGTCAAGTAGGTGGAATGGAAAGCTTGAAATAACACTTGGATTTTTTTGAGATGTTATTGAACGATCCAGCCATGAAAATGTATATTTTACTAAACAGCCACAGGTAGGAACTGCAGAACAGTCGTGCGGTTAAGCCGCTGACTTCTTCAAAAAACAACTTTTTGATCGTCCTGTATGTAAGATACAAAGAAGAAAAATAATAGAAACTCATCTGGAGTGCAAAAAATTAATAGATATATTTTATTATTCTCACCGTAACGTAACAATGGTGTGGTATTACGAAAATGTTGCAGATAAAAAGAAAAATTGAGTTTTTTTAAATTAAAAGTTTGAAATTACTTTGGCAATTTTCAACGTCGCTGCTGCGATGCAGCTGTACCAACCTTTTAAGGTCAATGTAGATATAAGTCGATTACAATTTTTAAAAATCGAATTGTTGTTTGTCCAAATTTTAAGCAAAATTTCAAATTAGTAATAAAAAATATCAGTGTAATATCAATAAATATAAAACTATCATAAAAGTTAAGCATATTCATGCATATGAAGAATATTTTTTAGAAACAAGAGGTTAGTGTAATCAAGAGAAATATTTTTACATTTTTTGTTTTGTCTCTGTTTCTCAAATGCTTTTCAGTTCAATATTGGCTGACGCACCAATATCAATACTATATTGAAATGTGTCAATCTTGCACCAAGTTCTTCTTTTTCCATCACTTATACTCAGCTTCAGATGTCTAATTTTGCTGTTTTCTTCCGGAGATTATGCATAACTCCCATTAGTTAAATAACAAAATAACTCTGATTAGTTATCTTTTCAGAAACGGAAAACATTACATCTTTAGATAGAAATAAACTGAAATAGACATGAACAGAAATAATAATGATTTAGATAAATCTGTCACCTCCTCAGGATATTTTCCAGGTGCTAGTGCTAATAATGACACCATATCAGGAAATAATCGGAGAAATAACTTATCGGATGATCGTACTACAATTCCTAGCTATATTATGGATTTCATTTGTACAGAGAAAGAAAAAAAGAAAGAACGCTTTGCTCTTGGTTTTTCATATTCTGCGAATTCGACAAAAAATATTCCATCAAGACTTTTGTATGTAAAAAATTTATATCAGTTCTGCAAAGAAACATTGTTAGCAATATTTGAATGTTATGGTGTTATTCGAGAGCTTAGTAAGCACGAAGACCTTGTGTTGGTACGTTTTCAAACTCTGGCAATGGCTGATAAGGCTAGGACATCCATTGTTGAAGAATTTAGAAAGAGAAGAGTTAACATTTCAATTATGTATGGAAAAACGGTTCCTACTCAACGCATTTGGATTGGTGGTATGTATCCTAATACATCCGAACAGGAAATTCTGGCTAACTTGGTATATCCCGAACACATATTAAATATCACTTGGTCTAGAAATTTTAGAGAAGCTGAGGCATATATTTTGTACCGGAACGTAGATGTCGCCCAGAGGTCAATCGAAGAAATTTATCGGCGTGGTTGTATTTTAAGATCGTCACAATGTCCTATACAAGTTGGCTATACAGATATTTGTTCCTATCCTTTCCAACGAGTAAATTGTCAAATTGTAACGGAAATTAGTGATAAATGCATGACGCAGATTTCAGCTAAATTAATAATAAACTCAATTTCTGCTTCCACTACGTTGCATTTCATCGCGGAGGATTGTTCTATTGCAGAAAATTTGTTGTTTCAAGCGGACTGCGACTTTGAGTTAAATATAACCAGCGTATCCCAAAGCTCAATGATAAACCTTAACAATTGGTACCCATATCCCTACTCGATTTTCTTGGGAATCTTCAAACCGGACCAAGAAGAAGCATCAAATCAAATTATTGCATATTTGACTGACATAGCTAGCGCAGGGTTTAGTATAACCACAATCAAACACGACACTTTTGTTAGTGTTATTGTTCCACCTTCATATCTTTCAACTTACATAACGACACGTTATTTTGAAGATTTTTTACCTAATGATCCAAGAAACCAATCTTTTGTAGTTGTAATTGTGCTTCAAAACCCGCCACCTTCAATTATCCCTCCTCGCCTCGTCATTTAATTTTACAAAGTGAAATTTTTATTTTATATTTAATTGATTATATTATTATGACAAATTTATTGAAAAACAATAAAAGTTTGAAAGAGCCATTTTTTTTTATTTCTCAATATCAAGCCCATTTATTCTTGTTCCGTCTTTGCGCGTGGAGAGGAGACTTTCAATGTAGCTGTAGCGTTGTCTAAGTGTTCAGTTCCATGATATTATTTATCTTCCTCTGAATTAAAATGTTGGGGTATTTTCCATTTTTTTTAGTTTACTTCTGTTTCCATAGTAACATAATTATAAAAATTTTGTGTCCGTCTGACGTTGCAATTTGTATTACGCAATTTATTAAAATAGTGAAAAGTGATTGCTTATTATATTATTTATGCCTTGGGCTTATGATTTTGGAATTACCAATAATTCCTTTCATACATTATTATCCTGTTAAAATCAATATCAAATTAAAACTTAATGTATTACAAGCTAAGCAAACAATGAAATTCAAATTATCTTGAATGCTTTCAGCAATAACTGCTTTTTATTACTTACTCTATTCCATTGTTTGCTTAGCCAAAACCATAAGTCTTTCGTAGGTATTTGGCTATACGTTTAAATGATTAAAGGAAAATTTATAAAATTAATTTTTTTTTTGTTTCAATCTGTTGCAGTTTTCTCTTTTTGGTACTATAGTCTCGTGATGGCCAAACTAAGAAAATTTAAGTACTATACAAAAATGGACATAATTTAACTCCATGGTAAGTGTAATTACTTCCAGAATTTTTATTTGTAATATTTCATTTTTATAGAATTTGTGCAGTAAGAAATCCGTTTTATAAAAATGGCTTCGACGTATCAAAACGATGAAACACAGATGGAATCTTCGAGATCTTCCAATCCAGGTGAAACGGTTAGTCCCAAAAGTACGAGATTACGTTGCCCATTATATGAGACAACACCAAGGAGGAGAAAGCAACGTATGAATTCAAATGAAAGCACTTCATCACCTAAACGTTACAGCTTTGCTGAAGCTGATAGCAGAAACAAATGGAAAGATAAATCATTAAGAAGAGGTAAACACAGATCCCATCGGAGTGGATTTGAAAAAGAGGAACGGGAACATTTAAACAAATACCAACTTCTCCCAGAACACGACCCAACTGCCACGAGAAATTTATATGTAGGAAATTTGGATGGCAATACGACCAGCAGAGAATTGATTAAAATTTTCGAGCGTTACGGGGTCGTTGAAAAGATTGACATAAAACATTTACCTTATAACTCAGCGTACGCTTTCGTTACTATGACGACGCTAAATATGGCATACAAGGCCAAAACGAAACTATCGGAAAATTATATAGGAGCTTTGCGTTGTAAAATCGGCTATGGAAAAATTATTCCCACGACTGCTGTTTGGGTGGGAGGTTTGAATGCTGATATTACGAAAGAAAAAATTAAAAGAATATTTGATCGATTTGGAAAAATTGTAAGAATTGAATATCGAAGAGGTGCTGAAGAAGCTCAAATTTGGTACAATTACGTGGAGGAGGCTGCCGAAGCAGCTGACAAAATGCGTGGTCGGCTATTACCTGGATTCAAAAAGCTTTTGCGAACGGATTTCGGAAACGATAATTTCGTTGAATACATAAAGCAACAACGATCGTCGTCATCAGAAGATGATGTTGAATTGGTTTCGGGATTTGGTAAAAATTTGTCTGATGTTCTTAAACAATCTCCAGAATGGAAAGGCGATTTTATACTGAAGAATCTGAGACATGCCGTGAAATTGCAATTATTAGAAAGCAGTAATAATAAATCTGTTGACAGTTTACTGAAAGATGTTAATCAACTAGAAATTGTATATAAATTAAAATTAGAATTACCAAAACTTGAAAATATACAAGAAAAAATATCAAAAAGCAGTTCCTGCCAAATTTTTTTGGGTCTGCCCAATATGGAAGATGTTACCAAACAGCCCCTGTCAGAGCTAGTGGCATATCTTAAAGAAAAAAGTGTTGTTGGATTTCTTCATTTGTCAAACAACAAAGGCGTTGTTTTAGGCTTCCTGTACGTTTTTCCCCCATGTGATTTTTCGCTCGAACTTATAAGACGCAGCCATCAGGTTTCCGAAATGGAAATTCGTGAGTTTTTAGTGTGTGTTTTAATTTTACGACCATAAACACATTTAAATGTTGTTTGATCAATACGACAGTTGTTTGTGTTTGTTTTTGTTTGTTTCCATTGGTAAAATAATTTTGCAATCAACAAGGAGCATCTTCTGTGCTTATTTTCCATTGATAGTTATCCTTCCACACATAAATCATTTTAGTACTAAATTAAAATTGTCACCGCTGGCAAAACAACTGTTGATAGAATTATCTTGGATTAATCAATTACCAACAGTATAAATCGTCTATAATATAAACTTATTTATTTATTTTTAAAGTTTAAAAATTAAGTTAAGGGTGAAATCAAAATCAAAATGCGAGAACATTCACACTATAGAAAGTATAGTTCTTCAAGCACAGAAAGTTCAAGTTACGATGATTCGAGTAACGAATCAGAACGTAGAAAAAGATCGAGGTCTACTTCAAGCATTGAATCGCGCAGTAAAAAATCAACAATTTCAAAATTGAATCCGAATGAATCTCAACACAGATTGAATCGCAATGATTCGAGAAACAAACCAAAACGTAGCCAGAATATAAATAAATATAGTAGAAGAAAAAGATCGAGGTCTACTTCAAGCATCGAATCGTACAGTAAAAAATCAACAATTTCAAAATCGCCGCGGAATGAATCGAAATACAGAAGGTCTCGTTTCAATCTTATCGAAGAATCGTATACAGGCCAGGAAACTTCAATCGAAGATGCTTATGGAAAATCTGATCAGAAAAACAGCGAACGACTTGAAACCTATAAAATATTACCTGAAGATGATCCTAATTCTTCCAGAATTTTATACATTGGAAATTTGGATACCGACATAACCAGTAATAAATTGCACACTATTTTAGAACGATATGGCCATGTAATACGAGTAGACGTAATGCCTGTAAAATCAGATGAAGATCGTAAATATGCGTTTGTGAAGTTCTTAACATTGAATATAGCGTACAAGGCCAAGGTAGCTCTATTCGGCCACTTTATAACAAAATATCGATCCATAATTGGTTATGGCCACCCTACACCAACTGAGCGGATCTGGATTGGAAATTTAGAATCATCAATCACGACGTCGCAAATAAAATCTAAATTTCGTAACTTTGGAGAAATAAAAAAAATGGATCACAGCGAAGGTGACGACCAATGCTATATTAAATATGATTCAGTTGATTCAGCTACTAGAGCTATAAGAAAAATGCGAGGGTTTTTGTTTGCAGGTTCTAAACGTGGATTGAGAACCGATTATGCAGACATTCCTCCAAATGATTTCGAAGATCGTCGCAGTGATTCAACAGAAAGCAACAATTTAAAAAAATTTGAGTACGGTACAGTGCAAGAGATTATGAAAAACTGCTCCATGGTGTGGCTAGGTAACATAACATTAAACAACTTGCCAGACACTCTTGCGATGTATTTAATTGAAGGTGATGAAAACTTCGTGGACGAACTCATGAAGAACGAAAACGGTGAGTTACAGTTGACAATTTCGCAAATGTATAGTCAAAGTCAATTCAAATCGGATCAAGTAGAGAGAGGATTACATAGTGGAAGCTCTTATGCAATTTTTTTGGCTGCTTCTGTATCTGAGAATACAGTGTGGGATTTGAAGGAACAGAAAGCTGTTGGAGCAGTTCATTTGATAAACAAGGAAAATTTTACGTACGGGATTTTGTTCATATTTACACCATGCACTTTTTCCATTGGTCTTCTCAAACGGACTTGCCCATATTTGTCGGAAGATTTTATTACTGATCAATACAAAATTATTGTCGGCTTACGTGGATATTAATTTATTTAAACAACTATTACTTACATCCTGTATATGACGTGGCAACATATTATTTCTGTTGTAAAATTAAAACATTAAATTTTTTTACTATTATTAATTTGTTTTTATTAACTTGGTGAAAATGAAACGCATAATATTTAAAATTTGTATTCAAATAGGTTATCGTAAGGGCGGACATGTTCCCAAAAAAAAGAAACATTGAGCGCTTTGGTTTTTTCGATCACAAATGATTGGAACTGGTACCCGACCGGGATAATATTTAACCATTGCATCTGATTTTGCAAATTTTGTGTTCTTCCATCCATCTTCATCACATTCATCTTCATCGGAATTGTCAGCCAATAAGCGTTTCTTACTTTTAGCTTGTAATATCTTTGGTACTTCCATAATTTCGTCTTCTTCCATTCTTTCTTCTTGTATAACTTTTTCGGAAGGATCAGTAAGAGACAAAATTATTGGCCATTTAAAGGCTGACAAAAGTCGAGTAAAAAATAAATTTCGTTGTTTCGTGATTCCATTTTTAATTACTTCGTCCGCTTTGTCCGAAAACAATGGTTCAAAACTGCATTGTTCAGACATAGTTAAATTTTGAATGTTCTTTTGCATTTCTTCGCATTTGGCAAAGAGATTTTGAAATCCAGTCATGGTACAAATAGTAGGTGGTAAAATTTCCCTAATTGTGTTGGCTCCAAATGAGACAAATGAAAATGACCCGGCTTTGGGAGCATATTTCTGCTTGTACAAACTTTTAACTTCTACCATGAGGTCATAATTATCAGTATTTGGAAATTTGGGAATATCTGCCTCACCAAACAAAGTTTCTCTTGAACCAAGCAATAATAATAATTTGACGATGCGATTTAAGGAATCAGTGGAAGCAATATCATGTGGCTTAACATCTTCTTGCTTCTGATCCTGATTTATCTTCATAAAAAACTCTATCAAATGTTGATCAGCCACACTTGGCTTGTTCGCTTTGTATGTTTTACACACTTGCATGCTTTGTTTTTCTAATAGGTAACGTTCTAAGTAGCGTTCAACGGTTTTCAAAGTGGGAATGCCTTCGACATTTTTTCTGATTTCGTTCAAAACTCCGTTCAAGTTTTCGATACGCTCGCTCTGGATCCGTTGAAACACCAATTTTCTTGATCTTCGAATATCTTCGAGCTCTACATTGTTTTCAAGTTGTTTTTTAATAGTTGTGTAGCGCCCCATCACATTACGTCGTCCTTTTCCAAGTCGATCTCCCAATGCCTTCCAATTGGTTGCGCCATGTTGCTCAACGTGTTTCACTATTTCGCGATCATCTTCAATAGTGAAAGGTAGCAGATTATAATTATTAATGGTTTCCAGATGGTTCCTGTATCTGCTACTTAGTTGGAAGCGAGTGCGAGTCTTCATAATATTGGCAATTGCAGTATAGTCTTTGCCAAATTTCTCGATTAAATAGCATAAGAGTATATCTTCTGCTTCCGTAAAGTTACCTTTTTTAATACCTTGGGGTATTAGATAATACGTATATCTATGATACAGCTGAAGTTTGGAACGTCCGATAAAATGTGTAGCGATGGCCGACCAGGGTATCCTGTTCCCCATGCGTTGCTCTTCAACCAGATTTATTATTTGTTCATCTTCTTCAGGCGAGAACCTCGCTCTTAAAAATTTATCACATAACTTGGTAAAATAGTGAACTATTACCAAAAAGCCAGTTCGGTTGGTTCCGAGTTCATTTGCAATCGCGTCCCAATTTTGAAAATTATATTTTTTTACCAGCAAGTGAATGTTATGATTTTCTTCTTTTGACCAATTCTTCTTGTTAATATCCGGGTGTAAATATATGCGCCAAAATGATTGACATTCAAAAGCCGAATGTCTGTCGTGTAAATCGTTGATCACGGATAACCAATTAATTCCTGATTCTTCATCCATTGGCGGTGCTATGTATTCCGTTTCGTTTTCAATTGCTTTTAGTTGTTTCTTCAATTTTTTAATTTCAGTCCTTAACGTAGATTTCGGAACCGACCCATAAGCTTTTTTTGCAGAATTTAGTTGTTCCTGCAAAAGATGTTTCCTGTAACCACGGTAATTTTTACAAACAGTTTCATAAAGGGAAATTTGATCGTTATGAATCCATCGTCTGCCTTCAATGAAAGATGGGTTTACCAGTTCGTGATTAGCTAGCTTTTTGTAATAATCTGCATTGTGTTTAGGAGTTGTGTGGCTAATGGTTTTTTTAAAATAAGGAAATCCCAATTTACAAATATTTGAAAAATAATGATCATCAGGATGCTTTTTTCTAACTTGATGCTTCTTTGCATTTTTTACACTTAATTTATCGATAATTCCACAACAAAGATCTTCGGCTTGTTTAACTCTCTTGGCGAGTTCCACACAATGCATAGCTTTTAATCGGTTCAGTAATATCAACCTTTTCAGTTGGGAATTTTGGCAGCACTCTAAGATTTTGATTTGATCGGGGCTTAAATTCAACTGAGTTGTGGAAAAATCGTTCAAAACGGAGTTTTCAAAATCACCTTGAATTTGCAAAATTATCTGCCCTAAAGTTTCAGTATCATTTTCTTTTGGAATACTTATGTCATCGTCAATTTCAAACATATCTTCATCAATATCGTCGTTACAAAAGGTATCGTCATCTGGATTTTCTTCGCCGTCACTTCCGATTAGATCATCGTAAAAATAATTATCAAACTCTGATTGAAGTTTATTAAGATCGTAGTCGTAATCTTCCATTATTACTTCGGTATAAGCTATTAATTTAACCTCACTTAATCCTTTATATCCCTTAAACCTTCCTTAGTAATTTTTTTTACTTACACATATTATAAGTAATATCACAATAATTACTACCAACCTAAAATTATGAAATGGATTAATTGAGTTCTGATTTATAATATTCAAAGATTACCTAAATTCAAAGGTATTTTATAGGAAATTGGCACAGATAGACAATCGCCATAATTTCCATGCGCATGCAGATTAAAATTAATATATCATAGAACTTATGTATTTTCAAAATAATGAAGCAAAGTAAAGATTTGGAATTTGGAAACTCAAATAATTTTTTTTAAATAATTTTTCCACTCAAATAATTTTTTCTTTTGTAACAAATTTTTATTGTATCAACGGCTGGACCGGCATCCAGGGGTTGCGCTCAAGTAAAAGATTCATGAAAATTTTTAAAAATTTTCTGGGAAATCTTGAAGTGACTGCACACAAGAATTTCTAATCGGTTAACCCTTCAGCAGCCGTATGCAAATTCATATACCAATAACGGATCCAGCTAAAATTTATGAGGGGGGGGGAGGATAGAATTTCAAAATCTTAATATTCGACAAAATCTTTCAACTAAAGACCAATTACTGGAAATTTTGTTGCCAATGTCTTTATTTTTGTATGTTGAAATCCAATTTTATCAAAGATTTTTATGATTTTTCTTCTAATTATTTACAGATCTCAATTATTTAAACAAATGAAATAAAGTGAAGGAAAACCCTCAACCCAAAATATACTTGTAATGACGAGCAGGCTCAAAAGAACTTTTTGGTTGGTACAATTTTGTATTTTTGCAAAAAAATTTAATGACAAAATTTGAGTTTCTAAAAATGACGAAAAAATTTGACATTTCAACTAATGGAAAGCATTTTATCTTGAAGCGAAATTAAAATTTTTAATATCGGAATTATACGCTAAAGAAATAATTTAATGATACAGTTAACAGTCTAATCTTTTTAATCGGCTTATTATTAGTGGATTATAATGATTTGTAAATACAGTAATCAAGTTGTTCTGGTAGCCTTAAAACGCCTCAAGAATTTCAATTGATACCTCAACGAAATTCAAATTTAATTAATAACATAGGCAGTGTAAATTAAATTATAGAAAATTACGTTTAAATTAATGGTACCATTATTAGTAGCTTTCAATTTTATAAAAAAAAGAGGGTGGGTACTAAATTCAATATCGCTAAAAATAAACGACAATTATAAAAAAAGTAATTTATATTTGAGAACAAAATATTCCAAAAGAGTCTGAGTTTTTTGAATCGCGTGTTGTTGCTAATTGACAGGGTAGTGAATGATGAACCAACCGCCCGCGATTGTTAGCCCACTCATTGTCGACCTTATACCGAATGCATGTCACTAACATACAATGGGTAGATGGGTCGAAATTATATAAAATGCTATACAAACCTTTCTTCCCGCCCTATTATTATGGAGATTCATAAGACTTCGTTCGTCCCCCTCGAGTTCTCTGGCATCCAAAAATTTTCTGGCAAAACGAGTTCCAAATGTGATATCTACGCTGCAACCACCCCATTTCCATCCAGATGGTGTAGTATCTTTGAGCCTTGGGCCTGGGGCACAACCACAAGCCGAAATATTACCCCTTGCACACGCCGCTGTTACCGAATACGAAACACCCGCACTCGAAATTGCATAAGTGAAAGCTGCCTCTCGTGATCCTGAAATTGAAAACGAAACATTCATCAAACACCATTTTAGATTAATAATTACTTACATAGCAGATTAAAAAAATATCGTCCCACTTATTAAATCAGAAAAGTTGATTATGTGTGATTCAACGTGTGGGAGATTAGTGACAGGTTGAGGGATGCTAATGTTGAGGCTGTTAATTATTATCGCGCTTTAATACGCCGCCGATGAAAGGAAATTTGCCTTGATGTTATTTCACTATTTATGACAGCATTCATTTGCCTTCTTACTCTAATAATTACATATTTTAACAGTGAAAACTTGACTAACTTGGAAGCTCGTTTAATACGTATCGACCAACTTTTTCCCACTATTTTTTAATAACCATTACAAAAAAATGGGTGCTGAAATTTCATAATTGATGAAGTGGTGTCAGAAGTGTTTATGATAAATTGATCTCATCATTATTTATGAAAACACTTTAAAAAATTTAAAAGTATAGAACGGTCATTACAACGACGAGTGGTTCAATTCGCAATCATAACCTACAGTTTGACCCCTTCATCGCGAATTATTAACATAAATTACAGAAAAAATTATTTTGTTTACTTTGTAATAAATTTACTATTTTAAGTTTACAAATACTTTTGACTAAGCATTCTTTAGTCTTTAGGGCTAAAAGCCTGGCAGCCTTTGAACGTTAGACTGCAGCTTTTTAAATACTTTTCCGGAATTAAATTTGGTGTTTCTGAGACTATCTTGTCTTTACTGACTCTGACCGGACAAATCACATAAAAACAGAATGGTTAAAATATTCAGCTTAAAAAAAATCTTTTGTTTTACATATTTTTATATTTAATAATAACCGAATAACCGAATAACTTTTGTAGCACACATAGGATCGATGGGGATTTTTAAAACTTTATTTGTAATGGTAAACCCCAGCTCTCCACCAAAATTTGGCTCTCCGGCAATTTTTGTTATTTGAAATGCCCGGACTACTATTATAGTGTCGGATTCAACCAGATATCAGGACAAAATTTTAAAATGAAAATACTGGCTGTATTACAGCCCATATATTGTTTTGTTCCAAAATCCCCATTGATTTTGAACTTGAACTTTTAATCAATTTAGTAAATTAATTATTTTTGTCAAATTTTGTGTAATTATTTTAAATTTTGTAAATATTTTGAATTTTGGAGAAAATCTGGGAAGATCAGGCTTTTTGTTGACGATACGGCCGCCAACGCGATTGGAACAAAAATGCTCTTTTAGGTTTTGATTTATGATTTATATGGGATCTTTTGATTTTTGATTTAAGTATTAAGTGATTATTTGATTTTAACTCTCCCATTTTTAGACATAAATTGGAGATTTTGAATATTTGGATGATTTGATAAAGTACTGGCGGTTAGAGAAATTAAAATTGGAAATTAAAATTTTGATTGTTGGAAAATTATAATTAATTATTTGGTAAAATTTATAAAATTAAATTTGAATGTGAAGACATCGTAAGATAAAGTTTATATTGTCGCAGCCGGGTCGATTTATCTGTTACTTTTACTTTTACTTTTTACTATTAGAAATTATTAAAATAAAATTTTGGATTTGAGATTTTGCTTTTTAAAATTAAATAAAATAAATAAATTTATTATTTCGGTTCACTTCCCAAATTATATGACAATAATCTACACATTCAGCCTATTTTTTAATTTTAACGTGTTCTGTCCGACGATGCCTGTTTGAAGCCGAAACTGGTGACAAATATATAAATTTAAAAAATGAGGCTAGTGCAAAGTATTTTTATATTATTATTAAAAATAGCTTGTCAGATAGTCAGATAGTAAATTTTTTTTAATTAAGTTTCTTTAATTAAGCCGAATTGAACTGCCATTATGGACCTGTGATTTTCGAATTCGAGCGGCTTTAAGGATGTTTTTAAAACGTGGATTAGTCTCGAGATTCCGCCTTTCTAGATCCAGTATTGTTTTTAATCTTTTTGTACATGAAGTTTTGGATGATCCGCAAACTTTAATGTACCTATACATTTTTGTAATTTACGTTCCCAACTATAAAGCGTCGTTCTTAGCCAATTAACGCTACGTAATTATTTAAACCTTAATTAATAAAAAGAGACGGACATTTCTTATTTAAAACTTCGATTTTATCGATGTATTTGATGTAAATTTGTTAATAAAAAAAATTAAAATTCATTTAAAGTCGAATACACCAATGAAAATGAAGTATTAAAGAAGAAATGTCATATTTTTCTATTAATTTACGTAACGCTAATTGGATGAGAACGACGCTTTATAATTTAATTAAAACATTTCTAAAATTCTGGTAAAGGTGATACTGCATACTTTTTCCTAGTTTTCATCCAATTGCATTTTTGCATTTCGCACCTTAGTTAAGTTAAGTGCGCCTTGGTTAACCATGAATTACATTATATTATACTTTTATTGTTGATAAATATTATACTAAGATGTTTTGTTTTGACCTCCTAATTAGCGAATACATTGGAACTCGATTTAAGTGCAACTCGACCGGTGTAGAACTCGATTGGTTGCCATTATATTGCTTCAAAACTCCCATTGGATTTTTATATTTTTGCTTTGCAAATTTTGCAAAACAAAATTTTTTATTTGTAAATATTTTAAAATTCAATCGTTTTCCTGCCAACTTGTTAAGGTGGCAATAACGAGGTGGGAAAACGAGGCAGTGGGGTATTTAGAAAATGCTTTGGGGGGGGGAGCAGATCAAATAATTTTCAGAATCTCGTTAATCCATTCGTGCGCGTCAGTGGTAACCGAATGAATGAGTAAATTAATAAACAAACAAGTAAAAATAATTTAAAGTTATTTAAATTTTAAATCCTCGTGGTAAACATTATTTTTATTAGGGAGGGCTTCGGGGATACAATCCGAGTCATTTTTAGGGGCCCATTGCTTCTTTGCCCACCTCTAAATACGCCACTGAAACGAGTTTTATTTTGAAACTTAAAGTTTACCTTGTTGAAAGTATTAAGAATAAATTTGATAGCAATATGTATGGTTAAATTTAGGTATCTTTAACATTTGATTTTAAATAATTGCAAATTAAATTTTGGATTTGGATTTCAATTTATTAACATTTTTCTTTATTTAATTTAGATAATCTTAATAAAAGTTTCAATTCTCATATTCAGTAATCTGATCCGGGGTTAAGATTAAAAAAAGTTTTCAGTTTTCGAAACCGGGGGGTCTGGGGGGTGTGGAACACCCTCCAGTACACCTAAACAAAATTGTTCCCAGAATCCAGCTTCCTATAAATTTGTCCAAATGTCTTTTGTAACCTAGATCCAATAATGCTCAGTGGAATGACAACTTTAAAACTGGAATCAAAATCTGTTTGCTATTTGGAATATGTTCGGTAAAATGTACACCTATTTGTTATTTTTTAACACACTTACAGGTAAAATTAACAATCGAAAAAAATGGTGTGCAGAAAATTTTATATTAATAGTGGAGTGAGCACCATAAGCTCGCGCGAAAGATCGCGATAAAAGAAGGTAATTAATAATTAATTATATTCGAATTTAATTTTCTAAAAAGTTGGTAAAAATATTGAGATTACAAAAAATACGTCAACAATCAAGCCAAGGTTCTCCTCTTATACTATTCCTCCAGTTGGATAGAATAAGCTGAATTATCATCATTATATTATACTAGCAGGACAGGCATCCTATCTGCTGCAAATACTTTTGGTAAGGAATGACGAAACTGGTAAATCAATTTTTATATTGATAAACCTTAAAATACTACTAAAATAATTAAAGCTTGTTGATTGGTTAATTTTCAACCAATCATGAGGTTTAAATAAGTGAGTCAGGTAGTAGAGGCTCTTAGCTTCATATGTTGTACATCGTAGTTAGCAGTGGTACAAAGTACGAAAATTTTACCATTCTATTTGATTTATAAAGCAATGGCGTATTTAGATGGGCGAAAAGTGGCAATTGCCCCCCCCCTCCAAGAATGACTTGGATTGTACCCTTAATTTAAATAACTTTAAATTATTTTTATTTGTTTATTTATTTATTTACTAGCTGGAAAGCCCGCCTGGAAAACTGCTAAACTTGATGTGCCGTGAGGCAATTAAAATAAATAAGTTTCTCAAATTCTAATTTTCTTTAGGCCAACGTTTTAATTTCCTTCACTTTTGCTCAAAAACAAAAAATTTCCCAGCTTTTTTTGACGAAATTTGTATAATAATTATTCTGTCTTCTGTAGGTATTCTAGAAGAGTGGGAATTTTATTATATGTACGGGAGGGTGTTCACGCCCAGACCACCCGGTTTACACTTTTGACTATAATTTTGACAGTTAACTTTCAAAGTAACGTAAAAATTGGTACTAAACTCTGAGCAGTAAGGCACTTAAATAAATGTTTTTCCAAGCTTTAATATTCTCTAGCCGAAAGTTTAAATTTCCCTCATTTTTGCTTAAAAATTTAAATTTCCCGGTTTTTCCTGGCGAAATTTGTAAAATTATAAATCCCTTCTCCATGTATTCTAAAAGAGTGGATATCCTGCGATATGTACTGGAGGGTGTTCCACACCCCCCAGACCCCCCGGTATTCAATTTTGACTTTATATTTTGTAAGACATTTTTGAATTTGTTTTGTTGCTGAGTGCGCCTATGCCTGGAGTCTGACTGGGGGGGATTTTTGAGTTTGAGTTTTGGTAAACGCAATAAGCTAGTTGGATATCTCAAAAAAGCGTACGCCTCGCCCTCTTCTGGTCAATTATTGTCAGATTCTCACCTAATTTATGCAAAAAATCACCGCCTACCGTAGCTGTCCAACTAGCGTATAGCGCATTTTCGGGACTATGATGTGAACCTTCGTAAGTGTGAAAGTGTTTTTCGTGTCTCGTCGAATTTGAGTAAGTCCTTTAATATTTTTTTGTATTGAAACTTCGTGGGGAGACACCTAATTTTGACGATGTTCTTTTACTCGTTCGATCTGTGTTTTGAGCTGACTGGAAATCTCGTGTTGCTTTCGAATTGCCGAATATTATTTTTGAATAATTTACAATGGTATAATTTAATTTGTAGGAACCATACTATCGAGTATCGCTTGTCGATAGCAATATCATAGCTCGCAAATTTTCAACTTTCGATTATTTTCAAACATTAAATATTATTAACAACGTTTAGTATTTAATTATTTTGGTTTGACAATTAGCGTTTGCTGCTCGTCTTAGTTATGTTTCTCCTAAGGATAATAATTTTGGCGTTTGGTTGCAACTGCCGTTCGGCAGCACACTTCTTGCAGAGATTATTTTTTCGTTTTATTAATATCTTTTTCCGGAACTTACGACTTTCGCTTTCGCAATAATTACAGCTAGATTAACATCTTGGGCATCTACAGTAAATAAAAGCTGGATGATCGTTTCTCAACGTGTAGAGAAAAATTCTGAAGGCCCCATGAGGGGAAGAGGAATTGTTCGTTTTCCGGCCTGGCTTATGGTTGGTGCTGTCAGTTATCGGCTATCACCTTGGGTGGATTTTAATGCTGAACTGACGGGCACAATTCGTGTGGGGGTTCGAAGATTGGGAATTCGGTTGGTCCCCGAGGGGGCGAAGGAATTTTTATATTATTTTTATAATTAACTTTCAAAGTAACACAGAAAGTTACTGTTAAACTCCGTGAGCAGTAAGGTAATTATATAAATATGCTTTGCAAGTTTTAATTTTTTTTAGCCGAAGGTTAAACTTCCCTCATTTTTGCTTAAAAATTCAAATTTCCTGGTTTGGATTAATATTGGACAAATGTTTTTAGTTCTAATCTTAGTTTAATATACTTTTTGGTTGGTAAAAAAAGCAGCAGAAGCGTGCTGGTATTTGATGTATTAGAATTACTTAGTTTGTTAGTTACAACTGACGCGCATGAATGGATTAACGAGATTTAAAAAATCTTTAATCTGCCCTTCCCCCCAAAAAAGCATTTTCTAAATACGCCACTGTCTAAACTTTTATAATAATTATACCGTTGAAATGGTGAAAATAATACTTTATTTGATAAATCTTAAAAATAATCCTTGGAGGAAGTACAGGATTGTTTTCTACTCTTATTCAAATTTCAAATTAATTTGAGGGCAGTTGGTAAGTTTAAACTCTATAATATTTTCTAAATATTTACTGTCATAATGTGGCATTAAAGCTTTCTGACTTACCATTGGCAGAAAGATATTTATCTGTATTTTATCTAGATTCTAGAGTATTGGGTAAAACAGAATATTAATCATTATTTTTTCTTTTTTTTTCTGAATTTTTCAAATTCTCGACAATTAAACTATATTAACATTTTCAAAAATATAAATTATCGTCAGGCACAGATTAACTCGTAAACTTAAACTTCCGCATAAATATATGCAGCTATCTAGCAGATAAGGTACAAAGTTGAGCTTCTGCTATTTGGTGAATTGTGCGCCTTTACCTCTAAATAGCATTATCCGAATTTTTGTATTTAATTTGGGGTGGGATTACACTCTTACACGATTAGTCTGCTCAATTGAAAACGCCACAAGCCGTCACTTAATTTATCGTAGTTTCAAGTGGACAAAACCTTCATTTGATGGTATAGACCCCTCTAAATGAAGCCTAATACCGAGCAATCACATAATATAATATGTTCCGTTAAAATAGTCAAAAAATTCTATAGATATTTTTTAATTATACAGAAAAATACTTGAAATATAATCATGATAATTATTTATCCACAGTTTCTTGATAGTAATTTTTAAAAACCCAGCAACAATTAATACACATCAGACCCCGTGGGTTTTCAATTTAGTGAATATTTTTAAATTTTAATAGATAAACGGGTAATTTAGACACACGTGAAAATAGAAGATAACATTTCAAGCAAAAAGCTCAATTTGTTACGAACTATGATAAAATTGGAGCTTCCGACTTGAAGCTATTAATCACACCCGCCACACGAGATAAGAAGTAATTTGTTATTGAATTTTGCAGGACCGGCTTTATAAATATAAAGAAGCAATTTTTTATATTTTAGATTTCACATCAAACGATAAAGCATAAATCTCGATGTGCTGAACGTGGGATAATAAAGATTTAACAAATGGTACCGCATAAATCTTGGGTTAGTTGGCAAAATTACGAAACTATGCTTGTAAGCACACGTAACACTTATTTACATTACCATTTTCTATCAGGTGGTCGACAAGCTTTCAAAATTTATGGACGAGTCTGCAAGGCAAGTTCGCAAGTGTGATTTTTAAACATTTGTAATTGCAGACTACTATAAGTAGGATCAGATAGCGTATTCGAACGGAATCCTTTTACGTGGTAATCCGCAATTTTTTGAATAAAATTTAATGGCTACGTACGAATGGCCCGTTCGAGCAGTACATTTTATTCAGGCTCATCAATATTACAAATAACCTGTAATTTATAAATTTAATGCGGAAGCTGCAAAACTAGTATGAGTATCACGTTACACATCTTAATTTTTTTGTTTAAATTATACGGCAGTGTCAGTGACCACTGATTAATTCGTGCGTAAATTATATGCGGTTTTTATGGCAGTGACAAAATGTAACATTTGGAGTTAACATAATATTCCGGTTTTCCTCAATAAATTTGCTACCGAATCGACATTTCAATATTGTTCGGTTTTATTAACCCGTTAATTGAGAAAATTCGATCGGTCCAAAAAGCGATGCTAAAGAGCTACTCTCTGATGAGGTCATATTTATCTAAGTTCTCATATTAATTAGCATATCGCATCAATTAGAGAAAAGATAAGACGCAGCAGTGGGCTGAGACGACTGCAACAATTAACAAATAATAAACATGATGGTAATTATGGTTGCGACGACTTCATTAGGACTGTGTACACGTTTTCGAACTTGTACACGCATTCTTATTCTCGTCCACTTGCAATTGAGAAAAACGACTCGACCATGGGTGCATTCCATTACATATCGACTTGGACTGCAGTCATATTTAATAATAACAATAATAAAAAGCCTCTTCGCTTCACGAGCAAGAGTAGTTTATATGGAATGTGTAACAGAACGAGTTAACGTTCCTGCTTCACAAAAGCTCAGGACAAGTGTATAAAATATCAAGCAATATAATAAATAAAGGGACACGGAAACGAATAAATGTTCAAATAATTTCCATTTATATTTTAAAATATTCAATTTTATTTTTCGACTCCACTTATAATTTCTCGAGATATTTTAAGTGGATTATTTTAATGTCTCGTCCTTAGAATTGATCAAGAAATACATAAATAATCAAGTAACTGTTAATGATTTAACGCCTCCTACGGTCCTACGTCTACTGATTGTTCATTAAATAACACAAAAACCACCAATTAATGATGTTCATCTGACACGATTTTTCGTAATTATTTTTAATTATTACCTTACATTGGCCATATCGTTGATTATGTAACCGATTAAGAAACGACCGAAAAATATTTCTAATTACCTTTCGTGACTTTTGTCAATACCGATATTAATGCAAATGAATGATAGGCGGTATTTCTTATTTTTGACATCCACACACGGCATTTCGTTGCAGAAAATTATGAGTCAGGCCTAATTTAAGGACGACCAACAATGACATAAACAATAACTCTAGACTCGAAGGTAACTTTTTTATTTTGTTCTTCAATTGATGAAGATGAGGATTATGATGTGTTTGACCTGTACCAATCTGTGTCATTTTAACCGCAAATACTTCGTTTTGTAAACTGGATCATTGCTCACAACGGCGACTGACGTCTGCATAGTTACCTTTACCGAACCAGTATAAAAAATTTATTACCCAAAACCAATTTAGATTTTATCTTCCTCAAGTGCCTATTCGGATGTTGTTATTTCTCGTACAACATTACACTCAAGGGTGCTAGGGACAGTGATTTGAAACGAAAAACTGGGCAAAGTACCGACTACGGGAAAATTCCGACCCGCCAAGGTCCCTTCTAAAGTAGAAGTGAAACAAAAGACAGTGAGGAGAAACGAAAATGCACTTTTTTTTGGAATTCCGCCCCCCTTTAAATTTCTTACGTTTTTCTAGCCCCGAATAAAGAAAGTTTGCTTATCCCTGCTCTAGACTTATCAATCTATTCGTCTATTACCATTAGCTCCAGCTAAAGCAGTTGGCAAAACACAAATCCAAAAGGGGGGGGGGTGAATCCAAATCAAACTCAAATAAACCATGCATTTTCATTCTAATTGGCATTAGCACTTAACGTAGTTTTAATAATAGTTCTACTGCGATTCACAAAAATTCAGAAGACTCCAGAATTGTGCGTTTTTAATTTAATTTTTTATAAAATATTAAATTTTGAATAAAAAGAATACCTATCTGAACGGCCCCCTCCATATCAAATCAATAACTCATAAAACGCTAAACGAGAAGTCCTGAATTTTGATTTAATTCATATTTTCTTTGATTTAATAGGTAAAGTAAAATAAATAGGAGCGGCTATTAATTACGTAAAGTGATTTTTTGACCCCCCTCTACCCCTGGAGAGATGTCGTAACATTTGTTTTTTTTTAAATTACATGATATTTACCGAAACTCCCCAAATGAGATTGGGTGAGATTCGGCTTGACTCCTTTCACCCCTTCCTCCCCCTAAACTCCCACGTAATTAATGGACGTCCCCTAATAATAACACAGGTCTGCAAATCAAAATTTTTTTTCGACCGCTGATACCATTTCTCCTGATTCTTATGTAAATTAACCTCCTGAATCCGAATATAAACTCCGTTTCCCCCTTAATCAACCGCTAACGAGGGATTCCCCCTCCCCCCTATCTATTTTATTATTTTTTTAACAATGACTTTAGCCTTTATATTTTTTCTGGTAAACTGGAGAGTTAAAAAGTTAATATTTGTAGCAAAAAAGTTGATTTGGAAGAAGATTTGTCTCCTGAAATTGTAAAAGAAAATCATTAAAAATGATCAAATTTTCCGTTTTTATGCTTAATTTTTGCACTTATTTTTGCTGTTTAATTCAGCAAAGAGTAACAGCAATCACATAGAACATGTCAATATGTACATAATATGCAAGTTTTGAGTTTTTACAACCGGGGGGTCTGGGGGGTGTGGAACACCCTCCAGTGTACCTGGAACATATTCCAAATAACAAACAGATTTCGATTCCAGTTTTAAAATTGTTATTCCACTGAGCAATACTGGATCTAGGTTACAAAAAGCATTCGGAAAAATTTATAGGAAGCTAGATTCTGGAACCAATTTGGTTTAGGTGTACTGGATAGTGTTCCACACCCCCCCAGACCCCCCGGTTTCAAAACCTGAAAACTTGTGTATTGTGGTGTTACCAAATCATCCTTTTGAAAATTTTGGATAATTGGGAAAAAATTGAAATTTTTTCTGATAATATTTTAAATTTTAAATTTTAGTTTGATATTTTTTGTGAATGCTGTAAATATGAGATTTTGATTTTGAATTTGTAAATAATTTGTTGCAACTTTGTAAATATTTGTTGTCACTGAAAGAAGTTTTGCGGGTTTCCTGGAGGTTTGTAAATTTGCGTCCCTACTTTGGGATTTATTTGATTTTTGCGATTGTTTTTGAGTAGAATAAAGTTGGAATTATGTGAGTAAGAATTTGCTTTTGATTAATTTTTGTGGAAGTTGTCCAGAGATTGGACAAGTTAAATATTGAGTTTGGAGCCATTAACTGCTAACAGGTGGAAAATTTGGATGATTTGGATTCTGGAATGTAAAGTTACAATTTGGATAAATTTATTATTGTCATTGAAGGGAAAGGTAAATTTGTTTGAACGACACACACATGCATGATAAGCCGCCCTCGCAATCGACGAACCATTTATTGAATGCAGAATTTGTTTGAAAAGTTAATAATTGAATTTAAATTAGAATTTTTTGATATTTTGGACAATTCGGATATAATTGGAATTAGATTAATTATTTTTGGATATTTGGAGAATTTAATTCCACGTCAAAGTAACCGACTCCTGATTGTCCTTTGCTTTATTGACAAATTGAGCTAGTCGAGGTAAATTTTTAGGGATAGAAAAGGAGGCCCGGTAAAATTATTTTTCTTGGACATTCCACTACAGTATATTATGTTGTGTGATTGATCTTGCCTATACTTAATAAGAGACTATCACTTTTTGAGAATAAGTATACATTTGTAGGTTTAGGTAATATGCACTGAGTACCTCAGTATCCAACTGATTGTATAAAATTTATTGCCACTGAAAGAGAGAAAAGCTGCTATGTAATAAAATTAATCACAAATCACCCCCTGACCCTCTGACCCGCGGTTTACAATTTTGACTTTATATTTTTACATTATTTGTATAATTAACTTTCAGAGTACTACAGAAAGTTGCTGCTAAACTCCGTAAGCAGTAAGGTAATTAAATAAATATGCTTTCCAAGTCTTAATTTCTTCTAACCGAAGTTTAAACTTAAAACCACCTCATATTTGCTTAAAAATTTAAATTTCCAGGTTTAGATTGGACAAATATTTTTAGTCCTAATTTTAGTTATATTTTTTGGTTGGTAAAAAAAATTGACTAACTGCTTTTTCTCTCCAAAAAATAACACGTTGTAGCAGGAGCAGCAGAAGCGTGCTGGGATTTTATGTATTAGGATTAGTTGCAACTGACGCGCATGAATGGATTAACGAGATTCTAAAAATCTTTAATCTGTTCCCCCCAAAAGCATTTTCTAAATACGCCACTGTTGGAGGGCATGGAATGCTCTTTAGTATACGTACTCATAATTTGTTGATTCAGTAATTGATTATGGAATATAACCGAATACTATTAATTCCGTGCCCTCAAGTTTTACAAAAACTTTTATATTTTTAGCCATTTTATACATTTTTCACAGACCCTCCGGTGGGTTCTGACGCGACCTAAAAATGTATTTTGTTTTTAAACCAAAAAATTAAGGAGCGAATGATCCATATAATATATGCTCACCAACTTTTTATTTTTCCAACCGGTGGGGAGGGCTATATTTGTATTAAGTTGTATTCCATAATCAAGTTACTGTGGGAGGGTACATTGGAGGGTGTTTTATACCCTCACATCTTCCGGTGTAAATGTTCTGAAAGAGTAAAAGTTCCTTGCTTGATAATACTAATCAAAAACTATGCACATAAACTTTGTCTTGTTCAATCCGGGGGGTCTGGGGGGCATAGAATGCCCTCCAGTGCACTTTAAATTTGTTGACCGGCAGCGATGCCGGCAGCATTTTTTAAATTGGTGGGCACGAATTGGGCCTAATATATTTGGAGTGGGCAGGAGCACACAAAATTTATAAATAAACTCAAAATATACATTATTTGGGTGGACACTCCAATCAACAGGCTCACCCCTAGCGCCGTCACTGTATCAATGTCAACAAAATTGACGATCATAAGGATCTATACATAATCCTGCATTTAATTTATTTAATTACCCAAATACTCAATTTTGTAAAATAATCGATTGCTTATGTAGATATATAAGGTTGGAAATCCTACAGAATATATAATAAAGTGTGTGTGTATTTTAATAGGATTACTTCCTTTTGCTAATCTTAAAACGAAATAACTTGGAATATTCGAGATTAATAACTGTAGCTAAATCTTACAAGGATTACCTTATGCGTGAAAATTGTGTCCGAGTATGAACATAACTACTGGATTGATTCCGTAATAGGAATGGCTATCGGAACCATTTCAAATTGAAACGGTGATTAATATGTCGTTTTTAATCGCTTCTTAGCCGTCAAATATAAAAAATAGATGTATCTATTGAGTGTTTAAAATAAAACATTGTTCAACTTCTTTCTATGTATATTGTTACGGGAAAACACCTTAAGTATCATAAGTTAATACCTTTTTTTTATTTAAAACTATAGATAGAATGATAGATGTAATAGATACTTAGATGTAGATAATGCCAACTAACACATGTCAAATTGTCACATTTCAAGTCAGCATCTAAACGAGCTTTATTTGTATCATTGACAGATCTTGTGGTAGCTGCCTATGTCGAGCGTTGATATCCAGTGACATTTGAATGCCTCCAAAGTCTTTCCTTATTATTACAGTCTTATTCTAATCAGATAACTTACCATAATAGCTATCACTGGCAAAAATATGAGGATTATAACCTATCCTTTAACTGTACCAATTAATTGGTATTAAAATGTATAAAATAATTTTTTCACATTTTCTTAACTGGATCCTTTATGCCCTCGAATGTCTCGTACATTTGTTTAGCTCATTACCAAAGGATTTTAAACGGGTTTATTAATTAACTTGAAAATTGATTTGCAAATATTATTTTTAATTAACCCATTAATAAATTATATATACTGGCAATAAATTAATATGTAAAATTGCGTTAACTGAAACACCTCGTTAGGTAGCATTGGTAATCTATTGTCGCAGTTACTAACATGGGTTCGATGGATACCAGGAGGATTTATGGCATTAATTTTGATTTATTACAAATTGAATTGCTTTTATTGGACGTTTATTAATTTCTACTATTAATTTTCTTTCGTATTTACATGAGGATGGTATTAATAATGAAAATGAAAAATAATTGTAATGAGCTAGAAGCACTTAATTAAGTATAATATTAACACCCACCCAAATACAATGCATCTTCCAAATAATATTCAAATGATGCGATAAATGGTCAGTAGATTATAATAATCGTTGAGATAAAGTCAATTAAAAATTTAGCACGTGGGTTAAATATTTATATAATTCGAATTCTAAAGTAGGCGTTGATACAGCCCGAGGGAGCCTTCATAAAAGCACGAAAGAAGCTTCAATATTTTTATGAATAGATTTGAGATGGGAATATAAAATGTTCTGATTCTGATTTCAAAATGGTAAAGTAATGTTTTGGTGGTGTGTTAGTCGCTGCCTGCTGACCATAGACTTGTTTATGTGCGTTAATACCGTAGTTTATGAGCCGTCCGGATTATACAGGATAACATGATAATCCCGCGCTGTTGGACACCAAATCTATTATATACTCATGCTTTAGTAAATCACCGATATTTAATTTAAAATTTCTAAACCAGATAAACATAGAAACGTTTATTAAATTTTATATTAAGTTGTTGTCGTTCTACCATTAATATTTTTAAATAATTTGTTCATCCTCATGTAAACCAGTGCCGTATTTACCAACGAGATACTGGAAGAAGAAGAGAAAAAGAGTATATTTTTAAATTTCAAATCACATTTGATTTATAGCGGGAGAACACTGCAATATATATTGTTGTGTACTTTTTTTTGTATAATAGTTTGTGAAATTTAGTTTTTAATTTTTAAGATTTGTATTTTTATTTATTTGTTAATTTGGTGTACAAGTAAAGGGAAATTTGAAAAAAATTCCTGAAATCTCAAGAAATACAGAGGGTTTCGCACTCTCAGCATTCGATCAGTTGTTCTTTCTTTCTATCTTTCTTCTTTTTTTTCTTCTTCTGAAATCTAATAAAATAGGATCTGGGTTTTTAGGTCGGTGCTGTTCAATTACACCGCTTTCGCTGTAAAAATTTAAAAAACCCACTGTATACTATTGGTTGTTCAACCTCTTACAAAAAACAAACAATCACTTAATTTCACTTATGGCAAAATGGAAAAAAATTAATTTAATGAAAATGTATGGCTGTTAAGATATTCAATTATGTCATAGCTGGAAGCGTACGATTGAAAATCTTATAGTTTTTGTTAACCTTAAATAGGAAGCAATAAAAGATTTAATGTGCCATAAGCGACATGAAAATTTACGACAGGTAAACTGAGGGCGACAAAAGTATACACTTGTAAATTAATTTGTTTATGTGGGTAATATTTTTTAATTGTTGAAAATAATTGAATATGGTAGCTAATTTATGTACGAATTTACATAGTAAGACTCGAGAGAAGGTACAAACAAGTATTGTAATTGGTTGACCTAATGGCAAAATTATTACTCTGTTGTCGTTATGGGTAGTGTCCATTTTCCCCACCGTTACCTGGACAGTTAATAAGTAATTATGGTTACTTGTACCAAAACAATGCCTGACCATTACTTTGCTTGTTCAGACACAAAAGAATTTACAATGACAATTTCCTAGGAAATCAATGCTTTCATTTTATTATAAATCTAAGTTAACCTTTAAGTACATTCCCGCAACAGACATGATATTAATTACCGATATGTTCTACATATGGTCATGAAGTATGTATTGATATTTATTTATACTTATTGATTTATTGAATCATTACAGACAAGACTTGTAACTGGGTTCGGTCACGCTCACTCAAGCTCAATTTTTGCATTTAGCGCACTGAATAACAAATTGTTTGATTAATTCAGGATAATTAAGATGTGTTAATTGCTATTAGAAACGCGGTTATTTCTTTACTTAGCTATTTCATTTCACAAATAGAAATAAATTAACAGCTCGAAACATTATATACTTATAGTCAATGCGTGTCCCGTATCGATCTATCAGAACAAAATCGTGGATTTTATTGGGATCGAGAAGAGAATTGTAACATACATAATTTCTGTGTACCAGATTTTCATTTACGCAATTTTCTGGGATTTTTTTCATATTTTCCTTCACTTGTACACCAGATGTCCTCTGCGATTCCTCTATGGATTGGGATAAACAATAAGCTGATAAGCAAGTTTGATTTGGCCATTTTAGGCCAGAAGAAACAAGAAAAGGAGGAAGAAATATGCCAAATCACGTGGATTGCTATTTTGCCCCCCCCCCCGAAATGTTCAAAAGCAAAAAAAAAAATTGAAAATAAAATAGGTAAATAGATATATTTTTAAAGTGGGAACAAAAATTGTTTTTTCCCGAAAAAATTTTGGGAAGGGGAACCCCCAAAAATATTTTTTTTATGAGTGCCCCCCCCCCCCTGAAATGAAATCCTGGCTACGGGCCTGCCAAGGAATATGAAACATCCTTTAGAAAGAGTGAAAGATGTTTAGATATTTATTCAATGAAATTAAACTATCAGATTCTCAGAAATGTAATTGGTTCTGAAAGAGTAAATGTTCCTTGTTTAATGAAATTAATCAAAAATTATACGCATAAACTGTTTGATTTTCAAACCGGGGGGTCTGGGGGGCATGGAATGCCCTCCAGTGCACTAGAAATTTGTTAACTCAGTAACTTGATTATGGAATACAACTAAGTGCTTATTTCAATAATGTATTTTTTTAAGTTTATTTATAAATGTTGTGTGCTCTTGCCCACCCCAAATACATTGGGCTCAGTTTGTGCCCACCCATTTCAAAAATGCTGGCGCCGTCGCTGCATTGATACCCGATCGCACCACACTGTTTGAAAACTTAAGTTAAAACTTTTGTGCAATCGGGTATAAATGTTATTATAATAGAAAATCAATAAAGTGTATTAATCTTGTTTCATATCACACGTTTGAAATATGACGGAAGTCAATAATAAATCTTAATTTGTAATAGCATATTATTATGTTAATACAAAACTATACTCAAATAAACATTAATAATGTATTGATTTATGTAGTGAAATTATAGATATCAAAAGCTCCACTCTCACCTCTGCCGATCAAGTTTTATTTGCAATTTTAAATTATCAGATTGGAAATTATAGATTTCCCATCATTCTATTGTATGATAGGTAGGTATTAAATTATTGCAATAACTATTTATATGTCATAATATACTATAATATGGATGTAAGTATAGCTAGATTAGACTTTTAAAAAAGTAATTAACCCAAAATGTATTTCTCTTAAAAATCTTCTTGTAAATGAGCTTATTTTGGTTTTGCATTTTATCAATAAATATTCAAAGAGCAAGATATCCAGTGTTGATATTGTAATACAGGGGAACTCGATTGATGTGCAACTCGATTGGTTGGGAAATCGACTGATGTGCAGGGAGATAGAAAAACAGGGTTTTTACCGGTGAGGAAGTGAGTGAGTGAGTATGTTTGAACTGGAGAAAATAAAATCTGTACCGCAAAATAAATTTTGCAAAACATTTACATAACAAGATCCAAAAGGAATAAAAGCAAAAAATTGTAGTACCATCAACAGTAAAAGTAAACAATACTCTATTCTATTGTATTATTATAATGAACCACAAAAACTTGTCGAGGCATCTTAAGTTATAGATCAGGATGACTAATGACAATTCTTAGAAATATAGTCGTAGTTCGTTTTACAAGCGCCATTACACGGATTTAAACGTTTCGAAATTTATATGTTAAAAAAGTGTAGGTGCTGAACAAGTTGATGATTACCCATCTGAGATATAAATCTGTAGTCGCTACTATCTACTAGTTTAACTCGTTAACACCACCCAAAATGGAGAACGTTTTAAAAAAAGTTGTAGGCGAAATTGTTTAAATTTTCTAATTTTATATACAAAAACATTTGGCCAACTTCGTGCACTGCATATAATAATTAACATGTAGGAGTTCTCATGCTAACCGAATGCAAATGTCATTCCCGCGTTGTAATAAATCTGAAAAACGGTGGGTTTTTGCTGGTAATTCTATACCAAGACTGTACTATCTTACATCAATTTGAATGAAGCATTTGCTCGTTTGTGTCGCAATATATTTTAACAATTAAACTGTAAAATTAAAGTTAACTGCTAGAATTAATGCGTTTTCTCCTTTCGAATAACTACAAAGTAATTGTTCATAATTTTATTAGGTACATCTGTATGAATTATGAATATGTGCAAGAAAATAATAACACAAAACTTTCAAAAACTTTTTCCAAGAAGTTCGATCGATATAACATCCACATAGGAAATACCTAGGTTTCATAGAAAGAGGAATCAATAATATTGTGAAAAACCCAAACGAATGCGATGAAAATCTCTAACGCTGCATATTCGTAGTTTGAAATTTCACAACTACTATGGTTTACTGTTTTCTAAATCAATTTAAATCGGCGATATATGATTTTAGAACAACAGATTATTTTTGAAATTTTCTTCCTTCACGGACTTTTTTGTTAGAAATTTAATTTTCTTCAAAATCCTCAACATAATATAATTTTGACATATTTCTAAATTTTACTAAATTTCATTTATTTTTTTTTAATTTACCTGTAGAGAGATAAACGAGTAGCGATCAAAGCCTTTCACAGCCAAGATCCATTTGCCAGCCCAAATAAACTACGTAGAAAAACACCAACAGACCTACTATCTGCTGGATATACTCTTTTGTAGTTGTAAAACAAGAATGCAGGGATGTAGCAAGTTAGCAACCCTATATGTAACTTTTGTCGCCATAAAGTCCCTCAGAAACAGATTCAGATTCTACTCCATAATTGTACTCTCCACATTCCTTTAGAAATCTCCCCGACATCCATTGGCACTCTAACCTCATACTTGCACCCCCAACCCATTAATTCAGAAATTTGCAATACCCCCTCCCTTGTAAATTGCATCCCCGCTCTTGTCAATAAATCTCATTTCCTGGTAAATATAATAATAACCGCTGTTCTCAATTATAGTTTGGAAACAATGCTATACGAATAATCCAACACTGCGACGATTTAGAGTCAGAAGGGTGTAACTACAAAAACAGCTGTTTTGAGTTACTACCTTACTTCTATAGCAAATTTATTAATCACTTATCAAGTTACTTTGTTAGTTTATTATCTAAACAACTCGTTAGACAGTATTATATTACCTAAAAAATAAATTGATAAATCTTCAATTAACATTACTTGCTTAAAAATGTCGGTTTTTCTTCAATATTTCAAATGAGGTAATTTGTAGTCACATCTTTCTGACTTTAAACCCTCGACTGGCCAATTGGAATTCTCGAACATCACCGAGTCATACGTTTGAAACAAACGAGAACAAAAGAAAGAAAGACTAAGAATTATTCTCTACTCTGTGTGAAGCAACAAAAACAAGGCAAATTAAAAATCTTCAATTCGATTGTTGTAAAGATCATAAAATAATAAAATAATCGATCACTCATAAGCTTCCATTCCTGTCGGAATATGACCACTTCTTAGAAGTCCTCACAATCCATTTCATGAAGTGGATTACTCCTCTGTTGCCACTCTTTGCTATAACTTTGCTATAACAACAAGAAAATATTGAAGAACAGAAGTGGAATCCTTAAAAGAAGCAAAACAGTTAAGGATCTTTGAGAGGAAGGTAAATTAGAGTAATCGTGGGACCAAAAAAAGATTGATAATACAGATCGAAGAATAAGAAAGGACGAAGATATAGAGAAATTGTTAGAAAATAGTCAGGTTTATAAGGTACAGCGAAAGCAATAAGATTGGTGACTGAATTGAAACCAGATTAGGAAAGAAGCAGAAGGAAGGCCAAGGATGAGTTGGTGGGATAACGTAATGAAAGACTTAAAAACTGGAGAGAAAAATGAAAGAATAGAAAAACATGGAGACTGATTGCAAACAGAACAACATCACACGAAAAGTTATAGCAAATAAAATAATAATATAAAAAATAGATAGTTGCGAATAGACAGATAGAAAAAAAATGATAGATAAAAAAATAATAGAAAACAACTCTTCTTCGAAAATTAATGTATTAACAAATAATGTTCCATAATTTAGTGTTTTTGTAATTTTAAGCTTGGCCCTGAAGATGTACCTAGTAACTGGGCGAAACTAGTGGGCTAAAATAGAAATATCTGCGGAAGAATACCTATAATAATTAAAGATCGCTAATCAGCATCTAGTGTTTTGCTGCGTAAGCTTCTCAGTACAAAGAGGAATAGAGTAAATTCCTGCCAGTGGCGGTGCAAGAGTAGCTAGGGCCCGTAAGCAAATATACAAAACAACTTTTTTTTTGTGTGCACTCCTTTTTCAAGAAAATAATTTTAATAATCTTTACGTAAGATGTGACGGGGGGGGGCAAAATCTTACGGGCTCTTATGTGAGAGGGGAGAGGGTCAAAATCGTCCTTACGTGATTAATGGACAGCCCCTAATGTGGTAACAAATAATAATGGTCATAATAATTAATAATTACGATACTAAAATTTTCTATTTTGGGCCAGCTAAAGGTTTGATTCGTCCCACTGTGCGCCACCGCAATGGGCTCGATTCAGGTCCGCTTTTACAATAGTCGGTTAAGTATGAGTATAACTAACTTATAGCAATTAACCAATAAACATCCGTATAACGTTACACCCCGGATAAATAATATTTAACCGACTATTGTAAGAGCAAACCTTAGTGATCTACGTGAGAGTAGGCCCTCCTACCTAAATTCCAGAATCCAGAAGAGTGCACTGGGGGGGAGGGTCTAGAACTTTTCGTCGCGAGCTTTTCGTCGCCGCCGTTTCGCCGCAGCCGTTTCGACGCAAGGATTATTAGACGCAAGACCTATTAACCGCGGCTCTTTTAATCGCAGAACCTATTAACCGCGACATTTTTCGACGCAAGACTTATTAGCCGCGAGAACTAATTTTAATCTAGATAGGTGAATTGAATAAGTCCGATAAGTTGGCATAATATTGACGGTTCTAGGACATTTCGCTACTAGGACATTTTGCTCCTAGGACATTCGCTACCACTTTTACTTTCTTACTAAACTTACATAATTTACTTACATAATTCATTCATTTTACGGTGGATTCATGATTTGCCGTAGTTGCGCCAGGAAAAACGGCCCGGAGCGCCCGGAGGGCCCGGAGCGTAACGTAGCGGAGCTTAACTCGTTTAACTCATTAAAAACATGTCTGAATCCAATCCAACTCGACTGGAAGGATCCACCTCGACTGGGAAGCCCCACCTCGACTAGGTAGCCCACAATATTCCATAAATTATTTATTTAAATTTAGTTACAGCGTAGGAATGATCCGGTATCGAAATGTCCTAGTAGCGAAATATCCTAGTAGCTATGTAAATGTCCGGGAGCGAAATGTCCTGTAGCGAAATGTCAGGTCATCCACGCAAAAGCTGCTAATAGAAATATTATTGATGATTTACGAAGACTTGCACATAACTTTGAAATTTGCAATTAGAACCTTTTAATTTTTTCAAGTTTTTGTTTTTAGTTTTAAATTTCTTAAGTTTTTGTTTTTAAGTTTTTAAATAACAAATTTATTATTAACAAATCTAATATTAATTAATTTTGTAAAGTTGTTTTTAAAATTCTAAATAATAAATTCTTTTTTTTGCAATTTTGCGGCCAATAGTCCTGCGGTGAATTGATTTTGCGGCCAACAGTCTTGCGGAGAAATGATTTTGCGGCCATCAGTCCTGCGGCAAATTGTCCATGCGACCAATAAATTTTGCGTCAAAATAGTTTTGCCACGAACCGGTTGCGGCGAAACGGCTGCGGCGAAACGGCCGCGACGAAACGGTCGCGACGAACTATCCCATTCCCCACTGGGGTGTATGGAATACCCCCCAGACCCCTCGGATTACACCAATTCTTTTGTAACTTAAATAATATGTTTAAAACTCTGGAATCCGAAAAAACTGGTTTCGCTGCTAAGTCCAAAAGTAATTTTATTTTTGCTCATCGGGAGTAAAAGTCTAAACATATTATTAAAGTCACAAAAGAATTGGTGTAATTCGGGGGTCTGGGGGGTATGGAATACCCCCACTGCACTGTTGTGGATTCTGGATTTTAGGTAGGACGGCAGGGAGATATTCCTACGCTCACTGAGGCCACTAAATTGTAAACTCCGACCTGTCACTCCTCAAGCCATCCTGTCTTCAGGATGAACTCGATACAATATTATTTAAAAAGCTCTCTTTTTGGGATTTACTACTCTTTATGGTCCCGGGCCCCTTAAGCATTGCTTACATTCACTTATTTCCAGTATGAGAACCTACGGTTGTATGTCTCTTTATTGTGATAAAAACAATTTTAATTTTTTTAAATATAATTTAATAATTAATTCGATTCAAATGATAAAAAAAAGAAACAAAAACAAAAATAGGATGATAGGATAAATCAAAAGCTTAATCGATTGGCCAACTGCTAATAATTGTAAAGATACTACTAGAAATAAAAACAACAGGGAATACTATAGAATTTACCCGAGAATTTGCTATTATATTACTTGAAACAGTGGAATACCTACAAAGAGAAAAAAACAATCCTCGCAATAATTTTGAAGTAAATATTACATCAATTATAGTAAATTTTATATCAAATTTAGTAAAATATACTTCAGATTTAGTAAAATTTACTTAAAAATTGATGAGAGGCCGATTTAAACTTCAATTGCAGTAAAAATTACTTCAAAACACCCAAACATTTTTTCCGTGTACACAGAGAAAAAAACAATCCTAGCAATAATTTTGAAGTAAATATTACATCAATTATAGTAAATTTTATATCAAATTTAGTAAATTTTATATCAAATTTAGTAAAATTTACTTCAAATTTAATAAAATTCACTTCAAAATTGATCTGAGGCTGATTTGAACTTCAATTAAAGTAAAAATTACTTCAATTTTTCCTCTGTATACACAGAGAGAAAAACAATCCTCGCAATTATTTTGAAGTAAATATTACAACAATTATGGTAAATTTTATATCAAATTTAGTAAAATTTACTTCAAAATTAATGTGAGGCCGATTTGAACTTAAATTGAAGTAAAAATTACTTCAAAACACCAAAAAATGTTTCTCTGTGTAAGAATAATCAGGAATTTATTACAAATACTTGAAAATACTTTGTGAAAATCTTGTAATTTCCTCAGAGTGTCAGTTAGCTTTCTTATATTAGCTCAGTACAAAACGCAGTTCCATGTTACTTGGATTAAATTATTTAAAATATATTTAAATTTTAATTTTTTTGTTCCCCCTTTTCTACTAAGAATATCCCTAAAACATATCATTTCAAATGGAGTTAACACAACATTGATACATTATAAGCGATAGGAGAGGTGTTTGCATCTTTATAAAAAATGCACAAACTTTTAAAACTAAATTCAACTGAAAAATTAGATGAATTTGAAGATAAAGATTTATATTTAAATTATTATTTATTTAAATATTTGAAAACTAAATTTTCATTTAATGTAAATTTAAATTATTTATATTGATTTATTTAAATTTTAATTACATTATGAATTATTTAAATCGCTTGTGCATATTTGTGTGTTAATTATCATGTATTTATTAATTATTTGTGTTAACACCGTTTTTGAGATATTTTTAACTTAAGTGGGTGGAAGGGAGCGAGAAAGCTGCAGAAATGCGAAAATTACCGGAAAATAAATTGTTATCTTTAATTAACAAAGTTTTTTGTTTAGAATTTGTTCAAATCCGGAATTCACCAAGTAGTTCCATTATTATTACTTGAAAGAATACAGGTAGTATAATTTCGTAATATTTTCGGAAAGGATACTTCATATATTATAGAATTTCATCGGTTAAATTGGATATTTTTTATTGGGTTCAATAAATTAATAACGATTTGGACATTTACGAGTAAATAAGTAAGTTTTATTTGTATTTTAGTATAAATTTAGTTAATTTTAGCAAAACATAAATAAAAATTTCAGAATTTCATTGCTTGACCTTTGGCCTCACTAAGTGGGAACACCCGGATTCTCATGAATTGTAACACTTCTTTATTGTACGATTTTGAACTAATTAAAGCCGAATATGATTTGGAAATAAAATTTTCTCTGGAAAACTAAAAGTTTCTAGGTGGTCTGGAAGTGGGAACATTTTTTATGAAAGCAATCGGATAATCGAAATCCTTTCAAGCAGAAAACAAAAAACTTTATTATAAATCCTTGTAAATGTAATTTTTTCGTCTGCGTTTTGATTGATGATGATTTTGAGAAACAACGATCTGAATGTAATGATCCAGGTTAATAAATTATCTTACCAAATGTGCATTAACATTGTTGTTTTCTTAAAATCATTTGATTGATATACTTCCCCATTTTCACGATTACTTTGTATCACCTTTCACAAAGAACAACCAATAATAACGTCAGCGTCTCAGCTTCTTTTAATAAAAAATTTTTACATGGGCCATTTGCGCGAATTTATGGGCGAGTTTATTTCGTTTTGGTAATGAAATGCCTTAAATTTAATTTGATATAACTTAGGCAAATGGTATATTAATGTCACTTTAAGTAAAAATAATCATAATATGTGCTGTGTTTTACATAAACAGAAACGATTTGTCGGTGTATACCACGTCGTGTGGGCGATCCAACAAGTAAAACACCTGTGGATCCAAATTTACACCACAAATATCTGTAGTAGTTTCGGGAGTCAGCTAGAGACTTGTAGACTATAAGATTAATGATTTTCAAAGCACCACTCCTATTTACCATTTATTAATATATCTGAACATTGATACATTATTCATCATGTAAACTTAAGTCAAATTTTTCGTTAATAAAAAAATAGCTAAGTGAATACAAAATCAATTCTCCTTTTGTCCAATCATACCGAAATTCTGGTCACGCGAAATCTAAACAGGGTAAAATAACGGAAGCTGGCTCCGAGGTAAAGTTGACATGTTTTCCAGTGATGGAATATTGAATTAGAACGTGCAAATCGCTTAATATGAAAAACAATCATGGTTTTAATCGGAAATTCAGCGTGAAAGTTCATAGATCGTCGTGTTTGTGCGCACACACGCAGGATAAAAAGCGTTTAATAATGTAAATTAAAAAGTCACACCATATCAATTAATGTGTAATTACAGAACGTGTGTATGTATTTAAGGTTGATTTTATGATGGCATCCAATATAAAAGCTTGACTAATCTATAAAATTCCATGTTTTATGATAATCTCCTTTTCATATGATGATTTCTATGAGAAGATAACAAATTTAAACGACTGTAAATGTTAGATTAAAATTTAAGGCCTGCCTTGTTGGAATGCGATACGCTTTATTTGACACACTTTATATAAAATTTTTGATTAAAAATTAATTAGTTTTCTTCATTTATAAGCATTCTTAAATTGATTAGTAAATTTAAACTAGAAATTTTCGTCTAATTGACATATTTACTGCTGGAGACTTCGATGCTCGGGTAAGACACGAACCCGAATCTGACTTCATTATTATTTGTATTTCTCGAAGCTTCGGCTTATAAAATTTAAATTTTTAATAAATTGATGTTGTTCGCAAGTGTTTTTGGTTTAAATATTCATAAATGGTAGATACAGATTAACTCCGTACCTATTGCCAAATCCGATTAAATTAAAATCAAAATTTACATAATGAGTCAATTAAATCACCAGTAATGTTTAGTATGCACACTTAATTTTGGATCATCACATAATTTATTTTAAAAGGAATCGACTTGTAGACTGTTTAGAATTATTTAGAAAAATAATATCGTAATATTTAATTTTAAATAAATCTCAAGCTACTTCATTCGTCCATTAGCCCATCCATCCGGTAAAGATTTAATATTTAGGTATGCAATAAATAGAAATTAATTTGTTGCTTTTACAACCGACTGTAAAACTAAAATGGTTTTACATTTGCATAACCGAACCGAATTGTTAATATAATAAAAGGTTTTATTAACTAATTTTATAGATAATTGAAAGTCCATTTATTAGATTAAATTACAGTAAAAAATAATTTATTTTTATTACCCTTTTATTGACAGATGAAAAAAAATTACTAAGATATTTAAATTAATTTGTTGTTGATAGGTTTTTTTAAGTTAATTAACAATTTAATGTGTTTTATTATAAATTTATTCTTCTGGTTTTTCTCCTTGCATAATGATAATTGCAAATTTTAATTTTGTTTTTTTCTGCCTTTTGATTGCAGTTTACAAATGCAAAATGCTGATGATGATATAATATTGGAAGAAATTACATACCCACGGTTATAACGTGACCAAAAGAAGTTGGGTTGCTAATACCAGTACAATTCCATCGTTGGTGCCGAAATTGATATCGACATTCGTTGGTAGCGAGGCTAATTCCATCACCTACAGCTACCATCGCATCGGGAGCTGCTTTACACATATCTCTTTGTTTTGTTGTTAGACCAGGAATCCGTCCACAAATAACCTCGGCTCCAAGCGTTAGCACGCCACATACAAGTCTAAAAATAAATATTTCATTTATCATCGGAATTATTCATAATTAAAAGTAATAAAATAAAAGTAATTTTAATTACTGTAATGAAACTATATGACACGGTAAATCGAAATCCATTTGCAAAACAAATTCGATGGTTTTCAATTTATTACCAGTATTAACTAAAAGAAAATTTATAAACAGAATTAAAGCGATAAAAACGAAATACGTAGGAACTACATGATTTTAAATGTTGAATTAAGTTTCCTCTGTGCATTTGCATCAAAGACTAATCCTTATTTTTTTTAAATCTTATATGGAAAGTAGTTTAGTTCAAATAAATTATTATGTGGCAACTTTATATTACAAATGAGATAATGAAGTAAACTTCTTTGCAAAGAGCATCATAGATATCTCATGTCAATTAATGCATTTCTGTGGTTGCTGTCAGCAATCAACCAATAAAATAATTAGTATAGAATTTTATAATGTGAGTTTTATGCTTGAAACATATCTAATGAGCTGATTATTAAAACATTTCTTTATATGGGAAGCACTCTAAATGCACAGACCAGATTTTACTCAAAATTAAAATTAATTCCCATTTTTCCAAAACTAAATTATTACCTAATCGTTTCATTTCGAGAAGTTGAAGAAACTGACACATCTGAAACATATCTGATCAAAAAGAATCTTTTCAAATAAGATCAGACACTCAGTTGCATTTAAACTGGCTAGACTTACTGCAGTGATCAGATTAACGAGCAGATTATAACCGTAATAGTTCATATTTAATAGTTATTGTAAATATTACACTTAAAGTCAAATAAAATTAATTGCATTGAATTTTTGGAATTTTGTGACCACCCCAGTTTATAGAGCCAAGTCATAGAAATGTTATATTATTCTTAATAAGCCATTGCAAGGCATTTCACAGCATTAGTTGGAATAAACTGTGGATTAGTAAGGCACGAAATGGGAATTACGGCTACTGTCAGGGAATTGACGCCACAAATTTCACTTTTTCCTATATACGATTGGTAAGGAGATATTTTTTAGGTACCTACGGTAAAACCTCTAAAGCTCGACATAAACGGGACCTATTTCCTGTTCACTCATGAATGGGTCCACTAAAAGGTTGAAATAAATATCAAAACATGTAAGTGAAGTCTGCAAACATAATATCATTATATGACATTAATAATTTACCCAGCAAACTTGATGATTTAATTTAAAAATACAAATATTTAAATAAACAGCGAAAATTATATTTTATTAAATTTTTTAATTTTGTGATGCATTTTGACTTCACACAGCGAAAATGGCAAAATTATGACTATATAATTACAAAACTATACGAATGGAATGTAAATATTTTATTTTTATTAATTTCGAAATAAATCTCTCTTTCAAATTTAAATTACCCTTTATTTTATTATTATTATTTATTGTTATTTTACTATTATCATGTAAGCATTATAACGAAGGTAATCAATTTGTCTGCCTACGTGCTCAACTTCGAGTTGTGGCGAGATAAGCTCACAACTTGTGAGTCATAAGCTGATGAGCATCTGTCTACCAATAAGAGAAATTCTCAAAATTGTCCAATTTTACAGAGTCGAGCTATAGATGTTCTACTGTATATTTAAAAAACATTTCTTGGATTATTCATTACTTTTCGAGAAAACGGCATTTGAAAATCGAAATTGCGTTTGGTATGCATCAGTGCAAAAAGTGCAGTTAGTACAACCCGTTAGTTATGAAAATCCGCGTAGTCCCGGAGTACTCCGGACTACACTTTTTACTCCAACAAAATACGTAGTGTAGCGAGTGCAGAAACAACTTATAGGTGGAAAAACTTGAGATTAGCAATATCCTACTATATTTATATGTTGGCAACTCCCATATTTACAATTCTTTAAATAATAATCTTTTTGAAAATCAACTGTTTTTTCTACTTTTTATCGATTAATCATAATTATCAATCCTGCACTAAGCTTACTAAAGACTAATGGCGTTTGTTAACAGTTACAGATTGTTGGCTGCACCGGCGCATTAGCGAATTCTAAGTAGCTCTGGTTACACTACCTAAACTGTATACTCGGTGCACCGGATTTTGATAACAAACAGAGCTAATATGTTCAACATGGGCGTACATAAAAATTGCAAGTAACTGGTTTTCTGTTGACGGTACGTGTACTCCGTGTGCGCGCCTCCAAGTCGAGGTTGGACCTTCCTGTCAGTCAAGGTGGATTAAGTTCAGGGATGTATTTAGAGGCACAACCACGGCAAATCACGAATCTACCGTAAAATGAATTAATTAAATTAAATTAATTTGATTTTTCCCACTTATTAATACATGGAATTTTATAATGAAAAATTTTCGATTTTTACGTACTACCTACCCCAGGAAATAAATTTAAAAGTTAAAATTCGTGGAGTCAATTCCTTCAATTCATGAATTTGTAAATATTTTGAATTTTCTGGTTTTCTCTCTGACTGATTGGCGTTGCGACAGCTGGGCGGGGAAACGATGCTTTTGGCATCAAGATAGCCGCAACAGCGATCAAGACATAAATTTGCTTTTGCAGGGCCTATTTTACCATTGGACCCGCATTGGATCCGAAAAGAGAGAATATAAAATTATTAACAGAATAGTTAAAAATAGGCCCTGCCTCTCAATTTTTTTCATATCCACTTCCTTTCCTCTTCTTCTCAAAACTGACATAAATATAGTAATATAGTAATAAGTAGTCAGTTTCATTACCAACCTCTACGCATTTAAGTTCAACTGAAGCAACCACTGTACTAGATTGTAAAACCCATTTAGGTTTAAATTGAGATCAATACTCAAAGTAAGTTCACGTGAACTTAAGTTTAAACCACAATTTAAAAATCGGCCCTCAGTAACTCTTCGGCACTGAAGAACTAATACTATTAGTCTATAAATAAAGAGTAAACCGTACACTGGGGGGTATTCCATACCCCCCAGACCCCCCGGTTTTACAATGGCTGCACTAAAACTCAATCAATATTTAAAGTTATAATAATAAATAAATGCGTTTCTGCCATCAATCGACGATATTCAACTCCCGGGTATGCAAAAATAAAATTACTTACATATAATTACGTTTATCCAATTAAAACAAATGTTTTTAAAAATTGAATATTTATTAAATTAAAGATACAACTGTTCAAGTTAGATGCAAAACAGCAACTGATTTAAAATATAAAAATAAATGCATCGAAAGTTACATTTTGAAAGTGGGGTGTTTAGAACACGTAAACACTTGAGTCGGAGACGACCCTTACATGTAAAACCTTTTTGAAACTTATATATTAATTACTCTAGACTAAACAAATAATTATATTATAAATTACTAGAAGTGTTAAAACCTTTTTAAAACTTATATTAATTACTCTAGATTAAATAAATAATTATATTATAAATTATTAGAAGTGGTCTTTAAAGGTTCGTTAGACATAACTCCTCCCCCCTTAGTAAAGAACGTGTCCGGTGAAGCTTGGACACTGTGACTTTCTGATAATTCAAATTCTTCATTTTTCTTCCCCTTAACTAATGATTTAATTTTATTTCTAAAGAGATATAATAATGCAACAAAAATACATAAAACAATAATAATAGTTGTGATAAAATGTGTAACATGCATTACAGGATGTATTTTGATGTGATGTTCCAAACTTTTTGCTTCTTCTTTTAGATCATCTAAATTGTCCAAATGGTTTAATTGCAAATTTACAATTGCGCTAGCCTGATAATCTTGAATTGCTAATGGATTATTAAAAGTAAAATTATTAAATGTATTTACATAAGTTTGATCGTCTATAATTATTTTACAATTGTTTTCAGATGAAATTAACGCATTGTTTATCACTTCGAGATTATTAATTTTATCATTGCATTCTTCAATTACGCTTAACTTAGTTTTACAAGAAGTTAGAACTTTTCCGTTTTTAAGTTGTCCGTAAAGTTTATAATTATTGTTAGCTAATGCATAAGTACAATTATTGTTATTATGAATAAAAGAGCACTTGTTCACTTGGGGTTTGTCTACACACACGATTGAGTTTTCGATCACTTGACACTTTTCGTCAGTCCATAATTCTTTTCTAACACTTTGCAGATGGTACTTCGATGGCGGAATTAGCACCTTGTTTTGCAAATCGGGAATTGGATAAATTCTTGTGTATTGGTAAATGGATGGATCCAGGATAGGTACATTAAGTATACATGTAATAAAATCTCTTGTTGCAAAAATTTGAAACTTTGAAAATTCTAAAATCTTAAAAATATGAACGGTATCTAATTCGAGTAATTCTGATTTTTTATAAATTAGTTTTAAATGATTTATAATTTCAATTAATTCTTCGTCCGATATTATTTCTAAATTTGTAATTTCCGAAAAGGCTAATGAGATGGTTCTTTCAATACTTTGGAGAATGTTTAGTAATTTTAGACTGATGTAATTGTTGTACTCTATCATTAACTGGGTATCAAGAGAATTACTTATTTTATTTATTGCATTAAATGATGAATTCAAATTATTTTGAATTGTTTCGAGATCTTTCGCGTAACGCATTGTTATGTGATGTGCAAATGAACTATACTCGTTTATTTGTTTAACTATCTTTTCTTGATTATTATATAGTAAATCTAAATTTTTGTTAATATCAATTAAATCTTGATTGTCCGGATTGCCGGTAATGAATTTAATAGCGGTTCCTAAAACGTTAACGAGTCCACGTTTGTTACGATATTTAAATTTCGATAGTTGTTTTTCAATTGATTTGCAATTATCGGTTAGTATGTTAACTAATTGTTGTGTAAGATGATTTGAATTTGATGTTTTTGACTGTAAAATAGTAGTACTGCTTAATAACTTAAAATAACTTAATTCTAGATCGCTTATATTAAAATAAAAATAAAACTTATGATAATGACCGAGGAGCTTTGCTGGACCTAGGTCTTCGGGAAAATATCCGTTCGTGTCAATCTTGTCTACCTGAAGGGCCTGGTTTTGACTGGTCAGTTCCATTATTCTGTAACGGAAATTTCTTTTTAAGTCTTTTTAATTTTCTTACGTGTATGTTTGCTTGTCGTTTTGACTTATCTCGTATTCCAATTATTTTATTTTTTTCAATTGATGTTACATTTACTTTATCATAATACGGGTCCGTTTTTCTGATTCGTTGCCGTGTAAAATATACTGTGGGTTCACTAATTTCAACAGTGGATTCTTTATTTTTATTATGATTTTGCAAATTGTTTTGACCTTTTTCGAGTTGTTTTTGGTATAATTGTTCATAGAATGGCAATAATTCGTCTTTTCTTTTTTCGTTATAAATTTCGTAAACCGTTTTACTTAGGTCTAACTCGTGTGCGTTTAAATTTTCATAAGGGCCATATAATAATGTAAATGGGGTGTAACCAGTGGCGGAATGAATTGATTGATTATAAGTTAATACGGCTGATATCATTAAATGTTGAGGACTTTCATTTGGGTCTTTTTCTTTAATTATTCTGAGTTTTTCTAAAATAGTAGAATGCACTCGTTCTATCGGTGAATTAGAACTACTATTATAATTTGTCGTAAAATGTAATTCAATTTTAAATAATTCGCAAAATTCTTGAAATACTTTGTTTTTGAACTCTTTACCTTCGTCACAAACAATTTTCTTTGGATAGCCATGATGAGAAAAGTAATGGCGTAATTTATTTAATATTGTTATACCGGTGATATCTGTTACAAAATAAGCTTGTGTGTAACGCGAAAATAAATCAATTATAGTTATAAATTTATTACTTTCAAAACTGAATGTATCTATGTGAATAACGTCAAAAGGTCTTTTTGAAAGTAGGGGTCCCGAAAATTGAATCTTGTAAGGATTCCTTTCATATTTACTAGCGAGACAAGTTTCGCATTCATTTATAAATTTATTTATTTTAGTTTTCATATCGGGCCAATAATATTTTAATTTTAAATGATTATAAGTTTCGGTGATGCCGTTATGGTTACTTGAATGATATTGTTCTATTACTTCATCTTGTTGGTTTGAATTTTCTAAATCTTTTGCTAATATATTACTTTTTGTAAATTTTACCTGATTATTGAATAGACTTTGAGTGATTTTTAAAAATTTTGATTCTATTTCGTTATCTTTGAAATAAATTCCATATAAATTTCCAGGATTAACGATTTCCTTTAACATTTGTGAGAGATTTTGTAATTCGTTACCTCTTCTAATAGTGACTGTATAGTTATTTTTCGCAAAAATTCTTTTATGATCTACGTTATATTGATCTCCTAATTGTAAGATTATACGATTCGCAAATTGATTTACCGGTTTATCAGAAATGGGCATAGTAAACACGGGGTTTTCATGTGACGTATGTCTAGTATTATTAGATTCATTATCTTCGTTAGTATTATCGTTAGCGTTAATAATTGATTCGTTATTTTTATCAAGGGCGTTAATTATGTCGTCAAGATCATCTAATGGCAATTCTAAATCGTCACCAACATTTGGTGTCATTGACATCAAATCTAAGTTTTCATCTAAAGTTTCTTTTACGTTAATTTCTATACGCGATAATGCGTCTGCTACCTGATTTTCTTTGCCTTTTCTATATTGAATTTTATAATCGAATTCTTCTAATTTTAATCGCCATTTAACGAGGCGAGAATTTGCATCTTTAATTGAAAATAGCCAGACCAGCGGTTTGTGGTCAGTCTCAATAATAAATTGTTTTCCGTAAACAAATGGCCTAAATTGTTTTGTCGTATCGACAATTGCTAATAATTCGCGTTCGATTGTTGAATAATTTCTTTCGGCACTATTTAAAGTTCTAGAATAAAAAGCAATGGGTTTATTATTTTGGGATAACACACCTCCGATAGCTGTGTTAGAAGCGTCAGTTGTGACGTGAAAGATTTTTTCAAAATCGGGATAAGCTAATATGGGGGCATTTGTTATTAACTCTTTGCATTTCTGAAATGCTTGTAAGTAATCGGGATTACTTGTTTCGATTTTTGCTCCCTTTTTAAGACATTTTGTGAAGGGCTGCACTATTCTAGCAAAATTTTGAATAAATTTTCTATAATATCCTATTAAACCGAGAAATGACCTAATTTCTTTAATTGTCTTTGGAAGAGGATAATTTTGTATAGCTATAACTTTTTGGGGATTAGGTTTTATACCTTCTGGAGTAATTACATGACCAAGAAAGGCAACTTCCTTTCGCAAAAACTCGGATTTATCAAGTTGAACTTTTAGATTGTACTGTCTAATTTTATCAAAAATTAGTTTAAGGTGAACCAAATGTTCGTGGAGAGATTTTGAATAAATTACTATGTCGTCCATATAGACAAAACAAAATTTATGAAGAAATTCGCGAAAAATGTTATCCATTACTCGCTGAAACGTACTAGGGGCATTTTTCAACCCAAATGGCATGCGAACATATTCCCAATGGCCGTTATTTACTGAGAAAGCGGTTTTCTTGATTGAATCAACGTCCATCTCAATTTGATGAAAACCTTGCGCGAGATCTAAGGTGGAAAAGTAATTACATTTTCCTAGATTATCCAGAATTTCATCAATTCTAGGAATGGGATATTTTTCTTCAATTGTTTTTTCATTTAGCTTACGGTAGTCTATCACAAGGCGGAATTTCTTTTTTCCACTAGCGTCAATTTTCTTTGGTACAATCCAAACTGGCGAGCTATACGGTGAAATACTGGGTTTTATGATTTTATCGTCTAATAGTTTTTTTATTTGATTTTGAATTTCTGTTTTTAAATGATAAGGATATCTAAATGATTTACAAAAAACTGGTTCATTATCTACTGTTCTAATTTTATGCTTTACTGCATTAGTGAATGTTAAATCGTGATTTTCGTTGTAAAAAATATCTTTGTATTTTCTACATAAACTTAAAATTTCTGCTTTTTCTTCCGGGTTAAGATGTTCCGTACGAATAACATTTTGAATATTTAGATTAGAAAAATGATTTTTTGGTTTCTTAATTTCTACATTTGTTATTGGTTCTACTTTTACTTGTTGTTTAAAATTAATGTCTATTTTACGTACTTCTTCTATGGGTACTTCGCAAAAACCGTTCTTTGCAAAGGCAATTGATTCGGGGATACAAAATTGTTTAAAATTAATTTCAGGTATAAGGACTTCGCCTTCATCAATATTCACGGGAATTTTTATATGAGTTTTAACTCTTTGCTTAAATGGCTTAAAATTTTTTTGGTTTAATTCCAGAAAAAAAGGAATTTTATAATTTCCTATCTCTAACGTTCTATTGTTATAATTTATATTTGCACCTAATTTACATAAATCTTCGCTTCCTAATAAAGCGTCAAATCGATCATGCCAATTGATTACATGAAAATCAATTGCATTATTTATACCGAATTCTTTCAAAATAGGGAAAGATACATTTTCGTCATTAGCGACCGTTTGATTCATGCTCTTAATTAAAAACTGTTTTTTAAATATAAAATTTTTAAAATTATCATGTGCAATATTTGAATTCATTATTGAGTTTGAAGCTCCACTGTCCAGGAGAATTTTTAAATTTAAATTAGGAATAGTGATAAATGGTAATTTGGGTTTGCTAGCTAATATATTTAAATCTATGTTGATTGTTCCGAGGCTGGTATTGGAAAATTTTCAATTGGTTCATTCATATTTTCAAAATATTCTTGATTTTCTAATTGCATTTGATCTGGTTCTTCTATATTATACAATTCCTCCGATATAAAATTATTTGGACCGGATTTTTGAAAATGATTATTATGAGACGCGTTTGGTCGATTACGAGAAGGGTTAAATGTATTTCTTGTTGATATCGACATTGGTGTAGGTTTTGATTCGGGTTTTCTTCCGAATACTTGCGAATTTGTAAAAATTTTATTTTGAACTGGTCTAGTTTGGTAAACTGGACCATGCGGAAATTCATTTTGACTATAATTATTATGATTATTGTTATTGTAATTATTATTATTGTTAAATCTACTAGTATATCCTTGATTTTGATTAAAAGTTCGATAATTTGAAAATTGATTATTAGATTGAGGCGTAAACGAGTTAAACCGTGGATTATATGATTTTTGATTAATATTTTTGTGCGTATTATTATGCTTTGGAGCTTTGTTTCGCATGAAATTTAAAAATTCGACTTGTTGTTTATAATTATCATAATTTCTCAATTGCAGCATGCAATCTTCGATTGAATTTACAATTTGATTTGAAATGTGAGTACGATATGGTTCTAACAAGCCTGCCTTAAAAGTATCTAACGCGCTTTTATTATGCAAACTAATTTTATATAATTTAAGACCTTCATCTTGTTCCCTAATTGTAACGTGTTCTAATAATAATTGCAATTTATTTTTAATTCTTTCATAATAAGAATCGTATGTTTCGTTTAATAATTGATAACATGTATTAAGATCAGTTAATAATAAGGTTTCATTTCTTTGATCTCCAAAACGATTCAAAAGTGATATTTTTAATTTTTCCCAGGTGGAACAATCCGATGTTACTAAAGTGTCTCTGGCAACACCAGTTAACTTCGAGCAACAAGTTTCAAAAAGTAAACTATTTAATGAACTAGCTTCAATTGGACTTTTATAAGCCCTAATAAATTTTTCACATTGAAGAATAAAATATGATAGATTTTTGCTACCTCCTTCATATTGAGGAATGGTCTCTTTAGCCAATTTAATTTCTGCAAAATTAACAGACATTTCGAATGGATTAATTTTGTTTAATTGACTAAAAATTATTTCGCTAATTTCTAATTGTAAATCTGAATTATTCGAATTATTTTCCGCGATTTTAATAGGTGATCTATCGCGAATTAAACTCATAGAGATTTTAATACAGTATAACAAAATTTAAGGTAAAGGAAAATAATAAGCGGTACTTACAAAACTAAGGTTGCCAATAACATGTTGAATATGTCTAGCGGGTGAATTGCTGGTGGTGTAGTTTCCGGGTTGCACTGCGGGTGAAGTCCGTCTGCGGTAGAAGTCTCTCTGTAGCAGGTACCAGTGGATCTTGCACCAATATGCACAATTTGGAACGTTGCACTTATAATTTACCCAATTATGATTTAAAAATCGCCAATTCTTCGATAGAATTGTTTGGGTATCCTACCGACTGCGCCAATTACGTTTATCCAATTAAAACAAATGTTTTTAAAAATTGAATATTTATTAAATTAAAGATACAACTGTTCAAGTTAGATGCAAAACAGCAACTGATTTAAAATATAAAAATAAATGCATCGAAAGTTACATTTTGAAAGTGGGGTGTTTAGAACACGTAAACACTTGAGTCGGAGACGACCCTTACATGTAAAACCTTTTTGAAACTTATATATTAATTACTCTAGACTAAACAAATAATTATATTATAAATTACTAGAAGTGTTAAAACCTTTTTAAAACTTATATTAATTACTCTAGATTAAATAAATAATTATATTATAAATTATTAGAAGTGGTCTTTAAAGGTTCGTTAGACATAACTATATGCACCCAGCAGTAGATCTATCGCTTTCGATGCCCAAAACTTGAACCATATTGTGGGGACCTCGAAGTTTGAGTGGCACAAAACAATAAGGATAAACCGAGGGGTCTGGGGGGTACGGAATACCCTCCAGTGCACGCTTTTATTTTTACAGGGCCTATTTTACGCTTAAACGCATTAAGAAAACATAAAATCGTGAAATAAAAATCAAATTCTGATAAAATAACCCAAAAATTGGGTAATAAATTTACTTTTATCCAATAAATCGAATAAATTGGTTTTAGAAACTGTCCCAAATTCAGCATTTCATTGTGTATACGAGTACATATTTGATCCACAAAGATTGGATCATTTTGAATGGAAATATTGGATTATCGGTAATGGATTTGGATTGATCAATCGCAGTTTTAGAAAATTATTAGATTTACAAAATATGGAAATATTAATTGTAAAAAAAATTTATATTATTTAAATTACTAAATTATTGGTATCGCAGAAATAAATTCAATAAATTCGTAGGTGAGCGAATTATCTCATTGAATTTACTTTCCCGTAACAAATTTTAACCTGTTATAAGCCTGTAAAACAGCTGCTACAAGTACTGGAACCTGTGTAATTTTACCTGATTGGGTACTTGACAGGCATTTTTTAGGCCGAAAATGTTACTCGAGCCATTTACATTGGAAATTTATTTAACATTAAAACAAAATTAATTTGTATTATTTTTTAAAAATAAATGGAATTAGATTTTAAATTTTTTCCCGTTGCTAATACTGTTTGTATTGAATTTGAAGAAAATTGTCTTTAAAGTTTGAACAATTATTTGGAATTTTTTGATGGGATTTGAATTGATTGCTGATGATTTGGGAAATTTGGGAAATTAGAAATTGGAAATAATATTGCAATTGATTTAATTTAAAATCGAAGGTAAGGTAAAATTTGGTTTCGTAAGGTGCAACGTGTGGCCAGGTGGGCCCACACAAAATTTGAATTTGATTTTTTTTTTAAGCTGGAAAATTACATTTCCGATGTATATAAAATAATAGTTCTACATATTAAATTCGCGACACGAATAATTGGCATCCAAAGTGGGGTTTTGAATTTGATTTGTAAAAATTAAATTACAAAATTGAAAAATTAATAAAATTAACTACTATATCGATATTTTAGAAAATCCAAAATTGCACACATACTATTTAGCAATAAAATGTTTTTTAAGTTATCGTTATTATTAAATTTTTCATCAACTAACCAAAGCTGGGTCAGTTATTCATAGCAGTTCTGAACACCCTTTTACTATCTTTGTGTTTTTCTTAAGAAATACAGAATCAGATTCATTGTGACATCAATGAATTTATTAAACCAAATACGTGAGGATTTGAGATTTTGCGTGTATAACCAAAAAGCAAAATAATTTTTAGAGGCTATGGAAATTAATAAATTAAAATATTCACCCTTTTTTTTAAACAATATTTTAAACAGACTTCTGAAATTAACTCAAGTTATTCAGAAAACTTATCAGATTAACGTGAATTCCAAACCACGGCAAAAAACTAAAACTATTTCATTGGAAGCTAATTTGTTGGCTTTTTTTTGCACAATTTTTATAGCTTTCATCCCAAGTGCCTCTCATAATTCTTTAGCTCCTTTAATTTAAAATTTCTTAGGGTTAAGCAATCTTAATGAAAAAATAGTGCATTCGTGTTCGAATAGATGCTTTGTCTTATACATACTTGAAAAGCTTTTTACCTGGATGCTGCAATTTGATGATTTTAAAACATATATCACCATTGAGAACACACCGGGAGCTAACAAGCTGCTAACCCCATGCACTGTACCTCTGTGGTTGTGGTTCAAAAAGATAAATTTATTACATTTCAATTCGCAAATCGCGTCATCACCTTTGGTTACTACTTCAGTTCAAGCTCAAATGGCTAATTTTAGATTTAGCTTGGTAGCTAAATCGCATGCAGGTGAAAAATAGGAAAAGTTTTGTTTAAAGATTTGAAAAATTTTGAAGAAATAATAAAATATCGATAACGGAAAATCGCTAGAATATAAGATCAAAATAAGTTGTCGGTTTAAAAATTAAGTATATACTTTACAATAAACAAAATGAAGCCGTCAACGGCACAGCGTGATACAAATCTTGTACAAACAAGAAGAAATTACGTCTCTTTATTACATATTTAGGTTTCCGATTTTCACTTTAAATTGATTCAATTAATTTTTCATTGGCATATTAAGATGTAAGCTGTTCTACTCGTATATGTCATTATTACAACACCTACACGGTGAATACTTCTCACATTTGAAAAAATTACATGTCGCCGTATAAATTTTCAGAACCGTAATAGGCTTTGTTCTACAAAAAATAAACGAAAATGATATTTTAGTATATCGCTTGCTACGACCCTGTAGCGTAAATAAATCGCAACTTTTACGACTAAGATTTTTAAACGGATTCCCAATTAATTGTGTTTTTTTTATTGATTCAGTGGGCAGATTCAATAATTAATATCCTAGGTATTTTATGTAGCTAATTAAGTATATTTTATATTTAAATGAGCAGCGAAATAATTAATATAAGTAGGATTTATTTCATATGTGGTCAATACAAACAGTGTGGGTTGAGTTTTCAATGAAATATTAAATTCGCTATTGTAAATTAACAGTTCTAATTTTACTTGATTTTCTTGATTTACTGCCCGTATACATTTCACACGCGTTGTTTTCCTAACAAATTTCTGTATTTCTGTAACCCGATGTGATTGTAAATCAAAAAAATTTTACTTACATATACTTAGTTGAATAAACTACTCGATAAATTATATTTAGAAAAAAAACTATGTGCCATATTGAAATATTGCAGGATGGTGTTAAAATTTTGGATGTGACACAAAAAAGCAACCGAAGAAATCGATTTCCATATATTTCGAATAAAATTTAATAATAAATTAGAAACAAAAAATGAATTAATAAATATTAATTTTCATTAATAAAATCGAAAAATTTATTTATATTTTATGCTTAACGTTCTCGGGCGCCAAACGCATTTGGAACTACCGTAAATAAGAACCTGCGTTAAAACTTATTGCGTAAGCCACGTATTAACTTAATTATCTCGAAGTACGTTTAATTAACTTTTACTAATTTGTAGCAGCAGTTAACTCAAGTTTATGTCTTATTCCTTCTCGTTTAAATTAACAGTAATAACTTTTGAGTTACTCAAAAAGTTTAAAAATATTCTTGTCGCCTGAAGGTGTGCGTTCTTCAGCGACCGTTTCGAAACATGCAATACATACATCTAGAGAAAACAAGTCAACGTCATAATATAATACAACAACTCCTATGTTCGCTTATAATTATCCTCATTATCTTACGGAACATCTTAAAATTTAAACATGGATTGAACATGCGAGGAATGCTTTTTAATATTGATCACTTCAACAAGACGTAAATTTGTGTTGGCACATTAAAACGAAATAAGTCATTAATCTATGGCTAACAAGCCACTCTTGAAAGTTATCAATATTTGCTAAACAAACTCCAATTCTGACAAGAATCCGAAGGTATTAATTGATTGACCTCACAACGCAATAAAGAATAAAATCACAATTGCTTTCAGCAATATAAGGAAAATAATCATTAAGGTTGTCAATTAACAATCTCCAGGTTACATTTTCTCCTTGCACAAAAATTCCTGACACTAATAGCAACAAAATAGAAATAAATGTTAAAATATATAGTTTTAGCAAAATTACTACTTTACGTAAGACAAAATGAAACGCAAATAAAATATAAAGAAACATTTGCTTGTTAACGAGCTAGACTTTCCCACAATTTTAACGATTCACTAACAAGGGCTGGCTATTCTTGAGATAAACAATAGCATGAGAGACAAGAAAAAGAAGCTGGGTCGCTCATCGTACACATTCCACAATTACGTGAGCCCACTGTCAAATACGGTCATCATTTTTATTGCTTCGTTTTATCAATTTTGATAACAATGGCGTATATTAAGTGCATCCCGTTGTTTTACACCCCCGAAATAAATTAAACCAACCACTAATTAATTCTTGCCTCGAAATTGCTTTTAGGAAAAAAATAACCAAAAGCCATTTGCTGATCCATTTATCGACACTTATATTGATAACGAAATAAAATATGGTCATCAGAAGGCCCAAATCAGAAATCGTTTTATTCGTAATATGTATAGGGAGTTTTTGTTACAAACGTCAAAAACTGGGACATCTATGTTAGCAATGTAATAATTTGAATATTTCTCGAGAAAACCCTCAACTTACATCATATTTTAAATTTAATTTTTTGTTATTTATATCTTTGGCAGTTATTTTAATAACTTGTTTTCGTGTTTTCTCTCACGAGAACTTTTTCAAATTCTATTTATGTCTTGTATCAATAACAGCTTAAGACCTAATACCTGCGGGCAAGTTTTTTAGGGTCTTTTTGAGACTTACCTGTTTCAGAAGCCATAAATCACTCGTTTTTTATTTTAATATAATTTTTGTTAATAAGCGTTAATGTATTAAAGGAGATGATAGTATACAATAAGCTCATTAACTTATGTAAATTTTTTAAAGAAGTGATTAAGTTGGCTCAGGTGATTTTTGCTTGTTCGTTTGGGCGATTAAGAGAATTACGAGCACTGGCGTTCTTGTAGGCGTTTTGGTATCCGATTAGAAATTGAAAAGGTTTAATGTGTCTATATAGTTAAACTCGAGCGCCACTAACATTAAATATAGCATCACCATATATTTCGAATTTCAATGGAGTTATCAGTTGTGACTTCATTCCATTTGAACTACCATAAATCATAGAAACTAATCGGGTGTCATGGTGTCACTGATGTCAACAGGTCTATTGTCTCAAATAATGTACAAGCTGTTCTCAAGAATTATTATAAATTGAGTTGACTTCTAACCGGACACTGAAAATATTAATACGAAAACCTACAAAAATAAAAGGGATAATACTTTTTAGGGAATTATCTACTTAACAAGATAATCGGATTACACACAGATGAAATAGTATGTAGGAACAAGAATGACAACCAGAGTGGAAAAAGAACGATTAGAAGAATAACGAGGAATAATAAGGAAGAATAGTGAAGAATAACTAAGAATAACAAGAATCGGCAATAATTTGGAAATAGAAGAAGAACGATCTAACATATATATTGCTATGACCAGGGCTGGATAAACCATGGGTGCAATGGAGCCGCCGCATCCAGCGCTAAAGTTCAGAAGGCGTCAAAATTGTGCGTTTTTTATTTAATGTTCTATAAAAATCAATGACCAGGTAACTTCATTTTCGGGTAATTTGGTCCCCGGCAAATTAGACCCCGATATTTTCATCCCCAATTTATTTATATTACTTATTTCACTGCATTTTTGTAACTAATTATTTAAAATACATTTATATTTAAGTAATTTATTAAATTACACTATTTTACAAAATTGATCTTCTATAATTATGTTTGTAATTTGGTGATAGTTATATTGTCCGTAAAAAAAGATAACCGCGCGAAGATATGCATCGGTTATGTATAAGTTATAGTGTTTTTTATTCTTTATAAGAGTATATTCGGGTTATTCAGTTATCAACGTTTCGAGATATTTAGCATCGAGATAATTATTAAAGGATGCACCGAAGGGCGTTCCACGCCCCCCAGACCTCCCGGATTTACACCTTCAGTTTATGATATTAAGGAGCATCCTTCAAAAAGGCACAATATGTTCCAATACTAGGAACTCTTAAAAAATGAGAAATTCGGGAATAATCTTAGATTGCACTGGAGGGCATCCCATGCCCCACATTTTTAAAATACCCCAGTTCTTCATTTTAAATGCTAAAATGTTTTTAGTACCCCAGCGTATGTTATAGTAATGGAAACTTTTAAAAACGCAAAACATATAGGAGTAATCCGGGGGGTCTGGGGGGCATGGAATGCCCTCCAGTGCACCATTTGCTCTTTCTTCACGGGCTATTCAGTTATCAACGAGTTGGTATAGAAAGTTTTCAAGTTTTCGTTAAAACCAAACGTTTGCCTTTTTTTGATATTTTATTTTGTGAATTATCAGTTTACCGCGGTTTTACGATAAAATAATTCAGAATTAAACTCAAACAACATGAATTGTACTTTGTACGTAATTGAGCCGCCATGTTCTTGATATTTGGTAGCGTCATGACCGTTAGTGGCGCTCATGACGTCATGAGCTCCACCAACGGTCAGGTAAATCGCTAATACTCTATACAATATAATATTTAGTATTAAAGCCATTTACCTAATCTACACCCGATGTTGAAATAGCTTGATCCGGCACTGGCAATGACTTAGGGGCTGTCAGAAATTGCAACTTTTAATTTTATTTATTTTTAATTTTTAATCAATTTGATTTAAACTAGACAAATTTGTCTTCATAATTGAATGCTTGATAATGCTGAATATGCCAATCAGAAAAGGTTGCTATGTGAAGTTATCTGGAAACTTCATGGAAAAGTAAGATGATGTTTCGAATTATATAGTTAATACCAACAACTTGCAGTTTGATCTAGCGGGTATATCTTTAATTGAACGTCGGAATCTTTGAACATCGGAAATGTTCAGAAAATGTCTTGACAATTAGATGTTTAAGCATGCACCGCACGTGGGCGCGTGCTGCAAGGGACAAATTCATTATTACTGAATTAATACAAAAAATAAAATTGACACAAATGATTATTTTTACACCTAATTTTCTAATATTTGGTATTAATGATTGCTTGCATCAACATAGGTAGGTATAGTGCTGATAGAGATCGGATTTTTTGCTTTTGCATGTTCTTTAATATTGATATGCCAATAGATTCGTTTTGAAATCTGGACAAATTAGGTAAAAACGAATCTAAAAAACTGCTTGTCGAAATGCATATTTTGCATATTTTCAACATTTGGTGCATATTTGAGCAAGTAATGCATATTTGTACATATTTGAGCAACTTTTTGTGTTTTTTGAAGAATTTTAAGAGAAAAAATAGAAAATTATTGTTAAATTTTCCAATTCAAGCAATTATTTTATTTAATTTTAAGCAATTTAATTTTTATATATTAATAAGATAATTTTTACAATTTTTTAAATAAATGACAAAGTAAATAATTTTTTAAATAAAAAATTAAATTGCTTGAAATTAAATAAAACAATTGCTTTAATTGGCAAAATTTAATAATGACTTTTTATTTTCTCTATTAAAATTCTTTAAAAAACCCCCAATGTGGCTCAAATATGCATTATATGCTCAAATATGCACAAATATTGAAAATATGCTAAATTTTGCAAATTTTACCTAATTCCTCCAGATTTTTTATTAAAATTATTACATTTTATAAATCTAGGTAGTACTTATTGAAAATTTGAATTAAAAAAATTAAAAAATTTGAAAATGAGTTATTTTTTAGTTTGCATATCAATGCATATTTTATCTATTTTTATCAACTTTAGTGCATATTTTAAAGAAATTCAGTGCATATAATGTATGCGCATAATTTCAAGTATTTTGGTGCATATAAATCGGAGTTCTAGTGCTGGTCATGATGGTCTTGTTAGTTAACAATATTGATAATTTGACGTGTAAATGGCATTTGATAGCCTCATATGATTGAATGATAGCTTAGCAAGATTGACAAAACTTGAAGAAATTGACAAGTAAAAGTAGTAATTTTGTTATTCAAAATAACATTGCTGGTTAGCAATTGACAACCAGCAATTCCGGAACTTTTCTTTTAAATCAAAAATTGATAACCGGAAGGGGACGAAATTTGATTATTTCTACCTATATACATATTTGTATAAAAATCGCATCTAGTGAGCGTGCGGGTTTAAATTTTGATATCCAGGTGTAAGCATAAAGCTACACCAGTAATTTAATCAAGACGAGAAGATATAAATTATTATTGTGTAAATTAATACGCGGGTTACGCAATAAGTTACAAGATACGACCATATTTTATTGTATTCGCGTTTCCAAAATGAAAGTAAAGCCCGGAGCTACATTAAATTTATCGCTTAGAAGATTTATGTGATTAAAGTATGAAAAACTTAAGAATCTACACGATATTTTAAGCTATTAAGGTACAAAACAAATCCAAAGTTTTTTAAATAATTTATTATATGTGCAAACGAAAAAAAAATGAAGACAAAATCGCGTTTACAAGTGAAGACACGAAAGTTTGAACTGTCCATATATAAAAATGCACCTCTGACAGTTAGTTATCCGGGTGGTCCATCTCGTATCCAGTTCATCCACCCTCTTTGTGTTCCTTTTCTCTTGCCTCCGGACTTTAATCGGACCCTAATTATAATTGCCAAAGATAAATCAAAAATCAACAAGATTGTAATTGAGCCGTCATTGTATACGATTTGCTATGTAAATCTTTTCGATTTGGTACTCATCACTTATTTATTAACGCGACCAATTTACATATTTAAATAATATACCAAAATAGTGGCCAACTAACTTCAACATAAATTGTGTCATGCATTTTTCTTAAACAATAATTTGACGACCTGTTCGATTGCTATCCTACACGAAAAAGGATGCAATTTTTTTGTTTTAAAAAACCATGCAAGGTAAGATTATCTTAATGAAATCTACGTCGAGATCGTCATAAAATAAAGTTCACCTTCAAGGCTCTTCTCCTTATGTTGTATTATGTTGAACAATTAAGAATTCTGCCAAACTAACAGAAACTTGATTATTGTTTAACTAAAATGTTTTGAGTTAAATTAGTAACTCATAAATAAGCAGGGTGGCCAAGATAGCATTTTTAACAACATTATAAATTAGTGAAAAATAAATAACTCCGACTGATTTAGCCCGAATTTATTACGAATTTCTTGTCATCAATTATGCTCAAATTACTAAGATTAATTCCCACATATTCAATTTAAGGAATCATCCCGCTCAGAACTATGACCTACGAAATTTATGTGCAAATGGCATCAGGATTTAATTATGTCACTTGCCTTTGACATCGGTACTTAATCTAGATTCCGGATTAATAACCTACTTTACGACCTTGTTGTTTAATATACTATTAGCTTTCATATAAACATAAACTTTGTAAGTGACTTTAATTTTACGACAAAATAGTTCGATCTCGCAAAATAAAACCCCTAACTTACATAAATGTCAATTTATGTCGAATGTTTTTGTTAAACATATAAAAAATGCATCATTAAAGTTAGGTAAATTTTATGTCATGTTTTCAACTTTGTACGCAATCTGATAAGCATTCACTTACAAACAATTTGCTTCTTTTGATGACAAATCGTAAAACTTAAAAAATCTTGTACCTTTTTTTAAACAGGACGGACAGTCTGGTATTTAGTGCATTAAAAATTCAGTTTCATACTGAAAAGCCTCCCAGCTCAACTCCCTAGCATTTACACAAAAGTAAAATGTATATAAAAAATTAACTTAACCGCTCTCCCAAAAATACAACATTTCACATCTCCAACAGGCCAAAATCGGTCTCATAATATAAAACTCTTTTTGTTTTAATAAATCATGAAATAATTAAAAATAATGATTGGCAGATAAGATAGATGATTTTTTATTGCCTATTTAGCTGAATATCCTGTATAGTTAAAAAATCAGTCGGTTTCGTATTTTTTGAACAATAATGTTACCAAGCTTGTAATAAAGAAGAACTTCTTTTGAAGATGAAAAAAGAACAAGAATCGTTTATCCATAAACGTTGGTACATGGAAACCCACAATTTAAAGATCAGTGTTAACACTTGACAAGTTGTAAGTAGGTCGACAATGGAAATTTTGAGTTTAATCCCAGTTATTGTATCCGAAAAACCTTCTAGAAAATCACAATAAACACCTACGACAAGAACCACAAACAACGTAAGCTTTATGTTTATGCGATTTTGGATTTTATAAACGTTTTCTTCATTTACGTATTCGAATTTTGTTTCAATTCGTTTTATGCATCAAAATATCAACTTGAATACAGATTTATGCTAATTTTATAAATCGATACAAGACATTTTTATGCAAATAATTTTATACAATAAAAATAAAACGTTATCGTAAAATTGAATCTCATATTTTTAGATTTAAAAATTTTCATTTTTATTACGTTCGATATAGTAAACAACAAACTTAATGTACGTGCCAAAAGTTGAAGAGCTTTTTAATGGCTCGAAACCCAAACCTAGCAATTAATGGGCTGAATGCTAAGGTGGTCATCTATGACCACTAATAATTAGGTTATTTTGCAGCCGAAAAGATCACATTTACAACCAAGGCAGGAAAACGACTAAATTTCAGGATTTAAAAGGAGCAAGGTTAACACCCAAGCACCCGACTAAAATGTATTATTCAAGTGCTAATGGAACTACGAGTTTCAAGTATCAATTTAGTATTGTAATGGTAATAACACGTCCAAGTCCTAAATTAAGAGGAAGAAAAAGAAGTTATTATTCTCAATTCTGTATCAGCTTACGTTTCCAATAAAACAAGCGCCCAAAGGAAATTGTTTGTGAAAAAGTCTACTCGCATGCTTATTAGCGAATACAGATCCAGAAATTACCTCGAAAGTGTTGTAGTAAGTACTCATTAATTGCCTATTTGAAAGATAATTTTAATGCTAGAAGATGAGTTCAACTTATTTCAAGGACAGTTACAGATCTATTATGCAATTAAATCCTGAAGAATTTTATGTTCATTTGCTACTTATATATAATAGCACCTACTGATTAACGTGGAATCATAACCAAGGTATAAATTAATTATTACACGTAGGTTCCACCAAGTTAAGCGGGGGCGAACATCACCTTAGTGACAGGACCTCAGAGACAGCAGAAAGCTCGAAAAAAAAGAGAAGCTAACTTATTAATAGTTACGAGAATTATAGGATAAGTTTTTTTAATGCTGCAGGCGTTTATTGTATATTATTAAAAACTGAGATCTAAGATGGGTATTTTACCTACCATCCTACCGGTACAGCTAGTTACAATATCGTAAGTTTGGCTGTCTATCTCCTATATTTACAATCCTACCTACATTGTATTTAAGCATGGAACCCCACAGTTTGCGGCATTGTGCGTTTACGGTCTTTCAGTTTTAATCTACCAGTTTCTAACTGTTCTAAATTACTCGTTAATCCAATCATAAGAGTCACTTATAATTTGTTGTTTATGAAACCATCTGGCTCAAAATGTGGACACCAACAATATAAATCGCCCGAACTGATATAATATTTATTAAATATTGCATTAATATCTGCCTATTTTAACAAGTAATTTTGGCACAAAACTACATAATTTTTAAGCAGCCATAACTCAAACCTATCATTTTAAACATTGACCCTTTTTGATCCAAGCCACAGATTTTAATTATATTAATATTTTCCTATCATAATTTTAATCAAAGTATATTTGTATTTGTCGGAAACATATAAAATAGTACATACAACTTACAACAATACACCATCTTACATAGGAATTTAAACTGTTACTTTAGTCATTCTTTTCTAGACAAAAGTCAAATTGGAAATCTCGGCAGAGTTAAGGTGTTTCGACGACAACATGCAACGTTATAATAAAATAAACATCAAACTGACATTTATTTGGGAATTTTTCTTCCATTTTCACTTAGAAAACGTTGATCAGGACAAAAAAAATTTTTAAAGTTTTTTTAAGTTAATTTTCTAAATTCTTTTCTTCAAATAAATAACTTAAAGAATCGAAGTTATTAGTTTAAAGTTCTGTACTTTAACTTAATAACTAAATTCTTTTCTTCAAGAAAATAATTTAAAGAATAGAAGTTATTAGTTACAAAGCCCTGTACTTTAAGTTACCAACTAGAGCTCGGATTTATATGCACCCAAATACTTGAAAATATGCGCATATATATTATATGCACCGAATTTCCTTAAATATGCACTAAAATTGATAAAAATAGATAAAATATGCATTGATATGCAAACTAAAAAATATGTAATCTTTGAATTTTTCAGTTTTTTCTCAAATTTTGAATAAGTACCACCTAGATTTATAAAATTTAATAATTTTAATAATAAATCTGGACGAATTACGTAAAATTTGCAAAACTTTGCATATTTTCAACCTTTGGTGCATATTTGAGTAAATAATACATATTTGTGCATTTTTAGCCAACTTTTGGTGTCCAGCCGCAGCTAAAGATTCATATCTTTCATGGGTTTACTAAGCTGCGGCAGTCGCAGTGAATGCTTTCTTATGGGAGTGTTTCCTTAGAATGCGATCGTTGCAGGCGACTCTAAGGTAACACTCCCATAAGAAAGCATGGAGAGCAGTCACTGCGACTTCAGTCGCATAGCCCTAGCCGCAGCTTAGTAAACATATTTTTAGCTGGGCGAAATTATCTGCACCAACACTAAGAGCTAGTTAAACATTAGGTAAAAGTTAATCCAAAGTCAATTGATGTTGATCTATAGGAAACACTCCCATAAGAAAGTCTGATTTAAAGCTCGGATTTATATCTACTAAAATACTTGAAAATATGCGCATATAAATATGCACCGAATTTCTTTAAAATATGCACTAAAATTGATAAAAATAGATAAAATATGCAATGATATGCAAACTAAAAAATATCCAATCTTCGAATTTTTCAATTTTTTTTCAAATTTTCAATAAGTACACCCTAGATTTATAAAATTTAATAATTTTAATAATATATCTGGAGGAATTACGTTTAATTTCCAAAATTTTGCATATTTTCAACATTTTGGGGATATTGGGGCCACTTTTGGTGTTTTTTGAAGAATTTTAATAATGAAAATAAAAGAGTATTATTAAATTTGCCAATTTAAGCAATTATTTTATTTTAAACAATTTAATTTTTTTAATTTTTTTAAATAATTAAAAAATAAATAATTTTTTAAATAAAAATTTAAATTGCTTAAAATTAAATAAAGCAATTGCTTCAAGTAGCAAAATTTAATAATAATTTTTATTTTCTCTATTCAAATTCATCAAAAATCACCAAAAGTGGCCCAAATATATGCACAAATATGCATTATTTACTCAAATATGCACTAAATGTTGAAAGTATGCAAAATATGCACTGTGACAAGCAGTTTTTCTGATTTGTGTTTACCTAATTTGTCCAAATTTTATATCAAATCTGTTGGCATATCAATATTAAAGGACATGAAAAAGCATAAAATCCGAGCTCTATTAATAACTAAATTCTCTTCTTCCATCAGTAAATAACTTAAAGAATAGAAGTTATTAGTTTATAGCTCTGTACTTTAAGTTAACAAATTAATTATTATCTTCAAGCAAAGAACTTAAACAATAGAAGTTATTATATTACAAAAAGATTTAAGTAAAAAATTGAATTTAAGGAATTAATATCAACGAAACTCTAATTAGCTTGTAATTCTTAGTATTAAAATACCAAATATTATACAAATAAACAGACAATTTTTGGAAATAATCATTTTCAGCTTACTCCAAAACGTCGCAAAGTCAACTTTTTCTCTGTAAGATTAACAATCACCTTTATTTTGTTGGTTTTTGTTGGCACGACAAACATTGCGTTTTAGCAACAAATATAAATTTGTAACCTAGTTAATCTGGCGGCTACAAATAAAAATATTAGTCGAATTAAACAAAATTTTAAGTTGAGAAACTTTGGGAACTTTGCAGGAAAACAACTTTGGTATGTAACTCAAATCCAATTTTTACTAAATTTGTTTCAAATTGGTTGTTTTTGTTAAAAGCTTTATATGCTACCTAAACTGAGAAAAAAATTGTAATAGTAACTACTGTTTTATTAGAAACAACATCAACAAATTTTTTTGTTAATACAACCAAATTTTTTGTAGTATAAAATAAAATATTTGTTTAATGAACTAATTTATTTGTTAGATCAAATTGTTAGATCAAATATCTATAAATTATACATAGAATTTAAAAAATAGACTTAAAAACCCTAGGAAACCCAAATATCAAATTAAAAGCGACTGTTTTACGACATCTACCGATAATTAAGTCTTAGGGGATAAAACTTAAAAAAGCAATGAAATTCAAAGCTATAAAATAATGTGTTGCTATTGCCAAATTGTTTCTATCTTCATTAAACCATTAAACATAAAGTGCAACAAAAGAACATCAAACAAAAAAGTTTTTGTTACAGAACAAGTTTTACTAGCACAGCTTATTGCCCACCACCCTAAACTTTGACACACATAACATCTATATTCCAAACTGAAAAGGTAGGTATTAGATTTTAGCGATCTTAATTTATATGCTTATTTGAAGATTGTGTCAACTGTAACACTAAAACTTAATAGTCCGGTTAGGTTAGATTTTGTTACCTGTGACGATAAATTGTTATTAAAATATAAAATAATATACAGGGTAGCCAGATTAAACTACAACCAGCTTTAGAATGCTGCATATATTAGTTGAATTTGGAACGTTTGCGAACTTGCCGGCGGATCAGCAGTTAAAATATGCGTTTAATAAATTGCTGTTCAATCAAACCATCCTGTACATCTGTTTGAAGTTTCATTAGAATACTTGTGTTATAATACATCCCCCAGCAATGTATATTAGCAAGTTCGGAGAAGCTTTCAAAATTGTTTTGCAGTGCTTGGGGGATCAAAAATTTTACTGTATAAACCGAGGTTTGTAACGGAAGTAACAGCTGAAATAACTGTAGCAAATCGTTAAAAATATAGGAATTTATGCAAATTTGGTTTAAAATGAAAATAATTCCTTATATTCCCATAGGGTAAATCGGAGTGGTTTGACTTGGCGGAAGAGATAACCGTCTTTAATTAAGTTTAATTATAAGGTAGCCGTCACATTCTAAGTGATAACAAAATTAATATGTGAAACGCAAGCTTAGACATTCAATGCACCAATTAGAAAGTTATGCGTTTTTTATAATTAAACTGTTTTTTGATAAAAACTTTTTTTTAATTTAAACAAATTTCAAGATTTCTAGGTACTTTAATACTAAAACGGAAGTTTTACAACGACTTGAAAGGAGCCGACATTTTCTTCAAAGAAATAAGTATTTAGTGGGAAGTTTTAGAAAAGCTTTGTTATAAATTTCTAACTTTCAAGTCCTCTTAGCGGGTGATTGATGAAAAGCCAGCTTTATAATTTTCATGTTAAGAGGATATTGCGAAAATTTTTTTAGTTGGAGCAAAATTAGCGAGATGAATTAATGCCTACCTCATAAACGACTACTCTGGCGGCTAATTAAAAATTTTAATGCAAATTTATATATACAAAGTGATTTTTTAAGATGTTTCTAAAACATTGTAAGCAAATTTAAATATTTTCGATATTAGTGTGCAATTAATTTAATTATAGATTAAATTTGTTTATATTATAATATGTTAAAGCTGCAGTTCATGAATTTTAATGTGACGTGACATACTATTAGAATAATATAATACCATCGTCGATTAATATTAAAAGTAAATAAACATAAAATTTCTACAAATACATACTAACAAGAATTTTAACATTAAAGTAACTGCACAATTATTTCTCCTCCAGTAAGCAAATTGCAATTATAAATTATGCAGCATCCATTAGCAAACACACTATATACACGAAAGCAGAGGCGGACCGGGAACTTTTTCCAACAGATTTTCAGATTACCAGCCGTATTTCTGCTGGTCCATTACCTACATTTAACAATTTGGTGTTTTTGATTAGACAACCAAAATTATATTCCGGCCTACCAGGCGTCGCCCGATTACCTTTACGACGAGTCCGGCTCTGCAGGAATATCAAATTTTATGTTGAATTCTTGCAAGCATCCATTTAATTTTCAAATCAATATTAGCTTAGAAATGGAAGTATTAGCGATTGTATGCGTTTGCAAGCTTCTTGTCGTTTATTTCTGCGTATACCATCAGCGATAAATCAATGGGCTGTCATTATTTAACAATAGGAACGCCAACATAGCGAAACAAACGTTTTAACTTGCAGACGATAATAATTATTACAAGTTACATTACAACCGCAAATTACATTAAAGCAGATGTGATGTAACACAAGTCCGTTTTCGATCAATACATTTATTGTAAATTATGCAAAACAATCTATAATACTCAACCTTTTAGCATAAGATTCGCTATTCTCTAAGTATTTAAATGTTTCTTAATATTGGCAATAAATATTCCCGATATATTTTAAATATTAAAGTTCTGTACATTTACTCTTCGGTCAGTTAAAATAAAATACATCGACGGGTTTATCGCACAATTTCAATTAAGTTAAAATTAGTTAACCGTTTAAATGGGTTTAATTAAAACTAAAAGTTGTGTACGCATCTCCGGCATGGTGCAAATAATTGTAAATATGTAAAGATAAAACAATAAAAGCAGGAATGCAGCTTTTAGTATTATATAATAAATATATTTTATATTGTACCGCTGACTGACAAATTAAGTTATGAATACTCAACCACATTTTTTTACAGAATATTAAATTCTTGTGGGTAAATAGTAATTTTTTGTTTATGAATTAAATATTTCTATAAATAAATATATGTAAATTTTTTCTAAGCTGAGTTTCCTACCATAAAAACTAAAATTAATTGATCGATAATCGGCCATGTCTACATAAATTTGATATTGTCGTTTATAATCGCACCTTCAATCTCGAGTAATTTTTTAAAGAATTTTTTTAACAAATTTATTAATATTAAATTATTACATCCGACAAGTCAGGCTAATAATTTTAGAAAAGAAACAGAAACAGGCGAGGAAGCTTTTACCTCATTGCTAAATATAATTATTTATTCTCGAAAGCGTTCGTTTGATTTAAAAATGTATCAATTATGAAAATCTTTAATTCAAGGCTATCACTTTTTTTAGTTTCTGTTCGAAACTTTAATTGAGTAAGAATTACAAATTAATTTTGATGTAATAAAGTTTTTATTTTAATGACAACATTTGCAAGTTCGTCTGAGTCTTTCTAAAATGAGATCCTGATCTTGTGATCTTTTAATTTGCATGATTGAAGCACCTACATCCTTCTTGGCATCTGTGCGATTTCGTTTATTTATTGTATTTTCAATTTTTAATTCAAACACTTCAATTCGATACTTCTGATTACACTCTTAACTCAAAGCGCGGATAAACCTTTTTAAGGATTTCATACAAAGTCCTAGTAAAAGTGATAGTTAACCAGACCGGTTTGAATTACAGTTACTCCCAAATTATTTTGTCAGGTTTGTTAGGGACAATTTTAAACAAAAACAAACATGTTTCATGTTCCAGGAACAACGACATAAGTGCCATTTGTTAAATTTCACAGTGTATTTAGTAATACGTTTTGCTTCTCCATTAAACAATAAGTTTGTTACGCCAATGTTAATGCACTACCGAATAAAGATGCAGAAAAATCTGACGTTTATATCAACAGGAATAAGTAATTTTTGCTTTTTAAAGCTTAAAAATTTGAAAAATAAAATTTGAAGTTATTTTACTATCCTTTATGGTTATAGTAACTTAAACTAGGGTAAAAGGGAAAATTGTACCCACCAGTGAGACACAGTGCACAGTGGGACAATATTTTTGTATTCTGACAATGACAAAAGCTGTCGCCTGATAATTTACAATATCCGAAATAATCCTAAAAATCAGTTTTTATAGCTAACTATAATAATTATTATAGCTTATCGAAGGGTTTTGATGATCAGTTCTTACAATAATTAGTTTTTTTTTATTTTTGATTATTAGATCATTTTTACTGGATGATTTTGTAGAATACCAACCAAGAGTACACAGTGAGACGCTAAGACCATTTACAATTGAGACTAAATATTTAGTCTCTCATAAAAACTAATGCAGTGCAGAAGTACATTTCACATTAATTTCGTTATAATAAAATTGTAACTTTGCTGAACAACTGAAATGCAAATATTAATGATAAAATATTAAACCACAAGATGACTAACTTATGCCCATTGCGATGGTTTATTGTGACCCCTAGTGAATATAGAACAGAGATTTTTATTAGGAAAGCCCACAATACAGATAATAATTATTATTGTTAATTTTACATTGATGTTCTGCGAAAGTACGTAGAGAGAAAGTACGCCATAAAACAGAGAAAATAAACCAAAAATCTGATATAGTAATAAAATATATAATACCAATGCTGTAATATGATAAGATCAGGGGTTGGAACCAAAATTACTTCTTTGCCTTGCGGTTCCAGAGAGTAGGAATATCGGTGGTGTTAATGGATAGAGAAAGCTATCAGCCTTGTAATTTTTGAAGTGCTTTCTCTTAAAACACAGAAAACATTTTTTCAAATTAAAAAAAAAATTTTAAAGAATTTTTTTAAAGAAATAATTATTTGATTATTTTTAGATTTCATGGTTTTGGCTATCGTTTCAATTTTACTGGGAATTTCAAAATTATTTCTAGTGTTACCCTGTCAGAAAGTTGTAAACATAGTCATAAAAGCATTAATTGCTTAATAAAATTTATACGTAATTATTATATGCATCTCCACAATTAAAATTCAAATTAAAATAAATTAAAGCAAAGTTGTTTTTTTGGTTATTTATACTTTTTTAAAAATTTACTATAAAGTGTCTAAGTGCTTTATTTTTGTAATACTTCTAAAAACCTGAAATTTGTTATACCCAAGGTATATAATCATCAGTTGATTTATTAAGGGTAAAATTGATTGGTAGTTTAGATAGTAAAACTAAAATAGTAAAAAATCAAAAAACACTTTTCAGAACTAAAATTCACAGACTTCGCATATTATTATTATTATTATTATAACGGACTTCACACTATCTATAATGGCGAAACTCATTCTAAAGCTTATATGAATATTATTGTAAACCACAAAACATTGTTGGTATTTTTTTAATTGATCATTAGAAATTAAAATATATTGCGTTAACCGCTTACTATTTTTTTCAAATTTCAATATCCCTGTTATCTGTTAGCTCTACGTATGAGAGTGTCAACACTTTCATTCTTAGGATTTCCTAGCAGATACCTCGGTGGTTTGCCATTGCTTGCCGAGAAAAGACTGTCAGAATAAATTTTTCACTTTGCAGTGACGGCGCCAGGCCGGGCACTTGCCCACCCAAGTACCCACCCAAATTTTGTGGTTTGTTATTTCAATAATGTATTTTTTTGAGTTTATTTATAGATTTGGTGTGCTCCTGCTTACCCCAAATATATTCAGCCCAATTTGTGCCTACCCATTTAAAAAATGCTGCTGTCGTCGCTGGGATTAACATGTACGTTTCACTGCTGTTGCTACTGCCGTTTCTGAAACTGGTCTGAGAAAGAAAGGGCATGAAATACCCTTCAGTACATCTGTAATTGTGTTAAGTTGTATTCCATAATAAAGTTACCAAGTCAATAAAAAAGTGCACTGGAGGGCATTCCATGCCCCCCAGACCCCCCGGTTTGAACAAAAAATAAGTTTTTGGTGCATAGTTTTTGGTTAGTTTCATTAAACAAGAAACTTTTACTTTTTCAGAACAGTGACACCGTAGGATCTGAGAGTATGAAATATCCCTCCAATGTACCCTCCCACAGTAACTTGATTATGGAATATAAGTACATCCCAGCGGGTCTGAAATTGATATTTGGCTCTGAAAGAGTGAAAGTTGTTTTATGTTAAAATTAATCCAAGAATATGTGAGCAAACTTTCCGTTTCTGAAATCTAGGGGTTTAGGGTACGTCAGTAATTGGGTTAAATTGTATTCCATTATCAAGTTATTGAGTCAATAAATAACTGATTCCATGCCCCCCAGACCCCCCGGTTTTAGTAACAAACCGTCTATTGCCATATTTTTTTATGAATTTGATTAAATTAAGAACTCTCACTCTTTCAGAATCAAATAGTTTAAGGGATATGAAACACCCTTTAGTCAGAGTGAAAGATGTTTAGAAATTTATTCAAAGAAATTATACCCTCAGATTCTCCGGTGGAAATATAATTTGTTCTGAAAGACTAAAAGTTCCTTGTTTAATGAAATTAATCAAAAATTATACGCACATACTGTTTGATTTTTAAACCGGGGGGTCTGGGGGGCATGGAATGCCCTCCAGTGCACTCGAAATTTGTTGACCCCGTAACTTGATTATGGAATACAATTAAGCAGTAGTGTGGCGTATAGCACACAGGTTCATTGACGGTGCCAAGGGTGGGCCAGGGATTGGAGTTCACACTCAAGTGCCCTCCCAAATTTTTTATTATTTTATTAAGTTATTTTTTACAGTATATTTATAAATTTTGTGTGCTCCTGCCCACATCAAATATATTGGGCCCAATTTGTGCCCACCAATTTCAAAAACGCTGGCGCTGTCGCTGTCACTTTGCCACACTAAGTAAACAGTAACAGTAAGCAGCAGTATGCCAAGCAAAACGCTTTCACCAAGTGAAACTTCAAGTTTGACGATCGAATGACCAATGACATCATCGTAAATTTTTTGATGCATTATATATTTGATACAAATAAAATAAATTCAAATTAAAAATTTGAATTTCCAATTTTTATCAAAGTTAGCAAATACAAATTTTATTTAGCGAATAGCTTCTACATTATGTAGCATTATAGGCACTGAAATCCAACTTTTGTATTTTACGTGTATCTATTCATATGGATTTTTGAAAATAAAATTTCAATTTCAATTTCAACGACTAGAGATATTCACCCCGAAAAATATTATATTAAAAAAATGCAGGCAATACCAAAACCCCATTGCTTGATTTCTGCTTTGTTTATTTATTGATTTGTTTATTTTTTATCATAATTACTGGTGCTGCGGGGTATTCCATACTCCTGTTGCCCTCTGCTATAGCTAATTACTAGTCGCCGTTATCGGAAAGTAATGAATTTTGAATTAAATTAATAATGAAATTCAATTAATTAATAAAATGTGAAGTTTTGGTGTTTGAGAGGTAAATTAATTATAAACATATTATTTAATTATATGTAAAAGGTTTCTAAAATATTTTTACTTTTGAGTAGATGTCATAGTGAATGAAAATAAAGAAATTCAAATTAATAATTTGAATTTACAATTTTTATCAAAATTAGCAAATAAAAATTTTATTTAACGAATTGATTCTACACTATGGAGCGTTACAGGCACTAAAGTCCAACTTTTGTTGTACGTATTAAAGCTCTTCTTCTTAAGTTAAATCTGCAACTTGTATTTTAACCAACGCTTTTTTTATTTTGTTGATAAAATAATTTTGGAAAATTGAGATTAAATGTAAATTTTAAACTTTATTCAGAGTATATCATCCATAATATATTATGTATGTCAAATTAAAATCTAACATGATGACAAAACAATAACAATAATTTAAATTGGTGAAATAAGTTAAGTGCTTGGACCTTCAAAATTATAATGGCATGGATAAATTATTTAAAAATAAATACTTTTGAAGATAAATATATCAGTATCAGACTCTTCTGTCGAAAATTTAATTTCCTACCAAACTGAATATTTATAAATTTTTCATGGTTTTGCAGCGTTTCGAGTGCAAGGTCGCTGGTATAAGTATTTTCATATTTTCCATGATCTTTCTAATAAGAATTCAAAAAAATTAGCAATTGTTGTATTGTCAAGTGCAATACACTTCCAGACCAAATGTCAGAACTGTTGTTCATCTGCAAGTGATTGGAAAATCGATTACGAAATACTCCCAGCACGAACATTTAAGTGAAGTTTAATAATAATATCAATAAAATATATTAATGAAAATACTTAATATTAATTTAAAATTTTAGAACTAAAAAAATAAATTACAATAAAATTCAATTGATTTTCTTATGCAAGTTTTTATATCAGGTTGTCTGATTTTTTCAAAAAGCAATTTTTAAATAAATTGACAAATTAATAAGTTAAATTTAAATATAATTTCAAATTATATCATATTTCTCATAGTTATCTCGGGATTAAATACTACGTATAATTCAAAATAAAACTTTTAATGTTTAATTTCTATGTAGCTCTCTCTACCTTTACGTTGGGTAGATAAGAGGGATCTAGGGGAGTTTTAACGTTTGTTAAATTATTTGTTTTAGAAAATTCTTGAAATGTAAGGGTAGACTGTAAAAATAATTTATTACATAATTACAGAGTATACATTTTTTTAAATTGTAACTTTTTAGAAAATTCATGGGTTTTTTGAACGAAAATATTTTAAAAGATTGCATCACTTCGAAGAATAAATTCATCAATAGAATACATTCCATTGACCCCTTGTAATCAAAACTAAAACCCTAAGAAATAAATTGCAAAGCCAGCAATTAATACTTTAGATAAGACTTTCTATGATGACTTTTTTAACAAATTTCTTTTCGAATTTGTATTAGTTTTGATTAATTACCAAGTGCTTTTCGATTGATAGCGTCACTGACATTGACTAAAATTTTTGTGGCTGCTTAAAATTCTTATTTATGACCTTCAGAAAAACATTTAATTTAATTTTATACATTTAATTCTTAAAACCGAAAGTCGACACCTAATTAAATAGGTCATCTTTAATTAGGTATAAATAATTAATTTTGTTCGATTGTTGAGTGCGGCGTGTGCAAATTTCGAAAAGTTATATTCGTCGGGGTTAATAAAATCCCACAATTTGGTATACTTAACGATTTTTTAGTGAATATCGGTAAAACGACTCAATTAAATATTAAACAAATATCGACTTTTAACATTTATTGGTCAAACTTGTACTAAAATTAGCCTGTCTCACGAACTCGCCTTTAAAAATTAATGCTGTAATAAACAAACTCGATGATGTTTTGAATATTAAATTACCCTAAATGTCGATACATAACCTTACAGGTGACAATAATCTATAAAATTAATATTTTTCATAATTGAAGTCGTAATTATTTTGACAAGAAAATTACACAAATTTGAAATTTTATTACTTTTTCACAAACTGGAGTCACTTTTAAACCACAATAAATTTTCTGATATTAACACTTGGAAAATTTTCGATCAGTTAATAACCCGAATATTTTTATTCCTTCAAAAACGAGTATGCAAAAATTTTCTAAAACTTTCTTGATATGCTAATTAAAAAATTTATTAAAAATATGCAGGAGAATCTAAATTAATTTTAATAAAACAAATAAATTGCAAGCAATTTATAAGATAAAATTATTAATTTTTTGTGGACGTTAATAAGAGTCAGAAACGTCCGAACAAATTTGAAACCGAAATGATGACTTTCTTTGGTTTGACTCATGATTTATGGGTTTGGGCATCCTACAATTAAAAACCAACGATTCTTTTACCTGAAATATTAATTAAAATACTTGCCTAATTATAAATGACGTGTATGTTAACAGCGATTAACATCAGAATATTTCGTGATTTATCAAGTTAACGTGCATGCAGGTTGTAGTACTATGAAATTTGCTACTGCAAGCGAATTAATTTTTAAAAGTGTTTATTGATTTTTTTTCGTGAACTTTTCGAATGGCCCTGGTAATTTTAACTATTGAGGTGTTTGAAAAAAGTTGAGTTTTTCACCTGAAATTTTGTAGAGATGACAGCAGCACGCAGAGTGCGAGCACGAGTTTCAAACCCGGTTCGCTAGCGCGCATTCTGATCCCTCATCGGACATAAAATAGTAACATCACTAAACATTACAAAATAACAATTTATTGCAAAATATGAATTGTTAAATAATGATGACACGTTTTCATGATCGTCACACATGACTCGCATCTCACAATTAAATTTTGAACAGCATTTCCGCACACACCTTGTCTATCATTCAAAAAACTGTCACAAATTGTTAATAAAAAAATAATTTAAACTATGACTCGTCGCTCGTCTTGTTTATATTTCTCAAACATTGTCGTTTGACAAAAGTCATTAAAACTGTTTGACTAGGAATTAAGACACTTCACTCACGTTCGGCCTTAAATAAATATGGAGCAATATTATGGCTTAATAAAACAGCGGCCATTTTGTTATTTAATTTAAATTTTATTGTTTAATACGACAATAAAATGCAATTCACTTATTTACCCGAAATTCGACAACTTTTGAAAGCGATAACCTCGTCAAGTTGCAATTGCGTGACCGTTTTCCTTCAAATTCGTCGGATTGAAATTTTGAAAATTCAAATTTTTTTCGAAATTTTGCGTATTTATAGATACCCGCGTAGAGATACTGATGGACCGTCTATACGACCCGAACAAAGTGGTTCCAGTATCAAACTCACCTGCCCACCTGTACCTGGACACGCGAACCAATCACTTCGACTTTTCCCACTCCACCAAGTCGATCAAATCGGCAATAAATAAGTGATAACTGATTACGCCAATTAAAAACCTTTTTTGAGTTTTTCGAGCCCTCGACAAAATTCTACGTTTTTATTAATTTTTATTGTAAATTCAAAAAATATTTTTTCCCGGCGCCGAAATAAAATTTAATTTATGTTAAAAATTTAAGTAAGTAAATGTGTAATAAATGCAATAAAAAATGAATTGGAATTCTGAGCATTTTACCTGTTTACAATTTTATTTATAGAAGACTAAAACTTTTAAGAAGATAAACATTCTTGAAAACACGCCATTAATTTACATATAATAATAATTTAATTCTTATGCACGTAGATTTTTCTTTATATCAATTTTCTACTTGATAAATGGTGGTCAATATTTCAAGTCGTTACTTCAAGTTTAAAATTTAAACGACTTCTTGTTTGGCCAATATTACAATAAAGTTGTTTTGGTGCCCTAAGAAAACTAATTTGCTTATGAAAATATATGCTTTGGGGCGGTTTAACCGAACATATAATTTGGAGACTTCGACGCTAGATCTTTCACGAAACCTTTTTTAATTTTGGAATTTTTAAATTTAAAATTTAATTTGAAAGCAACCACTCGCAGTGATTTACGAAATTTTATTTCGAATACTGAAAAATAAATTTTAAATAATTCAATCATCTCGTTAGTCGTCTTTGTGTGTACGAACGAGCTGGTTCTGAATGAGTTCATATTTCTTCGGCTGTCGGCGATGATTTATAATTGCTTATGTATTTTGAGTCGATTATTAATATACATTAGACGTTATATAATAATAATATTAGGTAATTTTATCCGCGAGGGTGCATGAGCTGTAGTTCCGTTGCTTTGTGCTCATCGGAAGTGTATTACTATGCATAAACGATTTAGCAATTTTACAATGGCGAATATATAATTTTCATTTTGATAACCCTTAATTTTAGATCAACCAGAACATTAAAATGAAAGAAACGTACGAACCTGAGATTTATTACGAGTTTATTTCTTCACATGTTGTAGAATTTTTATAATCTCAACTTTAATCACATGAAGACAAATTGGAGACATCACATAACAAATACAGATATTTTTGACTACCTAGTTATGTAACTAAACAAATTTGAACTTAGTTAATATAATTAATCATTTTTCAAAAAATTTGATACCCCGATTATTATGCCGTTACTCGAATGAAAAATTAAAATGATTTGTGTGTGACACAAGTCAAAATATATTAATTTACATCTTGTTAATTTGAATATTATTTAATATGCTATTGAATTATCTTAACGAGTCAGCTCAGGACCGGATTTCACTTAATTTACGTATTTATTTCCATCCACCCTGCTTAATACCTCTCATTAAATTTAAATCGGGTACACTAATGGAAATTCTTGGCTTACTTTTTTTAAAAATCTTACCAAGGCACTGCCATTTTCGTTTTATTGCTCATAAAAGATTAATTAGATAGTCGTAATTAACCAATTATCTAATTTTTACTTCCTAGTGAAACTAATCCTACAAGTTTTTTTTTAAAGCTGTGCCACAATAAACGGTGGGAAGGAAAGACTCTCACGATCCAACAAAAAATTGTAAGTTACGATCGCTCTAATCATAAATTTAAATGTTAAAAAAGAAGAGAAACCCCTTTATTCCGTATTCATTTTAATTTAAAATTATTGTTATTGGGGAGGTGAATATAAATTAAATAATAGAAATTTATGTTCAATTTGTAATATTGTATGAACAAATCGTTTTTACACCTCAGCAACTATGTAGGTAGTTTTGTGTTGCACGAAACTTCTGTATATTTGTAGTTAATTGTAGGACCGCTACACCCCCCCCCCCTCTTCAGGTAACCATATCGATCGACTCGAGTGCCTTAGTTGATTGAAAATAGATAATCAGTATACTTTCTAGAAGTTAAATCTCAGAAGAGAAAATGGTTGATTCTATCGGGGTCACCAATTCAGCGTAAAGATATGCTGAAAACGTATTCAACGCTTAGTTTCAAAGCCGGGTAACATTTTAATATAAAATGTTTTTATATTTTCGAAAAATTTATTTAGATCAAACGATAACATTTAGAGTAGTATGTGTTATTGTTTGGTCAGTATAATTTAAAGCTTAAGATAATAAAACCTTGTTTTTCTGCGTATATTCGATTAACATATCCGGCATTACGACTTCATTATTGATTAGCAGGTTATATAATTTTACCAGCAGTGAAATCTGGAATTAAATACATAAATTTGGTCGACTGGTCCAGTTTGTCTGCAATCATGCATCAGAAACAAGGTACACGGAAAAACAGGATTTCTTAAATGAAGAATAAATATTTTCTTAAAATTATTGTAATAAAATATGCTTGTATTAAAAATATCAGATTTCTTCCAGAAAGAATATTTCTTACTTGAAATATTATTTAGATTCAAGAAAATTTCATTTTAACGAAGAACACTATTTTCTAGATACATAAATATTAATATATTCTTAATCTAAGTAACTTAATTTCTTTTAAAAAAATTGATAATATTGTCAAACTTATATTACGACTTTGTAAACACTTAACAGTTCCCACGATTTCGCAGCTGAAAAACCTAAGTTCGAACCCCAAAACCGGACGATATTAATTTAATAAAATAAAATATAATATCCCGCCATTCATAAGTCCTGCGAATCCATAACAGATAATGCCACAATACTTGGACACTCACTCTTCGGTTACAACATACACAAAAACCCATATTCTTCGGAGTAATTTAGTGACGAGAAATTATTAATTCAAAAAGATTTTTTTTTAAATCAAATAAATTTTTAACTACTTGATTTAAGAATATACTTGTATGATCCAAGAAAACTTAATTAAGAATATTTTTTCTTACAAAAAGAGAATATTTTCGTGCGGCTATTGAAAGCAGAGAATTTCTTGGTTCAAATGGTACTTATTTGAACCAAGTAATTTTTTTTCCGTGTAGAAGTTAAAAAAGATACTGATGCAACCCAGTGCCCATCATTTTTTATTAATTTACAAATTACCCATACATATTAATGTTCACTTAAAAACAAAATGTTATTAAATTTAACAAATAAATTAGTTGAAATAATGAAAAATTTTGTTGTAGCAACAAAGCAGATTATTTTTAGAGTTTGTTGAGCATCAACAAAGCTTTCTTTTGTCGCTATAACAAAAGTTTTCTTTACATCAACTAATTTATTTACAAAATTCGAGAAATAAAAATTTTCACAAATCGGAACAGAATATGTGGGCAAAATCTCGTTAATCTAAACGTGCGCGTCAATAATAATTAGTTAATGTTTTGCAATTTGTGATATTTAATAAAAAACTGTACAAAAACAAAAATTTAAAAAAATTTGAAAGAACTGGAAAGTCATGTAATGGTAAATCAGATGTTTTATTAATATGGGAAGTTTATGGTTTAGAATTTAAGCTGCTGCGAATTTGCATTTAATTACTTTTCATAATAGTCGTAGTCGCAGAAAGAAGTCGTAACCTTTGCAATGCAAATTTAATATAATTTTCTAGAAGGCACTTGACGCTAAATTAATAATACTATATTACTTACGTATTACTTACTTAACATTTTCATGTTTTTTAATTTTATGTAAATTTTTGTGTGCTAAATTAAGTGCAATGTTTATAAATTTAATTTCGTTAAAAATAGAGTATTATGAAGATCTTTTTAACTTTTTTTCAAATTTATACTTTGTTATTGTTATTCTGTTGCTGATGTAATTAAAATATTATTAAAATTCGTATTGTCAAGCATATTTGCTTAAAATCACAATTTCAATTTGTCAGGGAAAAACATTACAATATATTTATAACATAGAATTACACTATTACCCTAGTTTTCTTTAATTTATCAAAAATAATGGAAGTCACAAGATTACTTTTGGTTGATATCCCTGGTGTTCCTTTGGTGAATATGAAAAATGTTTCAATTCCATTTCAATCTACTTTGGTTTTCTGGCTCCCTACAATGCCAGTTCATCTTTTCTGTTTTTAGTATTCTTCACTTGATTAGCTATGAGCATTTTGCAATGTTATTTCTCTTCTTTTAGAATTATTCTATTTTTCGAAGTCATTCTTTTATCATTTCTTTAATATTCTTTTTCCTTTCTTTCTTTTTTCTTCTTTTTTTTTCTTTCTTTTTATTTTAAATAACTTCTGCTTCGAATAAAACTAAATAAAATAAGAAAACAAAAATCCAATATGAGAATGGAAATGTACAAATTTTGACTAATCGTAGTTATTAATTCATGTCAGTTTTACAGTGGAATTTTTGTGTATTTAATAATACTCGAATCTGAAACGACTTTTAGTTGAAATTTTACGTTATAGGAACCAGGAAATTCCTTCAAATCTGACTTAAAAGTTATACTTACAAAATTTTGTTTTGTTATGTGTACATGTAATAAAAATGAAACTACTCACGACTGAGTTGTTTTATTTTTCTTATCTTGCAAATGATTTACAACATCGAGATATCTTTTTAAGTTATGCCCAACGAATACGAGTTATGCATCTTAACATGGTCACAATTATTTGACATTTTTAATTAATTTTACTACTGCAAACGTCAATTTATCACTAAAATTTTGACTGACCCACTTACCCCAATTTAAAAACTCTCCATTCCATCTTTTTTCATTGATAACTTTTTGATTTCATTTTTTTGTTTATGTTATGTAAAACCCGCGCTAGTTCGTTAAAAATTCAACTTGTATTGTTATAAGAACAGACTGGCAGTAATTTTACTGATGAGCCTACTAATCCACCTTATCAGGTCCCTTCCCTCATTGTCACATGTCTACTACTTGTCTTGAATAATTAAAAAATAAGGTACCCACCTATATCTTCATTCAAAAACCTTCATTAAGAAATGGAAAATTAAAATTTATTACACCATTTTTAGCAATGTTAATTTTATTTTCAAAACCAGAAAACGATCAGTCTTCTCGTAAAATATTTATTTAACCTTTCATTATTAATAAAACAGCTGTTTTTTCAAATTTTAGGTGTGTTTATTTTTACACGAATTTTAAACTTCAAAATAAATTATTTTTGAATTGTTTCGATAGTATAAATTTATTTATAGGTAAATGTTAAATTATTATTATTATTTATCATTATTATGTAATCGTAAATTTGCAATGTTTATCATCAGTAACTGTACTCGGCACTTTCACTATTTTTTACGGCAGTTTTTTCGTTTCTTTAATTTTAAATTCTGTTATTTTGATCGTAAATGCATTAGGTTATCTAAGATAAAAGCAATAAAATTTTGAAAATTAATTTAAATTTTCTGTATGTGATTTTGATGCTGCTCGTATTTCTTGAATAATCAGCATTAAGTAATAAAACTTTGAAAAATAAAGATTTGAAAAATTAGTAGGTTAAATGAACAATAACAGAAGGAAGGAATGATAAAATTTCGATAAAAATATAAAAATGTTTTGAACTTGAATAAAATATTAGTGATTTAAGTTAAACTTTATTGCGGCGAAAAGTTTGTTCTTAAAGCTAATATTTACTTTAGTTTTAAAGATATGCACTCTACCTCAAATATTCTAATTTTAAAAAACTTTCACTCTCACTCACAAGCTCTACGTCTACAAGATATAAATAATTATAATTTTTTTAGCATTAATTTTCTTATAAATTAGTAAAATGGAAGCATTCGCACAGTTGAAACATATTAGTTTGATTGCATGACCGGTTTCGGGTTACCCGAAGTTGCACAGATTCCGTAGATAACAAAAATCTAAAATATTTAATGTTTTACCGATTTTTGACTTTCAATTCAAGAACAACCGCGCATTTTTCGGTTAAAAGATAGTAGCGTGCAAGTTTAATGAAATCAGTGGCAAATGCAGTTGAATCACAAAAAAGCGGTATAACCAACATCAAATCCTGATGAAAAACTAAATAAATTTCGTTAATTGAATAGCATAATTAATTTTTTCAACACTTTAATTAGTAAGCGTTCTAGCGTGAAAAGATAAAAACATTAATTATATACCACATTAGTCAAAGCAGAATTAATTAAATATTGCAACAATGACGAGACATTTAATACAAAATTTTAAAATGAATACCTGCATTCCTTATTAGCACTAATTAACTCCGTCTTAAAAAACTTCCCGGTATTCTAGTGACTTTATTAAAAAAATTACATAGCACTATAGGTAATTAATGGATGTTGTGCAACATTCCACAGCAATTTGAAACTTTACAATTCAAAAACTAATGTTATTGCAAAACTATCCATTAACAAGACTTTTAAGCGCTTAATATAATTTTACAAATAATTTGTTGAATTTATTTCGCTTTTCAAAAATTCAACGTCATATCAAATTTCGTACCTTAAATGCGGGTCACCCAGTCATTGCTTAGGGTGGATACAATTACCCTTCGGATATTATTGTAAAATTTCAGATATAATGCTAATTTGTGTATTTTATAAAGCCGAATTTATCAATAATAAAAATATAGCAATGTATCTCCTTATTTTCGAGGGAGAAATTGGATGCCATACATCTGTTCACTTTTGTAATAAAACTGAAACTTTTATAACAAAAATACACCCAATTGTAATGTAAAACACAAACTAACGTTTGAAATTCTAGACCTGTGGTAAATTTGCCCCCCGATTTATCAAATATTTATTACGATACTAGTTTTTATGCAAATTTGTTTCAACCCATAAATACAAATTTTATCTGTAATCATCAAACGACGTAATTTTGTGCGACTCATAATAAGGGTTGTAAAATATCGCAATAGATAAATTTTTTTATAAGGGTAGTTAATTTTTTACAGGACATTCGTTTGTTTGGTATTTATTAGAAATCAATAATGCCTTTATTGGTGCTATATTATTGCAAAAGAATAAGTTTGATGAGTTTGTTTTTTTTATTTAGAGAGCGGAAAGACAACATCCTGATTCCTGATTCGAATCTCAGACTTCGAGGAATATCCTTTTTTTACTAACTGGCATATAGTGAATTAACAGTGAATAATAAATTACCGAGTATCGACTAACCAGGGGGTGTGACTCGCGTCGTCTTCTTCTTCGCAGAAAAAGCAGTTTGAGTTAGACGATTTTTGTATTCTATTCAGACATTTCTTAAAGCACCCGTGTCCGGTCAGCGCTTGGATGAAGTAAAAATTTAGTTCTCTGTGGGTTCTGGTTTTCCATGGTTTTTCCATGTTCTTTTCCGTCGCCGACCACCTTGCCTTCCACTCTTCTACATCTTTTCCACCAGTAACTCATAAAACATCAACCGATATTCAGAAATCGTAAATTGTAATATCATTTGACAAATCTGAATTACAATTCACGATTTCTGAATATCAGTTGACAAATCTGAATTATAATTGACGATTGCTGAATTACTGGTGGAAAAGGTTTAGTTTTTTCTTATGATTTTTCTTGCCTTCTTTGCCGCCTTTGAGTTAGTTGGTAGTATTTCTTTCTTTCTGTCATGAGATCAATAGGTGGCCAAGTCGCTAGAACCAACGCTGCATTCTTCGACACTATTCTATAAGCTGCTCTTCATTGTACCCTAGAAATTAACTATAGGTACCTATCGAATTTCATTGCGTCAATCCATACCGGACCTCCGTTGAGCTGATTTATTGGTTTGGGGCCTTTAATGTTTTGCAATAATCTACCTGTAGATGCTGTACAGCATCTGGCTGCGTTCGCTGCTGAAGATATCAGGTGTGATGCGAAGTTCAGTCTGTAGTGTACCTTGATGCTCAGTACTGTTACTGCCTTTTTTAGTTCTACATTGTGAGCTCCCATATAAAAAACTAAATGTCCTATTTTGCGTTTGCCAGCTAATACAGCCTGAGTTGTAATCCTCTTCTATCTACCTATCAGTGGATTTTTCATTTGAGGAGGCTAATCATAAAGTATAGTGTAAAAGTGTAATCCATCCCAATAGTGGCTTTCCATATATGGTAAATGTGGTAATTGCGCACAATTGCACAATTATTGATCATCCAAAGGATATAGTTGTAATTTAACTAATACCAACTTTACAGGTAATAATCAGCCTGTACTGATAATAATATATCAAATTTTTCACATCTGTTTTTGAGGGTGTAAGCTACCAAAGTCTCACAAAGCAAATTGTACACTAGATATTCTTTTAAGAGATTTTTAAAAGATTGTTTCAGATTTCCCCTTGGATAGCCTCAAGATTTTAATTCAAAATAATTGAAAAAGCAAAAAATAGTTGAATTATTAAGATTTATTAATTTTCCAAGACTTCCTTAAATTTCCTAAGATTTTCTCGTTTTTCAAAGATTTTTTTGGATTTCTTGGAATTTACTACATTTACTCGGATTTCCTAGGATTTTGAATGTTCTATTTCGTTGGATTTTTGCGAAATTCCTTATAGGTTTTCTCGGATTCAAGTAAAAGGTTCCTACTACTTAATAACGTTAATCACAGATCATGTTCAAAAATGGGCAGTTTTGGAAACCGGGGGGTCTGGACAGTGTTTACATAGTTTATCAAAACCAAGTCAAATTGCGTCATAAATCTCAAGATTTTTGTATAACTTGAATAAAACTCAACTCCCACAACACAAGGAAAGCTCAAAAGGGCTTAAAAGATTAACAATAACCTTGACCACCTCGACTTAGTTGACCGATCGGTGGAACTTACATGTTGGAAAATAATGACCCAAAAGGGACCGGTGGAACTTACATGTCGGATTAAAAAAGATTTGATCGATCGGTGGAACTTACAATCGCCCGTACTTCTTAATCTCTTGATGCATACTCATCTACGATTTAATCTGGGTAATCGGAGTCATCTAGAAATTATCAGCAGTACAGTAAATCGTTGATAACTACATGATATCCATGTCAAAATGCTAAGCTGAGGATTTTGCCTTTTGCGGTAGCCTCGCGTTACTTTTTGGATAAGTGTTGTGGAAGGAGTATCTATCTTTTGATACTAGGTAGTTCTCACAATCGAAAATTAACGTTTTTGCTTTTTTGAAAATTTTATTAGTTTAATTAATACTACAGAACTCACAGGCAAGTGAGGCTTAGCCTCCCCTGACTAGCCGCCGCTGCTACCTACTACCTAAGTAACAATATTTTCGATGGAATCGTTGAATAGTTATTCTATTCAGCTCTTCTACGGTTCTCGCTGATGCTACCTAAATTTTTAGAACTCCATCACAGATGATGTTCCAGAGCATTGAGCCATTTGAATCAAACCCTGAAGTACCCTGCCGGTAATATTTAGAGTTTCGTTATGTAGTTCTTCATCGACGATTACTGATCTATCTGAGAGATATCCCTTGATAGAGATTGACCTCTATCAAATAAGGACTTACCTCTCTTTTTTCCGTTTCACGAATTATGAATTTCCAGGCAACTAAATTGTAAGCATTTCTTACATCAAAGATTAATGGCCCAGTCACACAGTCAATATTATCTTTATTTTTTTTATCAAAATTTTGATAAACATGTTGAATGTTTTGAAAATAAAGTAATTCTGATAATTATCTTTTCTTATTCGCATTTGCATATTTTTGTACAAAATAGATGTAGGTAATCAATGAAATTAATAAATTGAAAGTAAGTAAAAAATTATTGGAGGTAATCATAAATTAATTAATATAGTGAAATCTACTACCTACTTTTGAAAATGCGTAACTGAAAATATGGTTTGAAATAAATTAAATTAAATCCGGAACGTACAGGCACTTGAAGAAGCAGATTAATTTTTAAAAAAATTTCCTGATATGGAAATTGAACCTATTCTTACGAATTACCATACCAGTACTCTAACATTATGGTAGGAACATTTGTTGTAATACTCGGTAACAGTAAGATGAACTATGTGTTCAGGAAGTTCGTAATTTTCAAAAATTCATAACTCAAAAAGTAAGAAAAATTAGACAAAACACCGAAACGTAGTAGGCACCTATAATTTTTTGGCCTCTAGAATCACCAAAAAATATGGCATCTGGATTGCTGATATGTTCACTGTTATGCCCCCTTATAAGTACTTAAATACTAAAAAATTACAGGAATTAAAAACAGAAGGAAGAACAAAAGGGAGATATTAAGAAATGTGATAGATTGTAAAGGATATATGGAGAAATATCCCGAAATATGTTAAAACTTAAAAAAATATGTTAAACATTTTTACCTTAGTCTTTACTTTTAAATAATACATACAGTTACCAGAGAAAACTATCCAGACACTCCTATGTTAACAATGTAAATTGCACATTTTGAAACCGTTTTTTCACTTATAAAAATCGCTTTTACAGCAAAACTTTTTGAACATTTTTTGTTAAAAATTTCATTCTCTTTAATTTTGTACCTATAAATTTTTCTATTTTCTCGCCTCGTTTTTGACTAACAGCGACTTAAACAGGACACTGTAAACTACAAAAAATATTATCTGTATCTCAAAAACGAAGTGACAAAATAGAAAAATGTATATAAATAGAAATGTAGAGAATAAAATTTTGCAGCAGAAACTACTTAGACATTTTTCTATTTCGTTGCACCGTTTCTGAGATACAGATGATAATATATTTTGTATTTTACAGTGTTGTTTAAGTAGCTGCCAGTCAAAAACAGTGCGAAAAAATAGAAAAATGTCAAAAACAGTTTCAAAATGTGCAATTTACATTGTTAACATAGGAGTGGCCGGATATTTTCTTTAGTAACTGTATATATTAAAATTTAAAATAAGTGTAAAATTAAATAAGGAGAAATTAAATACAAAGAAAACACCAACAACAGAGTTCTTGTTCATTTTTCACAATAAATTCTCCGACTTTTTCAGATTTTCTCCGCTTAAATTAAAGATTTTCCCTAACTTTTCAAACCTATGTAAACGAAAAACGTAATTTTTATAATATATTTTGTTTCTCAAAGTTTCAAAAAAATTTTCCTATCCAAAGTCTTAATTACTCTGCCTTACTCATACAAATTTTAAATTCCCTGACTTTTCCAGGTATTCCAAGTTTTCCAGACAACTTGAAACCTGTAGGAACAAAGCAGTAAAAACACAATTATTCATTTAATATAATATATTTTTATTGCTTACAAAGCAGTTTTGGCAAACCAAATACCACCGGTTTCAAAGATCTTCAACTCAGTTTTAACATTCCGAAATTTTCCTCTTTAATCGGTACCTGTATATTTTGTTCTCAGCTTGTGTTATAACCACGAAGTTTGGAGTATTCTAATTTTACAGCTTCTTGATTTTCTAAGTTGTCACTAATTAAATTTCTTATTACGAAAACTGTTCTCTCTTTGCGGCATGGATTGCTAGCATCAAACGAGTTGGTACCACAATCCAGAGCAAGTGGTATAAAACCTAATTCTCTCAATTTATCTTGAATTGCCTTATTTTGATAGCACAAATTTCCCAACACGGCTACCAAATTAGTCTCAAATTCGTAAAAAGGATCATCCTCACTAATTTTATCTCTATCTGAAACCCCTATTGGAATGAAGGACGAATGGCCTTCTTTTCTTAAACTATGGAACATCTTTAATAGGCCTACACATTTTTCTGTTAATGGCATAACGGAAACAATATTATAATTCTGAACCCAAGAATATGTAAGAATCACAGCCAATGAGAAAGTAATTTCTTTAACTTCGTTACTTTTTGGATTGTCATTGAGTATTTCAATTAAATTATGACATTTCTTAAGAAATTCCTCTACAATACAATCAATTTTTACCTTTGAAAAGGTATACCCATGTATTGCCTCCCTATCTTTCCGTTTCAAAAAAGATAATACCTTAAGTTTGTTTTCGATACCATAACTTGGAAAACAATTTAAAAAGTGTTCGTTTTGTATAAAAACAATCAGTAACTCCTTGATGTAGAAGGAAGATTCGTCGCTGTAATAATTTAACAAATGTTCGTAAATCTCGGAGCACTCATCAACTGAATGTTCACTTAAAATATTGTAAAGAAAAGCAGATATACAGTCACTAAATTGCACAAGCTTAAACAAACTTAACGCTGTTTTTTTAAATATTGACCACACCTTTTGAGTATATTCTTCTCTTCCAACAACGACGTTGGTCAAGAATTCCGATATTATCTTTACACATATTGCATCGTCTTGTTCTGAAACAAATATCAGAAGCTTCTCGGTATTGCACAGTAATTGCTGATTATTTGCACACAAATCCTGAGCGGAGTTATTTGCTACATTACAATTCCTCAAACTCCAGTACACTTTTCTTGTTAACAGTTTCGTTTCGTCTGATTTATCGAAATTGTCTACCAGGAAGTCGATCACTAGAGCAAGAATGTTGACTACTTCTTGAGTAACAACAAATCTAAAAAGTAAATTATAACTTGAAATACTTTGTCGGTGGTAAACAACTTACGGATAAGGCAGTTTCGTTCTTGAATCAAATTGAACAAAAGTGAAATAATTGTGTAAATAGTTTTCCAAATCCACCAACTCCTTAGTACTTAAACAATTTTTAATAAAAGTATAATTCAGATCATCAGGATTTTGTATCATCGTGGACATTTCGGTTTGTTTACAGCAGTCGAAATTTTTAGGTTAATTAAACGTCATTGGTTTCTGTAACCAGAGGTTCTCAACTCATGGAATTGGTAATTATTATGCAGTGGTAGCGGTAGATTTCGAAATTTTGAAACTTGTTTAGTTTGCACTCAAAAGAAATAGTATTTACCAAAGAGTTTGTTCAAAAAATTCTATTTTAAATCCAAAATAAATTTGAATTACCCAGGAACCAAAAAAATTAATTTAAAATATTATTTTTGTTTGGGAAGCACCGAATAAGTGTAAAGTTTTGACACATCAATATAACCTAAAAATCTTGTGACGTTTGTTTTAATAAAGGCGTGAATTAATGAAAATCAAGATGAAGTAATGTAATGTCCTTAAGAATGTTGGGTCCAAAACCGGCAAGAGCAGAGGCTCTGTGTAATCAGTCTTTACTGGAAGCCGGCGAGCGTCCGTTGGACAGGGCACTGTCGGAACCCGGCGATGTTAAAACACAGTTTGCTACCAGAGAAGGTGCATATCGGCTTATGACATTGAGCGAATATTCCCGGCCAAATCGTGTCGGTTACCAAGCCCAAGGACAATCCCAACCCCAGGTTCGAGTCTCTTTGGTGGCATTGCCCGATCAAGGTGAACGAATTTGTTTCAATCATGGTCGAGAAATTTATGTTTACGTTTATAAAGGCATCAAAAAGGCTGCAGATTTAAGCAAGCCGTTGGACAAAAAAGTTTACAAAGGTACGAATCCAACCTGCCATGATTTTAACAACGTTTCGGCTACTACCGAAACTGTCAGCTTACTGATAGGCTTCAGCACTGGTCAAATTCAATTGATTGATCCGATTAAAAAAGAGTTGAACAAATTGTTTAATGAAGAACGTTTGATAGACAAGAGTCGAGTGACGTGTTTGTGTTGGATTCCTGGCAGTCGGTGTTTGTTTTTAGCCGCTCATGCCTCCGGTCAATTGTACGTTTATAATGAAGAATTGCCTTGCGGTTCCACTACTCCACATTATCAGCCCTTCAAATCTGGAGAAGGTTTTACGGTTAGTACGTGCAAAACGAAGTCGACACGGAATCCACTGTTTCGGTGGTTGTTGGGCAACGGAGCTGCAATTAATGAAATTGCTTTCAGTCCAAATGGTACTCAATTAGCAATAGCATCGCAGGATGGTTTGTTGCGAGTGTTTCATTACGACAGTATGGATCTGTTGGGAACTGCACGTTCCTATTTTGGTGGACTTTTGTGTGTTGCTTGGTCAGGTGACGGACGGTTACTTGCCGCGGGTGGTGAAGATGATCTAGTCACGATTTGGTCGTTGGAACAAAGGCGCGTGGTGGCAAGAGCTCAGGGACATCGATCATGGGTTTCATCGGTTGCGTTTGATATTTACTTGGAAATGGATGCATGTTATCGATTGGGGTCTGTGGGACACGATACGCAACTGTGTTTGTGGGAAATACCTGAAGATTCCTTAGTTCCTCCAAGACCGCGAGCTAAACGAAGATCTGATCCACTACAATTGGTAGGTACGCCTAGCTGTCCTAGACTTGATGAGTGTCCGATTTTAGAACCATTGGTGTGTAAGAAAGTCGCGCACGAACGTTTAACTTCGCTTGTGTTTCGTACCGACTGCATTATAACTGCATGTCAAGACGGTTACGTATACACGTGGGCGCGTCCTCCAGCTTGAACAGATTAGTTAGGACTACCCCATAATTTTAAGTTTAAAGATAGTCGGAACTAAACTGGAAAGTAACAAATTCGTTTCGACTAAATTGTTTCCAAATAAGTTAAAAATGTTATGATTTTAAATTGATTTTGTATAAAAGAACTTGATTTTAGAAATAAGAAGTAAATTATTTATATTGACATGCATTGTGTTTTTCAATATTTTAAACGAGGAGGAAATCCGGTGTACAATTGAAACGAAATTTGACAAAATAGGAAATCAAAAAAAATCACAGGAAATCAAAAATCTGAGAAAGATTAGTAAATCTGAGGAATAGTCAAGGATAATGCAGTCCTTAATGCCACCTGACCTAACAAATAAATAATTTATATTGCCTTGTGTTGTTTTTTAATATTTTAAAAATCCAAAAATATAAAATTTTGCCATTTGCCATAAAACTAATATTTTTGTAACATGCAAATAGATCACACAAAATGATGCAAATCAGCCCTTGCTAACTGTGTCAGGGCACAATAGACAATTTCGTGGTCTGAATATCTATCTAACCAAGACGTAATTAGACCTTCAACTGACGATTCATAAGTTTTGATTGTGAGCGTTTCGTTGTTTAAAATAATGTTTGGTTGCACCAACATATTGCGTGGTTGTTTGTGAGCTAAAACGATCGAACGCCAACTCAACCAAGGTTCAATAACTTCAGATAAATGCATGAACAAGTTGCGTGCAGCTTGGGAATCCCCTGTCGCCTTATACACTTGCAATTGCAACAAAAAATGACCAATCGCATTACGTCCAGCACCTTGCATGGCTTCCTTGTCCAAAGTGATTCTCAATGAGCCAACTTTTGGTTGATATACTTTAGCAACACCTGCCTGCACCAATACTCTCATTATGACAAAACGAGCTTGAGCATGCGCTTGTAACCATCCCCGTCCAGGTTCCCACATCTCCAAAGATCGACCTGCGCCGGCCCAGATCAGAGACAACCAATTCACATATGCAACTACATCTCCTTGGCTGCCTTTATGACCAAAAATTTCTAATACAGATGGTTCCAGACTCAGATACAAACCCACAGCTTCTGCGCGACATTCTTCATATGCAGAACTCATCGACCCAAAACGAGAATCATACGTATCTCCAGGTTCATAACACGATTTGATAATTTCGCCCGAAATTGGATTGGTCAAATTTACAGAATAATTAAGAGATCCATCGTGTTCTTTTCGTAACAATTTACCAGAACCATGACCCAATAGTTCATGAAGACCCACCTATAAAAAGTTTTATCATCGTAGAAGATGTACTTTGCAATTCAGTTACCTGTAATTCAAACGCAGCAACGCGCCATTTACGCAGCAACTGGGAATCGTGGTCATCGAGAAATGGTGTGTTGGAATACTGGTAACTGGCCGGAATAACATTGCCCAATGAGACGTTTTTAAATCCCTCTGATTGACGAATGTCGTCATCTAATCAAAACAAGCATTCTGGTTAATAAAAGATGTGAATGGGTGAAAGAAGGTTGATGCACTGGGTAAATATCTAGAAAATCATTGGAAGTTTTTCAACATATTTACCCCTTGAGCTGCTTAGTCCTCCCTGTATGAGAATTACTAAATTAATTGAATACTCACAGTTAGGTATGTTAATTCCTGCAGGAACTCCACTACCAGCAAAAGTTAAAACATCCAAAGAAGTAAAATCCGGACGAATAAATTGGTCCTTTTCGAATGCCTTAGGCCATGGCAACAACCCTAATAATCTTTCTGCATTATTAACCAGTACACCAAATTTTTCAGACATGGGACGATTTACAGCAGCAACAAAACTTTCAAATTCTCCACGAACACCGGCTGGGTCTCGATATGTTTCAATAAAACCAATGTAGGTTTCTATAGCAGGACTTTTATTTTGTATCCACAAGCGTGAACCTTGCTTATGCTCATTTAATGACCCAGTAGTGAAAGATCGAATGTAAGCTTGCAACATGAAACCTTCTATTTGACTACCAAAAGGTATGGCCTGTTCTAAAGATACCACCATTTTCTGTAACAGCGGTGAATAATCCCCTTTCACCAAGCGGTAAATATATTTATCTGTCTCTTCCTTTTGTAACTCTCCAACTTCACTTGAAGCTAAACGAATTTCATATTCCACCTGAAAATTTTAAAAAAAAATGTTTTTGAATTTTGCTTCTGTAAAATTAGTTTCTATCTCAATTACAACATTACTACTTTTAATTATAGTGCATCCACAGAAACTTTCGGTTTTTGAAACCAAGAGGGATGGAATTATTGGATACGAGTTTTAAGAAAATATTCTTATCAAGATATATAACGCTCACTGGACACCAGGAATTGAAAGAGTTATTAAAATAGTAGCTTATGCCATCATTTTCGGCATAAACATAGGAAATAGCCAACTTTACAATTATTGGAATCCTCCTATTGAAAACTGACGTATACTCAACTTAAGGCAAAGTATATGACGGCTCAAGGGGTAAATATCTAGAAAATTCCAAGAAATCTCTGGAATTCCATGAAAATCATTGATTTTTTGAGATATTTACCTCTTGTGATGGCTTCACTAATTAATTTCATAAAGTAACCCAAATTTCCTGAACCAATCCTTGAGAAGTAAAATATATCTAGAGTTTCATTAACTCACCGTCCCATTAAGTTTTTCATTTTTAAAGACTCGGGTGTTATAGCTTTCCATGTTGTGCCGAATCAACCATTTCTGCACACGATCGCTGTCTTCCGGAGAACAGTTTTCAGAATAATAAGTGGTGCAGCCTTGAGGTGGAAAACCAAGACATGTGCGGCCCTCTCTGAGGTCAAAAAGGCTTTCTTTCAAGTTGAAAAACTGCCAAACAGATTGCAAGTCAGGCCAAACGGGACTCAACCTTAACATTTGTTCCATTCTTTCGGGCTCCAATCCCGGTACAAATTTAGTATCTCCAAAACCCTACAACCAATTTTATCAAGACAACTGTCAGAAGTTAACATTCAAGTGACCTTATAGTTTCCAGCATTTGTAAATACACCAGCGGTGTAAACCATAAGAGCATTAATTTCTCCTTCGGAGAAACCTTGCATCAGCGATGATGTTCTAAATTTTTCTGGAGATTGAGCAGAAAAAAGCTTATGTAATAAGACGAATGCAGGTCCAGACTCGGGACTTGTCTGCAAGAATGTAATGAGTCCACCAATCCATGCACTTTGGCTCAAATGATAAGCGTACATTTTCTCTTTCGTAGTAAGTTGAGAGAAAGCTTGCCCCACGTCCAAACTTACTACAGGTTGCTCCAAAGGTAAAACATATTGACTTTTATCCAATTCTCCACTCATTTTGGTTGAATTATTATAAAATTTTGGCTAAAAGAATTTTTGTAATCAACCCTTAATTAATTAAAATAACATTTTTTTCAAACTGTTACAGAAATTATGTTTTATGGTAATGTAAAATAAGGTTATGTCACAGAACTAGAATAAGTAACCAGTGGCGTAACGCAAGATTAACAACATGGAGATCGAAATTGTAAAACCGCTCACCTCTTAAATGTTTAAATTTTTCTTTTAATTTTAATTGTAATTTTTTGATACTTTTATTGAAGCTTTAAATTTTGACATTACATTAGTTTTTGTTTCTAAGCCTTCCATAATGATTTTATGGACATGAAATTCCTTTCTTTTGCTTCAGGACTTTCAGCATTTGGCCTAGGAGATAATATTAGATATCTGGAAATTGGCTTGATCATTAATGAACAACATACTAAAATTCCCAAGAACTGAATAATAAAATCTGCCTATTTGGGTCAAAAATTGATTGTTTAGAAGTGAGTAATTTTTTGACATTTTGTGAAAATCAAATTGCTATATTTGCGATTTTCTCGAAAAGTAAGGTACGAAAGATGCAAAAAATGGTAAAAAGCAAAGTAAACGATAATTTAATTATTTATATTTTTCTTTTTATTTTATTCCCTTTACCTAAGTGTTCACGTGAACACTTTTTATATTATATCCTTTTTTGTATCCTTCAGGAAGCTAAATGGAAAGGCATAATATTACATATTGTTATTAAAATTAATTTGTAACATAAGAAAATCTTCCTTTTGTCTGAAAACAAGTGATTTTTTTCGAATTTGTTCTAACAACGACAGTTTGATCAGACCCGTACGCAACAGGGGGGTTGAACCCCCCTTCATTGTATATATATTTTTTACCTATTGACGTGAACACTTTTTATAAATTTAAAAAATTAATATAAACATAATATTTACTAATAATTATTGATGTATTTATTTCATAAATTTTTTTGTAATTTTTATTTTCATTTTATTATTTTACAGTTTAAAAATTTTTGTTAAAAACTTCACCTTATAAAAATTTAAAAAAAGTAACAATCTTTTATCCTATATAATCTCTTTATTTTTAATAAATTTTATTTATTCAATAAATAAATCTAACTGATGAACTACCCATGCAAATTTTATGGGTTTTTATTTATTGTTATTAAGTTGTATGCCATTAAAACCATAATTTGTAAAAAAAAGTGGACGAAATTGATTGAATAAAAACATTTTTTACTTATAAAAATATGGCACAATTCCTATATTATATAACTTTGTATCACAATTTACATAATATCAGCCCCCTAATTGTTATTTAACAGATTTAAATAGTTTCATTAGAAAGAGGCCGTAAATCAGGAACTTTAAGTAATTCCGATAATTTTTTGCAAGCATTCCATTGATCTTGTACATATTTAATTCCACCAACTTCGTTTACAGCCGCCATGTGCAGTTTTTCGGGATCTCCAGCCACCAATACCGGATTGGAAGGGTCACTCTGTAAATATTACATGAAATAATTGCAAAACATGTAAGTCATTATTTATCTTACAGGTTCCATATTTCGTAGATAATCCAGAAGTTCACTAAGCCTGCCTTCAAAACCGGGAGCAAAACACTTAGGATCAACTGCTATAAAACATTGGCCCAAGTTTGCTTCATCAGTAATGTTTCCCCACTTTCTAATATTAGGACCAAACTTGGAACCTAAAAACCAACTGGTATAGTTGAAGTAAGTAACTAAAATTCAATATTCTACCTGCTAATATTCCGCAAAAAATTTCCACAAATACCCCCAAACCGTATCCTTTATATCCTGAAGTTAATTCGCTTCCCCCTAAAGGCATCAAGCATGCAGCATCAGAAGCCGACGTAGTCGAATTGCCCTCTTTGTCCTGAGCCCAACCTTCTGGTATGGGTTCGTCTTTCCGTTTTTGCATTTCAATCTAAAATTTGACTTAAGCAACTGAGGACATTCGCAATTGTTTATTACCTTTCCAAGCGCTACTGCAGTAGTTGCCATGTCCAAAACAAAACTATCTCCGTTTAAAGCAGGAGCTCCTAAGGATAAAGGATTGGTTCCCAAAGCTGCCTAAAATAAAAGTTGAGATTAATAATAATTAATTAAATACTTTAAAAACCTACCGCTTTGCTTCGAGTTGGACCCATTAAAGGTGATGTGTTCGTAAAACTTAACCCTAACATGTTTTCTTTCAATGCTTGTAACGAATACATTCCGGCAATACCGTAATGGTTTGATCCTAAATCCGAAATTGTTTAAACAAAACTTAAAACTAAATTATTTCAAGTTACCTTTAGCGCATACCCAACCGACACCAACATTTTTTGCTTTTTGAATTGCCAAATCCATGCAGAAGTTGCCTATAACTGCCCCTAAACCATTTTGACCATCCACCCAAGCTGTAGCAGGAGTTTCTTGAATTAGTTTGGGTTTTGCTGAGGCGTTACAAATCCCGCTTTTGACATCATACACATACATTTCTAAAATAAAAAACGAGTTTTCTTGATTAGTTTTTATCGAAAAAATAAAAGGGTTACCTAATCGATTCATTCCGTGACTGTAATGTCCTCTATAATCAGCTTCCACTAGAAGATCCCCTAACGCTTCGGCATGCAATTTTGGCGTTCCTACGGCTTCCATACATTCTATTATAAAACGCCTGGCTTCTCTCAGCGCAACTAACGGTGTATCTAAATCATAAGCGTGAGTTAATTAGAACCAACAACCCAGTTTGATGAGATTAAATGCATCTGATTACGTACAGAGTAAGTCGATATTTTTGTTATTGAATAGTTAAAATCAGTAATTCTCCAAGAAGCAGGGATTGTTTATTAATTTTGTACTGGTGTTTGTAAAATTTTGAAAAACTAGCTGGATATGTTACCTATATGTTTTTAAGTTCTTAAGTTTTGTGTAAAATTTAAATTTATACAGAAAAATTATAAAATATATGTATATACCCAGCAAACTAGGTCACGTTATTATCACGTCGTATTCTTGTAATTTTTGTCACGTACTTACGTCAAAAAGTACCATACAATGACGTTATAATCACCAAAATATGACGGCAAAACGTTACAGACCATCGACGTCATAATTATGAAGTGATTGGTACGTTTGAAATGTCGTGAAATAAACGTAATTTTTTAAATAAAAATGACGTACTCTTAACGTCATATTGTAACGTGAAAGGAAATTTCATGTATAATATACATATGTATTTGACCCACGTGTATTATACGTAAAAATGTAGTAAGTGTAATAAAAACGTAAAATATACATGCTAATGTAGTGCTGATAGACTATATCTAAACGTATATTTTTCACGTATAATGTACGTGATAATCACGTATAATAGGGCGAGTTCGCCTGGGGCCGTTCTACTCCCATTGTCGTACACGCAACGATTTAAAATTAATTAGTAGCAAAATCGCAAAACAAAAGTTTAAAATAATAATATGACTACTTTCCGTTATCATTACTTTATTAAATTGGTGCTTAATGCTAATCAAACCCAATAAAAAGTTTTATTATTTCGTAAAATTTTAGCAGTTTTTAGCTACTTTTTATACTTATGATATTATGAAGTATTTAAGATTTCATTGTGTTTGCTTTGCTTTGTAATTAAATTTTTGTTTAATTTAATTTTAAGAGTTTATTAATATTATGATAATAATACATTTTTAATACCAGAAAAAAAAATATTATGAAAACATTTTACTACATTAAACGAATTTTTATTGTATTCGTTAAAAATACTTAATTACAGTTATTAATCAATTTCATGTAATATTGTACACAGAAAACGATGTTTCTAAGTAAACAATGATTACAAACATAAAAGGAAAAAAATGGAGAACAACAAGATAAAACAAAATCAAATTAATATTTCGGTTATGTTACACGCATTATTTTTAATTATATTTTTTGTGTTTCATTACATTTTTAAATTAGGTGCAAAAACTTGCAACTCCGATGTTTGTGTTGTACCTGGCTTCGGGGGGAAGGAGAAAAATTGATTTAAAAAAACTCTTTTGAAAACAATCGGATGTGGCCATGCTCATAACTTTATCATATTTTTAAATAAAAAAAAATTGGATATTTACACGATTATTGATTGATACTTTTTTAATATTACTATTAGAGACCGGATTTATATGCGCTAAAAAAACATGAAAATAAGTTTTTTTATGCGGTTAAAACTGTCGATATATGCGGTAAAATATGCGGTAATAAAATTTAAAAAATTTATATTAAAAGAGAGAACATAAAATCGTAAAATAAAAATCAAATTCTGATAAAATAAGCCAAAAATTAGGTCTTCGATACTATTAGTTACACGCGAATATCAGGGGCCCGAAAATTTGCTAGAGCTTAGGTCCCAACCCAGTTAAAAATACAGCGCTCACAATCAAGGATCCCAGAATTGGCTACTAATGCCCGATTTCTTCACCTTGAGATATCTATCGGATAAGTATAACTATGCGGATAACCAATCAAACAACCGTAAAAATTTGAATTACGGCTGTTTGATTGGTTATCTGTATAGTTATACTTATCCGATTGATATCTCAAGGTGAAGAAATCGGGCATAAGTAATTTTTCGATACTGAATAACTAATACCATTTGTTCATAAATAAAGATTCAACCGTACACTGGGGGGTATTCCATACCCCCAGACCCCCCGGTTTTCCAATGGCTATACTAAAGCCCAATCAATATTTGAAGCTGTAATAATAAATAAATAAGTTTAACCTCGTGCCCGTTTTATTATGGTTTCTGCTATCAATCAACGAAATTCAACTCAGTGGATCTATCTCTTTCATTGCCCAAAGCTTTAAACATATTGTGGGACGTCTACAACTTATTAAATTTTGAATTTAAGTTTAAGTGACACAAAACAAAAAGGATAAACTGGGAGGTATGGAATACCCCCCAGTGCACGCTTTTATTTTATAATTTACCTCTACCTATAGAGCCAGGGACCAACTTCAAATTATCAGTAACGTCTTCACTAATTTTAAAGGCGTTACTAATAATATTTATAGTGAAGTCCGCTTATTGGAATCACGGTTAATGTTATCATTCGGGTATTGTTATCACTTTTGCGAGGAACGGGCCGGACGTATATGATTTCACACAAAAAACATCGCTTATAGTAATCATAAATTCGGTTTATATTATCAAATTATTCTTAAGATTACTTTTTCCCACGAGCAAAGGAGTTGGTTTTCAGTTACAAGCATTTTTTTTCTATATTGTGCATAAGACACCCACATATTATTGGTACCACATATTCATTACGCGAATTTTAAGTGTCAGGTGTTATCAAGAAAATCTGTCTAGTTTACTGTTAATGTGGGATGTAATTCAGTTCTACTTGAGAACTTGGAATGAATGACTTAAATAAAAAAATCGTGATTTGAGCCCTCGAAGTTTTGCAGTGTGGTGTGCAGATGGGGTAGTCAGATTTTCAAATTCATTACCAGTATGAACTTTGGCTCCGTCAAGTTGGCCCCTCCATTTTGGAATTTGAGAATATTTTTTGCATAGTTTGGAAGTGCTGGAGAGTGCTGTAAATTTTTTTGAAAGTGCTGGGTCTGTTAAAGTTTTATTAAGAAATCAAAATTTAAAGATTTGGAGGGGCCAACTTGACGCACCCCCTCCACTTTGGAAGTTTAAATTTTTTTTTGCACTATTTAGAAGTGCTCGCAAAGTGCTGGTGAGTGCTGTAAATTTTTTTGAAAGTGCTGGGTTGGTTAGATTTTTATTAGGAATTGAAATATCGACAATTGTCAAAAACGTCAAGTTGGCCCCTCTTTTTTTCAATTTTATTAGACACGAAGACTCAAAGTATTGAATTTGTTTTGAATAATAATTATTTATTCATACAAAGGAACACTAATAGTGGAGAAGATAACACGTCTCAACTATCAAGTATCCCTTCTACAGTATCAGCAAAAAATCAAAAATATCATCTGCGAGAAGTTTTCGAAAATTATAACCGGAATAATGCAAAAGTAGGTCATTTTGTGGCTTATGTTAAACAATTGCATGGGAAATGGGAACTTGACAACGATTTTAAAGAAAAAATTGATAAACACTGCAATCCTGATAAATCGATTGTATGTACACTATTATTTTTATAATATTATAATTGATAATCATATTTATTATATTATTATGTTTTTCGGCAATTTAAAAAATTTTGGTAAATTCAAAATTTATATTATACTACCATAAAAATAAATAAATAAGCATAAATTGGTTACGTTTTTTGTAAAAGTTTTTCGAATTTAATGTATCTTGCTCGGAGCTTATTTTTCAAATTTTTTAATAAAATAGGTATCTTCAAAAAATTTACAGCACTCGCCAGCACTTCAAGAGTACTTTTAAGTAATATAAAGAAAATTTAAATATCTACTAAAATTGAAAAAAAGAGGGGCCAACTTGACGTTTTTGACATTTGTCGATATTTCAATTCCTATTAAAAATCTAACCAACCTAGCACTTTCAAAAAAATTTACAGCACTCGCCAGCACTTCGCGAGCACTTCTAAATTGTGCAAAAAAAATTTAAAATTCCAAAGTGGAGGAGGTGGTCAAGTTGACCCCTCCAAATCTTTAAATTTTGATTTCTTAATAAAACTTTAACGGACCCAGCACTTTCAAAAAAATTTACAGAACTCGCCAGCACTTCCAAACTATGCAAAAAATATTTTCAAATTCCAAAATGGAGGGGCCAACTTGACGGAGCATTGAACTTTTTATAAACAATTTACTCCTCGTACAGCAGAGGCAAACAACTCTAAATGAGATTTTTAATTTGGTTTTTTTCTTATTCATTAATAATTATAGTAGGTACTAATAAATAACTAATAAAAATGTTTTTCTTTTTTTGTTATCAGTCGGTTTTTGTTATCAAAAACCCCAAGTCCCGATGTGATCACATTAAGCGGAGTCCACTGTATTATGTTAGTATGTGTGGGTATAGTACCCATCACTTTTTAGGTTGGTAGGCCGAAGTAGCCGGTGCTAACATAAAACAAGTTTTCAATTTTTGTTTCATTTAAATATTAAAATCAAAAATATTAACTATATATGCGGTTATATGCGATTATATGCGATTATATGCGATTATTTGCGTTATAAATCGCTGTCCCAGTGCAAGAATGTTATAACTCAAAATTTACCGTTTTTGAGTTATTGGTAGGAAAATGCTTCTTTAAGTGGTACTTTCCAGTTCTATATCATATTAAGTCAAATCTACAATTTTGAGTTGTAACGGTCTTGCACTGGGACAGCGAAATATATAAATATGCGGTAATTAACAACCCAAAATATGAAATTGCAAAAAATGAGAAACGTGCAGATATCAAAAATCAGCTATGTTGCATCCAGAGCTGAAAGTAATTCAATTAAAAGGCTTGAATAACGTAATTCAATTACTCAAAAGTAATTCAATTAAATGAACCTAAAGTATTTGGTATTTGAATTACTTTAATCAAGTATTTGAGTATTTGATAATTGGGTTTCAGATCTTTCTTTGGTAATTGAATTATTTTCTCGGTAATTGAATTACTTTTGAGTAATTGAATTACTTTTGAGTAATTGAATTACTTTTGAGTAATTGAATTACTTTTGAGTAATTGAATTACTTTTGAGTAATTGAATTACTTTTTAGTAATTGAATTACTTTCTCAGTAATTGAATTACTTTTGAGCAATTGAGTTACTTCTTGACTTACTAAATGAAGACATGCTCTATCGGATACAAATTTAGAAAATTTGGTTTTAATAAAAGCTATAATTTCAAAAAAGATAATTAACTTTTTTAGAATAGTAAATTAATAATAAAATAAGTTTTTGATTTTTACCTTAAAGTAACTTGGATCTTGAAATACTTGAAGTAATTAAATTCCATTTTTGCTAATTGAATTACTTTGAGTAATTGAATTACTTCGAGTAATTGAATTACTTCTAGTAAATGAATTACTTCTAGTAATTGAATTACTTTTTTGTTACATTGAGTAATTGAATTACTTTTTGGTTACTTTTTAAATATTTCAATTACTTTTACAAATTATTTGGTAATTGAATTACTTTTTCTTAGTAGAGTAATTTAGCAATTGGCACGTCAATTACTTTTAAGAAAATTTGGTATTTGGTATTTCAAGTACTTTCAACATCAACAAAGTATTTGGTAATTGGTAATTGAATTACTTTTACCGAGTGCTTTGTACAGCTCTGGTTGCATCAAACAAAATATGCAATCGCATACAAATCCGGTTTCTCAATTATTCTAGAGCACAAAATAATAAAATTAAGAAAATAAGTAAAAAATTATTTTTTTAATTAAAAAATAAAATGAAAATTTGTTTGTGTAGAATTAAACATTTTAACTGAATTAAAAAAAATTTTTTTTCGGGAATTAACCAGAACAAAAATTTTAGAGAATTTTTTCGAAGAACTTAACAAAGATTTTAAGAAAATAATAAATAAACAAATAATTATTTTGTTGTTAAAAATATTAGTTTGTTAAAGCATCAATTAAATTATGTAAAAATTAAAGTAAACCTATAACTTTCAACTCTAAACTTTCTTATGACCGTCTTTATGCTTAGGAGGGCACGAATGTAGGTAGGCCTTAGGAACAATAGTCACACAACTGCTCTAAAAGAAAAAAAAACCGATGCATCCCAGTTGCTTATTAAGGTTGGTTTATGCAAAACGTCGACGCACGCAACGCACGCACCGCACGCGTCCAAATAAAGTTGAAGCATAGAATTTCTGTAGGAGGCTTTATGGTGCGCACGCCGCCAAAAATCACGCGCGTAAACTAACTACATAAACCATCCTACAGAAATTCAATACTTCAACTTTATTTGGATGCGTGCGTTGACGTTTTGCATAAACCAACCTTTAGCTTGCTGATAAAATATGCTCATTGGTGCATTTAACGTTTCCATGAGAACCAAGTATTGACCGAAGGGGGGTAAAATGGTAAATTCATTAAAAAATAATTAAACTGGAACTATCGTGAGTCCTACTTTTCTGTAGGGTATGGGTAAGGAGATAGAACATTTTGGCATCGCCATTTCGCCGTCACCACTTTGCCGTCGTCATTTCACCGACGATTATATTCAAATTTAAAAATGAACCGATTAATTAAACAATAAAATTAAAATTATTTTTATTGTTGCGTCTAAAATAAATAAATTTTATTTATGTATTTTGATGGTCACGAGAAAAGAAACTCCAAAAACATTATAGAAATTTTACCCACAAATATCAATTTCAATATAGTAGAGAGACAGCAGGCTGTATTCAAAATAGAGCTACTTAAAATTAATTCTATAATTTATTGTTATTTGTTACTAGTGTTTGGACACTTTAATCTTATCTTATCTTGGTATCCAAATGCACATCCAAGCAAACATAACAAATTGTTGACATCTTCTATAGGTCCATAGAATAGCTCTCAGACAGCGTATGAATTGTTGCATAAGACCAGTGACCAATGATTGATTATTTGTAATAAATTATTTGTGGTGAAGATGGTTACAAAAATACCATTACGAATGCATATTATGAAAATTATAATATTATGAATTTTGTCAAATAGAAAATCTTTCTGAACAATTTTATTCCTTTTTTCCCCTCTTAGTTTATACTAATCGAGGCATTCCACAAAACTGAAAATCGAAACAAAATTTCCTGTTTGTCGAACTCTACAGCATTAAAAACTATTGCAAACTTTTTTGCTTCACACAACGACGCGTTTCCCAAATACCAAAAGTGGCGCTTTTTCCGGCAAAATGCTATAAGTGCAATTTCTCTTTTTGTGTAATTTTTGATTGATTGGGATTGATAAATTTCGCATTAAAAAATTAGGCAAGGTTAAGATAAACTCTTATCATGGGTTAAAATAGTGTACTTTATTATTTACTTGTTTCGTGATCTTTGCACATCATCAAAATAAATTATTAAAAGAAGGTAAAATTAATAAAATTAAATTAAAATTTTTTTAAACTTAACAAATTATATTTTGAAAGGTACAAGTGGCAGGATAAGATGCAAATAATTGGACTTGAAAAGAAAAAAAAACAAATTGCGCATCTAAAAATGTTTTCTACGAGCGTTAATGCTTATTACTAACCTGTGCTAGGTACACATGCTTCCTGCCAACTTGGTAATTTAAAACAAACTTTATGTAAAATTATGCATTCATACATAATTTCGTATTATAATCTTATGGGTTCACTTGATTTTATTCAATCTTTGACATTGATAAGATAAAGTGACAGTTTTCCATAGAAAGTTTTTAGTTAGCCAGCTTATATTTTACAAATAATTATATTAGTATCTATCTACTTAAAACTTATCAACATTTTTTTACCTATTTTTAATAATTTGGTCGACATAATTGAGATGTAACAACTACTAATTAAGCAGGTTAATTAGTGCGGTGTAAATTGTGCACAAAACAAAACTAAACTGAATGTTCGGAACAACTTTTTTCGAGGACTCCGATAATAGATAAGGTCAATGTTTATCTCAAAGTAGTAAGCGTAAAGTAAGATTATTTATATATTTTTTTCAATACATATTTATCGCAAAAGTAATTCAGTCGGTCACTGTACGTACGCATTAATTTCGTGTTTTGCCTTCATTCGTTTAAAAAGTTTTCCCCACATAAATTTAAATTATTTTAAAACCAATATTCGGCGACTCGATTTACTTTACATTTAAAATTTTTGTGAGCCAATAACCTGAAGCACAACTGAAAATGGGTTCTTCATTGGAAGATCAACAGGTAATTACTTCCATTATTTTATTAAATTAATACCAATTGCACAAATAAAATTTTTATATCAAAAATAAATTATTTTCTTTTTAAATTTTCCATAAAATATAAATAATTTTGTCATTTCATAACCAACAACGCCCATGAACCGAGTTGTTCGACATTAGCGCAAGCGTTGAATAAATGATTGAATAAATTTTCAAGGATGAATTTCAAAATAAGTTGTTTAAATTATATGTATATTATTAATAGACGATAGCGTCGTTTATATTTGTTAAATAAAGAAATTTTAAGTGGGAACTAGTACAAGCAGTGGCGTAACAAGGCAGCTACGGGCCTGTGTTTCTGACTCAAGCGGGGCCCCAAATGGAATATTAAATTAACATAGAACTTTTTTATAAATTAATTTTTATGAAAAAAATATAATAAATATTAAACACGTTTGCATAATTAAGGAAGAGCAGTAGACGCATGTGTTTCTGGCAACTTGGCCGTCGTCAGTATTGCGCACTTGACAACAACTTAGACTTACCTGCTGCTACCAAAACGATGAACACGCTTAATTATGCAAAATTACACTACGGATTCGTCTTCGTTGCTAATAATAATAAATATTGTTATTTAGTTTTATTAAAATCATTTTAGGGATTTACTACTATGTAAAAACAAGAAAATCATACCTGACGGTTTTAATAAATTAATAAAAAATAATAAAAAAACTAGCAGTGTAGTGTTAAAAATCAAAATATACCCTACTCTTATTTTTTTCGGTATTTTGTTAAATTGCTATATAAGGGTGACAGTTTATTTGTTTATTACTGTAATCGCTACCAGATGGGAAGTTTTGCTTTGGCGGGTGCGTTTAATCTTTCTTGATGCCGCTTCAACTTCAATTCAATAAAAGACCAAACAGACAGTAAATATATTTTATATTTTAAATACTTAGGTCCATGAAAAATGTGGCAGACAAGTTATTTTGAAAAAGTGCCTCATATTTTCTGGTTTTATTGGTGCTTTCAATATTTAGTTCTACAAATTACAAACATTTTATTTTTTTGGTCGTGATGGCGACCGGGCTCTGTTAATGTCCGGGCCGGGCCCTTGTTCGATCGAACACCTCGAACACTGGTAGTTACGCCACTGAGTACAAGTTGCAACAAACTGCAGATTAAATCGTCGAATATTTGCTCGGTTGCGTCCATGTATACGAGTTGGTTCAAAAAGGTCAAAAAATCGGTTAATCGGCAGTATATTTTTGAGTTTCACAAATAGATAAAAAAAAGTATAGCTACTACGTATATTATGTTTTCCAAGAATCTCCTCTCTCAAAGATTGCGTGTTGAACATTAATCTCTGGTTGTAAAAATACAATATTTCCTATAATTGGAATTCAGTTAGCAACCCATGATTTAAATTTGCAAATAAAATTTACAAACTGTAATGGTAAAACAAATCTATTTAATTTATGTATTTTATTTCTTACGGTTACGTCCGATGTAAACGCTCCCGAAGCAGCTTACCAAATTTTGTTTTGTAAATCAAAAAAATATTTAAAAACATACTAAAATTAGAAATTATTTCATTTTGCAGTTTGTTTTGTACGTAAAGACATTTAAACAAATATTTATAATTTAAACAACAATTATTCAGACAATGGGAACTAAACAATTTTTTTCCCGTCAACCATATGATGAATTATTACGAAATTTAAACTGAACATACAATTAATTTTTTTTGTTTTTGTAATATTTGTAATAATTTAATTACCGTTTGTATGAATCAATTTTTCTTGACATTACAATGAAAAATTTGGCATTTAATGAAATATAACTTTCTCTAAAAATCACTTTTTTAATTAATTAAATTTAATGAAATTGTTTTAATTTAATGAAATTGTTTTTAATTTATTGATTTATTATATTATTTTTTAATCAATTCCGGTTTTATCATGCTTATAATCAAACAACACTTGCTATACTTTATCAAATTTTTGTTGATAAATTTTAATTTATACAATTAATTAATATAATATATGCAGATTATATTTATAATAATTATAATTGTAATAAATTAATAATAAAAAATAATTATAAAATTATAATTTAAATCTTTAAAAGATATACATTTTTTTCCAGCACCAAATCAATGAATTATCAATTTCATATTTTAAAACAAAATTTGTAGAGACTAGGATTTGGTTCATAAAAAAGAACGTCAATATATTACAGGTACTATAATAATGTAATGTGATTGGTTAAAATTTGATCGGCGAATCTGAGAATCGGGCTTACTCGGGGGGATTGATCCAGGCACAACCAGAGAGGGGGGCGCTCGGGATTTGTCCCCGGGGTCCGGACGAATAACTAAATAAATTTGAAAAAATAAAAAATTAGATATTGTCATAATAGATAATTACATTTAACCTCAGGTTCAAAAAAAGAATCAAGTTTGAGAAGCTTGAAGCTGAAACATGACTTAATCGAAATAAATTAAAAACATCTTAACTTCTACTTCCGGGCGGGCAAAAATAATTTTTTGTGAGCTGAGGTGCAATACAATCACTTTTGCGGCCAAAAGCTTGAAAGTATTATAAAACCCCTAAAATTACTTAGATTTTAAATTTAAGTTTTAAATGCAAAAAACAATGAGTGTATACCGGGGGGTCTGGGGGGTATGGAATACCCCCAGTGCACTCTTTCTTTATGTTTGCAAAGTATTCAGAAGCCAAATAGTGAAAAATATGTAGGTCCTTTACAAATATTATCCGTTATGTGTCTACAGGTGGCTGGTGCGTTGATATGGTGCACTGGAGGGTATTTCATACCCCCCAGATCCCCCGGTTTGCCAATAGCTGCAGCTCAATCAAAATTTGAAGTTGTAATTATAAATAAATAATCGAAAAAAAAAGTTAGAGAACCTAAATGAAGGTAGCTACTTCTATTAGATTAACAAATTTAAACTTTCGGGCGGGCAAAAATAAAATTATTTGTGCGCTTAGCAGTAAAACAATTTCCTTTGCGGCCTGAAGCTTTAATGTATTATGAGACCCTTAAAACGACTTCGATTTTAAATTTAAGTTTTCGAGGCAGAAAAAAATTAGTGTATACCGGGGGGTCTTTCTATTTGTTCGCAAATTTTTCAGTATATAGACAATGATTTTTTTTCTTTTTTTCAAGGTATAGGCAGTTCTTGTCTGTTTCGACTTTTAAATTTATAAGAGCAGGGGCCCCGCGAAAAGTTTTGCCAGGAGGCCCGACGTATTATTTTTTTAAATTTTCAATAAACCAACCAAGATTGAAATGACTATTTTTATTTTTATTTTAATTGTAATTTATGAATGTAGCAGATAGTACTTTAATGTAAATTTCGAATTTATATGCAGAATTGAAGATCATTGTCTAACAAACAATTGTTATAATCCGCATAATAAATTAATGTACTTGTAATAAAAATCGGACAATAGAAATCACAATAAAACCGAATAATAATTCTAATCTGAAATAATCAATTGATTAGAAGTTGATGTATTGAAACGTGATAGTAGATAGTCAGTAGCCATAGTAGCCATATCAGTGATTATTTTAGAATTCCAATTAATCACCTGAAATGCTCAAAATTATTAGAATAACCGAACATTGCTGTAACTTAAACTTATAAAGTGTTTAGTGCATTTTTTGATTATTGCAAAATATCAAGTAAAGTATTTTTCACAATTTTATTATAAATATATACAGGGTGCTGAATGTCTTAGCCGAACATAGGAAATTAACATATAAAAACTTATTTATTTGAATTCCTGCTTCCCTAATTATTTTAGAGAAAAAATGAAAGATACAAAAATAATGCAGAAATATAAACTACGAATGATAAGAGCGTTAAATTTTATTAAGCTTTTATTTAAACAGTCAAATATTTGCTTTTAAAATTGTTAAAAGTTTCATTTATCAGACTGGCCAAGTACGTTTCCATGGTAATTATTTTTGAAAATAAAAATTAGATTGAATTTATTACATGGCCAGTGCGAAAAAAGAAAATTTTAACAATATCGAAATCGCAAAAGTGAGATGAAATCTAACGATCTTATCATTCGTAGTTTATATTTCTGCATTATTTTTGTATCTTTCATTTCTCTCTAAAATAATTAGGGAAGTAGGAATTTGCATAAATAAGTTTTTACATGTTAATTTCCTATGTTCGGCTAACTCATTCAGCACCCGGTATACCAACAGGATTGTAAATCTTTTCAAATAAGCGAATTATCCTAAATTCAATGCCCTGTATTTTTCTTTTAAGAATGGTAACCGGTTTATTGGTGCCACTAAGCAAGAGTAAATTGAAAAATTGAAAAGTTGTTTTCTTTTCTGACCCTTCTGACGCATTAACCTTTAGCTTAAACGTTACTCGACACTTAATTGGAATGACTAATTACATTAAGATCCACCTATTTTTCATTTTTTAATTTATAGAGCAAATTGACTTAAATAAAAATAGATCACTTCAAAGAAGCGCCAAAAAATCATCCGAGGAATTCGAGATTCGATAAGTGTACAAACAAAACAGTTAAAATGGATTTAATTAAAACGATTAATCAAAATTTATTTTAAGACGAAACACAGTTTGGTGTAGGGAAGGAAAATTCCAAGTCATTTTCATCAGGCGCCACTATACTAGATGCAGCATTTTGACCCTCAAATGATGGAATAATCATTGTTAACGAAAGAATTATTACTTTGTCGTGTCTTTTGTTGTGCAATTTTCATTTTGTAATTAAAAAATTGTAGTGCATAATTAAAAATTACAAAATCCATAAAAGTATCCATAAAAAGTCTCTATTCTTTTTATCGTTAATTAGATTATACCCGTTTATATTGCATTAGTATGTACTTACTTGTATACTTACTTTCATAATTATTTTAGATTTAATCGTTTTCATAACCTGATTTTCCCGATTGTTGTGACTATTTCAATATCAATATTTATAAATATCATATCATTAAATCTAAGATACTTGTCGATATCAATGATTGTATTCTAATGGAGTATTTCCTTTCGAAATTACTTATCTGTACAATAATAAGTATCATTATATCTTATTATGTAATTCAAAATTAAAAGAATTTAAAAAATCAAAATAAAAAATTGCTTTTTTAAAATTTTTTTTGGAAAAAAAATAGTATATATCACGCTTACATGAAGGATCATCACAGAAGTTAGATGATCTGCTCGTTTTTGCATAAAGGAAAATTATACTACTGCTTTTTCAACTGTTTCAAGAATTTTGGAATTAATTTTTAAATTTAACGGCAGTCTCAGATAATTATTTTAAAAATAGAATTGTAATTTAGGAAAATCTAAATCCATAAAACATTCTAAACGATTTCCGAGCACTTTTCGCTTAAAATAATAAATACAAAAATATTTGAAATAAGTTTTTTAATTGCTTATTTACGTTTAAAAATTGTAAATATGCACATATATTAATTTATATTAGGTACATTTATTTGAGTATTCAAGTGTGCCTATCATTAATTTACATACAAATAGCTAAATATGTATAGCTCAATCGCGAAAACTTAAATAATATGAAAATTCAAATAAAATTCTGACTATTCAGTTTTCTGCTGTTATACTTAGCTCTGTTGAAATATGAATTATTTATTAAATATTATGCAATTTTTTCAATAAAACGGTTTTTGTATGTATTATAAACTTTATTTACTTTAAATATTTATTGTATATCACCGGGAAGAGAAAAGCACTTTTCTCAATAATCAAACTTTATATGGCTCTATACTATGACTATTTCCTATATCCCAATAATTATTGCATTTAGTCAAGAATAAAATAAAAAATTAAGAAATTGGCCAAAAAATCGGTATAATTAGCTTTTAGACGTCTGGGAGAAGAATTCATTTTCCAGTTTCTTCTAAACGTGGAAAAAATTCTTAATAAGTTTCAATCTTCACCTTTTAATTTATTTAAAAAAAACAACAAAATATTATAAAATAAAGCAAAAAAGCCAAAATAATAATTCCAAAATAATAAAAATAAAATAATTAAAAATAATAAAAACAGCATAATTAGGAACAATAAAAATAAAATAATTAGAAATAATAAAAATAAAATAATTAAAAATAATAAACATTTGATCGGTTTGTTTATTAATCATCAATTATTCAAACTCAATCGTAATATATGATATATGATAATAATCATTCATTCCCGACAAGAACGGGGGTTTACGCCGAGTATTAAAATTGTATTTTAATAAAAGTAACTAGAAGTTACATCGAAATATCTTAGAACCATACTAGTATAGATAGATTACAGATGAATTCTCATCAGTGGCGTATTATCGCAAAAGCCCATGAAGCTCAGGCAAAACTTAATTTCAGCAGTTGTAATTAGCTAATCATTAATCGTCTTAATAATTATTAAAAATAAACTTCATTTTCTTTATAAATTTTCAAGGGGTAAATATCTGGAAAATTTTGCTTTCACTTATAGGAATTCCCTTGGAAATTCTGGAAAGTCATAGAAATTCTTTAGATTCAAATTAGTTTCCAGGATCCATTTCATGTAGGGGGTAAGTCAGGCTGGTGAGGAGAGGGTAAATATATATATTTTGATAAGAATTTAGGTATATTTTTGAAATTTAAAATTTTTTTGTAGATTTTGTTGATTTTTGTCATGAGAAGGGGGGGGGGTAGTAGATACACCGTTATCCTCCCTCCTTCCAGTCGCCCTTACCAAGCACACTTAGAAAATGGGAAATTCGATGAAATTTAAAATATTCAGAATATTTTAGGAAGGCCAAGAAAATGCCAGAAAATTTAGAAAGCTAAAAAATTTAAGCTCATCTGGAGTATTTTTCAAGTTTCTTAGGATTTTGTATATATTTAAATTATAAATACAGGGTGTTCTACGGAGCACTTTCCGAAGGGGTCGAAATGACATGTCATAAGGACAGTACAGTACATAAGGTGAACAATCAAATCAATATTTTCAAGAATTCAACTATATGATACTGACGAGACCTAATAAGGTCGAAACATGTCTATCATTGTTGAGTTCTTGATTATATTAATTTAACTTTGAATTATTACAATTCTCAGTAGCTAGAATAAGCTACGGCCATAATAACCTTAAGGTTATGAGTGAGGTTCAATCCTCAACGCCCCCCCCCCCCTGTACTGTCCTTATGACAGTGCGGAAAGTGCTTCGTAGAACACCCTGTGCTTATAATTTGAATTTATAATCAGGGGTCGATACCAACATATAGCATTGCGCGAAAAGTGCTATATAAGGTGAACAATCAAATCAATATTTTCAAGAATTCAACTATATGATACTGATAAGACCTAATAAGGTCGAAACATGTCTATCATTGTTGAATTCTTGATTATATTGATTTAACTTTGAATTATATTGATTTAACTTTGGATTTTGTATATCACAATTTCCCCTCGGTTTCTCAGAAATCGTTAGAAAACTCAGGGGTACTGCTAGTGAAAAGAAATCTGAAGATATTCGAAAAAATTCTAGAAAATTGAAGGAATTTTAAATCTTAGAAAAATTTAAGAAATCCAGAAAAAAGGAAACTTCCGGAAAATTCAACAAAATATCAGAAAATTCTAGGAAATCTTTAAAAATCCAAAGAAATTTAAGAAAATTTGGGAATATTAAGAAATTCTAAGAAATGAGAAATCCGAAAAATGTAGAAAATTCTGCGATATCTTAAGAAATCTCCGAAAATCTTAAGGGGGTATTCTAGTCTAGACTCTAGAGGCATGATTTTCGCACGGTTTTTGAAGCTCTGTACAAACGAAACAAACCATATTTTTACTATCCATTTTTTTAACATTTGATTATTCATATTTTAAGATTACATAAAAAATTAACCAAAGAAAGAAACTCTAAATTTACAAAGTTATGAGCTGGCAAAGTGGAAGGTCAGGGCGTCCTGGTGTGCACGATATTTCAAGTTCTAATGAACCGATTTATTTGAAATGTGGTGTGAATGTTTTTTATAGATGGCGCTGTAGCATGAACTAAGGATAATAAAACAAAAATTTTTTCACAAAATGGTAGCCGTTTAAAGAAAAAAAAATTTTTTTGAATGCTTTTTTAACAAATCCGAATTTTTTAAAAATAGTAAAATTCAAAATTTTGACTTGACCGTTATTCATGCGATAGAGGAATGTATAAAGAACATTTACACCAAATTTCATATAAATCGGTTCATTAGAACTTGAGATATTGTGCACACCAGTTTTTTTTAGATAACTCACTTTGCAACCTCGTAACTTTCTGAATTTTGAGTTTTTTTTCGGTTAATTTTTTATGTAATCTTAAAATATCAATAAACAAATGGTAAAAAAGTGGATAGTAAAAATATGTTTTATAACGTTTGTACAGAGCTTCAAAAACCGCCGGAAAAGCATGCCTCTAGACTAGAAGACCCCCTTAATAAAGTCAATAACATTTTTAAAAAATGGCCATCTATAGTATTCTTAAGATTTCCTTGTATTTCCTATTTCTTAAGACTTCCTGGGATTTTCTCAAATTTCCCTTTAATACTTGTACATAAGAGCAGATTCAAGAAAAATAAGTGAGGCTGGCTGGGAGAGGGTAAATAACTACATATTTTTTATAAGAATTAGGTATATTTTTCAAATTTTAACAAAATTTAGTAATTTTATTGGTTGTGATAGGGAGGGGGCGGAGTAGTTACCCCGTTACCTCCCCCTTGTTGGAAATTATTGGAATTCTGTGAGAATCTTTGGAATTCCATGGAAATCATTGGAATTCCGAGTCCTGTGTACAAAATTATTTAGAAATATTTACCCCTTGCAAATCTTTCTAATTTAAAAAAAAGGTCCACTGGAAAACCGAGGATAGGATTCAGAATAATGTAAATAAACAAACAAACGAATTTTTACCTGGAACTTAACAGATTCCTCATTCTTACTTAATTCAAAACAGTTCTAGGCGACTTTTCTGTGATTCAGATCTAGAAGAGCAATGTAATCTTTTTAATTTTTAGACTTCTTTGATGTCTTAACAACTTGAGTACAAGTAGAACCCAAAGATGGATGATTCATTTAAGGCTTCTTCGGCCTTAGTTTCTATTCTGATCATCTTTTTTATTGCAAAATCCTATTTCGTTAAATTTTCTTTTTCTTTTCTTTTCACTTCAGTCGTTTCTGTTTCTTTTTTCTTAAGGAATCTGTTCTAAAATCCTTCTATCTTTTTGCGTGGCCAAACCCAATAACTGGTTCTTTATGTGTGATATTATTTTCCAATTCCATAAAATCTATCTAATTACGGCATTTCTCACTTTCTCGAAACGATGCCTTTTGCAATTTCTTTTCAAAGCATCCCTTTTGTAGCTTTATCATGCCTGAACCCTTTGATGTATCCAATGTTTTGCTTTGAATGGCATTGTTGCTAATGCAAATCAGAAATGGTAATTGAATCTACCAGGTACTGGACCAATGCTAATCACGTGAATATCAAATCACGGAACAAGTCAACATAACTGGAATTTTAGCTTATTTCTGCATTGAAAACAGCAAACCAAGAGATATAATGCAACAATAAATATATTTAACCACAGAACATCATTCAATTATCGCGCACCCCAAGTTATGCAAATTTTCATGAGTGACGGTGCATAGTTTACAACAACTAAAGTAGCATTTGACCTACATGATAAAACATAAAACGAAGGAAGTAATTAAATGGACATAATTAATTATGTTTGTTTACATACTTGCATGCAGAATACTTAAAACTGCCATGTTGATTAGTCTATAATTAAATCAAATTTCAATAAAACAATGCTAATTATTATCAAGGACGTAAGAAAGCAACATTAAATAATTTTAATAATCATCACGTAATTACAGTGCACCAATGATGTAAGTGTGCTCGAGTGTGGATGTCTTATTGCGTTTCTTCTTCAAATGAGGGTTGGTGGTTCTAAAATTAACGGAAACACTTTCCCTCTTTCGCTGTTCTCGGCTCAAAGTGTCATAACGAAATGGAAGTTACCTCCGTTACTTTATTTTGATGCCAGCCTGTCCTCATTTTTAACGTTCACCAACCAGAGGTTTTTAAATAACCCAACTACAGCTTCGTATTAGTAGATGTTGGTAGTAGCAGCATGAGAAACCGATGGTGAAGGTTGTCGTCGGTTAAACTCCGGGCACTAGTTGCGGTCGACCTGTACAGGTAAATTTCATGGTCAATAGAAAAAGTACAGTGTTGTTATTATTTTACTTGTGATGTTTCGTTTCTTTGGGTTACTTTATGTTAATTGAAAATTTCCGAATTTGTTGTTCTAAAACAGCTTAATGCACACTTAAGCCAGCATTTGCCGTAAGTAGTTACGACGCATTTTTGTTACTAAAATAGATAATTACGACTATACATACTCAAATCAACTAAGATTATGTCAGCAAACAGCAATGCTATCCAAATGGAATATTTTTGAGATTTTGGAAACTTACTCAAACTTATTCAAATTTCACTACTTGTTGAATGGTTAATATAAGGAACAAGGAACCCATATCGGTTGACCCTCCCAAATAATAGAAAGTGAAAGGAAGTAATGTGATTTTTTTTGTCTGCTTACAAAGAAAGATATGAAACGAACCCTGTCATAAATGCAATAAGGCACACCTTGAAATAGCAGTCTAAATCCAGTGAACCAATTAATACCATGAACTCTTTATCGACCATGCACATAATTTTTTTAGAAGCGGATAATATTTCTGAAACCGGATTAATTTACTATGCAGATTGCAGTTTATTATCTTCGCAGCTTCAGAATATCATATGAAGACAAAAAGTTTTTCTCTTATCTGAGACTCTTCCAGTTGCCAAAGCCATCCACAATCTATTTATAGACTTTTGGATAATTTAGTCTTTTCGCTGACGGATGGAGCGTACCATTTGGACATTGAGAATATCTGATGTGGAAGACAAGCGAAGGTTGCACGCAATAGAACAGTGGCTTTCTTAATTTCTGAAGAATTACTTATGTACTTCGGTTTTTCATTAGCAAGAAGCCATTATCGATTAATTACGTTTTTAGTAAACACTAAAAATTTTGCACTTACACGCTTAGAAAGTGGAATCTGTAATGCGGCCAAGTGAGCACTCATAAAGAGGCATTAATTGAATTATTCAATTTATTTTTTTTTAATTAAAAAAAACGTCCGGAAGCAGAGTGAAACAGTGTAAGAGCCGGAAATTAGGTAAATAGATGAATTAAGCAATTAAAATAATCGATAATTATATTTAGGTATTGCATACCTCAGGGTTTGCATATTTATAAATATTCCTATCATGGGCTAGACGCCAAGTAATTTTAATTAAAAAAATATGCAGAAAAAGCTATATTTATTTTAAAGATCGAGAAATTGGTACGAAGTGTCGATTTTTGGGTATATCTCTTTTTCTCTTCGTTCTACGATAAAAATAATGAGATACTAAATCAAAGATGACGAAATTGTCTACAAATTTGGTCTTGTATATATTTTACGTAGCATCAATACTTTATGAGCAATAGCTTCGTAAAGTTGAAAAATTTTCAGCTAATGAAAACTTTCGATTGAAGTCACAGGACTAAGGAATTTAACGAATTTTTCAGTGGATATTATTTTAATATTGCATTAATTTCAAGTATGTTAACCAATATTATCGAAACTGATCTTAAATTTTAAAAGTGTTTTCTATAAACAGCATTGCTTTAGATCAGGTAACATCTCCTAAAAATCTTTCAGTCAACTAATTAATTTTCTTTTTATGTAATAAATAAAAATCTTTTGATTTAAAAAATAAAGCGAGAAGCAGCAAAAGTACTTTTCTGCCGGTGGCTAATAAAACCCTAATAAAAATGATCAAACTAATCAGCTTTTACCAGAAACATTTCAATAACTACCCGAAGGGGCAAATTAAATTGCTTATAAATTGATAATATAAAAATGTTGCATGTTGTCTTAATTAGTTACATTGCCTTCAAAAATATTACAAAAATTTTAACGCACCATAAATCTTTCTTTTCGATGCGATGTGAAAATGAAAGAATAATTTCATCAACTTGGTTTAACAACTTAATACTTACTTTTCTGAAGGATTACTTTTCAGAACATCGCTTTTCATTTTTATCGTTCTTCCTGCTTCTGTTTATTAACGTCACGCAAATACATTTTTTTTATTAATCAATTAATCTGTATTTTTTTCACTTTTGAAATATTAAAACCCGAATTCGAATGGATGAAATCTCTTGCTTTGTAAATATTTTATGGAGTAGACTACCGAGTTTATGTAGCGATTACAAGAATATATCGAGAACAACAGATTCGACAAAGTTCAAGTTTTAAAAAAATAATCAATGAGATTCAGCTTTCATAGGGCTAAAGAAAGCAGAATGTAATGTAAATTACCTCGTTGGTTTGCCAATCTTCAGTTCCGCATAATTCACCTCTAAAAATAACCTGTGGGATACTGCGGGGGGGGGGGGAGAATTAATTTCTTAATTAAGCTTATATGCTCTAAATGTGATTAGATATCTAATCTGATTGTTTGCTCTCTCGCTGAAAAATGAATTCGTTTTTAACTTGCGCTATGGCAGTTTTATTCGTACTTCGACTTTCGCGCATTTTTTAATATGCCGGTATAACTGCATAACTACAATTGGAGAATATAAATTGTGTCTAGTAGTAACAAATTTGGTGTGTTGATGTAACTTTTAAATTGTCAACTGTAAATAAACTTAATGAAAAGTTGGAAGGAAGTTGAGTATCTCGATTGGCATCCTACTTATTTTTCGTTATTTCCGCAATCAGTTCAGTTCACTTCACAGCTTTTTAATTGTTTGGTGTTAAATATGCAATCATTTTTTATGGAAATTTTTTCTTATTGTGTTAATGTTAAAATAATAGTTAAATAATGTCTATAGCAAGGACAATATTATATTACGTAAGTCTTACTTTATAATTTATAATATTATTTTTAATTCAAATGTCTGTTTTCAAAAATAAATTATTTAAACTAAATGCAATTGTCGCATGATGTTGTTTACAAAAATAGCCTCGAAGACTCGGTAAATGAATATTTTAGATTTTAAATTACTTTAATTTGTTATAGATTATTATAAATTCAATGTCGTTAGATTTCTTTAAGGAAATTTGTAGTGTATTAATTGAAAATTGATTATTTCTGGTTAAGAAATCCAGCAGTGACGTCCACCCCACTTTGTAAAATTTTGATCACTGAAAGTCATCTTGGCTTTAATATTTAATAATAAAGTCTGCAGTATTCGGTTAATATATTAATTTACTATTTTACTGATATGGACGACCTGGATATTTTCCGAAATTTTTTCGTACAAAAGGTTGATATCGGACCTCCTCTGTATATTTACAATAGAATATTTATAATAATTATGACAAAAATTGAAAGTTACAAATTATTGAATTAACCTTTGTATCGAACACACAAAATAATTTCGTATTATAATAATATTATGTTTTATTTCATCAAACCTTATCATAAGTCGGACACATTTATAAATATAAACAATTTAATATTACATAACAAGAATTTATTGTGGTTTAATTAAAGTGGTTCCGCTTGGTAGTCCTGCATTAAATGCTAAGTAACGGTAAATTTGTTACTTATTTCTATATTTATGAAATGTCGAGCATGAAAATAAACTTTACATAATAATATAAAATACGGTAAAATAAATTGTACAAAAAATAAGTGCAGTGGTTTGGTGTGTCCGCTAGTTAAGTCCAATCCAAGTCCAAAATTCGATTCTTGGTTAGGTACTTAAAAATTAGTTGTGTTAAGAACGAATTTTTCACAAAAATATCTTCTTCTTTTGTTGTTTTCAAAAGTCTAAAGTCCATGTTTCGTGCAGTACTAATGAAAATTATTTTTGTAAAACCATTAGACAACAAAAGTACTTATTATTATTATATAATTGACTGCTGCAATTTAATTGCAATGTCGATTATGGTAGGATGTACACGGTACGCTTCACATACTAAACGTTAATACAAAAATATATTGACTGCTACGCCCATGTAGAGGTACCATAAGTACTTACGTGTGTAGCCGTCCTAACGTTCAATTACCTCTTATGTTCAATTAATTTTAGGCGTTTTTATCGTAGAATAATTATTGGTATATATTAGATTTACAAATTGGCTGTTAGAATAATTAATTAAGTTTCTTACAGTTTACAATATTACTTTCAAAGTAAGACACAATTAGAAGTATAATTTCTTTAATTACTGAATCACTAATAGTGCCTGTCACTACTTGCCTCCGATGTTCATTATAATGATTAAGTTTTGCGGACTTGAATAACCGAACACCCAGTAAGCAATGATTACAGTTTTACCAAAAACTTGTGGAAAATTTTCTTAGCAATAAAATTAAGACATTCATTCATTCATTCAAATGGCATCACAGCGTGAAGGTGATGACTGATTCTTTTCTTTCTTTTCTGTGTTATCCTGCAGAGCCAGGAAGTTAAGTGGTTAGCGCTTTGGACCTCCGTTGATGCATCTCATTTGTTCCACATTCAAGTCTGGTGTTGGTTTCTCCTTTCTACCTGTTTTTTTCATTCCATACTGACTGACCTAATAAATTATATTTAAATTTAGAATAATCAAAATAATAAAACTCATCTAAAAAGTGTCAACCATCAGGAGTTGTATTGCATGACGCTCGTAATTTGACGAGAATGAGGCATTTGCTTATTTACAAGTTTCAGAATGCTCGTGTTTGGCTGAACTCTATCATAAGTTTATTTGCCGGGTTTGTGCAAGTTGTCCACTTGCACCAGCTGCTGTTACTAATTCGTAATTCTAGGACTTAAAATAACTAGAAGTATGTATATAAAAAGAAAAGCTCTTCTCGGTGAACATTCCTAATCATCTGCTATTTAGATTTTATAGGTCATATATTTAGAGGTATATTCGGGGGGTCCACGTTTCCCACTCAGAAATAAACTGCGATTTTATATTTATGATAAATTTTTTAAAATTGCACCTGATGTTTTAATTCTATCTAAAATTTTGTAATGTCGTAATCCAACAGAAACATTTATTTTGAGTTTGAGTACTAAGCATCTAACAGAGTTAGCACCGTACTAGTACGTACCTTTTCAAAAATTTTATGTTTTGAAATAATAATATAGTGATAGATTTTTATCTTACTACATATAGGCCAGACGAACGAAAGCAATATTTTTATGTTGGTATTGTTTGATGTTTAGAACTGGTAGATCAACCTTGTTTATATTGCCACGAATTTACTATTCTGAATTTGGTGGGTCTGGAAGGCAAGAATATTTTTTAAATTTAGTTATTCAAGTTAACCAGCAGATGTGTGGTATGAAATTTAAATTGACAGGTTATTAAGCGGCGCAATACCTAATTGTGCCAACTATTCTGCTGTGATGTAAAAGCACTAATTCGCAGTGGTGTATTTGGAAAATGCTTGTGGAGGGAAGGACAGATTAAAGATTTTTTAGAATCTCGTTAATCCATTCAAGCGCGTTAGTTGTAACTAATCCTAATACAGAAAATCCTAGCACGCTTCTGCTGCTCCTGCAAAAACGTGTCATTTTCGGCTGGAAAAAATTAAAACTTGGAAATCATATTTATTTAATTACCTTACTAATCATGAAGTTTAGCAAGAACTTTCTGTGTTACTTTGAAAGTTAATTATAAAAATAATATAAAAATATAAAGTCAAAATTGTACACCGGGGGGTCTGGGGGGTGTGGAACACCCTCCAGTACATATCGCAGGATTTCCACTCGTTTAGAATACTTGGGAAGATAGGGGATTTATAATTTTAAAAATTTTGCCAGGAAAAACTTTCACTGAAAAAGACCCAATATAAAAATTTCTTAAAAAATTGAAGTATATGTTCGGCTAAAGAAAATTAGATCATCAAGTTTCGCGGCACCTTTTTGCGTTACTTTGAAAATATAGAAAAACGGGAATCACCCAGTAGCGGGAGAAGAAATTAAATATTTTAAATATTATACCGCTAAAAAGAGATCCACCGTCTAGCTACCCGTCCGCGGACGGGCATTCCAGCTAGTAAATAAATAAACAATAAGCACAAATAATTTATACTTATTATTATTAAAAAAAAAAGCTGGTGTACCAAATTTCAATTTTATAGCTATAAAAATGAAAATTCATGAGCGAAAAGGTTAAATTTTATAACTTCTTGGTAAACATTATTTTTATCAGGGGAGCTTTAGGAGTACAATCCGAGTTATCCTTGGGGGGGGGGGCAAAAGCCCCTTTGCCTCCCTCTACATACGCCACTGCTAATTCGAATGTGGTTTAGCACCTGACTATAGAATTATTGTATTATTTAAGTTCTAACAGAATCATGGGTGCCTAGTGCAAACTTGGTATATTAATGGTAAAAACAGAATGAAGTCTTAAATTGAAAGAAAAAGCAAATGTTTTAAACCTGTGTATCGAAGCAGATGATTCTAAAAATCTTATTTTGTGAATTACAAGCAAGAGATGTCAAAAATAGGTGTTGAACGAGTGCAAATCTCAATGCAAGTTTTTCTACATTATATTTCCTTTTTCCCAGACTTCCTCTTGGAAAATTAGAAAAGGCAAAAAAAATCATCTACATCAGAGGTGGCCAACAGGCCGATCACGAAGCAATTTTTAGTCGATCATAGCCGCCGACGCTATGAAGGAGGAAACCACTGCGAAAATTTGATGTAAAAGTGAAGGGAAATCTAAGGAAATCTTCGGAAATCTAAGGAAATCCAAGGATATCTTAGAAATTACAGATAATCTTGCTTTTTCAATATTTTCGAAAGGAAATCATGAGACAATCGAAAAGAGAATCCTATGAAATTTGGAGACATTTTAGGATATCTGGGGAAATTTGGGTAAAATTCAAAAAAATCTGATATACAAAAATTGGGTTTATGGTTTTCTCCTCGATAAAGGTGTATTACTAACGTGACCATTTTGAACGGAACTGTCCCGTTTTTGGTACTCTGGGACAGTGTCCCTGCGGAAAGCTTCGGGACACAAAATTGTCCCTGAGGAAAGCTTCGGGACACAAAATTGTCCCATTTTCAGTTAAAGGTCAACGATAGACAATTTTTAATTGAATTTAATGCACTGATAAATTTATTTTGATGATTAGATAGAAGCAATTGAAGTTGGTGCTTTTTTAAAGTAAATCTGAATGTTCATTGATACTTTTTACTCTCAAAATGTATACCAACTTCAACTGCTTCTTCGTAATCATCAAAACTATATTTTTACCATTTTGATGACTTAAATAAAAATAAGAAGATTGATATACTACATATTGATATACAGAAAATTATGAATGAATTAGTTTTTTTATCTTTGTAGTAATTACTTCGCGATTAAATCCAGCTTTTTTGATTTTCAAAAATTTATAACTCAGAAACTATTAACTTTAGCTAAATTTCATAACAGTAATTTTCGTTTTAAAAATGTCCAAAATATTTTTTTTAAATTATTGATCCTTGAAAAACTATTTTTTAAATAATATATTCGAATTGACCCGTCTCCCCTAATTTTGACAATATCCCGTTTTGAGTAAAACTAAAAATGGTCTCGTCACAAGCCTTTAATATTTTGCGCCGTTATCCTTGGTTTTCCAGTTAACCTTTTTATTATGTATAAGGTGAAATATCTCATCCAAACGTTGATAATCACAAAATTAATCTCAGGATAATAGGAATGGAAAAATAAGACTACGGTTACTCGTCAGCCGACGATTCGGTGTGATATAATCACCATAATCATGGCACTACAAAAACGTAGTTTTTTTTATTAAGATTAGAAAAATGTATGAAGAAAATGAAACTTATTTTTAATAATAATAATTAAGACGATTAATGATTAGGTAATTACAACTCTTGAAACTAAATTTTGCGCCCTTGAAATTTTTGGGCAACAAGCCTGGACTTCATGGGCTTTTTCGAAAATACGGCACTATTTCTCGTAATAAGCTAAGAAAATATGTATTTTTGTCTACTTTTACATTAATAAATACTATTCGAGTATTATTTATATGTCGATATAATATTAATAAAACAGGTTTGTCGTTGTAACAAAGTCGTTAGTAGCTACACGGAAGAAAAAGTTATTAAAGTAACTACAAATGCAGTGCAATCTACTGCAATGGATTGTAAATATAGTGACAACACCAAACAAAGTAAAATCTACACTTCAATTGTTGTAAAATGACTGCAGTACATCTTACTACAATTGTTGTTAAATTTTAACAACATTGTGTACTTATTATTTGTTCATCAACTACTTTTGAGTGATAAAGCAACAACATTCTCGAGTAAAAAGTACAAACAAATTGTAAAATCAACTACAAGCATCGAACAATAATGCGTAAGTGCATTTTACAGCTGACGTAGTATAAACAGCATGAGGGGTGCGTTTAATTTTACTACAATTGTTGTTCGTGTAACAACAATTATTTTACTACATGAAAAATGTTAATATAACAACATCTTTTTTTTGCGTGTATAGCCTCAACAGAGTTTTTTGCTGACACAACAAATTTTATGCTGCCACAACAAAGTTTTTTGTGCTCAGAACAAACTTTCTTTTCCAAACAACATAAAATTTGTTGTAGCAGCAAAAAACTTTGTTGAGACTGTAACTACTAACAACTTTGTTACGGTGAAAAACCTTTTTTCAAGGTGAATTGTAATTCCAAGATTTCCTTGCATTTCTTATATTATTTGCTTGCATTTCCTAAGACTTTTCAAGATTTCTTTTCACTTTTCACATCAGATTTCCCTGTGGTTGAGAGAAAACAAAAAAACTTAGCCACATAAATATTTATTTAGCAAGAAAATGAAAAAAAAAATATTCCCTGCCTTTCCGGACTGTAAGGTGAATTTTGAACGTCGAACAGTAGGATATACAGGACTTTGCTTTTGCAGGACAACGCCTTGAGAATACTTTTGAGACAATATTCTCCTCGACTTATTACTGCGTATTTTTTTTTATATATTGAGTGACCTGGGATTCGAACCTGCGACCGTCGGATCTGTGGGCCAACGCTCTACAATTCTACCACGGAGGTCTCTACATTTAAATCTAAATTTAGTCTAACATGACTTGCTTTGTTTATTTACATTATTTAAATAAAAATAAACTTTTAATAGAAAATACTAGCTGTCATACAGGGTATTACATCATTAATGAAATTTAACACATGGTTTCCCACGTCGTTCTATCATATTTTTGATTAAATGAGCATACCTAATTAAAAGTAATAAAACTTCGTAGTAGTCAATTAAAAGTAATTGTATAGTTAGCTGATACTGTGGTCCTCAAACTCGATTTGTAGGTTTACGGTACCGTATGGGACTTCGTTTTGGTTTTCCTGTCCTGCGAAATGAAAACTTTTTGGTTACCATAGGTTTGTCAAAGTAAACTATTAGAATATAATCATATCCCTGGCGTACATTTTACAGTTTAGTGTTTAATTAGCAGGCGCATAAACTTGATGTCAAGGAAATTTATGTAGGAGGTGGACTTTTAATGCATTTAGATCGGCTTCAGGCCAAATCAAGACAATGCAATTTAAAAATAGATGGAAGGTTTTGCATAATTAAAATTTTTTGAATATTGAAATCACCTTGATATACGCATAATTTAGAATTAGAATTAATTAACCATCAGAAAGAAACATGGGGCGACAAAAGTAAAAGGCGGTTTTAAAAATTAGGCACTTTATTATATCTATAATATTACTCAAATTAATAAAAAACTATCGGTAGCCTATTTAACTAAGTAGATAATTGATTTTCATATTATTACTATTTATATTTCTTATCAACCTCTATGATAACATAACATTGATAGAGATAAGTATAGCTTTTTTTTGTGAAAAGTGATTTAATAGTGTAACTTCATAGTTCTCAGTCAATTTTTTTTATTGCTTATAGTTTATTAAATGTGTTGGTTGCCCGAAAAGTACATTTTTTGTAAGTGGAACTAAAATGTTTTGTATGGTTATTGTTATTAACATGTGATAATATGTTTCAAATTTTACAAGTTCGATTAAAATTATGATTATAGTTTTAACCCTTACTTGCCACACTGGGGTGTATAATATCCCAAGCCCACTTTTCGTTAGTTTTTTAATAGTATTTAATTTTATTTTTTTGCCATATAACCGATTAGCTCTTGAGAAGTAATAAAAAAATTGGCAATGTAAAATATTTAATAGATAATTTGAAATAACACGTTTTATCGGTGGGATGCGATACACCCCAGTGTGTCAAGGGTTAAACTAATCTGTTACATTTGAAACTTATTATGAAATATTCTGTTGCAATTTTATATAAAAGAAATTTAAATATCGGGCAATCTTCGATTAATACTAAAAATACATAAAATCCTGCTATCCAATAAAAAAAGTTAATATTAAAGTAGTCTTCCTTCATTGTGGGCTAATCGTATAGCAGCTTCGTAACTTGGTAGTTCGGCGTTTTCGTTGCAAACGTGAACATGTTCGGCGTTTATATCTTTGTGATGGTATTCGTTCACAACTGCTTCGTAGGGAGGAGGAGGACCACTAACGATTGCTCGAGGAATGTCTTCCGAAACGTCGAAGAACTATGGTAAAAAATAGTGCGAGTTATATGTGTACGCCAAAAACGGTGATACCGATTACCTGCTGACCTTCCACGGTGTAAATTTCCAACGGCAGATCGGGGTCCCTCCAGTAACGTTGTACATTATTTTGTCTTTTCTGTTGGTTTCTATGACAACAATAGCAAATGAGAAAGACCATCGTTATGATTCCACTCATCATGGCCCTGTAAAAAGAAGCCTAACTTTTTATCGATCCAAAATTTACGCATTTTCTCCCACGTCCGGACGTGGTTTATAGGTTTAAAAAATTACGTGACGAGTATAATGCAACATGTGTGATATAAATGGTGTTTTTAACCCGAAAGCTGTTTTTTTCATTCACTTATGATCTAACACTCACCCTCCCAAAACGACATTGACTCCATGAACTGGAACCGCTGGAGGCTTAAACACATTGTCCTTTTCCGAATGTTTATTTTCGTTCATGTGCCTAGCTGCTAGAACTAATATTACACGTTCCAACGACATTCATCGAACAACGGTGCCTTATTGCTCAAAAAGTGACCAAATCAAGAAATTATTCATATTTTGTCAACACAAGAAATTAAACCACGTACATCGAGTAAAATCACGCACCGCTGTATACGATTTTCTTCGTTTTCCCGAGATAATCGATATTAACCTACATTTTCATTTATTAACCGATCGATTTTGAATGTCAACCTGCGTTGGTATTTCAAATTCATTATTTTTTACAACATAACGTACAAGTTTTTACAAAAAACTAATGGTTTATTAATTTTTATTGAATCCATGTTACTTCATTTATTAACCATTTACAATGTTGTGAGTTGAGATTTTACCACGTATTGAACGTGACGTACTAATGTACCTTGTTTATTATCGAACGAATGAACCGAAAAGTAATTGAATAAAGCCAACAATTTTTCATGTACGATGTGTTTTATTACAGAGACTGATCATGAAGCCGGCAGGACTCAAACGTGCCCTTCTGGTGTTGCTGCTCATGTGTGGAGTCCTTATATTCTATCTATTTTGGAACCAAGAACCACCCTCCACGCCAGTCGAAATACCACGTAGTGAAATTATCGTACCACGTAATGTTCTCTCAAGCCCACGGATTCAAGTCACTTATAAGTGAGTACCTAATTTTCTTTGTTTCATCGTTTAATTCAGATCGATAAAAAATTATTTCATCAAATAAAACTAATAATTTTTCTTTTATTTAGTCCTTCAGACCCAATTTGGACGTGGGAATGTACCAACCAAAAATGCGAACGACACCTACTGGAAGAGAAGAAGAAGCCAACGTCCATGACAACCTGCAACATGCTATGCGGTTCCACGCAATTGTGGCCCCAACCGACCGGTCCAGTCAGTTTAGGCAGCAAAGCTTTAACTTTTTTCCATAATAAAATTGTGTTCGGCACGAAACTGCAAGGACCCGTTCAAAAACTACTAGAGCAAGCTTACGCAAGCTTCAACGAAACCATTTTAGGCATGACGAACAAACTAGTCGACACCTCGAAGCAAACCAGCGAAATTGGAATTTTATTAATCAAAGTCAACATCAGGCAAGTCGACCACGTTAAAATTAACATACACACGGACGAAAGTTATAATTTAACGTTACGTCAAAACAGTACGTTTCTGACGGCGACCATCAACGCCAAAACGTTTTTTGGTGCCAGACATGGATTCGAAACGTTATCTCAATTAATCTGGTGGGACGAATTTGCGTCGAACGGAATGTTGAAGATTTTAAATGCCGCTTTAGTGCAAGACGCCCCCATGTTTCCTTATCGCGGCATTATGTTAGACACTTCCCGTCAGTTTTTCCCAGTGGATTATATCAAAAAAGTGCTTGAGGGAATGGCGGCCAACAAACTTAACGCGTTTCATTGGCACATCACCGATTCACAAAGCTTTCCTTTTAAGGCTCCAAGTGCACCACAGTTTGCGCAATACGGAGCTTACGCTCCTGACATGATTTACGACAGTGAGGACGTTAAAAGTGTCGTCGAATATGCAGCTGTTAGGGGGATCAGGGTTATGATGGAAATAGACGTGCCAGCTCACGCTGGAAACGGGTGGACGTGGGGACCACAGCAAGGTTTGGGGGAGTTGGCGGTTTGTGTCAACAAACAACCGTGGTCTATGTATTGTGGCGAACCGCCGTGTGGTCAAGTTAATCCCCAAAATCCAAACGTTTATACCTTATTAGAAAAATTATACAAGGACATGTTGCAATTAACCGATCAAAGTGAGTTTTTTCACATTGGTGGGGACGAAGTAAATTTGGAATGTTGGAGTCAATACTTAAATTGGGGCGGTGCGTACGCAAACTACAGCGATCTTCACGATTTCTGGGGTGACTTTACGTTGAAGGCACTGCAAAGCTTAACGAAAGCAAACGGAGGCAAAGACCCATCGCACGTGGTTATTTGGTCGAGTAATCTCAGTAAACGACCGTACGTTAACAAATATTTGGATAAAAATAAAATTGTCGTGCAAGCGTGGGGTCCTAGTCAATGGCCAGAAACTTCTGATCTGCTAGCCGACGGCTATCGAATTATAATATCGCACGTCGATGCGTGGTATTTGGATTGCGGGTTTGGACGTTGGAGGGAAAACGGTGAGGCCGCGTGCGATCCGTACAGACCATGGCAATCTGTGTACAATTATAGGCCGTGGCAACATTTAAGTGGTAACAAAAAGCTTATACTTGGAGGAGAAGCTTGTCTTTGGACCGAGCAAGTGGCACCCGAATCGTTAGATAGTCGACTTTGGCCGAGAGCCGCAGCTTTTGCCGAACGTCTTTGGAGCGATCCACACACAGACTCATATTCTTCTAACATTGGAGAAGATGTATACACCAGATTGGTGACACAAAGAGACAGAATGGCAAAACGAGGCTTTAACGCGGAGGCCATGTGGCCGCGATGGTGTATACAAAATCCTGGTATGTGTCTTTGACCAATAAAAAATTTAGTGATACTATTGAATACGTGTAAACCAGAACACTTAAAACTATTGTGATAGCTGATAAAACCTGAGTTAAAACTACTAAATCTAGTCTGAATAAAAAAATAGTGAAACTTACCGTTAAGTTTTATAATATTGGACATAAGAGTACTTTTTAGCGCCATCAATTTTTACACCTGACATTTTAATATTTAAAAAAAAATTGTAAATAATCTTCTTTCTTTTTGTACCTTAGATATAAAGAAAATATTTTGTGAATACTATGTATTTAATTTTAATATAACAAATATTTTTTATTCAAATAAAAAATATACAATTTTTTAAACACTTTATACGTACATCTTCTCTAAGAAGTTTCACCGTAAGATGTCCTCATTAATAAAAAATTAAAGTTCCTCTCTTTTTCCTACGCCAAAAAATTTGAAATTCTATAAGTCATAGCAATATATATGAAGTGACTGCGCCGATTTCATTTTTGGTTGCATTTGCGACCTCGCAGGTACTTCGAGATGAAAATAAAATTTAACCCAAACTTTCTTCTTCAGTTTTTGAATCTGAATAGGATGGTTTATCGTGATAAGGTATCACAACGTTGGTGCATTCGGTAATGCAAAACAATTTCGTTTGCTTTGGTCTTTGTCGTCTTCTGCTTTTACAAACTGTTTTCATTACAGCTTTCGAAAATGGCGGACAAAAGAGGCAATACAACACAAATTTTATATTAACATGAGTCATCATTAATATTATGGCTGTTAATTCTATTACTGCACTCGCATTTGAAGAAGCTGCCTTATCATTGAAGAAAATAAGTTGCGTAATTTTTGGTTTGGTGAAATGTATTGGAAGTTCAAAAAATATGTAAAAGAAAACAATGGCAATTAAAGTGGTTGTCAATTTTGTTTGGTCCTAAAACAGAAAATCATAAAAAGACACTTAGATAGGTGATAAGTCCACTTCTTACCCTCAATCGTCTTGTTTTTCCCGTAACCATCTTGCATTTCTTCTGCAATCTTACGGTATTTCTGATGGATTTAATTAAAAGAGTGTTTCCTACAATTAAAATTACTGCTGGTAAAACTGCGGCGAAGCCAATGTCCAGCCAACTGTACAATTCAAACCACCTGCAACAAAAAATAGAAAAAAAATCGCCCCCGGGTGGGCTCGAACCACCAACCTTTCGGTTAACAGCCGAACGCGCTAGCCAATTGCGCCACGGAGGCTCGACGAAATGTTTGTAAAATAAACTTGACAAAAATATATATGTATAAGGTACAAGGTTAAAAAAAATAATAATAGGTAATTTATTTAATTTCAAAATTAATGACACTCGTCGTTTGGAGCAGCTTTGGTTCTGAGAACAAAGACTACTTTGAGTTTAGCATTTGGTAAAATCGCTCGATTTTTCTAAATTTCGTACGCAGCTTATTATTTTAATGATTAGAATATTTCCTAAAAAGGATTTGTTGTAGCTAGGCAACTTTTCTCACAGTTTTGTGATATACGATATTGGTTTTGGAATTTTAACTCGAAAGGTAGAAGTTTTTAATTTTTGGTAGAATTATTTTTCTATTGTGGGATAAAGAAGGAATGACTTTCTAGAATGATAATTGCAAACGGTAAATGACTACATAGAAATTTGATTTTGTTCTTAATTCTACGTCACGTGTATGTTTATCAAAAGATAAACATATATACAGTTTTTGAATCACTAACAGATAGGACGGCGTGGCGGAGTAAAAATGGTAGACATGGAACTGATTATTACTGTAAAATTTCCAAACTTATTCACCAATCTGATTTCCACTACTATGGGCTTTTCGATATTAGCGATAGCGACTTTACTGTCGTCATATTGCGATAACGTAAACGTGCAATTTGTGCCCGACGACGAACAAACATAATAATAAAAAGGAAAATTAGATTTGGGATAGAATACAGTTATGTGAAATTATAATCTTGAATTCCAGTTATCAGAAAACTTACTTTGAGTATTTCTTATTCATTCAATGAATTCGAAATATTCGATATAAGTTTTTAGAAATTTTCTTGTCAATTCTATAGTTTTTGTTATGTTATGTTCTTCTTATGTTCATTAAAAAATATTCCCTTACCAAGAACCATAGAAAGGTGTCGTTTCGACCATGCCAGTAGGACCAAGCGTAAAAATGAAACAATACGGTAAGGTGTAAAATATGGAGAAAATTAATCCAAAACCAGTGACGATTCGTGCTGTTCTTGGTCTGCAGAGTTTTGGTTTGACTCGTCGCAGTGGATCTCTCAAAAAATACAACCGATCTGAGAAAATAAAAAGTATTTAAAAAATCAGGAAAAGGATATTTTGATTACTTGCCTATTGTAATAAATACTGTTGCTATTGTACCCATATTGATCAAAAATATTGTTATGGGAAAACTCACAAATGCATTGTAGGCTAAATAGCGATGAGACCACCAAAATGTTCCTTGGCCAAATCCAGAGAAAAACGAAAACATGCACACAACCACATCCACAGTAGCGATCACTGCAATAAAATAGATGATGAATTCAATAAATTGATGATTGCTGAACAGAACTTACCTCGTAAATAGACATAGAAGGAACACTTGAACTGTTCTTTGTTTAAAACCCACAAGCATATTATATTTTGAAATAATCCACAGGTGCATAAAAAGGGCAGTACGATAGCATAAAGGAAAAAATCTAAAAAATTAAATTCAATTAACCGATTACCTAAAATTACACAAAAGCAATAATTTTTACAACAGCTTGTTGGAGAATCTTCAGCGTTGGCCAACATTTTTCAGAAATAAATTAGCACAATATACAATAATTTGGAATAGGTACAACAATTTAAGATGTCTCTTGATAATTATGAAATTAGGAATTGATTGAATCGTTTAATATACATGCAAACAATATGTAGATATGTTCCATTTTCCCTAAAAGCATAACCATGTTTCCTATTACAATAATATAATGTAGCAATTATTTTCAAGTGTGTTATCGGAAATAAGTTCTTTTATTACGCAAACAATACAATAAAATCGACATATTCATAACAGCAACAATAATAATAACAATGTCATGGATAAATTGCAAAATAAATATTCATTGTAAAAAAATTGAAAATTTTCACAAAGCTTAAAAATCCGACGGAAAGCTTTTTATTATTGTTTCTATTAAATATGAATTATAATGAATAAAACATGATGAAAAATAAAAGAATAAGTGGAAGGAAAGACGAACGAAAATTATTATTAAAAAATATTGAGAAAATAATAAATTACTGAAAGAAAATATTTTTTTTATATTTTTAAAAGTTCGTCTATATTTAATTAAATTTAATTATTAATTATATAATACGAGTTAAGTGCCAAAAAATACGTGTTATTCATACATCATATCCAAAAATATTCAAAGGTTGAAATAAGATGAAAAAAGCTTGACGGGATTTTTTGGATAAATAGTATGCTATTCAACGAGGGAACAAAATTCTTTTAAACTGGAAAAATTTTGAATAGATTGAATTAAGAAAGTTCACTACTCTAATCTAAAAATTTGCTTGTTTGCTACAATTCCTCTTTAAGGATTTATCTAGCACGTTTACTTAAAATAGCAATTAATTCTAAAAAAAAATCGGTAATGCCCGCACCACAAATTCAGCCTAGGGGACGCTAATTTCTGTATTATATAACATAAAATTTACATATTTATTGACTATTTTGTATAAAAATAGTAAATACACAAACCAAAGTACCACTCTAAAGCAGGATTACTCAAAAAATTGACAAATTTAAAATTTTATTTGAATATTCAAGATTCCGTTATTTCCTAGCTGGTTTAAGTTACCTTTAAAAAATTATCTGAAATTTTGATTTTTACCAATTGCGATTAAACTTATAAATATCTGCAGCGTCGCGACGCTATGTATGTAAATCATATTATAGATGCTTTGTAGTAATGAAAATTTTCGCAAATAGTAGAGAGATCAATAATTATTATTAAATAATTTCAACAATATGGGGAAACGGCTCTGGATTCTTTGTAATTTAAATTTATAAATTATAAACTTTAAATCTATGATATTGTAAAATATAATATAATAATTGTAAAAAAAACTCCCTACGCAATGATATTATTATATTATACTTCTATTTATTCCTAATATTGTTTATTTTCAGCTTAAATTTTTTTCGAAATTTTAAAATTATTTTCATTTGCTTGCGTAAAATAGCTTCTTATGGACCTTTAGTGCAATGGTGTAGTTCCATAATTTGTGGATATAACTTGAACTGAAACTAACTCGAGCGTTAATCAATAAAGCTTTTTAATACAATATGGAAAATATAATATTATGTATAAATCAAAAAGGATTCGTGGAAAACATGAAACTTCTTGAAAAGCCATAATTCATAATAATCATATTTATGATTTAATTAGTAATTATTTTAAATTAAATATTAAACTTTGATAATTAATTTTTTCAAAGTTATGAGTTTTCAATTTCATTATACTGTAATACCAAAAAAAATTTTTTTCTTGGCCAGACAAGAATAAGGAAAGGTAGGACAAGAATGCCTACACTAGTTTAAACTTCGATTAGTTAATCTTGGATTATACTAACACTGAAATTCTGACCCTAAGACCTTCTCCTTTGAACACAATTAATTACTAGTAGTTCCATAATTCCATAGTACAGGAATACCTCCCAGACCTCCCGGTCTCAAAGACGGAAAATTTGAGTATCCACATGTTCTGAGATTGATTTAATTAAATAAGATCCTTTCACTTTTTTTGGACGAGATACATTGGTATTTAGGTCCAGACCTGTTGTTTTTGGATTTTCTGATAAAAAGAAGAAGAAAGAAAACTTGTGAACTTGATCACGAAACCACGTTTTCTTAAGTGCTCAAAACATAATTTTTATAACTAATCTTTTTTTTTAATTAAATATTGAATTTCATTCGAACGGTAAAAATGAAAATTTGGTCGCGGAGTTTAAGGGAATTCACTGCAGGAATAAGAAAAAAAGGATTAATTCTTGTACAAGGAGTTAGTCTGCGATTTAGCTCTTGATTAAAAAAAAAATAGAAAAGAAGTTGACATTTTGATATCATTTTCAAAAGATGTCTGTGTGCCGAGCTGTGTGCTATCTAAAAAAAGTAACAGGAATTTTCAAAACAAAGGCCCTAGGGGTATAAGCATGGTGATTCGGCCCCGGAAAGATATTTAAACAATACTCAGAGGATATGTTGGTACTAATAAAATAATAAAATCCTGAAAGTTTCAGATCGCGAACTCAATTGGTTTTCGAGAAAAAGCAAAATATATAAAAAATGGAAAAATTTTTTTTCTCCGGAATGGCTGAATCGATTGATCTAAAAATTTGATGTGTTTTGGGGGCTGATGGGGCTCTAAGAAAAAAATTAACACTTAAATATATACATAGCTTCATAAAATTCTTTAAAAAAAACTGATTTTTCTGTAATTCCAGTTTTTAACCATGGTGTAATTTTTGTAAAATTATGAAATTTTTTTTTTTCAAGTCTCATATATTACCCTTTAATTTCATGAATATTTTAGATTTCTAAAAGGAGTACGCCAAAGGAGTAACCAATTTTTGCAATTCCGGGGGTAAAATACTCACTTTACATCCGCAAATCGGGGTGTCAAGTGGCACTTTTTCGTCCTAGGGCAATAAAAAGGTATTTTTTGTCCTAGGCAAATAAAGAAGTCACCAGATGAATTTGTCTAGTGACAAAAGTTACTAGAAGAAAAAAGCAACTAAAGAATTTTTTAATTATCATTCTTTGTAACATTTACATTTATGTGAATCTGGCCGTAATTTGTAATTCCAAACAATTTTCTTAAATCCGGCGGAGCTTCACATTCGAGAGCGATGGGCTTCAATCAGGCCCGTAGCCAGGGGTAGACCAGGGTAGGCTAAGTTTGCTCTAGGAGAATTTGAGCCTGCCCTAGCCTTTTTTCTGTTCTGATTTAAAACTAAAATATAATTTAAAATATATATTTTGTATATATTATTAGTTCGTTATTATATAGTTCGAATTTCTGGATGTTTTTTGCTTGCCCTAATCTTTCAGCCTAGCTACGGCCCTGGCTTCAATTCACATCTGCTATGCACAAATTAATCAATTTATCAATAAATTCTGGAGAGGCGTATCTTTTAAAAATGTTGTCACGTGGTCAGAGGTTAGAACACGCGATTTTTTCGGATTTCTTCGTTTCATATACACTGAAAAAATATTTCAACCCAGTAGCGTAAATAGGATTCGAATTTGGGGGGGTGATGAATCTGGTAGGAGACACCACCGGGGGTCCGGGGTTCTCCCCGGAAAATTTTGGAAATTTTTACTCTTAATAACGTGATTTTAGCGTCTTTTTTTGGATTATCATTAGCCTTTGGGGGGTGATTCATCACCCTGATCACCCCCCTTATTGACGCCACTGTTTCAACCAATGAACTTATTTAACAAACTTTCATAAATACAATGAACAAATTCATTAAAATAATGAACAAATTTATAAATACAAAGAAAAAGTATTTGTCATTAATAATATTAAATTTTCATAATAATCCTGAATTTTCGTTCATTGGTTGAAATTTCATTGAATTACTAATGAAACTTTCATTGAATTTTCAATGTAAGCGGAATTCATTTTTATTACACCACTTCACAAAACTGTGGTACTGTTTTTGATACAGCTTCCTCGATTTTGTTGGCACAAGTTTTGCCAACGCCATTTAGTGGGGCGATGGTAAACTCAGCCGCTTAGTAGAATTGGGTACTAATCTCGTTGGTAAACTCAGCCTGGTAAAAAAATTTTGCCTTAATCTTCATAGGTAAACTCAGCCGGGCGACTCTAAGCTAAGCGCTAATAATTTAGTGAAAGCTAATCCTACTTAATGATGGTGGCACTTTAAAGTACGCCCTGTATGCAATATTGACAGGGCCGTCCTAAGATATTCGTTCGCTATTTTTTTTTATAATTTAAACTGTAAGCGCCTTTCTTTCCTTTTCGCAAGATTAATTATTATAATCTATATTTACATGCCTATGAATATTCATGAATCATAAGCGTTAGACCGCCTAGTCAAATAATTATTACAAAAATTGTGGGAAATTCCATAAATAAATTATAAATAAAGTTTAAGAATGGTTTAAGCTTTATTCTTAACAGCTATTATATTTACCGTTACATGGTTTTTATATTACATCAATTCCATAGCTTCCAAGTAAAAAGGGATAAGTAGGGTCGACTTATAAGCCGACAAGGTAAATAACAATAAATTACGGAAAATAAATTTGGAAAAAATTTTTTTCCCACTATAAAATAAATCTATTTACCTTTTTATTTTCGAAATTCAAATTTACTTTCAATTTTTTTCTTTTTGAACACGTGCCCAAAGGTGCCCCCCCCTCCCTGACTACGGGCCTGATTCCACATAAATCTTCATAAACAAATAATAAAGTTAGTAATATTAAGTAATTATGAACAATTAGTATACAATTTTCGTTAGAGATTAGTTACCCAACCATTTGGGCATATTAAACTATGTGGCTGATTCGTTGTTTAAACGATTTCGATGTTTTGTAATTGTTAGGGCTGCTTTAGAAAATAATCTTTCAAAAGGAACAGAAATTACCGATGTACTGCACAGATCTCAAACCATTTTTGATAAAATTGAGAACTTCTGTTCATTTTCTTTCCCCCATGATAATTTAAATTAATTATTTCTTTATTTTTAAAATTTTTTTATGCTAACGTAATTTTGAGGCCCTCCGCGGCTGAGTACTACTCGCACCAGTAAATCCGCTTCTAATAAAGAAGTAGGTATTTAGTTAAAATTAATATTTTTGTTAGTTAACAACGTCCCATTCTCCGATTATGCAAAATTAAAAAAATAATGCATTATTCGAGACGAGGAGAGAATTTTTTTATCAGTCTCGTTTCGTCTCTCGTCTCGGACTTTTCATGGTCTAGTCTCGCTTTTAAAAAGTGGTCTCGTCTCGAATTTCTAGACGAGACTCGAGACGAGACGAAACTTTTCTCGTCTCGTGTCCAGCACTAATGCCATTCGCGATTTAGAGGTTCCCGTTCAGGACAGGTCTTGCTAATTCAAAGGCACAAATATAAATGAACTGTTTTAGAACTTTTTAGTGGTAGTAGGTAATATTATTAGTGCCGACTGCTATTTTCTAGTACTGAAAGTGAAAAATGCGTTAAACTTTTACTTTAAGTTTAAAAATTCGCGAAGTTTCTACTTTACCTCCCGGAATTGCAAAAAAACAATATATTCACCTTGGGAATAAAGTGACTTTTGACCCTCGGGTAATTTTTGCCCTCGGCTAACGCCTCGTGCAAACAATCCATTACCTTCAGGCCAAAAAATGATCACTTTATTCCCTTGGTGCATAATGTACTAGTTTTGGCTCAAATAATGCATTTATTTAAATGTTTTGAGCATTAATTTAATTATTTTTATGCATATTTAGATGTTTTATGAATTATGATTATTATAAATACTTTTTTAAATTTAAAACAATAACAATATTATTTCGTCAAATTACGATCAAAGCAAACAAACAAAACAAAATACGATCATCAGTCGTATATAATAAAAAATTGAAAAAGTAAGAAAAATATTCGAACTAAACTAATAAGAATGTTTAAATAAATATTTACTTAAATAGAAAAAATATTAAAAATAGACGAAGATGACTTACCAATAACCCACAAAAATATCCAATTTAAACGATATCACGTGTAGTAGTGGACATTTTAAAAATTATTTGAACGGAAATTTTTTTAAACTGGCACGGCCAGGTTGAAATCAGAAGGCACTGCCCGTATGTTGATTTCCAAACATTTTGAAAAATTTCAAAATTACCACGTTTTTTAACCGTAAGGTGTATAAACTAGAAAATGGACACAAAATAAAAATTTTCAAATAGAATCAAGTAAATTTTAATTAAATTAATGCTCACAACATTTAAATAAATGCATTATTTCAACCAAAAAATGGTTTTTATTTTTTCGACTGTAGCGTACCTTTTTTAAAAATCTGAAAAACTCCAAAAAAAATTTCATAATTTTAGAAAAATTGTACCATGGTTAAAAAATGGAATTAAAGAAAAAACAATTTTTTCTCAAAGAACTTATGAAGCTATACAAGTGTTAATTTTTCTCTTAAGAGCCAGCCCCCAAAACATCAAATTTTTAGATCAATTGATTCAGCCATTCCACAGAAAAAAATTTTTTTTTCACTTTTTCCAAATTTTGCGTTTTCTCGAAAAATAATAAATTGAGTTCGCGATCTGAAACTTTCAGGATCTTATTATTTTATTAGTATCAACATATCCTCATGTAGATGGATGGCTAAATCAAAATTTTTTTATTTAACTAAATTAAATTTTTGGATTTTAAATTAATTTTAATAATGAAAATATCCAAAAATTTCGTTGTTTTCTGTCGGCTTTTGCTTAAATACGCTTCTTGAATTATAGCTGTTCTTTGTGTATCTAATGTGACGCGCAAATATAAATTAACGAGATGCTGTTCAATTATATTATATCGTTCCCAGAATTTGGACTATGAAAATATCCATTTCAAGCTATGAATTAGTATGTTATGTATGGAATATCGGACAGATTGCCAACATTTAACTTTGGCACACTTTAGATATCGAAGTAAATCCCATCTTTGGCTTATCCACACGAGAAAATTTGACGATGCTGCTGCAGGCAGCTCTGCCAAATTTGGAATCATATCACTTGCATATCCGGCTTATGTAGATTTTACTGTGTTTAATTTAGCTTTATGTTAAAATCTTCTAACTTCCAACAGTTCCTTTTTATTTTATTATTGTACTAATTACTTAATTTCTGAATAATTAAAATTTTGAAAGGAGTTCTTTAATCAAATCTTTATAAATTTACTACTTACTAGTCAATTTAACAGAACTTCTTTTTGTTAAAGGTTCGCATACACCAATTTCTAGATTAGTTTAGTTTAGTAAGCGATTTCGGACCAAACAAGATTAAATCGAAATGAAAGAGTCAACCTAGTCGCCACTACGGAATTTATTGCGAGAAAATGCACAGGAAACTGAAAAATGTAATAAATTTACGATCTTTCATTTTTGGGTTTCAAAATGTAGCAAAAAACATACAGTTTTTATTTACCTGAAAATCTTAGCTTACTTTCGAAATTGGTGTCCGCTCAGCTTTATATATCATTTTTTATAATCAATCGCTATTTGCAGAGCCCTTAATTACTTCTAGAGCATATTATATCGCTTACTTTCTATGTTTCTCAATTCATCAGTGTACCAATTCAAGTTTTTGCTTTGCTTTTTATTTTCGTTTATCTTAATTACTTTTTCAGGGTTTCCCGTCAAAACTTCGCGTTAAAAACATCCAACAAACTTTCCAACGCCAGTAACATAAAACTTCTCAATCTTGGGCTTCAACTTTAAGTTTGTTGTGAAAATCGTGATCCCTTCAGAGCCGGCTCCTTCTTGCTGAAAAATTAACAGAAACATTTCGTCGAAAAAAATACTGAAAGTTGATTTTAAATATGCAGGAGTATTGGAAGCAAAACTAAAGGATTTTGTTACATGTCTATTTAGTTTGTTGCTACATGTTAATACAAAAATTTAATATGATATGGAGAGTAAGTTGATTTTGCCTTTCAATATGTATTAAGATATAGTTTGAGGAGTTTATAAGTACAGATTATTTTTTATTTCACCTTTTTGATTTCTTGATTTTTTAATTCCCCATAAAATTAACTGTACCTAGTCAAAATTAAAAATTAATCTGTACATAGTTTATCTACAAAACGATTGGTATGTGTTGCACTTATGTATACAAAGTAACACATCACTTATGGTAACTTATCAAGTACACGAAAATAATAGAGATATCAAATATAACTAAAAATAATAAATTTTGCCTATTATACAGTGTGGACAATATTTAATTTTTCGACGCCGTCGCGAGCAAGTATCAAAAAATGCAAAAATAAAATACATTTAAATTATTCTCCAAAGGGGGCGCTCCAAAATTAAATATTGTCGTAATAGAACATAAACAGCCACATTAAATCTAAAATAGGTATATAAATGTTATATAAAAAAATTGTCATTAAGTATTACATCAGTACGTTGTTTACAAAAAGTAGAGTATATCTAAATTGTAAGCAAAGATAGGATGGCCCCTTAATTATATCAAGTGTAAAGCGTTTGGGTAAAAATTTTAGGGAGAGTATTGATTGGAGAAGTTGTGAAGGAGCCAAGCTAAATTTGCAGAGTTGGTGATAGATCATTAAATCGTCATGATTTTGCATTGTAAAATCACGCAAAACATGTTAAAAAGTGAAGCGCCGCAATACTACAGCCTTAAGATAAATTTTTGTTATTATTCATCTTGGCAGTGTTCTATGCATTACAGCTTTGTGAACACGAGTTAGGTGTACTTGCTTTAAGTATAGTACATTTCAAAGCTCCTTTGGCAGTATACAAAACTTTCTCACTTTTGTTTCGTTTTTTTTGCGTTAACAGTTTTACCAAATTTTAAACAACGCGATTTTAAAACTAAATAGTCTTTCAAACGTTACAAAACGTCCATCTTCCTTCCTATTTCCATTTTTGGTATAAGTGTGCGCGCTGCCTGGTATCAACAACAACAAAATTTTTGGATTGACTTAAAGGGTTATTGAGAAAATGGCGATGCAATAATGCCGACTTACTGCTGATAAAAACGAAACTGTATTTGTTATGGTGGCACATAAGGTGGTGGTTTCCTATACGTTGGGGTTGGTTTTGGACGCGCTTGTCGTCCGTTATCCTGAGTACGTGCAAAAGGTGGCGGAGGTTGATATGGTTCTGAATCATCTGTAAGTTTTAGCGAACCACTTTTGCTGTATTCCGGAGGCGCTAGTGGTGGTTTCTCGTCTTTGAGTATCACGGGGGTTTTGGTTCCCGATTCCGGCTTTTCGTCCAATTCCTCTTGGAATATCACCGGAATACCTTTGTTTCCATAACTTTGCCGGCCATCTTCTTCCAAATTCATTTTTCCCGACCTACGTCTGCGGTACAGGACGCAGGCGGCAATACCAGCTAACAGTAACATCACAGAAATTATCACCGCCGGCACGATAAACGTTATGAAATACTCGTCGTTGCTTTCTTCTTGCGTCGTACCAGTCTCTTCTATGGGAACCATGGGTTCCTGAGTGCGCGTCGTAACAGGAACTACAGCTTTGCAAACACCAAGATGCTGAATTCTAAAGGCAGACACTATAAATTCTTCCATGGCTTTGTGCACGCGATTGGAAATAGTTCGCTCGTTGGTGACCAAAAGCGACTCCAGTCGTTTAATATCATCGCGCGGGCATAGATCCTTGGTAAGAGTCTTATTGAACCACGTAACTATACTGGAATCACGAATTCCCTTTGAGATTGAACTGAGATGAATGTGACTCGTATTGTGATCGCCGAACAACTTGGCCAATTTTTCCATAAATTTACGTTTGGCACTCGGAGTTTTCGAAAAGCTGTCGTAATCTGTTTCAATCGTCATGCTAGATTCCAAGTTGTAGTTTAATTTCGGAGAAGGATGAATTTCCACCACCAAAATATCGCTAGCAGTAAGACCACCACTGTCTTCACAAATCAGCTGATACTGAACCCTCCGGGTATCTTTAGCGGTGGGAATACCGAAAAATTCCTTATTTTTACCGTCAAACTGTAACCAGTGGTTAGGAGGAATCGGTTGTTTATCCAACGTATACAAATGCAGTTTTAAGTTCCTTGGATCATCTTCGGGATCGTAAAAGGTATCCTACAAAAATAACTTTAAATAAATACATGAATTTATTTTTGTCTAACCCACCTCTGGTACTTTGTACACCAGCAGTTCCCCAACGGTAGCGTTGATGTGATCCACCGCATTTCGCAAGATAGGCGCAAGATTTGAAGGTGGAACCAGGTGAGGTGGCGAAATTGACGTTATGGGAATCTGGGGTAAAATTTCGAGTTCTTCACACACGCCCATTCTGGATTGCGTAATCTTTTTCGCTCGTATTTCCGGTTGCAAGTTATTGCTCAAAGAAATAGACGGATCGCCTTCATCATTAGCTGTAAGAATCTGTAAGCAAATGGTTAACACCAAAATCGAATACTAATATGAAAAATTGACTTACGCTGAACAGTTCGTCGATTTCTTCTTTTGGACAATAATTAAGCGCCAAGGAATCGTTCGTCCAAGTAAAGATCATCGGATCGGTCGTGTAATTAATTTTTCGTACGGTAATTCTCGAAGTGTTGACAGAATGAACGCTCGCACCGATTCCTTTGAGGATGTGGAGAGCCCAGTCGATGGGAAACAAAAATTCGTGTTTCTTTTCAATTCGGGCAAAGAGGGTGAATTCGTGGTTGACTACTCGCCAGTATTTGTTCTGCTGGACGATGATTTCGATTTTTTCCGATACGGAGGCACCTTCGCGATCGGTTGCTTTCAGTATAAATTCCCATCCAGAAATGTCTTCTTCTAGCGGACTAAAATAAAAATTTTAAAAATTGTCGTGCGATTAATTAACCACGAGGAATCCATTTTTGATTAAATACTTACAGTCCATAAATTTCCTTCGTTTCCGGGTTGAATTGGCACCAGAAGTCTTTTTTTAGCGGGTTACTCAATTTGTCTAAAAGTTCCAGTTTGAGATTGTATCCGTCTTCCATGTCGGAGAACATGTTTTCGGGAACTGCTAGAGTGAAATTTTTGCCTGCGGTAACCGGGATACGATTGAGTCGGATTTGAACAGTGGGTGCGAAGTTTTTGACTTCGTATTCGATTTGTTCCGTTGCTTCCGGAGTGGTTACTTTTTGCGTGGTTAAAGATATGGTGTCTCGCACCGTCGAGTGTTTCGTGGTGGCATCCTCTGGAGTGGTTTGTTTCTCCGTAATAGTTTCAGTCGTAGTTGATGTTGAAGTAAGGATTTCCGTGGTTAAAGGTATCATTGTTTCGCTCACGGTTAAGAGTGGTTCTTGAGAAGTAACTTTAATTGGCGGAATAGTTTCTAATGGTATTTCGACTGCGTTGGTCGTTGGTTTCCTGGTTATAACGTCAATTATTGTTGTTTCGGTGTCTGAAATTATTTCTGGTGTGGGTTTTTCGGGAGTGAAAGAAATATCGTTTCGAGAGAACGGAACTTCGGTTTCGGATTCTTCATCGTCCCCGTCGTCGTATTCATCGTCGTATTCGTCATCTGTGTCGAGAGTTTCGCTTGGTTTATATAATCCTCCCGCAGGGGTGACAATATCCGGCTTGGTTTCTTCGGCTTTTTGTTCTGTCGATGATTGAGTTGGTACTGTTGTTGGCATTGGGGTGGTGGTGGTTGTTGTTGAAGTTGTTGTTGTTGTGGTAGTGAAAGTAACTTCTTTAGTTGGCAAACTTGTTATGGTGGTAATATCTATGGGTATTTCCTCTATGACCGAATTTTCGTTAGGTAATACATTTTTAATGTTATCGGTTGAATCTGTTTCTTCTGGAGTGTTATTACGCTGAGTCTCTTCGGCAGGATTTAATTCACCGTGGTGATGGCGATGTGGATGCGTTTCGCTAACGATGGAAGGTGTCGTCATCTTTTCCGTTACCGTTGTTCGAGAGAAAGTGGAAGAAGGTGTACTGGAAGTTATCGAATGTCTTCCAAGTGAATGTTCGGTGACATCTCTATCCGGATCGTCGTAATCTTCGTATTCGTAATATTCATAATCGCCGCTACCTGTATAAGCTAAACAGAAATCGATTTAAAACAAACCAGGGGTGGGGTGGTGTAATTAACTTACTGTCGTCTTGTCGTTTCTTTCTCAGAAGCGATCGAGTTTCTGTTTTGACGCGCCAACCTACAAGTGGCAACCTTAAAACTTCGGTAATCGTGCCGTCTTTAGCTTGTTGCTTGAGTTGGTGGATTACAGGTGCACTTTTCAACCACAAGCGACCCTCGCAACCCACAATTACTTCAATAAGGCTTGTTAGTTTTGAAGAGCGAGATTTCAAATTGCCCGGTCCAGCCAAAACAACAGAGCTGTCGGTTATATCGTCTGGATGAATTTGAGGTTTTATTGTGAAAGCAATCTGCAAAAATGGGCAAAGGTAATAAAAAGGAGAAGTGGGGAAGTGGGACTTACGTTTGGCATCCCAAAGAATTTGGCGATGTTATTGATTGCAATGATTCTCTGCTTTGGTTTGATTGCTTTGGCGCCTTTGTCGATGATTAGAGCTAAAACTGTATTGTCTTCGATTGAAGAACACTTATCGATACCTTCAGGCAAATCGTTTTCTTCCTTAACAGTTAACATAAATTCGTTTGTGATTATGTCAGTCATACTAACAGCTTTAATTGATATGTCTAAGTTACCGACATCCCCTTCTAAAGGAACACCCCAAAATATACCGTTCGTTTTATCAAATAATAACCATGAAGGCAGTGGTTTGTTTTGATCTACTTTAGCCTGCAATTAAAAATTTATTTCTATTAGAACACCATGAAGCAATGATAAACAGCGCTTATCAAGTTAATTAATTTTAAATTGCAAACAAATAATTTAATTACTCAGTTTTTGATGAAAATCATTACAGTGTTGGATTGAGATAACTTAGGTCAAGATTAATTCTGAAATTCTGCGAAAACCTATATTTAAATTTTGTTATTGAAAAAAGGTGATTCTATTAATAAACAAGTCCGATTGTGCGACTAATTTTCGTCACAATTCCTTGATAAGACTTGTTTTTGATGCAATTTAGAGAAAAATTTGTTTCGATAAATAATAACAAAAATATCGATTGTTGAGTTTGTTTGTTTGCCAATGTCGCGATGGTACGCAAAGGCCAAGTTTTATTTAGACGTTGATGCATAATTTGTGAGTGTTAAATCTTTCGGTATGCTGTTGCAGTAGTCATGAGACAGCATTGAAATAAAACAAAAAGTCTGATGATACTTGAAACATCTGGATAGCAAGTGCAATATTTAATTATTTTTTATCGTCCACTTGTGTTGTTGAAAAAAAACGACGACAATTTGTAATGATTTGTCTGAAAGAGAGTTTCGTTTAACGTTTAACCTACCTCGAAATGTTTCACGTCTTTTAAGGAACCCTTTGGTATGGCTAGGTGGAAAATTCGATTTACTGTTGCGACATTATCGGCTACACCCCATGATTTTTTATGACCGTCCAATGGAAATTCGACTTCAAAATCGTCAGAAATGTCGAAATCGAAATCGTCGTCGAGAGCAAAGGCGCAGTATATAGTCAGCACTGCCAGCAGCGTCGATAATATTCGCGAGGAAGACATGTTGATAATAGTAGAGGGTCACGTAAACATCTTCTGAAACAAAGTGTAAATTAAGTCAGAAATTTAAACAAACTAAGAGGCTAAAATAGCTTCATGCAGATATAATTTTAGCAATTACTCTTGCTCTCTTGAATACGTTACCCTTGGAAAAGATTTAAATACACTTCCGTTATTACGAGTATATATAGACCAAAACGTCTCACGTTTAAACTAGTTACATTTATTATACAGCTTCTAAGCGGTTTTATGAACCTAACTTAAGCCACAATTAATAAACTTTTCAGCATAGCAAGCCGAAACTTTTATTTTAATTTCCCAAATATTTTGACAATCTAGTAAACTAGCGAAACTTCAAAACCACCATGCTTTCAACAGCTCGAGTACAAAATTTGAAGTAACTATTTATTTATTCCAGCTTAAAATCCAAGTATGTTATTAGCGTCCTGCGGAACGGACATTAAATTTCACAAGTGGCCCTCCGGCGATCATCATGGATCGATCCAAATTTCCAAAACAGAATGCCCCATACACAGCATCTCGTGGTGCTGCGAAGGTGAATTGTTAGTTACAACTTCGCCGTCCTTAATATCCCCTATAATTATTTCCGTGGGACAATCCATTCAGAACTACCAGGTGGTCGACTTAACAAACGTACAAACAGCTGCTTTCTCAAGAACGAAACACAACGTTGTTGCGTTTGGATGCAAAAATGGCCAAATGCTGCTGTACGATATTAAAAAGCAACAAATACTAGAAGATTTACCAAATTTACCTTCGGAAGTTAAGTTTATCAATTATGCAGCGCAAGATTCCAATATTGCGGTGGGATGCACCGACGGACAAATTTGTGTTTACAATTCCGACAACAACCTTTGCTCCTTCTTCCACATCCCGAATAGCAACAAAAACCTTACCACAATGTCGTATCATCCGACCGAATCCCACCTCTTGGCAGCGGGAAGCGAAGACGGAATTGTGGTTGTTTGGGATTCCACCACTGGAAAAACGAAGTTTGTAAACCAAGTCAATAAAAATTGCATCGGGGATGTCGCATTCTCTTCCGGCTTGGACTTGACCATCGCAAGTTACGACAAAGGGCTGTTATGGTACGATTTAAGAACCAACGAATGCGTTTATTCCTTTAACGCCAACAATCCGTTAATTGCGGTGGAATTTATACCAACCCACGACGACCAAATTGCGGTAGCCTCAATCGATGGAACGCTATTTTGTTACGACAAGAGGAAGATGTTACACCCAATGCAAACAATAATCTCGCTGGATTTTAACACAATTAGGAAACTTGCGTTCAGACCAGTGCCTTGCAAAATCTCCAGTCAAAACTCTTTTTCTGGCACAAAAATGATTTATAAAACTCAATTTAGAAGCAGCACAGAATCTATGTCGAGGTCGACCATTAATTCGATCGTGCCAGAACCCCTAAATTATAGAACACCTGCTTCTGGGGATTACAACGTTATCAGTGAAGGATTAGAAATTTCTGCAAACAGCTCTAATTACATGTCGTTACAGTCGAACAGGAATTCGTTAAATTCTAATATTTGCAATACGGCAGGTAACACAAATATTCTAAACATACTGACAATGCCTCACGAAAATCATCAACCTCAGGAACCACCTTCTCAAAGGTTCTCCATTCCGGCTACGGCCAAGGATCGAGATAAAGAGGTCGAAGAGTTTAAACGAGAGTTGCAGGAATTTACCCAAACCACGATTGAGCAGCTCGGAGAGTTGATCAACCGCGAATTCCTGAATCTCAGGATGGCGACAAGTAAAAAATTTGCTGGAATAGAAAGAAAATTGAATACCAAATGGAAGGAATTCTATGTGACGTTGGAGGATCTGGCTGGACATGATTTAGAGACAAGCAATGATGTGGAAAACCTTAGTAATCAAGAATTTTAATTGCTATTCCCACATACAATTATTTAAATTAGTTTTCATTAATTTAACACACAAGATAAACTGTTAAGCTTCTCCAACGAACAGTTTATAAAAGGATTAAATGGTGGCTTTCCTATTGAACATTTATTAACGGTAGAGTTGCGGTTGTTACGTACATGCTTGTGGCTTATCTTTTGTAACGTTTAAATTGTTGAGTTGATTTTAAAAAATGTAATAAAGTTTTTGTGTGCGTGTTTCAAGGGTAAAAAGGTGAATTTTATTATAAGATAAGGATGTTAAGGTAGGATGTTGAAAGGTGATCTAAATCGATGTCGATAACGGCAATTTTAACATCAAAATGAAGTACAGACAAAACTACTTTTCGATTTTAAAATTATTGATTCAATTGAATTTCTTTTTTAAATTTTCAAAGGTCTTCCCGTATTACCAGTTTTGGGGGGGCAGATACAACGGAAGCTTCTGAAGTGAATGGATGACATTCAGAATTATCTATTTTATTTTTTGCATGCTCCCTTTGTGGAAGTGAGCTTTACAAACTTGTTTTTTGATAATCAACGATTATTTGAATAGAAGAAAAACTGTAATGCGATTGCTACTTACAACAGCAATGATTGTTGAAATAATTTTATTCCATTACAGGCCAAATGAAACTGCGACGATGTCAGAGACAAAGCTTTAGCTTATAAATTCGAGTAATTATCAAACCGGAGTGCTTTTGAGGAAGAATGCTCTTATACTGGTGGAATTTCATTATAACATCATAAATTACATTTCTACATAAACCACTTGCAGATGAGCTCTCCAAAATTTGAATCCAAAATTGTTTGTTGCTTTATCAAAATGTTAATACTAAAAAAAATGATTGTGCCTTATCGATTCAAGCTTCGAGGAAAATTCTAAGATTTCAGGTGAATTAATTTTGGGGTGAATTTTCATAAAAGCTCTTTAGAAAGTCGAGTCTCTCATGAAAAGGTCATGGGTTCAAAATTTTGCTCGAGCACGTGTATATTTATGTAACGTACGTTTTAATATAAATATAAGTCTTTGAAGAAATAAATAATAAACCTCTCGATTGTGTTACAACAAACTTATTTTTTTGAACAATGGCTTATGTAAATTATAAAAGTCAACATTTTCAAGATGGTACTACTAACACAATAAATTGTTGATGGAAATTCTAGTGCAAGGAAGTACGAGGAAAACAAAATAATAAACTGCGAACAAACGAATTTTAAAAATTTGGTTCTTAAATTTTGAATTTGAATAATAAATAAAAAATGAAAGCCAGCCGAAAGAATTAAGATGCAGCACAAAAACATTCTAAGCATATTTTAATTTTAATTAAATTTTTGCCCAATTTGGTCAAAAATTGGTGACGATATGATTTTTTTAATAATATTTTTTAAAGTTGTTAACTCGTTGCTGTTTCATCAATAAACAACTTGGAAGAACCAAATCAGTTATTTATGTGCATATTTAAGTCAAAACTTAAATATTAAACTTCATTATGCTTATCAATAAATTACAATTAAACTTATTACAAATGTAACAAATCTGCGACTCCATTGATAAAATATTCACAGCATACTTCTGGCTGCGCTTAGAAATCGATTAATCGAATCAAGTCTGTTTTTAATTAATCGCAAAATCAATTTGTTAAAAGAATCGTATCGACGAGGTTCGACGTATCGATAAGAAGTTTATTGACTTTACAATGCAAGTTTACATTAATTATTAATACTAAAATACTATGGACTTTATTATATTTTGATATTATTTGGTAAATTTTAATATTATGATTAGAGCTCGGATTTTATGCTCTTGCATGTTCTTTAATATTGATATGCCAACAAATTCGTTATGAAATCTGAACAAATTAGGTAAAAACGAATCCGAAAAACTAAATATTTTCAATATTTGATGCTTATTTGAGTAAATAATGCATATTTGAGCCACTTTTGGTGATTTTTGGTGATATTATTAAATTTTGCTAATTTTAAGCAAAATTTAAATAAAATTAAAGTCACAAATAAAATAATTGCTTAAATTGGCAAATTTTATAATAATTTTTTATTTTCTTTATTAAAATTCTTCAAGAAACACCAAAATTAGACCAAATATCCATTATTTATTTAAATATGCACCAAGTGTTGAAAATATGCAAAATTTTGCAAATTTAACTTTATTCGAAAAACCTCATTTTCATTGACGTATATGACTTTAAGTGAATTTTTATTTATCTTATTAACTAATTTCCGTCAAATTCATCAATAAAATCGAAGTTTTGAATGAGAAATGTCATATCTTTTTTATTAATTGACGTTTAAATTACGTAGATATCAATTAATAAAAAAAATTATATTTCTTATTTAAAACTTCGATCTTATCGATTTATTTGACGTAAATTTGTTAATAAAATAAATAAAAATTCACTTAAAGTCACATACATCAATGAAAATGAGGTTTTAAAATGCTTAAATTTTATAAATCTAGGTAGTACTTATTGAAAATTTGAAAAACAAATTGAAAAATTCGAAGATAAGATATTTTTAGTTTGCATATCAATGCACATTTTATCTATTTTTATCAATTTTAGTGCATATTTTAAGGAAATTCGGTGCATATATATGCGCATATTTTCAAGTATTTTGGTGCATATAAATCCGAGCTCTATATAATCACGCTTTCTTTTGGGAATGTTTCCTATAGACTGATAGGATCAACATCAATTGACTCTGGATTAACTTTTACCATATGAAGATAGTTTCGCTAAGCTAAAGATATGTTTACTAAGCTGCGGCTGGGGCTCTGCGACTGAAGTCGCAGTGACTGTTCTCCATGCCTTTTTATGGAAGGGTTACCTTAGAGTCGCCTGCAAGGACCGCATTCTAAGAAAACACTTCCATACGAAAGCATTCACTGCGACTTCAGTCGCAGAGCTCCAGCTGCAGCTTAGTTAACATATCTTTATATGGGGGAAATTATCTGCACAAACACTAAGGGCTAGTTAAACGTTAAGTAAAAGTTAATGTAGAGTTACTCAGTCTATAGGAAACACTCCGATAAGAAAACATGATTAATATGAAATCATGAAAGATATAAATCTTTAGATAATCTGGACACCAAATATTCATTATTTACTCAAATATGCACCAAAGGTTGAAAATATGCAAAATTTTGCAAGTTTTACATAATTTGTTCATATTTATTATTAAAATTATTAAATTTTATAAATCTAGGTAGTACTTATTGAAAATTAAAAAAAAAAAAATAATAAATTCGAAGATTACGTAGGTTTTAGTTTGCATATCAATGCATATTTTATCTGTTTTTATCAATTTTAGTGCATATTTTAAGGAAATTCGGTGCATATATACGCGCATATTTTCAAGTATTTTGGTGCATATAAATCCTAGCTCTATATAATCACGCTTTATTATGGGAATGTTTCCTATAGACTGATTGGATCAACATCAATTGACTCTGGATTAACTTTTACCATATGAAGATAGTTTCGCTAAGCTAAAGATATGTAAACTAAACTGCGGCTGGGGCTCTGCGACTGAAGTCGCAGTGACTGTTCTCCATGCTTTCTTATGGAAGGGTTACCTTAGAGTCGCCTGCAAGGACCGCATTCTAAGAAAATACTTCCATAAGAAAGTATTCACTGCGACTTTAGTTGCAGAGCCCCAGCTGCAGCTTAGTTAACATATCTTTATCTGGGGGAAATTATCTGCACAAACACTAAGGGCTAGTTAAACGTTAAGTAAAAGTTAATTTAGAGTTACTCAGTCTATAGGAAACACTCCGATAAGAAAACATGATTCATATGAAATCATGAAAGATATAAATCTTTAGATGCGGGTGGACACCAAAAGTGGCCGAAATATGCATTATTTACTCAAATATGCACCAAAGGTTGAAAATATGCAAAATTTTGCAAATTTTACATAATTTGTTCATATTTATTATTAAAATTATAAAATTTTATAAATCTAGGTAGTACTTATTGAAAATTTACAAAAAAATTTGAAGATTACGTAGTTTTTAGGTTGCATATCAATGCATATTTTAAGGAAATTCGGTGCATATATATGCGCATATTTTCAAGTATTGTGGTGCATATAAATCCGAGCTTTAGATAATCACGCTTTCTTATGGGAATGTTTCCTATAGACTGATAGGATCAACATCAATTGACTCTGGATTAACTTTTACCATATGAAGATAGTTTCGCTAAGCTAAAGATATGTTTACTAAGCTGCGGCTGGGGCTCTGCGACTGAAGTCGCAGTGACTGTTCTCCATGCCTTTTTATGGAAGGGTTACCTTAGAGTCGCCTGCAAGGACCGCATTCTAAGAAAACACTTCCATACGAAAGCATTCACTGCGACTTCAGTCGCAGAGCTCCAGCTGCAGCTTAGTTAACATATCTTTATATGGGGGAAATTATCTGCACAAACACTAAGGGCTAGTTAAACGTTAAGTAAAAGTTAATGTAGAGTTACTCAGTCTATAGGAAACACTCCGATAAGAAAACATGATTAATATGAAATCATGAAAGATATAAATCTTTAGATAATCTGGACACCAAATATTCATTATTTACTCAAATATGCACCAAAGGTTGAAAATATGCAAAATTTTGCAAGTTTTACATAATTTGTTCATATTTATTATTAAAATTATTAAATTTTATAAATCTAGGTAGTACTTATTGAAAATTAAAAAAAAAAAAATAATAAATTCGAAGATTACGTAGGTTTTAGTTTGCATATCAATGCATATTTTATCTGTTCTAATTATGATACAAAAGGTCAGGTAAGCTTTTGACCAAGAATTAAAAATAAATTGATTAAATAACTAAATAACAAAACATGATATACAATTATTAAGATATAACAAACTTTAAAGCAGTCTTAATAATAAGTAAGTGTCAATTTGTACAAAATATATATATATCGGTAAATTTGACCTACCGCCTGATCTGGGGTAACCGACACCAAATTAGGGTCCGAATTAAAATTTATAAATTTAAGCAATAAATTATTTGCGGCCTTTTTAAAAATTAACCAATCACTAGTGAGGTTCACTTAATATAATTTGAAAGTTACTAAGTTCAAATAATTCTTTTAGGATAATATCAAAACTTTGGAATTAATTACCTCTTCTCTTCCATAAGTCAAAAATACTTTAAAAATTTATTTGCATAACAAATAATGTTGCTACAGCCAGGTGTGAAAATGTTACTATCAATCATCAAAATTTTTGCTTGTTCTCCGATTACGTTGACATGGCAACTTTAATAATAATTTTGAGTGGAACTTTATCGTGCCATCACATGGAGGAAGCGTTAGTAATGAAAATGCTGTCATCAAGCCAAGAGTAAACGTTAACAGTTTTTTTTAATGTAACAATGATAACAAAAATAATACCACATAATACATAAATTCCAAACATAATTCTAAATTCTGAGTATATATACTCGAAAACCCAACAGCAAAAAAGCCTTAACTTTTAATTAAAATTAATATTAATTAACAGCTTGCTTCATAAAGTCTGAATTTGAAGGAATCATGCTTCCAAGTTTCATTAGAAGTTTGTAATTATTATACCAAAGGGCACGAACATATTGGTTCTCAGATCGCAATTATTTGCAACATCTGCTATCAACATCAACAAATTGTGGTTTATTAAGCTTCGCTAGAGCCTTTCGCACAGTAGAAAAAATTGACTTACTCCCTACACCCGGATGCAATCGCCCTAAGAAAAACCACAATAACTTAAATTTTTTTGTTAGTAAACCCAAAAGCTGCATGTTGAAACTTGTCATTGGGGTCACCAATTTAGCGAGACAAAAACGTTTATTGGTAAACATAATATTTTCTTTTCGACAATTTTACAGGAAGAAGAAATGTGAAAAATTACATTGTATAATGCACCACAAATATTCGTACATATTTTCACCATAACATGACATGTACAAATGATGAAGGCAAATGACATCATTTGACATCGTCAAATTTCCTAAAAATATTATCATATAGGGACTAGGATGCTGATATTTTAGATTAGAATTTTGTGGTGAAAAAAGAATAAATTATGTATGCTAAGAAAAAGAGTATTAGAGACTGGTGGTGAGGTATAATTTAACATTGCCGAGTTGTTCAGATCTTTGATTTAATTTTAGACTGCAATGTTGTGGTCACCTTTTTTATTTAACTCAGCTTCTGGCTCTACCCACTGTACCATACAATTTCTTTTAAATTTTATTGTGGTAATGTAGAAAATAACATTTCTTTCCATTGCAGTCTTTACTGGAATAAAAGGCATGGGGATTCATAAATTCGCAGATTATAATTTTTATAAGAGGGAGTGTCAAAGCAGCTGTCCCACACAAGTCTGATACTTTGTTGATATTCAAATTTCATTACTCGTTCTAATTTAGTAGCTAAATGGGTAAAATTACCTGCTGAAATAATTCTTTTGCCTACTTCAATTAATGACTTTTTAATTCTTTATCAGTGCTCAGTGGTAATAGAGTGGAAATACCTTGCGTGAGTGAAACTTTTGTCTTTGAAGTATTTTGAATCATCTGCGGTTATTTATCTTTTCCTCTTAAACGGTGTTTATTAATAAAGTCTGATTGTTCATGGTGCAGTTTAACGAACTCAAAATTAAAGTGCCTACCCAATTGGAATCGGAAAAGTAATTTTCCTCCGTCTGTTAGGCGTTGTATGCCAAAACATTATAGTTACTTACTCATAAATTAGCTTGGTTTTTAAAGACCATACGACATTTATGCTTAAAAAGGTCAAAAACAAAGCAATAAAAGCTGAAATGCCCTATTGTATTTTCGCAGTTACCTAATCCATAATACCATTTAGGGCGTTTAATATTAATATTTCTCTAAAAAAAAATTTTATTTATAATTTAATCTTTGCCAGGATTAAAGTGGTTTTGCTATACAATTCGTTCGATGATAGAGTGGGCTTTATATTTTTGATCCTTGCCGTTGGCAGAGTTCTGTATTTGCATTTGTATATCCTTTAAACATTTATGAATTGCGTACATCTTTTATGGAAGTGTACGTTCCAATAAAAATCAAGCTGTAAATATAAATGTCACGAATAATTACGGTGAATAAAATCTTGGAACGAACACGAAATGTAATAATTGAAAAGAAAGTAAATGCAGAAGGAAACTTTAATATTTCCTCGGCAGTCTAGTTTTTATTTATTGTTATTCTTAAGCTCACTTTTTTAATAAAGCAAACAAATAGAAGTGTGGATCCATTGAAGAAAATCTGGATTAACCACAATGATAAAGTTAGAAAGCGCTCCAGATGCGCGCCCGTATTAATGCTTTGTGAAACTGGTGCACAAAGAGATACATCCAGTTTGTCCTCAAAACTCAAGATTGTATGAGCCTACATAATACAACCTTACAACATGAACATCTTTTAGCTAAACTGTCATTTTAAACCAAGTTAATTACAACTTCTGTTAATTTTTCTGTTTAGGGCAAAACCACTTCAGCGAACTTGATTTCCTCTTTACCTACTTTAAAAGGATGCACTTCTCTACAACAAAAACCCATCACTTCAATTCGTTTTCAGGCCAATAAATTTAAAACCACGCTTAAATCGATATTACTTCTCAAGAAAACTCAATCAATAATAAACTTGCGTGTTATGATTTCATTTACACGAGGGGATCAATAAACGCACATTTTCATTAATTGATGTCTAAATTACTATTTAAAAAAAACGGAAGGGTAGCGCCAAACCCTAAAAATTGTTCCGATGGTGTTTTCTCATAATTGGAAAAATTTAACAATAAACTCAACTAAATGCCGATGTATGTATTCCAAACTTTATTCAAATCAGATTTGTTCTGTGTAATTCATTTTATTAAAGCTATGGACGAAGAACAAAAAATAATATTAATAAAAATGTAATCTGTACATAAGGGAGTTTTAACCTCCCCCCCTTGACTGTGATTATGGCCAACAAGGAAAGGACAATGGGATGTTGCTTCACTGCTATTCCCGATTACTTGTTTAAAATTTTTTTTCTTTTTAACACAGCTACTGATATGCTGGCTATGAAACACTCCCCCAGACCTCCCGGACTCCAAAATAAAAGGTTTGTGCACGCTCTTTGATAGGTTTAATTATTTAATTAACCTTTTACTCTGTTAGAAGAAATATATCCCCCAGTATCTCCGTAATTATACGGACTACCTTTTAGGAATTAAGGTATGTTTTTTATAAAAACAAGTTTTACATGTTGTGCATAATTCAAAGAATACACGTTAAAAACAGGTAAGGGCCCGCAGCTTCCATGATGAAATAAAACTCATTCATATTCAGACTATTTCCATCTAACAATATCTCAGGGTGATAATATGCACATACAGGGAAGTGACTAGTAAAAATAGATGAACTATGTTGAGCGTTTTTTGGATTTTTATCCAAAATTGCAAAACTGTTTTAATGCTACTAAATTTGCGAAAGTAATTATAAATTTGTGAGAATTAGCTTGACTGCAGCTTGTTGAGTCAATATTTCAGAGAAGCCTTATATTTACAATTATTACAATAATGGATCTAATTTGTAATAAGCTAAATTAATCTTCAAACAAAAATTGAAGAGAATAAAAGTATCAGTTATAATAACAAAAAAAGTATTGAAAAGCATCCAATGCTTTGAGATTACTTCAAAGATTTATTATTGTATTTTTTGCTTGTTATTAATAGCAAAAGTTTGTTTTTGTCGAGCTTTCAATCAAAGGTTGAATTTATTTTTTTAAACCGTCGTAAGAATCACAGAAAAATCTACGAAATTATGGATTTTGAGCTGAAATCAAGGGTAATGAATTTGATTTAATTATATGCCCGATCATAAAACCAATGCCCAATCATAAAACTGACGAAAGGTAGAACATTTAAAGTACTCCTGTATAAAGAGTTACGTTATGATTGTTCTCCTTTTTATTTTTTTATTTTATATTTTATAATATTAGAAATATATTTTTCTAGTGGGTTGCTTTTCCATCTTCAATGGGAAGTAATGAGCAGTGTATATCTTAAGAACCTTAGTTTTCATCCAAACTTTTCCATTTATTTTACATTTTTTGTTATAGGAGGAGATCGCATCTGTGACCAGTGGCGGTGATATCAATAAGCGAATGTAAGCAATTCTTAAGCTTAGGGGCCCGGGACCACAAAGGGTAGTAAATTAGCCCGTTTTGTATATTTGCTTACGGGCCCAAACTACTCTAGCACCGCCACTGGCCTATTGTACTACCTCCGATGCAGCTGTCTCCATCGAATTCATCCTGGAAACAGGATGACTTGAGGAGTGACAGGACGGAGAGCCGCTGCATCGGAGGTAGTACAATGAGCCCCATTTAGTGGCCTAAGTGCGCGTAGGGATATCTCCCTGCCCTCCTACCTAAAATCCAGAATCCAGAAGAGTGCACTGGGCGGTATTCCATACCCCCCAGACCCCCCGGATTACACCAATTATTTTGTGACTGAAGTGCAGGTCACGTTATGCAATTTTGCTTCCAAGTTGTCGTAAGCAAATAATTTGAAGTTCACGTTATACGATTCGACCCGAAGATGAACTCGCAAACAAAGTCGTGAACAGAAAACCACCAAAACCAAATCGTACGTAAAATCGTAAGCAAAATCGCATAACGTAAACTGCACTTTAAATAATATGTTTAGATTTTTACTCCTTTAGACTTAGCAGCGAAACCAGTTTTTCCCGATTCCAAAGCTCTAACCATATGATTTAAGTTACAAAGCAATTGATGTAATCCGGGGGGTCTGGGGGGTATGGAATACCCCCCAGTGCACTTTTCTAGAATCTGGATTTTAGGTAGCAAGGCAGGGAGATATCCCTACGCGCACTTAGGCCACTATCAATAAGCAAATGCTTAGGGGCCCGGGACCATGAAGGCTAGTAAATCCCAAAAAAGAGATTTTTAAATATTTTTTTGTCTGTGATATATCAAACGACGAAAGAAAAGCAAAATCGAGAGTTAGAGAGGAAGCAGAAGCAAATATTCGCGAATAAACGAGAATCAAGAGCTGTTCTGTTCAGAGGGGGATCAGCAATAATTTTCTGAACTAGTGAAAACTAAGATATCATTTCTCCGCATGGATATCATAAATTGAAAAATTTTACTTGAATTGATAAAAAATAACATTTAAACTGGATTGCGATGGCCTAAATAAAAGTTTTTCTAAAAATTTAAATCGACGCTTTCCTGTTAAAACTTTTTAAAAGAAAGACGAATTTTAGCAATTTTCAGCTGAGTTGTTAACATTCCTGAACTATACAAATATTTGGGTGTGTAAAATTTGAAGCATAATTTTTGCATTAAGAAATGCAAGAAAATGAAATTAAAATTTAATAAAAGAAAACGCGAGTTTTTAAGCTACAACGTCTTTGTTAAAGCTCGCGATAAAATATAAATAATTCAGCGTTACAAATTAGGTTACGCAAAAACAAAAATTCGATAAAAATCAAAGTTTTCATTAAATACAGAAAATAGTAAAATGAGCGAGCGTGCTGGAAAATTTATAGTTTTTTCTAGTGCTTTCCACTTAAAAGACGGAAATGTGTGTGCGTCGGTCGGAAGTTCAAACTGGATGCATGGTTTCTAGCAGTTAAAAGAAAATAAAAGAGTCCAGTTGTAGAAAAATAAAGTAAATTTACCAAAAGAGTTTTATTTTAAGGCATCAGGTATAAATCATTCAGAAATGTCCTTAATTTAAAATTTTTTTTAATTTAAACTTAGGTAAACAAAAATGTAATTATCTTTTTCGATTAGGATTGTCTAAAACCAATTATTTTTTGGCGTTGGAAAATGAGCGTTTCGAAAATTTATTTTTTGAAATATGCCAGATATAACGCAAGATAAGTAGCAAAATTAATATTGTTTACCTAATATAAATATGGTTTTCTGCGATACCAAGATGAAGTCTTGAAGAAGCTCTATTTACGCTTATCCTATAATTGAAGTGGACACAATATTTGCTATAAAAGAGACAACAAGAACTAAATTTGTCCGACATTTTTTATATTTATGCAGTGGCGTAACAAGCAGGTGAGGGACCCGTGTGCAAAGTTGTTATAGAGGGCCCTGCTTTTATAAGAGACAAAAAAAATTGTATACTGGATTCAAAATTCCGATGATTTCCATGCAATTCCAGTGATTTCCAAAGAATTCCTTCCAATCATGAGCGGATATAAGGACCAGTAACTCCCCCCCCCTATTTCATTTAATTAAATATTTAAAAAAAATATATAGATGAGCTTTTTTATTTTTCAATTTTCTGAGATTATCAAAATTTCCTAAAATATCCTAGAATTTTCTGTGATTCCCCACTTCATAAAATTTATTGGATATTTTTTTTCCAAAATTTTCTCTTTCCTCTAATTTTCTACATTGCCCAATTGTAAAAATTTGTGACATTTTTATCAATTTTCTAAAATTTTCTGGGATTTCTTAAAATTTCCCGTTCATTGTTTACTAAGAAGTGGAAAAAAAAGAGCAGTTCGAGTTTCACTGTTTTTAATTTTTTTAATTAAAATTTTTTAATTCCTTGTAAAAAGGATCTAAGCCTGGGATCGAAAAGTAAAATCAAAAATTTGTACAAAAAAATAAAAAACTGGGGGGATTTAACTTTAATTTGTTTTTTCAACAAATATAATTGCTGGTGCACTGGAGGGTATTCTATACCCCCCCCAGACCCCCCAGTTTGAAAGCCCAAAAGTGTGTGTATACGTTTTGAGATTTATTTTTGCAACAAAAATTTTTCACTGTCAAAACAAATACATTCATACGTCATTTGTATACAAATCATATTCACACATCATTGTACCGTAAAAATTCGCACCGGGGGGTCTGAAACACTCCTCAGAACATAGTAATTGTAAGACCTGTTAGAAAGTTAAATTCCTGGAACGGAAAATCCTTTAACTATAATTGCTAGTGCACTGGAGGGTATTCCATACCCCCCAGACCCCCCGGTTTAAAAACCCAAAGGTGTGTGTGTGTGTGTGTACGTTGTATGATTTACCTTCATTAAGGACGCCTAGGTTTTAAAATTGAATAAAGCAAGTTGTATGTGAGATATCTACGAATATTTTTTTTTATTCGAAAGGCCTATCAATGACATTATGTGTGAAAAATAACGTCGTTCAAATGGGCGCCGCGGCTCCGCTTGGTGGCGCGCACCCGAGAGGTCCAATTTTCGATTACTCTTGCGCACAAATCAAGCTGAATTTGGGCGATGGCATGGCTGATGTTGGTTTTTAAGGAATCGGTGGTTTGCGGCTTATTGGCATAGACCTGGGACTTAATAAAACCTCACAAGAGAAAGTCTAAAGGGGTCAAATCGCACGATCTCGGTGGCCAATTCACGTCGCCTCTGCGTGAGATAACCTTGTCACTAAACCGCTGCTGCAGAAGTTCTATTGTGGCATTAGCTGTGTGGCGCGTAGCACCGTCCTGTTGGAACCACATGTCGTGCACATCCATATCTTCCAATTTGGGCCAAATAAAATCGGTTAACATCGATCGGTAGCGCTCTCCGTTGATAGTGATGGCAACGCCATAGTCGTTTTCAAAGAAGTACGGGACCGATGATGCCGCCTGCCCAAAATCCTCACCAGACAGTGACTTTCTGAGGATGCATTGTGGATTGGCATGGCCCCAAATCCGGCAATTTTGTTTATTGACGTACCCGTTTATCCAAAAATGCGCCTCGTCGCTAAAGATGATTTTTTTACCAAAATCGGGGTCCACTTCAAACTGCTCCAGAGCCCAGTCAGCAAACACACGGTGTTGTCCATGGTCGGTTTCCTTAAGTTCTTGCATCAGTTGAATTTTGTACGGGTGTAGAACCAAGTTCTGATGCAAAATTCGCCAAGCTGATGGCGAATCAAGGCCGAGTTCTTGTGAGCGACGCGGAATTGACTGCTTAGGGTTCTCCTGCACACTCTCACGGACAGCGGTGATGTTTTCAGCAGATCTTGCGTTTCGTCGACGTAAAGGTGTTGGCTGACCGTAAAGTGGACGCAACGCGCGTATCGTTACCACAATAGAACATCTATTTTAATAATAAAATTTTATGATTTGCATGCGATCCTCGACGCTGTAATTTGGTATGATGATTTGTCAATTATCATTGAATAAAAACACCAAGTTTGGCATATGCAGCTTCAAAAACATAGCCGCCTTGATTTGTTAAAATCTGCGCGTCTTTAATGGAAAACCCTGTATATCTATGAGTCGTGAAAACTCTCACCGGGGGGTCTGGGGGGTGTGGAACACCCCACAGAATACAGTAAAATTCCTGGTACGGAAGTCACAAGTTTGATAGCATAGCAATCATTTGAACATAATTGCTGGTGACCTAGTGGTATTCTATACCTCTTAGTTATACCTTTTAGCAAGGGGCCCGCGTGCATCGCACCCACTGTACCCCGGAAGGTCCGCCCCTGTATTTACGGTTCAATACAAATGCGGATATGTATCCGTTGAATAAGAATTAAATTAGGTCTTTTTTTATCAGTTCATTTCAGTTTTGCTTTTTCAAGTTTTATGTAAACTCCCTATTGCACTGAAATCTTGTAAACCTATTGCAAGGTACTCATGACAGATTTACAGATTACCTCGATGTTTTGCCATTGTCTGTAAAGAGTTTAGCCGTAGCAGTTCTCACATAGCTATTTACCAACCGACAGCAGAGTAAAGCTCCAGATAAAATATCCAAAGCTACTTTGAAGCCAAAATCTCATCAAATAAGTAATTTTCACCAATCTCCTTATCCAAATTCTCCAAATTACTCATAAGACTTTTCTTCATTTGATAAAAAATCTTAAAGTCATCAAACTGTCAAATTATTTATTTTAGTTGAAATCCAAATTCTTTTGGAGTGTAAATAAAATCGGTTTGATTCAGAGTATTTTAGCAAAAATATTTTACATTTTAAAGCTCGTTAATTATAAGAGAACTTGAGGCTATAGAATTTTTATTAAAGAAACCTTAAACCCTGCCAAGTGGAAGACGAGGATTGTATAATAAGGGAAGCATTTAAGGTTTCAGGGGTCGCAATGCATGTCTACCACAGATATGGTAATCATCTAAAAAAAATTACAAATTTAAATTTTAAGTGACGATAGCGACATTTGTTATTACACAAAAAGACGTGTTTTTGTTGGAGTAACAACTTTTAAAGAGTTTCAAGTTGATAATGATCCAGTGTCGAATTAAAACACAGCCAAAAAAAAATTAGGATTAGGGTCTTAATTATATGGCTGATGAAATCAATGGTAGCTATAAATAATTACCAAGATTACATCTAATATTAGGTAAAGTTTTAAGTCTTCTCTTAATTATGACTCGAGAGGTTTTAAATTAACTTCTTTTGGGTAAATTGAAAGATAATTATCTTGGTTTGATTTCATGGTTTCTTAATGAACGATAAGTTACAAGTTGCGTGTATTTTTTATTTCAAGACCAAACTGCCATGCAAAATATATTGACGAAAATTACCCATTTTATCAATTGGTATAAATCTCAGATGCAAAAAATGTTAACATAATATTTTTGACTAAAAAATATTAAATTCAGTTCATAATTTCAATTTTTGCTGCTTAATACATTTAAACTTCCGCAGTTAAAATTAATTTGTTTTTATGTTTCAGTTCAAGTTATTTTTATATTTATAATTGCAAATGCATACTAAGTACCATTATAATGTCATTTTGGGAACCATCCATGCTTTTAAACTGCATAATACATTATTTAAATCACGCTTTATACTGCTGTGTGTCGTGATTTGTAAACTTCCGGCGACCAAAAACTCCATCAATCAACCCTTCACATTGTAATACTTCCGGAATAAAAATTGCTTCAAAACATTAAAAACCCAACTTATATTACAAAAGATTAAACAATATAGCACTTCGTTTTTTAAAATAAGCCATTCAGATATGAATTTGATAATACGACAGAAAATTCCAACCAAATCCAGCTAACAAAAGGAAATGAAAACTACGCTTTTACTAATTCCATTACCAAATCTTGTACTTTCATTACTCTCTCGAATTTTTATTTTTACTTCGAAGGTTCTTACAGTATTCTGTCTTGATCAATTTGTATTCCTAACAAATTAAAATGTAAATCTCCAGAATTAAAATTTCTGCTCGAACATAATTTTTCTTAAAGACACCATTAATTAAGAAATAATCTAAGCTTTACGGGAAAATTTTTTCCCGACATTTTTTCTTTATTTACAACAACTGACACGAAATGAGAATGCTGTCGCAAGACTGTGATTGGAATACCCAAGCTGCTTCAATCTTGAATTCTGTCAGAATACAAAAATTCGGTGTAATCTCTGTGTAGTCGTGCGATTATGATTTAAATTTTCCGAATAGCTTTAACCCAGTCACTTTAGATTAGATTTAGAATGAATTACTATCTAGCTGAATTATTTATACAACCCTCTTTGGTAGTTGGAAATAATATGTTAAGAGTTTTCATCATTTATTAGTGCCGAATAATCCACAGCCCTCCAAAGACGTTTTACATGAGTTTCCGTTAATATCGCAGCATCCATTAGCATCCAGCGACTAAAATGGCTATTATTCAAAATAATGATATGAAAATTATGCTAAGTATAAATTCCTTTTAAGAGCTAAAAGAGTGAGAAAAATTGTTTCCAAGACCAATGCACAAATTTTGCTATCCTATCCTCGTTAAAGCAATCCTAGATGTTTATCACGTAAACTATTGATTTTTAGTATTAATAATAGATTATTAAAGGCATATGTAAACATGACAGGGAAACCGAATTCTACTGAGGTTTGAAGAAGCTCCTTAAGAGCTTTAAATTGTGTTTTCAGGGCTTCCAACAAAGCATAGTGACCGACGCGACGGCGACAACACTAAGGAAAGTGCAATTAGAATAGCTCCCACACTGATTATAGGGAAAATTGAAGTCTAGAATCTACGTATAATTTCTAATAGCATAAACACCTACAGAAAATTAAGAAATGGTGAAACCATCAACCTACTCAATTCTGTTCATCTATGCTAATGTTGGTTTATTTTCATAGAACTGAAGAAATATGTAAAAAAAATAAATTAAAATCTTGTGATTTCATTAAGACGAATTAAGAAAACTTTGCGATAAAAATTCATTAAGTTAGGCAAAATTATAATTGAAGTTGAAAAACCCTTAAAAGAGTTGCGGGTTAATTCAAATTGTATTAACTGACGGAATTGTAATTCTTATTTAGTTTTCCCTTTGATTTTTGGTTTTGAGGTCCTGGAGTAATCCTGTAACGCAACAGAAATTGCTGTAATTAAATTAAATTTATGTCAAATAGTACGCAGTAGAGAGCGTTAGCAAAGCTTCAAGTTTTAGATTAATAAAATTAATTATTTAAAAATATATCGTAAACGTCAAAATTTGGTAATGAAATTTAAACTGAATTTCAAAATGAATTCTTTGAAACTGTTCAACACCGCAAAATAATTGAAATTAAAATTGTTCGAACTTGCAAGATGGCTTTACGAAATAATTATTTTGACGTCGTCCCTTTTCAGGTGCGTTCGTGTCCTGAGGGATGAAAGAAAAACGCTAAACTATTAGTCATTATGTTTACATTCGAACAATTTTCTCGAAAAAAAAAGCTCTTACGGTGATATAGAAAAGATTTTTTTGACATGGAAAGAAACATTCGTAGCAGAGAGAACTTCATAAAAATATAACCACCGAGATAATCCTAAAATAACCTATTTAGTACGCGCATTACCATTAGAGTACGCGCGAGTGAATTTGAATAAACGTACAAGAAGTCCTTGTGGAAAAGACAATAGAGGCAATACGTAACAGCTTAAAAAAAATTTTAGATACAAATTTACCAGCATTGATAATTTTTCATATTTACACACCGAGAAAAATAAAGTTTCTCTCCCAGCAAACACCGCGTAATAGGTTGATTTTATTAATTTTAGCGTAAGAAAAGCTACCAGGAGATTATTACGGGAGATATTTATATCTTTTTATAAAAACCTAATTTAATTGGCAAGGAGCCGCTTTATTTTGGTAATTAAAGAATATGTTATTTAATTACTCTACTGCTGTATAAATCCATTAAAATTTATATCACCATAAAGGTCGGCATTTCTACAAAAATATGCTTGAAAAATTAAAAATGAAAGCTTTTAATTATTACAATAAAAAGTAAACATTTTTACCTTGTATCTCATTATCCTTTTAGCTTTTATAATAAATGATAACGTAGGGGAAGCAGGTATGCAGATTCACAACTTTATCGAGTCCACGCATTGGTGCGGAAAGCACAAATCAATTCAATTTGGGGTTTCTAAGATTATTCTGGTAGCGGCGAAAGCCCGAACAGAAATACGGTCACTGTTTTAACCACAATAAATAATTTTCGAAATTTTGCAAGTATATAATTAGCGTTTTAAGTTGATTTAATTCGATTTGAACTACGCATGCAATAAATGCATATTAACTTGTGCAATTGATCCTTAACCTTTGATAAGCTGATCCCTCACTATCTGCCACGTTTATGCATGCATTAATCGCATATAAAAAATCTGATGTGACCATTGACTTGATCATCCGAACCTAGTAACTAGCGAATCAGCTGCTCCGATATTAATTTGACTTGATCAGCTTAAATTTTGAAAAATATTCTTGGAATAGTAATTAATTTTATATTTTTTGTTATATATTTTGTTTTGATTAAGGTACAGAAATCCGTTTTCTCTCTGTGTTATCACAATTAAACTACTTTGGTTCAACTGGAGCTAATTAACATATTCCAAAATATTTTTTTTCATTAACTGAGCGAAATTAAAGATCCTGCAAGTGTTTTTCGAAACCTCCGCTTGAGGAACTGTGGGTTAGATTCCCTAAGTTAGCTAACGCTAATGTTTAAGCCTATACATATTCTTGATCTAGATTGGTGGCGGAACTACAGAGGTGCGGTGGGTGCGACGCAAGCGGGTCCCTGGATAAAAGGGCCCCCAATTGTACTGTGACTTTTTCAATAAAAAAAAAATTTTAAACCATTAAAAATATAATTAGATAATCTAGTAAGTACTAGTATTTAAATTTTAATATGCACAATGAAATATAATATTTTGGGGAGCAGGGGCATAATAAAGGGGCAGGGGGGGGGGAGAAATGCCTCGGGCGGCACTGTTGTGAAAGGCTACAGGGAATTATTATTATATAATAATATAATATTATTATTAAGTAATCCTTATTAATTTATTTTTAAGAATTATTTTTTAGTAATATCTAATAAATTGATATTAGAAATACTAACTTTTTTGCTTAATTGCGAAAATAGGGAGGCGACAAATTTAGGGTTTGCCTCGAGTACCAGAAATCCACGCTACGCCACTTCTCTTATTGAGGTAAACAAAGTGGGCATCAGTTTTAAAATTTCAAAATTTCAAATTTTCATAATTAAATCCTGACATCTCTAGGTTTTTCCTGACAAAGAATAAAACTTTTCCATGACATTTCGATAAATCAGAAAATAAAAAGGTAAAAAATATTTTAATTTTAAAATTAAATTAAAATTAAGATTTTTAATTAAACTTAAATAAATTTAAAAATTAAATTTTTTACAAATTTTAAATTAAATTATTTTCCTCGACTGAAAATTTAATTTCCTTGACTTGACACTAAAAATGAGAAATTTCCTGACATCATAAGGGAAATCTTACATTTTCCATGACTTTTCCAGATTTTCCATAGAAGTGGGAAACCTGTAATTATTATATCGGAAAAACCCAGTGGCAAATTTACGGGGGGTCTGGGTTATTGTTTATTATTTAAATATTTAAGTCTCGAGCGATTTTTAAATTCTGATTTATTTAATAAATTAATTTTGGTCAAAAAATTAATTATTAATTAAATTAATAAACAAAAAGAACAAAAACTATTTTTAGGAAAAATTATTTTTGTCTTTAAATTTCCATTAGAACGCGTGACCTTGAAACTTAAAAAAAACTCCTGGCAAATTTTGTTGTTTTTTTATGGCTTAAGGGGGGAGTTGTTATCCCGTTGTATCTGCCATTACTTGGAAAAATAGCCGAGGAAAACTCAAAAAATTGAAAAGGGAAATAAAAGTATTAATCTATGGTATTCAAAAGATTTCCTAAATTTCTCAAGATTTCTTGGGATGAAAATAGCATTCGTAAGTTTAACTAAGATTTCATAGAATTTTCTAAGATACTAGTAAATGGAAATTTGAAGAGATTCTGGAAAATTCCAAAACATCTCTAGAAACAGATTCTTAAAAAAATTATAGAAAAACAGAAAATTTCAAGAAAAACAGAAAATTTCAAAAAATCCATAGAAATTTCAAGAAAATCTCAGGAAATACTGGAGAAAATCTTAGTAAATAGGAAATCGAGAGAAATGCAGAAAACTCTAGAAAATCTAGGAAATTTTCTAGGAAAAATTCTAGGAACTGAAAAATTTTAAGGTATCTAAATTTGATTGGATTTCTTTTCACTTTTGTATGTTACGAAGGGGAAATCGCCGGAAAAATTGTGTGTACAAGTGAAGGAAAATTTGAAGAATTTCTGGAAAATTCCAACACATCTCAAAAAACAGATTCTTAGAAAATTTGTAGAAATATAGAAAATCTCAAGAAATACTCGAGAAAATTTTAGTTAATAGGAAATCGAAAGAAATGTAGAAACCTCCAGAAATTTTTACGAAATTCTAGGAAATGAAAAATAATTCTAAGGTATCATAAGATATCCTGAAAAATCCAGAAAATTTTTAAGCCAATGAAATCTTAGAAAATGGAAAAAGCAAAAAAAGAAATACCTAGTCTTATAATATTCTAGATTTTCATAAATTTTCCCTAATTTTTCTTTAGTTTTGCATATGACAATTTCTCCATCATTTTTCCACTTAGTAAAAAACGAGCGGGAAATTTGAAGAAATCCTGAATTTTTTTAGAAAATCCAAGAAAATCTCAGAAAAATCTAAAAAATTTCAGCATCTCAGGAAATTTTGTGAAATGGGGAATCACAGAAAATTCTAGGATATTTTAGGAAATCTAGACAAATTTAGAAAAATCAAGGAAATGTCGGAAAATTGAAAAATAAAAAACTCATCTATATATTTTTGATAAGAATTTAGGAATAATTTTCAAATTTTATTAAAATTAAAAAGGGGGGGTAGGATAGCCACTGATCTTAATAGAACCACATAATAAAATAATAAATACTTTTAATAAAAAATAAATTTTCTTTTTGCTTAACAGACTCATTGCTTCAGAATAATTACTAAAAATTAGATAATGTTAAAGAGATGAAGCTGGAATAAATTAATTACTCAAAAAGTATGCGGCCGACACAACAAATCTACATCTCGTTCTTTATTTTTCCAGAAATTAAAAAGTTTTCTGGAAATGAGTAGATGTTAAACATTTCGCCGAGTTTATTCGGAAGCTGTTCCACTCAAACAATTACAATTTAAAAATGTTTACCTTGTATTTTCTTTATTTCGTTCCAATATATTTTGAACTTTACTGAAATTTCATTTGTTATTTTTATCTAAATCAATGCGAGCTTGAGGGATTCACATACATTTGATACAAAAACTTTTTTTTATTACCTATATAACCGGAAAATCAAGATTTTCTCAAATTAATTTTGGTTCTAAAATGTATGTTATTGCTATTATTAATAAAAAAAATATCAATTTTCAATTACAGCTGCTGGCGTAAAATTTTTTGTGTGAGAAACAGTCGAAAGAATTTTTAAGTAATTATTTTAACTGGAACGTGTAAAAAGCTGCATCTGAAGACAAGCTTCTTAATAAGGAAGAAAAAGTAGAAAATGTTCCATATTTAAATAAAAACGGTTTTATAAGAGGCTCCAATTTCGTAATAACCATTTACTCTAAAAGCTCCGACCGTGAAACTCGTTAATGCCTATTTTCCATTAAGATTATCAAATTTTTAAACTAAACTTTTCGGCGTTTTTCTAAACTACAAATAATTTGTATCGACATAATGAGCTTTTTAAAAGGTACGGTCAACTATTATTTTTGCGGTTAGTTCGATCATTCACCTTTTTATTTGTTTTGGATCTAAAATAATGAACTTACGAGGTCACAATAATTCAATTTGCTTGAACATTAAATTTATATAAACCAATTTGGTGCATCTGATTAAATTTACTACAGGTACAGTTAAAAGTGTGAAAAAGTAAAAGTTTCTCATTGAAAATCTAAAAATAATAAAAAAGCTAAAAGGGCAAAATTGAAGAAAAACTCAAAGTTTGAGTTTAGCTTGAGCTGCAACCCACACCTCAAGAATTCCAACTTTGTTTAGTTTAGTTTTGAAAGGAAGAAATAGTAACCATGTCCAACATCATCATGGGTGGTAGGCCAGAACGAAGGAGTGGCGGATTACGAGATAAATAATCGGAAGTTAACTGTGCAGTAAGCATCAACAGCATCCGGTCCGGATTTGTCCGGACTAAAACAATGACGAACCAAGTTTAGAAATGGCAGCTCTTGTAATAATTTTAAATTATTAATAGCAGCAATTGTACCGCACAGAAATAATTTTCCATTTCGTCCATTAGTATGGCAGCACGTGCTTGGAAAACTGCATCAAAAAATTTAAAGTATTTTTTAAACCAATTTATTAATAAAGTCAGTCATCCGTAGGCAAGATTTATTAGTCGTATCAGATCTAATTGAACTCAGTTCGTTTACTCTTCAGTAATTTGTTATTATTATAAGCGCCCATATGATACCCGCTGGCCTGTTAATCTTTAATTGTAATTTGTGGCTACAAATAATAAATTTATTTGTGTTACAACTTGTAACTTGTCCTACTTTTTTAGTATACCATTTTATGTTCCTGTTCTGACGCAATTACTTTTATGTCGATTTTATCTATTTTGACACAAATACTTTATTTAAATTTAGCGAATAAATCTAATTTTTTTCCCTATGAATATTAAAATGTTTTTGCAACAAACTTTTAACTTCGAAATTTGATAACAAAATCATCAAGTCTTTGTTGTTATATCAAGTATTGTCTAGACATAATTAACAATCTGTACGGTTAAAGTATTACTCATAATTTACTAGCTTATATTATTATTGAGATTTCATTGGTGATTATAATAAAAACAACAGCTCTCCTATGACTTAACTCAATTTTTCTTTAATAACTCAAAAACAATTAAATATAACTAGAGCTCGGATTTTAGGCTTTTGCATGTTTTTTAATATTAATATGCCAACAGATTCGTTATGAAATCTGGACAAATTAGGTAAAAACAAATCCGAAAAACTGCTTGTCAAAATGCATATTTGTGCATATTTGGGTGCATATTGTGCATATTGGTGTTTTTTGAAGAATTTTAATAGAGAAAATTATGAATTATTATTAAATTTGCCAATTTAAGCAATTATTTTATTTAATTTTAAGCAAATTAATTTTTATAATTTTAAAAATAAATAAAAAATATAAATAATTTTTTAAACAAAAATTAAATTGTTAAAAATTAAATAAAATAATTTATAGCTCAAATTAGCAAGAATTTTGCTCTATCAAAATTCTTTAAAAACACCAAAAGTGGCCTAAATATGCACAAATATGCATTATTTACTCAAATATGCACTAAATGTTGAAAATATGCAAAATTTTGCACTTACTTTGTACTTATTGAAAATTTGAAAAAGAATTAAAAAATTCGAAGATTATTTCTTAGTTTGCATATTAATTCATATTTTATTTATTTTTATCAATTTTAGTGCATATTTAAAAGAAATTCGGTGCATATATATGCACATATTCTCAAGTTTTTGGTGCGTATAAATCCGAGCTCTAAATATAACAATTTGGTTTTTGCCAAAACTCTTTTCCTTAACCCTGAAGTATTAGGCCCTTAAATTTTTTATATTTTTTACAGTTTTCTAGTTATTAATTAAAAACGATTGGCCTAGCCAATTAAATAAACAATCTAATAAAATAGTTTTAAAGAAATATTCGGCCAATTACAAGTCTTCATTTAAGTTTGTTAAGTGCATGATATTGATAAACGACCAAATTGTATTAAATTAGAGCAAAAATGTTAATAGGAAAATAATTCAACCGGAAAAATAATATTTAAATATTTGAATTCTAATTGCTTTTTTAATTTGTAAAAAATTACTGTCAAATAGTAATAATTACTTGAACACTAATTACTTTTAAATCTTTTTACGTTTCAAAGGACTTTTGACAATTTGATATTCATATTAATTTTGCAATAATAATGCATCAATCACTCAATTTACATGTAAATTGGGTTTAAATTTTAATAATTAAACATTATTTAGGCAAATTAGGGTGATTATTATTCAAATTGAAATAAAATTCGAAACATTTGATGAAAATTACAAAATAATTAATAGGTCACTGTAACCTACGAAGTAGATTACTATCAACTTGATATAATATTTTCAAAATGACCTAAGGAAAATTTGCTTAGAAAAAAAAACTTAAATTTAATCCATTTTTGTAATTAAAAAATAATGTAAATATTCCGTCTCTTATTGCGACTATTCTGGGGAAGGCGGTAATTTCTTGTAAAATAACCACAATATTGAAAAATATACAGGTACCTATTAGGTAAGGACATTGCCCCTACGATCGCCCTTAGACTAGCAATCATGGAACGCTACATAACAGAGCAACCTATCCTATTTTTTAAACATTAGACAGGAAATACATTTACAATGAATGGGATACATTGTTAACTGAGGTTTTCTGTTCTCAAAAATTTCTTCTCGGATTACTCTTACAATTTCTGTGACTTGAACTTTTCTAACTTAATGCGGATCTGATAAGATAAATTTCATTGCAAAAATCGTAAAACAAATTGTAGTACATGTGGTTCGATGAGCTTTAATTTTCTACACCAGTGGCAGATTTAGAAAATTTTGGGGGGAGGGGCAGATTTAAGATTTGCTAGAATCTCGTTAATCCATTCATGCGCGTCAGTTGTAAAATCTGCTCCTGCTACGTGTCATTTTTTGTTAAAAAAAATCGATCAACCAGAGCGTTTAAATTAAATTATATTAAACTTAGATTAGGACTAAAAATATTTGTCCAATATTAATCTAAACTGGGAAATTTTAAGTTTTAAGCAAAAATGAAAGAAGTTTAACCTTCGACTAGAAAAAGTTAAAACTTGGAAAGCATATTTATTTAATTACCTTACTACTAACGGAGTTTAGCAGCAACTTTCTGCGTTAGTTTCAAAGTAAATTATAAAAATAATATAAAAATATAAAGTCAAAATTGTAAACCGGGGGGTCTGGGGGGTGTGGAACACCCTCCAGTACATATAATAAAATTTCCACTATTCTAGAATACCTACAGAAGACAGAATACTTATACAAATTTTGTCGGAAAAAGCTGGGATATTTTTTGATTTTGTACAAAAGTGAGGGAAATTAAAACGTTCGGATAAAGAAAATTAGAATTTGAGTAACTTATTCATTTTTATATCATAAAAAAATGTTTTAATTGCCCCACGGCTAAAGTTTAGCAGCAAGTTTTGGCGTTACTTTGAAAATATAGAAAAACGGGAATCACTCAGTAGCGGAAAACGAAATTAAATGTTTAAATATTATACTCCTAAAAAAGAGATCCACCGTCTAGCTGCCCGTCTGTTATTTATATAAATTTAGTTTTTTAAATTTTAAAATTTCGTGGTAAACATTATTTTTATCATGGGGGCTTGAGTCATCCTTGGGGGGGGAGGGCAATTACCCCTTTGCCCTTCTCTAAATACGCCACTGTTCTACACCAAAATAACATTTATTTGATTTTGCAAATAAATAATAGCTGCAAAAAATATTTTAAAAGTAAAGCTTTGATCTATGCAATTTTAATAAAGGAGTTTAAAGGAAGATTTAAGAAAAGGTTTAAACGAGCAGGCAGTGTAAACTGTTACAAGCCGGTGGACCTGGAGGTATGAAATACCTCCCGGTCTGGAATAGTTTAAATAAATAAACTTAACTTTTCAACTGGAAATTATAGTCAATATTTTTTTACTTTTAGTATTGCTTCATAATAATCTCATAGTTTTTAGAGCAGTTTAGACTGTGGACTCAATGACATCTCAATTGAGGTGTTCGGTAAATAAATTATTACTAGTGCGGACCTGCGTCAAACCAGTGTCTGTGATAATTAAAGCATAGTTAAAGTTAACGTTAGTTTAATTACCTTTATAACATTAGTTTAAGTTTAGAGCAAGCATGACAAATCAGGACATAAAAAGAACACTGCGGATTCAGAAAGAGAAAGAATAGAGAAATTGCTTTTAATAAATTAAAATAATTAATATCAATAAAGAACCGTGACAATAATGTATATGACTATTATTTTTGATTATTGCACTTCTTTGAATTACTTAAGGAAGTACAAGACCGAAACTTCAAAAATTTAAATAAGTAACATTGGCCTTTTAAATAAATGCCCTATATATTATTTGCGTCCTTCTATCACATTTCACCCTTCTATTGCATCTAAAGAAGGTATTTAAAGCCTTTAGTCTTCACGGCCTGAAGAAAAAAAAATTTAATTTGGATATATGTACATAAGTGTGCCACTTGAATTACAAGATGCTTGCAAAGCAACCATCATTTGGACCGCTACAATCTGAAATAGTGCAGCTCGACAGAACCATGTTGTAATATTCAGTATTTCCATGTGATTTAAAATTTTTTTAGCATAATGTTATTTATTTAAGTTCAAAAAAAATCATACAGGTAGATCTTTCCGAACAAGATTTAACGAACACTCGCGATCTCACAGACTTAAAGATGGAAAATCTACTTTCGCGAAACATTTATTAGACACTAACCATAAACAAGGGGGATATGAAATTTTACATGTAGAACCCAAAAGTAAAAAATTTGAATTTTTAGAAGCTTTAGAGATCAATAAATTAAAATTTTCACCTTTGTTATTAAATAGTCAATCAGATTTAAACAATTCACCATTATTAAATATTTTTAATAAATAATCACCCCCCCTTATTTTAACCTATTCGAGCGCACCCCCCTTTTTTTGTTATCACTTACACCACCCCGAACAATATTTAAAGGATTATCTCTTAATTTTCTTTCTAATTCATCGCCTGATGATGCCATAGTGTGGTGAAAACGTTTGCGAATTTATACTTACAGTGTATTTTACATGTGTTAACTTAAAACATTTTAGTTCTGAAAAGTGTTTGGTGCATTTTTTGGGTTTTCTAAAATATTGATATGATTAATTATTATGATGTTTTATTATTATTTGTTTACAATTTGTATTTGTGGTTACTGCATTACTCATAATAACAGATTTATATTATTGCGATTTCACTGGCGGTTATCTGTCTTCTGATTAGAACCACCGAGGAACGCGAAATATTTTTATTATTTCCTAAACCTTTTACCCATCCTAACCGAGTTTTGAAGGACGGCGTCATTACGTCTGACTATGCTATTTCAGTTATTGGTAATTATTGGTATAAGTAATTTACCAATATAATGTCTAATCTTTTGATAACTTGATAAACATGGATAACTAATTATTTGGATAACCAATCACTACGGAACAAGTTTGGCTTCCTTCCATGCAAGCTTGTCCTGACGCCGCCGCCACCTGATCCCAAGGATCTGCAGGAAGCAGTTCAGTTTCAAGTTTATTAAACTTAGCTGAAATGTATTGCCGAATCGAAAACACTCAGTAAATTACGGTGAAGTTTATCCAGAAAATATATGGAGATGAAATTCATAGGTTGAAAATTTAAAAGGAGGAATTATAAATACTGAAGATTGAATTTATTAAGACGATGAAAATAAAATTTCCTTTGATGCATGAGTAACTGACTGACGTGCAGTGCACTTTATTTATTTTTAACTGCTTTTTCATAACATGTGTTGGTTTATAACATAAATAAGGGTTGATGGATAACATGTAGAGAATTTGTTTGGGGAGTGAGTTCGTTTCGATCGCTTTCAGCCAACGCTAATCATTTAGGATTACAACATTTTGATGTTTTGAATGCCTAGTTTATCTTCGTGTCAAATAACCAGGGATCGATTTGAAAAGCATAATTCAAAGGTGGCGACCCAAAAATATCAAAGACTATACTTCCTAATCCGGATGTTTGCAAATAGTTTGCTCGATATTTACATAACATTGTATTTTAATATTCAAGTAATTAAGAATGATCTTCTGTTTGATCGCTTGACGGATGAAACATATAACAAATATTTTTCTAAATCATGAAATGTAATACTCGACTAATGGTCTGCTGTATTTTTATAAATGTAAATCTGTTTATTACCCAACGTAAGATAAAAATATAATGTATGCTATCCTTGTTTTAAAAAAATTAGAACTCCAGTTCTTTAGAAATGCACCTTTTTGTAAAATTATTGTTTAATTAAAACTTCAAGTCAAGCTCTGTTTTATCTTCTGGGAACTGGAAAACTGCAATGAAGTGTAAATGCATATCCGGCATCCGGCATTAAAATAAGAATCTTCTTAAAATGCAAGTCTTGTTTGTGTTTACCTACCTCGAAGTACTCAATCCGTTGCTCTTTTAATGTACCGGCTAAAGAATTCGTAAATTATTCAACAGTTAATCTGTCATTTCAAACAAGAAGCCTTTTTATCATCATGTTGAATCGCAAGTATGACTTGGGTACGCCAGCAAATTAATTTCAAATGTTTCACTTGGAAAATCTAAAATTCAATAATAATTGCAATTTTAATAATTTAAATTTAGTTTAAATACTGATAATGAAGTAATCAGAGATACTCTAATAGTATGTTATATTTCATATAGCATAAATTTGATAAGACAATCAAAAGTTTACTAAATGATATAAACATTTTCAACAATTTGATGTTAGTGCAACAATCACGACTTTTCCTCTCAACTGAAAACTTTTGTTCTCAAACTTCAAAACTTTTGTATAGTTACTAACTTGATTCTATTTCTAGAAGATTTCTGGAGAAATAGTCGCCAACGACAGTTTTGACAGTTGATTTTGTTTCTATTATTTAGGTTTATTAAGCCGCAATTCCACTGAGGCAACTTTTAGGCAACATGCTACATGACGCATGCCACACATTGTCTTGCGACAAAAAATAAGTCGCCGTGCCGCATGCTGCAAGTTGCTCGTTGTGCGGCTTGTATCGTGCGACATGGAGTGCAATATTGAAAAAAAGACGTTATTTATAGAAGATGATACCATAATTCACCTGAATTATGGCATAACAAAATTTTTTCAAGCAAGTACTCAAGATTTTCTTTACTCATTCGTGTAAAATTTCGAAATAAAGCTTCATCATCACCAACCAACTTGTTGTATACAATATACTGAATTTCTTGACCATCAACAAATAGTTCTCTCCTCCACCACCGTGGCTTTCTTCTTTTTTTTACGATTCAAAGCTATTACCAAATAAGCAGCTGCCGCGATCGTTCGTAAAGACCTGCTACACCAAACTGAAGTTGTCGGTACGGAATCGCTTTAGACGCATGCCACACGCGTAGTCGACAAAGCGCATACGGCGTGGAGCGACAAATTCCGCATGCGACATTATTGAATTTTGTGGCACGTAGCCGCACACCTTTCATCAGGCAACATTGGGAAACAAGCGGCATGCCTCATGTCGTTCAGTGTTGCTTCAGTGGAATTGCGCCTTTAGAATTTCAAAAAAAATGTTTTTTTAAATTTTTTAAATTATTTTAATTATTTACTTCTTATATTTTTATTTTTTAATGCAGCAATAAAGCGTTGTAATACAAAAATAATTTAATGATAAAAATAACAAAATACATCTGATAAATCTTTCAAAATACTGAACATTTAAATAAAATATTAATTCAAAAATATATGAATCATTAGTGGTGCAAATTAATATTAAATGAAATTTACTAAATCAGTAACTAAGCAAATATAATAAAATTCCCATTATTTCATAAACAAACATTTGTAAACTAAAAATATCTGAAGAATGTAGTAAACTATCTATTGCTGAAACCTAATGAAATAAATAATTTGAATTTTATTGTAATTTTTGGAATTTTAATTAGGAAAAAATTAAAAATAATATAAAATCAAACTTAAAGACCGGAAGTAAAAAATAAAGATAATGATGATGTTGAATTTTTATTACTGTTTTTATGTATTTCTTCGATGTATTTTGTTATTTTTGCAAAAAGTTATTACTCTTAATTATAATAAAAAGGAAAAAATAAAAAAAATTTTTAATTCTTAATTTTTGCCTTGAGTTTTGCTAATTATCCCTGCATCAGGCGGAAGTCCTTTGCTTTATGTTTTATATACAAGGTATCTCAGTGATATGTACCGAATTTGGTAAATCCAGATGAGGAAACAACAAAATTTTATAATAGCGAAGCTGTAGCTGAATCGTAAGTCAGTATTTTTTTATTTATTTTTTTATTTTTATTATTTTTTTTATTTATTATTTATTTTTATTATTTTTATTATTTATTATTTATTTTTATTATTTTATTTCTTTGAATATTTCTTGACTTCTAAATTTCTTCCCTTAAAAGTTTTCAATCATCTATATTTTTATCTTTATCAGCTTTTAAGTTAGAATTTTCTTTTAGAATTTAAAATTTTAAAATTTAAATTTTCTTTTTTATTTTTAAATTTTAAATTTCTTGACTAGTGAATTTAATAAATATTTTCAATTCTATTTGCAGTCTATTTTTAACTGAGTTGGGCCCTGGGCTCTAGCAAATTTTCTGGCCCCTTATATTCGAGTGTAACTAATAGCATCGAGACACCAATTTTTGGGTTATTTAATCAGTATTTGATTTTTATTTTACGACTTTCTGTTCTCTCTTTTCGGGCCCATCAGGCCATTGGGCCCTAGGCACGCGCCTAATTTGGTCCTGAAAGAGTGAGAGTTCTTAATTTAATCAAATTAATACAAAAATATAGCAATAAACTTTTTGTTACTGAGACCGGGGGGTCTGGGGGGCATGGAATGCCCTCCAGTACATCAGTAATCTATTGACTCAATAACTTAATAATGGAATACAATTTCAATTCAATTACTGACGTAGTACTGGACGGCATGCCGCCAGTGAGCATGCTCCCAGGTTACAGAAAGAGAAAGTTTGTTCGCATATTTTTGGATTAATTTTATTAAAAAAGAAGCTTTTACTCTTTCAGAGGGTAGAGTACCCTCTAGTGCACTCGTAATTTGTTGGCGCAGTAATTTATGATGTACTGGAGGGCATTCCATGCCCCCCAGACCCCCCGGTTTCAAAGCCCAAAGTTTTATGATTTACAAAACTTCATTAAAATTTTATTAACCAAAAACATTTCCCATTTTCAGAACCTTTATGCTACGTCCCCCCTCTTTCAGTGAATCTATTAAATTACTTTTTTAGGAAAACTTGCAATCAGGGCCGAGTGTTAACTGAGTTGGGGCCCAGGCTCTAGCAAATTCTATATTTTATCAGAGAACCGTTCGTTTCGACGCGCACGTTTTGACGCGGCATGTTTCGACGTCGGCCGGCACGATTCAACATTTTTGAAACTTGAAAAAGTGCGCATATCTTCGCGCAGATATGCATCGGTTATGCAGGTTAGTGTGAGTTTATGATTTTTCTTCCAAACTTCGTTGTCGCCCAAAAATGAAAATTCTATCTGACACTGGTCCACTGTAGTAAAGTGAAAATATTTTTTTAATGTCGTTTGCAGGGTATAGCTTCTGTATTCTTCAGGAATAATTAAAGTTTCCAATGTTATCGGTGCAGGTGGCGCTTTTCTAACTGCGGTTCTCTTTCTTCTTATAATTTATTTCAACGTATGATGTGTAGGAAGAACTGCTTGAGTACCTTGCTAAAACATTGCTTAAGCATTCGTTAATAATTTGCGAGGGCTGTTTGAGAGTGCAGCTCTTCTTTTATATTTGTTTTTATAACTTCTGCTTCTATTTCAGCCGCTGAACTATCATGGCAATGATTGTCTATTTATTTTATAGTAATTTAGCCATCCATGCTCGATTTGTCGCATCTCCAAAAAAACTTTTGAACCACATCCTCTTTTTTTATCATATACATACGAATATGCGGAGTTTGAAGTTTAATCAGTATTACTCTATAGTAACAAGGTAAAATAGGCCCTGTCTATTTGTAGTAGTTCTATAATCACTTCTGTATAAAATCAAAAAAGTGTTTATGCAGTGCCGGATCAAGCTATTTCAGCGCCGGGTGCAGATATATTCGCGATTTACCTTACTGTCGGTGGTAGTGAACATTCCAGTTCTATTACTTACAAAATTGATGTTGTTTTGAATTTATTTCTAAATTATTTTATCGCAAAACCAAGATGAAATGATAATTCGCAAAATGAAATGCCAAAAGAATGCAACGTTTGGTTTTAAACAAAACTTTCTATACCAACTATACGTATTAGATTAACTTAAGGTTTTTCCGCGTGGTGGCGTTCGTTTAATGAAAATTGCGAATAATCAAAGAAAACCAAAATTTTTATTATTTGGGGGTGTTTGGAGAAGGATGAGGGATTATGTGAAATAAGTGAAAATTTGATCAAAATCAAATATATTAATTAAATTACAAATCAATCGTGACTTCTCGCTAAGCGTTTAATGAGTTATTGATTTGATATCAGATATTCTTTTCAATCTCAGATATTATTCAAAATTTAATTTTTTATAGAAAATTAAATATTAATTGAAAACACAATTTTGGCGCCTTCTGAACTTTATCCGGTCTTCCGTTTGTGGCTTCAATTGCATGATCTATCCTTTTTAAGATAGATGCTTCCTTCATAAATCCAGTCAAAGCTTTCGTACACTGAATGTTTTTGCAAGGCTGCGCTCTCGGAACTGTGCCTTTGATAGCAAATTTAGCTAACGCATGCAACATATATGGTTAAGCATCCTTAACTGGGATATCCTGTATTAAAGAAGCAAAATTCTGTAAATAATTTAATAAAAAGCGAAACTATATCATAATAAGACTTCTCGCTATACCGCACAAAGAAACCTAAAATTTAAATTTAATAAATCAAGAAAGTATGTAGTACATTTTCGGTCGTGAAGGGCCGCTTTAATATTATTAAATTTAATAAATTATTTAGTTTCGGTTCATTTTTATTCGGTAATTTTTTTGAGTAGATAATTATTATTCAGAAACGCACTCGAATCGAGACGACAGACAGTCGTGCGCTACGAAAATATATTTGATTTTATTTCGACGAGGTTCAACTTGATAAAATATTTGGTAAAAATTGCATTATGTGCGAGAATCACAAGATTTTCAACAAAATTTTCATAGAGCGCCCAAATACCGATATAATCCGGCTATGATCAGAATTCAAGTTTGACAGATATTAAAAACCTCTCGCTTTCTGCGTTTAATAAAATAGCAATTTCAAAACCATATTACATTCATTCCTCAATGTTTAAAAATGTTTCAAGTAGCGGACGAAAATATAAAAAAAATTTCGTGTTTAATATTATTATTCCCGGGTTACTTTATATGCTAATAAATTCTTCGCGCATTTGTTAAAACGTTCAAAAACACTACCAGGGGCATTTTAGTATTACGTTAGTAGATGTAGAAATTTGCATTTAATTTTAATAAAGCGCAATTTCGTATGCTTATTATATTATAATTTTGTTACTAATCTTTAAGAGACTGCGGTATTATCTCACACGTCTTTTCGCTTGCTCAAGTGGCATCGAGGGCTGTTAGTTATCTCCCTAACACGTCGGTGTCATGTAACATTTTGAGAATCAATCGATTTTTATCATATACTTTGATTTGCAATGTTTGCTTTATAACTCAAGTTTAATTAAATATTTGTATTCCGTGCATCCTGCAATGCGTTTTCATGAAACTATTGTTCTTGTCCTTTGTTTACTTCCTTTATTTTATATGAACCAAGTTAATAACTTAGATTGCTGCAGTTATTTATTTTCTCGCTACAAATAATAAAAACCCTTAGATCAATTTAATTATTTTTTAATTTTATTTGACAATAACTTTATTATTGTTTTATTAATATCGATTTATAGAAACGTCTAGACACTCCGTGTTGCGCAGGATAATTGGTAACAAATTGTTCCGTATCAAAGATCCATTAATAACTTGTATTTTTGGATTTTTCTTTTATTATTGCGGCATTGCAGCATTAAACGTCAGGTAGGGACACTGCAGGATAAAATTTTAAAATAATAGAAAACGCAAACTGCATATTAATCAAATGAAAAATTCAAACTGTACATTTCACGTACTAAATAGGAATAACGACATTTTCATAAAATAAAGATGTTTTTAGATTTTATCAATTTTATATCTACATTCTTCCAAACATTCAATTTGATTTGTCAAACATTGATGTAAAACATTTAAGCTGAGCTTAAATAGATACTTTTGATGAGCTTAAAAGAAATAAATATATCATCGCAAATAAACCTTCCTTCGGCGTAATAACAAATAATAAGAAAGAAAATATGATTTTCGTAATATCAAATGTTTTTCATAATTTGATAAATTATACAGTAACATAAAACTTATGTGTCACGTTTTACATGTTAATTTAAAATAAAAGTTGCATAATCTAAATCTAAAAAATTGACAAGCTCGAAAGATGTCTGTTTTTCGTTGTAATACAAAATTATTCAAATACGTCAAGAGAAAGAGAAATAATTCTGTAAAAATATGGTAATACAAGTCGATGATATTTCTTTCCAGCACTTGAACTGAAATGTATCGCTTACAATTTACTCATTCGTTTTTTTCATTTACATTTAAAACACATCAACGTATAATAAAATTGTGCTTCAAAACAACTTCATCATACAGTTTACATAATGAGGAGGCTATTTAGTCAAAATTATTGACTCTATTTTCTCTAAAGTGAGCAATTGAGCTTGCACAATTAACCACCATACTTTCGTTCTGTTGAAATTCGAGAAAGAAAAATATGTTTTCATTTTATTTTAACATGAAAACCTTAATCGTTTAAAATTCCCGCCAATAAATTGCACTACACTTTTTATGCGAAGTGTAATTTTGTATCAAACGTCAGGATCAAAGCATTCCACGAGTAAAAAGAGTTATGTTTTCATAACTCGAACAATTAAAGCAAAGAAAGAATTTCGCTTTGATATCGTAAAAATACCGGATTTTCGGTAATGCAATCGTGGCAACCAAGGACGACATCGAAAACAAGAAGATTTATATTTTTAATACACCTATTGCACCCTTACGAATCATTATTAAATTTTACTTTTAGTTAAGTTTTTCCAATATTCATTATTTTTCTTTGCATGTTTCTCAAGCAATTTTGCGTAAAATTTCTCCACATTTTTTGTTTCTTTCAGACTTAGCCATTTAAGTGGGCGGTTAAGTTTGCGCCATTTGCCTAATATATTTTAGATGTATATTCCAGTTCCTACGCAACGAATATGCTTTATTTCATACATTTAAGATATTCAATTTAAGTTTCAAGTTTCGTTATGTGCTGTCATTGCAAATTTTGAACATTTTTAGTACTTTCCATTAAATTTACGATAGTCTCTACTCATAAATGGAGTAATATAACCAAATCTCCAAAATAAAACGTTATACTGACATTTAATAATTTTTCTTTCTTGTGGAAGTTTACTTTCCTGAAGTAATAACTGACGAACAAACGTAAAAATCGTTTGCCAAATCATGGATTTATTAATGTCACAATTAGTTCACTTAAGCGCATCAAGCCAAAAAAGAATATTTCTTGAAAAGTTGGAAGACCCTAATGCTTCTTTCTTATTGCTAGGATTCTTTGCATAAAGCGATTAAGGATATACTTATAAACTCCTTCCAACATAAAATCGATAACATTTCTTCTCATAATGTGGTACAATTGCGACGTTTTAGTACAAAAAGAATGGTAAGTACAACTTTCAGAGTTTGATGAGAAAGATAATATACGGAATGATTGATATCTATAAAACTAAAGTTGGAAGTGTAATGGCGTCAAAACCTACATCATCGTGTGAACAAAAAGTTCAGAACCGATTTTGGTTTTCAAGCTATTTAATTTTGTTGTCTGTCCGCCAAAAGAAATATTTACGTGTAAAAAAGGGATCAGGGCTAGTCGATTATTTTTGAAAAGAACGGAGAATAATGCAATAATCTTGACTTTTCGGTGTAGAATCATCCGCTTCGCAAGCTTACGTGTAATTTGAATCCCCGAATGTAATAATTCCATTTTTTTCTATTTCAATAAGTGGTGGAAATGTCAGGGTAATAGGGTTCGTGTCAATTGTTAAAGTAGTAAAATGTCCTTGTTATAATATTCTTACCCCCTTTTAAATCTTCACAATCTAATTTTAAATAATACTTTATTTTTGATGGAGTTTAACGAATTTCAAGGCATTTGTGAATGCGTAACGGATTTTCTCAATTTATAAATTTCTACTAAAGCACTGTCAAAGTATGCGTAAACGAATTTTCTTACCTATCTCAAGAAATAAAAAACATTTAATGGCCAAAAAAACAAATTTGAAATACTTTTTCTAGAAAATTTTGTGTACACTCATTTAGAATTCCCTTGGAAGTTCATAGCGAGGGTTAATCGAGCGATAGTGAGGAGGGGGTAAATATATATATATTGATAAGAATTTAGGTATATTTTTAAAATTAAAAAAAATAGTAGATTTTGTTGGTTTTTGATGAGTCATGAGGAGGGAGTTAGATAGCCCCATTCCTCTCGCCCTGCCAAACATCTTTGGCTGGCAAACTTAGAATACGGATTTTCGAGAAAATTTTATTACTTTAGGAAATCTAGAAAATCTAGAAAGCCAAGTTAATCCCAAAAATTTAAAAAAGCTAAAAAATAAAACTAAAAAGTAAAAAATAAAAATCAAAAAACGCTAATGTACTAGTGAAGAGAAATTGAAAATATTCGAAGAAATTCCAGAAAATCTGAAGGAGTTTTAGAATTTCAAGATATTCTCTTAGAAAATTCTAGGAAATTTTAGTAAATAAGAAATCTGAAGAAATGTAAAAAAAGTTTTATTTATTTTTTTTTAAGAATTTTTTTAATTTTTTTTAAAGAATTTTTAATTTTAAGAAATTCAAGAGAAAATAAATATCAAAGTATTCCCAAGGAAATAAAAATTTTGTTTCAAATTTTTCTTTAGTTTTGTATATGATGATTTCCAGTTGGCTTGTGGAAGGAAAGGAAATCTACAGAAAACCGGAAAATGGTTAAAAATCGAAGAAATAGAAATATCAAGAAGTTTTTTTAAAAACTCAAGCAAATGTAGAAAATCCTATGATATTTTAGGAACTCTGGAAAATCCAAATCTAGAAATTTTCAAGATCTTAGGACATCAAAACTCGGAAATTGAAAAAATAAAAAAAGCTGATCTATAGTATTTTTAAGATTTTCCAATTTTCTTGTATTTCCTATTTTGAAAAGCTTCCTCAAATTTCCCTTCAGTTGTACACAAGTATACAGTTGTAAATACATATTTTCTTTGACAAAATTCCCATTGAATTTTCCAAATCAAATTCCCAAACTTTTCTAGGTTTTCCCTGACAAAAAATAAAAATTTTCCCTGACATTTTCATAAATCTGAAGATAAAAATGCAAAAAATCGTAATTTTAAAATTAAATTTTTTAAAAATTTCTTAAATTGTTTCCTTGACTGTAAATTTAATTTCCCTGACTTGGAACTAAAACTGAGAAATTCCCTGACTTTTCCAGACGAGTGGGAACCCTGTTTGATAAGAATTTAGATATATTTTTTAAATTTTAACAAAATGTAGTAATTTTATTGGTTTTGATGAGCCATGAGAGGGGAGATAGTTACCCCGTTACCTCCCCCTTATTGGAAATCTTTGGAATTCCATGTAAATCGTTGAAATTCCGGGTCCTGTGTACAAAATTATTTTGAAATATTTACCCCATTTTTTTAATATCATGTCCGTCGATGGCTGAACGTAGCTGAAAGGCATCACTATTTATAAATATTAATTCTTTGGAGTTCCTTAGAAATCACTAGCATTTTTTGGAAACCTCTGGAATTCCAAGACTTGTGTACAGAAATTTTACTGTACTTTTTACTCCTTGTAGTTTTTAATAAAATATCACAATTTAAGAAAATTGTTAGAATATCACGCAAGAAAATATATTTCAAAATTTTGAGAAGACCGAAATTAAGTAGTTCAAGAATGGTAAATGAAAACTTACCTTCTTTGCGTAGGAAATCTCACTTGTCTTTGTATAATATTTAGATACTCAACCTAAACTATTTAGATGTCGAGTAAGCTTTTATGCTTTTTAATTTTATTACAAAAATTTAAAAATTCAAAAAATAGGAAAAAACACGACACATCCTCCTTTAATAACTTAAATGCAAGCTGCTACAAGTTTTCAGGATTTTATTTTTTTTGAATGCACAAAATTTCAACTTGATACCTCATCTGGAAGTAAGTTGTTGACAATTATATTTTCTGCAAAAGAAAACCATAACAACACAATATGGATTATTGATCTTATTCACCTTTAGGCGTAAAAGACGTTTAACAAGCATAACAACTAAGGAGTCAAAATCTGATCCTTTGAATGCTTTCTGCGTGCAAATTCGAATTTCCGTCACCGATTTTAGTGTAAGTTATATATTTTTTCTACAGTTTGTATGTTGTTTTCGGCGATTAAATTTCCAATACTCCATAAATTTTGTTGATCATTGAAGTATCATCATCAGCAATACACATTATAGTATATATTAGTTGAAAAATCGATGTAAGGCAAAAAATAGCCAAGGGAAGTTTAATAAAAGCTAAATTCATCCAAAAGCAAGGGGGGGGGAGTAAGTTGTCATCTGTCTTTTAAAGTCCTAATACCTCCATTAAAGTAAATGTTGGTTTCGAATGTAAATGAGCTTTTCCAAACTGAATATCGAGAGTCTAATGAAACGAATGTAAAATAAGAAATGGAAAAGTTTAAAGTTGTAGAATCATCTTGTAGTTTCGATTTCAAATACCTAAATTCATATACAGACATGAAAGAATAAAGTTTGTAAACTTCAATAGGTAAATAATTTGTTTGCCTAATGAGTTGGATTCAAGTTATCCGTAAACGCATTAGAGGGACGTCCTCGGGAAATATCTAAAAGCTCTTTTGATTTATTTGGTGTGCCTCGAAGCATATACATGTTCATTAAAATTTAAAAACTAGAATGCGTATGATTTCGTTTTAGTAGATACACAAAACTTATCGACTCAATTTAATAAACATTTTAATTAAAAAAGTTGGCCGAGCCAGTGTAACCGAATCGCTTATTCACGAAATCGTATAATTTTCAAATTTGATCCTCCAACGATACAAGTAGTAATAAATGTATAAAAAATTATACCCTGTGAAATATTGGTTTACAAGTTTCGCATATTCTCCTGTAACGAAAAGTTAAACTTAGACCGAAGTTTCCATGGAAACGTGAAATGTTGCCATGGAAGAAAGGTACCGGTTTAAGCCCAAACTTGAAGCATTATTCAAATTGATAGAGGATTAAAAGTGTAAAACAAAGTGCTTTGGAGTGATATTAAAAAGTGACACCTTTGACTCTTCACGATAACAACGTCTTTGATAGCAATAGGGAAAGTTGTTGCAATATATATGGGGTAACAATGCGGTTTCGAGTTGACTAGGGATGCACTTGTGTTTTGAGTTAATGAATAATCAACGCTCACACTTTAATTAGACCATTGCGTCACTCAAATGAGTGTTACAATATTTTTAGCACATGTTCTTTGCGAACTTATGGCGGTCAAAGTTCTTTAATTAGAAGTGTCATTTATTCAGGAATCTGTTTATCTGTTTAATAAATACAATTGCGACCAGTTCAATTACATCAATTTCCGGTTTTCAAATAAACTCTCTCCCTAGTTAACATATTTTAGTAAATTGTTCTAGAGGTTAAATAAATCACCAGTCAAATGTGTTTTTACTAGATAAAAGTGCATACAGTGTGTAAGTCAACATCCCTGTATAATCCAGAGTTCAACAAATAAGAACTATAAATATAACTGGCTCGTTGTTCGTGTTCTTGCAGTATAATGGCTCATAAAATTTAAAGTCCGCTACCATCTTGTTACATAAAAAAAGAAAATTTAAATAATTGCAACTTGACAAAGTGCAAAACCTCGAGAATAACATTTAAAAATATAACTTAATTTATTTCTGGAGGTTAAAGTTTATATAAGAAAATGTTCAAGTTGGTCCATTGCATTTATCGCTATTATCGATCATTTTTACCACTGACCTTTTGCCTCCAGAGACATTTTAATATCCAAACGATAAACTTGATGGAGGCTTTGATAATACAAGACTCGATTGTATTAAAACCGTTTAAATTAATAAATTATTAGAGCTTAATAACCATAACTAAATAGTTCAGATATTTTCTCATTAATTGATAATAAATTTGAATTACGAAAGCATTCTCCATCTTATTCAAAATTAAGACATATCATTATCGCGTCAATATACATACTTAATCGTTACGATTATACATAATATATATATTTGTAGTGCTGCCGATCGTTGCACTCTCTTTCGAACGAAAAAAACTCATCTTATGATAATATCAATTACCTAATGACAATAAATTTATAACAATAAATTGCCAAACAATTAGGAAAATAAAAAGAAACAATTAGCGAGAGACTTAATATGTCAAGGGAAGATTAATTGATATATTTCTATTATTTCCCCCTTTGGATGTCAAACATCTGCCCTATCAGTAATATAAATTTTTTTAATTTTCAAAACTACTCCCAGTTGTGGTTATTTTTACTAAACAATGAGTTCAATTAACACTGCATTTAGAATTTTTTTTTAAATTACACCCCTGGGCATGGGATCGACTGGGGTGGCAAAATCGCAGGAGGTAGTTGCAAGTAGGTAGTAGTAATTCTTTGCAAGTTCAGAAACCGGCTTAGGACAGATGCCAATATTCTCTTTTATAAATTAAACTTGCCAAAATTATGGATGAAAATTACTCTACTTACCAAAAAAGAATGTTGCAAACGATCGAATGTGGGAACTAACCCGCAAAAATTAAGGGTACAAAACACTACGCGAAAATGTTCATTTTTTACCCTCTCATCTTATTCACCGATTTGTGCTTACTACCGTTTTGTTGCCAGAAAGTGCTTTGCCCCTCCTTTACGCTAAGCATTCGATTCGTAAATTTTATTTGGGCTTCTCAACACCATCTTTTGCCGGGGTGCCGCACTCACTCACTTGCCTTAATACGTGTCTGCAGTTCTCGTTCTCCGTGTAGTAACACAAAAACTATGACCGATTAATATTATCGAATTCCAAACGATGACATCACTAACATTGTATTCATATAATTCAAAAATTATTTTGGAGCAAAATTACAGGCAACGATAATTTTTCTCTCAAATTTCTCAAACAAGATCGATTGAAAAAAAACAGTTATAATTTTGGGTTAGAAAGGGCGAAGTAGAAGAATGAAAGAAAGTTTACCTGACGCAAAAAGGTTTTAATGCCGAAAGCAAAGAAATGAAAGTAATTTGAGTAACAAATATTATTTGTACTTGAAAACATTCCAGTATTTCTAGTTTATCCATCTTTTCTATAACCACATCAGTGGATTGGTGTGATTGTAGGTTGAATTACAGCGCGAAAATTCTGGGTTCAAATCTCCGACTTGATTTGTTGTCGGATTTCAGAATTGCCGTTAAATTCACAATCTCTTAATTGATCGTCTCTTGTTTTTATTTAAATTTTTCTCAATTCTTATTAGGCAGAAACATCTGAATTTTAAAATTAAATTAAAATCAGGAATTTTAATTAAAATTAAATTTTTTTTAAAATTTAAAATTAAATTGTTTTCCTCGACTGAAAATTTAATTTCCTTGACTTGGCACTAAAAAGGAGAAATTCCCTGACAACATAAGGGAAATCTTAAATTTTCCAAGAATTTTCAGATTTTCCAAAAATGTGGGTATCCTAAAATTGTTATATCGGGAATAACCAGTAGCGTATTTATGGGGGGGGGGCTAAGAGGTCCGGACCCCTTCTGTAACTAATCAATATATTAAATAACATACAATTATTTGTTATTTAAATTTTTAAAAGTCTTGAGTGATTTTTAAATCCTTTAAATTAGGTCAAAAAATTAATTATTAATTAAATTCATAAAAAAAAGAACGAAAACTATTTTTAGAAAAAATTATTTTTGTATTTTATACTTTAAATTTCCGTTCCAGTGCGTGACCTTGAAAAATATTGTTGTTTTTTTATAGCTTATAAAATATCCCGCTGTATCTGCCTTTACTAGGCAATCTTATAAAAGGGGAAATTTAGAATATTCTAGAAAATCTTAGGATAGCCAAGAAAATCTCAGGAAATTGAAAAAAGAAATAAAAGAATTAATCATGGTATTCAAATGATTTCCTAAATTTCGCGAGATTTCCTTCGGAAGAAAATAGCATTCGTATGTTTTACTAAGATTTCATAGAATTTCCTTAGATACCCTAAAATTTCTTTGGATTTCTTTTCACTTTTGTATATTACGATTTTCCCTTTGGTTTTCAAATAGTACAAAACTAAGGGGAAATCGCCGGAAAAATTGTGTGTGTACTAGTGAAGGGAAAATTGAAGAAATTCTGGAAAATTCCACGATATCTCAAGAAACAGATTCTTAGAAAATTTGTAGAGAAATAGAAAATTTCAAGAAATACACGAGAAAATTTTAATAAATAGGAAATCAAGAGAAATGCAGAAAAATTTAGAAAATTTTTAAACCAATGAAATCTTAAAAATATGGAAAAAGCAAAAAAGAGAGAATCTATAATATTCTAGATTTCCTTAAATTTCCCTAATTTTTCTTTAGTTGTGCATATGACAATTTTTTCATCATTTTTCCATTAGAAAATCTAGAAAATCTTAAAATAATGTAAAATATCCAAAAAAAATCTAAAAAATTTCAGGATCTCAGGAAATCTTGTTGTGTGGAATCACACAAAATTCTAGGATATTTTAGGAAATCTAAACAATCTTAGAAAAATCAAGGAAATCTCTAAAAATTGAAAAATAAAGAAACTCATCTATATATTTTTGATACGAATTAAGGTATAATTTTCAAACTTTAATAAAATTAAATACGGCGGGAGTCTCTATATCTGCCCTTGTTTGGAAAGAATTCTTGTATAAAGTATTTTATTTAATTTTTTTTATATAAAAAAGCGGGGCCCTCGTTAACATCTTTGCACACGGATCCCTCAGCTCTTCCTCCTTGTTACGCCACTGGGTATAACAGTAGCTAATTTCAGGTTGGCTCAATGTTCTAGTGATTATACCTCGGGGCAATATCACTTTAAAACAATAAAAGAAACAGAACAGATTTATCCATCTAAAAGAGGCAAAGAGGCAAATGCCCCCCCCCCCCCAAGGATGACTCAGATTGTGTTCCTGAAGCGCTCCCTAATAAAAATAATGTTTAACCACGAGGTTTTAAAATTTAAATAACTTAAAAACTTTGTTTTATTTTTTTTTGTTTCTTAGTTTTCGGATTTTGTTTGTGAAGGTTCATCTAGATATCTGGAACTTGTCAGGCGCTTTACCACTGACGCGTATGAACGGATTAACGATATTCTAAAAATATTTGGTCTGGCTTCTCCAAACGTATTTTCTAAATACGCCACTGACAAGTTAAAATTTTGTAAAAAAGCATTTTGATAACTACATAAGTTTAAAAAGTTGTGAAAGCTGCGAATGAGGAGCTAAAAAAAAGTCTGGATAATAATGTAATTTTACCTCCCTTCCATGTTTTATATAATATTAACATTTTTTTAGTTTGGGAAATATTTGATTGAAAATTAACTATTTTTGGTTTTGTTTCGCAAAAAAACCGATTGGATTTAAAGTGATTTATTTTGAATTAAAACCAAACCATTTTCCCTCTCTAGAAGTGAAATTGCGAAGTAATGAAACCTAGCATGCAAGGCAATGTATCCAAAAAGCTCAGAAAGATGGCGTAGCAGTTTCAAACTTAAGATTTTTTAAATTAATCGACCAGAGCCATTTGATTGTGGAAATTTTCATTTTGCAAATGCAATATAAAATCGAACACACAGTAATTTACTAGCCAATCGAATAAAATTATGTAAATTTAATTAAATAAATTTGGAACAATGTTCAATTAAATCAAGCATCTGAGTACTCCTTGTTCCTTAATTAATTGGACGTATGGTACCTACATGCAAGGTAGCAATTTATTGGCTTAAAAGTTGTAAAATGAACAAGATGGAAAGAAACTAAATACTTTTAGTAAAAGTTATTTCAAAATTTTGAATATTGAACCAATTTTGGTGGAAATTTAAAAATTCAAATGAATTGATCGTGAATATATCATTAATATTTATTTTGAAAACAAGGTACCTGCTTTATTTACAATTCAATTTAATTCAAATGCCTGGTAAAGTTTATAGAGGACATTACAAAAAGAACTTCAGCCTGAAATTTTAACCGAATAGATTTGTAAGGTGATTTAAATTGTTTAAAATGTTTGATTTGCTTTAAATAAGCTGTAGTCGAATATTTGATTTAGTCCAGTAAAGTCCATTTATTTGTCAACAATCTTGACAAACCACTCTCTTGTTTTGGGAAAGCTGTTGCTGCATAGCGTGACGACCCCACATTATCCGGCCTCTCCTTTCGCAAATACCAAGAAGAGATTTTCCAAAAATTCACATTGGTGACAAATCATTTGCACTAAATGATGAAATTTTGCTTAAGTGGTGAATATTATTTATTTGATTCAAACAACAAAATCAGATTTACGTAAGACTCATTTGATTGGATATTTGTACGGATTATTAGTAGGACTCATTTTTTAGCTAGAAGATTAAAACAGGTTATTTTTTCGCTGGGAAAAAAACCAGTGATGTCATTATTTATAGAGGGAAAACATTTTTGCCAGTAAATATTTAGTCTTAGATGATAATTTGATTGAATTATCGACATTTGTTTGTACAAAATATTGCTTTGTTTGTGCAAACCCATACTTCGTACATTATTTTTTAGTTCAAATTAGTTTGAACAAAATTCCAATTTTTTTTAAATATTAATTTTGAGTTTATATTCTCAAATCTTTTATGAAACTAATAATTTGCTTTGACTAATTTATTTTGACGTTATTTTCTTTTCCTTGGGGTTTATCAAGTCAAATATAAAAATAACTTTTGTTTATCAACAAATTTCATAATGTGGTTTTATGCGTTTGATTAACATTTAAAATGTGATTTAGTAAATATTTTAGAAAAATTGCGGAACTTTCTTATCTATTATTCGTGATACTCAGCAATGTTAAAAATTTTACAGCGTAGGTACTGTGAAATAACTGAGACTATAACTTCATTGCAATGTAAAATCATTAAATTTATTTCTGTTTTTGTGACTTTAGTATTATAATAAGTAGAGCTCGGATTTTATGCTTTTGCATGTTTTTTATATAATATTGATAAGCCAACAGATTCGTTATGAAATCTGGACAAATTAGGTAAAAACGAATTCAAAAAACTGCTTGTCAAAATGCATATTTTGCATATTTTCAAAATTTGGTACATTTTTGAGTAAGTAATGCATATTTGGGCGCCACTTTTGGTGATTTTTGAAGAATTGTAATAGAGAAAATAAAAAATTATTATTAAATTTTGCTAGTTGAAGCAATTGTTTTATTTAATTTTAAGAAATTTAATTTTTTTTTTTAATTATTAATTTTTTAATATTATTTTTTATTGCTTTATTTTAAATTTTGCTTAAAATTGCTTTTAATTGCTTAAATTTAATTTAAAAATTTGATCTTCAATCTTGTCCATTGTATTAATTACATCTGCTGAATTCGTCGGGAATATTGGACAATTAGGTGTTAATAAGACAATTTTTATTGATGTTTTTTCAATCAATATTCATTATTAGTTAATAAAAAACTGATCAATAAACATTGGCTTATTAACACCTAATTATCCAATATTCCCGACGAACTTAATAGATGCAATCAAAAATTTTTTTTATTTATTTAAAAAATTATAAAAATTAAATTGCTTAAAATTAAATAAAATAATTGGTTAAATTGGCAAATTTAATAATAAATTATTTTTTAATATCTCATTAAAATTCTTCAAAAAACACCAAAAGTGGCCCAAATATATCCATTATTTACTTAAATCTGCACCAAATGTTGAAAATCTGCAAATTATTGCAAACTTTACGTGATTCGTCCAGATATATTATTAAAATTATTAAATTTTATAAAGCTAGATAGTACTTATTGAAAAGTTGAAGAAAAAAATTGAAAAATTCGAAGATTAGACATTGCATATTTTATCTATTTTTATCAATTTTTGTGCATATTTTGGTGCATATAAATCCGAGCTTTATTAATTATGGGAGTGTTTCCTATAGACTGACAGGATCAACATCAATTGACTCTGGATTAACTTTTACTTAACGTTTAACTAGACCTTAGTGTTGGTGCAGATAATTTCGCCCAGCTAAAAATATGTTTACTATGCTGCGGCTGTGGCTATGCGACTGAAGTCGCAGTGACTGCTCTCCATGCTTTCTTATGGGAGGGTTACCTTACAGTCGCCTGCAAAGATCGCATTCTAAGAAAACACTTCCATAAGAAAGCATTCACTGCGACTTCAGTCGCAGAGCAAGAGCCGGATTAAGAGGAGGCTAAAGGGGCTGCGGCCCCGGGCCTCTAATTTTCTAAGGACCTCAAAAAAATTAAAGCAACTAAATTTAATTCACTAAAGTTTACATTTACACAAAATTTTACATTTGATCTAAGCACGGTTGACCTTCAAAAATCAAAAATTTTCAATACGGTCATTTTATTAAAACGTACAAGACCAAGGGGCCTCCAAAAAGAGTTAGCCCCGGGCCTTGCATATCCTTAATCCGGCTCTGCGCAGAGCCCCAGCCGCTGCTTAGTAAACATAATTTTAGCTAGGCGAAATTATCTGCACAAACACTAAGGACTAGTTAAACGTTAGGTAAAAGTTAATCCAGAGTCAATTAGTCTATAGAAAACACTCCCATAAGAAAGCATGATTAATATGAAAGCATGAAAGATATGAATCTTTAGCTGCGGCCCAAATATGCACATATATGCATTATTTACTCAAATATGCTCCAAAAAATTAAAATATGCAAAATTTTCATTATTTTACTTAATTTCTCCAGATTTTTTATTAAAATTATTAAATTTTGTAAATCTAGGTAGTACTTATTGAAAAGTTGAAGAAAAAATGAAAAATTGGAAGATTACAAATTTTTTAGTTTGCATATCAATGCATTTTTTATCAATTTAAGTGCATATTTTAAGGAAATAAGGTATATATGCGCATATTTTTAAGTATTTTGGTGCATATAAATCCGAGCTCTATATAATCATGCTTTCTTATGGGAGTGTTTCCTTTAGACTGATAGGATCAACATCAATTAACTCTGGATTAACTTTTACCTAACGCTTAACTAGCCCTTAGTGTTGGTGCCGATAGTTTCGCTAAGAGAAGATATGTTTACTAAGCTGCGGGTGGGGTTCAGCGACTGAAGTCGCAGTGACTACTCCCCATGTTTTTTATGAGAGGGTTACCTTTGAGTCGCCAGCAAAGATCGTATTCTAAGAAAACACTATCATAAGAATGCATTCACTGCGACTTCAGTCGCAGAGCCCCAGCCGCAGTTTAGTAAACATATCATTAGCTGGGCGAAATTATCTGTACAAACACTAAGGGTTAGTTAAACGTTAGGTAAAAGTTAATCCAGAGTCAATCAGTCTATAGGAAACACTCCCATAAGAAAGCATGATTAATATGAAAGCATGAAAGATATGAATCTTTAGCTGCGGCCCAAATATGCACAAATATGCATTATTCACTCAAATATGCTCCAAAGGATTAAAATATGCAAAATTTTGCAAATTTTACGTAGTTTGTCCAGATTTTTTATTAAAATTATTAAATTTTGTAAATCTAGGTAGTATTTATTGAAAAGTTGAAGAAAAAATGAAAAATTCGAAAATTATAAATTTTTTAGTTTGCATATCAATGCATATTTTATCAATTTAAGTGCATATTTTAAGGAAATAAGGTGCACATATATGCGCATATTTTCAAGTATTTTGGTGCATATAAATCCGAGCTCTATATAATCATGCTTTCTTATGGGAGTGTTTCCTCTAGACTGATAGGATCAACATCAATTGACTCTGGATTAAATTTTACCAAATGTTTAACTAGCCCTTAGTGTTGGTGCAGATAGTTTTGCTAAGAGAAGATATGTTTACTAAGCTGCGGGTGGGGCTCTGCGACTGAAGTCGCAGTGACTACTCTTCATGTTTTTTTATGTGAGGGTTACTTTTGAGTCGCCAGCAAAGATCGTATTCTAAGAAAACACTTCCATAAGAATGCATTCACTGCGACTTCAGTCGCAGAGCCCCAGCCGCAGCTTAGTAAACATATCTTTAGCTGGGCGAAATTATCTGTACAAACACTAAGGGTTAGTTAAACGTTAGGTAAAAGTTAATCCAGAGTCAATCAGTCTATAGAAAACACTCTCATAAGAAAGCATGATTAATATGAAAGCATGAAAGATATGAATCTTTAGCTGCGGCTGGACACCAAATGTGGCCCAAATATGCACAAAAAATATGCAAAATTTTGCAAATTTTACTTAATTTGTCCAGATTTTTTATTACAATTATTAAATTTTATAAATCTAGGTAGTAGTACTTATTGAAAATTTAAAAAAAAATGAAAAATTCGAAGATTACATATATTTTAGTTTGCATATCAATGCATATTTTATCAATTTAAGTGCATATTTTAAGGAAATTCGATGCATATATAGGTGCATATTTTCAAGTATTTTGCTGCATATAAATACGAGCTCTAATAATAAGTAATTTGCTATCTATCCCATTAAATAGTACGCAAAAAATATAATACAGTAGCGGTCATGAAAACTGCATCAGGAATTATGTTTTAATTTTTTTAAATTTAGTCAAATATTTAATTTAAAATTTGCAATTTTAATATTTAAAAGCTAATGAAACTGAAATATCATAAAAGCTGACCTCCCGGAAAATTCCTTTGGCTTTTCTCTGTTTTAACTCGAGCAAAGATGCCTGGGTAACAAATTTATACCTGAATTGGATGGTTAATTTTCTTTCTACGAAGCCTGATTGACTCAGAGAGTAATATGAAACAATAGTTTCTGAAGTTCTAACTTTGATTATCCTTTTTAAATTTTTCCCAAACAACTTAATCTGAGTAAATAGGCTTTTTGGATGCAAGCAAAGCCTTGGGCTAATATCTGGCTTACGTATCGGCTATCAGTTTATCCAATTTTCTTTCATCGCCCTAGGATGTACCCAGAGCCGGATTAAGTCTTACTTGGGCATTAGGCTATATGACATTTTAAGATCGCACCTTCTGTAAGGTGACAAATTTATTATTTTTCGACAACTTTTTTTTTAGCTAAATTTAGATTTAGTAATAAAATCTATTAGCATTAAGGCGGACAAATGAAATTTTTTGATACTGAAAAAAAAGCGATCGAGGCTATAGCCTAATCAGCCTTACGGTTAATCCGGCCCTGAATGTACCTATATTTTCGATTTCTCCAAGACTCTCAAAGTCAGACTCTATGGCTTGTAGTTCCACATATGCATTTGTTCTTCGGTCATAATTAAGGAACATTTACGCATGAGGAACTCGAGAGTTTCCCCGTCATCCCTTGGAATCATTTTTGTTCTTTGGTTTAAACGAAATACTTATATAGGTACTTGCTTGCTTACGAATTTACTTGCTGTTCTTCCTCTTTTCATATTTTTTCTTTCCACTGCAAGACAATCAGCGTTTTTCTCTGAGTGAAAGATTTTAACATTTAGACCTCACGGTTGCTTAATCCGGATTGGGGAATGCTGCAACCCTGTTCCTAATAGTTGAAGGCGTTCTTCTTTTTTAAATATTTATTTTTCTTTCCCTTGACATTGTCGAACCACCAGTAAGTTCTTCTTATCACTGGCACACTCTAAAATGAGGTTCTAGCTAGTGCGGAGCAGATTTTCCATTAGGTCTTTGATTTCTTCTTTATAGATCTTTAAATTATTCCCCTTTTGAAGGCTGACGGTTATTTCTTCTATTGCCCGGGCTGTTCTTGACTTGGAATTGCTTTGATTAATTAGTTTCGAATTAATAATATTATCCAAAACTCACTTTTTATTCAATGTATAAGCAAAAATTACAAACTTCTATTATTATTGTTTCGGAATTTCGAAAAAATATAAAATCCACCTTATTAGTTTTCACTTGATCAGCCTTCTATTTAATAGCTATTTGGTGTCTGTGCAGGCTTATTTTGATCGAATAAAATTGGAAACCGGACAAATAATCTAATTCCGTTCACAGTTTGACGCCTAATTACGGGGTGAGTAATTGAAACCCCGCAAACAATTAGACTGTCACTTGTCTTAGCCTGTGGGTGGTGGCGCCGATCCTACATCGAAGCTGGCTTTTAAAATTTCCCACATTTACTTTTGTTGTTTTTGTACGTTTAATAAAGAAAAATAAGGAGTTTGTAAGTCATCTCCGAACCTAAATGTATCAAGTTTGTTATGTTATCGTTCTCATTTATATAAGGAAACTTAATTGGCTGTAGTATTCCGTTCCAATTTTTTTTACAAATTAACAACTTTTATTGTTTCTCAAATAGCAATCCTGATTTTTTGCTTCAAAATTACATATTATTATACTTTTATTGTGTCTCAAATAAGAATTCTAGGCTACCTACTCGTCTTGTAATTTTTAATACTCACAAGTTTGTTACAGTTTCAATCTTAAGACTTGAGTGTTACGTCATCATAACGTTTTTAAAATACATGAATAGCGGCAATTTTAAATGACCGTGAATGGAAAATCTGCCAAATTACTAATAAATTAACTCTTAATTAGTGAAAGATGCTTATGACGCTCCGTAAGTCCCCAGTTTGAAGATTATAACTACCTACAAATAGGAATTTCAATTAACAGATGTAAAGAGGCCTAGGCGTTTGCACGTTAAATTTGATTACAAAAAGCTCACATGCGTATATTTGAATTCATTATTTTGTTTTGTTGTAAAATTGACTAAGTCTGGTATAAATTGTTATAAATTTTAGTGATATTACATGTTTAGCATTGATATGTAAATCTGAAAACATTCGCTACGCCACATTAGCAAAATACAAGCATAATACAAAAGCTTCCGTTTTCTAAATTTATTGAATTTAAATTTGTAAACGGTACTTAGAATGCAGCAGACTAGGATATTTTACAAATAATATGTAGGTAGGTATAAGATATTGCATTCAAAAAGAAAAATATATGTACTCCGTGTATTGAAATCGAGACAAGTTTCTGAAGGAAAAATTATTAGTTAGAATATCGGCTTACGATTTTTATAAGTATATAAATAAAGAAAACTTCAACTTCTAAGAAAGGAAACGAGAAACTATTTTTATCAAACTCTTCGATCTCCAAGGCACGATCTAGATTCCATGGTCTATATTGACGATATATTTTAGACAAATTCTTCCCCATAATTCTTTATCACTTTAATTCGCAAAAACCAGCCCAATTTTACAGTTAACTTTATTGACGCTCATGAAAGTATAAACGAGATTTTCAAAAAACGTAACTCAAGTTTTCAAAAATTAAATCTCTGAATCGAAAATGTCGGAAAATCTTTACAATAAATAAATAATCCTCTCAGGTGAAAGCTAAATGAAAGAAAATAGATTTTAAATAAATAGAGATGTTATAGAAAAATTACAAGTAAATTTAAGGAAGGAAGAAAGAGATAACTCATTAAACTTGAAATTTTAAAAAAATTATAATATAAATAAATAAAAATTTAAGACCAGAAGAGTAAATAAGAAATATCTTGGATATATTATACTGTGCGTTTTCTTAACACCTGGGCAAATGCTATTAAAAAATGTTTTAAATAATTTAAAATATATTACAAGTAAAATGAATTTTATTTTTCATGAATTTTTATTTGTTCCATATTTTAAAACATTTAACATTTTGGAGCCAACCTAAAATTTTAAATTTCTTAATCGACGACATACTTTAATTATTAATTAAGTTTATTTCGCCTCAACAATCTTCTGTTTAACTTCCCATTAATTTACCAATAATCAACTTTATACATATAATTACTTCAAAACTTTCACAGTCAAAATACAAATTTCATCTTTGTAATTAAAACAGTTTATTTCTACCAATCATGTAATTTTACACTAAAACTGAAACATAGGAGTAATAATATAGTATATCTTTTCACCGTTTGAAAACGAACCGTAAATTCCAAGTGCTTCTTAGCTTAGTTGGGCGTTAATGTCATTGACCGGCCAATGACGTCATTGACCATGCATTTTGGGCAATGCTGACATTTAAAATTGTATGTGGTTTTTACACACGGATTTATGAATATAAAAAATCTGATGTGGACACCACATAACTTCCTTGTAATTTTTATAATAATTGGACAGGAATCTCGTCAATCTATTCATGCGCGTCATTAATTACAACTTTTGGCACGGACAATCGCAACCAAAAATAGGAGGTGCACAACTAGATGCTATAAGTGTCTCAAATCCAAAATTTCAACTTTCTACGACCTACCGTATTTGAGTTATGCGACATACAGACGTCCGTACATACGTACGTACGTACAGACGTCACAACGAAAATAGTCAAAATGGATTCAGGGAAGGTCAAACGGATATTTCCGTCAAAATCTGGAAATCGAAAAAAATCGGTATCACAATACTTTCTTGTTTTACAAGGAAGTAAAAACAATAATAAAATTTATATTCATAAATCCGTGTTTTTATATCATTGCCCGGGCAATGACGTTAATGTCCAATACAAGGTGGACAATGATGAAATTACTATTCTACAGATTCTGTATTCTATCACTCTTTTAGTTTTGGCTGGCCGCTGGCGCAACTACAGCATATCACAGATCCACCGTAAAATGATTTAAATTTCATTAATTTTTCCTCCGGGCAGCTTTGGCTGACGTATACACTACAAATCATGAATCCACCCTAAAATGATCGTTTGTTTAAATTAAATAAAAATCTCTGTACACTTATGCGGCCTTGAAAAGGGCCGAGTTGCTGGCATTTACACGGAAAAATGCGTGCACGACAAATAATTGTCGTTAGTTGAAGTGCATCGCCATTTTGCTGTTTCTTATAGTAATTAATAATTATTCTATATCGTCATTGCCCAACCCATTTTGGCCATTAACGTCATTGACCGGCCAAAGACGTAAATATTACAATCATATGAAAATATTTACATCATTGCCCACTGTTAACGGGCGTTGACGTCAATGGTCGGTCAATAACGTTAATGTCCAGCAAAAATAAGCATTGACGTCATTGTCCAGCCATTGACATCAAGGCCCAATAAAGAAATTTTTTATTACAAAAATTTTAGGCGAAATTTAAACTATTGAATTTACAAACAACTGATGATCATTTCAGTTTTAACACTTTTATCAAGTTAGTGTAGGTCTAACAAAGAAAAATATAAAGTAGTTGTTTGGGCACACAGGAGGGCGGGGATATGAAATTTTTCAGAATTTATTAGAATTTTTAGAATCAATAAATTAAAACAATCATCCTTTATATTAAACAGTCAATCTACCTTAAAGAACTCACAACTATTGAATATCTTCAATAAATAATTAGCCCCCCCCCTTTGGATTTACAAATATAACCCTCCTCTTAGTTTAACCCTGCTCTCACCAACCCAACCGATATTTTTAAATAAATTATTACATTTGATTGTTACTTTTTTCAAATTTTTTTATAATTTTCCCCTTCTTTTAAAATTTTTTTTCTTATTATTTATTCTATCTATTAATTATTGTTATTATGACTGTTTAATTACATAATAACCATAATAACAAATTTTTAATAAAATAAAATCTAATTTCCCAAATATACTGATGGCTCATTTCGCGGTGACGGGTGTTACATTTATACGCATTCGAACTGTTAAAATTTCTAAATAGAACAAAAATGTATACATTTTGTGTAGTTTATTAAAAGCATTATTATTAATGCATATGTAGATGCAATAATGGATTTAAGCTCTGTGATGGGTGTTACTCGTACTCTTGCAGAATGTGCTACCTTGTTAACTGATCATCAAAGTTTAGCTAAATTAAAAATTTTTTTCACAAAATAAATTGCTAAGTAGACCTGATATCTCGGTATTTTGTAAATATATTATTTTTCATATTATTTTTTTTACCAGAAAAGTTGGTGACGGGCGTTACAAAATTTGTGACGAGTGTTACGAGTGCAATTAAAACCGAGTGTAAAAAATAAAATTTTTTAAATTTTAATTTGATTAAACAAATTTTTGTTTGACAAAAATATTTTATTTAAATTTAACAAAATTTATTTGCTTAAAAAAAGTTATTCAAACAAAATAGTTTTTTTGATTCTAAGAAAATCTTTTTACTACCTATGTTGTTACTCGTATTACGCTTTAGGCAAAAATATTGAAAAATTTCATTTGAATTATAAAAATTGCAAACATAAAGCTTGTTATTTTTGTATTTTAGTGTATATATTTGCAAATTATTTATTTTTCTTCTTGGTATCGATTTCCGCGGAATGGCCCTGAGGTAAGTCAGACTAACAACATATTATGTAAACCCCAGAATAAAATCTTATTGTTTTTCGGTTATTATTTTGATTAACACTTTTTTTTATAATGTTTATTTTATTTAATTAATTAACTAATCTTTTTAATTAATTTAATTATTTGTGAATATAAATTGTTAGAACAAACTTTTTTAACTCGGCTTTCCGGTATATTGATTATTATTTTACTTTTCTTATTAGCTGACTACTGAAATCAGTAGTTGAATAGCCAAAATTAAGCTGTAGGGGAGAGTGGGGTACTTTCGGCAGTGGGGTACATTCTGCCACCTCAAATAAATTTGAAATTTAAAACTCTGATGTGCTTATATTATTTTGCTTTTATTTGGGCGTTTACTTTGATATGTTGCTATTAATCTTCTATAAGTAGAAGATACATTGATACATTTTTTTGATACATTTGATACATTGATACATTTTTCCGATTTTCAATTATTACATTTATTAGAGTATTTTTAAAATTTCCAAAGGCATTGAAATCCGGGTCGTGGGTTGTATGAAAAATTTAAGCTTTGCATCAGGAAATATCACAAATTTGTGGGAATTTTTTTAATTACACAATTATATAGGTATATGAGACGGTCTCCATGGACTTAAAAATCAATACATAGTTGGGTAATCCAGCTTGGCTGGATTTTTATATCCGTTTAAACATTCTTATTTGCTTGGTGTGGAATACTGAAGTTCTATGATTTGTGTCTCAATTAAGAGAAGAAGTAGTATCGATAATTTAAGGAAAAAGGAAAGAGAAAAAACGGCGTGGTGTGTTGATTCGATCTAAAAGTTAATATAGAGCGACGCGTATGTTAGCACGAAGAATTAAAAACGGTAATCAATAATTACTAAATTACAGGCGATTACAGTCTGTTTGCACTTGTCACGTGAAACCGACCATTATGAAATTACCTGGGAGTGGCTCCCGTGTGCACCGAGACCACTAAATCCATCCCGGGACGATGGTAAATGAATATATACGTCGTTATCGTGGATATCTTGTGATATGCAACGAGGTAATTTAAATTAAAGTATCCGCTTATTATATTTTAAAAATGCTTTCAACAACGAATAGTGCGGTAGAGGAGAGGGCAAAGAGTTGAAAAAATAAAACAATCCGAATTTAATGTTAATAAGCACTTAGCGAAAAGCTTCAGTTTCATATTGCATTAGGAAAATGCGTTTTGATAATATAGTTATAAAATGCAGAAAAAATACGAAAGAGAACTTGGAGCTATGGAAGAGTAATTTCTGTCATTCTCTTCCACGCCGTAGTCAGTCAATCTAGCTAACTAGATTTGGCGTTCATCTGGTGCTTTCATCTAATTTGCCACAAGCAACGGGTTCCCGAGAACTCTTTTTGTGGCAAACGTTGTCACAAATTCGACGACGTACAAAGCTGATTAATAGGAAAAATTGATCAAGTTTTCAAATATAAGAAAATTTAATGTTTTCCACATTAATTTTCATAATGAAGAAATAATAGCGAGGCGATGTATTTCGAGTTACAAAGTCATGACGATATTTTACAGATCATTTCACTTATAACATTGTTTAATGGAGTCACAATTTAACACTTAATTTGCAAATTTGTATTTAAATTAAAACTGATAGTGACATAGAAAGACCTGATGCGACAGAATTTAATAAAGCGTGAAGCTCGTTGCCCAAATACTACCCCATGCAAATAATCTTTATTTCTTTTATTTTTAAATTTTATGCCAGGGAATAAAATAAAAAATTTATTGTAATTAAGAACGGCAGGTTTCACTCCTTTAGTTTTCCATTTTCTGCTTTCATCGGAAAATTGCAATGCTAAAAATTGAAAGATTGTTGTATGCAAATGAAATTAAAATTGAAAAGTAACGATCACGCAATCATAATAATTTCGTTACTTTGTAGTAATTCCAATGAAGATTACGGTTCGTAGCAGAAACAGGTTATTAATTGAACCCAACTGTCATTAAAATGAAGTATAGCAAATAATTTAGTTTTGAAAAGAAAAAGTCCCATTTGAATTTTATTAAATTCATGAGAGAATTTTCAGACAAAGTCAAACGTTTCATCCTGCATGTATACTGGGTACTTGTTTACTCCTAAAAATTTAAACGGATTCCGAAAACGTTATATGAAAAATAAACTTAGCAAAAAACAAAGAAAATAATAATTTAATAATTTATTGTAATGATTATAATGTTTGAGATTCGCTGGATTAAATAATCCCCGTATCAAGCTCAACGATAGTCATGAATAATGGATTGTGTGTTAAACGTGATTTAGTTTAAGTGCTTATGTCGTTGGTTGTAAATACATACATACATACGTTTATACACTTATATTTTTCGTGTCCCGTTCCCGTTAGCAAACATTCGAATATTTCAAAGATGAACGCTTTTCTAATCAAGACTAATGCGTATTTTAATAACATCGTTCCCTACTGATTTTCAGCAGCACTTCATAATCAAATGAGTGTGAACAACGACTATAATGCATACAAGACTTTTTAATTATATTAGTTTCGTCTATTTACCCGGAAAAACATTGTTATTTGTAATCAAGTTTTGTGAATAACTGTAAATAAAATGAAACACTCTAACATTTCATTATTTTTATTAACTTAAAAAATTCCTAAACGGTTTTCAATTATACAAATTGTATTTTCCGAGTGCTTTTAAAATGGAAATTATATGTTAATTTACATACTTGTCAGATAAAATAAAAATGACAGTAATTTCATTGACACTATTAGTTCTGAGTATCCTTTAACAAGATGTTTAGACGGTTTTTTGTCTCCGCACAATTTTAAAAATAAATTAAAAATTTAAGCAATTACTTTGATTTGTTCCTTAAGGTTAAGGTATCTTAAAAAACCTGAAGATACCAGACATGTTTATTGCAAGTGGCTGCAGGACTTGAACGTGACGGGTTTTCAAATTTTTTAAGGTAATTTCGTGCAGGTAAGTAATTAAATTTTGATTTACACAGATAAATAATCGAGGTTTAAATGTTCTATCAGGCCTGCATCGACAATAAGTTCTTTGAGAAACTCAGACTTAAAGTGATTTTTCAGAGTTAAATTTATTTAAAAAAAATTGTTGTAGAATTTATAAGATCACATTAAAATGAAGCGATTGAACAGAGGATGTACAATTTATTTCAAATTAATCAAATTTGCAATATTGATTTTTCACATAAGAGTCGGTAAATTACTCAATTTATTGACGGTGTGTGTACTCGCCATAAATGTAAATAAAACATGTATTCTTTTTTTCCTTTGACTTTATTGAGATTCTGTGAGTAATTGAATAATATTTAGTAGGGTGCCAACCTTGCTAGATTCAAAGCACAAAGATCAAATTCGGCACGACCAGACATTGAACCGCAATTTCCCTCTTAGCCAACTTCTGTTTTCCCGTTCTTCTAGATCTATAAATTTCTAATTCTGACTACCGTCAAACGAGGTGAAAAGGGCCAGATAAGGTGAATGGGGACAGTTCACGATGTTGTTCGGTTTTTGCGTAACAACTCGTTGAGTTTTGCACCTACAAATGTTTTTTTTGAAAATGCAGGGGTTGTGTCTCTATAATACATCGGTGTGATCGGTGTCTTTGGTGTAAACTACTGAGATCAACATACACCCTTATTCACTAACTTTTATTTTCGATCAATCGAATCGTTCAGGTTCTCGATCGATCGAGAAGTGCCAAAATAGGTATTCAGTATGCCTTGATATCGAGACGACAGCTTTCAATCGATCGCTTACCGGTCGATTGAATCGAGTATTTGTTCGTGAGCATTGAAGCTCACGAAAAGATTAATATTGTTTCTGAATGATTCATTATTTTGAAGAAAATCGAAGTAATGCTTTTGTTGTGCGACACTCATTCTCGAAGCACGTTTATCTTCTAATAAATTATTTGAACAAAAATTTTTACTTTTGATTTTCCTCACTTTTGCTTAAAAATTTAAATTTCCCGATTTTTCCTGGCGACAATTGAAATATTATAAATTTCTTCTCTTCTCCAAGTATTCCAAAAGAGTCGAAATCCTGCGATATGTACTGGAGGGTGTTCCACACCCCCCAGACCCCCCGGTTTACAATTTTACCAACAGAAAAATACATATATTAAACTAACTAAGATTAGGACTAACCGGGAAATTTGAATTTGTAAGTAAAAATAGAGGAAACTTAACCTCTTAATATTTATTTAATTGGTACCTTACTACTCATGGAGTTCAACAGCTCCTTTCTGTTGCTTTGAAAGTTAATTATAAAAATAATATATAAATACAAAGTCAAAATTGTAAACCGGGGAGTCTGGGCTGTGTGGAACACCCTCCAGTACATATCGCAGGGTTTCCAGTCTTTTAGAATATTTGGAGAATATTTAGCTGTCCGTCCACGGACAGACTTTCCAGCTAGTACGTAATATATATTCACATCACTTCTTGATGTATAGATTAGAAAAAAATGCATTTGTTACCAAAAACTTACCAATTCATTGCGGTTAAATCTAACTTTATTCTGACTATCAGATGTCAGCTTAGTAAATTATCGATAAAAATAAGATCACTGAAACTTATTTTAGCAGTTTACCTATGTATTAGGTCTCCAGATGTCAGTAAAAAGTTATCAAAAACTTAGCTCATTGCTGACTGCATTCGATATCGTTTCAGAATAAAAATTTGGGTCGTCGAATACTGTCTTATCGTTAACGTATTCAGTTCGATCGCCTACGTCTCGATGATGGAACAGAATTCGATGGAAGTTAGTGAATAGGGGTGATAATCTCAAAACCTGTATTCATTATTAAGCGCCAAAACAGGTGCTGATAACTATGTACAAAAGTGGCTTTCATACTTAAGGTAAATTAATTTTGAATTTACCATCTTTTTTGTCACTACCCAGATAGCAATGTTAGGTTTTCATAAGCTTGTAGCAACCTTGTCGATGACAAGCATTAAGGTTGCTTCAAGCTTGTCGTCGATAAGCTGTAAGCTTACAAAAAGCTTGCCATAAGGATGCTAGTTGACGCTCAACAAGCTTGCATTAACCTTATCACAACATTGTCGTGACAAGGCAAATGGCTTTTCACATGCTTGTCATTTACAAGCTTGTCGCAACCTTGTCATATGCAAGCCTTCTTTATGGTTATTGTGTAAGCTAGCTAAAGGAATGCTAGTTGACTTTCGACAAGCTTGCAAAACCCTTGTCGCAACCTTGTCGTGACAAGGAAACTGGCTTTTCACAAGCTTGTCATTTACAAGCTTTTTGCAACCTTGTCATCTGTAAGCTTGTCACAACCTTGTCATGTGAAAGCTTGTCGCAACCTTATCATGGAAAGCTTGTCGCAACCTTGTCAAGTGCACGTATATTTTATATGTCACGTATATTTTGGTACTCGTGGCTGGGGTTGTGTAGTTCAGGGGTTTAGAGCTAAATTGACTAGGGTTAATTTGGTATTGATTTAATTGTAAGCACAGGTGTATTAAAATAAACTATTTATTGAATAAGAATATTAACTAATGCTAAAAACTATTTACATACTTAAATCTATAACTTACTCTACACCCTTGGAGGGTGGAACCATCAAGCGGCTACATCTTGACCTTATGACGTCCACTTAATGACTTCCGACTTACGACTTCCCACTAACTAATTATTCTGTTGCACTGCTTGATGCTTCCCCTTCCATAATATTTATTAATTATTATTACAATACATTGTTTACAATACATTAATTTATAGATTATACATTTCCACTTGTGACACTTGCCTTAACCATATCATGTGAAAGCTTGTCAAGCTTGTGGTATGCAAGCTTGTCGCAATCTTGTCATATGCAACCTTGTCATTCAGAGAAGAAAAATAAATTTAAAATTTTGGTTTCTAATTATTTGTGTTTTTATTACATACAAAAATTTGAAACTAAAAATTTACAAAAATTACAATAAATACCTATAAAATTACAAAAATTACAAAATTTTTAATCTGTTATTTTTGGGCTTTTGTTTGTTCTCGCCTTCTTCCTCACTTTTCTAAACTTGGCCGGTTGTAGCCAATTGCTTATAGAACTTTTTATCGCAGCTTAATTTTTTCCTGCGTCAGAATAAAGTCGTCTACAAATGTCTCTAAAATAAAAATAAAAATGTTATTATTGTCAATCAAAACGATAAAGAGACTAACTAAAATTTTAAATATAAGCTCAATATTTATTTTATTTTTTTATTAACCCAAATTTATCCTAAGTAATGTTATACTTACCAAGAATCACTGTATCACATTCTGTTGATACAAAAGCAATTTTGTTTCCACACTAGGCATGTTCTTCGAACGCCATTTTGTTGTTTTATAATTTTTCTAGTTTTTCCCTTTACATGACAAGGTTGCCGATGTAAACATTATGTAAAGCATTTGACAAGGGTTTCACGATAAGCTTGTTGCTGAAATGCTTGCGGCAAGTTTTTCTAAAGCTTATTGCGTAAACCTTGTCATGGCAAGCTAACGACAAGCAAAAGGACGCCATTTTGTTTTTCATAATTTGTCTTGTGACCCTTTACGTGACAAGGTTGCCGATGTAAACCTTATGTAAAGCACTTGACCAGGGTTTCAAACTTATTGCGTAAACCTTGTCATGACAAGCGAACGACAAGCAAAAGAACGCCATTTTGTTTTTTATAATTTGTCTTGTTTTTCTCTTTACGTGACAAGGTTGCCGATGTAAACCTTGTGTAAAGCAATTGACAAGGGTTTCATGTTAAGCTTGTTGCTGAAATGCTTGCGGCAAGCTTTTCTCAAGCTTATTGTGTAAACCTTGTCATGACAAGCCAACGACAAGCAAGAGGACGCCATTTTGTTTTTTATAATTTTTCTTGTTTTTCCCTTTACGTGACAAGGTTGCCGATGTAAACCTTGTGTAAAGCAATTGACAAGGGTTTCATGTTAAGCTTGTTGCCGAAAGCCTTGCTGCAAGCTTTTCACAAGCTTTATTACGTAAACCTTGTCATGGCAAGGGTACAACAAGCAAGCGACAACCTTGTCATAAGCTTACATGTTTTCTGGGTATGATGCCTTATTTTTCTATGGAAAAGACAAAATTAGAACCATATTAATTTAGAGGTTTTAGTAATATTTTTTGATAAAAAATGAGTGTTCGGAAGATGAAGTGCGAATGAGGATACCGTACTGATTTTCTTCATTTAAAATTTTTTCTCTTCATTTTAAACATTTATGGAAAACAATTCTCATCCAAAGCAGTAATCAAGTAAAAAGATTATCGGGATATTGGATCGCTTAATAAAACAAATAATCTTTTTTTGTCGACGTTTCGGTTTTTACTAATTAAACCATTCTCAAGACTCACAGAAAAAGGTGGAAGACGTTTTTAGCGAAATAAAAGACAACCAAAGTCCAGTCGGGTGGTACATTAACCAAGTCAAACAATATACAGCAAGAATAATAAATAGGTAATTAATAATAATAATAATAATAATAAAGAAATTTATTAAGAAACTATACAATATAATATAAATACAAGTTCTTAATTGGAAGGCTTCTAACAAAGTTAGATTTTCAAGCCCCCCGTAATTGACACACAAAAAACAAACGAAAATAACAATTAAGGCATAAATACAAGAATTCGTCGTCTGAAATTTACATATGGGCACGCAGGACAGCATCCAGATCTCGGCGGAAGGACCTCACACTTGTGGTTTTTTTTTAAATTGAAAATTTAAAACTGGATACATTTGGGTATAAAATTAATCGAATATCAAATATAAAATTTTATATTTATTATTATAAAAGAATATTTATTATTCTTATTTTATATTGTTTGACTTGGTTAATGTACCACCCGACTGGACTTTGGTTTTCCCTCCGATAGAATTTTTTTTTATTTCGCTAAAAACGTCCTCCACCTTTTTCTGTGAGTCTTGAGAATGGTTTAATTAGTAAAAACCGAAACGTCGACAAAAACAGATTATTTATTTTATTAAGCGATCCAATATCCCGATAATCTTTTTACTTTAAACATTTATTTAAATAATGTAATGGTTTAAATTGTATTTTATTTTTTGATTTGTAGCGTCATTTCTACATTATTTTCTGATTTCCTGTGAAATGGATTAATTTTTCAAAAATTTTCACATAACAAAAGTTGTAGTCCGTTAAATTTCCAATCCGGAATAGGGCGTTAGGTTTTTGTAAAATGTTTCATTTAAAAGATATAGAAATTTGAAAAAAACCTACAAAAAAAAAATTTGAAATTTTTAACATTTTTTTTACATACTTTAATGCATAACTCAAAAGCCGTTCGTTTTAGACAATAAAAGGTTTCAATTTAGTTTGTAGATTATTTCACGCTCTTTAAAAAATTCTTAAGCATTTTTACTAAAAAATCAATATTTTCCGAGCTATGGCCATGTAAAAGTGGAAATTTAATAAAATGCTTTAAAGAAGCATAACTCTCGAGGGTTTGAATTAAAAAAAATGTTAGTTAAATATTTTTCTTAGAAAAGTGTCCTCTATATCCACTGAAATTATGTAAAGTATATCCGGGGACACCCTTATATTGGCCATTTTTGAGAGCAATTTATTCCAGTTTTTTTGCCTTTTAAGTGTATTTTTGAACGATCTTCAAAATTTAATATTTATATTTGGAATTTTTAACCTTAAATTAAAAAGTTTATTAAAAATTTTTTAAATTCTTAATGGACATCTAAAGCTACTACCTACACCAAAGTTATTTAAAATAGTAGTTCGTTAGTTATACCCGAATTTAAATTAAAAACAAAAATTTACGTCTTTCAAGATTCGTAATTTTTGAACTGGATCTACTTCAGAGATGGTTTTAATTATTTGAACTATTGACAAATCTGTGCCTTTTTAAATCTGCAATTTTGAGTTGAAGTTTGAAGCTACTTCAGTGATGTTTTTAATAAAGCTAGCGGCTGATGCATTCACCTTCTAACTAGATTTGATATTTTTTGGTGCAATTTATGCTCAAAAATACCTGTTTAACATTTGCCATAGGAGAAGTTAATCTTATGGAAACAAACAATTGAATAATCGCATGAGGTTTATGGTCTTCTTCGTATTCGCTCGTTCTTCGACTTTGTTAACTGCGGCTCTGAAAAGTCCAGTTGTTGTTGTTGCAAACCACGTTCTTAGGTTTTTCAGCCATGAAATTCGTCTTCTTCCCGGTCGCAAGAAGCTTATAATCTCTTTTCTGTTAATTTAAAATTTTGAATGATCCACTAAATTGAATTTCTATAATTATTTGTAATTTACACCTTCAACTACGATAATTTCTTTGAAAATTTTCTAGAAAATTTATAATATAAATACAAAAAATATAAATTTCCGTATTTTTCCAATTATTCAAAAACTGAAAATGACATCAAAATTTCTTTTAGATAATTGTTCATCATGAAAATGTGCAACTTTGCCCTAATTTAAAATTTAAACCGACCTCGTATATCGTATCATATCTGAGATATGATGTTACCAAATCGTTTGTGGAACATTTTTTGATGATTTGGAATTTTTTTTTGATTTGTTTTTAAAATTTGTAAATTTATTTTGAAATTTGAATATTTTTGTATTTAATGATTGCTTTTTCATTTGATTTTTCTTTTGTAAATTATTTGTAAATTTTATAAATGATTTGTGAAGTTTTGAATTTGGTGGGTCTTTGGGAGCTAACAAATTTAAATGTTGGCACTAAAAGACGAGATAGTAAGCCTCTCCGAGCCTGTCCGTGAGAATGGATGGACGTGTTTTACAAATTTCTTCTAAAATTTTGAATTTGCGTCTCTAGAATTGGATCCGTTGATTGGAGATTGACAATAAAATTAATGATTGGAAATTTGTATGTTGAAAACTTGATTGTTTTTGGAAAATTTATTTGTTAAAATTAAAAGTGAAGTAAAATTTATTCCATTTTGAATACAAGAATTTAATTTGAAAGTTAAATTTAATAAATTGAATTACATTTAAAATTATTTTCGTGGAGCATGTGGAAAGTGGAACCCACTCCTGAGAGGTTTTTGCTCACCGACTGGTTAAGCTAGCTGGCAAACCCATAGTACGAAAAGGAAGTCAGGTCAATATATTATAATATTAACAATATTGTTCCACGGTATTTAGTTATTATTATAATTTTCATTTAAACAAAATTATAAGAAAATGTTGTTTTACGATTTCAGATTTTTTAACTCGAATATTATATGCGAAGGATTATTCGACTGTCCATCACGATTTATTCGCAACTATTAAGGGTTAGCGGTTTACATCTTCAATTTTATCAGACAGGGGGTACCCAAAAACCCATTTTGTGCAAAAAAAACCCTATTTAAATTTTAGAACATTTTCATCGTTTTATCAGCCCAGTTGTTGATCCTGAAAATGAATGAGAATCTACCGAATGGATTCTGAAAAATTAATGAGAAATCTTCTGTACCTGTATTATCACGGTTTTGTACTACACGGAATTTTATAGGTCCCTAACTACCGTGTCATAACGAGGGTTATCCGTATAAATAACACTTGCATCGGGGGGAAACAAACAGACAACATCTGCACGCCAAGGCAGCTGACTGGTTTAGTTTATGTACCGCGTTAATTTGAGAATCGCGTAATTCGAAAATTTGGAAATAAATTTTTTTTTATTGAAATTTAATTTTCTCGTAGCATTCACCGGCTTATTAATAGCCGGTATCGATTGGAGATGAGTTGTTCAATATCTTAGAATTTACGCAATTTGTGGTATTCGTACACAAATGTCTTGAGAATTGAGCTTTCTTATAGTTTTAATTTGGTTCTATCAATTAACCGTGGAAGGAAAACCACAACCCCGATTTCCTTGGCATGCTATCGTTTAAAGCTGCTTCTAATGACTTTGAAATTGCTTATTTTAATTTTAAATGGGACAAAAATGTTGGAGGATTTTTTAGCCGAAAGTAATTAAATATTATTTTGACGGTGGTATACGATGTTGCAATAATAAGATGAGGTGTTGCATTTGCTTTGTTAAGAGTGTAGAAGACGTGCGTTGACAGCGTATTAAAGATGCGGTTTCGTTTGACGAATAGCAGCGTGCCTACTAAATAGAAACCGAGAAGCCGTCACATGAAACTGACAGGAATTAAGTTGGTTACCTTGTGATAATAGCAAACGACTAGTCAATTAAAAAACGCCGTAGTATCTCATAAAACGTTATAAGCAACGGATTTTGTGCTTAAAAAGCCGGGGAATGGTAGGTATAAGGTATAATAATCTTTTGTTGCGGCTGTTTGCTTTTAGTTTATCAATATATAGTTTTGAAGATTGATCGTAAAAAGGGATCAAAATTATTATTAATTTTTTTCAGCTTCTTGATGTATTATAATTCGTAGCTAATGGCCTAGCTGGAATTGAACACGACAAGCTTGAACGAACGTAATCCTCTCTACCTACTTCAAAGGCATTATAGTGGAATTAATAATGAATTATTTGCTGCCACCATCTACTTGTTGACAGGGAGATAGTGATTTCACAACGGAAGCGGTAGAGAGGCAAGTAAAATACGAATTTTCTCCGTAAGCTGCACCGCGCCTAAATTAAAATTCACAAACACCCGAATAACGAGTCTTGCACCGGAACCAAGATATTTACGAAAAAGATTAACCCATTTCCTCCTACAACGTCATAATTGCTTAAGCTCATCTACACGCCTAAATAAGCAGTTTCAAAGTTAGCCGTAATGCAAAATTAACACTAAGACTACGTTAATTTTCTAGACCGCGGCTTTTCGATTCAGCGAAAGGTCGGAAATTCTTGCTTTAATATCATCCTAATGTAGATTTGTTGCTCTGGGTTCTGTCATCAAATATCTCCCGTCGATTCCTTTACAGATCGTTACTACCCGTGTGTTTTCTTAAACTTCGCTCTTAATTACGATTTATATCTTTTCAATCGAGTTACACAAGTCACGTCAAATCACCTTCCTTATCGCATTATTTGCTTTGAACCAATAAAGTAAATCATCACGCCTCCATGTTTACTTCTTATTCCAATTTTGATTTAAAAACCACAACGTTTATTAAAATATGCAGCCTCTTAGTCAAAACAGCACTACCCACGCAAAATTTACTCGCAAATTTATCAATCTGCAGCTATACAAAATTATGTATTCAAAAAACCACCAAGTCTTTCCAATATATTCCTATCTTCTCTTCCTGCCTTATAGCTATTATAATTTTTTGTTTTAAATCTAATCGGAATAATATAATAATGCAAAGTTAGAATATTTTACAATATCGAATTTTAAACAATGAAAGACAGAAGTACACCTCTTAATCTTAGTCAATTCTATGCAATTCGCTCGCAATTCTACAGCGGTTTTGGGTAATATCGGTACTATACTGTCTCAATATTAATGCTATATTGCTGCAATATTGATTGCAGAAACGTCGATAATCGAGTAGATACCAATATTGTTTAACTAAACAGAACGTTAACATATTAATAGAATTTTATAACAAGAGTCAACGGAGCCGAACATTTGAACGCGGCCGGTTGAACGCGGCCGTTTGAACGCAGAGCCGTTTGAACGCAGGGACGTTTGAACGCGAAGACGTTTGAACGCAGGGACGTTTGAACGCGGGGACGTTTGAACGCAGAGACGTTTGAACGCGGGGCCGTTTGGACGCGAGAACTTACATTATACATTATATTTAAATATAATAATAAATTAAAGATAAATAATATAAATGTAACTTTTTTTTTACATTGCAAAGAATAAAATTTCAGAAGCTTACAAACAAATATAACTAACTAGATTTGGAACAAACAAAAAGCTTGTCGATATATTTATTTATTATTCGTATATAGCATACAACTTAGCCAATCATTTCATAATTATGAGAAATGTTGTAATTTTTTTAGTGAGTTAATAAATTTACAAATTACTGGATTATCCATCCCCAATTCCGTTTGTAGCCGTCTATGTGCTGCCTCGGCGTTATTGTTTGTTCTGTCTACATCATTCATACCAAAGATAGACCAAAGCTGAGGTGTAAAGATTGGAAGACGTCTACCATTTCCTCGGCGGTTTGCTCTTCATATGTAATTATCTTCAAACCATCGTAAAGCGGGTTCTAATTCTATTGGCAATACGATACGTTTGATAACTACTCTACTGCTTCATCTAAATTTTGAGATCCGCGATAATAACGAATTTTTAATATGGAATTAGGTTGTATAAACAGAACAATTCTCCATTACCTCTGAGCCTTAACATCAAAATTAATATTTAAAAATTGTTAATGGGGGGGGGGGTGATAATTCGAATTACTTAGGTATGGGAGAGCCCAATAATTAGGGTTTAATTTATGGACAGGTCACACAACGGTTTAACATGGATTAATATGGAATCTTAAAACAGGTTATGTAAGAACAATTCTCCATTACCTCTCAGCCCTGCGTTTAAAATCAATACTTAAAATTTGTTATTGGGGGGGGGTATCATTCTAACTACTTTGGTAAGGTAAGTTCTCGCGTTCAAACGTCCTCGCGTTCAAACGTTCTGCATTCAAACGTCCCTGCGTTCAAACGGCTCTGTGTTCAACCGGCCGCGTTCAACCGGCCGCGTTCAAATGTCCTAGACCGAAGAGTCAAACATTTAGTTAAGCAGCTGAATGTCATTCTCTACTCTTGCATTGAGGATATAGCATTGAGTAGTTCACACGTCGATCTCTAATCTTGGGCAATATAGTTAAACCACAGTGATGAGCTTGAATTGGAGATTCCAAGCAAATTTAAGTAATTTCGGCAAGCCAATTTCTAACAACTGTTGAAAACGAGTTCACCGAGACACGGATTCATTTGTCTAGTCACTTGTTTCCAAAGCAAACTTTTAGGTGTTTTATTCGGATTTAGGCGTCGGGATAAAACACCAAAAACAGAAATTTTGGCAAGAAAGACAATCGATTTTAGTAAACCATTGTATTTCTGGTTGCAAATTACAAGAAATCAAATAAGAAAATGCAAACAGATTAGATGTTTTCATAGCTTTTTAGAATAAAGCTCTAAAACTTCTGGAGATAAGGCAAGTCTAAAGTATCAGATCAGATCAGATCAGATCACTACAAATTTATTTATTTATTTAATTAATTTACGTATCACCAGTTAATGACCAATTATTACAGATACAAGAAAACAAAGTAGTGTCCATCGCCAGAAAATTAATTTTTCGATGTTCTTAAATATTGGGTTAGGTAAGATCACCAATTATCTTTTTGAGTCTGTAGGAAATTAAAAAAAAAATTACGTGATATTTACCGAGACTCTCCCCCACGTGAGATTGGGTGAGATTCGGCTCGACCCCCTCCACCACTAATTCCCACGTTTATATAATAATAATAATTGCTCTTTATTTATCATAAGATAATAATTTGTATCAACGGAAAATAATATTTACAAAATTTCTAACTATTAATTATTCAATTAAAGTCTATTCAATTGGAAATTTCGTTCTAACAATTTCCTTCACTTTTTCTTTAAAATCCCTTTCACTATTTCAGGATAATTCTTTTTTAATGTCGTTGTACATATTTATTCCTTTATAAAATAATGAATTTTTGGAACATCGTATTGATCAGCATTCCTTGTCTTACAATGACGTCCCCTAATGATAGATAACACAGGTCTGCAAATCAAATTTTTTTTTCGAGCCCTGATCTATGTAAGTAAATTACATATCTATTTTATTATTTTCTTAACATTTATTTTAGCCTTTACATTTCTTCTGGTAAACTAAAGAGATGAAAAGTTAACATTCGTAGCAAGAAAGTTGATTTGGGAGAAGATTTGTCCCATAAAATTGTAAAAAAATCATTAAAGATGATCGAATTTTCCGTGTCTTTACTTAATTTTGTCACTTATTTTTTCTGTTTATTTTCAACAAAAAATAACAGCAATCACACAGAACATGTACATACATATGCTAGTTTTCAGTTTTTATAACCGGGGGGTCTGGGGGGTGTGGAACACCCTCCAGTATACCTGTAAGTGTGTTAAAAAGCACAAATAGGTGTACCTTCTACCGAACATATTCCAAATAGCAAACAGATTTCGACGAAATCCACTGGGAATTATTGGATCTAGGTTACAAAAGACATTTGGAAAATCTATAGCGAGCTAGATTCTCGGACCATTTTTGTTTAGGTGTACTGGAGGGTGTTCCACACCTCCCAGACCCCCCGGTTTCAGAAACTGAAAACTTTTGTATATGTTCTGTGATTGATCTTACCTACTTAATAGGAGACTATCACTTTTTGAGAATAAGTGCATTGTAGGTTTTGGCAATACGCACTGAGTAGTACCTACTTACATATAAATACAAAACATATAAATGTATTGGTTCTGAAAGAGAGAAAGGCTGCTGTGTAATCAAATTAATCACAAAGCATGCACACAAATCTTGAATTTATAAAATCTGGGAATAATTGTTAATGTATATTGTATAGGGAAACAAAGCCCCTTAGAAATCACATATTATTAGTGTGGAGACGAATAATCCCCTAACAAATAATCTTTACCGCAAATAATCCCCAAAGTGAATAATGATTATTTTTAAATTAATTTTGAAATAAATTTTTTTTAAATTTCTGGATTTGTGCCAGGATTATTTGGTGGAGATGACTTGGTATGAATTTAACCGACCATTAGGCGCCATTTACCTAATCTGCACCCGGCGCTGAAATAGCTTGATCCGGCACTGTCTGTAGGTGTTCAAAATTATGTTATTGGCCAAAGCACAGAACCTGTATATCCGGCTATTTTGATAGAGGTTGGTTCTTGCTTTTTTTGGGAAAAATTGATCTGTACTTCTGTATAAACAGTATAAACTTCAAATTTTGTGAAATTTTTAAGTTTCTTATCATAAATGCAAACATTTTGTATGCTCTTTTACGATGTTACTACTTACTATATGTGTACATTAAATGATAACTTTGTGTCAATGGTTATTACTAGATCCTGGTACGTTTCACATCTGGCCAGCGATTGTCCATTTATTTTGTAATCAAATTTTATTACCTGCTTTTTATGGGCGAGTGTCATGACTACAGATTTTTTCTGATTTACCTATAAGCCGTGATTTTTCAACTAATTTACCAGCGAATTCTGATGATTATGTTGCAGTTCCATACAATCCTTAGAACTGTTGATGATTCTGTAGATTTTGAAATCATCTGCATATAATATTATAAAACCTTGCAAGTGACCCTTGCGGTACTCCTAATGCTGGTGTCATAATATTTGATTTGTGTCCATTCATTTACAATTGCATACAATTGCCTATTACTTATTCAGATACGAAATTATGAGATTAATTAGATATACTAGATGCTTGTTCACATTGAACGCCCTTAGTGAGTTTACCACCTCTTTATGATGACCTTTATCAAACACCTTTTCCCAATCGGTGAGTATTGCACTCAATATGGGGAATAGTGTGGACTTTATGCGAGGACAGGCCCCACAAGGACGCGCACGAATGAATTAACAAAATTCCGTCCGATACTTTTCCTTCCGACTCACCTTTTTTGCTATCTTTTTGTGCCATACACGTGGAAACAGCCCTTGGCTATTCTCGGACAAAATCTCGGGACAAGACATATCGGGGTCTTGTCCCGGGATTTTGCTCTCCCACCCGGGGCTGTTACCTACGAATATTGCATCCACTTGCATGCAATTGTTGAATGCATCATGCACAAATTGTGTAAAGTTTACTAAATTCGTTACTGTGGATCTCTTCGGATGAAAACCATGTTGCATTGTCATTATTTGGTCTTTGACTTGTACATATTTACATATTGATCTATAGTTCTGAACTTCAGATTTTGAACCATTTTTGTATATTGATAGCACTTCCATCTATTCGGGTGAGATCATATAAAAGGAACTTTTGTCATAATGGGTTAAGAGCCAAAAAATGAAAAACTAGAATTTTTAGAAGCTATAGAAATCCATAAATTAAAATACTCATTCTTAAACAGTTAATCTGTTTAATAATAAATTCCTTCCTTTTCAAAAATACCTGCTCTCACCACCCTGAACACTATTTAATGAATTATCTCTTAATTTTTCCTTTTAGTTCATAGCCTGATGATGTCATAGTATGGTGAAAACGTTTGCAATAATTTATTTATACAGTGTATTTTATTTGTAATAACTTAAAAACATTTTGGCTACATTTTTTGGGTTTTATCGTATTTAACTTGGGTTCATAATTAATAGAGAGTGTCATCAATGAAGACTTAGAAAAATACGAAAACGAAATGTCATAACATATTATGTCATATAAATCTAAGTTCAGTTATGATGCTTGTGTCAACCTGTGCGATTGATACTATTCTGTTTTATACCCCAAATACACATACACACAGACGAAGGTCCATAACTAAATTTCATCAAAATTTTAGCAGGCGTGATAAGGAACACTAACTTGAATACTCGCATTTTGATTTTTGATTTTTAAGTCGATTTACAACAGTGGTTTCCAAACTTATTTATGTCACGCCTCCCTCCTACCATAAAAAATTATCAGCGCCCCCCTTAAAAAAGAGTACTTTTCCACAAAACAAAACTTTTCAATTTTTCAAAACAAGGAAAGGGAGTTTAGGGAAAGAATTGAGTTCCAACCGTGTTAAAGATAAAATAAATTTTTTTTTCAACTACACAAGTGGCCAGCGCCCCCCTTTGCAGGTCTCTACGCCACCCACTTTGAAAATCACTGATTTACAATAATTACGTTAATAGGCATGAAAAAAGTAAGAACTGAAGCTGTGTGAAATTATATACAAACTAAATATATTCTAACTTGTTGACTATAACAGGTTCGAGAGCAAATCGATTCAATGCAACAACTGATAGAAAATCGACAATTTGTTAGAAAGTGAAGATTGAAAATCTGTTGTTGTTTAACAGTTATATTTTTGTGTTATAGATTAAGTTAACAGAGTTTTATCAGAAAACCCAGTACCCCTGACTGATATTTTATATTATCAGTATTATCCTTTAGTTTATGATTAAGAAACTTCTCTCTTGTAATTATTTTTGCTTATAAACAAAATTATCCAACATATTTTTGTTTTTATTTTTTTTTATTAATTACAATCTACGCTTATTGCTCTGATTGGATAAATTGACAATTATTTCCTGTAGTAGCGAAGTGAACGCTGTACATCAATTACCTTGGGTAATAAAGCTTATTGCAGTTTTTCTACAAAACTTCTTTTTTGCAGTTCGGGACGCACAATTTGTGATATGAACTGTATTATTTAAATTTCTTAAGAAATAGAATTATTATTTTTTTTTTAAATCCAGGTAACTTTTATTAGACTAATAAAATTATACATAGAACAAAAATTATATCAGAAATATTTTTGACTATTATACTAAAAATCTTGTGATTGCTCCAATTTATATAGGTAAATCATAGCAATATAACACTTTTTGATGGGTATAATTATTACTACTTGAAGTTAATCATATTGCGCCTTGCTGGGTATAGGATTGTTTGCAAAACAATTCTTATTATCGATAAAACGAAACGTGGTTCTAGAAAGCAGAGTCTGAACATATTTCTGTTTTGGATTACGTGGCAATCAATCATTACTAAGTTGTCAAAATCTGCGAAATAAGTGTCTGGTTTTATTATATTTCCGTGATATGTGTTACTCGAGCCAGAAAATTTTATTTTAATGGAAAATAAAAAAATTAGAAAAGGAAGTTTGGGGTTGGTAGTTAAAATAATATGCTGCAAATTTGTTTTCTTTTACTTAAAAAGTTATAAAATAACACCAAAACGAATTTTTATCGTTACAATCCCTAAACAACGGCAGCAGCTTTCATTATTGATCTCTTTGGTTTTATTTTTGTTATAAACATCAGCTAAATTCTTATTCCAAAATTCTTGAAAACTGAATAATGAATGCTTACATTTGTTAAACAGAAGCATCGTGCTGACTATTTACTTAAGAAAATCAGAGGAGCGTAAAGATTTGTTTTGCTCCCTTAATTTAAAGTTGAAAACAATTTTTGACTCGTGTGGTTTTTCGAGTAGGTAAAGTATCGATAAATTGTATTATTTCTATTTTGACAAGTCAGATAGTGGAAGATAAAGGGTACAACTATAGATAACCACCTGTTCTTTTCTCACTGTTTCAAAATTTATTAAGTGCAAGAGCGTTATCGGCAATCGGACAGATGTCGCAATAATCCTTTATCAGTTCATTTCGTCCCGTTTAATGGCGTCTTTTGAGTTTGAATCGGTTGTACAATAACAATCCTAACATGGGCCAATAAAAAGAGAATAAAAAGAATTCCGGGATAATGAATATCCGTAGCGGAATAATTAGGCAAATAGGAAGTGCGGGTCTGGGGCGTAGATTCCAGTGCCGTAGATGATGAGGGGAACTGTTTAGCGTCGATACTCTCTACTCCTGTTTAGTGATTTCCCTTGGGCACTATCGATTGGAAAAAGTAACACCTCTACCTGATGATACACAACAATGTTGTCGTCTCAATGTTTCTTAATTCTAGAAGACGAAATCCCACAAGAAATACGCCGGACCGCAAAACCAAATTACTCGGAAAGTTTGAAAGAAAATGACACTTACAACAGAAGCGTCGCATCGTTTGATTTAAAATTATAAACAATTTTTATGGTCACTCAACTTGAATATGTAATGTTGGGTTAGTGTAAGGAGATGAATGTTTTGCAATTTTTAAAAGTGTGTCGCCGCGAATGATTAAATATTAATTCTAGACACGGATGCTCAATTAGAATGTTTTTGACATTGTTGTCAATACAAGCAACCAGGCGTGACCATCGACTTGACAAGAACTGATTATGAATCGAAAGAAGTTCAGTCATTTACATCATACTTCATTTACATCTATTTATGCAAACGTTGTTCATCCAGTTCCAATGAACCTTTTTCGCCCTATTAAAAATTTATGAAAGTATTTTGTTTAATTTTAATTAACGCCGAATGAATAATTTATTATTCCAAAAATATATTCGAATTTTAAATTAATTTGTTTGTCCTACTACTTATACCCATTTTTTTAATACTATCTTCAATTAACTTCCATTTGGGTTGGGAATAAAAATATCGAAATACAAGTATCTTAGAGAAAATGTTTTCAAATCCTCTTACGTATCATTATTTGATGGCAGTTCAAAAATATGAATGTATAAAAATAAAAGTTCATTTTATTGATATGCCGAGTTGATTTTAAAAGGCATTAACTTTAAATTGGAGGTTAATCAGTAAAATATAGCTGCCTTACCTTTAAATTAAAAAAAGACTTGCAAAAGTTCAGATGCACCTCGATATACACCGGAAGCAATCAGGAAATGTTACCTCGGAAACTGGAAAGCTCAAACATCGCAACGGGATAATACTAGACGTTTGCGGTTCGTAGCATTGCATCAATGAACATATTATTGTCGTAATTGCTTTGCAGTCTCAAATAACATTATTATGTAACTCATTATACCAGATTATTAAACTTACTTTTACATGTCTTCTTGTTAATAGTTCATAATTGTTATCGACATGCAAATTAGATTACCTCTACACAATTACCCAACTTTAGTTTAACGTCCACGAAACAACTCCAATATCAATTTTTTTTCTCCAAAAATATTGGAATTACATACTCTTAACCTTCATTTAATTTTCATTTCGCTCGAGTTATTCTTCGTAATATATAAATTCCTTTACTGTTGCCAATAATTAAATATATAATAAAATTAAACCCAATATAGCCATAAAGACTTGATAGGAAGTGGGCAAAGAAGTATAGGTGTAGATTTGTTTACTTTCCTGTAGTCTAAGGATCGGTTTAATTAATATCATAATGTCAAAAATTGCGTAGGTTTTCTTCTATTTCTTGAGGTTGTAATTCTAACTATAGAAACTATTGATAAGTTTATCTCTAAAAATACTTGAAAGTCCACAGTTTAACCAAGTGGTGTTTCTATTTGTTTAAAACAAAGCTCAAGAACTCATTAGTAAAACTTACACTCACAGAAAATTCAATACACATCGATTTTCGGAATAATCTCCACATGGATAAACAGCTGCTTCAACGGAACACCAAACGACTGCAACTCCAGAGTCGAAATACCATACAACCACATAGTATAATATTCAGATCATACAGAATACAGACAACCGAACAAATCTACAGATTCTTAACACGAAAATGAAAAATGAAAGATTGAAAAATCAATTGTTAAAATTTCGTGGAATAATACCTGAAAACTACTTTAAACCAAGTCACAAATAATTGACAATACTTTTGATAGATAGCCGTTTGTTTGGATTCGACCTCTAATATTGGCAATCGATGTACTAAGCGAACGGAAAGATTTGTAGGGCAAATTTGTAACAAAAAATTCCTTCACCCCTTCGGTGACCAACCGAATTCCCAATCTCCGACCCTTCAAACGAATTGTGCCCCTCAGTGCAGCACATAAATCCACCCGAGGTGAAACTTTGGTTCAATGAAAACCAAATTCCTAATCCTAACACTGATAGCACCAACGATAAGCCAGGCCTGAAAACAAACAATTTCTCTTCCCCTCATGGGGGCCTCCAGAATTTTCCTCTACACGCTGAGAAAACGATCAACCTGCTTTTATTTACTGTAGATGCCCTGTAGATGTAACTCTAGCTGTAGATGCTAGTGTGCGGAAAGCGAGGGTCATAAGTTCCGAAGAAAGGTAACAATCAAATGAAACAATAATCTCTGCAAGAAGTGTGCTGCCAACGGCAGTTGCAACCAAAAATACAAAAAGTCGTAGCTGCTTGCCTCAACTATTACGTAATTTTACGCGTACGTAAATTTAATTATTAAAATTAAATATTTAACTTGTTAATAAATTTAAAGTTCGAAAAATTTGCGAGCGAAGATAAAAGCTATCGGTCGATAAGCTCGCATGAGGTTGGTTCCATATAAAAAAAATTTACCATTGCAAATTATTTAAAATAATATACAGCAATTTGGAAGCAAATACGAGATTCCCAGTCAGCACAAAACAACAGATCAAACGAGTAAAAAGAATATCGTCGAAATTAGGTGTCTCCACAAAGTTCATTACATAAAGTAAAAACTTACTCCAAAATTCGACGAGCACGCCAAAAACACTTTCACACTTACAAAAGTTCACACCAAAGTCCCCAAAATTGTGCTCTTCCGTTTACAAAACGCAAACTCCCATCCCCCCAATCAGAGTCTAGGCAGGGGCGTACTCAGCAACAAAACAAATTGCAAAAATTTGTTACAAAGCTAACAAATACATATGGCCAACAACACAACAACATCGAGTCGGACAGGCAAAAGAAAACTACATTTCTTTCTCATATAAGCATGTAACGAAACAATCGAGGTAACATCAAAAGAGAAATTATTGAAAAAACTGATATAGAGATGTGCGGTATGTCTAACACCCATTGTATACTACTTGGTGTACACTTTGAATCAGATATGCATTGCGAATACTTCTCTAAGGTGAAAAACTTCGGCATAAACAGTCTTAGAAAAATAGATCATTATCATCTTCAGCCCTTCAGCACACTCCTGGACCATCAGCCTCTTGCACTTTTAAAAAAGATTTCAGCATTAAGATTCCACGGTTGCCAAACCGGATTGGAAAATGCTTATAATCCCGTGTTCGTTCGTTCGATCGTGCAAGGGGGTAAATATTGCAAAATAATTTTGTACAAAGGACTCCGAGTTTGGAATTCCAATGATTTCCAATAAGGAGGAGGTAACGATGGAACTGCTCCCCCATGACCCAAGAAAACCAACAAATTCTACTAAATTTTGTTAAAATTTGAAAAATATACCTAAATTCTTATCGAAAAATACGTATTTATCTAGATTTTCTAAATTTTCTTGAGATTTTTATTTCCTAAGATTTCTTATAATTTTCGAAATTTCTTATTTCTTAGGATTTTCTTGGATTTCCTGGCATTTTTTAACATTATTCCGATTTTCTTTAGATTTTTATTCACTTGTACACCAGATTTCACCTCGAAGTGGGAAACCAACTGGAAATTGTCCTATACAATGCTAAAAGAAAAATTTATGGCAATCTTTTTCAATTTTCTGAGATTTCCTTGCCTTAAAATTTTTCGAGATATCTTAAGACTACTTTTTTTCGGATTTTCCATTTTCCAAAATTTCTTAGATTTTCTGAAATTTCTTTGGATTTCTTAAGATATCCTAGAATTTTCAACGTTTTCTTAGGTTTTCCTCTTCCTCAAGATTTTTTTGAATCTTGAGATTTTCTAAGATTCTAAAACTCTTTGTTATTCTTTTTGGAGATTTTCTATCGATTTTTTCGTAGTTAATTTCTTGGTGGAAACCGAGAAGGAATCGCAGGGAAAATCGTGATACACAAAACTGAAGGAAAATCTTATGAAATTAGGAAATCTCAAGAATACTTTAGCTTTTTGAATTTTCTGAGATTTCCTAAGACTTTCAAAATTTTTTAAAATATCGAATTTTTTAAGTTTGTCCGGCAAGAGCAGTTGGAAGGGTGAGAGTAACGAGGAATCTACGAATTTCTCAAAAACTCATCAAAAACCCCTCTCGCCACCCTCATTTACATCCTCCATTAACTTCGCCTGGATCCGTCCTTGATTTCCAAGGGAATTTCAAACAAGTTAGTGTACCCAACATTTTGGTTGGATCATTGGAGTTACATAAAGTAACATAATTACCATAGCAAATGTATTATGACATTTTATAGTTGGAAAGCTTTCGAAAAACAGCCTTAACTTCTAGTTAATTAATAAAACGTAATGTTAAATTGAAATAATTAATAATAATTGAATTAATTCATTCAAATTAATTCAAATCCGCCTGCAGTTGGATTAATTTTAAAAATACTCATATGCAGTGTATTCTAATTTATAATTCAGAATTAGCTTTTTCGGTTCTAGTTTTCATTATGCTATTAATAATAATATTATTGTTCAAAAATTTTTGAGAAAATTACATAACTCCGCTGTAAACATCAATGAAATACTTTACAAAGTTTTGAAATTTTTAAGAAATTCAGAGAAATCTAAGAAAATATAGGTTATTTGACGTCAAGCGCGGGACAGAATTAACTAAAAATTAACTTCGATGTTTCTGATTTTTCTATAAATAATTTTTTTGTATAAGTAAATCTCTTATCCTAGCTGGAGATAATTGAATCATCAACATAAACAACTCAACAGAAAATCTGTAAAAATAATTTCGACAATTTTAATATTCATATTGTCAGAAAAATGTCCTGCTTGACGTAGAATAGTCTACTTGAGTAAATTCGGAAAATTTAAAGTAATTTGAAAAACTTGTTCCATAACAATAAAAACTTAAATACTTTAAGTAAATTTCAAAATATGAAACAAATGCATTCACATAACATAATCCAAATCAAAACGGATTTTGTTATCAACGGTTAGATTACTTTGAAGCAGCGATTGCAACAAAAATTAAATTTAAGAAATTTTAATAATTGGCAATAGATAAATTTTCATTGCAAAAATTAATCTATCAGATTCAGATTTTCATTCCCATCAAAATATATTATAGGAGAACTCTGCTTCTCGTTTTCCTTCCTCCGAAAACCCATAGTCGTTCCTCTTTAAAGTCTCTCATACACATACTTATGTATAATATGTTACGGTCAATGACGTAAATTGAGCGTTGACGTCATTAGCCGGTCAATGACATCAATGCCCATTTATGTCATTGACCGGCCATTGACGTCAACGACCGTTAACGGTGGGCAATGATGTAAATATTTTCATATTCTTGTAATATTTACGTCTTTAGCCGGAAAAATTCTATTTCCTGTTAACGTTTTTCTTATTTCCTCTTCTTTGCCTTTTTCGCCATCACTTTTAAGTATTTAAAACAATTTCCTTCTTCAAATTAATGTTTACTTTAATTTTGGAAATCCTATTTTGATTTTCGACCATTCATTTTTGAACCCACTTCATTTAGCATTTTTTTGAATATCTTTATTTTTTTCTTCTTAACCTAAAATCATAATCTACTTTACGGCTACCCTCTATAGGAAGTAATACCAAATATCTAATCAGTACTTTAACAACAGGACAATATTCAGGTGATAAAATAATTGAAAATCACTCAATCGTAAAATAACATAAACAAAATACCTAAAATCTCATCTGCAAACGCAATATTTTTCGAAATATCCAGTTTAGACTGCCTTCTTCATCAAAAATAAAATCTTGTCGAGAATGACCGCTTGAAAATAATTTATTTTTCTGCATATAGTATTTTGCTAGCCAACAGTAGGTCAAAGTTAAAGAATACAAAAATTAACTAAATAAAATAGCATTTTATTAACAATTTGCCTAAGAGTAGAAGCACTAATCTTGGCTATCGAAGCACAGTAATAAAAAAAACATTAGAAATTGTTTTGGTTTGCTTGTAGAGATTGGCAAAAGTTGGTAAGTCCACCGAACATGTGGGAAAACCATTAATTGTCACAAATCACATATTCTTGGAAATCAATAGAATTGCTTTAAACAAGAAGCAAAACATCTAAAAAAAAATTTTGGAAAATTCAAAATTATTCGCTCATGAAAAGAATTTAAATTTCTCAGAATTCAAGTTTCGACGCCCAAAGTTTTGCAATTTTTGGTCTTGCAAAATTGCGCTAAAAGCAAAGACAAGAAGATCAAAAATGAAAATGAAAGTTTTGGAAAGTCCGAACTAGCAGGCAATTTTTGCCCATGGTTTACTTCTCGGTTTATTTAATAAAATTACTGTATGTGTTTTAAAAAAGCAATTACAAAAATAGAAACTTTAAGAAATCTATTTTGATTTGCTAGAATTTAAAATAGTTGGTCTAAAGTTTTATTAGAAAGAAAAGTAAAACTTGATTGGAGGAAGGAAAAGTAAAAGAGAGGAAGCAAACAAGTGAAACGTTAACCTTGTTTGTTAGCTTTTCTTTGTTAGAAAAATCCTTGTACATATATTGACCGTCCGATCATTGGATGATCTTCTGATCTCTGAACTCATCTCTCGGGGAGTCATCCTGGCTGCCATTTTTTACCTCCTTCGTTTGCTCTAGATGTTCTCTATTGATATATTATTTATCTTAAAGAATAAACATCGTTTTTCGACTGATCTAACCTAAACATACAATTTTTTCTTATTTAATTTTTTGTTGCGTATGAGGGGCAACCAACCCTTCGGTGTACACCTCCCAGGAATTATGCAGATTTGCAAAGAATTTATGAAGATTTACAAAAATTCAGAAGGAGTTAAAGGATTTTTGTAGGATTTACAAGGATTTCAATTGATTTACATACATTTAAGATTCTATATTATATTCTATTATTATCATCATTGATACTTCTTTATTTGATGTTGTAGCTTTTGCGGGGGGGGGGAGGGCATAATAGATCTAAATCGTCGTAAGTTTATTTACTTCTGATCACTTCCGGATTTCTAAAGATCCATAATTGGAAAAGTTGAGTTTATTAACTTCTTTGTAACTTAAGTTTTTCGTCAGCTATTTAATTAATTTTAATTATTTATAAATATTGTAATATTAGCAATATTTTTGTTTTAATGTAGAAATACAAAAAAAAGTTTCTTTAAAATGTTAACGCTTGTCCTAATGAAAACTAATTGTTATGTGAACCTAACGTTTTTACTTTTGTACTGACTTTGTACGTAGGCGCTTCTGACAAATTAAAACCTTTAATGAATACCTTTAAAGTGAAAGATTGTGTTTTCTTCTTGTTATTTGTGGTGTTTATGATTGATAATATTTTATATAAATTTTTTTAATGTTTGACGTACTTTGTGAAAGCTAGTTACAAAATTTGAACATCGGGGGTTGGAAAAGGTGGGATAACGCCGGCGCCGTGTATGCATCTGGGGTGTGGCGGGCGCCGGCTCACTCTCGGTTCTCAGTTGTTTGTGAAACACCCCCCGAGTAGAAACATTTCACGCTGATGGTTCGACGCTAGTCGTCGTCGTCGACCACACTGCACCGCAATCCACAAGAAAAACGGTGCTACCGCATCGTCATGTTAAAACTTGACTAGGAAAAGTTGGGTGAGTAATTTCCAAATTTTTTTTTTTATTTAGATTGAAATGTTTTTTAATTAACTTTGATGGGTGCTCAACACGAAGGTGTAAAAATTTTATTTAATTAAATAAGAAATCGATTTATTTATATGAATTTTGAAGTGGTATCAGTTGATAACGGACCTAAAAAATTGTAGCTTTAACACTTACAAATTGATATTAGCAGATGTTTCGATTGTAAATAAGTGGGTTTACTTTAGGGTGCTATTGATAACAATTTATTGATAACTGTTGCATGTGCGATAACTTTTTATTACAGAAAAATTAATTAAGTTGACAAATCGTTTAACAAAATTATTATGTATCGTTAATAGGGGTAATATGTGTCGATGCATTATTAATCACCCACATTTTAAACACCGGCATTTGAACCCTGCACCAATTTGCCTCATCAATAATTTATTACCTTGATTGCCCAAGTCAAATTCTAAAACTGGGTTTCGAATTAAAAAAGCTTCAAAAATCAGCGCGCGATTTGTTTTTTGAAATATTAAATTATATTAGGTAGATGAAATTTTCTATCTCGAACGATGGATGAATTTGTTTGAAATCGGATTTTAGAAGTGCCAAGGAAATGAGTTTTATGTCTCAGAGTGCACTTATGGTTACCCGATTGCATCGGCTACAGGAAACAAAGTTCGGTATTTGCTTCCGTTTAAATAAGAACTTATTGATAGGATTCTCTGCAACAGGATCATAGAAAAACGTTCGTTCTCACGAAGAACACGTTTTGAAAATAATTGCATTTTAGGAAAAAAAGCGCTTAAATCCTGATTTAAGCGTTAGCGCGATGGACGATCCGATTCTGAAATTGACACTTGATAAAATACAATCGGGAAAGTGTATAAGCAAACACGGGCAGTTTAAACCCATTTAGTATATTAAAGGGGAACCACCTCACATAACCCCCGACATTTTGTACCACCATTATTATCATCACGTGAATGTTTTAACAAACTTTTCAATTATGAAAACTAATCCCACGGCTTCATTCCTTAAATTTAATATGGCACGCAGTTCGCCGCTTGCTATTTCCCTTATAAAAAGCAATAATGGCACTTGAAAGAATGTAAAATGAATTCTGCTTAAATTCTAAATGCACTCTCTGAATTTATAAAACTGAACTTCCTGACTTCCTGCTTCACAACTTAATGTGATAAAATGCAGCCCAATAAAATTTTAATGTGGTGACGACGTTGGGGAAAAACAGTTTGCCAGATAATGGAAGACCAAATCCCCCAAATAATTTCTGGATGTTAATTGAGTTTTGGGAAATAAAAAAAATGAAGCTGCACAAAGTTGCATTTTTCTATTGTGAATGTAGCCGAGTGGATTTCTATGTTTCTCTTCCTTCTTGTTTTGAGGATCGATTTGATACCATAAAATAAAGTAAACATTCGCTAACGGCGCTGCGTGTGTGCAGCAGGGGGCGCCAAATGTTAATTCGGTAAAAGCTTTTCTATGGCATCTAAACGGGATCTAGAAAATAACGTTCGCCTTTGAAAACGATACAGTTTACCCGTAACGGAGCTCACCTAAATGGTCTAAATAGAAGAGAAAAACTTTTAACACAAACAAGATATTGGCATCTACAGCGAATCGTTTATTTAATTTTCGGATAAACGGTTAACCCAAAATTAGATACTTGAAAACTACCTATATTGTCTTTCCTATATATCGCCTGCCCCCAAGATGATACACAAATACATACTTAACTCGAGATCAAATATTATTCCAAGATCCTACTTTTCGTTTACATCGTGACTATTCAGTTGGATCAATTCAATTTGATTTTATTTGATACAGACACAAATTTGGTTGAATTCGTATTTTTCTATTCAGTATCGGAAATCTAATTTACCTACAACATGACAAAGATGCGAAATAATAAAATTGACGATACTTTTTTCTTACTCAAAGATTGTTGTTTATGGGATCTCCCGAATTTTATTTAAAAATTTTCTGATAAGTGAACTCGCATTATCTAAAAATAAAATGAACAGATAAGATGTTGTTTTGTACGTTTTCGCTGTATTTACTTTGGCTTTCCCATTTCTTTGCGTTGCCGTTGTGGGTGTAAAATGCTATGGTAACGGACAAGATTCTTTATGAAAAATTGCTAAAGGCGGTTGTGTGGTCCGGGTAATAGGGATTATGCTCTAATGCTACATGAAGCACCGTTGCAGTTGAAAGATTTAAATGCTGGCTTTTCAAGGATTTTATTTTTATTTAAACAAGTCTTTTCAACGCAAATGTTTTTCATTCCGATCATTTTAAATTTATGAAATAATTGCCGTATTATTCAGTTTTTTTTTTAATTAACTTTTAAGATTTTTGCCTTTTAATATTCGATAAATCTGATAGCTTTGAATTCATTCATTTATTTTACCAAATCCTACGGACCCCCAATTTGGAATATTTCTATATAAATTAAAGATATAATTGGTGCTTTCATTCTTCTTTTCTTCAAGTCTCATTGAACTGAGATTAGAATACTCAATTTATTCCAAAATTATATGGAAAATCGGTAAAGGTATAAAAATCAAAATAATAATTTTAAACCGCTCGAGGTGGAGAACTGCAAGAGGTTTCCCAAACACAATACAATTTTAATTTTTGCTAATTTTGACTAGTAAATTGACAAAAAAAGAAGATAAATTTTGACCTAGATTTGTGTTAATAAAATACAAAAATTGTTTTGGAAATTTAGTATTCAGTTCGCTTCTCATAATATCAATTATCAAATATATTAATGTTTTTTGCTTTGGTTTGTTTTTTAATTTTCAAAAGGTATATTTTGCAAAATAAGAACAATTAAAAGATATTTTTTTAGAACATATCCAATTCAATTTTATTCTGATGTAAAAATACATATTTTTATATTATCTAATTCAATTTCCACCGTCGTTTGCTTTTACTTTTGTTTGTAACTAAATTTATACCTAGCCAACAAAGTTTGTTCCAAAAAAATCTTAATTGGTTTTGCTCTGATTTATAAAATTTTTTATGCTGCCATTAGAACAAAATAAATTACTGCATTAAAATCAAACAAAATAGACGGCTTCACTATGAAAATTCACTAATATTACAAGTTACAAGTAAATTTAGTGCGTATTTTTGGCATTTATTAATGAAATAATAACCTATTCTAAAAACATAGCCGAATATAATCCTCTCATGTTATTCATTTGTAGCTAATAATAATCAATTTGTGTTTTCCAACTAATGGTATTAGTACAATTATTGTAAAACAGTCCCTGGCGTTAAAAAAATATATCAGTGACATGATTACTGGCAGACAAAAAATGAACACATCAAAGTGTTTAAGGATTTCTCTAAAAATCAACATTTATTTATTTTATTGAATATTTCATTGGATGGTTATTTCTAATATAATTTGTAGATATCAATGCTTTAAATTTTGAATTGGCCGTTTCGAAAAATAGTAGGTAAGTTTTGTGAAACTGATTTTTTTCGGTTTAGACTTTGGTTAAATTCTACATTACAAAATCTACATTAGAAAATTGTTAGTTAGGAATAAAAATAAAAATTATAAAATTTTTGCAAAATTTTTAAATTTAATTTTTTAATAAAATTCATTAATAAATTGTTGCCAAAACTTAAATTATACCTAATTGTCGCCCATATAAATCTAAAACAATTTTAAGTTTGCAAAATTATTAAAATTGCAATTTAAATTAATTAACTTCTCCAAAATACTAATTTTCACTAGAATTCTTCTAAAACTTGATTCGCAATTTTTATTCATATAATAAAACTAACTTACAAAATAATCTTTCCATTTTAATTTTAAAAAATTATAAGAATACGTAGAAAATCAATAATTCAATAAAATTATTTTAAAAAAGAATTATTTTCATTTAAATTATTGAAAATTACGGCATTTTTTCTTCGAATCGACCACCATTTCGGCACAAAAACATGATTTTCAAACATGAACAAAATACAAAATTAAAGCTTGCACAGAGTAATATCCCTATTCACTAACTTTTCTTTTCGATCAATCGAATCGTTCAGTTCTCGATCGATCGAGTAGTGCCAAAATCGGCATTCAGTATGCCTTGATATCGAGACGACAGCTTTCAATCGATCGCTTGCCGGTCGATTGAATCGAGTATTTGCTCGTGAGCATTGAAGCTCACGAAAAGGTTTCCCGATCGATGGTAAATCCATTGCACCTGCGAATTATGGTAATTTTTTTTTAATTTACTAAGTTACCCTTACATTAATTTTTCATTTTATGATTTTTTTTCGATATTTACAATCAATTAATTACATTTTTAATTTAATTATTATTTGTTTATAAGCATAATGGATTTAATATTGTTTCTGAATGCTTCGTTATTTCGAAAAAAATCGAGGTAATGCCCTTGTTGTGCGATACTCACTCTCGTAGCACGTTTATCTTCTAATAAATTGTTTAACTTAAATTTTCTCTTTTTTTGTTTTTTTTTACAATTTTCAAATATTTCGCGTAGCGTAAATCCTGATCTATAAAATCCCAGTACGCTACTGCTGCTCCTGCTATAGCGTGTCATTTTTTGGTGGAAGAAAAACACTCTTGATTTCCCTCAATCTTGCTTAACCATTCAAACTTCCCGATTTTTCCTGTCGAAATTTGAAAAGTTATAAATTTTCTTTCTTCTCCAAGTATTCTATAAGAGTGGACATTCTGCGATATGTACTAGAGGGTGTTCCACACCTCCCAGACCCCCGGTTTACAATTTTGGCTTTATATTTTTATATTATTTTTATAATTAACTTTCAAAGCAACAGAAAGCTACTGCTAAACTTCATGAGTAGTAAGGTACTAATTAAATAAATATGCTTTGCAAGTTTTAATTTTTACTCAAAAATTCAAATTTTCCGGTTAGTCCTAATCTTAGTTAGTTTAATATATGTATTTTTCGGTTGGTAAAATTGTAAACCGGGGGGTCTGGGGGGTGTGGAACACCCTCCAGTACATATCGCAGGATTTCCACTCTTTAGAATACTTGGAGAAGAGAGGGAATTTATAATTTTTCAAATTTCGCCAGGAAAAATCGGGAAATTTGAATTTTTAATTAAAAGTGAGTGAAATGAAGAGTGTTTTTTCTTCCACCAAAAAATGGCACGCTGTAGCAGGAGCAGCAGCAGCGTGCTAGGATTTTATACATCAGGATTTACGCTACGCGAAATATTTAAAAACTGCAATAAAAAAAAATAAAATTACCGTCTAACTGTCGGTCCACGGACGGGCTTTCCAGCTACACTGAAAAAAATGGTTTATCGTATTGATGAAAAATTCATAGTATTTATAAACAAAATCAATGTATTTATGAATTTCTTCATCAATATGATGAATTTTGTTCATTGGTGTAAAAATTCTGAATTTTTCATCAATATGATAAACCATTTAAATCTAACTTTATATTGACTATCAAATGTCAACTTAGTAAATTATCGATAAAAATAAGATCACTGCAACTTATTCTAGCAGTTTTCCTATGTAGGCCACCAGATGTCAGTAAAAAGTTATCGATAAACTTAGCTCATTGCTTACTGTATTCAATATCGTTACAGAATAGTAATTTGGGTCGTCGAATACTGTCATCGTTAACATTAACGAATGGGGGTGTAAGCTTAAGAATAAGTAAAGTAACACTCACAATAGTTGTGCAGAAGAAGTAAGTAATTGTGTAATTTATCTGCACAATTTTGTGGATTAGTACTATATTTCTCTCTGTGTACTCTATACTAAAATACAAAGCATCAATCATCCCAAAATCTTAAAATTTCGAAATAAAAAACATTAATCTCGATAATTTCTAGATTTTTATAAAACAAAACTAATCAAGTTAATTCAATAAAATCAAAATTTTAATCATGTTAATCACAATCAATCTATCAATCTTAGTTCTTATAGTGGTGTCGAAATTCACGTTTCCATCGTATTCTGCTATACTGAAATATCTTCTTTATCCTCAGCAATGAATTCCATTTAATTAAAATTTTAGTCTGAAAAAAAATTCTAGTATTGTACTTTCACTCTTTCAATATTTGATTGCATAAAGTCAGATTTTTTATTTATTGAAAAATTTCCAAATGAATCCTAATTTCCTGGAGAAAGGAATTCTCAATTTTTGAAATTTACGACTTTCCAAATTTTCCACATTTTTCGAAATTCAATATATTTTGATATTTTTCAATCAACATTTTTTTCAAAATTTGGATTAAAAATTTAACATTTGTAAGATCAAAATTGTTGATCAGTACGAAATCCACAAAAAAAAGTTTTCTATACTTTAATTGAAAATAATTCAATATTGGATTTTGGTTGGAATAATTAAATTAAAGATTATTAGAATTATTAGAAGATTTTTATAATTATTATTATACCTGGAATTATTATTAAATATCACAACAATACTATATATTATATTTACTTTGGCTTTTGTTTTTGAAAGTTGAGCAAACCTACAAACCGAAGTACTCACAGCTACTGATTGAATATTTATCAGTAAATATCATTAATAAATATATCAAATAATAAATATAAATTAACAGTTGGATATTTACCGGATAAAATTTAATACAAACAAGTGAGCATTCTAATTATTTAAACCTGATTTGGTTTGAACTAATTTAAATAATACTTCTTTAATAGAAACTTGTTGCGGTCATCCAAGTTCCACCTTATTTTTATATTGCCACTTGTTAGTTCTTCATCCAGTCAAAATCATAAGCTTTTTTTATGTTTCAATTTCTTTGACTATATGAATAGCGTGGCGTCATTTAGATAATATCAAATATATGTCGATCGAATACAATCAATTATTAAAAATAAATACAAACATAAAATTAATTGGATGCTATTAAGCACATATTTAATTGATTTTAACTTCGTTAAAAATAATTAGTAATTATAAAGTGTTGAGCGTGAAATTTAATCAATAGCAAGTTGCCGAAAAGTTGAAAATGTGAAATGCCCATTGAAATTTGTACTGTAGGTTTACACCTGCAATTGTGATTTGGGGTGTAAAGTCACCATTATTGGAAAGAGCTTTCAAACTTACAGCCAATATATAAGCAATTTGTGACACGTATTATTTTTTACCATACAAAAAAGCTCTATATTCATTTACATTTTCAGAACTCAAAGAACACGATTTTTGACATTTCAGGTTTTGTTATTTAGTCATCAAAGTTCAATGAATTTCAATCGAGCTGTGTTGCTCAACGGGACAAATTTATTTTAAAACAAACGTATTTCGCTTGGTTTCATCCCCCGTATCAAAAATTTGACCAAATTTAAATAAGCAAAATTGAAATAAAATTACGGTTTTTTTAAGCATCCACTTTCTCCATTTCTCTTTAGTTTGAATGCGCACACTTAAAAAATTAATTTAATTTTAAAACCAGTTCTTTTTCTATGGCCCTAAAATGTAAGCTATCAACAAGAAGATTAATTTTTTGAAAGCCTATTTAAGGAACAAAAATAATAGGGAATCTTAAAACAACAAGCTTTTATGAACTTAACTACAATTAAATTTCAATGTTTTAAGCTCCCCTTTCGCACCCGCTTAAATAATAATGCAATTCATTATTCATATAAAGCAGATGCTTTATAACTTGAGTTCTACTATTAACATACACAAAGCTAATAAAATTTAAAAACGGAACATTACATAGAAAAATAAAATTTTCCAAATCAATTTACATAAAACTCAAAAGTTCCGAGCTTTCTAATTTAAATTAATTATTTTTTATTATGCAATTTTGCGTTGCTTTCCTGCTGCCAGTAAAATACCAAATGAAGCTTTTTCATATTTACACTAAAATGAAAAGTAAAGAAAAATAATGCAATATTTTGAATGCATAATACAAAATTATGTAAAGAAAGAAACTGTTGACCTCTACGATGAGTTTGTATTTTCAAAATATTGAAATTCAAATTTTTTATTTATGCTTTGAGTTAGCGTGAATTATAAAAATAGATTTTTAAATTTCAAAAAATATTAATCGTTTCGAGTGATATAAGATATATAACAAATACAATAATAAACGAAATAAACGAGCACCGGAGGATCAGTTTTATTTATATGACCAATATTGAATCTTGACTAACACGGATCGAGAAGAAAATAATAAAACAAACGCGCTAACGTTATGACCCAGTCTGTTTTCTTTTATTTGCATTTTCCGATGCAGTTTATCTTTCTTCCATAAATAGTTTGGTTCATAAAATTGATAATTTTAATAGAAAATCCTATAACCGCTTCGAATCGATCAAAAATTACAGTTTAGTCGTAAAAATGAAGCGACGAAATCAAATAAGAAAAACAACTCTTTCGTTGCATAAATAAATAAAACACGAAATTACTGAAATATAAGGAGCTGGCTTTTGCGGAACAAAATTTTACATTAAAATTAAGAAATAATTAGATTTTGACTTGAAACTGTGCACCAAAATAGCGCATATTGCTATATCGATTTTAAGTTTTAAATTTTCTGCTACGAATAGTTCTTTCACTGATGTTGACTTTCTCAATAATTATTCAGTGAAGTAACCTTTAGTCGAGGGATCGAAATAAAAATAATGATGTGATGTATAGTAGATTATACCTACCCAGTTAAAAATTGTAAGTTTAGATCTGTTTGAAATATTGATATTTATAAATGTATTTTTAATGTTATTTATAAACTCGATAAACAATACAAGCTAATTTAAATTCTCCCAAAATTGAATTGAACAGAATTATAATTTTGGGGAGTATTTGTTGCATTTGAAGCAGGAAGCAAAATTATAGGATGTTTCATGTACGCTATTACTTCAGCAATTACGTAATTTGCTTGCATGACCATGTGAATTTAGTTCCTAAATAAACAAAAACATTAAGCTCATATCAAATTTAATTAGATACAAATTTACCTGGCCTGCACCAATATCGTGAGTTGTTATTTGTGTACCCTACTATTGCTATTTTGGACATAAATTATTATAGTTTCATCTCACAATGTTTGTTAAATAGAAATTACATCAATATACGGTCTGAAATAGTATAATATTCTCATTCACAGAAGTTCCGTTTGGTTTTAAAGTAGCATCAAATGTTTGTTAATTTACGCAGGTAACTCAACTTTTGATTACTAAACTCGACATACTATGACTCAGTAAAGGCTGCTGTACTTCTTGAATTATCATAAGTATAAATATTGTTTTAAAGTAAAAGAAAAGAATTCAATTTTTTAATTCAAAATTCTCCAGAATTGATATTTGATTGATAATGCGACCATATGGCATCTGACGTTACAAAAGTACTACTGGATTGTGCCATGTTATGCTTTGATGTCCATTCTGTACTAAAAGAAAATTTTGTCGCAAAATGTAAAATCAACAGAAATATTTGCTATTAAAATCACAACAAAATATTAAAAAATAACTATTTTTTTGTCACCACGTTTTGCAAAAAAACTTACAACTAAGATTTTTAATGAGAGAATACAGATCAGTTATATGAATCAGTAAATTTCATTAGAGAAAGCACAGGTTTATTTTAGAACTAGATTACCAACACGGTGCGGCCTATAGGCCGCACTATCTGGTAATTGTTCCCACCTAATTAATTTCTACCAGCATTCTCATTTTATCTTGTTAAATGTCGATTATAAAGTCATGTGGAGTTGTCGTCAGTAAAATGGCAAAATAAAGTAGTAACTGACATTTTTCAAAAATTATGATTATGAAAATTTTGAAAAGCAAGTTCTTTATTTCATCATTTCATCATCACAGTCAATAAATTATATCAAATATCAAAAAAAATAATATAATCAATAACAAAATATAGGTGCAATGTAAACCAAAGAGTAAATATCTCAAAATAATTTTGTACGCAGAATTCGGAATTCCAATAATTTCCATGATTCTCAAAAAATTCCAATGGTTTCCAACAACGGGGAGGTAAAACTTACTAAATTTTGTTAATATTTAAAAAATATATACAAATTCTTATCAAAAAAATATATATTTACCCTCCCCAGCCTCATTTACCTCACCCATGAATTTCTCCTGAATCTGCCCTTGTGTATAACTAAAGGGAAATTTGAAAATACAAGGAAATTATAAGCTTTTTCTGAGATTTTTTTGGCTCTTCTAAAATTTTCTAGATTTATTAAAATATCCTAAAATTTTCTTCGATTTTCCATTTCACAAGATTTTCTTTTATCCTGAAACTTTCTAGATTTTTCTTAGATTTCTTTGGATTTTTCGGTATTCCTAAAAATTTCTACATTTGCTTGCATTTTCTTAGATTTCTTAACATTTTTCCGGTTTTCTGTAGATTTATTTTCACTTGTACCCCTAATTTTCTCCTCAATTTTAACTAAGTGGAAAACCAACTGGAAATCATCATATTATACAAATCGAAAAGAAAATTTGAAAAAAATATTATATTTCCTTTCATATTCCTCTTCCTCAAAATTTTCTTGAATTTTTTAAAATTTCCTAGGATTCATTACATTTTTTCTGATTTTCTATTTACTAAAATGTCCTAGAAATTCTTGAAAAATTCATGAATTTTTTGAAATTTTTTAAGATTTTAAAACTTTTTCAAGATTTTCTAGAATATCCTTGAATATCGTCAGATTTCTCTTCACTGGTACATCAGGATTTTTTGATGATTTCTCCGTAGTTTGTTGTTGGAAAACCGAGGGGAAATCGTTAAATAATACAAAACTGAATAATCGAAATAAGTTCTGAGATTTCCTTAGCTTTCGTAAGATTTTCTCGAAGTTTGGAAGGGGGCTCTCTAACCCCGTCCTCATGATTCATCAAAAACCAACAAAATCTACAACAAATTTTTTAATTTCAAAAATATCTTATATAATATTCTTATCAAAATATATTAATTTACCTCCTTCTCACTAGCCTCGTTTTCCCTCTCCATAAACATTGTCTGGTTCCACCTTATGATTTCCAAACTAGTTCCAATCTAAAGAATTTCTATGATTTCCAAGGAATTCCAGAGATTTCCAAGGAAATTCCAAATAAGTGTACACGAAATTTTCGAGATATTTACCCCTTGATGCAAACTATCGGTCTGAAACCGGGAGGTATGGGAGGTATAAAATTCGCTCCAAAACCTTAAAATTTATTATATCACATATAACATATTTGTTTAGAAGGGTAATAGTTATCTTGTGACGTAGAAAATGATTTTTTTAAATTTTTTTGTAGAAATGACAGCTGCTTGAAAAAAGAACTCAATTTTGCTTCGAAACTTTGCGTTTAAAAAATGTATAATTTTTGAACATGAGGCTCAATCAAAAAAACCAACGTCACAAGTTAGATAATATTATTAAAAATAACTGTTGTAAATTTCAACCAAATCAGTTGAGTAGATCAGGAGATATCGTGTATACCGGCACAGTTTAGAAAAAGCAGTTTCGAGAAAATCGCTAAAGCAAAAAAAGTACGAAGTCGGCAACTTAAAATCGAATATTTACTTTTAATCTGCGATTCATGAAAAAAGTATAAACGATTTAATTAACAAAAAAAAAAAGAATCAATGTTTTCAAAATTTCAAGGTGGCGTAACCCCTTAATTCTATTAATGGCATTAGTCCGCCCACTAGACAAGAGAAAGAAAAATTGTTAATTAATTATTATAGATATTATAGAAATATAGAACTATTGTGTACCCGACAATGCATTCGGTATTTTTCGAAGACAAAAATGTGTTTTTATTTTTGCTGGGGGGGGGGGGGGGGAGGGGTTAAATTAATATATTCTGATAATAATTGAGGTATATTTTTCATTTTTGCATTTTATTGGTTTTTGATTTTGGTATACGCCCTTGACTCTCACATAAGTTGAAAGTTATTAGAGGAGTTGTTGGTTATTGTATGAAAAAAATCTTCATTGAGTAGGTTGAAGTATTGAAAACTTGAGACAAACTTGGTAAATGTCCAAGCCCAGCCCTGGAACTTTTAAAATGACTATACAGATTTTTGTTATACATCCGGAACGAAAAACTGACTCAAAGTAGATTTCAACAATTCTCCCTGGGTTGGAATAATTTTCTTCAAATTAAATATTTTTGTTAATTTTGAGTACGGTCCTGTTCATTTATTAAAATTGCTAACTATGTTGCTGGCCTTGTTTTGATATCGGACTACACACATTTTTTATTGATTTTCACATCCATATCGTACAAAAATCGAAGATTTTGAAAATTTGAACCACTTGAACCATTCGAGTGTTGGGGTCTCTTGGTGCAAGTATATAGCTTGTGTTAATTTTTTGTACCTGCTCGAGGTGAGAAGAATAATCTACATTGGAGAATCACATCATCGATATTATTTTGATTACATTCGATTCCTACAAACTTCTGTTTTTCTTCTATATCTTTCCTTCTATATCAGGGGTTTCCAAATTTTTTAGCCTAAAGAAAGTAAGAAACTTTGACTTCTAGTAAAACTAAGGAAAAATATAGTACGTAGAAAATCAATTATTCAAAAAATCAAAAAAAACATAATCATTACTTGACAGGTCAGGATTAAAAATATTTAAAAAATATATATGATGTGAAAAATTAAATTTAAAAATTTATAATGCAATATAAGGCCCTATTTCTTCAGATTATGATTACTTTTTGACAACTATTTTTAGTCGTAAATAATATAAATATCTGATTATTATTTTGTACGATTACTCTGTTTGATTTGATTTATCAAGTCATATTGGCAAAATATTGGCGTTGCCCATTCCCTGAGATTGGGGAAAATTTTCAACAATTTCCCTTGTCTACTTCATATCGTGGCAAATATATCGTCAAAATCAGATTTTTATAATTTTTCTGAAATATCCCATCTGCACAGGGCTTATCCCGAATTAAATATTATATAAACCACTTTAATTCAACTAAATTAAACGCATAATGAAAGTTCGGAAATTAACCCAGAGAAATATAAAAGAGGATCTCGTGTGCTCCTAAAAATGTTTGGAAACTTTATATGATTCTGACCCAACAATCCATTTACTGAAAAGGATTTTTATTATTAAAAATTACAAATATAAAAAAAAATTATTCGGAGGTTTATTTTAACCGCAGTTAAAGTTAAAATCATAAATTTTAAAATACCACATTTTATTCTTATTTTTCAAGTTAAAATCCTCAATATAGCAGATTTTTAATATTAGCACTTTTTTGTTTAAAATTAGAAGGTTTATTCTCATTTACTGTGGCCATAAGAAAACGTTAAGTTTTAATTAAAGGAGGTTGTTTTAGTTTCTTCTAATTTAATATAAAAATTGGTTTGTAATAGCATAATTTTTCGTTATACAAGTTTAAGTTTGATTAACTAATGGAGTAAATTAATACGCTTGGAGCTTGCCAGGTTTAATTTGCATATTTACGTTGTTGCAGGCTACAATCTGTGGATAACAATTTATTTATCAGACAAAACTATATTCTACTGAGAAAGCGTATTTCAGGTGCATGCATCAGGTAATTGGCAATTTAAATGGCATCGTACGAAACCTTATAGCTTTTTAGATGACGCTGACCCACTGTTTCCACCCAGTTTATTTTGCAACAGTCCTGAAAGGTATTTTCGCGAAAGATGATTTGGTCGGATATACAAAATCTCGCGATACTAACAAAAAATCGCCTCCCTCTTCTAATTAAGCATTCCGAGTTAATTTAGTGGATGTTTTGTTTACTAATTTCATGACGAAATAAAACTTTTTGACTATACGTAAACACGAACACAATATAACACAAAATAACAATTCAAATGTTGTGTAATATATTACAGCAACCATTCCACTTGTTACGCAATTTTAGTACTGAAGAGTTCTTGTCAACGATGCGATTTGAGTGCTCACTCTTTACTTAGTTCCGCTTCGAGCTTTAACCCAAGTTTTACCGCATCATGCACACCGAAATGTTTTGTGTACATTTATCTTTGCCTTATGTCAATTTACAATTTTATCAAACTTCCAAACCCTCCGAAAATAAACAAATTAATGGATTTTCAGCTTTTAAATAAAATTCTTTTGATGTAATTTTTGCCAAAAACTAATAGGTCTTAAATTGGAAAATGTTTTGCCCCAATTTTAGGCAGATAACTAATGTTAATTTTAATTTAAGCTTAGGTACATACTCTACAACCTACCCCGAGATTGTATTACTTAAAGTTTATAACTAACCTAATTATTAATCCTGATTGAATATGCAGCGAGTATGTTTAGAGTTTATGTAAGTAATAATGATGTGGTGAAGAAAAATTATAATTTCCAACCCCGCCATCGCATAGCAATTTTGCTCCAGGTTAGCCAGTTTGCTTACACTAAGACAAGTCACCACAAGAATTGAATCTCTGTAAAATTAGTTGAGTGTAACACTACATCAAGAGGTGTACCTTATAATGCCACTTTGTAGTGTTATCTCGATTAATGTTACAAACTATTGAATTGTAATTACAACTTGTAGAAAAAATACTGCTCCGCAATCATTGTTGCTCAGTATTTCTGCGGTGGCATCCATTACAGTAATGAAATGACAATTAAAGTAAAATTGTTGTCCAATTTTGATTTACCCTTTGATATTCAGTTTGTGGTTTAATCACTTACATCAGTATCGTTTAAACCTTTTACATTTATAATAGCAGTTTACATACACGAAATACATCGTGGTCAAGAGAAATAATTAAATATTGGAATTGGAACTGCTTCAGTAATTATTGTTAATTTTCAAATTCTCTATCTCAATATATTCAGAAAATTCAAAAAAATGAAAACCTGATAAAGTGAGTTGACTGGAGGTAGATTATATTAACTTGTGAAAGTTAACATTAAATTAACATACATACATATTATCTAATCATGCCATTCCATTATCAGGGTAGGCAACAAACAAGAAACAACCCTAAAACTTAACTTATAATTACTTAGACTAAATCATCTTCAGTACCGTTTGTGATCCATATTCCAGTCATAAACATTTTTTGTTACAGCTTTCAATTTTTTGGATTATAGAATCCAAATGTAAAATATAATATTTAAATACATTACGTAGTAATTATTAGAGAACGGATTATATGCATTTGTATATTTGCATATGAATTTGCATATTTTAGCTATTTTTTAAGAATATTGCATATTTTGCCTGAAATCCACTGATCGTGCATATTCGAGCATATTTTATAAAATTTCTTGCATATGTGGGCATATTTTACAAAGTTTTGTGCATATTTGGGCATATTTTACAACATTTCTACAAAAGGAAAAGTTTCTCGGATAATTTAAAATTTAAATTTGCCGATACTACTATAATAAGTAGATCTATATCACAATAATAAAAAATATTAGTAAAAAATAGTAGAATTAACAAAATAACGTTATTTTGTAGAATTTCGACCATTTTAAGTTGCATATAATCCGGTCACTAGTAATTATATATAAGTAAATATAATAAAAGTATAATAAAATTACGCACTAATTATGTAAATACATAAAATTTAATATCTAATGATTCATTATTTTGTTTCGGGAATGCGCCGCCCCATCATCCTTCTCATATCAGCCGCCACTGCTCAACACATCTATAAATAAATTTAAAACATACAAGGTCGGGAGCGAGACACAAAGCAAATTTTTTTCGCAAAAATTGAAAAAGCAATAGTAGTTCTAAGATTTCCTTAGATTGTCTAAGATTTGCTAGAATTTTCTACATTTTCTCGGTTATTCTGTTTTCTAAGATTTCCTAACATTTCCACGAATTGCTTCAAATTTCCACAGATTGCATTAGATTTTATCAGATTTTTTCACTTGTACAGTAGATTCAATTGAAAGGATTTCATTTTTTAATTTTTTTTTCTTTTTAAAGTAATATTAATTTTTTGGTTCCTTTCATCGTTTTCTTAACAACTGTTTTCCAGGAAGTAGCAATGAGAAAGTCGAAAATCTGACCAATAAAACTATGTAAGTCCGAAACAATAATTTAATAGTAAAAATTAAAATTATTTATAAAAATAAATATCTACTCCTGTACGTTTCAGCCGGCATAAGTACATACTACAGTCATCGATATGAAAGTCCAATGTTCGCAATTATTTACCAAGCTTCATTAATTTGTACTGACTTTTTAGTGGAAGTGTCATGGCTACTACTACAATGTTAGAGCATTTATCACATATACTTATGTATCTCTAGCTGTCTAGAATTTTCTGTTACTCTATAATAATATAATAGTAGAGACCGGATTATATGCAACTTAAAATGGTCGAAATATGCATGCAAATATATGAATCATAAATGCTCCAAGTATGCAACAAAATCGCCAAAATTCTACTATTTAATTCTACTATTTTCTATTACTATTTTTACTATTTTGATATAGATCTACTTATATTAGTAGTTTTAGGGTAAGCATTGCCAACCCAAAATTTAATTTGTTGGCATCGCCAAATTTAAATTCTAAATTACCAGAGCTATAAAATATGCCAGAATAAGCACGAAACTTTATAAAATATGCCAAATATACTAGAAATTTTATAAAATATGCCCAAATATGCAAGATCAGGAGATTTCAGTCGACATATGCAATATTGTTAAAAAATAGCCGAAATATGCAAATGCATATAATATGCAAATATGGAAATGCATATAATCCGGTCTCTAATAATTAGTCTGCTATAACCAACTAAACATGCTAATGAAATTTCTCATCAGTGGCCTATTTAGAATATGCTTTTAAGGGGGTGCAGATTAAATATTTTTGAGAATCTCGTTAATCCATTCATGCGCGTCAATTGTAACTAATCTTAATGCATACAATCCCAGTACATTCCTGCTGTTCTTGCTACAACGTGTAATTTTTTGCTGAAAAAAAAACACTCTGGTGGGTAGATTTTTTTACTAACCAAGATATATATTAAACTAAGATTAAACTAAAAATAGTTGTCCAGTATTAATCCAAACCGGGAAATTTGAATTTCTAAGCAACAATGAGAAAAGTTTAACCTTCGGCTAGAAAAACTTAAAACTTGGAAAGCATATTTATTTAATTACCTTACTGTTCACGGAGTTTTGTAGCAACTTTCTGTGTAATTTGTTAATTATAAAAATAATATAAAAATATAAAGTCAAAATGGTAAACCGGGGGGTCTGGGGGGTGTGGAACACCCTCCAGTACATATCGCAGGGTTTTCACTCTCTTAGAAATCTTGGAGAAGATGGGGGATTTATAATTTTACAAATTTTGCCAGGAAAAACCGGGAAATTTGCATTTTTAAGCAAAAATGAGGAAAATTTAAACCTTAGGCTAGAGAATATTAAAGCTTGGAAAAACATTTATTTAAGTGCCTTACTGCTCAGAGTTTAGCAGCAATTTTTACATTACTCTGAAAGTTAACTGTCAAAATTATAGTCAAAAGTGTAAACCAGGTGGTCTAGGAATCTCGGAAAAAGCTGGGAAATTTTTTATTTTTGAACAAAAGTGAGGGAAATTTAAACGTTCCGCTAAAGAAAATTAGAATTTGAGAAACTTATTTATTTTGATATTATAAAAAAAAATTTTTAATTGCCCCACGGCATATCAAGTTTAATAGCAACTTTTTGCGTTACTTTGAAAATATAGGTAGAAAAACGGGAATCACTCAGGAGGGGGCAACGAAATTAAATGTTTAAATATTATACCGCTAAAAAAGAGATCCACCGTCTACCTGCCCGTCCGCGGAAAGGCTTTCCAGCTAGTAAATAAATAAAAATAATTTCAAGTTATTTAAATTTTAAAACTTCGTGGTAAACATTATTTTTATCAGGGGGGTACAATCCGAGTCATCCTTTGCCCCCCTCGAAATACGCCACTGTTTCTCATGACTGCAAACAAATTTTGTTTTTGTTTTAATGTGTAATTCATTTTTTGAGAGTGTGGTTTCGATAAATGCAGTTTCACTGGTACCATAATTACGCAGTTCAGCTTCAGGGGCATATAAAACAGTATATATAACTCGGGAGTTATTTTTTTGAATTTCTACAAAATTAATTTGCTGTAGAGAAAATTGTAAACATGGAATTAATAATCTTAGGGATATTTAAGATAGAAATGGGTAAAATGTGAAATATAACAAATGTTTAAACAAATTCTGCTTCTTAATTCTCGATGAAAAGTGCTACTGTGCTCTAAATGTACAGATTTGTAAAGGACTCGAATGAATCCTTACTTGGAGTGTTTGATTAATAAGCTTCGACGAGCACAATTGACGTATTAATAATCTTTTCCAAAACTATTTTGCTTGAAAATCCAAAGAATGTATAGATTATAATGTTGTAATAAAATATGTAGTCAAGTAAGAATGACAATGTAATTTACATCATCTCAAATATGGAAGACATCAAAGAATTTGGATGTTTTCTTGAAGTTTCTATTATCGTATTCCTTTTTAGTAACAATTTAAAAAATACGTAAAAAATCGATTAAAAATCTAATTCAGTATGGAAGCTCTAGTTCCCGCGAGAAAATCTGAAGGCCAAAACAATTTATAAGAAATAAGAAAACAATCGAGTAGAGGTAGGGTTTAGTCTCTTAGGACTTTGTGACGTCATCGGCCGGAAACGATCCCGGAGCACCAGGAAATGTTGTAGTTTCCCGCTTCACTGTCACGTACTTGGCTGGACTCGTAATTGATTCCGTCAAACCGCACTAATATAAAATGAAAAAGGCATACGGCGAGCGAGCTGCCGATGCCAACGGAGTATTATCATGCATTCACGTTTTAATCTTTTTTTGTCTCAGAATTTTGGAACGTCTTTGTATAGCTAGCTGCACAAAAGTTTTGAAACTTCAAAACTTACTTTGGGGTATTAGATGTCAAATTATAATCTCTCGTAAGTCACTACGTAAAAAGCTTTGAAATGAGACAAGAAAATTGTTTTTGAAATTTACACTTTAGAGTTTAGAGAATAAATAGCAGCAATTGAAAGAACGATTTAGTTAAAATGAGGTAAAAGGGTCTTCTAATTTCCTTTTGTAATGGTGGCAATCAGTCTTAGAATTAAGTAATTTCAGAAATTACTGTTGCGTCCACTTCTAGTCAAGTCAGGAATGTCACACAGACACGCGATGTTTAATTTAGGGTTTTCATTTTAATCTAATTTTTTGTAATCATATTGCCTCTAACTAAATAAATTTTAAAATAAATTTGCTAATTTAAAAACTTTTTTGGCACTAATGGACTCGGTTAATTAAAAAATTATTAATTTAGAAAATATTTCGGCTAAATTTTCGCTAGCCTAATTAGATATTTTGGGACTGCATAAAATCTCTATTGCAATAATTGACCATTGCACCATTCGATGGATATTCGATAGCAACTGTTGCCCGATATTGTGTTTCGCACTATAATTGCAGCAATACAACAGCTTGAAAGGATTTTTCCAATGTACGGTAATCAATAACGCCATGGAAATATAAAAGCAATTTTTGACTAATTAAAACTATAGAATCTCATTTATGTGCACTTGACAATAAAAGCAGAACTTTAATAAAGCAAATTGCTAGAAGCGCCGACTTTAACCTCGTTTAACTTCATCACATCAAAATTTTAGAGAAAAATTTATTTAAAAACTAAATAACAATTTCTTCAAAAAACATAGCAGATCAAGCTTTTGAGGGAATTGTGCAAACGCTCTCTAAACCTGAATCATCAAAGAGACGTGCGGATTAAAAACGTTTAAAATATTTCAAAAGTCAATATTCACCTGAAAAATCCTCTCATTTATTTCTGCTTATAAGAAAAATATTACAAATGAAAACATACGCATTTGAATCATCACAATCCCATGTAATGCTAGCCAGAGAGCGGGAAGCCAATTTTCAACTTTTTAATATTGCATGTATAGGTTTAATTATAAAATATTTTTATTGAAAATTAAAAACACAAATATCAAATGTGTCTCCGAGATGACGATTGATGTTAAAACAAAAGGTATCATTATTGGAGTGCTTGAAACATAGGCGTTGTTGAGACTGCTTTCCGATTATCTCTTTTCGACCAATACAATTGTAAAATCTTTAATCTCTGTGATTATGTGGAACCAAGTTTAGTCCAGAAGAAGGAAAACTTAAAAATTGAGAAAAATTGAGTTGGGCAAGATAGCGATTAAGTGTGTTATATGCGAAAATATGCTTACCCGGTATGAAGATTTTATTCAGTGTAGGAAAGAATGTTTGGGGAATTTCCACATCAAGTGTGTCGATTTGACCCTCGAGGATCAGAATAATATGAATAAAGCCGGTCAAACTGACAAATGGGGGTGCAAGAGTTTTAGCATAACCTCAAAGCTCTTGAAAGACCAGGTGGACAGTATGGACTTCGGTGAGATTGATAGTTACATAGGTGATGCAGTTGAGAGAGTGCTTAATAATCTTCTTCCTACATTGATGTTAAATTATGAGAGGAAAATTGATAAACTTCAAAAAATTAATGGTAAACTTGTATCTGAGGTCATTGAACTAAAAGATGCAATCATGGTAAATCAGTCGAATAGAAGTAAAACTCAAGAAACTAACATCCTCCTTCAGAAGGAAAACGAAAACTCAGTGTGAAAATTACGAAACTTAGGAAATTATTAGCCATCAAACGGTCCGCAAAAGTCACTAAAAAAAATCCGACGATGACATCAACATCAATCAACATGGAATTCACTGGAGATAGTGTTCTACCAATTTCGTCTCTTAATGGAAATTCAGGTGCAACAAGCTATGCAAGTATAATTAAACAAGATATCGCTAATGCTTCGGAAAAATTTTGTTCTTTACCTCAAGATGCGGATGGTGTTGAAAAGGTGGAAGTCGTGATTAGTGGTGATAATTCTAACCACGATGGGTTTACATTAGTCAATAGTAGAAGAAGGAAAGAAAACATCAACCATAATATCCATACACTGGCTTCTGGTGGAGCTGGTAGGAGATCCTCTATCATTGGTAATAGATCCCGGAATGATAACGATGCGAACATGATCCCATTACGTGCAGATGACAGGCGTCAGTGGATTTACGTGGGAAGACTTTCTCCTGCAACAACTCCTGTCACTTTGGTAAATTACGTGAGGGATTCGCTAAAAATTGAAGATGTCAAGTGAGAGCAACTAGTTTTGTCCGAGGATGCATGCTCGTTTAAGATGGGTGTCCGAGAAAGCGTCTTGAAGAGTCTGTTGAATCATTCGCTATGGCCAGAAGGGGTAGCAGTTCGTGAATTTCTTCCTAGGAGACCTTCAAGATATTTGGTGATGTGACTACTGCTGATGGTAGGCTGGCATCCAACTTGTTTGCCGAATATTTCAAGTCAGTGTACACCTCTGACAAAGTTCAAGATGTTCCTTTATTGTATGGTAGTCTTATGAACGACTCTATCTCAAGTATTGAGATTACGGAGGATAACATTGTGTCTAAAATAAGCTCTCTCAAACTCTCAAACTCTTGTGGGCTCGATAAGATATCATCTATATTTATTAAAAATTGCCCTTATCTAACTTGGCCACTGGCCGTTATCTTCCGTAAGTCTCTGGCTGTTGGTCATTTTCCAATTAAGTGGAAAACCTCCAAAGTAATTCCTGTATTCAAGGCAGGCAATCCAGGGGATGTCAGTAATTATCGGGCGGTTTGTGTTGCGTCAGGATTTTCTAAGATTTTTGAATCGATTGTGACTGACATTTTGGTTCATCACACCAACAAGGTTGTGATCGGCAATCAACATGGGTTTGTTTCAGGACGATCCACGTGTACGAATCTCTAAAGTTTTACTGACTTTGTTACCTCAGCTTTGGAGGGTGGACAAACATTGGACTGCGTTTTTACCGATCTAGCTAAGGCATTTGACCACATCCCTGTAAATATTCTGCTATTAAAAGTGGAAAAATTATATTCAGTCTTAAATCCATTATTATCTTGGTTAAAGTCTTTCTTGAGTGAGCGTTCTCAACTGGTAGTAGTTAATGGGCACATATCTTTTGACTTCAATGTCACTTCTGGAGTTGGGCAGGGTTCTAATTTAGCTCCTGTACTATCAATGACGTTCAATCGGTTATTAGGCATTCAGAATTTCTTTTGTTTGCCGACGATATGAAGGTATTCAAAATGATTTCATCTAGAGGCGACTCTGTGTTGTTTCAAAGTGACATTGATAGATTGTACGGCTGGTGCAGCAGTAATGGTCTGAAATTAAATATTAGCAAATGTAAAGCCATGAAATTTACCCGAAGGAGAGATAACGCACTTTTCTCCTACAAAATCAATGACCAACTACTAGATAATGTGTCTATCTTTAAGGATTTGGGAATTGTTCTTGATCCATCCTTGTCCTACACCTCCCATCTGAACTTAATAATTTCGAAAACTAACAGGATGTTGGGTTTTGTGACCAGATCCACACATGAATTTACTGATACCAGATCACTAATTTTGATATATTCAGCTTTCGTGAGATCTATTCTTGAATATTGTATGTACAACAATATGGTGTCCTTCGTATGCCACCCATATCAATCGAATTGGGGGGATTCAACGGAGATTTATCAGAATGCTTTGTTTCAAAAATCGAATGAATTACAGTTCCGAAGATTACAGTGAATTATTGGATTACTTTGGCACGAAGTCGTTGTCTGCAAAAAGATCTATCTCTGACTTAATGTTGCTTTTTAAGACTTTGAACAGCCTTTTAAACTGTTCGAATTTGTTGTCTTTGTTCGAGATCAAAGCTCCTGTAAAAAACCTGCAAGATAAATCAATTCTTGTTGAAAAATTTCACAAGTCCACCTTTGGACAACACTCTGCAATAGCCAGAATGAGCCGTTTGGCAAATTCAGTCAGTCGAGAACGCGATGATTTAGATATATTCATGAACAATATCACGAAGTTCAAGCTGTTGTTAATGGAACATTTCTGAAAGGTATTGTTATATTATTATCTTTTATCTTGTATCTTTTCTCCAGTTATTGGCAATTGCCGTTAATAAAGTTATTATTATTATTTAGTAGAACGGAGGTCAAAGAGAAAATGACAAAATAAAAAACTGTAAACTAATAGGGATTGAAACATTTTTTTGATAAAGTAACAGCATTCCAACAGGAATGTGTTTCTTGCACATGATAGACTAATAACTTAATTACCTGATTAACCAAAAATGGAAGAAAACTATAAAAACTTTTTCGAATTTTGCATCTTACATTAAATCATTAAAATGAAAAATCGTTTTATCAGAAGAAAATGACATTCAGTTTAGTATAAATAGAAGCTTTTAGAGAGACTGAATGGTTTTATGTATCTGGACAGAATATCTTGTAAAAATAGAAGAATAGATTTGAAATTGACAGACTTTATTCCACTATTTAGTCTACTGCAAAGAATAATGAACCGGTTAGGATGAATTGAGTGCTGGTTAAAATTAAATCCAACAGATAAATGTAAAAAAATTGCCTTGCATTGTTTCGCATATGTTGAGGAAATGGATGAACTTTCCATGCAGATGAAATTATTATTTAAGAAGCTTTTTGCTATATGCACATATTCTTCCCTACGACGATTATTAGTAGAGACTGGATATGTATGCGATTGCATGTTTTGTTTGATGTGACTTAGAAAGCTGATTTTTGGTTTCTACACATTTCTTATTGAAAGAAATCAAAATACAAAGTTTCTTTACGCATATAATTTCTTATTTAAGTTTTTACCGCATATATCTTTATAATGCATATAACCGCATATAATCGCATGTAACCAAATACAGGGTGTCCCCGGATACACTTTATATAATTTCAATGGGGCTAGAAGACACTTTTCTAAGAAAAATCTTTAACAATTTTTTTTTCTAAATTCAAACCATCGCGAGTTAGGCCTCATTAAAGAACTTCTTTTAATTTCCAGCTTCACATGGCTATAGCTCGGAAAATATTGATTTTTCAGTAAAAATGGTGAAGTATTTTTTTAAAGAGCATGAAATAATCTACAAACTAGATTTAGATCTTTTATTGTCTAAATTCAACGGTTTTCGAGTTATGAATTAAAGTAAGTAAGTAAAAAATTTTGAAAATTTTGAAATTTTTTTTTCTTTGTTTTTTTCAAATCGTTGTATCATTTAATCGAAGCAAAGCAAACTATAACTTTCGTCTAGTAAAAATTTTTGAAAAGCCAATCTATTTCACAGAAAATCAGAAAATAATAAAAAAAACAGCTACAAGACAAAAAATTAAATTTTTATTTATATTGAAAAAATATGCTTCCTTATTGTACTAAAAACTATAAATTTAAAAAATTTTTGTGGTTTATTTTTGTATTTGTATAATCGCATAGCATATAATATAATTAATATATTATATTCATTATTACCGCATATTTAATCGCGTATATCGACAGTTTTAGCCGCATAAAAAAACTTTATTTGATGTTTTTAGCGCATATAAATCTTGTCTCTAATTATTAGGTATACCTACTATATACTAGATGTATGTTTATAGATTATCGTTTCCGGATTGGGTCAGTAAAGAGACGGCGAATTAATCCTCTAACGAAATCTATTCAAGATGATAATGTCAAACTTGGAGAATATTTCAATTTTAAATAAGGGATGAAAAGAAAATTATGAAATTAATTTTTCTTATATACACTAGTGGCTTATCCGGGTGGTACTCAACTTTCTTCACAAAAAAATTTCTATTTTAAACAAAACCTACTGTTTACAGTGAATAATATTAGTTGGATTGGCATCAACAAGGACAATCAATTCTAATTTATTGTTTTTTTCTTGGTTAAAACCCACACATATTATCTGGCTGACAAACAAAATTTTTTATGCTAGCAAATAAATTTTTGTTGTTGATTGTAAAAATAAATTGTATTTGTCAAATAATATAAAAATATTCATTATTAGAAATGTACATTTGCTTTTTTTAGCATCTTGCTTTGTTATTCTAAATCATTACTACTGATATATTATCGAACATAATTTATAATAATTTTTTTTTACCAATTTGAGTAAATAACTTCATTAAAATATTGCCAGAATGAATTTTTTCTTGTTAGTTCTTGAATATAATTTTTATCTACATATTGATTGCAAGTCATCAATATAATGTAAAAGTGTTTTAGAAATTATTTGAAACCGTAATATCTATGTATATTACAAAAAATAATATATTTTAACGTAAAATTAATAAATTTATTTCTATTAAAAAATTAATTATAATATTAAATTAAAGTTGTATAATACAAAAAATAGAATTTTGGAGTTCAATATAAATTCTTTATATTTTAATTTAAAAATATTAAATTTTATAAAAGCATTCAATATAATCAGTCTGATCGCAATTATTGATCGTAATTATGTGCAAAAATGCATAAGGATATAACAAATTTTTGCCTTTGAATATTATACGTTTATATTGCACTTTATATATCAAAGCAAATATGCAATTTAATAAAACTCTTTAAGGATGTTATTCAACAAATAAATTTTTATTATCTACGTGTTAGAAATAAATGAATTTGTTGTAAAAACAATCATGGACTTTATTATTTTTCACAACAAATATGTTTGTTAAGACAACAAAAAATGTGCACTTACGCTTGTCTTCCGCTGACAATGATGTGAATTTATAATTTTAAGAATTTTTTGTAAGAATAACTAAATAATTGAAATTAATTTTCCCATTTTAACCAATGTTATTAACTTTTGCTTTACAGGAGAGAATATTAAACGGAAATTCTGTAATGCTCAATTTATGATCCAAGTGCGGCGGCTTTATAGCGTTAAATTGATATAAATGTACATTTAATAGGTTTACCATAAAATAATAGTCACCTACGGTTTTGATTCGTGGTGTTTACGAGGTGCGGTATGGCTAAACATCAATATCTTAAAAATTGAAACGTTTTAGGGTGTATCGTAAGTATACGACCACTTCTTTTTTGATATTGCAGCATTTTAGAGTATGGTGTATTCTCAAGCAATAAATATGATGTTATTTTTTATTTTATGTATTTTGGTCGCTATTAATAGGTCCTTTTTCAAGTTATGACAAATCTTTACAGCATTATGTTCCTCATTAAATTTTGCTCGGTTCGAGTGTTTATAGAAAACCACAATGTCGTAAGTACAATCTATAGAAGTTACTAAAATGTAAGTTAATTGCTAAAGCTTAACTATTCCAGAGCTTTATTGAAAGGCTATCGACACGACCCGTGTTCTCGTAAATATATGGTTATAAAATAATAAGGTTAGTCTTTACGACTTTAACTAAAAAACTACAAGGTTCTACCAAAAAGCTATTTTAGATTACTTTCCCGGCTTTCAACAATCCATAATCACAATATTGTTTTGCACCCACACAACTATTTAAATTTAAATTACTATACCATCTTAGATTCAAATGATTTCTTTAAACCCAAAAAAAAAATATTAAGTCTGCAATGTTGAATCATATATTTTGAATTTCGCGCGCTCGGTTTACAAATAGGTAATTTTCCAAAATTTTCCACAAAGCGACCGATGTTGCTTCACTGTTAAAATAAAATATCTGCAGTATTTGAAAAAACAATATTTTAATTCAAAATGAATTATTAATTTTATCAGTGTAAAAATTAAAGCTTAAATGCTTGAGAAAACTGAAAAATATAGATTTAATTAAAAAAAATGTTTTTGGTGTTAAAATGTGAACAGGCAAATGTTTTACAAATTAAATTTTTGTTGTATGCAAAGAACGCAATTTTCTTGTTACTGAAAGCTTTTTAAAATTTAATTTTCAATAATTTAACTAAAAAGTTTCTTTAAAATTACAATAATTACTTTAATAATTTACTTTGCCGTAACCTCTTTAGTTTTAAAAAGGAAACAATATTTTTGCACTGTTTCATTATTTATTTTTAGTTTTTTCATGTTATTTTTTGAAATCCACACACAATTTTACCAAATAAATATTGAAAATGCAAACTGTTGTGATATCACAATCAATAAATTTAAACACGAATGTAAAGCGCTCTTCTCACGATCTAATCGGGTCAGGTGTTCTTGAAGCATCGGGTGTCTTTCATCAAATCAGATGATCTTTGGCGATTGGGTGAAATTATTTTTAATTTAAACTGTCTTAGCCTATTCTTATATTATAATTACGAAATCATTACGGTTTACTTACTTCGGTAAATAAGAAGCTTGAAAAAATGTTCAGTATTTTGTAAAAGCAATTGTTTCACTTTGCTGCCGGCGACGATGCAAATAAAAGTACTTTAATGCCTCCCTCCATATTCATGTTTTACTTTAATGCCTTTTGAATTGAATATATTAGTTATTTTTGTTTCAGATGTTTTCAGAAAAATACAAATAGTTTTATTAGGGTGAGCACGGGTGCCGAACTCGGCTTCGTCTCGTTCGGCATTGCCTCTCTTGGCCACCGTTTAGTCAAAACGCATTTTCATCCAAAAGTTTGAAGTTATTTTTTATTCATTTACAAGAAAATGTGAAATCATTTTATTCTATTCAGGCCCATACATTCGTCAATCCCATCTAAAAAAACTGGGAATACTGGGAATTGAATTGAGAAATTTCTCTGAATTTCCTCAGATTTTTCTGGAATTTCTTTTGATTTTCTTCAGATTAGATTCTTTTATATTAAATCAATAGATATTTCTTTAGATTTTCTCGAATTTCTTTCAATTTTCCTTTACTAGTGCACTGGATTACTTTGGCAAAACCTCTCTCAGTTATTTTAAATTAAATCTCTCCACTACTAACTTAATCATCAGTCAGCCATTTCTGTCCACTTCCGAACAAAGCCTCTTTTTCTGTGAAAAAGGTTTTTGGCATTTAGACCCTACGGTTCCTAAATCCGGATTGGGGAATGCCTGTAACCCTGTTTTTTTAATAGTTGATGACGGCAATCGTCAATCCAGGGGGCCACCGGTTTTACTTGTTCTCCGAAGCACGGAGACGGTCATATGAAAGTTTTAGACTCTTCTCGGATTCTACCCGAGTGCCTTAGAGTCAGCAGTTGTTCTACTGCATTTTTCCAAATTCAAGATTTGTTTTTCAAAACCAGTAAATTATTATTGTACTTTTACTTTACTACTGATGCCGCGCGGCATTCACAAAGATTTAAACAGAAACATCTGAAATAATAATCTTTGAAGTTCATATAGACAAAAAAGGATTAAAAATTTTCAGGTGAATATATCCCCGACTAAGTTAGGTCCACAAAATATTTACTGATACCGGTACAGGTACCGAAGGTTGATTAGTAGATGGCATATCACATTATTTTCCAGATAGTGTAGATAGTAGCTATTACCCAATGCGGTAGGGTATTTTTGTAATTCGAGGCTATCTGATCAGGTTAGATCGTATGTGGGTAGGGTAATAATACTTATCTTTTGATAAAAAAATAATCAGTTTAAAATTTTCCATTTGTGCTACTATACTTTCTTTTGTGATATTTAAGATTTTGATTTAAAAATTTTCAAGATTACTTTAAAATTATGTTTCGCAATTATTTAGAATAAAAATGTTGAAGAAATATATCATTATTTGTCTATTAAATTTAAATAAAATGAGTAAAAACTCTTGTCTTGTTTAGAACTAAATCTCTTTCCATCTTAAGAAAATATGAAAATTTTTGTACAAAATAATTACAGAATTACTTATGTAAATCCACATTTCAACAAAATCTCTGTTTAATGTAACCCAGACATTATTAGATTTAAATAACAAGACCATCACTCTGAGGCCACACGACGCTTCAAGGACATCTGACCAGATTGAGTCGTGAGCAGAATGCTTGAATTTTAGAAATGGGATCTAAAGCATAACTTTAAAATTTAGCGAGCTTGAGCTTTGTATATCTATTGCTATGACCTTTTTATGATTTGAAAAATAATTTTTTGAGATTAAAAATCGCCACGTCCTCGTTAAGATTAATTACCGCAAAAATCGACCAGTAATTATAAAATGTTTATTTAGTAAAAGTTAGACATGACAATGCAGAGAGAACATGAATGTGTAATTACCTAATTTTTCAAAAAATTCATTATAGCATGATCACTTGTAATTATAGCTTTAATTTATTAATAATTCGTTTAGAAGCAATTTCTACGTAATTTATTTTGAGTAGCGTTTAATAAATACAAAGTCGAACATTCTCTTTACTCTAATAGTTAATTACGTAGTCAAAATAGCAAAATTTAAATCTCGTCGAGCACACAATATTTCATATCTCGACTTGTAATACTAATTGCCAATTAATTTAGTTACTTTTTGAAGATGGGGTGTATTTAAGAATAATTTTGAAATTTAAGGTGTCTGTTGACTAATTAAATTAAGGTGTGTTGCGAGTTGACTTTTTGATTAATCTGTCTATTGAATTTTTTTTTTTTGATATATTACAGCGGAAGACAATTTTCAGCTACAAGAGTTATTCAATGGGTAATAAACTCGATATGAGTTCCAACACTCACCGCAACACTTTGCTATTGGCAAGCCAAACTTGTGGATAGAGACATTTGCATTTTAAGTGTTTTCTGCACATATTGGCTTTGCATCAAACTCATACTCTCAGAATTGATAGTACATGCAACGTGGGCACACCACGGCATATGCACAAAGCAACCTGGGAGACTTTCATTTTTGAATTAGTTACCTCATAATATTATTTTCTTTAAATAAATAAAATTTTTAATTTGTTTTTCTTCGGCTGAAAAGTTCACATTATTATATTTCGTCAAAATTAAATTCCACATAAAGTATTTCCTGTGCGAGCCACTTGCATAATAAAAATATTTTTTGGCAAATAACGGAAGCATCGTTGCGAATTTAATTAGTTGATTTGAGGTAAATAATGTAATCTGAAAGGTAAATCATAAAACGAACACAATAGAAGAACAGAAATTCTCTAAGTTGGAAAGAATTCCGTAAGTGGCATTAGAAACATCTGCCATCTGAAACTTTCCAAGTTTCAGTAGGAGACGAGATCGATTTACGAACTTTACCCTATTGTGAAGCATATTAAAAGTTGTTTTATTTCAAACCACCTAAGATGATTATAACTTAAAACTCCTGATTTCGTTCTTTCGACTTGAACATATAACGACGGTTTTTTTCTGACATCTCATTTTAAATCATTTTTATCAAAATTTGTATTAAGTACCACAACTTGGTTGATAAAAGCACAATTTCATCAATAATTGCGTAAGCTAAAACAAAAACTATAATAATTAATTTTACAATTGAAAATTAATTGGCACGAGCAAGAGTCGTTTCATATCCGATAGGTTAATTATTATTGATGGCTCATTTAAACGTACATATACCTATATATGGCTGCTCTTATTGCTTACCTATTTGATAAATAATATTTTTTTATTTCATGAAAACCTTCCATGGCAAATGAATAAGTTTAGTAAACGTAATAAATTTCACCTTTATTCAAAAGCTTTCTACAGTATAGTTTCTGTCTTCTTCTCGATAAATTTTTAATTTATAGGTATCTCAAATAATCGGGAAAATATGCATCATGAGAGAGAATCCAAGCTTATTAATTATTTACGAATGTTCATGTTAAGTTAAAAATTCATAACAGTACACTAGAAATACATAAATTACCATGCCAACCCCTATTTGTCTATTCCAGACGACATTCAAGTGTACTATAAAATACAACTTCTTTTGCTGTCCCCTAGTTATACGAAAAATCTATATTATAATTTTTCAAATTTATCCTTAGGATACTTTTCGTATATTTCGAGTAATATGAAATATTTGCAGAACATCCTGCTGCAAATTTCAAGTCTAAACGGTATTGAAAAGCTTGTTTTTCATCGGCATTATTATCATCACAAAATCATTAGGAAGTTAGTTAACTTACTATTATAATTCAAACTTATCGGAAAATAGATACTTCTCCCATAATACATTTCCAATTAATAACATTTCACATGCTGATTCAGTTCTGGAAGTTTTGGCTGTATTCAAATATGAGAAAGTTTTAGTCTATATTATTGTGTTGATTTTGATTTTTGTAAATAATTTTGTATTTTTCTCGCTTTTCGCCTTCAAATTGGCATTCTGACAACTGTAGAGAAAAACAAGCCTTTTTATCTCATGGGCAATGTATCTACCGTTTGATAGATCGTCACGGCGAAAGAAATTCACTTTTAACTTTTTAATTTTTAATTTTATCAAATACGGTCGTATTACCACAGACAGAAGTGGTAAAAACATTATAAATTTGTTTAATTTTTTGGCTTAGGGTTTTTATGATTATTTAATATATCGAATTAACTGTAATAATATTGTGAGGTTATGCTGAACATAAACAATTAATTGCGGATAAGCGAGCATATTGATTTGTAATAATAATTATTTTACTAGGTTTAATTGAAATAAACTAATTTATATGGTCACAATTATCGACTGTGGTTAATAAAGGCGTTCAACCAAACAGCTTTATTTAAACAACTGCCAATAAAAGAATATGAAACGCTAAAATGCATTTGAGCAATATTAAATTTGAATTGCACGAAAATATCTTATGATGACTAAATACTTAAATGAAAATGTCTTATGGCGGATTTATGTAACGTAAGGTTCTAGAGATTGTCTGTCAAGCAAATTGCGATTGCAACTTTGTGTACTTCTTGGCGATATATTATTGCAAACAAATGTAAATCTAATCTAATCAATTTTTTTAACCTTTTAGCAGACGCGACATTATTTATAACATGAACAGGCGCGTGTCGTATTTTGTACGATAAGATGGTTTTTATAAATATGTTACAAAATATAAAACCCCTTACATTTATTTTATATTCATTTAGACGTTTTTAATATTTTTTATTATTTATATTTATAACAAAAGTAAAATTGTCGTATAACATATGCATGCGCACCTGCTGAAAGGTTGATATAAATTTTTCTTTTGTTTAATTTATGAATGATTTTTCATTAATGAAGCTGTTCCACCACTGTGCTATAATACTGTCATGTGTAAATTTGACATGAAATTCTGTTATAATTGATTTTAAAGCGTTGATTTGTTCATTGTTAACCTATTCCGATTTTTTGACGAGTGAGTTGATTAGTCAGGAATGACGGTTCGTCTAGGAATTATGGCCGCATCGAGCTTAAAAGATTTGTAAAAAAATATGTAGAAATTTTGATAGCTACATCATTTAAAAAATGAATTATGTTCACACGAAATATATTCTCTCGATGGACACATCTCCCAGAGGAACCGTTATTCTTGTTAGCCATATCTTCTAGTGTAATATAATATTATATATTTTTTTAATTTGGTAGACAGAAGTGCTACCGCAGAAGTAGCGCCCTCAGGCTAAAATATGCATTATGCAGATGGTTTAATCATCATTATGAACCGTAAATGTTACTACTACTAATAATGGTTTCGAGATTACTTCAATGTGATTTCTTATCATTGGGCACGGATTCAATAAATTCGTCTCACCACCAGCAATCGATTTTTTGTGAGCATGAGACTCTTCTTTTAAGGAATTTTAAACAATCCAAATCTAATTCAATTTGGATTTGTGAATCGTGCGCCTTTACTTTATGATTAGCCTTCTCAAATACAGCAATAAGTCAGGAAAAGTATAGGATTTTAATTTTCCACAACTATAACTACTTTAAAAAATTACCTTCTGAATTATTATGTCATTGATATTCTTTAGTTAGAGCAATTCTCTGAATTCATTTTCTATATATATATTTTCAATTAGGTTAAGTGCTTTAATTACAACATCATAGCACCGACCTTTAATGTCGGTCTCTGTTAGTTTTTAATTGTATTTTTAATAAATAATTAGATAGGTTTATTAGATACGAAATATTTTCAGTTGGGTTTTATAAGGGCTTTATTGAGCTTTCGAGAGTAAATTAGTTAGGCTAGGAAATATAATCACTAGAGCTCGGATTTATATGCACCAAAATATGCGCGTATATATGCATTGAACTTTTCTAAAATATGCACTAAAATTGATAAAAAAAGATAAAATATGCATTGATATGCAAACTAAAATATATATTTTCTTCGAATTTTAACGGAAAGCTGCTTACTTATCTTATTGCTTCTTTCGAACACTGCCGACAAAACATCTTTTCGTCGTTTTTCGATATAATTCTAGATAGTTTTGAATCCAACTTTTAGTTCAACAATATCGACTATTTCATTTTAAACACTTTGCTATTTTTTCTTTAAAACAATTGCTTAAGCTCTAAACTGGCAAATTGAAAAATTATTTTTTATTTTCTTAATTGGAATTCTTCAAAAAACACCAAAAGTGGCCCAAATATGCATCATTTGCTTAAATATGCACCGAACGTTGAAAATATGCAAAATATGCATTTTAAAAACCGGATTTTTTTTGCCTAATTCGTCCAGATTTTAAAACGAATATGTTGGCATATCAATATTAAAGAACTTGCAAATACTTAAAATCCGAACTCTAATAATCACACAATAAGTAGTTTTCGTTTTTGAAGAATTCAAAGGTTTTTTTATGGGCCGGAGTTCGGTTGCGATTTAAAAAAATTTCCTTTGCCCTATTCTTGCTATAAACAATTTACAATTTACTATATTTTTGACTAAACAATCATTATTTTTTTATTAAAAAAATTGCTTTTTCAGTTGCCTCACTAACTATTTTCTTTGCTGGTATCTGCCTATCATATAAAAATATCTAGCGCCACCACTGAACCTGAAAAAACGACAATAAAAAGCGTAATGTTTTTTGCACTTGCGCTTTTTTTATGTAATTTGCATATAAATTAGAAACTAAATTTTTGAAATTAAATAAATATTTACAGAACAAACAACTTTAAGTTTCTATGATTCTGTGGCAAGCAAGTAAGCAAATAATAGTATAAATCTAAGTATATTAAATATTTGTGGGTAAAAATTAGGAATATCTATCCTATGTTCATGTTTCATGCAATAGTCATTTTGCAAATTATATGAAATTAACAAAACTTAAATTTTAACCAATCGCAAATCTCTTTGGGTGTAGAGAATTGTGTATATTTATCGCATTTAAAATTTAAATACTAAATATGATCCGTGTCCAATTCCCTTATATTAAGTTTTTCTTCGAGTGAATATTTGAAAACAGCTTTACTGCAGTTAATTTAATTGATTTTTGATGATGATTTTTTAGCAAAAATTTTATAATAAATATTGAAACTTTTACAGCCCGTGGTACTTCTGTAACATAATTTCTAATGTACACAGGATTTTCGTACCTGCATACGAGCTAATGGCGCTTTATGAATATAGTGCAAAAATGTAAAAATAATACGATAATTACCGCTAATACAAAACCAGCAGGAGGTTTACGTGCTTAGCTACTTATAGAGTAATATTCCAATCTCCGACTATTTTTACCTAAACCTTTCGTAATTAACCAATAATATAATATTAATGTTTAAGGTACGGTTTTTCCATGTAATCATGCAAATCCCTAGGTATATTTTATAAACTCAGTTATACATTTATACAGTAATAATGAGGGATGGTTAATAAGGAAATAGTCTAGAATTTTTAAAAAACCAAAATGTGATTAACTGAGTTGAGTTAATAGACGCTTTTGTTGGCGGATTCTCTTGACACATCAGTTATTAATTCGTCCCGTGAGCTAACACTAACTCGATACACTGGTGCTGTTTTACCTAGTTAAGTGTCGCTCTAATCAAGTTTATTACTCCATCTCATCTTCACTCACATGGTTAAATTACTTCAAATTATGTTATTCGCCCGTGATTTTAAACTGAGTTTGACTCGAGTTTCACGCAAACGACGGCGAAGGAAGGATTATCATAGGAGGAGTAATATTTTTCAATTGATCGATAGGTAAAAATAAAACCGATCGCGTTTCAGATAAAATTGACGTGCATCTTCGCGTAACAAAGTCGACTTTATAAATCTTTCCAATTTTGGCGGTGCTGTCGGTTACAAATTTGGCATGAAGTGTGAAAGTTGGGGTGCGAACGACCAATTTGAACGACGATAAAATTCATCACGTTTCCAAAACGAAGCCATGCAGCCGTAGAAACGTGTCAAAAGTTGTGCTAAAATATCTATGCTTCATGTTTAATGCAACAGGCGCCGTCATTTCTGATAATGACTGCATTCTTCCGACCCGTATATACCAAATTACTCCCTCGACAGCCTCAACTCGCTTCATTACTTATATATTCCATCGCGGTAATTAGCTTTTTCGATTTTTTATTTTTTGGAATAGCGAAATCGATCCGAGTTTTTTTGACCCCGGACACACCTGTCCCCATGTGGCCCACTTTACCGATCCCACTTTATTGTAATAATAACAAATTTCTTGTGTGGCTAATGTAAGGAAATAGGTTTGGTGATTTACAAAACAAATGACATAGGGTGGATTTTCCTAACTCACAACAAAAACACGGATGTTTTACGAGCGCGTTTTAACGCCGTTACGACGCTATAATAATTCAATATACACAATCTGCTAGAAGAGAGCGAGAAAGCTCCTTAATAAAAATATACTACGCCTGTCTTTTATTAGGGTGTCAAAATGTTCATAAACAATGATAGAAGTGCTTCGATCAATCGTCGCCATATTGAATGCCTTTCCGGCGGAATGCCGGTTCCGCAGTAGACCAAACCGCTTTTCACTAGCTAAACTTTAGCTCCGGGCGGCGATGTTTAAATGGGACGCTTCCAACACGTCGATATCTTATGTGACACTTGAAGGTACGATATGGTGCAGTTTAACCGTGAGTTATAGCGATATACACCTGCCACTAGTGGATTGCTATTTTACTATCAAAATGGATATACAAAATATACAACGATTTTACTAAAATATTGCCGATTTGCCGATAAAAAGTTTTGTTTATTGGACGAAGAAAAATTTTATTAAAAACTTTTTATTTTAACTACATTCATCAAGCCGAATATTAAATTCAAAATCTTAAAATTTGTTGCACAAGGTAGAACTTGAGAAAACTGGGAAAATGTATTCCTGCAAGGCAGCAAGTGCCTATGACGGAATAACTTCCGGGATACAACCAGGGATTTCCGCAATTTACTGATATTCATTATTTACAAACAACTCGGGGATATTTAAATTGAACAAATTGCATTAAAAGTTTATTAATTTTTTTTCTTTTTTTTTTTCCGATGCCGACGCGAAATATTTTGAACTTAAGTGAAATTTTGAAAAATAAAAATTGTTGTAGCAGAAAACAATAAAAAAACTCTTTATGGCGCTTTAAATAAATTGCGTTGTAAAGGGTGGGTTATATGAGCGTCGAATATGTCTTTGTAAAATATTGCCTTTATCGTAGTAAATGTTATTAAGGAGAGAAACGTTTCGGGATAAAAAAGTAAAGGTTGATTTAGTTAAAAAATTTTATCAAAAATTCGGTTTCCGTTAAATAACTTCCAGAAAAAGGATCTACATTTTGTAATCTTATATCCACCTACTGCTTTGTGGCTGAAACGCGATCCAAAGTGGGAGAAGGAAAAAAGGCAGGAGAAAATTCGGATTTCTCGCAAATCATAAACTCAAAGAAATATCATATAACGCAATCTAACAAAAAAATATAAAAAAAATCTAAATAAGAAATCGTTCAAATTCCATTTCTTCATTTATCTTTCCGCCTGCTACTCACAAAAATTCATTAATTTCTATTTTTGTTCGCTATAAATCTTGGAAAGTTTCATTTCTGATTTGATTTGATTCACGGTTGCGGGGACGCTCTTATAAATCCTCGTTCGGCATGTCGCGGCACGCTTCCCTAATAGGACGTCGATTTTCGACGAGCGGCATCGCCGTTCCGGGTCTATAAACACATACAATTTTGCGGACCTCCGACACTCTCCAACGTATTTTACATTCATTCTTTACATAAAGCTTATGCACTACGCTTTCCAAATGACGAGCAAAAATTTACAAACTAATTTTTGCTTTTAACCAAAATTGGTTTCGGTCGTAAAATAAATATTCAAATGCAGTTGACGAGAACAAAGACGTAGTAGTGGAGAGGCGACGCGACGTGCACACATGCAAATTGCTAGAAATTTTTCACTTTTATCCTAGAACATATTTTTCGTGACAATAATGTATTGCGAATGGCTCTTCCTACGGCTGAAATTTTGAAATAATAAGCGGAAACGTGCCTACAATGTATTATTCATACGAATTGATATCGTTGCGGATCTACCGACCGCTTTTCCTATCTATGAATGCTACAGTATTAACGGTTTTCATTGTGTAGGTGCCAGTAGCACATTAGCTCAACATTTCTCTTCATTCTTGCAATCTAGTGACCGAATAACCCTTCGTCGTTGGGTCAACGGTTCACATTCAACATTCGTAATAACCACCATCACCGTCAGGAAGAGCCGTTTTGCTACATAATTAAAATTGAGTGAATGGGACACTGCGAAGAGATGAATATCAATTTGACTCGGTGTTATTGGCGCCGAAGCGGTACCACCTGGTGTTCATCCGGAACTTCCAGCGTTACCTAACTCAATTACCAGCTATCCTGCTGAGAAACGTCATTACACGGTCTCGTCGCCCGTCCTCCAACACCACAGGAGCGTTTCTGTCTTTGCGTTTTATCCAATACAATAAATTACAATTACAGATTGGATTATCTAACCTTTTTATGTATAGATTACGGCCTTTCTTTGTTCTAATTAATAAGTCGAACCAATTTGGCCAAATTGATTTTTTAAACCCGAAACTTTATTTCCGAAAAGTTTTCTACTCATTGAACCACAATAAACTTAGTTTTCCTGAATAGAATCTTGGAGTGTAGCAGGCGATTGTATATAAATATATGTGAGAGAAGTAAAAAAGAAGCAAAAAGGCGTCAAAGAAATGTAGTGGCTCGTGACGTGTCCGTCAGAAACTCCGAGAGTACCTATCGTCTACACCAGACGTCTTATCGCTATCTGTCAACACTCAATCAATACACCACACCGCATTACACCAAGTGTTCACTTTCTGCTTAGATGGATTTTAGAGTTTTTCCTCTAATATAAAGGGTTTGTCGATTTATCGAAATAAAATTTGACACTTTTATAAAGAAAAATACTTGGATAAGCATTATACCGACCACTAAGTAACCTTCTCTACTTCCCCAAAAATCCCTTAATGTTATCCTTAAACATTTTAAAATAGTTCCGCCAAATACTTACACAAGTCCTTGATTATCCCGAGGTAAGACATACAACCTTAAAACACCTGCTACCTGTCCCTAGACGCCATTTTACCAGTAAGGACAACTGCGCCTTTATTAAATGCTTCGCCATTTCTCTTTCTTACTTACTTTTCAGCTATACATATTTTTAAATATTTTAAACTTCCTCCTTTACAGAACCCCGAGACTTCTTAATGTCGGTACGTTATTTTCAATTTATGTATCATAAACACGCGGTAAAGAATTATTTTCGCTATGCTTTTTATTTTGTTTCATGGTCGGTTAACTTATGCATCAAAGTTATCTAAACTCGCTAAAACGAAAGAAGGAAAATGCTGAAAACAAACTTCATTTAATTTTTAAAATCTCAAAACAAAATAAAAACTGCTGCAAAAGACATCGGCTCAATGTGTTTATAGTAAATTAAGCGTTACCCATCACCAAAGTTATAAAATTTCGTCTTCATGCATGAGTAGATTCGAAAAAGGGTGTTTAAGTATAAATGAAGATATGTGGCCACAGAGAAATTGTTTTCGAGAAAAAAAAGCGAAAACGTTTGTGTCGACGCGGAAATCAAAGAAATAAACAACACTTACAAGTTTACCACCTGGCTTTGTGCCGTTACTCTCCAATGAAAATTTATTGGAAGTATATATTTTTCCTTTGGTTTCCAACATTTATTTCATTATAATCATCAAAACGGAAACATAACCGAATGTCATTAACCGCCTCTTTGTTTGGACACGCGAATGTTTGTCATCCACTTACCTAATTGCTCTTGGGATACAAAACTAGCAACTTTTTTTAATAATCCAATGCATTAAATTTAATAGATGCTCTAGTAAATTTAAAAATCATTTCAGCATTTTTCAAAATGTTTTCAGCTATACTACTTCACAACTAGAAAATTTCATAATACTACTAAAATTTATTTCAAACTTTTTATTAGTTTAAACTCCATTGTCTTGATAATATCCTAGGTATAATATAATATTAAGTAAAACATAAGACGATAGGGTGCCGATCTTCCAAAACAATATTAATTAATTATTAAATTTTATACATCTACTACATAATTATTATAACATTTTCATATGTTTCTGATCAACGGGTAAATATCTCTTGTGTACACTATTTGGATTTCATAGAAGTTCATAGAGAGTTACTAATCATAAAAAACTCTGGTGTACTAGTGAAGAGAAATCTGAAGATATTCGAGGAAATTCCAAAAAATCTCAAAGTGATTTAGAATCTTAGAAAATTTTCACAATATTCATGGAAACTTGAAGAATTTCAAGATAATCTCAAGAAATTTTAGGACATTTTAGTAAATAGGAAATCCAAAAAAAAATTTTTTAATTTTTGGTTTTCCACTTGGTTAAAATTGAGGGGGAAATCTGGAGTACAAGTGAAAGGAAATCCACAGAAAACCGGAAAAATGTCAAGAAATCCCAGGAAATCCAAGAAAACTTTTGAAAATTCAAGGAAATTTAGGAAATCCTAGGATATCTTAGGATCTCGAGAAAATCCAAAGAAATCTCAGAAAAAATGTAGAAAATTCTAGTATATTTTAAGAAATCTATAAATATCCTAGAAAAGCCGAGGAAATCTCAGAAAATTGAAAAAATAAAAAAAGATTTTCTAATTTTCTTATATTTCCTATTTATATTTTATTTCCTATTTCTTAAAACTTCCTCAAATTTTCCTTTAGTTGTACACAGAGCAGATTCAGGAAAAATTCTTGGGTGAAATAAATGAGGCTGGGGTGAAAAAATCCATATTTTTTTGTATAAGAATTTAGTCATATTTTTAAGTTTAAACAAAATTTAGTAATTTTATTGGTTTTGATGGATCATGGTAGGGAGGGGGGACAGTTACCCGGTCACCTCCCCTTGCTGGAAATTTTTGGAATTGGAATTCAGATATTTACCCTTTGCTTCTGATTGCATAAGCTACTAAAGAATATAACAAATAACAGTAATAAACTTGAAACTGTGGCCTACAAAAAGTTTTCATTTAGTCAATTTTCTACTTGAGTTCTTCCTGTATTTTTGGAAGTCAAAATATTTGTGTCCACTTCTTTTGGACAAAATTCTCATTTATACAACATTTCTTTCTTTTATTTTTCCACAAAACTATCTGTCGTTAAAGTATTTAATGGGGGAGGGGGGGGTTATTATATGAAAAATAACAAATTTTTCGAGTATCCTATTTTATCAAAAATCAAAAATTCAAAATAAAGTTTTGAATTCAAAAAAGCAAACTTTGCTTTGTTTGTTTGCTTCCTAAAGAAACAAATTCACTCCGATGTATATCTTTCTATAACCACATAATACTTATTATTAGAGACCGGATTATATGCAACTGCATATTTGCATGTGCATTTGCATATTTTGGCTATTTTTTTAGAATATTGCATATTTTGACTGAAATCTACTGATCGTGCATATTTCATAAAATTTCGTGCATATTTGAGCATATTTTATAAAATTTCGTGCATATTTTGGCATATTTTATAAAATTTCTAAAAAAAAGAAAGTTTCTTTATCAGAAAACCCGCTCTGATAATTTAGAATTTAAATTTGGCGATGGCAACTAATTAAATTTATATAAAAATAGTAAAAAAATATTAATAGAAAATAATAAAATTAAAAAAATAAGGTTATTTTATATTTATTGAAATTTGATGTTGCATATGTTGGCGCTTTTTGAAGATTTTGTTGCATATTTAGAGCATTTATTATGCATATTTGCATGCATATTTCGACCATTTTAAGTTGCATATAACCGGGTCTCTACTTATTATATTGAAAATATAAACTTTTGCAAATTTTTGTAATTTATTTGATTGTCTACATCTTTTCCACTAGTAATTCAGAAATGGTCAACTGTCATTCAGAAAAAATCAACTGTAATTTCATAAAATATGCTCAAATATGCACGAAATGTTATAAAATATGCTCAAATATGCACGATCAGTAGATTTCAGTCAAAATATGCAAAATTCTAAAAAAAAATAACAAAAATATTCAAATGCATAAAATTACACACTTCAAGATTTGAAATCATCAGTCACAAAAACGATTTTTTATAGCTTATAGCTTATAGCTCAGCCAATTTTACAAATTTAAATTTGACATTTGAAAGACTTAATTTTAAAACACCAAATATTAGATTTTTATTTTTCGAAGTGTGACGACCGAAAATTTCATCTGGTGGTACTTCTGGTCGTCCTCTAGCACATCCATTTCAGATATTGTTTCTTAAAATTCTCTAAAATTGTTTTTCGTTTGGCTACCACGAGAAGAACATCCTTCTCTATCGATAGGGAGTTTTAACTACTATATACTTACAATTTCTACTTCTATTGATGGCAAAAGCCGAAAAGTAAACCGTAGAAAAATTTTGAAGCATAAGATCTAGGAATTGCAAAGGAATTAACTACAGAACAGAAAAAAATGAGTCGGGATATGATGTCTTTGTGAAGTCTCATGAAATGCAGTAAAGTTTTGTGAAATCCATGAAAACTGTAGAACAACAATAATTGTGATTAGTATGTACTAGTATGATTCCCACTGATTGTGTCATCACCTTAGTGAAAAATAAGTAGTCAAAAACTTCCAGGAATTGGAACCAAAAGGAGGAAAGGAGCTTGAAGAGCTTAAATAACATTTTTGCATCTTTATTTCTTGATTTATTTATCTACCGAAAGTAATTTTTGTAGCGTTTTTGCAAATATCAGACTAACGCCAAAGCTGTTTTAGCTGCCAAATTCTAACTGCTAGTTTGAAAACGATTTAAATTGAATATGAAAAAGTTGATTTTCATGTTACATTAATTTTCAATTTGCAGAAAATTTTGAAAAACTTTTAATAAAATAAAAAACGATGCAAACATCTTATACGGAGTAGGTACTTAGTGTAACCTGATATCTATAAATTGTGTAATAGTGATTTTGTGTGCATTCCCTTAATGGAAATTAGTTTGCAGTTTAAGTGATATGTAGTACAATATTCACTTTAGGATCAAACACAAACATTTCGATTGCAAATACTATAATAATTAACATGAACAGTACCAATGGGAAGATTGAATGCCAAAACATAAAACAATCAACTATTATTATTATTCAAAAGCTTTTTTTTTGTTTGTTGGCTTAATCAAATTTGTCTTCAAGAGAAGATTGCTAATGTAAAGAACAATTAACTCAAAAGCTGCAACAATTTTTACCAACACTTGAAACAATATCTTTTTGCTCTCTAATTTTCTTTCGGATGAAAGCTTTCAATGTTTTGATTCTATTGAAATATGCTTCAAGAAGTAGGTAGCTATATTCTTTAAAAGCAATAAAAGTTAAACTTCCGTAAAAAGTTGATAGATCCTTCCTATTTCATTATCTATCATTAAGACGATTGAAGAGAAAATTCATAAAAACTGAAGTTAATAACTTTCCATTTGAGCATTTTTATGTTTTTCCGATGAATAAAAGTTACGCAGATAGCTCGAGGTGAGATGCTGTAATTGCAAACTGAGGGTTAATTGTGTCTTGTAATTGCATCGAGCAATTAATTGAAGGGTCTGGCGCAAAGATTTTATCGTTCCGAATTTCCAACTGTAAACAACTCATTCAAATTGCAACCATCCTAATCCTGAAATTTACTTTGCTCTTATTTTTTGAAGTTTACTCAAGATTGTTAAAGAGAAAAAACAGTAATAACCGGATATTGGTTATGATATCCATTATAACGATTGAAGGGAGCGGCTTTGTGTTTGTTCTCTATCAAGTCCAACACTTGATACTGTCAAAATATTACTTTGCATATATCAAGTTTGCCGGATTGGCGCATGAAAGTAAATGTAAACACATAAATTGCGGCCAACCAGGGCATAAATTTTTCTCTTGCCGAGCAATTATTTATAATTAGCGCAAACTGATCGAAATTGGAAGGAATCTCAAAATTAACACATATTATCGCACAGTAAATATAAAATTTTTAAACATTTACGACCCGAGTTTCTATTATGAAAATGCAATTTACGTGGTGGTTGCGGCAATCTAGTTGCCCGTAATAATAAAGCGGCTGCTTCTAGGCGAGTAAATCGGCCCTAACCGCCTGCCTCGGCTTTTAATTGCTCTTTTAATAATATAATGTTTGACATATTTTAAGAGCGATTTATTATTTTAAGGTCATTAAGATTTTTATCCAATTAATTCAATTCGTTAACTTATTATATTCAGGTGGTGGTCCAAATTAATGTAAATTTCGTTTAAAGTTTCCTTTTTATTGCATTCCTGTTAAATACAAGCGTTCGCGAAAATTTAATTACAACTCCAAAGCTGATGCACTTTAGCTGCTCTCCGGCACAAAAAGAGTAGTAATGTCCCATGCTTTTGAAATATGGTTAGGATCTGCATGAGATAATTGATGAAATTGAGGGTTGCGCGAGCTATCGGACGAGGTGGAGGCTTCCTTTGCCACTTTCTTGTTCTTAACCTGTTGTACCAGAAACTGAAACTGCCAAATAAAAGCATATTTATTAACTTGCCATTAATTTACACAATATTATATGGCTTAATGTTAATAAAGTGCGTTTTCGACTTTGTATCCATTAAATTCAGATTTCATGCACGGATAGTTAACATGCTCAATTTAACTCGGCACATCTGTTATTTAAAACATGACTGAGTTCAGTAAATATGAAAATGTAAATATTAAAAACACGATAATAATTCTGAAGCTTCTCGTTTACTTATTTACTCAAGTTTGAGAAATCTAATATGCATTTTCACTGCGGGCATTTGATAGCAGATGTTTATGTTGACGCTCCAGTTTGCTCTGGTTAGTTCATCACATTGTTAGTTATTTGTCTCAAAAATTTTGAGTAACCTTTAGAACTTTTTCTTTCTTCAAAATGGTAATTTATTTTTCCAGAATAATTGGTTTGTTAGTTCAACTATAAAAAAATTCGCTTTTTGTTTGCCACAGCTGGTGATGATGAAAATTAAAACCAAATATTATGAGAAGCTCAATTATCAAGTGGTTAAAAATTAAGGTGTGTAGTTAAAGAACCATCGTGGAAGAGCAAAAGCTTGTAAAGTGAAGTTGCACAAACTGCACCGAAATTGCGAATAAAAGCATTTGAAATTTATGAATAATAAATAAAAGTGTTCTGGAGAAGTACTTAATAATTCATTCTTACGAAAGGTCTGAAATAACGCAGTAGATTTTCATCTCGTGTATCAAACGCTTATCAACATTTATTTCAATTTTATTTATTTTATTCCTAAAGGAAAATTGTTAACAAAATTTCGTTACACGTCCAAAGGTATTTAAATCTCCTACTGTTTACATTTTAATATTTAAATTTTTACATGAACTCAACTTTTTGATATTATTCGATTACAAATTTTCTTTAATACAAAATTTTAAATAAAATTGAAAAATCTATCCTCGATCTGAATCCTACACATGGAAACATCACCGGACTAAAAATTGTTCGATCTGAACAAAGGAGTTTTCAAATGTTAGACAGAAGGATTTTGAAAGATTTTGACTATATATTTTTTTTATATATTAGTTCGTCTCTCCAACTTTCCATCAAAGTTAATCATTTTAAATTTACCGACTATTAAAAAAATATTTCAATTTAAAATGCTTTCAACTTTTTTCAACTTTAATGCTGGCGTTTATATAAAATTAAAAAATTTAGTACTTAAATTAGAAATTTTTTTAAACAAATAAATGTTTGATCTTCAAAGATTTAATTAAAAAATGAAGTTTTAATTTAAAATTTTATGCTATAACTCGAAAACTGTGCAATCCGTATGTCATCAAATTTTATCAGGATTCGAAGAAACCAAGCAGTTTGGCAATGGTTATTTCAATTAAAAGTTTGTGATAATTTTCTATCATAAACAATAAGCAAAAGTTTAGAAATTCAAAATACAACAATAAACGGAAAATGCCTATGGCCTGTCCGAATTACAATTTCTAATCTCACTAAATTATTTATTTTACCATGCAAAATTCATCAAACTTTTTGTTGGTATTTTATGAAATGGAAAAATTTCCACATTCCAGAATTATATTTATTGTTCTGAACATTTGAAATGTTATTTTTATAAGTAAACTAAACATTCTAGTTCAAAACCATCGTTCAGTATTGTGTGTAAAGGATAATAATAATCTGTTCAATAAAAATTTGGACTATAATAATTATGAATAATTTTTACAATATCGCGGCTAAACAAACAGAATATATTTCGAAAGTTTATTAAAAATATTCCCAACGAAAAGGACTTTTATCATGGTTTGAATACTACGTTCGTTTGTAGATTCTATTTAATAAAAACCGCAGCAAATTTTTTTTTTAAATAAAAAGCAGTTTTAGAAAAACGGAGTTAGCCTTTAGTAGTCTGTAGTGCGTAGTTGAGTGAAAAATTCTGAAATATAGAGAAAGTTTCAAGTTTTGTATTATTAATTGGATCATTTATTTACGTAAAGTTAAAGTTTGTATTTTGTATAATATTGTAAATTAATAAATGTTATATAGGAATTATATAAAAATAATTCATAAATGTTATATGACAAAATTGGGAACAGATTAAAAATTAATTAATAAATATTAAAAACAATATAGTAGATAATTTGTTATCGACACAATATATTTCAGTTTTAATGTTTAGTTAATGTGAAAGTTAATTAAAATAAGAACCAAGCATACGTCATGAGGTTAACCTCAATACCAAACACTCGGTTTTGAATCCTGGCAAAGCAAGAATTTTATTTCTGACCAACTTCTCTCTGAAAGCAATAGAAAACCACCGAGGTGTAATCTGCTTAGTAAATCTGCTCAAAATAAAACCAATTTAACAAATGGCAATTAAAAAACAAGACAAGATTTGTGGGTTCCATTCTTCCATGTTCACCAGTAAACCAGGCCTTAAAAATAGTTTAAACTATAATATCTAGCTTTGAGCATTAAAGGTTAATAATAAAATTTTCTTAACCTGCTACCACTAAACCTAATCTAAAGCTTCTAAAAAAAAGCTATTCAGTAATGTCAATCAATTGATATCCTTTTGAGAATTTACTATAAAATTGATATTAATTTTATTCAATTAATTTAAATTACTTTTGATTGATTTTAACTTTAAAATGATTTCATCTATTAAATCAATAATCGGTTATTATTGATAGATCTGACCGAATAGCATTTGTTTTGCTATTTTTCATTTATTTTTGTTTATCTTTCAGGTTTTATTTCTATGGTCACATGCTGGAAGTCTGCATAGATTCCTATATACTTATTCCCTTCTAGCATGTGACCACAGATTTGATATTCTACATAATATGATCCAGATGAATCATGCTTTTTAAATCAATTATATACCAAAAACTGGGTATATTAATTTAATATTAATTAAAATTATCAATATTGAGCTACAGGACACAAATAAAACACATTTTTTAAACGAGCTTTCGAAAAATGTCTTTTTCTTTTTCAAGTTTAATACATATGAATTGAAAAACACAAACAATAACAATAATAATAATAATAACTTCTTTGCGAATATTGGGGTTAAGTTTTTCACCATTGGTTTTTCTTAATCCACGACAACTTATTAGAATTATTAATACATGCGTCTTCTTTATTTTTTCTTTCATTACCGGGATTTCGTATTATCATTCTGATCAAGTTGTCGGATAAATGTCAATATTCTAAACTAATATAATTTATAGTTGCTTTGTAATTGTTATTGTTTTTGTTTTTAATTCATATTAAACTTGAAAAAAAAGTCATTTTTCGAAAGCTTGTTTAAAAAATGTGTTTTATTTGTGTCCTGTAGCTCAATATTGATAATTCTAATAAAAATTTAACCTAACCTATCCTCACGAATATAAAGGAGGATATAAAAAAAAGATTTGATTGCGTTGCTATTAATTAATCGAAATATTATTATTATTTAATAGTAAGAGAGTTGAGGATATATCCTATAAACTTTATAAATAGCAAATTGCAACTAGATCACAGCAGTGTATTCGGCGCCACCAGGGCTAGAACCATGGTTTCACCTGCTTGATATACTATATACATTGCCTATGTTGTGCAGCCTGAAGGCCGCATTAATCCATAACTATTCTGTTATCTCCCAATAATTATAGGTTCGTGATTTAACATAAACCAATCGGAAGAAATGATTTTTAATTGGTCTAATCATTTTATAATGTCTAAATTAATCTAAAATAAATTATTTTCTAAAATTCCTCGTTTTCAAGTGTTAGTCAGAAAACAGGTTTAGTAAGTTAGCCGAACAATTGCTTGCTCGAAGGTACTCGGTTTGAATTCGAAGAAAGTCTAAAACTTTCATAGGACCGTCTCTGTGCTTCGGAGAGCACGTAAAGCCTGTGGTCTCCCTGAATTGATAATTACCACCATTAACTATTAAAAACAGGGTTACAGGCATACTCCAATCCGGTTTGAGCAGACGTCTTCATACCAAAACCTTTCGTGAAAGAGAAAGTGGCCAATGGTCCAGAAGTGGACTGAAGGGCTGATAATGATATGAATAATATCTAATTTATTAATTACAATTCCACTTCTTTTTCTTCTTAGAATTACTAAATTATTTTCAAATTTTAAATTCCATTTATAAAATTAAAATTTTCAACTGGCCCAATAGGGAGTGTGATTTTTTATAAGCTGTTAATCTATGAAATATAACAATAAATTGAAAAACAAAATTATTATATTAATAATTAAATTAAATAATGAGGTTCATGTAGATCACATGATTAAGGCGAATTAAATTCAAATAATTTGAATATTTAAATATTCAAATACGAATAATATTGCAACATATCAATATTTGAATAATCTGAATATTCGAATGGCGCGAAAAGGCTCAGAGATGACGAAAAAGGTGAAATTTTCACCTTTAAAAATAGGTTTTTTCACGAAAAGATTCAGAAATGGCAAAAAGGATGAACAGGAAGAAAAAAAAATATAATATGTGGAATCTCGTTAATCCAGTCATGCGCGTCAATGTGGGGCAATACTCGCAAAAACTCCCGACTAGCTCCCACATTTGAGTGCAATACTTGTAGGCATTATTATATTATATCATATTATATTTGAATAATCTGAATATTTAAATAATCTTCTGGCGTTCTTGCTTAAAAAATGAAAACGTGAAAAAAATATGTATTCTCAGCAGCAATATTACATAATTTTTATTTTGTTTTTTGACAAGTTTCCTTTTATTATTTGTATTGCTTAAATAAAAAAAATTATTATCATTTTATTACCAGTATAATATAGAAGATATTAAGAAATAGTCGACAATAATAAATTCACATGGAGTACTTGCATATTCGAATGTTTGAATATTCGAATAGGAATATGAATATTTGAATATTCGAATTATTGAATGCGAATATGCGCATTTATATGCACCGAATTTTCTTAAAATATGCACTAAAATTGATAAAAATAGATAAAATATGCATTGATATGCAAACCAAAATTATTTAATCTCGAAATTTTTTTATTTTTTTTGAAATTTTTAATAACCTAGATTTATAAAATTTAATAATCTCAACAATAAAAAATCTGGACGAATTATAAAAAATTTGCAAAATTTTGCATATTTTTAACATTTGGTGCATATTTGAGTAAATGATGCATATTTGGGCCACTTTTGGTAATTTTTGAAGAATTTTTTGAAAAAAAATTACCAATATACAGCCAAATATGCATAAATATGCATTATTTGCTCAAATATGCACCAAATGTTGAAAATATGCAAGATATGCATATTGACAAGCAGTTTTTCGGATTCGATTTTTCCAAATTTTTCCAGATCTCATAACGAATCTGTTGGCATATTAATATTAAATAACATGCAAAAGCATAAAATCCGAGCTCTAATGATAAATATACCAACTCAAGTTGGTATAGCAAAACAATTTTTTTTAGTCAGTTATAGATCTCCTGGAAACCTGAAACTTGCGTAAATCTTGATTTTGCAACCTTGCAAGACAAGGTCGGCAAAAAATTATTTTAAAATCTTAAATATTCATAAAATTAAAGGAGACTGAAATATTAACTAATTTTTATGTTTCTGACATTTTAACCGTGATTCATCTGCTCAGATCTGCACTGGTACGCAAATCATAAAACCATCGAAAGTGCCAATTTATTGTACAAAACCGAATTATGACAATTTTTGAATTGTGAATTCGTCAGTAACAGAGATTATCACATTTATGGGTTCTGCAGAACAATCTCTGTGTATTGATTTCTGATTGATTAGTGATTGACCTATAGTTTGGCCTCTCGAAGCAAATTGAGTAAATTGATTCAAAATAAACGAACGGTTTTTTGGAAAAATGTTCGTCATATTTGTGAAGTTAAACAAATATTTTAGTAATTTGAGGGGTTGATGGCATTTGAAATCAAATAACTTTAAAGGTTCGCTAATTAGTAGCTCCTATACTTTTTCAAATGAAGTTAACTTTACGACTGCAAAGTTAATTAACATCCGGGATTAGCATTAATCACATTCATGCCAATAATTGTAGTAGTTGGGTTATAATACTACATTTACAATTATTGCAACCCTAATATCTCATCGATTTTGCTGTTGTGGGAATGTATCACATAACAATTAATAAGAGATTCACAAACTCAAACTTCGAAGGCGGTTTTAAGGATTCCTCCGCATAAATTTAATATTGCCGCAATTATCGTCAGGGTTTTCCATTTTTTCTTTATTACTTATCCATAATTTTACTGTATACTAGTAAGTACGTTATGAAGAACGTCGTTCCCAAAGCAAGTCCGGACAATCTCCGGCGATAATGAGAGTAGTGTCGCGTAGCAACGGCCGCATACCCGAAATTCCACGCGAGACTCGTTTCCAATTATTATATTCCATGTTTATTTCGGGGTATAAAACTCGCTCTAAATGAACAGATATTTGTTGTGTTCCAGTATTATGCGCATTCAACTGCAAAATGCTAGGTACTGGACGTGAATATCAATTACTTCCTAAAATTTTGTCAATGCAAGTTGGCCAGGTTGGCGAGCCTATTTTGCCTTCTCCCAAATTGTTTGGGCCTTAGTTGAAAATTGTTTATAATAAAAAAAAAAAGTTTGATTGATATTAATTTGCTGCATATTTGCTTTTAATTTATTAAGTACCCAGTAAATTTGTCTGTTTGAAATGCTAATTTTGTGTGAATACATATGCATGATGAATATGAAATGTGCACAATGGCAGTGTAATTGAGTAGCTTCCAGAATGGAACAATCGATATGAAGTTTTAGAAATCTTTTGGTTAATATTTACATAATGCCACTGTTTCATGCATCCATATGGTTCGTTGGGTTTATGAGAACAGGATTCATGAATATCACGTAACGAACCCAAGCGTGGACCATACTAACTAATAATATTAATTTACTTCATTTGTTCTCCTAATTGCGGCTATATACACTTCGTGTTGACAAATTACTTATTCTGTAAGATATATGCGCATTACGTGAGGGAAGGCAATAATTACAAGCTAGAGCCGTTTAAATACAGCCCGGAAGATGAAAAACGTCTTACGCTAACCTTTAACAAAATCAAACCCAAATAAATTATTTAAATTCATTATGTTGCCTTTCATAATTTTTCAAAAGGTGGGAAAAGTCCAAATTTGTGATAATTTCTTTCACTGGATTTGTTACACATCCTGAGAGAAATGGCAAAACTACAAATAATGGAAACCGCAAAAGCTTTCAGGAAAACTGGTTGGTGCTTTTTTTCTGATTATACTTTCAAATTACTCAACGAGCAGATCGTGCATTGTCGAAGTTGTGTCCTCTTCAATCTTGAACTTATCATCAAAGGATTTGTTATTATCAGAAGACTACGAGTAAATTAATTCAAAATTTGCACTAAATGGTACTTTATCATAAATAATGAACAGGTTGAATGTGAGTAAACTTTGCGACAAATTTAGAGACAAAGAGTTAATTTACACACGAAGCAATTTTAATTCATCGCATTCTAAAGATATTTAACCCGTCTGATCTTAAACCTCAAAATTACACTTCGAATATAGTTGAGCTTCCATACTAAGCGATGCAACCTTTTGATGTTTCGGTAATAACTCCATGTTTGTAAGCCCTAAGCAGATATCAAATAAAATATTGATATCTCTGATTAGGATGAACGAATACCTAGGACTCCAACGGAAACTTGATACAATCCTGATTGAGTTATGGTGAGAAATTTCTTTAATTTCCAGCTAGATCACTAGAAGATACGCTGCCGTGTATTTTGGAACCAAGCTACTTTTTTTTTAATTATTGCTTTAATTGTGTTAAATGTTAAAAAAAATGTTACGTGCAGTGTAACGATATCTTAACAATTTTTGTTATTAATTTGAAAAGAACTTTACTAAATATTAGTTTACTAATTTAATTTTAATTTATTGTAAACCGAGAAGCAAAGTTTGAAATTTTAATTAAAATCAACTTTTAAGACATTTCTTCAAAATTTGCAAACAAAGGATGGTAAAGAGTAAAAGAATTTTAAGAACCTAAACATTAAAAGAAAAAATGAACAATTATTAGGACAATACACTACGGATATAAACTGATCTTTTAATCTGGACTATGAAGTTTGATTTGTATATTATTTAATTAAAATATAAAAAATATATAATAAAGTGAATTTCATTTTTTTTACATTCAATTTTTCAAATCAATGCTTGTTAATGATAATGCGATTCGTTATGCTTATTTCATTCGCCTGTACACGCACTTCTCCCAATTACATTACAACACCTGATGTTCGTTCACTTTCAATTGTTTATTTTACCTAAATATTTCTTTCAAGATTAATTTTTTTTATAAATTTAAATGTTAAGTTTCGTTGAATTTGTATTTTTTTTATTTTTGACATAATTCTTTGAATTAATGAAATTAACAACTGCCTTAGACTCGATTACTTGCATTCTAGACACTGTATTAGATATTACTTGATTATATGTACGATGGCTTAATAATTGATGGACCGAAGACAAAATAACTACATAAAATATCATATCTGAAAAATGATTTACTCATAAGAGAAATGTTAATTTTATTAGAACTTTTATAGTCTTTTTAAGTCAGTCACTCAGAAACGATGCAATAAAATGGAAAAATGTATATAAACAAAAATGTAGAGATTGAAATTTTCAACAAGAAATGTCTAATAAGTTTTCCTGTCAAATTAATTTTTATATGACAAAAAAGTCTTCAAAAATTACAATTTACGTACATTTCTAACATAGGAGTAAATTTTTGTTTCGTTATTACTTTTATTTAAACTTAAAAATACTTGAATTGCAATCATCTGATGCAATAAAAATATTAGTTTTTACAAAAATAAATAGAATTTTTTTTTATTATATAATTCAATATAGGGGCCATCTATAAATTACAGCACACGTTAGGAGATAGGGGGGTCATCTCAGATTTGTGACAAAAATGTGACAGGAGGTCCGGGGGGATTTTAAATGTTGTGATGTCACAAATTAAAGTCTTTAGAAAATATATTTTTTGATTCACAAAAAAAATTTAAATATTAATAAAAATAAACTGTTAATTAAAGCCAGCAAAAATGATTTAATTTGAGTTAGTTGTTAAAAAAATTTTTTGCGAATTATTAAATTTTATAAGATAGAAGTGTGGGCACTAGGTGATTTCGTCTCCGCTAATTTAGTCCCCGGTAATTTTACCCCTTGGTAACTAAATCTCCCCGGTAATTTCGCAACCGGTAATTTGGTAAATATCTCGATGGTAAATATCTCGAAACGTTAATAACTAACTGAATAACTCGAATATATTCTTATAAAGAATGAAAAATACCATAACCTACATAACCGATGCATATCTGCGCAACGATACATATTGGGGATGAAATTATCGGGGTCAAAATTATCTGGGGCATAAAATCACCGGAGATGAAATTACCGGGGACGAAATTACCCGGGGTTCAAATTACCGGCTTCTAGAAGTGTGACGTCACTGGGAGGGGGGTCAATGTAAATGTGACTAAATGTGACATATGAGGGGGGGGGTCTAAAAACCTTAAAAATCGTGTGGCATAATTTATGGACAACCCCTAATAGTACTATATATTATGAATAATTTATTATGTTGACCAACATGGGGCTATCGCTGGACCCTTGACTAGACATTGCAGTCGACAAATAAACACTAATAATATTGTACTTTTAGCATTTTTCGCTGAAACTAAAAAAAAAATTAAGTTGCAGCAGTAGATATTCTGAAATTTTCATTAATCGGCCGTAATCCGGCGAATTCCCCCTCTCTAGAGCTTTATAACTAAATTTTAAAGTTTACAGAAATCAATAGCTTTGGTGGTGTGGCGATATAAAGGTGGAAATTAAAAACATTGTTTTAAGAGGGCCACCTTTTAAGGGTTTAAATTTAGCTACAAAATTTAAGTAAAAAGCAATACAAAATATTGTATCCCACACAGTCAAGGAGTGTATTGGACTTTATGTAATTAAATGTAAATTTAAATATATTTTGTAATATTGTGAATGTAATTGTAATTGTTTGAGCAAAGCTTTATTTGTTTTTGATCCTCCTACAAGACAAATCATATAATTTAAATTAAGAAGAGAAAACCCGAAATTATAAAATCAAGAATGTAAGTAAAATAAAGAGTTGATTTGCAAGAAAATAAATAGGTACAAGAAAATTAATTATATTGAAAGAACAACAAAAACAACTTAAATATTAAATAAAAATTATTAATTTGAAAAAAAATTTCATAAAGCAGAAAAAAATAATTAAAATTAACTTTAAAATTATAATTCAAATAATAGAGACAATTTGGGTGGATTAAAGGACACAAAACAAATATTTAGGTTTTTTCAAATTTGAAAGAAAATATATATAATTTTAAATATTATAAATAAAATATAAAAAAACAAATAAAACTAATATTAAGAAAATTTAAAATACAATTGAAAAATGTATAAAACAATAAACAATTTGGAATAATATTAATTTAGTCTCAAGCAAAACTGTTCAGCTGCTGTCCTGTCTTGTCCTGTTGACAATTTTATATCATTAATCTAAAAATTCATGTAAAGGACTTCTGATTAGTTAAATAAATAAATCGATAAAAAGTGTGTAGAAGAAATGATTGAAAGAAATTCTTCACTTAATATATAATAGTAGTACTAGATTACCAAAGCTGTGCAGCATGAAGGCCGCATGTCAGTCTATTAAATTAATTAATGTTGAATTAACATGAATTTCACATTTTGATATTTATTGGCATGTAAATGACGATAACAGACAAACTTGGTTTAAAGCTAACCTTAACTTTGTACATTCTCACATCAAATAAAATAATCAAATATTTAGACAAGTACAATAAACCAACAGCTTGTAACATTTGATTTAAAATTTTCATTACTTGACCAGACTTATTATTTATCTACATAAATTAAAAAAGTTATAAACTCTTTTGACCGCAGAGTGTCCGCAGTTCTCCTTTACAACAAATTTCCCAAATCCCGAAATACCAACCCAGATTTTCCACTTCCTACCACGACTACCGATCAAACCAAATCATAGTTGTGGTCTAAGAAAGAGAATTAATTACCTTCTCTTTCACATACATTAATATAACAGAACAATGTACTATAAACAGTGTTCTAGCGTCACAAGGATTCAGGAAAAGGATCGTTCCCTTCCTCGTCCCAATGATAATTGAATAGAAGTGTGATGCTTTATTTCTTCGATGAAAATACTAATTATTATCTTTTTAGTCAACATACTGCAATAATTCGACGTTAAACTGTAGGTTCCCCTCACGCAACCTTAGCGTTGAAGAGCGTATACGATAAGCAAGAAAGAAAAATAAAACTTAATCACATTTGAGAAAATTCTTTGTAGCTTTCGTATTATTTCTGTTTTTTGCCTTTATCTTCTTTGTTAAATTTAAGAAAAATTGTATAAGTAAGGAAACTGTACAAATGTTTAAAATAGAAGGAGATTTATATGTTTTAGAAATAACAGAAAATTTTAAAAGTTAAAATCCTTTTTTCTACGAATATATTCTATTTGAACCTTGTACCTATGTTTTTAATTTTAAATTATTGCTCGTATATGTAGTATATTTCATTTTCTTTTTAACGTGGTATTGTGATTTCATTTATTAAAAAACTAAAACAATATGAAATGTATTGCTTCAGGAACTGAAAACAACGAAGCTATTGTAATGTCTAAGGACGAAAGGAAGTAAATTTATAAAACAATTTCGAGTTTTTTGTTCAACGCAACGCAACTGTGGGAAAATAATTTGGAATTGATTATTTGCAGGTTCATCAAAATATTAAATATTAATCCGCGAATAAATGCTGTTTATAAATTTTCATGTTAATTAAAAATGTGTCGGTTAAAATTTTTAAATTACAGCTTATGAGGCATTGTTCTATGTTGAGTGAATATTGTGATGTAGCATCATTTACAGCTTTAAATTTTAGTGCAAATGTTAAGCTCATTATTTTCCGAAAACAATGCTATGTTTATTATTTTCCCGCAAATTTAATTAAACCTTAATATTTGCTATTTTCGATACAGCTACAATTTCGAAAAACCATAATTTACGTTATATGAAAATTCAGTAGGTATGTAATCTAAGCAATTAACAGACAAACTTAACTAAACGTTAAACTAGTTGAATTTTAACTGCTGCAGTTAAAACTGAAATATTTTAGCGTCTGCTTGTTAAATTTTTTAAATTATTAATTTGACTTGGAAATCTTTTTGTTGCAAGTAAATTGAAGGGTTTTCTCTTGAAAATATTTATTGTATAAAACCTGCGATACTGTTAGTGGTTATTCTACCCACGCAAACTTCATCATTTGGCTTGTTATTTCACTTCTCAAATATCAGTCAATTCTTCATGTTATACTTTAGTGTATTATTAGGTTTAATAATAGGAGGTTTCCATTTCTTCACATGAAAATTCAATAAATGACTCGGTTCCTCTTATTATTTGTGTTATTTTTTTATTGCGTTATTATTGACAAAATACTGTTTGTTCGATGGGAGATGATGCTATTGATAAAAACTGAATGTCGATATCCTAATTAATCGGTACAATGAGATATTGCAATTATTACCGACTTTATATTGTGTCACACAAATTAACCGGCAGTCGATACGAACGGCCTTTGATGTGAACTGTGGCGGTTAAGACTGCGGCATTGCGGCGGCCGGGTATGAATTCCGGGGTTTATTTTGAAGGCACGTGGCAGGTCGGTACTACCGACATAGCCTACAGCTACCCGCACTCGACGAATTTACCTGCAAACATTTACTAATTAATCTTAGGAAAGGCTGTTATGATACAGACGTTCAACGAAAGCTCAAAGTGAATTATTGTATTGTTGAAACAGTGTCGGTGGTTTAACAATTTACGCAACTTACTTATATACATCTATGTGTAATGCAGATAGATCACTTGGATGTATTTATTTCAAGTATCATCCACTACTTACTTGGTTGAACTCCTACGTTTAGGATGTAACTTCGAATTTCTGAAGCCTGCCAAATGGATTCAACAATGTTACAGTTAACTTGGTTGGTCACGTGTATTCTTGGGTAATTAACACATATTGAGGGATGTTATTGCTTGAGAATACACGTAGCTGACAAGTGACAACTTCTACAGCATGATCAAAACTGGGACTGCATTACTAATCAGCTCATACTATGTTTTTTATGTAACTCATGTAATAACTTTTATATTTCTGTTTTAAAAACTGCATAAATAAAATTTTTTTATATTTTGTTTATTATTTATTGCAAAAGAAACCCTTGGTAACATCAAAAATTCACTTAACCGCAGCGGTTCACTCAAAATATGGATTAATTTAGGAAATCACTCCTCAATTAGGGAGGGTGTTATATCATATTTACTTTATTTTATTCAACTTTTCTTTTTCGATAAATGATGTGGATCAAATTTCTTGTTTTTTTATATTTTTATAATTGAAAAATTGAGCCTGAACAATTTTTTTGTGATTTTCAAATATAATACATGCAAGATAAATCCACTTGTGCTCGAATTTAACTATAATAAAGTTTCGAAATTTATTTTTGTTGTATATATCTCTATCTAAAGTAGTTTCTTTGTTGTAATCGATAATAAATTATTCAATCAAAACAACTATACCTACTTTTTTTGACCTTATTTTGGGTTCATTGTTTATTATACAATTTTCAACACTTTACATTTCGATTTTATTTACAAAACCAAATATGCTTTTTGTTCTCTTGAAATCTGCTATCCTATATTAAATTTTTTTTATTTATTAACAATAATGTCGAACCACTAATGTTCAACTAAGATATTTTTAAAACCCAGAAAGTTTTTCCACATTCAATGTTTCTATAAATTTTTTATAGAAAATTGAATTCCCCACACAATTTTTCTTTATTTCTTACACGAGTATTTCTCTTCTTTAACATTACCTAATTTTTAAGAAACTTTTCACTAAAATAAAGAACAAAATATCTACAGACTTACGGGTTCAAATAACTTAAATCAGTCGTATAGTTTTAGAGTACTTACTTGTGTAAAAACTAAGACAGCATCTAAATTTTATTTTATTTGAATTTTAAAGTTACTGTATTTGTTGTATGTGGATTACATATTTTGTGTAAGAAAAAGAAGCAATGTTCAGTACATTGCTGAGTAAAAATAATCTAAAAAACTTGTTTTCTCGAAACTACGAAAACGAACATTGACTCTTTTTCTACCAAGGTACAGATTTATTTTTGCTACTTCATCTCAAAATGAAATTCCATTGTTGTTATTAAAGATTTTACGTTTTAAACAGACTTTATAGTGCTAGTGCTAGTGAAGTCAAATAAAGGCAGTGGCTAACTCTTGAATTTTTAATTTTGTAAATTTTCAAATAAAATTACGTTTTCTGCAGGTTTAGTTGTACTTTATATTTACCTTCGTTTAAATATGGCAAACCAATTACTTTAAGCTGGCCAGTATCAAAACCAATACATTTATAGCAGGTACATAAAATTATTATATAATTTAAATATTGGAGGGTTGCTGTAATTTTAGTTAATCCGTCGGCACATAAATTTTAGCAATATTTAGGCAGAACAATGGAGCCTAAAGATATCTTATGAAGTTATACATTTTTAGTTACCTAGTGAGTTTATAAGAAAAATTTAATAAAAACCTTTTTTCACAAAGATATGAGCGCTTTGCAAAGAAAGTTAATAAATTTGTGATCCAACTAGTTAGGTCACAGGTAACGTTTTTTTTAATATCAAAGGAACTACATACTTCTATTTCAGCCACTTTCAAGAAATTTGTTTTTTTCTAAAATCTTCTCGGAAGAAAAGTTGTAAAACAAATATCAGAAAATTATTTATTACTTTATTTAATAATTCATAGATTTAATTTTAGGAAGTTGTAACTGCAATCAGTTTCACTAAAAGTGGTTTTTAATTATTTGCGATTTAGTAGGCAAATTTGAAATAAATATATTGACAATCAAAGTGCTTTTGATTACCTTTTTGCAACTATTTGTATAGCTCTACTTAAAGCCATAAATCGGTACAAAGAGCAATTTAATTATTAAATAACCCTTTTAGTAAATACAAATAAACTAACTGCCTAAATTAACTAAAATTATAGTCCAAAGCTTTTTTATTGTTGTAGTAAATAACAACCAAAATAAAAGCAACAAAATAAAAAATCAATGCCATCATTTAGCTACAATTTCTTTCGTTTAAAGAACAGTTTCTTTCTTTTCTTTAAATAATAAAAATAAATAAGTAAAATAAAGAAGAACTTTAGAGAGAAGAAAGAGAAGAAGATAAACGAACGAAACATATATTTAAAATTAATGACTATTTTCAATTTAATTTGTTTTAATCAAACTTTTTAATCAAGTAGAAGTTAAACTTTATCAGATTGTAGGTTGTTGATTCTCTAGACAAAACTAACCAATTTGTTCTCGATGGTGCTACCTAATTTTTATGTATATAGAAATTAAATTATATGTTATATGCTATCTAATATTGTTTAAATTAATAAAACCTATTGCTTCAACATACCAGAGTATGCAACCTAATAATTGCAATAATTGCTCTATAAAAAAAAAGATGTTATAATTGCAACTGTTGCTAAATGCAGTTAATTTTTATTATAAAATTTGTGAGAAATTTGTACTTACAGGATGTACATATATTTTTTGTACTATTCCCTAAAAATGCCGTAAGTAAATGACCGAAACCGATTAAAATTAAGCATCTGGTTTTAATAGGCAGAATAATTAAATTAACTGTAATTATTTTCATTTAATGAAAACATTTAATTTAAAAATGTAACTTTTTGTAATCGATTTCGAGTGTTAATTTTACATTATACTTAGTTTTAATTGGTGGTTTAATATGTTCAGTTATACATAATTATTTTTAATTTAATTTGCATATTGTCCTTTACTCTATTGTCCGGCCTGTAGCTCAACGTAGCAAATCCCATCAGATTAATAATATTGATTTTAAGTAAACAATAATACACAGGTAGCGATAGAGGACACTTTTCTAAGATTAAAAAGTTACATTTTAATAAAATGGATTATTAAATGGGAATACTTTAAGTTTAAAAATTACATTAAAAATTAATTCTAAAACTTATTACTTTATTCTTGTATAATAGCTGTTAATTTTTAATTAGCTTTAGGTAGTATTACAAAATGTAACAAATTTGCTTTTAAAATTTTACTATTAGGCTTTATTTCATTTTAACATTTAATTCACTTTCACAATTCATACGGATTATACAGTGGGAATCATTTGCTATGGAAATCATTTGTGGGCGGGGATCATTTCGTAAGGGATTATTTGTCGTGGATCCATATACTATTCAGTCCTAAAATTATTTTTTGTAGATAGAAACTTGAAAAATGCTGTTACAATTTAAAAAATCATTGTTAAAAAGATGTAAACGTATCTAGTATTTCGGTAATTTAATCAATTTTATGGTACCTATAGATATATTTATAGATTTTAAAGTTAATATTGATTTAAATTGTGATTTTCTTCTTTTCGTACTTCTATAAACACTCATAAGCTACCATGGAAAATATAAAAAAACACATCAATATATAAGATATTAATATTATGCATTTTATTATAAGGAAAACTAATAGATTTACTAATGCGAGTAATTCCATATAATTTACAAATTATTAATATTTTACAATATCAAAGAATATAATCCAAACTGGCTAATTAATACATAATCCATTATCCGTTATCCACCTTAATATGAAATAATTGTAAAGTCTAGTGAAGTCTATCATCATTGCCCAATCCATTTTGGCCATTAACGTCATTGACCGGCCAAAGACGTAAATATTATAGTCAAATGAAAATATTTGCATCACTGCCCACCGTTAACGGGCGTTGACGTCAATGGCCGGTCAATGACGTTAATGGCCATCGTAAATGGGCATTGACGTCATTGCCCGGCCATTGACATCAATGCCCAATTTACGTCATTGACCGTAACATATATATTATTACAAAGGGAAATATCTCGAAAATTTGATTGGAGATCCCTGAAAATTCTTTAGATTTGAACTTGTTTCGAAATCAAGAGCGGATCCAGACAAAGTATATTTTTCAAATTTTAATAAAACTTAATATGTTTTGTTGGTTTTTGATGAGTCTTTGCTAGGCAATCTTAGAAAGTGGGAAATTTAGGAAGTTCTAGAATACCTTAGGAAATTTAGAAAATCTTAAGAAAGCCAATATCTACGGAAATCTCAGAAAATTGAAAAAGCAAAACAAAGAGCTCATCTATGGTATTCTAAAGATTTCCTAATTTCCCAAGATTTCCTTGGATTTCCGAGAAAATAGTTTTCTTCTAGCCATTTTAAGATTTCTTTCACTTTTGTATATCACGATTCTCTCTTCGATTTTTCAGTTGGTAAAAAGCTAGGATGAAATCATCAATCTGAAGAAATTCGGCGAAATTTGAGCAAATTCCAAGACATCTCAAGACTTTTCAGATTCTTAGGAAATCTGTGGAAATGTAGAAAACTGGAATAAATAAAAAAAGGTTGTTTATAATATTTTTAAGATTTCCCTTGATTTCCCCAATTTTTCCTCAATTTTCCACTCGGTAAAAAGCGAAATGGAAATTTGAAGAAATCCGGAATAATTTTGAGAAACTTGAGGAAATCTTTGGAAATATAAAATTCACGAAAATCTTAGAAAATTCAAGGAGAGTAAAAAATCAAAATATCCAAAGAAATCTCAAAAAAATATAGAAAACTTCAAGATCTTAGGAAATCTAGAAAAACTCAAAAGAATTAACATAAGAATGATAAGATTTTAAGTATATTTTTCGAATTTAACAATATTTAGTAGATTTGTTGGTTTTTGATAGGTCAGGGGGGGGGGGATTTGGAAATCACTGAAATTTTTTGAGAATCTTAAGGATTCCATGGAAATCGTTGGAATTTCGAGTCTTGTGTACAAAATTGTTTTGAGATATTTACCCCTTGTATTATTATATTAAGAAATCATTCCACGATAACGATTCCTAACTAAATGACAAACAGAACAGACCTCTATATGAACCTCTTGTAACCTACAGAATAATAACTAATTATAAATTTTTTTAAATAACTTAAATCTACTCTAACCATAACATCAGCATCGCTCATGGCATGTTTTTATTTTATACAAGTATTTTTAAGCAAATATTGCACTGGAATACAAACATTTTTCAAGCGGCTCCAACTTGCAAATTACAGATCTAGAAAGATGGAATCTTCGAGTCGCTCCCATCATTAATACCATTGTTGTGATAGCCAGAACTCAAAAATTATAGATCTAAGACGGAATCTTTGAGTAGCTTCACTCATTAAAAATATCACTGTAATAACCAGAACTTAAAAAGTGTACCTACGGATTTAGAAAGATGGGATTATTGTTTTTAAGTTAAATTCGGCTATAATTTATTAACTATTGAATAAATTCCTCTATTTATACTAAGCTAACAACTTAGATTAGAAATTTAATGAGTATTACTATTGTCAGCATAATTTATTATTTATCGGCATAATTATCTGTCGGCGAATTTACTATCGACATATTATTTCTGCATGGACCTCTGCTTTGGCCACGGGTTTGCTAGAAAAAAAATTTAAACCTGATAACCTACAGAACAGACCTGTCTTGGGCACCGACATACCTACTTATTAATAACGGTTTTGCTATAAAAAACAACTTAACTCTACTCCAACCTACAGAACAGATCTATACCTTTGCTCGGACCTCCCTTTAAAAAGATTAAACAATAATAAAAGCTTTTAAAAGAAAAATCATTATTCATTTTGGAGATCATTTTATTGATGATTATTTGTTATGGGAATCGTTTGCTGTGGAGATCATCTGTCGTCGGAGATCATTCGACACCGGGGTCATTTGGCACCGGGATCATTTGTTAGAGTATCCTTTATCATGACTAGAGCTCGGATTGATATGATATGCCAACAGATTCGTTTTGAAATCTGGACGTTTTGAAAACTGATTATCAAAATGTATATTTTGCATATTTCCAACATTTGGTGCATATTTGGGCCACTTTTTGAAGAATTTAGCAATTATTTTATTTAATTTTAAACAATTTAACTTTTTTAAATTTAAATTTAAGAAATTTCAGATATAAATATTAAACTAAAAATGAACAGGTACATAGGTAGCTTTGTATATATTTTTAAAGTACTAATTTGTAATTAAAATTTATTATTAAAATTATTAAATTTTATAAGTCTAGGTAGTACCAACTTATATTAAAAATTTGAAGAAACAAAATTGAAAAATTCGAAAAAAAGATATATTTTAGTTTTATCTTATTTTATCAATTTTAGTGCATATTTTAAGGAGATTCCAGTGCACATAAATGCGCATATTTTCAAGTACTTTGGTGCATATAAATCCGAGCTTTAATCATGACTCATGAGTAGGGATCGGATTTTTAGGCATTTGTATGTTTTTTTTGCGTACAGGCACTTGAGAAATTTTAGAAAGGAAACGTGTTTTACGCATGTCCGAGTCGTTTTATGTAGTTTATATTTTGCCTATAGATGCATATTTTGAGTTTCGGTGCATATTTGTTGGTTTATTGCCTAGAAATGCTTATATGTTCCATATTTGGCAAATTAAATAATAAAATAATAAGAACATTTTATTTTTTTATCAAAAAAAAAATTTTATTATTTTTTATTATGTTTATTTATTTATTAATTTTTATATTTTCCACTTCATCGGTCAAAAATAGTAGAAAATAAATGAATAAAATTCAAAAACCAAAGTGAGCCTCATCCTCAAGAAGGTTCACTTCAAAAAATTGCTTGAGCTGTCATACCACTTAATATCTATTGAATTTTATTTTTCATTTGTTTATTAAAAATGTCTAAAGCTAAAGCAAGCGCAATTTTCAGATATCAAAAAAATAAAAAATAAAATAATATTTTGTTATTATTTATTTATTATTTTAAATTTAAGGATGTACTCTCGCTGCAGCTACAGTTCAACACCAACTTAACTTTTAACATACATAAGTAATTAATTCATTATTTGAATCAATTGCAATCCTGCATTTTGTGGCATAATAAAAAAAGTTTGCCCATATTTAAGTGCTTATTTTAAAATTTTTAGACCATATTTGCCTGCATATTTGCAAGTTTTTTAGTGCCTATAAATCCGGACCCTACTCATGAGTATCATTATTTCGTTTTTCTGCTTTTAAATTTATCAATTATTTAATGCAATTAAAAATCTTCTCACACCAAATTAATTTTATCTTCCAATCACTATCACTAATCATTCAATCAACCAATATTACATCACAATCTCTGATTCCAAAAATAAAACTGAGACGAAATAATCCAAATTATCAAATAAAATTACTCACATCAAATTAACTTGTTTATTGGCAAAATATCAAAATAAAACTCTCAAACAACTTGATCCGCTAAAAATCACAAAATTTCAGAGATTTTTGGACAACTACGGCACAAAAGTGTCGTTCTTTTCTCCTAATTCTACCAACTTGACTTGCAGGCGGGAAAGACGAACAATTTCAAATGTTTACAAATTTTACAAATAAATTCAAAATTAGAAATCAAAGTACAAAATATATGTCAATAATTAATTCAAAATTAAATGTAAATTTATAAAATTGGGTTAAAATCGGATCAACGTTTCGAAGATTATTATGTTTTCTTCTTCAGGAAATCTACAATAAACAAGTACCAACAATACTTTCCTTCACATTAACAATAAATCAGTCTTATAAATATAAAAATTACAATCCCGAGGGAGAACATTTTTGGCGAATGCAAAATCATAAACGCTATTAACCCTGCGGCAGTCGCGTCGGGGAACAGAGGTCCGCACTGTTGATAAAATCTGAAATTCTTTACATAATTCATCATTATTTTGAATGATGTGCGTAGGTATGCTTTCCTGCCACAATTGTGGTTCTCACAAGAACAGAAAAACGCCAATTAGCGGTTCCATTATTGCCAAAGAAAAGTTATCTGTTCTACCTGCCTCGAAACCGAAACGGATGAAGATTAACAATTATAAATACCAATGAAGAATTTGGTTTTTATTTTTTAAATTGTTGAATCAACCCAGTTTATTGAGTAAAATTTTAATTTTGAATAAAATTTGTTTTATTTTAATAGTTTTTGTGTAACATGCAACATAATTTCACAAAACAACTGATATCTCATCTAAGGACCCCAGTGCGACCGCTGGAATGAAAATAAAAGGGTTTGCGTCTGCCGCAGGGTTAAATAACAATTTATTTAAAAAAAATTATATAAAAATTTTAATTATAATATAAATTAATTATAACAAAAATAAATTAAATTATAATATAGAAAATTATAAAAGAGTAAGTAGATATCAATAGACAATAATATACTGTAAAAATATTGCAATAAATTGATATTCGGCTTACTGTCCTACTTTTTTTTGTTCCAGACATTTTAATTCTATCAGTACTACCGTCCTGTCAAGACATTGTCCATATAACCATCCCGAACTATTGGGATTTAAAAATCCATTGATATTTACTTCGTTTTTGATAGCAAAATTCTAATCAAATTCGTATGTTTAAAACTTTATTTGTTTCAATTTGGTTTTTTGAGCAATTATCTCATATTTTGTAAGAATGTTGAAAAAAAAAAAGGTAAAAATTTCACAATTAATATCACTATTTGGATATTTAATTAATGAAAACTCTTTATTTATTTATATCGAGTTTTTATCAATCATCGTCGTCCAATTAATGTTTAATCTATTGCAGAATCCGTTGTGAGTCTGATTTCAGGTTCTACCACAGGACTACAACCTTTTTGTTGTGGCTTACCTCGGACATCGAGTCAGCAATGGATTAGTCTGAAATCAAAATTTCGACTCAGTTGTTCACGAATGTCTTTTGACCAAACTACTCTGTTATGGCTTCGGTGTTTCTCAGGGTGTTCCCCAGGAAAGTTTCCTTGTCCCGCTATTATTTATGTTATATACAGCCAATCATGGGGAGTGGTAAATCTGGACTGCTATCTGGATCATTATGAAGATGATTCTGAAATTCCTGTGTTCTGTCTACCCGCAAACATTTATATTGCAATAAATCTATTGAACCATAATTTGGAAAATATACTTGTTTGGTTTCTGAATTTTGAATTTAAATAGTTCTTCGCTTGTACGTAGAGCCTTGAATACTGCAACGTTATCTGTGACAATTGGTGATGTGATGAAGTTGTTGGAGTGGTCGATAGCATTCAGAGTTTAAGGTTTGTTTTGTAATTTTCGCCAGGAAGTAAACTGTAAACTTAAACTATCTTATTATAAGTTGAGATCGCTGTGCCAGTTTAAAACCATCTTTCCTTCTCATTTGAAGTGGTCGATTACAATAAAACAGGGTCACGGGCACATTCTCCAATCCTGTTTAAGCAGCCGTTTTTGCCTATTTTTGGATGTAACAGTTAAATAATTAAATGGAATATGCTGTTGGAATTCCTCAAAAGATCTGAAAGCAATGTTGTGGTCGAATTCTTTTATTTGGTTGTTAAAAGAAGCATATTTTTATAACTTCCTTTTGATGTCAATATAGCGTTTTCCTTTTTTTTTAATATTATTACAACTACGAAAATTTGGATATGTTTCTTTAGAAAGCGGAAGCAACATTTAAATGAATTCAAATTTTCCATCAATTGCCTTTTATGATGTGCGGACAATAAAAACAAAAGGCAAAGAAAGAAAAATGTAATCAAACCGTATCATAGCTATTTGACAATATATTTACAAGCATCAGCGATTTAAATTCAAGAGTAAAAATTGACAATTGAAATATTGAAACTCATTTGAAGTTCACATAAACTTCATATTTCATAATAAAAACTTTTCTTATTTCTCGAGTTTCTCAGATATTATGTATGTTGAAGTTGTCTTAAGCGTGCTATTGGGGCATGCTTCCGAGTATACATCACAATGCCGCTTATCCGACCATGTATAGAACTTTAAGAACATTTCAGTAGTTTTTAAATTAATTTGCGACGAATAAAAAAAAATAAAGCAAAACTGAAATTGAATCGAGTTAAAAGTGCATAGTTTTTGAAATTACAGGGCAAAAGTTAAAAATCTCGAGAGATATGGTTTAATAACGATGAAAACATTTTATCTATCCAGTAAACTTTATATATTTATAAAATCTAATAATAAGACGTTATTGATTATCCGGTTCTATTCATATTGAAACGTACTACGTTTGGAACCCTATTATGCAATGAATCTTATTGAAAAAAAATCTACATTTCTTGTATAGAAACTTAAAGCTGTCAATCTAGCGTGATAAAATTATAATAGAGTTTTTCGAAAAATTCGCGCCATAACAAACTAATTTTGTAAATCACGCAACCGTGCTGAAAGAGGATTCTCTGAAACTTTAATTATTTTACAATGAGGTGTTAAAAAATAAAGAAAGTGTTTGCTTGTTGAAAGTGTGGAAGAGATGACGTGGATGACTTGGCACGATCCATCATCAGTCGGTTATCGGTTTGTGGTGAACCAGCGATGAAGTGAAGCGTTACTAACGCCGCTTTATCAATCACCCCCATATTATAACGCAGTTTTGCTAAAACTTCTTACACTTTGTCGTATATTAATTTTTTCCTTTCGGATTTTGATCGTTTTCGCCTCCCCCATGTTGTACAAGTTGATTATTTATTTAAAACAAAAATTGCTACATTATTAACTTCATGAACTTTCCAACTTTGGTTGTTTTCCAAAAACTCCAATAAAGTGATGTTCGGGTAAATTTAAACGGACTGATAATAAAAATGTATGTACAAGGGAACTGCATTCGTGGTGGTGTTTAAGTGGTAAGGTAATGAAATCGACCCGGATCAATATCCCGGAGCGACTGATTAAATGACACTGTTCCGGATATTGCCATCCAAATTGTCACTGCTATAGCTTCAAATCGTATATTATAGCCTCGACCGACTTCTTACATTTAATTCTTTTCATTATTTAATTAAACAAAATATTTTTCGCCAGTGCATTTTTGGAAACGGATTTGTAACGTCGGAGAAATGCAAAAACGGAACGAGGGTTGGAGAAGCCGATCGATATTTAGATAGAAACATAATGTATGTCATTACAGTAAGTTCGCGATCTAATAACATTACGTGTTGGGATACATAATGGGGGAAATGGAACCAAATGTAAGGAATGTATGTAAACATATTCAGGTTTGGTGGCGTCTTGTCTCATATCGACGGCTCAGATAGCGACAGTATTGAATATAAAGCGACACATATAATCCACATTCCACACTGTTCTCGCATTCTCCAAACCTTCATACGTTCCGATTTACTTCCATACAATGAACCAACTTCAAACTTCCCTCTTCAATATAGCATCTATAACGCCTTCTTTATAAGCCAAGACGAACATTCAGGACTTGCCATTGAGGTGTTGGCGTGTATAGCACACGTAAATTATTGCACAACCGATCGCCTAATCTACAAGAGAAGCAATTAAGGAAACTGAACATTTATTTCAATTTGCACTTTTGGATTTGCTTTAAAAACTCTAACAGCTAAAGAAACCCGGTCCAAATTGCTCAGTAACCAGAGGCGCTCCTTTGTAATTCATGGGATTTCTTGCTTTATTTGTCATTCATCCCCGCTTTCCTCCAGTATTTGCCGTCTCTTACACACCAACAGGAAAAACTATTTCGATTTCTTATCTTGAAGCTGCAGCGCATTTAATCTCTCTCTGCTCCATTTGTCTCAATCCCAAGAACAATGTATTATTTAAAGATGTGATGCGCTATTTGGAAATTTAGTTTACTTTGTTGGTATAGTGTTAAACGACCTAAAAGTTTACTAAAACTTCCTTTCGGTTTATTTTATTACGACGTCAATGATTATGCGATCGCAACGTCCTCGTCGGTCATCAAAATGTCAACCGCCATTTTACACGAATCCACCTTGCGAATTTTCGTCAAGTCGACCCTAAAAATGCACGGAAATCTGATTAATACGACGCAAGTAATCAAGAGACGAAAGATCGAAAAATCAAAGCTGGACGGTGACATTTCAGCTGGTCTACTACATATAAGAAGCGAAGTTCTTTGAGGGTAATTCGGCTCGCGCACAAGATCCGAGATTAAAGTAATATTGTACTGTAGTGTCTTTTCTGCTTTATAAGGTGACAAAGATTAACGTCAAGTTTCATTTTGTTTCATTATTTAAGCATTCGATCGCTTTATTATTTATTTTTCATGTTTTACTTGTTACATAGACAAAAATTCAACCTATTCTTGGCAGGGAAACTGTTTGAACACGGCAAATAGCATTTCCGGAGTCGGAGTACAGTTTCCGGTTACGGAGATCAATCGTAAGACCGACGTGTTTGTTCTTCCATTATCTAAGACGAACCCTATTCATCTATGTAAGGATTTGTGGTTTGTATAAATTATTAACAAGTGCTAAGCGAATTTAATTGAGTTCTAATTTGATCACCAATCATTAAGGAATTGGATTAAATCGGAGGTAACCGCCTCCAGTCTCACCAACCCATCTTTTGGATGAAGCCGGTATATCCAGGTTTTTCTGAAATTTCTACGAAACGCTAAACAGCGGAATCGATAATTATTATCAGTTGAGCGAGAAACTTTTCGGTAGATGATGTGATGAAATAGAAGGGTGTCGAGTATTGTGGTAAATTAGGATTCAAAGGAAGAGGAGCGAGTATCGTGACGGGAGTCAACGAGCATAGTAATTAGAAATCGGTTACTGAAAATGCTGGCGCCTTTTGTAAATTCTAACAAACAACATTGCTCCTCTTTTACAGTTCAAAGAAATCTTAAATATAAAATTACTTCGCGAGTGAAATTGTTTTGTAATTGACTTTATACCTTTGAACAATGCAAAAGATATTCATAAATAAAATTTAAACACTCAAAAACTCAAGTTCGTCAAGTTTAATTTTAATTTATACAGTTAGACATGCTCTTACAAATTTCTACAACTTTTATTTTTAATTAATTTTCTCGTTACTTGACGACTCCAAATACGAAAGAAATAACAATATTTTGTTGTTCATCAATTTATATTTCCAAGTAATCGATTGAACGCGAAGTTGAAGCCGATCAAAAAGCTTCAAAAGTTCACGAAAAACATGAAGTCAGATTGTGATCTGAAATTTACACGATGGTGCTAATTATAATCGATATTTACAAGTACTTTTATTTCAGTTTTTCAAAAAATTATTTCAGTCCAATTTGAGTAGGTACTGATTTTTACTAAATTTTAAATAATAATAGTTTCACAGCACCATAATTTAATTCGTATCCTGTTAGAAAAACAAGATACCATCCTTAGAAACTAAAAAATAATTTCAGCTGTATCTCAAAAACGGTGCGACAAAATTGAAAACTGAATAGGAATTTTTTCTTGTAAATTTCATTCCCTGCATTGTTACTCATATACATTTTTCTATTTTGTCGCACCGTTTTTGAGATACAGCTGAAATTATTTTTTGTCACTGTCCGTTAGAAATGGTGCAACAAAATTGAAAAATGTATATAAACAAAATTTAAGGCAATGAAATTCGCAATAAAAAATGTCTGAAAAGTTTTGCTGTAAAATTGATTATTATGTGTCAAGAATAGTATTGAAAAGGTACAAATTACATTGCTAACATAGGACTGAGCCAATAATTCTGTGAGCCAGTATATACATATATTGCTAGAAATTAATTTATAAACTATATTTAAATTTTATCCACTGTACAGTCAAATTACGACTGATTGACTTTTTAACTCCGATACAACCTTTTATCAAAACAAAAAAATAATATCTAAACTAGAGTTTTTGCCAAATAGAAACAGAACCGTCAATCGTTATAGTTGGTAACATTATTTTTAAAAGACATACTATTGCATTTTCTATGAGTGCATACATACCATAAGCGAGAGAGTTGCATTGCCGCTTAATATACAGTGGATCGAAGTAGTCATAGAACCTCCCATATAGTCAACCAGTTCAGTAGTTGCGAAAGGTGTTTAAAATTCATCATGTCAATTGTTTTTAAAACTATAACACATGTCAAGTGTTTATATAAACACTGGCGTACCAAACTAAAGCAATTCGTAAAATTTACAAGAAATTCACGACGCGCTACTGAGTGACTTAGTGTTTTTTAAGTGGTTGGAGATATTTTGAAGTTTCTATTTGGCACGCAATCTAATATGATTAACAAATGATATTCTGATCATATCATTCAAAAACTGAAAGGCAAAAAAGCCAAAAATTTACACCAGATTGTTTTTCCAACACCTTTATTGATAAAACTATTCAAGATTGATAGAAATTTTCTACAAAACTGTCCTAGCTGGCAAATTTTTATTTGAAATACATTAGCCATGAAAAACATTTAAAAAAGTGCCTTTCTTAAGCCAATAACAATTTAATTACAATATCATCATCATCATCGGCCCTTCAGACCACTCCCGGACCATTGGCCTCTTTCTCTTTGAAGAAAGATTTCGGCATTGAGAATCCCCGGCTGCTGAAACAGGATTGGGGAATGCCGGTAACCCTGTTTTGAAATACTTAATAGTGGCAATGCGGCAAATATCAAACTAGAGGAACCGCTGGCTTTACGTGCCCTCCGAAGCACGAGAGTTTTAGACTCTCCTCGGATTAAAACCGAGTACCTTAGAGTCAGCAGTTGTTCGGCTAACTTACTAAGCTAATGAGCGATTCTAGGACATTTCCCTCCCGGACAATTCGCTCCCGGTCATTTCGCTACTAGGACATGTTTCTCCTATAGGACACTTTGCTACCACTTTTACTTTCTTACTTACATAATTTACCCACGTCTTTGCACGGATCTTCCTCTTACGGGCAATTTTTTTTTAATTAATTCACTTTCCGGTGGATCCGTGATTTGCCGCGGTTTCGCCAGCCAAAACTGACCCTATGCTATCCAGAGATCCGGGCCGCTAATGTCCGGTAGCAAAATATCCTAGTAGCTAAATGTCAGGGAGCAAAATGTCCCGTAGCGAAATGTCCGGTCACCATCCGTCACAGATTTAGTTGCCTAACTTCGCATAGGGATATCTCCCTGCCCTCCTACCTAAAATCCAGAATCTAGAAGAGTGCACTAGGGACCCCAGACCTCCGGATTGTGTCAATTGTTTTGTGACTCAAATGATATGTTTAAGGCTTTAGAATTGGAAAAAACCGGTTTCGCTGCTAAGTCTAGAAGTAATTTTATTTTTGCACATCAGGGAGTAAAAGTCTAAACATAATATATTTAAGTCACACAATAATTGGTGTAATCCGGGGGGTCTGGGGGGTATAGAATACCCCCCAGTGCACTCTTCTGGATTCTAGATTTTAGGCAGAAGGACAGGGAGATATCCCAACGCTCACTTAGGCCACAGCGGCTCTCCGTCCTGTCACTCCTCAAGCCATCCTGTCTCCAGGATGAATTCTATCGGGACGGCTGCATCGGAGGTAGTACACATATACAAAACGGGCCCCTAAAACAACAGTGTATTAATTTTGAATTGCGAATTTTTATTGTTTAAAAATCTCTTTTTTGGGATTACAGTACTACCCTTTATGGTCTCGGGCTCCTAAGCATTGCTTACATTCGCTTATTGATATCACCCCCACTGTATAGAAAGTCTTATTTAAAACCAAACGTTTACATTCGTGTGGTATTTTATTTTGTGAATTATCATTTCACGGCGGTTTTACGATATAAAATAATTCAAAATTAAACTCAAAATAACATCAATTGGGTCATTCCATATGAAATCAACCAAAAATATATAAATATTTCTCAAATTGACCATCACAGATTTCTTTGAAACTTTGGTTAATTATACTCTTTAACATACTACTTCAAATATAATTTTTTAAATTCTAACTCTGATAGTTTTGAGTTATTTAATTTTAAAAATCGCAGAAACGACACTTTTTCGGCTGGCACTCAACGATAGTATTTAAAGGGCTTTAATTTGACACTAATCTTGACCACTTTCTTCAGAACATTTTTTTGAACATTTTTTTAAGTTAGGGTTTTTTGAAAATCATAAAAATAAGGTATATTTTATATAAATAAGGTATAAGGTATATTGGTGACTTGGTAAATATGTCATAAAAATTTCAGAGTGGGACCATGATATAATCACCAGTTATGACAACAAAATACAACTGCATTGTTGAGTGTGCGAGCCAAAAAAAAGTGTCGTTTTTGCAATTTTTAAAATTAAATAACTCAAAAACTATAAGAATTGGAATTTTTTTAAATTATATTTGAATTCAGGATGTTAAAGAATATATTTAACCAAAATTTCAAGGAAATCTGTGATAATCAAGTTGAATGACTTGTTGGTTTCAAATGGAATGACCCATTTGTACGTTATACAGCCGCCATGTTCTTGATATTTGGTAGCGTCATGAGCACCACCAACGGTAAGGTAAAGCGCAAATATTCTATATAATATATTTAGTATTGAAGGCGCCATTTACCTAATCTGCACCCGGCACTACCGTCAGTAGCATTAAATAAATATTACTACACATTATTTTAAAGTGGCAAAAGTAATATTTTATTATAATAATAATAATAATAATAATAATATAGTAGCATATTACAGTAGAAGCCCTATTATGCGACGCTCTCATATCCGACCACTCTGAGAATTCTATTCCGACCAATAAGGCTTATCTCGCCACAACTCGGAGGTGAACAAGTATTCAGACAGATTTGCAGAAAGCAAAACGTGAAATTTGTCAAGTGCGTACATTTTGTCATTTTAATATGTTGAAAAGCTGTTATAATGTAGCTGTAAAAAATATTATTGGTTAATCTGAAGTTTTTGTTTTAACCTGCAACTACACAACTGGTCCTCCGTGAAGTTATCGTTGTCAGAAAAAATATTGCTTTCAAGATTTTCGAGCTTGAATTATAATATTATATATACCAAAAAACAAACAACAAATTTATTACATTTAAATAGCAAAATATTATAAGAGCTTATATTAAGGCAAAGATAAACTTTCTTAATTGTAATAAAATCAGATATTTCAAAAGAAATTTAAACTACAAATTTCATAAACATAATAAATTTAACTAAAACAACAAATAATGCTAAGCTGGAGGAGGCAAAATTAAAAAAAAAATTTCTAGAGTCCTGTAACATCTTAATTCATCAAGATTCACAGGAGTGGCGAGCATATCGAACATTAGAAAAATTATTTAATTTACTACGAAAAGAAAATCAAAATATAAAATATTCAGACAAAATGAAAATTTTGGGCAATGAAAATTATGAGTCGCAAATATTTAAATATCTATCAGATCCAAAATCACTTAATTTCTTGAACTAATAGCAAAAAGCGACGCTTTTCAATTTTTTTCTTAAAAATCTGTGTTCTAAATATCATCCTGAAAACGGCTACTATAACTACTATAGTTTATTGTTCATTGATATGCTTGAGTTTTTTTTGAATACTTGAAAACTCGCCCGAAGCAAATGCTTTATTGCTTATTTTCCCTTTTGAAACAATACCTATAACTCATGATGAAGAAGAATTAAAAAAACTGATAACCAATAATGAAAATTGCTTAGAGCTATCAAGTATGAATCCTCGCGTATCTGTGGTAAATCGAAAAGCCGAATATACTTAAGAAAATGGCTTACAAATCAAACTAAAGGTATTCACTTATAAATTTATTTTTCGAATTTGTTACTCTAAAATAAAATTCGCTGTTGTTTATTTTTTGTATGCGAATAAACAAAACGTAAATTAATTAACTGAAACTTGATAATCCTTGATTTTTTTCTTTTCAACTGCCGTACACATTTATTTTCGGCTTTTAATAAAATTTATTCCAACATAATAAATCGGTTTTTTACATTTCCAGTAAAAAAAGCTAAAATTGCCTTAACTTTTCTAATTAAGTGGAAAATTTGAAGTGGATTTTATGTTTCAGGTGTTGATGAATTTGGATCAAGTGCTTGATTGGTCGACTACTTTTTATACGGACAAGCGAAAAACCAAGATAAGACCATGGATTTCAAGTATCCATGGAAACAATTCCTGCGGCTAACAACAACGAAGAAACCTTACGCCATTTTCCAAGTTTATACTTTTGTATATATTTAATTTTGTATGTCTGATGCTTTGTTTTCTATTCTATACGAAGAAGTAAGAAACGTTTTTTTGTATTTCTTCCCTTATATGCGCGTAATAGAAACAACCGCTTTATTTATATCTACAAAGAATTTCTGTTATTTTCAAGAAACGTGGAACGCTTTGAGCGATTCTTACAATATAATATTTTCTTTTATAGATAGATAATTATTAAGAAAGGTAAAAGCTTACATTTAAGCAAAATATTTGTAGCTTCACTAGAAAATGTAATAAATGTAGGTATTTAATTATCAGAGTTCACTTGACTTAAAATCAAACGAAAAGCTGGAAAAATTGTGTCTATTCCGAATGTGCTTTGCATTATTTAAAATAAATTAAATTGGTTTTCGCCTCTTGCTTTTGCTACGCTACACCCAAATTGTGAAATATGTAATAATTATTAATTTTATTGTAATAAGTAATTTATATAATATCGTATAGTGCGAATCTAAACATTTAATCAACAAAATAAATATTGTCGGTTGTTACCTTTATTTATTTTAACTAAAATTTTATAATATCTCGTGTATGCATTTGTAATGAATTTATATTATTAAATATTTGAAACATCATCTTTTTTGTAAATCTATTGAACTGCAAACATTTCAAAACATCCTCAATTAAATTGTCGTACATACAATAATAATGAATGGTGAAATTTAACAAACAACTCGCTAATTAATACCAGATCAAAATAACTTATTTTCTTAATACTCAAAAGAATGACGAGCAATAATAAAAATAACAATAAAAAATTTCTAATAAAAATAAATCATTAGGTAAGTAGATATCACAAAATATATATAAAATAAAACCGACACATCAAATAGAAATAAAATAAAGCAAAATACCAAGGAAGAGTAATAAATAACCAATTTCAAATTACTGAAGAAATTGCTTTCCTGTTGCCCGACACTCTACATTTTTAAAATTCAACAGTACAAACGACTTGATACTCCTTTGGAAAAGGAAATGCAGGTAGGGGCAGATAAAGTTAACCCAAATACAAAAATATATATCAAAGTGCAATGCACGTAGTCCGAAATAAAAGAAATGCAGTTAAAATGTAAAAATTAAAAAATTAATTAGCACAGGTAATTATAGCTAAGCTATCGATAGTTGAAGTTAAAAAGTGGAAAGGCATTAAAATTAAGAGTACACCTGTTTATTTAAGTGCTTTAAAAGTTTTCAGTTAGTTTATGCAACAAAAATTCAAATGTTTCGTAGTTGAGATGATAAAAAGTCCAGGTTAAACGCTATTTTCTCAGAAACGGCTGCTCCTAGCATTTGAAAGAAAAACAGGTGTTTGCTTAATTTTAGTGCTCGCTCGCTGCCGAAGCTTCTCCCGATCCTAGAGTTACACTCGAGCTGTTCCCCTTGTGAGTAGAGATAAAGTTAAGGAATAAGAATACATAAACGCTTGTTTTGTGAAAGAAGTATCTATCTTTGATAGATCAATCGACTGAAGTTATATTGCAGATATTAAATAGTGCCAACGAGCAAAAATACTTACCCCTAGAAACTGCAAATTTGATTCCTTGATTCCAAAGATATTACCAGCTCGAAGAAGAAATTAATGATTATAGAATATTTTAATTCAAGTTTTCAAATTGTGTAATGTAGTAACCACACAAACATATATTCCACGCCGAACAAGCTGAATAATTTGACCAAGTTGAAAACAACCCTCCCGAAAATTGTATAATTAAACTTTTATGAATCTTACCTGACCAGGATTAGAACCAACTTAGCTTTCTATTTTACAATTAGATTGCTAATCTTGAGACACAAAATTTAGTAAATTATAAAGCATACAAACAATAATTTTTTTACTTCAATTCCAGTAAAAAATGAAATGTAAAACTTAATATTAGGTACCTACTCAATACCAATATGTATTAAAACTTGATGAGGATAGTATTTATCAATTAATTTATTCTTCATTAAAAGAAAATGAAACGAAAAACTTAAATTAGTTTTACTTTATAATAACTTAGTCGAAATTTTGTTGAATATCTGTGCTAGTTTAATCCTTAATATTTTTTGGATACGCACATTTTAATTTATGTAGAAATTTTTGAATAATTTATTATTTCTTTTAAATTAACATGCTACTTTTAAAATTATTTAAAAAAATTTGTATCTTAAAAATTTAGAATTTTAAACTCAACTGACAGTAGCTGTTTCTTATTAGTATACGAGGTTGAAATAGTAAACGATGTATAGTACCAATATCGGTACTATAGGTGCTCTATATGCAGATATTAATAATAAAAGCGCAGAGATAGACTTTGTTAAATTTCAAATGTTCCGCGATGTTTCTTAAAACTTCTTTGCACTACACATAACTCATCAAAAAGCCAATAATGCCGGCTTGAAAACATTGGTCGTTTGTTTAACGATTCGACTACATTCGCGTTTACCCAATCAATCGCACATAACGCCACCGGTAGTTCTAAATTTTCCATTGTATTTTTGCCTTAAAATGTTATTTTCTTATTAAAATTTTTTTTTTTAATTTAAAAATGTAAATATACAAAATTAAAGACCATGAAATTTGCAACCAGAATTCTCTAATAAGTTTTGCTGTAAAATCAATTTTTATACGAAAAAAAAGCGGTTTTAAAATGTTCAATTTACATTGGTAACATAGGACAACTTAAAAAGTTGCCACCCCCACTATGCACTTCACACCCTACCAATAGTGAGCATTTTTCTCGGGGTCCGTTACTTTAGCCCCCCCCAGTTAAAATTTTTGGCCAAAAAGCTAGCTCCCGAATCGATATAGCTAGCACCGGCTAGCACCCTAATATTAAAGCTAGCACCATTACAGTTTTTTCACAAATCCACATTGAAACTGGGGGGGGCTAAAGTAACGCTAGCCCCCCCCAGTTAATATTTTGGCTCCAAAAGCTAGCTCCCTAATCTATATAGCTAGCACCAGCTAGCACCCAAATATTAGAGCTAGCACCATTACAGTTTTTTCACAAATCCACATTGAAACCGGGGGGGGCTAAAGTAACGCTAGCCCCCCCCGTTAATATTTTGGCTCCAAAAGCTAGCTCCTTAATCTACATAGCTAGCACCAGCTAGCACCAAAATATTAGAGCTAGCACCATTACAATTTCTTTACAAATTAGTATTTGATAAAAATGATAAAAATGTTTAAATGTTTCATTCCACTGCGCATGATCCGATATATTTCACACGCTCCGCCCATTCTAAACTTGACTAACAATTTTTTAACAGCTATGGCTTATTGTTAATCTATATTATGTCATTTATTTAAGAACAAAACGATAAAGTTAATAAATACAACCTTAATTATCATAATATATCGCTTTGTACATCGACACGGTTTCTCTATATCAAATTGTAATACACTAATATCGTATAATATGAAATAAATAGTAAATACGTAGATATACTATAATAGTGGACAAAGTAAAATAAATTTTATTTAATTTAACCGCCCTGTATGGAAAGGTTCAAATATTCACTTATCAGGTCCGTACTTGGGTGACATCATTTATTTATTATTTATAATTATAAGACTACGTCATAAATAAGATAATTTCGGTCTCGATAATAGCCAGGACTGGCGCTACAAGCAAGATTGAAGATTTACTTCTTATCACCCCCCCCCCCCCGAGTTATGATTAAAAAGGATAATACGCTTAGGGAATTATCTACTTAACAGATAATGGGATTAGTCTATATAGGAGATTTGGGAAGGAAAAGTAACAAAAATTATACCAAATATAACTTAAAATGGGAAAAAAACGTTCTGAATCTGATATTCACACAATTGTAGAAGGATTGCTGAAGTTTCCATTAGAATCACTGTACGATAGAGAGAAAAAATGTTTTGTTTCAAAACACAATGCAATTTGGCAGAAAATATCGGAAGATTTTATGATACTTTATAATCTGAACATATCAAAACTTGGAATTTACACGGCAGTTTCAAAAAATTATTATGATTTATGGAATGTTCTACAAATTTATCCGGATGATGTTAAAGATGTACAAGCAATATACGAAGAAGTTTCTATCGGTAATATATCATGCAGTAATACTAACAGTAACAGTGATACTAGCACTGATATTGAAGAAGACTGTGTTGACGAACTGGAAACTACTTATCGGTTTAATATTGCTTTGACATGGACTGAATATGTAAGTTTTGATAAAAAACTTGTTACATACAAAAGAAAGGATAAGTCTGTGAGAAAATCAAAGCACACTGGTGAAATTAGAAATACATATGTTTTCGCAAATTCAAATTGGACAAATATAATACACAAGAAATTAATAGAAAATTCGTCACTTACATGTACGTTAACATTTGACAGGCACAGATTGTTTCCGTTTGGTCCACTGTTTTTAAAGATTTGGGCAGTTTGCAAAGAATGCAAATCAAGAATTACATGCGTTTTGATTAACGAACCACAACAAAATGAAATTTCGGAACTGAATTGTACTGTTCAAGGAAATTTTAGCAAGAAGCACACATTAAATTTCAGACGTCCACTTCGGGGTGACCTGCGATCTCACTATGTAAATAAAATGGTGAATGAGAAGTTTTCATCTAGTAGAATTCAAAGTATGATTATTAATAACGAATTAGAAACAGGAAAAATGATGCCTGAACTCAGTACACTTAGAGCTGCAAAATGTAAAGAAAAGAAAAAGAATTACCTTAATGAAAAACCTATTGATTCTCTTTACGAAATGAAAAACGTTCAAGAATTTTCTAATGTTATTCGCAATATTGGCTATTCCCCTTTTTTTGTATTTTGGTGGTCAAATTCTCAGCTTCTTGTGTATCGTCGATATTGTGAAAACAATTATAGTAGAATAGCTATCGATGCCACAGGATCAGTTGTAAAACGTATTATCTACACCGATGGAAGCAAATCAAGGCATATCTTTTTATATGATATTGTAATATTGTATCCAAATCAAAAACAATATTCCGTTGGATCAATGCTTAGTGATTCGCAAAACACAGAAGAAATAACGCATTGGCTATCCGTTTGGTTTAGAAGCGCAGGATGTACTCCGTCAGAAGTAGTAACTGATATGTCTCTTGCTTTAATGCATTCGTGCGCAAACACATTTACTCAGTATAAGAACCTCAACCAATACATTGAACAATGTTACAAGGTACTATTTAGAAATGATGATAAAATTTTTAAATGTTTTCTTCGTTTTGACGTGGCCCATTTTATAAAGCTCGTTACTAGATGGCCTAGTCTTAGAAATCAGCATAAACTAACAAGAACATTTTATCTTCGATGTATGGGACAAGTTGTACAATGTCAAGGAATAGAAGATTTGCAGTTATTATTAGATGCTATGTTTATTGTTGCTTATTCCGATACAGAAGGGCACTACAATGGCAACCCGACAATTTGCGAAATTAATAAAAAGTGGCTTATTGGACGTATATCTACAGGGACAGTTGAGCTCAACAAGATGATGGATGAGGAAAATTTTGCAGAAGAAGACGTTATGGGAAAGCTACATGATAAAGAAAAGGAAGAAATTAAAACCGATAATAATTTTACAAGTTGGTGCAAGAACATATCTGAATTCGCAAAAAATAGAGTCAACACACCAGAAGAAACAGGTGACCGAGGAAATCAACAGGTTCTACCACATTTCGTCGACGATTTTTTAAAGATTTCGAACTTTTTGCCTTTATGGAGCAGTATTATGTGTAAAAATTTTCCATTTTCGCCTAGAATTGCCAGCTCAGCATCGGCTGAAAGTAATTTTAATCAAGTCAAGAACAGAATTTTTGCTCACGAAAAACTTCCCCTACGTGTGGATGAGTTTGTTAGCGAATACATCAGGCACTACGAAGGTGCTATGAAGCTAGCTGTAGAGTATGATATGAACGATAATATTCAAGTTGATAGAATTACTACAAGCCAAGTAGAAAAATCATCCGTAGTTAACAATTTCCAATCTGAAACAGATAATTCACAACCAAAACGTAATCTTCTGTTGCCTGATAATCTGTGTGCTTCTTGTCAGTTAGGAATTGGAAGTGCCAATGTGGTATGTAAATTATGCAATTTGCTGTTGCATAACAATGACAACTGCACTGTCTCATACGAAGATGATATATTTTGTAAAGAATGTTATATTAGAGGTACACAAGATAAAACATTATCCGAAAGAGTCGCTGAAGAATCATGGATGAGAATGAACGTTCCTCCCAAGAAGAGACCCCGAAAGTCATATTTAGAGCCACAGTCAGAAATGGCTGTTGTCGATTGGACGAGAAAAATAAATATAACGACAATTGGACTCCTGCGAAATGGTAATATAGTTCATCAAAAACCACTAAAAATCTTCAAGCAATTGATAACGTTAAGAAACACTTGCGGACTAGATGCACTAATTCAAATATTTTGTATTGGATATTGTGATTCGTTAGTTATCAAAGAATACATAGAATCAATTAAAGACAGCAATAGGTTCGCAAAATTAGTAGTACAAGTTGTGAATAAAGGTGTGAACATTCATACATATAGAACTCGAGCAGAACTATTGTACGAACATTTTCCGAAACATTCATTGCCAGAAAACATTACAGAAATTAACTGTGAAGATAGTATAACCAATATAGCTAATACAACTTTAGAAAGTTTTAAGATAGGAATGCAAACGGATGAATGCAACAATTGCAAAAATATTCAACAAAGTGATCTAAAATGGTTATCGGTAGAACTTAATACTATTCAAGAACTGCCGACGAAATTAGAGGCACATATATCCGAACATGTCATCAGAAAAACTTGCAATGAATGTGGAAACAATGGGTTCTTGCGAAAGAAAATTTTAGACCGAATATATATTGCGATAGAACCAATTGCAACTAGTAATATGATTTTAGAACTCACAACAAATTTGGAAGATATACCTCCACATTTTTCTATAAATGGCGATAAATATGTTCTACGTGGTATAGTTGCATTTCAAGGAACTTCTCAAAGTACTCCAAATTGTATCGGACATTTTTTGACTTATGGGAGACGACACAACGGAAAATGGGAAATTTATAATGACCTATTAAAAAATAAAGAAGATGTTTCGCCAAGTCAAACAGTCAGGTGTCATTATCTTATCTATACCTTATAAGAGATATCGGAAAATTGTGATTTATTTTCACATAAAGTTGTCTTGTTGATATTTTTTTAAATAAATTTATTTTACTTTGTCTACTATATACAAAGCGATATATTATGATAATTAAGGTTGTATTTATTAACTTTATCGTTTTGTTCTTAAATAAATGACATAATATAGATTAACAATAAGCCATAGCTGTTAAAAAATTGTTAGTCAAGTTTAGAATGGGCGGAGCGTGTGAAATATATCGGATCATGCGCAGTGGAATGAAACATTTAAACATTTTTATCATTTTTATCAAATACTAATTTGTAAAGAAATTGTAATGGTGCTAGCTCTAATATTTTGGTGCTAGCTGGTGCTAGCTATGTAGATTAAGGAGCTAGCTTTTGGAGCCAAAATATTAACGGGGGGGGCTAGCGTTACTTTAGCCCCCCCCAGTTTCAATGTGGATTTGTGAAAAAACTGTAATGGTGCTAGCTTTAATATTAGGGTGCTAGCCGGTGCTAGCTATATCGATTCGGGAGCTAGCTTTTTGGCCAAAAATTTTAACTGGGGGGGGCCAAAGTAACGGACCCTTTTTCTCGGAAGACAATGGCAAACCTCCGAAGTGATTTGCCATAAAAGAACAATGGGGCTGAAAAAAATTGAATCTACTGTTTTGTTTCTCACTTTATTCTCACTTACCTGCACTCTTCACAAGGTGTACTAGAACTGGTACCATTAATAATTGACGAAATACTGCAACGATGTACAATATAGATTTATTAGGTATAACACATTGAAAATTACAAGTATGTATAATATCTACAACCACCTAACAAAACACTAATTAATTACAACTTAAATACGATGTGACTCATTGCCAAATAAATTTTTTCAAATTTTGATGTGTTTTATACGTATAAATGCAAATAGACTGCATTAAAATGTACTAAAATGTCCATTATTATTAACTAAAAAGGTTCGTCTGATCCACCAGTGGGACGCGCTTGGGGAGCATCGATTGTTTGACTAGCAGCTACCGCGGTCGCAGCGATGGGTCGTGTTTGGGCAGCAGCTGACTCCACTGCTGTAGGTGTTGTTTGACTGGTTTGACTGGATGTTACGGGTTGGGCCGTCGTACCCACTGTGACTGTAGCTGTGGCGCTCGTGGAAGTCGCAACGTGACTTACCGCTGTAGCCACAGCTGTTACTTGACTGACGGTCGTCGAAGTCTGCGTCGTAGCTGTCGGACGCAACGTAGATAGCAGTTGCGTTATGCGAGTCGTTAACGGATTATTATTTGCGATGCCTGCCGGTACCGTTCTTGCTGTATCCCTTTGTGATCTCACTAAAAACTGCTGAAACTCTGCTTGCTGCAAAATAGCTGGTAGCTCGTAATGATGGAAAAAGTAAAGCATGGAATGCTGGAAAAACAAAATATCATTAATTCAATACGTCCTAATTAACGGGAACAAAACAAATCGTAATTTACGAAAAACAAACAATGATAATTTCTATATATAATTAATTATTAAAGAATACATCGATAGAAGCTACTTTAAGTAACAAATTTGCTAGATTTTATGTTTTCTCCGCGATTATATTGAAATTTATTTACCTTGAATACAAATTTAATAAAACCTTATTTCAGTTCATGAAATGTTTACATGAATTGTTCAGTTTGTATACTCATAAAAATTGTTCGGCTTGAATATTCGTAAAACAATAGTTACCCTTAATAAAAAGTATATTATCGAATTGAGCTCATACTCACCATTTACTTTCAAAAAGTAAGGGAAAATTTAGCAAAACATTTAATATTAATTTTTGACATAATGAAAAACGTCAATTTTACAAATAATCTTGAAATCAAGTAACTTGTGGATTTTTGAAAAATTTCTCTAACCGGAACTAATCGTAAAATTGTCAAATCTTGAAAATTAAAATTCTGATTGTATTTTCCTCTCTTATCATGCAATAAATAATACTGGGTTCAATATACATATTTACCAGACCATCTTTACAACTCGATCAAAGCATATTCCCAAGAGAATAGTCAAAGTAGTTGCGATTCAAGATTAACTCACCCCAGTTATTTTTCTCCCTTAAAGTGCCAGTTTCATCCAATTAATGCTACGTAAATTAGCACAACATGCAAGTTAGCTTCATGAAAATGGCACTTAAGTTACATTCTGAACCGACGTATAGGTTTCAATCTAATTTAACTTTCTTCTTGTTTGGGTAAAAATGGCAGTTTATGCTTATGGCGTTCTGATTTCATACTAGCAAAAGTAGCAAAAATGTCGATTTTCTTAATTTCGTATTTTCTGTGATTTAAACCACATATCCTGAATGGCAAAGAGCAAGCGCTTACAAAACCTATAAGATAGTTGTGTAGCATTTAGAGTGAGTCCCCACGAACTGCAAGCGTTCTTCCTGTAAAATCGTGGAAAATTTTCTGCGATTTGGGACGACAATACTCTAATTAATGAACGACTGTAACAAACGGTGAACCAATTCCAGATTTTACTACTGATTTCCTTGTTCCAACATACTAGGCATTCCTTGGCCCCTAGGTATGCCGCGTGTAGTGATTCAAATCAAAACACTCACAATTGCAATTTCACCAAAATTACTGTATTAGAGAAGAATTTCATAAACCCAACTGTCGTAATATTGCCAAGTTAATAAAGCTACTCAAATTTACTAAAAGGGTCGCTCAGTTTTGGAAATTTGCTACTTCGTATTAAGTTTAACCATTTCATCTGTCGAAAATTAGGATCTTTATCAAAATATACGCTTAAAAGTGACTGCGTTTGTAATATAGAATAAATTTTGAAATCTAGAATGTAACATTGTTATGTAAAGTGCCGTGGACCTTACGAGATGCGGTAAGTTTTCTTCTTGTTATGTCAACAATTTTATTTAAAAATAAATTGCAAATCCGGACGTTTCCATTTTCTAAGAACATAGAAAGAGGCAAGTAGTCCAATCAAGTATTTTTGGTAACTAAACGTTTCTGTAGAAACCAGATTGTAGGGGTGCAAGTTGTGAAAAGGACGATTGTGCCACCCGTGGCGCGTTTATTATTTATAAAATTGAATATGACAACTGCATGATATTGTCAGGTTTTAAATAGCATTCTACAGTGTATCACAATGAAACTTATCCAGAATCGAACGCATAAAAGAGATCTCAAGTTATAATGTAAAAATTTTAATTTGTGCTTAGACGCCCGGTAAGACGTTGAAAGAAATATGAAAGTGCAGCGATACGTATGACATGCGGAAGAAATTAAACTGGCAAATAAATAAGAGGTTGTCGCGGTCCACTGACCGGAAATAGTCCCGTGAGGGCTTCTGAAAGCTCCAACTGTAATATAACTCGCGACCGAACTTATCAAAAGCCCTACTCAACTCTCAACAATATTCTCTTTTAATATTAAAAAAGTATAAGAAATAAAATTCCTCCAGGTTAGATTAGTACCTACAAATTAAACTTGACAAAATATTTTAAACCAAAGCTACGCTTTCATCCTTTTGAAGCAGGAGCGCAACCCGAATTATTATTATAAGAAAAATCTTCATCGTTATTTTGATAAAACCCTACCACATAAAAGCACTCGAGTAAATATTAACTCGGTAGGGGTTCCAATAAGAAATAAAATTAAAAATCAAACTTAATTATCATTTAATTAAAATTTTACCTGAATAAAAAGCCAAGATGTAACTAACGCCAAGCTGCTGTATTGCCCATTAAATCGATAGTGATATGCATAAAACGTGAAGTGGTACAAATAGAAGAACCTGTAACAAAAATTATTCGATAACATTTGAAAATATTTGATTAAAAAACTAATCTTTAAATCAATCATATAATATACTTGACAATAATTAAAAATAATATTAGCAGTTCCGAACAGAACAGCCACTTTTTTCTTCGTTTTCTGTTGCTGAAAACGCGTACATACATTTTGTGATTTTGAAGCGGCTACAAGTAGATTTAAAGTTTTGTTGGTGTTGTGTGGTATTTGTTTCGGTTAATAACTGATGCCCCGGAAAAATTTTTGTTTTCTTTGCTGCCTGCGATTTTACAAAGCTTCGTTATTTTTACCATTTTTGTTTGGTTACTTTGATTTTGAAGAAGTCATGTGCAGCCTTGACTGACGTTAATAATTTGTTCAGCATCAAGTGGTTATTTCTTTTGAGTAATCACATTCTGCAGTACTTTTGATTTAATACATTATTTAGTTTTGCGAGTTAATTTTTGCATATCTGATTACTGATAATCTATTTGAAATGAAATCTACTTATTGAATCACCTATATGATGGGGTACAAGAGGATTAATAGATTTTTTGTTTCAGTTGTTAAATAAGAAGCGAAAGGTGAAAACCTTACATATTGAGCACTCCGATGTCTCGGGGGTTTAATTTAAATTTTTAATGCTCTAAAATTACTAAAAATTATAAGTACATAAGCATCCAGATTATAAAAAACTATAATAATTTTATACAAATATTATAAAATATATTAAAACATTAAAAATTTAAATCTACTTTTTTTGGTTTTATGAGAAAAATGATGTCTTAGATGTTTGAAAAACGTTCATGACCTTTAAAGTTGTTAATAAGTGTATAATAACCAAAAACAGTCCTTGTTAAAGAACTTTCGAACAAAGAAAAAAAATTGAAATCCGACTTTTACTATCAGATATTTAAAAAATTTAAGATTTTCTTTTTGTTGTTTTGTCTACATCTATGTTGTTTTTATATAATTTGTTCATATTTTAAAGAAATTATTCCGTAAATAGATAAATAGAATAGTAAAATGGGATCCCTTTGCTGTCATTTTGCTTGTCCAATTTTTTCAAGTGTCTCTCTTCTTAGCCTCCATCCACTACTGCAAGGATTCCCAAACTGGGTTTCGCGGAACCTAGGGGTTCCGTAGAATAGTCATCGGGGTTCGGCCAAAATTATTTATTATTAGCTATTAAAATTAAATTAAATAATACCACGGTTACAAATATTATCCCATTCCTCAGTCGTCACCTTCAATTGTTTCGCATAAATTATAGCATTCCCGTGAAAAAATGCAAAAAAACTAAAAAAAAAAACTCATTGATGATATGGGGTTCCATAAAATAAAAAATATTTGGTTGGTGTTCCGTTATCTTTCAAGTTTAGGAACCCCTGCACTACTGAATAGGATCGTTCAAGTTTGAACATAGACTTCTTTCTTATAGATGAGGAAGGTTTCAACATTTAGATCCGATATCTGCTGAAAATCTGCTTAGCTCGGATTTTATGCTTTTGCATGTTCTGTAATATTGATATGCCAACAGATTCGTTTTGAAATCTGGACAAATTAGGTAAAAACAAACCCAAAAAACTGCTTGTGAAAATGCATATTTTGCATATTTTCAACATTTGGTGCATATTTGAGCCACTTTTGTTGTTTTTTGAAGAATTTTAATAGAGAAAATACAAAATTATTATTAAATTTTCCAATTTAAGCAATTATTTTATTTAATTTTAAGCAATTAAGTTTTATATTTTTTTTAATAAATAAAACAGTAGGTACTACCTAAACAATTTTTTAAATAAAAATTTAAATTGCTTAAAATTAAATGAAAGAATTTCTTTAATTGGCAAAATTTAATAATAATTTTTTATTTTCTGTATTAAAATTCTTTAAAAAACACCAAATGTGGCTCAAATATGCACCAAATATATATTGAAAATATGCAAGTTTGCAAATTTTACCTAATTCCTCCCGATTTATTATTACAATAAATTATCAAATTTTATAAATCTAGGTATTACTACTTATTGAAAATTAGATATTCTTTAGTTTGCATATTAATGCATATTTTCTCTGTTTTTATCAATTTTAGTGCATATTTTAATGAAATTCGGTGCATATATACGCGCATATCTTCAAGTTTTTTGGTGCATATAAATCCGAGCTTTACTTATAACCCTGTCTTTAATAGTTTGTTACGAATAATAAAAATTTGGGGGGGGGGGGAGTTGTTCACCTCCTTGACTAGCTCAAATCTCGACATCGGGTCGTGGTAGTAATTGAATACAAAAAAAATAAGCCTTTGCTTAAACAACTGCAGCACAAACGATGACTACCGTCAAATTTGAATTCAATATCAATTTACTATAATTTCCATCAAATAATCATCCATGCCGTCGTTCCAATTCCATAAAAAAATATACAAAATTTTACTCACAATTAATCGGATATTCGGGCACACTATTAGGATCTCCTTAGCAATAGCCAAATTTTGTATTTGTTTCAAAAAGATACATTTAACAAAAGAATTCTACTTCTGCGCGCCCATAATCAGTTCCTGATCCAGTAATTCCCATCGAAGCTTGATTTCCTCAAGTGGACTCCGTTTAAGGACTTGCGATTCAGCACAATACCGTCAGCAATAAGTTCAATCAGCGCGCGAAACGAACATCTTAAAGCGACTTTTAGCAAATTCGTTAATTAATTTCCCGGCCATGATAGCCGCACTAACAATTTAAGTTCAGCATAATAATCGCGATTACAATAATTCTTTCTAACTATAATACTGGCTAATGCCAGGATTCTTGCTAACAACTCAACTGCTCATTCTGGTTGCCTCAGCAAGAATACAGAATGCACAATTCCAGGTTCTTCAAACCATGGCAAAAACATTTCAATCAAGCAAAATAATGTAACAATTATCCTAAGAATTTAGCCAACTAACAAAGATTTAACATATTATGTACAAAAATGGTACGAACGATTTATCGTCGTAACAAGTTGATGGTGGTAATCATCAATCCAAAGGGTTGAACCGGGTTGAGTCGGCTTTACGTGACCTCCGAAGCACGGAGACGGTCATATGAAGGTTTTAGGGTCGTATTCTCTAACTTTTAAGGGATCTTAACGGAGAGGATCTCTTAACTAATGACAAAACCTATTCTGTTATAATAAAAGATTCTTTAGTTAGATACCGCTCTTCAAGATCGATCTTGACCTGGCAGAGTGGTGAGGGATCTCTTCAGGTATAAGGATTTGCGCATTCTGTAACTCGAAGGGATCCATAATCAGCGTCAAAATACACCAAGTTGATCCCTTAACTGAGAGATGGTCAGTAGGTGTCATTAAGAAAATTGAAGGGTTATTTCTATTAGTGAATGTGAACTTGAATCTTGAAAAATAAATTTATTTTCAAAATAAATATTCAATTAAATAATATTAAATAAATTACGCAAAAGGTATATTTTAAACGCATAATATACCTATGCAAAAATTATAGAAACGTTCTTATGAAGCGATTTCCTAACATGTCTTTTTTTAAATTAAAAATTAATAAATTGATTGTAATTATTTAGCAATGAATTACCACCCCACATTTATAACTAAAATTATTTATGCCTGCAGAATACTGCATAACATCAAGCAATTGTATAATCTGGAAGTAGTTATTGTTAAAAATTTGATAATTGTTGAAAAATAATAATTACTATAAATTGTAAAATTTTAGATGATGATTTGAAAGAAATTGAAGAAGAATTGAATAACGAAGAAATAAATAATAATTTATTAAGATTATTAGGAAGACGCGCTCGTAATAATATTATTCTTTTGTTTAATGAATTTTTATTTCAACTAACTATGGTTTTTGTTAAATAGCATGTGAAAATATTTAAAAAATTATTATTATTTACATGTTAGATAAATTTATAAATTATTCAACTATTTTGCATATTGTTATCCTAAAAACAGTAGTTTTTTCAATTATTAATTTTTAAAAATTTTGTTAAATATTTTAAATTACCGTAATTTAAATTTTGACTATAAAACTATAATTTATTTTAAATTTCCGTACTTCAAATTTTGTTCAATTATAAATTGTCGTTTATTGTTTCTTGACGTTAAACGTAAAATATTTTATAGGTTATTTTTTTAAATCAACCAATGAGAACACATTACTCTTATACACCACGTGTACTATCACGATTAAAAACATTATCCTCGTCATTAGTTAACGACAACTGCTAGGTACAAAAATTTACCTGAAGGATGAATTAGTGAATGGGTTTTTTAATGGATCCCTTCAAGTACCCTGTCCTTAACTAAGAGATCCTTAACTAAGGGATAATTTAGTGAATACGACCCTTAGACTCTCCCCGGATACCTTAGGGTCAATAGTGTAACAAATTTTTGCAATTTGTTTAATTGCTGAATACGCCCCTGCATAGAGTCTGCTTGGGGGGGATGTGAGCTTGCGTTTTGTAAACGTGAGAGCGCAATTTCCGGACTTCGGTGTGAACTTTTGTAAATGTGAAAGTGTTTTTCGTGTGCTCATCGAACTTTTGAGTAAGTTCTTTTACTTTGTGTATCGAAACTTCGTATGGAGACACCTAATTTTAACGATATTCTTTTACTCGTTCGATCTGTTGTTTTGTGCTGACTGGAAATCCCGTATTTGCTTCCGAATTGCCGAATATTATTTTATATAATTCGCAATGGTAAATTATTTGTATGGAACCAACCTAATGCGAGCTTATCGGCCGATAGCTTTTATCTTCGCTCGCAAATTTTTCCAACGTTAAAAATGAATTAACAAGTTAAATATTTAATTTTAATAATTACATTTATTTACTTATTTTGGTTTCACAATTAGCTTACGCTGTTTGTTCTTAATTATGTTACTCCGAAGGAAAATAGTTGAGGCAAGGAGCTACGATTTTTTGTGTTTTTGGTTGCAACTGCCGTTGACAGCACACTTCTTGCAGAGATTATTTTTTCATTTGATTGTTACCTTTTTTCGGAACTTATGACCCTCGCTTTCCGCACTATCTACAGCTAGAGTTACATCTACGGTGCATCTACAGTTAATAAAAGCTGGTTGATCATTTTCCCAGCGTGTGGAGGAAAATTGTGGAGGCCCCATGAGGGGAAGAGGAATTGTTTGTTTTTCGACCTGGCTTATTGTTGGTGCTATCAGTGTTAGGATTAGGAATTTGGTTTTTTAAGAACCAAAGTTTCACCTCGGGTGGATTTATGTGCTGCACTGATGGGCACAATTCGTTTGCGGGGTCGGAGATTGGGAATACCTTCTACTTTCTACCTTTCTAAAAAAGAAATTCTGGCCTCATCTATGAGCACTGAAAGTGAAATGTTCCTTTGAAGAATTTATACCAGATTGCTGTCTTATTATTCAATTTAGGGTAGCGCTGAGGCCGTCCAACAATCCTGTTGTTACTGTTACAAAGAAGTGTTACTGAGAATTATTGTAAACTATCTTATGTAAATGAAATAAAATATTTAAAAAAATAATTAAAATGTTGCTTGTAATATTCTGATATGGAGTTGTTCACCTTTAGAGTAGTTATTCTTTTGAGAACGAAATCACTACCCATCCGACCTAGTTAATGATGATGGACTACTGGTGTTAATTTTATCACGGAGATAAAATGTTTCATTAACTCAATCTTCCATTTTTCTACAAGATAATATTACACATCCTTAAAAATCATACTCGCCAATCTTCCTCTCGGGTTATTTAATCTTGAAAATGCGATTTTCATTTCCCTTTGAACCATATTGTGCATATCGAGTTTATCTGATGCATTTCACCCTTAGAAAATTAAGAGATTCTTTCGGCTGAAAATAAATTGTTTTTATTGAGTTAACCCCGGGCTATTCAAAAAATTGTATTAAATATTTTTGAAAATACATGACATAGTAGATCACGCTCTATCGAATATCGCGTTTCGTTTTGAGTGACAAGAAATGCATTTTTGGCAAATCTTATAAGTAAAACGAACACTGAATGATTTCGTCTGTTGAACTCACATTTTGACGGCTAATGCAAAAGAAATCCGATCCATCCTTGTGAAAACACCTTCATTGTTATTTTTCAGCATTATGCGATAATCTTGAAAGTATCAATTACGCAACTATCACCACAAATCCTTACAAAAGAAAATTCGATATGATTATTACTAAAAGCATCTCGACTTTACTGGAGAGAAAATTAACACTAACTAAAAATAATTAATTGCAACACGAGATTAATAGAAAATGGAAGTTCAGAAAAGTCGCATTTGTCGTACTGGCAATTTTTTGCACCGATCTAAAAGTACTAATTAACCTGAGGCGCCTTTCCATATAGCTACGGCAACTGTTTCCATTTGTTCTGTTTTTTTTTCTGCAGAAATGTTAGCTATATTTTCTACTTAATAAAAGAAAATAATCTGCATGACTAGCATCACAACTTCTTTTATTTTCGTGAACTTTCTGTAACATTTCATTCAAATTTTTTTATTGGTCGGATAAATTCTAAAACATTTGCTTTGGTATCTTTTATAAGCTGCTTACAAGAACACGCATTATCTTCCTGTTACCTCCCTATGTAAGTATTTGGAAAAAAAAGGTAAAATTATTTGTATTATATTTCATACACAAATAAATTCAAAATTTTCCTTTCTGTGTCGCGAATAATGCAGGTAAACTTCAAAGTAACGAACGACACATTTTGATTTCATAAAACCAGGAGTTCATTTCTTGTGAAGTAGAAAAATATGTATTCCATTGTCACGAGCTCTCTCAGATTTAAATATCTCGCGCTTTTGACGACATCGGACTGTCGTTCTATTGTCCGAAGATTCGTTCAAAGCATCAAGCGTAATCCGGGCACTTCTTATTCTTTACATTTTTTGCTACATCTGCGGAATAAATAAAAATTGTGAACACCACCCACCTCGTGCTTTATGAGATAAGCTAAATTTAACGATTCTTCCATTATTTTTTTTTCATCAAACACCTCACAAACAATAACCTTAAAAAATGAAAGAAAATCGTATTTTTCAAAATAAAATTTTTTGGACCACTTGCGATGATAAATGATATATTTTCCTAGTCTTCGACATAATAACGCTTATAAGAGAGTTAAACAATCTATTATATTTAACACTCCACAACTAATAATTGAAATATCGTGTATGTAGCATAAATATAAGTGAAATGCACTCAATTTATCTGCAGGATACGGCGACCGTCTGAATCGCACAATTCATACTTCCCCTTATCCTGTCAACCTCTTAAACACAATGTCAAATAATATACATGGTACACACTACGCAAACACCTATTGATAAGTCGACAACATAGGCAGGTACACAAAAAGAAAAATTGTTCGCTATATTTAAAGATAATTAATCAAATCAAACTGCCACCAACGGATTTTATCGATTAACTTCATCTCACGTACCACTCCACGTGATACAAATAATACTCACGTGTCCTTAGCATTTATTATTATTTTGTCCCGATGCTTACAAATTTAATATTTACACAAATTAATCTCGAGTTATGTACAACTAATCCTATAATACCTAAATATGAAATTTACATTAAGCCACTTGATATTTATCATCAACCAATCCCCAAATTTGCACCCTCCGTTCTCCAGCTAAGAATAACTAAAATTGATAGGTCGATCGCTCACTATAAGGCTAAATTTCTTCAATGATTAAGATGCAGCGACCTGAAACGCAAACAATGACACTCAAATTTTGTCCAAAATGACCAACATATTATTTTGATTAATGTATTCGATTGAAACGATTCATAGTCATCAAGTGGTTAAGAGTTAATTATCCATAAATTTAACAATTCTGTGAATATCAAATGCAATTTTGAAGAATCTATCCAACTTGTTATCACAAATTGGCACCAAACATGAATGGCCCCAGAAAAATGTTCGCACGTTCTATTTTTAAAAAGCCGATCCAATTTATAAAAATGTTCCAGCCTATTGAAAGAATAAGTAAGCACAACGAGCGTTAAAAGTTCCTGATATCCAGAAATTTTAAAAAAGAAGTGGAAAACATAAAAGAAAAAAAGTATTAAATGCAGAGGAAGGATTAACTAAAAAAAACAAGAAGAGTAAAAAGAGTACATACAAGAATATAACGAGAAAATTAATAAAAAATAAAGCACAAAAGAACCCCAGTGTTGTTTTTGGAAACATTTAACGTCCTCGTTTATTATACATTAATAATAATATTTTTAATTAGCTAAGCTATAAAGTACAATTATGTTGTATCTAAAAAAACTAATTCTAAAAAATAACCAAAGAGGTAAGTTTTTATTTTTATCCTTCTAAAAAATAGTAACTTTTCGGTTTATTTTTTTCTGACTTGTTCTATGGTCAAATTCAAATGTTTCATGTAGGATAATTATTCATATGTACCTCTTTCTCTTTCGAAAAAGGTTTCTGCATTTAGACCCCAAGGATGCTTAAATCAAATTGGGGAATGCCTATTGTGATTTGACATTTTGTGATATGGAAAACATCTTATACTACACTATCTTGAAGCTGTATTTCTATAAGCTTTAAGCTCGTCTCATTCCACGTTATCGCAACCAATTGCGAACTGACATATCTTACAACGCGGAAGTGTGAAGTCAGATGCCATATCTTTCAGTAAGCCAATTTTACACGTGCACACTAACCCAATTTATATAAATTGTTATTTTCTAAACCTTTAGTTTAGTGACCAAATGAAGCAATTGGTTTAAACAAGACGAGTTACCCTCGGCACAGTTTTTCTAACCCTGTAGAAATAGTTCAAGTTTTGAAGTAGAACAAGAACAAAATATAATTGCTCGAAAAGCTATATCTTGAATGGAAAACTTGCCCAACTATTTGAATTTTAACGAGTGGTAGCACAAAATTTGTAGGTACTAAAGGAAGAAGTAATAAAAGGAGTTTCCGACATGAACATCATTTTGAGTTTTTTGCGAATGAAATAAGCGACAAAATAGCAACAAAAGCGAACGTATGACCCACAAATTTAGTGTGACATTTACAAATTGATCGATATTTACACTTATTTGCCACCTGATTGCTTATTTTGGCACGTAGTTGTCAAGTTATCTTATTCGAAGAATAAAAAAGACGAAATATAAAAATTTAGATTGTTACAAATAGTTTATCGAGAACTCAATTATAATTGTTTAACATAAAGGAAGGAACAATAATGGTGATATAATTCATTCAAAAGTTTGCATAACTAAATAAAAGCCAAGGAACCGAACCGTTTATGATGATTTTGTTAGCAAATTTTCGAGAGAACAACCCTTTCCGTCAGTTTTCCGTTCAAATGAATGTAACCATGACTACTCTTATTGAACAGTTCCTTAAGTTTTCTCGAAAAACATATTGAAAAGGTAAAAAACATGATGTAAATTTGCACGAGAGAAAAAATTTTAAAATAGGAAATGCATGCAAACACGTTTCCGCTGTAGTTAAAATTTATTTCAGGAAAACAAACTGCCAAACGGATAATTCAATAAGACCCTGAAGTGTATAATAGATTCTGAAAAGAGGATTACTGCGTAATCGTGCGGTGCAACAATTGAAGGCGTCTACGGCGTCTCAGATCTTATAAACACCGATAGGACTAACCCCATCGCTATTGTAAACAGACTCTCTTCATTAGGAGGAGATGATCCCTAGGTTATAGTGTTTATGAACAAACACGAACCAGCGGGATCACGTCTACAACGACGGCACTTGCCAGTGATTGGTTTTAGATCAACCTAAAAATACAATTACAAATAATCAATATTGAATGTTTATCTTTCTATATCTTTATAGGCTTATACGATTCTTTTGACGTCCAAAAGAAAATTATACGTAAACTTAATTAAAGAGATATTCAAAATTCAATAGGTGAATGAAATCTTGCTGAATTACATGCCTGGGGGTTCGTATATTTACAAAACAAACAAATTATAATAACCGTTGACAAACATGAGGCAACGGAGGTTTAGAACGCCGAATTAAGGCCCATTGATCTCTCATTAGCTAATGATAGATGGTAAGCGTAAATGCTAGCAAATTACACACTTTGGTGGAATAAGAGCATACCGACGGCGCCGTGAATCCGCCACCATACGGCGACGCCAACGTTACATCATCAATTGAGTTAGCAATTGACATTCTACATTTCAAACACAAGTGGACCTTATATCATCTCTATTTGCCCACATATTTATTTTGTCGGACCAAATTAATTCGATATTTCTAAATCCCGACACACGGATAATTCCGTTCCGTTGTAATAAGTGAAGCAGAAAGAACCTGGCTTCGATTAATAAAAAAATATATAATGGAGCTTTATTTGACGTCAAATTCGAAAGTTTGGAATCAACCGAAATAAAGCACAAAAAGACTGCGATGTTTACGTACAGAGTTATGTTGACGGGTTCATAAGAAAGCAATCAGCTAGAGCGCCCCGGGCCAGTATCAATCCGATGCTGAACCGCCCTTATACAACTTCAAGATATCTTGTAATTTCCCTTTATATAAAATCCAAAAACCATCGAATTTTTCCTTTAATATTAAAAGCAAATTAATAATCTAAAACAAAGCAGATGACCTTATTGTTCCTAATTGAAAACTTCTTACGACTCACTCGTCTTCGATGTCGTTGTAAAATTACTTTATAGAAAATTCAATTGTATTTACATAATATAGATATAGACAATGCCTATTATATTCCTGGAATTTATTATTTTGATTTACAAACGAAACTTCATTAATCACTCCAAGTAAGTCTTCAAAATTAGATTTCAGGAAAAAGTAAATTTACTCACCTAAGCCAATGCCTTTTTGTAACCGCCGTATGACAACAAATCGCATCGTATTGATCAGCAATCCAGACGATCAAAATAATATAGAAAGCAGTTGTAGTGTCGTTAAAAAATTCAGACATAATTGCCTCCATACCTGAAACAAAACGACAATTCAATTAAGTAAAATCCACATAAATCTCTGCTATTATCGTGTCGCGGAATTTACATTATTTTACATAAAATTTCCTGAAAACGATTGTTTATCACAAAATATTTTTTTCCGAATATTATGGAAAAAATAATTAAAATACGCAAATTATGTGGCAGACAAATTGCTGTCCCTGCAGTAAAACGCCAAGGAGTGCTTGTGTAAACGTGAATGACAAGAACAAAGTTGACTGACTTAAAAGACTACCAAACATTAGTCGAATATTAATTATCTTCATTAATACACATTCAGAAAACAAATATTTAAAATGTGAACGTTTTTAGATTACACTTATTAGTGTCCTTATGAACATTTTGCATTTTAAATTTTTTGCATAAACTTTTACCCGCAATGCATACGGTGAATTTTTATTATTAAACAATTCTATATGCCCCACGTTGGTTGCCACTGCAAAATAATTGTGGCATTTGCATTATTACAATATATGCAGATGCACATCAGTTGATGAATAATTTTAAAATAGATCTTAAAACTGCAATAATTAATGCTTAATCTCTTTCGGAAAAAAAAACAACAAATTTCCTAAAGTTATTTATAATATAATATTATATTACGTTTTAACCAATAATGAGATTGACTTGAGTGAAAAGACAAAAAATCTAGATATTATTTGAGATTCTGACTTAAACTTCAAAGATCATGTTAAAGCAATTTGTAGTGTAGGTTACTTCAAGCTTAAGTCTCTGTACAGAAAGCAAGTGGAACTTCAAAGTTTGATACTGCGTCAATATCGATTACTCCTAGATTACAATAATTTATTATAATATCCAATTATTTGTTATTATTATTTAATTTTTATTCTGTCCATTGCGGAGTTGCAACTCCTCGATTTTAAGTAGTTACAGTTATGTCTGAATCATTGTTCACAAAAACCAGTAATTAATATATGAGATGGAAAATAAAAGGGTTTTTATAAAAATTATCATCAAAATATTGATCGTGTGACCAAACAGACCATAATAATGTAAATATTTAGTATTAAATTTACAAATTTTCATCAGCCTCAACATTATTGTCAGCCATTGCTTCATACGAAGATCTTAAAAAATATTGCACCTTTAAAATTCTAGTTTAAGAACACCCTTGTGAAATGGCACCAAGAGAATAGTACCAAATTAGGAGATGTTTAAACTCAAAATAAATTTACTTTTGTCAGCTTTTTTTCATGATATGACACTGTGCGTTGCTAACCAATTCATAATTTGTAGCTTCAATAAAACATGAAGTAATGCACAAAATAATTCGATAAATTATTCTTATATTTCAAAGTAGCTTCAGCGGAACTAAAAGCTACAATAATTCAGCGTTATTTAATAACGGAATTTATAATTTGAGAAACAAATTTCAAGCTATTTTGTACAATAATCTCTTCGTCTGAGAATGTTAACGATCAGGCATCCACCTAATGAAAATTGTTATGGTCTTAGCACCAATGTTTCACAATCTAGTAAAAATTTAATAAAACTATCATCGTACAATTAAGTAACTTCTAATTTTCTAATATAGGTACGCTGGGAATTTTAAAAATATTCATTCACCTAAAGGAAAAATTAAAATTTAATATTAAATTAAGTTAAATTAAACTGGAGACTGCATAATAAGAATTCAATAATTAGGTTTCTAATGAATACTAAAAAAGACCTGAAATTTGAAAAAGCAATTTTGAAGAAGAAAATGATTACTTCTTTTGACTTTTAGAATTAATGATAACTTAAAAATGCATCCAACAAAAACCTCATTTTTTTTCCTTTTTTTTCCAAATATCAGTTATCAAGAAAACTTGTAAAATTAGTAAGGAAAAACAATATAGACAAGGTCAACGTTTAAGTCTTTGTACTGCTGCGATAAATTTAAAAGAAATATTTTCCAGCGAGCAAACGGGAAGCCCCGCAAACAATGACCCGGTTAGTCGCACTCACTTTACGCTCTTTTCACAAAAAGCTGCCATTTCGCGAAGCACTGAAGTTCTTTCATACACAGCTTTGCATAAACGAACCAATTATACTAACTGTGTTCTGCCATCCTACTAAAAAATACACAAATACAGGAGGAAGACCTATATATTTTTGATATTTCCATAAAAGCTTGTCGTGTCCTTACATAAACGAATAATTTAGAACGGGCAAGTTAGTGTGGCACCCTTTTTATTTAAAAGAACAAAATTTTGCATAAATTACTATTAAAAAATGTAAAATACATTTTTGGAGTTACGAGAAAAAATGGTTTTTTGGCACGATGTATGCACATAATTTTTGCTGATCGAAACTGTCAGTTAAATCGTGTTTCGTTCAGACGATGTCGCTGAAAGTTATTCGATGACAAAATAAGAAAAGTCGAAGAACGAATGAAGGAAAGGCGCAAGTGCATGACAAGAGATAATTAGTTTTCGCATCGGACAGCAGCCGGTGAAAAGTCAAACAAGCTGTACAGAAAACGACGATTTTTTAATGACGTAGAAATTTAAAACCACGGATCATAAACATAAAATGTTCTAAAAAGATTTTGCTCTTAAGAAATAATAAAAAAATGACTTATTTTAGATTCGGATTCCATTCACTTGCGAGAAAAATTGGAAACTTTGCAGTCGAATCGAATTGCTGTAATTACAATAACTGTTGAACAAATGAAATTGTAGAATAAATGGTAAAATGCGATGAAGGATGCTTTTACGGTCTCGACAACGAAATTCCTTTAAAAATATTCACTTAAAATTTCTGGCGAAAAATAGAAAAAGTCATTTTTCAGGTTGAAAATAGCCATAAAAACACCAACAATTTATCAATTATCAATTTTAATGCTTAAACAACGAATTTTAATTCATTTACCGACCAATATTTACTTCCAATTTCAAAAAACAATCTTTGCAAATTCACTTAAAATTTCTGGCGAAAAATAGAAAAAGTCATTTTTCAGGTTGAAAATAGCCATAAAAACACCAACAATTTATCAATTATCAATTTTAATGCTTAAACAACGAATTTTAATTCATTTACCGACCAATATTTACTTCCAATTTCAAAAAACAATCTTTGCAAAGATTGGAAACTTGGCAGTCTAATCGAATTGCTGTAATTATGTACAATAACTGTTGAACAAATGAAATTGTAGAATAAATGGTAAAACGCGATGAAGAATGCTTTTACGGACTTGCAAACGAAATACTACAGAAAACAATATCTGCGTAAGGAAAAATATAAATAGGAAATACTATAACAACAAAATTTATATTCTCTTTGAAAGTCGAGAGATACTACCAGCAACTTTTATAAAATTGAATCAAGTAACACTTCTTATAGCACAGGATAAAAGAATAACTTACCTACATGGTATTTATAAAAATCAAAGAAAATTTACGAAAGATCAAGACCACAGTTTCAAGTGGAAGAGTTAATATTAAATATTTTCATAAAAATTGTTGTTGAAGAAACTCAACGCTAATTGTTTGTCTTTGAAATTTTATCTGATAAGGTAGAAAAAACGTTTTTAAATTTCGTATATCCAATCTATATAATGAAATATATTTTAGACTTTGGTTATTCTTACCTTCAAATTATTTATAATAATATCAGTATGAGGAAATTCGAACTTGAGGTTACCATTTTAAAAATAATCTAATTCCAATTTATAAATATATAAAATATCAAAATTTATGAATCTTTGCGACTTTTTTAAAATGACTCCCATGTCTATTTAAGTTGTTCTTATCAAATATTCATAACATATTGGAATTATATTGTAGTGGAAATACTACTTGAATCCTCCAAGTGGAAGAAAAACATTTTCCCAAGTTTATCGTTTTATAATTAAAAATCGGGATCGGTATTTCAAAACAAAATACAGGGAGGGAGTGGAAGTCTGGAGGTGCCCCAGACAAGCCATACATAATATTTTGAATTTCTAACATCTTCTCTACACTCCTCTACATTATTTCTTTAAAGTTGTACCTTGGATTGGCACCACTCTGTATATTATATTTTATTAGCTTTTAATAATTATTTAATGATTAATATATTTAACTATACACCGAGACAAAATTTTAGTGTTTTGAAGTAAATTTTACTATAATTGATGTAATATTTACAAGGATTGTTTTTTCTCTGTGTATCATCATCTACTTCACGGTTTGGGTCTGTTGGCTGGTACCGACCCTAGTAGCCATCTTGTTAAGGGTTTTCCACAAATTTCTATTATATTATATAATCTATCCATCTGTGTACAAAATTCAAAAATAAAATTTTTTCCACTCGCAGTATTTCATTGGGCAAATTTAAAACGTTGGATCTCTCTCTGTCTCTAGACTCTGTTAGCCTATTTTGGATTATTGAAAGTTTGTATTGTTTTTATTCTTTGAAATTTCGTCGTATGGTACAATGCCCTTTGAAACGTAAGGATGTCATAAAATGGTGATTATTTCAATGTGGAATCGAATTATTTATTTATGATAAATAAGATGTTGTTTCCATAAACCTTGAAATATTAACTATGTTTACAAATTAGATTATACATTCTACCTATTGTTGTTCGATTATAAAGATATTGAGGGTCACGAATAATTGATGTAGTTCGGTGTACCTATAATCTTTTTTAAATTAAACAGGCAAGTTGCCTGTGCAATAAAGCAATTTATTGTGTTTTTCGTGTTTTATTTTCGTCTAGCGCCCAGAAAGTGAGGAATTCAAAAAACACCGGCTCCAAAGCTGGATATAAAGATCAGGCCATTTTATTTGATCCTAATGATATAGAATGTATGAGAATCAAAAAATCCAATAACATTATAATTAAGCATCAAAAGAAGATTTGAATTTGGATCGTGAAATTATGGTAGATACATAGTAAGTAGTTGGTAGAATTTATTTAAAACGGTTGACAAAAAAGCGATGTTAACAACGTGTTGATTAAGAAAATAAATTCAAAAACAAGGCTGTAAAAAATACGTACGTGGACTTCTTATAGAAAAAACAACGATGACATAGATGTCACCATCACGGGTAGCTATAACTGCGTTACTCCAGCGAAAAAGAATTTTATTCCCCGAGTGACTTCAATATTTCCTTCGTCCTTTATTTTTCACTGCAGACCTTCTCTTATATCTCTTATATGAACGTATTTTTCATTTAGTTATATTTTACCAACTCCTTCGTCCCCAATAAAATTAAAAAGAAAGTAATCACAAAATTCTTGCGCGAATATACGCTAACACAAATAATTGGATATAAGAGAACGGTAAATTGTAAGTTAAATAACCAAACCAATTGGCTTTTATTTACATGAACCTAATTAGGTATCAAAACTTCAAGACTTAAATTTTTAAAACAAAAAGAAAATAATGCGACGACACTGTTACCGAATAAAAATCTAATCAACGTAAAAATGGAAGAAGACTCTAAATTTAATTCGTAAACAAAAAACAAAATAAATGAACGTTAAATCAAATAGAACGCAAATAAAAATACAAATTGAATTTTGTAAAATGAACGACTAAATAATTAATGCAAAAAAAGAAGAATCTTACAAGTTAATTACACGTTTTCGCGCAAGTCAAAAATTAGTTTATGTCGAATCGAATTTCGTTATTTAAAAAAAGCCTATTTGTTGTTAATCTAACACGTTAATTAAAATTACCCGAGTCAAGCTGATTTACAATTTTGACGAGTCTCATTACAGTCAACAGTGATATTTACTATATAATAATTGATTAATTAGGTATCGACTAGTGTTACACTTAAAAGTACGATATCGAACTGGATGACGAATGACCACATCCATCATTAGGCTGATTACAAGCCTGACAATCGCTGATCTATATTATTTTTAAAACTAAAGAAAAATTAATCAATTAGTAATATTGTGTTGTAACATTAAACGCCGAACCTACAGGGTGTTTCCCCTTACGCCGCGCGCGCCTAATTAACGAACGCTTGAGAATTTAGCGCGTAAGGATTCGGATAGCCATAGCTTTAAAGTTAAATTTATGTAATACCTGCAAACGATCTTCTAATGACTTTAGAAAGTCATTAGTACTCTTACAGTAATAGAAGTACGCTCCATTGACTCACAATCAAATTTCGACGCTGAAATTGCGTCAATGAGTCGTTTTAATTGAGATCTGCAAACATGTTGAAGTTCAAATCGAGTTCTGTAATTTTGACGGTTAATGAGGTAGGTGTGTTTATAGGTTCGCCATGTCGATTGAATTGTTTAAAATAATAGCGACATTTATAAAGAGATTTGTCAAGTAAATTGAAGAATAGAATTTATTAACAAAGTTGGCAATTGGCCAAAAACACCGCAACTTTCTACTTGTTGATCAGGCGCCTGTTGCGTTTACACCAGTTGCTTTTGATTTTCTAACTTGTTGCTCAAAAACACTTCTCCGGCACAAAAAGTCTTACCATTGAAGGAGTACGTTTATTGACTACTTACCGACTAGGGCTAGAATGACCGTCAGAAGTGGAGCAGCTGGAAAATTTGCGGTGATGTTGAATTCCAACATTTGCAATAAATCAACTGGAAAAAAAGAAAAACGTGTAATATTACATATTACATTATTTTATGATGTAATAACGACGAAACTTTTAAGAATTAAAAATTTGGAATGGGATATTTATTGGATTCTTGTTTTTCGATACGGAAGGATGGAAGCCTTAGGTCAGATATTATGTAAAATATTACCGCAAATTCGGTCAATATGAGCAGTTGTTTGCAGGACTGTGGAATCTGAGCCTAGAGCTACCGACCCTAGAGAATTTCGACTCACAGACACCGCAATGGTTTGAAACTCTCTCCATACTGACGCAAAAATCACAGGCTAGAAAATAAAGTACGAAAATAAATTTGACAAAAAAGTTAATCTATAGTGCATTCTGGTTTCGTTTCGGCTTTATACAGCTTTGTTGTCTGAACGTTGTTGCGTCGTAATCACTTTTAATGAAATGTCGTCGTCTTAGCGGCCATATTGATTAGTCGACTTTACTGCTGCGTCTCCTTCATGATCTCCTAAGGCTCCGTGGTCCGCTCGCTCCCTTCATCAATCTTGCTCTAATAATTTATGCATACCCAGCACGAACGCTTGTAAACTTTTATCATTATCGAAGTAGACTCAAAACACGAACTCTTTTCTAATTACGAAAAAATTCATTTTGGCCTGCGATTAGTTCCATCTAAAATTTGACGGATGCTTCTGACAAACTTGTAAAAAATCGATTCTCCTCGTTTCTCTTTAATTTAATTAACCAAGAGCGCTTTAATGTCATTGAATTTATAATCAACTTCCATTTTTAGTAACTCTCGTCCACATTCAAATCGATCAACTAAACTATCAAAATTCAAAATGCAATGACTGCATTGCTTGTTCAAATGAAACGATTATGCAGATATCGATTCCATACTATAATCCGGATGTCATCGTTGAAAACTATTGTTCGCTACAAAGTTATAATGCATTCGAGTCGTGCAGAAAAAAACCAACCTCAATTTATTTTTAAATAAATTCGCACTACTAAATTAATCAATCTTGGCCAGTTGGATGCGACGGAACAGCCAGTGATTTCTGCGTTAGTGATATCGTGGGTTATTTTTGGATAGTGGTCAAGGGAACGAAATTATACGGCAAAAGGGAAGAAAAACTCCCCGTCCAGTGGGTGGGTAATTGCGGTGATCTCTGAGGGAGAGCGTGTGCTGTTATAAATCAAAGGACTCACCGATGAACACGAATATCTGGTGATGCGAGTAGCGCAGCAACATGGACACGGACACCGTCTGAAAAACAAATCACAGATCAAAAACAAATCACAGATCAAAAACAAATCCAATTGAAGCATTACAGAAAGGAAAATCCTACTCGACTACGGGTGGTATTTTGTTTGCACTAAAAGCAATTTGCATTAACAGAACAAGAACAAAATATCATCGAATTAAAAGATTACATTTACATACTAGTATGTACGCGTCCGACATATGCGCGGCTTAGAAACTAAAATTCTCAATTTAACTTAAACACCAAAAATTAATTAAATATTATTTTCAAGGCGCACCACTCCAACCCCAAACCCACTTTTTTCTTTTAACCTCATCTAGAAATGACAACCTTCTTTTATATATTTAGGTCGCCTCGTGTCCATTAAATACGAGTAGCATTCTCAATAAATGTTGAAAAACAACGTCACGTCTGCGAAATTAAATAGTGGTGTGCATTTATTAAAAACTCGTAGGGGTGGACTTCATAAAACTATATACATATAAATAAATCTGCATATCGGAGGTTCGAATTTAAAAAAATGTTTTCCCTAGTCGACTTTAAAATTTATAATTATTCTAATCGACTGTTATGTCAAATTTTGAAACTACAGAAATCTGGTGGCAGCACTTTAATTTTAATATTTTCGCAACCACTTAAAATTAAATTGTATTGCGGGGTTGTCAACCATTTTGTATCGGGCTGTGAATAATTGCTAAGATATTCCAATCAATTACCGAGCCGGACGCCCGCTGTTAAGCAAACCAATTTGTATTAAAATTTTACATCAAAAAGACGTAACATGTCTGGAAAATTTTGTAAAAGGGTGGTTTTTCGTAAAATTGCTCCACTAACGATACCCAACTTAGCGCTGATTAACCTCGTCATCTTGTAATTTTTAAATTTTCGTTTCGAACTCAATTTTGTAGGATTCAAGCTGCGAGTATTAATGAGTCGATTTAATAGTACCGTAATCCTTTTCAAAAATGGATTTGGTTAAGTCAATTTAGGATAAAATCTAACAACCCCCATCCCCGCCGTCGCCGTCGGTCGGTCGCTCTCCGATTTAATAACTTAAAATTGTCCGACAAAAAAAAAGAGAAACTGTAGTTTAATATCCAATTATTTAAATGTAATAAAATTGCACAGAGCTCATGAAATTTTTAAGTTAACGAGTTCTATTGGGTTTTAATTTCGACCGAAAAGCAGTTGTCGCTCCCTCGGTTAGTGGAAATTTGATATTTCAATTAGTTAGTGATACGAATAAATGTATTAGTCGACGACGAAATAAAAAGCCAATATTTTTACATTTTTTGCGATAATTGGTAATAATTTTTTGGCGTATTTGAATTTTTAGCCAACGATCTGCGTGTGTGAATCTCTGCGTAGTCAATAATAAAAGGTCTTTTCCCATTACTGTAGAACACTAATTACGAAGATCGTGTTACAGCGGCATAAATCTGAACCGGAGCTTGATGCTGGCGGGTTAACTGACTCCCAATGGCCCACTAAGCTACCATGTAATTATGTCAACTATCAAGTAACACTGCCACAGTAGCTGCTAGTTAAACCCGTTTTTACATAAGGGATCCTGTGACGCCAATCTATGATTCCCAATTCAATTTTACATAATATTCATGTTTGTGAAAACAATGTAATTTGTGAAGGATTATCAAATACCAATTATTTCTAATTACATTTTGTTCCTTCGTTTATACACAAATGAAATAAATTATTTGTATTGATTTCTCGAATTCCGACGTTTTCAGCTAAAATTACAAGATTTCGCTTGAATTTGAAACGGTCTTTTACAATGTCGACTATTTTCCATCCCCCCATTGCATCTGTATGGTTTTCCTTCTAGTTTTGTTTGATCTCCGTCTCTTGAAGGACATAATATGTGGCAATTTCAAATTTCCAAATAAAATTACTACTTTTTCCCTTGCCAAATTCTACACAGTGGTTCCCTATTTTTGTTTAACAAAATATAAACAAGTATTGTTTTCCATCTAGTACATAGAACATTGTAAAATGCAATAACTCTCCCTGTAGTGTTACATTTTTATGGTATACTTCCTTAATTTTTATGCAAGGTGCTCCATAGGTACCTATGAATATCGTATACTTTTAACAAAATATTATGCATTCTTCCACAAAAATGCTTTTGAAACTAAAAGAAAAACTAAACAAGTTAATTAAAAACTTTCTCTGAAAATGCTATAATTAAAAAAGTTTATATAAAAAAAAATTAAATAAAAAGCATTAACTGAATTCGTCCAATATCATACTTTTAGTCATCTATTTTTTTGATTTTCTTTTGTTTTGTCTTCTTGCTCTTCTTTATTTTGTTTGTAAGCATTGTTTATCTTAGAAAAAAGGCCTTCTGTATACATAAGTAATAAATTACTAATACACTAATAATTCGTTCGATTTAGATAAATATTCCATTGTAATCTTGTGTTTTTAATTTAAACTATGTTTAAACCTTAAGAAAAAAAAATAATAAACAGCATTCACCCCAAAGCTTCAAATTTAAGCTGCGTTACAGCTACACTTTGATTCAATTTGATATTTGTTTCTCATAGGAGAAATAATTTTCAAATATTTTTTTATTTTTTGTAAATGATTTGTTCATTATTCTGTTCTGATATCGCTACAGGTGCAGTTTAAAAAGAAATATTTATATATTCCATTCCATATATATTCCAACTTAGTGCCCTCGAGTTCAAATTCAAATCGAAGATAATATTTTTCGGCGTAACATCACATTGAAAGCATATAAACTATAAACTGTTTACAATCCAAAGTATATTTTAGTCAAAAGAATAATTTATCCTTGGGTTTCGTTCTTAACATATTGGCAAAATGTATCTTCATTTACTGTTAATTAAGTAGTGACACACAAATTTACATAACACAACAACGTAAACAATCTGTAAAATCACTACTAGGATTTTCCTGTAATGAGCATTATAGATGATGTTATATTTGATTGCTAATTAAAGGAACACGATGTCAGTGTGATAGTCACATCCTGTCCAACGATGAACAAAATTTTATTAACCCTTTGGGTAAGGTAAGATATTAGAACGGGTTGATGGGTGGTTTGTTAAATGATAACTATTTAGTTCAAACGCCAATATTCGCATGTAAATAATTTTCAATATTAATTTATGTTGCAGAGCCTATAATGAGGTATCCAATTCAAATAATAATTATTAAATAGTAACTAATTAGCAGCATTTTAATCACATGTGTGGTTTTAATATGACGTTATATACTTTTTACTGATGTGGTAAATGTTAACATTACATATCCGTATATTACATAATATATTTTATAATTCAATATAATTAATAATGGAAATGCAACAAAAAATTATTTCCAGACTAATATTTTTGCATAGTAGTAAACTTCTGATTAATTTTCATTAAACTTGAAAAACAACCAGGCGCGTATTCAAAATACCGTTGAAATTTAATTTATAATACCATTAATTTGATCAAAATTGAAAAAAGCTTCAAAAATTGTCTGTCTGATGCAAAGAGATACTTTGTATAATACAGTTCTAAAAAGTATGAAGGGTAATTCCATATAAAGCCATATTTGTGTTGCAATGTGTAGCAATTGAAATAATATTTAAATATTACAGTGGAATCCGCTTAATGTGATCACATCGGGACTAGGAGTTTTTGATAACAATAACCGATTGATAACAAAAAAAGAAAAACATTTTTATTAGTTATTTATTAGTACCTACTATAATTATTAATGAATAAGAAAAAAACCAAATTAAAAATCTCATTTAGAGTTGTTCGCCTCTAAATTGTTTATAAAAAGTTCATACTGGTAATGAATTTGAAAATCTATCTGCACCTAGCTCATCTGCACACCACACCGCAAAACTTCAAGCGCTCAAATCACGACTTTTTTTAAGTCATTCATTCCGAAGTTCTCAAGTAGAACTGAATTACATCACAACTACAAACTAGACAGATTTTCTTGATAACACCTGACTTAAAATTCGCGTAATGAATATGTGGTACGAATAATATGTGGGTGGCTTATATGCACAATATAGAAAAAAAATGCTTGTAACTGAAAACCAACTCCTTTGCTCGTGGGAGAAAATAATCTTAAGAATAATTTGATAATATAAACCGAATTTATGATTACTATAAGCGATGTTTTTTGTGTGTAATCATATACGTCGGCCCCGTTCCTCGCAAAAGTGATAACAATACCCGAATGATAACATTAACCGTGATTCCAATAAGCGGACTCCACTGTATATGAAATAATATGTCCTATCAAGATAGGAATACAACTAAATTGTTTAAAAAGAAACGGACTACAATATTGCTCATTACATATTTTTACTTGTCATCGGTAATCCTAAAGGGTAAAATTGCAACCTAAATTCTTATATGGTTATTTAAAAAATTCCATCTTTGAAGGGAAGAATTTGCATGAAGAGAAGGAATCTCAGTCAGAGATTTTACAAAGAGATGGTAACTAGTTGAATTCACACATCCAAGATAAACTCTGAAATATGCTCCCCTTTTTTTCTAAAAAATTTTAAACTTAACAAAAAGGCAATTTTCGGCACCAGATAAAAATCTGAAAGTTTATGTCATAATAGTACTAGGTACTGTATAATCTTAGGATTATCGATGCATAATATCTATTTGAATATTTGCTGTAACTCATAAAGGAACTTGACAAAAAAGATTTCTTTCAGAAAAGATAAACTTATTCGGTAACTATAAAAAATTCTTTAATGGCAAACTGTTCTTTAAAGATCGATCTTTATGGACTGGATTTTACAAACATAAAGGCGCTATTAAATAATTCGTTAAATTTACAGAACAAGCAAATTCTTTATGTAAATATGTCCTTTACCAATCCTTTAACATAAAAGCATTTCTGTGTAAAATCAGTCCATAAAGATCAATCTTTAAAGGACAGTCTGTCATTAAAGAATTCTTTATAGTTACAGCATAAGTTTATCTTTTCGGAAAGGAATCCTTTTGGTAAAGCTCCTTTATGAGTTATAGAATAACCATATCTAATGCCTGCTTTCATAAAACTTTTAACAAGCTGTTAAAGTTAACGGGTGATTTCTATTGGTTTATTAGCTCTAACGAATAGTTTCCCTTGGTTAGTTAAATTTAATGGCCCGTTAAAATTTTTATGAAATCAGGCATAAGTAAGTTAACTATGCAAAAGGCTGCTGCCGTTATTTCAGCTCCGGATCCGGAAGATTCATAACATATGAATTTGGTGTCCCCTTCAATTGCCGCCCAGGGCAGATAACTCGGTTTCCGTGTTGAATTCCGACTTTTTCCCCCAAAGGGGCTAATGAAACTTTCGGCACTTTTTTAATAATTTTTTTAATTACAATACAAAGAACCATAAATACATGTTTATGTTAATTTTTGGTTTTATTTCAAAATGTAACAATGAATGTTGTGTTTTATATTTAACACTATTATTTTAAATTTTTATAAATTCCCCCAGGGGACATGGTCCTCCGGGCACCCCCTAGATTCAACACTGCTCTGTTTGACCTCTCCTGGGCTGTTACTTTAAAGACAGCATTAAAATAAAGTGCTTGATAAATACATAGTTTAGGTAATGAAACCAGATAACATTTTATTTCTAAAAAGTGCGTGCATTTTTTGGGTTTTCTAAAATATTGATATGGTTAAAATAAAACAATTGATTTTCATTGGTTAGCTTGAAGTAATTAAATCTTTAAAATCTAAATGAAAGGTCAAAGTTGCCCTATTGCACTCTTTAATTTTCATTTATTAAGTAAACCTACTTTGGAATATTTTGATAGCTAGGTATATCTACTGTACATGACAAGAGCCCGAATCTATAAGCACTTAAAGTTCCAAAATAAGCTATTTAAATAGTTTCAAAAACAGAAGAAAAAGTCATATCAAATTGAAAAAAAGCACTAAAAATCAAACATCAAAATTAAATTTTCATTAAATATTAATTAGACATTCGCTTCATAATTAGCAAAAAATTAATTATCATATAGTTTTAAAAAAATTTTTCATTTAGAGAAATTAATTGCTGTCGAATTAATGTAGGTACTCGTATTCTTAAAAATTTCTTGACATTTTTTTATTGCTGCCGACGACGATTCTAGCAATTCAGAAACAAATCTTTGAAAACAAAGCGGTTCCAGAAATTATTAATACACCCCTATGTTAACAATGTAAATCGTACCTTTGCAAGAATCTTTTCTCATAAAAATCGATTTTATAGCACAATGTTTCGGACATTTTTCATTGCAAATTTTATTCCCTTCAGTTTTGTTCCTATACATTTTTCTATTTCGTTGCACCGTTTCTGAGTAACAGCGACTTTAAAACTTTCATAAGAGCAATTTTGATTTTATTAATTTTTTTACAGTGTTTTTAAAGTCGCTGCTACTCAGAAACAGTGCAATAAAATATGAAAATGTATAAAAACAAAAATTAAGGGAATGAAATTTTCAATAAAAAATGTCTGAAACAATCGACTTTTACATGAGAAAAAAGTCTTGGAAAGGCACGATTTACATTGTTAACGTAGGAGTGTATTAATAATTTCTAGAGTAATTATAGGGAAGCATTGGTAGTCTAGTAACCAATAAGCAGTTCAGGAGGAATAGGTGTATCTGGAAAATTTTCTTTAAAAGTTTTAATTTCTAAAAAGAAATTATTTCAAGTCCTAAAAAAACATTTAAAAAAAAGCTCAAATAAGCACTAACGTACGTTTTAAGCAAATAAGCAAAAAAAGCACTATCAACATTAGGTCAAAGCACTGCCAAGTTTAAGAAACGTCAAGATCCAAAAGGAACATCTTCTACTTATAATTTAAAGCAATAAGAAAAAAGCTTTGAATCCGGGCTCTATACATGACATTATGTAAATATACTACTACATTCCCCAAAGTATTAAATATTTTGGAAAGGTTCCATAACTACAATGAAAATGCAAATGCCGGACTTCAGGTATAAACACTTCCAACAGATTGTATTGGCAAATTTGATAATTGCTGCATAAATTTAGGATTGAAGATATGCAAAAAATATTTTCCTGCATATTTATTCAAACCCTAAGTCTGGATTCACAACAAACATAAGCATAAAAGCTTAATACAGCATCAGATAGTGTAAAAATCAAGATGCATGACGTAAGATGATACTAGCAAAATAATCACATCATTATTCAAAATATCTGCATATATATTTGTTATTCCTTATGTATTTCTTAGGATTATGGTCATTGTAAATCCAAACTTAAATATTAGAAATGGTTTATCCGCATTTATTTTTTATTCAATAAGTTTTATATTTGCTTGTAATTTATTGTAGAATTACCACAAAATAATAAATATATTTCATTTAAAAAATGCAGCTAGCATGAAGCTGCACAACATCATTTTTTAAACTTGTCAACTCAACCATATAAATTTGATAATTCACATTGTTCATCAAATTACGAATAAATAAACTGGTTTCTTGCAGCAAAAGCAGAAAATAGATAAAATTATATCGGTGTGAATTTATATTGTGTTTGTGCACTGATATAATTAAACAAACTGAAAGGGAATGTTTCACACAGTTAGTAATTTAAGTTTTCATGAAAAAGAAAGTTCTTGTTCTCCTCAAACAAATTCCTCATTAATTAATGCAAAAGAGTTAAATATTAACCCTTCATCATAATTGACTTCTTAATACTTACAAAGACCAGCATTATAAAAAAAGCAGCAACATAAGAGCTTTTTGCCATCCACATACTAACAAATCGGTAATGTTCTCCAGTCACCACATTTCTAAAAAACCAATAACAGCAATAAGAATGTTAAACATGAACTGATAACAACAAAAACTCTACCTAACATATCCCTTGTTATCTTCGGTTTCTGCTAAAGCTTTAATAGATGACATGAGCAAATCATCAAATCCTAAGAAGTCTTGTAAAATCCTACGACTAAAAACATCACCAAAACATTTGTCTTTTTCAGGATCCAGCGAAACAACATGAACTGGTATTCCCAGTCTGGCTCTAGTCGATGGATTCAGTCTCAGAAATCCGTACTCCAACGAATATTCCACTATATAGTCGTTTTCAGACCAACCTAAAACGAAAAATAATTAATTTCCAGTATAAGTTATCAAATTATTTTAATTTACCTGTTTTACCAGCAGCTTCCCCTTCTGGAGAGTCAGTTGCTATTACAGATTGTTCCGTGGGAACTTGATTGACCAAGCCGTTAATCACACTGCTTTGATTTTCATAAGAAATTCCATCACTTTCCAAATTCTCCAGCATAATCTTCCTGTAACCTTTAGTAAAATCTTGTAAACCATCGAATTTGGTAGTGATAGCTACACTGTCAGATAAATTTTTGGTAGAACTAGGTAAAAAATTAAACATGTTAATCTTATTCTCGATAACTTCACTTTGATTGTTGTAGTTTTGATGTAAAGGTTCAGTTTGTTTCGTGTCTTCGTCCAGCGTCGATTCCACATTGGCAAATGTATCACGAACCACAAATCCCAAAAACGACGTAAAATCTTCCACTTTGTCGGGTTTAATTTTGTGATTTTTACTAAAACTTCTACCTAAACTGTAACCCACTTCGGGATTTGTTAAAACCTCAACTCTTAAAATGCCATCACGAGGCCACGTATTTTTGATGCTGTCCAAACAAGTAACAGGTGCCTTCGTAAAAGTAAGATGTATGTACATTAAAATAAAAAAAGCAAGTATGGCCTTAATTAATATCATAAACTCTATAAATCTACGTATAGGTAAAGGAATTGTCCTCGCGTAAGCTAATGCAGCACGAAAAAATAATGTGTGAAATAAGCGATCTCTAACATTAAATAAAGGATTTCGATTGTTGTTATTTCGAAATCGCATGGCATTTATTAGGGGTCCAACCGTGACATAATTATTTTCCGCATTGACACTAAGAATATCTGCCAGGTTTCTCCCACTTTCGTTTCCTCCAATATTATTAGGCATTTTCACTAGTTATTAATCCCTAAATAGAAGAAAAATATTTTCATAACGCTAAGTAGATTTCCAGGTCAACTTCCAATCCAATATTTTCACTTCACAACATGAGACACAAATTATTCACTCCACCATTCGTTATACGTCACATAAAACAGTGATTAGTCTAAAATAGTAATAATAATTGTAAATAAGTTACGACAAAGTCGTTTTATTTTGCATTTTGCGATTTAACTTTATAATAATCCAAAATGTGACAGCTGTCAGGTTGGAAATTTTTCTTTAATTTTAAAATCAGTGCGGTATTGTCACACTCTGGAAAGAACTTTATGCACGATTAACAATTTTGAAATTTTCGGCCAAATCGTTTTTGATTTTTATAATGTAATTATTCGAAATTGCGATGTATAACCACAAATCTTGTTTTGATTGTTACTTCACCATCTTACAGCCACCTGTCACTTTCAGTGTCAAAGGTTTTCAGATTACAGGAAAAGATGTCGCTGCTACATCAAAATCGATAAAAACAAATATACAGTTACTAACAAAAGAACTCGTACACTGATATGTTGCGAATGTAAAGTGAACATTTTGAAGCCGCTTTTTATCATATAAAAATTAATTTTACAGCAAAACTTTTTAAAGATTTTTTGTTGCAAATTTCATTGCCTTCAATTTTGTTTATATGCATTTTTTATTTTGTCATACCGTTTTTGACTGACAGTGACAAACAAGGCTCTGTAAAATGCAAAATATATGGACATCTAGATCTCGAGGATGATTCCAACAAATTTTTAAAAAAATTCTATTTATTTTTTTCTATTCTATTCTATTTTTCTATTTTTTTATTATTTTTTTTTTGCATTACATTTCTTGTTTAAATTGCAGTCAGAAACGGTGTAACTGTGTAACAAAATAAAAAATTGCATTTGAACAAAATTGAAGGCAATGAAATTTGTAACAAAAAATGTCTAAAAAGTTTTGCTGTAAAATCGATTTATATGAAAAAAAGCGGATTCAAAATGTTCAATTTACATTGGTAACATAGGAGTAGCGAGTGGCCGACTTCTTTGGTGAGTAACTGTATATAGGTCTCTGCCAGGAGCCCATGATAAAAATTATTAAATTAAAATAAAGTTAAGAATAATACAATACGTAGAAAATTACAAAAATCAAAAAAGACATAATTATCACATAACAAATCTGGATTAAAAATATGAAAAAATTCATAATACGGTATAAGGTCCTTATTCCACGGTTATTTCCGATCATCAGTATAATATTATAATGAAGAAAATATAAGAAATAAGAAAAATATTCGAACCAAACAAACAGGAAATAATATGATTAAAATATTAAAAATTGACGAAAATGACTTACCAACTCAACTAACCCCACAAAAATATCAAATCTGAACGATGTCACGTGTAGTTAATATCCCTTTTAAAAATCATTTAAACAGTGATTTTCTTTAACACTCTGCTAGGGTGAAATCAGAAGGCACTGCCCCCTAAGTTGATTTCTAAAAACTTTGAAAAAATTCAAAATTCAAAAATTACCACGTTTTTAACCGTAAGGCTAGAAAATGAACCCAAAATAAAAATTTTAAGTAAAGGCCGTAGGGGGGCGTAGAAAGGTATTTAAACGATACTCAGAGGATATGTTGGTACTAATAAAATAAAAATAAAATAATAAGATCCTGAAAGTTTCAGATCCCTAACTCAATTGGTTTTCGAAAAAAAGCAAAATATGTAAAAAAAAATGGAAAAATATTTTTTCTCCTGAATGGCTGAATCGATTGATCTAAAAATTTGATGTTTTGGGAGCCGATAAGTAGGTGCTCTTCAGAAAAAAATTAACACTTATTGATAAGATGTTTTAATTTGACGAAAAAATTATTGTTGTTTAAATATGAAAAATTATTTATAATAGTTAGAAATCATCTAAATATGCATAAAAATAATTAAATTAATGCTCAAAACATAAATAAATGCATATTTGAGCCAAAAAATGGTTTTTATTATTTTCTACTGTGGCGTACTCTTTTTAAAAATCTGAAAAATTCATGAAGTTAAAGGGTAATATATGAGGCTTGAAAAAAAAATTGTTTCATAATTTTACAAAAATTGTACCATGGCTAAAAAATTAAATTAAAGGAAAAACAATTTTTTTTTCAAGGATTATCAAGCTATATAAATGTTAATTTTTTTCTTAAGAGCCCCTATCCGCCCCCAAAACATTAAATATTTTAGATCAATCGATTCAGCCATTTCAGAGAAAAAATTTTCTTTCGTAGAAAATCAAAAATTCAAAAAATCAAAAAAAAGACATAATTATCACATAACAGGTCTGGATTAAAAATATTTGAAAATATGAAAAAATTCATAATACGATATAAGGTCCTTATCTCACGGTTATTTCCGATCATCAGTCGTATATAATATCGATAAAGATTGTTGTTGAAATGAAGATATGTATAAATATAAATATTTTTCCATTCCATATGCAGGTTTAAACTATCTTATTCTAAGCTGGAAAAATAAAAAAATTGCAAATATTTATGAAAATAATTAGAAAATTAATAGGATCTCAATGAGCCCCCTTCTAACTTTGCCCCTGCCAATTTCTTAAATTTATAGTAAAGTAAGAACAAATTTTCAACAATTATTTATAATCTATAAAAATATAATTTCCTCTCCTGGAAACTATGTGATAGATACAAAATAGAGTAACAAACTTACAAATATAAAAATTAATTATTAATATAAAAAAAGGCCCATTTCCCACTCATAAAACTAATAACTCTCATGCTGGCGTCAGTTTATTATGAGGACTGATTAATGCAATTAAACCTGCGATAGAAGATACAGCACCCAACAATCCAACAGTTCCTGGTGACAAACGTGTGTACCCCAAAGCAGTTAAAGGTATAAAGAAATCACAGCAGTTTTTTATTGTATCGACTAATACATCCGGGCTTTCGTTTACACAAGCAAGTGCACGAACACTTACTTTGAAGACATCGTTTACATTTTTGCAGCCATCTTTGGTAAAAATCCTATGCCCATCCGATTTCAAAATTTGAGCAATTTCATAAAAATCTCGTACCAGATTCATCGTTATGGAGTATAGCCAATATCTGTTCGAAAACGAACTCCATTTGTCGGTATCGACATTGCACATATCTGCTCTACCCAACCACAAGATGTGATCGCACAACAGGAACAAAGCATTTGTGATTTTAGAAACAGTAAGTGTTACTCGTACAGTCGAATCCGGATAGTGTTGGAGTGCCAAAGTGGCATACAAAGATTCAATACATCTTCCTAACCGTAACACTAAAAACAAGATCAATTAGGAAAATTAATTTAATAGATAAGAAACCTTACGTTTTCGAAAAGTACTCAATTGAAACTCAAGGTTTTTTAAACTTTGTACCCCATTTTTATTCTTCTGTTTTAAATTATGCCACACCAAACGACTCACATATTGTAACAGCCTTGCAAGTTTGTCTCTTCCTGCAGTTTGATTATTTAATTTAATTAATGTTTCCATTTTGTTATTTTCCAATCCAAGACATGAACGGTCAAATTCCAACAGCAACAACAACACTTAGCACATTTTGATGGTCCCTGAGATTTTGACAGTGGTTGCATTCAACGAATCATGTTGTAATAACCTCACAATAACATCTGATAATTTTAGATTATTTTGTCTATCTTTTAAGTTTAATTATTATATCGGAGGTGAAATGAAACTATCTTTTTAAATTTTATTGATTCGATTCTACGAAAATTAAATTTTTGAAAATATTCTGTGCCTTTTACCTGCGCGAATTTGTCAAGGTTTTTCATACAATGCAGTGATTTCGGGTCGACAATGGATAATTTGAACGAAGAATTAGACATTAAGCCCTTAATTTCGCCAAACCTAACCACTGATAATTTAGGAGAATCCAGCGGTCCTAAAAAGTGGTCACCAGGTGCCTGGCAAGATGGAAACCGTAAGAGTGCGTTTCAGCCGTACAAACAACCGTTAGGTACGGTTTTAACAAACCTGCAACGGGGAAACACGCAGGCCGAAACTCCTGTTCCAGAAGAAACTGATATTAATTTTCACACACGAGCAGGTCAAGGGGAAATTACCGAAAACGACATCAAAAGTGAGAAATCAGTAGATGTTGTCGATAGTGAAGGTTTAACGGCTCTTCATTGGGCATCTGCTTATGGGCAAATTGCCACGGTACAGTTGTTGATTTCGTTTGGGGCTGTGATTGATAAATTGGGACCAGAAGGAGAAACCTCCTTGTTGTTGGCTGCTAATGGAGGTCATCATGACGTCGTACGATTGCTTTTGCATGAAGGAGCCAGTGTTAATCATCACGATGACGTAAGTTTCGTTTCCACACTAGTGTGGAAAAGTGATTTTTTCACGTATGCGAATTCAAGTAAAAATCCTAGAAATGTTAATAAATAAAAATTATAATTAATCACTTCTGAGGTTTTCCCATGATGCTTGAAAAAATCACTTTTCCGCACTAGTGGGAAAAAGATTATTTTACTTTACTCAAACGAATATGGAAAAGTAGGACTTTTTCTAACAGTAATTTTATTGTGATTCTTGTAGGTAGGCAATACCGCGCTGATGTATGCAGCTAGTGGTAATCATCCTCATTGCTGTAATGAGTTGCTTTTACGTGGTGCCGATATAACAATGGTAAATCATTGCAATGACAGTGCATATAAATTGGCCATTGACTTCAATAGCAACTTAGGTAGTAATTTTCTTCACAGTAAATCCCAAATAAAACTAATTTTTATTTGTTTCAGCTTTACAAGTCATTGATAATCATCTTATCTATTTACTTGGTTCTTTGTAACATTATATTATTTTCTCCTTGTTTATTTTTGTTACGAATAAATTTATTAATAAAGAGTTTTTTTATAAAAATTTTTTTTATACAAGTTCACTTTTCGTGATCGCAATAATTGTTTTTAAACAAAAAATCATTCAAATATGTTTCGGTCTATTAGACCGACGCTAACATTGAAATCATATAAATATGTTTCGGAATATTAGACCAATTTAGTGCAAATTGGAATTAAATTCAGCATAAATTGCACTCAGACGCAAGTCTCTGAATAGCTCAAAAAATTAAAAACATCCCTGAAGCGAAGTTACGATTCTTTGACCGAAGGAAAAAAAATATTTTTTATTTTTCCAATTTTCGTTCTACGAATAATATTTCGAAACAATTATTTGTAAACTCATTATAATGTTTAATTATGAATAATAGTAGGTAGATATGTTTATAAAATTTCCTGATAAGGAAAGGTCTTATCGCTTTTAAGTAAATAGATCGCTGTTATTTGATAAATCGAAGATAACGGCAGGTAGTAAACGATTGTGCAGTTTTTATTGTAAGTTGATTGTTCGATGAATTCCCATTACGAAAACTTGACAAAATCCCCCGGATCTTCATGTTTTCAAATTATAAAATGGATTTGGAATACTCTGTTTCATCAAATCGTGGCAGTTATCACAATATATGCAATTTGGATTCCAATTGAGCATTATCGTGGTACGTTTTCTTGGCACGTCATTTTATGTACTTTGGGTGTAATTTAACTTCCAATATATATTTTTTCCATGCGATTTAAGATGATTTTGTAGATTCTTCCCCTTATGGCAGAAGCGTTCATGTTATTTTCAGACCACAACGTTTGGAGTCGAGAACTAGACAAAAATGGAAGGTGCCGGTTGCACGTGGTCCTAGTATGTCTGAGTTCTATTTTCGTTATATCGGGAATTGCTTTAGAAATCGGCCGTAAATCAAAATATGAAGAAATGGTACACTTTGCATCTGCTCACGCTAATATGGGTAATATTGAGAAATCCAATTATCATATTTTATGATTCACGATCCAAATGTATTTTAGGTCTTTTTTCGATGGTTTTCATTTTTGCAACTTTAATATCTGAGATTTTAATTAACCTATCCACTATGTTCAGAGGAATTGCACCGGTATGGTTCAGAATTGGACACAGTGTTTTTGGACAATTGGCTTATATCGCCGGATTGGTTTGCCTCATCTTGGGTTTTTTTACAGGATGGTTTACATATTACACGTCTCAAACTTCGCGAATTACTGCCACCGCTGCTACTGTCATCATTATTATCTGGTCACTGTTTCACACTTGGAAGTCATTGTGCAACCTTATAAAATCAGTACTTTTATGTAGGACTCGAGCGTCTGATATAAAGAACTACCCTCAGAAGGAATATAGGGTAGGAATAATTTAACTCATTTGAATGAGCGAGGTATCCAGCTACATCTTGAATACTGTCACTGAGTCTATTGAACGGAGGTCTAGGATATAATCCCAAGAGCGCATACCTATCGAGAAAAATTAGGATGAAAGAATTTTTTTGTATACAATGTCTGCAGTGATTACCTACAATATATTATATATTTGACCTTTAAAATAAAAAAAATTGATTTTTCAATGTGAAGAATGAAGAGCACAAAAATAAATTTTAATTCTCAATTTCTTATACTGAGGATAAATAGCATATTCAGGTATTTTTATCTTGAGCTAGCAATATGCCACCGAATTTTTCGACTCCCCCCCCCCCCCTCTCTAAAATACAATTTCTTATTTTTTGTAGTTTTGTTACTGTATTTTTAATTCGGTTATTTTAAACATATATTTTGTGTCCAGTTTAAACTTAGCATGATTAAGCTATCCTTGAGCGTATGGGGGTTTGCTGTTTGTTCGTAGAACAAATTTTTCAGCAGGTGGATTACGAGGGCAATCTTCTCCCATTATGGCGTATTGGGGATTAACTTCATCAGCTCCTATACATTTACCAACACCTTTACTATCAGGACAAAGAGAACAACTAGTTGAATTAAAAACTGGACTGATACCATAAACACTTTCAGTAAAATAATTAACAGTTGAGCCATGACTGCAGCCCACTAAAATTTAAAAATTAAATTGCAGCTATAAAGAAATTAAGAAACAGAAACATACTGATGTTGAGAATAATTGATATCAGATCAGGAAAATTTTTAATTTGAACGCAACCTGCTTGAATTGTTCCACAATTTGGAAAAAAGTCCACGTGGCCCACAGATCCATAATATCCAAGCATTCCAGCATTACCATGAATTACATCGACAAATTTGGCATCGCTCTTATCCAATCTCATCGAAATGTCTTGATTTTGATAAATAGGTCCTGCAGGATCCAATCCCGTTATTCTGTCTATTGTCTGATTACATTTCTGTTGAACACCTTGCCCTATTATGCCACACATTTCTGCACCTAGAGAAAACCCGACCATATGAACTTCTCCTAAATTGAAATACCCCTGGTTGTGTACTTTGCAGAAAAAATCTGTTATAATTTCTGCGCCTTTTATTGCGTTGCAATAAGCTTGACTATATTGCGTATTCGATATGTTAACGTATTCCACAGTAATTACATTACAGTCATAACGAGATAGATAAGCATTTACCAGACCCAAAAGGTTTTCGTCGTGAGCTGTTTGAGTCCAGCCATTAAGTAGTATCTTAGTATCCTTAAGTAAATCTATTTGGTGCAGGTTATCCAGAGTAAGAATAACGGGAGAATCAAGTTCTCTGTTGAATAGATTATATCCAATATCCTTTTCGGTAAAATTGTCATAAGATTTGCAACCAACAAAATGTTCCAAAGTTCCATTTGTGATTAAATACCATATTTCACTTCCAATACCGCCAGGAAACGTAATGACATCTGTAAGAATATTGGGATTAAGTTAATAAATTTTATTTATTTTGGGACGTTTCGCTTCCGAACAATTCGTTGCCAGGATATTTTGCTACGACTTTCGGTTTGTTACTAAAAGAACATTAAAAACAATAGCCAACGACAAACAGAAAATTAATTAAGCTACTAATTAGTCAAAAGAATAATGATAAAATTAAGTAAATGACTTAAACGTTTCAAAACCTAACGTATAATTTCGGAGTGGTGGCGAAATGTTCGGAAGCGAATTGTCCGGTAGTGAAATTATAAGTATAAACTTTAAAATAAATTATTTTGGAAAGTAAAATTGTACCTGTTTGAGCACAACATGCTGCTATTAGAAAAGAAAAGATTGAAAAGTTTTTCATTTAAGAAAATATTTCAGTTACTAATTTATTAGGTAGGTAACACTTTTCACTGTGCTTAAATATTGACTGTTGTGCTTATGGTTTAAGTAGGTAAAAAATTTAAAAAAATTATTTATTCATATTTATTGTCGATATAGCGGCTTTACAAATGGTAATGATGTCCCTAACGATTAAGTTATGTGTGCGCATAATTAGTACTTACCTGTAATTGTAAGTACTTTTAATATTGGTATTTTTCCACTTTGTGTATCAGTTTTACGCAAGTTTCTGTTTATAATTATAATAAATTAAGTAAAATAAGTCAATGCTCTTTAAATATTTTTCACGCTTCTTTGGTAAGCGCGATATCTCACTTTTGCAGTAAAAATAACGTAAAAATAACTTAGACGTAATTTTTACTAAATTCCGTGAATATGTGTCATTTTCCACAGGGAAGAGATAAGCCAGCACATATCCCAATCTGTTATCAGTCAAATTTTACTTATAGCTGAGCAGGGCCCATTCTACCATTCTGCGCATTAGGCACGTGCCTAGCGCCCACTGGCCAGAGGGGCCCGAAAAGAAAGGACATGGAATCGTAAAATAAAAATCACATACTGACAAAATAACCCAAAAATTGGGCCTTAGATACTATTTCGAGTTACACTGGAATATAAGAGGCCCGAAAATTTGCTGGAGCCCAGGGCCCAACTCAGTTAAAAATAGGCCCTGTAGCTGAGTTTTCTTAAAAATGATTAAAATATCGTTCCAGTCAATGTATTACTGTGTATAGTGATATGTTCGTGATATAATTTTGAGATAAGCTCATCGTTATCAAATCGATTGCCATAATAAGTATTTTAATCAGAATTGTTATTTTGATATCGAAAGTATTAGACATATTGTTCAGTTTTTTTTTTATTGCCAAGTATGTAATGATACTTTAGTAAATTAGAATCTCAGTTTTAAAAAATGCAAAGCGATTCTGGATCTGCAATTTTGCAAATTTTGAAATGGATTTGGAATACTTTGTTTCATCAAATCTTGGCAGTTGTTACGGTGTACGCGATTTGGATTCCCATTGAAAATTACGTTGGTACACTCTCCTGGCATGTCATTCTCTGTACCTTAGGTGTAAGTTATTTTCATATTTTAGAAATAATAGCTTAAGGCCATTTTCAGACTTTGCCCCTTATGGCGGAATCGTTAATAATGTTTTCGGTCAGCAACGTGTGGAGCCAACAGCTGGATAAATTGGGAAAACGCTGGATACATGTAATCATGGTTTGTTTGAGTTCAATTCTTATTGTAGTGGGAATTTCTATAGAAATCGGCCGTACAGCACAACTGGATGCTCTACATTTTTCAACCGCTCACTCTATTATGGGTAATAAATAAAAAGAGCTCAGTTACATAAATAATAATTTAAAAAATCATTTTAGGCCTGGTTGCGATGATTTTCATTTTCTTTGGTTTAATTGGTGGTATATTGATTGGATTATCGCCGCTATGTCACGAAATGATCGCACCAGTTTGGTTTAAAATTGCCCACAACGTTTTTGGACAATTGGGCTATATCATAGGATTGGTGTGTCTTATTTTGGGTTTCTATACCGATTGGTTTGCTTTTTATACCTCAAAAGCTTCAAGACACACTGCTACCGGTGCTATCATCATTATCATCATTTGGTCGCTATTTTGCAGTTGGAAAACCTTATATCGTCACATAAAGTCAGCGCGTCCATATTAAGAAATCTGCTTGATTCCTTCATTTTTTTGTGAAATGGGATTTCGTTGCGATATTAGTACAAAACAAGAATTTTAGTTTAATGTTGTATAGTTGAACCCAAGTACAGATCCAATGGGTAATACCACCTCCCTCCTCTAGAAGTCTCGACGAGTTTTCTAGATTTTTCATATTTTATATTCTTCATAAATAATATTTTTAGTTTTAGTATGGTATGTCACATTACATTTTTTTTTATAAAACTTAATAAATATAAAAAAATTTATGAAAACAATTTAGTTTTCCCCCCTTCCCCCCTTCCAGAACCGATATATGGATCAAGTATTATTGTAGATAAATCTAAATTTTTCCTTTAATTTTGGAAATAATCGATTTTAAAGTTTTGATTTTTCATATAAGAATCGGTGATTTGCTCATTCTGTTGACAGTACGTAGTATGCTTGACGTAAATACATGAAATGGGTTGTTTTAGTGGGCGAAACTACATACTTGCAGTCCACTTCTAGACGTGCTATTGTTAACAACATATTATAAATTTACCTTATAGTTAATTAAAGCCAAATTTAGCTGAAAAAGAATTTGTAATTTTCGAGTTCGGTCGCGCCCCTGAGATTTTTTTAATGTTTTTGAGCTATTTAGAGATCCTAGTTTTCTAGATCCGTTAATTTATGCCAATAAATATGGGTAAGTACTCACACGAAAACAAAGAACATAAAACAATATTCATTTCTATTTCTAATATAATGATTTCTGTTTTATTGATGCTGAAGTTTATTTACTGATCATGAAAACATTATTTTGTGATGATAATTTGTTTTGTACTGTTGCTCTAGAAAATTTGTAATAAAATGAGTTTATTCTACCAAAAGATTTATTTAGGAAGATATTTTTAGCTGAGGATATTATTGCTGAGAATATTTACAATAACAGTGGCGCATTTAGAGAGGGGCAAAGGGGCAATTGTGCTCTCCCCCAAGGATGACTCGGATTGTACCCCTAAAGCCCCCCCTGATAAAAATAATGTTTACACGAAGTTTTAAAATTTAAATAACTTTAATTTATTTACTAGCTGCAAAACGCGTTCGCGGACGGGCAGCTAGACGGTGGATCTCTTTTTTAGCGGTAGAATATTTAAATATTTAATTTCGTTTCCCGCTACTGTGTGATTCCCGTTTTTCCGTTTTCCCGTTTTTATATATTTTCAAAGTAATGCAAAAAGTTGCTGCTAAACTTGATATGCGGTGAGGCAATTAAAATTTCTTTTTATAATATAAAAATAAATAAGTTTCTCAAATTCTAATTTTCTTTAGCCGAACGTTTTAATTTCCCTCACTTTTGCTCAATAACAAAAAATTTCCCAGTTTTTTCCGACGAAATTTGTATAATTATTCTGTCTTCTGTAGATATTCTAAGACGAGTGTAAATCCTGCGATATGTACTGGAGAGTGTTCCACACCCCCCAGACCCCCCGGTTTACAATTTTGACTTTATATCTTTATATTATTTTTATAATTAACTTTCAAAGTAACACAGAAAGTTGCAACTAAACTTTTTGCTTAAAAACTCAAATTTTCCGGTTTGGATTAATATTGGACAAATATTTTTTTTTAAATCTTAGTTTAATATATTTTTTGGTTGGTAAACAAAATCGACCAACCGGAGTGTTTTTTTTTCACCCAAAAATGACACGTTTTAGCAGGACCAGCAGAAGCGTGCTGGGATTTTATGTATTAGGATTAGTTACAACTGACGCGCGTGAATGGATTACGAGATTCTGAAAAATCTTAATTTGCCCCCCTCAAAAGCATTTTCTACATACGCCACTGTACGATAGGATATTATGTTTGCTAGGATAATTTTAACATGATATTTTTGTACAGGTTCTATAGTCGTAGGTAACATACCTGCGTTGAGGGAAAAGTCTCTTGGGACATTTCCCGAAAAATCGCAGGTATGTTTACCCGAGAACATCACGAGCACATCGCGAGAGGTTCGTTTTTTAATAGCGTGCGGGACAAATCCCTCCGAGCAACACGCGAGTGATGTTCTCATGTGACCGTCACAGCAGCATGCTGTCTCCGGTAAACCGACTACTCACATATACAAAACAATTATCCGACCCATAATTATGTATGCTTCAACTGCCTGGTGCTACATGGCGCAGTTTTAGATCAGAATGATTTGAGAATCCCCTAAAAAAGTTTACGTTTTTTTGATGTTTTACAACTTTTATTTTTGCAACGGAAAAGCAAATATTTGTTTGTACAAATTCGACATTAAATATTTGCTTTAATTTTGTAATATTCCCGATTGTCTGTTCTCTCCTCTGTGATATGATGACTAAGTTTATACAAATCAACGTGTGGGTTATTTAAAAAAAGCCGTCATGGATCAGTGTCCTTGAAATTTTTATACACTATACACAGTTAAAGGTAAGAACTAAGTATCCAGAAAATTTCAAATTTTTTTTCTCTTATCAAAAATGTCCAAATTGTAGCCGGAAATATGCAAATTCCTAAAATTTTGAAATTTCAAGCAAAGAATTATTAGCGATTTACCTTACGTGGGTGGCGCTCATGACATGACGTTAGCGAATGTCAACAACATGGCGGCTTTATTACGTACACTTGATGTTGTTTTGAGTTTGATTGTGAATTATTTTATCGTAAAACCGTGACAAAATGATAATTCACAAAATAGAACACCAAATTAATGCAAAACATTTGGTTTATAAACAAAACTTTCTATATACCAACTATACGTAAATCGCCAATTGTAATCAAATGTAAAAAAATAAATTTCCTTTACTTTTATGTTGAAATAAAATATACTACTATTTTACATTAATCATAGTTTTATTTTTGTTCAACGGTGTTTTACAATAATTATTCCAACTATGTGATACGTTTTCTATGAATCAAAAAAACTATTTTGTTTGAATAATTTTTTTGATTTAAATAAATTTTTTATTTAAATTAAACAAAATTTATTTGTTTAAAAAAAAATTATTCAAAATTTAAAGAAAACATGTTTACTGTGTATAATCTTCATAATTATACTATAACTTGAAAAAGTTATGTTATTCATACTATGCTTCATGAGTCTTCATAGCGATGAATTGTTTCAGCGTAATCATATAGGACGCACTTGTCTTTAATACCTGAAAAATAGGTTGTTTATCAATTGAAAATTTATAGTAAACTTTATACCATGAGAAAGGTCTCCCAAGACAGAATTCGAGAATACCCAACATCTATTTTTAAAGCTTGTTGGGACTGCATCATCAGTATTAATATGGTTTTTTTATTACTAGGATTGCAATTATACCAATCGCTTTCCCATATTGCATCCGTTACTCCACAGTTCTTACGAAAATTATTCTAAATTTAAAATTTTAATGACAAAACTATTCATCGTTACCTGTACGCAAATTTCGTTTCCTAACCAATAAAATGCAGTAACCTCTCCAAAAACTGTTGCTAGGAAATACCATACATTTTTCAAGAGTACAACTGACAATTCAGTCTAAAAGTTAAGTATTAATTAAAAAAAATTATATTATTTATGCTTACCGTTATGATTGAAAAGCCAACCATAGAAATGTGTACAATGTGAAATACAAAATCTAAGAGCAAAACATATTTCATGATGCTGTTTAAATCTGCAACAAATCTGAAAAATTTTAAATTAATTTTAATTCTAATAATTTCAATTAAATTTTTCTTACTTTCGAATATTTTTGTAATAATTAATAATTTTGCGCAAATTTTGATGTACCTCCTCATGGTTATATTTTGTATTATCAATTCCGATCCGTATTTCGTATTTCAAAATTTCTAACTGATCTGTTGAGAAGATCATCAAAATGAAATACGTCAGGTTACTTGCGATGATATAGACCAAGGTAAAACCACCTCCCAAAACATTCCATATGTATGTTATCCCATAATACTCGTTTTTGTCAAAAGGTAACCAAGAATTCAACGGTAATTCCAATTCAGATTCTGGATTGAAATATTTTATTACGAATGGAGTGCAACTAAAAATTGCGGCGGTCCAAAATGATGCCCACAAGTAAAGCTTGCATATTTTGTAAATCAGTCTGACATGTTCCATCATCATTACCTTTATTTCTTCGTTTTCCCCCTTAAGAATATTGTTTTCGGTAACCAGCATTTGTTGTATTAGGTGTTTCATAGTAGGTAACCGAAAAGTCCAACATCTGATGATAATAAGCACAAATTGGCTTCCTAGCGTAATATTGCTTACCATCATGTTTAAATCAGTGTGGTAGGCATGTGGGATTTCCAACAACAGAGATGCAGTTATAGTGACCATAATAAATATAAACAACCCATTTAGAAAGCCAGAGAGTACTTTTGATAAAGATCTGTTTTTCATTTCAATAGGCCAAAAGCCAATTAACATAAATGGTAACACCGAATACTTGAGGTGAATGTAGAACATCTTTGGATGATGTTTGATGGGTTACTTGCAAGTCTCGTGATATTTTGTTGACAAATGCGCAAAATCTACGTAATAATTATGTTTGTATTGTCATGTCCCGAAACCTTAAAAATGATCAAATACACAAGTATGTAACTTCTACAAAACTTTAACTTGTTTGCGGACCTCATAATTCATGAGCATGAGATTCTCAATTTTTAATTTTAACTTGGACAGGTAAGAGTTTCCTCCCTGATACAAGCTGAGGCAAGATTGTTTACCATCGGAATTGAGATTTAAAGTCAATTCAATAACTTTTAAATCCTTAAAATTTTTATCCATTTAATATATGTATTAAAATATCATCTCAATGATTATTGTCCCAAATTTTTGATTTTTGGAATATTTACTTGTCTTGAACTTGGGGTTTGTTGATTTTTGTAAACATTTTTGTTATTTTGAATTTTGTTAATTTGAATTTGTAAATATTTTTGGGTTTGCCCGCTATAAAGTTGGCATTATTAGGGCGAGAAAGAGCGGAGCGGATGAAAAGGGAATAGATTTTTGATTTTTATTTTGTAAAATTAATATTGTTTTTTTTATTTTTTTTATTTTTTAAGTCATGGCCATGAATAAACTTTTGTGTATTTGGGATAATATTTGGAAACTGCGTTGGTTTTTACTTAAAATGATCGATTATATACATAAAATATTAGCTACCATGAATTCCTTTTATTTTTTCGGGAAAGTAACCTATTTTATTGGTAGCTTGACTTACACCCTTGCTTCCGCAACAGCCTAGAGCTAGCTTATACGAAGATCAATGGCTACACACAGAAGAGGATTTATACTTTTGTCACCTAAAGGTACTGGACCTTTTAATGTTCCTATTTAAAAGAAAAAAAGTTGCTTGATGTCAAGTATTAAATAATTAATCTTCGTATAAATATTTATTGTACTATTTTATACAGAGTGTCCCCGAATACACTTTACATAATTTCACTGCTGATAGAGGACACTTTTCTAAGAAAAATATTTAACAAGAATTTTTTCTAATGCCACTTTAAAGCATTTTTTTAATTTCTACTTACACATGGCCATAGCTCGGAAAATATTGATTTTTCAGTAAAAATGGTTGCGTACTTTTTTAAAGAGCGCGAAAAACTCTAAAAACTAGATTTTAACCTTTTATTGTCTAAATTCAACGACTTTCGAGTTATGAATTAAAGTAAGTAAAAAAAATGTGGAAAATTTCGAACTTTTTTTTTGGTTTTTTTCAAATTCTGATATCATTTAAACGAAACATTTTACAAAAAATCTGACGCACCATTCCGGTTAGGAAATTTAACGGACTACAACTTTTGTCTTATAAAATTTTTTGAAAAACTAATCCATTTCACAAAAAATCAGAAAATAATAAAAAAGCAGCTACTAATTCACAACATTTTATTTTTGTTGAAAAATTATTTTATTAATGAAGGTTAAACCTTGGGTTAAACCATTACATTATTTCAGTAAATGTTTAAATGACCACCCTCATTTTCATGAGGGTTTAAATTTAACAGTTACTTAAATAATGTATAATAGTTTAAACTTAATTAATAAAATAATTTTTCAACAAAAATTAAAATTTTGTGAATTTAATTCAAAAATTTTTACTAGACAAAAGTTATAGTCTTAATTTCCTATCTGGAATGGGGCGTCAGATTTTTTTGTAACAAGTTTTGTTTAAAAGATACAGCGATTTGAAAAAAACAGAAAAAATAGTTCAAAATTTTCAACATTTTTTTACTTGCTTTAATTCATAACTCGAGAACCGTTAAATTTAAACAATGAAAGACTGCATTCTAGTTTGTAGAGTATTTCACGCTTTCTAAAAAAGCACTGAACCATTTTTACTAAAAAATCAAAATTTACCGAGTTATGGCCATGTAAAGATGGAAATTAAAAAAAATGCTTTAAGGAAGCCTAACTCTCGACGGTTTAAATTTAGGAAAAAGTGTTTGTTAAATATATTTTTTAGAATAGTGTCCTCTATCAACACCAGTGCGGTATTTAGAAAATGTTTTGGGGGGGGTTTAGAATTTTTCAGAATCTCGTTAATCTATTCATGCGCGTCAGTTGTAACTACCTAATACATTTTCCAAACCGGAAAATTTGAATTTTCAAGCAAAAAATGAGGGAAATTTAACCTTGGGCTGGAAAAAATTAAAACTTGGAAAGCATATTTACTTAATTACCTTACTGCTCACGGGGTTTAGCAGCAACTTTCTGCGTTACTTAGAAAGTTAATTATAAAAATAATATAAAGATATAAAGTCAAAATTGTAAACCGGGGGGTCTGGGGGGTGTGGAACACCCTCCAGTACATATGAGTATAGTAATAAAATTCCCACTCTTCTAGAATATAAGTCGTGCTCAAATGTAGTCGGCCACCCTAAGATTTTGTCATAAGTATTAAGCCGTTCCGAATTTATAAAGGAATGCTACATATACATATACCTAACACCCTTTAATGAGATTAAAATTTAAATTTCCACCAAAGGGCGGTAAAATAAGGTACATTTTTGAAATAATGTAAATTTTTAATATTACGGTTTACATGTACCTGTCGATAACGGTATTGTTATTTAATCTAAAGGGTGAAATTTTTACAAACTTAACTTTTAGTTTAATATTGTAAAGTGATAGCAACAACATCATGCCAAAACGGCCGCATTTAAGTGTTGCTCTTCGGAGTCAGATTGTCTTTTTGGATTCGACAGGTATGTCTCAACGAAAAATTGCTTTAAAATTGAAGTGTTTGCGTGCGACGGTTCAAGATTGCCTGAGGCGAGTGACTGAGACTGGTTCTGTAGAAAATAGGCCAAAAAGTGGAAGAAAACGTGTGACATCACCCAGACAAGATCGCATTTTGGAAAGATTGTCACTAAAAAATCGAAGGAAAACTTCAAAAGATTTAACACGTGATCTAAGGGCGCAATTTGGGGTCGAGATATCGTCTCAAACAGTTAGACGGCGGTTGAAGGAAAAGGGGCTACACGGTCGCAAAGCTCGAAAGAAGCCCCTTTTGACTGAACAGCACATTCAAAAACGACTTCAATTTGCAAGAAATTACAAAAAGTGGAATGTTGCCGACTGGGCAAAGGTAATTTGGTCAGACGAAAGCAACATAGAGGTACGTATTTTATAATGTTTCTACATAATATTTTTGTATAATTGGACCTTAAACACTTATTTTAGTTATTTTTATTAATCATTAATATTTAATATTAATTTTGAATGTTACTTTCCAGCTTTTTCGTCAGCCTGGATCCACCTATGTAAGGAGAAGGGTGGGGGAAGAGTTTGACCCGGCTTGCGTTGTGCCCACTGTTAAATTTGGGAGTGGCAGTATTATGATTTGGGGCTCAATGTCGGCCAGGGGCGTCGGCGAAGTGAAAATCTGCGAAGGGAGGATGAACTCGGTCACCTACATCGAGACTTTACAGGACCATTTAGAGGCTACAATAGTAAAATTATTTGAGGAAGATAACCCAAAATATATTTTTCAGCAGGACAATGCACCATGCCATTCTTCAAAAAAAACAAAGCGATGGTTTACAGAAAATCAAATTCCCATTTTGGATTGGCCGCCACAAAGTCCTGACCTGTCCCCCATTGAAAATTTATGGGCGATATTGAAGAATAGGGTTGCCCGTTATAAAACTCCAACAAAAGAGGCATTAAAGCAGGCAATATTTGAAGAATGGGCAAAAATTACCCCTGATGTGTGCTACAAATTAGTAGCTACAATGCCTAATCGCATTAAAAGCGTCCTTAAGGCAAAAGGTGGTGCCACCAAATATTAAAAATGATTAATAAAAACATATCTTCAATTTATATTTGTAATTAGTTTTATTAAAGAGCCTTCTAAATTCCTAAAACTTAAAAATCTATAGGTGGCCGACTACATTTGAGCACGACTGTATATATAGAAGACAGAATAATTATACAAACTTTGTCGGGAAAAGCTGGGAATTTTTTGTTTTTGAGTAAAAGTGAGGGAAAAAATTAGAATTTGAGAAACTTATGTATTTTTACATCTAGTAAATAAATAAAAATAATTTAAAGTTATTTAAATTTAAAAACTTCGCGGTTATTTTTATCAGGGGGGGGCTTTAGGGGTACAGTCCAAGTCATTCTTGGGGGGGGGGGGTAATAATAATAATAATAATAAAAATCTTTATTTGGTTAAATAATTACAAACACAAAACTACATGAATTGCTAAGTCCCAAAAGTAACCAAAAAGGTGGAGATCAGCGACCGCTGGTTTTCATCTCTACCTACGAATGCATAAATTCGTCTACATTGTACAGAGCCCTCTGCGTAAAAAATTCTTTTGGCGCCTTCTTGAATTTACTAATTGGAAAGTCCTTTATTTCATGTGGCAACCCGTTGTTTATGGTTCGCTGTATTTTCCACAATGTCACCTTCACTTCTTATCCTCATTGCACTAGCAAAAGCATAGGCCGATGGAAGAGTCAGAATATTGAAATGTCAGAATATTGAAATCGCAGAATATCGGTCGGCAGTGCGTTCTACTAGATACGCCCTCCAGTGCCCTTATGGCTCGTTTCTGCAGTATGAAAACTTTTTTTATTTGTGTTGCGTTACCCCAAACCAGGAGACCATATATCATCTTTGCATGAAAGATTGACCAATAGACAGTCTTTGCTGCTTCTTTCCCAACTGTCTCTCTAATTCTTCTTATGACGAAAATATTTTTACTAAGCGAATTTATTAAACCGGCAACGTGCTCATTCCAATTCAGCAGAGCCGAACATCTATCTTCTGGTTTTGTTCCTCTACATGATTTAAAGTTTACCTTTTTTGTTTTTCTTGGTTTAATACAAGTTTGTTTAATGTAAACCAATTCACCACTTCCATTTCTCTCTTCTCTGCTCCCTCATCGTCCTCCATGATCTGCGCAGTATCATCCACATACAACACGGTCTCACCGCTTACACTATTCGGTAGGTCATTGATGTACCAGACAAAGAAGAAGGATGCTTCCTTGAGGTACCCCACAAGTAACCTCCAACTCCTCGTTTCCCTTCTTATGTATAGGTATCACTTTGGATACCTTCAATGTATCTGGAAAAATGCCCTCACTCATACAGTCATTGATTTTTTGCCCCTTTGTCCCTTCTAAATACGCCACTGATCACAACTGAAATTATGTCAAGTGTATCCGGGGACACCCTGTATGTTTTTATAAGAAAAAATATTATAAACAAATTTTAAAAAATTTGTCCACTTCAAAATTTTGACCCCCCCTAAATCCTGTCATAGGCACGTGCCTACTGTGCCTAATCGGAAATCGATCACTGGCACTGGCTACACACAAATAAAACCTAAATATTAGCTTCTTTGGGTGTAAGGTAAGAATTTCCTCGCCAATATCAATAAAAAAAAGTTAAACTTTTCTTTAATTCCATATAGCATTTACAGCCCATAATAATTTTTTTTCAAATTTTTTTCCTGGTGTTTTAGTAGGTATCTGTTGGAATACGGAAACCAATAGAACCTGATTTTTCATGTTGCTGAAATTCAACACTAAAAAAATACAAGTTCCAAAAGGAAACCTCATCTCCGTTTTCAAAATGAAAAATCAGTCTTATTCAAAAAAAAGCTGCTTCACTTACCTTAGCAGTCCTCCGGTCTAAACGATTTGTAATCGAGGTTTCGCAAATTAACCACTACTGTTCTAAAGATAAAATGAAAATCCAATTTTCTACATATAGCACTCACAGCGTTATTGGTTCTGGTTGGATAAATTTCTAATGCATAAGCTAAATTACCTTAAGGCAAAGGATTAACGAAGCGAAGGTATAATGCCCTGTGGTAGGAAGGTGGTTATACTTCCTTGCATTTATTTCCAAATTTAATAACATATAATCCAGAATCAAAAATATAATTTTTGGATCTTTTATGAAAACATGTTTCGTTTTTCATAAAATTGTCTTCAAGTTCAGTGAAACAGACGAAAAAAATACAAACACGTTTGATGTCCGCTATAATTATGTCGTTTGCTCCATCTTTAATTTGTTACTAATAAATACATAATAAAAACAATATAATACTTTTTAATTTAGAACCTAATAGCATACAATAAAACAAGTAATTAATAATTAATTAAATTAAAAGTTAAATATAAGTAAATCTGTACCACCTTCGTCCGAAAACGACGTGTTTTCAAGTTTTTTTTATTTTTCTCAGTGTAGAAAAAAACTAAAATGTTGTTAGTTGTGTTTTTTAATACTAAATAATTTATGTATTTGGCAGTGTTTTTAAGCAGTTATAATAAGTAATCTGGCACTTAGCGCAAAAATATGCACCTTAATTGTAATGGGTTAATTAAATATTAAACAATCACAGACAACTAAAAATATAAGAGTATTTCTCTATTTGTGATTTATTTATTTGAACATTTTGATAAGTTTCAAAAATTATTTCGGATTTCATTTTTGATAAGAACTAATCAGTCAGATTTTAAAATTTCGGGTTTAAAAAACATTTTTCTTTGAATCAGTCTACTTAAATTATTTATTCACATTCGTTCCCAATCACTGTTTTAAATCTTGCTGTACTTTCCTACAGGAAACGCAACAATTGTTTACATAATAATCGTAATGGCACAAACGAGCTTTGACAGCCAAATAACAATTCGAAAATTTATCGACGCAATTATCTGAAAAAAAATGGATCAGCACTCAATTAAAAAATAACTTCAACAACTTACAATCTTGAGGCTCATCGTGAGCTGGTATGTTTATTTGGTCATCGTGTTTATCACATTTGCATGGTCGTTTCACTAACGGCTTATCATCTTCCTTACAGAAACTGGACGAAGAGCCGCTCTTCTCCATGCATTTAACTTCCCGCCTTTGTGCACCCGCAGGACAGTTTCCTTCACAAATACTCCATTCCCCAACGAACCAACGCGGAGGGCAGTCGCTTTGGCATAATCTTTCGGTTGGGGGTTTTTCACTGATGGAACAAGTCATATCGTTTGTTACCCGCGATTGTCCTCGCACCTTTATAATACACATTACATCGCGATGTTGTTTACTTAGTTCGTGACACGATTCGGAACAAGAACCCCAAGGTCCTGTAAACCACTGTCCTACACAATAGCGATCACTCGAACAAGACCTCGTCGTTTCGGGCTTCAAACTATCATCACATTCCATTTTTCCGCAAACTGATAACCGTAATTGAGATCCAGTTCCGCACGATTCCGAACACTGAGACCATTCCGATACTAACCATGATGATGTGTTCCTGTTGGTGGCACAACTTCCGCTTTCACAGTATTCTGCATGGGGTGGTCGCTTTTCGTACGAGCATCTACCGCTCAGGCAAGTCACCGATCTTGTCCGTTGTCCAGTTCCACAAGAAACGGAACACTAACGAGAAAGCAGAATTATAGGTTTGGAAAAATATGAAAAATAATCCAAGTGCATAAATATATTAAATGTGCAAATAAAATTAGATCAGATAATAGATGGATGCGGCTGGAACCGTGAGATTTAAATTTGTTAATTTGTGATGATGTAACTGCATGACAAAAAATTTCGTCATTTTAATAATGCAAGGTATTATCGAATAAAGAAAGAATGCGACGGACTGAATGAACCAGAAAATTGGATAATTTGTGCAATGAAACGAAAAATTTACAAGTGGTTCTTTTATGTCCAATAAATTAATATTCTCATAATATAGTAAATAAATCTACTTTGGTGACTCATTCATTCATCAAAATTCACAGTCACAACCGGCGGAGTTAGTATAATATAGTAAAGTAAACTATAATAAATAAATAAGAAAAAAATGCAAAAACTCATTGAAAAGAGAAGGCGCCAGGAAATGGCTCGGTCGAGCATAAGAGTATAATTATTATAATCAAGATGTATAAGAAGCCATAACACCACATTGGTCATAGTTACGATAAAGAATCACAAAAACATGTAAACATGTAATGTAAGTAATAAGGAAGAAAATTCCTCAGTAGCCAACGCATGCCTTGCATCAGGATCAGAAGATGTAATCTATACTTTATTGTAATAAAAAAAAAAGTATTATTACTATATTAACTAAGAAGAAAAAGCATGAAGAATGAAAATTCAATGTTGCAATAGAAAAACTAATGAAAGCAATAAAGAAATAAAATGTTTACCTGCGTCCAAGGACCAACTTGCCAATCTTCATACTCCACAATATGGCGATTGCTACTCGAAACTTGATGTAATTCGTTATCGGTTTCTGCTTCACATTTTGGTAATTCGCACGGTCTATTTTCAACTGTTAGTTTTGGTTGTGTGCATGCGGAATCGCTCAGCATCACCACACGATTGGAAATCTCTTGTTGACATCTTTGGATGAAGTGTTGGACTCCTTGTCCACAAGATCCACTACACTGGCTCCACGTTCCTTTCCAGTACGGGGGGCATGCTTCCATGTTGCACTGAAAATCTTGTTGTGGAGGATGCTCAAGATGAGTGCATCGTTTTTCCGAAACAACGGTATGCGTATGCTCTCGAACGCAGGAATACTTCTTCGTTTGCATTCCTACCGAAATTTGTTTTTGGTTTAAATTTCGCCAGGACATTTCCTGGAACTGGTGAAAACTTACCTCCGCCGCAAGATTTTGAACAGGGGGTTACGCCGATTGCTTTCCAGGAAAAACGTCGTTTTGACCTCTTGCGGTGGTAACTTGGTACGCGGGCTTCATCTTTTTGCGAATTCATGGGTAAGTCGAGTCGGCGGGGTTCAATAACGTCGTATTTGGGCCGTTTAATATAGGGAGGAGCGATTTTTTCCATGGACGTTGATGTCGTCATCGGTAACATATACCCATATTTAATTCCAATATTTGGTTGTTGATACACAATCTAACGCAAAATTATTATAAATGAATGTGCGTGGACTCAAAATATTAATTTTTTGTTGTTATTTTCGATTGTTTTCCATTTGTTTTCAATTGTTTTGATATTTATTTAATTTTGCAAAAAAATGAAAATCTCAGAAAAACTTTTTTTCTGCCAGCTCCCCTTTTTTCGAAATTAAAATTATTTTGTCTTGTATTTGATTGCTTTTGATTTGTTGTCAATCGTTTTGTAAAAATAAAAGCAAACGATAACAGCGAAAATCGCGAAATAAGATTTTGCGCCAGCTTCAAAATTAAAAGTTTTTTTTATTTTTCTCGGTTATTCTTGATTTGTTGTCAATTGTTTTGTAAAAATAAAATTTTTAAATCAAATAATTACAACGAAAATCGCGAAATAACATTTTGTGCCAGCTCCCCCTGCAGCTCCCCTTTTTTCGAAATTTTTTTGTTGCGATTTTTGAATTAATTTTTGAAATTAATACTTAAAGTAAATAAAGTAAATAAAAAATAAAATGTAACCTAAATAAAGATGTATGATCGAAAACAATAAAAGAAACTTTTAATTTCGAAAAAAAGGGGAGCTGGCGCAAAATCTTATTTCGCCATTTTCGCGGTTATCGTTTGATATAAAAATTTTATTTTTACAAAACAATTGTTAACAAATTAAGAAAAATCGAGTACAAGAAAAAAAAACTTATAATTTCGAAAAAAGTGAGTTGGCGCAAAATCTTATTTCGCGATTTTCGCGGTTATCATTTGATTTAAAAATTTCTATTTTTACAAAACCATTGACAACAAATCAAAAACAATGAAAAACAAGAAAAAAAATTTTAATTTCGAAAAAAAGGAGCTGGCAGAAAAAAGTTTTTTGAGATTTTCTTCATTTTTTTGCAATATCAAAACATTTTAAAACAAATGGAAAACAATCAAAAAAAATATTTTGAAAAAATGAGAGCCAAGTACAGGCACGTTATAAATTGGTAAAAGAAAATGGCAGAAAGGCTAACCATCAGGTCGACAGGATTGATTAAAGGTCCTAGAGCGGTTACGGTTTCCAAAACATTTGGATCGTTTCGCTTGTAGAAGAAGCGCGTTCCTGCGGCATCTATTGTTGCGCTCGGGCTAAATTTCCAATCACCATTAACGATAAAGGATCCATTCGCATTACGAAGCGCTAAAACGCAACACATTTGTATAATTATGCCAGACATTTAAATCATATCTAAATGGGAAATGTTTAAAGTGATTGCAAAAACATTAATTGCAATAAATTTGTGGCTGCATTGAAGCGGCATCGTTTACTAAGTATTATTGCGAGAAATAGTTCAACGAGAGGTCAGTTTATTTGAAATAATACCAAGGTTAAATAAATATTTCTTAATCATATGCAACAATGTTTTTGGCAAAAAATTTAAATTTCGTTCACCTATATAATTTTTGGTGTGCTGTAACTGTTGGACGTTTATTTTGCAAGCTCCTTCCGGAATTTGGGCTACTAGCGAATAACCAAGCGGTAAATCTGGTTTGGTGTAGATTCCCGAAATACTTTTGCAAAGTCCTTTGGAACACGCGGAGCATTCTTCGGGAAGTTCGTCGATTGCACCTATCACTCCGTTGCCGGCAACGCTCTAAAAAATCAAACAAATTTTCTTTCGTTAGACAAGATGCAAAAAGTGTCAACAGTCGACTAGCATTTAGTTATGTTAATTGGTACATTTGGCACGTTTTTGCGTGAGGAAATAAATTATCGCGATTTAAAAATTTGTCGCCAGTCAAGCTATTTTGTATGATTTTATGAAGTTCGTAAATTAATTAAAATAGCTTTTGATCTCATAAGCGATGCGAGAATTGTGCAGCAGGAGTCCGTCAGTTATGGTCGACAGTCGGCTACAGTGGTACAACTGTGTTGCACATAGTAATTGGCTATATGTAGGCTGAAATAGCAATAATAGGAAGTGTACGCACAGGATATAGTTACACTTCATTTAAGTTTAATTAACGAATTACCGTCTTGTTCGATAAGAGTGATAAAGGAAATTAAAAATTTAACTTATTAAGACAATTTGGAATGAAGCTCGAGTGAGAAAGTTATCGCGTCCGTATATTGCAACACTTATTTTCTCAATGGTTTCACACCCTAATTTTTAAATTGTAATAATAACTTTATTATAAGAAAAGGCGATTGTTAAACCAGTACTTTAAATTATCATAATCGTATCAACAAAAATTGCTTAAAACTCAATTTGATATTTCAACAGATTATCGCTCATATAGATCTTGGTATTTTCACACCGCTCTCAAATTAACTTGAAGCATTAAAGATCGTGTCAGATTTCGGCAACTTATTTTTGATCATCACTTGAAATTAAATAGGTACTGAATTACGACGACTTCGTTATAACTATGAACATTATTTATGTACCTACATAATATTTAAATTGGCTTTGCAAATCATAGGTGAGCAAACTTTTTAATTGAAGTTTGAATTGAATGCACAATCCAATTGCCGTTTCAATTTTTATATAATTAACCAACTTCAATTAACTTCACATAATACATAATATTATACCTCTTTTCTATTTCAAAAAAATTATAATTACAATTGTTGGACTGGGCGCCAGATCTGCAACCACAGACCATGATTAAACTGACATGATCAGTATTTTGTTAAGGTTTTGCCCTCGAGAATATTGGCAATCCTTAATTAAATTGTTCAACGCCAGTGCTTTCTTCCATTTTCGTGATAACCGAGGAACTTGAAAGATATTTTTTATTTACCCTATTATTTTCGTTACTGAAAAGAGAGGGGATACATCCCAAATTTACTCTCAATATTTTTCAGAATCAGAATTCTTGATGGATCAAAAAAAATAATAAATTTTTGTTCAATGGTGGAAATTTCTTTGATTCGATGAAAAAAATAATTGTATATAAAATATGACACTGCTTTGCTCAGTATATTGTCGTGGGACTAAATTATTTTTGTAAATTTTTCTAATAGTTGATGAATTTTGATTTATGACAAAAAATTTTTTTTAAAGTTTTTTGAATTTTTGTAAATATAACACTTTAATAATTTTTTGTTTGGAAAAAATTTGTAAATAATTTGAATTTGGTAAGTCTTTTTGGTATTAAGAATTTTAATATTGGTACTGAAAGACGGGAGATTCTGGGCTTCCAGCCGTGTCCTTGGAGGCGTACGGACGTAGTTCTGTGAAGGTCCTGGATATTTTTGATTTGCGTCGTTGGACGTAAATTTTGAAATAATTTGCGAATAAAGTTTTGAAGTTATTAATTTTTATTGTTAGTATAATTTATTATTTTATTAATAAATATAAAAATAAATAATTATTTTGGTTTTATTTTATTTTGGAATTGTCCCAAGTTTGGGCAACATTGGCGATTTTATGAGATTCGAATTTGGATCGTTGGAATTGGAATTACAGTACAGCCTCGCTTATCCGGACACACTTTATTCTGGACACTCCAGTAATCCGGACAATCCGCCTCTTCGGACATTTTATATTTTTTACCTCTGCAATCCGGACGAATTTCTAGTTGCAATTTCAAATTAATTCATCTAAGACTAAACTATGACATCGGGTCGGATAAACCATGGGTGCAATGGAGCCGCCGCATCCAGCGCCAAAATTCAGAAGGCTCTAAAATTGTGCGTTTTTAATTTAATTTTCTATAAAATATGAAATTTTGAATAAAAAGAATATCTGAACGGATTTAATTCATATTTTCTTTGATTTAATTGGTAAAGTTAAATAAATAGGGGGTGGCCATTAATTACGTGGGGCGATTTTTTGAGCCCCTCTTCCCCTGGTGAGATGTCTTAAAATTTATTTTTTTTTAATTACGTGATATTTACCGAGTTGTTATCAACAAATAACACAGGTTTGCAAATCGAATTTTTTTTTCGAGCCCTGATACCATTCCTCCTGATTCTTATGTAAATTAACCTCCTGAATCCGAATATGACCTCCGCTCTCCCCCATCATCCACCGCTATCGGGGGATGCCCCGCCCCATCTATTTTTCTATTTTTCACCTTCTAGCAGGCCCGTAGCCAGAGAGGGGCACCTGGGGGCTCGTGCCCCACCCCCCGAAATGTTCAAAAGCAAAAAAAATTTTTTAAAATAAATTTGAATTTTGAAAATAAAATAGGTAAATAGATATATTTTTAAAGTGGGAACAAAAATTTTTTTTCTCGGAAAAATTCTCGGAAGGGAAACTCTAAAAAAAAAATTTTTTATGAGTGCCCCCCCCGAAATGAAATCCTAGCTATGGGCCTGCCCTCTAGTATACCTGTAAGTGTGTTAAGAAAAACAAATAGCAAACAAATTTTGATTCCGGTTTTAAAGTTGAGATTTCACTGGGCATTACTGGCTCTAAGTTACAAAAGACATTTAGAAAAATCTGTATAAAGCTAGATTCTGAGAATAATTCTGTTTAGGTGTACTGGAGGGTGTTCCACACCCCCCAGACCCCCCGGTTTGAAGAACTGAAAACTTGTGTATGTTTTCTTTCAAACTTTCAAAAACAAAATCCCTAACTTTTCCAAGTCTTCCCCTAGATCAGGGGTGTGCAACCTGCGGCTCGCAAGCCACATGCGGCTCTTTTGATGTCAAGTTCTCCAGGTACATGTATAGCGTTGGTTAGCTATATATTCAAAATACAATTGTCGAATGATTAATATTTATTGGATGCTACCTTTTGTAGTAAGGAGGTGGCGGATGGTTGTGGATCTTAGTTGGTTGAGTGGTTCAAATAGGTCTTTCTCCTTTATAGTGTTTTATCTTATAATCCTATAATCCTTCGGATCAACGGATTATAAGCAGTGATGTTAATCCGGATAATGGGTCGCCACACCACCCCCTTTCTAGTGAAAAAGGTGAACGATAAAAAAAAAGTTACATATTAAAATGAGCGATGTGAGCGTAGTGAGCTACTGGAGCGGCGTGAGCGTAGTTGCCTTGAGCGTAGGTAGCGACTGGAGCAGCGTGAGCGTAGGTAGCGACTAGAGCAGCGTGAGCGTAGGTAGCGACTAGAGCAGCGTGAGCGTAGGTAGCGACTAGAGCAGCGTGAGCGTAGGTAGCGACTAGAGCAGCGTGAGCGTAGGTAGCGACTAGAGCAGCGTGAGCGTAGTGAGCTACTGGAGCGGCGTGAGCGTAGTGGGCTACTGGAGCGGCGTGAGCGTAGGTAGCGACTAGAGCAGCGTGAGCGTAGGTAGCGACTAGAGCAGCGTAAGCGTAGTGGGCTACCGGAGCGGCGTGAGCGTAGTGGGCTACTGGAGCGGCGTGAGCGTAGGTAGCGACTAGAGCAGCGTGAGCGTAGGTAGCGACTAGAGCAGCGTGAGCGTAGTGAGCTACTGGAGCGGCGTGAGCGTAGTGGGCTACTGGAGCGGCGTGAGCGTAGGTAGCGACTAGAGCAGCGTGAGCGTAGGTAGCGACTAGAGCAGCGTGAGCGTAGTGGGCTACCGGAGCGGCGTGAGTGTAGGCGGCTTGAGCGTACGTTGCTTGGGCGCAGGTGGCGACTGGAGCGGCATGAGTGTAGGCTGCTTCAGCGCAGGTGGCGACTGGAGCGGCATGAGTGTAGGCGGCTTGGTCACCTCCCAAAGACCGGAGAACGCTTTGGTGAGAAGACCCTATGGATGGGGCGTGGTTTATTACGTTAGCATTGTTTCTTCGCTCGTAATTTTCGGATGACGAAGTGCGAATTTGCTTTCCACGATCTTAAACCATCGTTCTGTTCTACCATGCATGAATGGTGGTAGTGTTAAAGCCATGATTTGGGTGTGGTTTATTGTGTTACCATTGTTAGCCATTGTTTGTTCTTGAATTCCTGTGTTTCCAGTGGTATTAGTCATTCTTAATCGTATTTAGTTAAATTTCTTGATTGTATAAAAATCGTCGGGGTCACCAGTTATAGCGTTGGTTAGCTATATATTCAAAATACAATTGTCGAATGATTAATATTTATTGGATGCTACCTTTTGTAGTAAGGAGGTGGCGGATGGTTGTGGATCTTAGTTGGTTGAGTGGTTCAAATAGGTCTTTCTCCTTTATAGTGTTTTATCTTATAATCCTATAATCCTTCGGATCAACGGATTATAAGCAGTGATGTTAATCCGGATAATGGGTCGCCACACATGCACAAATATTACCTAATAATTACATTATTTTATTTTCAAAACCCATAGAAAATATTATTCCGCAAAAAATACTTTAAACAGGATAAAAACAGGATAAAATACCATAATATTGAAATAAAAATGTTAGTGGCTCTTTAAAAACTGGGAAATTTTGTAAATTGTACCTTTTGGCTCTTCCGTCTCAAAAGGTTGCCGACCCTGAACATTTTGCAAACCTTAGCTTTTAAAAATTGTAAATTTTTTATTTGTCAAATTTTCCGAAAATTTTTCTTGCCTTCAAGTCTTAATTTCCACGACTTTTCCGTAAAAATAAAAAATTCCTCGACTTTCCCTGACCAAATTTGTGTAATTCTCAATTCCTTTACTTTTGCAAATGAAAATCCTGCTTAAACATTTGTCCTAATTTTTGATTTTTTGCCCCCCCCCTGACCCCTTATAACACACTACAACTCGCTGCTTAATCCATATTCGCTATCGGGGGCGGTTCCAGAATTTTTTCTGGAAGGGGCAAAAGGATCAGACGGGCAAAAAGTGTTTTCAGATTTGGGATTGTCTCCTTGTCTATTTTTAAACGTCTGCTGTTTATTAAATATCTTTCATATTCCTTTCTTGTACTTCGAAATCATGCAATAGTTGTGATAAATTTGTTTATTTTCAATTAACAGTTACATTAAATAAAATTGACAATTCATGCTTACGATACATTGTCAATTTGCCTAGTTGACACTGACAATTGTCAATTTATTTACAATCCGAGGTTAAGCCAGTTCTTCAATTATTATTATAAAATGATATTAAAAATTTTCTATCGGAAACTTAATTTATTCAACATTAACAGGAATTACGTTAAACCTTTCACGATTTAGGAAGGAAGATATTTCCGAAGACCTTGATTTGATTCGATACCCCAGGTCAAATAGGAATTTTATGAAATAAATGAAACAAAAAAAAATTATAATAAAAAGTATCGGCGTTTTTCCACTGGCCTATTTAGAATTGATTAATTTTAAGTTACCAGCCTAAAAATATTAAGTGTTTATGGGGGTTTGATGGATCAGTGCGGCCTTCGGGCCGCACAACCTAGGCAATCAGACATCGTTAACTTTAATACAGATTTGTCAACTGCAATTCAGATTTGTTAACTGCTATTCAAAGATGGATAACTGTAAATTCAGCTTTGTTCAGAAACCCCCCCCCCGGTTGCACGAACTGAAAACTAGTGTATATGTTCTGTGATTGATCTTATCTACTTAGGAAGAGACTATCACTTTTTGAGAGTAAGTATGCATTTGTAGGTTTAGGAAATACGCACCCCAGTATCCAACTGATTGTATAAAATTATTGCCAAAAATTTTCGCAAATCCGGAAAACTCGGTTATCCGAACAAACTCAAAACTATATCTGTCCGGAATAACGGGGCTGTACTGTATTAAAATTGGAATTAAGTATTTTATGGATACATTTTTTTGGTTGATTGAGAAAATTATATTGGTGTCGCAAAGTTGCAGAAAGGTAACCCACTCCTGATTGGATCCGTTGTTTAATTAGTTAATTAGATTGGAAATCTGGATATTTGAAGTTAATGGTAAATCTAAAAATAAAAGTTTTTAAATTGGAAGATTTAGTTCAATTTGTATGCAAGGATTTTTATTTATTTATTTATTTAATACAAATTTATTTAAAACTTTAATAATAATTGTAAAATGGAATTATTTTATGGATGAATTTTTTTTGGGTTAATTGAGAAAATTATTAGTAAAAAGGTAACCCACTCCTGAGAGGTCTGGCAAAAAATCAAAGATAGAGAAGGAAGTCGGGGAATTAATTTTTTCCGGCGTTCCACTACAATACAATAGTAAATGCTAAAGTAGTTGCCGATAATGTACCTACACCATTTCGCAGCTCCTGTATGAAATATACGTACATATATTGCTGCGATCTTCATATAAACTTAAAAGTGAATCATATACAGGGTGCTGAATCAGTTAGTCCAAAGGTCTCCAAACTTTTTAATCTAAGGGCCAGACTAATTGCTCCACAAAGCCCCGAGAGCCAAAATCTAGCTAGCTCATCAGATTAAAATTATTTTTTGATAACTTTTTGTTAGGTTTTGATAACTATTTTTAGTTGGTAAATAAATAATCTGATTATTATTTTGTATGATTACTTTTTTTGATTTAATTTATCAAAACAAAATAAAAGGCGGGCAGCATACCAGGCGCGTCAGGTCCGCTGTCGGGGCCGGATTGGAGGTGCTCACGGGCCGGAATTGACCCGCGGGCCGTAGTTTGGAGACCCCTAAGTTAGTCGAACATAGGAAATCAACATGTAAAAACTTATTTATGCAAATTCCTGCTTCCTTAATTATTTTTGCAAAAAAATGAAAGACACAAAAATAATGCAGAAATATAAACTGTGAATGAGAAGAGCATTAGATTTCGTCTAACTTTTACTTAAAAAGTCAAAAAATGCTTTTGAAATTGTTAACATTTTAATTCATCGGGCTAGCCATGCAATAAATTGAATTTAAGTCTATTTTAAAAAATAAATACCTTGGAAACTTACATGGCCAATTTGTAAAATGAAACTTTTAACAATTTCAAAAGCCTGTTTTGACTTTTTAAGTAAAATCATAAAAGGTAAAAGCTAGATGAAATCTAATGCTCTTATCATTCGTAGTTTATATTTCAGTATTATTTTTGTGTCTTGGATTTATTCTCCAAAATAATTAGGGAGGCAGGAATTGGCATAAATAAGTTTTTACATGTTAATTTCCTCTGTTCGGCTAAATCGTTCAGCACCCGGTATATTATTCTTTTATATTGTTTTCAATTTTTTTCAAATTTATTTGTAATTTAATCAAAATTCTCTACATCGCAAATAAATTCGACTACCCCGCCCTAATCCCCTATCTTTTTTAATCCCTTAAAATATAAAATTAAGACTGTATAATATGTATAATATTAAGACTAATTATATCAATAATAATTTTTGAAATTGAACTAATAAATTTTAAATTAGAAATTGAAAGAATCATTACAAGGTTAATATAATAATAAAATAAGATATTTTCACTCTACTCCTAGATATGTTTTTATTTTCGTGACGCGTTTCGACTACACACAGACGTTTTCGGACACAATAATAAAAAATTTAATTATTTGTATTTTACAAGTACTTACAAAAGCACTTAAAAAAGCTTTAAAAATAAGAAATAAATTAATAAAAAATCAAATATTGAACGTTAAATTTTGTTTTGCTAATAGACAGTTTAAAAATAATTTGACTGCGCTCCTATTTATTCACATTTGCTTTGTAAATACGTATTATTTAATTAAGATAAGGTAATTATTATTATAATAAATAATGATAATCAGGTAATAAATCCGTATAAACCGACATGCCTATACAAATTTTTCATCTGGATCTCCAAATGCCCTGATCGTTATTAATATCTTCAATTAATAATTAAAAATTAATTTAATCTCAAATTTTGAATATAACCACTGAAAACCCTGACTACGGCACTGTTAATTAATATAATAATATACATAATTATATGTAAGCTCACTTAACATTCATTATGAGAATGCTCTAATTAATATACTACTTATTGAATAAATACAAATCTTAGCTAACCTAACGTTATGAATATTTGAAATATAAATACCATTAATTAAATTTAATTAAAAATTATTTAGGACGACGATTCATCAGGATGAGGACAAGGAATTTGGGAATAATAATATTACATTAAATTTATTCGAAATTTTAGAACATTTTTTTCAGAAATAATTTAGAATATTAACAAATGTTGGTAGTTGGAGTTCATTGTTGTACATACAACGTGTACACAAAACCGGGGGTCTGGGGGTAGTACACCAGCACTTGTATCTAAAAAACAGCTCTAGCAAGCAATCGTGAGTTTTGAATATGCAAATACGTGAGATTGAGTGAGCAATCGTGATCAAATCGTAAGATTTTAAAATTCAGTTTTTTGGCATTGCCTTTATTTATCTTTGTGAAGGTGTGGAATTTTATTCAGGTCACTGAATAAATCTAACATTATCAATCTAAAAAGTACAGGGCACTCACTGCTAATTAATGTAATATATTAATAATTAAAATTTATCCTACGAATAAAAGTGGGAATATAACGATAAGCAATTTAAGGGGACTCCCCTGCTTATCACATTACCGTCCGATAAGGTAACATAAAATTTTACTTGTATAAGTAACAAAAATGAATTTAGACTGCTATAATTACAACTATTTTTTTAAATTAGCATAATATTATAACTTGAAGTTACTACCTTCAAACTAACTACTTCAGATCTTAAAATTCTTTACATTGAGATCAGATCAAAATAAAGCGAGTTGGTTTCGAGTGATGAAGAAAATTTTTTTTTTTAATCTGAAGAAAGTAATCGCTGTAAAAATATGCCTTTAAATAAATATTTCTTTTGTTAGAAAGAAAATAATCGCTTATAAACGAGAAGGGAATTGCTGGGAAAATCTGGTGTACGAGTGAAGGGATATCCGAAGTAATCCAGGAAATCCGAAGAAATAATAGGAAACCCTACGAAAATCAGGAAGTCTTAGGAAATCTAAGGAAATCTTAGTGATACCATACATGAGCTTTTTTTGTGTTTTCAACGTTTTCGAAAGAAAATATCAAGGCAATTCAGGAAAACCGGAGAAATCTTTCTAAAATTTCGTAAAAGGAAATCTAGTGTACAAACATTCGGCCTCTTACCTACAAATTAAATTTGATTATTTTGATTAGATTATGTAAGTTTGCAAAGCGGAAAATTTTTCCTCTTAGCTTCACCGCTGGCGCTGTAGAGTGTAGACGATCGATCAGAAGGAATGCATTTTCTAGCGAAAAAGTCAATTTTTGCTCATAAATTTCCAAATTAGGTAGAAAGCAATTTCGAAAGAAAATGCATCCAAAATTGACTGTCAAAATTTTTTGAAAATTTTGGTTTACAGTGCGTACCTACAACTTCCTGGAACTTTCCACAGGGAAAAAGTCAAATAAATGTTGATCTAAATGCATTATCATATAAAAAAACCTGAAGCAGAACTAGGAAGTAGGAACTTTCCAAAAAAGAAATTAGGTTAAAGTTGCATTATAATTTTTTGACGAGAAACGACAACTTGCAATTATGGCAATGAAGATAAGTTGCACTCGACTGTCGAGTCCAAATTACATAAATAATTCAAGGCTTATGAAGAGTTGTTTAGTGTCAATTACTGGATGTTTTATGACTCTTAACGATCATATCATCCTTGTATTTAACAAATTGAATTCAGATTTCAGTTAAGTACCTATAAAACTAAAGAATTTTGTATTCTTTCACAATGTAGAATCCAGAATGCATAAAAATAAGTTTCAATTAAGAATGAAGCTCATGATACTCATAACTTTTTCAATCTTCTACTTAGCACTAATTATAAATTTTAATCTCATTTTAAAGGCTAATTATCAAAATAAAACTGATTAGCGTTCAGTGTTACTTTGTTGTTATCGATTTAATGTTTTTATTAATTTGGATGTTAAAAGGTAAGTATTTTAATAGCTGCAAATTATTTTGTGTAATAAAAATTCCAAAGGTTTTTCAAGTTCTTGGCACAGCATAATCTCCATATATCATAGATTGCATAAAAAGCTCGACGTGTTTGCAAAATAGTTTTTTGAAATTTTTAGACATTGGTTATTATTTACTTCGTTGCATCAATAAAATAAATTTAATGCTAACCGTTGGCTTATTTGACATAGCACATTAACATTTGCAAAGAGATTGAAATATATGACTTTCATAAACATGTTAGTACAATTGACGTGCAAGCATCATCCTCTGGCTAAAAATATCGGTTATGTTCTCCTTTTGACATTGGTGGTATTAGAAAATCTACGTAATTTAAGTTGCACAAAGATCAGGTTTCGACATTTTTCTCATTTATTAAGAATTCCAAGTCCTATTTTCGTATCCAATTGAGAGCTAACAGTACTTTAATAGTTTTTCGTTTTACTCTCCATTAGCCTCGTGCGGCTCCCGGTGGCGCCTACCGAGCTTCCCTCCCGTTTAATTCGAATATTTGTTATACTACAAATTTATTTCTACAGAATGCAAATTTATTCAAATTAAAACAATTTTAAGTATGCAAATTGATAAAGAAATATAAACAATTTTTCAACGTTCATAATAATTTATTAAAATTTGTGAAAACCACTCTGAATCTAATCATATAATTACATAGTAAATTCTTTTTATGGAACACTTATGGAAACTCGTACCCAAGTTAACTTAATAAATAAAGATATATAAAAAGTAATTTATTTTCGGTTTATACATAAATATGTAATGAAATTCATAAAAACAAACTTTTATTATTAAATTTTATGTTAAAATTTTAATATTAAAATCAATAAAACTGTACATAAATTTTCTCCAAATTTTATTTATTGCCCTTTTAATCAAATTAAATAGCAATATTATCAAGATGAGACCCAACGGTTGTATAATTATTGTTGAATTTGTCTAATTAATACTCGCGACACAGCGAGGGGTAATTACCCCTACTTTCTCTAGAAAAAAAAACTACATTTCATTGTGATTTCGAATTTCTAGTCCATCTAGTCGACTGTTATATTGAGAACATACAGCGGCTCTAGGAATTATTCCTACACTGCTATGTTAACAATGTAAATAGTACTTTTGGAATCCTTTTTTGACACAAAAAAATCGCTTTTATAGAAAAACTTATTAAATATTTTTTGTTGAAAATTTCATTCTCTTCATTTTTGTGTCTATACATTTTTCTATTTTGTCTCGCCGTTTCTGAGTTACAGCGACTTGAAACTCCCAAAGAGCAATGGCAATTTTATTAAATTTTTTACCGAGTGTTTTTACCGAGTCGCTGTTACTCAGAAACGGTGCGATAAAAAAGAAAAATGTATAGAAACAAAAATAAAGAGAATGAAATTTGCAACAAAATGTGTCTGAAACATTTGGCTATAAAATCAATTTTTTATGACAAAAAATAACCTCAAACGGAACTATTTACATTGCTAACCAGTGGCGGAACTACCGGGGTGCGGTGGGTGCGACGCACGCGGGCCCCTCGCTAAAAGGGCCCCCGGTTGTACTGTTTTATTTTTTAATTAATTAATTTAAGTTTTAATATTCACAATGAAATATAAGTAACATTTTGGCTAAGGCTGGGAATCAAATTCGAATAATTCGAATATTTGAATACGAATAATATCGCAACGTATAATTTGAATAATCGAATTATTCGAATATTCGAATATTTCAATATTCGAATAATTTGAATATTCGAATAATTTCAATATTCGAATAATTTGAATATTCGAATAATTTGAATATTCGAATAATTTCAGTATTCGAATTATTCGAATATTCGAATACAAAAATGACAACAATTCCCAACCTTATTTTGGCAGTCTTTTCCTATTGAGGTAAACAAAGTGAACATCATTTATCATCAATAATTCAATGTCCCCACTGAAAATTTAATTTCCTTGACTTGGCACTAAAAATGACAAATTCCCTGACAAAATTAGGGAAAAAATAGCATAGGGGAATAAATATATTATGTATTTTGATAAGAATGTAAGTATATTTTTAAAAATTTAACAAAACGTAGTAAATATTTTGTTTTTATAGCTCATGGGGGGGGGGGTTGATATCCCGTTATAATATCTGCCTTTTCCTGGCAATCTTAGAAAAGGGAAAATTTAAATTATGCAGAATAGCCAATAGCCAAGGAAATCTGAGAAACTTGAAAAAGGAATTAATAGAATTAATCTATGAATATTTTAGGAAATCTAGACAATGTTAGAAAAATCAAGGAAATCTCAGAAAATTGAAAAATAAAAAAACTCATCTATATTTTTAATAAGAATTAAGGTATAATTTTCAAATTTTAATAAAATTAAATAGGGGGGGGGGGGTTAGTTACTCGTCGGAATTTCGAGTCCCGTATACAAAATTGCTTTTTTTTGTCTTTTATAAAAGCAGGGCCCCGGTAACAACTTTGCACACGGATCTCTCAAATAGTTGTTACGCCACTGTTTTTAACATAAGAGTGTACGCATAATTCCTGGAACCACTGTAGGTATTTGGGACCTCAACACCCCAAATATAATCTTCTCCACTAATTTCTTCCATCCATTCCAAAATTCATCCTGGATAACAATTTATTACTGTTAGGCCATATTAAGAGTAAAGAATCTTAGGAAATTTTTTACTTTGTATTTCCTGAAAACTTTACAATTTTTACTTATCCCCTTCTTGCATCAGAGTATTCCATACCCCCCAGACCCCCCGGTCTCAGACCGATAGTTTGTGTTTATGTTCTATAATACTTATTGACCTTATTAGATACGAGAGCATAAGATGCTTTTAGCGAGTAAGCAACCACGAAAAATCACGGATCCGTCCTAAAATGACAAAATTAAATTAATTAGCAGTTAGGCTCCGCCCACTATGTGATGCATATGCGATTTTATATGTAAAATTTTCGATGTTTAAATGCCGTTTTCTCGAAAACTAATGGATAATCAGCAAAAAAATTGTCCTCTTTCCAATGGTATATAGGAAAAAGTGAAATTCGTGAAGTTCATTCCCTGACAGTCCCCAAAAGTTAAATTAGTTTCTTTTTAAGTAAGTAAGTTCCTAACTTTAACATTAATAATTAAAATTGAAATATTGCAAAGCAAAATGAATTTTTTGTTGAAATTCTGGCTCTCCGTGAAATTTATTTTTTTTTGCCCCTAATGAAAAAAGTTTACCCACCCCTGGTAAAAATTTTGTGTACAAGAGAGAAGCCCTGGTTTAAACTTTTAAACTTTTAAAGAGGGTGCTGGTGCACCCCATGCAGAAATTTTTGTTACAAATTATTTAAAATAATTACTATTGCAACATTGCAATAGAACAAATGCGTCATATTTAAACCAAAAACAAAAAACTACTTATCGTGTTTGAACTTGTAACGCCGAATGAGTCAGTTTTTTAGTGGCTTTAGGTAGTGACACATCGGCTCATACAAAAATCAAAAATTAGCCGGTTTTAGTGCTGTGATTTGCAAAATTTGTTTGAATAAGTGTTGATCAAAGAAGTTCGAAGACATTCTTGATGTTAGAACGCAAGTAAAGACAATTCGCGAAAATTTAGTTACGAAACAAAAACGCATCAGGTTTGCAACAACGTCATTATAGATAAACTAAAAATTATTAGTTATAATTGCGTTCTTGCGTTTTTGAACATAATGTGAAGTGCGATCGTGCTAGATCCTTACTATGTTTTGTTTGTGTTCATTTTCTGAGATTTTCACGAAAGTGAAGTTAATTCCGCATCCTTGCATTCTCAGAAAGGAAGATGAGCTTGATCCAGACTCCTAGACTACTGGATATAGTATAAAGATACAAAGGTAAGTTTCTATTAAAATTTTTAGCTATGCAGTTTTATAAACCCCGCAAGGTAACCAAATAATGACGTCACAAATCAATCCAGTTTTAGGGAAAGCGGGGTACACTCGCACACTGGCACAATTGTACTTATTTATTATTTTTTGTGATTTTAGACAAAATGATCATTTTTTTGTATAAAATGCTTTAGCTACCCATCTCTCTCTCTTTCTCAGGTACTTAAAAGTAAAGTTAGTTTGTAAATAAAATTGTTAGCAATGTAAATTTTACATTTAGAAGAATTTTTTTGTAAAAAAATTGATTTTACAGCAAAACTTTTTAGACATTTTCTGTTGAAAATTTTATTGCCTTCAGTTTTGTTTATATACATTTTTCTAGTTTGTCACACGGGCCCGGTAGCCCTTTCAACACCATTTAAAGTTTATGCAATCTATAGAGTAGAAATTACAAAAAAAAAAAAAAAGCAAGGAACACAAAAATTCAAGGTAAAAAAAATTTTTGAAAAAAAGATTGGAAACTTGTAATTTAAATCCAGAATATTCAATTATTGATTAAACTTTCTGAAACACTAATTTAAAAATTAAAACAATATGAACCAGTACAAACATTTGAGAAATCATTTTCGATCTTGAAATTGATAAAGAACTATTTGAGAAATTATGGAAAATTACAATGATTTTTATTGTACAATTTACGTTGAAAATCTATGTAAATAAATAATTACGGTAACGTTTGTGTAACAATAATAGCACAATGTAAATTTACAGATTTAGATAATGTAAAATTAATTTTTGTTCTGTAAATTTACAAAAATTTTGTAAAATCGCAATGATATATAACTAGTAAATACATCCTTATGTATATTTATTACATAGATTATCATAGGTCACAAAATTGCCAATGATTTTCAATGTAAATTTACATAAAATTTTTTTACTTTTTTCGTCAATCAAAAGACAGTAAATGTAGATTTTTCTGTATAAATAAATTAGGATTTGTTTTGTTTTATTACGTTTGTTACCATTTACTATACCGGGTACCGACTGAGTTAACCGAACATAGAAAATTAACATGTAAAAACTTATTTATGCAAATTCCTGCTTCCCAAATTATTTTAGCGCATAAATGAAAGACACAAAAATAATACTGAAATATAAACTACGAATGATAAGAGCTTTAGATTTCATCTAGCTTTTAATTAAAGGTAAAAAAATACTTTGAAAATTGATAAAATTTTCATTTATCAGACTGGCCAGGTAAGTTTCCAGTGTAATTATAATTGAATTTATTACATGGCCAATCTGATAAATCAAAAAATTTTAACAACTTTCAAAAACATTTTTTGACCTTTTTAGTAACAACTCTACACCTTTTCCACCAGTAATTCAGAAAAGATCAACTGCTATTAAGAAATCGTCAACTGTAATTCACATTTGTCAACTGATATTCAGAAATCGTTAATTATAACTCAGATTTGTCAAATGATATTACAATTCACAATTTCTGAATATCAGTTAACAAATCTGAATTACAACTGACGATTTCTGAATATCAACTGACAAATCTGAATTACAGTTGACGATTTCTTAATAGCAGTTGATCTTTTCTGAATTACTGGTGGAAAAGGTGTAGATGAAATCTAATGCTCTTATCATTCGTAGTTTATATTTTTTGTGCAATAAAACTGTTATTTTAAATTTTTAAATTATCATTTTGAAATTACGAAGGGAGCCCGCTGTGACCCACTTGCACCAGGGCTTTGACTTGCTACGTCTCTGGATGGACTTGAAATCCATTTGGTTTAACCCGCACAGTTTCGAATCCTGTCCGCAGCGTTTCTTTTGTATAAAGAATAAACCATTTTATTATTGTTTATAACTTCGATTACAAAATATACAATCACAATAAGAATTAACAATTTTTTTTTTTTCAGTTAAGATCGACGTTGGTGCGTGAACGTGAAATTCGTATTTTGCGAACGGGAGTGTGATGTGTCGAGTACGAATCTTTGTGGAGAAACTTGATGGTAGCTTATTAATTAATAATCGCGTATTATTTTTTTTAATACTTAGTGAAAAATTTGTGCTTCAAAGTGTTGTTTTATAAAAAATTTTATATTCGAAATCGTTAAAAAAATGTGCAAGTGTCCGGGTTGGTGAGTTATGGATAATATAGAAGCTATTATGGTGAAGGCGAAAGGACTACAGTGTTAAAGGTAATTTGGCGAAAATCATTTTCATCTGAAATGATAACTAACAAATAATTTTCTTTATTATTGCAGGTAGGGTCCACGTCGTGGGTTTCGCAGCAATTCAGGTTAGTAAACTTTTCTGTCCAGTGATTTAGCCAGTGAAATGTTTAAAATTGTGCAAAAATGCATTTTTTCTTTAAATGCACGAACTGAAGTTTGGTAAGAAAAGTTTTGTTTACGTACTGAAGTAATAAATTACAGACAACTAATTTTTCCGTAGATTTTCATTGCTCAACAGTTGGTTAATTCGTCCAGCTTTTAATAATGACATCATAAATAAAAATTAACATTAACATTAAAATTAACAAAATTATTTGATTTCTTTTACGCCTTTGTTTTTACACTTGACGCGTGGGCGTCCATTAGGGGGACAAAGGAGGCAGCGTCCCGCGGCTCTTTGCTTAAGTTCTTTTTACAATAAATTATACAATGGTTTTTAAAAAAATGAATTTTTTTCATAAACAATTTTTTTTATTACTGTTATCGTGACTACAAGATATTATTGAACTATAAATTGCAACTCAATTTGGATATACTGAGCATTTGGACTGTCATTGTACTTCAAAAAGTCCTGTGTCATTTACATTTAAAATACACAACAACCGTACAGATTGATTTTTAGTTGCCATAAAAGAAATTGTAACGTGGTATGGATTTCACGTTAAGATGTAGGCATTTTTTTTGCTTGTAATCGGTAAGTAACAACATTGACTTGTATATCTATCAATTTGAGAAATGATTTATCGGTAAAGTGAATTGTATTAAATTAATTAAATTATATAAATGCTTATAAATAATTTATAATATTAAACAGCATACATTAATAATAATTTGTAAATCAAATTTATAATTAAAAGTGCTCTTTAGTAATTATGCTTAAATAAGGTAATAAATTGTGTTATACATACATACATAAATATAATGCTCTTATACAGGGTGACCGGTCGACCATCTGAACATAGGAAATTGATTTTTCTTTAATTCCTACTTCCCATCACAACGGATAAGAATGAAAATGGTATCAATTTAAAGAGATTTTTATTCCGCTTCTAAAGATACCTAACATTTGATATTTTGTTTTTTAAATTACTGTTAAAAACTCACTAATCAAATGCAAAAAAAAGATTTTAAAAATAATTTTCATTCTTATCCGTTGTGATGGGAAGCAGGAATTAAAGAAAAATCAATTTCCTATGTTAATTGCCTATGTTCAGATGGTCGACCGGTCACCCGGTATAAAAATTAATAATTATCTTATATACATATTTATAGTGTATAATACGAATAGATATAGTAGTATTATGACTATTTTATCATCATAACGAAACTAAATTTTGGATAACAAACCAAATGCGTAAAGTGTAATTTTTAATTGTTGCTCGTTTTGACCGATTTCGATATCGAAAGAGATAAAAACTTCCTTTAATAAAAGTGGAAGCTATTTTACAAATTAACCCTTCAGTAGACGGGTGAGGTCTATCAATCTAGTAAGTTAAAAAATAAATTTTTTTGCGTGTAACCCTTTGATAAATTTAATCAAATTTTACAATATATTTAAGGCATCAATTATTTGAAAAACAATCAAATGTTCTGATAGACCCCATCCCTCCGCTCTCGAAACTTTCTGTTAAAAACTGAAAACTGAATTATTTGCTTATTGGCAAAAAAGTAAGTAAATCTGTTTTTTTTTTTTCAAATTTATTTATTGATTTTCAGAAATAGACAAAAAAATTTTAATTGTTGCGAGAAATATTTTTGGCAAATATGGTCCTGATACCTCATCCGTTCGCTGCGTCCATTGGAGGGGTAATCGTGGGAGTTCCATGCGTAACCGAGTAAAAAAACTGTAAAACTTTGTGAAATCAATGGAAAGATACTAAAATGCTACGGGAAAATCACCAAATGTAATTGAAAAAAGGTAAATTATGAATGAGAAATCTTGAAAAAATGGAAGCAAACGACAATATTAAATGTTTAAAGAATGGAATGTTAACGACTACCATGCGGTTTTAATGAAAAAATTCCGTTAGTTCAGATTTGGGACTTATAATTCGGGATGTTTGATTAAAGCCCATCGCAGGAACGATGAAATATTAGTTATTTGATAACATCGATTACTAATAAGGCAATAACAATAAAATTGTTTCGATTGCGCTTAAAAACACTTTATTCGAATGCAACGAATCACCATCACATACGAACACTCTCTTTCCATAAAATAATTTAGATTAAACTACTAAAAAGTTTTTCTCTAGCCATCTGCTCTAACAGAGATAACCAGCATTAGTTCAAATAAACAACAAACGCATATTTGGTTTTATTTACACAAAAATTTCCCAGTACCCATTATTGCGTTTGAAAAATTTGCAAAAAATTTGAAATTCCTAAACCATGATTAAACAGTCAAATTAAACCGTCAAATTGAAGTGTAAACAAACCTTTTTTGGGCATACGCCCTCACTTAAAAAGGTCGAAACCGTCTAATTAACTTTATACCCAGCAGGTTGGATCCTTTTTAATTACAATTGAAATGATTAATATATCCAATTTAATTGTTAATAAATATTTTAACCTTGCCCGATTATACCGAATAAAAAACCATTATTACAATTTAATCATATTTGGTATTGTGGTTTTTAAACTTTTTCTAATTTACCTCAACTTTTGTACTACCACACTGCTTACAATAGAAAAATTCTAAAATTAATCTAAAGTGAGAATACTATTAAGCATCGTTCGTTTCCTAACAAAATGCCCTAGTAATACCATACAATTAAAATCGAATTTGTAGGTTACTAAAACGATTTCAAAATATGAAAGGTCAAAACGATAATTCACGCCATTTTCAAAATAAATCTCAAAAGCAATCAACGCACTCCTAATGCAGACAATAAATCGTGTTTAAAAGTAGATTTTGGCAAAACTCCTAATTTGAAATTACGTAAACAACCCTGTATATAAAATAATAAAACTAGTTAGTGGTTGTTCTTGTTTGGGAAATTTAAAATAGAACAATTGACGTCAACGATCGCCTAATGTGTTATCTATTATTGGCTGATAATTTACGTTAAGTGTCAATTTTGATTATTATTGTTGATAATTTATCAATTATTAATAATCTCTACACAACTTTTTTTTGACTTGATCCAGAAAGTAAAATAAATGTCAGAAAAAAATGTGTAGGATCGCACAAGGTTAGCTGTATGAACCAAAATTTTTAAAGAATGCAAGAATGTAAATAAACTTTCGATTAATAACCTCTCCATTAATAAATTTTCTGTTTTTGCAATTTAGTTTACTCTCGGGATAACGAAATCGTGAAAGATTGATGTTTCGGTTATTTTTAATTTATACAAGTCAAATAAGGGAAAACGATGTTATGCTGACTCAAATTTAAAAATCGACTACTCCCCCCCTTAACATTTAGCTTAATTATACCTTCCAGCTGATCGGATCGGTAATAAAAATTCAATTTTCTGGTTTGCCTAATTTTCAAAATTACGGTCGAGAGAAATGAAATTGAAAATTATAATCTAAATAGTTTTCGATAGTTTACCAATAAAATCGGTTCTGTTATTAAAAGAGAGTAAATTTTTAATTAAAATTTCAAAATTACTAGAAACAATAATTAAGGAACCAATAAAATATCAATTAAAAATTTTGAAATGAACCGTTTGGTGTATCAATTTGTATCTAATTATGAAGGTTAAAAAAACAATGTTTGAAACGTTTTTAGTTTGAAGATATTTTTGGTTTTAATTTTAATATATTTAATACAAAATTACAGTATGCATAATTGGTAAATTACTCATTGTCAGTTGCTACAGAGTTAATTTGGTCGTCGAGCTTGGATTATAGTAACTGAAAATTCTTTAATTTTTTACTAATTTTACATTTAATCAAATTAATTTTCTTTGTGATTAAGCGCGTCCATTTCCTGAAGATTTAAATGATGTAATTCAAGATTAATTGAATTACAGAAAATATTGAACTCATGTTTATATTTATAGGAAATTAGCATTTACAACGGTATTGAATTATTTAACATTAAAAATAACTTTTCTGATAAATTAAGATTTTAATTTTCAAAAACTACTTACTACATCGCGTAGTGGAAAATTACACAAGATTTTTAGAAGATCAATACGTAATAGGATAAGACAATCAAAACCACAATACCAAACACGATTTAATTGTTAAATTATCAAAATTTTGATGTTTTGTTTACTATCAAATTACAAATGATTAACACCAATGAGTAATCAAAAATTTATACGGAATTCGTCAAAAACAATATTAAATGGATGGGGGATATTATTACAATTTGTTGGAAAAAAAAAGTTTCAAAATTTTACTCCATTAATCTGAAAGTTCAATATAATATGAAAATAATGAAAGGTAAAATCAAAACCATGTTATGTTGTTCATGATTTATCATTAGAAATTCTGATTCACCATGTAGTGCGGTCGGCAGACCGCGTAGATTCAATACTTTACTGTCGCCTCCAAGAAAGTGTAAAAAAAGCATAAAAAATAGAAGTAGTTTTCGTTTTTAAAGGCGCAATTTTAAAGAAAAATATCAAAATTTTAACAAAAAAATCGTTAATTTTAATTTTTTTTTAATACTAAGAGTCACATCAAAAAATCCAACGATGAACGGAAGATAGTTTCGTTATAAACATTGTCTACAAATTTCAAATCATTTGAGTAAAAATTGCCCGAGATACCGTGTCTCCCAGTTATAAAAATGTAGTTTCGAGATTAACGCATTTTATGTTTCTCAATTTGTACTATTAAGGGGTTAGGCCAATCTAGAGGTAAAAAAAATAGGTTTTTTTGGGGATTTTTTTTCAGAAAAACTACAAAATAAATCGAGATTTTTTTGAAGCGATTAATTTTAAAATGGTGCGTGTGTAGCGTTTTTGCGACGATGTCTCCGTTTCCACGGCCGGACAAACAGTTCCTGTAATTTTTGAATTATGTTCAGCCAATAATTGTAATTAAATTATTTTTTATTATTAAAAATTTTAAATTATTTAAAATAAAACAGCTATAGAAGTAAAACATTTATGAAAAATTTACGTTGAAAATCTATGTAGATAAATAATTACGGTAACGTACGTGTAAAATTAAAACATTTGTGTAAAAATAATAGCATAATGTCAATTTACTGATTTAGATAGGTCATGTAATAGATATTTTCGATACAAGGTAGGAAAACTAACATTTTTCCATTCAAGGCGAAGTTTTAAGTTTTATGAAGCCGAAAAGTAGCACTTTTCCGCACACTTGTAAAAGTATGCGGAAATGTAGTACTTTTCCACACACTTTTGAAAATCACAAAGTAAGACTTTTTGAAACATGATTAGAAAAAATTAATTTCTGTTCTGTAAATTTACAAATATTTTGTGAAATCACAATGATATAACTAGTATTTTTACAGTACCCATATGAGTAGGTATATATTACTTGGGTAATTATAATAGGTCACAAAGTTGCCAATGATTTTCTACGTAATTGAACATAAAAATTTTTTACAGTGTAGTTCATTTGTTACTATTAATAATTTTTTGGCAATTTTTTGGTAAACTTTTCACTTTTCACTTTAGAACTGCGCCACTTGGCCCATTAATCAATATGTCGAAAAAATCCTAATCGAAAATAATTTATTGGCTCAGCATAATTCAAAAATCATCTTGTTCAAACCAAGGAATAAATATCTCAAAATAATTTCGTACACGGGACTCGGAATTCCAATGATTTTCATGAAATTCCAAAGATTTCGAACCAGGGGGAGGTAACGGAGTAATTGCTCCACCCCCTCATGACCCATCAAAACCAATAAAATTCCTAATTTTGGTAAAATTTTAAAAATATACCTCAATTCTTATCAAAAACTATGTATTTACCCTCTCCCAGCCAGCATCACTTACCTCTATGGAAAGAGAAGAAGAAAGGGAAAAATTAAGTAAAGGGAAATTTGAGGAAATCTCAGGAAGTCTGAAGAAATAGAAAATACAAAATATAAGGCAATCTTAAGAATACTCTGGGATGGAATTTTGGTGCCGGTATTTTTTTGATTTCTTCAATTTCTTTGGCTTTATTAAGATTTTCCGAGATTTCTTAAGATATCCTAGAATTTTCTAAGTTTTCTTAAATTGTCCTTTTCTTCAAGATTTTGTTTAGTTTCGTAAAATTTCCATGGATTTCTTGAAATTTTCTAAGATTCTAAAACTTCTTGAGATTTTCTGGAATTTCCCCGAATATCTTCAGATTTCTCTTCACTAGTACACCGGAGTTTTCTAACGATTTCTTCCTAGTTTGTTGCTGGAAAACCGAAGGATAATCGTGATATACAAAAGTGAAGGAAAATCATAGGAAATTTTAAGAATACTTCAGATTTCCTTGACTTCCTAAAATATTTCTTCGAATTTCCCATTTTCTAAGTTTGTCTGGCAAGGGCGGCTGGAAGGAAGGAGGATAAAGGTGTATCTAACCGCCTCCTGATGACAAAAACCAACCAAATCTACTAAATGTTTTTTAAATTTCAAAAATATACCTAAATTATTATCAAAATATATTTATTTACCCTCTCCTCACCACCCTCATTTACCCCCCATATGAACTTTGCTTGGTTCCACCCTTGATTTTCACTCTAAAGAATTTCTATGATTTCCAAAGAATTCCAGGGGAATTCCAAGTAAGTGTACACAAAATTTTCTAGATATTTACACCTTGGCTCAAACCGTTAATTTTGTAGATCTTCTTAATTTTCCGCATAACTACAAAACAGGCCCGATATTTTAAGGCTTCAACCGCCCTACTAGCTAACCGAGAGCTCCCTAAACGCAGCGTTAAGAGTATTCATTTTACTCTTCATTGGTATCAACGTAACATAATATAAACAAGCTGTGTATGGGCCAATCTTTTCCACCAAACTCTGTACAAATACACATCCGTCCTCCAAACAAAACAATTTTTTTTGAATATCTACCTTCAAATGAACCTGAAATGAATCACAACCAAAAATACCCACCCTGTATTGGGCATTGACGTCATAACAAAATAATTTTTTTTTGAATATCTACCTTCAAATGAACCTGAAATGAATCACAACCAAAAATACCCACCAACCCACCCTGTATTGGGCATTGACGTCATTACCCGGACAATGATGTAAAAACCACACATGGAATTTTAAATGTCAACATCGCCCAAAATGCATGGTCATTGACGTCAATGGCCGGTCAATGACGACAATGCCCAACTAAGCTGGACATTAACGTTATTGTCCGGCCATTAACGTTAATGGCCGAATTGTCATCATTGACCGTAACATATACAAAACGTAAACTCGAAAAAAAAATTATCAAAATTAGTTTTTATTGAATAAAATTAAGATTAAACTTGAAATCTATCTGGATGCAGTCTCCGATTATCTCTAAGCAATGGATAATAATTTGAGTAAAGATATCACAGTGGAAAAAAATTTACTGAAAAATTTTGTGAAACCTAACTTTTCTATCAGGAAAAGTGCAGCAATATTTAGTACGATGTTTGGTTTTACAGATACAGTAGAATCCGCCTAATGTGATCACTTCGGGCCAAGGTCATTTTAATAATATTAACTGATAACAATTAGTGAAATTTAGAAAAAGGCGAATTTTAGAAGACTTTAGAAGAAAAATGATCACAATAACCGACTGATAACATTATCCGAGATCACATTAAGCGGATTCTACTGTATAAAGGTTTTCAAAAAAAGAAGCACAAACGCAAATAAAGCCAATGAACTTAGAAGTCTGGCAAACCACCTAGGCAGTAAAATAGTGCAAATATTTCATTTTCCACGATTTGGAAATTTTCCACGATAATTAAAAACGACAAACAGGAATTAATATTTAGACTTTCGAGGTTTTGTTGTCATCCAAAGCGAAAAACACAAAGCAATTTAGACATTTCCGTTATTTGATAAAGCTTAAAGTTTAATAGCGGCCCGGATTCCAATCTCATGTTTGGTGTAAAATTTATGCAAGAATTTCGATTATTCCAATTCGGTATAATCTTTATTTGGAAAAATTCAATTAGATTTTTTGGTTGCGAAGACAACTTTGACTTTTGAAAAATCGTTGGTATCGGAAATAAAAATTAATTTTTGTTTTGACACTGAAAAATTAAAAATAAACTCGATATGTGTAGGCATATAAAAATTAATGTAAAATAAATTTAAAAAGACGTGCAAAAATAAAACTAAAAATAAAAAATCGCACGCCGGTGTCAAAATTGATTAAAGATGCGGGTCGTTATAACTCTTAAATCAATCCTAGCGCTCTAATATTTCATACTTATGTGTGTCAATTTTTTAAAAATAATCTTTAAATTGGCACTAATTAAAATCACCACCAAAATTCTAAAAATGCCAAAAAATTCTTGAGGCGAACATTCCGAACTTTGGTAAATACGTAAGATTTTCTCAAACTTTGCCTTCTCGATAATTTATAAAAGCTAATCTTTCGATCTGAGATTTTGATGTATGCTTGGTCTTTTAAATTTTAATCGAGTTCATGGGTGGACAAATTTTTAGGGATACCCACTTCGTCTTCACTTGTGGTTTATTATTTATTTTTATATGCCGTAATTTCCATTTTCCTTTTTAAATACGTACGTGCCGGTGATAATTCAATTTACGTATAAAAAATTAATTTACGAGCGTAATCGAATTAACTGCTGAGCAATAAATTTTCGTTTAATAAACGGAGCTGGGAGAGCTCTGCTGATCATCTTCACGTTTTAGACGAATTTTTTAAACACACAATGTAAATTTTTTAAATATCTCACTTGCGATGTTTGGAAGTCGAACTTATTAATAATATTGGTACGTACTTTATTTATAGGAACTGAATTAGTTAGTTACCGAAAATATGAGAGGTTCGCATTTTTCGAACTATGCACGCGATTTTCAATGCCAAACAATTGCGGGCATCGATATTTTTATTTTACAACCCATGAATGCAAATCGATTTTGATTTAATGAATCGAAACGATTTTTGTGCCATTCCCAAATATTTGATTAAAAACCGCGAAGGAAATGTGACTCATTAAAATTACAAAGAAATTGACAATGTGTTTATTAACCATAACAAAAATCTTACCAATAATATAATGCCCAATACGATCCACATTTTGGCCGATCTGATTATTGCGCGATTTTGCAAAAATGCTGCGGCGCTGCTGCAAATTGCAATTTTAAACATGAAACGATAATTAAATTACGTGTACTTATTATAAAACGAGCACATAATGAAATACTATTTGCATTTAGGAAAGATTAAATCTTATCGCCCGAAAAAAAAAAAGAACTAAAATAAATTAAGGTGACCTTACGAACATAAATTAAGGTAAATAATCAAAATTTTAATTGGTCCAAAAATTTTAAAATCATTTTCCATTTAAATTTGAATGCAAAAATTTCAAGTTTGATCATTTATATGTTACTACCGTCTCTTCTCGCGAAGAATCCGCGTTAGACTGGTGCGGAATTGGTGTCGATATTGTTAATTCTGATACTCCAACGAGCGCTGCTCACTAGAGGATTCTGATTCTTTTGGTTTACGGGGAGGTGGATCATATTACACATAAATGAAGATAACAATGAATTCAAAACCATGTTATAAAATCTGATTGAAAATTTTATTGCTTTCAAATCAATAACATTAACATACTCGTACTTGTCGGAAGTTTAATTAGTCTGCAACTTTAGAGCCGCTTTTAACTTTTTCATAATCTAATGGCTTTCCACATAATTTATTTTAAATTGATTACCAAATTCAAAACACTGTTTTACATACGTAAATCATAAAAATCGCTGGTGCTGCAACTTCAACTGCGTTCAGGAACTTAAAAAGATCCCACTGCAATAATTGCGTCATTTTTAGATTTCCTAAAATTTCCATTTTTAAATAAATCGGCCGGGATAAAAGAAAATTTGAGAAAAAATTTCTGATCAAAATAACAGTTAACGAAATGTTAAATCAAAAGAGAAAGGTAAGATAGGTTTGATGATGAGACTGTGCTTTTCGTTTCAGGTTCGAATGTCAGATCATGTTTGACATTTCAATGACTTAAATATTAGCTCATAATAAATCTAATACCAGTAGCTATTTATATAACAAATGCAAAAATTCCACTTTACCGCACAAGTGGGAAAACGAGCGGATTTATTTTACTAACCAATGGGTTTACAAAGTGGTCAAGTAAATTTGGTCGTATGATCTATCGAATATTTTTCTAACAGTCAAAACATAAGCCCGTAATTAGTCTCGGCACATGACCGGTTTCGGAATTACTCCATGCGATTTGCTATCTTCAGATACACATAAACTTGCAATAAACTCAGCAAATCTATATTGAAACCAAAGGTTAAGGCCCTGATTTAACACAATCCAACGTTTATGTTGTTTTTAATTTTTTCTCGTAGGCCATCGCAAACGGGATTAACTGTACATAGTTGTATTATTTTGTAACATATTGTATTATTTTATTTACTCTAAAATTTTGGGGACGTAGAAAAGCGATTTTTTGCATTGAAAAGTGTGTAAACTACACTTGGCAATTTTTAAAAAACAATATGAGCTCACAACCTGGTGTTATGTCGGCTTAGACATAGATCAATAATTCTTGTTCTTGCTTGAATACAAAATAGTTCTCGGTGACTTTATTGCAGTGGCAGATCCAGGGAAGGGGGGACCAATAGTGCTCCTTAGAGCACAAAACATCAATTTTTAAACACAAAATTTTAATTTATTAAAAAACAAAAAATAAATTTATTTTTGATATTACTACAACTTTTTATATATTTTTATTTTTGTCGCCTCCCCTCTATGGTAATTGTCTGGATCCGCTACTGCTTTATTGTTATATTTAAATCATTCGTTATAATTAGAAACCGGAATATATGCAACTTAAAATGGTCGAAATATGCATGCAAATATGCACCATGAATCTTCAAAATATGCAACAAAATCGCCAAAATATGCCAACATAATAACAGAAACTTCTCTTTTTTTATAAATTTCATAAAATATGCCCAAATATGCCGAAACTTAATAAAATATGTCCAAATGTGCAAGATATTTTATAAATTATGCCCAAATATGCACGATCAGTAGATTTCAGTCGAAATATGCAATATTCTTAAAAAATAGCCAAAATATGCAAATGCACATAATCCAGGCTCTAGTTATAATTAATTGGGAAAAGCAGATATCTCCCATATTTCCACGTTTATTATTCCATGTTTTTAATTTCTGACGTTTCCGGGTTACACTAAACACTTTTTTGCTCGGATTAGTCATAAGCAGCATTTTAGTATTTTATTCTAAAGTTTTGTTCGTGTAGTTTTGGCCCGAAATGAGGCGGCTTAAATCTAAAAGCGAAACAGAGCCAAACGGTGGATGCGGAGATCCAACTGTTGCGATGCTGATCGGGGCCACCGAATATATTGATCTATAACCTTTTGGTACACAAATTTATCGCGGCAGTACAAACCGGCTGGAGAGTATGGAATCAATCAACAGAATGGCTTACAGCTTACATTGATCAATTGGCAAGCGGGAAACCACAGTTCAAAATCCTGATCGAGTCGGATATAATATGGATGGGTCAGCGCCAGTGACGTATTTTAAAATTTGGCGCCCTGGGCCCAAAAGGTTTGCCGCCCCATAAATTAATTAAAAAAACAAAAATTAATTTTTATTTGTTCTCTCAGGGAGGTAACGTTCATAAAATGCGCTCCGAGCTGAGCGCGAGAGATGGCTTGTGCCGCCGCTCCTCGAAGCCTTCCGCCCCGGGCCATGGCCCTCTTGGCCCTTGGGTAAATACGCCACTGGTCAGGGCCTATTTTTAACTGGGTTGGGCCCTAGGCTCCATCAAATTTTCGGGTCCCTGATATTCGAGTGTAACTCGAAGGCCCATTTTTTGGGTGATTTTATCAGAATTTGGTTGGAGTAGCGATTTGGGAATAAAATAAAAGCGTGCACTGAGGGGTATTCCATACCCCCCAGTTCATCCTCATTGTTTTGTGCCTCTTAGACTTAAATTCAAAATGTAATAAGTTATAGAGGTCCCACAATAGGGTTCAAGTTTCGGGCATCGAAAGAGTTATTATTATAACTTCAAATATTAATTGAGCTTCGGAGTAACCATTCGCAAACCGGGGGGTATGGAATACCCCCCAGTGCACGCTTCTATTTTATTCCAAACACAACGAACTAGACTACATCATCTACTCAATCTCTCAATAGGGATTATTTTACCATTAGACGCAAAATAAAAACCAAATTCTGATAAAATAACCCAAAAATTGGGCCTTCGATGTTATTAGTTACACTGAAATATCAGGTGCCCGAAAATTTGATAGTCTAGAGCCCAACTCAGTTAAAAATAGGTGCTGATAAGGAAGGAATGATATTGGCAAGAAAAATTTTATGGGGGAATGGAATACCCCCCCCCCCGGTACGGTTTACTCTTTATTCATGGACCAATAGTAATAATAGTTCTTCAGTACTGAAGAGTTACTTAGTAGCCAATACTTGGGATCCTTAATTTTGAGCGCCATATTGGGAAGTCGCAGTTTTGAGAAGAGGAAAGGAAAAAAATTGAGAGGCAGGCTCTATTTTTAATTGGGTTGGGCCCTAAGCTCTAGCAAATTATCGGGCCCCTGATATTCGAGTGTAACTAATAGCATCAAAGAATTTGATTTTTATTTTACGATTTTATGTTCTCTCTTTTCGGGCCCTTCGGACCCTAGGCACGTGCCTAATGAGGTCTAATGGTAAAATAGGCTCTGGGTTATAGGGAAGGCAACGAAACACCATCCCATTAATTATATTATATAATCAGTCATCTTGGCTTTGGCCAAATTCCTATGCCTAATCGTATGGAATACACAATAATTATTATGAAATAAGTAGAATTACACTTTGACAGCGCATTTCTGGGCATCTTATAACTTTCTATTATAAAACATGCGAACGGTCGCAAAAGTCCCCTTATTTAAGATGAAAAAAGGTATGAAAGCAGATATATAAGCTTAGAAGCCTGTGGAATAGAACCCTTAGGTACTCGAAAACGAGAAAGCAAAAATCCTTGACACTGTCGTTAGAAAAGCTTTTAATGCTAATTCTTATGCAAATCAAAGATGTTTTGAATTTTTAATTTCCAAAATATCCAAATAATTAAATCCAAATGAGAATGTTTCCTTCATGAAAACCATTAAATTGAACGAAAACACATTTTCACATTAGGTAATCAGCAATCAATTTTCGTTCCCTGATTAATGATTGAATACTTTAAAGTGGTCAAAACAACATCAAGATTTTTTAATCGAATCTTTGAATAAATACCATTCATAGCCTTCGAGGATTGCGCGGTACATCTATTGGTATATAAAATCAATGTAAGATAAACATCTTAATATATTTATCTTGAAAAAACGCGAATTTTGTTTTAAAGAAACCTAACAATGCAACTACCTGTTGGTTTCTGATGGAGAAAAGGATCCAGCTGAAGTGGTATTATAAATACCACACGACCGCATTTGATTTTACCTTTAACCACTTCCAGTTAATCGGAAGTAACGGTATCTTAACTCATAATTTAACACTCGTCAAAAACCACTTCATCCATAATATGCATTCATTAGATGGGTCAATAACTAACCAAACCGAAAGATGGAAAATATATCTTTGATCTACACTACAGTTGAATGGTGAACGTGCAATAACTTTCTAAACGGATTAAGACTGATATATTGTAGAAGAAACAATTGATACTTCGATGAAGATAAACATTCAGCAGAAGTGAAACTCATAGGCAACTTTCAAGTAAATATTATCGTTGACTCAGTGCAGCGAAGTTCTTTTCGGGCAAACGGAAAGGAACTGATTTCGGTCGAGATTTTCCTTGAATCCTTACCAGAAAGGTTGACCTGAATGAAAACCCAAATTTTGACCAATCAAAAAAAATGAAATTTAATGAAATAAAACGTTGTGTTAACAATAAAAATGTTATTATTCTGATTGAAAAATTTCAATTGTGTATTTAAAAATCTCTTCTATTTGTCTACTTTATGACATTTTAGATACGTAAGTAGACACTTCACGTCGATACATCATACATTGTTAAAAATATAGACACTTAACACTTGAAACTTTTCTAGGCGCATCATTCTCACGTATCCCGCTGTTAAAATTTACCAGTTTTACGATTCGTTTCTTTTATAAAACATCCGATGCATTTGTTAATCTGAAATTTATTCAAGAGCTGCCTAATCCTCAAACGAGAACATAAATTAATTGTTGCGATATCACAATTAAATAACATTTTATTCTGTATCCAATTAAGTTAAAATTTGTTTCCGATGTTGTGTACACGAGAGATGCAATTCTTTTTGAGCGACCATGGTATGTCGATCGAAGCAAAAAATTAATGTTTCTTTACGACCAAAACTAACTAACTTAAGTGATGCTTAACTTTTTTTTAATTTTTTACATCGTCGAGTTGAAAAAACTTCTGATTGAGACATCAGCTTATGGCTTCTTCGATATCTGTAATTTTATTACATAAAAAAGGAAATTATTTAAAAATTACACATTTGTATTTTTAGAAATAATAATTAGATAAGTAACTACTGGTATTAATTTTTTCTCGTAATCCTGTTGAGTTATCGAACCAGCAATCAAAGAGCGTTTATCATTACATTTGATGATAGGTTAAGTCATGACGTTCTTTGCTAAAAGGAGTTTGTTGTTAATAACAGACGAGATGCAAATAATAAAATCTGATTAAAGCAAACCTAAATCCACACGAATTTGCACTAATGTTGATACTTAATATCACAAATATTTATATTTCCAATTACAACCGGATAATAAACATATTTTGTTGCAACTGCCAACCATCGACAATAAAACAAATTGTTTAATGACTTTTTTCAGTTTAAATTATATCTTCGATAAAATAACGTGCAGTTCAACGACATAAACATCAAAGGATAAATATACGGAATCATCACACAAATTAATTATTTACAAAATGCACTGTCGTCTTCATTGCTAAATTGATTAGATATTTGAAATTGGAATCAATTGAACCGCGACATCAATCAAAAAAATTTTTTGATAGATGGATTTCCACCAAGAGAAAATGGGTCAATTAATCAATTTTAGAAACTCCATTTGCGGTAATTAAGAGAAATAGAGATGTGTCCGATTGCAGTAAAAATTGAAGTCTTCATCTGGCCGAGAGATCTTCCTCGAGCATCATTACTTTGCAAAATTGATCAAAAGTTTTGGCTTTGATAAATCATCCAAGAAGATAATTCTATAAGCGCTGTCAAGATTTTAATGCTAGAGAGACAAACGACTGAATTTTAATGCTAGAGAGACAAACGACTGAATTTTAATTTTGGCACTGACGGTCTAATGATAAACGAACAAATTGCCTATTGACAAATTTGCAAATTCATTCCATCCGTTTTAAAGTACAGTGCGCGCTTCCAAGAACCGATTTCTTTATTTTTTTCAATAAACCAATCCAAAACTCATTAAAAGATGCAAAAACTTTAATAACGAAACTGCTTCGGCCAGGCGGCGGAACAAATTTTAAACAATAAAATTTACTAATAATAATAATAATAATATACTTAGGACCAGACGAATGGTTCGTCCAAGTAGTCATAAAGTGAAGATAATAAACAAGGATAAAATTGCGATGCCTGAAAAATAATTATTCGTTATAGTCATAACTGGATGAAATAAGTCTCAAGGTACATAAGAAAAGAATGTGGGCCAGTGATTAATTCGTTAAAATTCCTCAATGGTCGTATGCGATATACATAGTTTAGCGAATTAAAATTTAATTTTGTTTATAAAAAAATCATTTATTTATAAGCCAAAACGTATAATTGTCTTAGATCATAAAATCAAAATAAATTAGTGTAATAGCAAGACATTTAACTAACATAACAATTAATTACACATCATTTATCATCATTTGAATTTCGTTATTACTTGTCGCACTACTTTATATTACAAGATAATTCGGTTAATTTTTTAAATAAATTTATTGTACGTTGAGTTTCAATTTTTACATAAAATGCAAAATAATTCAACAAGAAAATGTACTTTGGAAGAAACTAGATCATTTGCATTGCTGGTTAGCAAATATTCAATATTGGACGTTTGATTGGAACATATCAGGGTTTGAATCGACTACCAATTTAATTTAATCAAAGTCATCAAGTAATTATTGAAAAATTCTTGGGGTGGGATTTTGATTTCAGCATTAATTGGTTGGCTTCAAAAATTTCCAAGCTCTCCAGCCTTGATCGGCGGGGGCTGCAGAACTTGAACTACAGCGCTGCATAGAGGAGGGCTAGGAATATTTTATAATAAATAAGCTAAATAATTACAAATTCTGATTTTCTTCTTTAATAATTATAACTGATAATGAATTATTAGAAGAAACTTCTGAATGACATTCAGCTATGTTATCATTTCCGCTCAAGTCCAAATTTTTAAAATTGAAATTTTATAAACAGATATATTTAATCTTCAACCTTCAAGAAAATTATGAAAATAAAAAATGTATTTAAAAATTATGAGAGACTTCCAATTCGAATCTCCTGAGAGACACTTACTTTGTTATCTTTCCTAAGATGATTAGAAAAATCTTAGGCTAGCCTAATAGCAACACTCTCTGAAATAAAAAATGAAGAAACATTTTAAATTGACGTTCCAATCAAGCTAGCATCGCTCAGTGACCAAAAGTTTTCCCAACTTTTTTTAGCACTTTTGCAGTAAACAATTTATAGATCTCGGGTTCGAAGAACATCGCAATCGAAATAGTTTAGAAAACTCTACCTAGAAGAACTCAGGATGATTGGATTAAGGCTCTCAGCAAGCAGCGATGTCTGCTAAGAAAATCACCAAATTTCCACCTAAAATAGAGAGCGAAGAGTATCCCGACTCCAAGAGTAAGGAAAATCTCTGGAGAAATTTGGTGTACAAGAGACGGGAAATCTGTGGAAATCTCAGGCAATCTTAGGAAATTCTAGGCAATCTTAGGAAATCTAAGGAAATTTTAGGAAATCCAAGGAAATTTCATAAAAGGAAATCTTTGGCAATCTCAAGCAATCTTAAGAAATCCCAGGAAATCTTAGGAAATCTCAGGAAATTTTAGGAAATCTCGTGAAATTTTGTAAAAGAAAATCTGGTATACAAAAATTTGGTTTGCGGTTTTCCCTTCGACCCCAGCAAATCTCATGGCCAGGATATACATTGAAATCGTTAATATCAAGAACAAATCCATCGACTGATTTTGCAAGCATGCCATTGCGATCATCAAGATTAATAATCAACAGCTGTCGTTAAAAGAGGTAGAAATGGAGTACAAGTTGGTAGACTAGATAATATAAACGAATGACGTGGTCACTACCTTATATCCATCAATCTTCTCATAATAGTGGGGGCCCCAGTAATATTCCTCAATCCGTCTAATCTCCACAAAGACGAAGTCGTAAATAAAGGCTCTCAACGGAAACTTCATCAAGAGCTGTATGAAAATATCCCATGGGCAATTGCCGAAGATGGTAAAAACTGACTTGAGACAGAACTAGATAGCCTGCTTCAAAGTGAGCTAATCCAACAGACTGGTGATCAATAGGGATCGGATTTTAAGGCATTTGGCCTTATACAGGCACGTGAAAATTTTAAATTTTTTTCTAGTTTTCATTTTGCCTATAAATGCATATTTTGGGTTTAAGTGCATATTTGGCGGTTTATTGCCTATAAATGTTTATTTGCTTATTTTGGCATATATATTTTGCATATTTAGCAAATTAAACGATAAATTTTTGGGATAAGTGCTGTTTTAAATTTTTTGCAGCATTCAAAATTGCATTATTCAAACTGTTAGTTTTTCACTAAAGTTTTCACTAAATTTTCTAAATCAAATTCACCAACTTTTCCAGGTTTTCCCTGAAAAAGAATAAAAAATTTTCCTTACATTTCGATAAATCGGAAGATAAAAAGGTAAAAAAAATCTTTTTATTTTAAAATATTAAAATAAGAAATTTCTTAACTTTTCCCTGACAAAATTAGGGAAATCTGAAATTCCCGGATTTTTCCAGATTTTCCATGTATTCCAGACGAGTGGGAATCCTGCGTCACGTTTTGAGCGAACCGAAAAAATATCAACGCATTCTGAGCTGTTTTTGCCCTTATTTTAGGACTTCGTCCTGTTGTTATCATTGGTGTACAGCGGCGGTGATGTCAGTAAGAGGCCCGGGACCATAAAGAGTAGTAAATTCCAAAGAAGAGATTTTTAAATAATATACGCAATTGAAAATTAATACTTTGTTTTTTAGGCACCCGTTTTGTATATGTGCTTACGGGCCCTAGCTACTCTTGAACCGCCACTGTATGTGTGTACCAAGTTTGACACCAACTTGGCACTCATGGTTCTGTGAACACTTGAATAATATTCTATAGGAACGTTGACGCTAGATGCATAGCTCATATACCAAACTTGGACTCAAGATCACATTGAACCAGGGTTTCCCCTTCATAGTCCGTTGATTTAAGGTTTACACCACATTTTTGATCTATTAATCTCAATCTGACCTTTTTCCATGCAAATAACCAATCCAAATAACCAATTATACATTGTTATACATATATGGTACACATATCAATATTATTAAAAGTGGTACCATAGACCCCAGTGTCTACGGCCACGACATCGTGATCTATCTGTTCTGAAAAAGTGAAAAGAACTTGTTTAATAAAATCAATCACAGAATATGTACACGGGCCTTCAATCTTTCAAACCGGGGGATCTGGGGGTATGGAGTACCCTCCAATGCACCAGTAATAATTGTGTTCAAAAGAAAGACCCATAAACCAAACCATCAAATTAAACGTAATTAAACAAATAATTATCTTTAAAAAAATGTATTTCAATTTAAAATTTTGTTTCAGGAGGGGGGTGTACTATTGCCCTCTTACTATTAGTCATTTTTCATAAAAACAATTGAGCACCAATTTAGGAAGAGATTAAAAACTACTTTGCTAAAAGAATTTGCTACAGAATTTTCTTTCAAGTATTTTCATGATTTCGGTAGGTCTTCTCTTCTTTGGTCTGATTTTTCTTCCTCGTTTTTTGGTATTTGCAATATACTTAAGTCTCCGTAATACAATTATTTAAGAATAAAAATGCCACATAGAATAGAAATATTATCTTAGATCGTATCAAATGACAATGTGTTTTCTCGGTTTCCATGTAATCTATCATATTTTATAAATAAATTTCTGACGAAAGCGATAAACGTCGCTGAAAGCTTAAAAATATAATTTCCATCATATTATTGAATTTAACATGTTATATTGAAGTTTTAATGTTTATTTAGAAATATTACATAGGAAAAACATAGAAATGAAAATAATATAGAGTAAATTCGCACGGTCAAGCCGCGAAATTGAAATTTTCTGTCTAATTAGGATGCAAAGAATATTGTGCTTTTATTACAAATCTGGGATGAGGAATTTCTACGTGTGGAGCTTATGGAGTCTTGATGCCGGCTAATTAGATGCCGGTTAAAAGCAAATTTATTGTAATAAGGATAATGAGATAAGAAAAACCCAGGGTGGATTTTGGCAAACCCCTTCAATTCGTGAAGGGTTTTCAAGGCAGATTACCTCGGTGGTTTGCCATTGCCCGCCGAGAAAGAATGGTTAGAATATAGTTCTTGCTCCCCTCGGGCTCGAACTAAGGTTCTGTGCTTAGTAGTAGACACTACACTGCTGTGATCTAAAGCCTATGTTCGATCTTTCGGTTTATGGGGAAGGCAATGGCAAACCACCTCATAAATAAAATTCCCTAATAATCGGATCAAGTACCTACATTACACAACATAAGGATGCCAACGTTGGGAAAATGGGCAAAGCATTGTATTTAATGCAGAATTTTAAAGAAAATCATCGGAAGTTACTTCCAAATGTATTTTAGCATAACATGTGGTTGCCCTTCCTTGTTATTCCAATTGAAGCCAATCCTGCACACTTTTTAAGATCTACATTCTTGTTGGAATTTAAAAAACCATTACATATTCATTAGCATTGTAGGCAATAGTTATTCAGTTTATTATTTTTTAACAAAATTGAAATAAATTCCAATTATCTTTTTTGTAGCAGTAATAACTTATGATATAAAGTTATTATGTAGTTATTTAATAATTTCTATAATAATATAATTACATACATCATTGACCAAGACACAATGACACCGTGAGACGGGCTCCGGCAAGCGCATTTTTCGCTCATTGACTAAAATGACACTTTTTCAGTTTTTATCTCGACGACCACGATGTAATTAAGTTTAATTAACGCAATAAATTAAAAACCCATAAATCTTCCTGCAAAGAAAATGTACGAAATTGTGAGTTTTTAATAAAGTCTTATCGTTCAGGAAAAAAAACTGTGCAAGACTTATCACTGCCATTTAATTGTCGTTTAATTAGAGTTCAATGTCGCTCTACAATCTCCTTTTTGTACTTATTGCTGTAATTTATCCAAAGCAATGAAGAACGCAAACAAACACATAGATGTTATATGCACAGTGAGTGTTTGGTACAAAACTTGAAATTATGAATAGGATCTGTTTTGCATCAGATATGCATTGCCTGCATGCACATCATTTGCTAATTAATTACAAGTGACGTATGAACGAATTCCATAATGCATCAAATGTTTATATTGGAATGTATTATTTGAAATTCCATTTGTCAAATATTTAAACCCACTGTGTTGTAATATACTAAAAGTTGTTTCATTTACAAATTAGAACGAGATAAAGAAAATTGAATTAACAGTAGTTAAAGGCAATTCTAATGGTATCCAGTTTACCACACAGAATAATGGTAGATCAAATTGCCGATAATATAACAATGCTCCAAGTGCCATTTTTATCTCGATCCACATCATTTTAATAACCAACTAATTTACATATTTACCTTGCAACGACCATTAACGCATACTCCTTTTGTTCCGCCAGGAGCGGCTTTACCAGTTGCTGATAAAGGATGCAAGCAGGAAGTACCATCGATTACGGTCTTGTTCAAAGTAGCGTAAAATCTCAAACCCAAAGGACGACAATTTAAAGCGCACTCGTCGCCACCTAAAAATTCAAATTTATGTTAATTAAGTGGTCGATGGTCGGTCTATAATTAAATTAGTTATACAGTGTCTTTGCCAACATGTCAAAACAGTTGTATAAGTTGTAAACATTTACCTTGTAAAAATGGTTCCCAATAATATAATTTTCCTTTGAACGAATATCGATTGAAATACGAACATTGTTCCACTCGAAAATCCCTTTCGATTGGACATCTCTGAAAAAAAAATTTCCAATTTTAGCTTTCCGGATATTCGAAGATAGTTATAATAATGCGCAATTGGCCTGACCCACCAAAATCCAAAATATTCCTTCAACGACTGCGCCACCGATGGATGGATGAATTGATCATAATTGAGCCATGTCAAATTAAAAACCTCTTAAAGTTTAGAACCAAAATGACAACTAAATAATTCACACAAAGGCCGCATTATTAAGTTAATTTTTTTTTCAAGCTTAACAATACGTAGATACTTACTTGAGGATTGCAAAGGTGAAATCGTTTATAGATGCCAATACAATGCTTCTTTGTGTTTCTCTTCTTTAATTTTAGTCGCCAATTTTCTTGATCGTTGCTGTAATAAAATTATTTATAAATAAATATTATGTTATACACTACATGATTAAATATCAAGTATTTATAAAGATTTCAATAATTTGATATAAATAATCTAATATTTTTTTGGTAAATCGTCGCTATTGCATCAACAAAGCCAGTCTTTATGAACGGATTTTAATATTAGAAATACTTGAGGCGAAACGTATTATCGTTTCATTTAATGTGTCAATGTTTAATTGAATGCAAATTCATTTTATTAATTTCAGATTTTAAATTATACACAAGCAATAAATACTGATTAAAAATAATAAAAAACAAACCAGTATATACGGAAATCATTTACTCGTTTGCAAGTGTAACTAATAGGGCAATTTTTTGAACAAAGTTGTTTAATGTCCATGTAAAGGTATATTGCAGGTATTTTGCCTTTTTCCGATTTTTAAACTAATTCAAAAAATTAAATAAAAAAAAAAGTTTAGAAAAAGAATTAATAAAGAAAATCATTAAATATAGAAAAAATAAAGAAAATCATTAAATATAGAAAAAATAAAGAAAGCATAAAACGATAATGAAAACATAATATTATTCAATATTCTTCTGAATATCGAAAATTAGCTGTTTAATAATTAAGTCGTAAAATCTATAGTCAAGTGATGGATACAAGTGGATAATGAGTAATCGCAATCAAAAATGAATTTCAACCAAACTAATGATAATTCAACAAGTCGAGCTTATGTCTTCCACGTTTTTTTCTATTAAATTCTGTCAATAATAAATTCACATGTACTTATTTCAGCCTGAAAAATTATTTTCAGCGTTTACATTGCAGCATATTAAAATTTCAAAATAGTGAAATGCAAATTTTTTGGAATTTTTGAATAATATATATTTTGAAATCCTGAGAATTTCTACTATAATAAAATTCTAGATCCACACAGTTCAACAGAGACTTTTAAATACTTGGGACCATGATAGGGTCCAACCCAAGGGGTAAATTTCTAAAAATAATTTTGTATACAGGACTCGGAATTCCAATGATTTCCATGGAATTCCACAGATTCCCAAAGAATTCCAATTATTTCCAACAAGGGGGAGGTAACGGGGTAACTGTCCCCCCTGTCCCCCTCAAATCCAATAAATTTACTGAATTTGGTTAAAACTTAAAAATTATATGTAAATTTTCATCCAAAAAATATGGATTTACCTTCCCCAGTCTCATTTACCTCACCCATGAATTTCTCTTGAATCTGCTCTTGTGTACAACAAAATGAAATTTGAAGAAGTCTTAAGAAAATAGAAAATACAAGGAAATTGTAAAATCTTAAAAATACTATAGATGAGCTTGTTTTATCTTTTCAATTTTCTGAAATTTTCGTGGATTTTCTACAGTTTCTGCGATTTTCGACTTGACAAGATGTCCTAAGATCCTGAAACTTTCTAGATTTTTCTGAGATTTCCTTGAATTCTCCAAGATTTCCTGGGTTTTCCTAACATTATTCCGTTTTTTTGTAGATTTCCATTTACTTGTATTCCAGATTTCCCCCTCGATCTTAACTAAGTGGAAACATTACAAAACTAATGGGAAAATTGAAAAAAAATTTCCATGGATATTCCTTTCTCAAGAATTTCTTAATTTCTTAAAATTTCCTAGGATTTTTTACATTTCTTTGGATTTCCTTTTTATTAAAATGTCCTAGAATTTCCTGAGATTATCTTGAAATTTTCTAAGATTCTAAAATTCTTCGAGATTTTTTGGAATTTCTTCGAATTTTGTTTTCTTCAGATTTGTCTTCACTAGTACACCCGAGGTATTTGACGATTTCTCAGTAGTTATTGGTTGCTGGAAAACCGAAGGGAAATCGTTGAATACAAAAGTGAAGGATAAGTTTTATTTTTTTAGCTTTTTCAATTTTCTGAGATTTTCTTGGGTTTCTTAAGATTTTCTCGATTTCCTAAAATAATAGCATTTTTTGGAATTTCCTATATTGGCCAAGTTTGAAAGGAATCTAACCCCTTCCTCATGTAATCTACTAAACTATTTTTGTAATTTCAAAAATATACCTAAATTCTTATCAAAATTTATTTATTTACCCCCTCCTCACTTCTCATTTACCCTCTCTATGAACATTGCCTGGATCCTCCTTTGATTTCCAAACTAGTTCCAATCTAAAGTATTTCTACGATTTCCAATGAATTCCAGAGATTTCTGAGGGAATTCCAAATAAGTGAGATTTACCCCTTGGTTCAACCAGATCCAGATTGTTAAAAAAATTCACGAAGTTCATGAAAGTAAGCAATGTTTAAAATGTTACTGCGTACGCATAAGGAAAAAATTGAAAAATTTGACTTCGTATTAATCTAAAGACAATCTTTAACTGCCCTGAAAAAAATTCTCATTCTCATCCATGACTTAATAATTGTCTATTTTTTGTTAAAAAATGTCTTGTTTTAAAAATTACTTTCATTATTCTTATTATACATAGAGCAACAGGAGCAGCAAGTTCAATTTTTCGTCCTTATCCCTTGAGTTCACAATTACAACTGAACTAGGCAAGAGTGTACATGGTCGTACTCGGGCAGAGGCCTCTCGCCGAGACATTCGGGCGAGAGTGTACAGCCGGCATTATGTGTTAATTATCTCTTTTTTAAATTTTTTGAATTTTGATTTTCTTCGTATTGTATTATTCTTAAGGTGGGTTTATGCAAAACGTCGACGCACGCAACGCACGCACCGCACGCGTCCAAATAAAGTTGAAACATAGAATTTCAGTAGGAGCGTTTATGCAGTTAGTTTACACTCTTGATTTTTGGCGGCGTGTGCACCATAAACCCTCCTACTGAAATTATATGCTTCAACTTTATTTGGACGCGTGCGGTGCGTGGGTTGCGTGCGTCGTGGTTTTGCATAAACCAACCTTTATATTTTTTTGAATTTAAAACATTTGTAGTTACATTTTTTGAATAAACAAATAAAACTAAAAAGTTTACAAAAATTTACGTTGAATGCTCTTTCCATGCCTCTGTAGGGACAACTACTATTCAAGATACATATACAGCAAAATTGCAAGTAGACAATTTTGAAGAGCGCAAAACTTTAATGCGAAAATTGGCAAGTAACATATTTTTATTTTGAAGGATTAAATTTGAACTTGAAGGCATTGTTTTCACTGCAAATCATATTGTGTAATTTACAATTTATTTATTATGATAACATTAAATTGAACAGCTGAAAAAATGTATAGATTCCAATCTTTAATAGTATATTCTATAACGAGTTAGGAATTGGCACATTTTGCACAAAGGGAAAGTTTGTCACCCGAGCCGTTATTTCCTAGCTGTTCTTATGCTACTATCTAAATTAGATTTTAGATTTTATTTAGATTATAATAAAAAAGAAAGTTTACCGAGTCTCTTTTAAGTTACTGTATCTCGAAAACGATGCGATAAAATAAAAAAATGTATATCACCAAAAATCAAGGAAATGAAATTTTCAACAAAACTTGTCTGAAAGGTATTGTTGTAAAAGCACTTTTTATATGACAAAAAAGTCTTTATACAGTACAATTTACATTTCCAACATAAAGAGCTTCAGAATAGTTTTGTGAGTAACTGTATCTTAAAAATAATACGTTTGACAACCCTATTCCAGACTTATCAATGGGATGAGTGAAAACCAAAAGAACAGCAATCTGGCAATAAAGTTTGGAAACAAACAGAAAAAATGTACTTATAACAAAGCTATTATGTCGACAGTTTTTGCTGCTACAACAAATAATTTTATGTTGCCATAACAAAATTTGTTCTGAACACCTAACAGCTTTATAAAAGCGACCAATCAAGGGGTAAATATCTCGAAAATTTTGTGTACACTTGTAAATCACATAAATTGAAACTAGTTTAAAAATCAAGTGCGGATCCAGGCCAAGTTCATGTAGGGGATAAATGAGGCCGGCGAGGAGAGGGTAAATAAATATATTTTGATAAGAATTTTAAATTTAGGTATATTTTTTAAATTAAAAAAAAAATTGTAGATTTTGTTGGTTTTTATCATGAGAAGGGGGGTTAGATACACTGTTATCCTGCCTCCTTCCAGCCTCCCTTGCCAGGAAAATTTAGAAAATAAGAAATTCGAGGAAATTTAGAATATTCAGAATATTTTAGGAAGGTCAAGGAAATCTCAGAAAATTTAAAAAGCTCAAAAATAAAGCTCATCTGAAGTATTTTTAAAATTTCCTAAAATTTTCTTTCATTTTTGTATTTAGGTTTCCCAGCAACAAACTAGGGAGAAATCGTTAGAAAACTCCGGTGTATTAGTGGAGAGAAATCTGAAAATATTCGAGGAAATTCCAGAAAATCTTGAAAAAAGTAAAATTTAAGGAAACGCAAAGAATTCTAGGATATCTTGAGAAATATGAAAAAAGAAAAATTCAAGAAATTTCAACGAAATATCGGAATATTTTAGGAAATTCCAAAGAAATTTCAGAAAATTCTAGAAAATTTCGGGATATTAAGAAATTGTAATTTCTTAATTGTATTAAATGATAACATCATTTTCGACTGCAATTTATGACCAAAGGTACTCGAAACGTTTTTTGGTCCTTTTTACTTGCAATTTTGAATGATCCATAATTACGCACTCGATTGCAATAATTTCATTTGAAGATATTTAAAATTATTGTAGTGATTTACAAAAAAATAAGCTTGATTAGTACCATGTGAGGAAGTGGGCAATGGACTGCAGTCACATGGGGCAATCGTTGTATGGAATAATTTCAATAAAAAGTCGAAATTACGTAAGCAAATCCGATACCAGGAAAAAAGAATTATGCCATTATGATATCGATATTACATAAAAACTGACCATCGGTATATGTCAAACAGATTATAATTTTTTTAAATAAATTGTGTAAGAATAAACAAACAATTTCTCTTCGATTTCAAAAATGCATTGTATATTATGGAAGTGAAGCGTATTAATTTTTTTTTGGTCTTGATGTGTTCCGACAAATACCTACAGGTACTTTATGCTGGTCTGTATAATAAGGTGGTCCATAATTATATAAATTTATAGCCTATCTAAATAGAAAACTATAACAGTTTAATCTTGATTTACTCAAAGAATTGTGTAGATTTGAAAAAATGCGTGAAAATTAATTCAAGTGGATGAATTCCATTTTTTTCCTCATAATTAAGCATGGCACGAGATTTTCTGCTTTGTTAAAGCGTTTGAGAGACGCAAAACCAGCGTAAACATAAAGTTCTATCTGATCGTGTCGTACAGGGAATTGCAGCCTGCTGCTTTATCGTAATAATCGTTACTAATCTGGAATGAATGCTACTGCAATTACTATTAGTATTTTTAAGTAGCCGCTGGCTACTCGAATTACTTCAAGTGCCATAACATAAATAAATATGTATGTTTAACATACCAAAACAAATCGGAAAAATATAAATAATAGATAAATACACAAACGCAATGATTTATGATCGAAGAATAAATTTTTGAAGAATGTGGTTTTGAACGTAAGCGACTCCGGTCGAACAATAAACGTCAACCTAAGATAATTAATTAAACAGAAAATATGTATCCATCAGAGATCAGATATTATATTGGCGCATAAAAATCTGCCATCTTAAAAATTAAAATAGTACCCAAATTAAATTATAAAATAACTAAACGCTAGGCGAAGCATTGGATTGTATCATCAGTGAGTACCTAATTGAGCAGAAAATTAGAATATTTATTTTGGAGGAAAGTGCAATAATTTATTTTGGTAAATGTAAAAAAAAAACTACGCAAATTTTTTTCCGACCACCAGAATAGAACGAGTGTATCCATAACAAATAAATTTATTACCAAGATAATTCACTAAATAAAACATTAACAATTAATAAATTAATTTAACCAATAAAATTTTTAGATTAGTTTTAATTGAATAAAAAAAGATTCGAATGACGAAACGACTTTAAAATATTTTTTTAACTTTAAACGAATAAAATAAATTGTATATGTGCGACTTTTTTATTGAATGTTTTATTTAAGAGACGGAGTAATTAATTGATTGTAAATGATACTTAAAATTAGTTTAATTTTATAAAATCATAATTCTATTGTTCTATCGGTATAAAATTTTGTATTTAATGTCGTCGTGGCTCTTTAAAATGTCAATCAATCTGAGAATCGTTCGTTACGTTTATAATTTCCGGGATGGAATTCAATTTAATTTTAAGCGTCGATGATTGCTTTTGTTATTTATTTGTTGATCTCATCTTGTGTACATTTTTGTCACTCTTTTTTCGCACTACTATATTTTCACACAATTGTATCCAAATGTCGATCAGTGGCGTGCGTGAAGCAACAGGTTTGCAGTATCCATTTTCGAAGAAATTGTCGAAAATCAAACCTTTCTTTCGTGTGGACTTAAAAACGGTAAACTTTCTCCTTGGATAATGAAGTGACTGCACCAAATATCTTTGGTTTTTGTGCCTCTGGGATAGCAGAGACACAACACATCACATTGATGACATTGATTAGTTCATTAGTTCGATGAATGAGGCTGAGCGAAAACCTGGACTTCATTTGCTGCAGTTGTCGAAAATTTTTGGACAAAGGCAAAGCTGAAAACTATATTGAACTGGTAAACGAGATGCTTAACAGTTTCAAATCTTAAAGCGTTTCCTGAAAATTTATAAGACATCAGTGAGGAACAAGGTGAAAGATTTTACCAGCTTCTTAAAACAATGGAGAACCGCTATCAAGGAAGATGGGATACACACATGATGCCAGATTACTGCTGGAGTTTCAAAAGAGACTGTCCCCAAATACTTTCAAGAATCTCACGGAAAAGAAACTTCCAAAGTCTTCAATGACTAGCTGGTTTCATCGATGACTGTTTCCTCCATCTTCATTTTTCATTTGGTCTATAAAATCTTAGAAATTTGAGCTCTCCTCAACGAAAACTAATTCTATATTTTGAATTCAGGGCATCAAATTCATATGAAATCAGCTCCAAACACCCCGGCACCAACACAGCTGTTGGACTAAAAACAGTAGCTAAAATAACTAAAACTTAAAAAAAAGTATCTTCTCAGATCAGCAGTAACGTAGTAAAATCAACAATAATCCGCATCTGATGACAGAAATCCGAAAAGAATTTTAACCTTTAGGGATTTCAAATTATGTTGAGTTGTGTAAAATTATCAAGTTGATTTATTAAGAAAATACATTTCTCTTATAATATACAGAAATAAGTGTATAAAGATTATCCTATTGTTGGCTTACTTTTAGAGCCGCCCAGTACTCCCCTCCTGGTGATGACTTGAGTTGTAACGATGCGACTAGTTTGAATTCCAATTGAATTGTTTCGTTTTAATCTGGTGATTATTTTTGTAATATTCCTCTGTTCAGAAAAGTAATTTGTTTGGTAAGCCGTGAATTTATGATTCCATGAGTCGAATTGCTTTCTTTTACTCCGATGATTACTTTCGTACTTCTTTATTTATTCATTTATTTATATAATTTATGGTCGAATTGATTTTTGTGTGTTAATACTGTGATCAATTTGTTTGTTCAGTTTTATAGTCGAATTGCTTCCTTTTAATCCGGTGATTAGTTTTTGTTAATTTTGTTCACAAAGCTATTTGCATAAGATTTGTTGTTAGTTGTTAAACAGTATTTCCAAACTTGAAAGGATCCATCTAGGGAGTCTTTCTCTTATTTCTTTCTTTGCTGTTTCTGCCTAGAAAAACATTACTTCTATTCTATCAATTTCTGTGTTGTCGTTCAGAGGCACCAGTATTATATTTAAATATTTCATATGATGTTAAGTTGCGAAAAGTTGATTTATTAAGAAAAGAATACATCTCTTACAATAGTTTTAAAGAAATTCAATTATCATGTGGAAAGATAACACACCTTTCATCGTAACTACCTTTCCGGCCTAATTTTCGACAAAGTACACGTGTTGTTCCCTCTGCAGTGTTCTGTAACTACCATTAAACGTAATAACAGCAAAAGTAAAAGTTTTAATTCCGCCAATTAAATTTTAACTACCCCTGTCTAATGTTAAAAACATGAATCAAAAAATATCCTCTAATACACACCAATCCACCGTGAATTTTCTCCTTTACTTGACCTAAATCTAACCTAAATCAAAACCTAACCAAAACCATAACTTGAACCTCACCTAAATCAAAACCAAACCAAAACTATAACTTAAACCCATAGATGTTAATAGAAGGCTAGATAACTAACTCGAGCGCAGAAGTGAAGCTTGTCATCTATTGTAAATGTATGCCAATTTGCCTTATCTGCAAATGGCCGCCAGTTGATATTAGGGCTTTACTTCTGTTATATTGCATGTATTAGGAGTTGCGTATCTGATAATATCTAGCCTTTAGATAACTAACCCGTGTGTAAATGTGAAACCTGTCATACACCTGTCATATTTGTGAAATGTGTTACTGATTTGCCTTTACTACAAATGATCGCCAGGCTTCACTTCTATTACATTGCATGTATTGGGAGTTGCGTATCTAGCCTTCTATATTAACATCTATGCTTAAACCTAACCCAAACCTAACCTGAACCTAACCTAAACCTGAATCTAAACCTAAATCTGAACATAAACCTGAACCTGAACCTGAACCTAAACCAGAACCTAACCTAAACCTGAACCTAACCTAAACCTGAACCTAACCTAAACCTGAACCTAACCTAAACCTGAACCTAACCTAAACCTGAACCTAACCTAAACCTGAACCTAACCTAAACCTGAACCTAACCTAAACCTGAATCTAACGTAAACCTAACCTAAACCTGAATCTAACCTAAACCTGAATCTAACCTGAACCTAACCTGAACCATAACCAGAACCTAAATCTGAACTTAAACCTAACCTAAACCTGAACATAAACCTGAACCTAACGTGAACGTAACCTAAACCTGAACGTAACCTAAACCTGAACGTAACCTAAACCTGAACTTAACCTAAACCACTCAAATAGTGCAAAACACATAAGTAAGTTATAATTAACATATGTATAGATCACAAAAAAATGTGTCTTAAAGGTGTGGATTTTAGTATTAAAATAAAGATATTATGTGTTTTTGATTAATTTTGGATTATGGTATAATGAAGAAAGATTTCCATGTATTTTATGTCACTATTCATTTTGCATTAATTATCTAAACTTTGAGGATCATTAGAAACTTTTGTGTAGTAGATTTATACTCTAGATTTATTTACGAATAACTATACCTTTATACCTTAGCAGTGGCGCAGCCAAGATTTAGTTATGGGGGGGGGGGTTAAAGGATGCGAGCGACGCAAGCTGCGTAAAAAGCGCGCGCCGCAGGCAAAAATTTTTCGGAAAAAGGGGCGTGGTCAATTTATTTTCGGTAAAATTATTGCGTCTGGAGGGGGCTACAGCACCCCTAGCCCCCCCTTGGCTGCGCCACTGTACCTTAGAATTTTTATTATGCGATATTTAATAATAGTTGAAGGCAGTAAATGAGTTAATTTTGAAATATTGCTAAATATTGCAAGCAAAATTTTGAATGCAAATCTTAAACTTGAAATTACAGTCTAATCTTCAGAAACATCAAATCGATAGGTATTCAAAAATCACCATTCAATACTTTTTTTAAATTTGTATTATAATATTAGATACATTTTGTGTTATTATTTTGTCGACACAAAAAACAACACAATAGTTTTCTAGACGGTAGATCTCTTCTTTAGAAGGTGTAGAAAAGTGGGAATTTTATTATGTGTACTGGAAGGTGTTCACCCCCCGATCCCCCCCCCCCCCCGGATCAACACAAAAAACAACACAATAGTTTTCTAGACGGTAGATCTCTTCTTTAGAAGGTGTAGAAAAGTGGGACTTTTATTATGTGTACTGGAAGGTGTTCACACCCCCCCACCCCCCCCCCCCCCCCGGTTTACAATTTTGACTATAATTTCGACAGTTAACTTTTAAAGTAACGCAAAAGTTGCTGCTAAAATGCTAAAATCTGAGCAGTAAGGCACTTAAATAAATGTTTTTCTAAGCTTTAATATACGTATTCTCTAGCCAAAGGTTTAAATTTCCATCACTTTTGCTTAAAAACTCAAATTTCGCGGTTTTTCCTGATGGAATTTGTAAAATTATAAATTCTCTATCTTTTCCAAGTATTCTAAAAGAGTGGAAATCCTGCGATGTATACTGGAGGGTGTTCCACACCCCCCAGACCCCCCGGTTTAGAATTTTGACTTTATATTTTTATATTATTTTTATAATTAACTTTCAAAGTAACACAGAAAGTTACTGCTAATCTCCACGAGCAGTAAGGTGATTAAATAAATATGCTTTCTAAGTTTTAATTTTTTCTAGCCGAAGGTTAAATTTCCCTCATGTTTGCTTAAAAATTCAAACTTCCTGGTTTGGATTAAGAGGTCGTCCATAAATTACGTTACACGATTTTTAAGGTTTTTAGACCCCTCCCTCCCCCTATGTCGCATTTTCATTGAACCCTCCTCCCTCCCCCCTCGCAGTGACGTCACACTTCTACACCAAATAAAATTTAATAATTTTTTTTAACAACTAACTTAAATTAAATCAATTTTGCAGGTATTAAATAACAATTTATTTTCATTAATATTCAATTTTTTTTCGGCCGCATGAAAAAACGCACTCAAGCGCTACTTATGTTGCTACAACCGATCCATAGATTAACAATAGTACATTATGCACCAAGGGAATAAAGTGACCATTTTTTGGCCTGAGGGTAAAAGATTATTTGCACGAGGCGTCAGCCGAGGGCAAAAATTACCCGAAGGCCAAAAGTCACTTTATTCCCGAGCAGATAGCAGATGTGAATTGAAGCCCGTCGCCCTCGAAGGTGAAGGCTTGCCGGATTTAGGAAAATTGTTTGGATTTCAAATTACGGCCAGATTCACATAAATGTAAATGTTACAAAAATTGATAATTAAAAAATTCTTTAGTTGCTTTTTTTCTTCTAGTGACTTTTTTATCAGTCATCTGGTGACTTCTTTATTTGCCTAGACCAAAAAACTTCTTTATTGCCCTAGGGAAAAAAAGTGCCACTTTACACCCGCAAATCGGGGAGTAAAGTGAGTACTTAACCCCCGGAATTGCAAAGCATATATTTTTAAAACTTTGTAACATCACAACATTTGAACCCCTCCCTGTCACATTTTTGTCACAAATCTAAGATGACCCCCCTAATTTCTAACGTGTGACGTAATTTATGGATGGCCCCTAATATTGGACAAATATTTTAATTTAATATATTTTTCGATTGGTAAAAAAATGGACCAATCAGAGTGTTTTTTTTTTTCTATAAAAAAGGAAGGAGCAGCAGCGTGCTGGGATTTTATATTTAAGATTTCAGCAGATAATTATTGCAAAATTTGCAATCCTAGATCAAAAAACCTTTTTATCAGTTTTGAAAACATTTTTTAGGGATATACAAATGTAATCAAGATTCTAAGTATTAAAAAGCTGAAATTCTCCCATTGATAAAAATGATAAAAATCTCTCTGTAATTTGGAGAATATTTTCTTGTATTTTTCATATAAATTCTGTTAATATTGATAAATAATTAAAAATTGTAGTAGCCAATGTCAATTAATGATCCCATATTTATAAAAGAAAAATTATACGTAAAAGTGGAAAATACAAAAAAAATAGATAGATATTAATGAAACTAAATGAAAATTGGAAATTTTGAAAAATTGAAAAGAAAATTGCTCCTTTGCAAACCTTTTCGCCTATGTGGATGTTACAATATAAAAATATTGTATTCAATGTTTTCCTTTCTTCTTTAACAATTTTTTTTTAAATTTTTTCCTTAAAAAATACAAATATTGAATTATTATAAATATATTATATTTGTTTATTACCTTTATTATCATTATATCTTTTAAGATACACAGTACTTAGTAGATAAACTGTACTTAATGTTTGTTTTATTTGTGCCAATATTAAAATAAAACAAACAATAATATGTAAATGTACATACGACTTCGTATTATTGACAGTCGAAAAGAGCTCCATTATAGCTTATAGTTACTCTTTACCATTTTTTTATCAGCATCCTTTCCTGCTATATACTTTTTCTTTATCTACATATTTTTACTATTTAACATCTTCTCCAAATGTTAAAGAAGAAGTTGGACTATATCTTCCTATACTGGTTGTAAGTGTTCGTAATTCGGTCACCCATCCAAGGACTCACCGCTAGCAAACTGGATTGCAAACTATCGTTTAAATTAGCTTAAAATATTTGCAAAGAAAAAAATAAGTGCTTTCTTCAGGTCAACATCGATAAAGAACTTTGCCAAAGTTATTTTCCAGTAAGTTACTTCCAACTGCTACTTAATAATCTATTGAAGCTGAGAAACGTGAAATCTGATGAAGTGAAGAGTGAGAATCTGTATTTTGATTGCTTTTCCGCAATCAAAAATGTTTAAAAGTGATAAATGGAAGACATTAATATATGTTATGTAGCCATTAGTAAAAGGAAAACACCAAAGCTGGCAGACGCCAAATTTCTACTTTTCCGTTTTTAGAAAATAGGAATCACGAGATTCGATAGACATGTTTGTGATCTATAAATTAAGCACTTGTGTATTGATGGTGAGTCTTATTTTTGCTCGTTACAATTTCATGTCCATGTTTAAGTTATATGTAGAGCTAGCATTGCGGATTCTGAACAAGAACATATAAAAATAGAGATGACATCGTAAAGTAAGCTTGCAGTAATACCTTAGTGATATAGCTAGGCTAGGTACACGATGGGAATGCAATGAACGAACGAATCGGTTGCATTTGACAATTTATTGATTTAATGAGCTATTGTTCAAATGCATTGAAGTGGTTAAGGCGTACGACGCCACATTTCCGGTTAGAATTTTGCAAAGAAGCGTCGACTGCGCCAAAGTTTCAGATAAAGGAAGACCAAGCGGTTCCCATTGTTTCAAAACCATACTTTTTGGTTTATAAATAATACGTGACATCATTTGTATCATCGAAAATCGATCGATTGAACAAAAGTAAATATCACAGACGTTTGTTTATCTGTTCTTGAAAGAACGGCATTTTTTTAATGTTGCTCATAAATAAATTTACGATCACCCTAACGCAAACATTTTCATGAAAAAATCAGAACATTCTTCACTTATTGAATGAAGTTACCAAAATAGAAAAATGTGGGATATTTTAATAACCGACATTAAAAATAGCAATTTAAGTTATATACAAGGTTATTCGCTAAAATATTAAAAGTTGAACTACGAACACCGGCACACGAGAGGTTATAAATTATAAACAAACCTAGAATCTTTCACGGGGATGCAGTGGCGTATTTGTTGGGTAACACCACCCCCACAACTTCTCGAACAGGGCGTCCATGGACTCCAAGACGACCACACCCCCTCCTTTTTCAATTTATCGTTTTTGAATCGCTGTTCGGTATACATTTGATGTACCTGAAATTAAAAAAAACTAATTAAAAAAGATTAATGATTTTCAGTTAAAAAGTTGGAATTACGTTGTAAAATCCAAAAATTATTGTTTCATTATCTCGAGAACCACCCCCTTAGATAGGTTAATTAAAGCTCTAAGTTTACAGTTCCTTCACCTCCCCTTTTATGAACCGCAGGTCTCTAATAAGATGTAATTTTTTAAAAGCTGTCCGCAAAGTGCATTAGCATAGCAGAATTGCACTTGTTGTGTTTTGCATCTTATTGAAGTCTCCGAAAAGGAAACAACGTTGATTTAAATTATGGCTTTTCTTTAGACCGTTCTTTGACGTCAAGAATTTTCGTGATTATTAAAATTCTAACATGCCCTGTATAAATGCTACGCATTCTCGAACCCCCTCAACTAGTTCTTTTATTTTTTTCGTCCAGATCTTCGTCCAGACAGGATAAAGGTGACGTTTTCACGAATACGATGTCGAGATAATGTGTCGACCATTATGATGGAATTATTATTATTATTTCTTTTTTGAATAAAATTAATTTACCAAACGAATGAGGGCCAATATTCAGCTCTTTTCGGAGAAGAGGAATAAGATGAAAGAAATACAATGTTGGAAAATTAATGGATGTTTACTCGTTTTATTTTTATCTTTTATTCCTTATTCAATAATTGATTTGATCAATAAGTCGGTTTTATAGTAATGACGGGTTATCGATAACCATGTCGCTTATAATTAATATCCCAGTTGTATTTTTTATATGAACCGGTAATTACAGTATTATAATTTGAAGGCGTAATCATGTCATGTTTGTATTAATTTAGACAATCAAGTTTCAATTTGGAGTTTTATTTATTCTACCTATTGTCTCTTATTATTTAATAATCCACGTTATTAATCGATTATTTAATTAAAAAATGTCACGAATTCCTCGTCTTAAATCCTTCCAATCATTAATTAACTCGAAATTTACTGTCAGTCGCATACTTACTTTCGACGGATAAGCTGTAATCTCCTTGCCTGGAATATTCGTGCTTCGAATTGTGCATCGTACGAGAACAACGAAAAATACCGCCACCCTGTAAATAAAAAGGTATTATAAGTAACACTTCAGAAAGCAATTAAAGAGTAATATGTAATTATCCACATGATTAATCATCTTAAATAATAAATGTAATTTTCCTTTCCGCGATAATTGGAGCAATACCTTTCAAATACGTGTGAGCTTTCAGCTAATGTACCCGAAATGATAAGCTACAGTTCAGACGAAGATGAACATTACGAACCCTATTACGCCCGAAATCCCCATCAGCGTAGGGCCAGCGATAATTACGACAAAGAGAAAGCTTTGAACGAAGTCAATTTGGAAAAATCTAGAAAATCGGGCACCAAAAGGTACACGGTAGACCCCGATCCGGAAGTCCTCGATGCTTACGATTTCTTCTATAAAACCACCAAAAGCCTGCTGGTTTTGTTTCAAATCATGGGTGTAATGCCCATCGAGCGGTCTGGAGTCGCAGTTACCACTTTCAGGTGAGTCCCACCAATTGAGTAGGCCAAAATATTTCAAAATCTGAGTTTTAGATGGACATCTAAGCCTGCCATATATGCCTACTGCATTTATACGGCAGAAACCATTTTTGTCAGCACGATACTGAAAGAACGGTTGGATTTAATCATGGCAGGAGGAAAAAGATTTGACGAGTACATCTACAGCGTAATTTTCATTAGCATTTTGATTCCTCACTACTTGTTGCCCATTTTGGCATGGACCAATGGAGACGAAGTGGCCAAATTCAAAAATATGTGGACGCGATTTCAGGTGATTATCTGATGGTTGAAAATGTGAACTTTTAAAATTATTTTCAGTTGAAATATTATGAAATAACCGGAATTCCGTTACTATTTGAAAAGTTAACCCTGACCAGTTACGGTCTATGCATCTTTTCGTGGTTGTTGGGTATTGTCATCATGTTAGCTCAGTATTACTTGCAACCTGATATGGAACTTTGGCATACTGCAGGTTATTATCACATTTTGGCAATGCTCAACTGCCTTTGTTCCTTGTGGTATATAAACTGTTCCGCTAAAGGAATTGCAGCCAAAGGTTTGGCGGAAAGTCTTCACGATGCTTTAGAATCGAACGATCCTGCTAAACGACTAGCAGAATATCGTGACATATGGGTGGATTTATCCCACATGATGCAACAACTTGGAAGAGCTTATAGTGGCATGTACGCCATGTACTGTATTCTCATACTTTTAACTACCATCGTGGCCAGTTATGGATGTTTAACAGAAATTCTCGATCGAGGTCTTTCGTTCAAAGAAATAGGATTGATTATGATAGTGACCTATTGTTTAGGGTTATTGTACATAATATGCAACGAAGCCTACCACGCTTCTCAAAGAATGGGACCAGAATTTCGAGAGAGATTACTTAACGTTAATCTTGGAGCGGTGGATGCGCGTACCAGGCAGGAAATCCACATGTTCCTCACAGCTATTGACAAAAACCCACCCGTTATGAACTTAAACCAGTACGCCAATGTTAACAGGAAGCTAATTTCGACTGTAAGTGTTCCCAAACACCGAAAAGATACACATTAATAATTAGTCTATTTTTTAGACACTCACATCAGTCTGCACGTATCTGGTAATGTTGATGCAATTTCGTTCGACTTTAATGAGAAATGCCGCCTTTGCGGCACGTAAACTAAAGCCTCACCATTTGGGTATTGGAAATCACACTGAATTATGAAAGTGCATTCAACTTATCACAAAAGCCAATAATTTCTTCTGTTCTAAATACCAAAAACCGACATTTAATGTGACCTTTTTAATTTCAGTCGATAAAAAAAACGACGTTATTTGGCCTTAGCAGCTTAGAGATTCACTTCACGTTCTTTATTGATATTTTACACTTTAATATGCAAACCGTGAATCAATCATTATTAAATTATTCTAAAATGGAAATCATTAGATAATAAATGGGTAATATAATTAGTACGTCTATTTATTTTAAGAATGGCGTTACGTCAGGATGTTCCGTTACACATTTTCAACATCATTTTTAGCAAAACAACAAAAAGTTACGCATTTAATTTGATGAAATGAGTCGGCTTTAACGGCGTTACAAGAATTTTAATAACTTGACAACAACAGTTTCGCGTGTCGAGAGATATGTGACATTTTCCGTCCCCTCAATTTGAGACAAACTGAAAATTACGGCGTGAAATTGCCTTAATTAATATTTAAAATAAACTCAAATTGTTACAAAATTTATTTTAAATTACAGGATTAACCACATCGCATCGTTAGGATTATTTAAATAACTTTTTTGTCGCCGCTTTGTATGACAATTATTATCGATTTTAAACGGTAACTTGAATAAACGTAATTTGAAACTTAGTGCGTCAATTATGTTAATGATTTATAATTAAAAACCTACAATTATACGCACACCGGACTTCCTCCAGAATTTTTCTTTCGTAACAATGAAATATTAGAATACATATCATGCTTTATCGAAAAAATTAGAAAGAAATCTCAGTTGTTTCCAAAAGGATTTCGGGGACGGGGGAGATTTTTTCAAAAAAAAAGATTAAAATTGCAGCATAAAAAAAAAATGTTGGAGTAAATTGGAAACTAGAAATTAAATTGAGATGCAGTTTGCGGTGAGTTTCTAAAGGATTTACTTCCAGGATTTGATTAAATGTCTATGCTATTAATTTCAAATTGCACAATATTTCATAGACACATTAGCATATTATTGTTTGTTATTGTTTACTTTCTGATTAATATATTTTATGGTTAATAATTTTTATATTTGAATAAAATAAAAGAGCCCTTTCCTTATTTTTATAATAATAGTTTTTCTTTTACCAAAATAGCCATGTAACACATTACTTTTTAGCCGTTCATTGCAGCCGTTGGAGAGTTTGAGGTTCCGTATTAGATTATTGGGTGTTTGAAGAATAGTGTCCGGATGACTCGATTTCAAAATGATTTCAGTACCTATGTACACTCTACTGCTAATAGTATTTAATAAAATACTGCTACTTATGACCGATTAAACCTCATACAGTAGAATCCGGTAGAATCCCTATAATTCGAATCCCTCTAATCGGACAATTCTGAGAATTGTCGTGCTAATGGACAGATGCTTATGAGCTTATGACTCGCAACTTGTGAGCTTTATCTAGCCACGACTCGGAGGTGAACAGTAGGCAGACAGACAGATTAATTACCTACGTTATAATGCTTACATTATAACAGGAAAATGACAGTTAAATTTGAAAGAATGATTATCCGAGATTATAAATAATTATAAAAATAAAAAGACCTATTTTTATTTTATACCTTTTATTGGACACATTCGGTGTAGGACAGAAAATGGGTCCCGTTTATGTCGAACTATAGAGATTCTACTGTACTCCTATTATTTACTGCCTGGTCTTGCCGATACTGCCGCTCATTGCTAATACAGATTCTTAATGCTGACATTCTGCTTAATGATGTCTTTTACTGTCGTTACACGTATCAGGTAGTATCGGCAAAAATTTAGTGATTTTAATTAAATTAACTGAATTACAAAATACAATTACAACAGTAACAACAGTAAAAGTGGCAGTATTAGAGTTTTCCTCCCAATATCTTCGGAAATTGATAAAAGTTGGTAAATCCACCGAACAGTTGGCAAAAAACCATTAGTTGTCACAAATCACCCACATATATGTATTGTTGAAAAGCAATAGAATAACTTTAAAAAAGAAGCAATAAAGCTGTAAAAAAAAGCTCATTTTTTACATTTTTATGAAGTACTGGCGATCATGGCTTTTTAATTTGATGAGGCTAACCCAAGAGTTAAATATCTAGAAAAAATTTTGTACATAAGACCCGGAATTCCAAGGATTTCCAAGGATTCGAATGATTTCCAAGAAATTACAAAGACTTCCAAGAAATTTCAGAGATTTACAAAGGAATTCCAAACAACTGTACACGAAATTTTGGACTAATCAGTAAAGTTAAACCCCACCACAACTTTTTTGGATTAAAAATAATTTACTAGGATAGGATGATGCTATATACCTACATAATATAATTAATTAAAATTATTTAGCTCTTGAAAATAATATAAATTAGAATTATCAATATTGAGCTACAGGACACAAATAAAACACATTTTTTAAACGAGCTTTCAAAAATATAAGATATATATAAAATCGGTGAACGATTCACAAAGAAGGCTGGCACTTAACTATGTGCTATGTTAGATACACAATAAGGAATTGTAATCTTCTTATGCGCTAGATATATTGCAATCCCACGTTAAATCGATAACGGCATGTATTTATGCGGAAGTTTTAATCGACACATAGTCACTGCGGGTTAATCTGTGCTTAAGGGCGGGGTAAGGTATTTAAACTTTTTCTTTTGCATTATTTTTTAAATTTATTAAATGAATACATAATATCTCAAGAATATTGTGTCAAAATTTCAAGTCGAACGGAGCATAATTGACAAAGTTATGAGTATTAGAGCTCCATTGCTCCAAGCAGGTTTCAAAGAGTTTCTAAAACTTTAAAGCGTTTTTCTGAAACTTGTCATTTTTAAAGTCCGTGTACGTCATAACTCAAAATCTACTGGACCTATTGGTTTGAAATTTTTTACAGTACTTCTTCACATAATTCCCCAGGTATCCCTGGGAGCTTTTCTTTTTTTTAAATAATTATTAACTTTACAATAACTGGTTAACCGACTTTTTTTTTAACGAAAATAGGTTTTTTGACTTCCAAGTGCTGCAAAACATTGAAAAATTGAAAAAAATAAAAATCCTCCCAGGGTTACCTCGAGAAACATCTCCTTTCACAAACGCATTTTGATTTTTTTGCTTCAGATGATTCTATTGCGAGTTATGATGTACACAACAAAACAACTTTTTCTCGAGGCGCTTCCGGAGATTCACTGTCACTCGCTCAATTTTCAATATTTTGCAATGACAATTTAGGAAAATATTGTTCAAGTGTTGCATTATTATCTGAAAATTGACCGAATAAACTAACACTCTCGGGATCGCCAAAAAAAATTCTTGAAAACATGCCTTGTTTTTACCGAATTAACCTTACCCCGCCCTTAATGATGAGAAATCTCTTAGGAGTAATCTCAATATTTCATTACGAGTATTAAGTACACTTAGTACACTAACTTTTAACTTTAACTACTTTTTTTTATAGTTCTCTCGATTTTAAATTTTAAATTTTTGAAAATGTTAATAGTTCAGAATTTAAAGAGAGGCCAAGCCTCTCAAGCGAAGAGCGTAAAAGTTGGCAAATCCAGGACTATTTCCCCTGCAAAAATGTCGCTTCGGTTCGTACCTGATTACAACCAGCATAAATTTTTGATTTTAATCAAAAGAATGTATCTCGGAATTTTAATAATTCAAAGTTAAATCAATGTAATCAAGAACACAACAATGATAGACATGTTTCGACATTATTAGGTCTCATCAGTATCATACAGTTACTGTATGATATCATACAGTCTGTATGTAATCAATATAATCAAGAACACAACAATGATAGACATGTTTCGACCTTATTAGGTCTCATCAGTATCATACAGACTGTAAGATATCATACAGTAACTGTATGATATCATACAGTGTATGATACTGATGAGACCTAATAAACATGTCTATCATTGTTGTGTTCTTGATTATATTGATTTAACTTTGAATTATTAAAATTCTCGGTAGCTAGAAGAAGCTACGGCCATAATAACCTTAAGGTTATGACTGAGGTTCAATTCTCAACACCCCCCTGTACTGTCCTTATGACATGTCAGTTCGACCCCTTCGGAAAGTGCTCCGTTGAACACCCTGTGTTTATATTTTGAATTTATCTCGGAATTCTAATGTTTCCATTGAATTCCAAAGGTTCTCAAAGAATTCCAATCATTTTCAACAAGGAGGAGGTAACGGGATAACTGCCCCTCCCCCTCCCATGACAAATCAAAAAATCTGGATTTACCCTCCCCAGCCTCATTTACCTCACCCGTGAATTTCTCCTGAATCTGCTCTTGTGTACAACTGAAGGGAAATTTGAGAATGGAAAATACAAAAACAAGGAAATTAGAAAATCTTTTTATATTTTTTCAAATTTCTGATATTTTGTTAGGTTTTCTAGGATATTTTAAGAAATCTAAAATATACTATTTTCTACATCATCTGGGATTTTCTATTTCACAAGATGTTCTAACATCTTGAACTTTCTAAATTTTTCAAAGATTTTCTTGGATTTCCCGGGATTTCTTAACATTGTTCTAATCTGAAAGTTGAAAAAAATAGTTTCTTTCTCAAAAATTTCTTGATTTTCTTACAATTTTCAAGAATTTTTGGAAATTTTCTAAGATTCTAAAACGCTTCAAGATTTTTTGGAATTTCCTCAAATATGTTCAAATTTCTCTTCACTAGTACACTAGAGTTTTTTTGATGATAACTTTAATTTTCTTTTTTTCAATTTTTTGAGATTTCCTTGGCCTTCCTAAGATTTCCTCGATTTCCTAATATAATAGAATTTTCAAAATTTTCTAGAATTTTCCATATTCTAAGTTTGCTCGCCAAGAATGTTTGGAAGAGAGAGGAGGGTAACGGGGCTATCTAACCCCCTCCTCGTTACTCTTCCTATGAACTTAGCCTGGATCCTCATTAGATTTCCAAACTAGTTCCAATCTAAAGAATTTCTATGATTACCAAGAAATTCCAGAGATTTCCAAGAAATTCTAGTCCAGTAATTTACAAAGGAATTCCAAACAATATTCCCTTATTACATGTCACCACAGATTTATTTCATACAATAATATATTGTTGTGTTATCAAATCATTTTTTGAAATTTTTGATTTGTGGTAAATAATTTTTTCAGTTTAAATTCAATTTTGTAAATTTTCAATTTGTTGTAAATAAGAGATTTTGATTGTTTGATGTTTATTTTGGTGTTATAAATAATTTATTGTAATTTTTGTAAATATTGAAAATTTGTTTTTGAAAAAAAGTTTGAAAATGAAAAGAAAATGTCAAATTTAAAAATATTTCCTTGACAAAATTTTTGTTTTCTCTAACATTGGCACTAAAAATTTTAAATTCCCTGACTTTTCCAGGTTTTCCATACAAGTGGGAACCCTGAGAAACCAGCACTATATGGATTAAATTCTTCTTCTTTCTCTAATTTGGGGCTAATTTACGTTATTTCCAACTGCATACCAAGACGTACACTCTTGGCACTTTTTGGCTTAGTGATCATTAGAAACCATTGGCATCTCCATCTTCATTCTAAAATTCCATAATAATTTGTTTGTTGCTAAAATGTATACCTTCGTTGTAAATTAATTGCAAGCCTAACTATGAATGAACGAAACATGTCGGCGTTTCCTTCTAATCAACAGTAAATCTAATGGAAATTAATTTCTTGTGAAAAAAACACCATGTAAATTTAACTTAATAAATCGATGAACAATCGCAATTCATTAGGATTGTGTTTATGTCGAGTTGACTAGGAACATCATTAATATTTCGAAGATTTTCAAAGTAATGAGATTTTCAAAAAAAGGTGTTAACATTTTAACACCGCATAAATTTTATGAGCACATGGCAAATTTTCTAATAAATCACCCCGGTAAGTGGTAATCAAAAACCCGAACAGTAACAAAATAAAATCAATTTCGTGTAGGTTATTATTAAACTATCAGTGAAGTAGTTAAATTTGATGATATAAGGTCTAAGCTAAAGCCTTAATTACTTTTTACGATAACGCACCGTTAAATAAATCTAAAATACTTGAGCAATCTTACACTCCTAAACACACCTACATTATTAATAAGATGATAATAAGGCAATTTTGATCACATATTGGTAATAAATATGTGTTATGATTGTAATATATGTAAATAATAAGTTTTTGATATGAACATCATAAATAACACTCCTTTACGTTTTTTAGCCAATCACGAAGATGAATTGAAATTTCGTTTCTTAATATAAACCAGTTCCTTATTAAAAACTAAGCAGGAAAGGGCTGCTTTCAAGTGTTTCTATATTTGGAATCTTGAATATTTATTATAAGTGCAACGGTGGTTCACACAAAATGGTATTATAATTGAATCCAATCCATAACCCAAGTCCACGGTATGTACATACCAGCAAATAAGCCAATTCTCCCACTGAAACATTGGGTGCATGTTTCTGAAATTTTAAAAATTACCACGGGGGGTGGTCAACCGCAACGACAAAAATTTTATATTGCATCCACAATCAGTTTCTTTCACACCACCACACCATTAAAACTTTTCTCGGCGGTTACCTTTTGGTCAGAAGTAATATAATAAACCATCTGGATAATAAATTTATCCATTTTTGTTTTCGTCGCTGATGGATAATAACTTACAAAATCAATTGTAGTTTTTTAATTCACTTGTATAGTTTAGTTGAAGTGGGTGAACTTGTTATTATGAAACGGTGGCTTCTACCTGTCGTCGTATTTAGAAAACTATACAACCGACTTAATTTAATTTTGTTTTAACACATTTCAAGTACCTCTCGTTCAACGCGGGGGGGGAGGGTGAAATTAAAAAGCACGCTTTTAATTATTTTGTTATAAAGGATCAAAGATTCGTTACAGTAGTTGACCTACAACTAAAAACGTGGGTTCGATGGTCGAAATTTTTCGTCTAGAATACATTAACCGCAACTTGATGATCAGCCAACTAATTAGAATTTTTAAGGAAAAAAATTATCGATAATCTATTGCTTATTAATTTTTGCAGCTCCAAAACAGCTTTTAATTTTGCATATCAAAAATTTTATTTTTGAAGCTGCTCGAGCAAACGTTTCTACTACGATGGATAGATTATTCCGGTAGGATATTTGACCATGCAAATGGTAGGTAACCTTTTAAAAAATAAAATATATTGATTTTGAATCGAAGATTTGACGTTATGGTATTTGAGGGCGTAAATTACAAATACAAACAACCCTGAAGTGGCTCAACTCGAGAATTACCGATCTAGAAGATCGGTATTTTTGTTTTTAAGTAAATTTAGCTGTAATTAACATTAATTATATAAATTTATAATATAACACGGCTGGCAGTCAACTGTGAGCGGCCCCGCCCACTAAAACAAGTGTTTCAACTTTTTACGTTTACTACTGCATACAATATACTCTATAAATACTCTATAAAAAGTTAATGTCGAAACTGTTGTACTGGTTTTCAAAATGATATACTGGCGTTAAAAGTAAATGCTAAAAGTGATTTATCGGTATTAAAAGTATAAAAAGTAATAATATCAAATGTATCAAATAAATCAATTAAAATTAATTACAATAAAATGTTTCGATACGAAGACGGCATAAGTTAATCTTTCTCTGAATTTGAATAATTCGTACAGATCAAAAGAAACAGAAGGATTGAGCTCCTAAAAGGCAACATTAGCCCCCCTCCCCCTTCCCCAATGCCAACATAATATTTTACCACTTTTATATTCTGAAAAATGTTAACCTCCTCTTCTATTCCCCATAAAAACTAAGGTATATTCTCTTGAATAGATGAAGCTTGTCGATATTATCTACAATTTATTCTTAGTACTCATCTCCTCAGGCCTGTATTGATGAAAGAAAATATGGATCCACTAAGCAGGTGCGCACTAGTAATAATTTAGATACCGGGCAACTCTGTTCTATAAAGGTAGCGTAGAAAGGTGTAAAGTGTTAAAAAAATATTTTTTTCTTATGGAAATTAATTAAATTAATTACTAATTAAATTAAAAAAATTAATAAAAAAAATGAAAATAACTAAATTAATTTTTTAATAACTATTTAATAACTGACTTTAAAAGTAGAATTTACTAAATTTACGCACTTAAGTCACCGGACACTTCTACGTTAGCAATGTAAATTGTATATTTTGAAGCAACTTTTTGTCATATAAAAATCGATTTTACAGAAAAACTTTCTAGACATTTTTAGTTGCAAATTTCATTTTCTTCATTTTTGTTTATATACATTTTTCTATTTCATCGTACCGTTTCAGAGATAAAGTGACTTAAATAAAAGAATCTGTGAATATTTTTTAGAAAACTAGCATTCTTCTTAAATGTCTTTCATTTGAGTGACTTGATCTCTGAAACGGTGAGACGAAATAAAAAAATATATGGAAACAAAAATAAAGAAAATGACATTTTCAACCAAAAATGTCTGATATGTATTGTTGTAAAAGCGGTTTATATATTCGAGAACTTATTCGAGTAACTGAATATTTTAATAGTGCAGAATAAATATTAAAACAAATAATAACATGTGCCGGATTTTAATTTGACACAACTATTATAATTGATTTTAACCTTCATTAATCTTGTATTGGAAGGACAGACAACATTTTTTCAATGAGGAATTTTCAACAATTGGAATTAGTACTTTTGAATAATATCAATCAATCAACAGGACTCGGAATTCCAATGATTTCCATGAAATTCCAAAATTCTCAAAGAATTCCAATGATTTCCAACAAGGGGGAGAGGTAACTGCCTCCCAGCCTATGACCCATCGAAACCAATAAAATTACAAAATTTTGTTAAAATTTGAAAAATATATCTAAATTCTTATCAAAAAAATATGTTTCTATACGAGTAATACAGAATACGAACATTCCGGCTCAATTTGCAATTCAGAAAATACACATTCTTCGCACCTGTTACAGAATATTTCATTCTGTAACATCCGTTACAGAACGATTATATTCTCACATCTAAGAAATATTAAAACCTGGTAGTGGCATCTATCAACAAGTTATTATTTTTTATTTTTTGCTTTGACGAAAATAAAATTTATTATTTTTATAAAAAAAAAAAATCAACAAGTTGTCTTACTGGTTTTATAACGCCAACTGTCAAATGGGTGTTCGCGTATTACAAAAAATACACTGGCGTCTAGAAAGTATCGGAAAGTATAGTCTGGAACTCGTTTGGAATGGCTATTCTGCACTCGGGGACCGTCACCCTCGCCTGAACGGCTCGGGTGACAAACTTTCCCCTCGTGCAGAATATGCCAATTTCTAACTCGTTACAGAATATACTAATTTACCCTCTCCCAACCAGCCTCACTTACCCCCTTGAATTTTTCCTGAATCTGCTCTCGTATACAAGTGAAGGAAAATTTGAGGAAATCCCAGGAATTCTTAATAGGAAATCTTAAGAATACTATTATACAGATGGGCTTTTTTTATTTTCTCAATTTTTTGAGATTTCCTTGGCTTTATGAAGATTTTCCGTGATTTCTTAAGATATCTTAGAATTTTCTACATTTTTTCGGATTCTTCATTTTCTAGAATTTCTTAATATCCCGAAATTTTCTGAAATTGTTAAAGATTTCCTAGAATGTTTTGATATTTTGTTGAATTTTCCTGTATTTTTCTTTTTTCTAGATTTCTTAAAATATCCTAGAATTTTCTACGTTTCCTTAAAATTTCCTCTTTCTCAAGATTTTCTTGAATTTCGTAAAATTTCCATTGATTTTCCATTCCATTCCAAATTTCCATTCTGAAACTCCTTGAGGTAATCTGGAATTCACCCCCTCCCCTACAGATTTCTCTTCAAGTACACCGAAGTTTTCTAATGATTTCTCCCTAGTTTCCTAGTAGAAGGAAAATCTTAGAGAACTGTAAGAATACTCCAAATATTCTAAATATTCTAAATTTCCTCGAATTTCCCATTTTCTAAGTATGCTGGCAAGGGGCGGCTGAATGGAGGGACGACAACCGTGTGTATCTAACTCCCTCCTCATGCAGGGTTCCCATTGAATTTTCCAAATCAAATTCCCTGACGTTTCTAGGTTTTCCATGGCAAACAATAAAAATTTTAATTTAAAATTAAATTAAAATTAATATTTGTTTTTACTTTTAAAATTTTAAAAAATTTAATTTTTAAGAAAATATAATTTTAAAATTTATAAACAAATTTATTTTAAAATTAAAATTTTTCTTTTAAATTAAATATTGAATTCTTTGACTGAAATATTAATTTGCCTGACTTGGCAATAAAAATGAGAGATTGCCTGATTTTTATCAAAGAAAATTAAGGAAATATTAAATTCCCCGACTTTTCCAGATTTTCCAGGCGAGTGAGAACCCTGTCATGACAAAAACCTACAAAATCTACAAATAAAATTTAATTTTTTAAAATTTGTTCAGGTGTATAACATACTTTTAAACGTCAGATTATACTTCAATATGGCCGCAAACGGTCATTAGCTTAGTAGGTTAGCCGAACAGCTGCTGACTCTAAGGTACTAGGTACGAATCCGGGAAGAGTTTAACTTTCATATGACCGTCTCCGTGCTTCGGAGGGTATGTAAAGCCGGCGGTCCCCCTAAGTTAATGATCAACTATTAAGAACAGGGTTACAGGCATTCCCCAATCCGGATTAAGCAACAGTGAGGTCTAAGTGCTTAAACCTTTCTCTAAGAAAAAGAGGCTAATTGTCCTGTAGTGGGCAGAAAAAGCTAAAGAGATGGCCGCAAACATAATGTTTTGTGTAATTATTATAATAATTTAATTTCATAATTTTTGTAGACTAATTATTATATTAACTTATAATAATTATTTGTCTACAAAAATATAGAAATTAAATTATTATAATAATAATTATACAAAACATATGTTTGCGGCCATATTGAAGTATAATCTGACGTTTAAAAGTATGTTATACACTATAACAAATTTTAAAAGATTTCAAGTTTTTAAGTTGTTTTTGTCTTTGTGTTACCACAACTTACGGATTATATCTTACTCATTTTGTTTTCAGAGTTGTCACGTTTTGCGAAACCTCCTAGTGACGTCAATAGGTTTTTAAAAATTTTAAAAAAAATTTTAAAATGCATAAGAATTCCTCATTCTGGCGATATTTCGTGTGTCGAAAAATTGGTTCAACACGGAGATACTGGAATTGACATGGAATTATTGGAATTAATGTGGAATAACTGTGAAATTTCCCATGGATAGAGAAACTAAGAAAAATGTGTAATTAGCTGAATTAATTTGGAATTGACGGAATTATTTTAAAATTAAATTGGGAGATGCTCAGCCGTTTTCGAAAACTTTGAGGGTAACAATGATAGCTTTTCGTCAAACTCCATTTTTCTGAGCTGTAAGTCAAAAATGATTCACAGTGGCTGACTTTTTGGTTCTTAAACTTCGAAATCGTATATGCATTGTTGCTTCCGAATACTACTAGATAATAACTGATCCGGTGACATTTTACATTCTTGAATTTACGATTATCTCCCATCCAGAGCAGGTAAAATCGTTATCGTAGATTCCTAACTTGTTTAATACTCATGGATTGTATTAATCACTTAACCAACCCAGGCACTTTAATATTGCCGATATTTGATCTTATTTTGTAAATTTAATTATTATTTCGTGACTCATTAATAATTTAACAAAATCCTATCTACCAAGAAGCTAAAAACTGCAGAACTCCTGTTGATATTCCACTTAACGATATACAACCATAAATTTGAAAACTTGTTTTTTTCTTGTATAAGGAAATAATTAGTTCAACAGCTCAAAAGTTGTCAACAATTTTGTAACTGGCCTTGTGAGGTACTTTTCATTTTTGCTTGCACTACTCAATCTTTTTTTTTTGTTTATGCAGTCAATGAACGTACCTATTTCGTATTTCCTCACACTTATAATCTAAACAACTTTTATTAAGTAACTCCTATTTTCCTTCGTGCTTCTTCACTTCGTATTGTTCTTTATTACATTGTAATATTCAATCAGATTGAGGCTTGATCAGTTATTAAAAGATCGTAAGGAAAAGATATTTCCAATAATTAATTAATGTAACTGTTTAACTAATAACGCAGTGTTTTATAGTATGGTAACAATTAATTACCGGGTTTTAATAAAAATTTAAGTAATTAATTATAAGAGAGGCCTCACAGCGTGTTTAGAATCCCTATCTGTATTTATTAGCCTTTAGGATGCATTAAAAAATTAGAAGTCACTTAATTGTAGGTTTGTGAAAGGTTACTGATGTCTAATTGATTTAATTAAGCATGCAAGATTCAAATCGACGTTTAATGAACAAATAAATTGAAACCAAAGACAAGATATCCAGGTATTCCCAGCTTAAGATACACATAAAGTCTGTACACAAGGCGGCAATGTCAAACGTTTGTCACAATCAAACAAACTGAGACATTAGATTCTTATTTGCAGACAAAACTTGTTCAGCCTTCCAAAAATTTATTCAAAACACAAAGAAAATGTTATATTAATTTGTTTGTTGCCACATCATTTTTTTCGTAAATTTAAATTTGGAATTTTATCGTCTCTGGTGATAAATATAAATTTTTTTTAATGCTGTTCCATATTAAATAAACACATTCGAATTCGAATATTGATAAATTAAATTTAAAGAAAAAACATTGAAAGCCATGATTGACATGTTTGGATTGTTGCTCCAGATTTTTGTGAAAAAAAATAAATTAATCACCAATGAAATTTTTATCATCTCACTGATTGATTTAGAAACAATAACAATTAATGGTAATAATAGGACACATTTTCACACATATTTTTCAAAACCGAAAGGTTATCATACTGTAATTGGTATGGATAAATGAACTATTTGTTTAAAATTAAACACATCAAATTCTGTTTTGATTCAATTCATGTAATTGGAAATGATACAATCGAAGTTCAATGCCAGCGAATGTTCTAAATATTGAAATTCTCGCCTGCGTTCTAATTAATTTTACGAGAGGCATTCATAAAGTATATGATCGACATACCTCGCAATACATTCAGTTAGCATTCTTTTGCATAAATTTTAACATAATTATGTTGTTTATCCGAAAGTCATTATTTATCATTCCAATTGTCACTTAATTTTTTTTGCTATCCTGTGCGTATTTTTAAATTATAAGTTATGTTATGGGCTTAAAAATAAATAATTAAGTTGTACGATGTGATATTAAAATTCTGTCATATCTTGTCGCAGAATTCGTCTAAATCTAAATTTATTACACACTTACATTCGACATAATTATTTATGTGTTGTATTAATTCTTATTTATTATGTCATCATGCAATTAGTGTAATTTATGCTAAGGGATGGATTGGTAAAATTGTCCACTTGAACTTTTAAGCACACACCAAATTTAACAAAAATGTCCGGACCACTTAACACATTTTAATCTTCAGCTTGCTTAAATTTTAATCCGTATAAACGTTTCATCTATCGTTTTCAATTCCGTAAATTACGTAGCTATCAACTTTGACCAGCAAAGTAATAAATAAGCTCAAAAATTGTATAGAATTTCATCATATAAATAATACGATTTAATATACCCACAGAATTACTGTTACACGAAAATTTGTCAAAAAATATTGGTCAAGCCATAAAATTTAAGTAGTCATATTTTTAAATTGAAGAAATATTACTCGATTTTGAAATATTCTTTTAGAAATTCAAGTAGTTAAGTACAGTGCTTTGGAGGTAAGGATGAAAAATGTTCGACACTTTTTGAATTTGGGAAAAAATCGATTTAAAAACATTTTAAAATCTCTGGCATTCAGCAGAGTTGATTCTCTTTCTGCAAAAATTTCCACGTGAAAATGAAACTTCTTTGAGCTAAGAATTGAAGATAAAATTTCAGACTTTTGTTTCACATATTTCTCCAGTGATCCAGATTTTCTTCCACGTCAAAAGATATTCGAAACTTGATTTTTGCTTTAATGTGTAAACAATGTGGGTTGCATCAGAAAAATATTTACTTACAAAATACTTGGACAGATTAAAATCAATAATTAAAATTGATTTGTTTTCGTAGTCATTTATTTTTTTGAAAAAAAAAACAACTAATTTTATTTTTGCATTTTTATCAATAATAATAATTGAAGAGCAAATATTTATATAAATAAATAATAAATTCTATTTTTACATAAGGATAATATAAAATTACATAAAACCAAATTTATTCGCTCTAGGTTGAACTTATTTATTTGCTGTAACTGGATAAAAATAGCTCTGTTTTTGCAACAGTTTGAACCGTTTCAAAAACTAACTATAAATGCAATTTTTAATCGAAAATTTAGCATGCGTATATCTGACAGTTTCAAAACGATTTGGACTGCTGCAGAAACACAACTAATATTGAATATTAAAATTTTTGGCTATATGGCATCAGATCTGCAATCCTCTAAACTAGAAAAATCCAAATCGATTTACAGTTCAAAAGATTGTCAGTATTACTCCACTACCGGAGACCGTAAATTGCGCCAGCGGTCGAGGGTTTTTCTAATCCTACCCGTAAATTGCGCCAAAAAATTTTAGGGTTGACCTTAATTAAGTCGAAAAAAGGTAGTTATATTTTTAATCCTTTGCTTGTTTGTCAATAGGATTAGTCTGGCTCTAAAAACTAAATTTTTAATTTCACAGAGCTGCATTTAGCCCGTATGTCCACACTGTAGAAGTTTCATTAACTTTTACTTTTTTAAATATTTTAGGGCTTGAAGTTATGCAAGAAATTATGAGCAAACGTGGCTAGCAAATTTTGGGGCCCTTTATATTCGAGTGTATCTAATAGCATAGAAGGCCCAATTTTTGGTGTAACTAATAAAACCAGTAATAGCACATTTTGTGCGGAGCATGATTACAAACAATCGAAAAAGATTTTGATAGTAAATATCGGCTATATCTCGTGCGAAGTATATTTATTAAAACAAAATAAACATATCAAAACGACAATTGTTTCGAAGGGATACACCACTTCTTCTTCAAGTTGGAAACTTAGCCGATAGCCGATATTTACTTTTTCGATTGTTTCCCAATCAATTATCAGTATTTGTTTTTTATTTTACGATTTTATATTCTCTCTTTTCGGGTCTCTCTGGCCATTGGGCTCTAGGCACGTGTCTAATGCGCCCAATGATAAAATAGGCCATATTGGTAGTTGCTGGATTTATACTTCTTTGTCACTTTGTCTCCTGGCAAACAAATTAGAACATTGTTCCTCCAAAAATTTGGGCATCGAATACATCAAACGTGTTCTGAACAACTCAGGGGCCATCCATAAATTACCTCACACGCTAGGGGTATGGGGGTCATCTCAGATTTGTGACAAAAATGTGACAGGGGGTCCGGGAGGTTTTAAATGTTGTGATGTCACAAAGTCAAATTTTTAAAAATATATTTTTTTGATCCATGGATCGGTTATTGCAATATAAATAGCGCTTGCGTGCGTTTTAAATTTTATAAGGTAGAAGTGTGACGTCACTGGGGGGGGGGGTCAATAAAAATGTGATTAAATGTGACATAGGGGGAGGGGGGGTCTAAAAACCTTAAAAATCGTGTGACGTAATTTATGGACGACCTCTAATGCATGCGAGTCTTTTCACCACTATTTTGCTAAAATTTTTCATATAGCTTATCCAAACCTTTACACATTTTTAGAAGCCCTGTTGAATATGCAATTATCTGTCTATACAAAAATTATACAAAAGAAAAAAACATTGCAATTCAATTTTCGAATTTTCCAAAATGTATGTCATCATTTTGCTGATATTTATTAAATATACTCTTATCTTCATTAATAATAAAAAGAAAAATAATAAAATGACATAGTAATTTGCTTTCAAGAGGTTAGGTTTAGTTAGTTTTCTACATTGTTTTTGAAATGATGGCAAAAAGATGTACCATTTTTATATATTTTTTTTAAAATCGTAGCAAAAACATTTTCCTTTTGATTTATGACTATAGTGACCCCCGTCCCCACAACAAACGCACCATAAGTTCCATATGGTAAACTTATTTTGATACCTTCATAAAACTGCGCCACTGTGGCGATTACATAATATTATAATTACTAATAAATATACCACTTTTTGGGTATTAAAACTTAAGCTACCCTCACCAACCGCTGGCGCAATTTACTAGTTGTTCTTAAGCTACCGATTGACAAAATACTGACCGATGGCGCAATTTACATACGTCCGTTACTACTGAATTCTTTATTTTTTAAATTATTATTATTATAAATCTTGGTTTGTGTTTAGTTTTACTTTTGTAGAAGTTATTGTTATTCGAGTAGCTCTAGAAATAGAGTGAACACTAGACGGTTTCTATTTTCAAAATTGTGAGCCAGATAAAAAATCTTTTATTTGTTTATTTTCATTATTTTCTTGGAATAGATTAAAATGCTGACCCTTTTAAGTTCCAGGTTAAAATTCTGGTTACTGTCAGTTAATTTATACCACAAATTTCACTTTTTCCTGGTGTTCCGACAGTTGGCCCTGCGACAACTGGCCTTGGCGACAACTGGCGACAGTGGTCACCAGGGCCAGTTGTCGCCAAAGCCAGTTGGCCAAGGCCAGTTGTCCGAGGCCAGTTGTCGCAGGGCCAACTGTCACCAAATCCTTTTTCCTATATACCATTGGAAAGACGACAATGTTTTAAGTATATTAAAAAATTTTTTTTCTTGGATTATCCATTAGTTTTCGCGAAAACGGCATTTGAAATCAAAATTTTCCATGTGTTTAACATGGGAGGACAGAAATTGCAAGTACCGAGTTTTCTGTTGACGGTACGTGTACTCTGAACTAGTCTTAGTGATAGCGGTCCCACGCGTGTTGTACCTCGCAGAGTGCGGGCTACCCAGTCAAGGTGGGGCCGCCCAGTCGAGACGGATTGAGTTCAGGGATGTTTTCAGTGAGTAAGCGCCTGCCAAAACGGCCCGGAGCGGAGGGTAGCGTAGGGTCAGTTTTGGTTGTCGCAACCACGGCAAATCACGGTTCTACCGTAAAATAAATGAACTAAATTAAATTAAATTAATTTGGCTCCTCCCACTAATTTTTATATGGGATGTAACGGTACGCGACAACTCGGCACTTTTAAACTCGGCACCGGACTACTCGGCACCGGACCACTCGGCTTTTACCAACTCGGCACCGAGACAACTCGGCACCGGATAACTCGGCACCGTCAACTCGGCACCGAGACAACTCGGCACCGAGATAACTCGGCACCGGCAACTCGGCACCATCAACTCGGCACCGAGATAACTCGGCACCGGGACAACTCGGCACCGTAAGAACTCAGCATTCAAATTTTTAATAAAAAATATAAAAAATATTTTATATTAATATCTTCTTGTAAATATATAAGTTCTTATAAAATATTAATATATTTTGTTGCTATTGAAAAACATTTATTATAAAATTACATTTATTAATTTTTTTAATTTAAAAGATGGGTATTTGTAGATATTAATCCATTACGTAATTATGTGACAAACCGCGCAAATACTCTAACATATTTTCTTCCTCGTAATTTGTCACTTTATTAAGGATACGCAGATCTGCGTCTTCGTAGCGTTTTCGTTTTGGTGGTGCTTCATACCCTGCGACAAATCGTTCGTAATCGGCATCGAATGTCTTTTGTAGTTTTATTAAATTATCGATAAATTACTTAACTTAACGTTCTGGAAGACTATCTGCCCCTAGAACTAGAACCAATAATTAGTTGGTTCACTAATACATATATTGGTAGACTGAGAAATAACGGAACGAGAGCCCCACCTCTGTTTCCCTACAGAGTGTGGTCGGTATATCAGCGTACGTTGCTTGGTGTTGATCGAACGAATAATTTTGCGGAAGCTTGTCATAAAAAGCTACAGCAAGGATATGGGGTAGCACATCCTCAGTTATTTAAATTTATCGATAATTTAATAAAACTACAAAAGACATTCGATGCCGATTACGAACGATTTGTCGCAGGGTATGAAGCACCACCAAAACGAAAACGCTACGAAGACGCAGATCTGCGTATCCTTAATAAAGTGACAAATTACGAGGAAGAAAATATGTTAGAGTATTTGCGCGGTTTGTCATATAATTACGTAATGGATTAATATCTACAAATACCCATCTTTTAAATTAAAAAAATTAATAAATGTAATTTTATAATAAATGTTTTTCAATAGCAACAAAATATATTAATATTTTATAAGAACTTATATATTTACAAGAAGATATTAATATAAAATATTTTTTATTAAAAATTGGAATGCAGAGTTCTTACGGTGCCGAGTTGTCACGATGCCGAGTTATCTCGGTGCCGAGTTGACGGTGCCGAGTTGCCGGTGCCGAGTTATCTCGGTGCCGAGTTGTCTCGGTGCCGAGTAGTCCGGTGCCGAGTTATCCGGTGCCGAGTTTTACCGGTGCCGAGTAGTCTGGTGCCGAGTTATCCGGTGCCGAGTTGTCCGGTGCCGAGTTGACAAGTGCCGAGTTGTCGGTTTCCCGGATTTTATATGTAAAATTTTCGGTCTTTAAATGCCGTTTTTCGAAAACTGATGGATAATCCAAGAATTTTTTTTTTAATATGCTTAAAAAATTGTCCTCTTTCCAATGGTATATAGGAAAAAGTGAAATTCGTGGTATAAATTAACTGACAGTTCCCCAAGCTGTTACAACCAAAAACATTAAAATTATATTTTTTTTGTTAGCTTCAGTAAAAACATGCGTTTTAGACAACTTTTTAAAAAAATAACAAAAGTTGAGGCAACTAAAAATACTCAATTATGTGAGCTCACGTAATTTTTAATAACATCCTTCAAATTACGGATTAGGAAAACGTAAAAAATATTACTAAAAACACACTATTTTATTTTTAGACGCATTATCCACGTGCCTAGGGCCCAATGGCCCAAAAAAAATCGTAAAATAAAAATAAAGTAACCCAAAAATTGGACCTTCGATGCTATTACTTACATTCGAATATCAGGAGCCCGAAAATTTGATAGAACCTAGGGCTCAACCCAGTTAAAAATAGGCACTGCTTGGCCTTTCCTGATATTTGAACTATTAATTAAACGATTAAAATTTTCAAAAGAGAAAAAACGTCAATTTTCGATTGTGAGAACTACTAGTACATAATAAAGCGGTCCAGAGATCATGAACAAAAATGTTAGTGTCAAACCGGGGGATCTGGGGGTATATGGGTCAAAATCTTTTGATATATATTTACCTACAGTTTAATCTGTATAATCAGAGTTATCTGGAAATCATCAATAATACACGAGAGGGAAACCGCAAACCAAATTTTTGTACACCAGATTTCTTTTCATGAAGTTTCTTTGGTATACTTAAGATACTCCTTTCGCAACACATATCCAAAAAGTAATCCGGGGCCACCGCAAAAGCAGAACCTCAGCGTAGCAATTTGGTGTACAATTGAAAGGAAATCTTAAAAAATGCAAAGAAAACTAGGAAATCTTAAGAATGATACAGAAATCTTTGTTTTTTATTTAAATTTTTCGAAAGGAGATCTTGAGGTAATTCAAGGAAATCTTAGGAATTCCGTGTCAATCTAGGCAAATCCAAAGAAACCCCATGAAAGGAAATCTGGTGTACAAAAATTTGGTTTGGGCTTTCCCTCTCGTGTACTACTGATGATTTCGAGATAACTCCGATTACACAGATTAAACTGTAGGTGAATATGCATCAAAAGATTAAAAAGCACTGGGTGGGATTCTATACCTCCCAGTGCTTTTTACCCCCCAGTTTCAGACACTAAAATATTGTTTAATGATCTCTCTGATTCGCTTTCATAAACTTTTGTACCCAGCATTTTCATAATTTGTTGAGAAATTTAGTCAGATTTACCTTCACTTGAAACTTGGGAAAATCTAGTGCACAAATGAAGAAAAACCTGAAGAAATCTGGAAAATCCAAGAAAATAGAAAATTCGAGGAAATGTAAGTAGAATATCCTAGGAAATTCGACTTCCAAACTCTTGGAAGAAACACTGGGGATATTCCATAACCCCCAGATCCCCCGGTTTGCCATTGGCTACACTGAAGCTCAATCAATATTTGAAGTTATAACAATAAATAAATACGTTTAACCTCGGGCCTGTTTTATTATGGTTTCTGCCATCGATTTACGATATTCAACTCCCGGGTATGCAAAAATAAAATTACTTACATATGCGCCCATCAGTGCATCTATATCTTTCGATGCCCGAAGCTTTAAACATATTCTGGGACCGCTACAACTTATTAAATTCTGAATGTAAGTTTAAGAAACACAAAAAAATGAGGGTAAACCGGGGGGTCTGGAGGGTATGGAATACCCCTCGTACACACTTTTATTTTATTCTCAAATCGCTACGCCCAACACAACAAACTAGACTACATCATCTACTCAACCTCTCAACAAGGCCTATTTTAGCATTAGACGCATTCAGCCCGACAAGAGAGAACATAAAATTGTAAAATAAAAATCAAATTCTGATAAAATAACCCAAAAATTGGGCCTTCGATGCTATTAGTTACACTCGAATATCAGGGGCTCGGTAATTTGCTAGACCCTAGGGCCCAACCCAGTGAAAAATAGGCGCTGGATTTCTGACTGCACACAATTGCTAGAAACATCCCCGAAGCCGTCCGAACTCGAAAACCACAAGTCTAGAATGGCAGCGATCTTCTTTTAAGTTAAAAACAAAATTATTGTTAAAAGATGGTTTAAAAAAAACAAAATATTGAATCATGGCTAAGTTACTACTTTACTCTTTCGGTTCATGATGTAAAGTAGACAGTTATCTACAGTTATGGTAAGAGCTTTTCATTTCAAGACAGTTACCAAGATCATTTCAAAATTGATTTGAACAAAATAGTCATTTTTTCTGATGTCTGAAAAGGCGAAAAATTCAAACTAAAATTTACGATTACAAAATTGAATCAGGTTGAATTCCTTATCCCGAATCTTGAATACCTGCTCTTGCCAAACTATTGTTTTTAATTTGTAATTTTATTGATTCAATTTTAGTATGTTATGTATAAAAATATTCGCAATAACAAGCGTAACATGCAAACTAGAAAAACTTTAATTTAAATAATTGATAAGTTTGTATATTACTACTTATACAACGACATTGAGCTCTCGTAGACCCCAATCAATTAATTGTCACATCTGCAGTAATATCAACAATTGAAATGTACGCGAATCTGAAGTGCTTTGTTATGAACTCACGCACTCATGGAAAACAAATTAATTTTAAAATTTTGCATTTTATTCTTTCGTTAAATCAGAAACCAAGACGAAAAAGTTCTTGACCAACCGCATAAGGGTCGGTCGGTTTTAACCAAAAAGCACAACAAAATTCAATTTTAGTCATCTTTATATGGTAAACACTTCAGTATTAAATCGAATCAATGACGATTCTATTCATCATCCTTCAATATCATGATGGACCATAATATAAACATTTTGGAACAACATCTTTACAAAGGATTTTTTGATGCGGAAGAAAATTTTAGTAATATAAATTGACACTAACAAATTGACCGACAGATCTTGAATTTAAATTATTGATTAAACCAATTCAATAAAAAAGTTGTATAAATCAATGCATTTATTTAATAATTTATTACAATTTTTGATTGAGGCAAAAAGTGAAAAAATCTAATTAAGAGCAATCAGGGGTCATTGGGAGTCATTAAAAAGCAAGAACATGGAAATTACTTTACTTGACGATAAACATTAAAGATTATTTTTATTGGAAATAACGCAGCGGGTGTTTCGTTAGTGCCTGCACCATCTTCATTAATTTCTACGCTTTTCAAAAACTTGCATTTGACCCCATTTCATACTGTAAATTAATGCTATAAAATTCTTAACTCTTTCCCTTGATGATAATATGCGGTAACATGCAATTTCTATACTATGGTGGTTTTATGACTCGAGCACATTACCCCATATAGATAGCACTGCTGTTCAAACACTTCTTTGGGTGTTTAAACCTTCGCAACAACTTGGAATTGCTTGTCCTGATAAGAAGTTTATTTACCATTTATGACTTCCTCTTTTTAGAAATATCACGATTTTAGTTAGGGAAAATTCACGTGTTTTAATTTCCAGCAGGGTCGGATTAGAAGTTTTTTGGTCCTAGTTTGGGTCCATGGTCCATTTATTAAGATCAAAAAAGAAAAGCTTTCTGAAGCGAAAGCTAAGCATGAAAATCAATCCAACAAAGTTACTTTTGCTGATATAGCAAAAACAAATAATAGTTAAAGTAACTAATTTTGTGTTAGGCTAACGAAATATATTTTGCTGGGTCTGTTTTTGTTAAAAGAACAAAAACAACCCGACGACATTATTATGGAATATGTAACTATCGTATAGCTAGTATTAAAAATATTCACTCTAAAAATAGAAATAGAAAGAAAAATGCTGATTTTGCTGGTCCAACATAAAATTAGTTGCTTCAACTAATATTTGTTTTCAACACGAGATTATTTTGTTTCAACAGCAAAAAATTTTGTTGAATCTATTTTAAATAATAACACATTTGATGTTTTTTGACAGAAAAAAACTATTTATTCGTCTAATTCTACGAGTTATTTTATTATAATAAAATTTTTAAAAATAAAATATTTTATTATAATAAAATAACTCGTAGAATTAGACGAATAAATAGTTTTTTTCTGTCAAAATGATTAATAAATTCTACTACATCGGCCAAGAGCAAACTAAATACATTTGATGTTAAACTTAAATGTTTGCTACACGGACAAATCATTTTTCTGAGTGTATCATGGCTGCTATTCGGATAAGATTGATAGGAAGATAATTGTAAGCATCAAAGTAGTTATTTTTCAAAGACAAGTGATGAAGATCAAAAGCCAAATTTTGAAGCAGGAAGAGTTTAACCCAAGCAGACTTTTAATGTCCAATCAATGCCAATTTTATATGCATAACTTAAATCAATGATGCAAATGGCATAATTTCATTCATCCGAGACATAATCCGCATAATTTATCTCTTACGAACCGTTCCTTATGACTTATTTAGCATGATTCAACATTAAACATATTCAGCACATTACCTACACATAGCGTGAAAGATCAAAACTAATTCTGAATCTATACCGGCTCCGATAGAAATACAAGTCAACATTATTGATTTAATGTTATAATAGATCAATAAACAATAATTTAACGTGAAATCCTAACCACGGCACAAAAAATTGAGAAACTACAAACTACTGGTAAATTTGCCCTTAAATATGAGGACATCCAGACGTCCTGAATTATTATCCTGAATTTATTTTTGTCCCACAAAATACTCTTTTGGCTTAGGTTTTGAAAATTAAAAAAAGTTGGCCGAGGTCTGGACTTCCCTGTGGTGCTTAATTTTTTTATTGTGCAATCGAACCACCAATCTTCTGACTTCTAGTCCAGAGCTTAGTAAAATTTGCTAGAATTTCCTAGAATTAGTTGTGAAATGTTTGGCGTTTAGAGTATACATAAATATAGCCAGTTAGAATGTTTTGGACTCAATTTTCTCGAGTTTGTCAGGATATCTAGCCTATTATTTTAAGAATAGCTGGAAAGCCCTTCCGTGGACGGGCAGCTAGACGGTAGATCTTTTTTTAGAGGTATAATATTTAAACATTTAATTCTGTTTCCTGCTACTGAGGGATTCCCCGTTTATCTATATTTCCAAAGTAACGCAATAAGTTGCTGCTAATAATATAAAAATAAATAAGCTTCTCAAATTCTAACTTGCTTCAGCCGACCGTTTTAATTTCCCTCGCTTTTGCTCAAAAATAAAAAATTTCCCAGCTTTTTCTGACGAAATTTTCATAATTATCTTCTAGAAGAGTGGGTTTATTATTATATGATTGTGCGGGAGGGTGTTCACCCCCAGACCCCCCGGTTTACACTTTTAACTATAATTTTGACAGTTAACTTTCAAATAACGCAAAAGTTGCTGCACTGTTGCTTAAAAATTTAAATTTCCCGATTTTCCTTCTCCAAGTATTCTAAAAGAGGGGAAATCCTGCGATATGTACTGGAGGGTGTTCCACACCTCCCAAACCCCCCGGTTCAAAATTTTGGCTTTATATTTTTATATTATTTTTATAATTAACTTTCAAAGTAACATAGAAAGGTTAAATTTACCCAATTTTTACTTAAAAATTCAAATTTCCCGGTTAGTCCTGGTTTTAGTTAGTTTAATATATTTTTCGGTTGGTAAAATTTAAACCAGTGGGTCTGGGCGGTGTGGAACACCCTCCAGTACATATAGCAGGATTTCCACCCTTTTAGAATACTTGGAGAAGGAAAGTCGGGAAATATGAATTTTCAAGCAAAAGTGCAGCACTTTTGATTGCACACCCCCAGACCTCCCGGTTTAAAATTTTGGCTTTATATTTTTATATTATTTTTATAATTAACTTTCAAAGTAACACAGAAAGGTTAAATTTCCCCATTTTCTTCTAGAAGAGTGGGTTTATTATTATATGCACGGGAGGGTGTTCACCCCCAGACCCCCCCGGTTTACACTTTTAACTATAATTTTGACAGATAACTTTTAAAATAACGCAAAAGTTGCTGCACTTTTGCTTAAAAATTTAAATTTCCCGATTTTCCTTCTCCAAGTATTCTAAATGAGTAAAAATCCTGTGATATGTACTGGAAGGTGTTTTTGGGCTTTATATTTTTATATTAATTTTAAAATAAACTTTCAAAGTAACACAGAGAGGTTAAATTTCCTCCATTTTTACTTAAAAATTCAAATTTCCCGGTTAGTCGTGGTTTTAGTTAGTTTAATATATTTGTCAGTTGATAAAATTGTAAACCGGGGGGTCTGGGGGGTGTGGAACACCCTCCAGTACATATAGCAGGATTTCCGCTCTCTTTAGAATACTTGGAGAAGAAAAATCGGGAAATTAAAATTTTTAATCAAAAGTACTGCACTTTTGCTTGAAAATTCAAATAAAAAAGTGGAAATCCTACGATATGTACTGGAGGGTGTTCCACCCACCCCAAACCCCCCGGTTTAAAATTTTGCCTTTATATTTTTATATTAATTTTAAAATTAACTTTCAAAGTAACACAGAAAGGTTAAACTTCCCCATTTTTACTTAAAAATTCAAATTTCTTGGTAAGTCCTAGTTTCAGTTAGTTTAATATATTTCTCGGTTGGTAAAATTGAAAATCGGGGGGTGTGGAACACCCTCCAGTACATATAGTAGGATTTCTACTCTTTTCGAATACTTGGAGAAGAGAGGGAATTTATAATTTTTCAAATTTTGCCAGGAAAAATCGGGAAATTTGAATATTCAAACAAAAGTGAGAGAAACAAAGTGTTTTTTTCCACCAAAAAATGACAAAAAATTAACAATGTAAATTTTACATTTTGAAGCCGCTTTTTTTCATATAAAAATCGATTTTACAGCAAAACTTTTTAGACATTTTTTGTTGCAAATTCCATTGCCTTTAATTTTGTTTAAATGAATTATTTTATTTTGTAGCGCCGTTTTTGACTGACAGTAACTTAAACAAGACTCGGTAAAAGGCATAAAATATTGTCATCTAGTATATCTCGGAAACGGTGCAAAATAATTAAAATATTAAGAAGCATTTTTTCTTGTAAGTTTTATTCTCCACATTTTTGTTTTTTATCGCACCGACAATAGCTTTTGTGTTTTACAGTCTTGTTTAAGTCGCCGTCAGTCAAAAACGGCGCAACAAAATAAAAAAATTCATCTAAACAAAATTGAAGGCAATGAAATTTGCAACAAAAAATATCTTAAAAGTTTTGCTGTAAAATCGATTTTTATATGAAAAAAAGCGGCTTCAAAATGTCCAATTTATATTGTTAACATAGGAGTGTCCGGATATTTTCGTTACTCACTGTATGTATATCAGGATATTGATATTATTTCCCTGATTTTTTGATTGAAATTTGATTACTCTGTGGTTTCCTTGCAAAATTAACGGTTGCATTTACTCGGCTTTACAATTGCATTATTACACTAATAACTAGTAAGTCAGGTTTTCTGACTTTTCTAGAACATTTCAGTCAAAAAAATGGAAGGTGACTAAATTATAAACTAAACCCATAACAGTATATACAGTAGAACCCCTCTATAACGAGTCCGGTTATAACGATTTATCCGCTATAACGAGTAAAAGTTTAGTCCCTTGACTTTTGTTTACATGCTAAACTGACTGTTTATAGCGAAAATCTGCTTATAGCGAGTAAGTAGGCTGGTCCCTTGAGCTCTCGTTATAGAGGGGTTCTACCGTGGGTTCTACTGTATAACCATAAGAGGAATTTACACACCCCGGTTTATAAGTCTGATGGTTTCAAAACTATTGAAACTGCTGCAGAAACAAAGACAATGGCATTAAGCGCGAAAATCCCAATTGTTTGATAGCATTAGTGTGCCAATTTATTTAATGTCAATAATCTTAATTTGTAAACAAATTATATCAAAACAATTTGTATTTTGGCCAATCATAAGAATCATAAGTAATAAATCATTTTGGTTCAATTGATTTATTGAAATTTATTCTAGTTCCGAAGACTTTTGTACTAACTAACTTTATCAGAGGTAATAAAACAATTAAATATTTTGACCTTTGTATACCTAACAGTTTTTAAACTGAATGAGGCCCGACAGTTGAAAGTACAAAAAATTATTCCCCGGAGTGAATAAACCATGGATTCCTGATTCTAATGTATAATGTAAGTTAAGTTAAATTTTGACAACAAAACGTAAACGACATAATATTATAGAAAATTGTAGGAAGTGGGCGGTATAGTATCTTGAAGAAATGTTTAACTTTTTAAATTTTGTGATACGAACTGAGTTACCTTGAAACATTATATAAATTTTATAGCCTTTGGCCCAATTAAAACATCAAAAAAGGAATATAATAAGGTGAAACGACAAATGTCGACGGAACTATATTGATGATCATCATCAATCAGAGATGGAACGGTTACGTCAACATAAATGTCGTTCATTGTTTAAAATTTTCAATTTATTTGAAGTTACGGAGGTTTGAAAATACCGGAAGGAAATGGTATTTTGGTAGCGTTTAGGTGCAGCTCTCAATAACTTACAACTGTCAGTACAATATTACAAAACCCAAAATAACAGTTCAATCCTTTTGTAGCAAAAGAGGCTGAAATTGATACTTATAAAGTCGCGACGTGTTTGCAAACTTTGTTTTGCGGTTTTGCAAATTTAGCAGGGGGTTTTCCCTTTATGCAGAGGTGTAGAGAACGTGTAATCAAAACCATGGTTTTTTTGCAATAACGAGCTTTTATTGTGGCACTTGGTATATGGTGTGATTACACGTCGAAATGAAATGAAAACCGATCCGCACCTCCTCTGAACCCCGAGTTAATTTGTTTGCACATACACAACATCAAGTGACTATAAAAATTATAGAAATCAAAATTGATGCGATTCCATTGTTGTAAATGGCTTTTAAATATTATTTCAATTTAATTTCAATTTATAATTGAAGGGAAGGTCCTCAATGTCTGGTCAAAACAATGGACATAATAAACTACCAATAGATAAGCATTTACATATCAAATTGAAACCATCCCAGCTGGTTTCAGTCAATCAACTGAATTAGAAATCAATTGCATTTCAAATGATAATAAATAAACGATTTGGAATGCTCCAATTTCGTCTAATAAACAAAAACACAATAAAAAAGGAACCAACCAAAAACTAAGTTGTAGGTAGACAAAAATATAATTTGATTATCATTAAGCAAACTAGGCCATAAATAAAATTAATTATCCCTCGTAATTATTGCAATTTATTACTCATTGTTCTTTTTATTATAAACAAACAATTCCGAATTGAAAAGTCATCGTTCCTTCTTGACATCGCATCTTTCGTTACAATATCGAGTCGCATTTTTGTGAATCGAGAAATAGAAATTGAAAAAAAAAAGAGGTATTTTACCAACCTTAAATGAAACATCCTGATATTCAGGATAAATCACTTGGAAATTAAGGCACTCTACATTTTAATACCGAAAATTGTTCGTTCACCTTTTTTGAGTTTTACATAATCGAAACATTATTTAAAAAAAAGAGTCTGTTTTAGTTTAAAAAAAAGTCAAAAGTCCACATTGTAAAAAAATTTCAAGATTTTTAAACAACACGTAAGGCACGTGAAGATGTCAGTGCTCATAGGAGAAACACAACTCGTGCGAACGAGGCGCCAGGAATGACTGAATGTGAATACAAAGTGTCAGTTGTTGTAAACCGATATCTAGTTTTGACACCGAAAGATTTAAATGGTCCTCCTCAATGAATGGAGGACTTTACAATTACCACTTTTAAAACACGAAATTTTGCAATTTTAATTGAAATCAACTTTTTTTGTCGACATTCGAAAGATAAAAAAACTGGACCAAGTTGTTTAGGCGTTGATTATCCACTTCTGGTTTAGCATTTCATTTACAATTAATTTCATAATTAAATCGAATCGACAAAATTAATTCTTATTAACCGAAACTTTTAAAATTTAATGTAACGAATTGTCTTGCAATTCAAAAACTGGATGATCTCATTGTTAATTAGTTATTATCAATCGCGTAAAATGGGCGATAAGATGTTGCAAATTTCAAGTCAACATACACATAAAAATTTTCAATATTTTAATTAGACAAATTTAATTACCATCAGTTTTTTTGGGATAATTTTTATCGGCTTGTTTTTATTATTTAAAAATTATGGGTCAAAATGCCAAGTGGGATATTTTATCGTTTTGAACTTCCAATTATAATATTATTATGTACTCTCTATGATCATTATTGCAACTTTTATTCATTATTTGTGTGTTTATTCGAAATCTTCTAAAATTAATTTAATTACCACTTAGTCAGTGTTCCAACTGTTTCGAATCGGAAATAAAAATTACTTCAGAATGATGAAATTTCACATTGATAAAACTAATGACACCTAAAAGTGATGATATTTCGCCAAAATCAAAGGTCTTGGGGGGTCACAAATGGAATCAGGACTTAGCAACCTGATTATCTCGCAAGGCTTACTTTTGGGTCATTAAAAATTTGCAAATAATCATTACGTTAAAAAATAAAATTTAATTGTTTTATACTAAAAAATGTTGGGAAATAGTATAAATCAACAATACAATTAAAAATTTTACTTTAAAAATTTAAAGAAGATTAAAGCATAATTATAATATTCTGTTGCTATAGTCCTTCCGAAAGAACAGCGGGAAACATAGAAGATCCTTCTGGACTAATGTTTCTTATGCGGGTAGCCTTGATCAGGAAACGATGTATTTTCGAGTATTTCGCAGGGCCGTATTTATACCTAGGCTGCAGCCTATGGGCCCGCACCACAAAAGAAATCTGTTTAAAAATTTCAATTTTGAATAGACTAAAATAAAAAAAAGTTCACTGATATAATTTAAAAATTTATACAAAATATTTGTTTGTTACAATCCCTTTTTTTCTTGAATACCTAGATGTTTACTTAAAATAACAATTAATCAGGGCCGGATAAACCATATGGGTACAACACCCAGCACCAAAGTTCAGAATGCGCCAAAATTGTGCGTTTTTAATTTAATTTTCTGTAAAAAAATTCAATTTTGAATAAAAGAAACAAGGGGTAGATATCTCGAAAATTCTGTGTACACTTGTTTGGAATTCCTTTGGAAATCCTTGGAATTCCTTGGAAATCATTGGAATTCCTTAGAAATCATTGGAATTCTTGGAAACCATTGGAATTCTTTAGAAATCCCTGGAATTCTTTGGAAATCTCTGAAATTCTTGGAAATCACTGGAATTCTTAGAAACCGTTGGAATTCCTTGAAAATCATTGGAATTCCTTGGAAATCTTTGGAATTCTTGGAAATCTCTGGAATTCCGAGTCTTGTGTACAGAAATTTTACTGGATATTTACCCCTTGAAAAGAAATATCAAATCAATAATTCACAAAATGCTAAGCGAGGTGTCACAAATTGCAATTTAATTAATATTTTCTTTTTCCTGTTGATTCTCATGTAAACTGACCTACTGAATACAAATATGATCCCCGTTTTCTCTCATCAACCAGCGTTTTCCAGGAATGCCACCCCCCATCTGTTTTTGTCATTTTTTGATAATTTGGAGAGATGAAAATGATTATTTTAGCCTTTACATTTCTTCTGGTAAGCTAGAGAGGTGAAAAGTTAATATTTGTAGCAAGTAAATTGATTTGAGAGAGGATTTAATTAAATTGTAAAAAAAAAATCATTAAAAATGATCGATTTTTGCGTTTTTTTTGTTCAATTCTTTCACTTCTTTCCTACACATTCCAGCTTCTAGCCAGTGGCGGAACTACCGGGGTGCGGTGGGTGCGACGCACGCTAGCCCCCGGCTAAAAGGGCCCCCAGGAATCTCATTTCGATAAATCAGAAAATAAATAGGTAAAAAAATCTTAATTTTAAAATCAAATTAAAACCAATAATTTTAAACTTTTAATTAAACAAAATTAATTTTTAAATAAAATAAATTCAATTTAAAATAAAAAAAAATTTTAATTAAATTGTTTATCTTAAATCTTAAATTCCCTGACTTTTCCAGATTTTCTAAATAAGTGGCACTCTGCAACCTTGCAATTGTTATAGCAGGAATAACGTTATGCTAAGTTTATCCGATTATTCCAAATTTGGCCCTTAATCTAGTTTTGTTATTTGTTTATCTTAAAATTATGTTTATATTGTATATGAGTTATTTATTATTTTCTTTCATTTTTGTCATTTTTAAAAACAGGGCCCCCGTTAACAACTTTGAACACGGGTCCCTCAACTGCTTGTTACGCCACTGCGTAACAAGATTATTCGCGAATAATCAAAGAAAACCAAAATTTGTATTATTTGGGGGTATTTGGAGAAGAATGGGGAAGGCTAGAAGCAATGGCGTAACAAGTTGAGGGACCCAATACGTAGATATAGTTAGTATAGAAAGTTTTGTTTAAAACCAAACGTTTCTATTCTTTTGGTATTTTATTTTGTAAATTATCATTTAACCGGGGTTTTACAATAAAATAATTCAGAACTAAACTCAAAACAACATCAAACAGAGCCGGATTAAGGAGGGCTAAGGGGGCTGCAGCCACGGGCTTTCAAATTTTTAGGGGCTTCAAAAAAATTGAAGCCACAAAATTTAAATCACCAAAGGAGCTCAGATTAAAATTAATTAATTTTGATTAAAAATAAATAATTAATTTTAATTAATAAATTAATTTAATAAAATTTTTAAAAAAACATTTCTATAAAGTTCTGCTGCAAAAGCGATTTTTATATGTCAAAAAACCGTTTCAAAATGTGCAATTTACATTGTTAATATAGGAGAATTTGCACTCCGACAAACAAATTTTGATGATTTAATTACTGAATTAGTGCAGTAAAAAGAAAGAAAAGTAAGAAAAAATGTTTTTTAAATGTTATTGTATGTACAGTACATACCTGTTTTATAAAATAAACTATATTAAACTAAAATTTTACATTTGATCTAAACGCGGTTGATCTTAAAAAATCCAAAATTTTTGCCTGCGGCATATTTTGTTGTAACATTCAATCATTAAACGCCAAGGGGTTTCCGAAGAAAGTTAGCCCCGGGCCTCGCATATTCTTAATCCGGTTCTGCATCAATTATACGTAATAGAGCGGCCATGCTCTTGATATTTGGTAGCGGTACGAGCTCCAAGATAAATCGCGAATATTTTTTACAATATATTATTTACTATTGAAGGCGCCATTTACCTAATCTGCACCCGTTGCTGAAATAGTTTGATCCGGCACTGCAATTAATTCCCAAAAAAAAAACCACTAGGGCCCGCACCACAGATTCAGCCTATGAGACTACAATCTTAAATACGGCACCGGTCATTTTTATTCAATTATATTATTTTTTATTTCCTCCCCTAATATGTAATTATGACACCTGAAATTTGAAGTTGTTCAAAAGGCTATTTTTTACTCAAAGAAAATTCATTGATTTTATTTTTCAAGAAATTTATTTCTTATACTTCGCTCGAGAGATATTCTTTTTAATGTCAACTGACACATAGAGAAAAATACAATCCTCGCTTTTTTATTTTCAATTTTAAAGTAGTAAATATTACATCAATTAGGGGGCGTCCATTAATTACGTGAGGTGATTTTGGCGATTTTAAGACCCCCCCGCCCCCCTCGGTGAGATGTCGTGAGATTTGGCTCGACCCCTCCCCCCCTTCTAATCTCACGTGAGATTTTTTAAAATGCGTATGTTTAGTGTAAATACGTTAATCTGTGCTTGATTGCGTTGTATTTATTAAAAAAGCATAATTTATTTTTATTTAAGAAGAAAAATACACAAAAATTACGTGATATTTGCCGAGACCCCCCCTCTCCCCCACGTGAGATTCGGCTCGACCCCCCCCCCCTCAACACCCCCTTAGAGTAAATTTTATATCAAATTTAGTAAAATTTACTTCAAAATTGGTGTGAGGCTGATTTGAACTTCAATTGAAGTAAAAATTACTTCAAAACACCAAAAAAATTTCTCTGTACATAAATGCTGTGGCAGCTTTGAAGTTCCTATTAACAAAAATTTCCTCCCAGTTAAATAATCGGTGATACTAATTATTATTAATTATAATGCATTTATTAGATAAACATTAAAATATTGATTCCAAGCCAATAAAACGACAGTCTCTAAATTCATAGCTAATTACCTCAAAAAATAGTAAAATTTCATCAATTTAAAAATTAGTCCTAGCGTCAAAAGTTTGCATTGACTGGCGTCCACAACATCAACTATCTCCTCTCTGATGTGTCTGTGACCCTGTCCGATTGTTAATGATAGCAATTCATACAACCATAAGGGCTGGAACTAAATATCATCGGGTTAAGTTACTAATTTTTATTTCATCTATCCCATTTTGTATCCATGTGAAACTATCTTAAGTTTGTCAACCCGTGCAGTTTGGTTTGACTCTTTAAGTTCTACATCTTGTAGAATAAATGTCCACACATTATCACAAAAGCGATAAGTGATAATCTTATTAGCTTTAAATGTTAGGCGGGCTTTAGATTTGTCTTCTAACACTTCACTCATAATTCTATCAAATTTTTGTAAACTGATAGCTTTCAAATTCGCTCCAATTTCTCCAGATTCAACTAATTCGTTCAAACTAGCTTGCAGTGTTTCTCCCAAACTGGTGTTTCTATATAAATCATTAATTTCTTTACCGTAGCTCATGTTTGCTGAAATTGTTTTCAATTACTCTGTTACATATTTACAATTACTGTTTTTACCTATATAAACTTTCTGATCCGTTGAGCAGTTGATCTGGTAGGATGATCCGATTATCCGTTAATCCGTTTATCCGATAATAGTTGATAAATGGATCAGGCTACGCTTGCAACAAGAGACTGTCTGGTCTCATTTAATATGTTATTTTAAATCAGGAATTTAATAATTAATACGATTAGTTCGTGGAGCACGCTGTTTAAACATAATGTTTCGAATATTGAATCTCGACAGACAAATTTGGAAAGTTCTGATTAAAAAAACCGTAAATTATAAAAATTATGTATTGAATTAATTTATCTCGTAAATAACAATTACAGCATTCGTATTTTGATATTTTCAGCAAGCTAATAATAATAAAACTCAAATTTAGATACAAAAACAGTATATCAACTTATCAAATTAATATAAATCAATTTATCAATATTCTTGTCAAACAAAAAACATATTAAGCTACTTTTAATTTAATTAATTTTAAGTTTTAATTTAATTTGATGTTTCTTCAACAATAATAATGAATAATTTGCATTGAAGGAAAATCATGTAATGAACCAAATATAATTATTGTTTTCACCTCAGTTTATTATTTGCTTCTCTTATATTTTTTATTTAATTTAAAATAAAAATATCAATAAATGATCAGACCGTGAAATAAAAATATTATTTAATAAAATATATATTTTTTAAATATATTATTATATACGCAAAGCTGTCTATATTATACTTGGGCTATTGGAAACGAAATAAAACACAAGTTTAAACGAGCTTTCGAAAAATGACTTTTTCTTTTTCAAGTTTAATATGAATGAAAAAACAAAAAATGATAAATACAAAGCAACTATAAAATATATTGAAGAATATTGACATTTGTCCGATAACTTGATCAGAATGATAATACGAAAATCCGGAAAGACAAAAAAGACGAGTGTATTAATAATTCTAATAAGTTATCGTGGATTAAGAAAAACCAATGGTGAAAAACTTAATCCCAATATTGGCAAGGGGGGTTAAATAAGAAGTGGGCTATAAATGTTGCTCAGGCCCTCTACACTCAAAAAAATGTTGTTCATAATATCTATGAAACTAGGTTCATTGACCAAGTTCATTGAATTTTTGCAATAAAAATTATAACATTTTCATAATAATAAAAATGCCGTTCATAAATGTTATGAACTGCAGTTCATTGAATGCTTAGTAAGATTAATTCATGGTATTTATGATTCACTTCATAATATCTACGAACACCGTTCATTGCATACAATGAACCAGTTCATAAATACTATGAAATGCAGTTCATTGACTGCCTTGCAAAATTTATTCATGGTATCTATGATTCACTTCATAGTATCTATGATCACCGTTCATTGCATACAATGAACCAGTTCATAAATACTATCAAATGCAGTTCATTGACTGCCTAGTAAGATTTATTCATGTTATCTATAATTTATTTCATAATATCTATGATTCACGTCATAATATCTATGAAAACCGTTCATTGCATACAATGAACCAGTTTATAAATACTAGAATTGCAGTTCATTGACTGCCTAGCATACTTTATTCATGTTATCTATGATTCATTTCATAATGATTCACTTCATAATATCAATGAAAACCGTTCATTGCATACAATGATCAAACGGCTCGTTAAAAGCTTTGTGAATACGAACATAAGTATTGTAAATTATAAACATTTTTTGGTTGATATCTGCCTATAAACAATTTACTTTCTCGGGCCAAGCCTAATAGATATCTTATAATTAAAGATACACGATAAAAAGGGAAGAAGATATTAGATAATCTGATAATCCGATTATGTCTTTATAATTATCTATATAAGAGAAATAATACTTAGGGTTTAGAAACCTAAAACCTCGAACCTCATAGAGTATACCAAAAGGGTGCACCCTGTACACTTTACATCACAAACACTTTTCGTTGCATATTTTTATAAAATTTTTAAACATGCTACCGATTTTATAACCGTATTCACGTTAAAAAAATTTAATTATAATACAAAGTTTTACATCGGTGAAATATTTAATTGCTAAAAATGATTTAAGGCAAGATCCAGGGAGGGGGCAGCTGCCCCGCAACCGTGTAATACAGGGTGACCTCCAAACACCGTATGTTGTCAGTTGGTAGTACCAACTTGTAATATCCTAAAGTAAGTGGTACCAACTTTGAACCACTTACATATATAAAGACTTGCAGTCATGAAATTTGATCAAAAAGCTATGGAAGAGAAATTCGCAGAAGTTAAAAAGAATTGTAAATATTTTTGTATTGTAAAATTTTATTATTTTTATTAAATTAATTGTAAAATAAAAAGAATTGGAAATAAGATACCCGTTTAAGAATTTTGTACAAGCTGTTGATATTTGCTTCAAAGCAATACATTTGTTTAATTTCAAGTATGCTAAGGAGTCAGCAACTTTTTGGAATTTTATACAAACCTTTTTGTATAAAATTGTAGAAGAAACCGTTATGGCAAAATCAGCAATTGTTATAAAAGATGTAGAAAAAATATTTTTAAATAATTAATTGTAATAAAGTTATTATTATGTAAATCTTACTTTTTTCTGTTTTGCAATAAACCGAGATCCTAATGTAATAAACTTACTTCATACATACAATAAATGCATTTCATAGATATAATGAACTGTTTTCATAGATACGATAAACTATTTTCATCATAGATACTATGAACTATTTTCATAGATATAATGAACGTTTTTCATAGATACAATGAACTATTTTCATAGATACGATGAACTGTTTTCATAAAAAGAATGAGCTACTTTACTAGATATCGTGAACTATTTTCATAGATACTATGAACTATTTTCATAAATACGATGAACTGTTTCCATAGATATCATGAACTATTTTCATAGATACGATGAACTGTTTTCATAGATACAATGAACTATTTTCATAAATACGATGAACTGGTTCCATAGATATCATGAAATATTTTCATAGATACGATGAACTATTTTCATAGATACGATGAACTGTTTTTATAGATACAATAAACTATTTTCATAAATACGATGAAATGTTTTCATAGATTCGATGAACTGTTTTCATAGATATAGTTACATTTTATTACATAAATTTAATGAAAATTATCATAGTTTTAATGAACTTATCATAGGCAGAGAATCAATAAAGTTGTTCATTATTACTATGATAATTTTCATTAAATTTATTATTTTTTTAATTTTTATTTTGTATCATTACATTAATGAACGTGAGTTTATAGTCACAATGAACTTTATCATTGGTTGAGAATTAATGAAAAAGTTCATTAATACTATGATAACTTTCATTATATTTATGACGGTTTTTGGTTCAGTGTATATCAGTCTTCCTGTTCATTGAGTTCTTATCCTTCTTTATCTCAATCATCTCATGTAACATACGTTCTTTGTAGGACGGGATAGCTTTAAGTATGGTGGTGTTTATAAAGTCCATGTTATGGCCATCTTCTAGAACATGTTTAGCAGCTGCAGTGGAGTCGGCTTTGTTGCATCTTATTGAAGAGATGTGTCCACTCATTCTCTTTTTCAGCCATTGGTTAGTTTGCCCGATGTATGTAAGATGGCAATCCTTACAATCAACCTTGTACACCACACCCGATTTTTTACCATGAGGGATCTGGTCTTTGAGTTTTGAGAAGTGAACACCCAGATTATTCGGAGATCTGAAAGTTAATTTGATGTTATGTGGTTTCAAAATATGTTTAATTTTTTCGCTGAGTCCTTTAACGTAAGTAAGGAAGAATAGCAAAACCTGTACTAGATTCCTTGATAGTGGTGTTCCCGTTGTAAAGGATATTTACTCGTTCCTTAATAATTCTGTTTACCAGTTTTTTAGGGTAGTTGTTTTTTATCAGAGTTTTTCTTGCAACGTCAAGGGTTTCTTTACGATAGTCTCCATGAGTAAGACGGATGGATCGATCAATTAATCCGATGGCAGTAGCTATTTTGTGGCTTTTGTGGTGGTGTGAAAGAAAATTAAGGTACCTACCGGACCATGTAGATTTTTGTGTCCATCTGTATTTAAGGGAGTTGTTGTGTCGTAAGATTTCGATGTCAAACATGTTCTAGAAGATGGCCATAACATGGACTTTATAAACACCACCATACTTAAAGCTATCCCGTCCTACAAAGAACGTATGTTACATGAGATGATTGAGATAAAGAAGGATAAGAACTCAATGAACAGGAAGACTGATATAGAGGGCCTGAGCAACATTTATAGCCCACTTCTTATTTAACCCCCCTTGCCAATATTGGGATTAAGTTTTTCACCATTGGTTTTTCTTAATCCACGATAACTTATTAGAATTATTAATACACTCGTCTTTTTTGTCTTTCCGGATTTTCGTATTATCATTCTGATCAAGTTATCGGACAAATGTCAATATTCTTCAATATATTTTATAGTTGCTTTGTATTTATCATTTTTTGTTTTTTCATTCATATTAAACTTGAAAAAGAAAAAGTCATTTTTCGAAAGCTCGTTTAAACTTGTGTTTTATTTCGTTTCCAATAGCTCAATATTGATAATTATAACTATATTATTTTCAAGAGCTAATAATTTAATTAATTATATTATACTTGTTTACAAGTTTTTAAATCGATTACATAAAATTGTCTCCAAATTTTCCATCAACAAATTTCCATTATTTATGTTTGTTTAATAATTTTTATTTTCATTTTAACAAATTTCCATGCAATTTTTTTGCATTTCATCAAAGGCGGATTAAGGTTGGTTGAGGCCCTTAATGAATAATATTTTTAACTTTACTTGAAACTGTAATTTATCTAAATTGTCATTAATTTTTATGGATATTTTTGTAAATAAAGTCAAATTCTGCATTTTAATTTTTATTTGAAATTTTTACTGTTAAATTTAAATTCATAAAGAAAAATTATTGGATGATAAAGAACAGACCCCAAAGCATTTCCAGTAAAATTTTTGTAACAAAATATCAAAAGCTGACAAATCTTTGATTGACAAAAACTGTATTTTAATCGATTTCATCCAAGAAGATCAAGTTACAGGAGCTTTATCAACAATTCCCGAATAAGAAAGTATAAAAACTCAAAATCAACTCAAAAATTTTAACTATTATTCACTTGAAGGGGAGTAGTCTTCAAAATGATGAATTTGAAAATTTGAATAACTCATTATATCTTTTCTCAAACCAGAGAAGTTTTGTTTATATCTCAATAGATATTTTTATTGCAATTTATTTGATTAGAAGTCCCAAAATTGAAATCACAGACTTGAATTTTAGCCAATGAAAAAGAGTCTGTGTCCAAAACAGTGAAATAAAAAGTGAAAATAAAATGAATAAGTTCTTGGCCAAAAAGTGACATGTAACATACGTAAGCAATTATACCCCCTGCGGTGGTAATACATTTATTAATTTTATATGTAGGTATTGAAAAAAATTTATATCAAAATTTATTGCTTACTAGGCTGGAACCAAGCGGAAATTAACCCTTCATCACCCGTGTCATATTATACTATCATAAAATTTAAAAAAAACTGGAAGGTATCATAATTTATATGCCAGTTCCTGTATGCGTTGACTCGCATCAGACAAGTAATATACAAAAATTATCAGGATCGGACTGGGTTGAAATAAATCATAGAAAATATTACGCAGTTTTCGTTAATATAACTGCATGTACGATCAAACTCCAATAGATTTGCTTCGCAGATGAAATCGAAAATTATAATAGTAATGTATCAGGATGAGCAATTCCTTTCTATTTCAAACGATCTTACCATTATAGCATAGGTCATTTTTTTAAAAACCAAGTTTTATTATTATGCAATGAACGACTGAATCCAATAATCCTACCCATGAAGAACCAAAAAATGTGAAAGAAAACTGGGCTGGAAGTTATTAAACTTAGCATTAAATGTGACACCTTATAATTAAACTGTAGATTATTTTTGCTTGTCGGTTATTAAGGTATCAGGTTTAATTTAATATTTGTATATGATTAAAAATTTAATTTTTAAATGCAAATTTTCATTATGATGAAAGATTAAAAAAAAAAAGAAAAATTTAAATTGCTCTATTATGGCAACTCAAGTTGGTCTTTTTTGATAACTGTTGGTTAATTCATAAATAATTTTGTTAATTATATTTAAACATGCGGACTTTGTATATTTCGCGAGGTTAGTGTTACGAAAAATAATTTAAAATCATCTTGGAAAGACGGAAACGTTAGTCATTCTGATCGGCTATTGTTAATTTTTCTAATGTGTAGTCAATGTATTCTTTAAAAAAATAGTAATTCTGATTTAACAAAATAATTATCAAGGGCATAAATAGCCAATAGCGTGACTGTCATATTATCTGCTATGCTACATGCTAAAGGACACGCATGAGTCAATTGCTTGTTCGTGATTGAAAATCAAATTAATTTAGGAAAGGGAATTCCCCAAATGTAAAAAAAAAATTAAAAATTCGCTGAGATTTTGAATATTTTATTTAATTTTTTACATTATTTTTATTAAAAATACTGATTTTGCATATTGAAACCTTTTGTAATCGAGTTGTTGATTACTTTTTAACACAATAGTAAAAATTATCGGTTGCGCTGGTTACGACACTGTATAAATAGCAAAAAATAATTCAATCCAAAGATTAGAGTAATTGTAACTAATATTGATACAAGTAACAATTAGCCATAAATTGTGATTAACGTAATTGTTAATGGTCAAAAAACTTATAATCATCGTATATTTTAATTAAAAACTCAATATCTGCACAGGACTGGACCGAAAAAAATTGTTTAATATAATTAGAACTCGGATTTATATGCACCAAAATATTTGAATATATTATGCGCGTATATGCACCCAAGTTCTCCAAAATATGCACTAAAATTGATAAAAGAAGATAAAGTAATCAATTTTATAAAATATACAGAATTAACCCCGTCGTGAAAGACCCAGAAGATCCAAACGATTCTTGTCGATATCTAGAAAGTTGCAGATCTCCGTGTAGCTTAACTAATTAAAAACATCCCTGAAGTAGCTGCTACTCGGAAATCACCTAGAAAAATGCGAAACGTCACCGTTTCTCCAAATTTCGAGTTCATGGGAGAGTGCTTTAATTTTGATATTTAAAAAAAACAAGAAAAAAATTGATATAACAATTTATTACATAAAATTTTCATACAAAACTACAAAAATGTCATTTCCTATTTCTTACAATAAATTCCAATCAATAAATTATTCTTTGGGGTGCAGGATAATGGATACAACTTATTTAAAAATACTTGGTATCCATCTTCTTCAGCCCTAAATTTTCTATCCGAATCTATAACATTCATGCATTGGTACCCTTGTTTAGTTTTCACATTTTCTTTATCATGAGTTTGATCCGCCGCATGACAAATGGTTAAATAATCATTGTAACTCAAAGAACTGCTTCGAAATACTTTACTTTTAGGGTAGGTTACCCTCTCACAATCATTAATAAAACCATAACAACAAGGACAGCACACAAAATGAGCCTTATTAGACACACACGTTTGGATTACTAAGTCAGTCGCGACACCGCATGCATGAAGCGACATACCGATATCAAACAATCCGATAAAATAATCAAGATTACTTTGTACTAGGCTTATATTGCTTAATTTCAAATTATTTATTCGTTCGCGCGCTTCCTGCAAAGATCGCTCCTTATTTTCGACCAAAATTACGTGACAATTCTTTAAAAGAGATGCCACCAAAATCCCCAAATGTCCTCCACCACTACAAAAATCTACGATCGTGAAAGAGTCGGTTTTTGCAATTTCCACAACAACTTTCGCCAAACTTTCAAGTTGGGAGAGCTTCCGAGCCGCTCTAGATTTCGGAACGGCCCCGCCCAGAGGATTCGCATCTAGAGGAACGTCCGACCAAGAAAAATTTAAATTTTTTACAAATTCCTCGTTTAGGGATATGGAAAATGGGGTAACTTTGGTTAAAGCCTTTTCTATGTTTTCTTGTTTCGTGTAAGCTCGGTTTTGGTTCTTCGAGACAGTCTCATCTCCCTTATATAAGCTTTTACCATTCACCTCTTGCTCTAAGACTAAACTGCCTTGAAAAGGGATCACAATTTCGGGTAAAGAAAAATTTATTACGAAGCCGAATTTTTCAGATTTTAAATTTTGGAACCACGAAACAGACAATGGTAGCATATCAGTGACGGAATTTTCGGGAAAGAATTTAAAGAAAATATAATAGCAGGGGTACAAAAGTAAATCGGCGAGAGTCATATAAGGGCCTTCTGCAAATCGGTGCTCCAAATTCAGCTGATCAACAGGAACATCACTTCGTATGAGTTTGTCGTTATTTTTTACCCGGGCCAATTTGTAGACGTTGTGAATACGCACGGGTTGATCCAAATGGCTCTCAAAACGTGAAAAATCTTTTGGAATGATCAAACAGTCCATTTGTACCAGTAACTTTTTAACTGTGGAAATGATGTCTACTTCACAAAATTTCGTCCAGATAGATACTTCGCTACATGCCATCAAGCATGCTTCCCGAAAACCTAATAAAGCCACCGTCTCAGAATCTACCGACATTTTGAGAATTTGGCGACAAACTGCAGCTAAACCTGAAATGACCGTATTTGTTACAATAACTACAGGCCAAATACAAAAATTAGCGATTTTACTCGATTCTTCTTTTAGTATAAAAGTCGAAGGAACTTCCAAAATACTAACAGCAAATAAAGGTTCATTCAAGTTGTTGTTAGTCTCGGTAACTACTTCCAAGCTGATGTCTTTTATGTTGCAGACCTTTAAAACATTTAAAACAATCAAACTTTCTAATCTTAATTGTAATGATTCCCTATTTTCGGTGTATGATTTAATATAAATGGTTGCCATTTTAAAATTAAAAAATAAATTAGGTAGTTTAAAAATTAACGATTCAACCTCACTGTTAATTACACTGTATTAGCTAATTGTCGTTGCATTCTTTGAAGGATACGCTTTGTCAATACTTTCTTACGTATGTAAACACAAACGATTGAAAAAAACGAAGTGAAAAACATGAAGGTTTCAAATTTCCAAAACCTACGTTCTTCGATATAAGCCACTTTATCACAACTTCTCGTTACCATTTCTCCACTGGCACATTTTAAAACTTCCTTATAACTGGTGTGAACACAAACTCCTAGTGTTCTGCTTTGTATTTCAAAATCTACAACAAAAACAGTAGTTAGGTTTTTCAGAAATCGTGAGAAACATTTCGAAGTTTTACCTGTACAGGGGTGACACTCTTTGACTACTTCAAATTTCTCTCTTTCCCAACAGGTAGAATTTTGTTCAACGGGAAAGGATCGTTTAAAGGAGTTATTGCTTTCAGTCCAATGTGATTCCAAAATTAAAACTACTAAAGTCAAACTAAAATATTTTAGGTTAGGTCGAATTTTTACTAAATAATTGCATGCTTACGCTCCCAGTAAAGTTACACTCAAAAGCATTCGTCTTCTAGGACATGATTCGATCATAGTTTCACAATGTAAATTAATCAGAATGAAATGTAAAATTAAAATTGTTGGTTCAAAATGCACATTAATCGCACTTTATAGGGGAATCTACATCCTCTGCGTAAAGTGGTTCTCAAAATTTGATTAGTTACAATCATTGAATGCAGCTGCAATATCATGCATACCAACATTGCATAATATAAACAATTGTGACATTTTAACACCGAAATAGAATGTAAATAATAAAGTTTATCTTAGAAATCTTCGAGTTTAAATTAAAATATGTCGCGAAATCCTTCGACGTTGATGAGCATACCAGCTGACGAACAATTCGATTTTTTATTCAAGATCGTCCTAATTGGAGACTGTGGGACTGGCAAGACGTGTGTAGTGCAGAGATTTAAAAATGGTACATTCGTCGAAAGATATGGCAATACAATAGGAGTTGATTTTTCAATGAAAACTGTTATGGTGGAAGGGAAGAGAGTCAAAGTGAGTTCGAAGCTGTAGTAATAATCAAATATAATAATCACTTTTTCAGTTGCAAATTTGGGACACTGCCGGACAAGAGAGGTTTCGAACAATCACTCAAAGTTACTATAGATCTGCGAATGGCGTCGTAATTGTTTACGATATAACTAAAAGATCTTCGTTCTTGTCCGTAGCAAAGTGGGTGGAAGAAGTAAGGCGATACTCGGGGACCGCTGTTTTAGTTGCTTTGGTAGGAAATAAGGCAGACATGGAGAACTTAAGGGAGGTTGAGTTTGAGGAAGCCGAAGCTTTGTCTGTGTACATGCCGGAAATTTTGTTTGTTCTTGAAGCTAGTGCAAAAGAAAACTCAAACATAGAGGATGCTTTTTTGTGTCTGGCAACCGAATTAAAGGTAAAATAATTGATTTTTATTTATTTTGTGCTTTCATGAAAACAAATTATAGAGACGGCACGACAGTGGGAACTTACATAACGAAGACGAAGAGACTGTTCGTTTGGGTGATAGTCACACGATCAGCAGTAAATGCAGTTCGTGTGTAAAAAGTAATGGCTTTTAACGTACATAAAATGATATACTAGCACCTGAATGTGCCTTAATAAACCAAAAACATCTTTTTTTGTAACCAACTAACATTTTAATACTCTCAATGTGCTCTCAATTTTATTTATCTGTGGTATATCTCTATTTTTCTAATTAATATTTTAAGCGTGTTAAAGTATATTTTTTTATTACTAATTACGGTACACTGGGGTTACATTGTCTCTTTTCAGTTTTTATTGCTTTTGTTCTGTTTTTGGAAAATCAAAAAAAAAAAATGGAGATTTTTGCAAAATTAAATTCAACTTCAAAAGTTTATCTCTGTTTCTTGACCGGCTGATATCAGCATTTTGCTTGGACTTTGACTGTCTAAATTAAAAATGTTATTCCGATTTATATAATAACAATAATTATTACGTGCTAATTAAAATGTAATAATGATGCAGATTTTGATTTTCCAAAAAGGGGAGTTAGCCTTACAGACATTAGTTTCGATCATATTATTTATTTATTGGGTATTCCCCTACTAGTTTTTAAACAAATTGTTCCTTGAGAACTTTTATTCTCTCGTTGCGTCCATAAAAGACCAAGTGATCCCAGTTTTAGTACCCTTATAATTTTGCTTACAAACAGCAAAAACTTAATGATATTATTTGATCTGCAATTGTATTTATTTAGTAGTTTTAAGTTTTACTAAAACGTACTGTAACTATTTAAGATAAAACCCTTTTTTTTACTAGTTAGGTAGTAAATTGCAATAAATTTGTTATTTTTTATTAGTTCAATTCGAATGATTCAGTAATATTATTTGCCATGGCTGTTGCTCAAAATACAAAAAGCAAAAAATGCAAATATAAATGAATACATACATATTAAAGAATGAGTCAAGTTTAAATAAATAATATTATAAGTTACGATACTTTTTCTCCTAATAACGTTCTTGACTGCCCAACACTGCTTCATTTGTTGTTAAAAATTATTGCCATTAGTATGTAATTGTTATATAATGTACCTTCTTTGGAGAGTTGATATTATTTATGTTTGTAGATTATACTGTTTGTTTATAAAGAAAATCAATGTTCAATTTATTGAAATAAATTTTAAAGAGTAAACATTTTTGATTCTATTGAATCATCTCATTCATAATATTTGTTATTTTTATTAAAATTCATTAAAACAATGAACAAATTCATAAATACCAAGAACAATTCATAAACATTATGAATATTCGTCATTAATACTATGAAATTCCATTGTATATATCAGGGGTGGCCAACTTCATTATATATACGATCGACTATGTTTCTTAAAAATTTTTCGCGATCTACAATAATATTAATAGTATATTGACCATTGACATATAAATACAAAAAAAGAAGAAAACATAATTAAAACATAATTTAGCTTATTACGAGAAACGAGAAGGAAACCACAGACCAATTTTTGTTCACCAGATTTCCTTTCAGGACATTTTCTTGGATTTCTCTAAATTTTTCAAGATTTCCTAAAATTTTCTTGGGTTTTCTTTTGGATTATCTCATGATTTCCTTTCGAAAAAGTTGAAAAAGCTAGATTATCTGTAATTTCTAAGATATCCTTAAATTTCCTAGATTGCCTAAGATTTCCTTGAATTTTCTCAAATTTCCCTTTATTTGTACATTAAATTTCTTAAAATTTCTTTGGGTTTTCTTTTGAATTGTCTCATGATTTTCTTTCGAAAAAGTTGAAAAAGCAAGATAATCGGTAATTTCTAAGATATCCTTGGATTTCCTAAGATTTCTTAGATTGCCTAAGATTTCCTTAGATTTTCTCTAATTTCCCTTCACTTGTACATCAAATATCACCAGCGGTTTCTTCCTTGGCTTTTTATCAATCACGACTAGTATCAGCAGTTATGATCGACTAAAAATTGCTTCGCGATCGATCGGATCAACCCTATTGACCACCCTTGGTACATATGACACTTTTTGGATCAGGGTAGGTTTGGGGTATTTTGGGTATCCTATATTAGGAGCTGAGATAGAGCCAATCTAAGAAATCGGGAGCAGAAATATATGGATCCCGTTCAAAAATATTTTATCTGTCCAATAATATCCTTTCTAACAATACTGTCACAGTTCACTTCTACCCGTGCAGCTACTAATAACATATTATAAATTTATTTCATAGTTAATTATAGCTGAATTTAACTTCAAAACAATGAACTCGTCTTTCTAGATTCGTAATTTTCGAGTTCTAGCTATTACAGGAATGTTTCTAATGGGTGGAGTGACTCAAGATCTCTTGTAGATTTGTAATTTTCGAGTTGGAGCCGCTGCAGGGCTGTTTTTCATGATTCTTTTTTGTATTGAATATTATTGCATAGGATTTTTTTAGCCGTAGACCCAAAAAATCAAATGACAAAAGGACTCTAAATGAAATAAAAAAAAAAAATTAATTTTGAAATTTAGAGAGCATATAGAGCAAGTAACTTCTAAAAACATTCCGATTTGAAACAAAAAGTTTATTTCTTAGAAAAACATTTTGAAATTTTTCGACAAAATTATTTTTTAAATATTATAGTACGAATTTCTACGGAAGATAAAGAAAATTTCATCAATAAGCTATAAAATTAGAGACGATTTGTTAAAAATTAATTAATTTTTGAGAATATTTTACCAAAATTTTGGTAATGTGCATAATATTATGTCTTACGTCATTATCATTATTATCAAGAAACGACGCCGACGGTTACAGTCCTGGAAATTGTAGTATGTTGTTCAGTAAAGCTTGAGAATTATTTAAGTCAATTTTCAGACTTCTTGGGCTAATAACCCTCTCCCAAATTTTGTATCCATTATCTTGTATTAACGAGAAATTGTATATTTAATGCTCTATAACTTAATTTTGGAAGAATTTTGTCTCAAATAAACGGAAAAGAAGTTAAGAGGTAAATAAATATGTTGACTTTTTGAGATTTTGGACCAGGATAAATAAAACAATGTATATTTAAATTGTCGACGTTTCGCCCAGCTTTTTTGTGGGCTTCTTCAGGAAGAATTTATTTATCTTGGTCCAAGATCCCAAAAAGTGAACATATTTTATTATAAGAGATGGACGAAAGTAATTATTACTTTTCGAACTCCTTAGTAATGAAAATATTGTTATCTCAAATTGAAAAAAAATTGACCCCCCCTCCCATTTTTTTAGTGAACACGATAGCAACCAAACAAAGTAACGAAATTACTCCAAATTTTAAATTTAAGTTTAAATCTGTTGTGGCACGAAGCCTAATGAAGATGGATGAAATCGTATGGGGAGAACGGGGGGTTTACTTGAAGCGATAAAACATAATCCATTATAACTTCGAAACGCAATAAAATAGGAAAAAGTTTATTATTACAAAAAATTATCAGTATCAAATTACCTACAACTTTTGTTCTATAAAATTTTTTCTAAAATAATAAAAGAACATTATTTAATTTCATAAATTTTATTTTTATTTATTAAAAATTAAAAAAAAAAATTTATATAAAATTCTAAATTGCTTATCAAGAGGCAAATTTTTTTGTACATAGAATTTTAGTTATTTGTGATATATTTTTTTATTTGTATTTTTGGTTTTTGCTTATTATTTTGATTTTCTGAATGTTTTTCACGATTATTGCTGATGCTCGGATGAGATTTAGTATTTTAGTTTTTTCCATTCGAGGTAAATTGGGAGTTACTTTTAATAATTCGGAAAGTTATGCGATGGCCACATCAGATTTTTCAAATTACGAGGCAAAGTTTATCAAAAATATCTCAAAAACCGCGTTTATCTCGAGAATTTTAACAGATACAAAAAAAGTAAATAGGAATATTCTTGTCATAAATTTTATTAGCTTCAATTTTGACCCACTCACTTTTTTGTTAGGTCTAATCGTTTTCGAGATATAAGCAAAAATTATAAAGCTGGATCTTTTTTGCGCCCCCCCCCCCTCTCACTTCCTAGGTCTGCTCTTAGAAGTCAAAAATTAGTATCTCACAATTTCTTTCTCGACTTCCATTTTGAGCATTCATTGCTTGGACTATTTTGAGTTCATAATTAAAAATTGCAAAATAGCTTCAAGTAAATGCATATTTTTAAATCAATAATTTACTATTACCAATTTAGTAAAATTGCTGTATGATGAATTTGAAAGAACAATTATTTCTTATGTTCCTTAATAAGGTATGTCTGGTTACCTGGCCTGCTTACCTCCTTTATCTGGTCAATGAGTTCACATAACGTTGACTCTTGAGGTGATAAAAATGGGGGTTACACCAAGAATGGCGTACGAGCTATGATTGCAAGACTGTAAACTTACGTAAAAATACAAATAATAATAAAGTTCAAGGCGGGGTTAAGTTGTAAATCAATTTCAGATAATCGAACGTAATTGAGCTGTTTGATGGAAAAGCGAAGATACTCTTAGATCTGCTGCCTTGAAAGATGTGAATTTTTAATGATTTAAATAATACTTTATTTTTAATTTCTTAAATCAGGTGAGCGTTTAAGGAAAAAATATTATATGAACTTATAGAGTTACTTTCACATATTATAATCTATACGTCTCCAAGAGATTGACCACCTTCACCGAGACATCCTGAATAGATTACGAAAATATTGTCCTACTTTTAATGTACAATGCTGCATATTGACTCTGAAGAGATTTAATAGGCTCGAAACACATGTAAGTCTTTTGTTATTCATATTATCTAATTTATTTTAATAAGAGTGGGCATTACATAATATTACCTAAATATTTCCTAATAATAAATTATACAATTTTTACAATCGTAAATATTTGGTTTCTACTCATAGTCTATGTACAATATTGAGCAAATGATTTAAGAACACTTAGCCTATATGTACAAAATAAATTACGTATTTTATCCCCCAACCAATTTCCCCAATTAGATTTTTACATTTTTTGTTGCGAAGGGTTGTACAACACCTCGGAAGGATCTTCCACTGAGCCTTCTGTTTCACTTTTTTGCTGGGTTTCACTACAAAAAATATTATATTTAAATTAAATAAATTTTAATCCTGAATTCTTACTCGTAATGGTGATGATTGGTTCTAAACAAGGATTTGGGACAGTCTTTCATGTAGGGCCAACATTCCGAGGCACCGGATGTACCTCGGCCTGCATTTTCGGCTTCCACATACTCAGATATTAAACTAGAATAAGGCGACTTGCTCGCTCTAAAATTCAAAAAAATATATTTTTTATAATTTCATCATTTAGTAACTTACGTGAAGAATAGTTTTATAATTTCTCCGAAAAATCCATAGTTTATCAAAGGGTTTGCGTGAACTTCGCATATCGCTCGAAGTAAACAAGCCTTACCATTCATACCGAAATTTTCTAAAAAGTCTTCCACGATTGTGTAGAGTAATGCTCTCTCGCCTCCGTGGAAGGCGTGCTTGTGTTCTGGTGGTAAGCTTGGAGCTTCTTCGGCTGTAGATCTTCTATTTCTCTTGTGTTGTATGAAGGATGCGATATAATCGGCTAGGTATCCACCAGCTGCTCGCCCCATTGATCGTGCTAAAACTGGCGGAAGAATTCCATAGGGGTTTTCGTTATCGGTTAAACCCAATTTATTGAAGTCGACTGTGAACAATACAAGTAGGGCAAATAGAAATAATAATTAATTTTATAAACTTACTGGTAAATGGCAAACTTATGGTTAAATTGGAGAAGAAACCGTCTGGGGGATATCGGACGAATGGTAAAGAGAGCGAAGGCGCTATTACTAAACTCGTTCCTGGAGGTAGAGCGAGTCGTCCATCCGAGGTGACCCATAAAATCCTCTTTTGACGTGAATGGGGTTGCTCATCCGTGCTTACACAGGGCCTTATTAATTTTAAAATGAGTAATAAGTAAACGGTTGAGACGTTTTTCATTGTTTGTCGTATTGTTTCGTGAAGACTCAATGTCATGGTACCTAAAAAGAAAATAAAGCAAGTAAATAAAAGTTAAAATTATCGAAATCGCTCACGTAGTTTGTATGCAAAGTAATTGCAGCAAAAAACGGTATTAAATTTAAAACACCAAGCACGACTTGCAGGAGTTTTCTAATATCAAAACTCCTTTAGAATACTAAGCGCTCATCACTTAATTTTTGCCTAAAAATTCGCACATTTTTTTGCTGGGACTTTAATTGGTGTTTTTTGCGAAAGGAAGTCACGTCGCCTGCACCCAAATAAGTTTGGCTGCAAGCCCGATTATTTTTTATTTGTCTTTGTTTTGATTGATTGCTTTTTAACAATTGGAACGGTGCTTATTTTATTTTGCAGTTATTAAAATATTCGAGCAGCTAATGAAAAGAGGTTAACAGGTGTATTTTTTTGAGGAATGAATATTAATTGAACACAAACAATCGATAATAATTGCGTGCCACCAAATGTTGTAATAATTGTTTCTCCAGTTTTTTGCCATACTTCCGATGTTCTAAAATTCAAAACTGGACGTTGTTCAGCACCAGTGCATTCTGTATTATATTATTATTATTAAAAATTAAAAGGGAGGAACAAAAAGTAGTTAATATATCGGCGATAGTTTCTTCAATTTTAGAAATATCCAAAAAAATCTAGAGGAGAAATTGCTCCTCTTGACTCTCTTGGTGTACAATATACTTTTTTTTGGGAGTTGTAGGGACAATTTTGTTGACAATTTTCCGGTGTAAACTACCTTGGATGTATATAATATGAAAAGAGTAATTTCCGTTGTAATTTATTACTGAAACTAAATCCACATTTTCCCTGTTCTCATAACATTTTAGGATTGGATTTCAAACTGTTCTTGCAAGTGAATATTATATTATGCAATCCACGAAGGGTCTGATGAAGGGCTTTCTCGGGTAGGATCAATATGCATATTTGAGCTTAATATTCATTTTTATTTGCTTTTGTTGAAAATTCAATATTATTTCAAATAATTTTTTTTCTCCTTCTTTTACCAATAAGCATCCGCACAAATTGTCATTTATTTATCTATAGACAAGCAATGAAATGGAACAGTGAAGTGTCCGATAGCGATTTAAAGCGTAATTGATTAATCCTTTTGTGTTTTGTATTTGATAAATTTTTATCAGTAATTCAATAACCAAAACAATTATCTAGTTAGTCAGAGGGTTTTCCACTAATGCATAAAATATTAATGTTTCGTGATAATAACGAATCGACTTTCTTCAATGTATGTATGAAATATGCATAGCAAATATTGATTATGTTAAACAAAAAGCCCAACGTTTTTCTGAATTTATTTAAAAATATTTTTATTTCAAGAAAAACAAGTATGAAAGTCTCGATTTAAATAGTTTAAAGTTCAGACTTCAAATTATTCTTTTAGATTTAGATTTTTCAAGCTTTATACTAAGAAAATCTGGTAGAAAGTAGTTCACTACTTCCATAATTAAAGTTTGTCTATCTGATGTCTCGGAATATAGATAAAGAAAAATACAAAATTTCGTATTCATTAAAGCAGACGAAGAAAATTCTGTCATTTCTCTAAACAAAAGTAGTAATTATACTAATAGGTAACAAATATAAAACATAGTGTCAGGTGTGAAAGCTTCGTGAAAATTCATTTAAAGAAGTCATTCTTGAATATCAAACATAGTTGTATAGAAATGATTATACATATAAGTATGATTATAAAATGCACGAATTATCAATTTTAACAATATAATGTAAATTTTTTTACATAATATAACAATAAAAGCGTAACACGTGGTCAAAGCCCGACAAAGGCGAAAAACCAGCCCTATTGTCTTGTTTTTGTATTTTATGAACGAAATTGACACTTCCTTTTTCTGTACTTATAAATAGTTAATTTCGCTTTTCTGTTTGATTTACTTCTCTGCACGCTCCGGTCTACGGTTTTGTACATCAGACATATGGCCTAGACATAATGGCTCAAACCATTAAAAACTTTCTCTATAAAGAAATAATTGGCGTTATATTCTAATAATCACGACTGGATAATGTGCTCTAATCTAAGCTCAAAGCTCTCGCGTTCGTTATGTTGATTCCATGCTAAATTGAACAATGCGGTTGGTTTGTGGACTAAAAAAAATCTACGCCCTTATTTTGGTTTCCTTAACTTCTTCTCAAAATTAGAAGAGAAACAGCTCTTTTAGGAGAAGATAAAAATAATTGAATTGAAACATAGAAACTGATTTCAAGAAATGCTATTTGAACCCCAGAATTTGGTTGCCTGGCTTGGACCACCCTAACAGTCGTTAAATACAATTTCAGCAAATCAGAACCAATGATGCACAAACTCATCTTTTCGTAATCAAAATATGACTCCGTAACAGTCTACTTTAAAAAAATATATTAACTTTTTAATAAGAAATTTGTTTGTAACTGCAAAACTACCATTAATTTTCATTGTTAGTTTTGTCGCCGCGTTAGGGTTGCAAGCGTGACCCTGGTCTTAAGTAAAAATATTTTTTTTCTGAAGTGCTTGGGGATGCTCAGTTCATCCCTCAAGCGTGCGGACTTTTGCTTTTTATATAAAATAAACCAAATTCAGGATTCATTTTTTGTGAAAAACACTTTTGCCTCTGTTGGCCATTTCTCAGTTTTATTTTTGGTGTTATCCGGACCGGCAGTAAAAGTAATTTTTATTAAATGGGGCCTTTCTTTTGAACCATAAACTAAACACAAGGCTACAAACTGGGCAACAAGAAACTTCACGCTGAAAAACGGAAGAAAGGAGAACAAGACTGAAGTAATGGTTTACCCTGTATGTGGAGACCAAAAACAAGGCAAAAATTCACTTTTGCGCCGATAAATAAAATTCATCATTGATGAAAAATTCATAGTGTGGATAAAAAAATCATTATATTGATGAATTTTGTTTATCGACGCAAAAATGATGAAATTTTCATCAATGCGATAAACTATATTTTTCAGTGTAAGGACAAAAACTCAGAAATTTTTGATTGTAAACCTGCAATCCCCAATTAATTTCTTGGGTAGGTATTTATTGTAGATATTTTTTTGCCAAATAAAGTAACTCGTAAGGGGCTGTCCACATAAGGACGATTTTTGTAATTTTTGACCCCTTCCATAAAGGCACGTAAGATTTTGGCAACACCCCTTCCCCCCCCAAATCTTACGTAACGATAATTAAACAAAAATAATGTTGAGCCCCCCTGTCCTCCGTTTATGTTTATAAAATATGAATAACAATAATATTTTTATTATACAAGAAATACAAAAATTTAAATTAAATTTTTTGTTTATATAAATAAAAGTTAAAAAAGATTAATTAACTGCATCAAAAAGTTAATACAAAAAATTGGTAATCCCTTAATATCCAGGTAAAAAATTGATTTAATTTAAAAAAAATATTTTACGAATCTTACGTAAGGAATACGTCAGACCCTCCCCTTTTCCACGTAAGGGTCCTTAAGATTTTGGATAACTCCGCCCCTCCCTTACGTAATTAATGGACGGCTCCTAAGTATTTATTAAATATGTAGGTATCTACTGCTACTAATTAATTATTTTTTCTTCAAATGGAAACAAACGATACAGTTTCACTGTTTTTTTTTCCACTTTTTTTGCCGCTGACAGAAAATAGTATATTATACACCAAGGAGCATAAGAAGGAATTTTTATCCCGAAGAGAAAATAATTTTCAATGAGAATTACGAGGAGAATTTCTCAAGTCCTGCAAGGAGCAGGACAAGCTTTGGTGGGTTGAAAGGGCACTAAAATTAGGCGAATATCTGTTTTTTTCAGTTTCTGAGAAAATATCATTATCAGCTAAAAGTCTGTTGGAGTATTGTTGCATAAACTAGCTGAAATATTGTAATTAAAAGCTTTTAAACGTTATTTTCTCAGAAACAATTGCATTGACGACTTCTAGGCGGCAATTTCAGTTTTGAAAGCTAGACTGAGAGTGCTATTGTTTATGCGATGGAATGAAAATGTCAGTGGCGTAACAGGCAGTTGAGGGGCCCGTGTGCGAAGTTGTTAACGGGGCCCTGTTTTTATAAAAGACCAAATTAAAAGAAAAAATAAATTACTTATATAACCATAATTTTAAGATAAACAAATAACAAAGCCGATTTTACAATAATCGGATAAACTTAGTATAACGTTATTCCTGGTATAACAATAAATTACAGGCTTCCCACTTGTTTGGAAAATCCAGAAACCTTATGGAATTTAAGATTTCCCTAATTTTGTCAGGGAAAGTCGGGGAATTTCTCATTTTTAGTGCCAAGTCAAGAAAATCAAATTTGTTTTTTTTTTTAATTAAATTTATTTTATTTAAAAATTAATTTTTTTGTTATTAAAAATATAAAAAAATTATTGATTTTAAATTAATTTTATAATTGAGATTTTTTTTACCTTTTTATTTTCTGATTTATCGAAATTTTTTCAAGATTGAAAAAGGGTATAACTAGGGGCTCTTTTAGCCGGGGGCCCGCGTGCGTCGCACCCACCGCACCCCGGTAGTTCCGCCCCTGGAAAATGTAGTGTAGTAGTGTCTATTTATTTAATTATGCAACGTTAATTTTATGAAATAAAAATGTTTAATAGAATATGAATCATTTTATAATTTACGAAATGACAAAAATTTAATTCAAATAAATTTACTTCAAATCAAAACAAAAATTATTATTGTGTAATAAATGCGGTTCTGCGGTTATTAGTTCCTTATCTATTTAAATTTATTTATTAGTGGCAGCTCGTCAGAGAAGGTAAGGGGACTTAGGCTTCCCTGAAATTCTGGACTTTTGAATTATTCAAAATAATTTTTGTATATGAAAATTGAATATTGGGCTTAGTGGACTAAAATCAAACTAAATTTTTACAATGTCGACGTTTCGAAGAATTTATGTCTTCATCTTCAAGACTAGAAAATAAACAAAAATTTCAATGAACAAAAACATCAATTGTTCATTGTAATTTTTGCTTCTCTTCTAGTCTTGAAGATGAAAATATAAAGTCTTCGAAACGTCGACATTGTAAAAATATTCAATTTTCATATATCAAAGTTTGGACGAGAATTTAATTATTATAAATTTTTTGTTTTCGTAAAATTTCTTAATTTTTCTTGAATTACTTGTAAATATTTTATATGATAAAATCTGGGTAAGAATTTTATTTATATGAATTTTATATACAATGCTATAAACACAGGGCAGGATTTGCGAAAAATTTGGAAAATTGAAAGTATAATCAAGAACAGAAATTGATTTCAAGTTATTATTTCCTTATATTATGAGAAATCATAATCATACTTTGCTCACTTTTCCCAAAAATACAAAATATCAATTCAAATGATCGTTGATTTGAAAAATATTCGGTAGAAGATAAAATTTTTGAAAAATAATACTTAAAATTTAATAAATAATAGAATAAAATTGAAAATAATATTTTATAATAATTTGGGTATGATTATGATTATACGCAAAAAATTAAATTTTTTTTGCAAGTATGGGTCATCTGAGATAATACTAAGCATTTAATATTCAATAATCAATGGTATAATATTTAATTATGTAAATACATTCATAGTAGTGTGTAACAGATTTTTTTTGTTAAACCAATATTAAATTAAGATATGCAAATTATGAACACAGAATGCATTAATTGATAAATCATATCATACTGCATTCAGATGCATTAGTTTGAATTTTAAGGAATATGTACAGCGGTGTGGCGCAAAGGATGCTCCGGCAGACTAGGAAGCATGAAACCTCGGTTCTGTTCCCCGTTGGGCCGAATACACTGCTGTATTATAAACGTGATACATTTGTTCTATTTTTTAAATTTTTTATAAAATTCATATAAAACATCCTCACCTCTGTTAATAAATAATATGAAATTGAAAAAATGGGGGAAAACCCGGAAAAAAAAATTAAAAGCAAAGTTGTCTAATATTTAAAGCAAACTGCGTTTGTTTATGCTTCCTGTTTATTTCTGAAACAGGCATATTTACTTGATTCGATTAAATAATTTTTTAACAATAAAACCAGCATTCTCAGCATACTTTTTAGTTCAATGGTATACTTTAATTATTATGCAGTTGTGATAAAAGTAATCGTTGACACTGATTTAATTAACATTTTTATCGTCTTCGGTGCTACATAAATTAATGCTTTTTTTTCGAAATAAGTTTGCAAAAATTTTACTGATACAAATCATGCTTTCTTTTTTACCAACATTCAAATTTTTCACGTTTTACTTATTTTATTGAAAAAAATATTTTTATGATTATAGCCTTTTAGCAAATGTTTGCTTTAAGCTTTCTTCTTTCGTTCTTTCATTTACTTTTTATTGCAGAAATAATTGCATAGCATTAATAGCTGTTAGATAAATTAATTTTTCATTTAACATTCATGTAATCACAAACGGTACACGAATAGCAGTAATTACACTGGCTGGTGTAAGTAAAACTCATAATTCTTAATGATGTACCATTCTTACTTTATATGTTTTCGTATGCTAATCGCATATGTTATTTTGGTAATTTATCAACCGCAAAAATGTTAATAATAAATTACTATTGCAAATTAATTTTTTTAAATTAAATAAAAAATATTTCTTACCACAAAAGTATATTGTGAACGTGGGATATGAAAATCACAAATTTTAAAAAACTTTTTTTCCAAAACGATCACCACTTGTAACATATTTAGTTTATGTATTTTTGAAGCACTTCAATGTTTTTTTTTATTTTATAACAATCGTTTCCGATGAACAATAACACCCGTTGCATGATTCTCGTCTAGTACGAGTAACAAGTGTGAGGCTCGATATGCTGCTAACAAGAAGATCAAGGGGGCAGAACCAGAAACGCCGTGCTCACTCTCTACTCCAGTGACCGAGACATTGCAAAATGCGATCAAAACTGCACCACCCTACACAGCAGGTCACGGTCCAAATTATTCAGCGACGTTCGATGGAATTGCAAAAGAATAAAAAAGAAGAATTAGGTTTTCCACGACTTCGGGGGGTCCGTTCCGGCACGGACCGTTAGGTTGAAACTAAACATTCAAATTACTCGTTTGATTGGATTATTAGTTTTTTTCGCCATAGTTGCGTTTTAATTGTCCAATCAGTCAAATCTCTTTTTGCGATAGAGCCCCCAGTCGTCTACTTCATTATAGATGTAATTTATGTGGTACAAAGTATTATCTAATCGATGCAATCTCTAATTGCATTTTTCTGTATTAATGAGAGAAACCTAACGAAATGAAGATGATATGGCAAAATTAGCGAAAGTCACCACACTTATAATTATGTAATTATAATTAATTGTTGGATTATCGTGCAACAACAACAATTTTTACATAATATAAATATTGTTTCTGATAAATGGAAATTGAAATTGTTCGAGGGTATTGCCGTTATAAAAGTAACAACCAGGATGGATCTCTTCAAACAACCGGTCTTCACTTGGTCACTGGGGTAGCCGTTATGCAACTCAATTAAACACCAAATGCATCAATCGCTCTTAATGCGATCACATATTTGGAATTACCCGGACGCTATGACATTTTCCCATTTTTTTGGAATGCAAAATTTTTGTTTAATATTAATGAAAAATGACACGGAAGACGGTCATAAATCTGATGCGTTCCATTTTTTCTCAAATAAACCAAACTTGATTTTTAAACAAGTTTGCATTTTGCGAAAAACATGCTGAACTACTTTTTGATTCCAATACCCACACATTCGTATAATGCAAATGATAAGATGATGTTCTTGCATAACGGGACATTTTAAAGTTGTTAACAATTATCGACTATTTTGCAAAAGTAAAGTATACCCATCCGATCGATTTTGATACACACAAGTTATACCAGTATTTTACATAAATTATCTAACTTTTAAATTATCTATTTAGATTTCTTGCACTCCTTCTTTCATCGGCATGCATTCGTTTAGGCTACTAGGACAAAAATTTCACTTTAACTCTTAACGACGAATTGATTCTCAAAAACAGCTATCTGACACTGAAATTTTCATTATCGTCGTAATATCGATTGAAAGTGTCCCAAGTTTTTTTACTGACCTTATAAAAGTATGCAAATTAAAGCATCCAAGTTGAACTTGATTTTGGAATAATTTTACAGCCCACCAATTACTTTCCTCTTTAATTATTAATCTTGCTTCCTTTAGAATTCTAAATAGAAAAAAAAACTATGTTTTGACTTGGACTTTCCTTCTTTTTTCTTATGCATTTGGAACCATCCATAATAGGCTAATTAACCTTTCATTACTTTTTGCCTTCAAAGTTTAACTTTCAAGATGTAACACTTAATTTTTATGAATTATTGCATCCAAAAAGAAGACCACGCCAGAAGTTTAATGCAAACAACGATCTAATTACAACTGGAAATTCCTGAATTTGCATTCGTCGATATGTACGTATAGGTACTTAAAATGGCTTTTGGCACACGGAAGACAGAATTCATAAATTATAGAAAATCTTCGCATATGTTAAAGCAGGAACAGGTTAAACAATTTTGAGTTTATAATTTTCTTGCATTCTTTACTGAAAATTTATCAAATTTCAATACGATAATATACTTGTAATATTATACCAATATACTTGTAACAATAGTGTACCAATACTTGTACCAATATATTTGTTTTAAATTAAAAAAAATATGTTGTTCAGCAGATTATTAAACCAGAATTCAATAGGTGGTGCACGTATAGGGGGGACAGACCATAATGGATAATAGATAATGAATATGTTTTTTTACTTTTAATTTATTTTGTTAGTCTGAAAAAATATACCCATATTATTTTGATTTGAATTTGATTTGAAATCGAGCTGGCTTAATAAACCTAACACGTTTTCAGACAAAAGATATGTGGAAAATGCACTGCAATTATTGTTGTGTTGAGAATGTTGAATTACTCGAGATTTGTCCTGTGCAGGTGTCATTAACTGTAGATTAATTAGCGGTCAACACCTAGTTTTAAATCAATGTTGGAAATGAAAAATTAAATCTTCATTCGAAAGCATTTGTTCTGGTTCATCAATATTCAGTAAGGTTTTCCAGCAAACTTCCCTTTTCTCGACGGTTAGATTTTTGTTAAAGTTTTACTTTTACTTTATTAGAACTGAAGTTTAAAAAATCATCTGCGGCGTTGTGTGTGAACAAATATTAAATAATTAGGAATAATAAAAATTCATAAAAGTAATAATATCTATAATGTACTCTACAGCTATTCTCAACCGCCGGTCTAGCGGACCGCCACCGATCCGCGAAGAAATTTGACGGGTCCGCGGAGAATTTTTACCTGTCGGCGTTAAATAATTTATATTTATATGTAAATAATTATAATAATTACTTAACCGCCGGTTAACGAAATTTTTTCATAATAAAGGTTGAGAAGCGTAATAGAGACAGGGCCGGATAAACCATGGGTGCAATGGAGCCGTCGCACCCAGCTCCAAAATTGTGCGTTTTAATTTAATTTTCCATAAAATATTAAATTTTGAATAAAAATAATATTATCTGAACGGCTGGCTTCATATGAAATCAATAACTCACAAAACGCTAAGCAAGAAGTCACGAATTGTGATTTTATTAATATTTTCTTTGATTTAATTGGTGAAGTATTAATTACGTGAGACGATTTTTTGACCCTCCTCTCCCCTTGGTGAGATGTCGTAAGATTTGGTTTAACCCAGTGGCGGTGCAAGAGTAGCTAGGGCCCGTAAGCAAATATACAAAACGGGCCCCTAAAAATACAATGTATTAATTTTGAATTGCGTATATTATTTAAAAATCTCATTTTTGGGATTTGCTACTCTTTATGACTAAGCATTCCTTACATTCGCTTATCGATATCACCGCCACTGCAATAGGCCCGATTTAGTGGCCTAATTGAGCGTAGGGATATCTCCCTGCTCTCCTACCTAAAATCCAGAATTTAGAAGAGTGCATTGGGGGGTATTCCATACTCCCCAGACCCCCCGGATTACACCAATAGCTTTGTGACTCAAATAATATGTTTAGAGCTTTGGAATTGGATAAAACTGGTTTCGCTGCTAAGTCTAAAAGTAATTTTATTTTTGCTCATCGAGGAGTAAAAGTTTAAACATATTATTTAAGTCACAAAAGAATTGGTGTAATCCGGGGGAACCCCCCAGTGCACTTTTCTGGATTCTGGATTTTAGGTAGGAGGACAGCGAGATATCCCTACGCGCACTTAGGCAACTAAATGAGGCCCATTGTACTACCTCCGATGCAGCGGATCTCCGTCCTGTCTCTTTTTTGGGATTTACTACCCTTTACGTTCCCGGGCCTCTTATGGTCACGGGCCCCTAAGCATTACTTACATTCGATTATTGATATCACCGCCACTGGTTTAACCCTCTCTCCCCCCTTTTAAGCTCTCTGTGAAATTGTTTAGTTTACTTAATTTAACCTAGATCTCCTGCATTTTACAGTTTCATGCGAAACAAAAATTACGTTATATTTATCGAGACTCCCCCCCCCCCTATGTGAGATTAGGTGAGATTTGGCTCGACCCCCTCCACCACTAGACGCCCACGTAATTAATGGACGTCCCATAATGATAACATAGGTCTGCAAATAAATTTTATTTTTTGAGCCCTGATCTTATGTAAATTAACCTCCTGAATCCGAATATCACCTCCGGTTTCTCCCATCATCCACCGCTTTCGGGGTGGATAGACCCCCTATCTATTTTATTATTTTTTAAACAATTAATTTAGCCTTTACATTTCTTCTGGTAAACTAGAGTGGTGAAAAGTTAATATTTTTTTAGTAAGAAAGTTGATTTGGGAGAAGATTTGTTCCTTGAAATTGTAAAAAAAATCATAAAAATTGATCGAGATTTCAGTTTTTTCACTTATTTTTGTTGTGTATTTCAGCAAAAAATAATAGCAATCACACAGAACATGTACATATGCAAGTTTTCAGTTTTTTTAACCGGGGGGTCTGGGGGGTGTGGAACACCCTCCAGTATACCTGTAAGTATTACCACGTTTACATGCAGCCGTTAGGTCGATCTAAAGCTAGATAGATCTAAGCTAGCTCGCTTCTAAATTTTACAAACTGGTGTATACATGCAATTAGTTAGGTCGAACTGAAAGCGGTGTTACCAACTAAAGCATCTTTGAGTTAACCTAAAATTTGTATTTACAAGTACTACTGTCAAGTACGAAGTAACGAAAATGACAACATCAAATAGTATACTTTAAAGTTACCGCAAATCAAAAAAAATATGGTAAATAATATCATAAATCCACATTATTAATCCACTAAGTGGTTGGTACAACTGCACTTAGTTCGAGCTAAGGCGTATACATTCAAATTTAAAGTCGAGCTAACGTGGCTAGCTCACGTTTTTAGCTCGGTCTAACTTAGTTCGGCTTAACGGATTAGGTCGCCCTACCTGTGTGTGTACATGAAAGGACTACCTAGCTCGAGACGGCTTAGGTCGACCTAACGACTGCATGTAAACGTGGTATATGTTAAACAACACAAATAGGTGTATATTCTACAGAACATATTCCAAATAGCAAACAGATTTGGATTCCAGTTTCAAAGTTGTGATTCCACTGGGCATTACTGGATCTAGGTTGCATAAGATATTTGGAAAAATCTATGGCAAGCTAGATTCTGGGAACAATATTGTTTAGTTGTACTGGAGGGTGTTCCACACCCCCCAGACCCCCCGGTTTCAAAAACTGAAAACTTGTGTATATGTTTTGTGATTGATCTGACCTACTTGATAAGAGACTATCACTTTTTGAGAAAAAGTACATTGTAGGTTTAGGCAATACGCAGTGAGTAGTACCGAGTACCTCAGTATATCCAACTGATGTTAGATGTTGTACAAAACCGCGTTATATCGAAACTTATCGCGTAATAGGAGGGTTTACTTTACTCGATTCTGTAAAAAATATGTTAAAAACATTAGGGATACTCTTTATATCATTTTTTCTTATGAAACTTTTTTTGTAAAATTTGAAAGCAAAAATTTGCTAAAATCGCTTGAAAAATTGAAAAAAAGGTCCGAATTTGGTAAACCTCGGTATTATAAAGTCTATTAGTCCTTAACTGCATCAAGTACACGAGCTAAATGCAGTTTAAAGAGCATTCTATTTTTAAACATTTGCTATATTTATCAAATCTTTAATTTTCGAATGAAATGTAATTAAGCTTTTAATCTGGGTTTTCATTCAATTGTTTTTATTATCAACAAGTAGATAATTAATGTTTATATTATTATTGTGTATTTTTGAATATTGCTTTTGGAATAAAATAGAAATGAGTGATAGTGGGAGAAAAAAAGAAAGATCCGCATTTAATTTTGCACTTTAAAACACAGAGAGAGATATTCACAAAAGATGGATTTAGAATATTAAATGAAATGAAAATACTAATAATTAGAATGAAAGAACACGAAAAAGCAATAAAATCAATAAAAAATAAAACAAACAGATACGAGTAAAACACAAAACTCTGAATTGAAAAAACTGCATCAGACAATTGAAATTAAAATAGGAAATAAAAGCTTACAACAGAATCGCCAAAGTATATGTAGCTTTCAGCAAAATTACAATGAAAATACAACTAAAGAAGTCAATTTACAAGAAAGCTGAAATAAAATAATACTATAAAAATATTTGAAAAAAAACCTTCATAAAACAGAGGTACAGATAAAATTGTTAAAGATAAATGAAGAAACATAAAAGTTAAAAATTTGGAAACATTTCTAAATACTCAGATGAAGAAAAGGTAATTCTAGATTCTACAATAAAAAACAAAGTTAAGAATTTAAAAGAAGAAAGAGAAAAAGAAATTTAGAAAATTATAAAATTATAAAAACTTATAAGTTCATAGACTTCCAAGATTTGAAAATTTAGAAATTTTGAAATCCATAAAATGAGAAAACTTAGAATTTATTGGAAAAAGATAAATTGGAATTTGTGAAATAAGAATAAATTTTGAAAATAGAGAAAGAAAAGCAGAATGTGATTATTGGAAAATATTGAAAATAAGAAAAAATTTTAAATAAGACAATTTGGTAACAGCCAAAGCTTAGATAATTTCTAAAATTTTATATATAAAATTTAAAAATGAAAAATCTGAATTTAATCGTTCAAATATTAAAAGGCTAATAAAATTTAAATTTATATTGGATATTATATGGATAATCGACACCATCATAAGAACTAATAATTACAATAGATTTGAAAGTTTAAATTAAAAAAATTTGAAAAATTTTCAAAAATTTACTAAGAAAAGAACATTTGAAGATACAGATATCAAATTTAAGTAAAATTTAGTATCAATTGGTACTTTTCGAATTAAAAAAAAAATTAAGTAAAAAAACCGAAAATAATTTAAAAAATTTAAAGTTTATCAAAAGAATAAGTTTAATCAACATTATAAATCTATTCAATCGCAATTTTAAACTGATAATACGGCAAAATAAAATAGATAAGTTATCACCAAATTAAACATTTATCAAAGTATTTACAGCAAATACGCAATGTAAAACTGCAGTAACTAATAATTATTGTTTAAAATGGGCGAAATCAGTCACGCGCTGAATCTTACCTTAATATCAAAAAATAAACAAATTCCAATGGTAACAATGCAGGAACCAAAATCCAAAAGGTATTTATTAGTGTCTTAGAAATTAGTGACCTTTCAATCTCATTTTAGATTCTTTAACTGAATCTCACTTTGTTATAAATTGTTACGCTCCAATATCAACTCTTCTTCTACATTTTATTTGTCATGTTTCAGATCATCCGCTGCAAACGTAATAGAAGATTTAATAAAATGTTCACTTTGTTTGCGCAAATTAAACAATCCCAAAATGCTACCATGTCAGCATACATTTTGCAGTAAATGCTTGGAAGCCCATTTCGGACAATCAAAGATGAGTAACCCACATAATCAAAATAATGGCGAAAAAATCTATTTGCATTGTCCTAAATGTGAATTGCCTATGCAAATTAAACAAAATTTTGATATCCAAAGTTTACCAAGAAATTTTTACTTGGACTCTTTTCTTCAAATTTTTACAGAAGATAGTTCCTCTTCGGAAACGCCGTGCGTCAATTGCCAAAAAGATTGTCAGGACAGGGAATCTTGCTATCATTGCGAAAAGGTAAATATAATTCACCAAAACCGAATTTGTTTAATCCCAATACGTAAATTAACCACGCAGATATTTTGCACATCTTGTTGGGAAGAGCACTTAACCACCATAACAGAAAATTTTGCTTCATTAATGGATCATCTTTTGGAATCTGAAAGTCAGTTGGAAAGACGTTTCTCCAACTTTCAAAAAGCTTATTACGAAAGCGTGAATTCTATTAGACTCTTAACAGAAAAGAAGATTGTCGAATTGAAACTTCAAGAACAGGAAAATCTTAAATCCCTCGAAAATATGTTAAGTAAAAACGAAGGAATTCGTCAAAAATACACGCGTCAAATCTCACGCGTAAAGAACGACCTAGAAAATTCCAAATTGGAATTTGCGAGCAACGATCAGCGAAAGGTAAGTGAAAAAATTTGAAACTTTACCCGCTAACTTCTAATGCTTTTCAGGTGGAAATTTACATGTGTTTCCATGGATTGATTTCTAATACCTTAAGGGAGATTTCTCAGTTGAAAATCATGGAACCTATGTTTGATAGCAAAAAATTTAAGCTGAATAAGGTGGAAGGCGAGGTTACTCGTGTAGATGCAATTGGAACTTTACCCAATAATAGCTCGGCGATGGTCAGGTATTACCGCAGTAAAATTTTTTGTCCCAGGTTAATTTGGACTAGATGTCCAAAACCTTCAGGTTTAGGAATTCCGCCTTGGTCGGACGATCTTATCTATTTCACCACAGCTGGAAACGAAACGGTGATAGTCATAAATCGACAGAATTTTAAAATTATGAGCAGATTAAGTTCTCCGGAGATGAGTTTTCCTTATGGAATAACTTTTTGTGCAAAGCGTATGGAAGTTTACGTGTCGGATAAGTGGAAAAATTGTATTCACGTGTTTTCGAGCGAAGGAGAGTACAAGAGAAGCTTACGAGTTATAGGACCAGCCGGCGATGTTTTGCGAAATCCTACAGGAATTGCAATCGACAAAGAAAACCAACTTGTGGTTTGCGATACAGGAAACGACAGGGTTATTATTTTGGATCCTGAAAATGGTTGGTTGTTGAGATCCTTAGGAGTTAAAAATAATTTAACCGAATTTGTGACTCCTGCCACTGTTGTGGTATGTGGAGACAAAATAGTTGTGGGCGATTCGGGAACTCACATAATTAAAATTTTTGATAAATTTGGCGACAAATTGTCCGAATTTGGTTCTAGGGGTGGACAAAATGGGCAATTTAAATCGATCGATGCAATTACATGCGATTCAATGGGCTTCATATTAGTTGGAGATTCGGTTAACGAACGAATTCAAGTTTTTAAGCAGAATGGAAAACTTGTGCGCATTTTTACTTCTTCTGGACGAGGAACTGGAAAATTGAAGCATATATCTGGGTTATTGGTTACCCCGCAATTTGAAATTGTTGTTAGCGATTATTTAAACAGGCGATTGCAGGTATTTTAAGTTTGACTTTCAAATCCCTCACAGGTTTTTTTAAATTATAATTACTTAGTACCATAAGTTAAGTTTGTTTTTTTATTGTAATTAATAAAAATATATTTTGAATATTTGTATTTTCTTGTCTTCGAGAAGGTTTGGAGTTTCCAACTTGTGTTTTATAATTTGGAAAACAAATTTTTTACTTCAGTTAGTGCTTATTGCAGGTATTTTAAGTTTGACTTTCAAATCCCTCACAGGTTTTTTTAAATTATAATTACTTAGTACCATAAGTTAAGTTTGTTTTTTTATTGTAATTAATAAAAATATATTTTGAATATTTGTATTTTCTTGTCTTCGAGAAGGTTTGGAGTTTCCAACTTGTGTTTTATAATTTGGAAAACAAATTTTTTACTTCAGTTAGTGCTTATTGCAGCAAAAAAAAACAAAATAAAAAAACTTTAAAAATCTTCTCTCTTCAGATCTCACAGATCAACGCAATGCTGCGAGAACAGGATTGGGATCGCAAGCTTCTTTCGTAATTCAGTTTTACTGGATGATCCCTCTTACTCGTATGTTTTGGTCTTGAATATTTCTGAATATCTCCAAAATAGAAAAATAAAATATCGAAGTATTTTTCTGTTTCCGCTTGTGCAGTATGAAATCCCTTAAAGTTCAATTGATTATTCCTGGTTAGAGTGCGTCCATAAATCACCCAAGGTTGATTAAATGTGTAGCGGTTGCGACAGCATTGTGCACAGCATATATTTACTGATCTAAATTTAGATAACGACGAGAGTGCACACACGCAAGAATGATACCTTGGCAACACAAGTTACCAAGGGACGTTATGCAGAACATAAACAAGAGTTCTTACAACCATTTCACAGAGACCACGCGTAGTTTCGTTGGCTCTCCATTTATATTAATTTAGCACAGCGCTGGCGACAATATTAGGATTTCTGACTGAAAATGGTCAATTTGCAGAAGAGAATTTTTAACATCAAATACTTATTATATTTATTGCATCATTAAATAAAAATTATTTATATGGAAATGAAATTCCAGCCCAGTAAAGCACTCTTTTTCACGCAAATAAACAAAATAAATTATATTAGGAAAGACGAAAATCTGTAAAGAGGACTTCGTCTGGCTGGCCTCTTGACTAAGGTCCTGGATTTTTAATTACATCCAGAAATATACAACAATATTTCAAAATCTAAAATACCAACTGTTGCAGTACCATCTCTGTTTGGAAAAGCTAATCCTTGATAAGGGGCGATATTGTAAACTTTCCCAACATGTAGTGATCCTTCATGCATGTGACGTCCTATGTACACCTCTACTCCCCTTTCTTCGCCTCCATGGACAATTTTTAAAAAGTTTAATTTTTTTAAAGTTGGAATATCGTTGTAGTGAATTCTAGCCCACTTTAATTTACAGGGATGTTCTGTAGCTAAAATCTGAAATTAAGTTCAGAAAAATTAAATTAAAAATATCAGACTGTAAGTATAGGCATTCGTCTTGGACATTTTTTTCAAGCTAAAAGGTCAAAGGGCCGAACACAAAAAATTAAATTTCGATCGTCGTCCTTCAGCCATGAGCCAGGCGAAGAACATCGGTAAGCCGCATGGTCTGTGAGATCTTCGAAGACCATAATCAAACGAATATAACGGCTTTTCCGCTAATCACCTTAGAACCCCTTAGCTTGGGAGTCCATCTTGATTGTAGAAGATCTGCTTCTTGGCTGAAGAGTCTTATGATTTCAGCTTCTACTTTTCTGGAACCCTGCTTTTGGCGTATGAGCTTACCCCAGCGCTGCGAGAAGAACTGAGGATGATCTGCCTGAGACGACAATTTTCATGTGTGGATTCATCCTTCTCCGCCAACACTAAGAAAACTTGTGAGTTCTCGCTCTCTCTCAATCATAAATAGGCGTCCTAATATCTTGATCAAACCGGTCCCAATTCCAAAAATAAATTATTTGATTCAATTGAAAACTGGAAAAAGTTTTGCCCAGATGTTGCCTAACTTCGGCTTAACCCCGATACTCCTGACTTAAAATTTAAATCATACACTCAGATCTTACACTTACCTTAAAATTCGTTGATGCAGTTGAATTACGTTCGCTAGCAGTAATTGTTAGCGAAGTTGCACCTGGCAAAAGATTTCCTGGCAAAGTTCCAATATTGACGAGGTAGCATTGTCCAATGTAAGCTGCAGCAGTACCATCTAAATTTTGAACTGCAACGAAACCATCGTAGGGCACTTCTCCTTCATAATCTTTCCAATAATAGTCTAAAAAATTAATATATATTAGTCAGGAACAAAGTATATTATAAGAAAATTTTACCAATGTCCAATGCTGTTACAACGGCCGAAAAGAGCAAAACTGAAAAAATTATGGTGCAGTGATATTTTGCCATGTTTGTTGTTCTAGCAGCGTTAAGTTTAATGTGGATTCAATATTACCTGCGTTCATCTTTTATACTTAGTAATTTCTGAAAAAATTGTTTTTACATTAAAATTATCTACTCACCTTCAAATATTTAAATTTTTTATTTGTTAAGTTGATTAGTTTACTAAATTTAGTAAACAGGGCCAAACAAACAGAAATTTAAATTATTATTTGCCGAGATTATTAGTATATTATTTTGAGCTGACCTAGTTAAGAATTTATTGCATTTGTTGCATTTACTTTATTACTTTACTACATTATTGTTGTTCATAACATCAGGATAAGGAACTGATTCATCTACAGGATAGTTTTTAAGTGGTATGATGTTGAAGGATTGCTACTCATTCTCATGTTTTTGTTTATGACCCCCCAAATTTTACAGGATTTCTTTACTTGATTTATAAAAACATAAAAATCCAAAATCCAAAACGAAAGTATAGCAATATTTTTAAAGAAATTAAACTAGGTTTTCTCAAAAAACCCAATGATATTTTGATTAAATGCAACAAAGATGCAGTAAATGCTACGTCACATGAGGGTTAAAATACCTTTATTTTTTAAATAACTATGCATTTCTTTGTATGCAAATAACATTCGTATAATATCAATATAGGATTTTGCATATCTCTTAAATACATAATATTATTTAAATTATCTTGTTAAGAATTACTATAAAACCATCAGCTCGTATCAAATTGAACCGACAGTAAACTTGATGCTATAGTACAAGAAGAAACATGAAAAAATTTTATTGCACAACGATTTTTTCAATTTTGCTGTTCTCGGCCGTTGTGACAGCATTTGACATTGGTAAAAATATTTTATCATATTTTGCTTTGATTCTTCACTGACATATTCATTTTTTAGACTATTATTGGAAAGATTATGAAGGAGAAGTGCCCTACGATGCTTTCGTTGCAGTTCAAAATTCAGATGGTACTGCTGCAGCTTATGTTGGACAATGCTACATAGTCAATATTGGCACTTTGCCAGGAAATCTTTTGCCTGGTGCAACTTCGCTAACAATTACAGCTAGCGGACGTAATGCAACTGCATCAAGCAATTTGAAGGTAAGTTGATAAAATAATAAGATAATAACCAATCTTATGTCTGGATCTCAGATTTTCTTCATTTATATTTGTTGAAAGAAGAATAAAAAACGCTTTCGCGTTTTGATTGGTTAACTTTTTTGCCAACCTAAAAAAATATGACAACTAATCGAGTTGCACTCGAATATAAAATTGGGCTGTAAGTTATAAATTTAATCATTCGTAATTTAATTTTAGATTTTAGCTACAGAACATCCTTGTAAATTAAAGTGGACAAAAATTCATTACAACGACATTAAAATTTTAAAGAGATCAAATTTTTTAAAAATTGTTCATGGAGGTGAAGAAACGAGGGAAGAGGTATACATAGGACGTCACGTGCACGAAGGCTCATTGCAAGTAGGAAAAGTTTACAATGTCGCCCCTTACCAAGGATTAGCTTTTCCAAACAGAGATGGTACTGCAACAGTTCGTATTAAAGAATTTGAAATATTGCTGTATATTCCTGGCTGTTCAGATTGACTCTAAGTCAATGAGTGAACTAATATCTTTTTTACCTTTAAAATAATAATACCATCTCTAATTGAATAAATAAATAAATAAATGATATAGTTTAATTTTCATTATCTACAGGTTTCGCTCATTGTACAGCATCACCAGGTTGTTAGTATTGTGGTGGAACGTCGGAAAAATTCAACTTCCTTTTTCTACTTTTTATTTTACCTATTGTAAAGCTAGCTAGCTTTATTGTCAGTTAGTATAGAGACAATTCAGGAGTCGGTTCCTTTTAATCGGCAATTTTAATTTCAAAAAAATATTCAAAATATTAATTTAAAATTTAATTATTAAACTTGATACTTAAAATAGAAACGATCACAATTTTATATCTCAAACATCCAATATTGTGGTGTTTTTTATTATCTCAACAAATTTTCTACCGGCACCTTAAACTCACTTTTTAAAGGTAAGGATTCTAAAATTTTGATTAATTTGCGGTTAAAAATATTTTTGGTCCAACAAAAATTTATTTAAATCTAAAAAATTTTAATTGAAGAAACTAAAAAATAATTTTATTGCTTAACTACAATAAAATGTATAATATTTTATTCTAATTTAAGCAAATTTTTGATTGAACAAATATATTTTATTTAAATTAAACAAAATTTATTTGTTTCAAAAAAAATTATTCAAATAAAATGATTTTTTTGATTCAAAGAAAACGTCTTTACTTTGTATAACTTCCGAATCAATATTTTCTGATATCTGAGAAAAGTATGCCGATGTTGAAAATCCAGACTTTTCTCTTTATGTGAGAAAGTTGGCTGCATTTTTGTTTCTCCTGCAGATATTGTCGAGCTATTTTAGAATCAGTGATCAGGTTTCCATTTTATGTTGATAACGAAGATATTTTCGGTCCTCTCTTTGGGTATTTCAAGAATGACTAGATTGACGGGCCCTATAACAACAGAACACAAAATAAATAAACATAATACATTTTCTCCTCTCGGATCCCACAGAGATCGACTCAATATTGCGAAAACAGGTTTGTAATTCATTTTATCTTGGAGATTCCTCTTATTTTTTGGTCTGGAATATTTAATCACGATTACACTGGAGAACAAAACAAAAACTTTTTTCTGCGGCAGTGGCGGATTTGCAAATTTGCCGCCAGTAGGCTATTCAATTTTTGCCGCCCCTACTGACCTCTGAAATTCGATACCCTTGTTTTTCAAATTATAGCAATGATTTATAAAAAATGAGTAAAATTTACTAAATTTAAATTGTAATATTTGTCGCCCCCTAAAATCTGCCGCCCTAGGCTTCAGCCTGCTCTGCCTGTAATAAAAAATTTAAAATGGGATTTTTTAAAATATGTGGCATGTGATGCCCTCCAAAGCAATTTAAGATTTTCTAAGATTATTACCGAATATCTGATTTTCTAGGAGTTCCAAGAACTGGAACGTTTTGCGCGTTTATGTAGGTTGCCTTGCCTTTTAATGCCATAAAATAAAGGTGTCAATCCGGGGGGTCTGGGGGGCGTGGAACGCCCTCCAGTGCATTCTTTGTTAATTATCTCGATGGTAAATATCTCGAAACGTTGATAACTGAATAACCCGTGAAGAAAGAGCAAATAGCGTACTGGAGGGCATTCCATGCCCCCCAGACCCCCCGGATTATTCCCTTCAAAATTTTTTGCTTCTGATTCCGTTTTTACAGTGTGGAATCCTTTAAAGTTTAATACTTAGGTGTTCAGGAATAGTAATTGACTTGATACGTTACTCCTGGTAAGAGAGCGTCCATAAATTACTTTTGGCTAACTCTCAATAAAGTAACTAATTAATTAATAAGAAAATTTGTATTAGAGAAAAAGAAATTGTTATAAACTGGACTCAAAAATGGACTCATCCCTGTTTAATTTATGGTGATCACTGAAAACGGTTGCTTTGCAGAAGAAAATTCTTAACTTTAAATTTATTATTATTTATTATATTTATTAAATAAAAGTATTTTATAAAAAATGAAATCCGAAACCCAGTAAATCACTGTTTTTCTAAAAAGCCAAAATGAATTATTCAGATCCGTAAATGAACTATACAATTTATATTAGGAAGGACGGAAATTTTTGCAAGTAGGGCTTAGTCTGGTTTGCCTCTTGACTAAGACCCTGGATCTTCAATAACAATCAGGAACATACACCAATAGTTCAAATTCTAGGATACGACTGGTTTCACCACCAGCTCGGTTTGGAAATGCTAATCCTCGGTATGGGTCAACATTGTAAACTTTCCCTATTTGAAGGGATCCTTCATGCACATTACGTCCTATGAAAACCTCTTCCTCCGTTTCTTCGCCTCCATGGACAATTTTTAAAAAGTTTAATTTTTTTAAAATTGCAATGTCGTTGTAATGAATTTTAGCCCACTGTAATTTCCAAGGGTGTTCTGTAGCTAAAATCTGAATTCAAATTGAGAAAAATTTAATTAATAATTTTTAATTCTGTTAAAACATCAGGTAAAAACCTTCAAATTGCTTGATGCCACGTGATTACTTCCTCTTGCAGTAATTGTTACCGAAGTTGCACTTGGCAAAAGAGTTCCCGGAAAAGTGCCAATATCCTTGATGATGCTTTGTCCAATATAAGCTGCAGCTGTATTATCTGAATTTTGAACAGCAACGAAAGCGTCGTAGGGCAGTTCTCCATTATAATCTTTCCAATAATAATCTGAAAAATTAATGTATTATTGAAGTATCAAAGCATATTATAAGAAAAGTTTACCAATGTCCAATGCTGTTACAACGGCCGAGAAGAGCGAAATCGAAAATATTATTGTTGAGTAATATTTTGCCATGATTGTTCTAATAGGAGCACTGTGGATTCAATATGACTTGTTTTGATCTTTTATAGAAATTTTTATCAAAATTGCTTTTACTTTTTTACATTGGAATTACCCACTTTATCTTTAAAAATTTTAATTATTATTTGTTGAGCTGATTAGTTTACAATTTTTGGTTTGTCTGGTTAAGAATTTATTGAATTTTTTGAATGATAATATTACGCCATATGCATGCTTATCAAATTATTGAACTTGTCTATGTACAAGATGGTTTTTAATCACCTACTAATTTTTCCCATTGCAGAGGATATTGTTGGCTGTTCCCATTTGTCCTTGTTTTTGCTTATTGGTTCCTTTTGTTCTACTAGTTTGTAAGATTATTGCTTCGTCATTTTAGGGGGTTCCAAATCGTAAGAAACTGACATCCATCGAAAGTTGAGATTATTAGTTTACTATTTTGAGTTGATCTTGTTAAGAATTTATTGCATGATAATAAAACAGGATTGTTTTTAATTAGTATACAAGCAGGTGAGGGATCCGTGTGCAAAGTTGTTAACGGGGGGTCCTGCTTTTATAAAAGAAAAAAAAAATTTGTATTCATGACTCGAAATTCCGACGATTTCCATGCAATTCCAGTAATTTCCAAAGAATTCCTTCCAAACAAGAGCGGATATAGAGACGAGTAACTACCCCCCCTCCCTATTTAATTTAATTAAATAAATTAGTTAGTTTTGTACTAACTGGAAAACCGAAGGGAAAATCGTGATATACAAAAGTGAAAAGAAATCCAAGCAAATTTTAGGGAAATTCTATGAAATCTTAGTAAAACTTAAGAATACTATCTTCTTCTCAAGGAAATCTTGGGAAATTTAGAAAATCTTTAGAATACCATAGATTAATTCTTTTATTTCCTTTTTTAATTTTCAGAGATTTCCTTGGCTATTGGCTCTCCTAAGATTTTCTAGAATATTCTAGATTTTCCTTTCTCTAAGATTGCCTGGCAAAGGCAGATACAACAGGATATCAACCCACACCCATGAGCCTTAAATAAACAACAAAATTTACTACGTTTTGTTTTGTTCAAATTTTAAAAATATTAAAAATATAAATATTAAAATAAAATATTCTTATTAAAATACATAATATTTATTTATTCCCCCCATACAATGACTTCATAATTTTGAGATTTTTGCACAAAATTGTGTGAGAAAATGTCTATCCCTGGTGCGCAAGAAGGGATTAACGAGATTATCATCCCAAAGAACTTTGGGGGAGAAAAGTAAAATAACAAATAAAATCACTACATTTAAAATGGGAAAGTAAAATATGAAATGCAAAAATAATTTTTCCTAAAAATGGTTATTTAATTAATAATTAATTTTTTGACTTAAATTATAATTTATTAAATAAATCAGGATTTAAAAATCGCTCAAGACTTTTAAATATTTAAATAACAAATAATAATTGCAGGTTATTTAATATATTGATTAGTTACGGAAGGGGCCCAGGCCCCCTAGGCCACCTCAAGTAAATACGGCACTGATTGTTTCCTATATAACAATTACAGGATTCCCACATCTTTGGAAAATCTGGAAAAATCACGGACAATTTAAGATTTTCCTAATTTTGTCAAGGAATTTCTCATTTTTAGTGCCAAGTCATAATTTTTTACTTCCTGTGTGAAAAAAAGTGAAATTTTTTGAAGAACATGAGATCTGATTTTTGATAGATTAAATTATTTGGGCTTTATTTTATTAGAATTTTTAATGCTTTAATCTTTTTTTTTGAATCATGCGGACAGACAGACAGACAGACACGGAGCCAGATCATAAGGCTTCTTCCTATACGCTGTATAGAAGCCTAAAATTATGTTCAAATAATTGCCATGCTATTAAACTGTGATTTCCGTACCAGAAATTTTACTATATTCTGTGGGGTGTTCCACACCCCCCAGACCCCCCGGTTTGAAAACCCAAAAGTGTGTGTGTGTGTGTGTGTACGTTGTGTAATTTACCTTCATATGAAAACCTTTTTTTTTTAGAATAAATACATCTACACATCATTTGTATACAAACAAAAAGTTTTAGTGCATGTTTATACAACATAATAGGTATATCTATGCGTCTGAAAACTCTCACCGGGGGGTCTGGGGGGTGTGGAACACCCCACAGAATATAGTAAAATTCCTGGTACGGAAGTCACAATTTAATAGCATGGCAATCATTTGAACATAATTGCTGGGGGCCTGGGGGTATTCTGTACCTCCCCAGATTTCAAATAGCATCTAGTTGTGCACCTCTTATTTTTAAGATTGAAAAGATCACAGTATAACTGGGGGCCCTTTCAGCCGAGGCTTCCCGGTAGTTCCGCCCCTGTACCTAATGTTGAAGTATCGTTACTTATTTTTATGTTTAACTTGCTTAAACTATCTTGTTGATTATACAAAATAAGGAGATAAATTCTATTTTTTTCATTTTCCAAAATTTTTCAAAATCCCCAAATTTTGAAGTTTTTGACAAGGTTTGTTTTACTTGATTTTTAAAAATAAAGGAATCTACAATTTTGTTAAAAAATCAAAAATATCGCAACATTCTGAAGTGTATTGCAGTGCTCTTTCTCAACTCTCTTATTAGAATGGTCGTTGGTTCTCGAAAATGGTTACATAAAAAGAATAAAAAACTGACGAATAATAGAACAATTTATTTTTAACCTGAACACAAAAAAACAATTTATAAAAACAGGACTCACACAAACTTCGCTGAGCAGCACGGTTAACTCGGACACTTTCTTCGCTTCTCTTTCCAACAAAACTCCTTGTGTATAATACATCTCCACTCCAACTCTTGGCCTCTCAGATTCCGACTGTCGACACAACTGGCCTCTTAGACTCTCAATTTATAACTTTATAGAACTATCAACACAACTTGCCTCTTGAGCTCTCAATTTGTAACTTTATACTATGACTAGCCTCTTGGGCTTTCAAATTACAACTCTCTAAGACCACCTGTTTCTCGGGCTCTCAAATAATGACTCTACATCAGACTTGCTTCTCGGGCTCACAATTTAAGACTGATCACCACGACTTGGTGGTGAACGAACGGAAAGGTGAACAACGAACAAACTTAACACTAATAAAAACAATTTGAAAAACAAACTCAGAGTCCTGCTTCTATTGTTCCTCAGTTTGCAAAGTCAGTTCTTTATTTCTAAATTACGCAACTCACTTTTCATTTCTTTATCAGAACACAACAGTATGAATGAAATGAGACAAAAACCCAAATTAATTTTTCGAAAATAATTTAATAAACCAAAAACTAATAACAAATTAAGCAATATGCAGTAAATGCTACGTCACATGAGGGTTTAAATTCTTCTTTTTTTAATTACTATACATTTCAGATATATGGAATTTTGTATAAATTATATTCCTGGCTGTTCAGATAGACTTTATGAGTTGCTAATTTTTATTTTTGATGAGTAAACTAATATCTTGAAGGCATGGGCGCTCGAAGGGGGAGAGGCAGGGTGGCCTTTTCCCCCTCTAGGAAATTGAATAGAGGAATAAAAAATAATTTTTACAGACCAAAAAACAACATAATGAAATTTGGAAACTGTAAATATATGTAGTTGCCCCCCTGAGATTTATTCCATCGAGCGCCCATGCTTGAAGGCCATTAAATAATAATATCTATCATTTATAAATAAATAAATCATAAATGATTGTTGTTATATCTAAATATATTGAGGTGTTTTTTTTATATTAAAATATTAAATGTCTTACTGAAAATGGTTGCTTTGAAGAAGAAAATTCTTAACTTACAATTTATTATTATTTATTATATTTATTAAATAAAAATATTTTATAAAAAATGAAATCCGAAACCCAGTGAATCACTTTTTTTCTAAAAAGCAAAAATGGGTTATTTAGACCCGTAAATGAACTAAATAAATTACATTAGGAAGGACGAAAATTTTTGCAAGTAGGACTCAGTGTGGTTTGCCTCTTGACTAAGATCCTAGATCTTCAATAACAATCAGGAACGTACACCAATAATTCAAATTCTAGAATACCACCAGCTCCACCAGCTCGGTTTGGAAATGCTAATCCTCGCCATGGATCGGCATTGTAAACTTTCCCTATTTGCATCGATCCTTCATGTATTTTACGTCCTATGTAAACATCTTCCTCCGATTCTAAGCCTCCATGAACAATTCTTAAAAAGTTTAATTTTTTTATAATTGCAATGTCGTTGTAATGAATTTTAGCCCACTGTAGTTTCCAAGGGTGTTCTGTAGCTAAAATCTGAAATTAAAATTAGAAAAATTAAATTAATAATTTGCAAACGAATTTAACTAATTCTGTTAAAATATATGAATTTCAACAGACTGTAAGTATAGGCTTGGATTTTGTTTTTTAATAAAATAATTATTATTTCTTTAGCAGGTAATGTTACATCACCTCGTTGTCTGCCATAAGAAACCTTTGAGCTTTTAAGTATTAAAGCGAAGAACATCGGCAAGCCGCATTGCCGGTGAAGCCCTTGAGAACCATTTTAAAAGAAAGGACTGTACCACCAACCACCTTGGAACTTCTTGACTTGAGAGTCAATCTGAACTGTAGAACCTATATAGGTTCCAGCATATGCTATTGGCTGAAGATTCTTATGACTTCAGTTTCTACATTTTAAATCTACATCAATTCATCGAGACGAACACGAAACCAGACGCACGCGATGAATTTTTTTACGCGATGAATTGTCTCACGCGATGAATTAACCGCGATGAATGGAAGGTATACCCACACTCAGTCATTTACCTTTAAATTTTTTGATGAAACGTGATCACTTCCACTAGCAGTAATTGTTACAGAAGTTGCATTTGGCAAAAGGGTTCCCGGAAAAGTGCCACAATTCTCGATGAAGCTTTGTCCAATATAAGCTGCAGCAGTATTATCCGAATTCTGAACTGCAACGAAAGCATCGTAGGGCAGTTCTCCATTATAATCTTTCCAATAATAATCTGAAAAATTAATGTATTAGTGAAGTATCAAAGCATAATATAAGAAAAGTTTACCAATGTCCAATGCTCTTACAACAGCCGAGAAGAGCAAAATCGAAAAAGTTATTGTGCAGGAATATTTTGCCATATTTGTTCTTCTAGTCGCCTTAAGTTTACTGTCGATTCAATATGACTTGCCTTGATCTTTTATAGGGATTTGAATAATTGGAATTACCCACTTTATCTTTAAATATTATAATTATTATTTTTTGAGTTGATTTGTTTACAATTTTTGGTTCGCCTGGTTAAGAATTTATTTTATTCAATGATATGAATGCTTATCAATAAGCTGAAAATTCAAATCAGATCAAAAATTTTAAATAATCTAAGCGATTTATCAGAAAAGGGCCTGTTTGTCACCATGCTTTATTTAAGCTTTTTTTGCTTTTTTGGTGCTTTTTTTTAAAATACTTACACTTAAATTTAGAGGTCAGCGGAAAAAGGTGAAATTTAGTTGAAAATTGCGGAAATGATAAAAAAAAAAATTTATGAATCATCCTTGGGGGGGGGCCTTTGCCCCCTCTAAATACGCCACTGGTCAGAAGCACCCTTGGTTCGATCTAAAATCTGATTTTCTCCTGGTTTCTTGGAAAGCACCAGTCTGCTTCTGGTTTGTAAGAAAAAAAGATTGATATAACTTCGTTCCTTCTTCGTTTCATTTTGTATTGTTTGATTCTTCTTAATTGTTTGATTCTTCTTTGTAAGATTTTTTCTTGATTTCTTGGGAAGTATCAGGCTGCTTTTAATAATTTATAAGAACAAGTTTCTTACACTGAAATAAAATGGTTCATAATTTTTGCGCCGATGAACAAAATTCATCAATACAATGACAATGATAAAAGAACTTTTCATCAATATGATGAATTTTGTTCATCGGCTCAAAAATGATGAACTTTTGATGTAGGTATATTTCGTTTCAGTGTAATTGTTCTATTGATTCAAAACTACAAGGACATAGTAAATACTACACAGAGAAAAATTTTTGGTGTTTTGAAGTAATTTTTACTTCAATTGTAGTTCAAATAAGGATAACACCAATTTTAAAGTAAATTGTACTAAATTTGAAGTAAATTTTACTGAATTTGATATAAAATTTACTCAAATTGATGTAATATTTACTTCAAAATTGTTGCAAGGATTGTTTTTTTCTCTGTGTATGTTACATGAGGATTAAAATACGCTTGTTTTGGTTACATATCTCTTCAGAATCTCTGCATGAGATGCAATATCTTCGTATAATATGAATATAGAATTTTGCATAGTATCTCTTACATTCATAATTATTTAAATTGTCTCATTATGAATTTACAATGTTGTCCCATTTGATGTAAAATACAGGTCACAAAGGTTATCAGGACGTAGTATATATAAAAAGGAGAATATCTGTATCTGTCTGAAGTATTAAAAAAAAGCTAAATATTATTGTTCAATCGTTTTTCCCATTTAATTCTTATCAGACATTGCAAAATCAGTTGATATTGTATTTTTTTCTAAAATATTTGGCTGTAGTAACATATACAGGGGGGTCGGGTACTATTCGGCGCAGCCGTTTCAACGCAACCGTTTCGCCGCAGCCGTTTCGACGCAAAACCGGTTCGGCGCAAGTTCGGCGCAAGTTCGGCGCAAGTTCGGCGCAAGTTCGGCGCAAGTACTATTTGGCGTAAGTCCCGATCGGCGCAAGTACAGTTCGGCACTAGTACAGTTCGAAGCAATTACTATTTGACGCAGGCCTGATCTGGCGCGAGTTCAGTTCGCCGCAAACCCTTTTCGCCGTGAGTCCAGATCGGCTCGGGTACAGTTACTATATTTTTAATCTTGTTCTAATTTGATTAAAAAAAATTATTTAAAAAAATAAATTTTATTAAAGAAATTAATGAACAAAGCAATAATCCTGAAAAACTAATTAATAAAAATTTATTCGCGCATAGCAAAATTATGCGCTAATCCGCGTAAAAAATCGATGATATCGCGGTTATCAAAATCCTCCATCAGTGTTGCGATTCTTATGTCTGATGCGTCTCTGTATTTTTGTAGTTTTAATGGTGGAGGATTTCCAGCAACAGGTCGCTCATAAGCTACATCTTGCAGTGTTTGAATTTTTTTTAACCCATTAATAAATTGCCATGTAGTGGGATGTGTCATTCTTAATTCAGCCTGAATTCGTCTATTGCCAACTTACTTGGGTGACGTCTCCCCTCATTGGTTTGTTCATAGTCAGGACCGTATCCCCTACTACTAATGCTAACATATATATAGTAAAAAATTTACTATAATTAAAAGGCAGGTGTTAAAAGTAAAATAGAAAAACGAATTAAGAAAGATAGAATGAAAAAAAACTAGCGCTGAACTGTAGTCGCGCCGAATTGGACTCGTCCCGAACTGAACTCGCGCAGAACTGGACTCGCGTCCAACTGGACTCGCTACAAACTGGACTAGCGCCGAACTGCACTCACGGCGAACTGTACTCGCGCCGATCTGTACTCGCGCCGAACTGTACTTGCGCCGAACGGAACTCGCGCCGAATCGGGCCTGCGCCAAACCGGACTCACGCCAAAACGGCTGCGCCAAACTAGACCCTCGCCGAAAAAAAGCGTAAAATAATCAACAAACTAGGTTTAAACCTTTCATTGTCTAAAATGAACGGATTTCGAGTTATGAATTAAAGTAAGTAAAAAAATTTTGAAAAATTTTAGCATTTTTTATTTTGTTTTTTTTTCAAAACCCTGTATCTTATAAACGAAACATTTTACAATTATCTGACGCCCCATTCCGGATAGAAAATTTAACAAACTACAACTTTTGTTTAGTAAAATTTTTTGAAAAACTAATCCATTTCACAGTAAATCAGAAAATAATAAACAAGGCAGCTACACAGTAAAAACGTTTTCTTTGAATCAAAAAAATTATTTTGTTTGAATTAAATAATTTTGATTAATTTAAATAAAATATTTTTGTTCAAACAAAAACTTGTTTAAATCCAAATAAAATTTTATATATTTTATTATAGTTAACCAAGAATTTTAGTTGCGTGAAAATTTTTTAGTTTCTTCAGTTAAATTTTTTTTTGATTTAAATAAATTTTTGTTGTGCCAAAAATATTTTATTTATATTAAACAAAAAAATTATACAAACAAAATAGTTTTTTTGATCAAAAGAAAACGCTTTTACTGAGTACAAAACAAAATATTAAATTCACAAAATTTTTATTTGTATTGAAAACTTATTAAATTAAGGGTAAACTATTACAATAATTTTCGAAGACCGAAGTTCAGAATGGTCTCCGTACAGAGACAAAACAAAAATATAAATTTTGTAAATTTAATGTCTTATTTTATAGCTGCCTTGTTTATTATTTTGTAATTTTCTGTGAAACCCATTGATTTTTCAAAAATTTTTACTGAACAAAAGCTGTAGTCCATTAAATTTTCTATTCGGAATGGGGCGTCAGATTTTTTTGCAAAATGTTTCGGTTAAAAGATACAGGGTTTTTAAAAAAAGAAAAAAAAAGAAAAAGTTTGAATTTTTCAGCATTTTTTTACTTATTTTAATTCATAACTAGAAAACCGTTAATGTTAGACTATAAAAGGTATTAATCTAGTTTGTAGATTATTTTACGCTCTTTAAAAAAGTACTTAACCATTTTTACTGAAAAATTAATATTTTCCGAGCTATAGGTATGTGAAGGTAAAAATTTAAAAAAATGCTTTAAAATGGCCTAACTCTCGAGCAGGGCCGTATCTGAGGGGGGTTTTGGGAGTTTAAACCCCCGAACCAAAGTCCGAGATACGGTCCTGCTCTCAAGGGTATCACCATCCTAATATTATTGCCCATGTAATATACAATATTGGAGCAATATATTGTAATCTTCAACCAATGTTTGTGCAATTTTGATTTCCAATATTGCGCGAATATAAGTAAACAATATTACTTCAATATTAATGATAATAACAAATATGTTGCTCGCCGAAATTCATCCAATATTGCCCCAATAATATAGCTATAGTAATATTTCATCAATATTGTTGAATTTTGGTGCAATATTGCGCCAATATTGTTGACTAATATTGTGAAAAATAGCACCTTGATCCCATCCTGATATATAAAATCCCACTGCTACAGCGTGTCAACGTGTCATTTTTTGGTGGAAAAAAACACTGGGATTTCTCTCACTTTCGCTTGAAAATTCAAATTTTTTTCCTTTTTTTCCTAGCCTAATTTGAAAAATTATAAATTCCCTATCTTCTCCAAGTATTCTAAAAGAGTGGAATTCTTGCCTGCTATATGCAGGGTTGTCAACTTTCAAAAATTTATCCCCCTAAAGCGACAAAAACATTCAGATATCTACAAATAGTAGAGCGGCACTTGTGGCACTGAGGAGTCACAAGGTCACATCTGGTCTGTTGCTAGAATGCATTCAGACTCTAAATGAGATATCTAACTTAAATGTCATTTCACTTTCGTGGGTGAAAGGGTATCAAGGTAACGAAGGTAACGTAAAAGCGGACGAGCTGGCAAGAAACGGCTCCAACAGCCTTCCCTGCGGTCCGGAGCCGATGATTGTACCAGCTGTCAAAACTATCTATACCCTCCTAAAACAACACATCCTAAAACTGCATTCTTGCAGATGGGGAAAAGAAACTGAATGCAGACAAGCAAGGGCAGCGATCAAAGCACCCTCTAGTAGGCATTCAAAATATTATTTGAAGCTGTCCAGAGTCAATCTACGGACAATTGCAGGGATTTTAACTGGACACTGCAAACTGAACAAACATCTCAACACAATGGGACTTGTAGATAACCCAAGATGTCGGGGATGTAATACAGCAGACGAAACCGCGGAACATGTGCTCTGTCACTGTCCGTCGCTAGCGTCAATTAGAGGTGCCATGCTAGGGGACTTCTGGCCTAACATGGCCAGAATCAGCGACACTTCGCCTGCCAAGATACTCGAATTTATCCTGGCGACAGGGTGGCTTGAGGACTGACAGGACGAAGGGCCGCTGCATTCGGAGGCAGTACAATGGGCCCGATTTAGTGGCCTAAGTGCGTGTGGGGATACCTCCCTACCCTACCTAAAATCCAGAATCCAGAATCCCCCTAAAGCACAAGTCAAAAACCCCTAAAATCCCCTAAAGAAAAAATGAAATTACCAATAATTTTGTTTCTCGCAATATACCAATTAGCTTTTTTTTTTTAACTTTTTCGCGTTTTTTTTTACAACGGCTTAAACAAAAATAAAAAAAATAAATATAAATAAAAAAACCCTAAAAAAAAACCACAACAATATAACCCCCCTAAAAAAAACATTGCACTTCTTTTTCCCCTAAATCTAGGGGGAAAACCCCTAAGTTGTCAACCCTGGCTATATGTACTGGAGGGTGTTCCACACCCCCAGACCCCCCGGTTTACAATTTTACTAACCGAAAAATATATTAAGCTAACTAAGATTAAGACTAACAGGGAAATTTAAATTTTTAAGTAAAAATGGGGTAAAAATTTAAAACAGTTAAGTAAAAATTTTTCTGTGTTACTTTGAAAGTTAATTATACAAATAATATAAAAATATAAATCCAAAATTTTAAACCGGGAGGTTTCGGGGGTGTGGAACACCCTCCGGTACATATCGCAGGATTTCCACTCTTTTAGAATATTTGGAAAAGGAAAATCGGGAAATTTGAATTTTTAAGCAAAGGTGTAGCACCTTTTGTGTTACTTTGAAAGTTAACTGTCGAAATTATAGTCGAAGGTGTAAACCCGTAAACCAGGAGGTCTGGGGGTGAACATCCACCCGTACATATACTAAAATTCCCGCTCTTCTAGAAGACAGAATAATTATGCAAATTTTGTCAGAAAAAGCTAGGAAATTTTTTATTGTTGTCTAAACATGCTAAACATTAAGTTTAGCAGCAACTTTTTTAGTTACTTTGGAAATATAGAAAAACGGGGAATCCCCCAGTAGCAGAAAACGAAATTGAATGTTTAAATATTGTACCTCTAAAAAAGAGATCACCGTCTAGCTGCCCGTCAACGGACGGGCTTTCCAGCTAGTGAAAGTGATGTATAGATTTATTTAAAAAAAAATTTTTTTTGCGGTGTACGACGCTGTTCTGCGACTGCCCCGTAGAGTTCAAAAATACAAAAAAAATGTGAAATTTTCATTCCAATCAAAAAATAAATAAAAGTATTAATTTGTGCTATATTTATTTTTTATTAAGATCAATAGGTGTTTTAAGATAAATGAAGTAGACAAGATTGGAATTAACTGATATGGGATTTTGTTTAAACTTTACTTGACGTTCCCCTGTATGTAACGACAATGCAAAATGCAAATCTAGGGAGTTTTGTGTCACAATTGTATCACTAAACTACAAAATTCTTGGTGTGAATTGTCAAGAACCACTCCCGGCATTATTTGGCGTACATAATTTAATTTCCGGTTAGTTTTATATTATTAATTACATAAATGAAATAATTAAGCTCTGCTTGTAACAATCATATTTGAATTGACATTTCGGCAGCTTTTTACATACTAACAAATTAAATTTCTGCTCATGGCACCGAATGTCAAATTTGCCCGAGGATAATTATAAAGAACCCATTATTTTCCACATGGCAAATGTTTAATGGTCGAGTTTTAAAAAAATCAACTGTTTTTAATGTGAGCTTTTCTTATTTGTTTGCAGTTATCCTTTAAGAGAATTTGCAAAATGTCGGTTGCCTCCGGGGTAGTGAACGTCTACAATACTAATGTGACTACAGATAATTTGTCTAGACATGACATGTTATCGTGGGTTAACGACTGCCTACAGAGTAGTTTCGCTAAAATAGAGGAATTATGTACCGGCGCCGCTTATTGCCAATTCATGGACATGCTATTCCCCAACTCCGTTCCTCTCAAGAAGGTCAAGTTTAAAACTAATCTGGAGCATGAGTACATCCAAAATTTTAAAGTTTTGCAAGCCGCATTCAAGAAGATGGGAGTCGACAAGGTAGGCTTTATTTCTAATTATATACTCGAGTTGGATCACCAAACCGTGTACCAAAAGAAATCTAATTGTACCACTGTGGGTTGTTACACAAATTTTATAGGTAATTCCTGTAGACAGACTAATAAAAGGTCGTTTTCAAGACAACTTTGAGTTCTTGCAATGGTTCAAGAAGTTTTTTGATGCCAACTACGACGGCAGAGAGTACGACGGTTTGGAAGCTAGAGGTGGTTTGGGCTTAGGCTCGGGATCTCAGGATCATGGAGGTTTAGTGCCGCCACAATATCACCCACCTTCCAAACAGCAACAACAGCGACAGGGTAACTCCAGTTACAATAGATTTCTTTTACCTTGTAGCACAGTGCACGCGTCTTTGGATTCAATTTATTTATTATTGCACTTTTTGTTTTAATTCCTTTTTATAATTTACATTTTGCATGACTTTTGGTTTGCTTGCATTCGGTAGATAGTTCCAATTGATCGATTGGTGAAGGGCCGGTTTCAAGATAACTTTGAATTTCTTCAATGGTTCAAGAAATTTTTCGATGCCAACTACCAAGGTGCACCTTACGATGCTGTCGGAATGCGCGCCGGAGAAGGTTTGGGAGGTGGAGGAGTACCGAGATCGGCTTTGACGTCTGCACGTAAACCTGCTCTAGCTGCACCAAGTAAAACTAAACCTGTCGGTAAAGCTAGTATGTGTTTTATATATCTATAATAAAAAAAACTGCTTTCTTCTTTCCTGCCCTTTCTAGCCTGGCAAATCCGGCTCTAATTTTGTCCTTTTTCAGTGCCTAAAGTAAATGCGGTCAAACCTATTTCGAAGCCTATTAATGTGTCCAGTCGGGGTGATGCAACAAAAGTAGAAGAACTCAGCAATCAAATTTTAGAACTTAAGGTGAGATTATTATTTATTTATTTATCTATCTATCTCTCTAGATGTACAACCAATCCATGAAGCATCTTACATACATACCTGTCATATTTCATCCTAAATAAAGAATGTCCTATTGGTATTTTCAAATGTTAACTAATTTTATTAGCTATAAGCTTGGTGCAAAGGCTTGGTTTATAATTTCTCAGCATTTTCAGATGAACGTAGAGGGATTAGAAAAGGAAAGAGATTTTTATTTTGGTAAACTGAGAGATATTGAAGTAATGTGTCAAGAAAACGATGATCAAAATCCGCTCATTCAAAGAATTTTAGATGTGCTTTATGCTACAGAGGTTTGTGTAATTAAACCATTATTTGAGTAAGTTTTGATCTAATTTTCTTCTTTTCATATAAAACAGGAGGGTTTTGCGCCACCTGATGAAGTAGAAGATGTTCCAGGCGAAGAAGACGAATATTAACGTCGATAACATATAGCTCATCTTGAATGGTTCACGTTTTATCTTGTTGATCGGCTTTTGCATTTTCATCATGCTAAAATTTAAATTCCTTTTTTTTACAATTATTTATTAAGTACTATGTATATGTATCGTTTAAACTTGTTTTCATGCCGTTTGTTAATAATGCATTACATTAAACCAAATTTTATGTTTGATCATCAATGGTAGTGTTTTATGAAGTTTATAATGCGGTTACGTTTCAGTTTTAATCAATAAAGTTTCCAAATTGGTTACAAATTTTGATATCACTTTTTAATCCAAACCATTTTCCAAATTCCTAAATCAATCCAGAATAAAGTAAACCTCTTGTGTGTGAACTTTTTATCAATTCAAAGTGCTCGGTGGGTTTACAAAAAATTTACAATTTTTTTTTTCAAATTTCATTTAAAAAATATTTGAAAATTTTGTTGTTGATAATTTGGAATTTTTTCTATTAACCCTTTAGCGGGCAGATTACGAAAAAATAAAAACAGTAATTTTTTAAAAGAACTTGCGATTGATAATTGAATTGGTATAAATTACATAAAATAAATTTTCATAACGTCGTATTAGACGTGAAGAGTTCTAAGCCGCACATTTGCTATTTAGAGATAATTAGCAAAAATAGTTTTCAATTGCTATCTAAAACAGAAAGAATCGTTGGATTTATAAATTTGTTCATCTGAGCAAAAATAATGATTTTTTTATCAATATTATTCACCATTTTTTTGCAGTTTACCAGACTCCTTGGAACTCCTCATCTTTAAGAAACTTTTTACAACGAATTAAATAAGGACCTAATTCATTTAGATTCCATTTGGCCGGATGTGATGTTCCAAAATTCCAGAATTTTGCTGAAATATGTTCTTTATACAAAATTAGGAGACTGGTATTTTTCATCCTAAAAAACGAAAAAAAAAGTATTTCAAAATGAATAAAAGTGCAATTTTTCTGAAAAAATTTCAAGTTTTTCTCAAAGAATCCACTTTTTTTTTCTAAAATTGTAATATGATTTGGATGGATATGTACCCCATAATGTCATGTAAATTTTAATACTTATCAATTTATTTTTAGATTTGAAGATATTAATTTTTGAAATTTTAAAATAAATATCTCTGAAACTAATAATAAATCAATATTGAAATTTTTAAAACATGTAGGGTAAGTATCCTCCCAAAACATAAAATTTTTGGAAAAATAGAATGGGTGTTTTGAAAAAAATTACTTTCAATTTTTTTCAGGAGAATTGCAATATTTTTGATCTTTTTAGAAATTTTTCTCACGAGAGAGAAAAAATCAATCCAAAAGCCACAAAATGATCAAATTGGCAGCGATTTTTCTTATGCTATAAGTACACCGAATTTTTAAGAATATTATTCGAAGAAACAAATCGTTTTTTGGCATGAAAACAAATAACACCGGTCTCCTCAGTTTCCTCTTCATATGAAGAATTAAATATTTAAGCAAAAACGAATTCTGGAACATCTCGTCGACCCAGCCGGCAGGATTTGAAATGGATTCAGTCATAGAAAGGTCATAGATAAAAGAACTTCACCGGTATCCGGACGATTCATCTTCGGTTGATTCATCTTGCCGACGATTCATCCTTGAAGGATTCATCCACCATCCAAATATATAGGGAGAGTCGGGTGGTTAGAGCCACCTCAATTTTTCGGTCTATTGACAGTGACATCTCTTGGTATCTCGCTATACTAAAAAAATACCGTCATTCGGGTGTTTTGAGCCAGCGATGTCGGGTGGTTTGAGTCACACATTTTTTTTCGTATTTCGCATCCCTATAAATATTGATCGATTGGAAATGATAGAAAATTTCTTTGAAAGTCTGGCCCCTTTTCGATTTTGACCGAAACTGGTCCAGTTCAGGCAAAACCAGAAGCCAAAAAATCGAATTTAGGAAGCGACAAACATCATCGTCATTTTGCAACAAAAATCGCAACAACACCATCGCATGCAATACGTGCAAAATTGCAGTTCGTTTAAAGTGTTTTACATATACAAAAATTATGACTCCGATTTGGACTCGGAATCGAATAATTAATCGAGCTTTAATCCATCTTTATTTTCTTTTTGGTGCCACTTGAACAATAAATTACTAATTTTCATTGATATTGTGCGTTTTTATTTTATTTCTGCAAGTTTTCTACTGTTTCCTTCAGATTTTGTAAGGTGGCTCAAACCACCCGACAAATTTAATTTTTGTTCAAATTTAACCCATTTGTATAATCGAAAAAAATAAGCTTTTTTTCCAAATTCGAAAAATCGATGATGCAAGAGCGTAGATATTGAGGTAAGCCTTCTAACAGTACATCCGCTTCATGATATCTTCATCTAGTGAGATTTTATAGCTAAAAAGCAAAACATGGCTCAAACCACCCGACTTTCCCCTACTAAAAAAAACGAAAGTAGTCATAATTAAAATTGTTATTTTTAATAATAATAATATTAATTAATAATGGTTCATAATAATAATGATACATAATAATAAATAATATTATGTATTATTATTATAAATCATTATTAATTAATACTATTAATTATATTTTTATTATTTATTATTATTATTAACAAATAACAATTTTAATTATGATTACTTACGTTTTTAACCGACTTCATTTTAGTTTATCTTACATGAAAAAAAGTATTATAATCGTGCAGAAAAAAAAATTTAGAGTTTGATGAATTTAGGGTTTTTGGGGTCTCAGAAACGGAAAATCATCATTTCCAAAAAATGTCTGTATGTATGTGGTCAAATTTTGTATGCGCTCTACCTCAAAAAGTAACAGGAATTTTTTAATAAAATTTCGTATTTAGTACATAAAGATTGAGACTTAGAACTGATTAGATTTTGGTTAAAATCGGTACACGAAAAGAAAAAAATAATATTTTGTAAATTAAAAAAATTATTTTTTTAATATATTTTTAAAAGTTTATTTTTTTATTATTTTCTGCTCTATAATAATATTAAAAATGTATTAATCAATAATAGTGTTAAGTACCCTATTTTTTAAATATTGTTTTGACAAATTTTTATTTAAAATTTTTTTTCTTATTTTTTAAAATTGTTATTTAAAAGTATGATAAAGTTATAGGCTTGGCCACATCTGATTTTTTGGTATATATTTGGATGATAGATGGATCCAGTGGATGAATTCTTCCAGGATGAATCATCTTAGAATCACTTCACCCTATGTTAATCATTAGCTAGCAGTGGTGGATCTGTATTGAAACTAATGAAGCAGAAGCTTCAGGCAGGGCCGTATTTACGCGCAGGCTATCTAGGTTGCAGCCTAATAACCTGTTAAAAATTTTAATTTTGACTAAAATAAAATGAAGTCAACTGTTGACCAAGTAAAACATTGTTTTTCAAAATCAATATAAGAGCGTTGGACTATGCAGATATTAAATTGGGAAATCAACCTCCCTATGCAGGCCCGTACCAGGGGGGCGCGTGCCCCCCCCCCGAAATGTTCAAAAGAAAAAAAAATTTGAAAGTAAATTTAATTTCGAAAATAAAATATATATGTAGATATATTTTAAAGTGGAAAAAAAATAGTTTTTCCGCAAAAATTCTCGGAAGAGGAACCCCCGAAAATGTTTTTTCTTTTTACGAGTGCCCCCCCGAAATGAAATCCTGTCTACGGGCCTGTCCCCATGAACTTTGGTTGGATCCGCTTCTACCTGCAGATGCAGAACTTTTGTCTTTAATTAGGATTAATAAAAACAAAATCAATAGTAATCCTTGAACCACAAAACAAAAGAACTCCTACCATATTACATATTTGATATTAAAGAATGCATTTTATGCAATATCCAAGAATAAAAAAGAATTTTTACAGACGAAAAAACAATAAAATGAAATTTGGAAACTGTAAATATTTGTAGTTGCCCCTACTGAGATTTATTCCTTCGGGCACTAAATTTTTTATTGGGTTACTGAAGTTCTACTTTATTGCCGCCCATCATCTTTGCTTTAAAACCAAAGTGATTCTTGAACTTTTAGAATTCATTGACATAAAATGAACGTTTCTCAGGGTTTTTGTTTTTTCAGGGGGGAAGCCGTCAGCCATGTGAATATTTTCACGTATTAGGTATCTTACGTAGCTTCTGCCGATGATTATGAAAAGTGAAAACTGTTGAACTTAAAATTGAACATTAATTTAACTTGTGAGAGAGGGTGGGTCGCAATACAGTATTACTCAATCTACTATTTACTATAAATTGTAACTTAAATACTATAAACAATTACTACTTATAGCTTAACCTGGAGTCCAAAACACTGCACAATTAATTTACAATCCTTTGTGCACTAAATCAATCATCTGCAGAAATAATCTCACTGCCAGATATCAGACTGTGATCTCAGCAGTGATGAAAAATCAAAAAGGGGACGCCGATAAAAATGAATTCAATGAAAACAGAAGAAAAGATAGTAAAATAAGTCGAAAAACAAAAAAAAAACGTCGTCGCTTCGATGTGTAGAGTTTGGAGTTTGACAGCAGAAAAAAAATCAAAACGTTGAGTGACTAAAAAATACACTACTTGATTGGTTTTAAAAATTTTTGTAAGTATTAATTTGTGTGAGACATCAGACATCGTTACATGATGTGTTATTATGTTAAAAAGCTTATCAGCGTGACTACGTTTTAGGAAACAAAAAAAGGTGAAGACTAGCCGCTTGTACTCATTTGTTTGTTTAAAGCCGTTGAAGTAACATGGTATGATGAAAATATGGAAAAATTTTAAGTGTGCAATCCTCTTTGGTACGTATTTTTGATGTATCGACTTCCGTGGAAATTTGAGTAACATTTTCGTGCAGATAAAAAAAGTGGAAATTTTCAATTTTGTTTGCAAATTTTGCAAAAGTGCTCAATCGGTTTCATTATTTTCGTTCTGTGATTTTGATTAATTTTCAAGGGCCATTTTTAGACACGTTATTTTCATTAATAAAACCTGCGGTATCAGAGTGGTTAAGGAGGTGGACTTGGAATCCATTGGGTTTTCTATTTTATTATTATTTATATTACAAAATATACAATCACAATAAGAATTAACAAATTTTTTTCCATTTTCAGGTAAGATCGACATTAGTGCGTGAACGCGAAATTTGTATTACGCGAACGGGAGTGTGATGTGTCGAGTACGAATCTTTGTGTGAAAGCTCGATGTTAGCTTATTAATTAATAATCGCGAATCATTTTTTTTAATAATTGAGTGAAAAATTTATGCTTCAAAGTGTTTTTTAATAAAAAATTTTGTTCGAAATCGTTAAAAAAAATGTGCAATGTGAGTTATGGATAATGGAGAAGCTATTATGGTCATGAGGAATAAGGCGAAAGGACCTCAGTGTGAAAGGTAATTTGACAAAAACCATTCTCATCTGAAATGATAACTAACAAAGAATTTTCTTTATAGGTAGGGTCCACTTCGTGGGTTTTGCAGCAATACAAGTTAGTAAATTTTTTTCTTCGGTGATGTAGCCAGTGAATTGTGTAAAATTGTGAAAAAATGCATTTTTCTTTAAATGCACAAGCTGTAGTTTGGTAAGAAAAGCTGTTTTACGTACCGAAGTAATACATTAGATGGGTATATCTAATTTTTTTCTCCGTAGATTTTTGTATATTTGTTAATAATAATAATAACAGATGGTTAATTCGCCAAGCTTTTAATAAATGACACCATGAAGGCATCAATCAATTCGTCAATCAATTTAATAAAATATGAATATCAAAAGAATTTGAAAATTTTTTCACGAAATTCTAATGTTCTGCAGATAGCAAATTTAATTTCCATATCTGAAAGTTTGACGACCTGTGTTTGTTTTTCCAACTTCTTCAAAGGACAACAAGTAGGTACACAACTTTTTTGGGACATTTACCTCTCGGAAAAAAAGAAAGATTTTTATTTTTCATTTTTGTGATTACGTTTAACTAACGATTAACAATAAAGACAAAACAGATATAATTTAAATACATAATATTATGTTAATATTTAATTAAGCTTCTTTGTATAACTTTTTAATCAAATTATGTATTAATACAAATCTAAGTTGGAAAATCTCTTTTCTTCAGGCAACGTTTTATTTGCATTAATGAGATTTATCACCAGTGGCGTATCATCACGGGAAATCACCGTTTATAATTAGATATAGGAAAAAGAATAAAAATGTGGAAAAAGTGAATACAAAATAGGTATTTGTGGAAAAAGAAAAAAAATTTTAAAAAAAAATGAAGAAGATATAACTAAAATAAAGCGACCGGTTTTAATTCAAAAGCGATTTGTTTATTAACACACAAATTTTTAAACTACCTGTACAAATAAATACCACAATATAGTTAATATAAAACAAGTGTGAATTTTCCACTGGACAGATTTAGTACCTACGTTATTGCAAATGTAATCTGCAAGAAGCCGATTTACGTGCAAACATAAATTATGATTGCATTTATATAATAAATATTGACTAGCATAATATCATGATATGAATAGGCAATAAGGTACTTATTGTGCTTTGTGCTATGCTGCGAGTAATTCGGCCTCTTTTCATTTATGTAGTACGTAATTAAGTCAAAAAATACAAAAAGCTTGTGGATAGAGTAGATCGTCCGTCTGTCTACTTCACAGTTCTAACATCAAAATTTTGCTACTCTTCACTGAGTCATTTAGTAAACGTAGGACCCTCTATTCGTCAATTGCGACTTTATGATATTATCTATTCCATCAGTGTTAAATATATCTCGAATTATTCAGCCTTATCTGTACACGTTTATTAAAGATCACACATATTAAGTTAGTACAAATAGTGTTTATGTCTCGGACAATTTTATAATGTTCGATCAAACTTCACATTCGGCGACGTTACGACTAACGGCCGACGAACTGCTTAACTGCAAATGGTAATCGCTGTTCAGCACCAAATCCGCAACGCATCCTTTAATTCCAGAAGAGTACCTTGCTCCAGTATTAATTGACACTTGTGGCATTCCGCCAACGTATAATCCCGGATTTACAGAGCAAATTCTTGCAACTTCGACGGATTGCGTTGTAACCGCTGCTCCGTTGTCTACAACCAATAAACCGCTACCTCCAACTCTGCAATAAAATTTCACTTTATCGATACATTTGCTCGGAAAAACTTTTAACCGTTATTGAAAAACTTTGAACACAGAAAATGGTGTATCTTTGTTAAAGGAATTACTTACGTGGCTGCTTTTATTCGATGCCATAAATTGTCGTGAACTATAGAAGTATTGTGAACCACTACTATCTCCTCATTGCGGTCGGAGTATCGCAAAACGAGATTTCCACGTTCCACGCCCAACGAAAGAAAATCGATTCCAAAATCCAGCCAAACTAAAAGTCCGTCCATCGAACTTATTTTGAATCGCATATTGATATCTATGTGACTTGCCGACGCAGCCGATAACGTTTGGGGATTGTTGAAGTATAGGTAACTGTCTTCGCCCTCAAAAGAAGGCGGACCGTGTCCACACACGTGGTCTCTGTAACCTGGTTTACAACGGCACGTAAAATAATCTAACTGAGGTATGCATTCGCCGTTTTCCCCACACGGTCGGGCCACACATGGATGAGGACAATTGTTGACATTAGCACCACCGAGAGCTTCCGCAAGAATTGAGACTGTGCGTCCATTAATAACTACTTTTTGAATACAACCGATAAAATTCGATCGTACTCGTACCTGAGGTGAGACGTTATCAAAGTTTGGTGCACCGCCTAAGAATAAGTTTTGAGGAAGTGATAATTGTGTAAAAGCTCCTACGGAAAGGACTTCTATTGATAACTGATTGTCTACTTCTAATATAGCTAATCTCCCCGTTCTCGATACTTTAATTTGATGCCAATTTCCAATTTCGATCCTCTGAGAACTTCTGGCCGTCGTTGCACCGGTTCCTAAATCGTAGGTGAATTCCACGAATCCTTCGTTTAACGATATTGCAATGAAGTCTCCAAAACCGTCCGCTCGTTGACCGTTGTAAAGTATCAGTCCGTCAGCGACAGTCGGTTTTAGAGTTATTTGCAAATCCAACCAAGTGAGAACTTCGTCGGCGAGACCTCGGTATCGCAAATGGCTGGATCCGTTGAACGCCGGCACTTGTAAGTCCACTCGAATTTCGCACAAATCTCCCGAGAATCCCAGCGGGCACAAGCATACGGCAGTTGCATCGCTGGTCAAACACTTCCCACCGTGTTGGCAAGGAACTCGACTGCATCGGTCAGCGGTGCATTCCTCTGCAAAAAATAATTTTAAGGTTTTTTTTAGCGAACGTCCTGCTATGTTTTGTGCTTACCTATTCCGAAACCTTTGGTAGCTTCTCCATGCGGATCCAGTGCAAATTTATAAGCGTGATCGTTCACTTCCAAATTTCGTATACAGCCTTTGATACCGGAAGACACCGGCAACTTTTCCGCAAGTCCCGTTGTGTTGCCCGTTCCGCCTATGAAGAGCGGTTCGCGGAAGGTGATCCGAGAAAACAATCCTTTAGATCGTCCTTTTACGTGCTTTCCAGAGTTAAGTTGTAGCCACGCATCCCATCGATGTCTGTATAACGTAATTCGATTCCACTGATTCAAAAGAACCGTTTCTTCGGAACGTACGACTCCAACACCGGAACCACAATCGAACCTAAACGTTAGATAATTTAGATTTTGATTTGGACAGTCAAAAGTTTCCTTACCGAAATTCGACAAATCCTTGATGAAGTAGCAGTGCCATGAAGTCACCCGCCATGTCGTCTCTTTCTCCAGTGAGGAAAAAAATTCCGTCGTACGATTCCGGTCGTAACTCGAGGGTTAATTGGACGTGTTTGTATGCTCCCCGGAGAGCTGAAAAAGCTAACCAACTCAAGCCCGTGAATCGTGGAGAATTGATTTCCATTTCTGAAAAATTAGAGGTTATAATGTGATTTGGGAGTTAGGTTTGATTACCTTTTTCGCAATGGTCTCCCGATTTACCAAGAGGACAAAGACAAATGGGAGAATTTGAATTGTTGTCTAGCATGCAACCACCTCCGAGACCGCAATCTAGTGGACATGGTTTTTCCGTGGGTAAAGGCAGTGTTGCTTTGGGCTGACCAGTCATGTCGGTGAGTTTTTGTTCCAATCTTGGACCTTGCGTCGTGCTTCCGCTTATATTTTGATTAATTTCGTTTGATTCGTTGAACGTGTTTAATTGGGCATCAAATATTGCATCTTTTTGATATAGGACATCTTCTTCGTTATCTTCACTACCTACGCGCGAAGAAGAATCCGTTGAATTCGATTCTGAAAAGTTTAATTTGATTAGGAGTTTTGGAGAATGTCGAAACTGTTTGTACCGTGACAACTGTAACCATCTTCGTGTAATTCGTAACCCGGATTGCATTCGCATTCGTACATCCCATCGTGCAATTCATAGCACAGCTGTTGACATGGACTTCCCTGTCCGCATTGACCTAAATCAAAAAATAAATTTAATTATGCAGTTTATGTGTGCGGAACTAATTTTAATTTGAAAACAATTTTTACTTTTCATTGTTAAACTTTCAAAATGACTGACATGGAACGTTGTGTATAAATCGCTCATTAATTGGGATGAATTACTTTTGTAGTTTGACACAATTTAGCGTTCAAGCTTTAACGACTATGTTTTGCAATTTAAATTATTCTATTAATTACACTGCATTTGACATGAGTTTTTTTGCTCTTTTTTTTCTTTCGCAAAGCAATACCGTTCCACTAATTGTCATTAACGTTTTAATGGCAAACGCGTTTTGCAATAGTCAGTTTTTGCCGCTCCAATGTATCGGCAAAACTACACGCAATTTTCATTCGGCATCCAGCTTTCCCAACAAAAGCTTCCATTAATCTCAAAAAATACATGCATGCAAAATGTTGTAGTCATTATTGAGCACTTAAAACCTTCATTTTTCAAAAGTAATTTAAAAATAAAAGCTGTAATCTCTTTTCTTAAACTTTTATCTCGGTCAACTTTTTGATCTGTTACTGTTTTTTTTTGACAAACTGAATCGCTGTGTTTTATTTTGTTATGTCTTTTATTTGCTTTAACACAATTTTGACGTATCCTTTAGAAAAAGGATCTCAGATTCTCGGAGGCTTTGAATCGCGAAAAGCTCCATTAGTTCTAAGTATACGTGGACGTTCTGAAACAATGATGAATGAATTATGTACGGAATTAACTGGGTTTAAACCTGCGGTCGAGGAGATATGAAAGACGTCAACTAAAGTGTAATTGTTGGGTTTTATTAAATTTAATTAATCAAGCTTTTGTTGTTCTGTTAAATCCTTTGTGGGAGGTTTAACTCGTTTACAAAGAAAGCGTTAGCGATACACTACACGGGACTGCACAAAAATAAGAGAAAAGAAACAGCGGAAAACTGGAGATTTAAAATCTTTAATATTTTACTACACTTTTGCTACATTATGTACATATTATTTAAAAGATGATGTTAGCTTTAAATTTATTATATTAAATATTGCATGAAATAAGTTTATTTGCCAAAGAAATAAACGTCTTCTTTAGTGTATCCTGAAGATGATTAATAATAACACCGAAACCGGTCGATACTAGACTTTTATTTATTTGACTTATTTCATATATATATAATTTATTTAAAATTCAACCTTTCAAAATGTAGCCGTATTAAATACAAATAAAATATTTACGATGTAGGTAAGGGGATGCTTACAAAATTTGTGAGAGGTTTGTATTTTCATTTGCCAATTCAGACCTGAGAAAATGAATTTTATTGTGAATACCATCGAAACATAATAATATGTTATTGGGAAATACAATTTCACCAGCATTTTTCCTTCATATTTGATTTTCAAGATGATCTTGGCTGTCGGTGTTTTTTTTTAATTTAACTAATTTAAATAAGAAATTCTATGTATAAAATGATTTCTATAGTTTTCCGCGTAAATATCTGAGGATTAACATAAATTTCTTCTATAATTTTGGAAAAAATAGATTTTAAATTTTCGATTTTTCACTTGAAAATCGTTATTTTGCTCATTCTGGTGACCGTACGTGTGCTCGACGTAACTATGTGCAGCAACATGTACAGGCTGTTAACAGTTGACTAACAAGATTTAATAAATTTATATTACTAAACTAGCTGGAAAGCCCGTCCGTAGACGGGCAGCTAGACGATGGATCTCTTTTTTAGCGGTAAAATATTTAAACAATTAATTTCATTTCCCGCTACTGAGGGATTCTCCGTTTTTTCCGATTTTCTTGGTAAAATTTGAAAAATTATAAATTCCCTATCTTATTCAAGTATTCTAAAAGAGTGGAAATCCTGCGTTATGTACTCGAGGATGTTCCACACACACACAAATTTTGGCTTTATATTTTTATAATTAACTTTCAAAGTAATGTAATTAAATACATATGCTTTCTAGTTTTAATTTTTTTTAACCGAAAGTTAAATTTCTCCCATTTTTACTTAAAAATTCAAATTTCTCTGTTAGTCCTAATCTTAGTTAGTTTAATATATTTTTCGGTTGGTAAGCTTGTAAATCGAGGGGTCCGGGGGGTGTGGAACACCCTCCAGTACATATCGCAGGATTTCCATTCTTTTAGAATACTTGGAGAAGATAGAGAATTTATAATTTTCAAGTTTCGTCAGGAAAAATCGGGAAATTTGAATTTTCAAGCAAAAGTGAGGGAAATCAGAGTGCTTTTTTTCAACCAAAAAATGACACGCTGTAGCAGCAGCGTGTTGGGATTTTATATATTAGGTTTAGATTTCGAAAATAATAGTTAGGGTCGGATTGGAGAGGTTTTTTGATCCGAGTTTTGTACCGACCCACATGGAGAACTAAACAAAAGAGTGCAGGATTTATTTTAGGTAATGTGAAAGTTGAAATTAAAGAATTTTTCCAGAAGAAGGAATTTGTTGTTTTGCAAAAAAAATTTTTGGATCATCTTAAATCTCAGATTGATCCGTGACTATTAGTATGGGCATAAACAAGGGGTAAATATCTCGAAAATTTTGTGTACACTTATTTGGAATTCACTAGGAAATCTCTGGAATTTCTTAGAAATCATAGAAATTCTTAAGATTGGAACTAGTTTGGAAATCAAAATCAAAGGAGGATCCAGGCAAAATTCATAGAGAGGGTAAACGAGGAGTAGTGAGGAGGGGGTAAATAAATATATTTAATAAGAATTTAGGTGTAATTTTGAAATTCGTTGGTTTTTGATGAGTGATGAGGAGGGGGTTAGATAGCCCCGCTACCCTCTCCCCCTTCCAAATATTCTTGGCGGGCATACTAACTTAGAATATATGAAATTTTAGAAAATTCTATTATTTTAGGAAATCGAGAAAATCTTAGGAAAGCCAAAGAAATCTCAGAAAATTGAAGAAGATAAAAAATAAAACTCATCTCGATCATTCTTAAGATTTTCCTTCACTTTTGTATTTCACAATACCTCCTCGGTTTTCCATCATTAAGAAAATCTGGTGTACTACGCAGAGAAGGAAAATAATCCATGCAATAATTTTGAAGTAAATATTACATTAATTATAGTAAATTTTATACCAAATTTAGTAAAAATTACTTCAAAACACCAAAAAAATTTCTGTGTAGTGAAGAGAAATCTGAAAATATTCGAGGAAATTCCAAAAATTCTCAGAATTTTAGAATCTTGAAAAATTTTTAAAAATGTATGGGAATTTTAAGAATTTCAAGATTATCTTAGGAAATTCTAGGACATTTTAGTAAATAGGAAATCCAAAGAAATCTAAAAAATCCGAGGAAATTTTTAAAGATTCAAGAAATTCTTGAGAGAGAGGAATTCAAGAAAATGTAGAAAATTCTGAGATATCTTAGGAACTCTAGAAAATCCAAAGAAATCTCAGAAAAATTTAGAAAGCTTCAGGATCTTAAAACATCTTGTGAAATGGAAAATCCCAGAAAATGTAGAAAATTCCAAAATCCAAAAAAATCTCAGAAAATTGATAAAATAAAAAAACTTATCTTAGTATTCTTAAGATTTTCTTATTTTCTTGTATTTTCTATTTCTTAAGACTTCCTCAAATTTACCTTTAGTTGTATGTACACAAGAGCAGATTCAGGAGAAATTCGTTGGTGAGGTAAATAAGGCTGGGGAGGGTAAATCCATATTTTTTTGGTAATTTATTTATTTATTTATTTATTAGGCTTAGACACACTACAAACAGCCGAAACTAATTACATGAAATGTGTATAACAAAAGAAAAAGAAAATAATTATACTATATACATATGTATATAAAACAAGAAAGCAAAAGAGCAAATTACTATATATATAAATACATATTATGCAGGGGCGAGATATCGCCTGTAACAGATCTCCGAAATATCTTTGAGGCTCGCATGGTTGATGTCGGTATCATCGGCGATGCTGTTGTAGTTGCGGCAACAGATGGAGATTGGAGATGAAGCTCGGTAGTTAGTACGACAGATCTTACAGTAAAAGAGGCTGCGCTGTCTAGAGCAACCTCTGGGTATGAGGAAGTCGATCTCAGCCATTAGAGAGGGACAATCGATTAAGTTTCTCAGAAGTTTACATAGAAACAAAACAGATGAAACAAAACGCCTGCTTTCCAGAGACATCAGATTGAACCGTTCAAGAAGAGCACGATGATCGAATCCCTGTGCAGGGTACACACCGTCCTGAAGAAATGCCAGGAATTTTAGGAATCGGCGCTGGACCGCCTCAAGCCGCTTGACATGGTATGCATGTATTGGGTACCAGATAAGTGCAGCATATTCTAGCCTTGATCTTACAAAGCTAAAAAATAGAAGTTTTAGGCACTGGAGGTTGCAAAGGTCATGTGCATTACGATAAATGAAGCCGTGCATGCGGGAGGCTGAGCCTAAGGCATCACTGATGTGTTCGGCGAATGTTAGACGTGAATCGAAGGTGACGCCGAGGTCGCAGAAAGAGTCACATCTCTTCAGAGAGGTGCCCTCACAAGAGTAAGGAAAATCAATTGTAGTCCTGCGGTTGGTAAAAGAGACTACCTTACACTTCGGGATTTGAAGATACAGACGATTACGTCTGCACCAAGAACCTATGGCATCCAGATCAGCTTGCAGTCGATAGCAGTCTTCCAGTGAGGAAATACGTAGGTAAATTTTAAAGTCGTCAGCATATAGCAATTTGCGAGATGTTACGTACCTAGGTAGATCGTTAATGAATAATATAAAAAGTAGAGTACCAAGATTTGACCCCTGGGGAACACCGGAACTAATAGTGAAGAGTGAGGACTTGTGACCACGATATTCAACAAATTGCATGCGGTCGAATAAATAGGAGCGGAAGAAATTGATTAGCTGATTAGAGAAACCGAACGATGAGAGCTTGCTAACCAATATATGTAAGTCAAGTTGGTCGAATGCCTTCTGGAAGTCTGTGTAGATTGTATCAACCTGCCCCTGGCAGTCTAGGGTTTCAGAAACGAACTGTTTGAAAGTCGCTAGGTTGGTGACGGTTGATCGACCTCTCATAAAACCATGTTGGAAGGGAGACAAGGAACTCCTGACGTGAGCATAAATGTGGTCATACAAGATCCGTTCGAATGCCTTGGACAGGTTAGACAAAATCGAGATAGGACGGTAATTGCTGATTTCCGAGGGACTACCCTTCTTCAGTACTGGACAAAGACGTGCGACCTTCCAGGATTGTGGAAAAGTGGTAGAGGTTAAAATCAGGTTAAAAATGTGCAGTAAGGGATCTGCAAATGTCGATGCACAGTCCTTTAGTATGAAGGCAGGAATCCCGTCTATACCGCTGGTAAGTTTATTACTTGAACGTTTCAGAGCAGCAACAACATCCTCAATCGTGATAGTAGGGATGTGTATTAATAGGGATGGATTGATTTCGTCGCAAAATGAAGAAAAGGTAGCATCTGAATCAATATAAACTGATCGGAAGTAGTTTGCAAATGCGTTGACTATTGAGTCAGGATCAGAGTACTCGATACCATTTAACTGAAGTGAACCCGGTATTCTAGAGCCGCCTCTTCTATCTTTTATAAATGTCCAGAAATGAGAGGGATCAGAAGAGATTGCATTCGCAGAACGAGAGAGGTAATCCCGATAACACTCGGCAGTCTGCAACTTCACTTCAGCTCTGAGTCGCCTAAAAGATTCGTATTTTACAATCGAACCGGTCTTTAAGTAAAGTCTGTGATACTTCGACTTCAACCGGATATTAGCAATCAGTTCCTTGGTGAACCATGGAGGGTATCGTCTGTGTGACCCGTGGGTAAATAATAATTTAGATATAATTTTTAAGTTTAAACAAAATTTAGCAGTTTTATTGGCTTTGATGGGTTATGGGAAGACAGTTACCCCGTTTCCTCCCCCTTGTTGGAAATTATTGGAATTCTTTGAGAATCTTTGGAATTCCATGGAAATCATTGGAATTTCGAGTCCTGTGTACAAAATTATGTTCAGATATTTACCTCTTGCTGTAAAATCTCAAACCTTCCACCTCTAACCTTAAAGTTTTAAACTCTAACCTCCAACTTCTAAACTTAAAGCATTAATTTCCAATCTCTAAACTTAAAGTTCTAACTTCCAAGTTTAAAGCTCAAATTTCTAACCTTTAAGCTTAAAATTTTAAGCTCTAATTTACAAGATTAAATGTTGCCAAAAACAACTCCTAAATATTACTCCTAACTCCAAAATCTTAAATATAATTCAACAAAGTAAAATTCATTATAATGGCAGATTGCTCAGACCAACTTTTCGAAAAATATTCCAAAAATAAAAAAGATGAATCTCCTTAGTTTGTCTGGTTTTCCACTCTGTTATGAAAGATTTATTTTCTATCAGCTATTTTGTGTACAACATAGAAAAATTTTGTTAATTTATTTGCTCAAAACACGTTGTGGGTAGCAGGTTTTGCTCAAAGAGCAAATCTCGAAATATAGCAAATAAAAATTTACCCGCAACGCGTTCTGAGCATATTACAAAATCCACAACCCTTTATGAGGATTAATTGTAAAAGATATAGCAAATTCTCCAGTTTCCGACTTATACTTCACTTGGAAACCTACCAACATGTTAAAATTTGCCAAGATTGAAAAATATTCTAATTATAACCGTCGACACTTGTTAGTTAGTCTGACTAAACTTAAGAAAACTTTCTACAATAAACATTTTGACACACGAAAAATCTGTCCAAGTATAAAGAAATACTTAATTAAAGCAGTATTCTTGACACGAAAAGTAATTAAGTTTCTTGTAGCTTTTTATCTCCATCTTTATTGAAAAACGGAAAATAAAAGTAAGACTTTATTTTATTCTATGGATTCCAGCTTACAGTATTTCATATGAAAAGCTTCAAAAAGCGAAGCAAGTCTGAAGTAGGTATTTAAATTTAAAATAGTATATTGCCGATTAAAGTTGAAAATGATTTTTTGGTTTTTGAATTTCTAGTTGTTTTGATTTGATTCCCATCAGAAAATACTAAATTGTTTCATCATCTCACTTTTCCTCAGTTTGGAGAAAAATTACTATTTGTTCATTCTCAAATGATAGCTCGCTCAAATGTGACACCACAGTAGCACTTCTAGGTGTCGAGGGGATTTGAATCGCAAATTTTCTGAACACAGCTCTTCGATAAACATAAATTGATAAAGCATCAATAATAAAACGCAAATTTAAAAATGTGACGTTTTGAAAAAATAAATAAGCTATGTTTTTATTAAGAAAACCACCGAGTTAACCTCCTGCTCGTCAAAGAACGTGTTTACTTCTTGAATATTTTAAATATTTTGTAGGTATTTTAAACTAAGTTAAATTATTTAAGAGCTTTTTGCTTGACATATTTTTGGTATTTAAAATACTTTTGTATGTAATGTTTAAAATGCTAACATCTAATTTCGAAAAACATATTTTCGGGCAACAAAAAGCAATTATCATAAAAATCGTTGGGTAATCGATATTAAAAAATTTGATGAGACATTTGTAAGATGTCTGTCTACTCAATTTTCTACCTGAATCGCCCTTCTGCTTCATCTCGTTTATATATTCATGCGCGTCAGTTGTCACTTATGACAATACTATGAAATTTTTACATTTTTATTCTATATGATAACGTGACAGTCTTTGGTTTCAAGTATGAAGTAAACAGGTTAGGACAATTGCGTCCTTGACTTTCTGGATGATCCTTTTATGTTTTAATATTTTATCTTCTTCTAAGGTAAAATTTTCTATTTTACATTGCGGAATTATTTCTTTTTATATAATTTTTAGATATTATTCTAAAGCATTCTCTTGATTTGAATTTTTTTTCAATCCTAGTGAGCAATGTTCTGACTTGAAATACTTTTTTTTATTAGCAGTTTTTTATCTTATTTAATAATGTTGTAATCTCTGGGGAACCACATGTTTCAGGATAATGCTTTGTCAGTTATTCAGATTCAGCTTAAAATTCTCCGCACATATTTTTTGCTTAGGTTCTTAGGCCGATATAGTTTGCTTATATTATTCTGGAATAAAAGAGAAAGTATTTGGCAATTGAACATTGACTTTCCGTCAATGAGCAGATTTATTTAAAAGCCCTTTTGACCTTTCCTTTTCAATTATAGTGCAATAATTTCCAGCGTCCAAACACGAATTCTAAAAATAAATTAGAAGGACCAAGAAGGATATTTGAACTTTTAGTTACGATATTAGAGTTTACAACTATTAGAAGTAGCTTTGGGTGCGTTTACTTTTTATAGTTACGAAGCCATCAATGCCTTATCTTGCACATTTTTCTTTAAACGTCGGGCAATAAACATTCCCGCCAAAGAAACCCAGATTAAATTTAAACTAACGGCTGCACTCTGGTGTATGTGAAATACGATAATTAAAATTTTTTTTATTGACGGACATTATAATTATTTGAATAGTAAAATGAATGGAAATTATGGAACAAGTAGTCAGAAAATTTTGCATTAATCGGCCGTATAGGTGAGTAAGCAACAAATAATCAATAATTATCTACAACTTTATAATAAAATTTGATTTTTTAGTCTTACTGAACAAATTTATGAAAACTTACATTTGAAAAATTTGAAAACGAATTTTAGAAATCTGACCAAAATGAATCCCAAAATTAATTAATGACTTTCTGCAAACGTATGATTATGCAATTGTATGCTGGTAGCCAACCACAAATCCATTGGGAAGTATTCATTTTCCAAACTTTGATCATATATTTCATCATCTCGAGAGTAACAAAGGATAAAACCAGTAAAATTCAATTAATTATAATCAAACCCTACATCTTATTTAGCCTTAATCAAAACTTATGAGAAATTTTATCGAATTATTTAAAGTTTATTAAGTTTCTTAAATTATCGAAGTTCTGCTCAATTTAATAGCTTCGCTTGCTTTAGTATATTTTTCGATTTACTAATTTTAAACTTTGGCGACCAATCAAGAGAGATATTTTCCTCCTGATTAGTAGGCGACCATTTACGTTGGTATGGCTGCCTTCTCTCATATGACGTCAGACGACGTTTTCGCGGGAGTTATTTTAACTTGATTTAATAACATGCAAATTAGTTGCAATTGAACCTCAGCGCAGTACCGTTGAGTGATCCAGACCACTTTTCATCCAGATGTGAAGTAAGCCAATTAATGTTTTTCAAAGAATTCTATCCTTCATTATTAGGAAAGTTATATAGATAATTTCTGAACTTTTCCAACAGCGGCAGAAACTTTCAATAAATTAAGTCTATCAATCAATCCTCGTTATTAGATGGATAGATTGCCGGTCATTTTAAATTATTGAAAAATTCCTCCAGTAAATCCTTGCCAATTCAATCATTGATTAAACCTACTATTTATAATATCTACAATACATCAAAAAGGCAACTAATAGCTAATCAGAAAGTTAATTACAAAAATTTGATTTGGAAAAAGGTAAGCAAAATCGATTGGAGTGTAACTTGATAGGGAAGAGGCCGAACACTTTACCAATAAAAGAATCCATGTTAGGGGAACTTTTGATCTACTAAGGTCAAAATTAGTGTCACTGCCCTAGCTCTAGTCAATATTCTCGAGTTTATTCAAAAGATTAGATGTCATGAAGAGTGCTGGGGCGGGATGCTGGGGAGAAGTACAAATGTTATAAGTGCTAATATTTTCACCCTCTGATGAAAATTTAAAATTCTTTAGATCTCCGTAAGTCGTCATTTGTGTTTTATTAAAAATTGCTGCTTTTCTAGTATTTTTTGGGAGGATCAGCTATAGAAAACAACAAAATTACAAGACTTTGATTTAAACGGTTGAGTAGAGTAATTTGTTTTCAATTTTCGTTTGGTTTAAATCCCAGATGAGCCACTATAAATTTTCCAATTCATTTTTAAGCTTTTCGTTATTTATTTTTATAAACCAGATATTTGAAAAGTAGCATAAGCTTGAGAGTAGCTATATGTATAAGAGCCTTTGCATCTTTTAGCATTTCGGGAATTTTACCGCTCCCGATATTGTATTTTAACGTATTCCTGGCAGTGAACGATTTGCATTAAAAATTAAATTCCATGAGGATCTTTCAATCTTCTGAATGTTTTAAAAATATTTTACAGTTACCGTAGCTTGTTTTATCCTTTATTGATGATACAACGGAGGCGTTTAAATAAGGAATTGTGGGCAATGTTTTGTATTCTTCCTACACTTGAAAAAGGGTTTTGTAACTTAGCAAATTGGGTTCAAATTGGTCAAACGGCGTAAACCAACTTGTTGATTTAACCGTTTGTTGATAAGATTTTCCGAATTTGGACGGTCCGAGAAAAGTTTAAATTGAAAAATTGAGCTTTTCGCGTTTAGCATAAAGCTGAAAAGCAAAGACCAAACACACATAATTTATGTTATGTTAAATTATCTCGTGGTTGGGAAAAAGAAAAATGTGCTTCGAGATGAGGTGCTTAAATATGTAAGTAATAGCTGAAGAGAAAAGGAGGAGATATTTGAAAAGTTGAAAGTAATAAAACGTGGAAGTTTAAAATTGCAGAATGCGCGGAACGAAATATTTAAATTGTAAGTCACGGAATAGATAAGTAAGGACGACTTGGAAGGGAGGGTTAAAAACCGAAGAAGGAATAGTAATGTTAAAATTTTTGGAAGATATTGCTGTAAGGAATTTTCGAGCAAGTACATGAACGAAATGAAAACAGACTCCAATTTATCTAAATGCTACAAAACTACGTGATGGAACAAGTTACCAATTACGAACCTAATATTTTGGCTGTACAAAAAGCTAATTAGAAGAGGACGGGCTGTAATTTAAACTATTACAATTCATCCAGAATTGATGACACTGGAAACGTCGTTTCAATCTAAAATTACTATTTACTTAATTTCGTTGACAAAAGCCACATAACTCGAGAATTAGAAATGTTTCATCCAATTTACAATTAAAATTAGTTTTTGCTATTAAAATCTTAAAATGTAACTTTTACTCTCAAGAGAGTAACGCGAATATAGCTCGGCGGGTTTTGTGTAAATAGAAATTGATTTTCTAATTATTTTTGTAATAAAACGTTGAGCTGGTGGCACGAAAATGCTTTCTTCCGTAATTTTGCTAATCAATGTCCTGGTCGACAGGTAATGGAATGTTTGGTTGGGTTACCTAGGATACGAAAGCCTCAGAGGTAACCTAAGCCATTTGACAACTACTATCCTGAGAATTTTTTTCTAAAATTAAATTTTATATTGATTTTGCAGGTGGAAAAAATTGAATCAATTTCCATTAGGGATAATTAAAATTGCTCTTTCCGAATAATTTATTGCGAAAGTTTCATGCGGGGTATCTATCGATTATTTTCGACCTAATAATAATCAATAATGGAAAAAACAAAGCTAAATGTTTGAATTAAGTAATTACTGTAGTAATTGCTATGTAGTTAAAATAAACGAAGGTTGTTCGTTTTTATCAAATGGTTTCCAAATTAAAAATTTATCGACGTTTGAAATTGCGTGAGTTATATGTGGGCAGAGTTCGGTTTTCCCATTTAATTGAGTTAAACACAAACCTTGGAAAGCTGCTTCAAATTGGATGATTTTTGTTGCAGAATCTTGGGTATCGTGGCATTTGACTATTAATCCGGTCAAAAATATAAGCAGGCATCGGAAATTGACTTCTCCAGGCCCCATGGCACTCCGGCGAATTGCTATATCACCGTCCAAACGAGTAGGCCTCCGGGATCACCTGTAATGTTCACATACATCCCACCCCGGGGCCCACTAAAGCATTTTCCTTGTTGTTCCACATTGGATTTACTAATTACACTGGCTATTATTATTCATATCTCATCAACTGTTGCATGTTGATTAAATGGCACTCGTAATAACCACCCAACTTTAATTATCCAATTACACCCGCTTCAAAACTACCCGTTAAATATTAATTTTTAATTAAACACTTCGTATAACTTTTAGATGCGAAATCATAACACATAATCCTATTCTATGCTCTATAGATAACTATGGTGGTGAATTGTATATCGTTCAATACTTCTCATTCTGCCGCCGATCGAACAGTTACTTTGCGCCCTCTACCTAACCCGGAAATATTTAGGGGATGATTTCCCTGCTACAATTTTCTAGAGAAACCTGCAGCGCCGCTGTTCAATAAAACACCCCTAATAATATTGTGTTAATTTAATATGAACAAAAAGACTACAATAAAGTAAAAATCTTCGATAATACTGTCGAGTAAAAAAAAACAATTATGTCCTTAAATAAACAATATACTTAACAACAATAGGTACAAAATATTTTAAAAATTTGATAAAGAGTATATTTTCCATAATTTGGACGAAAATTGTACATTGGTAGATAAATCAGTGCGGTTTCGAAAACAACTATTATTCTATTTTTTACGAAATTTGAATTGGCGCCAAAACTGTTATCACAATTAATACCACCACTAATGCTATTGTTACTATCACATACAAACCCAAAAGCAACTTCCTTAGAGTTGAATGCTAAAAATTCAAAATTAAAAATTTTACTTGTAAAAACACTCATTTTCTTACCGGAGAATCCATGTTTACCATGTGGGTGCTTAATTTTCCGGGTGTATTCAAGTCTTTCATTGGAAATGATGTTATGCGTTTGTTTGATGAGTTTTCCGAGACGCAACTTAATATCTAAAAGAAAATATTTGTATTTCAGTAAAATATTCGAGTCCTATAAGACAGTGTCGTATTTAGATCTACCTCCCCCCCAAAGATGACTCGGATTGTACCCCTAAAGCCCCCCCCCCCCCCCGATAAAAATAATGTTTACTACAAAGTTTTAAAATTTAAATTATTTTAAATTATTTTTATTTATTTGTTTATTTATTTATTTACCAGCCGGAAAGCCTGTTTGCGGACGGGCAGCTAGACGGTTGATCTTTCTTTTAGCGGTATAATATTTAAACATTTAATTTCGTTTCTTGCTACTGGGTGATTTCCGTTTTTCTATATTTTCAAAGTAACGCAAAAAGTTGCTGCTAAACTTGATGTGCCGTGGGGCAATTAAATTTTTTTTATAATATAAAAATAAATAAGTTTCTCAAATTCTTATTTTCTTTAGTCGAACGTTTTAATTTTCCTCACTTTTGCTCAAAAACAAAAAATTTGTACAATTATTCTGTCTTCTGTAGGTATTCTAGAAGAGTGGGAATTTTATTATAACATGTACTGGGGTGAACCTGTTCACCCCTAGACCACCCGGTTGACACTTTTGACTATAATTTTGACAGTTAACTGTCAAAGTACCGTAAAAATTGCTACTAAACTCTGAGCAGTAAGGCACTTAAATAAATGTTTTTCCAAGCTTTAATATTCTCTAGCCAAAGGTTTAAATTTCCCTAATTTTCGTTTAAAATTCAAATTTCCCGGTTTTTCTTGCCAAAATTTGTAAAATTATAAATCCCCTATCTTCTCCAAGTATTCTAAAAGAGTGGAAATCCTGCGATATGTACTGGAGGGTGTTCCACACCCCCCAGACCCCCCGGTTTACAATTTTGACTTTATATTTTTATATTATTTTTATAATTACCTTTTTTTGTATTTTATGTATTATGATTAGCTACAATTGACGCAAACGAATTGATTAACGAGATTCTAAAATATCTTTAATCTGTCCCCCCCCTCCTCCCAAAAAAGCATTTTCTAAATACGCCACTTCTATAAGATGATAATTTTAGAAATTTAAAATTTTGCTTTTAATGTGGACAGCCTTGCTGATGTGGAAAGTTAGAAGAAGAGGACTTTGCAAATTATTGGAAAATAAAATAACGATTTTAACAATTTTAAAGTCGCATAGAAAAATTATGGAAAACACAAGGAATTTTCTAACATAAAAATTATAATTGAAAGATAAGTTTATCATTGCAATATTGTCAAGGTGAACACAAAATTTGAATACATCGCACATTAAACGAAACAATGACACATCAGAAAAAACTCAAAGTTATGCACCTGAAATTTTTGTTTTTTTTAAGAGTTGAGTTTGGAAAAATTTAGCTACAAATGATTTATTTAATCAACTAGCAAAAAACGGGTTTATCCGATTATCCGATAATCCGGACAGGAATTGGTGATTGTACGACTTAAAATTTAATAATTTATACGATTTGAAATGCAAACTTAAGTTATAAAGAAAAAACTGCAAAATATTAAGTGTAAGTTATACAAATAGTACTATTGTATTCGGAACCTGGTTAACAAACAACTATTTAAATTATTTATGAATTGTAAATTTGTTATGCTGTGTTTTTGTCAGATTTACCTCGGCTATGCTAATTATTGTAATAAAATTTGTAGTCTGGAAAATTATTATATCCGTTTTAAAATCGTAGCGCACATAGATTTAAATTAAAAGTTGAAAATTTCAGTCCCAAAATTTATAAGGGAGAACATAGCAATATATGCTAATTATGCCATTTCTAATATGTTTGTGAATATTGTATGGGATATAGACCTAACGTTGAATCCAAACCACGGAAGAGGCACTTATATTTTTTTTAAATTGTTCTCCATCCGGGCTAGAACCGGACATTTCGAATTAGCAGTAACACACTTAACCATCAAGATGTGACCGTCTTCCGCATTGAAAAGTTGCATAAACAACTTATAATTTAAATTTATTGTGATATTTTGGAGTGACCTGGAGACTTGCAGAACACTTGGGCAAAATCGCAAAACCTTCAATTGTTAAAAATCTTACCGATAATATTAAATGCATCGCCACATGGAAAATGACAAACGCCACCATAATCCAATCGAACCATTCTGGAAGTTCCGCTTTATTCAATTTTGCAGCAAAGAAAATGGTGATTACTAAAATTAAAAAAGCATTAGTAAAACTGTAAAGCAACGTTTGAATTTAACGAACTTGCAATAATATGAGCACAATTTCCACCCAACCAATGTAACCAATTGAAAATCGGCCGTTTAGAAGTACCAGGATGCGGTCGGAAAAAGGCAGCAATAGGTTGTATGAAACATATCGCAGTTACTATGCAGCCAAGAATGGCATGAGGATTGTTCTCGCTGGACCAAGCTTTCAGTTCCACAAAAATAAGAGCAAACGCCACCGTCGTTAAAGTCCAAGTGACGACCATGAAGTTTCGATGCCACTATAATTAAAAATTTTAGTTGCTAAGATAAAAAAAATCTGTAGGTACTTACAGCGAACCACAAATCTTTTCCCCATAAAGTTTTTCCAACCCAAGTTTTTCTATAATACCTGGCGATGAAAGTTCCCAACGAAGCCGTTCCAATCCATGCGGCCAACATAAAAGCTCCATGGAGTCGTATAAGTAGTTTAGATGCACCTGCAACGCTGGATATGTCCGATAAGAACCGGCTATCTGAACTTGCCAGAAATCCGATATCATGGAACGCTACTTTATTTTCTAAAACGTAAAATATTATTACAACCTTGAAGTGTGGCAAATTAGTAATGTTTACGTTTAACTTGACTTCCAGCCGCTATTAAGATATTGTATTTGTTGTTAATCAAATCAAAGTTACGTCCGTTAATTGAGGTTTTGGCGTCACGCGCAACTCGACAATACAAAACACCATCCGCTGCACTAAACGTTTTAAGTTCGATTCCCTGTTGTGACTAAAACAAAAATATGTTTTTTGTTTTTAATTGGATTATTATGAAACTTACGTTTCGTATCCTATTGACATCGAGTTTGGGACGTGGATCGGTCCACGACAAGTAGGATTTTACGGAATTTCCACTTTTAACGCATTCTATTACGGAATCGTCGCCCATCACTTGGTCATCGGAAAGACCGACGCCCACCCAGGCAGGATTGCCGGTAGCTTTCATTTCAAATTCGTACTGACTTCCTTTTACGGTAATAGCGGTCACGGCTTTGCAATTTTCGTTTTTCACGCAGTTGTCGGGTATTCCAAAACATAGCTTGTTAATGGAGCAGCCTTCGTAAAATGGGTCTGATTTTTCAGCTGGCTTGGGAGTATCTTCTGGGGTGTAATGCGGAGACGTGCTGCTTAGCGAGGGTTGATTGTGTGAGTGATGATCGTGGTTGTTTTGTAGTATATCGTTTGAAACTAGTAGACTTCTAGATTGCACTCCTACCCAAAACGTGGAATAATCCTGAGCGACTGTGGAACTTTATATAATAGTTAGTACAGTCTAGAAAGCTGTTTTGTTTAAATGGAAAACTTACTTGAATATCACAGGACCTTCGTAACCAGCTGGAGGAATCCATCGCACTTCCAAAACTGATGTTGAAACAGGGTTATTATGAGTGATTGTATCTCCTGGTTGTTGGCAATCTATGGTGTGGACGAGATTATTGAGTGGTTCGAACGTACCGCCAGTGTTTCCATTTGGAAGTCGAGCTTGTAGCATTACTCCTTCAAAAGACATTTCGGTTGCTGATTTTATGGACACAATGTAACCTAATTCGCTGGGAATTCCGGAGACTTCAAAAGGTGATGGTGTTAGTTGTTTCGATATACCACCTCCGTGAAAAGGATGCATGGACTGACAAGCACCAGTAGGTGCTCCATTTGGAAGTCCATTTATTTTGTTGAAAAACACCAAGAGAAGAACGAATAGCATATTCTAAAAAAAAAAAGTTTAATTTAAAATTATTGGAATTAAAAACTTTACTTTTGTGTTAAAGAGAACATTAACTCCGGACGACACGAAGGCAAGCGAAGCATGAATATCAATAGACTGAAATTAAAATTCAAGTATTGCGTACTTCCACCATTGTATAAGGCAAAACCACAAGAAAATAGTTTTAGTAAATTTTACGATAAGAAAATGAATTCGCTATTAAAAATGTATATGGAGTCAATTTTGTGTTAACATTTTTGTTGGCAGGTAATTGATTTAGCGATCGCTCGTGAAAATTGTATCTAAATAGCGCATCGAAGTACCAAAGTTCAACGCTCCAAAAATCGACCTGTAGATTTTTCCTTTCTGTTTATGTTTAATATATAATGCTAAATTTGTTTGTAGTGGAAACGATCCTTCATTTTAGGTCATTGATGTATTAGTTAAGAATGTCTAATTAAAGTGCATCGATTGCACGACTGCTAATTTATAGATGGAGAAAAGCCTACGGGCTACATTACAACCTGGTTAAAGTTTACCAACACTTAAATATTTAACACAATTTTGTGTACTTTTAATTGTCGACTTACTTTATTATTACATAATCGAATTAAGTACGTCTTCAATACTTCATTAATTTTAGTGGAAATTGAAATTAAGTCAAAAGTTAATACATTATTCATTTACTGATTACATGTCGTTAATGCAAGAATAATTTAGTTACTTTGTAATAGTTTGAACAAATTAGGATACGAGGGTCATTCGACAAGAAAACGAATCAATATTGTCTATTTTTCATTTCTGTGAAAATTAATCACCAACACTAATCATAAATCACCGACACTTTCACTGCATCACTTCCGAGTTTCTACAAACCGTGAGAGTTCAAATTCAGAGAATTAAAATTTAAAACTAAAATTTTTAATTTTCTAGGTACACATAAAAATGGGGAAAAATTGTCTTTGTCGCCCTAATTTTATAAACCTGCTACTGACTTGCTGATTTTGTTAGAAAGGGAGTAAAAATTAATGAGTAAGTGCTGATATAATCTTACTACTTGTTGTAATAGCTGTTATTATCTGTAATTCCATCAAATACCACTATATTAAAATTACAATTAAATTTGTACTTAAACATTTTTTTTGTGATTAAATACAGAGGCCCTTCGATTTTAGCGACACTTGACTTTAAATAGAAATATTGAAAAAGTGGAAATTTATTTTTTGAAAATAATGAAAAAATTATTGGCAAGGAAACTAAGCTTTTCGAAATTTACAATTTTCATTTGCTAGTTTTTGAATTGCATGTTGTGAAATATATTCGATCAGAATTATTATTTTCAATCTAGATCAACTACATGAATTTCACTAAAACAAACTAAAGTTTCTTGTGAATTTTTTTATTTGCGGTCGTAAAAATTCAAAAGGTATAAAAAAATTTGCTTTAATAAAAGCATAAATAGTAATGACCTGCTTATGTTAACCGCATAACATTTATAATAAATAATAATTTTTTCAAACATTATTACCAGATTTAGCATTTAAAAAATTGAATTTTGCGATAATAATATATTATCATATAGGATAAATATTAAAAATAATAATCAATATTAATTAACCAATGGAAAAACTACAAACCCTTATATTCAGTGGCAATTTAGAGGGGGGCAAAGAAGCAATTGCCCCCACCCCTTAAGGAAGACTCACATAGTACCCCTAAAGTCCCCCCTGATAAAAATAATGTTCACAACGAAGTTTTAAAATTTAAATAACTTGAAATTATTTTTACTTATTTGTTTATTTATTTACTAGCTGGAAAGCCTGTCCTCGGACGGGCAGCTAGACGGTTGATCTTTTTTTTTAGCGGTATAATATTTTAATTTAACATTTAATTTCGTTTTTCGCTACCGAGTGATTCCCGTTTTTCTATATTTTCAAAGTAACGCAAAAAGTTACTGATAAACTTGATGTTCCGTGGGGCAATTAAATTTTTTTTTATATAATCTAAAAATAAATAAGTTTCTCAAACTCTAATTTTCTTTAGCCAAACGTCTAACCTCTATCTTCTCCAGTTATTTTTAAAGAGTGTAAATCTTCCAATATGTACTGGAGGGTGTTCCAGACCCCCCGGTTTTCAAACTCTGAGGAGTAAGGCACTTAAATAAATGCTTTTCCAAGCTTTAATATTCTCTAGGCAAAGGTTTAAATTTCCCGGTTTTTCCTGGTGAAATTTGTAAAATTATAAATCCTCTATCTTCTCCAAGTATCAATTCTAAAAGGGTGTAAATCTTCCAATATGCACTGGATGGTGTTCCACACCCCCCAGACCCCCCGGTTTACAATAATTGTACAGACCGGGGGGTCTGGGGGTGTGGAACACCCTCCAGTACATATCGCAGGATTTACACTCTTTTAGAATACTTGGAAAAAATAGAGGATTTATAATTTTAGAAATTTTGCCAAGAAAAACCGAGAAATTTAAATTTTAAACAAAAATTAGGGAAATTTAAACCTTTGGCTAGAGAATATTAAAGCTTGGAAAACATTTATTTAAGTGCCTTACTGCTCGGAGTAGCAATTTTTACGTTACTTTGAAAGTTAACTGTGAAAATTATAGTCAAACATGTAAACCAGGTGGTCTGGGCACCCCAGTACATGTTATAATAAAATTCCCACTCTTCTAGAATACCTACAGAAGACAGAAGACAAAAAAATTTAATTGCCCCACGGCACATCAAGTTTAGCAGCAACTTTTTGCGTTACTTTGAAAATATAGAAAAACGGAAATCACCCAGTAGCAAGAAACGAAATTAAATGTTTAAATATTATACCGCTAAAAGAAAGATCCACCGTCTAGCTGCCCGTCCGCAGACAGGCTTTCCGGCTGGTAAATAAATAAACAAATAAATAAAAATAATTTAAAATTATTTAAATTTTAAAACTTTATCTTCTCCAAGTATCAATTCTAAAAGGGTGTAAATCTTCCAATATGCACTGGAGGGTGTTCCACACCCCCCAGACCCCCCGGTTTACAATAATTGTACAGACCGGGGGGTCTGGGGGGTGTGGAACACCCTCCAGTACATATCGCAGGATTTACACTCTTTTAGAATACTTGGAGAAAATAGAGGATTTATAATTTTAGAAGTTTTGCCAGGAAAAACCGGGAAATTTAAATTTTTAAGCAAAAATGATGAAAGTTTAACCTTCGGCTAGAAAAAATTGCAACTTGGAAAGCATATTTATTTAATTACCTTACTGATCAGTGCTCACGGAGTTTAGCAGCAACTTTCTGTGTTACTTTCAAAGTAACACTAACTTAGTAAAGTACTTAGAAAGTCAAAATTATTTTGACTTTATATTTTTATATTATTTTTATAATTAAAACTAATCAACTTTTTAGTAACACAGAAAGTTGCTGCTAAACTCCGTGAGCAGTAAGGTAATTAAATAATTCAATTCAAATTCAAAAAACAGAGTGTTTTTGTTTTCACCAAAAAATGACACGTTGTAGCAAGAGCAGCAGAAGCGTGCTGGGATTTTACGTATTAGGATAAGTTACAACTGACGCGCCTGAATGGATTAACGAGATTCTGAAAAATCTGTAATCTGCCCCCCCCCACCCAAAAACATTTTCTAAATAAGCCACTGCTTATTATTATATTAATATTGTCGTGTTTCTTGTATATACAAGAAAGGGAAGTCTAATAAATTATTTAGAATTGTATTTATCAGTAAGATTTTTTTTTCATTTTCTGGTTTTCCCATCTAGCTGTTGCAACGTCACAGCGGAAAGATAAGAAAACCCAAAATATTTACAAAATTTTAAATAAATACATTTTTACAATAAAATTGTAAATTTTACAAAATAAAAGTCTAAATCTAATGAAGGATTTAATAATAAACATGTAAAATTTAAAAATTTTGAATTTTCTTAATTTTCCATATGTTTAATATGATCCTGTACAAAATAAAAACAGCACTTTCCCCAGAAAAATAAGCCACAAGGTCTACATAACACCAATTTAAATATTTGTTGGCTTTCATATTTACATTTTATAATTGCGAAAAATCCATCCATCAAAGTTGCAAAAATTATGACTAAATTATTTTTATTTGACTTTAAAAATTATTTTTTTGTTAACGAGATAATTTGTTGTTAATTATTTAAATTAGAATTCTTGTGACGTAGTTTTTACGTAAACTAATTATAAATAGCAAAATTATTTAAAATAAAATAATTTAGAAATTGCAATAAACTGGAATATTGAATATCGGAAAAAATATAAACATGATCGGTTTTTAAGATATTTGTTTACCTGTTGCATTAAAAGGTGAACAAGTGGAGAGCAATAATTTTTGAAAGGCTGAGATATAATTAAGAAATACGATTTGATAATGCAACATTGCGTCGTTTCTTCGATTGTAGCACTTATATCAAAATTACAGCTAAATTCTAATATTTTATTGTCCAATTAAGTTTATTTGTTAAAATTTCTAATTTTATTAAAAAATTACCACTTAATTAGTGGGTATAAAAAATTTAAACCAATTAAAAAATTTTAATTCAATTTTTTCAAAATTTGAAGTTAATCCGTCGAGATGTTTTTGAAAGGACCATGAAATACCTCGAAAACTTCTGATAACCCCGCCTTAATCAATACGTGGATTCCGATAGAGGTTTACAATGAAGCAAATTCTATTACCAATCGATTACAAAATTTATTAAAAATAATAATTATATTGGATTGGCATAAATAATACTAATAAAAATATTATAAAAACATCAAAGCAAAGCGATTATGTAGTGGCAGAGAAAAAAATTGAGCTAAATTCCTATCATAGTACGCGCAACCTCAAAAGGTGAATACTATAGCTACATCAGAGTAGAATGTATTTGAGGTACTCTTTTGGGAATTTAATTTTAAATGTTTAACTTATGTAAACATAATAACAAAATTTTAAATGCTAATCTCACGATGACCACCTACAATGGAATTTAATTTGCATACAAAAACGGAACGCCTTCTGATGATATTAAGATATTTATGCTGTAATTCTTGAATTTTAGTTCTTATAGTAAAACGATTTAGAAGCTCCCAAGCTAAATTTAAATATTTTACTTTTAATAAAAATATAGATTTTAATAATTTACACTATTTTATATTTTAGCTATTTAATAACAGAATTTTTAATTGCTGGAAGCGAAACGAAAATTTGGACCAGTCATTAAAAAATTTCCCATTACAAACTTTTGTTTTATATAACCACAAGGTTAAATTTTACAGTCAATGAAATCACTTTTAACATTCAAAAATTTACATATAATTACCGGGTGATCACTTTTTTTTTAAATTTTTGCTCGATTTTTGCTTCATCTCAAGAGATTTTCTTCCCGAGTCCTGAACACAGATATTTGGTTTTTAATTATAAATTATAAATAATAATTTATTAAAAATTGCAAAACAGTTCATATTTAAACAAAAATTGCTTGAATTTTAATTTAAAATTATGCGGAACAGTTTAAGATTGTAATCCGATGTTTCCTGATTTTTTGGGAATTTTTAGTATTTTCCTTCATCAAAAATTAATAATAACCTGATAATTAGTGATTACATCAACAGAGAGTCCATCTTTGCATTTCGACTTGGTTAGAATAAGTCGCTAACAATAATTATCTATTAGGAACAGTTTTCTCAATTTTTGTCATGAAGAGAAAATATTCAAGTCAGACTCTTGGTAATTCAGAGAGATTCCTTGAAAATCCTGACCTTTTAACTCATCTGAGAAGGTGAATATGTCATTGTTGATATGAATAATAATTTAGAAAAATGAACTTTGAAACTAAAATCTATACTATTTAGATACACAAGGTGTCACCACAACCTACACTCTTAAGAAAGTATTTAGGTACCTAAATTTAAGTCCAAGGGGTACACTCTAAAAAAATTTATGTAAATTTACATAGAAAATCATTGGCAACTTTGTGACCTAATATGATATACATAAGGATGTAATTTTACATACCCAAGTAATATATACTGTTGTATATACTGTAAAAATACTAGTTATCATTGTGATTTCACAAAATTTTTGTAAATTTACAGAACAGAAATTAATTTTACAGGAAAAACAATTTTCATCCAACAAATTACTAATTCAAATTGAAAGGATTGCAGGCTGATTGGAAAATCCAAACAAACAAAAACTTGCTGTGTCGACGTTTCGAAAATATTTATTACTTCATCATCAGGACTGCAATGGAAGACTTATTGTGTTTCTTCCATTGTAGTCCTGATGATGAATTAATAAATATCTTTGAAACGTCGACACAGCACGTCTTTGTTTGTTTTGATTATACAGTCAGCCCGAAATCCTTTCATTTTGAATTAACCAATATTACATTATCTAAATCAGTAAATTTACATTGTGCGATTATTTTTACACAATTTTTTTAATTTTACACGAACGTAGCCGTAATTATGTTTGTATATAGATTTTCAACGTAAATTTTACAACAAAAATCATTGTAATTTTCCATAAATTTTTAACAGTGTAGTCCGTTTTACAGTTTACACCAATATTTGTGGTTTCTACCTTCATATATAGCATCAGCAACAACAACAAAAAAGATAAATTTTAATATTTTTTTCAGTTTATGCTGATGATTTGTCAGTATCTTTGTTAATTATTTTCTATTTTTCTGAGAAATTGATTGGTTTTTCAAAAAATCTGTAGACTGAATCGATTTCAAAGCATGCAGGCTGGGTGGAACTCATCCTAGAATTAGCTTCTGTGGAAACAACATGAGAAGACCCGTGTTTCTTCCCAAAAAAAAACCATTTGAAGATTTTGAAATAAATAATGTTATTTTCAAAAATTCAGTGTATAGCATAAGAAAAATCGCTGGCAATTCGGTAATTTTGTAGCTTTTGCAATAATTTTTTTCTTTTACGTGGAACATCGTACTTCTAAAATTACCAAAATTTTTGCAATTTTCTTGAAAATTTTTCTAAAGAAAAACACTTTTTTCAAAAAATTTAATATTTTGGGAGAATATTTAGTACCTATTACATGCCTTTTAAATTTCAATGGCGATTCAGAGATATTATTATTAAAACGATTTACAATTGTTTCTGAAAAATTGTAATATTTTTGTTCTTTTTGAAAATAATTTGGATTTTTGTATTTTTAAATTTCAAGTATATTGTTCTATGCAAGAGGAAAAATCAATCCTAAACTACAAATTTCCCTAAAATTGACAGTGATTATAACCAGGGACGTAGCAACAGGTGGTGCTAGTGGTGCCGCGCACCAGGACCCGGGACCAAAAGGGGCCCGGTTGCCACTTCAACATCATTTAAATGTTTTTTTTTCATTAATTTTATAATAATAATAATAATTTTCATTAATTAGTTTATGCTATTTATAGAGTAGAAATTAAAAAAAAAAAGAAAACACAAAAATTCAAAGGAAAAACTGTATGTTTGGGAGAAAAAATGAAACACAAAAATAATGCAGAAATATAAACTACAAATGATAAGAGCATTAGATTTTATCTAGCCTATACTTAAAGGTCAAAAAATGCTTTTGAAATTGATAAAATTTTCATTTATCGGACTGGCCAGGAAATTTTCCGATGTAAATTAGAGATGTGATTTTTAGGTTGTATAAATGCAAAAAAAGTAACTAAAAAGTTCTAATAAAAGCTATTTTAGGTTAGTATTGTGTAGTTTTAGGTTAAAAAACCACCAATTAGGTATAAAAAATTTAATTGCCTTATATCGTGTGTTGATAAAAAATAATGCAGAAATATAAACTACGAATAATAAGAGCATAAGATTTGTTTGTACTATATTTTTTATACTTATTTTACTTAAAAAGTCAAAAATTCCTTTTGAAATTGTTAAAATTTTCATTTATCCGACCCCCCATGTAATAAATTCAATTTAATTTCTATTTTCAAAAATATTTACCTTGGAAACTTACATGGCCAGCCTTGATAAATGAAACTTTTAACAATTTCAAAATAATTTTTTAACTTCTTAAGTAAAAGCTAGATGAAATCTAATGCTCTTAACATTTGTAGTTAATATTTCCGACTTCCTCAAACTTTAAAATCAGGAAAACGTTTTAAAAATTCTAAAATAGATCGGAAAAATTCAAAAATAGGTACTTTTTTAGCAAATTGTTTAAAAAAAGGTAAAAACAAATTGGGCTCAGCTAACATATTTTTCTGTTAAAAAATTTTAGTTCTAATAAAATGTAAATAGCAGCATAAATAAGAAAAACGTAAAAACCTAAAAATCTTATCTCTAGTAATTATTATTGAATTTATAACATGGTCAGTCTGATAAATGAAAATTTTAACAAATTTCAAAAGTAACAATCCTAGATGAAATCTAATGCTCTTATCATTCGTAGCTAATATATATTTTTTTCCAATAAAATTTTAAAACAATGAAGGGAGCCCGCTGTGACTCACTTGCACCAGGGCCCAGTTTTGACTTGCTACGTCCCTGATTATAACGCAATTAAGGTTATTTTATTCAGCATTAACGCAAAAAAATTATTTAAATACATACAATCTGCAATGTATGGGTTTAAACCAGGTTTGAACCAGGTTTAAACATACATTATATTTATAACGTATTGCGCTTGAATGAAACATTAAAAACATCAATGTTCGGAGCAATTTTCTAAGCAAAATGGGTAATTAACTAAACAACTACTTAACAAATAAATTTAGTTGTTATGACAGAAAATCTTATGTTACTTTCTGCCACAAAGTAAGCTTAGTGACAGCAAAATAAAATGTTTTGCTTTTGCTGCCGTCTTTTGCCAAATATAAAATTAATACTGCCACAAGTTATACTTTTAAGCCGGCGGCCAAGAAGTAAACCTTCAACTTTATTTATTGTTGGAAAAACAATTTAATAAAAAATTGTAATGATAACAATAAGTACAATGATGTGCAACGACAAAAAATCAATCGAACAAATCTTAATTATATTATAATTGCAGAATTAAGATTTTTGGTTATAATAATTGTAACTATTTCATGGCTATTTTTTTGTGACAATTTTGTGGGCGCCGGCAAGGACGAAATATTTAAAAACCCGCAACATTGTTATGCATGGAATAGAAAACAATCAAATGTATTATCCAAAAATAATTATCCGAGTCTTTTCGCCACAAGAAAAGAAATCGTGAAATTGCAAAAAATTCAAGCAACATTCCGTTTAAGTCCATCAAGCTTTCTGTAAGGTAAAATGGGTTAATTAATAACTTCAAGTCATAAGAATTTTTGAAAATCCTGAAAATTACAACAAAAAGAAAACTTTTGGAATATTTTTTTTCGGAGACACCTCGTACTTATATCCAAATTTATTCTAAAAACGAAAGTAGCTTTTTCGATATTAATTTGTTATTTTGATATTCTACGCTTCAATATTTAAATATCCGGACTAACTTGACAAAATCTAAGTTTTTGTGGTTACTTATTCACCAATTTTGGTTTCCGTTTTTGGGTTACTATTGTTAATCATAACAACATCAAGGTTTTTGTTTTTGAAAATATTATTTTCGAATGATGTCATTCAAATTCAGACTATATTTTTATCCAAAGCCGATTTTCAAAATTGGATTTTTTTAAAATTTCTGTCTTAAATCAACAATCGCGTTAAAGAAAGGCTAGCGTTTTTACGTTGTATTAAAAAGTTGGACCAATTAATTTCATAACGGTTAATTACTATAACATACCATTTTAATGTTCATTTCTTAATCCAATATTTAATAATATCACTGGCACAGATTTTTTCACATATGGTACTTTAAAGAGGAACAAACTGTGTCAACTTTTAAACATTCTCGACTCGAGTCACGCTTACTTCGTAGAGAAACCGTCTTAAGATTAATCAAAAATGTTACCATTACTATTAACTCTTGTAGCATATACCAGCAAGGCCAACACCTTGATGACGTCATCTACGAAGGTGTACACTCATAAAGGAAGTGGCCTTCCTCTTAATTATTCCGTTTTTTCCAATATTGTCATTGTACTTTTCATAACAACAGAAAGGAATGCCATTACAACCATAAAAACTGTAATTAAAAAAGGGGCAAAGATCTCTCGAACGCGAGGTTTTGCAAATTCACTTTTGAACAAACTTTTGTTGTTGGTATTATTTTATTCGCTTGAGTAACCATCGGGAATGCTATCGATAAATTACAATCAACAAAACTTAGGTCAGGGTATTATCAACAATTCATAAACTTAAAAATTCTTCTAATTATTTCATATTTTCAAAACAAAAAAATTGTTTCAATCTTTGGCGTTTACGTTGTCCATGGAGGTAGTGCATTTCTCGTCATTTTCCTTCTCGTCCTGTTCAGTTTTTATGATTCCAGAACTTGGCAACTGCAAAAGGGTTATGTTCCTCAAATTCACGTGGTTCCTTGGAGCTATCATCAATAAATTGTTACCATTTCTATCGCACATGGAATAAGAGTTCAAGTGCAAGCTACGACGAAGGCGAGCTCTCATCCGAATTATGTTTTGAGGATGCTGTGATCTACGAGAGTGGCTATCTTCGCATTTAATTTGGACCAAATTGTCCTGTCTTTGTTGCCAGTCTAACACATTCAGCAGTAAGCGAATATATCTAAAAATTTCCCTATTTAAAAAAAATTTCCCGCAATGTGGGGACATACTAACCTAATGGCCATTCTCAAAATTTCATTTTTAGATAACTTTTTGTCAGGTGGATGGGTTGGTACTAGTTTCCTTAATTCTGCAAAAGCACCGCTCACGTTTTGCTGCCTCCAACGTTCTCTGCTATTAGTAAACATTTTTCTTACAACTCCGCGAGGGGCCGTCTCAATTGATGTCTAAGATGAAGATATCAAAAGTTACAATAAATTAGAGAACAGGATTACGATGGCTTCGAAAGGATGTGTCGGTAATTTAAAATTTTCTAACCTGCATTAAGTGATGCGAAACTCTTGGGTCATTTTTCCTTTCGTCGTCGCTATCTAAAAAGGAAAAGTCGTCCGAAAGATCGTCTTCTTCCGAAAACGAATCAACATCTTGATAAAGATGAGAATCCTTTCGGATGCTACTGGAAGTTGATGAACTTGTCGGACTGTTATCACCATCTAGGGCAGTCCAATCCATACTTTTTGCACCATTTGACACAAACGTTAGCATAGGCTATTTTAAAACAAAATTAAATATCACAACTTTATATCATATCGTATGACACTAAATAGGAGCAGGAAGTAAGATACACGTTCCAACTTCCAACATCCACAATCTTTTATCATTGCAAAGTAAAAATAACACTCACCATTTGATAAAAATTAAAATTACGTTTATTTTTTTGGTATTGTTGGTGCGGTGGTAGAATTTAGACTAACTTGACTGAAGCGAGATAATGGAAATTTAGGGATGAGGGATGCTGTCATATCAGTAGGAACATAACATAGAAACCCTTATCTCTGCAACACAGCCACCCCTATTTGAACCAATCGGTTTTTAGGTAGGGCGTGTGTCGCAGGATAACTCCACCTTCCAATAGTTTTATTTATGCGAATTTCGTTTATCACTTTATATAAATTAACTTGCTTACTTACCTGATCTAAAAACCACATTCTAAGACCGAGTAATAAAGTAATCCACACTTAAATTCAAAAATAACAAAAGAATAAATGCATGTGCATTACTTAGCTTGCTTAACAAATGTAAAAGTTCATGTGCAAAACATCGCCAAAAATAATATTGTTCAAATATTTAGGATTATAATTGCACGTACCTTCATTTGAAGTACACCGGCATTGGTTTTTTATCATCCGACCATTTAATTCCGTAAAGATTTTTGAAGTCTTTGGGGATGGAGAACATTGATTCCTTTTTGTTTGGACTTTAAATTTTTTAATTTCCGTAACTTTCACTTGTTTTTTATGTCTCATAACCTCACATCCAAGCAATTCTTAATCAACTTTTTATTGCATTTCTTCTAGTCATATCCTAATTATCAAGGTTATAAAATTTCATTCCAGTTATTTGTAGCCTCAATATGTCAATTATAAGCTGCAAAATGTGCAATAAACACTTGAAGCAGTTGTTTACAGGCCCATTACTATTTCCTACATTGTTTATAAGTTTTATTTCTTGTGATTGTTGGTAAAAGGATACCAAGTGTTGCCATAAAATAATCAAATAATTTTCACTTTTATATACCCACATTATATACCTACCTAGTACTATTATAGTTGAAAGTTCATTAATTGAATTTCCTTTTTTTTTTTGCTGTAAAAAAAGAGAAAAATGATGAAATTAACCATATCAATATTTTAGAAAACCCAAAAAATGCACTAAACACTTTTCAGAACTAAAATGTTTAAAAGTTAGCACATGTAAAATACACTGTAAGTATTCGCAAACGTTTTCACCATACTATGGCATCATCAGGCGATGAATTAGAAAGAAAATTAAGAGAGAATCCTTTAAATATTGTTCCGAGTGGTAGGGGGAGGTTTTTATAAGAAAAGAAGGGACATTTTGAAAGTTATTACAAAAAAGGGGGGGGGTTATAACTTATTGAAAATGTTTAATAAAGGTGAATTATTTAAATCCGATTGACTATTTAACAACAAAGGTGAATATTTTAATTTATTTATTTCTAAAGCTTCTAAAAATTCTAGTTTTTTACTTTTTGGTTCTACATGTAAAATTTCATAATTTCCTTGTTTATGGTTGGTATCCAATAAATGTTTCGCGAAAGTAGATTTTCCATCCGCAAGTCTGTGGGATCGCGAGTGTTCTTTAAATCGTGTTTGGAAAGATCTACCTGTATGACCGATATATTTTTTTTGAGAGCATTCGCAAGTGAGCTCATAAACTCCTGATTTAGTTAAAATATCTGACTTTGATTTAGCGTTATTAATGAATTTTTTAAGTTTATTGTCTGTTCTAAAAGCTATATTGAAATTATGTTGATTCAAATATTTGACAATTTTTTCTGACTTGTTTCCGAGAAAAGTAACTACGTTAAAATTTACGTTAGATTTATTATGAATAGTGGGGTATATTGAATTGACTAGTTGTTTATGTTTAATCTGACTAAGTAAATTATCAATCAATTTGACCTGGTATCCATTAGAAGTCGCGATAAATTTAATTCTATCTAATTCTTTTTGAAAATTTTCTTTACTGAGAGGAATTTTGGTTAAACGATTCAGAAAAGCACGAAAAGAGGCAATTTTATGTGAAAAGGGGTGCTCAGAGCTGTTATGAATAACCGATCCAGCTTCATAACATTATTCATAACAGCTCTGAGCACCCCTTTTCACATAAAATTGCCTCTTTTCGTGCTTTTCTGAATCGTTTAACCAAAATTCCTCTCAGTAAAGAAAATTTTCAAAAAGAATTAGATAGAATTAAATTTATCGCGACTTCTAATGGATACCAGGTCAAATTGATTGATAATTTACTTAGTCAGATTAAACATAAACAACTAGTCAATTCAATATACCCCACTATTCATAATAAATCTAACGTAAATTTTAACGTAGTTACTTTTCTCGGAAACAAGTCAGAAAAAATTGTCAAATATTTGAATCAACATAATTTCAATATAGCTTTTAGAACAGACAATAAACTTAAAAAATTCATTAATAACGCTAAATCAAAGTCAGATATTTTAACTAAATCAGGAGTTTATGAGCTCACTTGCGAATGCTCTCAAAAAAAATATATCGGTCATACAGGTAGATCTTTCCAAACACGATTTAAAGAACACTCGCGATCCCACAGACTTGCGGATGGAAAATCTACTTTCGCGAAACATTTATTGGATACCAACCATAAACAAGGAAATTATGAAATTTTACATGTAGAACCAAAAAGTAAAAAACTAGAATTTTTAGAAGCTTTAGAAATAAATAAATTAAAATATTCACCTTTGTTGTTAAATAGTCAATCGGATTTAAATAATTCACCTTTATTAAACATTTTCAATAAGTTATAACCCCCCCCCCTTTTTTGTAATAACTTTCAAAATGTCCCTTCTTTTCTTATAAAAACCTCCCCCTACCACTCGGAACAATATTTAAAGGATTCTCTCTTAATTTTCTTTCTAATTCATCGCCTGATGATGCCATAGTATGGTGAAAACGTTTGCGAATACTTACAGTGTATTTTACATGTGCTAACTTTTAAACATTTTAGTTCTGAAAAGTGTTTAGTGCATTTTTTGGGTTTTCTAAAATATTGATATGGTTAATATCGAGTTACACTACCTAAACCACGTATCAATTGATTATGATGAAATTAACCTGTATTATTTTTTTTTGTACAAAATAGTATGTTGATTTAACTATTTTTTCATATTTTTCTTTTCTGTTAAATAAAACAGGTTTTGGTTTATTTACCTTTACATTTTTGTTTTCAAAAATTATTTTTTTATGATTTTTGAATAATTAAATTTTCAGTTTATCTTGTGAATTTCAAAAAAAAAATTATGAACTCGATCATTTCTACAGTAAATTGTGAAAAAATTTCAAAATAATACATTGTATGGCTTAAAAAAATTCTCTAAAATATGTACAGTAGAATCCGCTTAATGTGATTACTTCGGGCCAAGGTCATTTTAATAATATTAACTGATAACTGATAACAATTAGCGAAATTTAGAAAAATGCGAATTTTAGAAGACTTCGATTAGAACAAGATAGAAGAAAAAAAAAAAGAAAAAGTGGCCGGTTTCCAAAAAAAATGATCACAATAACCGACTGATAACATTATCCGAGATCACATTAAGCGGATTCTACTGTATTTCTCCTTTCAAATTGTTACAGTGTGATTCCCTCTTAATATTAAGGTTCGAATATTCTAGATCTGCAACACTACAACCACATCAGCATAATATATTTTGTAATTTTATAGTGAAATTTTTTTCATGTCTTTTTTCTTTTTTTTAATATTATAAATCTCGAATAATTTTGATCTCAATCAGTAGCATAACTGTCGGTTTCTTTAATTTTAGCGTGACTTATAATTGCATGACTAACTCTGCTCTGGAGTTAATTTTTAAAATAAAAAATTCTGATGTGGCCATCGACATCACTTTTCGAGTGTCGTTAATTCACGTAAACTCATAACCATCGCAGAAAATTACAAGAAGTAAAAGTTACTTGTTTTTAAATTTTCTATTACTTTGTGTACCCAATTTTAGAATTTATTAGAATATTAAGCAGATATGACACATATCTAGTACAAAAAGTATGAAAAATTGGTCTATTTGCAGTCATAATATTTTTCAAAAGTTGAAAAAATTTATAAAAAAGGTCAAAAAATGCTTTCGAAATTGTTAAAATTTTCATTTATCGCATTGGTCATGTAATAAATTCAATTCAATTTATATTTTCTAAAATAATTACCATGGAAACTTTCATGGTCAGTCCGATAAATGAAACTTTTAATAATTTCAAAGCCATTTTTTGGCTTTGTAAGTAAAAGTTAGATGAAATCTAATGCTCTTATCATTCGTAGTTTATATATCTACAATATTTTTGTGTCTTTACATGTTAATTTCTTATGTTCGGCTAATTCAGGCATTCAGCACCCCGTATATATTAAATTGGTTTCAATCTGTCTATTATTATGCATCTACAGTTCAGCGTTGATAGTCGTTTTATAGACACCTAATATACAAACATTAAAATTTGCACACCCTGTACATTTTATGAAAAAATTTGTTTGCCAAAAATTGTAGAAAATTTGATAATGATAACTTTTTCATAACAAACTTTCACCTATTTCGTTGCGTTTAGAAGTTATGATGGATTATGGCTTATTGCTTCAGGTAAACCCCCGAACCATTTATGCAATTTCATTCATCTTTAATAGGATTTGTGCAGCATCATAAAAAAGCTTAAATTCAAAATTTGGAGTGATTTCGCTGGTTCCTTTGATGCCATCGCATTCACTGACACACGCATACAGATATTTTCCAAAAATAATAAAAATGGTTTAACCCTCCATATGATACTGGTCGATATTTCGACCAATTAAGAAAATCGATATTATGTAATTTATACCAATTCAACTATCAATCCCAAGTTATTTTCAAAAATACTCGGTTTTTATTTTTCGTAATCTCCCTTGAAACATAAAAATTCATCAAAAAATGGTAATTTGATGATTAGAAAATTGAAGAAAAGAAAAAAGAACACAGACAAAGAGAAATTAATGCCTTTTCTTAAACAATTTTTGCGCAAAAACTGTATTTGCGAAATACAGGCCTAAGATCATAATATATTATTAATGCTCGAAAAGTAAGCAATTACATCTCTGGGAAGCACTAAAAATTAAAAAACCTCAAATTGAGTTACAAAATGCGAAAACCGCCTTCTGCCTTGCATACTTATCCAAAACAAATAAAATAAAATAATAAGGACAGCTACTGTACTTATAAAAAAGGTCCGGATTTGTAGGCATTAAAAAACTTGAAAATAAGCAGGCAAATATGCTCTAAAACCTTCAAAATAAGCACTTAAATATGTGCTAAAAATTTTTATTATGTCTCAAAATTCTAGATTGCAATTAGTGCAAATAATGAAATAAAAACTACTTTTGTTAGAAGTTTAGTTGGTGTTGAACTGTGGTTATAGCGAGAGTACATCCTTAGAAATAAAATTTTATTTTTTAATTTCTTTTTCTTTTGATTTTTGAAATTTGCACCCAAACTTTCTTTAGTTTTAGGCATTTTTAATACACAAATGTAAAATAAAATTCAATTCATATTTTGAAATACGACTTCTCAAGGAATATATTGGAAGTGAAACTTTTTGAGGATGAGGCTCACTTCAGTTTTTGAATATTTCATTTTATTTATTTTTTTATTTTCTTATAATCTTGACTGGTTAATTTGAAAAAGTTAATCAATTCTAGCGTCCCTACATACATAATTTAAAAATTTCAATAATATATAGTATAATACAGAGCGTAACAAACAAATCAAACGTATGCGCAAGTAAATTGAATGCTGCAATTTTTAAACAGTTATTTCAAAACATAAAAAATCACTTAAATCATTTCATACCCTGGCAAAAACAAAAATTTTTATTATTTAATTTGCTAAATATGCAAAATATATATGCCAATATAAGCAAATATGCATTTATAAGCAATAAACCGTCAAATATGCATTTAAACTCAAAATATGCATTAAGTATAAAAAATAAGGCAAAATAGAAACTACATAAAATGACTCAGAAAGGCTTACAACAGGTTCCCCTTTTTTTTCACGTGCTTGTACTCAAAAAAAAACATGCAAATGCCTAAAATCCGATCCCTACTTATAAACAAAAATGCAAAATAATACAATTTATTAAAATACATTATTTATACAATGAACAAATTCATAAATACAATGAACAATATTAATAAATATTATGAATTTTGTTCGTTAATACTATGAAATTTTCATAAATATAATAAGTTTTAATTCATTGATTTAATGAAACTTTTATTGAATTTTCAATGTACATAATATATGACCGCTTTTGGTTTACTGTTGTCACTAATTGGAATAAAAATTACAAATAAAAAGTAAGTAATTTTATTATTGATTTATAAATTACAATATAATAAATTGACGTTCTTAACCTTTTCTGATGTCCAATGCAGGACAATCAGCTTCATTTTGTGTGAGAAAAGTTTAAGCATTTAGACCTCAATCTTCAAAATTCCTCAATCCGGATTGAGAAATGCCTGTAACTTTTTTAAATAGTTGATGGTGGCAATCATCAATTCAGGGGCCGATGGCTTTACGTGGCCTTCGAAGCACGAAGACGGCCATAAAGGAGTTTAGACTCTTTCCGGATTTCAACCAGGTACCGTAGCGTCTGCAGTTCTGTGGCTTAATAAATAAACTAATAACAGTCTCTAGGCTAACTCTAGCTAACTTTCAGATTTAGTTTTAGTTTCAGAACTAGTTTTAGGTGGTTATTCTGTAACTCATAAAGGAGCTTTACAAAAAGGATTCCTTTCTGAAAAGATAAACTTATTCTGTAACTATAAAGAATCCTTTAATGACAGACTATCTTTTAAAGATTGATCTTTATGAATTGGATTTTACAAAGGAATGCCTTTATGTTAAAGGATTGCTTATAAAGGACATATTTATGAAACCTAACGATTTCTTAAACAGAGCTTTTATGTTGTGTTTTGTCGATGATTAAAGATCGATCTTTAAAGGACAGTGTGTCGTTAAAAGATTCTTCATAGTTACAGAATAAGTTTATTTTTTCAGAAAGGAATCCTTTTTGTAAAGCTCCTTTATGAGTTACAGAATAAGCACCTTAGTCTAAATTCAGCAATCTATCTGATATAGAATTCAGCTTTCAAGAAAGTTACAAATATTCCTCCCAACAATATGTGGATATTTTACAAAAATATCTATTGGTTTCTCAACTGAAAAACATGTAGTCAAATCGAATACAGAACGCAAAGTGGCAACACAGGTTTTTATAAATAGAATTTAAAATGTAATATATGACATTAAACGAAGCGATTAAACCATGGATTTACCTAAAATTTTCTTTTAATTTCAGAAATAATCTATTTTAAAGCTTTAGTTTTTCACACTGTACAGCAATGTATTTTAGTGGGAAGAGTCGGTCGCAGTTGTCTTCCAACTATGGAACTTATAACTTTTAAGTTATAATATTAAAAGTTAAATTTTCGTTTCAACAAGCGGTCGTGCATGCCTGCCGTCGGTCGGTATATTAGGTTCAGTTTTTCTATCTCCGGCTAAATTTAACTATTGGTTAACTTATATTGAGTTATTTCTTTCCGTTAGTGATAACTTTAACTGGAGATTGAAAAACTGACTCTTGGGTCCAATTTATCAATGGATTCAATAATAAATTTTTCAATATTGATGTCAAATTAAATAAATGATTTTTCTATACCCACTTATGTCCGATATTTTTACTTCGAGATATCTCTAAGATATCTGTTAGATAAATTAATTATGTAACTATTATTATCAGGTTTCAAATTTTACAAAATATATTTGCATTATTAGTTTATAAAATTACTTTAATGTATCAGTAAATTGTGCATTTCGTTAAACGTTTGTTTGACTTTTGGAACAACCCCCGGTTGAGAATGGGATAAGTGACAAGCTTATTGATAACAATCCTCACTTATCTCCTTTTGTATGGCACCACTCATGATTAAATTAGTTCCCATGTATTCAGATGAGCGTATAATTCGCTTATTTATTGCTGAGGATTAACTTGGAAAGATTCTTAGTTCTATTTCTCAGATTTTCAAAACTAAAAACTTGAATTAGAATCTAACTTTTATTTTTTATTTTATTTCTTCCCAAATTTCTACTTATTTCATATTATAAAAAAAGAAGTTTTTTAAACATATTTTAATATTGCATAAGGGTAAATAGGTCGCGTGGCGTTTCAACTTGACGCGTGCTTTAAACGTGCTTTCAGCCGCCTATTTTGGATTTTTATTCATTTGCCCCTCATATTTTGATACTTTTTTAATATCGGCTCGCACATTGCACCATTAGAACATCACCAAATTTGACCGAGTTTTAGTATTTCATTTCGCATTAAAAGTCAATTCGTGGGAAAAGAAAAATACTTATAAACTAATCCAAAGCGTAATTTGTTTGACACGCGCTTTTAATCCCTCTTTTATCCAAATTAATTAGGGTTAACGCTTCGAGACATCGGAGATTTAAAAAATTAGGGTGAAGCTTAATTATTTAAAATTACACTTGGTGGATTAAATTTTTTATAACGATCCTGTTGTTCCTTAAAACTACTTTCTATTGTACAAATTGAAACGTACCTGCAAGAGAGCGATAACGGAGTTTCGCATCCCCTATCCCCTTAATCGTTACTTTCCGCCATTTTTACAGCAAATAATAAAGTTGAACAAAAATTCTTCATTCATTTATTCCTTACGACTACTACGTTATAAAAAATATGGAATATTTACAAAATTTCATATATCTATACAGGTACATAATACGTATTAGGGGTTGAAAAATAACCTCAGCTGCCTCCTCTCGAATAAGGTAAAAATGGGTTCTACAGATTTTTTCTAATATTAAAATTAATAAAAGTAACCCCAAATTAGATGTTCAATAAAGTGTAAATTTTATATTTGCAATATTAGTAAGGGTTGCGACCCCGTAAAAACTAAAAAGTAATATTAGTGGTAGCATATAAATTGTAGATCTTAATCTCGATATCAAAATATCACTTGTTAGAAAAAAAAAGATAGATAAGATTCGTTCTTGAATCCAGCTTGAACCGTCCATCTTCCTCTTTTATTTTTATTGAAAAGCAAAGAATATTATGATAACTGGAACAGCTATAACAAAACAAGCGTAAACCATCGTACGTGGCTGACACTCGGATATTACAACAAACTCATCATTCCACCGAGATTCGTTAAATACCACAGGTACTTCCATCACAGTTTTTTCATTAGAAAAAAAGTTTAAATTCAATTCACACTGTCCCGAAATATTCGAACAGGAAGACACGGGTTGGGATATATCATAGGTAGTCCGATTTAATTTGAATTGAACCCTTATGTAATTCACTTGAATTTCATTTTCGCTGTTGAACACAAAAAAATAGTAGCCATCCTCAGGAACGCTGAAACAAAGAATAAATCAAAAAGGGAATTTTTATGGTGAAAAAATACTCTTACATGTAAGTGATCTTGTTAGTCAGAGAAGCATCGTCCAGTTGTTGATCCGATTCGTTTCGATGACACATATGATGAGGCGTTAAGGGTAGATTAAGAATTAAACCCTTACAATTCAACAGAGCTTCTTCCGAACTGGAAAAAGACGACCAAAATTCGCTATAACTTCCATCATTTGGAGTAGTTTCGTTAATAAAACCGCGATGATGAGCAAATTCATCGGGGACGAAGCCCTTAAAGTTACCCATTAATTACAAATTTTAATTATACTAAACCTCTCTTACTTCTTCTATTGCTAAGTTTTCGTCTTCATCCCCTTGGTTTAGATCTTTAGCCAGAGGAGACTGAAGTATTACTTCTCGTTTTCCCAATCGTGAAATGGAATTTGGATTAGAAGCTTTGTTGTTGAGTTTTTCCAAAACCTTGTGTTTTCGATCGCCCAACGCATCCAATTTTTTCCAAACGTCCATAAACACTTCTTCGGATGTTAAATTTTTGAGTTTATTCTTGTTAAAATCTTTAATCGTCTCGTATTTTTTCGTACGGTTATCTCCTCGATTAATATGTTTGTTCTTTACTGCCAAACTGTCCAACAATATTTTTAACATTTTTGGATCCGTCTCGTCCGAATATTTTGGATTTTCGCGAAGGTGAAACTCGTCTTTAACTTCGTCGTGTAAGGGATGGTGAAACTTTACGTCGGGAGTGTGACGTTTCATTAAGAATGGAAAGTTAGACAAACTTAACGTATGATTGCCTGTCTCTTCCGAAATATCTCCAAATTCGTCTGACTCTTCCGAAGAATCGTCACCAATGTAAGCGCATTCGTGGAGGTGTTTGTGTCCTTGGATTATGATGAGAGAAGCACCCGGCCACCTAAACTGTACAGTTCCATTTAACAAAAGAAATTGTTTTATATTTCTAGTTTACCTAACGCAGGTCGATACGGTCACGGACGATCCACTCAAAAAATAAAATCCCCAATACTCTTTCATGTCGTCTTCTAAATATAATTCACGTACCATGGTTTGAGGTTTCTGTTCCGTCGATACGTTGGGTTTGTTAGACAGCAGGAAGGCATTGAAAGTTGCATTTACTTTTACAATTTGTTTCTAAATGAAAAAAAAATTATACTACATCACCAATAACGCTGAGTTTGCATTATTTATTATTTTATTTGGCCTGAACAGGAATTGAATGTCTATATACCAGAGTTTTTCATCTCGGGATAGCTTGAAGAGTAATAATTAATGTAAACTCAGCTTAAAGTATCCTGAAGGTTAGCAAAGGATAAAAGTGTTTCATACATTTTCAAACTTTAAATTTAAAAATAATATGTTTCTATCGTGGAATACACTTTATCTAATCAGGCACTATATGATAAGGTTTTAGACTTTTATAATTTGGTGACCTATATTTTTCATCGATCCAATTGGCTATAGATATCAATAATATATCTTTAAAATAATTAAAAGTCTAATGCCATTCGCCATCATATTTGTATTAGTATTAAGGGTTTCTCATATCATATGTTTTCTCTTATGATTTATCATAAGAAAAATCACAAAACACAGTTTACACTGTACATATTGTCATAATATAATCATATAATGGAAAGTGTTCTTTATATACTAATTCCCAGCTTCACAAAGGTGAATTAAAATTTAATCCACGATTAAAAGCATACAATAATTATTTTGTTGTACAGTTTTAATCATAGATTAATAGGAATATTTCAGTGAAAAAACTGAAACTTGGTGGTTTCTTTCTTTTACAATAAAACAAGAAAATGTTTTTTTCTACTTGTAGTCTGATTGGTTAATATTCTGCGGTTAATATTGTCTTAAGTTTTTTCATTCTGAGTTTAATATTATCAGCGCAATTGTTTTAAAATCACTGTTTATTCTTTCTTTTTTAAGTAATATACTTAATATGCACGCGCGCAGTTGTAAAATTATGCAAATTAAAATTTATGGTTTATTTTATACAGATATGACTTAGTACGCTAATTACTAATTAGGAATTAAAGTACTAATTAAAATGTTTACATAATTTAAACAACTTATACATAAAAATTCTTTTCCTTCGATGGAGAGCAAAATTCGTCTTTACGCCCTGATTTACCCACCTCCCATAGGTGGCTGAGAGAAAAATTATTTTCTCTCCCGGAACCATCATTTTGCTTAATTAAATGTTTGAAAAACTAGATGGTTGGTTTCAACTGACGTTGAAAGTAAAATACTTTTAACCTAAACCGGAAAATACTCTCCCACCTTAATTAGCCGGAAAATTTCAATCTTGCGGTATGTATACGGTGCCGGTCGAATGGAAATTTACTGTAAGTTAGATTTAAAAGCTTATAAAACCAATGAAATCTGCCCTATATTGAAGCAATTCATTTTTATAATTTCTCTGCTTTTACTTTAGCTTTTTTATTTTATTTTAAATTTTTGGCTTCAGGGTAATTAATCTTAAAATTATGGTTTTTTTTCAGACAAAAATGTCGGATTTAGAATAATTGCAGGTGGGAAAAACATCAATATTATATTCAAATTTTTTATTGATTTAATTTTGAAATATTTTGCTTCAAGTAGTAAACAGATAAAATTATTTCTCATTCCATTTTTAAAGTTATCACAACTCGTGGATAGTACGAAACTGATTGCGATCAATTGGAATTACACCTTATGTTGAGCCTGAAATTGGTTTCAAGACCTAAAAGATAAGTGGAACAGCTATCGTTTGTATGAAGTGAAGAGCAGAAGTTGTCCAATTGTTTTTTGTCCATTTTTTTTAATTTTACAGATCTGATCACCCCAACGTAGACTACCTACATATTTTGCACAATGCAGATTATCTGCGAGATCCGTCTGAACAATTTCGGCAGGTTTGCGTAGCTCTGATACCTCTTAATTTTAATTTTAATTAATCAACATCTTGATCGTGCTTTTCCTATTCTGCGTATGGAATAATACAACGGATGTTTTTTTATTTATGTTAATCAGAATCATTTATATGCTTATTTTTAAAGAGTTCCTGATATTATGAAATCACCTTGAGATAACCATATAAATTATTTAATTTAAAAAATATATAATTAAAGTAAGTTTCCCAAATTCATTGATATTCTCATCCATTCAGGTAAATTTCGAACTTTTTTATAATTTTTGCTCAAATTCTTTAATGTTTTTATTTATTTTTCTATCCGTTTCTTTTATCTTTCTTTCTTTGAGCTGCTAATCAATGTATTTCCTAGACTTTTTCATAATTATCACGATAACGATATGCTGTTATCTTATCTCATATTCACAAACCCAAACACTTCTAATTGATATTGTTAACCTTTTATCTACATGTTATCTTTTTTTGTATAAAAATCTGATAATTTAAATATTATCTGAGTTTCTATCATTGTTTTAACCTAATCATTGTATATTAGTTTTTATCCCCTTAAGTTAATTGTTGTGCGTCATAAAGTCATTATCAAAAAAAAATCTCACCTGACACCAAACAGTCGAAATTTTTCTGTCGAGAAGTCTCATATCTGATACAGCAATTGGATAAAGCTGGCTAGAATATACACGGTACTTAACATAAAGGGGCAAAGCTATGAGAAGGGCGGGAAAAACAATACCAAATATGCACAGCTTTACCACCCGGAGAGGTCCTTTCAGCGATTTTTGCCTTGGTTTATAGTATTTCGTCTGAAAGTTGTGGAGAGGACGTTCTGAAAAAATGTTATCACTTCAAACACATGTTGACAAAACAGATTCGGTAAAGGACTTTATCTTCAACTCCCAAACTAATTAAAACAACAATGAGGGCGTCCCTTAAGGGGTAGTACTTAGTTCGACGTTATTGCAACAAAGAAAAATGCTAGTCACGTGCAAACTACGTTACTTCATTAAAAATTAACTTTGTTATTACATGTGCGACCTTAATTTAATTATATATAAAATATAACTATAAAAAAAAGTTTTAAAACCACTACGTACCTTCATAATTTTGTTCTTCTATATTGTCCATTTTAACACAGCCTCACTTTCTATAACATTTTAGACAACAATGTTAAAAATAACCGAATTCTCTAAATATATTGCTACAAATGAACTCATTTGTATTTAAAATTGAATCACATATCGCTCTTTGTTATTTGATTATAATTATACTAGCTAATTTGGCTAGTAAATTTAGATTTCTTTAAAAAAAAGGAGTAAACTAGAAACGCAGTTAATTAAGTACACACTTTTATGTGAAAATAAATAAACATTAATCTAGTATAACAACGTCGATCTTTAAATGGGAACTGATAAAGTATATCTAAGTTTTTATTTAGTTAACTAAAAGCTACGATAATTAAGTTGAAAGTATAATAATTAGATTGCGCATATCAGTGGCGTGGCAGTATTTATAAAAAAAATTTAATAATAAAAATTAAATCGTGGATTTTATTAGCACAGTAAAGCCCATTAGAATTCTTTAGTTTATTTACGATTTAACAAAATTAATTTTGGCTGATATCCATTATTTATGTAATCATACAGCTACAATGTATCTTACCTGCACTATTATTGTATTTTTAAGCATATCTATTATAAAGCTTTCCTAAAAAAAATTGATTTAATCAATAAATTTTATGTAATATATATTATTTTATGATTGCCATTGTTAAATTAAAAAAATTTAAGTAGGGAAATTTCTTCTTTATTTTACAAATGTTCAGACTAATTTACCCTCGCCTAAAACTACAAAATATTGGTTTAATTTCTTGAATATGATAATATAGTCAAGTTATTTTTAAATTAGACAACAATAACGATTTAATAAAAAATTTAATATTTTTGATTGGGCGATTAAACAGCAATTATACAAAATTATGGTTTTGTATTCCAATTCAAAATCAAGAATCACAGTGATCTTTGTTAGGATGTTCGTACATTTACAGTGGTGTAACAAGGGGTATTCCCCGTAACTAGACTGGACCCCGTAACATTTACTAATAGAATCTTTCAATAAATTGTTTCTAATCCAGTTGCATAATTTACTATGCAAATTATTGATTTTACCCAAGCAACACCATGTCGGTTTTATACCGGTGTAGCATTGAAGTATAACGAATAGGTACATATCTTTTCATACCTGTAAATTATGTATCATAAAGGTATTTAAGCGGCACATCACTTTTCGTTCATATTTGCACTGTACTCTTTAAGTATAGTTGCAATGCTTATATTTTCATACCGTTATTGTGAAGCCAATTGATGTATCAGATATGTATTGAAATTTTAGTAACTAAATTGTATTTGAACATATGGTACCGTTTAGGTGCAGTTTTAACCATACCGTTTTGGTACTATAATTGCAGTATCTAATATGTACCGCTATATTATGAATTGGAAGTTACGATTTTTACCATGCCAATTTGATATCTATTAAGTGCAGTTTAATTAGTAATGTTTTAGTAGTTACAATTTCAGTACCTAATATGTAAAGAAGCATTATTAGTTTCAAGTTATGATTTTTACTTAAGCGTTTTGACACACCACTATTTAGCATAATGTTTTTCCTTAGCTTATTCAAAAAGTACATAATATTATATGTTCTATCAATCTATATTTATTCATATTGAAATTTTTTGTTTTAGTTTCGTGTTTGAAAGAATAATTAATTTACATATATTTTAAATTACTTATTATTTTATATGAGCCCGCCCAGCTCAACGGATTATTAAACGTTTTTTAAATTAAAATAATTTGTTAATATATTTTATAAAACGTAAAATATCCGTTAGACCTTTAAAACTAACTCCGAAAATGTATCGTATATTTATTGAAACTTTAGTAACTACAACATATTTAAATATATGGTACCGTTTTGGTACTAAAATTGCGTTTTGGAGTGTTTTTGAACAAAATTCAAATTTGTTGTTGATTTTCGTGTTTGAAAGAATAATTAATTAAAATACCTGTGCTGTATATGTACCTAAATGATACATCGAAAGAGTAACGGCAAAATGGGCAAATCAATGCCGTACCGTTATGAAAATACCTGTACCGTATATGTACCTAAATGATACATCACAACAGTAACGGAAAAATGGGCAAATCAATGCCGCACCGTTATGAAAATACCTACACCGTAAATGTACATAAATGATACCTCAAAACATTAACGGCAAAATAAGAAAATCAATACGGTATCGTTACGAAAATAACTGTAGTACCGTTTATGTACATAAATGATACCTCAAAACAGTAACGGAAAAATGGGCAAATCAATGCCGCATCGTTATGTTAATATCGGTACCGTATATTTACATTTTTGACGGCTTTGTGCTGCTTGGGTATTTTTTTATAGATTATAGTTTTTATACTATAAAAAGTGAGATATTTACGATTTAGTTATCTTGAGTACCCCTCAAGTATCTGGGCCCCCAGCGGGTTTCTAGGAATGTAATTTACGCCACTGACTCAACTATCGACATTGCAAGATTTTAATGTAAGTTTCCTAAAATATAAATTTTAAATATTTCTGTAAATATACAAGAAATCTTAAATTGCTTCTATGTAGGGGAGACCGGGACTAGTAGACTAGTATAATGAAATATCTAAATAAAAAGGGGGGAAATAATTCGAAAATATTTTTTTTTGGGAAAAAACCCAAGTTTCAAGAAATTGGGTTTAGTTCAAGAAAAACTACAAGAAATTCAAACAGAAATTAGAAAATTTTAGTCAAAAAAAAATTTTTTTAAATCACAAAATCTTAAATTGGCTGTTTCATATTTCATACCAAAACCTGATCTTATTAAAATAAAATAAAATAAATAAAATAAAAGAAGTGTAAAAATATTGTAGTTCTAGTCTCTTTAGTTTTTGAGACTTTCCGATTTTCAGAGCAGCTCAATTTTTAATGATTTTGCCCAAAAAAAACGTAGTTTTCAGTTTTTAAAGTAGTTTTTTTATCATTTGATGCAAAAGTGGTCTACAGATAAGTGAAGCTAGCCTCAATTATCTCTAATTCTGGGGATCTATAAAATAACTTTGTGGCTATAATAACTTGATCAAAATAACAAAAATTATTAAGAGAAAAATATATTTTCAGGGTTTTACTGCAGATCAATAATTAAAAAATGCGTGTGTAAGTACCAAACAATGCTAGAGAGCACAAATTACATCCTGACTGTTCATTTTTCCATATTGAAAAAGAAAATTTTGTAATTTCTAAGTAAACAAGAATCTCGTTAATCTATTTTTGCGCGTCATAAATTAATGCCTTTTTGGCACGGACAATCGCAACCAAAAATAGGAGGTGCACAACTAGATGCTATAAGTGTCTCGAATCCAAAATTTCAACTTTCTACAACCTACCGTATTTGAGATATGCGACATACAGACGTCCGTACATACATACATACGTACGTACGTACAGACGTACAGTCAAAATGGATTCAGGGAAGGTTAAAACGGATATTTCCGTCAAAATCTGGAAACCGAAAAACATCGGGATTACAATACTTCCTTGTTTTACAAGGAAGTAAAAGACAGATAAAAGAGCAAATTTATTACGTTTCGAAATTACATATTTTAATAATAAAATAAAATCCTTGCACTATTTATTACTTCCTTGTAAACATGGAAGTATTGTAATCCCGATTTTTTTCGGTTTCCAGATTTTGACAGAAATATCCATTTTGACCTTCGCTGAATCCATTTTGACTATTTTTGTTGCAACGTCTGTATGTAGTACATACAGATAACTGAAATACGGTAGGTCATAGAAAGTTGAAATTTTGGATTTGAGACACTTATAGCATCTAATTGTGCACCTCCTATTTTTGATCGCGATTGTCCATGCCAAAAGGGTATACATTCATGACACGCACAAATAGATTAACGAGATTCTTGTACAATCATTCTAAAAATGACGAGGAAGTCATATGGTGTCCATATCAGATTTGTTTTTAAAGATGTTTTAAAAAATATAAATAATTTAATTTAAAATAATAATAATTAACCTTTATAATTTTACATAAGTTGTGAAGCCAAATGGCAAGCAACCTTTCTGAGCTAGGAAGTACAGCAGCTATAAGGCTGAAGGCCACCCATACAGATTAGTGTTTTAAACAAAAATTAGTTTTATACTTAAAACTTATATTTACAATAATTAAATATAATACAAATTACTTTTGTTTGGAAGTAGAAGACTCTCCTCTTCTTCTTTGATTCAAAGGATTTCTGGGATCGTACATATCAAACCAATCGCCATCTTTAGTGTTTGCATCCTTGGCTAGAATCGGTTCACCGGATTCAAAATGTAATTTATGTCTCATCCAAGTCGACTCATCATCTTCTTCTTCTACCACATCTGCAGGTTTTTCTTCATCTTCTTCCACTTCTTTAGCTTGAATTAACTTATTTTTAAACTTTGACAACAATTGTTGAGTAAAGTCTTCCCTACTAGAACCCTTTTTGGGAAAATCTTTTGATTTGTCCTTATATTTACGAAAATCAGTCTTGTATTCGACTACAACTTCATCTTTTTGGATTTGTTCTTGGATTTCTTCGCTTTCAGTTTCCATTTTTTTCAGTTTATTTTTTTGATATTCTCTTTTTACGTTTTCAATTTCCATTTTAATCTCTTCCCTAAAATATTATTTCAAAATTTGTAGCAAAAATAAATTAGAATAAAATTTACCTCTTCTTCTTTTTAACTTCTTCTTCGTCTTCATCATAGTATGATTTTTTGGAACTTTTTCGTTTACGATTACTCTTTCCATCAGTTTTTAGCTTCTTTTTGATTTCTTGCAGTCCTCCTTTTGCATCATTGTCTTCTTCTTCGGTGTCATCGTCCTCGTCACTATCATCGTCTTCCTCCATCCTCTTATTTGGAGGTGGTTTCATCATTTTATGTTTTTGATCGTTTTTTACGCCAGCTTTCAATTTATTTTTGATTCTTTCTAATCTTTCTTCTGGATTATCTTCTTCTTCCTCCTCCTCATCCTCGCCCTCTTCTTCAACTTTCTTGTCTTCAACGCTTACAGAACTCAATTTTGGATCATTCAAAATGTCATGTGTAGATTTGCTTTTACCAGAAAACTTCTTACTTTCTGTTATTGCTTCTTCCTCGTCCTCCTCAGCTTCCGCTCCAAAAGACAATAATTTAAAGTTTCTAAAATTAAAAAATATAATCTACCGAACAAAAGAATATTTCTTTCTTACTTTACACCTGGCGTCCTCTTTTTCTTTTTCTTTTCTCCACCTTTAACTGCTCTAATTCTTGGAACAATATCAGGAAACGGATTATTAAGTACTTCGGTGGAAATAATTTTATGAGGATATTCAGGTCGCTCGTTTTCAATCAATCCTTCTCCCAATTTCAGCATATTAAACAAAGTTTCTCCGGTAACTTTACCAAAAATGGTATGTTTATTCTGTAGTTCTGCTGTGGATGCAAGAGTGAAAAAAAATTGTGATCCGTTATCATTTCTACCCGCGTTAGCCATGGCTAATAAACCCCTGCGTACAAATCTAAGACGTTGGTGAAATTCATCTTTGAAAGGTTCTTGATAGATTGACTCGCCTCCGGTTCCGTCACCTTTCGGATCTCCACCTTGCACTATAAAATCTTTCACCACTCGATGAAAAATTGTACCATCGTAGTAACCCTCCAGGCATAACTGTATAAAGTTTCGTGATGTTTTTGGCGTTTCTTTGGCCCACAATTCGATGTCGATATCTCCTACGGTTGTTTTTAATAAAACCTATAAAAATAAATACAAAATACAGTTCGTTATAAGCACAATTTTCTAATTATTACCTTTCCCGACGTAGGTGGTTCCGAAATATAAATATTACTCATTTTGTAGGTTTAGTAAAAAAAAAGTTAGGTTATGACTATTTGATTTTGCACCAACTTTATAGATTACATAATAATTTTATTTAACGATTATTTGTCTTCTTGTGTGAAATGATTGCAATTTAGCAGTTTACTTTAAAATAACATGTATTTCCGTTTGGGAACCGTCTGGTTTTTTTGACAGGTATAAATGTTGACATTTACCGTAATATACAGGGCACTAAAGAAATTAGGTTTCAAATTCTGTTTTGTCACACAGCTTTGAAATAATTGCTTAACTTTATTAGATAAAAAAATATATATAAAGCTGATGATCCTATGGTGCCTTCCTTCGAAAACAAATTATTTTACTTCACAAATTCCTAAAAGTGCAATTGTAGCAAGTCCGCCTACGGATTAGCTGGTAAGCGGTAAATAAATCATCTCGCATTGTTTTAATTATAAGTCAGTCGATGAAAATATTGAATTAATTTATTATAAACAACCTAAAATAAATCTAAAAGTTAAAATAAACAAAACTGTCAAAATATGTTTAATAAACTTGACAACTGGAAAATCACCATGTCCGTTGTTACTTTGACGTTTATTGTCAAATCGAAGTGTCTTGTATTTCATTTCTTGATGTAAAAGTGTTTCTGCGCGAGTGAGATGGACATGAATTTGGTGTGCGAAGTGTAGAAAGGAAGCCGGAGATGACTCACGTCGGCGCATAACTTTGCCGTTTCACGGACATGGGGTTTTTTGTTGGTTTTGTTTATGGAATTTCGATTTGAGTTACTGTGTTGCAGTATGTTTATAGTTTAGAAATATCGTTAGATTTTAATTAAAAATTGGGCGAAAGTTTTAACTGAATGTGGTGCTGTTTGTCGGACGGCGAGGATTCAGGAAAAGGTGAGATTCCGTGCGTAATTTTATTATTTTGCTGGGGAAAATAAACTCGTCTATTGGGAGCGAGTCGGGGATCCGCCATTTTTATTTGGTAAATAGGCGTTGACTGTGTGTATGTTTTAGCAGGTGCTATGGCCGCAATTCGCAAAAAGTTGGTGATTGTGGGCGACGGTGCTTGTGGAAAAACGTGTTTATTAATTGTATTTAGTAAAGATCAATTTCCCGAGGTTTACGTGCCGACCGTTTTCGAAAACTATGTGGCCGACATCGAGGTTGACGGAAAGACGGTGGAATTGGCATTGTGGGATACGGCGGGACAAGAAGACTACGATCGACTTAGGCCCCTTTCGTATCCGGACACCGACGTTATTTTAATGTGTTTTTCGGTCGATTCGCCCGACTCGTTGGAAAATATACCGGAAAAATGGACTCCCGAAGTGAAACACTTTTGTCCAAATGTTCCAATTATCTTGGTAGGGAACAAGAAGGATTTACGCAACGATCCTGTCACAATTAAAGATTTAGCAAAAATGAAACAGGAGCCGGTTAAGCCGCAAGAAGGTCGTGCCATGGCTGAGAAAATTAATGCCTTTGCTTATTTGGAGTGTTCGGCCAAGAGCAAAGAAGGTGTTCGCGAAGTGTTTGAAACGGCTACCAGAGCCGCGCTACAAGTAAAAAAGAAGAAGAAACCTCGTTGCATTCTGTTTTGAGCTTCGACAACTTTTTGTCGTATATTCTTTATATTATTATGATCGTTACGTGTGTTTAACCAAAATTGGGGACTCTTTTTTGCCAATTGTAGTACATAATCCCCAACATTTTATTCTTTAGTTTTCCTATAAATTTTTTTAATTTTTCGGTGAGCCACTATTTGTAAATTTTTTAATTTTTCATCATAACAGACACAAATAATATCGCCGAGTGTTGTAAGCTTGAATTAGTTTTTTCAAAGTCAGCAGCAGCAGCATCAATAACCATGATCTTGCATCAGAGTTTATATTTTTTTTAAATGTTTATTATTATTATTTTATAATTATTGAATATGGAGGGTGCCACGGCACTTTTGTTGTATAAATAAATAAAATAGCAATCACACTTTTGATGTCCGATATCAAACGATTGTTACATTGATAATTGATAATTCTATATAAAATATAAAAAAAAATGTTCATCTTTTTTGATTTTGATTTGTTTAGGCAATTTTTTCAACACGGTGACGTTGCGTGTTGCTTATTTGATATACATAGCTTTAACTTTTCCATATTGTATTGTAAAGATGAATAAAAAATAAACTTTTTCTTAAAATTATTGTTTTTCCACTGTAAAATGACTCAACGTGTACAGATGAATCATTGAATAAATTATAAAATGATATTTGCAAATATCCTGGAGCTTTGCACTCTTGGAATTTATCTCTTTAAGTTAAACAACCAAGCTGTTTGAACTATGACACATTTTATATTCCTAAGTTCTAATTCGACTTTACTTTATTTACATTAAATTTACAAAAATGCAATCTTTTTAATTAGGTAAATAAATATTTTTTTTAATCCAATTACTTTAATGTTTAATTTATTTAGATTGCATGGCTTCTTTGTGAAGGTTCGGTTCAACAACAAACCATTTATTATTTATATTTACTGTTTTTAGGTCTTTGAATGTTTGAGCTTTACTTGTAGCACCTTAAACCAAAGGGATTTATGATGTTTTCAAGCTGCAAAATCTAAATGGAAAAGAGGTTTCAATTTTTTTCAATAAGTAATTTTCAGTAAATACCATGACCTAATTCTAGCTTAAGAACTAATATTCATATAAATTTATTGCTTATAAAATCTTGAATTTTTGAATGAAATATGTTGTTGATTCCAGTAGGTAAACATACACAAGCATTCGTTCCTGCAGGAAAGACGAATCCCGACGGAAAGAATACTTCCTGATGAATAGATATTATAAATTTCAAAGAAAAGTGTGAGAAGGAAAGTAAGAAAATCAATAATTTAAAAATAAATCAATCATTTACCCCTCTTAAAAAATTGCTTTTTCAAGTGGGTTAAATTGTGATTCTACTCCCTTTGCAGACGCCCAGTTTTGAATAAAAACTTGAAAGATAATGAATACAACTTTGTGTTTTAGCAGGAAGGTTTTTCATACTTCTACAGGAAATAAAAATGTTTACGAAGTGATTAAGGTGGTACAGCGATCAGTCGTAAACTTTTGAAATTAATTCCAAAAAAAGGTATATATGTGATTTTATTAATTTTTCGATATGCATTAATACTGGTAGTATACATGATTTAGCCGATTTCGTTTGATAAAAAACAATTTTGAATGAATATTTCTATAATTTTTATGGTATTTTTTGAATAAAAATTGAGCGGAACAAAGTCCTTAAGCAGAAAACTGTCAGCTTTCTGAACATACTTTCAAATTTCAAGTAATTTTCAATTAAAGACAACCAGTTTTTCATGCAAAATAATTACATATTTATATTCTATCGTTAATTTGGCAGTAAATTACATCATAATGTAATATCAATAAGATTTGTAAAAATATGAAATTATTTGTATATAAATTTATAAATGATGTAAGTAGTTATAATTTTTGATAATTGCTATGGTTTTTTCATCTCGATTGCATTACCCATGAATATCTCAAAGTACATATCAGTATTCCACATGCTTTAAATGTAAGATCAGGCTTCTGACAACAAACTTTTCCAGATTTTAGTTAGAAATTTTTATACTCAAATTTTAGGAAGTTTTGAAACTTTATTTATATAAAAAATGGATTGTTTTTTAAATTAATGTTAAACCTTGGTATATAAGTCTGAATATTCGTGACTTTCGAGTTAGGAATTAAAGTAAGTAAAAAAATGTTGAAAAATTCGAACTTTTTTCTTTTTTTTGCTTTTTTAAAAACCCTTGTATCTTTTAAACGAAACATTTTACAAAAAATCTATTCCGGATAGGAAATTTAACGAACTATAACTTTTGTCTAGTAAAAAATTTTGAAAAACCAATATGTTTCACAGAAAATAAAAAATAAGGCAGCTATAAAACAAATTTTTATTGAAAAATTATATTATTAATTAAGTTTAAACTACCTATTACATTATTTAAGTAAATGTTCAAAATGACCATCCCAGATTTTCAATTCGCACATTTTGGGTCTCGAGTAAAGAATTTTTTAAATGAAATATCCTGGAAAATGGATCGGAAGTGGAGGATCTATTAATTGGCTAGCATGATTCCCAGATTTAATTCCTCCTGATCAACAGAAAAAAGCCGACACCAACAAAAATAAAAATGTTGTGAATTTAATTTTTTGTTTTGTAGCTGCCTTGTTTATTGTTTTCTAATTTTCTGTGAAATGGATTGGTTTTTCAAAAAATTTTACTAGACAAAAGTTGTAGTCCTTTGAATTTCCTATCCGGAATGAGGCGTCAAATTTGTTGTAAAATGTTTCGTTGAAAAGATACAGGGTTTTGAAAAACATCAAAATAAATAAAAACTCAAATTTTTCTACATTTTCGTACTTTAATTCATAACTCGAAAGCCGTTCATTTTAGACAACGAAAGATTTAAACCTAGTTTGTAGATTATTTCTTGCTCTTTAAAAAAGCACTAAACCATTTTAACTAAAAAATCAATATTTTTGGAGCCATGGCCAAGTGAAGCTGGAAATTTAAAAAAATGTTTGAATTTAGAAAAAAAAAAAAGTTACTAATTTTTATGATGTATTTTAGGATAAGTGGGAGGCCCGCAAGATGCACTTTTAGGACCTCCATCTAAATGGAGCGGCCGAACCAAGCCACATTTAATTATTTTTAATAACGGATTCGAATCCTTGACTTTTTTTCTTGACAAAAAATTGATTTTAGAGATAATTGGGGAATATAACCCATAATGACTTAAAGATTAGATCAAAATATCAGTGTATATTATGGTGCAAAGCCTACACTAGCCGATTACACATTGTGATCCAAAGTCCAAAATCGATCGAAAATTTTAAGTTGAAAAAGAGTGTACTACAATTATTTAAGGGTAGATCATGGAAATATGTTTTCTATAACGGATCATCTATTTGATATTCGAATCCTTCTAAGTTTTCACAGGTTACCGATTATTTTACAATCTAAAATTTTTATTTTTGTTGTAAAATTCACATATCATTGGCCACAAAAACAAATAATGTTAAGCTGTAAACAGTTATGAATAGTAATAAATGTAAAAATGTACATAATTTTCAACGTTGAAGTTACATAATATTCATTATACGTAAACACATTTTATAAGCGCAACTCACATAAAAATATTCAAATTGTATGCGCGCAAAAAACTTGTTTTTGAGAACAAACCTTTATTTTTTATATAAAAAAAAATAATAAATTAATATCAAATGTATCGGAGGCGATTGAGCTCCGACGAACGTGCTTCAAGACTCCGGATGGGAGATGAGTGTAACGACATAATGCATTTCATCATATGACTGTAAAAACCTTGTAGATAAAATATTTTTAAATATAAAAACTAAATAAAAAAATAGAAAATTATTAGATTTTCTAGAAAAATTTAACATTGTACATATTTTAGAAATTAATTTTCTTAGTTTCATAAATTTTTATGTTGGAAATCGCACAGGAGTCACGGTTGTTGACAACGATTAGATTAGAAATAAAGGTCAGCTATAATTTTGTAGGCCGCAAGATAAAATTCAGACATTCAAATCGAAACTGCCTTATTATTATAATAAAATATCCACCTATACAAAAAAAAATTGCTTACAGTATTTATCTCTGCTAATCACAATTTATTCAGAGCATCTTTATTTCTACTGAAATTAAGTGTTTTTGTGATATTACATCGAACAGTCTGTATCCGTAAGTCAAATCAGACAAGTTGTCATGGTTGAAAAAAACCTGGTCACGCCTCTGTAACTGACATTTTAAATGCCACAATTAATTTATTATAATTGAAATTAGACTAAAATTTAGCCTTACGCCTTTCTCTTTCCCGTAATTTTTGAATAATTATCTTAAAATTTTGCAAATTATTTCACACGCTAGATGTCGCCATAATAAAAAAATTAAAAATCTGTTGACGTCCGCACATATATCGCTCCGTATGGTTAGTTGTAATTTGTAAAATATGGCCGACGTGTTAAGTTGGTTGGTTTATCAAACCGCTGAAAATGTAAGTGAAACTGCAACAAATGCTACAACAAAGCCACCCAACACCCCGGAAGGCATCGCCGTGGCGTATGGAAGTCTTGTAATAATGGCTTTACTGCCAATATTTTTTGGTTCCTATCGCTCAGTTAACTTTCATAAGGAACAGGTAAATAAGGCTAATTCTTCCGGAAATAAATCACAAAACCATAATTTGAAACTACAGAAACGTGAAACTATGACCACCAAAGATGCAGCTATGTTTCCCATAATGGCTTCCATTGCACTGTTCGGCCTTTACATCGTCTTCAAGTTGTTTTCCAAAGAGCACATAAATTTATTGTTAACTGGATACTTTTTCTTTTTAGGTGTCTTAGCTCTAACGCACGTCCTCAGGTATTTTTTTATTGAATCGTAAGATTGCACAATTGTATTATTGTTAAATTTACAGCCCGGTTGTAACCAAGTTGGTGCCAGCTGCTGTTCCGAATACCAAGTATCATATTTTGTTCACCCAAGGCGAAGGTTCGGGTTTACAGGATATAATTAACTATAAATTTTCTTCCCACGACATTGTCGCTTTGGTTTGTTGCTTGGGGGTAGGTGCTTGGTACCTGGTACAGAAGCATTGGGTTGCCAACAATTTATTCGGTTTGGCTTTTGCAGTCAACGCAGTTGAATTGCTACATTTGAATAACATAGTCACTGGCTGTATTTTATTATCGGGATTGTTTATTTATGATATATTTTGGGTGTTTGGAACAGATGTTATGGTAACAGTTGCCAAAAGTTTCGAGGCTCCCATCAAATGTAAGTTTATAAAATCAGCCTCCGGTTTAGTTTTTAATCGGGGTTTGTTGCAGTGGTGTTTCCTCAAGACTTGTTGACAAATGGGTTATCGGCTAGTAATTTTGCTATGTTAGGATTAGGAGATATCGTAGTACCTGGAATATTTATAGCTCTACTTTTACGTTTCGATCGCAGTTTAAAAAGAAAGTCAGACTTTTACTTCAATGCTACTGTCGTGGCATACCTTTTAGGTTTATTGGCTACCATTTTTGTGATGCATGTTTTTAAACATGCCCAACCTGCATTATTGTACTTAGTTCCTGCATGCCTAGGCACCCCATTAGCACTTGCATTGATCAAAGGAGACTTAACGGTATTATTTAAGTGAGTTCATGCTGTTTATGTTCAAATCCAGATGTTTAAATTGTTTTCGTTACAGGTATGAAGACGCTCAGGACGTGAAACCAGAAAAGAAGAAGGAAGAGAAAAGTACTAAAAATGAAGCAAAGAAAGTGAAGTAATTTCAATATTGTCATCCAGAATTCCACCTTAATTGTTGTATTTAAAAGGATCTTCCCAAATTTTATTATGTTAATTTTTTACTCTTAATAAATTTCAGTATTTGTTGAATTATTTTTTATTTATAAAATCGGCCTGATTTTGCAAAGTAATATATTATGTTGTGCAATAATTTTTAATTTAGTAATTAAAACTGGAATGTCTTTTGTGTTTGTAACCAATTATTTGATATAATTTGGTATTACATATTAAAATTCAGTCGAGCAACTTCTAATCTCTTAATCCTGATCATAAAACACTCACAATATTATCATAATGTATTTCTTTCCGCATCTTCAATAGAAGCTAACCAAGGTTGATTGCGACAAACAAATATCAGGTTTTTTCGATTTATATTTGATTTTTTGAAAAATTTATTTATATCTAAACTATGTTTAATAAATGAAAAATGAGGTGAGGAAAATTAAACGGTTTTCACCTCCCAGATTTTTTTATTCATTTTTTAGACAAAAAGTAGCAACATCTTTTGAAGCTTAATAAAAAAAAAAACTTAACTTAATGTTCTAAAGCCAAAGCTTTTGCAGTGATAGGGGGCAATTCTTCAATTCCGTTCTTGCTAACTACCTGAACTTTAAAATTGGGCAAATTAACTATCAAACGTAGATGAATTTCACGCACACATTTTTTGAGTAATTCATAAGCTTCTTCCTTAGTTAAATTATTCTTGTAGTAACGATCTAGAATGGACTGTGAAAACAAACCACCATAACCGTGCGTTGTGAACTTGAGCTCTGCCATGGAGGCCAAGTAGTCGATAAAGTACAACTGAGGGCCATCCAAATCGTCATAACCAGCTAATAATAAGTTGACATTGTATGCATTCTGAAACTTGACTGTGAAACCTTTTGTCTACAAATGTTTATGAATAATTTACCCTGGTACGAAGAGCTTCCGCCAAGTTGCGACGAGTGAAGCTTGCAGCCGCTTTCGGTCCCAATTCGTATCCGTTTCTCATCTTGTACAACTGGATATTTTTAGCGATATATTCAGCAAACTGAGTCTTGTCACCTTGTTCGCCAGATACTGCCATGACCAATTTATTGGACAATTGATGTAACTTATTCTCGTCTAAAACATTCCAATACTAAATTATAACCTGTGAAAACGCCGGAAAATATTCTTACCCGTCTTCATAACCATTATACTGTGCGCGTTGGTCATGTCGGACGCTATGAGAACGAAATCTGCACATTTTATTCCAATTAAACATTCCATTTTGCTTCAAACACGAAGAATACCAAATATGCTTAGTAACGAATTACAATAAACACTTTTTATTGTCAAATGTCACTTCGATACTTGAGGTTAGTAATCAGATGGCGCACGGTGCGCCATCAAAGATATCAGTGCAGTAGAAAATTATCTGGTTAAGTTTTCATAAGTTGAAAGTGAATTGAAATTTAAGCAAACGTCTGTTTTCTATTATTTGTTTGTGGGTTTCTCTCTAAAATCAATTTTATTTTTCAATTAAATAATTATAGAATTTGTATCTCTACGCTACTGCATATGCGCTAAATGGCTAAACTTCCCAGCGCTCATAACCTCATTTGATTGACAAGTGACAAGTCTTAATAAATTATGTAATTTGAGATTTAATTTACCTAGAAAGGGGTTCAAAATTTGAATGTAGATTTTCCAAAGAAGATTTTGTAAACATAACCATGGCTTCAAATTACGATTTGGAGCCGGGAGCGGCAAAGGAGAGTGCTCTAGTCACCTCCGAAAATACTGATAATATTCATGAAATGAGTTCAAGCTTAGATAAGATAAAAAGGGGCGCTTCAGATACATCAGATCAAGATGAATTTTTGTATAATTGTAACAACATGGAAGGAGACGGTTCTGACTTACTTGCTGAAGACGATAATTTAAAAGACGAAGAGTGGTTGGGGAAATCAAAACACATTTTTGTGTTGAGTTCTGCAGGGAAGCCAATATATTCACGGTTGTTTTTTATATTAGTTTTTCCATTGAACATTTTTTTATTATTATTATTATTTGAAGGTATGGAAACGAAGACAGATTTGCTAGTTACTTTGGAATTATGCAGGCCTTGGTTAGCTTTGTCCAAGCGGATAACGATTCTATCAGAAGTATACTTGCTGGAGATACAAAATTTGTCTTTTTATTTAAAGATCCTCTAATATTGGTGGCGGTCTCGAAAACTGCAGAAGGTACATCACAACTTATATCACAGTTAAAGTACAACTTCAAAGGTATACCTGTTTTGTTACATGTAAACGTCCCACTTTTTTTTAGTTACGTCTTTAATCAAATTGTTAGTATGCTAACTCATAGTCGGTTATTGAAAATATACGAACAGAGGCGAAATTACGATCTCAGAAGATTGTTAACTGGAGTGGATCGCCTGATAGATAACATTTTGGACTTTTCCGAACGCGAACCTGGTTTCACTTTGGGTGCTATTAATTGCTTACCACTTGCTGCTTCTATTAGAGATACCATCAGCAGTGCTATTGTACAATCTTGTGCCAAAATTAAGGTAAGGGATACATTTGGCATTTCGTTAATATAATATCCTGATGAAGAGATCCACCGTTCAAATTTTGATTTCCACTGTTCTTAACCCTGAAATTGTGAACTTATGTCCTTATGTCCGATTCCTTCTCCTCAATATATTTCTAAGATAAGAATTTCCAGTAGATTTTAAGAACATCATAGGTTGCCGATACCTGATTTATCATGTCACAAACTGCCAATCTTTAATTTCAGAATTTGGTTTTCGCAATTTTACTTGCAAACAATCAACTCATCACTTTAGTTCGCATGAAAAAGTACTACATACATCCCCACGATTTGCATTTAATTTTCAACTTGGTAGAAGCATCGGAAAGCTTAAAAACCGCCGAGATTTGGACGCCTTTATGTTTACCCAAGTTCGACTCCAATGGTTTCCTGTATGGCCACGTGTCGTATCTATCTGAAGATTGCCAAGCTTGTTTGTTATTGTTAACAGTAGAACGAGACGCTTTTTTTGCTTTAAGTGAAGCTAAGCAGCGCATCGTAGAGCGATTGCGAAGGAGTAACTCCTTGAAAGCCATTAACGAATCATTGGAGGTTAGAGAGGAGACGAGCGTCAACGCAGGTTTTCCAGAGCTTCGGCATTATTTGTACAAATGTAAATCGACTGCTCAGTTTTATCAACCCAGCGTGGGTGCTCCATATGAACCAAATTGTAGGCAGCTGCTAAATTTGTATCAAAAAGCAAATTACAGACTTCATTGTTCTTCGAGACCTTTGAAGTTGTTGTTCGAAAGAAGTCCAAAGCAAGCTCTCTTAGCGTGGGATACTCGTGGTTTCGAGTTGTATGCTATTTTAGAACCTTTAACAGACACAAACACTGCAATTAGTATAGTTGGTCGTTTATTAAACTGGATAAAGAAACGGGAAGACAAATTGTTTCATTTGAATGCACCAACGTTTTAATTGTCAGTCTCTTTATATACAATTCCTATCGTTTATTTATTATTATGTGATATAAATAAAACTGTTGTAAATTAATTACAAAATATATAAATAATTTAATTTTTAAATTGTTTAATCAACTCTTTTGATGACCTGATACCACATTATTTATTTCGGTGACAAATTCAAAGAATTTGAATTTTGAAATACAAAAAAATATTAAATTTTTTGAATTCAAATTTTAAAATATCTCCGCGGGACGCCACTGCCTATTTGATAAACACGTCAAACTCATGTGTCAAACGTCAAATTGTGGTTATGTCAGCACTGGAAATGTTCTCTAGCGCAGTTGCCAACCAACCGTCTGGGATTTGATATTTAATTTTCAAAGGATGGTGAAGATGCAGTGTGCACATGCAAATTTAAACTTATAATAATAAATTTATTAATTTATTGAATTAAATATTGAGATGTTAAAGTGACAGTAGCACACTTTACAGTTGTTAGTTTTTTTATTACCATATTGTAGAGAAAGAAAATCAAGATGAGCAGACGAATGCGAATAAAGGGTGTCCTTAACTTGAAACCGAAAGTAGGGGTTAAAACTGATGTTCCAGACGTCAACAAAGCACCACCCGAACCATCGACGTTGGTGAAGGAGCCAGAAAGTGTCCCCAGTGAGGTTAGTTTAAAAAGTGTAGAAACTCTCGACGATCGGACGTTTTGTGCACCTAAAGAGAGTGTGGTACCTAATTTAAGTGAAGTGCAAGAAGTAGAAATTTCAAGCAAAGATGATGCAATCAAAAATGTGACAAGTGAGGCTGCCGAATTGGCTTCGACGTTTGTGAAACCTAGTGTAAATATAATTACTCAAAGAACTGTACCTAAACCACCAGAGGCACCCAGCGAACCTACCACGCTAAATGTGACTTGCGATGTTCCGACCACGGTAGACTCGAATCCTGCGAAACATCTAAATAGGTCAAGAATTAAAGCTGTTCCTATACTTACACGGCAGGCCGGTAGTGCCAGCGAATCGGAAGATGACCCCAAGAGGGTCAGAACCGAGTCTGTTTCTCAGTCACAACAGAATCATTTTGTAACGCAAGAACATAGCACCATAGTGCAGAGGAAATGCAGGAGGAGTGAGCAGTCGAGGAAAATGGCTGAAGCGAAGAAAACCTTCGCCACTAAGTTTGGAGACAAAAATCCAGATAAGCAAAAACTAACCATGATTGATTTGATTTTTTATAACCCTGCTTCAAATCCAATGCCTCAAAAGCAGAAGAAACCAAATACGATCACCGAAAAGGAGTATCAGCAGAAGAGTGAAGAAGTTAATGTGGACGATCCGCCGCCTCCCGTTGAGGAAAGCGACGAAGAAAATCGGGTTCCTGCCCCTCGAGTTACGGTGGGACCTAACGGTGAAATTATTGTAGATGAAAAAAGTTTGGTGATAGAGGATCGCGACGTCAAAAGAAAAAGAGCAGAATTAGAAAAATCGGAAGCTATTGATGCCGATTTTGAAGGCGGTTCTGGTTTTTACAAGCGAGTCAAGCGATGCAAAGATTGGACAAAGGAAGAAACGTTGTTGTTCTATAGGTGCTTAAACACTTTGGGAACAGATTTTACTATGATGACGCAACTCTTTAAAGGTCGAACTAGGAAGGAGTTGAAAATGAAATTTAAGAAGGAAGAGAGGCTTAATTCCTATTTAATTAATAAGGCAATATCGCAGCCGGTCCAGTTTAACATCAACGATTTGAAAGAAGAGGTGGAAAATCAGGAGAAAAGTGTGCAGCTGAATGAAGAGAAGAAGAAGCGACTAAAAGAAGCCCAATCGAAAGTGGGAGTGAGAATCCCTTATATAACTCCTAAGGGAAAAAACTCTTCTGCAAAAAATCGAATTTGTCAGGTAAAACACAAACCTGTCAAAAGCATAAAGAAAGACACCTACAGCTGCTTGGAGAGAGGTTTCAAGTTGAGTTCGAGTGATTCGGAACATAGTGAAGAAGAAGAAACATCAAAATTGTTGCGACCTACGCGCTCGGGACGAGTTCCCAAGCTTAATAAAACTTTTGATAATTCGGAAGAGTTAGTTGACGATGAACAAGAAGAACCCGAAGAAGAGAATGTACCGGAAAATCTAGTACCTGGATCTATTGTAATTGTGACTACTCCAACTGAAGATGGAGGAACGAGAATGCAAGTTTTTATGAGTACTCCCAATGGTAGTCAAGTGCCATTAACTATAAGTCCGGAAATGCTAAACAGCCTTATGAGTCAACATGCTTTGTTAAATTCACAAGATGTTAGTTCACCACCTACTGAAGTGAAAATTGCTAAGGACGATTTAGAAGAAGCTGCCGGTAGTGCAGACAGTTGTGACCTAGTGATTGATGAATAATTGTAAATACATTGATTGTTACCTAATTTATACTAAATTTTATAAGCTAGTTTTTAAGTTGATTACGAAACAAACTAATGAGATTTTACAGCTGTTGGGTCATTCCATACCAAATGGTCCAATCTGGTCGCTAGACCATTTCAGTAAAACGGTCAAGGGTGTAAGTCTACTCTATAAATGTTTGTCACTTTTCCAAACAAATAAGGATAATTTTTTTTCTGAAATAGTTGAGCAACTGCATTGGTTTGTTCGATATGGAATGACCTTGTTCCTATTTTCTTTTTTTTAGTTTAAAGGTAAAACTCACCAACGCTTGATTTCTTCGCCTTTAAAGACAATAAATTATCTGTTGGATAAATTAAGGAAATAGTTTTTGTTTATGGATGAATTTGTTTGCAAGAAATTATTGCAAAGTACCGTAAGACTAGCAAAAGACCTTAATTAACAAAAAAAATTTAATCAAATATCAACTCACATGAAGTACAAAAATTGTAAATTTTGTCAAAAGTATAAATTCATTTCTTAATAATTTGTTCAATATTCTCTGGAACCACCCGAGCCACTTTTCTAAATTCTCTCGAATACATTTTAGTGCATTGCATTTGTGTCCAACTAATTGGTACCATAGGGTAACCGTGTTCCGAATATGCAATTGCTACGCCTAATTCATCTTCAGCAGTGGATAAATAGAAAGTGTGGGCTTCTGTTATTGGTAAAATGCGTGCCAAAATAAAATCTCCAGGTCTGTAACTTTTATAAATGTCGACGTCGTCTTTCAGCAAGGCTCGAACATCCTCTTTTCGCAAGACAGCATGATAAGGCCTATTCAGCACAGTTTCGTTTACAGATTTAATAATACATTTGCAGTACTGTTGAGTAATAATCGTTACTTGTGCCGTGACAATATCTCCTTGTACGGGGACTACAATTTCATTTTGTACCGGACTATTCACTTCTATCAAGTTAACCTAAAAACCATGTTAATTATATTTTTAATTTAACTAAAATTTATTGAAACTTACTTCTCCATTCTTTTTAATGGTTTCTACTACACCAGATATACTGGAATATATGTACCCCTGTCTTTCGTATGTTCCTCGTCCTGGTAGATATGTTTTATCAGATTGACACAACCTGGTCCCCGGAATACAAATCATTACATTTTCCATTCTTTTTTAATAAAAAGGCTTTTCGCCGGTTAAATTTGAAAAACTCGAGTTCAATAATTATTTAAACAATAAGTTAGGTTAGTTTTAGTTGTAAATACCTAGATCGGACGATTTATCCCTAGATACAGCGGCGTAGCAATAAGGTTTTCACTAGGGGGGGGGGTTACTTGTCAACGCGCCGCAGGCGAAAACCATGGACGAAATCTACTTTTTTAATGCAATGGCTTAGTAAATTTTGATTTTTATTACCGTTTCTTTGCTTCAGCATAGAGTTCTGATTTAAGATAATTTTGAAAGCTTCGAGATCAAATATAAAAAAAATAACATTTATTTTATATAACTAAATTTACATACAGATAACAAAACATTAAACCATTTCTGAATTGCTTTCTTCTATTTCATCTTCCTCTTCCAATGATTTATCCCAATCTTTCATGTTAGCGTCCATCATAAAATCATCTCTCAGTACATTCCAAGTCACTTTGGCATTTTTCTTTTCATCCTGGAGTAATTTTTCTTCCTTTGTTTCAATATTTGTGGTATTTAGACTGCTATCTCCCATTAAAACATTTAAAAATTCATTCTTGTCCAAATTTTTTAAAACTTTCTCTCGTTTCGCATCTACAGGTCCAGCCTCTATCAATTTATCGTCTATATCTTTCTGTTGCTTTTTAACCGCATTAAATAATTGTACGACACCTTTAGTAGCAATTTTCAATAAAAGCCGTTCACGGTCTTTTTCTAAAATGTTAGGTTTTACTCTGGCACATGGTAAATCCCTTCGCTAAAATTACAATCAAATCAATAATTTAAATTTAAACTAGCAATTACTCTTACTCTTTTCCTTGGCGGTGCATCAGAATCGTCAGAATCTGATTCTTCAATCATTTCTTTCTTTATTCTTCCATCCTTAGATTCGACTTCGAAACCGGCTTCTTTTTCTTTCTTTACCTTTACTTTTAAATCTGTTAATTTTCTAGCTTTCGATAACACTAAAGCCGTCTTCCCTTTCGCTTTGTTAGTTTTTAAAATTTTAGCTATAGAATTTGCCCAACCAGAGTTGGCCCCTATGTTGTCGTTATTTTCACCGTCACTTGCATCAACTCCTTCGTGTGAATCGTCGCCAGAACTTTTGCCATCTTCCTCTTCGCCATTTGATTCTAGAAGTTCTTCCTCTTCGCCATTCGATTCTTGAAGTTCTTCCTCGCCGTTTAACTCTACTTCTTCTACAACATTGCTTTCGGAATCTCGACTTTCCTCCTCCTCGCTATGCGACTCCATTTCATCACTATCGGAGTGTTCAACTGCAGGTATCATATTTTTCAATATAAGTTTATAACAAAAAATTCACAATATTAAATTAATACCTGGCATTACACTTTATTGATGTTGACTTTTGCGGTTATGTTTATGAACATGTGCGTTGACAAACTGTCAAATTGTTGCGCCCTCTTTAGGAATATCACAGATTACAGATGTCAGTGTCGTATCCAAGACGTTAGGATTTGTAATATTTCCAGTGACATCAGACATTTGCGAAAATTCCACTTGAAGTGACGCCACTGAAACGCACCCACTGACCTTATTGCACGAATTGTTAAAATTGGATTAAAGAGAGATAAAGCTAATACGAATTAGTTAGGGAGGACAAGGACAGAAGAAGCGCCATTTTATTCATTGTTATTTGACAATTTGACGCAATTTGTATGTCATAACCTAATTTTATTATTATCTTAATAAATGTTTACTATTTAACGTTTTAATCGAAATAACAAAATAAGAAATACAAAAGTAAGTATATATTTTATTTAGTAACGGCGTAATGCAGTTGTGACATAACGTTGTGCAAGGTTCACGAGTTCAAGTTGAAATTTGTGATTGCGACATACTTAAATGAATGCAACGATCTGTTGGTATCAAATATGATTTTTTTCCAGGACATGTCACCTCGAAAAGGGCGCACGAAAAAGGAAGAAGAGGAAATGGAATCTGGTGACGACTCAGACGAATACAGGAAGAAGCGCGACCGAAATAATTTGGTGAGTAGAAAATATGCTCTATTCGGGCTAATTAACTAACATAAAATATTATTTTATAGGCTGTAAAGCGTAGTCGCATTAAATCGAAAATTAAAACTCAGGAAACCTTGAAGCGAGTAAATCAGTTGAAAAATGAAAATTCAGTATTAGAAGAGAAGGTGAAGAACTTGAGCAAGGAACTGGGTTTTTTGAAGGAGTTATTTTTGGCTCACGCAGGCAATGCAGGTGATAAGTCGAAATTCGAAGGGATTGATTTGCAAAAATTGTTAGAAGACAGTTCCAACGGTTAAAGTGCATCACGTGAAGTTTTAATGTTGCGGTTTTATAATATTTATACGTATAATTTAAATTATCTGTCTGGTACTATCATTATATATAGCAAAGATTTACTAATTTTTAAAATTTTATTTTAATTAAATTTACTTTTCTGTGGCTTTGAACAGGAAAAACAAGTTTACATGCAGTGTGCGGTTTTTCCAAATCACCATTCGTGGTGAATCAATGCCAGGAAGTTTTGTAGTAAGTAAGGATGTTAAGTACACAGAACGACCAAAATAACATTAAATTTATATACATAGAATTTTATTTGTTTGGATAACCAAAATTTTTGTTTGAATTTTGGCCACCCACTTGTACATATTTTTTTTGCAATACATTAAGAAATAGATTATGAGGTTACCTAGTCTTAAGTTTGATTAATTTTATATTATATAGATTCATTTATAAAATTTCTATGACAATTTTTGCATAATAATTATCTAAATTCTTACACTTGGACATTGATAGATTTATAAATAAATTGTTTAAATTGTATAAAATTTAATTTTTTATTTCAATAAACTAAAGGAAGAAGAAAAAGCAGTATTATTACATTTTTTTTATACAACTGTTTAAATTTCCCGGTCTATAGGTATCTGATAAAGTTAGGTTAAGTTGCAATTCGAAGTCGAAGTTTTCACGTGTGCTTGTCATCGGCGGAAGGTTTTTCACAGTGCATGCTGATATTTTCCACATTATCAAGAAAGTTTAAAGTATTCACAATGCCACGAAGGAGACCACGTTTCAGGAATAAACAAAATGTAAGCAAATTGCGTTTTCTTTCTTCAACTTATCTAAACAAGAATTGGGTGTTTTTTTAATAGGGATCTGGAGAACCGAAAAAGGACACTAGAAAACCATACCAGGATATTGTAAAAGAGAATGCAAAGTTTATTAAGTATTATAAGGTAAACGATATGGTTCACAGTTAGCGAACATTTTGATAATTGTGGTTTTTAGGCTCAAAATATTTGTCCAGAAGCAGAATGGGACCAGTTCATTACGACTTTAAAGTGTGACTTACCTGCCACATTTCGCATCACCGGTTCTAAAGAAGAAGCAAGGAAGGTTTTAGAAATCATTCAAGGACAATTACTTGACGAATGTCTTCAACAAAATGAGGGTGGCGAGGAATCAATTAAAATGTCACCTTTACCTTGGTAAGTCGGTTTCCTGGTTTATTGCAATTTGATTTCAATCGTATTGTGTAGGTATCCCGACAAGTTGGCCTGGCAGATGGAATTAACCAGGAATGACATTCGAAGAAACGAAGCTTATTTTAAGCTTCACAACTTTTTAATTACCGAGACTGAAAATGGTACCATTTCTAGACAAGAAACTGTTAGCATGTTGCCACCTTTACTTTTGGATGTAAAATCGCACCACAAAGTGTTGGATATGTGTGCGGCTCCGGGTTCCAAGACTGCACAAATAATCGAAATGTTACATGCAGATTGTGACGATATTTTGCCGAAAGGGTACGTAGTGGCTAACGATATCGACAATAAACGCTGCTACATGTTAGTGCATCAAGCTAAACGCCTCAACTCCCCTTGTATGGCCGTCATGAACCACGACAGTGCAATCTTACCCAATTTAGTGGAAAGTACAGAAGATGGTGGTAACCAAAACGTAAAGTTTGATCGCGTTTTGTGTGATGTGCCTTGTTCAGGTGACGGAACCATGAGAAAAAATCCAGATATTTGGATGAAGTGGACTGCAGCCAACGGTTTACACCAACATGCGTAAGTGTTTTATTTATTATATATTTTTACTCCCCCCAATGGCCTTTTCAAAAGGTTTTACTTACCAAAGCTAAAATTGAAGAAGCTAAAAATTTTGTACATTTTCTCGGATTTCCTAAGATTTCTTCAAATTTTCCTTCACTTGCACACCAGATTTCCCCAGCTTCTTTGAAATAAAAATATTATTTTTATTTAGGGTTCAGATCAGAATTTTGCGGAGAGGAGCAGAATTGGTCAACGTCGGTGGACGGCTGGTTTATTCAACCTGCTCTTTAAATCCGTTAGAGAATGAAGCTGTAATTCACAGACTTTTATGTGAAACAAATGGCGCTTTTCAATTAGTCGATGTTGGTACCCAACTGAAAGATTTAAAAAAGAGTGCAGGTTTAGAGACATGGTTGGTCGGCAATAAAACCCTCGAATTTTATGATTCATTTGACGATGTGCAAGAAAAATGGAAAACTGTGATTAAACCACAAATGTTTCCACCAAAACCCGAAGACAAGGACAAATTTAATCTCGATCGATGGTAGGTCATTCTTTTAATATTATTGTAACCTGATACTTCTTTCACATGATTATTTATTTATAGTATTCTTTTTTCTATTATTATTTTAGCATTCGAATTTTGCCTCACCAGCAAAACACTGGAGCATTTTTTGTCGCCGTTTTAGAAAAGATTAAGCCGATTACATCAAAAGAAGCTCAAACTCAATCTGAAGATGTTACATCTAGCGAAAGCACATCTGCATCTGGAAATTTAAATAAACGCGAATTAGAAAACAGTTCACCTGCCGGTTATCGCAAAAAGCCACGTTTTGAAGGATACAGAGAAGATCCGTTCGTGTTTTTCAAAGAAGATGAACCCTTGTGGACGGATATCAAAAGTTTTTATCATATTTCAGACGAATTTGATGCCAAGTGTCTGTTGACCAGATGCGAAGGTGGAAAAAAGAAAAATATTTACTTTGCTTCGCCTGCAGTAAGGGATCTGGTTCTGCATAACAAACCAAATGTGAAATTTATTAACACTGGAATAAGAAGCTTTGTTAGATCTGATAATCGTAACATGAAGTGTGCATTTAGGTGAGACGACAATGATTTTGAAATTCAATTTTTATTTTTATTATTTTAGGCTTGCACAGGAAGGTATGGAAAGCATTGTTCCTTACATGGGATCGGAACGTAAAGTGGAAATTCCCAAGGACGATTTAATTACAATGCTATTGAACGATAATCCACAGGCACCACCCACTATAGTTTCATTATCAGCCACGATTCAAGAACGAGTGAAAGATTTGAGTCCAGGAAGTTGTATTTTAATTTATAAAGAAGAAGGCATAGAAAAAGATGACAAATTAGTGTTGCATATAAACGGCTGGCGTGGAACTCACTCCTTACGTTGCTACACATCATTACCCAGCACGGTTCACTTCCTTCGTTTATTAGGCGGAGATGTTACAAAATACAGTAAGTTATTTTTGTTGTTTTAAATTGAAATCTAAATTTATTCTTTATTTTAGCTGTAAATAAGTTTAAAAAATTAGACTTAACCGAGGAGGAAGCTAAGAATGCAACAGATGTTCCAGAAGGAGAAGAAGAGGTTGACGAGGAAATCAAAATTGAGGAGGAACAAAAGAATGATGACGTGGAGATGGTCGATTCAAAAAATGAATAAATTGTATGTCAACTTTAATTTAAGTTTTTTTAACGTTTGATTAAAACATGGACATTAAAAAATTTTAGTTTAAAAATTTTTAACACTAACAGAGTATGATGTGACCAATGTCGTAACCAAAACCATATTTATAAGGCTGGGCCTTCTATTGCACGTTCCGTAACCTGCCTAAACTAATATTAATACAACAAATGTTATAATTATTTTGGTTAGGACACCGGACTTAACATGAGAAAGCATTTGATAATAATTTTGGACGAATTTATTTATTTATCTAATACCTTGTTTAATAATTGCAACGACACAAAAGAAGTTAAGAATAATTGAGATTTTTAAATTTCAAATCTGAACAGACCTTACGAGGTCCTCGTTTTATGGAAAAGATATTAGATTTTTTCTCTTGAACGCAAGTATGGGATGATTTTTTATACCAAACGTGGAATTTCTTTTACTTACCATCCCAACATAGCTCTGCTTTTTACAGCTTACATGGCAAACTATTGTTTGCCGTTTCCAATAACATTCTTCTTAAAAACAAAAATAGAAAAATTTTGATGTGTGTGAAGTTAGCACAAAATTTTGCTAGCTTTCTTTTGAATAAAAACGAAACATTGAATTTCAAAATTTGTAATTTATGTAAATAAACCCTTGGAGTTTTGATAAATCTCTGATTCTCTCAAAATTTCTTTGCTAATGAAACAAAGCTTTGTGTCTAATTTTTAAAGTCAAATTATTATTTGATACTGTATCCCGATGATGGTAATAAACAAAAACCGATAAGACACAAAACTTTGTTTTATTGGTCAGGATTTATTATTATCTTCAATTTATAATTGACTTTGCATTGGGAGTAACTTGCATTAATTAGCGAAAGAATACTTGAATCATTTCGTGTATTTGAATTAGTATTTCAGATGCTTTATGAAGAATTTAGTTTTGTCTGTCAACAAATATGCCTGTAAAAAAATCAGTGTAGGATATGTACATTATATTTTTTCTAGATCCTATCATAATTGCTGGCCTGCAAAAATAACGAAATTTGCAGAGCCCGTCATCTTTTGAAGTGATAACTTCACACACACAAAATTTGTAATTGCCACGTTTTTACTTGAAGGAATTCTTTCTGGTCATTCATTTCCTACGTAAAAACATTTTTAACATCACACCATTGTCAGAAAGTAGAAAAATATTCGCATTTTTCGATTATCAGTGAAAACGTTAAGCCACTCTTAATAAGGAATTTAAATTTTGGCCAATACATCGAATTGTGTAGAGTAGTTGTGCTTTAATTAAACTTAAATTTGGCCGAATTAATTCAAAATTTATTAACAGTTGTGCTATTTTTTTCTATCAGTAAACGACTATAACGATTATAATGTGCCTTATAGTAGAATGGTTACTTGCTTTTGGCGTTGTTTGGCCCGACTATTTTTCAAGCACGGTTTTTCACCCATTAAATGGCTCTTCCAACTATTTTCCTCATCTTGGATGTTTTCGTGACATAAGGGGCATTTATTGCAACCTTCCAAAACTTCTGCAAGAAGTATTTAAAAATTAAAATTAAATTATAAGTGTAATATATTTACCAATGCATTCTGTTCTATGTTGCTTATATTCATTCAACATTACAGCTTCCATGCATCGTGAGCACTGCATGTACAGATCTTTACGTTCGCATTCCGTTATCAAGTGTTCAGAGAGAGCTGCAACTTCCACCACTTGGCTACATTCAGTGCACCGAACCAGCATCGGACAAGATCTCCAATAATGAGAATTCATCGACTTGCTGGTAACAAATATGGAATTTTCGGTTTGATGACAGAAAATGCAATGCCTAAAATTAAAAAAATTATTAATGAAGATTCCATTTATTTATATAAAATCATTTGTAATTTTGCAAATTTTGTAAAAGTAATCTTAGATTTCAAAAAAAATTTATTATCACATTTTTAAGTTTCCCTTATGGTTTCCTTACTTTTCTTCATCGCCTGTTTGTGAGTTATTGCTGGGGCTTGAAACTCCACTAGCCGAACTTGTGCTATGTTTTTCATGTGTTCCATTACTTTGTGCAATATTTCCACCGCTGACGCTCTTGGATAAGTTGTAATCCTGACTTTGTCCAGAACTATCCCCATTTACATCACACGAACTTTTAGATTTGTTTATTCCATTTTTCACTTCGAATTGTGGTGGTTCTGGACTAAGACAATCGGGGTTCGAATACACCGAGCACTGTTGAATCAGGCGGTTCCTTTCCAACATTTCTTTCTTTCTGGTCATGTCAATCATGTCAAATTCGTGAAACAATTGCCTGTACAGTAAATTTCGGCGAGTTATATCATCGTCTGGCGGTAACTGCTTTCTGACCAATCTTGGATTAACCTTATACACAAGAACCAAAATGCGTTCTGCTACTTTTCTCACCGGTTCAGCTGGATGGTGTAAACCACTTAATCCAAATTCGGATAGAGTCCGACAAGTTAATCCACTATGAATCAAATTAAAGTTAGGAAAATTACTAAACCGTCCCGAATGAACTACCTCTGTTTATCTGTTGAAATGCCATGATTGATGATTAACTGCTCCACCATTTCTGCCCTACTGAGGGCTAATCTGGGATGGGTGCTTGTGTTGACATTTCGACTCAAATGGGCTGGTATTATGTGGAGATCCCTAAAAGGAGTTATTTGATTTTGCTAAAAAGTTTTACATTCTAATCCTACCTGACATTTTTGCAATCTGCCATTGTCAAAATTGTATGGACTGCCATATGGTGAATCCTTGTACTGGTATCGCCCGATTTGGTTAACAGTTCCGGTAACAACTTATCAACACTTCTGGCTGTTTCTGCTGGAGAAACTCTAAAAATATTTGTTAAAGTTGTTGAGATTTCAAGCAATACTTGACTCACCTTCCAGGAACAAATTGCACAAAGTACAACCGTATAACTTCGTTAGCTAAGTTATAAACCGAAAAGACTTTGTCTCGTAAGGCTCGGTGCAACAAGAATATGGCAGCTCTTCCGGTTTTATTAGCTGTGTGCATTCGAGTGTTGTTGTATGATATGAGCTCTTCTTTCAAATTATTTAAACCATCTTCTTTATCTAAATATTGCTTGGAATAGAATTTTTCCACCAAATCGCTTCCAAAAACCAGGATTGGTAAAGCTGCTTGCTTTTTCTCTCTCTCTGTTAATTTCGACGTACTTTTACTCTCATAATCCAGTTGGCATTCTCTAAGAAATTCGTTGGTCTGAGAACTGAAATTAAAAAGAGTTTTTAATTTAAATGTTTAGGTTTTGCAACTCACTGTCTCAGTGCAGGCAACGGTTTATCTTCGTATTGCTCATAGCTTGTCTTAACTATGGCTCCAGCTGATTTATTCCTTCGTCTCAGTGATCCCTTGGTTTGAATATTGGTAGGGCTGCCAGTACTAGGAGAACTCGTCTTGGGACTGGAATACTTATAACTATGAAGTGGAGAAACTGGACCTTGATAAATGTGTGGAGTGTTGGGCGAGCTGGAACGTTTATCTGCAGGTATTTTTAGAGTGGGGGATGATACGGTCTTGTCTGCCAAATCACACTCGTCTGAACAATCATCGTTTTTTGGGCAAACCTAAAAATCGCTGTAATCTGATACTTTACGATTCATGGTACTACTTACTCCATCAGTTTCCAACAATTGTTCGATCAGCAAGCTTTTGTAAATTTCGTTACGGAACTCTTCCATTTGCACCTTTTTGTGTCGGGCTCGTTCGTAATCCTCCATTTCGATCGCATGGCGTTTTTCCAATTCGTATTTTCCTAATCTTTGTCCAGCTGTACGTATATTTTCCATTGCCTCTTTAAGCTTCCTGGCGTATTCAAAACGTTCATCTAAAATTGTGGCTCAATTAGGGGATTCACTAAGTTTTTTGAAACCTACTTAAAACTGCCAGATGCTTCTTCATTTCCATTTCTCTAATAATTTTGGCAACGTCCGTATCGACGTACATTTCAAATGCCAAATCATCAAACGGAGAAGAATACTCCGCATCGTTGATGATATTGCTTAATTTTTCGCCAACACTTTCAGGATTTGAAAGTCTTCGATTTTCCAATTCATTTCCCAATATGTTAATTGCAATCAAACTAATCTATAATTTTATTTTAGTTGGACAAAGTCTAATGAATGCAACTTACCTGATTGTTAATATTATAGGCATTTGTATGATTTTGACTTAATTTTAATTTTAAGTACGAGGCCACACAAGTCGGTATGTTAACCGACTTTAACTCCCTGCTCTTAAATCCAGTGCTTTGATTGTCCGATAAAGTTATATAACCTAAATAATCCCAATTAATATTTGTCACATCTTCTATTGTGTTTGTATCCTGGTTGCTGGCAAATAATTCTACTTTGGATGCTGAAAATACTTTTTTATTTTGAATTTTAGCGGATAAAATCTCTTACGAATCAAATATTGATGAGCCAGAACTTGTATTTTGGTTAAATGGCACTGTTTTGCTAGCTGTAGCATAATTTCTTGTGGATATTCGCAATTTTTAGCCGATTGCCATCCTTTAACGGTCGGTCCATGTACATTCAACTCGGTGGCTCTGTATTTTGCATCTTCACCTGATCAACGATTAATTAAGTGAAAGAAATTTTGCAATTGTATTAAAATTACCTGTGGTATGAATTACACTAAATTCAATTTTTTTGGGCATACTACCTACCGCTACTGGCAAATTTTATTCATCTTAAATTGCACTTATGCGTAAAATTTCCTATTGTAATTGGTGTTTATTGATTATTTTTGATTAAAACTCTTCTGTGGTTAAGAAATCTTTTAAAATTTAGAATTTTCGTGCGTATTGATTTTTACAAGTTAACGTTTTTAGGATGGTCGGTAGTTCACCATTATACCGCGCCAAAAGAAAATTTTTGTCATAAAAGAAAAAATAGGAAAAATAGTTTTTCGCGATTTGCATCTACAGGGTGTTTTATTCAATATGCCTTAATTTAAAAAAGTCTAGTTTGAATGTTCAAAATTTATAAGTTACATATTTATTTTATTTTAACCAAAATCTAATCAGCCCTTAAGTCTCAATATTTAAGTACTACTTAATTAAAAATTTGGTTAACAAATTCCTATTACTTTTTGAGGTGGAGCGCATGCAAAAGTTGACCACATACACGCAGACATTATTTGAAAATGTTGATTTTCTGCTTCTGGGATCACAAAAATTTCAACTTTTTTTAAAAGTTTTCTAAAAGTCTAAGAAAATCTACATTCACACTCCACTGATAGGGGAAAACCAGCTCTAATCAGTTCAATGCCCGTCAAAAGCAACTGCTATATTCCTCCCATGGTGATTAAATGTATTTTCTAATTTTTGTTTTTGTAAGTTAACGAGGTACTTGTTAGGCCTACAGACTTTGTTCAGGGATTAAATTAAAGCTAAATAACTGCTCTAAAACTTCATATTTAATGAATTTTCTCGTAGAATGAGTATTATAGGCAACATTTAGCCCGACAGACGACAAAAACTGAAATTTTGAACTTTTTGTAAAAAAATTCAATTTTTCAGTTTCTGTATCTTGGAATCTATTGGACCTAAAAAATTGGAGGTGAACTCAAATTGTAGATAATATTCATAGCTTCAAAAAATGATAAATTGACTTTTTTCGTAGGAAGCACCCTTTTAGGAGTTTGGAGCCAAAAACTGAAATCAGTCGAAAAATTTCGGAGTTTTTCCAGCACCATAAAGTTAGCACATTTTGATTTTGAAATAGTTCTAGATTTTTGGTGGTTAACTTTTGAATGTGGAAAATTTACTATATTATATAAAGTAAAAATGATGGGTTTGTTTTAATGTTGGATTACCTTTACAAAGTACAACACAATTTAAGATCTGAAGATAATTTATTAAGCATTAATAATAAATTAATAGTTAATAAAGTATAAAAATAACAACAGGATATTTTTTGTAAAACAGTTAATTATAAAATGTATTTTAAAATTGAAATTATTAATAAAAAAAAAACATAGATTTGTATGGTTCCGAACAATCAACGTAGTAGAACCAATAATCTTCAGTTAATATTATAATGGCAATATCATTTGGTTCATTGAAGCACCGAGGTAGTTGGAGACATTTTAACAAATTTTAAAATTAAATCTTCTGTTTTCAAATTTGTGATGGTATATTCAACACCTAAAGAGCAAATAATTTAAAAATAAATTGTAAAAAAACATTCATTACCTAGAGGTATGAAAAATGTACTCCCAATTTGACCAGTTATTTCACGTTCAGACACTCGGAATACAACTTCACCTCGTTCCACAAAATACAACTGCAAAGAAAACAGGTAAAATAGAAGAAAGGATAAAAATGCAAATGTTACCATGATACAATCTCTTAGGACTTTCATCAATTTTCTGTGTCCAGCATCAATTTTTAAATATCCCACCTTTACATTTGTATAAAATGATTTTAAATCGGGCATACTGTAATATACATTGTCATCGCTGAGTACCGAATCCAAATCTGGCGTGGGTGCATGCCATTCTACAAAAGTAATGTCAGAAGAATTGAAAAAAATTAAAAATTTCTTACTGAATGAAACCACTTCATCATTCACAACAGCATGAATTTCATTTGGATCTGGTCTCCTTCCAAGATCATCAAAGACATCTTCGAAATCGTCATTTGAGGATTGAAATGTGGCATGTGAGATGTTGGATTGTGTTCTTGCCAACAAAGTATTTCGACGTAAATTATATATTGAGGGCCTAACATGTTCGACTGGCTTCTCTTGTTCATTTGGTGGACGTAAAACTACATTTTGATGAATAACAACTTTTTGAGATTTAGTAGAAATTTCACTATTTTGACTAGAGCAGGCGCTCTTTTGGAGCTCAGTTTTATCCAATGGTTTTTTGAAAATAATATCTTCTGGAAGAAGAGTATCAGTTTCTTTCTCAGTTGAACAATTTGTATTAAATGTTTCACTTGAGGATTTCAATGCATGTTGATCATTTGAACCAATAGCTAGTTTATTGCCACTTGTTAAGGGCGTGGTTTGGTTGAGTCGAGGAGACATTCTTTTGTTACGTGGTGGTGATATGAAATCAGATTGCTTATGTGCAAGATTTTTTGATGTGTTACTTGATCTGCTTTGGGATTTGCGTGAATTACTCAAATGGGATCCTACCAAAGTTTACCATTTAGTAAGAAGCAAGTTTAGCAAGAAATATTACCAAGTTACCATTTGCTGATGAAGGAGTTTGATTTACAGATGTTTTTAATTGGAGAGAGACTTTTTTGCTGGGTGATGGTGATACAACATCAAACTGGTTCGGAGTTTGTTTATCTGGATGATTCCCAATGAGGAAAGATTTTTGCGATGTGCTACTTAGCGTTCTGCTCTGAGATCTACGAGCAGTTAATCCTACAAATTCGAAAAAGATTAAATATGCACCACAAAAATAAGAAATTATAAAAATGATAAACTTACCATTTTTAGATGGAGTAACTTGATTTGCAGGTCTTTTAAATGCATGAGACTTCGTTGGAGATAAAAAGTTAACTTGGTCTGGAAAACATCTTGAAGTGTCTTCAATGCTTAAGGATGATCTACTTTTACATTTGTGTGAATTGATAAGACTTGCAGATTTTTGCTTAATTTCAGAAGCTAAAAGTCTGTAATTAATTTTTGGAAAAAAATAAAAACTTAACTTACATTTTTTCGAGCTACCTCCATATATTGTTGCATTAATATATATCGGAGGAGCTTTTCTGACACGACCGTACCTGCTTGTAGCTAAAAAGAGCAAGATATTAAATATTTCAAAATCAAGGTTTACATGAAATTCAAAATTTACTTGATGCTATTGAGGAAATACTGTCGGCATCACTACAAATTGAACCCAATTCCTCTTTCACAGTAATATCTGAAAAAACCAATATTAAATTTTTAATTTAATTTCAAAATTTTATTTACCAGTCTTGCTATTCTTCTCATTCTTTATATCTTCACTTTCATCGGTGAAACTGGATTCGTTCGAAGTTGAAGCGCATTCATCAATTTTGAAATCTTTATCGTACAGGCTGTCGTCACTATCGTAATTGATTTTGGTTTCAAGTGACGAAACCTCCTCTCGAAGTAGCTGAGCCACTGTAAAAGTTTATCAAAATAGAAATTATTAAAAATATTGAATTTAATTTATTCACCTGTTTGTTGACCTTGACTTGCAGATTTTCTTTTTGGTAACTTTTTGTAGCATTTTTGATTAGGCTGTTTAAATACAGTACAATGTTCTGCGTTTGGTAGATCTTCAGTTGTGAGCAGTGCAGCGTCATTTACCAAATTTACAATTGGTTGATCACTCAATTCGTGCGCCATTTCTTTATCAAAATTTTGTAAGAAGATTGAAACAGCAGTATCGCTAAGCCCAATTAGTGATTTATTAGTCTGATTCATTATGCTTTTTTCATCTTCCATCGTTTTTGATTTTTTAGTGCCCTGTTCCGATGGTGCTTCAGTATCAAACAACTTTCGCTTGCTTCGTTTTTCTGGTACATCCAATACTTTTGATACAGTAGGTAGGTTATTTTCCTTATTGTTTCTGCTTGAACTTCTTGTTACAGGTTTATTTATAAAAGCATTAGCTATAACAATGTTGTTAATTATTTATTTATAATAAAATTAAAGTTCTTGTCTTACCTGGTGGTTTCATTTTGACTGGTTTTCTTTTCTTAGAGATACCTTCCTTGCTTTTCGATATCTCCGTTTTATTTTTGGTCTTTTTATTTAAACCTGCAACGTTAGGTCTTTTTTTTCCCTGCACATCTGACAGTAATTGATTAAATGGTTTCTTTAAATCAAGGGGCGGAATTTTTCGAATTCCCTAAAACAACAAAAGTTGGAGCCTGATTTTACTGAGACAGATAGGTAGGTACTAGGTACCTGTTTGAATTTAGCTGGAAAAGTGTTACCATCATCTTCAGAGTTATCGGAAGGTTCTTCGGGGCTCAGTAGATGATTTCTGAAGGTGCTATAAGTATCCAAAGTGCTACCCGATAATCTGCGCTTAACAGAAGGCGACTCTGGCAATTTTGGACTAAAATAAAAACGAAAGTTTTAAAATTTTGCTTTATTCAACTTATATTTCTTAAGTTCAATGCAATAAAATTTACCCATTAAACATGACGATCAAAATAAAACAACTTTAATAAAACTTAACGAAGAAACATTTAACGAACATTAACCTAAAAAAAATTTTCAAATAAAAGGCTAACATTTGCACAGTTATGTTAGGTTTTGTACGTTGTATTTAATCAGTGACGGTGAAAGGGGTGGGGCAGGTTGGGACTTGTCCACCCTGTTGATAGGAGTGCGCAGTCAATTACCCATCCAAATTTTTTAGTTGCTTATTTCAATACTGTATTTTTTGAGTTTATTTATATGAAAAATAAATTGAAAAACAAAAATTAGTATTTTGTTTTTCAATTTTAAATAATTTTCTATTATAAATAGCTAAATTCTTTTTGTATTTCAATTAATTTTTCTACAATTTTTTGATTTTTGATTACTATGTTAAATTTTTTCATGTCATTTTCTTATATATTATTATTTATATTTTTTAGCATTCAAAATGAGTAAATAAACAAAACGAAACGTCGAACAACATATGAATTGGCCAGGCCCGGGCGGATTTTTCCAGCACTATGCATCCAAATACGTCGATTTATGCAATAAAAAGAACTAAATTTTTTATCAAAAATTGAAAATTCATGAATGTTAATCGCTTAAATTTTTTTGGGTAAAAAAATGAAAGCTGGTAATCTGAAGCTTTTTTCAGTGTTTCTTACTTAGTTTGAGCAGAATATTCGAATGCCGTAGGCAGAATTCTGGTAAGTATGATATTTTTTATTTTATGTGACTTTAAATGTTAGAAATTCGGGGTGAATTTGCCCTCATCTTTATTCTCAATTTTCCACGGTTTTGATTGCTCGCGCGAGGTTCTGACGGCTGTTTCGAGCACTAGGCATCCAAATACGTCGATTTAAATAATAAAAACACCACTTAAATATTTTACGATTTTTGAAAAAAAAAGAAGGTTAACCCCTTTGGTGTTTTTTGACCCCAAAAAATGAAAAGTGGAATTCGGAAACTTTTTTCACTGTTTCTTACGTAATTTGAACAGAAAATTCGAATGCCGCAGTCAGATTGCTCGTAAGTATAATATTTTTTATTTTATGTGACTTTAAATGTAAGAAATTCGGGGTGAATTTGCCCTCATCTTTATTCTCAATTTTCCACGGTTTTCACTGCTCGCGCGAGGTTTTGACGGCTGTTTCGAGCACTAGGCATCCAAATACGACGATTTAAATAAGAAAAAGACCATTTAAATTTTTTACGATTTTTGAAAAAAAAGAAGGTTAACCCCTTTGGTGTTTTTTGACCCCAAAAAATGAAAAGTGGAATTCGGAAGCTTTTTTCACTGTTTCTTACGCAATTTGAGCAGAAAATTCGAATGCCGCAGTCAGATTTTTCGTAAGTATGATATTTTTTATTTTATGTGACTTTAAATGTAAGAAATTCGGGGTGAATTTGCCCTCATCTTTATTCTCAATTTTCCACGGTTTTCATTGCTCGCGCGAGGTTCTGACGGCTGTTTCGAGCACTAGGCATCCAAATACGTCGATTTAAATAATAAAAACACCACTTAAATTTTTTACGATTTTTGAAAAAAAAAGAAGGTTAACCCCTTTGGTGTTTTTTGACCCCAAAAAATGAAAAGTGGAATTCGGAAGCTTTTTTCACTGTTTCTTACGTAAATTGAACAGAAAATTCGAATGCCGCAGTCAGATTGCTCGTAAGTATAATATTTTTTATTTTATGTGACTTTAAATGTAAGAAATTCGGGGTGAATTTGCCCTCATCTTTATTCTCAATTTTCCACAGTTTTGATTGCTCGCGCGAGGTTCTGACGGCTGTTTCGAGCACTAGGCATCCAAATACGTCGATTTCAATAATAAAAAGACCACTTAAATTTTTTACGATTTTTTTAAAAAAAAGAAGGTTAACCGGTTTGTTTTTTTTGACCCCAAAAAATGAAAAGTGGAATTCGGAAGCTTTTTTCACTGTTTCTTACGTAAGTTGAACAGAAAATTCGAATGCCGCAGTCAGATTACTCGTAAGTATAATATTTTTTATTTTATGTGACTTTAAATGTAAGAAATTCGGGGTGAATTTGCCCTCATCTTTATTCTCAATTTTCGACGGTTTTGATTGCTCGCGCGAGGTTCTGACGGCTGTTTCGAGCACTAGGCATCCAAATACGTCGATTTAAATAATAAAAACACCACTTAAATATTTTACGATTTTTGAAAAAAAAAAGAAGGTTAACCCCTTTGGTGTTTTTTGACCCCAAAAAATGAAAAGTGGAATTCGGAAGCATTTTTCACTGTTTCTTACGTAATTTGAACAGAAAATTCGAATGCCGCAGTCAGATTGCTCGTAAGTATAATATTTTTTATTTTATGTGACTTTAAATGTAAGAAATTCGGGGTGAATTTGCCCTCATCTTTATTCTCAATTTTCCACGGTTTTCACTGCTCGCGCGAGGTTCTGACGGCTGTTTCGATCACTAGGCATCCAAATACGTCGATTTCAATAATAAAAAGACCACTTAAATTTTTTACGATTTTTTAAAAAAAAAGAAGGTTAACCGGTTTGTTTTTTTTGACCCCAAAAAATGAAAAGTTGAATTCGGAAGCTTTTTTCACTGTTTCTTACGTAATTTGAACAGAAAATTCGAATGCCGCAGTCAGATTGCTCGTAAGTATAATATTTTTTATTTTATGTGACTTTAAATGTAAGAAATTCGGGGTGAATTTGCCCTCATCTTTATTCTCAATTTTCCACGGTTTTCACTGCTCGCGCGAGGTTCTGACGGCTGTTTCGAGCACTAGGCATCCAAATACGACGATTTAAATAAGAAAAAGACCATTTAAATTTTTTGAAAAAAAAGAAGGTTAACCCCTTTGCTGTTTTTTGACCCCAAAAAATGAAAAGTGGAATTCGGAAGCTTTTTTCACTGTTTCTTACGCAATTTGAGCAGAAAATTCGAATGCCGCAGTCAGATTTTTCGTAAGTATGATATTTTTTATTTTATGTGACTTTAAATGTAAGAAATTCGGGGTGAATTTGCCCTCATCTTTATTCTCAATTTTCCACGGTTTTCATTGCTCGCGCGAGGTTCTGACGGCTGTTTCGAGCACTAGGCATCCAAATACGTCGATTTAAATAATAAAAACACCACTTAAATTTTTTACGATTTTTGAAAAAAAAAGAAGGTTAACCCCTTTGGTGTTTTTTGACCCCAAAAAATGAAAAGTGGAATTCGGAAGCTTTTTTCACTGTTTCTTACGTAATTTGAACAGAAAATTCGAATGCCGCAGTCAGATTGCTCGTAAGTATAATATTTTTTATTTTATGTGACTTTAAATGTAAGAAATTCGGGGTGAATTTGCCCTCATCTTTATTCTCAATTTTCCACGGTTTTCACTGCTCGCGCGAGGTTCTGACGGCTGTTTCGAGCACTAGGCATCCAAATATGACGATTTAAATAAGAAAAAGACCATTTAAATTTTTTGAAAAAAAAGAAGGTTAACCCCTTTGGTGTTTTTTGACCCCAAAAAATGAAAAGTGGAATTCGGAAGCTTTTTTCACTGTTTCTTACGCAATTTGAGCAGAAAATTCGAATGCCGCAGTCAGATTTTTCGTAAGTATGATATTTTTTATTTTATGTGACTTTAAATGTAAGAAATTCGGGGTGAATTTGCCCTCATCTTTATTCTCAATTTTCGACGGTTTTCATTGCTCGCGCGAGGTTCTGACGGCTGTTTCGAGCACTAGGCATCCAAATACGTCGATTTAAATAATAAAAACACCACTTAAATATTTTACGATTTTTGAAAAAAAAAGAAGGTTAACCCCTTTGGTGTTTTTTGACCCCAAAAAATGAAAAGTGGAATTCGTAAGCTTTTTTCACTGTTTCTTACGTAATTTGAACAGAAAATTCGAATGCCGCAGTCAGATTGCTCGTAAGTATAATATTTTTTATTTTATGTGACTTTAAATGTAAGAAATTCGGGGTGAATTTGCCCTCATCTTTATTCTCAATTTTCCACGGTTTTCACTGCTCGCGCGAGGTTCTGACGGCTGTTTCGAGCACTAGGCATCCAAATACGTCGATTTAAATAAGAAAAAGACCATTTAAATGTTTTGAAAAAAAAGAAGGTTAACCCCTTTGGTGTTTTTTGACCCCAAAAAATGAAAAGTGGAATTCGGAAGCTTTTTTCACTGTTTCTTACGCAATTTGAGCAGAAAATTCGAATGCCGCAGTCAGATTTTTCGTAAGTATGATATTTTTTATTTTATGTGACTTTAAATGTAAGAAATTCGGGGTGAATTTGCCCTCATCTTTATTCTCAATTTTCCACGGTTTTCATTGCTCGCGCGAGGTTCTGACGGCTGTTTCGAGCACTAGGCATCCAAATACGTCGATTTAAATAATAAAAACACCACTTAAATTTTTTACGATTTTTGAAAAAAAAAGAAGGTTAACCCCTTTGGTGTTTTTTGACCCCAAAAAATGAAAAGTGGAATTCGGAAGCTTTTTTCACTGTTTCTTACGTAAATTGAACAGAAAATTCGAATGCCGCAGTCAGATTGCTCGTAAGTATAATATTTTTTATTTTATGTGACGTTAAATGTAAGAAATTCGGGGTGAATTTGCCCTCATCTTTATTCTCAATTTTCGACGGTTTTGATTGCTCGCGCGAGGTTCTGACGGCTGTTTCGAGCACTAGGCATCCAAATACGTCGATTTAAATAATAAAAACACCACTTAAATTTTTTACGATTTTTGAAAAAAAAAGAAGGTTAACCCCTTTGGTGTTTTTTGACCCCAAAAAATGAAAAGTGGAATTCGGAAGCTTTTTTCACTGTTTCTTACGTAAATTGAACAGAAAATTCGAATGCCGCAGTCAGATTGCTCGTAAGTATAATATTTTTTATTTTATGTGACTTTAAATGTTAGAAATTCGGGGTGAATTTGCCCTCATCTTTATTCTCAATTTTCCACGGTTTTGATTGCTCGCGCGAGGTTCTGACGGCTGTTTCGAGCACTAGGCATCCAAATACGTCGATTTAAATAATAAAAACACCACTTAAATATTTTACGATTTTTGAAAAAAAAAGAAGGTTAACCCATTTGGTGTTTTTTGACCCCAAAAAATGAAAAGTGGAATTCGGAAACTTTTTTCACTGTTTCTTACGTAATTTGAACAGAAAATTCGAATGCCGCAGTCAGATTGCTCGTAAGTATAATATTTTTTATTTTATGTGACTTTAAATGTAAGAAATTCGGGGTGAATTTGCCCTCATCTTTATTCTCAATTTTCCACGGTTTTCACTGCTCGCGCGAGGTTTTGACGGCTGTTTCGAGCACTAGGCATCCAAATACGACGATTTAAATAAGAAAAAGACCATTTAAATTTTTTACGATTTTTGAAAAAAAAGAAGGTTAACCCCTTTGGTGTTTTTTGACCCCAAAAAATGAAAAGTGGAATTCGGAAGCTTTTTTCACTGTTTCTTACGTAAATTGAACAGAAAATTCGAATGCCGCAGTCAGATTGCTCGTAAGTATAATATTTTTTATTTTATGTGACTTTAAATGTAAGAAATTCGGGGTGAATTTGCCCTCATCTTTATTCTCAATTTTCCACAGTTTTGATTGCTCGCGCGAGGTTCTGACGGCTGTTTCGAGCACTAGGCATCCAAATACGTCGATTTCAATAATAAAAAGACCACTTAAATTTTTTACGATTTTTTTAAAAAAAAGAAGGTTAACCGGTTTGTTTTTTTTGACCCCAAAAAATGAAAAGTGGAATTCGGAAGCTTTTTTCACTGTTTCTTACGTAAGTTGAACAGAAAATTCGAATGCCGCAGTCAGATTACTCGTAAGTATAATATTTTTTATTTTATGTGACTTTAAATGTAAGAAATTCGGGGTGAATTTGCCCTCATCTTTATTCTCAATTTTCGACGGTTTTGATTGCTCGCGCGAGGTTCTGACGGCTGTTTCGAGCACTAGGCATCCAAATACGTCGATTTAAATAATAAAAACACCACTTAAATATTTTACGATTTTTGAAAAAAAAAAGAAGGTTAACCCCTTTGGTGTTTTTTGACCCCAAAAAATGAAAAGTGGAATTCGGAAGCATTTTTCACTGTTTCTTACGTAATTTGAACAGAAAATTCGAATGCCGCAGTCAGATTGCTCGTAAGTATAATATTTTTTATTTTATGTGACTTTAAATGTAAGAAATTCGGGGTGAATTTGCCCTCATCTTTATTCTCAATTTTCCACGGTTTTCACTGCTCGCGCGAGGTTCTGACGGCTGTTTCGAGCACTAGGCATCCAAATACGACGATTTAAATAAGAAAAAGACCATTTAAATTTTTTGAAAAAAAAGAAGGTTAACCCCTTTGCTGTTTTTTGACCCCAAAAAATGAAAAGTGGAATTCGGAAGCTTTTTTCACTGTTTCTTACGCAATTTGAGCAGAAAATTCGAATGCCGCAGTCAGATTTTTCGTAAGTATGATATTTTTTATTTTATGTGACTTTAAATGTAAGAAATTCGGGGTGAATTTGCCCTCATCTTTATTCTCAATTTTCCACGGTTTTCACTGCTCGCGCGAGGTTCTGACGGCTGTTTCGAGCACTAGGCATCCAAATACGTCGATTTAAATAAGAAAAAGACCATTTAAATTTTTTGAAAAAAAAGAAGGTTAACCCCTTTGGTGTTTTTTGACCCCAAAAAATGAAAAGTGGAATTCGGAAGCTTTTTTCACTGTTTCTTACGCAATTTGAGCAGAAAATTCGAATGCCGCAGTCAGATTTTTCGTAAGTATGATATTTTTTATTTTATGTGACTTTAAATGTAAGAAATTCGGGGTGAATTTGCCCTCATCTTTATTCTCAATTTTCCACGGTTTTCATTGCTCGCGCGAGGTTCTGACGGCTGTTTCGAGCACTAGGCATCCAAATACGTCGATTTAAATAATAAAAACACCACTTAAATTTTTTACGATTTTTGAAAAAAAAAGAAGGTTAACCCCTTTGGTGTTTTTTGACCCCAAAAAATGAAAAGTGGAATTCGGAAGCTTTTTTCACTGTTTCTTACGTAAATTGAACAGAAAATTCGAATGCCGCAGTCAGATTGCTCGTAAGTATAATATTTTTTATTTTATGTGACGTTAAATGTAAGAAATTCGGGGTGAATTTGCCCTCATCTTTATTCTCAATTTTCGACGGTTTTGATTGCTCGCGCGAGGTTCTGACGGCTGTTTCGAGCACTAGGCATCCAAATACGTCGATTTAAATAATAAAAACACCACTTAAATATTTTACGATTTTTGAAAAAAAAAAGAAGGTTAACCCCTTTGGTGTTTTTTGACCCCAAAAAATGAAAAGTGGAATTCGGAAGCATTTTTCACTGTTTCTTACGTAATTTGAACAGAAAATTCGAATGCCGCAGTCAGATTGCTCGTAAGTATAATATTTTTTATTTTATGTGACTTTAAATGTAAGAAATTCGGGGTGAATTTGCCCTCATCTTTATTCTCAATTTTCCACAGTTTTGATTGCTCGCGCGAGGTTCTGACGGCTGTTTCGAGCACTAGGCATCCAAATACGTCGATTTCAATAATAAAAAGACCACTTAAATTTTTTACGATTTTTTTAAAAAAAAGAAGGTTAACCGGTTTGTTTTTTTTGACCCCAAAAAATGAAAAGTGGAATTCGGAAGCTTTTTTCACTGTTTCTTACGTAAGTTGAACAGAAAATTCGAATGCCGCAGTCAGATTACTCGTAAGTATAATATTTTTTATTTTATGTGACTTTAAATGTAAGAAATTCGGGGTGAATTTGCCCTCATCTTTATTCTCAATTTTCGACGGTTTTGATTGCTCGCGCGAGGTTCTGACGGCTGTTTCGAGCACTAGGCATCCAAATACGTCGATTTAAATAATAAAAACACCACTTAAATATTTTACGATTTTTGAAAAAAAAAAGAAGGTTAACCCCTTTGGTGTTTTTTGACCCCAAAAAATGAAAAGTGGAATTCGGAAGCATTTTTCACTGTTTCTTACGTAATTTGAACAGAAAATTCGAATGCCGCAGTCAGATTGCTCGTAAGTATAATATTTTTTATTTTATGTGACTTTAAATGTAAGAAATTCGGGGTGAATTTGCCCTCATCTTTATTCTCAATTTTCCACGGTTTTCACTGCTCGCGCGAGGTTCTGACGGCTGTTTCGAGCACTAGGCATCCAAATATGACGATTTAAATAAGAAAAAGACCATTTAAATTTTTTGAAAAAAAAGAAGGTTAACCCCTTTGGTGTTTTTTGACCCCAAAAAATGAAAAGTGGAATTCGGAAGCTTTTATCACTGTTTCTTACGCAATTTGAGCAGAAAATTCGAATGCCGCAGTCAGATTTTTCGTAAGTATGATATTTTTTATTTTATGTGACTTTAAATGTAAGAAATTCGGGGTGAATTTGCCCTCATCTTTATTCTCAATTTTCGACGGTTTTCATTGCTCGCGCGAGGTTCTGACGGCTGTTTCGAGCACTAGGCATCCAAATACGTCGATTTAAATAATAAAAACACCACTTAAATATTTTACGATTTTTGAAAAAAAAAGAAGGTTAACCCCTTTGGTGTTTTTTGACCCCAAAAAATGAAAAGTGGAATTCGTAAGCTTTTTTCACTGTTTCTTACGTAATTTGAACAGAAAATTCGAATGCCGCAGGCAGATTGCTCGTAAGTATAATATTTTTTATTTTATGTGACTTTAAATGTAAGAAATTCGGGGTGAATTTGCCCTCATCTTTATTCTCAATTTTCCACGGTTTTCACTGCTCGCGCGAGGTTCTGACGGCTGTTTCGAGCACTAGGCATCCAAATACGTCGATTTAAATAAGAAAAAGACCATTTAAATTTTTTGAAAAAAAAGAAGGTTAACCCCTTTGGTGTTTTTTGACCCCAAAAAATGAAAAGTGGAATTCGGAAGCTTTTTTCACTGTTTCTTACGCAATTTGAGCAGAAAATTCGAATGCCGCAGTCAGATTTTTCGTAAGTATGATATTTTTTATTTTATGTGACTTTAAATGTAAGAAATTCGGGGTGAATTTGCCCTCATCTTTATTCTCAATTTTCCACGGTTTTCATTGCTCGCGCGAGGTTCTGACGGCTGTTTCGAGCACTAGGCATCCAAATACGTCGATTTAAATAATAAAAACACCACTTAAATTTTTTACGATTTTTGAAAAAAAAAGAAGGTTAACCCCTTTGGTGTTTTTTGACCCCAAAAAATGAAAAGTGGAATTCGGAAGCTTTTTTCACTGTTTCTTACGTAAATTGAACAGAAAATTCGAATGCCGCAGTCAGATTGCTCGTAAGTATAATATTTTTTATTTTATGTGACGTTAAATGTAAGAAATTCGGGGTGAATTTGCCCTCATCTTTATTCTCAATTTTCGACGGTTTTGATTGCTCGCGCGAGGTTCTGACGGCTGTTTCGAGCACTAGGCATCCAAATACGTCGATTTAAATAATAAAAACACCACTTAAATATTTTACGATTTTTGAAAAAAAAAAGAAGGTTAACCCCTTTGGTGTTTTTTGACCCCAAAAAATGAAAAGTGGAATTCGGAAGCATTTTTCACTGTTTCTTACGTAATTTGAACAGAAAATTCGAATGCCGCAGTCAGATTGCTCGTAAGTATAATATTTTTTATTTTATGTGACTTTAAATGTAAGAAATTCGGGGTGAATTTGCCCTCATCTTTATTCTCAATTTTCCACGGTTTTCACTGCTCGCGCGAGGTTCTGACGGCTGTTTCGATCACTAGGCATCCAAATACGTCGATTTCAATAATAAAAAGACCACTTAAATTTTTTACGATTTTTTAAAAAAAAAGAAGGTTAACCGGTTTGTTTTTTTTGACCCCAAAAAATGAAAAGTTGAATTCGGAAGCTTTTTTCACTGTTTCTTACGTAATTTGAACAGAAAATTCGAATGCCGCAGTCAGATTGCTCGTAAGTATAATATTTTTTATTTTATGTGACTTTAAATGTAAGAAATTCGGGGTGAATTTGCCCTCATCTTTATTCTCAATTTTCCACGGTTTTCACTGCTCGCGCGAGGTTCTGACGGCTGTTTCGAGCACTAGGCATCCAAATACGACGATTTAAATAAGAAAAAGACCATTTAAATTTTTTGAAAAAAAAGAAGGTTAACCCCTTTGCTGTTTTTTGACCCCAAAAAATGAAAAGTGGAATTCGGAAGCTTTTTTCACTGTTTCTTACGCAATTTGAGCAGAAAATTCGAATGCCGCAGTCAGATTTTTCGTAAGTATGATATTTTTTATTTTATGTGACTTTAAATGTAAGAAATTCGGGGTGAATTTGCCCTCATCTTTATTCTCAATTTTCCACGGTTTTCATTGCTCGCGCGAGGTTCTGACGGCTGTTTCGAGCACTAGGCATCCAAATACGTCGATTTAAATAATAAAAACACCACTTAAATTTTTTACGATTTTTGAAAAAAAAAGAAGGTTAACCCCTTTGGTGTTTTTTGACCCCAAAAAATGAAAAGTGGAATTCGGAAGCTTTTTTCACTGTTTCTTACGTAATTTGAACAGAAAATTCGAATGCCGCAGTCAGATTGCTCGTAAGTATAATATTTTTTATTTTATGTGACTTTAAATGTAAGAAATTCGGGGTGAATTTGCCCTCATCTTTATTCTCAATTTTCCACGGTTTTCACTGCTCGCGCGAGGTTCTGACGGCTGTTTCGAGCACTAGGCATCCAAATATGACGATTTAAATAAGAAAAAGACCATTTAAATTTTTTGAAAAAAAAGAAGGTTAACCCCTTTGGTGTTTTTTGACCCCAAAAAATGAAAAGTGGAATTCGGAAGCTTTTTTCACTGTTTCTTACGCAATTTGAGCAGAAAATTCGAATGCCGCAGTCAGATTTTTCGTAAGTATGATATTTTTTATTTTATGTGACTTTAAATGTAAGAAATTCGGGGTGAATTTGCCCTCATCTTTATTCTCAATTTTCCACGGTTTTCATTGCTCGCGCGAGGTTCTGACGGCTGTTTCGAGCACTAGGCATCCAAATACGTCGATTTAAATAATAAAAACACCACTTAAATTTTTTACGATTTTTGAAAAAAAAAGAAGGTTAACCCCTTTGGTGTTTTTTGACCCCAAAAAATGAAAAGTGGAATTCGGAAGCTTTTTTCACTGTTTCTTACGTAAATTGAACAGAAAATTCGAATGCCGCAGTCAGATTGCTCGTAAGTATAATATTTTTTATTTTATGTGACGTTAAATGTAAGAAATTCGGGGTGAATTTGCCCTCATCTTTATTCTCAATTTTCGACGGTTTTGATTGCTCGCGCGAGGTTCTGACGGCTGTTTCGAGCACTAGGCATCCAAATACGTCGATTTAAATAATAAAAACACCACTTAAATTTTTTACGATTTTTGAAAAAAAAAGAAGGTTAACCCCTTTGGTGTTTTTTGACCCCAAAAAATGAAAAGTGGAATTCGGAAGCTTTTTTCACTGTTTCTTACGTAAATTGAACAGAAAATTCGAATGCCGCAGTCAGATTGCTCGTAAGTATAATATTTTTTATTTTATGTGACTTTAAATGTAAGAAATTCGGGGTGAATTTGCCCTCATCTTTATTCTCAATTTTCCACGGTTTTCACTGCTCGCGCGAGGTTCTGACGGCTGTTTCGAGCACTAGGCATCCAAATACGACGATTTAAATAAGAAAAAGACCATTTAAATTTTTTGAAAAAAAAGAAGGTTAACCCCTTTGCTGTTTTTTGACCCCAAAAAATGAAAAGTGGAATTCGGAAGCTTTTTTCACTGTTTCTTACGCAATTTGAGCAGAAAATTCGAATGCCGCAGTCAGATTTTTCGTAAGTATGATATTTTTTATTTTATGTGACTTTAAATGTAAGAAATTCGGGGTGAATTTGCCCTCATCTTTATTCTCAATTTTCCACGGTTTTCATTGCTCGCGCGAGGTTCTGACGGCTGTTTCGAGCACTAGGCATCCAAATACGTCGATTTAAATAATAAAAACACCACTTAATTTTTTTACGATTTTTGAAAAAAAAAGAAGGTTAACCGGTTTGTTTTTTTTGACCCCAAAAAATGAAAAGTTGAATTCGGAAGCTTTTTTCACTGTTTCTTACGTAATTTGAACCACTTAAATTTTTTACGATTTTTACAAAAAAAAAGAAGGTTAACCGGTTTGTTTTTTTTGACCCCAAAAAATGAAAAGTGGAATTCGGAAGCTTTTTTCACTTTTTTTTACGTAAATTGAACAGAAAATTCGAAAGCCGCAGTCAGATTGCTCGTAAGTAGAATATTTTTTATTTTATGTGACTTTAAATGTAAGAAATTCGGGGTGAATTTGCCCTCATCTTTATTCTCAATTTTCCACGGTTTTCACTGCTCGCGCGAGGTTCTGACGGCTGTTTCGAGCACTAGGCATCCAAATACGTCGATTTAAATAATAAAAAGACCACTTAAATTTTTTACGATTTTTGAAAAAAAAAGAAGGTTAACCGGTTTGTTTTTTTTGACCCCAAAACATGAAAAGTGGAATTCGGAAGCTTTTTTCACTGTTTCTTACGTAAATTGAACAGAAAATTCGAATGCCGCAGTCAGATTGCTCGTAAGTATAATATTTTATTTTATGTGACTTTAAATGTAAGAAATTCGGGGTGAATTTGCCCTCATCTTTATTCTCAATTTTCCACGGTTTTGATTGCTCGCGCGAGGTTCTGACGGCTGTTTCGAGCACTAGGCATCCAAATACGTCGATTTAAATAATAAAAACATAACTTAAATTTTTTACGATTTTTGAAAAAAAAAGAAGGTTAACCCCTTTGGTGTTTTTTGACCCCAAAAAATGAAAAGTGGAATTCGGAAGCATTTTTCACTGTTTCTTACGTAATTTGAACAGAAAATTCGAATGCCGCAGTCAGATTGCTCGTAAGTATAATATTTTTTATTTTATGTGACTTTAAATGTAAGAAATTCGGGGTGAATTTGCCCTCATCTTTATTCTCAATTTTCCACGGTTTTCACTGCTCGCGCGAGGTTCTGACGGCTGTTTCGATCACTAGGCATCCAAATACGTCGATTTCAATAATAAAAAGACCACTTAAATTTTTTACGATTTTTTAAAAAAAAAGAAGGTTAACCGGTTTGTTTTTTTTGACCCCAAAAAATGAAAAGTTGAATTCGGAAGCTTTTTTCACTGTTTCTTACGTAATTTGAACAGAAAATTCGAATGCCGCAGTCAGATTGCTCGTAAGTATAATATTTTTTATTTTATGTGACTTTAAATGTAAGAAATTCGGGGTGAATTTGCCCTCATCTTTATTCTCAATTTTCCACGGTTTTCACTGCTCGCGCGAGGTTCTGACGGCTGTTTCGAGCACTAGGCATCCAAATACGACGATTTAAATAAGAAAAAGACCATTTAAATTTTTTGAAAAAAAAGAAGGTTAACCCCTTTGCTGTTTTTTGACCCCAAAAAATGAAAAGTGGAATTCGGAAGCTTTTTTCACTGTTTCTTACGCAATTTGAGCAGAAAATTCGAATGCCGCAGTCAGATTTTTCGTAAGTATGATATTTTTTATTTTATGTGACTTTAAATGTAAGAAATTCGGGGTGAATTTGCCCTCATCTTTATTCTCAATTTTCAACGGTTTTCATTGCTCGCGCGAGGTTCTGACGGCTGTTTCGAGCACTAGGCATCCAAATACGTCGATTTAAATAATAAAAACACCACTTAAATTTTTTACGATTTTTGAAAAAAAAAGAAGGTTAACCCCTTTGGTGTTTTTTGACCCCAAAAAATGAAAAGTGGAATTCGGAAGCTTTTTTCACTGTTTCTTACGTAATTTGAACAGAAAATTCGAATGCCGCAGTCAGATTGCTCGTAAGTATAATATTTTTTATTTTATGTGACTTTAAATGTAAGAAATTCGGGGTGAATTTGCCCTCATCTTTATTCTCAATTTTCCACGGTTTTCACTGCTCGCGCGAGGTTCTGACGGCTGTTTCGAGCACTAGGCATCCAAATATGACGATTTAAATAAGAAAAAGACCATTTAAATTTTTTGAAAAAAAAGAAGGTTAACCCCTTTGGTGTTTTTTGACCCCAAAAAATGAAAAGTGGAATTCGGAAGCTTTTTTCACTGTTTCTTACGCAATTTGAGCAGAAAATTCGAATGCCGCAGTCAGATTTTTCGTAAGTATGATATTTTTTATTTTATGTGACTTTAAATGTAAGAAATTCGGGGTGAATTTGCCCTCATCTTTATTCTCAATTTTCGACGGTTTTCATTGCTCGCGCGAGGTTCTGACGGCTGTTTCGAGCACTAGGCATCCAAATACGTCGATTTAAATAATAAAAACACCACTTAAATATTTTACGATTTTTGAAAAAAAAAGAAGGTTAACCCCTTTGGTGTTTTTTGACCCCAAAAAATGAAAAGTGGAATTCGTAAGCTTTTTTCACTGTTTCTTACGTAATTTGAACAGAAAATTCGAATGCCGCAGTCAGATTGCTCGTAAGTATAATATTTTTTATTTTATGTGACTTTAAATGTAAGAAATTCGGGGTGAATTTGCCCTCATCTTTATTCTCAATTTTCCACGGTTTTCACTGCTCGCGCGAGGTTCTGACGGCTGTTTCGAGCACTAGGCATCCAAATACGTCGATTTAAATAAGAAAAAGACCATTTAAATTTTTTGAAAAAAAAGAAGGTTAACCCCTTTGGTGTTTTTTGACCCCAAAAAATGAAAAGTGGAATTCGGAAGCTTTTTTCACTGTTTCTTACGCAATTTGAGCAGAAAATTCGAATGCCGCAGTCAGATTTTTCGTAAGTATGATATTTTTTATTTTATGTGACTTTAAATGTAAGAAATTCGGGGTGAATTTGCCCTCATCTTTATTCTCAATTTTCCACGGTTTTCATTGCTCGCGCGAGGTTCTGACGGCTGTTTCGAGCACTAGGCATCCAAATACGTCGATTTAAATAATAAAAACACCACTTAAATTTTTTACGATTTTTGAAAAAAAAAGAAGGTTAACCCCTTTGGTGTTTTTTGACCCCAAAAAATGAAAAGTGGAATTCGGAAGCTTTTTTCACTGTTTCTTACGTAAATTGAACAGAAAATTCGAATGCCGCAGTCAGATTGCTCGTAAGTATAATATTTTTTATTTTATGTGACGTTAAATGTAAGAAATTCGGGGTGAATTTGCCCTCATCTTTATTCTCAATTTTCGACGGTTTTGATTGCTCGCGCGAGGTTCTGACGGCTGTTTCGAGCACTAGGCATCCAAATACGTCGATTTAAATAATAAAAACACCACTTAAATTTTTTACGATTTTTGAAAAAAAAAGAAGGTTAACCCCTTTGGTGTTTTTTGACCCCAAAAAATGAAAAGTGGAATTCGGAAGCTTTTTTCACTGTTTCTTACGTAAATTGAACAGAAAATTCGAATGCCGCAGTCAGATTGCTCGTAAGTATAATATTTTTTATTTTATGTGACTTTAAATGTAAGAAATTCGGGGTGAATTTGCCCTCATCTTTATTCTCAATTTTCCACGGTTTTCACTGCTCGCGCGAGGTTCTGACGGCTGTTTCGAGCACTAGGCATCCAAATACGACGATTTAAATAAGAAAAAGACCATTTAAATTTTTTGAAAAAAAAGAAGGTTAACCCCTTTGCTGTTTTTTGACCCCAAAAAATGAAAAGTGGAATTCGGAAGCTTTTTTCACTGTTTCTTACGCAATTTGAGCAGAAAATTCGAATGCCGCAGTCAGATTTTTCGTAAGTATGATATTTTTTATTTTATGTGACTTTAAATGTAAGAAATTCGGGGTGAATTTGCCCTCATCTTTATTCTCAATTTTCCACGGTTTTCATTGCTCGCGCGAGGTTCTGACGGCTGTTTCGAGCACTAGGCATCCAAATACGTCGATTTAAATAATAAAAACACCACTTAATTTTTTTACGATTTTTGAAAAAAAAAGAAGGTTAACCCCTTTGGTGTTTTTTGACCCCAAAAAATGAAAAGTGGAATTCGGAAGCTTTTTTCACTGTTTCTTACGTAAATTGAACAGAAAATTCGAATGCCGCAGTCAGATTGCTCGTAAGTAGAATATTTTTTATTTTATGTGACTTTAAATGTAAGAAATTCGGGGTGAATTTGCCCTCATCTTTATTCTCAATTTTCCACGGTTTTCACTGCTCGCGCGAGGTTCTGACGGCTGTTTCGAGCACTAGGCATCCAAATACGTCGATTTAAATAATAAAAAGACCACTTAAATTTTTTACGATTTTTGAAAAAAAAAGAAGGTTAACCGGTTTGTTTTTTTTGACCCCAAAACATGAAAAGTGGAATTCGGAAGCTTTTTTCACTGTTTCTTACGTAAATTGAACAGAAAATTCGAATGCCGCAGTCAGATTGCTCGTAAGTATAATATTTTATTTTATGTGACTTTAAATGTAAGAAATTCGGGGTGAATTTGCCCTCATCTTTATTCTCAATTTTCCACGGTTTTCACTGCTCGCGCGAGGTTCTGACGGCTGTTTCGAGCACTAGGCATCCAAATACGACGATTTAAATAAGAAAAAGACCATTTAAATTTTTTACGATTTTTGAAATAAAAGAAGGTTAACTCCTTTGGTGTTTTTTGACCCCAAAAAATGAAAAGTGGAATTCGGAAGCTTTTTTCACTGTTTCTTACGCAATTTGAGCAGAAAATTCGAATGCCGCAGTCAGATTTTTCGTAAGTATGATATTTTTTATTTTATGTGACTTTAAATGTAAGAAATTCGGGGTGAATTTGCCTCATCTTTATTCTCAATTTTCCACGGTTTTGATTACTCGCGCGAGGTTCTGACGGCTGTGGCGAGCACTAGGCATCCAAATACGTCGATTTCAATAATAAAAAGACCACTTAAATTTTTTACGATTTTTAAAAAAAAAAGAAGGTTAACCGGTTTGTTTTTTTTACCCCAAAAAATGAAAAGTGGAATTCGGAAGCTTTTTTCACTGTTTCTTACGTAATTTGAACAGATTGCTCGTAAGTATAAAATTTTTTATTTTATGTGACTTTAAATGTAAGAAATCGGGGTGAATTTGCCCTCATCTTTATTCTCAATTTTCCACGGTTTTCATTGCTCGCGCGAGGTTCTGACGGCTGTTTCGAGCACTAGGCATCCAAATACGTCGATTTAAATAATAAAAAGACCACTTAAATTTTTTACGATTTTTACAAAAAAAAAGAAGGTTAACCGGTTTGTTTTTTTTGACCCCAAAAAATGAAAAGTGGAATTCGGAAGCTTTTTTCACTTTTTTTTACGTAAATTGAACAGAAAATTCGAAAGCCGCAGTCAGATTGCTCGTAAGTAGAATATTTTTTATTTTATGTGACTTTAAATGTAAGAAATTCGGGGTGAATTTGCCCTCATCTTTATTCTCAATTTTCCACGGTTTTCACTGCTCGCGCGAGGTTCTGACGGCTGTTTCGAGCACTAGGCATCCAAATACGTCGATTTAAATAATAAAAAGACCACTTAAATTTTTTACGATTTTTGAAAAAAAAAGAAGGTTAACCGGTTTGTTTTTTTTGACCCCAAAACATGAAAAGTGGAATTCGGAAGCTTTTTTCACTGTTTCTTACGTAAATTGAACAGAAAATTCGAATGCCGCAGTCAGATTGCTCGTAAGTATAATATTTTATTTTATGTGACTTTAAATGTAAGAAATTCGGGGTGAATTTGCCCTCATCTTTATTCTCAATTTTCCACGGTTTTGATTGCTCGCGCGAGGTTCTGACGGCTGTTTCGAGCACTAGGCATCCAAATACGTCGATTTAAATAATAAAAACATAACTTAAATTTTTTACGATTTTTGAAAAAAAAAGAAGGTTAACCCCTTTGGTGTTTTTTGACCCCAAAAAATGAAAAGTGGAATTCGGAAGCTTTTTTCACTGTTTCTTACATAATTTGAGCAGAAAATTCGAATGCTGCAGTCAGAATTTTCGTAAGTATGATATTTTTTATTTTATGTGACTTTAAATGTAAGAAATTCGGGGTGAATTTGCCCTTCCTTTATTCTCAATTTTCCTCGGTTTTGATTGCTAGCGCGAGGTTCTTACTGCTCTTTCGAGCACTAGGCATCCAAATACGTCGATTTAACTAATAAAAAGACCACTTAAATTTTTTACGATTTTTGAAAAAAAAGAAGGTTAACCCCTTTGGTGTTTTTTGACCCCATAAATGAAAAGTGGAATTCGGAAGCTTTTTTCACTGTTTCTTACGTAATTTGAGCAGAAAATTCGAATGCCGCAGTCAGATTTCTCGTAAGTTTAATAGTTTTTATTTTATGTGACTTTAAATGTAAGAAATTCGGGGTGAATTTGCCCTCATCTTTATTCTCAATTTTCCACGGTTTTCATTGCTCGCGCGAGGTTCTGACAGCTGTTTCGAGCACTAGGCATCCATATACTTCGATATACTTCGATTTAAATAAGAAAATGACCACTTACATTTTTTACGATTTTTGAAAAAAAAAGAAGGTTAACCCCTTGGGTGTTTTTAGACCCCAAAAAATGAAAAGTGGAATTCGGAAGCTTTTTTCACTGCTTCTTACGTAATTTGAGCAGAAAATTCGAATGTCGCAGTCAGAGTTCTCGTAAGTATGATATTTTTTATTTTATGTGACTTTAAATGTATAAAATTAGGGGTGATATATCCCCATCTTTATTCTCAATTTTCAACGGTTTTGAATGCGCGCGCGAAGTTCTGATGGCTGTTTCGAGCACTAGGCATCCAAATACGTCGATTTCAATAATAAAAAGACCACTTAAATTTTTTACGATTTTTTAAAAAAAAAGAAGGTTAACCCTTTGGGTTTTTTTGACCCCAACAAATGAAAAGTGGAATTCGGAAGCTTTTTTCACTGCTTTTTACATAATTTGAGCAGAAAATTCGAATGCCGCAGTCAGATTTTTCGTAAGTATGATATTTTTTATTTTATGTGACTTTAAATGTAAGAAATTCGGGGTGAATTTGCCCTCATCTTTATTCTCAATTTTCCACAGTTTTGATTGCTCGCGCGAGGTTCTGACGGCTGTTTCGAGCACTAGGCATCCAAATACGTCGATTTCAATAATAAAAAGACCACTTAAATTTTTTACGATTTTTGAAAAAAAAAAGGTTAACCCCTTTGGTGTTTATTGACCCCAAAAAATGAAAAGTGGAATTCGGAAGCTTTTTTCACTGTTTCTTACATAATTTGAGCAGAAAATTCGAATGCCGCAGTCATATTTTTCGTAAGTATGATATTTTTTATTTTATGTGACTTTAAATGTAAGAAATTCGGGGTGAATTTGCCCTTCCTTTATTCTCAATTTTCCTCGGTTTTGATTGCTAGCGCGAGGTTCTTACTGCTCTTTCGAGCACTAGGCATCCAAATACGACGATTTAAATAAGAAAAAGACCATTTTAATTTTTTGAAAAAAAAGAAGGTTAACCCCTTTGCAGTTTTTTGACCCCAAAAAATGAAAAGTGGAATTCGGAAGCTTTTTTCACTGTTTCATACGCAATTTGAGCAGAAAATTCGAATGCCGCAGTCAGATTTTTCGTAAGTATGATATTTTTTATTTTATGTGACTTTAAATGTAAGAAATTCGGGGTGAATTTGCCCTCATCTTTATTCTCAATTTTCCACGGTTTTCATTGCTCGCGCGAGGTTCTGACGGCTGTTTCGAGCACTAGGCATCCAAATACGTCGATTTAAATAATAAAAACACCACTTAAATTTTTTACGATTTTTGAAAAAAAAAGAAGGTTAACCCCTTTGGTGTTTTTTGACCCCAAAAAATGAAAAGTGGAATTCGGAAGCTTTTTTCACTGTTTCTTACGTAATTTGGACAGAAAATTCGAATGCCGCAGTCAGATTTCTCGTAAGTATGATATTTTTTATTTTATGTGACTTTAAATGTATAAAATTAGGGGTGAAATTTCCCTCATCTTTATTCTCAATTTTCAACGGTTTTGAATTCTCTCGCGAAGTTCTGACGGCTGTTTCGAGCACTAGGCATCCAAATACGTCGATTTAAATAATAAAAAGACCACATAAATTTTTTACGATTTTTGAAAAAAAAAAGGTTTTTTGACCCCAAAAAATGAAAAGAGGAATTCGGAAGATTTTTTCTGTGTTTCTTACGTAGTTTGAGCAGAAAATTGGAATGCCATAGGCAGATTTCTCGTAAGTATGATGTTTTTAATATTATGTGGCTTTAAAGGTAAGATAGTAGGAGTGAATTTGTAATTTTGACACGGTGTTTTTGACCAAAAAATTGACAATTGGTAATTGAAAGATGTTTTTACTGTTTCTTACGTAGTTTAAGCAGAAAATTCGAATGCTGTAGGTAGGCTATCATTTGGCATAAAAGCCTTAAGAGATCTAGCATAAGGAAGGTATCAGAAAAATAAAAATAAAGTAAAACAATTTAAGTTTTTTATTAGTACACTACTAAAGAATTAAGTTAAATGTTAACTTAAAGAAAAGTTTCACAATTTCAGTAGTAATGAAGTAACAACCAATCAATTCACTTATGCCCGTATTCACCAACTACAATTAGCACTACTTGTCGAATAAAATGACATTATTGCAATGCAAAACAATACAAAATCTTGTTTTTATTTGACAATTAGTGCTATTTGTACTGGGTGAATACGGGCATTACACAAATTGTGTATTTTGTATCACAGACTTAATTTAAATACATAAAATATATAAGCGTTTTGTTAAGTACTAACATCCTAGACATATACGGTTCTAAACGTAAAGCACTTGAGGTTATATTGATCATGATATTAGATCACCTATGTACAGTGCGTTTCATCATCTACGGTTTTCCATGTGTGGTAGATGTGACAATTGCATCCATTTTAAAAAGATGTAGCCGAATTTAAAACTACATCGATTTTTTTTTGCAAAAAGTGATCGGATACCACGCTAAACTGCAGGTTCTGCCGATCTGTATTAGTTATATCAGTAAGACATACTAGTTCTAAATTTTACTAATGCCAGTATTATAGATAAAAATCAGCCCACACTGAAACTAAATTTTTGAGGGCAAAACCCGCCAGTACGTTTCAGACCAGCAGAACATTATTGTAGACTTTGCTATGCAGATACGGTGTCATTTTTAAAATTAAGTAAATATTTCGATTTTAATTTTTTCAGTAGAAAAGATTTAAGATTACTAATTTAAAAACCGAAAGAATCTTGATTGTAATCATAAAGATGTTAGTAATCAACAAGCTTATTCGCTACACTTTGTTGTAGCAGTTTCAAATACTCAGGTTTTTAAGCAGGATTACCCATCACATTAAACGCCACATCATGCGTCAGAAAAAAGCTTAAAAATATACGAACAGTGGTTACATTTTTTTGTTAACAACTCAGGCACAACTTTCGTTAAGTTCAGTAACAGTCACTTAATCATGGAGTAACTTATCGTAAGTATTATTACTAAAGGACCCTGCTATGTAATCATCAAAAGGCATCGATTCGTAAACATGCTCGTCGTTGCCTCTACAAAAGTTTCTTTTCTTCAAGTGCCTAAAGCAGATAAAACCATTAAAAAGTAAACTAAATAAATTTTTTTTAAATTACCTGTAACCGAACCAGGCACCAAAAGAAAGCAACAAAATTATAAGTAAAACGGGAATCAAATAAGCAGCTGGATTAACAGCCTGGTGTGGTGTATTTTGGTAATCCGGTAACATGTGATTCGATTGAGTGAAGAAATGATGCTCATGGTAGATTATAAGATCATTTTCGTTATCGTTTTGTTGCATAAGGGCAAACGTGAAGCAATATTCGGTGTCTGGTTTAAGGGCCATATTTACTACCGTTTTGTTTAATTGCGAAATGTAACTTAACGAGTTGTCACCTATTACAATTACTGGTGAAGAAGTTTCATTTATCTGCAAAGATCAAGTAAACTCAGCTCTAGAAATATCAATCTTATAGCTACCAATTGCAGCGCACGAATGGGTTAAGGAGATTTCAGGGATATTTTTACCGAGTGGTTTGTTTAATTAAATTATCTCTTGTTAATCCATTCATGCGCGCCCGTTATTCAAGTTATATCATTTTTTACTAACCTTAAGCGAATGTGCAATCCATACATTCCCAGATTGATTGCATAATTTATTATTGTTTTCAAATATTTTTAGTTTTCTGATATCATCATTGATAACTAATTCTGTTTTAACGTAATCTTGGGCAAAAATAATTAAAGTGCTGGCATTAAATCGCCAATCGAGTTCTGGAAGTTTAAAAGTGATAGTTTCGTTTGTAGAATTTACATATATCGGCGTTTCATCTATATAGTCATGAGCATTATCTTTTCTTTTGGTAAAGATCGAAGTGAAGTCACTCTTAAACGCATCGTTTACAGACAAGACCGAAATGTTATAATCTACATTTTGCAGAAGATATTTTACCTGAAATTTTATTTATTATGATTTACAACTTCAAAATTAATATGTGCAGACTGGTCTTCTATGTGTGGTAGATGTGACAATTGCATGAGTAAGAAAATACACAGTTTTTTACTTACCATGTACGAATACGTAGGTTGATATTGTTTAATTTGTAAAATTTCTTCAATGATTTTCTTCGCATCTGTTATAAACGAGAAACTTGATTCTGTTAAAACCACTTCAAACATCGTAATAGATCCATTTTGGTTGTAAGGATGAGACCAAGTAATATTTACATTGCAAAAATTTTGTAATTTTTGGCATTGCACCATTTCGTAGGTTAGGTTTTCAGGTTTCCCAGGTACTAAAAATAAAAATTGAAACTAGGATTCTAGGAATTTTGTCCGACAGAATTTGTTCGACTCGGAATTTTATTCGACATATATTCGTCCGACTCAACATTTTTTGTTGTCACATAAAGCAGTCGAATAACTGTTAGTCGAACAAAATTCCGGATACGAGGAAGAAGAATTAAGGAGAACAAACCTTTGTCAACAGCAGATCCAACCACGCGAGATTCTTCTCCAAACTTATGCGTTTCTTCATTTTTTACGGACAATCTAAAGTCATACTCTATCCTGTTGTTGACCTTTTTTAGTTCTACGCAATATTTGTCTTTCCACAAATTACATTTTTCTATGCCTTGGATAACCGAATTGCAGCGTTCGATTTCGAACGGGTGACACGATCGAATTTGTACCATTGCTGGGATTCCCCTTTGGAATTCGGGTAAATTATAACGAAAACTTACAGAATTTTTAGAGGTCGCATATAACTCTAAATTCTTTACTTGCGGTGCAACTAAAATTAAAAGCTCAGTAATCTAACAGCTTTCGTTTTTTTGTTAGAAAACTTACCATCCGGAGATGTAGTGAAATTATAAATCGATTTAATGGTCAAATTGTTGTTTTTTAAATTTTCCAGATTTCTAGCCGTTATAATTTCCAAAGTATATGAACTAAATGCTGTAAGATTTGTCAAGTTGTAACCGTTTCGAACAGACCAAAACGTTTGACTGGTGTTGTCATCTAGATGATTAAGAACGAATTGATTAAATATTGGACCATACGATTCGTTACACTTGTTACTGTCCCATTGTATTCGGTTTGTTGTCGCGGTTAGCTGCATTTTTACATTTCTAGGAAGTTCTTCTTTTGTTGGAATTTCTGGAAATCATACAATGCTCTATACCAGGTACATATAAGCCTGAGTCGAATTGTTAAGTATACTATGTAGCGGTCGGAAATACGGCTATTTTTCGAGTTAGAGCTGCTTTAGGGATATTTTCACAGTTAATTTTTTTACTAATCACAGTTAGCCGTTTTATTTGTAATTTGGGGAAAAGTTATCATACTATTCTCTCAAATTTATCAACTTACCCATCGGCAAAGTATTGAATTTTAAATTTTGCTGATTTCCTTCCAAAACATTAAACAATGTTATATTGTAGAGAGTATAAGGAACAAGATCTTTGATGACAATATCGCTGTTCTTGGTGATTACGTATCCCTGGGACTTACGACGCTTTTTGGAAATCACTGAACCTTTTGTGCATATGTCGGCTCCCTGAAAATAATTACAAAAATAAGTTTCGGGTTTGGATTAAATTTTGGCTGCCTCACCTCGTACTGAGCAATATAATATCGTTCCACTTTATCTTCAATTTTGGACGATTTCCTCCATGTCAATCGAATCGATGTAGGTTTCGATAGTTTATCTCTTATTTCTTCTGCAAATAATTAATACTTGACCAATGTGATTTATATATTCTGAAGAAAAATATACCAGACCCATGTTTAAAATCCAAGCATGCAATTCGTTAGTAGAACGAACAATTTGCGCAATCTTAATATCAAAGCTTAATTACCTGCTCTAAGATTATGTACCTGCAGCAGTTGAAGAAATTGTATGCTGTGTAGGGCGCCAAGCAGGAAAATCCAGAGCTTGACACGAAATAACCATTTTATCTGATGAATTTGTTATCAGTTGACTAACTTTTATTTCTAAAATTATAATTATATATACATATTAGCAGTTTTATTTTAATAAAAAAAATAATAAAATAAATAATACTTTTCTCACAATACACCTAATTTGGGTAATCCCGAAACCGGTCATGCACTATACTAGTATCGCTGGGTATGTATGTGAGAAAAGTGATTATCTTTGATAGATTTCTCACCATTATCATTGCAAACTCGAACGTCATCAATAGCCCAAAATCCATGACGAACAGTGCTATTGGAATATTTGGTTTCGACAAATATTTTTATTTTGTTTTCAAGAATGTTGCGGTAAACTAATTTAATTTTCTTCCACGACATATTACTTTCGTTCTAAAATACATTTTTGGTTTTGAAAGTCATACTCTAAATTTTTGAAATTGACTTACGTTCTTGTTCGAAACCTCTTTAAGAACTTTTTTCTGTCCATCTATCAGCATGTAAAATGACATTTTACAAGATTTACACATAGATGTGTACAGAGATACACATAGATTATGACCATAAATACTGAACGTTGGTCCCATTTGTATTGATTTTGTTTTGTTTGTAAAAATATATCGATCTATGGGATGAAATAATATTTATTATATTATGATTAAAATAATAAGGCGGTTTGACACCACAGCTTGCAGGTGTGAAACCTGCCTTAACATTATTAATATTTACTATTATGAATTTTCCACAATGCTCTATTGTGCGGGCTTCGCAACAACAGATATATTGGTTTTAATTGTTTACTATCCGTATAATTCAATATGATTGATTTGACGTCAACATCAAAAACATTGAGAGTTCCATTATCGCTCAGAGAAATTGCAAAATTCTTCCAAACTTTTTCAGATAAAATAGGTATATCGCTCTACAAATAAAAAGTTTGCATGCTAAGTTTGAGAGCAAACAATTTAAAATCTAACCTTGTATTTACTTAATTTCGTATCATTTTTGTTTATCTTTTCTGGTATTATTTTATATTTTCTTAAAAATGCTTGTTTGCTGTCTGTAAGTCCCCCAATATTAATATAATAGCAGGCGTGAGTGTGAGGATCCCATCCTTCGCACAAAAAAATTTCGGCGTTTTTTTCTGCGCGTATGGATAACCCGACGTGGAAGATGGTCGGAATTTTTGCGCTTCCATTAAAGTCTTTGGTGTTGTTGGTAGTTAGTATCGTTGGGAAATCTGTAAAAGCAACAATTTTCTATGTGTCACTAATTTAAAATATTGTTGCTTACTATCCCATCTTGCGTCTAAAGTTGGTTTCAAATCGTGCGAGTTGTAACTCGAATATTGCCAATCTTCCATTTGCCATAAGTTGGTGCATTCTTTGTCGGAAAAATCACAGTTGTATTCATTCTCAGTTTTAGGCTCGAAATTTGTAACTGCAAAACGGCAAAAATACAACAAAATAATAAAATACCACTTCACCACTCATAAGCAATATGTTTGGGAATAGGTACCACTCGTGCAGTGCACTCGTACAATTCCAATCGCAATGGTTATTATTAGGGATGACCCTAGTTTACCAAATTGGCATAAAAATTAGTGGAGTGGGAGCTTAAATTTTTAATTAGTTTCCTTAAGAGAAGCTTAGCAACACAGCCGATATTATTTATCAAAAAATAAAACCGACAAAAACAAAAAGTTAAAAATTAATAAAAAAAAAATTAAAAACACTGAAAAGCAAAAAATAAAAAAAATGGCTTTCATAATTTTGAAGTCGGTGCCATGTTGTACAAAAATATATATAAGAAAAACTACAAACCGAAAATGTTGTACAAAAATATATATAAGAAAAACTACAACTTGGCACCGACTTCAAAATTATGAAAGCCATTTTTTTTATTTTTTGCTTTTCAGTGTTTTTAATTTTTTTTTTATTAATTTTTAACTTTTTGTTTTTGTCGGTTTTATTTTTTGTAAAAAATTTTTTTTTTATTTTTTGCTTTTCAGTGTTTTTAATTTTTTTTTTTTTATTAATTTTTAACTTTATTAGTTTTTGTTTTAAATAATTTTTTTATTTTTGCGTTTTTTTTGCGTTTCTCAGTTTTGTTTTTGTCAGTTTTTTTTTTTGTAAAAGAATTTTTTTTTATATTATTTAATTTAACATTTTTATCCATCATTAATAATTACACAATGCACAAATTGTAATTATTTGATTTCGTCACATCCAGCAGAATCTTACTGCAGCGTTGGAACGTGAGTCGCGGGCTTTAGACGCTCAATGGCAGTCATAACCATGTCGAGCAGTCTAAAGTTGTCATACATGTCAAATTTCTACCAAAAAAAAAAAAAAATCGGCTCACAGGTGAAAATTCAGTGGATAATATTCAATCATCCCCAATTTTTCTACCCTTAGGGTTGGAATTTTTCTTTGAAATTTAAATGGGACCACCTTGGAGGTATACCTCATCTAATAAAAAAATAATCATCAAAATCGGACTATTCTGGAAAAAGTTATGCGTGGTCATCCATTAAAAAAAAAAAAAAAAAAAAAAATATACGTGTCGAATTGATAACCTCCTCCTTTTTTGTTTTCGTCGGTTAAAAAGTAAATGTTAGCTTTCAAAGAGAGTGCAACGCTATGTGACGCATTTAAGTCGTAAATTTGTGCAACTAGTAAATTTTATTCCAGCATTCCTTGCCAAAACAAATAATTTGTAGATTTTTACGTATTTACAGTTTAATGTAATAGGATAAATTTTGATAAATATATGATTTGTTGTTTTAAACTTCTCCAAGTAATTGTTTATTTTTATCTCAGAATCCAACCAAATTTTGAACTAGTTTAGAAAACAAAAAACATTTTTTAGAATTTGTAACTATTTTGATTTTTGGGTTAACCTAAACCTCACTATGTTTTATAAAAATTAATTTTATACATTTTGGTATGGACTTTTGGTATGTTTACCTCCTAACTAACCCAAACAGTCCTAAAGTCAAAAATTTTCATCTAGAATATACACTAAAGTGAGCCTATTATATCACAAATTTCTTCATTTAGACTCCTAAATGGGTGGATGGTCATCTGTGAAGGTAGCAGCTGTGGTTGATTTTTGGGAATTACATAATATACAATTTTCTTATCAAAGCTCTTTGAAATTCAAATCAAGGGCTGGGCGATATCCAAAAATCGATATCGAATTTCGATAATTCAAAAACTATCGATAACTTCGATTAATCGATTAATATTATTATTATTATTATTATTATCGATATTATCGAGTATTATCGACAATTATCGAAGTTTTAATATATCAATAATTATCGAAATAATAAACCTCAACTTCCTTTCGTCGAATAAAGAAACCGGTCGAACCCAAAATTGACCAATGACAAGTCCAGAAAACATAAGACAATAACCTAAATTAGAAAGATCGAAACTACCTATATAAATATCGATAACTATTGAAATTTTGATATATTGATTAATCAATATTTCAATAATAAAACATCGCTTTTCACAATTTTGTGATTAATCGATTAATCGATATTAATAAATATCGATAGTTATCGATTAATCGATAACTATCGATATTTATTTATTTTTTTTAAAATTAATTTATTAATCGATTAAACGCCCCAATCCTAGTCGTGATGTCATGTTATGATTAATTGGAAAATACCTACCAATTGGCGGAAAAATTAATCCAAATCGAAAATTTTCCGAGCTTTGTTTAATCGTAAAACTTTTTTATATTATACTTTATGTAGGTACCTACACTAGCATTAAATACCCGACGTTTTCAAATCTGGAAGTGGTTGATTAACCATTATTATGTTGGTTAATGGCAAAAATATATAATTAAGAAATTTTTATAGTAATATAATAATTCTCATGTTATTTCAGCATCGACAAGAATTACCCATTGCAAATACTTAAAAACCGTACTTTGTATTACAGTATTTATTATTGAAAGGAAATGCAAAAAATTATAAAAAAGTTAGTATTACTAATTTTATTTCATCACAAAGATACTTTCTAAACACTCATTAAGAATAAAAATAAACATTCTATAATATTTTGTTTAAATTTTCACTGAATGAGATTTTGTTTTCTCGATTTATTTATGCAGATAAATTTATCTTTTTCTAAGAACATATTACTCATTGATTGATATAAAATCAAATTAATATAAAGATGATGAGTCATTAATAATATAAAAAAAATGTTTTTCTGTAAGGAATATTTAAAAAGTTTACTTTTTCAATCAATCAATCATTTGCCAAAGTTAAAGTTGTCACCTTTCGCGAAAGCAATTTATTGTTTTAAGTAAAAAAGATGGCGGGCGGCAATAAAATAGTACTTCAGCGCCGCTCACCATTGTTAATATTATCATTTAAGTTTTTAAATTTAGCAGCTACCTTAGTCAAATTTGTATAATATTATTTGAATGAGAGGATGTTATGCATCAGTGGCGGCTCGTAGCTTTATCATTTAAGGAGGCTAATCATAAAGTATAGTGTAAAAGGTAATCCATCTCAATGGAGGCTTTCCATATGTGGTCAATGTGGTAATTGCACACAATTGCACAATTGATTATCCTTGGATTTCCAAAGATTTCCTTAAATTTTTGAGAAATTTCTTAGGTTTATCTTCGTAGCAATTCTCATCTCGGTTTCAAGTGAAGGGAAACCTGAGAAAATTTCACAAGAAATAAAGAAAATTCGGTGTGCAAATATTTTAGAACAAAAATGGTTAGATTTTGAAACCGGGGGTTCTGGGGGGTATAGAATACCCCCCAATACATCTTCTTCTCTTGATGCATACTCATCTACGGTTTAATCTGTGTAATCGGAGTCATCCCGAAATTATCAGTAGTACATACTGCAGTAAATCCTTGCGGTCCATCTGATGACTACATTATTTCCATGTAGGTGTTAGGCTGAGAATTCTGCTTTTACAGTAGTCTCGCGTTACTTCTTGGATAAGTGTTGTGGAAAGAGTATCTATCTTTTGATAGTTCTCACAATCCAAAAATTACGTTTTTTATTTTTTGAAAATTTTATTACTTTAATTAATAGTTCAGAATTTCAGGGAATCTTCTAGATCTAGAATAACTCAGTCGGGCATTCTTGCGCGAATCCAATCACAATCCAATCACATTTTGTGTTTCTCAGTCCACTCTATCAGAACTATTGCTTATATCTCAACATTTCACAGTGGATATCCTAATACATAAAATCCCAGCACGCTGCTGCTCCTGCCCCAGCGTGTCATTTTTGGTGAAAAAATAAACACCCTGATTGGTCGATTTTTTTACCAACCGAAAAATATATTAACGTAAAGTTGGGACTAATAAATAACAAAAAACCCGACTGCGTTAAAAAAAAGAGCTAAAATAAACACTTAACCCTCTTTTGCGTCGCGCAGTCGGGTAAAAAATAATGAATAATTACGTTATAATAAAAACAATTAAACCATATAATAACCATCCTTCGGCAGTCGGGTAAAAAGTCAAAACGCTGCGGCTACAGCGTGTCATATTTTTGTTAGAAACACCCGAAGACGCAAACATGATTAATAAGAAAAACAAAAAAAAAGAAATGAAAAACAAAGAGAAAAAGGAAGTAACAGCAATTAGTGAAGATACATCTGCAGTCAAAGATATAAGATGAATACTGAATTGATGAGAAGAAAAACGACAAAAGAAATATAAAAAAAAGAAGAAGAACGGCAATTAGTGAAATCAAAGATATAAGATGAAGATGAAGACATGATTAATGAGAAGAAAAACAAGGAAAGTAATTGGAAAAAGAAAAAGAAAAAAGAACAAAACAAAGAAATTAAATAAGATAATAGAAATAGGGAGAACTTCTTCAACGAACTGCAGTTTTGTACGTAAATAAATCCATTAACCATATAAATTTTATAACTACCAATACCACGCTGCTACACATCAATCGAGATCGCAACTAATTAAGTTACACATCAATAGAGTTCCACAGTATTAATTTTTTAATTGAGACCGTTAAAAGAGAGATCCACCGGTGAAGCTATATATTACAGAGTAGCCAACCGGGGATCTCGGCTTAGCAGTCCACCCAGGGTGGGTTTTGGCTAACCACTTCATTTTATGAAGCATTTTTAAGGCCGATTACCTCGGTGGTTTGTCATTGCCCGCCGAGGGAGGACGGCTAGAATACAGTTCTTGCTCCACTCGGGCTGGAACCAGGATTCTCTGCTTAGTAGTCGACGCACTTAAGCATCAGAAAAAAAAAAGCCGGGAAGATGCTTCTCCTACAGCATGTCATTTTTTTTGTTTAAAAAAAGCCGAAAACAGAGAAAATGTGTGATACAAAATTGATGATGTATCAACGTCGTAATGGATAACCGGTTAATCGGATAAGTGTATAAGCGGATAATCGGATATTTTATGTTGAATCATATTTTCTATTTCTATTTAGCATATTTAGCATAGATTTAGCCTCAACAAGTATAGACTTGCCTTTTGTTTTAAGACGGCGACAGTTTCTAATTAAACTTGCCTTTTCCACGACGATCAACAAGGTTCAGGGACAGATGTTAGAAAAAGTAGGAATATATCTGACTGAACCTATGTATGTGTAACCACGGTCCACTCTGTGTAGCAATGTCAAGAGTACGGAGATCTGAAGATAAAAATAGTTGATAGAAAAGAATAAGGGAAATTGATTGAATTGGTTCACAAGCAGTGTAGACGAACGAATTTTTGCCGTCCATGCTGCCCATCCATGGACGGACTTTTCAGCTAGTTACTAAAGTACAGTTTACGTTATGTGATTTTGCTTACGATTTTACGTACGATTTCTCTTGTATGACTGGTTTTGGTGGTTTTCTGTTCACGACTTCGTTTGTGAGTTCATCTTCGGGTCGAATCGTCAAAATATCAAAATATTTGCTTACGACAACTTGGAAGCAAAATCGTAAGCAAAATCGCAAGCAAAATCGCATAACGTAAACTGCACTTAATAAGATCGAACATGGTAAAGCCAGGAGCTCATCTACGTGGACTGCTAAGCCGAGATCCCCGGTTCGATCCCTGGCGAAGCAAAACTTTATTCTGATCGTATCCTCTCGGCAGGCAGTGGCAAACCACAGAGGTATCTGGCCAGAAAACTCTTCTAAACAAAAGAAGAAAAAAAGTGGCCACTATGCCTTTATGTAGGACGAAAGACTCCGACAGAGAAATTACTATTAAAATTACTCACATGAACATGAACACATACATATGTAGATTTCAGAAAGCTTACAATAGATAGTAACCACAGTAGTTGTTATCTAGTCTATTTTAGTGGTAAAAAAAGTTGATGTAATCTTGTGTGTCATGAGATACGCTTACTGTTGGGTATCCTGAACGTTGATTTTTACGTTTGTTTCAAGATCACATTATGTTTTGAATCACGGGCTCTAAGAATTTCTAATCTTTGGCTATGGGAACTAATTAACAAAAATTACAGATCAACAAGGGGAAAACTGTTGTCATATTATCATACAAAATAAAAGCAAAATAAAAATTCCCAAAAATGGGCTAAAGATTATAATAGCCAAGTTTTCAAATTTATTCAAAATTTGACCCGAAATAGAAATTCAGACGATCATTAGCCTAGTATGTTAGCCGACTAAGGGCTGACACTAAGTTACCCGGTTCGAATCTGGGGAGAGCCTAAACTTTCTCACCACCGTTTTCGTGCTTCGGAGAGCATGTAAAGCCGGTGGTCCCAGTGGGTTCATGATTTGCCTTCATTAACAATAAAAAATTCAGGGTTATATCTGAGATAAACCTAGCAAACACAAGGTGTATTACATTCGAGTGTAACTAATAGCATGGAAGGCCCAATTTTTGGATTATTTTATCAGTATTTAATTTTTATTTTACGATTTTTGGCGTTCTCTCTTTTCGGGCCCCTTTGGCCATTGAGCTAGCACCTAACAGTGATTTCAGAAATATAACTCTGATGAAAAAGTCTCCCACGTATTAAGAATAATACATACGTAGAAAATCAAATAATTCAAAAAATCAAAAAAGACATAATTATCACATAACAGGTCTGGATTAAAAATATTTGAAAATATGAAAAAATTCATAATACGATAGTTATAAAGTCCCTTATTTCACGGTTATTTCCGCTCTTCGGTCGTATATAATGAAGAAAATATAAGAAATAAGAATAAATCGAATAAAATAAAAAGAATAAAATCGAAATAGTTTTTCCTCAACATTCAAAATAAAATAAAATAATATGAGTTGTCTTGTCAAAATAATCCTATTTACTTAAATTACTTTGAGATATTAAAATAACTATTCGCTGTAATTAAAATCAATCCTGTTTTGAAAATATAAACTGACTAATTTATTTAAATATTATAATAAAATATGCAAACAAATACATTAAAATTTTTATTAAAAAAAAACAAACAAAAATACGAAAACTAAAAATTTCGAGTGTTGAAGATTTTATCGAAATTAAATTTAAAATAAAAAATGATGTAAACCCATTTACCTTGTGTACCCACTAACAAATCATATCTCATTATTTAAATTGTTTGTAAAACAATTAAAGTGTCTGCCACTATGTTTGTGGTAATTGTGATAATAAAACACATTTTATGATAAAAAGAAAAAACATAAAATATTGAAAACCAAATCAATATATTGCTATGAAACATATTTTTGAACTTAAAAAAAATGCGCTTACCAATCTGTGGCAATTTTTCCGTTATTGGAAAAATCCATCCGATCCCCGAATCCAAAACATTTCCGTCGGCAACACAAAAATATTTAGTGCTATTTTGGTTATACACCAACGATAAATCCGGGGGTTCCACACCGCTTACATTGTTGATTAGGATTGTCAGCAAACATAATAAACTACAAACACAATATAAAAATAAATAAACTAAAAAGTTGTTTAGTTAGAAATATTTTAATTATGTAGTACCTAATTAAATTTCTACTATGAGTCATTTTAAAAATTTAACGGGTAATTAACTTACCTTTTTTTAATCATTACGTATGCGCTTTGCAACGTTATTATTTCACGTACACATAATTATTATTTTTGATCGACTACACAGCCTTCCAATAGCTCCCAAAATTAACTAACCTTGGCAATCCTTTCTATCTTGATAAAATTAGGTATGCATGCGGTTTGTAATATCGTAAATATTTCCGCGTTATCATAGGCAACTTCACGTACACACCTGTTAACTAATACTTTGAATCGTATGCCATATTCCACGAAGTGCTTGGAAATCTCATATAATGAAGTATAGATGTCATCACGTATTCACCAATCAATTAAAAGCTTTATCTGCCCTCCAATAATTATTTTTAAGTTATAAATTTAATTATATTAACTGAGAAGATACTCTCTTAAAATATTTTAGTTCATGCTTCTATCGAAAACATAATTAGTTATGTTTTGAGGGGTATTCCATACCCCCAAACCCCCCGGTCAAAGAAGAACAAAGGTTTGTGTGTATATTTTATGATTGCTGTTTTATACAGAAATCTATCATTACGCAATGAAGTGGCTCAATAGTGAGCGTGTAGGGTTGACAAATAAGCAGAACGCGCTCGACGATTATAAGTCACAAAATCTACTTCGGCTCCGAATAAAACGTAAAACGACTGAATCTGTTTCAAATATGCTGAATATGATTTTATCACAGCTTCCATATTCTAACTTGAATTTGATTTTTTTATTCGAAATATCTTGGTAACAAAATTATTTTTTCATAAATTTTATTGATAAAAATACCATTTTTATTGAGCACGATGTCGTCAACTTAATTTGCGACGTTAAAATATTTGAATTTAAAAATCAGTATCATTTTGATATATGTATTTTGGTCAAGAGGTATGCAAAAATAATAAATTTTTCATTGTAAAAAATTAATGGCTGTCGAGTTATGGATTCAAGTAAGTAAGAAAATGTTGAAGATGCAAATAATAATAATAATTTTTTTTGAGAACTTTAAATTAAATTAAATTAAAACGAAACGTTTTAATGTATTTTAGTAAATTTGCAAAATTCTAAATTTAAATTAAAAGTTTAACTTTTAATGAAGATAAATTTTAATAATTTTTATATTTTGTAAATTTTCTTATTTTATTTTATTCATTATTTTAGATTTTCATGCAAAATTTATACAAGTTAAACTTTTTCGAAATTCTTTAACTTAATTTCATTAATAACTCAAGCACAGTTTATTTTGGGAAATTTTACGTTTTTAAGTAAACTATTATAATTAAGCGCTTTTCTGAAAAACGAATAAAGCAATAATTATAATATTATATAAATAATGAGTAGCAACATTAAATTAAAAAAATTAAAGAAAATCTTAAATAAAAATAAAAACAAAAAAGAAAAATATTAAAAATACTTACCTATGTACAGTACAGCCTCGCTTATCCGGAAACACTTTATTCTGGACACTCCAGTAATCCGGATATTTCGGCTCTTCGGACACTTTATATTTTTTATCTCTGCAATCCGGACGAATTTCTAGTTGCAATTTCAAATTACTGCAATTCATCAGTACTCTTTTATAAGACTAAACTATGACATCACTCAGGGCCCCACCCAGCGCCAAAATTCAGAAGGCTCTAAAATTGAGCGTTTTTAATTTAATTTTCTATAAAATATTAAATTTTGAATAAAAAGAAGAAAAAGCTAAACGAGAAGTCACGAATTGTGATTTAATTAATATTTTGTTTGATTTAATTGGTAAAGTTAAATAAGTAGGGGGCGGCCATCTTCCCCTAGTGAGATATCGTAAATTTTTTTTTTATTACATGATATTAACCGAGACTCCTTGATCTCCTCCTCCCTTAAACGCCCACGTAATTAACGAACGTCCCCTAATGATAACACAGGTCTGCAAATAAAATTTTTTTTTAGTCCTGATACCATTCTTCCTGATTCTTATGTAAATTAACCTCCTGAATTCGAATATGACCTTCGTTTTCCTCCATCATCCACCGCTATCGGGGGATGCTTCCCCCTTATCTATTTTATTATTTTTTTTAACAATTATTTTAGCCTTTACATTTTTTCTGATAAACTAAAAAGGTGAAAAGTTAATATTTATAGCAAGAAAGTTGATTTGGGAGTAGATCTGTCCCCCGAAATTGTAAAAAAAATCATTAAAGATGATCGAATTTTCCGTTTTTCTGCTTAATTTTTTCACTTATTTTTGCTGTTTATTTCAGCAAAAATAAAGCAATCACACAGAACATGTACATATATGCAAGTTTTCAGTTTTTACAACCGGGGAGTCTGGGGGGTGTGGAACACCCTTCAGTATACCTGTAAGTGTGTTAAAAAACACAAATAGCAAACAGATTTCGATTCCAGTTTTAAAGTTGTAATTCCACTGGGCATTACTGGATCTAGGTTACAAAAAATATTTGGAAAAATCTATATAAAGCTAGATTCTGGGACCATTTTTGTTTAAGTGTACTGGAGGGTGTTCCACACCCCCCAGACCCCCCGGTTTCAAAAACTGAAAACTTGTGTATGTTTTCTGTCAAACTTTCAAAAACAAAATCCCTAACTTTTCCAAGTCTTCCCCTAGATGAGGCGTCGGCAACCTGCGGCTCTTTTGATGTCGAGATGCAGCTCTCCAGGTCCACGCACAAATATTACCTAATAATTTTATTATTTTATTTTCAAAACTCATAAAAAGTATTATTTTGCAAAAAAAAACTTTAAACAGGGTAAAAACACAGGATAAAAACAGGATAAAATACCATAATATTGAAATAAAAATGTTAGTGGCTCTTTAAAAATTGGGAAATTTTGTAAATTGTAAGTTTTGGCTCTTCCGTTTCAATAGGTTGCCGACCCCTGCCCTAGATTAAAATTAAAAATTTTTCAAATTTTAAAAATTGTAAATTTTTTATTTGTCGAATTTTCCAAGAAGTTTTCCTAATTAATTCCACGCCTTTTCCTTAAAAATAAAAAATTTCTCGACTTTTCCTGACCAAATTTGTGTAATTCTCAATTCCTTTACTTTTGCAAGTGAAAATCCTGCTTAAACATTTGCCCTAATTTTTAATTTCTTGCCCCCCCCCTGGCCCCTTAATGTGACAAACTACAAGTCTACAAACTACAAACTACAAAAAATTTTCTATCGGAAACTTAATTTATTCAACATTAATAGGAATTACGTTAAACCTTTCACGATTTAGGAAGGAAGTTAGATACTTCCGAAGACCTTAATTTGATTCGATACCCAGGTCAAATAGGAATTTTATGAAATAAATTAAACAAAAAAAAATCATAATAATAAGTATCGGCGTTTTTCCACTGGCCTGTTTAGAATTGGTTAATTTTAAGTTACCAGCCTAAAAATATTAAGTGATTACGGTGGAGTGATGGATTAGTGCGGCCTGATTAGTGCGGTGTTCTGAACAAAGCTGAAATTACAGTTATCCATCTTTGAAAAGCAGTTAACAAATCTGAATTGCAGTTGACAAATCTGTATTAAAGTTGACGATGTCTGATTACTTAGGTTGTGCGGCCTGCAGGCCGCACTGATCGATCACACTCCCATAATCACTTAATATTTTTAGGCTGATAACTTAAAATTAACCAATTCTAAATAGGCCAGTAGAAAAACGCCGATACTTTTTATTATAATTTTTGTTTTCATTTATTTCATAAAATTCCTATTTGACCTGGGGTATCGAATCAAATCAAGGTCTTCGGAAATATCTTCCTTCCTAAATCGTGAAAGGTTTAACGTAATTCCTATTAATGTTGAATAAATTAAGTTTCCGATAGAAAATTTTTAGTATCATTTTATAATAATAATTGAAGAACTGGCTTAACCTCGGATTGTAAATAAATTGACAATTGTCAGTGTTAACTAGGCAAATTGACAATGTATTATAAGCATGAATTGTCAATTTTATTTATAGTTACTGTTAATTGAAAATAAACAAATTTATCACAATTATTGCATGGTTTCGAAGTACAAGAAAGGAATATGAAAGATATTTAATAAACAGCAGACGTTTAAAAATAGACAAGGAGACAATCCCAAATCTGAAAACACTTTTTGCTCGTCTGATCCTTTTGCCCCATCCAGAAAAAATTCTGGAACCGCCCCTGATAGATAATATGGATTAAGCAGCGAGTTGTAGTTTGTTATAAGGGGCCAGGGGTGGCAAAAAATCAAAAATTACGACAAATGTTTAAGCAGGATTTTCATTTGCAAAAGTAATGGAATTGAGAATTACACAAATTTGGTCAGGGAAAGTCGAGGAATTTTTTATTTTTATTGAAAAGTCGTGGAAATTAAGACTTGAAGTCAAGAAAAATTTTCGGAAAATTCTACAAATAAAAAATTTACAATTTTTAAAAGCTAAGGTTTGCAAAATGTTCAGGGTCGGCAACCTTTTGAGACGGAAGAGCCAAAACGTACAATTTACTAAATTTCCCAGTTTTTAAAGAGCCACTAACATTTTTATTTCAATATTATGGTATTTAATCCTGTTTTTATCCCGTTTAAAGTATTTTTTTGCGGAATAATATTTTCTATGGGTTTTGAAAATAAAATAATGTAATTATTAGGTAATATTTGTGCATTTAAGCATGTGGCTTGCGAGCCGCAGGTTGCACACCCCTGATCTAGAAGACTTGGAAAAGTTAGGGATTTTGTTTTTGAAAGTTTGAAAAAAAATATACACAAGTTTTCAGTTTTTGAAACCGGGGGGTCTGGGTGGTGTGGAACACCCTCCAGTACACCTAAACAAAATTATTCTCAGAATCTAGCTTTATATAGATTTTTCTAAATGTCTTTTGTAACTTAGAGCCAGTAATGCCCAGTGAAATCTCAACTTTAAAACCTGAATCAAAATTTGTTTGCTATTTGTGTGTTTTAACACACTTACAGGTATACTAGAGGGTGTTCCACACCCCCCAGACCCCCGGTTGTAAAAACTGAAAACTTGCATATATGTACATGTTCTGTGTGATTGCTTTATTTTTTGCCGAAATAAACAGCAAAAATAAGTGAAAAAATTCGATCATCTTTAATGATTTTTTTACAACTTGAGGGGACAAATCTTCTTCCAAATTCACTTTCTTGCTACAAATATTAACTTTTCACCTTTTTAGTTTACCAGAAAAAATGTAAAGACTAAAATAGTTATTCTTAAAAAATAGATGGGGCGGGGCATCCCCCGATAGCGGTGGATGATGGGGGAGAGCGGAGGTCATATTCGGATTCAGGAGGTTAATTTACATAAGAATCTGGAGGAATGGTATCAGGGCTCGAAAAAAAAATTCGATTTGCAAACCTGTGTTATCATTTGTTGATAACAACTCGGTAAATATCACGTAATTAAAAAAAAAAAAATCTTAAGACATCTCACCAGGGGAAGAGGGGGTCAAAAAATCGGCGTACGTAATTAATAGCCACCCCCTATTTATTTAACTTTACCAATTAAATCAAAGAAAATATGAATTAAATCCGTTCAGATATTCTTTTTATTCAAAATTTCATATTTTATAGAAAATTAAATTAAAAACGCACAATTTTAGAGCCTTCTGAATTTTGGCGCTGGATGCGGCGGCTCCATTGCACCTATGGTTGCCCGATCCGACCCGATCTCATAGTTTAGTCTTAGATGAATTAATTTGAAATTGCAACTAAAAATTCGTCCGGATTGCAGAGGTAAAAAATATAAAATGTCCGAAGAGGCGGAGTGTCCGGATTACTGGAGTGTCCAGAATAAAGTGTGTCCGGATAAGCGAGGCTGTACTGTACTATTAATTGCAAATAATTCAAAAAAAATTTTATTTGAACTTTTTTAATTTTTTTATTTAGATTAGATAACACAGGTCAACACGAATTTTGCGCCTGAGTTCTAGATGTCAAATTTTGATTTCTTTTACATATTATAACTAATAAAGGGAAAAATAAGTTTCATTGGTTAAAGTTTGCTTTTATAGAAACCAGAACTAGTATATTTTGAATTTTAATAAAAATATTAGAATATTTCTGGATTTTGATCAAGAGGTTTTACAAATTGCTTCATGTAGCCTAATGTTGCTTTAATATCAACCCAAAATCTGCAAAACTAACTTACCGACGTAAAACAGACAAAAGCAAACTTTATAGGGTAAACACAAAAATTTTAGTTCTCTTCGATGAATAAAATCAAAATTTATGCATTAAAACAGAAACACAAACAAAATTTTTTGTTTTTATGATAAAATTTGAATTTATGAAGTGAAAAACTAATGAAAAAAAGTAGGAATTTTTGAATTTCAGTGGTGTCATTAAAATAACATTTTTTTGAGTGATAAATGATTTGCTTCCTGTAAAGAGCCGAGATTCATTAATTTGTAGTCATTTCTAGTTAATTGATTTAATTTTGCAACCATCTTTAGACTGTTGATAGCATTACAACAGTCATAAGTCATGAAAGCGGTAATGTGACATGGAGACGTTACGAGTTGGCGGCGTCTTAAAGATGCACTCCCGGTTTTGGACGCTCCATTTCATTCGCTAATGATGTAGACTGTGCGTCTCGTCTCGCCAGTGTAAGCATACCTTATGATATTTTGCCACGACACTCAAACAAAACAAGAATAAAATAAACAACTTTTTGCTTTCTTCTTAGACATAAACATATAGGTAAACAACCCCTAAAATATACTGCACACTTCGCAATATCCAATCTAAAAAAAATTAAAAAAGTTAATACTACTGATCCTGATGTGTACTATCCTTAACACGAAATATGCGAATTTATTTTCAGCCATGCACACTGCATTCATATTTCATATTATTCATCAATTTATTAATTGGTGCTGTGCTGCTTTTGGACCAATCAAATTAACTAATGAGGCGGTTACTATATTAATGTTTATAATTTATTTACCAATTACTTTTTGAATATTTTGGGACATTAAGTGTAGTGCACACTCCATTAACTTTTAAAACCGTATTAAAATAAAATGTGAAAATCTGATGAATGGTTATGCCGACATGTTATTTGTGACTATCAATTTTATATATTACAAATATTTCTAAAACTGAATAATAAAACTGATATAAAAAGTTAAAATAGTTTCTTTTTGGGAAATTTCGGAAATTAATTTACTCGGGGGGAGGGGAACTTTAAAACCCAACTATGAATGTAAAAATAAATATCTTTGAATAAAAGTGGAAGAAAAATTACTGATACCTACGCAAAAAACTTTTTTTCTTCTACTTTTTCGAAGAGAAATTCGAAGATAATTTTATAAATGATAAATGGTATGAGTTTTGTTCTTCCATTCTGGTTCATTTATGTCCATGCCTTCTGGAGGTGTTTTTATTAATAGTAAGTTTAAAGCGAATAATCTTTTTTTCTTCTATAAAGTTAATCAGAGTTTTCGCCATAGACAAAGTCTCTTGTCTCACGTTTGTCTATATTATTTATAAAATCAAATTTTGTCTTTGAAAGTAGAAGCAACTTTGGATGATCACAAAAAATATATTTGTTTCTCAATTTTAAAGAATTCATTATATTCTGATACTTAGAATAAAACTTGAGAAACTATCGATGCTTAAGATAAGTTAGTATAATAATTGCATTATCGGATCCAATTCACTTTTATTCATCTTATCAATTTTACGACCTTTGTTATATCCGCAATCAATTGAATCTATAAATACACCTTTGTTTATAGAAAGAATTACTTCCAATTGATATTGAAAAATGATATAGATCAGTGTTTCCCAAATTGAGGTCCTCGGCATGTTTATTGGTGGTCCGCAAACCCACGACATAAAAGGAACAAAAAATAGGCGAATAGACAAAAATAAGTTAACAACGTAATTTTTCTGAAATTTTAAGAATTACTGTTTGATTTGGCAACGGCCCATAGGCACATAATATGCCAAAGTTTTATTTATTATTTTTGTAACGAAGCTGTTCCTGAGGGTCCTTTGATACTAGGGTCTAATTTTGGAAGTCCGCAATTTCGAGACATTTGGGAAACACTGATATAGATAAATTAATTCTCTATTACTTGTATGAAGTGATTCCTTCCTTCCCAGAGAAAGATAATTCAAAAACTCTAAAGAGTTTCTACTATAAATAGAGAACGATACGATAAGTTATTCAATTTGCAATCATGTTTCGCTTAGTACCGATATTCATTCTTGCACTATCAACAAGCCATGGTAAGTAAATTTGAATATATTAGCTCCAATTCGCTTAATTAAATCTGCCAATAGGAAGAAACATTAATAATTTTCCATCATCTTCACTGGGAGGAAGAATCGTGGGTGGCAAAAATACCACAATCGAAGATTATCCTTACCAAATTTCTTTGCAACTGCAAAATGGTCACTGGTGTGGAGGATCATTGATTAGACCCAACATTGTACTAACTGCTGCTCATTGCATGGAGTAAGTAGACATTCCATAAACTTAATTATGTTCTTAATTTATTTACTTTCAGTTTTCTCCCAGTATACTATTCAGTGAGAGCTGGTAGCACTATCAAAGAAGAAGGAGGCCAAGTTGCTCAAGTATCAGATGTATGCAATCATCCTAAATACGACGGAAGAGATTACGACGTTTCGGTTTTAAAATTGGACAAAAACTTTGAATTAAATTCGGCCGTACAATTAATAACTTTGCAGAATGCAGGTGAGGAAGTACCAGAAAAAACCATGGCGGTGGTTACTGGTTGGGGAGCTTTGGAATGGCAAGGAATATATCCCAAAATCCTACAAAAAGTCGAAGTACCTAAAGTGGATCAAATAAAATGTCAAGAGAAGAACTTCCCTAGTGCTATTACTGATCGTATGACTTGCTATGGTTATACCGAAGGAGAGAAAGATGCTTGCCAGGTATAGAATTTTCTTTAAGCTTTATTTATAGATATCTAACAAATACAAAATCTTATTTGTAGGGAGATTCTGGTGGCCCACTAGTTGCGAATGGAAAACAAGTTGGAGTGGTTTCGTTTGGGTATAAATGTGCCTGGCCTAACAAACCTGGAGTCTACGCTAGTCTAGAAAATGAAGAAATTCACGACCACATTAAGAGCTGTTTATCAAAATTTGAATCTCAACATTAGTTGTAATAATATAATTATTTATTAATTAAATAAAAGTTGAGCTTAAACTATAAATTATTTTTCTCTTCTAATTATAATCTACTTTTTCTCTTGCGAAATGAATTAATTTACATGCACAGATATTCAATACCATGCAATATTTTAGAACCACTGCTTGTTTGCCAATTTAAAACCTAAAATTTACGATCTTATCAGATCTAAAATATTTTACGATTATCGGCATAATGCATAGCTACTAAAATTTTAATAGACAAGTCCACTTTATAATCAACTCAAATCCTCCAACATTTTTTATTAGCAAACATGCATTGTTTGGCTTTGGTCTTGGTTTTGGTTTTGGCTGTATCAGCTGTAGATTATGGTAAATGCAGTTATAAGTTTTAGGTGATTTATCTTACCTTTTTTACAGGAAGAAACATCAACCGTATTCCACATAATGAAGGAGAAAAAATCGTGGGTGGGGAAAATACAACAATTGAAGAACATCCTTACCAAATTTCACTGCAAGTAAAGAATTTACAAGGCCCATTTCCCCAGCACCGCCCAATTTGAATTTCTGGTCCAAATTAATTTTAATCGATTGTGTATCGTTAGTGTACGTTTGTGTATTAATTATTTTCGTTTGTGTTAGCACCGTTCGCGAAATATCGTGCATGTTAAGTGGGCGGCGCTGGGGAAATGCGACGCCGCCCATCGCGAATTTTCGGTCAATTTTGGTATCAATCGTTTGTGTATATTGTAAGTTATCTCGGTCTCCATGAGATATATCGTTCTTGGCTTCCTGTGCACAAGTGTTATAACACTTTTGTATTTCTTCATAAACATTTGTTGGCGGTGTTAGATCTTCTTCTTCTTCTTCGATAGTTATGTCTTCGTCCATTATATCAGAGTCATTGTAATTCTTTTTAAAATTCTCAAAATCGCTATCGTCGAAATCTGTATGTATGCGAATTTTTTCCTTTAAATAATTTTTTGCAATTTCACTACATGTAGCCTGACCATTTATATTCAATCATTCGCTTTCGTTAACAGCCACCGAAAAAAAGCACCACAATAAATGTTTTGTCATGGTGATATCCGAACACGAAATAATTAATCCTATAGATCTCATGTAGAAATTTTTAAATCTTGGAAAAGCAGTTTTAAATTCAATCCATGTGCTTATTAAACTCATAGTATGATTAAAGTCAAGGCTGACCATACAATGGGGAATTTCACTATTTTCGGCTTCTTTTCTTAATAAAGCTGAGCACACTGTCAAATATTTATTGAGTGTACAGAAAAATCGGTTCTGTTTTTCTTCCCGTATGTAGAGTAAAACTTTGAACGACCCCTCCAGTTGCGTCTATCGAAATAAATGGAACTTTTGATTTTTTTGCATAAGTTCGATATGCATTCCATTCCGAACATGTCCAATAATGTATAAAAAATTTATCATACCCTACATTTCTGATAATACCGTTTAAGGGATAACTCCCTTTTAATTAGGCGATAACTAGAATAGGGTCCGAGTTGATCAGTGTTTCTTGGCGGGCTGTGTATTTTAAAATTCTTAACTTAAATGTATTGATAACCAGTTGATTTTTTCAGGATTGTTTAATAAAAATGTGTGGAATACAATTATTGAATTGTTCGACAAAATACATTTTCCCATTTTCCAGTCCAACGCGCGGAAATCTTTCGGGAAAATTGCCGAGGAAACGCCGCGATTGCGAAAATGTTCAAAGAGAGAAAAGATGGTCGACTAGACGCAATTAACCCACACAAGAAATTATAAGCGGTTATGTATGAATTGAACTATATGTCGGCGGGCACCCAGACTATTACAATATTAATAAAAACGGTTGAAACCAAATTTCACTCAATTTTTTTTTATACGGAGTGTTACGCATATTCGCCCCCCTCCGTAATTTAGATTAAAGTTATTTCGCGAACGAAGCGTACACAAACAAAACTTATTAATGCACACATCTACACAAACGATACACAAACGATTGATACCAAAATCGATATATTTTAACAATATTTTATCTAAAATCCAAAAATGGGTGCGCTGGAGAAATGAACCCGAAATCTTTGATTTGGAAAATTTCGGGAATGGTGCTAACACAAATAAAAATATGAAATACACAAATGTACACAAACGATACACAAACGATTGATACCAAAATTGACCGAAAATTTGCGATGGGCGGCGTCGCATTTCCCCAGCGCCGCCCACTTAACATGCACGATATTTCGCGAACGGTGCTAACACAAACGAAAATAATTAATACACAAACGTACACTAACGATACACAAACGATTGATACAAAAATTGAGCGAAAATTAGCGATGGGCGGCGCTCGCATTTCCCCAGCGCCCCAACTAAAAATGTACGATATTTCGCGAACGGTGCTAACACAAACAAAAATAATTAATACACAAACGTACACTAACGATACACAATCGATTAAAATTAATTTGGACCAGAAATTCAAAATGGGCGGTGCTGGGGAAATGGACCTGAATTTACACTATTGCGGAGGATCATTAATCCGACCGAATGTTGTGTTAACAGCAGCTCATTGCATGAATTAAATATTTTTTGCTGTATTTTGAAAGCTCACCCGATCTGTAAATTGTTAATTTTCAGTAAACTACCGAGAGACTACACGGTCAGAGCGGGTAGTACTCTTAGAGAAGAAGGGGGCACAGTTATTAAAGTATCAAAAGTATGCAGTCATCCCAATTTCGATGGGTATGATTACGATGTTTCGGTTTTGAAACTGGCAAGATCTTTTAAATTAAATAAAGCTGTACAATTAATACCATTGCAAGATTTACATAAGGAAGTGCCAACAGGAACCCTCGCCACAGTTACAGGTTGGGGAGCATTCAAATATGGAGGAACAAATTCCAAAATTTTACAAAAAGTACAAGTACGTAAAGTTGATAAAAAAATATGTCAGAAGTCTTTTAATGGCCCTTATACCATAACAATTACTGATCGCATGACTTGCTATGGATATCCTAAAGGCGGTCGAGATTCTTGTCAGGTAACAATAATTATTTGATACAATTTTTGAGAAATTATACTGAATATTTGGATTTATAGGGTGATGCTGGTGGACCGTTAGTTGCCAAGGGAAAACAAGTTGGAATTGTTTCATTTGGTGATGAATGTGGGCAGCCCAATAAACCTGGAGTGTATACTCGAATTGAAAATGTAGATATTCAAGATCACATCAACCAATGTTTACATATGTTTACAACAATTTAAATAAACAAGTACAAAGAATAAGAATGGAATTATATAACAATTTTAATAAAAATTATAATAAATAAAATTCAAAAATAAGAAAAATTGAAAAGAAGTTCTAATAATTGACCTGCAAGTTTATGTTATAAGTTTAGTGTAAAGTCATCCCTTAGAGAGAGATTCACTCCCTGATTGACAGCAGGCACCTTAGTATTACCTTTTGATCATATTAATTAAGGGGCAACACCTGTGTAGTAGTAGTTCTGTTTGATATTCTCATCTAGTTTTCAAAGTGAATTTTTAAGTTTAAATAGTTTTATGCGTATTTATGCACCATTCGCGGAATTATCTTATCAAATACCACACCATTAGCTTTGATTTCTATCTTGATAATTTTTAATTTCTGAACACTCATACGTGCTTTTAAAATTTGGCTCGAGAAAACTTTTGGTTAGACAAAATCACTCGAGCAATCTTGCTGACGCTGGCCCGGCTCTCGTGATTTTGTCAACCAAGTTTTCTCTCGCTAAATTGCTAATCACGTATTCGTTGAAATTAAAAATTATCCGGATAAATCAAAGCTCTTGTGGTATTGCTTGCGATAATTGATAATTAGGGTCCGGATTTATAGGCACTAAAAAACTTGAAAATATGCAGGCAAATATGCTCGAAAAACTTCAAAATAAGCACTTAAATATGGGCTAAAATTTTTTTTATTATGCCTCAAAGATTGTAATTGGTGCAAATAATAAATTAACTATTTTTGTTAGAAGTTTAGTTGGTATTTGGTAGCAAGAGTAAATCTGTAGAAAATAGAAATAGAATAATTTATAAATAATAAATAATATTATTTTATTTCTTTGATTTCTTTGATTTCTGAAAAATAATTAAAAGCTTTAAATAGGTAATAATATACTAGAGAGCGTTACAAATGTTAACGTAACGCAGGATTCCCATTCGTCTGAAAAACATGGAAAATCTGGAAAAGTCCAGGAATTTCAGATTTCCCTAATTTTGTGCTAGGAGGTCACGTTTCGCCGCAAATTGCAAAAAACCGTTGTCAACCCCTAAACTGCATCCCCATTTCACCATTTCCAGTGTTTTGGTGTTTAAAATGTTTTTTTTCTTAAAGTTGGAACCTCAACAACATTTTCCACCTGGTCCTTGCCTGTTTTTAATTTTTTTTTAGTATTTCAAATTCGTTTTGGCACCAGCCTAATAGTGAGTCACATTTTCGTAAAATACGCGCCGTGTAAACTGCTGATTAGTGAATCGTGATTTTTCGCAACGAACTGATAAAACTGCGTTCGTGGTTATATCAAACGTGTTTGATATTTAGTCGATCGTGACAACAAGAAAAGCCGGTTGTGAAAATTATGGGCTAATCCCGCTGTACGTATTTTAAAAATGAACGAGGTAGAAACACTGAAAATTTTGGAACTATATCGGAACGAGCCTGTTTTGTGGGATTTCAACAAGAGGCGACTGTAAAAAACGAGAATCTCCGTGCTGCTAGTGCAAGAAGGATAGCTGTCGTAATGCAAATTGAATGTTTTACTGAAGTTCATGTAATAATGAAATTTAAAGATCTACGCAGTTTCTATTCGCAAGAAATAATCAAAACGTCATAAACTATGAAGTCTGGCTGTTCTTCTAACGATGTATATACAAACAAAAAAAGAGCCCCCAATAGCTAAATATCGAAGAGTCATTTCCAGTTTCGTTTTTGCCAGTATAATTTAGCTCATATTAGTATCATTTTTCTACATTTTTTGGGCTAACACTTCTTATTCTTCATAACCCGTAACTGGCATCGTGGATTTGGGAAACTGCATTTCTCTTCCTCTCACTATAAGTGCATATAGATTATGCATTTCTAAGCATCTCCCTGACCCAACGATACCAGTTACGGGTTAATTTAGGACTACATCCTGTTCTTACCATGGAATGTACCAAATTTACACTTGACATTAAAGTCCTTTGAGCACTTGCATATATTCTAGTAGAGTGCTAACCTTGCTAGATGCATAGCCAATAGGGGAAACTTATTCTTTAGATCTCAAGAGTGTAGTCGGCGCATCCAAACATTGAACCTCGGCCTTCCGTTTCGTAGCATGTCAATTTAAGCCTTATACCACACTGTTGGTATTAACACTATCCAATAAATACTGAAAATGGTATTCTGACATTCTAAGTAAATTTTTGAAATTTTCAGAATGTTCTAAACGCTTTCCAGAAATTACTATAGTTCGACTTATTTGTAGAATCCATTTCCTTGCCCACAGTCTACTACTCATTCGTTTCTTTAACGATAAAAAAAAAAAATCTTTTGCTATCAGTGCACACTTAACTTGATATGCGTCAAGTAATCGCCGAATTCATATTCACAACTGAGATAAATTCCAAATTAGCTGCACGGGTAGTAGTTCAATGCCCACTTTGTACTGAAGCTCTAGGCTTATTGTACTCCGTTTTCCATTAAGATGTTAAGGATTTCGATCTACAGTTTGATGTTCACCAGAGGGCTAAGCTAAGAAATTCTGCCGTGTCCGGGATTTGAACCCAGAATTTCCGCTCATAACTCAACTAGCGATCACCTCAAGCCATGACTGTGGTCTTGAGATATACTACATATCCGTGTAAACCTTCGCCACGAATATAAAAATTATCAAATCGTGAAAATGAAAGTTTTTAAATTAAATTTATTAAATTAAATAAAAAAATTAAATTAAATTAGATCCACTTTATTGTATATATACGTATATATAATTTATTGTTAATGACATCCCCCTATACTTGCTCAAAGTGATTACTTCCTTCCGAAGTTTATCAATATCGCAGTTGCAATGCTTTTCTCAAAAAGCATACGTGAAGAATAAGAGAAGAAGGATAGTTTTAAGATGCAACTCAGTTGTTATTTAATTAATACATTAAACATTATTTTTAATACGATTTCAACATAAATAAATAATCATTGCAGCTAATGTTGAGAATCAAATTTTGATAAGCAACTATTAATGTGGTTGCGAATTTCGTTATTTTCTAGACGAACGTAAACTCCAGGTTTGTTGGGCCATGCACATTTATAACCAAACGAAACCACTCCAACTTGTTTTCCATTAGCAACCAATGGACCACCAGAATCTCCCTGTAAATAAAATTTAGCATTTGTTAGATACTTTTAAAGCAAATTCGGTACCTGACAAGAATCTTTTCCCCCTTCAGTGAAACCATAGCAAGTCATACGATCACTGATAATAATAGGATAATTTTTCTCTTGGCACTTAGTTTGATCCACTTTAGGTATTTCGACTTTTTGTAAGTTTTTTGGATTTTTTCCTAACCATTTCAAAGCTCCCCAACCAGTCACCACCGCCATGGTGTTTTCTGGTACTTCTTCGCCTACATTCTGCAAATTTATTAATTGTACCCCAGAATTTAATTCGAAGTCTTTGTCCAATTTTAAAACCGAAACGTCGTAATCTCTTCCGTCGTATTTTGGATGATCGCATACATCTGATACTTGAGCAACTTGACCTCCTTGTTCAATAATAGTGCTACCAGCTCTTACCGAATAGTATTTTGGCATAAAACTGGAAAGTAAAGAATTGGAATCGCTGTTAAGGTTGATGAATTTCCACCTACCTCATACAATGAGCAGCAGTTAGTACAACGTTTGGTCTGATTAATGATCCTCCGCAATAGTGACCGTCTTGTAATTGCACAGAAATTTGATAAGGATAATCTTCGATTGTGGCATTTTCACCTCCCACGATTCTTCCTTCGATTGAAGATGTTGGAAAGTTAATGTTTCTTCCTATTGACAAATTTAATTAAGCAAATTGGAGCTAAGATATTCAAATTTACTTACCATAGCTGGTTGTTGCTATGGCCAAAATAAAGACCAGTTCCAAACGAAGCATGTTTGCAAATTGAATAAGTTATCCGATAGTTCTCTATTTATAGTAAAATATTTTCAGCATTTCTGCATTATCTTTCACTTGGAAGGAAGCAATCACTTAATTGGAAGTAACTGGGGATATAATTTTCGATTGTATCTACATATTGGAAGTAGATTAGATTTGATCTAATTTTATCACTTTGGAATTTGGTTAAATGTGCTAAAATCTAATATTTTGGAAATAATTATTTATATAGGCAAAGGTGAATTTATCAATTCAAGATGTAACGGATGTAATACAATTTGTGGGATGATAAAATTGAATCACTATAAAGTGGTTCTGATAACGGAATTAGTCTTACACTTTCATAGTTCTTAAAATTTTATTGAAGTATAATATTATATCAACTATTCAAAACGGAGAACTGAAAATAATTTTAAAGATAAGGCACAAATGCGGTTCTATGGCATTTCGCTACGGCACATTTCGCTCCCGGACATTTGGATACTAGAATATTTCGCTATAACTTTTGCTTTGTTACTAAAAAGCTTTATAAGCAACAGCTAATCACAATTGTGAAAATTAATAACCAATTACTAATTGTCGAAAAAAATTAATGATGTAATTATATAAATAACTTAAAAATATCAGAACCTAATGTATAATTTTAGTAACAATTTAGGAGTGGTAGCGGAATATCCGGTAGCGAAATGTCCTAGTAGCGAAATGTCTTAGTAGTGCAATATCCAGGAGCGAAAAGTTTTGCAACAGAATGCCAGTAGAACAGTATAGAAGTGCTGGAGATAATGAAATTCAGACTGAAATGTTAAAGTATATACGATGGAAAGAATATCATGACATGTTCGCTGATTGCTAAATTCCCAAGAAGTAGAATATGCAAGTTATCGAGAAATTGCTTTGCTAAATCTATCATTATTATAACATATCTTGGCGACGAGAATGAAAAATGAATTCAAAACATAATAATATGTGACCTGGACTACGAAAAGGGACCTTACGGTCCTTACGGCGGAATACTAGTTTCTCGGTAAAACGCGTTTAAAGTTTAAAGTATTTAAAAAAAATTTGCAGTTTGTTCTATTAGAATTTCGAAAAGAAATTCGAAGATAATTTTATAAATGATAAATGGTATGAGTTTCCCGACGGATGAAATTGAGCGATTTCATTCATTGTTCTTTCATTCTGGTTCATTTATGTCCATTTATTTTGGAGGTTTTCTTTATTAAAAGTGAGTTCAAAGCGAATAATCTTCTTTTTTCCACAATTAATCAGAGTATAACTTATGTTGTTTTTTCGCCATAGACGAAGTCTCTTGTCTCATGCTTGTCCATATTATTTATCAAATCAATTTTTGACTTTGAAAGTAGAAGCAACTTTGGAATATCACAAAAAATACATTTGTTTCTCAATTTTAAAGAATTAATTCGTCGGGTTAGAACAGAACTAGCCTATGTCCACATGTTAAGATTTTCAGAAGAGCAATTTTAAAGACGTCAAAGTACTGCTTTTGCAGTTAGGCTACGATTCTTTTAATTAATTTTTATTTAAAAAATATTCATTTCCATGAATATTAGATTTTAAATACTTCTGCACCAAGTAAAATACACCATAGTAAATCGATAAATTGTCACTCAAATTGTCCAAAAATGGACTTAGGCTAGTTCTGTTCTAACCCGACGATACTTAAAATAAAACTTGAAAAACTATCAACGCTTAAGATAAGTTAGTATTATAATAATTGCATTATCAAATCCAATTTACTTTTGTTCATCTTATCAATTTTACGACCTTTGTTATATCCGCAACCAATTGAATCGATAAATCTACCTTTGTTTATAGAAAGAATTACTTCCAATTTGCTAGGTTATAGAAAAATAATATAGATAAATGATAATCCTCTATTACTTGTATGGGGTGATTCCTTCTTTCCCCGAGAAAGATAATTCAAAAACTCTAAAAAGGTTCTACTATAAATTGAGAACGATACGATAAGTTATTCAATTTGTAATCATGTTTCGTTTAGGACTGATATTCATTCTTGAACTATCAACAAGCCATGGTAAGCAAATTTGAATATATATCCAATTCGCTTAATTAAATCTGTCAACAGGAAGAAACCTTAACTCTCGATCATCTTCACTGGGAGGAAGAATTGTTGGTGGCAAAAATACCACAATCGAAGATTATCCCTACCAAATTTCTTTGCAACTGGATAATGATCACTGGTGTGGAGGATCCTTGATTAGACCCAACGTTATACTAACTGCTGCTCATTGCATGGAGTAAGTAAAACTCCCATAAACTTAATTAATATGTTCTTAATTTATTTACTTCCAGGTTTCCCCCAATATACTATTCAGTGAGAGCTGGTAGCACCATTATTGAACAAGGAGGTCAAGTTGCTCAAGTATCAGAAGTATGCGATCATCCTAAATATGACGGAAGGGATTACGACGTTTCGGTTTTAAAATTAGAGAAAGACTTTGAATTAAATTCGGCCGTACAATTAATAACTTTGCAGAATGTAGGTGAAGAAGTACCAAAAAACATCATGGCGGTGGTCACTGGTTGGGGAGCTTTGAAATGGCATGGAACATATCCCAAAATCTTGCAAAAGGTCGAAGTACCGAAAGTGGATCAAATAAAGTGCCAAAAGAAGTACTTGCCTATTACTATTACTGATCGTATGACTTGCTATGGTTATACTGAAGGAGAATTTGATGCTTGCCAGGTACAGAATTTGCTTTACGCTTTATGTATAGGCATCTAACAAATACAAAATCTTTTTTGTAGGGAGATTCTGGTGGCCCGTTAGTTGCAAAAGGAAAACAAGTTGGAGTGGTTTCGTTTGGCTATAAATGTGCTTGGCCTAAAAAACCTGGAGTCTACGCTAGTTTAGAAAATAAAGAAATCCACGACCACATTAATAATTGCCTATCAAAATTTGAATCTCAACATTAGTTGTAATAAGGTTATATTAATTAAATAAAATCGGAGTTTAAACTAAAAATTATTTTTCTCTTACTATTTATTGTTAGGCTAGGCATATTAAGATTCTTAGAGGAAAGTTTTGCTATAGTTTTTGGGTCGCTGAATACGAATTTGAAGTTTGCGGGCAAAAATTTGGCCCGGAACTTTGGTTTTTTTTGGCACTCTTTTCCAAAATTTTAACACTTTTTTCAGTTTTAGGCTTATATCTCAGAAAGGAAGCATTTTTTCGACAAACCCATTCTATACAAAATTAAAACAGACAAAATTTCCTACAATTTTTGTACAAAGTTTTTTTTATAGAACTAACGGTTTCGCCGCTAGCGCACGCCAAAGAAAGTCCATATTCTCATATCTAGTGAAATTCACTGTTTTCGCGGAAATCGCCCTTTCTATGATTTTAACGTGAGGTTTTAGGCTACCTGGAACTGTTGTATGAGGCCGTACTTTAATCACGTGAGGTTTTTTATGCAAATTTTTACCCCCCCCCCCTTTAGTGATATATCGTGAGGTTTTAGGCTACGTCGCCCCCCCCCCCTATCCAACATCAAGTGTGTTTTTTTTTCAAAAATTTCTTGTTGCGAGATTTACTTGTGTAAATAAACAAGAATACTATATGTAACTTGAATTCTGTTACATACATTCGTTCTCACTGTCTACACTTTCTTCAATGATCTCAACAACCGGGCAGAAGGTGAAGCCCAGTTTTTCCTGTAGTTCGACGTCGAATGGTCCGTCCTCAAGGGTATTTGTGAGATATATCTCGATTGTCACGTTGTTACACGACCACTTATAATTGATGCACAGATTGGTGCAAGCGATGCCTACCCTTTTGTAGCTACATTTTTTCTGTAGCCATCTGGATGACACCACACGCAGCAGTGTTGGGGAGGAGCAGGGGATTGTAGAGAGGTGATCGTTTCCAGGCAATTTGTTACTCGTTTCCAGCCCCAATCTTCGGCATTTTTCTTAACCCTAAACTTGTGCTGTGTAGTTGCAGCGGCTGATAGTGTTAGTGCAGCTATTTTTGATGAGGTCTTGAAAACTGCTTTCTTATAGTTAATGTACCTCAGACGGTTTATCGACGGTTCAGTCCTTCTGTGCTTTCTGGAGTTGCTTCAGAATTTTTGAACACACTTACAACATCGGCAAGGTGGGGGTTTTTGGCGAGAGTTTTTACAAACTTCAATTTCCCGTGGGTGTAAAGTACCGAAGTCGTTCACACCCACTCATTTCGTCAAGAAACATGATGTGTTCTTTAATGGCTGTGTTGTTCAGAGCATTCACAGGAGAATAGGTGGTTGGATGAACTTTTCCTTTTTCTGGTTTCAGGAAGAATTCGTATTCTCGTTGGCAAAAACCCGTGAGGATGACCAACAGGTCGATATCCTCTCCTCTCCAACCTTCACAGCAGTTTCAGTACGTTCAGCCAAAGACAGGGCTTCATTCACAATGACGGTTTCGGCATCTTCTGTCGCCTGTCTACATGTCATTTTTTGAAAGTGTAACTTGGTTATGATCATGGAAATCAATCTTCATTTGTTGTTCGTATTGGCCAGGAAATTTTCTTGCTTTATGGTCGGTATCATGTTCTCATCGAAGAGAATGTCAGCGGAAATTGTTTTCATAGACCTCTTCAACCATTCAGCACTTTTTGTTCCACCTTTCATACCTTCAGGATATCCATTAAAGACAACTACTGTCTGTGGGCCATAGATATTAATGACGTAGTTATCATACACGTGTTGCATATTGAAGAGAAAGATTGATTCTCGAGACAGATAATTTTGTGTAATAAGAACCCACCGTTGATAACATATAGCACTTTTCCGCTGAACTTGTTTTGGGTGGGTACAAATGCTTTGTATAGAGCAGATTTGGTTTCTTTTTTTAAACTCTTTTTAAACAGGGAGAAAGAGTAGGACCCAGATTGTAAGAATAAAAATTCCAGTTGTTCATCACAATTCTTTGCCTCACTGATGCGTTGGAACAGTGTGGTCGGATTGACAGGGAAAATGTCATCGCCTACTTTAATCGTATTGTTCATTATGGCAAGAGGTTGAACTCGGTCGCTTCTTTGGAATTTGACTTCACCAAATGTCGGAATCTTCCAATGACCTTTGAAGCTGGTATCTTTGTTAAACTCGCAATGGTAACATCTGGAGAAACAGCAGAAACGGAACCAACAGTATACATTCCTCCCATGACATGGAATATGTTGTACTCATGTACATGTCTGAGCGTTGAAATCTGCATTATCGTAGAAGAACCAAATAAAACCATCGGCACCTACTGTTGATACTGTTTTAAGGAGGTGAGGAATTAAGGTTTCTATGTAAATGTTGCAAAACCCCAACGAATTCAAAACATCCAATAACTTTCGGGACACAAACTTTTTATAGATGAATGCTGGTAACCCAACTTGTATATTATTGTAATTTTGTAATTAATTATTGTAATGATTGGAATAAATTGATACAACAGTTACTTATCATAGCAACGGCGATATTCGCGAAAACGGTGAATTTTACTAGATAATGAGAATATGTCCCTTTCTTGGCGCGCTCTAGCGGCGGAATGGTTATTCTTCCAAAAAGACATTATATATCAGAAATATAGGAAATTTTCTCTATTTTAATTTTGTATAGAATTGGTTTGGTGAAAAAACGTTTCCTTTCTGAGATATAAGCCTAAAACTGAAAAAAGTGTCAAAATTTGGGAAAAAGTGCCAAAAAAACATAAAGTGTGAAAAAATCAAAACTATAGCAAAGCTTTCCTCTGAACCCTCATTGTTATTCTAATATGCCTAGCCTATGTATGCTTTTTGACGAAAGCGTTGCAACCCAAAGCAAGTTAAGTTAAATAAGTTAATATAATTATATAAGAATTTATTGGTGTCGTAAAAATAGATTTGATACGCCGGCAGATGGGAGAGTCATCTCCTATATTCTATTTTAAATTTATATTGAAATGTTTATTTGAAATCAAATTGAATTAATTATTGATTTGTGCAAAGATATTTGAAAATTGTAATTGGGTATTTTTGGCGTTCAGAAACCATTCAAATTAAAAAATTTGTTGAAAATTAGAAAAATGTTAATTAGTACTGGATTTTTCTAAAAAGAACTTAATGGATGCAATCTATTGTTCTATAACTAATGTTCATTTTTATTTAAAATAAATAAATTTTCAACAGTTACGACTTCTGTTTGAAGTCCAATGGTAAGGTATCATATCACATTGTGTTTCTACACCTGTATAAACAATTTCCAATAAATTATTAATTATTGTACGAATTGCGGTCTGATTTATAAATCATTAGACGTGGAAGTACATGTAGATGCATACAGATTATATTATAATATATTATCAATTATAATGTCATGAAGCTTGTCTAACTTTGATTGTTCTAAAGGTTAGGTACTCGATTATTTCAATATTAAGGCATAAACAATATTGTAATTTATTACTAATTAAATGCTGCACACCCATTACACACTAAATTTAATAAAATGAAAAAGGTTATTGCTTTCGTCAATTTCACTTCATACTTATTACGCGAAATGTAATCGTATGCTCAGATATTAAATACCATGCAACATTTTAGAACCACTGCTTGTTTGCCAATTTAAAGCCTAAAATTAACAATCTTATCAGATCTAATCTCTTTAACAATTATCGGCATAATGCATAATTACTTAAATTTTAATGGATAAGTCCACTTTATTTTTTATAAAATCTAATCCTTCAACATTTTTATTTGCAAATATGCCTTGCTCGGTTTTGGTCTTGGTTTTGGCTGTATCAGCTGTAACTTATGGTAAATAGAGCTATATCTCTTAGGTGCCTTATTTTACCTTTTTCACAGGAAGAAACATCAACCCTATCCCAAATGAAGAAGGAGAAAAAATTGTGGGCGGCGAAAATACTACAATTGAAGAACGTCCGTACCAAATTTCACTGCAGTTATATGATTTCCACTATTGCGGAGGATCATTAATCCGACCAAATGTAGTATTAACCGCAGCTCATTGCATGGAGTAAAAATATTTTTTGTTACATTTTGTAAGCTACTCAGATCTGTAAATTGTTAATTTTCAGTAATCTACCGAGAGACTACACGGTCAGAGCGGGTAGTACTCTTGCAGAAGAAGGAGGCACAGTTATTAAAGTATCAAAAGTATGCAGTCATCCCAATTTCGATGGATTAGATTACGATCTTTCGGTTTTGAAACTGGCAAGATCTTTTAAATTAAATGAAGCTGTGCAATTAATACCATTGCAGGATTTAAATGAGGAAGTGCCAACAGGAACCCTCGCCACAGTTACGGGTTGGGGAGTATTTGAATGGGAAGGATCAGAATATCCTAAAAATTTACAAAAAGTTCAAGTACCCAAAGTTGACCAAAAAATATGTCAGAAGTCTCTTTCTGATGTCGAAATTACTGATCGAATGACTTGCTACGGATATTCTGAAGGCGAAAGAGATGCTTGTCAGGTAACAATAATTATTTGGTACAATTTTTAAGAAATTATATTGAATATTTGGATTTGTAGGGTGATTCTGGTGGACCGTTAGTTGCCAATGGAAAACAAGTTGGAGTTATTTCATTTGGTTATGAATGTGCCCGGCCTAATAAACCTGGAGTGTATGCTCGAATTGAAAATGTCGATATTCAAGATCATATCAACGAATGTTTAGAACAATTTAAATAAACAAGTATTAAGTTTTGATTGTTTCATCATAAAAAAAAATTGCAATTTTATAACAATTTTAATAAAAATTATAATAAATAAATAAAATTTAAAAATAAGAAAAATTGAAAAGAATTTTTAATAGTGTACCTGCAAGTTTATGTTATAAGTTTATTATAATAATAATAAAAACACTGAATAATGTCGTTTATAAAAATGATTAACAATAACGGTCCCAAGTGAGAACCCTGAGGAACGCCCGACGTAGCTACAAAGGCATTCGATCGAAAACTATTTATTTTAATTTAAAAAATTTTTAAATTATATTAAATCTTGCATACGGAGATAAACCAAATATTTATTTTAACAATCATAATCCTATCAATGAGGTAGGTGCAAAGCCAACGCCAAAGAGGCCCCCCAATTCCAATCGCTGCTAATTTGGACAATAATAATACATAATCAATTCGATCGAAAGCTTTCGAAAAATCCGTATAAATGGCATCAACGGCGGTGCCCTCCTGGAAAGCTTGCATAACAAAATTCTCAAACAACAAGAGGTTCGTAGTTGTGGATCGCTAAGAAGTAAATCCGTGTTGCCTATTGCTGATAACATTCTTCAGCGCCGTGAAAAGTAAATCATTCACTAGGCTTTCAAAGATCTTAGGGATATGCGACAAAATCGCTATTGGGCGGTAATCCTCGACTCCTCGAGCCCGACTTAAAAATGGGAACGAAATAAGATTTCTTCCATTCATTGGGAAAAGATCCCGCAGAAAGTGAAGCATTAAATAACAGCCATAGGGGGAACGCAAGCGATACCGCACAGTTCTTTAAAAATATGGAAGGCAGTCCATCTGGCCCAGCCCCCTTACCACCATCCAAATCTCTCAATTTATTAAAAACCTGAATTTCTGTAACCTGATAAGAGGTGACATGCACACTGTTAAAGTTCAGAATTCCATGCGACTCCGCAGAAGCGCGAGGGGCATACACAGAGGAGAAGTACTTAGCAAACAAATCTGCAATAGCCGTGCCATCATCGGCCACCTCACCACCCAAATACATTGAGCTAGGATAAGCATTACCGTTATCTCTTTTTTTTGCATTTACATAGTTCCAAAAACATTTACTATTAATCTTGATATTTTTTTGAACAGAAGCCACATAGTCCTGATAACTGGAAGACGCCTGTGCTTTACATAGAGCTCTCAGAGCACCAGACCTTTGATAATCAGTGAAGCTTTGCGTGCGTTTGTAAGTACTATGCGCCGCTTGTTTACGCAAAATATTTTCTTTTCATTCAAAACTAAACCATTTAGGAACCTTATTCTATAAAGTATGCAATAAAAATCCTCGACTGCATTATTTGCGATCGAGTCAGCAAAGAGCATATCCCAACTAACACAAGAAATGTCATTATTTATTCTATCATAACTATTACAAGCCTTAAAATCATAGATTGTTTCACAACATTGTAGTACTTCGTTCGAACTATCAACATTAATGTTTAGTACCAAAGCAGGATGATAAGCATCAGACGGTAACAATAGCTCAGTGGCCCCAAACACCGAATAATTTAACACACTTGGGAATATCAAATCTAACATACCATTGTAGTTGATTTTTACGTTGTTCAGCTGGTAAAAGTTTAAGCCTGAAATGACTCGCTAAAATATCGCTCGATAAATGCGAACCCAGAACGTACAAACCATCATCATCATTGCACCATACCACACCCGGCAGATTAAAGTCCCCAAAGATATATATATATATATACGCGAAAAACTACTATGTGGCACCAATAACTAAAACAACGTTTACGCACCCAAAACTTTTTACACATAATATGATCAAGCGACACCCATATATTACTCCGACTATATATGCGTTTGAGCACCCTATATATATATATTTGCACTTCTGTAGACCTCGTGTGAACGATCCTGAAGGAAAATTACAAGTACCTAATGTTTTCAAAGTTTTGGTCATTTGATGTTGAATTCAATCTCAATGACACACATGACAATATGTGGGTAGCTCATGGCTTATATAATATGTAAACTGTTTGTCAAATCGTTCAAAATCAATAATACATAAGTAATAATTTTTGTAATCAAACCAAGAAATAAAATATCTTTTTTCATGTGTAGACTAGGGGAAGTAGTTGGTCCTTGATAATGTAAGAGAATTTTCAGACTTTCTTCAAAATTGTAATATTTAGTTGCGACAAATAGCCGCGTCCACGGGCCAAGCAAATACTTTGATAGGTTGCTTCAAACATTTTCACTTATAATATCACAAGAGAAAATAAATTGAAAATAGTTTCACATATTTTCGAAAAGAAGAAGCAATAGATATGAGAGTTTGAAGAAATCAAATAGCTATTGCCGAACGGCGGCAACATGTTTAATGTTTTGATTGGCAACTTCTACAGAAATTGAAAGCTTCTATTGGTTTTTAGAAATAAAAAAAATAATCATAATAATAATTCATTTTACAATTTTGAAATGTTTCCTATTCCAAAACTATTACGCAATGCTTATCACTACGCTATAAGCAAAATTCCGTGGTATGTGCGGGGGTTTCCAGTATGCTGTATGTGCAAAATTCCGTGGTGCCACTTAGCCCGGTTATATGCGTTTTTGCTAATAACGCCCTTGACAGATAATAATACGATTCAGTTAAAACTGAACTTTTATAGATAATAATTATGTACAGTCCAAGTGTCCAAGAGGCACCTTCGTTATATTTGGTACTATTTTATGATGTTCCTACCTTCTAGCACAAAATTTTATATTTTAAATAAATAATTTGTAGGAGTACCTAGTGCCACCATTTGAGATAAAATGTTTAAATTATTATAAACAAAAATATATAAAACAAATATCTATCTTGTTTATTTTATACCCAATAATTTTTAAATAGTTTTGTTCACAATAAAGCACAAAATACTAATTGAAAAAAAACTACGTTCCATCCAGGGGGTGGTCCATGGTATAAGCTACGTTGGCTAATGATGTAATATGTGGGCAGCTTATGTTTGTCAAATCGTTCAAAATTAGTAATACATCAGTAATAATAATATTTGTAATCAAACCAACCCGAAACGGCTACGCTAAGGTTGAAAGGAAAAAATGCAAAACATTTGCATTAAAAAATGTATTTTTATATAGACTTGCAGTTTTCATTTTTTCCTATTATAATTTGACATTTGAGGGGATTGTGAATTCGTAAATCGTAAACCGTAAAAAATCGTGGGAAATTAATTATAAGAAATAATATTAATTTGCAGTAACTTATTTAGTTTATAACTTCAACTGTGAGCGATTATCTGATTATACATAAAAATTTTATGTGGGTTAAACACTTATTAACATAAACATTGGGTGCGTCAAGTTGGCCCCTCTCGGCCCGAAAATTGTATTTCGCTAATACAAAATTAACGAACCCAGCACTTTCAAAAAAATTTACAGCACTCGCCAGCACTTCGCGAGCACTTCCACACTATACAAAAAATATTTTCAAATTCCAAAATTAAAAATTCCAAAAACTTGACGTAGCCGAAAAACTACTTTTTCAAGTTATGCTGAATTCAAAGTAGTATTGCTGCACGGGTAGTGGTTCAAGGCTTACTTTGCACTGAAGCTCTAATCTTAAATTACCTCGTTTTTCCATGGAGTTGTTCAAGAAAGTTATAAGTATTTCGAACCACAGTTTGATGTTCACCAGAGGGCCGAGTTAAGAAATTCTGCCGAGTCCGGGATTTTAACCCAGAATTTCTGCTAATAACTTCAACTAGCGATCACACCAAGCCACCACTGGTGGTCTCAATGTATCTTGCTCGGAGCTTATTTTTAAAAATTTGAAATAAATGAGTTATCTTGAAATAATTTACAGCATTCGACAGCTATCACGCGTAGTTTTAAATAATACACATAAAAAGGAAAATATAATATCCAATAAAATTGAAATAATGTAGAGTGCTTTCTTGAATTTATTTTGACTTGTGTGGGCACGGCAGGGTTAAAGGCTGAAACTTTCAAAAATGAAGGGTTAGATGGCATATATTCATAATCCGGAGGTAGTTAAAATTTAGAACGCGCAAAAGGGCGCTATTTAAAAAAAAAGAGATAACAGCATTAACAGAAAGCTAATAAGATGTGAATTATTTTGATATATAATTTGAAATAAGTTTTGTACGAAATGCATGTTATTTTTATGTTTGAAAACTGTAAATTGTTAAGTCGCTTATGGAAAATCAAATCTTGAACTGCAATTATCTCGGTTCGAACTTCGCAAAAATTTAATTATATTTTACAATTTTTATTTATATACTCTTCTATTTGCCAAACGAAAGCCTTAATCAAAATTTTTTATTTTTGAGAAAAGTTGCGCATATGTATGTAGATTCGATAAGTTTAAAAATCATAATTTTTTGTTTAATATTAAACACGATATTAAATTATTAGTAACACCTTAAAAATTACAATTTTAAGTCGCTCGCAGGTTACCGTCGACCGACCGGGTAACCCCTACCACAAACCTAGTGTGTAACGTTTCTAGCTAGTACTTACGAAGAATTTAAATTTCAATAATTATTTATTTAAAAAAATAAACACTTTATTCTCTTTTATACATTCACATTTTTATTTCAAATTTTTTTTAAGACAGTCAAATTTAAATAGGTACATGAGAAAGCCGAGTTTCGGTCACCCAATGTTTTTTTACATATATTAAATAAATAATAAAAAATTAAATAAATATATTAAATATTAAAAAAATATTATAAAATATATATTATATATATTATTATATATTATTAAAATAATATTAAAAAAAAAATTTTGTATTCCTAAGCAAATTCTGAGCATTTCATGGAACCGTTTCCGCCAGAATGAATATTTAACAAATTACGTTTTCATCATGTTCCCCGTTATTGGCCAAACAATAGTACAACCTGTTTTCAAACTCTTTGCAGACTTGCTAAAATAATTCTGCACTAATTCGCCTACATTCTTGAATTAATCTCATTTTCAGTTCCTGAAGTTTCTCGGGAGAAGTTTTATAAACTACCGTTTTCAAATGACTCTCAGAGATAAAAATCTAGTTTAAATTAAATAATTTCCAAATAAAATTATCTTTTATTTCACCTTTCAATTTTTACCTCTAGTTCATCCAGCATGAGCGAAATGAACGATGGATGAACCAAGATTTTTTCCATCTTTAAAATGATATATCGCAAGGTAGGGGGGGTCCTATTTGAAATTTTAAAGTTGTGATAGCTGGGAGTTAAGGGGTGCAACTTAAAATTTAAACAGTATTAGTTTTAAACATCCCCCTCATCTAAATCGACGTGTTTTATATTTTTTGCAATGTTTTTCAACAAAAGAAGTTATTCGACTGGGTAGTCTGGAAATGAACAACCGGTATAAGCAAAAATGCAAATAAAAGAATATGTAGAGGTAATCTTTATATTATTTTCTGTTAGTTGCAGTTTGAAACGCTGCATTCTCAATTACAACTTATAAATAATTTACACCTAATAAGCAACTAGTAGCTGAATTGATAATATTTTAGATAATTTTCAAACAAAAGGACAAATTTTTCTATTAGAATTTCAACGTTTTCTTGTTGATGTATTTTCAAGTTTATCAATAAATAATATAAGTTTCATTATTTTAAAGTTTGTATCATTTTAAAGAATTTTTATCAATTTTGATAATTTGAAATTTGACAATAATAGCAGTTATTATTGTCAAATACTGTAACCGTCATTTAATGGAGGACTCAATAATACAAAAAATAATCTAAACTTTTATCAGATATTTCGTAATATACCGAAAAGTTACATTTTCTTTGGCAAGATTAAAATGATTTCATTTTTGAAATTTTACATTTAAAATTATTTCATTCAGGGTAAATTAGATTTTGTAATTTATGTCCAGATTTATGTCTAACACGTAAAAATAAATTAATTTACACATTTGAATGACGCTTAAAATGAAAACTAAAATTCGAACATGCTATAAAAATTTAAAAAACCAAACCCGGACTCCAACGAGTTGTTTTAAAAATGTTCATACGAATAAAACAAGGATTTACAATTCAAAACTATCAAGCAAAGATCTGCAAACGAAATCTTGACTGGTGCCAGTTCGCTATATGTAAAATGCCGTGGTGCCAGTACGCTATATGTAAAATGCCGTGGGTGCCAGTACGCTATATGCAAATTTCCGTAGTGCCACTTAGATGTGTTATGTGTTTCTGCTAACAGCGCCCTCTGCAGATTATATGGTTCAATTAAAATAGAAATTTTATCGAAGAGGCACCTTCGTAAAACTTCGTACTTATGATGTACATACCCCCTAGCACCCAAATACGAGCTAAAACGTTGTGGTACCTTGAATTGGTGCCACAACGCAAATACAGGTGCCACTTCGACCATATATATGTGAATTTGGTGCCTAAACGTTACATTACATATATATATATATATATTGTCATGTTTTTTTACTAAATTAAGCTAATTATGAGCCTTTACGGTAATTTTAGTTGTTTAAATTTCATCACCCGATGAGAAGAAATTAAGTTTTAAAATAAAATAAAATAATATGATGACTTGTAGTATAATCCTAAAAGAGGAAAGCTTTAGTTATAAATTTCTAAAATAAATACTTAACCGATGAATTATTTGAGATCATTTCATAGTTTTGTATAAGAATAAAGATGTTATTAGATCACAAATCTTCGAATGAGAGGATGATGATTAATAATGATCAGGACTGTAAATGATAATGCATTTAGGGCCTAAAACTTAAAATAAAAGTGTTTAAAAATTAAAAAGAGAAAGTGTAACAACGAAAATTAATACTCACCGATCGAATTTCGCGCCGTTGTTTTATGTTTGTAAATTGGTAATTTTGAAAATGGTAAGAACAAAATGCGCAGAATAAAAAAAGGACATTGCGACAGAGACCACAAAACGTGTAAGTTGATTAAATTGTGTCTCCATAAAATATGAAAATTTAACCTGCAATCATGAAAAATTAGTTTAAATTTACAAATGTCGCAATCAACAAAACAAAGCTAATGTTATGTACCGTAAATGAAGAGTGAATTAAGTAAACAAAGAAGAATTTACAAGTAGAATCATCGAATAAGTGCACAAAAATAAAAATCAACTCAAATAAAACTTTCAAACCATCAGTAGCCGTTTTAAATGTGAGGAACAACAACAAAGTGATCACCGAGAGAGACCGCTTCTAACTTAAGTACAGGGTGAGCGCATTATAGTGAAATAAAACTTAAACATTTTCTTAAACAATTTAAAAACTTCATCGTGAGATTATAAATTTCATTATTATTCATAAATTGAGTCATTACGTTAAATTTTCAGTTAGCTACGTTGAAATAATTACGATCTAAATAAATTGAAAATTTAGCTATACGGCTTCTGGTCAGATATTAATCGATGTTATGTAAGACAAAGATATAAAAACATCTGTACTATTTTGCTTCAATTCAAGTAAATATTGAGGATTGGATTGGTATTTTTGGAGAATTTTATAACTAATTTGAGTAATTAAATCAAAAATTTAACAACATATTATTGTTTTATTCATTAAGATTTCACGAGAGTCTCATGTTCAAAGATGTGTGCGCTCCAGCGAGGCGTTTTTCGGTAGTGGGTGGTTTTTGGCAATTTATACCGTTGGGGGCATAGCAATATATCGGTGTCATCGCTATACAACGCATCAAAAACGCACTCGACTGAGTCAGCATATATGACCTGTAGCAATGAGCATTGCACTGCGGAGGCAAGTAAACTGCTCCAAACAAAATCCTTTTGCCAACACACCTCACCAACACCCATAACTGTTCGAACAAACCGTCATCACATGGCAAAGGTTTTACGCAAGCACGAAATGTCTTTTTTACAGCAATAAGAATGCCGCCTCCCCGAGTTTTACCCTTAACAGCGGCGTTACGGTCGGATCTAAATATCAAATAATTGTCATCAATACACAATTCACCACTTAGAATTTCGGGCGTCAGCCAAGTCTCTACAACTCTACAAGAATTATTACGTCATAATCGACCAAAGAAATAGACAAAGTCAAATCAGTTAATTTTGTGCGCAAATCCCGAACATTCTGGTAATAAACTGATGACGATAAGTTTATGTTCTCTGAGCCACTAGACCGCGAGCGTGAAAATCCCGATTATCATTACCTAACTGTTCAGTAGCCATGGGTTTCCCCAGAAGAAATCATCTAAAAACAAAACCCTCCGGCTAGAATTGTGGCGAGTTCACCTGCGCATAGTATTTTTCTCTAACACCAACTTTGAAAAATTTTGATCTTCCCGCAGTGTTAAGCTGTTCGACCACCAGATCATCATCCGAAATTCCAGCACAACCAGAACGAATGTGGTTCTTCACAACCGTGGAATCGACATGTAAATTTGCTGTACCCACGTATATCCATATAAACCTCGGTACTGCAGTCAACGATGTCCCCTCAGATGGAGCGGAGCCCGTATTGAATTTCCTCGAAGAGTTATTGTATCATACTGGCATATCATTCTTTACCAGTGAAGTTTGAGCTCTTTTCGCAAGAATCTGCTATCTTTCACCTTGCGTGCTTCTATAGGTATAGTTTCCACATTCGTAGACTTCTCTGATGCCGATCTAGTTCTTAGCCTCTCAAAATGTCTTTACCTTCCCAGATTATGATGACTTTTCGCTTCGTACATTGTTATCATTCAACACCGCATTGTTTATAGACAGCACGGGGCACATGGCCACATCACACATCTGTACGGGGCACATAGTGTAAAGTCATTCCTTAAAGAAAGATCCACTCCCTGGATTGGCAGCAAGCACCTTAGTATTAGCTTTTGATTATATTAATTCAGGGGTAACATCTGTGTAGGAGTCTATTCATTAGACTTCTTACGTCACCGTTGGCATTATTACCGTTTTGTGATATAATCTTAACTTCGTTATGTGTTTGGTCCAAACATGTTCATGTGTTTTTCCATAATTATTATGTATTTCGTTTATTGTTTATTCAGTTAGTAACTCGAGGATATCACAAAAAATTATATTGGTCTCTCAGCTTTGAATAGTTGATTATACTTTTGTACTTGAATAAAATATGAAAAATTATGGAAGCGCTTTAAGATAAGTGAAGTACAATTATTGCATTATCAGAACCACTTTAAACCATCATTCATTTTATCAATCTAAATTTACTTTTGTTTATAAAAATAATTACTTCCAAAATATTGGGCTTTAACATATTTCATGTAATTCCAAAAGAAGTAGAAGAAGAAGTTGATAAAATCTGAGTTATCTTTTTTTGGAAAGGAACCAATCACTTAATACATCAAGTAATTGCGGATATCTATTAAAAGAAAATTAATATAAAGTAGATTTATCAACTCAAGTTGTTACGGATATAACGAAATTCGTAGAATTGATAAAATGAATAAAATAAAGTGGATCTAATATTGCAATAAATTATTAAACTAACTTATCTTAACGCTTTTAAGTACAAAATTAACTTAATTTAATTAAAATTAAAAATAACCCTTCAAAATTAAGAGATAAATATAATTTTTCGTGATATCCTACTTCTCCTTTTGAAGATAAAAAAAAACAAGACACAAAAATATGAAACTACATCTATGGTTAAAAAATAAACAAGAGTACTGTTATAATTCCTAATTCTATGGAAAAAGACAATTATTCGGTGTCAACTAAATTTTAAAAAAAATCCAAAGAAAATGAATGTGGTTGAACCTAACAGAAAAACAAGAAACCTTTATCATTATTATGTACGTAGGGGATATCCCAACATATAATTTTTGTACTTATTCATAAGATTGTTATTCATCATAATTTCGATGGATTACATTTTTTCAAAATTTTAATTTTTAATTTAAAAATAAAATTAAAAAAAAAATAAAAAAAATAAAAAAAAAATTAAAATTTTAATTAAAATTATTAAAATTTAATCAAAATTTTCAACATTGAAACTAGAACGATCTTTTAAATTTATGTTTTTTTACTACAATTTTTAAGATATTCATGAATAGAACTGACTACAAAAACTTCTGAACTCTTAAATTGGTTTGCATGTTGGGGGTTGTCCTTTAATCACGTGAGGTTCTAACAGGGGGGGAGGGGGTTAGAATAACATCACGATTGATCACGATGGGAAGGGGGGGAGGGGATGCTGTGACAATCACGTGTATTTTTTCTTGCGACCACGTGAAATCCCGAGCGAGCAAATTTATCCCTAAAAAGCAACATAACAACAATATTTAGCTCTCAGCTAGCTTCCGGCACTGGACCTTGTGACGCCACTCGTCACCCCGCTGCTCGCGGCCTTCTGTCTCGCCGTTTCTATTTGAACAAATTTTTCAAAAAAAATACACGTGATATTGGGTAGGGGGGTAGGGGTAGCCTAAAACCTCACGATGTATCACCAAAGGGGTGAGGGGGTTAAGAAATGGCATAAAAAAACCTCACGTGATTAAAGGACGGTCCCTTGTCTATAGTGTTATTTTAACCAATTAAATAATTTCTGTCTGGTAATAATTATAATCGTAGACGATTTTTAAATCTAAGAAAATTTGCGGTTTGTTTGTTAGCACTTCTGTTAAAACAAAAATTTTGTCCGTCACGGAGCCATTTTTCCTAATGTCCACTAGAAATTTCTTTATAAAATGTGACCTGGACTACGAAAATTTCATTGTTTCGGTGATTTTCATAGGAAAGAAGACGCTCTTGCGAATAGCGTAAACCACAAGTTTCTAACTTCATCACTCACTTCACAAATCTATCTCAAAGTTGAGAGTTGAGAAAAATCATTAAAAATTTTTTTCACTTTTTTGACTGTTAGTTCGTTGGCGTGAACTTGATCATTTTTGCGGTCTTCCAACTGCAGCGGTTGTAACTCTGCGATGCTGTTTTGAAGACGCCTCTTCGAACGCAGTTCAAGAGGCAAAGGTGTTGATGTTGATAAATAAAATTTTCTTATGCACAAATTTATATGTATTAGCAATAGTAATTGTACACAAAGTAGCTCCCTGTAGAAGTAGAACATGTCATGCGATTCCTTCCATCGTATATACTTTAACAATTCTGTCTGAATTTCATTATCTTCAGCACTGCTATACTGTTCTACTGGCATTCTGTTACAAAAAATTTCGCTCCTGGATATTGCACTACTAAGACATTTCACTACTAGGACATTTCGCTACCGGATATTCCGCTACCACTCCTAAATTGTTACTAAAATTATACATTAGGTTCTGATATATTTAAGTTATTTATATAATGACATCAATAATTTTTTTCGACAATTAGTAATTGGTTATTAATTTTCACAATTGTAATTAGCTGTTGCCTTTAAAGGGTTTTTAGTAACAAAGCAAAAGTGATAGCGAAATATTCTAGCATCGAAATGTCCGGGAGCGAAATGTGCCGTAGCGAAATGCCATAGAACCGCATTTGCGCTTTGTCTTTAAAATTATTTTTAGTTCTCCGTTTTGAATAGTTGATATAATATTATACTTCAATAAAATTTTAAGAACTATGAAAGTGTAAGACTAATTCCGTTATCAGAACCACTTTATAGTGGTTCAATTTTATCATCCCACAAATTGTATTATATCCGTAACATCTTGAATTGATAAATTCAACTTTGCCTATATAAATAATTATTTCCAAAATATTAGATTTTAGCACATTTAACCAAATTCGAAAGTGATAAAATTAGATCAAATCTAATCTACTTCTAATATGTAGATACAATCAAAAATTACATCCTCAGTTACTTCCAATTAAGTGATTGCTTCCTTCCAAGTGAAAGATAATGCAGAAATGCTGAAAATATTTTACTATAAATAGAGAACTATCGGATAACTTATTCAATTTGCAAAACATGCTTAGTTTGGTACTGGTCTTTATTTTGGCCATAGCAACAACCAGCTATGGTAAGTAAATTTGAATATCTTAGCTCCAATTTGCTTAATTAAATCTGTCAATAGGAAGAAACATTAACTTTCCAACATCTTCAATCGAAGGAAGAATCGTGGGAGGTGAAAATGCCACAATCGAAGATTATCCTTATCAAATTTCTGTGCAATTACAAGGCGGTCACTATTGCGGAGGATCATTAATCAGACCAAACGTTGTACTAACTGCTGCTCATTGTATGAGGTAGGTGGAAATTCATCAACCTTAACAGCGTTTCCAATTCTTTACTTTCCAGTTTTATGCCAAAATACTATTCGGTAAGAGCTGGTAGCACTATTATTGAACAAGGAGGTCAAGTTGCTCAAGTATCAGATGTATGCGATCATCCAAAGTACGACGGAAGAGATTACGACGTTTCGGTTTTAAAATTGGACAAAGACTTCGAATTAAATTCTGGGGTACAATTAATAAATTTGCAGAATGTAGGCGAAGAAGTACCAGAAAACACCATGGCGGTGGTGACTGGTTGGGGAGCTTTGAAATGGTTAGGAAAAAATCCAAAAAACTTACAAAAAGTCGAAATACCTAAAGTGGATCAAACTAAGTGCCAAGAGAAAAATTATCCTATTATTATCAGTGATCGTATGACTTGCTATGGTTTCACTGAAGGGGAAAAAGATTCTTGTCAGGTACCGAATTTGCTTTAAAAGTATCTAACAAATGCTAAATTTTATTTACAGGGAGATTCTGGTGGTCCATTGGTTGCTAATGGAAAACAAGTTGGAGTGGTTTCGTTTGGTTATAAATGTGCATGGCCCAACAAACCTGGAGTTTACGTTCGTCTAGAAAATAACGAAATCCGCAACCACATTAATAGTTGCTTATCAAAATTTGATTCTCAACATTAGCTGCAATGATTATTTATTTATGTTGAAATCATATTAAAAATAATGTTTAATGTAATAATTAAATAAAAACTAAGTTTCATCTTAAAACTATCCTTCTTCTCTTACTCTTCACGTATGCTTTTTGAGAAAAGCATTGCAACTGCGATATTGATAAACTTCGGAAGGAAGTAATCACTTTGAGCAAGTATAGGGGGATGTAATTAACAATAAATTACATATACGTATATTTTTGATAACCAATCAGATTTTATCAACTTCTTCTCACACTTCTTCTGGAATTACATAAAATTTGTTATAGCCTAATAATTTGGAAGTAATTATTTTTATAAACAAAAGTAAAGTTAGAATGATAAAAGGAATGATCGTGTAAAGTGGTTCTGATAATGCAATAATTGCACACTTATCTTACGCTTCTACAGTTTTAAAAATTCCAATGCAAGTGCATTGGAATTTGATAAAATCTGATCTACAATATGTAGATATACTATCGTAATTGATATTCACAATTACTTGTATTAAGTGATTAGTTCCTTTCCAGAGAAAGATAACTCAGAAACTCTAAAAAAGTTTTAGTATAAATAGAGAACCAGGAGATAACTTATTCAATTTGCAATCATGCTTCGTTTATTACTACTCTTCATTTTGGCAACAGCAACAACCAGCTATGGTAAGTAAAATTGAATATCTAAGCTCCAATTTACTAAATTGAATCTGTTGATAGGTAGAAATATGAACTTTCCACCATCTTCAATCGAAGGAAGAATCGTGGGAGGTGAAAATGCCACAATCGAAGATTATCCTTATCAGGTTTCCTTGCAATTACAAGGCCGCCACTATTGCGGAGGATCATTGATCAGACCCAACGTTATACTAACTGCTGCTCATTGTATGAGGTAGGTGACAATTTCTCAATCTGAACTATACGTTCTTAACTTATTTACTTCCAGTTATATGCCATTGTATTATTCGGTGAGAGCTGGTAGTACTATTATTGAAGAAGGAGGTCAAGCTATTCAAGTAACAGATGTATGCGATCATCCAAAATACGACGGCAGCGATTACGACGTTTCGGTTTTAAAATTGGAAAAAGACTTCGAATTAAATTCTGCGGTACAATTAATAAATTTGCAAAATGTGAATGAAGAAGTACCAGAAAACACCCTGGGGTTGGTTACTGGTTGGGGAGCTTTGAAATGGCAAGGAATATATCCCAAAATTTTACAAAAAGTAGAAGTACCCAAAGTGGATCAAATAGAGTGTCAAGAGAAAAACTATCCTTATGTTATTAGTGATCGTATGACTTGCTATGGTTATACTGAAGGACAAAAGGATGCTTGCCAGGTATAGTATTTACTTTACTCCTCATTTATAGGAATCTAACAAATACAAAATTAAATTACAGGGTGATTCTGGTGGCCCATTAGTTGTCAATGGCAAACAAGTTGGGGTGGTTTCGTTTGGATATAAATGTGCCTGGCCCAACAAACCTGGAGTCTACGCTAGTCTAGAAAATGAAGAAATCCACGACCACATTAACAGTTGCTTATCAAAATTTGATTCTCAAGTTTAATTTTAATGTTTTATTTAAGTTTAAATAATATTAAAAATATTTTGTTTATTAATCAATTAAAAATAAAATAAAATAAGAATAAAATAATAATACTTACTTATTTAATTAATACTTATTAGTCTAATAATGATTCTTGTTTTAAATCAAATTACATGGACCGCATTGATAGAAAAATGAACTACGTACTTACAAAATTTTTAAAATTATCATTGAATATGCCCCTGTCCCACGGTCAAAACTTTCATCAAAAATTTGATAATAATTTTAATAAAAACCGTTTTGACCGTGTGACAGGTAGTAAACTTGTAATATCAATTTTTATTAAATGTTTGGAACAGGAGTACCAATGATGATTTGAAAAATTGTAGGAAGCACATTTTGTATCAATAAGCACCGAATGTAATTTATAATGATCTAGAAATTTCGTTTTGTAGTGGTCTTATAATTTTGACTTTAGTGTATATTTATAAGTATAAATTAATTAAGAAAAAATTTTTCATTCATTTTCATTCTTAACACAGGTATTAGTCCTTAATACAATTAATCCGAGATGTTATTAACAGTTGTATCATAAATATATTATAGTAGATTAGATTTTATCAAATTTTGATGTAGGTATATACTTGCTTACCTTTGAATTTGATAAAATGTGCTAAGTTTATTTTAAACCAAAGTGGAGTTAATCAATTCAAGTTGTAACTCAGTTTGTAGAATTGATAAAATTTTCAAGTTTTAATTAAGTATAAAATTATTATTAACTGTTCAATCCTGAGAGATAAACAAAATTTTTCATGATAATTGAAAATTTTTACTATTTTCTTATAACAAATGATAATAAATAAACCTTATTCCATTCCAATAGGAATTTGGCTGTTTCCTTGGAGACTTAACAAATCAATTGTTTTGGGTTGGATTAGTCCCATGTCTGGTTTAATTTATTTCATTTCTTACATTCTACTGTCCGTTTTTACCTTCACCACTAAATGTAGACCTAATTTGAGATGGTATGATCAGGTAACATGACCGGAGAAGAATGGGGGTAACAGATTGGAGAGAAAGAGTGTTTTTTGGTATTTCTTCGCCTGCATTCTACAAATCTATTAATTCTAGGGCCTAATGTAATTCGAAGTCCTTGTCCAGTTTTAAAACTGCAACGTCATAATCCTTTCTGTCGAATTTAGGATGATAGCATACTGCTGTTATTTTTGTAAGTTGACTTCCTTGTTCTATAATAGTAGTACCAGCTCTCACCAAATACCTATTTGACACAAAACTGAAAGTAAATAAATTAGAAATGCAATTAAGTTTAAGGAACTGCTACTTACCCCATGCAATTACCAGTGGTGAGTAGAACGTTGGGTCTGATCAATGATCCTGAACATTGGTGACCAAGTTCTACTTCCAAGGAAATCTGTTATAGATACTCTTCGATTGTTGTATTTTCTCCTCCCACGAGTTTTTCTTCGACGGAAGATGTTGGAAAGTTAATGTTTCTTCCTATTAACATAGAAGAATATATACGCTTTGAACTCATTCTTTAATAAAAATCCAAGAGTAAATAGATATGGATGATTTGGAAGAGAAGATCAAGGAACTAAAGAAAGGGGAATCACAACATAATTTCTCGTATATTTGGTTTCTATTTTTATATTTAAAAAGTTGTTCTTCGAAGTTTGTCTTGGTTTTTTCCTGAAAGTTCTTTTTGAAAATGTAGAAAAGCAAAAAAAGTTCATTGACAGAGTATTCTTAAGATTTTCTGAAATTTCGTTATATTTACTCGAATTTCTTTTCGGGAAAAATTATTAAATTTTATTTATTAATTCGGTTATCACTAGAGCTCGGATTTTATGCTCTTGAATGTTTTCGATTATTGATATGCCAACAGATTTGTTTTAAAATCTAGGCAAATTAGGTAAAAACGAATCCGAAAAACTGCTTGTCAAAATTCATATTTTGCATTTTTTCAACATTTGGTCCATATTTGAGCAAATAATGCATATTTGGGTCACCTTTGGTGTTTTTTTTGAAGAATTTTAATAGAGAAAATAAAAAATTATTATTAAATTTGCTAATTTTATCAATTATTTAATTTAATTTTAAGCAATTTAATTTTTATAATTTTATAAATAAATAATTTGGTTTATACTTGAGCAAATATAATGCTAAATTTTGCAAATTTTATGTAATTTGTCTAGATTTATTATTAAAATTATTAAATTTTTTAAATCTAGGTAGTACTATTAAAAATTTGAAAAAGAATTTAAAAATTTGAAGACTAGATATTTTTTAGTTTGCATATCAATGCATATTTTATCTATTTTTATCAATTTTAGTGCATATTTTAAGGAAATTCGGTTCATATATTGTCATGTTCCAAAATCCTTCATTGGATTTTTGTATTTAATTTAAAATTTTTTATTATTTTTGTAAAAATTTTATTTTGGTATTTGCTGGTTTTCCCGCCAATGAATTGTAGTTGCAGCAATGGTGGTGAAAAACAGGCTATTTGGCCATAATGGCCGCCATGAGCGGTTGGGAAGAAGTTTTGTCTCTTAAATTTTGATTACGATTTTGTTAAAAGTTTTAGATTTAAAAATAAAGTGACTTGGTGATTTATTATTTTGATTGATTTGGATTTGGAAGTTTATTTCAATTTGGATGTTTTTGAACGATAAATTTTTGACAATAAGTTTTGAATTATTGATAGTGATTTGAGATTTGAAAGATTAGTAAGAAAGTTGGAAGGTCATAATTAATGTTTAAAAAAAATTTATAAAATTAAAATTAATTTTGAAGGCAACGGAAAGTCAAGTTGATAGTGGCGCACCTGGGTTTGCTTATCAATTTATTAAAATTTCCCTTTGAATACCTATTGAACATTTATTTTATTTTAAAATTTGGAGTTTTGAAAAATTATAGCTTGAAGAAAATAAAATGAAAAATTGGCGCAGCAACGTGGGGTTTTAAAAATTCTATATCGTGGAATAATAATTGGCATACCGTTGTACGTGGGGCTCAATTACCATTGAACCGACTTTTAACCCTGATAGATAGATAGAATGAAAATATTAGAAATAGAAAAACGGGAAAACAAAGATGATGAAAAAAAAATGAAATTTGAAAAAAAAGAAGATCCAAAGAATTCTGAAACAATACACAAGATATATTATAAAGCTTATCATGAAAGGCGAGAAAGAAACACAAAAATAATAAATGAAATTTATGTTAAGATAGACAAACGGAACAACAATATGGAGGGTGGTCAATATGGTGTGATGATGTCGATATTACTCGAAATTAATAAACAATTTAACACTAATAAGCAAGAAATGAAAACTTTTATTCAGGAGTTAAAACGAGACAATCAAGAATTAAAACAGGAAAATCAAGATTTCAAAAAAGAAATAAACAAAATATTAGATAAAAATATAACAGAATGGAGAGATGAGTGGAATCGAGAAAAGAATATGTTCGTAAATGGACAGGAATTGGAGCAAGATAGCAAAGAAAAGAAAATGTTCGAAAATATGAGTTGGGCAAACGAAATGATAATCGAAAATAAATTTAATTCTGAAGAAGCCAAAGAAATCCCAACATTGATGGAAAAGACGACGCAATTGGAAGTGGTAATCACTATGCAAGAAAGTTTGTTAACACCAAGAAAATTGGAAGTAACTTTTAAAGAAAAAAATAGTCAGCAGATAGTTGTAAAAGAACACGTTCATGAGTACAAAAATTTAATTGAAATTCAAAAATTGGAAATACAAAAATTAAAGCTGGAATTGTTATCTCGTAAGGATTTACCCAAAATTAATGATGAACTAAGAAATGAAAATTCTATATCGTGGAATAATAATTGGCGCCCAACGTGGGGCGCCAATTTGTCAAGTAATTTTTTTAAACAATTTTAAATTATTTAATTTCATTTAACAAATCCAAATTAAATTATAAAATTTTAAATAAACTTCTTAATGTTAAAATAATGGGATCGCAAATTTCAATTGAAAAAGCGACCCAGGTGCGACGATTATTAACTTCAATTTAATTTATGTCGGTTTGAAATTTAAAATTACAATAAATTTCACTATTCAATCAAATTATTATTATTGATATTCTGATCTTCATGCAAATCCACTTCTATTGCAAAAACTCCAACTCAAATCACTTGACCAAGTTCCAATTTATCATCCAAAATTTTAAATTTATATCCAAATTTAAAACAAATAGTCCTTTTAAAATAATCAAAACTTTACTCACTCAAATTAAATAAATTTATTCGCCAAATACAAAAATCTCAAAAAAATAACTGCAAAAATAATCTCAAAATTACAGGAGATGACTTTCTCCTCAACCGCTACGTGCGGCCATCTTTGGCAAAAAGCCTGGTTTCCACCACCCACTGCTGCCACTACAATTCTTTGGCGGGAAAACCAGCAATACAAAAATAAAATTTTTACAAAAATAATAAAAATTTTCAAATTACAAACAAAAATATTAATGGTGGATTTTGAAACATGACTATATATATTATGTTATATGCATATATTTTCAAGTATTTTGGTGCTATAAATCCGAGATCGAGTTATTATTTTTTATATTTATATTATAATTCATTATTCTTATAATTCAATTAATATTATATTTATAATGCTAGTTTTAAAGGTCAACTAAAAAGATTATTCTTACCACGATTTTGAAAAATTTGAATTGAAAAATCAAAGTGATTTTTTTTCTCTTTATAACTGTTCACTTATAAAATTAGAACAGGATTTTACCTATTTTATTCTTATTTTAATTGACTATAGGTATTTCGATTTATACTAGCTGCAGGTAATATTAGTAATTTGTACGTTGATTTAAAATTTTCCATTATAAAAGATTATTTAATTTTCTCAATTAATTAATTTTATATTTAATATATATAATATTGAGATGATTGCTCCAGCCTACAAACACCAAATTACCAGAACTTAAAAAAATGCAAATCTTAAAAGTTTTGCCTGGTTAATCTTAAGAACCCTATCCACAAATTTTCACTTCAATATAAGAAATATTGTTTTTCTTAATATACCAAAACGAAAAAAAAGGAGATCCAAATCCAAATTAATTGAGTATTAAATAAATTCAATGTAAAATTGAAAACCGATCCAAATTGATTCAGGTGCGACGATATCAACTTTACTATATCTTGAATTTAATTTTCAATAATATAAAATTTTCCATTCAATTATCCAATTACAGTTTTTATCGTTTTAATCTTCATTTCCAAATTTTATCGTTAATCACTCAAAAATAATTGCATCTAAGTAAATAAAACAAAAATTAATCTAATTCACTTATACTCAAAATTAAAATAGTTGTTAACAAAATTATATCTCAAAGTAAAAATTGTAAAAATCCCAGGAGACACTTTTTGTCTTGACTTTCTTTTTTCTGTTGTTTCCCATCTGGTTGTTGCAACCTCAACTAATCGGCGAGAAACCAGAAAATTTATTAATTTAATTTATTAATAATTAATAATTAACAACTGTTTTTAGAAAATTGCAACGATTAAATAAAGTTAACAATTATTATCTATCAACATTGGTTTATATGCAATTGAATTGAAAAATAAATAAAAGCTAAGTGGATCTGATAACATGGAACACTTTTAACTTAATTTATATATACTATGTATAGTAAGTAATACATTTTTACAGTATTGCAATTTAATGATAAAAATAACTATAATTATTTTTGTTAATTATTTTATATAAAATAAAAAATTGCATCATTTTTTATACGATGAGAAAATATCAACTTTATAGGATTAATATTACCCAAGTTAATAAAACTGAATTACATCAATGAAAAACAAAGTTCGTGGTATGTGGAAGAAATTCCCCATGATCTGGAGCCCACTTATAAAACTGTAGGACCGCTATTTCTTATATTATCGATCAGACATGTAAAAAAATTTAATTTTTAGGAAAAAAAAAAACAATTACTTATAGTATTTAGTTTTACATAATATTATTTGAAGTAAAATATGGTCTAGTTGTTAACATGTGAAAATATTTTACTAAATACAATAATTGTATTACTACATGTTAGAAAAATTAATAATTGAAAAATCTTACTGTTTTTTTATCGAATAAATATGCATGAATTAGTTTGCTACACATAGGCTCTAGGTGTTTCGAATTTCAGATTCTCATCAGGCAAACCTGTAATAACATTATTAACGCGAACAGTATTCAATTCAATAGCAAAAATAAAAATTCAAACTTATTTGACATTTTTTTTAAATAAATTCGAAGCACCTAGGGCCTATGTGTAGCAAACTAATTCATGTATTTATTTGCATATATTATCGATAAAAAAGCAGTAAGATTTTTCAATTATTAATTTTTCTAACATGTAATACAAAATTATTGTATTTAGTAAAATATTTGAAGTAAATGCTCATTAAGTTAAAGATAAATGTAATTATTAAACAATGTAATATTTTGATCTAATCCAATATTTTATAAATAGAAAACTAGAAAATGCATTGAATTTTTTTAATTCTTTTAATGCTATCTGGATATCAATATTTATCAGATTACATTGTTTTCTATGATATTACATTTTATACGAACCGGTATAGGTTTTATTACGTTTATAGCTATCCCGATCATGTATCAATTATTAACTTTACTCTTTGTGTTAGCTTCTGATGTTTCTTGCGGTAAGTTTCGATTACATATTGTAGTTTCTTAAATTTATAAAAAACTAATCATAACTTTAGATGGAAATCTTAATCGTAGCCTTTTTCTGGATGGAAGAATAGTTGGAGGTAAAAGTACCACAATAAAAGAACATCCATACCAGACGTCTGTAGAACTTCATGGTAAACATGTATGTGGTGGATCTCTGATTCGGTCAAAAGTGGTTCTAACTGCAGCCCATTGCATAGAGTATTATATAAATATATTTCAAACTTTTTTTTGGTAAATCAAAAATAATGTTCTCGTTTGGATATAGGTACCACTTGCCGTCGTACTACACGGTACGGGCGGGCAGTTCTATAACAGGAGCAGCAGGTCAATTGGCTTCTGTAATTAGCATTTGCACTCATCCCAAATACGCTCCATTCGATTATGATGTATCAGTTTTAAAATTAGATCATCCGTTTACATTAGGTCTTCTAGTGCAATTAATGCAATTGCAACCCAGGGGTATACCCGTACCTGATAATACCGTAGCTACCGTTACCGGTTGGGGAGCTCTAGCGGAGGGAGGACCTATTCCAACAGTTTTACAGAAACTAGATATCCCTAAAATCAACGATGAAGAATGTCGAAGGTGTTATCCAATGGATAATGTCACTTCTCGCATGACGTGTTATGGGTACCTTCAAGGCGGTCAAAGTGCTTGTCATGTAAGTTTCAACTTGCAGATATTCAGTTCTGTCTTTAATTTAATACCGATTTTAGGGCGATTCTGGTGGACCTTTAGTTGCAGATGGAAGGCAAGTCGGTATCGTGTCCTGGGGTCGAGGTTGTGCTCTTCCAAATTTACCCACATTTTATACCCGCGTAGAAGATAAAGACATTCAAGCACATATTTTGGAATGCTTATCAACTTTCAATATCCATAAATAAAATTTTTTACGCAAAGGATATTTTTTGAAAATTTTTGTATCGTCGGGTTATAATTATTTTCAAACTTTTGCTTTGTACTGGATATTAATTATTTTCTGAAATTTTTAATATCTATTTGTGTTGAGTTTATTGGTATATGTAAAAATCATTTTCGGATAATTCAAAAATAAACAGCAATTATTTTAATTGATTAAAGTATCTGTGGGTAGAAGTTGCTGATTGAATTAATACCTACGAGGCTTTTTTACAATTAAATGGACCACACAATATGAACTAATGTTGCAATATGTAATTTTAAAATCTGCCAATATTGGCTACTGTTATGATTTATTGATTTATGAATGAAATAAATAAATGAAAAAAAAATGACGCTAAAAATTGAATGTTAACATATTATATCAGCCGAATGTTAATGTATTTGATATTATAAAATAAAAAGGTTACAGTAAATAACGCTTAATCAGAGATAAATGACCAGTATAATTTTTATTAAGCTCGGTTTACTGTACACTGATGCATGCGGTTTTACACCATTTGCTCACCAATTGTGCTTTGGAAAAGCTTTACTCCGCCTTACAGATCAACTTCTCTATTGGTCCAGAAACGGTTTCAGCCATTTTATAACTTGAAGGCGGCTAAAGGTGGAGTTGACTATTCACTATCGATATATTGTTAACACCATGTCCTTTCCACTCAAATGGTTACTGAGATTTGTCATATGCAGTGGTGAACTTGAGTGATTTTAGATTTTATCGGTTCCAATCCTTTTCTCATCAGTTTTACAAGCCGAAGAAACTTCTTTGTTTCACCCACAAGTGACAGATTTATTTTTGATTCAAAATCAATTATATTTTAAAGTTTAAGTTCATCGTTAATTTTGTGAGTGAGAATTTCAGTTTTTGTGATTGTGTTACAAGTAGGAAGTTAAACTGGAGCACTTTCAAGCAACGATTTTTAACAACATGGATACAGGTATGTAAAACAGTTCAATTTAAATTTTCCCCAAATTTAAATTAAAATTAACAGATATAAAATCTTACCAAAATACAACTGCATTTTTCACTTCATAACAAATTTCCAGTCGTGCTTTCAGACCACAACTGCTAATCCGATTCGGTTCGAGAAGCGTGAGAATTAAAAACTTATTTTTTGGTCACTTTTGGATACCTACGTGGTGCTTTAAACCAGATGTTTGATTGAAATTGGAATTAGTTCAAAATTTGAAAAATTACATCGTCGGAGTTTTGCACTATGATAATTTTGCAAACTTTCTTTTGCCAAAAAGAAGAAATTAAAAAAATTGATGCTGTTTTTCATTTCCAATTTTGCGTCGGAATCCTGTCAATTTTCAAAAATTTGAAGGAAGCGCGATTGGAATCCGCCGGAAGCATTTATCTTTTGCAAATATCATTATAACTCCAAATTTTTAAAAAAATTCCACATTAATTCCAAAATATAACAATATCTTGGCGATAATTTCCAAAATTCAAAATAGCAAAGTGAATGTTATGCTCTCAAAATTTAAGTAAACAAAAATTTATATTTATTTAATTTATTCCACAAATTGTTTTACCTTAGTAAATACAATATTGTTTGTTTAAGTATTTGGGACAGTTTGTTAAGCTAATGTACTATTTGTTGAGGTTGAAAGATTTTCGTTAACACCGGTAGTCATCAGTCGCGACAACTAACTAATGGCATTTGCAAAACAAATACAATTTTAACTGTAGAATTTGTATGAATAAGTAAATATTGGAAACAAGAAATTTTAAAATATTGAGCCTGATATTTTCAATTATTTTGGGCTAGAATTTTGGATTATGAGAAATGCTAAATACCTTTTTTTTAAATTGAAAATAAATATTTTTAAAACAGTAGCTCGTAACCTTATAGCCGACAGATGAAGTTTTAGGATGGTAATCTTTTAAGCTCAATATTTGCCTTGTAAATTTGTTCAGTAAATGGATTGGGACTTGAAGGTGTCTCTAGTCTGGTATTAGCAAAGTAGTCTTATTCGAGTGGCGATGGGTAAACAGTTTTAGCAGCTACATTAATTTTATGTATTTGTTTATATCATGGGTAAACAATAGATTGCTAATTTTCCAATTTTTCTAATGCTTTAGACAAAAATTTAACTCAAATTCCAGTTTGTAAAATTTTCTACTATTCCAATGTAAAAAATATGCTTTTACAAGATAAAACATAGGAGCAATAAAAATTGTACTTTAGACGGGTCAATGCTATATGGATAATACTTTTTTTTCAATGAAATTTTAAATAAATAATCTGATTTAATTTAAATTGTCAGAAACAATATTGTATTTTTAAAACGCAATATAGAACAAAATTTGTTGTACAAATATGAAAAAATTCCAAATTTGCAGTTTTATTTGCCATGTGATATGGTCAGATTTTTAAGCACAACTCATTTACATGTTATTAATTTTCTAAATTAAATGGAAAATTAATTTCAAATCAGATTTTAGAAGCTAATTTTAATTTTAACTTGAAAATTAATATTAGAAAATTAGCTGGAACAACATAATTTGTAATAAAATCACCGTGGGATTGTTAGTTATTGTATTAGGGCTGACAATTTATCGACCATGACAAATTTATAAATTTGCGAAGTAGTCCCATAAATTTATTTTTCTATTTAAAACAATAGCTTTCGATTGCCTGGGGACAGTCTTTGAGTATTGGTTTCCCAAAGGTCGAAAATTTGAGTAAAAGACTCCCAAAGAACACGTAGTTTATTCGTTTCCGACGCTTCCAGTGATTGTCCCAGTTCAGACAGTTAAGACAAAGTATGTGATCATACAAAAATCATCATACAAAAAGCAAAAATATTCGAACTCTCCTATGTTAACAATGTAAATTGCAACCGTTTTTCGACAAATAAAAATCGCGTTCACAGCAAAACTATTTAGACATTTTTTGTTAAAATTTTTATTGTCTTTAAAATTGTATCTATGCATTTTTAAATTTTGTCGACCTCTTTCTAACTGGCAGCCACTTAAAGAAGACTCTGTAAAATACAAAAATTATTATTACCTGTATCTCAAAATTGGTGTAACGAAATAAAACTATGTACTATGTAAGTACAATTACTATGTACTTAATTGCCCCTTAAATTTACAAAACGTAGGTGTCAATCCGGGGGGTCTGGGGGGCATGGAATGCCCTCCAGTGCACTCTATTGGCAGTGTGCGAAGTGCATAGTGGGGGTATTAAAACCGACGACAGCGTACGCGGTGGTAAAATTGTGCAAAAAAAGTGGCAATTTTTCAAGTTGTCCTATGTTACCGGTGTAAATTGAACATTTTAAAACAGCTGTTTTTTGTATAAAAATCGATTTTACAGCAAAACTTTTTAGAGAATTTTTGTTGCAAATTTCATGGTCTTTAATTTTGTTTATTTACATTTTTAAATTAAAAAAATTTTTTTATTAAAAAAATAACAGTTTATTGCAAAAATACAATGGAAAATTTAGAACTACCTGTGGCGTGATGTGGTGGCGCTGATGTTTGCACTCTGCCAATACGAAATACCTCATTGGTAAATATTTCTCATCTGAATCTACGACAATGCGAGGTATTACTAAAGAATGTACTGGAGGGCATTCCATGCCCCCCAGACCCCCCGGATTGACACCTACATTTTAAATTTAAAAGTCACTGGGAACATTCAGAAGCTAACGAAAATTTTCGAATCCTCCTATGTTAACAATGTAAATTGCATATTTTGAAACCTTTTTTTTACATATAAAAATCGCTTTCACAGCAAAACTTTTTAGACATTTTTTGTTAAAATTTATATTGTCTTTAATTTTGAATTAATACATTTTTTAATTTTATCGCCTCTTTTTGGACTGGCAGCGAATTAAAGAAGACTCTGTAAAATACAAACAATATTATTATCTCTATTTCAAAATAGGTGCAACAAAATAGAACAACTATGTACTATGTATGTACAATTGCTATGTACTTAATTGCCCCTTAAATTTACCAAACGTAAGTGTCAATCCGGGAGGTCTGGGGGGCATGGAATGCCCTCCAGTGCACCTTATACCAAATACCTCATTGGTAAATATTTCTCATCTGAATCTACGTCAATTCGAAGTATTTGGTAAAAAATGTGCTGACCCCCCAGACCCCCCGGATTGACACGTACATTTTAAATTTAAAAAGAATTTTTTTTACGGGCGATTTTGCTAAAGAAAAATCATAAACTAACATTAACCTACATAACCGATGCATATCTACGCGCGGATATCTCTTTTTCCGGATAATATAACTAAGACCAAATTACAAACATGAAGAGGATCACTTTTATAAAATAATGTAGGTATTTTAATAAATTATTTAAAATATAAATGTATTTTGTAGTACTACAGTAGAGTAATAGCTCTGTTCCAAACAAGCAGTTATCTCCAGTTCTTTGACTATACGCATGCACTTTATTTAAACTTTTAACGAAAATGATCTTTAATACACAAAAATTTAGTTCAAGAGCATGCGTATAGTCCTTAGAACTGGAGATAACTGCTTGTTGGAACAGACCTAGTATAAATCATAATTGGAGACGAAATTACCGGTGTCAAAATTACCAGAGAATGAAATTACCGGGGATCAAATTACCTGGAGGGTAAAGTCTTTTGGGATGAAATTACCGGGGACAAAATTACCAGGGGATCAAAATACCTGGGGGTAAAATCACCTGGGACGAAATTACCAGGAGATTAAATTACCGGGATCAAATTACCGTGGTCAAATTACTGGAGGTCAAATTAACGGCACCGCTTGCTTATTTATAAAAAATAAATAAAATAATTAAAATTTTATTTGTTAAATCTGAACGTTTTAGTGATTGTAACTCGGAAACTGTCCGTTACATCAAGTTGTACCCATTGAGACATTTGTTCAGAATGATGAGAATTACAATATATCCACAAATCAGCCAAATCTACAGAAAGACATTTTTCCATAAGAATCGTGTGGAGTCCTTTGGCAAATCAGGTTAGGTGGCCTGACGACGGTTGTGCGGCATGATCCACTGGCGACAAAATCCAAAATCCTCATTTGATTTTTGATTGTTTGTTTGATATTTGTGAAATTTCTATTTTTGTAAGAATTTCATTTATTTTTAATCTTGTAATTACATAATTTTTAATTTCTCTCGTTTTTCCGCCATCTTGTTGGCATTGCGACGGCTAGGTGGGAAAACGAGGCTTTTTGCCATTGTGACGGTCGCCAATACGGTCGAGACCTGAGTAGTCTTCTGAGATTTTTGACTTGCGATTTTAATTCTAGCTTTACATTTTGTAAATTAAGTGTAACATGATTTATGCGTAAGTTGATTTAATTATTTAGATTATTTAAATTGTATCAAATTTGGGCATAGTTAGAAATTGTTTTGGATGAGATCAAGATAGAAATTTAACTATTTTGAAGATTTGGCAAGCTATCGGTGTATAATTTGTTGAATTAGTAAAATCTAAAAGCAAATTTAAGATAAGTCAATGTGGAGCTTATTTTGACTCATTACTTTCCCATTTATATTGAAATTGAATTTTCAAATATTTTTATATATTTGTCACTGTTTTCAAGTTAAATGAACTAACCAAAGTCATTAAATGTCTTGGTCATCTCTTTTCTGTACAGTCTAATGGAAAAAGTCATAAAACAATTCAATCTACGCAATTGGTGCAACAAACCAGCAAAAAGATTTGATTCAATGGAAAACCATTGAACGTTCGCCTCAAAATTTTTTTATTAAAATTTTTTAAATATAAAAAAATTAATAGTAGATGAGCTTCCTCTCTTGGAAATAAACATATTTTTCGTTCACTGCTGGGCTGGGCAGAGCATTTGGGTATAGATTATTGCACGAAAAGTAATTCTTTTCATTTTTATGATACCAAGCTCTCACTTACACAATTTTCTTTGGCAATATCATAAGGTAGCACAATTTCCTGCAACAAAGTATTGAATATGACGTATTGTTCAGTTATTGATAAAGTTACACATGCTGGAAGTATAATTAACCAGTTGAATGTGGTCGAAGTTGTTAGGAAAAGTGCACGTCAGTCACGCATTAAACTTTGTTTATTTCAAACAAACCACGTTCCAATAATTGCACAAAACTTAACTGCAATTCCATATTACACCTATAGATGAACTTACCGCAAACCGCAAGAATAGGTATTTTTTCGCTATTTTGAATTCTGAATTTTGAAATCTGTACCACATAAAAGATAAAGGTGAACAATTAATGTGGCAATAAATTTTCTAAAAATAAGAATGCAATCGATAAATTTAGCATTAGCTACTTGAATCTATTAATATCCATCATTTAAAATTTTATCGAAAAATTTGATTGCTGGAAGTATTAATTCCAAAATGGTGGGTATATTATACCTTTAAAAAAATAAATAAGAGCAATGGAAGCAAACCTACTTGGGATTATGATAACAATGTTCTCTTTCATCCTATTTAACGGGTTTAGCCTTAATTAAGCTCCCATATTACCCCATTAAAATTTTACACTTTTTCAAGATTCGAATGTTTTAGTGCTTTTTTATATTTTTTAATAGTTGACATAAAAATTTTTCAAACAATGAATTACATACAAAAACACGTAAAACCAAAATGATTTTTTAAATGAGGCCATAAAATTGTTTAAGTTTTTCGAAACAATTTTTTTCATTTATAATGTAAAACAAAATTTAATTATGAATTGTGCTAATCATAATCATGCAAGATGAAAATGAAAATAAATTAATAGTGATTTATACGATTTGCATGATCGATCCTTTTCGCTTGATTTCTGATCGTTTACTGCTATTGTGGAACTGCACCGCTGGAAACGCTCGCTTGTAAATCTGCATAAAACTTAAGTGTAATTTATATCGAACGCGGAGTAGTACTTAATAAACAGGTGCAATTGAAATATGCACTAGATTAAACCATTACAAGAGAAAATATAATCAGAATTAACGGTCTCTCTTGGTTAACCTAAGCCAACTCAAGTTAATTTCAGTTGTGAGCAATTTCGTTTGACTTTTCGTTTTTAAAATGAATCTCTTGAAATTGACTTTTAATTTAAATTTAGCCAATTTTTCTGATCATTTGGTGGATGTTTGTTTCCACATTATGATTTACAGTAACTCTGCTAAAAGCATAGGAAGTTATCTATTGCATTGAAAAGTACGCAAAATATTTTCTCCAATAGTACTATAATAATTGTAATATATAATAAAAACAGAAACTGAGAGAATGCGCATCATACGATTAATATTTTTACCGAAAGTGACGCAGAAGAAATTTTTGGTACAGATTGAAGTCGAAATAATAACAGGTTATGGGCACAGGTCTACCATACATATTGAGTATTGAAAACAGTTTCGGCGCTTTACACGTTGTTAGACAACATACTCGTACTTATCTCTAAATTAATGTTATAATATTGTAAATTCCTATGCAGAGATAACCCTGTCTACCAGGGAAAGTACGAAATCTATCTATGGCATTTATTATATTTATTTATTGGAAAATTGATTATTGGGAGATTATGGGGAATCCATTTTATATCAAAAATTTTGTTTCAAAAATTTTTAATAATTTGATTTTCGATTTAAGAAGAATAAATAAACGATTGATACGTGGTTTAAGCAGTGTAACTCAATATTAACCACAGCAATATTTTAGAAAACCCAAAAAATGCACGAAACACTTTTTAGAAATAAAATGCTTTTAAGTTATCACATGTGAAATACACTGTAAGCAGGGGCATATTAACCAAGTGTTAATATCCTCGATTTTCCAGTTGACTCTTTTTTAAATTAAAAAAATTTATAATGAAAATAAAACTTATTTTTAATAATAATTTAAGCGATTAATAATTAGGTAAAACATATTTTCTTAGCTTATTACGAGAAATCACAGATCCAATTTTTGTACATCAGATTTCCTTTCAGGACATTTTCTTGGATTTCTCTAAATTTGCCCAGATTTTCTAAAATTTCCTTTCCCTTATACATCAAATTTCCTAAAATTTTCTTGGATTTTCCTTTGGATTATCTCATGATTTTTTTTCGAAAAAATTGAAAGAGCAAGATTATTTGAAATTTCTAAGATATCCTTGAATTTTCTTAGATTTCTTAGATTGCCTAAGATTTCATTAGATTTTCTCAAATTTCCCTTCACTTGCACATCAAATTTCCTAAAATTTCCTGGGATTTTCCTTTGGATTTTCTCATGATTTCCTTTCGAAAAAATTGAAAAAGCAAGATTGTCTTTAATTTGTAAGATATCCTCGGATTTTTTTAGATTTCCTAAGATTTCATTAGATTTCATTAGATTTTTGCAAATTTCCCTTCACTTGTAGTACATCAAATTTCACTAGCGGTTTCCTCTTCGGATTTTTATGAATTACGACTAGTATCGGCGGCTATGATCGACTAAAAATTGCTTCTCGATCGACCGGTCGATCGCGATCGACCTGTTGGCCACCCCAGCTATAAGGGGCCCTCAACCATAAAGGGTAGTAAATCCCAAAAGAGAGATTTTTAAATCACATACGTAATTCAAAATTAATACATTGCTTTATTAGAGGCCCGTTTTGTATATTTGCTTACAGGCCCTAGCTACTCTTGCAGCGTCACTGGCCCATTGTACTACCACCATTGTAGTACCAAATTCATCTTGGAGACAGGATGACTTGAGGAGTGACAGGGACGGAGAGCCGCTGCATCGGAGGCAGTACAATGGGCCCGATTTAGTGACTTACGTGCGCGTAGGGATATCTCCCTGCCCTCCTACCTAAAATCCAGAATCCAGAAAAGTGCACTGGAGGTTATTCCATACCTCCCAGACCCCCCGGATTACACCAATTCTTTTGTAATGAAAATAAACTTACTTTTGGACTTAGCAGCAAAACCTGTTTTTCCTTATTCCAAAGCTCTAAACATATTATTTACGTCACAAAGCAATTGGTGTAATCCGGGGGGTCTGGGGGGTATGGAATACCCCCCAGTGCACTTTTCTAGATTCTGGACTTTAGGTAGGAAGACAGGTCTCAACCGTATTGGCGGCCGTTACAATGGTAAAAGCCTGGTTTGCCCACCTAGGTATTTCCACCTTAACTAGTTGGCGAGTAGGCTTAGTTAGATAGGTTAAACTTGACCAAAGCCAAGATTACTAACTAGGAAATAGAAATATAATTAATGAGGTCTGTTTCCGTTGCCTTCTTTATAGTCCATAGATTGATATTGCATAGAGAAAAAAACAATCCTAGCAATAATTTTGAAGTAAATATTACATCAATTAGAGTAACTTTTATATCAAATTGAGTAAAATTTACTTCAAAATTTACTAAAATCTACTTCAAAATTGGTGTGAGGCTGATTTGAACTTCAATTTAAGTAAAAATTACTTAAATTGTTTTCTCTGTGTGAGATTTAGAGCACAGCAGTGTATCCGACGTGATAGGATTAGTACTGCGGTTTCCCATTTTTCTCAATCCTGTTTTTTTCCTGATTTAAAAATACTAAGGTTTTACTTTGTTATATTGAAGTTATTGTTATACTACTTGTTATATTGAAGTGTTTAATATTATTAATTCTCACAAGTTAAGATTTATATAATCAAATGAGAAATAGAACCAGGAATTATATTATTCTTCTTTATCCTTATAATTAGGGTCCAAATTTATAGGCATTACAAAATTTGAAAATATGCAGGCAAATATGCTCTAAAAACTAAAATAAGCACTTAAATATGCGCAAAATTTTTTTATTATACCTCAAACTGCTGGATTGCAATTGGTGTAAATAATGAATTAATTATTTTTGCTAGAAGTTTAGTTATAATATATTTATAAATAATAATAAAATATTGTTTTATTTTTTTGATTTTTGAAAATTGCGGTCAAAGTTTCTTCTGCTTTGGGAAATTTTAATTCACAAATTTAAAATCGAACTCAATAGGTATTAATTTAAACGTCTGACGTCTTAAGGAATATTTTTGAAATGAAACGTTTTGAAGATGAGCCTCACTACGGTCCAGCAATCCGAACTTTTCTGTAATCCGAATGAGACCATGTTTTTATTAGTTCGGATTACCGAGACTGATTACCAACTCTTTTGGAAAACATGAAAAATCTTGAATAGTCTGAGAATTTAAGATTTCCCTAATTTTGTCAGGCATTTTAATGCCAAGTCAGGAAAATTAAATTTTCAGTCACAGAAAACGATTTAATGTAAAAATTTCTTTTAATTTAAAAAATTTTAAACTTAAATTTAAATTAAAGACACTTTAAGGTTGATATTAATACCATAACCATATAATATTGCAATAATACCCAATTTACAGATGAGTTTGGTATTAACCTTTGGTGTGAGGAAAACTATCCAGGTTAGCTTACCATTTTTTAACCGACTTCAAAATAGGAGGAGGTTCTGTACAGAATAAGGTACTTAGTGCTTCTGTCTTCATCTTCCGTTTCAACTAGCCATTGTTCCCTCATTAGAGAAGCATCGTTATTAGATCTACCCATCACTTAAAAGTGTAAAATAAAAAATTTTTTAATAAAAAAGAAAACCGACTTAAAAAAAAGTTAACTAAAAAGCAAAAAATAAATATTTTTTATTCGCAATTTAATACTTACTATTTGTTGTTCCGTTTAATGTAAATAAAAATTATTGTTTGTTTTATAATTATTAATTGCTTTCTAATTATGAAGTCGGTGCCAAGTAAAACATAACTCGCCAGTAACTGTAAGACAAACCGTCGGTTTCGAGGTAAAAGTACATAGGATTCCTATGTACTTTCTACTGCTTTTACTTGGCACCGACTGCATAATTAGAAAGCAATTAATAATTATATAATAAACAATAATTACTTATTTACATTTAACGGAACAACAAATAGTAAGTATTAAATTGTGAATAAAAAATATTTATTTTTTGCTTTTTAGTTAACTTTTTTTTGAAGTCTGTTTTCTTTTTTATTACAATTTTTTTTATTTTTACATTCCAACATTTTTATTTTCGTGATTTATCAAGTAGCAGTAACATATATTTTGTTATCCATGCCTATAACAAATAAGCTGATATTAAAACAATGAAAGTTGTCTGGAACTCCTCTTTTCTTACATCTACTGATCAACATCTAGGCGCGTGCACGAAAATTGAAGTTTCTTTTGTTAGTTTCATAAAAGCTAATCGAACCCAATTTTCAAGTCCCCGATAAAACAAAAGCTCAACCTAATAGGAAGTTAATAACAATATTTTCAAAAACTGGGTAAATTTAAATTTGTAAAATTGCCCCGATTGGCTCCCCAATCTTCGTGAGTTTCCTTTTTCAAAAGTCATAAAAATTCAATAAATTTTATTACTAATCAATATGTAATATTAAATTCCAAGTAGGTACTATAGCAAAACGATTGATCTATATTATTAATAATATTTATAAAAAGCCCAATATGTAAAATTACTCAGTCGAGGTAACCTTCATTTAACCCATGTCTTCTTATCTAATCATATTTTTTATATTTTTAAATTCTGTTTTAAACTTCAATAGAAATATGTATCTAATTATATTTATTCAAAAAATAATGAATAACCAACAAATAAATACCAGTATAATTAACAGATTAAATATTAAATAAATATAATCCAATTTATTAAATTTTAAAACTTTGTGGTTATTTTTGTATTATAGAGCTGAGCTTATCTAGAAATTGTTGGCGCAATTTTATGGTTATGATATATAACTTGGGCCTGATAAAGAAGAATACGTTAATTGTGATAATGAGAAAAATAGAAGTAAGAGGTTATCGGTTGTTCAAAAATAAATTGTTCCAGTTGTTTATTTGAAGGATTTCGGCTTTTCAACGTCTAAAATTTTAGAGCGTCGAGGAGAGAAAAAATATCAATGAAGGATTTTTCCAGCAAATGCTTTTTGCACAGTGATTGGGTACGAAATGTTAAATCATCCATTTCTCGAAATTATTTTAAATAATTTCTAAAATAAGAACAGTGAACTTATTTATTTTATATCGAGAGAAATACTAGGTCGTAATAAGAATGGGGTCCAAGATCAAATAATATATCAACTGGTGTCTATAGCTGCTGTCAAAGGTTATCCGGGTGACTGATACGAGTTGTGCTCCGGTGCCGATGAGTAGCATCTTCAAGCCTCACTGAATACCAATAGGCTGTGCACGACTTCACATGTTAAATTATTATTATTATTTGACAGATCTTATAAAAACAATTAATTTTTTCTACAATTTGAACAAAACATTGCAAAAATCAATCGACTAAAAAAATATTTTTTTTGCCACCGAAAGTTTCGTAGATGGTTTTTGATAATACGAACAAGATTAATTATTTTTATCTGTTATTTTTACGACTAAAATTTCTTATCAAAATTTTTAAAGTCGACTTACAATAAATTAGTTAAATATTTTTGCGTAGTTTTATGTTATTTTTCTAGTGCTATATAGCATTTTTAACTATTACGACAATATAAAATTGATTTACGACAAATATTTTTTAAATGTAGTTGTTATTAAGTCTGTAAAATGGAATCATTTACGCATTCACTTAAAATGAGTGTATATAGTATCTGCGTTAAAGTTTCTTTTTTTAAATAAAAATTCAAATTTTTGTATAATACTGGAATATTGAAGAAGAAGAAGAAGAAACCACAGCTGTTGTATAAAGCTGCGATCAGAGTTTTAGCATTTTGAAATTTTATTGCTTGGCAACAAAGTAAGGAACATATAATTTTGGTGTAGAGTAAAGCCTAGAGTGATCGAATCGGCTATGTCTTTTCAAAATCTGATTTATAGAATTTTTAACTGATAGTAAAATTGTTCAAAATTCTTTATTCTAGCCTGTTCAAGTATTTTTCAAAAAAGTAAGTTTTTTTCCTTCTCAGCTTTATTACAACAATCTTATCAAACTATTGTCAAACCGCCAAATTCAGTTAAAAATCTTGTCACTTTAATCAAGCCCGAGTATATGCTTATAAAATTCTAAAATTTAAAAGGATCTGTATGTGCTGGTGACCCTGTTTTATTGTTGACAGGGGCAGTCTTCAACTCAGAGGGACCGACGGCTACCGCATTCTTTTGATGATTTAGTATTAGATAGGCTATAACAGTTTCCTTTCCAAATGAAAACTTAACTTTTATGTTCATTTTGAAATTTCATTTTGTCATTTTATTATGTTAAATTTTCCCAACCTGACAAAAAAATTATTTGCTTGAATAAAATTATCAAAAAATAATCATTTAATTGAAAACTAGCAATTCGGATTGGATAAATCCATGGAATTATGAATTTCCCGTCGTGGAACACAAATTATATTTTTTGAATGCAATGAACAATAAAGTAATTACAGGATTAAAAGAAAGCAATTCGACTATAAATTCATCGAATCATTAATTCTACGTCCTGGCAAACAAATTTCTTTACTGAACAGAATCGATATTAAATAATAATCACCCAATTAAAAAAAAAACTATTCAATTGGAATTGAAGACTTCATTAAGACAGAGGCGGTTTAAAAAGTAAGTCGATAATCGGATAATCCCCATACAGTTATTTTTAAAACAGAAATATATTTTTTAAACAAAAAAACCTGACACAATATTATGAATAGAGCCCGGATTCTAAGCTTTTTGCTTATTGCTCTAAATTCTAAATTATAAGTAGAAGATATTCCTTTTGGATCTTGACCTAATGTTGATAGTGCTTTTTTGCTTTTTTCTAAAATTTTATTTAAAACGCTAGTTAGTGCTTATTTGAGTTTAAAAAAAATTTTTTTTTTTGGGATTTGGAATAATTTTTTTAAGAAATTTAGAAATTAGAAAATTTCAGCAAGCTTTCCAAGAGCTTTTTTTTCAAGCTTTTTTTTCAAAAAAAAAACAGCAAAACGTTTCAGACAATTTTTATTGAAAATTTCATTCTCTTCATTTTCGTTTCTATCCATATTTCTATTTTGTCGCACCGTTTCTGAGTAACAGTGATATTAAAAACACTGAAAAAAATTTAATAAAACTCCCATAAGAGCAATGTTGATTTTATTAAATTTTTTACAGAGTGTTTTGAAAGTAGCTGTTACTCAGAAAACGTTCAACAAAATTGAAATATGTATAGATACAAAAATGAAGGGAATGAAATTTGCAAAAAAAATGTCTGAAACATTAAACTATAAAATAAATTTTAAAATGAGAAAAAAGTCTTGGAAAAGTACGATTTACATTGTTAACATAGGAGTGTATTAATAATAATTTCTGGAGCCACTGTATATTTCGCTACAAATTTTGAAAATTTTCAAAGATTTGTTTCTGAATTATCAGAATCGCCGTCGGCAGGAATAAAAAAATGTCAAAAAACCATCGAAAATTTGAAAAAAAAATTTTCCTTTAATGGAATCGGTAAAAATTATTTATTAAAAAATTTATTTTTTGATTTATAAGCAGGCATTAAACTGAAAAATTTGGAAAAATACATATATGAAAATTAATTTTTTTATAATTATGAAGCGAATGTTTAATTAATATTTAATGAAAATTACATTTTGATGTTTGATTTTTAGTGCATTTTTTCAATTTTATATGACTTTTTTTTTTGTTTTTTGAAACTTTTTAAAGCGCTTATTTTGAAATTATAAGTGCTTATAAATTCGGGCTCTATGCTCTAATCTTGAATAAACATAATACTTGAGGTAATCATCTCTAAAATAACATTGTTTTGTTGTTAATTTAAAAATAATGCTTAGCAATGACATAAATATCAACAGTGGCGTAACAAGCAGTTGAGGAACCCGTGTGCAAAGTTGTTAACGAGGGCCTTGTTTTTAAAAAAGACAAAAATGAAAAAAATTAATAAATAACTTATATACAATATAACTATAATTTTAAGATAAACAAATAACAAAACTAAATTAAGGGCCAAATTTAGAATAATCGGATAAACTTAGTATAACGTTATTCCTGGTATAACAATTACAAAGTTGCAGGGTGCTACTTATTTGGAACATTTGGAAAAGTCAGGGAATTTAAGATTTAAGATAAATAATTTAATTAAAAATTTTTTTTTATTTTAAATTGAATTATTTTATTTATAAATTAATGTTGTTAATTCAGAATTTAAAAAAATTTTTGGTTTTAATTTAATTTTAAATTATGATTTTTTACTTATTTATTTTCTGATTTATCGAAATGTCATGGAAAATTTTTATTCTTTGCCAGGGAAAACCTGGATATATCAGGATTTGATTTGGAAAATTTAGTGGGAACACTGAATTATTATTGGTAATAATGGTAATACTAAGTCTAACTCAGTGGCGTATTTAGAAAATGCTTTTGGAGGGGGCAGATTAAATATATTTCGGAATCTCGTTAATCCATTCATGCGCGTCAGTTGTAGCTAATCCCACACCCTCCAGTGTATATCGCAGAATTTCCACCTTTTTAGAATACTTGGAGAAGATAGAGGATTTATAATTTTACAAATTTTACCAGGAAAAACCGAAAAATTTAAATTTTTAAGCAAAAATGAGGTAAATTTAAGCCTTTGGCTAGAGAATATTAAAGCTGGGAAAAACATTTATTTAAGTGCTCAGAGTTTAGTAGCAATTTTTACGTTTCTTTGAATGTTAGCTGTCAAAATTATAGTCAAAAGTGTAAACCGGGTGAGTTGGGGGTAACACCATCCAGTATATATATATATATATGATAGCACTACGGGCCTTGTAGACCCATGGCTTGTTTGACTACACTGGACCATTTCTTTCGGTTTCGAGCTTCTTCCATCTATTTCTTGACGTGCAAGGAATCCAAGTCTTCCTGTACTTCTCCTTTCCATTTAGATTTTGGTCTACCTCTTCTTCTTCGCATTCCACCCAGATTCATCTTTAATATCTTGTTTGGCACTCTTTCCTCATTCATTCGCACCAAGTGACCCAACCACCGTATACGCTGCGATTTAACCACGCCGACAATGGTAGCTTCATTATATAGCTCATACACTTCTTGGTTTGTTCGCCTTAACCATCTTCCATCTACGCATTTTCCTCCAAATATTCTTCTCAATATCTTCCGTTCCCACACACTTAACATTGTCTGCTCTTGCTTCCTCAACGTCCAAACTTCACTTGCGTATGTTACTACCGGTCGTATTATTATCTTGTATACTCGAAGCTTGACAGACCTTGAAAACATTCTACCAGACAGTATCGATTTTAGGGCAAACGCACTTTTGTTCCCCGCAACAATTCTGGCTTTTATCTCTTCATTGCTTCCTACTTCTCTCGTCACCAAAGTTCCGAGATATGTAAATGTTTCAACTTCTTCAAATTTAACTGTTCTATTCTCTTTTAGTTGTATTTGAAGAAATGCACCCTGTTCGAAGGGTTTGTCGTCCCACAACATATATTTTGTTTTCTCTTCGTTGACCTCTAAACCCAATATTTGTGCAGCATTTAATATCTTTTTTGTTGTTTCTTGTAGCTCGTGTTTCGTTCGCGTTAAAATTGTCATGTCATCCGCAAAGGCAAGACATTGTTGTCGGTTGCGAAATATTATGTTTTTATCACCAATTTTGCTGTCTCTTAATGCTTTTTCAAGTACGAAATTAAACAATACCGCTGATAGTGGGTCGCCCTGTCTTAACCCGCATTCGATCTTAAACCTTCTTGATAGTTTTCCATTCACTTTTACTTTGTTAGTTGTTTCATCGAGTGTCATTTGTACCAATCTTATTAGTTTATTGGGTATCTTAAATTCTTTAAGTGCATTAATTAGTTGATTTCTTTTGACTCTATCATATGCTTTTTTAAAGTCAACAAATAACAAGTGTGTCGGTAGTTTGTGCTCATGGCTTATGGACTGTATTTCTTTGAGTACGTATATTTGGTCCGTCACTGACCTACCTTTACGAAATCCACTCTGGTATTCCCCAATTATTGTATCTGCGTATTGGTTAAGTCTATTTTTAATGCATATTGCTAATATTTTATAAGTAACACTTAACAAAGCTATACCTCTATAGTTATTGCAATCCGTCTTGTCTCCTTTTTTGTGAATTGGGCATATTAGAGCATCTCTCCATGATCTTGGCATTTCTTCCTTTTTCCAGATTTCTTCGATTAGTTCATGTATCATAGTTTCTACCTTTTCACCTCCATATTTTATCATTTCTGCCTGTATAGAATCTTCTCCAGCACTTCTGTTATTTTTCAGGCTTTTAATTATGTTTCGGATATCTTCTATTGTTGGTTTTTCTACGTTTGGTTCTATTATATTGCTTTCGAATACTTCCGGTTCTTCCATTCTATCTACTGGTTTGTTGAGAAGTTCCTCAAAGTACTCCGCCCATCTTTCCAGTACTTTATCTTGGTCTCCTATTAGGTTTCCCTGTTTGTCCTGGCATAATATTGTCTTTGATTGGTAGCCTTTTTTTACTTTTTTGACACCTTGGTAGAAGTTTCTAATTTCCTTGTTTCTATATTTTTCTTCTATCGCCTCTAAATGTTCTACCATGTGTTTTCTTTTCTTTTCTCTAAGTAATGCTTTGCATGCTTTTCTTTGCAAATCATATTTGTGTTTGTTTTCTATTGTTTTTGTTTGTAGCATTATATTCCTTAGTTTTTCTCGCTTATTTATTTCTTTCTGGCAATCCTGGTCGTACTATTCCTTATTTTTGTGTCTTCTTACCATGACTTGTTTGGATGCTGCTTTTCTCATAACTTTTGTCAAGATGTTAGCTTTTTCTTCTATGCTTTCGGGTTTTTTCTCTGTTGTTAAGAGCTCATTTATTGTCTTTGTAAATTCTTCTTGCGTCGTTTTTTCTTGAAATTTAATTTTTGTCGGTTTATTTGTTATTTTATCTTCAACTGTTCTCTTTATTGGTATAATTTGTTGTAACTTTGTTCCTACCATGAAATGATCTGAGTCAATATCTGGACCTCTATAAGTTCGTACATCTTTCACACTTGCTTCACTTCTTTTTTCTATCAAAACATGATCAATTTGGTTTACATTTTCCCCATCAGGTGTTTTCCAAGTCCCTTTGTGAATTTCCTTGTGTTGGTATTGTGTACTTACTATTTTCATATTGTTTTCCATAGCAAAATCAATTAAGAATCTACCATTTTCGTTGGTTTCTGCATGTTTACTGTACTTTCCTATTGTTGGTAGGAATACCACCTCTTTTCCTATTTTTGCGTTACTATCTCCAATTATCATTTTTAAGTCGTATTTCGGAATATTTCTGTATTTGCTACTTAGTAGTTCATAGAATTCCTCTTTGTGCTCTATTTGCTTTTCTTCTGTTGGTGCATGAATATTTATTATATGTATTTTTTGGTATTTACCCCTTAGTCGAAGGACACACATTCTATCCGATATTGGTGTAAATTTTATGACAGCATGTCGTAATCGTTCACTTACAGCGAATCCTGTTCCTAGTCTCCTATCAAATCCACTACTTATAAAAAATGTGTATCCCTCCATATCAAAAATCCCGCTATCTCTATGTTTTGTCTCCTGTAATGCCAATATATCAACTTTGAATTTTTTTAAAACATTTATTAATTGTTTCATCATACCTCCCTCAAATATTCCCCTTACATTCCAGTTTGTTACAAATATATAGTTATTTTGTTTTGTATTCCGTTCCTTTTTCAATCCATAATTCAATTCGTTTTTTCCGTGTCTCGCCGTTTTCGTCATTGTTTGTCTCCGTCCATTTCTTTTTGCTAATCGTTTTTTTGTATAGGTGTTGTGGTCTGTTTTACTATTTTCGCAGTGTATGTATCCCAATTCCAGCGTTCTCCATCTATAAATAATTTCCTGTAACCAACATTTGCTCTTTTCCCCTTATCTCGTTCCGCTTTTGCAACTTTTCTCAGTTGAGCTTGCACATTTCTTTCTTCTCTTGTCAAATCATCGTCGATATATTTTGCAGTACCCCGTAGAACATTTTTCTTTTTCATTACCTCCATTTTTTCTGGCCAGGATTCCATTGTTGCAACTATAAAAGGAGGTACGGTTTTTTGTTTTATCAATTCTACTTTTTTTTTATCTTTGCGAGGACATTCAATTCTGTCATCCAGTACATATTATAATAAAATTCCCATTCTTCTAGAATACCTACGCAAGACAGAATAATTATACAAATTTCGTCGAAAAAATGTAGGAAATTTTTTGTTGTTGACTAAAGGGAGGGAAATTAAAGCGTTCGGCTAAAGAAAATTAAAATTTGAGAAACTTATTTATTTTTATATTATAAAAAAAAATTTAATTGCCCCACGGCACATCAAGTTTAGCAGCAAATTTTTGCTTTTTTGCTAAAATTAAATGTTTAAATATTATAACGCTAAAAAAAAATCTACCGTCTAGCTGCCTGTACGCAGACGGGCTTTCCAGCTAGTAAATAAATAAATAAATAAACAAATAAACAAAAATAATTTAAAGTTATTTAAATTTTAAAACTTTGTAGTAAACATTATTTTTATCGGGGGGGGGGGGCTTCAGGGGTACAGTCCGAGGCATCCTTGGGGGGGGGCAGATGCCCCTTTGCCCCTTTCTAAATACGCCACTGGTCTAACTTTATACCAGGTTCATCCGACTATTGTTAAGCCGGCCTTTTTTACAATATTTTATATAATATTTTAAATTTTTTTAAAAAGATTCTTGGGGGCCCTTTTAGCCGGGAGTCCGCGTGCGTTGGACCCACCGCACCCCGGTAGTTCCGCCACTGAATATCAATTGACAAACAAAAAATACTGATGGGTTAACCCACAGGTTTCTTTTTGTTGTCAATTGCACATTTACCTAATAGTAGGATGGAAAATGTTTTGCGTAAATAAAGGTTTAAGACTAGTTACTGTATTTTGATTTGATTTATTTCAAAAAGTTTTTGTTATTTGATTTTGTTATTTGTCACAATTCAAAATTTATTTATTAATCGTCATTTACATTTTTTTAAATTGATTTTATTACTTCTTTTTATAAATTTATATTTATTTAATATTATTTACATTAACTGTTTCTTTATTGTCTCCCCATATTTTGTTTATTTAATCCTACTATTAGGTGAGTGTAAAATCAAAACTATTATGTTATCATTTGTATTTACCAATATGTTTCTTATATTAAAGTCTTTGAAGATGGCTTCAGTAAATGAGCCGAAACGTTGACATATAGTAAATTTGTTTTTCATTTTGCGTTCCTAATCCCAAGATTTCTATCTGAATAAAAAATATTGATTCATTTTAGAAATAATCGTAGGTAACAATTTTATCTCCTCCCCGGAGCTGTTTACTCTAGTACGGCACGAGAAGGATAAAGGACGCCGAAAAACTAGTTTTCTTGCTTAAAAATTGATTCTTTTTCATAAAATTATTCAAATTTTCAACATTTTTACCGTTTATTCCACTTTTTTGGCCATTCATGCGCGTCATCGATGCCGTTCTCGGGGTAGAATCTCGTTAATCCATTCATGCGCAACCAATCGAGTGCTGTACTCGATTTTGAAAATTCGATTCTTCAGTTAACAGTTGTTATACTTTTGTCGATGTCGATTTGCCCATTCCGTTGACGGTACGTGTGCTTCGGAAAAGGTGTATCCATGCAACAGTTAACATCATATCATGCACCTATTTACTTTAAATTAAATTTTGTAAAAAATAGTTAATCGCATAATCGTACTATGGTTTTAGCACGTTTTTACCCAAAACTACGAATTACCATAATATCAATAAGAAATCTTTAATTTCGTAGAGGAATTTTGGAATTTATTCCCGTGAGTTTGGTATAAAGGAGGACTACCATTTAATCACCGCATGCTTGTTTGCTAAGTTGCTTATCTTGCAATAATTTACCGATGGAAAAATAATTTTTGTAAATTTTTGAAAATTTATTTTTTTTGTAAATTTTTTAAAAAAAATCTGTAAATTCGAATTTTCCTTGAAATCCTGCACCCTACAGAAGACTCTCATATTCTTATAAAGAAATGTCAAGTTAATCTCTTGAAAGGCTCACACATCTTTAAATAAATAGATAGCTTGGTAGGATAATAGGAACCGTTAATCTGTGGTTATCCTTCAAAAAGATTATAATTTAATCATTTTTGTTGCAATTTTTATTTATAAATTTATATATCCACATCATATTTTATCCAACAAAAAAAGACGGTATAAGGTAAATTCTGGAGAATTCGTTCTAAACAAAAAAAGATAGAATAAAAGAATTGACAAAATTGCTTGAAGGATAATAAATCCTTATAACGGATTTCATTGATGACAATTCTGACAAACAGACATAGTGTTATTAAAATAACCATAAATTTGTAAGTAAAATGTTTGAAACATGAGAAAAGTGAACAGAAATGCTTTCATATTTTTGCTTCCATCACTATAATTCACTTTAAGCTTTGAAACCTAAACATAATTTTGTCCAAGACAATTTTTCATTGGCTTTTTTTTTATTTAAGTTGTCGGTGATAATGACAAAAGAGCCAACCAACTGATATAATAGTGAAAACTAATTAGAATAGCTAAAAGATTTTACTGGATCATAAATTTTCATAACAAATCTATTCTGCTAATAAAGTTGGCTCAAAGAGATGCTGTGATGCATGATCTAACATGTGTTGACATTGCCGGAGCTGCTAATACCGACGACCGACTAAACTTAAAACAAAAAGCTCGAAACTTGGCCTGGTCTTTGATGTGGCCGTTATAATTTATGTTGTCACATTTGCCATTGCTCCAGACTGACTTTAAAATTGTAAGCGATACTCCAGACTTTTGACTTAATAACCTCCAGAAAATCGTTAACAACTTTCTAAATCATACTTCGGTCTTTTTACTACTGTCAATTAAAAGCTTCTTCGCCAACATTTGTTATGAAATAATAAGGGTGGTCCTCATGGACAACTGCTGAAATTTTCACACAAAGCAAGTTTCACGAAGCTAGCCAATAAGATCATCCCCTGACTCTACCAGGGTATCAGGGATTCTTATTTGAATCATCTTCCTATTTTTACTTCAAAAAATAAGTAAAAACAATTTTTTTGGCAAACTGCTCAACTGTTATTATTGAAAATTTTTTAAAAAACGTCCAGTTATTAAAAAATACATTGAACGCTTAAATTTTGTTTATTTTAAAACGCTTCAAAGTGAAACAAATTAAAAGTTCCAAAAATATTAAACCACTAATTAATATCTTTATTTTTGTACCGAGAAGCTGCCGTTCCGTAAGAGAACAAATTGTCGAACTAATTTTGTTCCATATCACTGTGGTTAATTTAATGAACATACGGATGATGTAGTTTACGTTCTCAAACTATTAAATTGTATGTAGTTAATTTGGCACAACATTAAAATATGCCATTCAAAAATTTGAAACGCGCGAAATCATTAAAAAAAATATTTCGGCTGTCTACATATCATTTTATTGAACATCATTCTGCTGTTTTGTTGCTTACGATGAACCAGGTATTTAAAAAAAATGGATAGAACGCACAACCCACTTCCTGTCGGTGGTTTACAGAAGAGGCCACCGTAGATACACAAACAAAAAATAATATTAAAACTTCGCATAAAGTTTTTGCACCGATGCTGTTTTTTCCAGCTGAAAATTACTGCCCGAGGCAGTCGTGGGTGGCTTTTCCTTCAATTACAATTTTAAAATTCATAAAATTTCTGTAAGACGAACTACGGAAAATTTGGAAGATTATCCAAGAATTATAAATGGGTAACCCGAGGGATGAATGATTTTTTAAAGTAAATATCTGTTATCTGATCTGAAACAGTATATTACGCTACGTAGGGATGTAGGGTGGCTTCTGGAGAAGTCAAAAAAATTTGAGAAGCGCACCAGGAAGTAACAAATTTGTCAAGGAAATGAAAGCTGAAAGTTAAAATTAAAATTTTTTAATTATTTTCTTTTGCTGGTTTTCTTTCACTGTTTTTTTTTTTCACCATAATTTTTTATTTTTAGTATTTAGTATTCAATTTTTAAATGTCAAAATGAGCATCCACAGTATTTTTTTCGACATTTTTTAATGTATAGTAAAATATAAATTATTTAAATTGAAAAATCAACAGATTAATTAAACAATAAAATTATAAAAATATTTTGTTGCACCCAGAATAAGTTCATTTATGTTGTAAAATCTAGAATTACAATTTATTTTAAAGTTTTTTACCTGCCTTATGTATTGTTGTTTTGTATTGTATTTACCGCGGAACTACATAGTAAAAAGTATTTTGTTAAATTAACAAAATATATAGTTAAATAATTTTTTGTAATATTAACACATTCTATTAGTAAAATTAATATTTACAAAATTGGTATTATGGAAGTTGTTATTTTGCGTAATAAATTTGTTAATATAACAAAACATTGGAGTGGACCTGCTGGGACAAAACTTTTTTGTTAATTTAACAAAAATATTTTATACTGTGTAGAAAAACAAAGCTTTTCTCCTCCACTACATATTTTGCAATCAAAAACTCAAAAGGTTTATACATCATAAAAGCAATTATTCTGAGAAATCGTGAAACTAATTTGAATTGTATTATTTAATAAATCTGTTAATTTTTAACTTCAAATTATTATTTTCACTTATAGAAAATCTCTAAAATTAAGAAGTTTAAGTTATTAAGAAGTTAAGAAGAATGTAAAACTTTTCGAGTCCAGTAACCACATTGAAAAAAGGGTGTCTAGCTTACAAATGTCTGTGGCAAAGGATTGAAAACTGATTTTTCTGTAATTTTGGTCGTAGAATCCCAATTTGGAGGTTTGCAAACAAAATTTCCTTGTGTCAAAGCTGCCATATTGAAAAAACGTTGCAAAATCACGTTTTTTTTCAAAAAAACTCAAAATTTTGGGCAATCTATTGATTTTTCGAAAAAATGTTATGTATCAAAAAAAAGTAGATACAATTTTCTACCAAATGACTTTTTGGTTCATTTCCTTAGGACAAAAATTAACGCCGCAGGTGCCATTCGCGTTTTTGCTGGTTTTTCCAAAAATTCAAATTTTATGATTTCTCGATTGAAATAAAGGTTTCCATGCCAACGGCAACGGGTAAAAATATAGCCTCTGGTCGGCATGAAATTCGAGTTTTTCAAATTAAAGAAAAAAAGTTAAATTTTTGAAAAACCGGCCAAAACGCAAATGGCGCCTGCGGCGTTAATTTTCGTCATAGGAAATGGATCAAAAAGTTATTTTGTAGGAAATTTTATCTAATACTTTTTGATTTATTTGTTTTATGTTTTCGAAAAATCAATAAAGTGCCCAAAATTTTGATTTTTTTGCAAAAACACTAGAAACGTGATTTGGCAAAGTTCTTTCAATATGGCAGCTTTGGCACAAAGAAATTTTGTTCGCAAACCTCAAATTCGGATTCTACGACCAAAATTACATATGAATCAGTTTTCAATCCTTTACTACAGAAATTTGTCAGGTAAAACTCCCTGGTTACTGGACTAAAATGTAAAACTTTTTATTCTAACTGTTAAAGCTTAAAACGTAAATCGTAAAATTAATTCAGGATATTAAAAATATTATCAATTGTGTGTATAAGTAATCGATTATATAGAATAACAATATTTTTAATCATTGAAAATATAATTCAAAATAATTGAATTACTAAATTAATTAAATTTATTCTGGGAGCAACAATAAAAATAATTCTTGTTTTATTATTTAATTAATCTGTTAATTTTTAAATTGTAATATACAATATTACATTGTATCATATTCGCAATTTACATTGTCAACATGTCAACAACATGGCGGGTCTAGTACGTATACTTGATGTTGTTTTGAGTTTGATTATGAATTATTTTATAGTAAAACCGCGGAGAAATGATAATTCACGAAATGAAACACCAACAGAATGCGAATGCTTGGTTTATAAATAAACTTTCTATATCAACTACAGCGTCTAGGCTCTAGCAAATTTTCGGGCCCCTGATGTTCGAGTGTAACTAATAGCAGCAATTTTTGGGTTATTTTATCAGAATTTGATTTTTATTTTGCGATTTTACGATTTCTCTTTTCCGGCCCCTCTGGCCGTTGGACCCTAGGCACGTACCTAATGCGTCTAATGGTAAAATAGCCCGTGTTGAGAAATTGAGTAGATGATGTAGTCTAGTTTGTTGTGTAGGGTGTAGCGATTTGGGAATAAAATAAATGCGTGCACTGGGGGGTATTCCATACCCCTCAGACCCCCCGGTTTATCCTCATTGTTTTGTGCCTCTTAAACTTAAATTCAAAATTTAATAAGTTGGAGAGGTACCACAATTTTATTTTTGCATACCCTGGAGTTGATAAAACGGGCCCGAGGTTAAACGTATCTATTTATTATTATAACTTCAAATACTGATTGGGCTAGTGTAACCATCGATAAACCGGGAGGTCTGGGTCTGGGTCTATTCCATACCCCCCAGTGTACGATTTACTCATTATTTATACACCAATAGTATTAGTTCTTCAGTACCGAAGAATTGATTGTGATAGCCGTATTTTGTGTATTGCGATCGCCGAAAGGAAAAATTGAGAAGCAGGGCCTATTTTTAATTAGGTTGGGCCCTAGGCTCTAGCAAATTTTCGGACCCTTGATATTCGAGTGTAATTAATAGCATTGAAGGTCCAATTTTTGGATTATTTTATCAGAAGTTGATTTTTATTGTACGCTTTTCGGGCCTCTCTGGCCATTGGGCCCTAGGCATGTGCCTAATGCGTCTAATGGTAAAATAGGCCCTGATCAACTATACTTATTTGATTAACTTAATATTTTTCCGCGTGGTGGCGTTTGCGTAATGTTAATCGCGAATTCCCGTATATTGGAAAATATAAAGTTTGGTTCTTGCATTTAAAAAAATCCTAAGATATTTATGTTTACATTAAAAAGTTAAACACTAAATTTTCGATGGTAAAATGAGTTGACGGCAAAGTGGCGACGGCGAAATGTAGAACGAACACACAATGGCTGCATACCAATTAAAACCACAATCTTCGATCTACTTTTCGCAAAGAAAAATTCATTCAAAAGCATCATTTCAAGAAAAATGATTCGATTATGATTAAATACATATGACCTCATGGTCAAAATTGATCGCAAAAATTATCACAAAGTCGAGATAATACGAAATATTAGATTTGTAAGAGATTTGAAATAAAAAATTTTACCTGCAAACATTAATTAACATCCAACAATTCAATTTTGTACAAATATATTTTGAAACTAATATTTCGTTTGTATTACTTCATATTTCATTGTTTCTTCTTTGTCCTATTCTGACTAATACAGACCATTTCAAACGATGCGTCTGCTTAAACTGAATTGGGAAATTTTCCTGTGATTTTGCTGTGGAGAGTGAATTTCATCTGAAACCATTTACTTTTTTTTTTAAATGATAAATATCTATTTTCGTCCATTTCAATTAATCTATAATACTATTTTTGGAGATTTGGACTTAGAGCTGTAAATTAAATTACTGTGTAACTGTCGACGTTTCCCTTATCCTTCTTGTAAACCTCCTCGGGACTACAAATAATTATTTAAACATTCTCACCTAATTACACTGCAAGTAATGTGATGTAAAATTAAATATAATTTGCCCGGGTTGTGTACAAAATTAAATAATCATTTGCAGTCTTGAGGAGGCTTACAAGATGGATAAGGGAAACGTTGACAATTACGCAGTAGTTTTATTTTTATTATATCCCCAAAAATACTCTTATAGATAATTCTTTAAATTTAAAATTCAATGATTTTCTTGCTTCTTCTTTGCCCTATTCTATCAAATACAGACATCTTTAAACCACGCGGCTGCTTAAACCGGATTGGGAAATTTTTTGGTTTTCATTTGAAACCATTTACTTTTTTTTATAAATTTGAAATTTAATGATTTTCTTGCTTCTGTCTTGAAGAAAATATATTTCCTTCCTTTGGAGTTTTATGTGAATCATTTTTGAGCTCCAAGGTAGTTAGATTCATAGATTCTAACTACCATCGAACATTAGCGGTTGGTAAAAGGAAGGCAATAGGACGTTGCCCTTCCAAGCATAATATTAAATTAATATTTAATTTTAAATAATAATAATAATTTTTATTTGCTCGTAACAGCCAGCATAAGTTACTTTAGTACTCTTTCAGTTGTTGATGGTATAAAATAGATGAACTATTTGAACTTCAAAAGAAACGTATTTTTCCGTTAAAATTTTCATTTTTAGAAATTTTTGAAAACGAATAGTAAGTCAGGTTTATAAAAATTTAATTGAAATTTTAATCTTTCTTGAACTACAGATGGTGGTTAAAGCAAATGATTATTGAACTTTCCATTGTCCAGTACGGCTGGTTTGCTGGTATGGTTTTGAATTTCAATTTTAAATTAATACAATTTTGAATAAAAATCTTCAATTATAAGCGTGCTTTTATGATTATACGTAGAATTAGTAATTAAAGTAAAAATTTTAATTGAACGTCATAAACAAGTACATGGTAAATTGCTTTAGTAAAAGTTTAATTTACGATATTCTCGAGAAGAATGAAAGTGACAAAATCAAGTAATGCAACAATAAAATTGAGCAACTTGTGATAAATGAGTAAGCGGAACACAAACTTCATTACGATATTTGCTAAACAAATCCAACACGCATGTAATCAAGAAAAGAAATCACATTGCTGAACCTCTACTTGAAAATTATATTATTTAATTGAATTTACCAAATCAATTAAAATTATCAACATTAGGAATACCTAGAATAAGTTCCAATAAACCTGTTAGAAGTATTTCTTCCAACTTCGCTTTGTTTAAGCACTTTTTTAAGTTTTTTTTTAATTTTCAAAAAAAGTTTGCCTTTCACTTCTAATAAAACAATATACTATTTTTTGGTTTAATAATAATTAGCACGCACTGAAAAACTATTTGAAAAATTATAATTACATCGATAAAACTTATTAAATATTTAATTTGACAAACCGTGAAACGGCAACAGTTCCACTTGGTGATGTTCCAGAAACGTTAACAAACCTTAAACGAACACTCGTTTCGCATGTCTTTCTTGAACGTCGACTTCAAAATTTCGAAAATAATTAACGATACTTGAATGTTATTTGAAAAGCTTTGCAGCCTTAAGATTCATAAAATTATTATTCTTAAATTTTATTTATTTAATTTTTATTATTACAATGTTTAATATCCTGTGACTATCGTAGCGTCAACGATAACATTGGTGAACATTAAAACATCATCGGCGGTGACTATTGTACCGTTCACGGGAACATAACGTCGATAAATACAATAATAATTGAACAGAAACCATAAGGTTATTGCATCTTTTCCAAACCAGATAAATAAGAGTTCTTCAGAAAATCCGCTAAAGCACATTGAATTCTATAAATATATTCTTGGGTATAGTCGAGAACGCCTTAGAACGCCCCATGTGTTTGAAGAGTTTCCGACACGTGACCAAAGTACTCGGTCAAAATGTCAATTACTTAAACCTTGTGGTGACTTTAGGGCAAAGGGGCATTTCCTCTCTGATGGTATTTTTAAATGGCAATTATAGGAAGTTAACTATTCAATGACTTTCCTTACACGTGCCAAACATGTAAATTGCTTCAGATAACATTCCTCGACATGTCAAACTCAAATATGCAAGGGCGCAAGAAAAATTTTTATAAGTAATTTAAAAGAAAAATTTCTAAAAATTAATTAGACGGAAATCCCACACGATTTAATTTTTGGATTGTTTACAAAAATTTAATTTTTTTTAATTAAAAATTATGTTTATAGTCAACAAAACGCTATTTAAATAATATTTAGAAAAACTCGACTTCCTTTCCGATTAGTATAGAAAATTATGGTTATTTTTAATTAATAATTTTACTAATATTTTATGTTATTAATACAAAACAACTTTTTAAATAGAACTTACCATTAACGATAAATCAAAAGTGTCAGTTTTGTAAGAGTTCGTGTAAGTTAAAATTTTCTAATTCACAAAGCCTGAAATTGTAGACTGGAAATTAGCCATGGTTCCTGATTCGAAACAAACACCCTTGTCTGGTACTTGGTTTATCGTTTTAAAAGTTTTAATTAAATTAACTTGTCAACGCCGACAATGAAAATTTAAAACATTACTTTTCTTTAATTAAAAGTTATTATAAGTCAAAAGAAAAATGTTGGAAGTACCTTGAGAAAAAAACATCAAATAGATTCTTATTGTAATTTGATCTAAAAATAAGTAGGTACGTAATTATGTTAATTTGGATTTTAGATAAATTTCGGGGAAGACGAAGATGTAATTAACCGATTTTAGTTTTCTTTGAAGTTGGTGTGTGCCCGATAAATTAATTTCCAAAATAAATTTTGATCACTAGAAGTTACAAACTCAGAAGAATATAAATTGAGATATAAAGAAACAAAATACGTATTTTTTTACCTATAGAACAAAAGATAAAAAATCTCGGGAAAATCCCGCAGATCACTTAGAAGCAGAACAAAATAAATCAAAGATAATATGAAGAAAAAAAAATTAAAGGAAGATAAAACAAAGAAAGTTTGGAATATTTTCAGCACTATAATTGTATTTGGTAATCTTCAAGTTTGAACTCAAAAATAAACTTCAATAAACCCAGTGCGGTGGAATCAATCAGTTCTTTCTACAATCTGTTGTAGCTACGAAAGCCCGTAGACGCACGCGCTTAAGCTTAAACTCTTCTCTGTCAATATCTTGAGGAACTTTGTCAAGGCATTTCTCATCATTGACACATAATATTATTGAAAACCTTAGAAAGGCATATTTTTTGGCCAAATTCTGAAGCTGCTGGAATCTTTCTTGACTTTCAACAGTTCCTCTATCTAATGAAGAAAACATTTTTTGCTTTCAATCGTCTTCGTGCGAAAAGCAGGCGCCAAAAATGTGCTCTTCTTAATTTGTCTTGGTGGTTCACCAGAATTGCCAACTTCTTCACTCAAAATTTCTTTGTAATGATTTTGTGTCATTTTTACTGCATCGTCTCTGCGCTCCAACGTGTATCCTAAACCCTCTTCAAACTCTTGCTTGTAGCAGCAAGCAAAACCTCCCATCAGTGTGGACATGGAAAAGAAAGCATAACAACGTTTCAATGTGCCGAAGGAAGTCACTGAATTCATCACCACCGAAGCCGCATCAAGCAAACTAGGTTCAATGAGCGGTTTCAGAAGGGCACAAATTTGGCATTAGAATTGATTTTTTATTTTGAAGTTGAACTTATTCCATACACAGAGCTTCATTATTTCGTAGTCAATCGGTTATAGTATATCAGCTATTACTTCTGCGGCTAACGCCGATACCGTCCTAGGTCTTTGCTAACAGTAGTGAATTTTCGGGGGGAAATGCAAACAGATAGAAGAAGTGTTAGAAGTACTACGAGCCAGAGCAGGATTATTAATGTATGCACCCCAAGGCAAAAGTTTTTAAGCCCCCCCACCCCAAAAATGTTTCTAGACGATTTTGAGCTCAGACTCAATGTTCCTAAAATGTTGAAATTAAACTTGAAATTTTTGTCCTACAAATACAATTATATTTATCTTAAAATTAGATCGCGCGGAGGCACCAATTGTTTCTAAAATTAATTATTCAATTTTGATAGTTTTATACTCCTGATTCGATTTTATTTTAGTTATATTTTTGAGATATCTGCTATTGATAACTAATAAAACATATAAAAAGAACATTGTATTCGATAATTACGACAAAATACATAATATTACAAAAATTACATTCATTTTTGGGATTTCGGATTTGCAAACTCAAAAATAAAACACAAAAATAAAAAACTTATTTATAAACAAAACAGCTTAATTCGTAAGTCCTTCTTGAATTTCTTAAATATGTTTTCGTTCTCTTTAACCCTTTAAGTGACAGAATCCTGGGGATACTTTTAGCGGTTCAATTTTGATGTAAATGTAAATCAATGTTCCTGTAAATTTCGACTGTAACTGCAAGTGGTGCAAATACGTACCAGTCTCACTTAAACGGTTAAATTTGAAAAATGACTTTCCCCACTTGCATTGGTTGTTGCCAGGGTTAAAAATATTTTTGTTGCAATTTCTAAATTGGGAAACATTGAAATCAATTTTTCTATCGAATAAAAGTTAAAATTTCATTTATAATATATTACTATAACATCTTCAATATTTTCAATAAAATATTTGAATTAAATATGTGCGTGAAGTTAGCCCCTCTTTTGTGGAAAACTAAAATGTTTTTTTTTGTATTGTGTTGTATTCAGTTTGTATTGTTTGTATTGTAAATCTTTTTTTCATTTCGCGAAGCATAAAGTTATAAATCGCGAAAATCCATTTTATGCGCTGGCCCCCCTTTTTCGAAAATTTTGAAATTTTTTTTTGTATTGTGTTGTATTCAATTTGTATTGTTTGTATTGCTAAAATTTAAAGTTCTAAATTTAACATTAGTCGCGTAAATCGCGAAACAAAATTTCGCCCAGGTCCCCATTTTCGAAAATTTTGAAATTTTTTTTGTATTGTGTTGTATTCAATTTGTACTGTTGGTATTGTTAAAAATTAAAGTTTTAAGTTTAACATTAACCGCGTAAATCACAAAACAAAATTTAGCTCACTGCCCACTGCTTAAGCTGACTCAAAATTTCAAAATTATTTTTGTATTTGTATGCAATTTGTTTTGTGTTGCAATGCACTTTGTATCGTAAAAATTAAATCCTCCTCTCTGGCCATACAATCATTATTTTGTTAAATTATATTTTTCAAAACAAATTTTATTTGTATTACAGTAATAAAATTATGTAGGTACACTACTTAACTTTATCAAATATTATATTTCCGTTTCGAAACGGCTTGCGGTCGAACCGTCTTTGCTCCGAACTTTCCTTGCACCGAACCGGCTTGCGCCGTAACGGCCGCGTCGAAACGTGCGTCCCGAGAAGTCCCTATACCCAAGAATTTCAAATTAGTGGAACAATACAGCAACATTTCTTGTTTTTCAAGTGCCATACACTATGCAGTGCGTAGACCAGATGTTCCCAATTAGTTTTAGCCGCGGAACCCTTGGGCGAAGTAAAAAATTTGGCAAAATTTATTTTTCGTCATTTTGAAATTATTTTTTGCGGAACCCTTGGATTTTTTTGCGGACCCCTAAGGGTTCCCCATTTGGGAACCGCTGCCTTTGCTAAAATCGCATTCTAAGAAAACACTCCCATAAGAAAACATGAAAAGCAGTCACTGCGACTTCAGTTGCAGAGCCCCAGCCGCAGCTAAGGAATCACACCTTTAGCTGGTCATCTTAAAGTTCCTTAGCTGGGGCTGGAGCTCGCAGTGACTGCTCTCTACGCTTCCTTATGATATAATCGCATTCTAAGGAAACACTCCCATAAGAAAGCATGGTTGATATAAAAGTGTGAAAGATATGAATCTTTAGCTGCGGCCGGGACTCTGCGACTGAAGTCGCAGAGGATGCTCTCCATGCTTTTTTATGAGACTGTCACCTTAGAGTCGTCTGCAAAGATCGAATTCTTATAAAACATTCCTATAAGAAAGCATGGGAAGCAGTCACTGCGACTTCAGTCGCAGAGCCCCAGCCGCAGCTAAGGAATCACACCTTAAACACCTTAAACACTAAGGGCTAGTTAAATGTTATGTAAAAGCAGCAGTTAAGAAATCACACCTTAAACTGGTCATCTTAAGGTTCCTTAGCTACGGCTTGAGCTCTGCGACTGCAGTCGCAGGGACTGCTCTCCACGCTTTCTTATAATGATACAATCACATTCTAAGGAAACACAAAACGAAAGCATGATTGATATAAAAGTATGAAAGATATGAATCTTTAGCTGCGGCTGGGCTCTGCGACTAAAGTCGCAGTGGATGCTCTCCATGCATTTTTATAAGACTTTAGAGCAGCGGTTCCCAATTAGTTTTGGCCGCCAAACCCTTGGATCCCCAAGAATTTCAAATTAGTGGGACAATACAGCAACATTTCTTTTTTTTCAAGTGCCATACACTATACAGTGCGTAGACCAGATGTTCCCAATTAGTTTTGGCCGCGGAACCCTTGGGCGAAGTAAAAAATTTGGCAAAATTTATTTTTCGTCATTTTGAAATTTTTTTGGCGGAACCCTTGGATTTTTTCGCGGAACCCCATTTGGGAACCGTTGACGTAGTTACATTGCAACACAATATAAATTGCATACAAATACAAAAATAATTTTGAAATTTTGAGTCAGCTAAGCAGCGGGTCAGAGCAAAATGTTGTTTTGCGATTTACGCGGTTAATACTAAACTTAAGACTTTAATTTTTAGCAATGCAAACAATACAATTTGAATACAACACAATACAAACAAAAAATTTACAACATTTGCGAAAAAGGGGGGCCAGCGCATAAAATGGTTTAACGCGATTTATTACTTTATGCTTCGCGAAATGAAAAAAAGATTTACAATACAAATTGACTACAATACAATGCAAAAAAAAGTGTTAGTTTTCGACAAAAGGAGGGCTAACTTCACGCACATGAATTAAATGCACTTTTCAGAAAATTCCGAAGATTTTTTTAACGTTTGCGTAAATCGTCATCATCGAGATTTTTCAAATTATTTCAAATTCAAAATTATTTTCAATTCTTTTTCTAATCTGTCTACATATAATAAATTACCAGATCAGTGTTTATTCTTAACTCATTTGCTTCAGCCTTTGTAGTAGATTTTTCAGTTTCATTATGAGCTAAAATAATTTAAGCACCCCTTTGCTACTCGGCCTAGTTTGCCTATTGAATAATCCCGCCCTAAGTACATCTAGCGACTTTTAAGTTAAAAAATACTATTTTATTATGAGCAAATGTAGGAATTTTTGTACCCAGTTTTCAGGCTAATACAAAAGGTATATTAGCTTGACTAATATTAGTGTGACTCTAAACTTCTTCTTCTTTTAATTTTATATTGCGGGAAGAAAAAGGCATTTTACTATCAATAAAACACGGAATACAGCAGCTATTTTACTGGGAAATGCAAAACAAATGTTTCCATTATCTTATTTGTATCATTAATAATATCTCAAATTTGTGCATTTTTAGAGTAAAAAAATTAGCCTGGAATTTATAGGCAATATTTTTTAAATTATTAGGATGCATTTTTTTTAATATAAATTTTTTTTATTAATGTGATTGGTTAAATTTAATTGAAAAATTAACTTGTTTGACTTAATTTTAAAAAATGAAATAATAATTCTTGATGCAACTTCCATGATTTGGATTTTTTGACTTTGCATCTACAAGTGCATCTTCCTTTAACTGGAACTGAATGTATCAGTGTAATTTTGAAATAAATATAAACTATAAAATTAAATACTTTTGATTTGATTCTGGTGCTGCTCATAAACTATGCATCACCCGCAAACATACTCTCTCCCCCTCGGTTAATTTTGAACTCTTTTTCCTATACTACAAAATTGGATACACAAACTCTAGGTTAATTTAATTTTAATTAGCAGAAAATTACGTTTCTACAAAATATTACATTTCTATGCCACAGAAGGACTAAATGCAGATAAGTTGCGGTTGTGGTCATGCGGTTGAAAAGCCGATTAAGAAGGCTTTCAAGTGGTTTGCTGAAAAAAACTTAAACTTTTTTTTAGTTTGTCATCAAATACATCAATAACAGGCGCGAAATGCTGGTCTACAAAATTTCCACAAACAATAAGTAGTAATAAAATAATTTGTTACAATATGTGTGCAACTAAAACAAACGTGAGGTTTATATTTATAGTGGTAATTATTATAATTGATATGTTTTGTCCTATATCTCATTAAAATATAAACTTTGTATACTTTACGACTTTTCCATGTTTGTTAATGAAGCAAAACCAATGTGTTGTGGGTAGAATAGGCATTGTTCAATAAAATTTGTGCAGGTAGTGGAGAAAACTATGTTAATCGTTGACTTTATAACACTAATCGATTATTTTATATTGTACTTACTCATGTTTTCATTCTTTTGGAAAAAATACAATTATGTGGGCGTAATTAAGTACTAATCTATTAGTAACGCGTAAAGCTTTAAAGCACCTGCGTCGTTATTTTAATAGCACCCTATTTATAACATTGTAACTACTCTAATCCACTATAATTCAAATAAAAATTTATTATTTTAAATAATTGAATTTGATAGCCCCCCAACATCGATTGCATTTTATCGAAAATTTATTAACCGATGAAAGATAATACCGCTATCTTCAAACCTACGCTTACTTCTATCCCAAAATATCAATCAAACGAAAAACTACATAAAATTATGTTATAAAATTTTATTTCTCATTGTTTTATTTAATCAACGCTTAAAAATGCAATAAAGATATTTCTTCATTAAAAATTGAGTTAGGTAAAATTGTAGGTGTAAAATTTTCTAATCCTATTTTTCGCCTTTTTCAATTTTTGCATTATCCAAAAATAATAAAAGTTAGGTAGGATAAAGAACACCAGAGAACAGAGATTGAAAGCTTTAACTAACAAGTTGAAGCTTTGGGGTTTCGAATATCCATGTAATCCGAGATTGTTGTTCGACCTCCATTGCACTTCTGTCGGAAATGTGTTAGTTACAAACACCGGTTGTTCTTTGAAACCGACTCCACTAATTTAAAAAATTATTTTTTTCCTTTTTAGTTTGATGTTTCTACAAATCGTCGCATGTTTCTAGTTTTCGTTTAAACGTTAATTAGTGTCACATGCGTTTTTTCTGAAGAGGAATTTGTAATTCCGATATTTTTAAGTGGTCGTGTTTCACCGTCACGTCGGCCTTCTGAAAAATTGGATATTGGTCAAAACAAATTTTCAGGTTTTATTTTGCCATCTCTCAGCCGAACGCCAGAGGAAATGTAAATCTTGTAGTTAGAGCTTTTTGTACTTTTTGCTTCGTGGCAACGCTAATTAAGAGCAACAGGAAATCTAAATAATCTAAAAAATGCAATGTATAATTGAAAAATAACAAAATTATAATTAGTTTGGGAAAAAAATTAATTGAGTGCCTGGTGGTTTAAAAAGTTTATTTTAATATTATCGCAAACAATAAAACACGTTTCAAATCTTTGAAAACAATAAACCTGAAGCGAATTGCAACATCTGGGAAGCAATTAAGAATTATTTTTCATTAAGGTGTTAAAGTGAAACCGTGTGTGTCCAATAATGACTATTAAGTCACAATCTCGCTCTAATACTTTTATCCAAGTATTAATTTCAAAGCTATTAAATTTTATTATTCCTACCACTACGACTAACTACCACTACTACACTGTATGTGTGTAAATTAATAATTCCAATTAGATGCAATTACTAATGTTCTGTTTTAATTTCAGAAGGTCAAGTTCAACAATATGGCGAGGTGAATCAACTGGGTGGTGTTTTTGTCAATGGACGTCCACTTCCAAATGCCGTCCGTCTTCGAATCGTCGAGCTATCACAAGTCGGCATTAGACCGTGCGATATATCAAGACAACTGCGCGTTTCGCACGGATGCGTTTCTAAAATTTTGGCAAGGTACCACGAAACTGGTTCTATTTTACCCGGTGCGATAGGTGGATCGAAACCTCGGGTAACGACACCTAAAGTAGTGGCATACATAAAAGAATTAAAACAAAAGGATCCCGGCATATTCGCCTGGGAAATTCGAGATAGACTGCTGTCGGATGGAGTTTGCGATAAATATAACGTTCCTTCGGTTAGTTCAATAAGTCGAATTTTAAGAAACAAAATTGGATCGCTGGTACATCCCTCGGCTCATTCCCATTCGCTCTACAACGCAATATATCCCAGTTATCCATACCCGCAGCAAAAACTACAAGCAACTTCTCCACAAAGACACAACGGACATCACCATTGGCCCAGTTCGCATACGGTTTCCGACATCCTAGCAGGTGTTCATCCAGTAGCCTTCAGACCGCCACATTCGCCCGCTTCTGGTTCATTACCGCCAGGTGCTTCCCCTCCGGGACCAGATCACAGCGGGCAAAACTACAACTATTACATGTACTTGCAATCTGGCAATCCAACTATGCATATGATGAACGGTGGAATTAGCCATTCCAGTTTATCGCCGACCGGATCTCACATGTGAAAATACTTCAAGTGAGAAGTTCAAGTTAGAGTGCTATTTATTATGTGATTTAAAATAAAAGTGCCTTATTTTTAAACACTAGAAAACTAAAACGTGATAATTTTTTGCTTTAAACAAAGCGAGAGTCCTATTAAATTATTAAATCAATTGTACAAATTTAAAACTCTAAACGATCGTGTAGTCCAGACCTGATTAGTAAAATTTAAATGACTTGTTCTAATATTATAAAAACAAATTAAAATTACCGCGCTTTAATAGTATATTCCACATGGTTGCAATCAAAATAATTCCAAGAAAATTTTTTTTAGTAGAACTTAAATTAGTTTCAGTAATTAATTTAATTAATGCCAGTCCTTGGTTGCATTAGTTTTTTTATCACTGAAAGAAACTGCCAGATTAAAATTTTTTTAATATTTTATATAATATATAAAAATTACATTTTTTCGAAACAAAAAATCCATAATGGAAAAGTATATATTTTCACATACTACATATTTGCTTATAAAGCTTGACGTGTAATTTTTGCAAAACATTTTTAATAATTGTACATATATTTGGTTCTGTAATAAGTACCTTTTGAAATTATAAAAGAAATATTTATTTATTCTTAATTATTTTTAGAATTAAATGTAGTGTAGTGATTAAGATTTATGCAATACATTAAAAATTTACGATTAGTAAATTTTAAAAACAATAAACTGTTGATACAATTCAAGTTGTACTATAAATTTTATAATAACAAAATAAAATTTTTCAATATTATCCTTGGTATAATTTTTGTATTTTTTTAATTTTATTGTTTTTAATTATATTTGTTTTATTTTATATTATTTTGGTAAGTTGACAAGAAAAAATCCCAAGTTAAAAATAAAGCAAAAGCAGAGGAAAAGTTAATATAAAACCCAACTTCAGACAAGATTTTGAATTAAAAAATAAAATTATAATATTGCCTATTAATTTGTTTTGCATTTTAAAATAATTATTCTCATTGAATAATCAGTTGCAAAAATTCGAAAGCAATAATTTGGAAAATTATGATTATATAGATTTTGTTTTGATTCTCTTCTTTGTGCAGTTTCCTTTATACCATAGCTTAGAGATTAATCTGCTAGATGTCAGCAAATGTACTGAAGTAAGTTAAAACTTTACTTGTTCCTATTTAGGAAAAAAAGCAGTCACAATTATTTTTCTCGCCCAGATCGATGTAGTGGAACCACACGAGCGTAAATGTTTTCCAAAACTTCTATAATATTTGTTCATATTAACCAGATGATGAAGATTAAAGTAGTATATTATGCCATTCCGCTACGCTACGCGAATTATATCGAGAATAAGCGATAGGGCAATATATACAGTGGGGTAGCTCCTACAAATATTCTTGAAAAATAACAATAATTAAAATTAAAAAATATTATATTAATAATATTTTTCTAAAAAATTAATAAATATCGCAAACCTTTTGCTTGCAAAACTGCCCTATTGGTCCGTGGGTCTAAAGTAAAACTTAATTTTTTTTGTCTGATGTGATTGGCTCTTACTGTCTAATACTAACATTTATTGTATGATATTGCCACTTACTGCCTAATAATGGGTTACTTATTATCTAATATTGCTAGATACCACTATTACCTAAAGCTGCATCCTCACTAAAGGTACGTTTTGCTAGAAAGTGTAGCAGCAGAGCAGTTACGCCCGCGTCAACTGCGATTGCAATACCTAATGGGAGGTACTGCGCTTCAATTATACCTCGGTCTTGCTAGAAACCGTAGCAGCAGAGTAGTTACGGCCGGCTTCAACTGCAAGTGCAATACCTAATGGGAGGTGCTGCGCTTCAATTGTATCGTCTAGCAATTCACGTAACAGATATTGCATAAGAGCAGTAAGCCAAGGTTATGCGGTGCTGCTTGTGGAGTTGCTAGCAAACCGTACCTTAAGAGGGCACAGCATCCGAGCAAGCGGATCTTTGTTGCAAGATCAAAGTGCCGCTTGCCTTGTCGTCTTAGTTAAGACGCAGTTAATACTGCCACCAGTGCCGGATCAAGCTATTTCAGCGCCGGGTGCAGATTAGGTAAACGGCGCCTATGATGATCCTAAATGATCCTGCCACAAATCAGCCTAAAATTAAAAAAAAATGTATTTCAAAATAAATTTAAAAATAATCATTCACTTTGGGGATTATTTGCTGTAAGGATTATTTGTTAGGGGATTTTATTTATTTATTTTTATTTATTTAGCGTATGGCAAATACAAAAAAGAAAGAAAGCAACTTACATGTCAATGCATACACAGTCAAACATTAATATTCAAACTCTCAATCCAAGTGACAGCTGGTGGAGTGGCTCTCAGGAAGTCCTTGGTCGTACAGTGACTCGGTCTGTTTTTGCAGTTATATGCCAGGTGGTACATTGTTTGCCTTTCTTCGCCGCAGTCGCATGCGGCAGTTTCAGATTTTCCCCATTTATGTAGGGAATCAGCGCATACCCCACGGCCCGTACCAGCTCTGTTCAGTCCGAACCATGTTTTTCATGGCAGGACGAAACCAGGTGGCGTCTGTCCGATATGCAGAACATTGTGGACCGCATGAGGCGCTTTGGCCTGCCATTCTCGTTTCCATTCGTGTTCCAGGTTGAAATCGCTCGCGAGTAATTGCTCGGCGGTTTAATAGGTGGTCTTCTGGAGCGCAGTCTGTGGCCCAAATGTGCCATGTCTTCGTGGATTTTCAATAGCGGGTTTCCTTGAATTTTGTTGTATTCTTTGACCAGGGCGCTTGATCGTCGGAGATGAGGGGGAGGGGAGATGTTGCTTAGAGTAGGTAGCCAGTGAATAGGAGTGGGTTTAATGGTTCCACTGATGATTCGCATCGAATTATTTAATTGGACGTCCACTAGTTTTGTGTATGGGCTGTTCAGCCATACTGCCGAGCAGTATTCTGCTGTCGAGTAAACCAGGCCCATGGTAGAGCACCTCAGTGTATCGGCCGTAGCTCCCCAGGAAGTACCGCCAAGTTTTGAGATGATGTTATTTCTGGTCTTGAGCTTTGCGGCTACGTTGGTAAGATGTTGTTTCTTAAACGATAGTGTTCTGTCCAATGTGACGCCAAGATATTTGGGGAACTTGTTGTGTTTTAAGCGGGTGCCATTGCCAACATTTAGTTCTACGTTGGCCATTTTGTTGTTTAGATGAAAGCATGCTGCTTCGGTTTTTGATGCGTTTGGCTTGAGTCCCCATTTTGCGAAGTAGGCGTTCATGATTACTAAGTCTTTGTTTAGTAAATGTTCCGATATCGAGAGGTCGCTGTGGGCAACTGCCAGGCCAATGTCGTCTGCATAACAGAACTTCTTCGAACTTGTTTCAGAAAGATCAACCACATATATGTTGAAGAGCAGAGGGGCAAGCACGGAACCTTGGGGGAAGCCGTTGTTCAGAGTGCGCTTACTACTTATTTGATCGTTCATATGTACTCGGAAGGAGCGGCCTGCCAGCATGTTTTCAATTTGCCAGGTTAGTTTTTTACATTTGATGATCTTTAGCAGTTTGTACATGAGGTCATGTCGCCAGACCGTGTCGTACGCTGCTGTGCGATCTATAAGCACTACTGATGTTTTATGTCGTTTTTGGAATCCGGCTTCTATAAAGGTTGTTAGGGATAGGTCTTGATCGTAGCAGCTTTGGTTCTTTCGGAACCCCGCTTGTTCTATAGGTACATGCTCCATTATCTTATCGGCGATGCGGTTGTAGATTAGTCTTTCCAGTAGTTTGTAGCACGAGCTGAGGAGAGCAATTGGTCTGTAGCTCTCCGGCTTGTTCTTATCTTAGCCTGGTTTAAGTATTGATATTATTTTTGTTTCCTTTAGTTTTGGCGGTAGTTTGCCAGTGAGAAGGATTTGAGTGTAGAATCTGATTAGCTAGTTTCTAATCCCAGGTCCGCAATTATGTAGGAATTCCGAATGGATGCCATCATATCCGGGGGCTTTTCCAGTTTTCGTTTCTTTTATGGAGCTAGATAGCTCCTTTATTGAAAAAAGGTTTGTGGCAGACCTCCTCTTTAGTTTCTCACTTTAGTTTTCTCAGTTCTTTTCTAATCAGAGTCGTGTGTTTTTTGTCCCTGGTTGATTTGGACGACAAAACAATGTGATTTGCAACCAGGTCGGGGGTCACAGTCGGTATCGGTCGGACAGGTGGAGAGCTCGACCCCAACTTTCGCAGGAGGCTCAAAGCCTTTCTGCTGGAATGCTTGAAGTCCATGCTGGTTACCGTCTGGTTCCATTTCTGACGGCGGTTGGCATCTGGGCTGTGTAGTATATCATCTGCAAGTTCTGGGTCCCCGTTGTTCAGGTATTCTTGGTATTTCGCTTCGCTTTCTTCGCTTCAGGCTGGAATATATTCTCTTCGGTATCCTCTTGGAATGCTTCGTTTTGCAGCTGAGATGATTGCGCCGCAAAATCTTCCATAGTTCTGAGGTTTAGGAGGGATCCAGTGAACGGTACTATCCAGGATTTTCTGGAACCTGCCCCAGTCGGCTTTGGTGAATTCCATCTGGGTCGTGGTATAGAGTCAACAATTGGTATCTGAATCCCGACTGTGATTAGGACAGGGTTGTGTTGGCTGTGTGAGAAGGCAGGCATTATTTTTCTGTTGGTAGGTAGGGGTTGTCATCCTTCACTATTGGAGACATAGCAAAGATCGGGATTGTAATCTTTACCCCAGGCAGCAGATCTAAATGTACCTGGTTGTTTGGCATCATAGACCAGTTGTGTGTTACTATTTTCAGCCCATGATGTTAGTTTAATACCATCCTCGTCGTCGTCGCCGTATCCCCACTCAGTCTGTGACTGTTGAAATCGCCGACGTAGACAGCAGGGTGGTCGTATACCGGGAGTGTTGTGGTACCTCGTCCGGGGCGTTTTATACACATTTGTTATCGTAAGCGTATCAATTCCAATGGTGACGGTGTAAATGTCATCTGTAGTGCTGACTGATATCAGACGGGCATTCTCAATGTTGTTCTTTATGTATGTGACGGTTCCGTATACATGGTGGTAGGTTGCTCCGATTGCCGTGTATCCCAAGATGGTGCCTCTAAGTCGGAGCCGCTCCTCATCCGCACTGTGTGTCTCCTGTAAGGCCACGACGTCAATGTCATTGTCGTTTAGCAGTTTGCACAGGTATTCTGACTTGGACCTGCTTTCTATATTTAACTGGTAAATTCGGATCGTAGGTCCGAGCTTTCTAGTCCGATGACTCTGAGAAGTTCCGTTCCGGTTAGGATAGTCTGAATAATATGTGATTTCCAGGGGGCTGTGCTCCCTTATACAGTATTCATTAACAATCACTCCCCGATTTTATAAATCCAAAATTTGTGTGCATGCTTTGTGATTAATTTTATTACATAGCAGCCTTTCTCTCTTTCAGAACCAATACATTTATATGTTGTGGCAAAAATTTTATACAAGCAGTTGGATACTGGGGTACTCGGCGGTGCTACCCAGTGCGTATTAAATCTACAAAGGTATACTTATTCTGAAAAACTGATAGTCTCTTATTAAGTAGGTAAGATCAGTGCCGTAACTAGAACTTTTGGCGCCTATGGCTAATTACGAAAAACGCGCCTTAACGGAAAGGGTGGGGGCGGGGTTAATTGCCTCTCTTCAAAAAGGGGTCCGGGGTTTCCCAGAATTTTATTTTGAATTTGGTGACAAATGGCGAATTTTGAGACATATTCTCAGTTAAAATTTATTAAATTTAAGAAAACTGATTAAATAGTTTTACCAACAAGAAAATATAAATTAGGCGCCTTTATTTAATCATCGCCTATTTTTAATTTGAACTTTTAAATTTCGGCTCTTTTATTTAAACGGCACCTTTATTAAAACGGCCCCTCGGGCGCCTATATTAAATACAATATTTATAAATTGCAATTCTAAATTTTGGCTCCTTTATTTAAACGGCACTTTTATTCAAATGGCACCTCTGGCGTTTTATATTAAATACAATATTTATAATTTAAATTTTTAAATTTCGGCGTCTTTACTTAAACGGCATCTTTATTAAAATGGCCCCTCGGGCGCCTATATTAAATACAATATTTTTAATTTGAAATTTTTGATTTTGGCGCTTTGCGGAGCCTTCATTCAATAGGCGCCTATGGTACCAACTGGTACTATCGGAACAGTTACTGGTTGGGGATTCACACATAATGAAGAAATTACTGGATCATGGGAAGGACCACCAGCAATGTTAAGAAAAGTTGAATTACCTAAAGTTGATCAACGGAGTTATCAGGCAATGCACCAATCGTACTATCCGAATGTTCGTATTACTGACCGCATGACTTGCTATGGTTATAATCAAGGCGGAAAAGATGCTTGTGAGGTAGAATTTGTCTAATGTAACATTTCTTATGCATATCACAAACGCAAAATTTTATTTACAGGGAGATTCTGGTGGACCATTAGTTGCTAATGGAAAACAAGTTGGAATTATATCGTGGGGACTTGAGTGCGGCACGCCTAATGCTCCTGGTATCTATTATACTCGGCTAGAGAATGAAGAAATATACTACCACATTAAGTCTTGCTTAGCAAGATTTGCTGAACAACTTTTTTAAACAATTGCTGTAAACTAGAAAAGCATTGCTAGAAATAAATATGTTCAACCCCCAAAAAAAATTTGCTTAAATGCTTGAGAGTGCTATTGGTTGGGCCAAATCTCACCCTAAGTAATATTGTGGTGAGACAACAAAAAGTAGACTGTATTTCGGACTGTCAATTATAGTAAACTTGTTATAAGATTAATCTTCTTAATTCTCCTCTCTCTTTGAATATGAATCAACATAAAGTGAAGGGATATATCAGCAATAAGACAGTTACTGATAAAAACAATAAAAGTTGCGAAATGTTCCAATAATTATTCAGCTCCGTTAAGTTGGCCTTTCCATTTTGGAATTAAAATTTTTTTTTGTACTCGTGAAGTGCTGGCGAGTGCTCTAAATTTTGTTAAAAGTGCTGGGTCGGATAGATTTTTATTAAGTATTGAAATATCGACAATTGACAAAAACATCAAGTTGGCCCCTCTTTTTTTCAATTTTATTAGATATTTTTATATTATATTTTTATTTAAACTTTAGTTCTTTGGAGTGGCCATTCCGTAGTTCCTTTCGGGGACGGCTTCACAAATGAACGTGAGTCTTACTTTTTAATAACTAATTTTTTAATTAGTTGTCTGTAATTTATTACTTCAGTACGTAAACAAAACTTTTCTTACCAAATTACAGTTTGTGCATTTAAAGAAAAATGCATTTTTTCACAATTTTAAACATTTCACTCGCTATATCACTGGAGAGAAAGTTTACTAACCTGAATTGCTGCTAAACCCACGAAGTGGACCCTACCTGCAATAATAAAGAAAATTCTTTGTTAGTTATCATTTCAGACAAAAATGGTTATCGTCAAATTACCTTTAACACTGTAGTCCTTTCGCCTTATTCCTGCTGACCATAATTAATAGCTTCTCCATTGTCCATAACTCACCAACCCGAATACTTGCACATTTTTTGAACGATTTCGAATAAATTTTTTTATAAAACAACACTTTGAGGCACCAACTTTTCACTCAAGTATTAAAAAGAAAATGATTCGCGATTATTAATTAATAACCTTCCATCAAGCTTTTCTACAAAGATCCGTACTCGACACATCACATTCCCGTTCGCGAAATACAAATTTCGCGATCACGCACCAATGTCGATTTTTAACTGAAAATTTAAAAAATTTTGTTAATTCTTATTTTGAATGTATATTTTGTAATCGAGGTTATAAACAAATGAAATGGTTTATTTTTTATACAATAGAAACGCTGCGGACAGGATTCGAACCTGTGCGGATTAAACCCAATGGATTTCAAGTCCATCTCCTTAACCGCTCGAACACCGCAGGTTTTATTAATGAATTTTTTAAGTTTTATTTAAAAAAACGTTACTCATTATGGTGAGGGGGGGATTGTATAATATATTGTACAATATTCGTAAACGGAAATAAACGTCACGGCTTACGCACGAGTCATAACATTTTGAATTTTAAGATCCAATATAATATCTAATTTGTTTTACATTGAATTATTTATAAAATCAGAAACGGTGCGATAAAATAGAAAAATGTATATAAACAAAACTGAAGGCAATAAAATTTCCAACAGAAAATGTTTAAAAAGTTTTGCTGTAAAATCAATTTTTATTTGACTAAAAAATCCTTCAAAATGTAAAATTTACATTGCTAACATAGGAGTGCCCCACCTCTGATGAGAGGTACTCCAAAACTGCATAAAGATATTGAAGCGTTCCTTGCGAAGAAGACATGGTAGGAAAAATTTTGATGTGTTTGGTTTGCGCTCTAACCGTGCTCTACGGTGCTACATCGTAATAAATTATTTTTAATGCAAATTTAACCCTTTTGACTCTTAGACTAAATTTTCAATTTTTTACCTTTTTTTAAGTAATTTACTTTTAAGTACCAGAGAAAGAGAAAGAGATGGGTAGACAAAACATGTTATACAAAAAATGATTATTTTGTCTAAAATCCCAAAAAATAATAACTAAGTACAATTATGAGGAGTGTGTGAGTGTACATACTCTGCTCTCCCTAAAACTGGATTCATTTGTGACGTCATTAGTTGCTTAACTTTCAAAGTTTATAAATTTACACCGCGAATAAGATCGAAACATGGAATTCGTTAAGGCTTTTTTTAAATTTAATTGAATTTTTCTTGCTATTATTTCATTCGTCATTGATTCCTGAGACGGTCCTGTCTGCCGATGTCTTGCTACGATTTTGTTTATTTAGAATTTCAATCTACTTTGTAGATTTTTATGATCAATATCTCAACTATAATTCACTGTAGTTTCTAAAGATCAACTAAAAAGGTTTTAAAAATTTTTGAATTTCTTGAAATTCAAATATTCTTTTTACCGTTATATATTTTATAAATTTGCATAGCTAAAAAATTTTAATAGAAACTTACCTTTGTGTTATACTATATCCAGAGTAGTCTAGGAGCCTGGATCAAGCTCATCATTCCAAACTTCTCTTGCTTCGTTCTGGAATATTATATAAAATGTTCACACTTAACTTAACTTAAATTAACACTTCACTTTTGTGAAAATCTCTGAAAATGAACGCAAACAAAACATAGTATGGATCTTGCACGACCACACTTCACTTTATGTTCAAAAATTAACGAAAGCAATAATGACTAATAATTTTTAGTTTATTCACAATGACGTTGTTGCAAACCAAACGCGTTTTTGTTTCGTAACTAAATTTTAGCGAATTGTTTGCGTTTACTTGCGTTATAACATCAAGTGTGCCTTCAACTTTTTTGATCAACACTTATTTAAACAAATTTCGTAAATCGCAGCATTAAAACCGGCAAAGCTTTGATTTTTGTATGAGCCGATGTGTCACTAACTAAAGCCACTAAAAAACTGACTCATTCGGCGTTACCAGTTCAAACAGGATAAGCAGTTTTTTGTTTTTGATTTAAATATGACGCATTTGTTCACCAAATTACAAATAATTTATATAGTAATAATGTCGCAATAGAAAAATCATAAAATATTTTTAAATACAAATTATTTTTAATTTTCATTTAAAAAATTTGTAGAGTAATTCCACGCAAATATTATTTAAATTGCAATAAATTAATTACAGCTAGTACTAATTTGTAACAAAAATTTCTGCATGGGGTGCACGATGGCTTGCTTGATAAAGGGTTTAAATGTTAGAAGTTTAAATCAGGATTTCTCTATTGTTCATAAAATTTTTAGCATTTAGACCAAGGGTAGGTACACTTTTTTCATTAGGAGACAAAGGGGACAGAATTCCAACAAACAATTCATTTTGCTTTACAATATTTCAATTTCAATTTTAATTAATTATTAGGTATTAATGTTAAAGTTAGAAACTGACTTACTTAAAAAGAAACTAATTTAACTTTTGGGGACTGTAAGCGAACGAACCCCATAAATTTCACTTTTTCCTATATACCTACCATATGAAAAAGGACAATTTTTTTCGGCAAATTAAAAAAAATTTTGCGGATTATCCATTAGTTTCCGAGAAAACGGCATTGAAACGGCAATTATTAAAAAAAAAATTTCAAATTCCAAAATGGAGGGGCCAACAATATTGTATTAACTTCCCCTGGCGCCCATCATCACTAGCATAATATTTTCCATTTTATTCGTGAAGATATTTTTTAAGATCACTTTTGTTTTTTTCCTTTAACTGCTCTGTATGAATCTCCTAGAACTCCTCTTGATGAAAAATTCATTGCCTTGATGAAAGAAATCATTGTATTGATGAATATCTTCATTAATATGATGAATTTTGTTCATCAGCGCAAACATTTAAAATTTTTCATACTGTATACGATAAACCACTGATTTATTTTTTTCACAACAATATCATGTTTCAAATATTAAATTATTATGTTAAAAATTTATATTTCATGGTAAAAATCAAAATAAAATTTTTGAAAACATCGTAAAAACTAGTCTTGGATCACGACAAAATAAAACATGACTATAGATAAGCACGAAACCATAAAATAAATCTATTTTGAAAAAATGCAACCTAAAAATGCAATGTAATAAAATTTAAAAAGATAAATAATATTATTATTATAATGCCATTGTTTGACGCAATCACGGACACCGATGGTAATGGTACTAGTTCTACTATAAATAAAGAACCATACGATAACTTTTCCGATTAGCAAAGATGTTTCGTTTAGTGCTAGTTTTGATTTTCGCTATAGCAACCACCAGCTACGGTAAGTCAAGTTAAATAATATATTAGCTCCAATTTGCTTAATTAAAGTTGTTAATAGGTATCCCATTGCAAGAAAGAATTGTGGGTGGCGAAGCCACTACAATCGAAAAACATCCTTATCAAATTTCATTACAACCTGGAAACAAACACAATTGTGGAGGATCGCTCATTGCACCCAACGTTGTACTTACCGCTGCTCATTGTGTAGAGTAGGGACATATATATTTTAATTTCAATTCCACTTTTTAAAATGCGTTTACCTTTAGATCTAGGAAGGCCCACCATTTTGTAAGAGCCGGTAGTAATTCAACAACAACAGGAGGTCAGGTTGCTGAAGTAATAGATGTATGCAGTCATCCAAAACACCACAGCCAATCACAAGATTACGACGTTTCGGTTTTGAAACTGAAGAAACCTATGAATTTAAATTCTGCAGTGCAATTAATCAATTTGCAAAATGTTGGTGAAGAAGTACCCACTGGTACTATGGCAACAGTTACTGGTTGGGGATCCACGGAACTGAAAGAAAAAGTACCTACAGAAATGCTAAGAGAAGTTCAAGTACCTAAAGCTGATTGTCAGACAATGTTCGGCTGGTACTTCCCGAATATTCGTATTACTGACCGCATGACTTGCTATGGTTATAAGCAAGGAGGAAAAGATTCTTGTCAGGTAAAATTTGTCAAATGTAAAGTTTCATATGCATATCACAAACGCAAAATTTTATTTACAGGCAGATTCTGGTGGGCCATTAGTTGCTAATGGAAAGCAAGTTGGAATCGTATCGTGGGGAATTGGGTGTGGCAGTCCTGATTTTCCTGGCGTCTATACTCGTCTTGAGAATGAAGAAATACACTCCCACATTAATAATTGCTTAGCAAAATTTGCTAAATAGTTTCATTAAACAATTATTGTAAACCAGAAAAGCATTGCTAGAAATAAATAAGTTTTATCCCAAAAACAATTTGCTTCATTGCATGAGAGTGCTATTGGTTGGGCCAAATCTCACCCCAAGTAACATTGTGGTGAGAAAACAAATAGTAGACTTTTTTCCTTCGACTGTTCTGTGTGGATCTGTTAAAACTTATATTAGGGGACCTACAATATAAGGTAGGTACCGCACTACTGGAATATTGGATTTTTATATTTTGGAATAGTTGTAAAATAGCTCTAGGAAAAGTGCCGCTTTAACGCCAAGACTTAAATTTAATAAATATGTAAAATTCAATGGAGGAGTTTCCTACTTTTTTTAAATTTTTTTATTTGAAAGTAGAGATCAAACGGAGCCATCAGTTTTTTTTTCAGATTTTTTTGAGTGCGTTAAGTATCAGAAAAAAATTAATGAAATTTGAAATTGTTAGGGTTATGACGTCATAACCCTTCTTTGAGTGGGAATGGATAAACCTATAGGATTTTAGACAACTGTATTATGTTGCCGTACTTTCTTCTATTAAAATGTTAAAATGTAGATGCCTACCCGATGACAAGTAATGGCCGCCGTGTATTTCGTGGTTACTTTTTTATTTTATATGAGTGATTATGGATTACTTAGATTCACAATTTTGATTTAATGAAAACAAATACTTTAGTTTTACAAAGATCTCGACAACTTAAAAGAGCTTTGCATCCACAGTTTAAGATATTTTAAATGCCACACATAAACGGCTTTTCGCCTTCTGGCGATTTTCATCAAATTAACCCAGTTTGTAGAGTTTTTCAAAAATAGAACAGATTTTGTTAGTGAATTGGTTTAACATGCATTCTTAATGTAATATTTGAAGTTCGTTCCATTTGGTTATTCTGTTGGGTTATAATTTGTTGATCGGTTGTGCTTCGGTAAGATTCACATGTCGACAATGTTTCATTATTTATTTACAAACAAGATAATTCTTTGTATATTTTACATAAATATATTATATGAACCACTTAAAACATCAATAATACTTTTACAAGAGCTTTGCATCCACAGTTTAAGAGATTTTAAATGCCACACGTATATGACTTTTCGCCAGAAGCTTATCAGAAGCTACCATCCAGCTTATAGAGTTCTTAAAATTCTCTCGTGTATATTATTTTTTCTAATTCTATTATAATAATAAATACGTTTGTACTATATACCATGAACGTGTCGAAAACTAATAAATGGAAATATTAATATGTACTTAAAGTCGGGCACCGAAAAATTACATTTTTCTCACGATTAAAATCTTATACTATATAAGTTACTTTTAGCCGCCATACTAAAATTTGACACCTAAAGCAGCTCTAGAAACATTATAATATTTTACGACATATTAAAAACTAAGATTGACTTGTAGAAGTCCATTTTAGACCACTTCGTAGGGGAAAAATGTTATTCACTTCAGCAATATTAAAAAATTAAAAAACTAAAAAATTATATATTTCAAAATGCTAATTAATTTTTAATAATATTAACATAATATAATCTTACTTAATTCGCAAGGAATTTCTTCCATACTTTTTCTTAATGTCTACGATAAATTCGTTTTGTATGGATTTCAAACATCTGCAACAAATGATAATAATAATAATTTATAGATATTATTTTTAAAAAATAGGACGTTATACTAACAGTTGAAATTTTTTTGATGTTAAAAAGGCTACAAATTCCTGAGTGACTAGATGCATTTTATGAACCACAAATGTATTCGGTAATACAAGAAACGAGTAACCTTGTGCTTGAAGTTCCATGATATGAGCAATTTTATTCCATCCGTACGCAAAAAATCGTTCATCATATTTAACTACGTCGCTTTTCACCACCACGTATGGCTCGTATTCGTATTTCCATTGCACCTTGATCCAAATTTATTATTTCAATGAAATTAATGAAAAATTAATTTCTAAAAACCTGATACGGTTTTGAAGCTTTTCTCCATTTTCCATAATTTGTTGGTATATGTCCTTGTGGAAATGAGTCAAATTTAAAAATAACGACTTGCCTTTCGTCCCACATTTTTAATAACTGTTGCATTGTAGAAGGTACTTTAGTTGTATACTTTCTTGTTTGGAAAGCTGGAACTACTAGTGCCTGATGTACAACAGTAATTAATATTAATAATTAATGTTAAATAATAACTAGTTGGCCTTACCTTTTTGTTCATATCGGCAGTTTTATTAAGATATGATTTAATCACTGGATATAAGCTGTGCATTGGAAAGAAATCTATGTCGTTCAAAAATACATACGGCGTATTAACTTCGTTTAAAGCTACATTTCTTAAATAATTCGTATGATGAGAATATCCATCATTGAACACTGCGTGATAACCTATGTTGTAGCGATTTTTCAAAATTTTTGAACTTGTAATAAATTTTTTGCACTTTATATACTCAGCATCAGTTAAATAAAACGCAAGGCTCATTGGACCTAAAAATTACACTCATTGTATTATATTGAGAATATTGAACTTGAGCAGTATTTTTTGATTTATCCACTTCAGTGGAACAACAAATTTTGTTGGGCCATTAATTAATATTATAATAAAATTCTTAAAAGATATGCTAAATATACCTTTCCAACAGTTGGCATATTCTTCCAGTAGATATAATTTATCGAAAGATAGCTGAGAAACAAGAGTTACATCCAAACCTGAAGAAACGAGAGAATAATTATAAAAGTATAATAAAGTTCGTTTCAATCGAATTTCGCTCTCCGGAAAATTGGCACACATATTTGTTATTGGTTTCTAAAATTGGGTTTAATCAGTTTTATTAAAATTAAAAAAATTGAAATAAATTTACTTTCGACTGCTCCACATGATGCGACTGTTTGCTACAATTATTGTCAATCTTTCGAACTCTATTACCGTCGAAATTTTCAAACGAAGAAATTATTATCTCAGGGATGCTTTCGTTTCTATTTCGATTAACTACCTAAACATATTAAAACTTGCAGTTAATTTGTGTAATTGTAGATATTCTGGCCTCCACAACCAAGAGTTAAAAGAAGCTAGAAGTAGTATAAAAGAATACCGAGAAATACAAGGACAAAAAGACAAATTAGGCAAGGAAGAACTGTTGGAACAAAGGGCAAGACTACAGAAATTACTGGAGGTCCCATACGTCCAGACCCGCCCGAATCAAATAAGAACTGAAACACGGAGAACACTTATGCGAAAGCAGCAGCAGCCGAATCGCTGCAAAAACAAGAAAGCGCCCAACGGGCCATTATGCAGCGATGCATTGATGACGGAGAGGAAACGGGTTTTAAAACAGTCACTTATAAGAGGACTCCTATAAAAGTCAACAACGAAGAAAAGAATCCTGAAGAAAAAGAAGAGAAAAGACCCGAAAGGGCGAAGAAAGCTCCAAAAAGGAAACCCCCTGAAGTCCTAATTAAGACTACAGAATAACTCTCATACAAGGAGGCTCTGACCAAGCTGAGATCATGTCTACAAGATAGTAACATGAAAGTCAGCAAGGTGACCAAGACAAGAGGAGGAGATTTACTCGTAGAGCCGCAAGAGGGTGAAAAAGAGATAACGTCCCTTCATGCAAAGCTACTGAAAGGAATGGGGGAGGAATCAGTTCGGCGTTTAGTCCAAAAGAGGGAGATAAAGATCCTCGACTTAGACGAATTGGTAGACAAAGAAGAATTGCTGGGGTCCCTAGTAAAATACATCGGATCCTAGGGACATCTAGAGCTGAGATCTCTCCGCCCAGCTTATGGTGGAACCCAGTCAGCAGTAGTTAGTTGCGACAAAGCCGAAGCTGATAAGTTGCTGAAGATGGGAAGGTTGACAGTAGGCATGGTTTCGGGCTGCAGGGTCCGGGAGTTCTTTCTAGAATTTTGCAGAAAATGTTGGCGCAGAGGTCATATCGCGGCCGGATGCGACGGTTCGTACTAGACGAGATGCCTCAACTGCGGTGCCGAGGGCCACCATGTCGCGGAGTGCAAGATGGCTGCAGGATGTGCTATTTGTGGAAATGGCCACCGAACAATGGCGTGCCCCACTCATCGAAACTCCACAAAAAGAGACGAGGAAATCGAGTGTCAACGCTGTAAAGAAAAGGGACATCGAGTCAAACGGTGCCCAAAGAAACTAGGAAACTTGGCCGAAAGTAGAGGTAAAATGGATTATGCAGTCGGACCCTCCCTACAATTAAACGATAATGCCACAGAAGATCATCCAAATAAATCTGCATAGAGCCAGAGCGGCAAGCGACCTCCTCCAACATAACATCAAAAATTGGAGGATAGATTTAGCCCTGGTCAGTAAACCCCACAAGACCGAGGGAGAAGATTGGTTAGTAGACGTTTCGGGAATGGCGGCTGTTTTCGTGCCCAAGACAACAGCAGTAGAGAATTGGAACTGTGGATGGGGATTTGTTTGGGTGGAGGTCAAGGGGATGATATACTACAGCTGTTATTACTCTCCAAATTCCTCTATAAGAGAGCTCGAGCAGAGTCTCAATGAATTGGCAAGAAGCATCAGAACACAGACTCTCCCAACTATCGTGGCCGGAGACATGAATGCCAAGTCGACAGAGTGGGGTTCTGGTCGGACGGATCATCGAGGTGAAATAGTAGATCCGTCATCGATGTGACCTTTGTGTCCTCGGCCAAAACAGAGAGGGTTTCGCAGTTATTGGTGGACACCAGAAATCGCAGAAAGTAGGAAAAAATGTCTGCACGCGCGAAGAATCCTTCTGAGGAAGATTGCCAAAAGGTGGATACGACCAAGCTAGGCAGGAAGAAGCAGATGCAAAAGCGGCAAAAAAAGAATTAACAAATGCCATAAAAGAAAGCAAGAAACGTTACTGGGAGACCCTAATCAGGGAGGTTGACGACGACACCTGGGGTCTTGGGTACAAAATCGTCAGGAAGAAGCTTGGGAAGCCAAAGATCCCAGGCCTGACGGCCGAAAGAGTGCGGGGCATTGTTGAGGCTCTTTCCGAAACATCCCCCTTCAAATAGAAATTTATGTGTTGTAGAAGAAGCAGACTTTGAACCCCTAACTGAACAAGAGCTAGCTGAAGCAATTATGAAAATGGCGAAGAATAAAGCACCAGGTCCGGACGGAGTTCCATCGACCATCATACGAGCCGTAGCGGAGACCTGTCCAAGGGAACTCCTTGGTTTGTACAATGCCTGTTTGAAAAGGGGCACCTTCCCGGAAAGGTGGAAGAAGGCCCGTCTGGTACTGTTGAGGAAGGGTCAAAAGCCACTAAACCAACCGAGTTCATACCGACCAATATGTTTGCTGGACGAAGTGGGCAAGCTGTTCGAACGACTTTTGTGTTCAGACTTCAATGCGAGATAGAGAAAACTGGTGGACTGGCCCAAAACCAGTATGGGTTTAGGAAAGGCTTTTCTACTCAAGATGCGCTCGAGCAAATTAAGAATAAAGCCGAAGAAGCAAGGAAAGGGACGTGGCGCACAAGAAAACTCTGTGCAATAGTCACGGTAGACGTGAAAATGCTTTCAATTCCGTCAGGTGGCAGGACATTCTGGACTCCCTTGCGCGCAGAAAAATCCAGGGGTACCTGTATAACAGTATTATTGATTATCAGTCAAACAGAACCCTTCAGATAGAAGAAGACTTGCTGAACGAGACGGTAAAAGTCACGAGCGGCGTTCCGCAGGGGTCAGTGTTGGGGACCCACGTTATGGAACATCGCATACGACGACGTACTGAGGCTTCATATGCTGAAGGGAGTCTCGCTGGTTGGTTTGGTTTTGCTGACGACATAACGGCAGTGGTGACTGCGAAAGAAGAAGCGATCCTTGAGCTGAAGGTCAATGAGGTACTTGCTATTCTTGACAATTGGATGGAGGGACGCGGCCTTCAAATGGTCCCGGAAAAGACAGAGGCTATGCTCCCAACGGGAAGACGTAAAATAAAACCCATGCGGTTCACCGTCCGAGGCAAAGATATCTTGCCACAGAAAACGCTAGTCTCCTTAGGCATAACGTTTGATAAGGGGCTGACCTTCTTTGACCATCTTAAAAAAGCCGCAGCCAAGGCGGGAGCAATAACTACCGGCGCTGTCAAAACTGATGCCAAATTTAAAAGGACCGAAATGCAGCAAAAGAAGACTGCAGGGAGCTGTGGTACATTCGGTGATTTTGTACGGGGCACCAGTGTGGTACAAGGCCATGCAAGTCCAAACCTACCGCACTGAAATAGCAAGAGTACAACGTAAAACCGCACTAAGGATGGTATGCGCATACCGCACGGTGTCTGAAAATGCTGTGTTGCTGGTCGCCCGACTGATGCCTATAGATCTACAGGCACAGATTATGGCTGAGTGCTACAAAAATCCAGGCAATAAGCAAAAGGTCAGGGAGGAGGCACTCGAATCATGGCAAGTGAGATGGAACAATGATGCAAAAGGAAGATGGGCCTACACCCTGATCCCAGACGTGAAAACGTGGATCGAGAGGAAGCATGGAGAGGTTGACTTCCATATTACTCAGTGTTTAACGGGCCATGGATGCTTCAATGACTTCTTACACAGAATGAAGCTAAGACCATCACCTACGTGCCGGTACTGTGAGTTGGTAGATACCCCACACCACACGCTTTTCGAGTGTGAGAAATTGCTGGACAACAGGCAAACCATGCATCAGAAACTGGGAAAATCTCTGACTCCAGTAAACTTGGTACAAGAAATGCTTAGATCGGAAGAAGAGTGGAACCTTACTGGAAGCTTTATACGGCAAGTAATGAAGGAAAAAGAAGAAGACGAGAAGCGAAATCAAAACGCTGAGTAGACCAAACAAAGGACAGGAAGGCACACCGTCCCCTCGCGTTAACGCGTTAAATCTGCGGGAGCGGCGAAGTAATGTCTCATGACGGATACCACGCTCCCGCAGTTAGCTACAAGGGAGGGGGTTTTAGTCGGTAAGAGTCCGACACTACCACCCCTTGGGGTGGTGTTCATGAGGATTTCCTCCTCCCCAACGCACAAAAAAAAAAGATATTCTGGCCTATTCCGTATACAGAAGAATTTTCGAAACCATAAGAAGAGAAACAAAAACAATAGCTATTACGAAATAGGTCAGATTTTGAAATTAATACTTTGTATTCGTTACGGCGACAATAGCTTTTTGAGTTCCAAACGCATGGTATAGGGTGTTTTTCTTGAAATGTCCATCCATAGCGACGTAAATGATCCAAATGATACAAAATAATATCGGCATCACGTCTACAAAAAGCAATAAAAAAATCATAGCTTAAACAAAGTAAGTACATGCAAGTAAACCTCTGATCGGGCTCATTTGCATTTTTTTGCGGAAATCCCAAGACCTGCAATTGTATAAAATCCAGAATATAATGAGAAATTTACACTAAAATTCCATTTTTAATGCTTACCTGTTTTTCATCGAAATATTTAAATTGATTCCAAAGACCAGAAATATCATCATTTATTACAATATCTGTGCTCAAAAGGATTATTCTCCTGATTGTTGGTAAATGAAGTATCTTAGGTAAAATTATCTTAAACATATTGGGATTTTCTGAGACACTATTATTGGAAACTATCTCGTGGGTGTTGTAAAAAGATACTTGAACTGCAAATTATAGAATTAATTAATTAGTCAAGTTGAAGAAAAGGTATAATAAGATTGAATAAAAAGCAAGGTGAATAAAGAATTAAGGAATTACTACAGTTAAGAAGAGTTGATATTGAACCAATTTAAACAATGAAGATTAAAGTAAATTAAAAGTAGAATGAAACAAATAAAAATTTTGAAAGTAATTTCACATAAAGCCTGTTTGATATGACGTTAAATTCGACGTCAAATTTACATGTAAATTTTTGTTAAAAGTGCGTGTAAATGTGCGCAGTAGACATTTTTCCGTCTAGAGTCAGCCCAGTTTTGATTTTGAAGTAGACCATAGCTCGGAAAATATTTGTTTTTCAATAAAAGTGGTGAAGTGTTTTTTTAAAGAACGTAAAATAATCTACAAACTAGATTCAAACCTTTTATTGTCTAAATTCTAAAACCAAGTGATTTTGGGTTATTAATTGAAGTAGAAAAATCTTGAAAATTTCAACTTTCTTTTTCTTAATTTTTTTCAAATTGCTGTATCTATTAAACCAAACATTTTTCAAAAAATCAGACTCGTTTTTTCCGGATAAGAAATTTAACAGACTATAAATTAGCGCATGCACAGTTCATTGGGTGATTTAGCAAATATCTGAAAAATCTCCCGAAACTGTTTGTTGATACGCAAGCGAGAGTGTCAAAATTTACATTGTTGCAAACAGAAAATTATTTTTACCTGCATAAAATTGTGTCAAAAATATGAGCAAATTTACATCAAAATTTACATGTAAATCTGACGTCGAAGTTAACGTAGTATCAAACATGCTTTAGGATTAAATTTTTTTCGAGTGGTGCAGACGACTTGAACTTACCTTGAGGTACCAGCCATGTTTCGAACAACTTGCCTAAACATCTCTTTGATTGTTCATTAACGACAATGTGAAAATGTATGGGTTTATTCCGATTCAAAAATAACGATTTGAGCATCACATAGAAATTTATATTATGAGATTGTGTAATGCATACGATTCCTAGGTGAATTACTTCACAGAGTCCAAATGTAATATCTGCTAATATAGCTTGCGTTGGAGTTTCCGATACATTTTGTAAACTGGTGTAAAAGTAACCTAAGAACCAAAAGGATAATAAACAAGTATTTAATAATGAATTACAATATTACCTGTAAGACTGAGTGAAATTATGATTATATACAGGATGTGCTTTGCAGAAACCATGTCGACACAAGAAACTATACAAAAAAATTTTCCTATTAGCTCTGGAGTTTGTTTCTTAAATATTTCATTTTTAGTTATCACTTTAATATGCTAATTATGTTTTTGAAATTTTTACTTACATACAGTGTATACTATTTGTAAAAAATTAAGTAAAAATAAATTAAGGATTATTATAATATAATTATTTTTGTATAATAGAGAAAACTTTTAATGTACTAGATATCTTCTGAAACTCACATGTTGTATTTATCTAGCATATAGATTCCAAATGTAAAAATCAAGCGAATTTTCAGTTTTTCAAAATAAATAAATTCACCGTTCATAAATTCCATTCACAATTTTCTGATGTCTCAAACTGTGGCTAAAACTATGTTATATTTTAATATATCATTTTTTTAAACTAGAACATAATACCTACCTGTTGAAACGGTGTACAACCCCACCTTAATCCCCCAATAACTGTAATATTTTTAAAACCCCATTAAATATCAATATTAAATTAAAAGATACAGATACAAAATTTTAATGTGACATTAATTTGACAATTTCGATCATAATATTATGAAGTGGGATTACTTAAATGAGTTTAGAAAATGAAGAAATCAGCTGAAATTATAACTAATAAAAATCTGATAGGGTGGAACCACAGAAACTAACGAAAGTTTAAAATAAAAATAAAAATAAATATAAAATAAGTTTTTTTATTATTTTTTCTGCCCTTTTTAACAAGTAGTAGCTCAATTTTAAATTAGGTTAACTGGTGTACATTTTGGTGTACATTCTTTAGGAATTAGTAAGAAATTAGAGGAATTACTGGGAAATTAAAGGAATTATTTGGGAAATTTGGGGAATTAGTAAGAAAATAGTAGAATTAGTGGGGAATTAATGGGGAATTAGTGGGGAATTAAAAGAATTTGGAAGCGAATTAGTAGATCGCGCAATGTCCTGGTCGCATAAAACTGCTAACGCGTGATCGCCGTCTTTGATTTCGGTCAAACATTATTTGAGAACAAATAATACGTACTCTCTATTGATTTGAATATGTTACGGTCAATGACGTAAATTGGGCATTGACGTCAATGGCCGGAAAATGACGTCAATGCCCATTTGCGCTGGCCATTAACGTCATTGACCGGCCATTGACGTTAACGCCCGTTAACGGTGGGCAATGATGTAAATATTTTCATCTGATTGTAATACTTACGTCTTTGGCCGGTTAATGACGTTAATGGCCAAAATGGATTGGACAATGATGATATTATGGAATAACTACTATAAAGAACAACTAAATGGCGATTTAAATAATTTGACAGCCAACTCACAAGTGATATTTACGTACTATGTTGTATTCCTTGTATTATAATATAATATATTAATAATTTATTAACAAAAATAATAAAAATTAAAATATAATGAAAAAAAATTTTTTAAATTAATAATTTTTTTCTGTTACGGGAATGACCCATGGTACTGAAAATTTTAAATTTGTTTGCTGGCGCGACACGCACATTTATTATTTTTACATCCACAATTGCAATGACAACGCTTGTAACCCTGACCTCCTAAAGCACTGCTTTGAGCTGCTGCTTGTGTAAGAGTAATCTCATTTTCTTTGGTCGCATTACTAATATTTTCTAACAAAATTAATTTTTCAGTATCCTTTAATAAATAGTATTAATTCCAAATGGCACATTTAATATACTACTTTCAGATGGAATCTATAGAATAATAGTTTCATCATTGCCCACCCTGTGTTGGGCATTGACGTCATTGGCCGGACAATGATGTAAAAACCACACATGAAATTTTAAATGTCAACATCATCCAAAATGCATGGTCATTAACGTCAATGGCCGGTCAATGACGTCAATGCCCAACTAAGGTGGGCATTGACGTTATTGTCCGGCCATTAACGTTAATGCCCGAATTGTCATCATTGACCATAACATATATTTATGTAGTATATTTTATTACTATACAAGCGCTATAACCCAGAGTGGGTTTTGGCTAACCACTTCATTTTATGAAGGGTTTTCAAGGCAGATTACCTCGGTGGTTTGCCATTGCCCGCCGAAGGAGTTATGTAGTATATAGTAAGTAATATTTCTTATAGGGTACTTAAAAGAAGTGTACGTTAGTACCTGTGTTTTAAAATTTCAAAAAGGAAATCAAAGTGAGCAGATTTTGGGGCAGTCTTATGTCGTAAGGTAGGGTTGCTATAATTGTGCAAGTACTGACCGGGACAAAAAGCTCCTCCTGCTTAAAGTTTAGTATTGTAAAAAATAAAAAAAAAACTTAGAACTGGAAATACTTCCATACCGGGACATTTTGTAGATCAACTGGGACGACCGGGACAGGAGTTTCAAAAAGTGTAATCTTAAGAATTTCTAAGATTATTCCCGAGTTTCGTATTTTCTAAGAGTTTCAAGAATTGGAACCATCTGTGCGTTTTTGTAGGTTGCCCTTTAATATCATAAAATGAAGGAACGCCCTCCAGTGCATCCTTTGTAAATTATCTCGATGGTAAGTATCCCGAAACGTTAATAACTGAATAACCCGTGATGGAAAAGAAAATAGTGCACTGGAGGGAATTCCATGCCCCCAAGACACCCCGGATTACTTCTACGTTTTGAGTTTTTAAAAGTTTTTGTTACCATAACATACGCTGGGGCACTAAAAACTGGGTTTTTTAAAAATGTGGGGCATGACCGCATGGAATGCTCTCTAGTGTTAGCCATTTTATTTTAATATCTATTGCAAAGAGATTTATTTTACACCATTTTGTGGTTTAGTTTACGAAATAGATTTGGTAAATTAGTAGGGAATGATGGGAATTACTAAGTATTTTCTAAAATTAATAAGGAATTATAATATTTAAGGGGAATTAGTGAGGAATTAGAAGAATAAGTAACAATCCTGGGAATTTGTGTACACATTTTTTTCAGCGGTTTACCCCTCGATATAAATTAAAACAAATATTTTGAAGTAAGTGTCAATTTGCACGAAATATCTAATTATACTTGGTAGACCTGATTTGGGAGTAGCTCACTGCAAATTATTTAAATTCTTTTTTGAAATAAATAAAATATACCTAATAAATTAAAAATATATTATTATGTAACTGTTTCGTGTACATTATTGTATTTTGAAATATTTTAGATACTTTTTGTTAATATCTTCCACAAACTGCTTTTTAATTGATTCCATGCACCTGAAAAAATAATAAAAAAACTATTAGTGGTTGTAAGTTTATAAAAACTCCTCGTGGTGTACTAACAGTTTAAATTTTCTTAAGGTCAAAAAGACTACTTTGTCGTAAGTGATTTTATGATATTTGTGAACGATAAATGCATTTGGCAATACAAAAAACTCATAATCTTGCGCTTGTAATTCCGTAATATGTGCAATCTTGTCCCAACCGTAAGCAAAAAATCTTTCATCAAATTTAATTACATCGCTTTTTACTACGACGTACGGCTCATACTCATATTTCCACTGTACCTATACCAAAATAATTTAATTTAATAATTTCATTAATTAAATAAAATATTTAATGCTGATGAAGACAAAGACCAGTTTTGTAATCCTTATTTCAACATTCTAAAAATTTTAAAATCCCAAGAAACCTAATCTTTGAGTTAAAGAATGAATTAACAAAGTTTGAAAACAAGAAGAAGAATAATTGAAAGTTTGTTGAAAAAAGTGTAAAGAAAACAGAAGAATAAGTAATAGCAAATTGTAGTAAAGGATATTTTACCTTATATGGTTTTATAGAGTTTCTCCACTTTGTATAATTGGTTGGTAAATGTCCTCGGGGAAATATGATTATTTTGAAAATTGATACTTTCTTTTTATCCCACATGCTTAATAATTCTTTTTTCGTTGAAGGAATTTTAATTTTAAATTCCTTTGTTTGAAAAGCAGGAACTACTAATGCCTGTGCAATCATGTAATCAATTAATAGCATAAGATTAAAAGTGGAACTTTGTCTGACAAGCAATTTTTGTATTTGTAAGACAAAGAGGAGCAAAGTAAAAATAATTTATTTGAGCTAATGCAAAATTTATTTGTCTCAAATAATTACACATTTGTATTTAGCGAAATATAGGGTAAATATTGAATCAAATCAAGAGACACATACGGTAAAATTAAATGTGCATTAAACGCAATTCAATGACTTAATTGAGAGAAATCTACATAATTTATTTAAGTCAAATAAATCCACTTGATGGAAATATTTTACAAGAAAATGTATTTAATAAATCCAAATAAATCAGCCAATTCTTAGTTTTTTTTTATACAAAATTTAGCCTATATTTCGCAAAACACAAGAATATTTATATTTATTTGAGACAAGTAAATTTTGCTGAAATAAATACTTTTTCTTTTATTAAAATTATGCGATTACCTTCTTCGTCATATTTCTAGTGTTATTCAGATATGATTTAATCACCGCATACAAATTTTGCATAGGGATCAAATCAATGTCGTTTAAAAACACGTAAGGTGTATTGACTTCATTTAAAGCAACATTTCTTAGATAATTTATGTGATGAGAATATGCATCTTTGAAAACGGCATGATAACCAATGTTAAATCGATATTTAAGAATTTTTGAATTTTCAATAAATTGTCTGCATTTTATATACTCCGCATCGGACAAATAAACAGCGAAGCTTATCGGACCTAAAAATCCATCTTTAACATTGGTGTTAACTGGTGTTTAATGTTGTTGGAAATGAAATTCTTTCAGATCTTAAAAATTTTTTCATATTCAAATTACCTTTCCAACGGACTGCAAATTCTTCCAATAATTTTAATTTTTCGAAAGATAGTTGAGAGACAAGAGTTACATCCAAATCTGAAGAGACATACGAATATTTATAAAAATATAATAAAGTTCGTTTAAGATGAATTTCGCTTTCAGGAAAATTAACGCAAATATTATTTGTTGCTGGCTTCTAAAATTGTTTATAATAAATTTCAATAAAAAGAAATAAATCGTTTTACCTTTGTGTGTGCCACCTCCAACTCTTTGTTGCAGTTATTATTAATTTTTCGAACTTTATTGCCATTGTAATTCGAAATAGAGGACAATATCATGCTAGAAATGTATTCCTTTCTGTTTCGATTGATTACCTGAAAATTTTCATAATAGATAATATTTGCTCATAGTTTTAAAGCTGGCGACAGACAAGCGTACATGTGTGTCATGCAGGCGTGTCATACATGTGCGTCGTACATGTATGACGGTGCGCTGTTGCCCCTAGACTAGCATACTTGAGTGTCACACATGTAGTTTGATCGTCGACACTATTTTGTAGTTTTTTTAATAAAACTTCATAAGCTGAATCTTTCTTAGCTCTATTCATGTAATCTTTCGATTTAGTTTTCCAGAGACAAGGGTAATTTTTATAAAGTTCAATGAACTCTATCATAAAATCTTTTGTCAAACTTCGTAAATCAGACATTTTGGCTATTGTAATAAAATTATAATAAAAATTTCTTCAATAGACGCGAGACACTGAATTAAATAATTTTAAGAGTAAAGAGTCAAGTTTGTCCACAGACCATCATACATGCATAAACGTTGATGTGTGACACACATGAATTCAAATAAAATTAAAAACTTGTACGTCGCGCATGTATGTCATTCTTTGCCCACACACCAGCGAACATCAACGTCGAAACCTGTGTGACGTACATGTATGACACACATGTACGCCGGTCTGTTGCCAGCTTAGATTGTATACTTTAAATTCGTGAATGAGACAATTTATTTTCGAGTTCCAAACGCATGGTATGACGTATTCAAATTCAGATATCCATCCATAGCGACGTAAATTGTCCAAATGAACCAACACAATGTCAGCATCACTAAATGCAAAAACAGATTGGCTAAAATGTAATTACAATTAATACTTTACTCATAATTCTACCTTTTATGTTGCTCTTCGAGATTCTTATATGGTATCCCCAAAACCTGCAATTTAATATAAACTAATAATTATCAAATCACCAAATTGCACAGGAGAAGCAAGATTTTGAATCTACATTTTTTCATCCAGATTCGATGAATACTTTCCTGTTTTTTATCAAATCTTTCAAATTCTTTCCAAAGTTCATAAATATCCTCATTGAAAATAATACTGGTACTTAAAAGAATTAATCTGCTGACCTCTTGTAACTCAATAATTTTTGATAAAACCAACCTAAATGTATTTGGAATTTTTGAATGATTATTGGGAGAAATATTGTTGATATCGTAAAACGACAATTCAACTGAAAAAAAGATTATCAGAAAGTTAGAAATTTGTTACTTAGATTGAAAAAAAAGTCATTTACCTTGTGGTACTGACCATGTTTGGAACAATTTGCTTAAGCATTTCCTAGTTTCATCGTTGACAACTACATGAAAATGTATAGGGTTGGTCCGATGGCAAAATAGCGATTTGACCATAGGATAGAAATTTAACTTTGAAGATTGTGTAATACACATTATTCCTAAATGTATTACTTCGCAGACATCAATTTTATGTTCTACCACCGCATTTAGAACTAGAGATTGCGACACATTCTGTAAAATTGTGTAATAGTAACCTGGAAGATGAATCATAATTGTTAATATGGAAAAAATATTTTAAAGTAATAATAAGTATCTACCCGTTAAAAGCAATGAGACTGATATCATAAACATAAGTTTTTGCTTTCCAGACACCATGTTCTTCTAAAAATCATTAAAATTAATTTTAAACTATGGTTTTTATCGATAATGGCAACAGATCCTCAACCCAGACGCACAGTAGTTCTTACCCCCCGGAGCACGAAAACGGTCAAAAAAACGATTAGAACTAAAGAGAAGTTAATATTTCAATACCTACCAGTTAAAACGAAGCAAACCCGATTTAATTTAAAAATTCCATAATTATATATAATTAATTTTTTAAAGCTTCTTTAAAATCACAAAAAAATTAAAAGGAAAGTATAAATAAAATATTTAAATGACATCTGACATTTTGACAATAAGATTGAGCAGTGAGGTTATTTTAATGAAGGTTCAAGCCTAAATTAATTAGAATCTACTTTGAAAAATTAAATAAGAAGTTGCGGTTCTGAGAAATAAATTTCTTTTCCACATTTCTTTTTTTCTTCTTCTTTAACATTTTGATAGTCTTCTTCGTTTTTTTCTAGTCTTTTTATATTTCTTTCCATATTCTATGTTTTTCTTTAATGTTTTTGAACGAAATCATCGACCGACCAAACCAAAATGTCGTAGATTTAATTACTTTTAATTAACGACATTTTACGATGTCCTTCTAACCAAATAGCTGCTCATTTATGTGATGACCCTGATTTCATCAATGCGTATTTTCTTGACTCTGTTCCAGGAGGTTCCACCGGGATTGATTTGGCATGGGAGGGTTCGTTTTTTCCGGGAGTACAGCCATTCTCTATTCCTGAAGTCACTTCTGAGGGGTTAAGTACCATTGTTGGCGCTTTGTGTTCTAATGCTCTTGGTCCGGATGGTATTAGTCTTCGCATGCTTAGACTTATTCTTCCTTTTTGTAGTGAGGTGATTTGTAATTTGTTCAATCACTCTTTTAGAACCGGGGAGGTGCCTTTTGTTTGGAAGGCATCCCGTGTGAGACCTCTTTCTAAGGTTCCACTGGCTTCGGAACCTTCTCATCTCCGTCCAATCAGCATCCTGTCGCCATTTGCAAAAATAGCGGAGCTCCTTGTTAAAGATGCTCTATGTGAGCACCTGGCATTCTAGAAGGTTTTGTCGCCTGCCCAGTCTGGTTTCAGGCCCCACCATAGCACTGCGACTTCTCTGTTGCAGTTCACGTCGGATGTGGCTTCATCAGTCGATCGGGCTGAAGTCACCATATTGGCACTTCTCGACTATTCCAGAGCATTTGACTCCGTTGTTCACGATCGTCTTTTGGCCAAGTTACGTTATTACGGCTGTGATGATTTGCTGTGTAGATGGTTGGCGGGTTATTTGCGGGATAGATCCCAGATGGTTGAGTTAGCTGGAAACTTATCTCAGTCGTTGACTGTTTCTCGTGGCGTTCCGCAGGGAAGCATCCTTGCTCCATTGCTTTTCATACTGTACACAACTGATTTAGTAGGAGTGGTTGATTCTGATTGCCATCTTGATCTCTATGCCGATGATTCTCGGATACTTGTATCGTGTTTGCCCTCGGACATTGATGCTGCAATTGATGTGCTAAATCGCAATCTTGAACAAGTGCGCATGTTGTCGTTGATAAATGGTCTGACTTTGAATCCGACTAAGTCGGAACTCATAATTTTGGGTAAACCGTGGCTTGTACGGAAAGCTTTGAGTGTTGCAAGGTCAGCTGAAAGCTTAAACTGTGCTATTTTAAACTAAGATCTCTTTATCAGTTCAAAACAATATTACCTCCCCACGTAAAGTGGTACATCGTTAGTAGTACGATTTTATCAAACATCGAATATTGTTCTACAGTGTGTTACGGTTTTCTCATACAAGAATATAGACGCAAGCTCCAGCTCTTGCAAAATTCATGTTTGCGTTTTGCATTTGACTTACGAAGGTATGATCACGTCACCCGTTTTTATCGAGATTTAGGTATTCTAAAGGTAGCTCAGCGCTTCTCTTTGCGTTTTGGAGTTCTGTTTTTCAAAATCTGGAAAAGTGGAGAACCGGTTTGTCTACGAAGCATGATTAGGCCCCGTTCGACATGCCACGCTCGCGTTTTGCGTGATTTGGGAAACTTTGATCTACCTTCTCATTCCACAGCAAAGTTTGAACAGTGTTTCGCGTGCTCGGCGCCCAGATTTATAGAAGTGCATCGAAGACTCTTTGTAAACTCAGCGAGTGTGGTGTCTTTCCGACGTAATTTAACAGATGAACTCCCCTTACAAATAATGTAATCTGTCAATAAATATTATATTTATAGTCTGCTTTTTATGTTACTTTTATTTTTATGTATGGGTGGTTTGAAAATCTAATCTTATTAGACATCATCCAATTAAGAAACTGTACTTAATAAATGTATATTATTATTATTATTATTATTATATGAACTGGAAAGAGGCAGATTGAGCCAGTTGGAACACGATCTGTTATGTACAAAAATAAAAATTGTCCCGCAACAATAGATATAATATACAGGGTGCTGAATGTAATAATTTATGTAATAAATGTAACAAATTCAATTTAATTTCTATTTTCAAAAATAATTACCTTGGAAACTTACATGGCCTTGATGATAAATGAATATTTTAAGAATATTAAAAGCATTTTTTGACTTTTTAAGGAAAATCTAGATGAAATCTAATGCTCTTATCATTCATAGTTTATATTTCTGTATTATTTTTGTGTCTTGCATTTTTTCTCTAAAATAATTAGGGCAGCAGGAATTTGCATAAATAAGTTTTTACATGTTAATTTTCTGTCTCGGGCTAACTCATTCAGCACCCAGTACATTTTTATTGCATTTTCATGGTCTTCATAAAATGTAGTATATTATTTCTTATATATTGATTTGCAACAATCGTGATAAAGGAAAGCAATTTTGGAGTAATAAAGATAAGCAACTGGTGGTTTATGTAATGTTCTGGGTTGGTATAAAAGAAAGGAAAACCTGAAAATTTTTATTTAATCATGTTTTGCTTGCTTATCCTGTCAGTTTCTCTTGCGATTGCATCGGGTGAGTTTCTTTCAATATATTACTTTGTTTATTATATCAATATATGCACCGAATTTCCTTAAAATATGAACTAAAATTGTGAAAAATAGATAAAATATGCATTAATACGCAAATTAAAAATTATCTAATCTTCAAATTTTTTCAATTTTTTTTCAAATTTTCAATAAGTAAAAAGTGCAAAATTTTACATATTTTCAAAATTTGGTGCATATTTGAGTAAATAATGCATATTTGGGCTCCTTTTGGTGCTTTTTAATGAATTTTAATAGAGAAATAAAAAATTATTATTAAATTTTGCTAATTTAGCCAATTGGTTTATTAAATTTTAAGCAATTTAATTTTGTATTTAAAAAATTACAAAAATTAAACAAAATAATTGCTTAAATTGGCAAATTTAATAATAATATTTTTATTTTCTCTATTAAAATTCTACAAAAAAAACCAAAAGAAGCCCAAATATGCATTATTTGCTCCAATATGCACCTAATGTTGAAAATATGCATTTTGACCAGCAAAAGCATAAAATCCGAGCTCTAATTATTATATATTATATTTCTTATTTAAAATTAGGCGATCTAAGAAGTGCACAAGTAAGAACCGTTGGAGGTCGTAATACAACAATCTCACAACACCCTTATCAACTTTCTCTTCAAATAAGAAATCGTCATAGATGTGGAGCTGCTTTGATTAAACCTAATGTCGCAATAACTTCAATTAACTGCACAAGCGGGTAAGTTGTGGTAATATGCCCACTGAGTACACGGCGCCTACCTATGTGGTTTGGCAAGAAGAGTAGAGAGACCATTATAACACTTGAGCATTTCAGAGTTGTTTTATCAGACATTACGGTGGTTGCTGGGAGTTCATTTGCAGAAGAGTACTTTTTGGATAGACAAGTAGCAGGAGTAGAAGGAATGTGTAATCACCCACAACACAATCTTAATATTGGAGATTATGATGTTGGACTTTTAAAATTAAATATCAGTTTTCAAATAAACGAAGATGTACAAACTATTGAGCTACAACCTGAAGATATGCAACTACCGAGTGGTGTCGTGGGTACCCTAACTGGTTGGGGAACTTTAGAAAATGGGGAAATTTCGACAGAGACTTTACAAGAAATAATACTTTCAAAAATTTCTTTAAACGATTGTATTATTATGTATAATCGATATAATACCTATTTAACTACTCGTATGGCTTGTTATGGATTCAAACATGGAGAACCCGATATTTGCTCTGTTAGTAGTTATAACAATGTTTTTAGAAATAGCATTATAAAGTGATAAATTTTAGGGAGACATCGGTGGTCCTCTGGTTGTTAAGGGAAAGTTAGTGGGTATTGTTTCACAAGTAAAATATTGTGATGAACCTAATACACCAGGAATTTTTACGAGTTTGGAAGTACCATCCGTTCGTAATCAAATTGATAAGTGCTTAGATCTTTTTAATCAGGAATATTAAATTTAATTCTGTGTTATTAAAACAAAACAAATATTGAAATGGAATAAATGCTTTACAAAATATACAATACAAAAGAAAATTTTTATTATTTAGAAAACATTGCAATATATATTTTTAATGTTACTATTTCACTTTTTTTGTTGGTACTTTATTGTATCATAAGTGCATTTAAAATTTTTTGCCTTGCACTTTTATACTGCTTAGATATACATAGTATTCAATATTTTAGAAAAATAGCTCTTAGCTACTATAAAACAAGTAACTCAATATTATCTTCAGAGATAAGTAGAGTTTTGATAGTTATCGCCTCTCAAAATTTAGTATAAAAGCATAATTGTAAGTAATATAAGAAATATTAATTTTTCCAATATGTTGCGATTAATTTTACTGTTAGCTGCAGCTACTTCTGCTCTTGGTAAGTAACCAGGCCGATTGAATGTGATTCCTATAGTCTAAATGGTGCATTTTAGGAGAAAAACCTTCTCTGGAGGGAAAAATTGTTGGCGGTGTTAACACAACAATTGAAGAACATCCTTATCAGGTTTCCATTCAATTTGTTGGAAGTCACATCTGTGGAGGATCTTTGATCGAGCCCGATGTTGTACTAACTGCAGCTCACTGTTTAAAGTAAATAGCCATGATAAAATTAATATTTAAACATTAACAAAAAATATTTAGATATTCCACACGATTTTATTCCGTAAGAGTTGGAAGTAGCCTAAGAGAAAAGGGAGGACAGGAGGCTCCAGCATTGAGTATTTGTAATCATCCAAAATTTGACGGAACTGATTACGACGTTTCGATTATAAAATTAGCCAAACCCTTTGAATTAAATGCTGCTGTAAAACCTATAGATTTGCAACCTGTAGATGTTGAGGTACCATTGGGAACTAAAGGCACCATTACGGGTTGGGGAGCCATGCGATGGGAAGGTCCCGGTTCAGAATATTTGCAGAAAGTTGAAGTACCCAAAATTGATATAACAGAATGCAAAAAGAGATATCCATTAAACAACGTTTCGGATCGCATGACTTGTTATGGTTATCCCGAAGGTGGAAGGGATTCTTGTCAGGTAGTTTTCACTTGATTATTTTTTGGAATTGTTTACATAAGATTGTTTTCAGGGAGATTCTGGTGGCCCACTAGTCGCTGACGGACACCAAGTTGGAGTAGTATCGTGGGGTTATAAGTGCGCCACTCCTAACAAACCAGGAGTGTATGCTCGTTTGGAAAATAAGGATCTTCGTACTCATATTGATGATTGTATCAGAAAATTTAAATAGTGTAGATATTAATATAAATAAAATTTTTATGTTATTTTATTGTTTTGTAATCTTCGGTTTATATTTAATAATTATTCAGAATTAACTGCGCTAACTATTAGGCTATCTCAGTTGGGCAGCTAGGAATCATGAAACCCAAGTTGAAAATATTATAGATTTTATGCTCGGGCTATATCTTCTATAAAGTTAAAACTGAACAAAGTGGATTTAGACCCTGAAGCTTCTTCCCGTGCAAATCTTCAAACTGTAGCTCTTCTACACTATGAATAAAAAATTGTCGTCGTAACAAAATCATTAGTAGCTTCAGCATCAACAGAGTTTTTTGCTGCTACAACAAATTTTATGCTGTCACAACAGAGTTTTTGGTGTTCAAAACAAATTTTTTTCCAAAACTGCATCAAAAAGCTTAAGCAGGAAAGTCCATTTAAGTGTATTGCGTTAGATTGTGAAGAAATATTTGTCATCCTAACAAAGTTGTTAGTAGCTACATAATAGTTCCAGCAGAGTTTATTTGCTGCCATAACAAATTTTATGCTGCCACACAAAATTATTTCTGGTTAGCAAAAAAATTTGTTCTGAACAGAAAAAACTTTGTTATGGCAGCATAAAATTTGCAGTATTTTCAGTATATTTGCAGATTTCAAAATCAAAAGTACAAAAAATATTTTTTCAAGAATTTTGTTTACTTATATTATTTTTAGAGGATTTAATCATTGTCAAAAGCTTTTACAATTTGCTTTTTTTGTGTTGCTATCTACGATATTGATATTTTTAACCTGTTATTTAAAATAATTTTTGCGATTATTGTTCTATTATTATCACAGATATCAGCAAAATTGCACAACAAATTGCATATCTTAAAAATAAACTTAAAAAATTATTAGTTGCATAATCTATTTTTAATTTTCTTCTTCTTCTCAAAAACAGATTGAATATTCTCATCCCCATCATATGCATCCACTTGTTTAGGTGTTCCAGTAAATGGAGTTCAAAAATATTTTAATTCCTTCATCTTACGAGAACCGAGAATTTGTATTACAATTTAAAGTAAATTATATTTTATTTGACATACAAATTGTAATTACATAAGTGCACTTAAACTATTTTGCTATATATTTGTGTACAAAATCAATAACACAATACTATCAGTAAAGATTTGATAATTATCGCTTCTTCAAATTTTACTATAAAAGCAGAGATTTAATTTTGGCGGGTATTCAGATTGCAACCATGTTGTTCTCAATCCTAGTTTCGATTTTGGCTGCAGTTACTTTTGCTCATGGTAAGATAACTGGTTTGGTCAGAATAAAATAATTGATTTCTATTTAAAATTTAGGAGCAACTGTAAATATCCATCCACCTTCCTTGGAAGGAAAGATAGTTGGAGGTGTGGAAACCACAATTGAAGACCATCCTTATCAAGTTTCGATAGAATTTCTTGGCGGCCACATCTGTGGAGGATCTTTGATTGAACCTGATATAGTTCTAACTGCTGCTCACTGCTTAGAGTAAATCAATTTTAATATTATTTTATAAGTTGTATTAAGTAATCTATTTATAGTTTGGCGGTGAGATATTATTCCGTAAGGGTCGGTAGTACGATCATGGAAAACGGTGGCCAAACAGCTAAAGCCTACAGAATATGTAACCATCCCCTGTTCGACGGCAAAGATTATGACGTTTCAATTATCAAACTGGAAACTCCGCTAGAATTAAACTCTGCTGTGCAAACTATCAGTTTGCAATCTGTAGGTGTTCCAGTTCCAGTGGGAACTAAAGCTACCATTACAGGTTGGGGAACTACAGAATGGGAAGGTGAGGAATCAACAATTTTACAAAAAGTTGAAGTACCCAAAGTTAGCGAAGAAGAATGCAAAGAGAAATATCCATTCAGCAAAATTACTGACCGAATGACTTGTTATGGATGGCCCGAGGGCGGCAAAGACTCTTGCCAGGTATTAATATAATATTATATGTTAGTGCGTGGGCTACAGAGATGTTTTTTAGGGAGATTCCGGTGGCCCATTAGTAGCCAATGGAAAACAAGTTGGCGTAGTATCCTGGGGAGCTAAATGCGCCGCTCCTGGCAAACCTGGAGTTTATACTCGTTTGGAAAATGATGAGATCCGAGCCCATATTGATAGATGTATTAAAAGATTCGAATAATACATTTGATAAAACAGAAACTTTTTGTATTGAAAATGTAAATATTTTTTTTCAGACCTAATAAATTATATATTATTATTGATTTATGGTAATTATTTTACCGTCCAGTTCGGTATAATGGTGGCCAGACCAAGTAAATTTGATATTTCGATTGAGTCTCTCTTCCAAGGTACCGGCAACATCTTTTTGTAATTACTGCACACGATGTGTTCCGGTTTTCCCTATTTTTAAATTGTCGTGCAGTGATAATACCACGTTAGGCGATAAAATTGAAAAAATCGTGAATGTGGTGTAATTTAACAAGTATAAATTGATCGAAGAAAAAAAAAGTCTAGTAAATTTCATGATCATGTCTTGGTTTGTACTTCTAATATGTTCCGTTATTGCTTTCGGTAAGGTTAACTTACAGATAATTCTTGTATTTTTTAATATTATTACTATTTTATAATTGTTATTTTTTTAAATGCAAAATTGAACAATTGGTATTTATTTTTGTATTTCAATTATGAAGCACATTCAAAGGCTGCGTCTGTAATTCCTCGCATATATGGAGGAGATAATACCACAATTGAGGAGCACCCCTATCAGGTTGCTCTATTATTCAATAATAACTTTATATGTGGTGGATCGCTAATTTTGTCATCTATGGTTTTAACAGCCGCCCATTGTACTGTCTAGTAAGTAGTTACTACATTTTTTGTTTAACTTTGTTCAATGTTTGTACCTATTGCAGTACTAAACTTACCAACTTATCTGTTAGAGTGGGTAGTAACAGTGCACGATTTGGGGGACAAACTATTAAAGTACGAAAAATGTGTGTACACCCTAAGTATTCTCATTTTACTTCAAATAATGACGTATCTGTTTTACAATTGGATCATCCAGTATCTCTTAGTCGTTCTGTGGGTGTAATTGAACTGCAATCTGAAGGAACTGCAGTGCCCGATGGAACCAAAGCAGAAATCATTGGTTGGGGAAGAACTGAGACTGGAAAAACTGCAACTGTTCTACAATCATTAACAGTAAAGAAAGTTCCTCAAGAGCGATGTGCTAGAGTAATGATGCCAAAACGCGTTACATCTAGTATGACTTGTTATACTAAATCTGGTGCAAATGCTGGAGCTTGTTTTGTAAGTTTGTACTTCCCATATAGCAGTTTACTTATTACATGGAATTGTTTCAGGGCGACTCAGGTGGACCATTAATTGTAAATGGGAAGCAAGTTGGTATTACATCATGGACGAGATCATCCTGTGATGATTCACGATTTCCAACAGTTTTTACTAGCATTGCAGAAAAATCAATAAGCCAACATATTCAGAAATGCATGAAGGAGTTTAGCTAGATATCAAATAAGTCATGAATTTTTATTTTCATGTACATACTATTACGTGAGAATATTACCAATAAAGGATTATAAACATTTTTAAATCTTTTATTGACCTGCGATACGAACAATCTACTCAACGAAAGTTTACTGTAATTTAAAACTATAATATTAATAAATATTAAATTCTCACTATAAAGTACAGCAATTGTGTACATTGTGTGGTATTTCTTTTTTTATGGCTTATTTCTCTTCTACACTACTTCTATTACACAAACTTATAGTATTAGAATAAATGATTATGAATCGGTTTATGAATGCTGACACAGTGAAAAATCGTACTCTACCAAAATAAGAATAAAATGCCATGCAAATAGATATTTTAACAAGGTAATGATCCGAAACATGCTTCAAAGGTTAATTGCATCAGTGACGGCGCCAGGGCGCCAAAAACTATGCACACAAACTTTTTAATTAGTTTTATTAAACAAGAAACTTTTACTCTTTCAGAACATTTACTCCGGAGGATGTACCCTCCCATAGTAACTTGATAATGGAATACAACTCCCCCCCGGGTTAGAAAAATAAAAAGTTGGTGAGCATATATAATTTTTTGGTTTAAGAACTAAAGGTATTTTCAGGTCGCGTCAGGACCCACCGGAAGTTCTATGAAGTATAAAATGACTTTCTGTAATTGTATGAAGTAATTTGGAATCTTTATGTTTTTGTAAAACTTGGGGACATGGAATTAATTGTGTTAGTTATATTCCATAATCAATTACTGAATCAAAAAATGTATTGCCCCCCAAACCCCTCGATTTGAAAAACAAGATCGTTTTAAAAATATAGATCTTTCACTCTTTCAGAATCAAATACATTTTCAAGTCGCCCGTACTAGATACCAGCGAGTCTATGGATTATAAAATACCTTACAGTATTCCACTAACTGTAAGAAGCGATTGAGAAATTTTGCGTTTTTCAAACCGGGGGGTCTGGGGGGCATGGAATGCCCTCCAGTACATCATTAATTGTGTTAAGTTGTATTCCATAACCAAGTTACTGCGCCAGACTATCGAATGTAAAGGTATTTGGTTCTGAAAAAGTAAAGGTTTCTTTTTTGATAAAATTAATCTAAAAATATGTGAGCAAACTTTCCGTTTCTATAACCTGGGAATTCAGGGTAAGTCAGTATTTGGGTTAAATAATTGTCTTCCATTATCAAGTTATTGAGTCAATATAATAAGTAATAACTGATGTCCTGGAGGGCATTCCATGCCCCCCATTTTTTTAAGAATTTGATTAAATTATGAAGTCTTTCAGAACCAAATAGTTTAAGAAATATGAAACACCCTTTAGAAAGAGTGAAAGATGTTTAGATATTTATTCAATAAAAATAAACCCTCACATTCTCCGATGGAAATGTAATTAGTTCTGAAAGAGTAAAAGTTCCTTGTTTAATGAAATTAATCAAAAATTATACGCACATACTGTTTGATTTGCAAACCGGGGAGTTCTGGGGGGCATAGAATGCCCTCCAGTACACTCAAAATTTGTTGACCATGTTTCTCGCAAAGTGGGACAGCTTCCTCATACCTCCTCTACTGACGGCTACTATAGTTCTTAGGCGTGTATACATTTATCCTACTGGTTTGATTTAATACCAGTGAGTGTGCCAGGGGTGGGCCAGGGTGAGCACTTGGGTGGGCTTAACTCCAATCAACAGGGTGGGCAAATGCCCACATTTTTTAGGTGCTTATTTCAATAATGTATTTTTTAAAGTTTATTTATAAATTTTGTGTGTTCCTGCCCATCCCAAATATATTGGGCCCAATTTGTGCCCACCCATTTCAAATATGCTGGCGCCGTCTCTGAATTGAATCCGATAGAATCCAAAATATGTAAGACTTACTGCCCAATCAGAATCATGTTAATGTTAACGTAATGTAAACGAACGGGAGCTTTGGATTGGTAGATCCAAATCCAAAGATTGGTTGATTGGTTGATTTCCTTAACGTTAACATGATTCTGAGAGGACAGTTAGTTTTTAATACATTTCATAATTTCTAGGAAAACAGTTATGAGCTAATATTTCCAGTTTATTTTATTTTAATATTTTGTTATCGTCATCTGGGGTAACATTGGCCCACTTTTTCGTATTTTTTACATATTAAGTAAACTTTTAAAAAAAAGTAAAAGTAAACAGAGAAACAATTTCATAGTATAATTTCAATTTTTCGACGCTTTCAAACCCCCGAAACAATTTTTTGAAAAATAAGGCCAAAGTTACCTGCACTTGGGGTAACTTTGACCCACATGTTTAATGCCAATGATTAGAAGGCATATCATGACTTGGGCCAATGTTGCTTGAAGGAATAATATTAAGCAAAATATTTTGCGCAAAATCTGAAGTGGGATTGAATTTTTAGAAGGATAATTAATAGAAAAAACGCAAAAAAGGAAGAAATTAAACATTAATTTAATTTTCTCAAGAAATTCAAATGAAAGTAAGTGCATATAAATAAAAATATCTACCGAAATAATAATTAAGTAAACAAAAACAGACATAGGAAATAGGAACAACTTCAGTTAGTTTTCAGAAAAAACATATAAAACAACTATTTTAAAAAAGATTGCTAATTATTAAATCAAAAATTCAAAAATTTAGCCCGGGTCCAAGTAACCCCAAAACAAGAGCTAAAGTTACCCCAAAATAAAAAGTAGCTACTAATTCAAACCAAAACAAAGTAATTATAATTCAATGTTTATAGCCTCTTTCTATAATAATGTAAAAATTAGATTTACACTTTCCGAAATTTTTAAGTGTTATTTGAAGTTCCCCACGAATGGAAGTTTGCAGCCTACAATGTCGCACCTTCTTTACAGCGTTCACTTGAGAAAGAGCTGTAGCGGTGGTGAAAGCATGAACTATTACTATAGCGACTAAAAAGTGAAGTTAGTGGTGTTACTTATCATTTCATATCAGAATCATACAATTTGCATTGTTGGTTGCGGAATTATACCATAAACAATCTTTTTCCGAAAGGTGGGTCAAAGTTACCCGCAAAGGGTCAAGGTTACCCCAGATGACGGTATGCTGATATCTGATATATTGCTATCTTCAGATTTAACCTGCAAATTTTTTATAATAATTTATACTTTTTTAATTTTATATTTTAATAATTACTTTATTTAAAAGCTAGTTTTCAAATTTATCTCTTTTATATCGAAAAAATATGAATATTTCTGAAAAAAAAGCTATTCCTACGAGGAATCGAACATGGAAGCTTTCAATTTACACTTTCAAACGCTATTTTTTTAGAAACGGTTTAGAGTTACACTCTAGGACCATTTATGAAACCAGCAAGGTTTTAGCGATATTTTCATGAATTTCACTATTTGGAGGTTTCCTTGCCTACTTACACTTTTTTAGAGCAATTTATTTGCATAGAATTAGTATAGTTATGACTTTGGAAATAAATATATGCTATTGTATTCTTTTTTAATTGACTTAAATAAATATCAAATATTCCATAATATACCAAAATTACACACGGAAACAGATCTTCAAAACTCTATCTCAAGTATATAATTTATAGGTCTGATAACTCTTGAAATTAAGTTATCAGGGTGAGACAAGCGCTATCGCTCTCTGTAAGGTGTAATAACTATAAGAAACTTAAGTATTTTCTCAAAAACAATTTACCGAAATTTATATGTCTTAACCTTGTTTGTTCAATATGATATCGATACTTATCAGATTAAGATAAGCCATCTCATTTTATATAAAACCAGGCCATTTTCACCGGAATTATCAATTATAATCATGTTTCAATTAATTTTACTTTCCGCACTAGCCTCCTTAGCTTTAGGTAAGAGTTTATTAAAAAAATAAAGAAAATTTTTGCAATAATTTATTAAAATTTTAGGCAGGACGCTCAATCCAAGTCTTCCATTACTGGACGGAAGAATTGTTGGAGGAGAAGACACTACCATTGAACAATACCCATATCAAGTTTCCATTGAATTAGTTGGAGACCATTGGTGTGGCGGATCACTGATTCGTGCAGACACTATCCTCACCGCAGCCCATTGCATGGAGTAAGTAAACATTTTTCGTATAATATTTTTCTTAATAACGTTGATTTTTGGTGATAGCTATGCAGCGTCATACTACACCGTAAGAGCTGGAAGTACACGTAAATTGGAAGGAGGACAAGTTGCAAATGTAGTTTCCGTTTGCAATCATCCCAAATATAATCCATACGATTACGATGTATCTGTCTTGAAACTGGACCGTTCCTTCACATTAGGCGCTGGTGTACAATTAATCCAAATGCAACCTGTTGGACAAGCAGTACCTGACAATACTATAGCTACCGTAACTGGCTGGGGGGCTTTAAAATGGGGAGGAAGTGGACCGATAATCTTACAAAAAGTAGATGTTCCAAAAATCAATGACCAACAATGCCAGAATGTTAATTATCCCGGATCAATCACAACCCGTATGACATGCTACGGATATTCTCAAGGAGGTCAAGATGCTTGCCAAGTAAATAAATTATTAAATTTTTTATATTAGGAAATAATACTAATTCGTCCATTGTTTTTAGGGGGATTCCGGTGGACCTTTGGTTGCAAATGGACGACAAGTAGGTGTTGTATCCTGGGGAGAAGGATGCGCATTCCCCAATTTACCTGGAGTTTATACTCGTTTGGAAAATTCTGAAATTCAAGCTCACGTCGATCAATGTGTAGCATCCTTTTAAGTTTTTTTTATTGATTTTATTATGTAATCGTCTGAAGAATAAAATATTAATTTAATTATTGCATCAATGACTAGATTGTTGGATTTCGACTTGGCATGAAAGATTAGAGACTTAAGGGTTTAGGGCGATAAGATTAAAATTCATGTCGTAATCTAATACTAACCTACCTAAATCCTAAATAAAATTGCAGGTGCTAGCTAGCTTTTAAGATTTAAGTCAACATATCTCGAGAGCATGGGTACCTTATAGCTTAGCGGATTCTTAAATCAATAACTTTAATTTTTTTATATTAACTAAAAAAAAATTATATGATGCCAGTTAAAAACAATAAAACGTAACAAAAGTAGAAACACAGGTGGGGTTACAATGGAGTTGTTCTGTTACGTTCTGTCCTCTCCGATTTGAATTTTCTTTGAATTTAATCACTTTTCTTCAGCTTTAAAATTAAAAGAAATAGCCATAATCACTTTGGAATGATTTATTCGTATTTTGTCCATTATAATCAATTATAAAAATAATTTAATTATTAATGAATCACTCTAAATTTAAATTCTATCTGCCATTTAATCTAATAGTTATAAATGAATGATAAGTTGATAAGATAGCAATAAATAAGTAATACTGTTGATTAATTAAAGTATATAGCTGTAAATAACATTATGTAACATATTTAAAACAAAATTATAAAATTTACTGGCTTATCAATTTTGCAACTCTCACTGAGGAAACTATAAAACAACAAAATTGTTGAAGTTTTCAACAAACTCGAAAACAAAATATTTTACAAAAATATTCCTAAATAACTCATTTTATTGCTCAATAATAATAATTATTATTATTGGAACTACATCATAAAATAAAAAGGTTTGGCAACCACAAAATGATTACTTTGTTAAACTAACAGCCGATTTGTTTCTAATTAAATGCCCAATTTAAATTAAGAAAATATATTATTACGTTTTTTTCGGAAGAAGTTTTTCCAAATGTAATTCTGTTTTAGATTTTTGATTGTACTTCCAAATTTAAAAATTTACCGAAAAAGAAAAATGCCTAATAAATAATACAGATATTTAAATATTAAAATATTATTGATAATAAAAAATTTATTAATTTTTTAATAAGATAATTTTTATTTAATTAATTAATTATTCTAATTAATCTACTAAAAGTAGTAGGTATTTGTACATTTAATAGTGAATCTATTGTTAAAAATGATTAAATAATAAAATAATGCAATGATTATTTTATGAATGGTTGATAACATTCAAATTTAATATTAAATTTTGTAATCAACGATAGACAAACGGCAGTATCAAAATATATAAATGCCAAAATAATAATTTTGATTTAAGAAAGTGGTTCGATTTTTAAAATGTTCCATTTATACCTATTGTCGGCCATAGTTGCATTAGCCAGCAGTAAGTACTAGAAAAATTAAATCAAATTAATCAATTTAATATTTAATAAATATTTTTAGGGAAATAATTCAAAATATTAAGTTCTGTATTGAATTTCAGGTACACATTATAGATTTAACCAAAATAAAATTGTAGGCGGTGATGAAACTACAATCGAAGAACATCCTTATCAAGTATCTATTCAACTGTTAATTGAAAACATTACACGCATTCATGGTTGCGGAGGTTCACTTATTAAACCGGATATTGTATTAACAGCTGCTCATTGTATGCAGTAAGTATTTAACTCAACTTGAATTCTTAAAGAAACGAACATTCTCATTTCACAACTAGTTGCATAAATAGCTATTTGAATTATTTGGCAGGTCACCATTTCAAGATTACGATGTTAAAGCTGGAAGTAAACATAAATATTCCGGTGGATTACGTCGAGCAGTACTACGTTATGTTAATCATCCTAAATATAATTATGATACAAATGATTACGATGTATCAGTAATAAAATTAAACGGAAGTTTTTCGTTGAGTTCTTCAATTAACATAATATTATTGCTACCGGAATATATCATTGTCCCAGAGGGAACTATAGGTACCACTACTGGATGGGGAAGGACAGACGATTTGGGACACAGTCCAGAAACTTTAAGAAAAGCTGTAGTACCCAAATTCAACCAGTCTCAATGTAGACTGCTATACCTAGCTTTAGGCAATCCATTGACAAGTCGAATGACATGTTACGGCAGGCTCAGTGGGGGAGCAGATGCATGCCAGGTAATTTAGGCTAAATTCTGTTTGAAAATATTTTTTCTGCTCCAATATATTTATAAAATAATGAATTACTTACTACACCGGTCTTGAGCTAAGCTCAGTCGGTTGAATAATAAATTATACATGAGATTTGACCAAATCTCCTTGTTGCAAGTCAGTAAAATTTGTATCACTTTCATTTCAAACTTTTGTAATATTTAATTATTTTAGGGCGATTCTGGTGGACCTTTAGTGGTAGGAAAATACCTAGTAGGCATTGTATCGTGGGGAATAGGCTGCGGGGTTGAAAAACAACCTGGCGTATATACAAATCTAGAAAATCAAGAAATTAAACAATTTATCTATTCAAATTGGTGCTAAACAATTTTATTAATAAATAAATTTATAATAAATTCTATTAAAATTTATTAATTTTTTCTTCACTTTTTGGCATTCTTCGGAAATCGTTGGAATTCTACCTAAATTGTGTAATTCTCTTTGGTCATAAATGAAAAAAATTGTGGTTGGCGTAAAAAGTAATATCAACAAATGTTAATTTTAGTGTTATTACTACATTGTTAACAAAAAATTTGATTACGTCCAAAAATTATTTATTAGTCGAATATAATTAATTTTAATTTATTTTATCTAATATTGGCAGTATAAAACGATGTGTTGGATTTAACAATTCCACATTGTCAAGTTTTTCATTGTGTAAAATGCAGTACATTTTTTTAATGTCGGTTATAATAGTAGTATTAACCGGAGGTAAGTATACTAATATTATGTTTTACACAGCTAGAAATTAATATTTAAACTTCTTTCTTGGATTCTTTGACAAATTCTTCGAAAAACCTACCCTATATGCAACACAACTTCTTTTAAAACTCTATATCAATTAAAAGCAGATTTATTTACATTATAGTTAATTTATAGTCAACCAATCAGAGGTGCACTACAATTTATAAAAAACTGGCTATGTAAACATTGCATAACTTTCCCATTAAATTTAGGTATAAAAATTATCGTTTAACCTCCTCTTTCCGGGTACTTTCGCGGTACTTCCGCGAGAAAGTACAGTTCGCATCAAAAACTCAAAAGTTGAAAAATTTGAAAGCCCGTTAAATTAAAGATGCAGATTTACTTCTTTGCACACATAATTAGAGGGTAAATTTTTGTCAGCCACCCTCTTCCCGGGTACCGTTCGACGCGGAAGACATCAAGGAAGCGACAAGTCGTATCTGCGGGGCTCAAAAATCGCGCTAAAATCGCGGGAAAGTAAAAGCAGTCGATGTCGATTTAATATCCAACAAAATATTTTTAATGTAATTAACAGCTTCTTAATTATTTATTTCTTCGAATTTAAATATTAAATATTGAATTTCAGGTAAAAGCAATCCACAAAATAAAATTGTAGGCGGCAAAACGACCACAATTGCAGAACATCCCTATATGGTATCTATTCGAAGAGAATCTCGATATTCAGGACCCCATCATGTATGTGGAGGTTCGCTCATTAAATTAGATGTTGTTTTAACCGCTGCTCACTGTATGAAGTAAGTTAATTTTCTATTTCTTTTTAATTTCATGTTGGGGAACCAACCCTCATAAAACTTTTTTTTTATTTTTTCAAAAAGAGAATATAAGTTTATTTTAGTTGAGATTTTGATACTTGTTGAGGTTGACGATAATTTTGAAATTTTATTGAATTGATTAATTAAAATAAGAAAAAATAAGATATTATTTTATCTTTAATATTTATTTGGTAGGTACCCAGCTGGTGAATACAGTGTCAGGGCTGGAAGTACATTTGAAAACTTTGAGGGACAACTTCTTCCAGTACTACGTTCTATAAGGCATCCTAAGTATACCGATAATGGGGAGGATTATGACGTATCACTAGTATTTTTAATTCAAACACTTCGTGGGGGGGGCTTCAATTCAAACTATATCATTGATACCACATGGTGTGATTGTTCTAGATAATACTGTCGCTACTGTTACTGGATGGGGTAGCGATGAAGCATACCGGTTGTATTCAAGAGAATTAAGTACAGTTGAAGTACCTAAATTGAACCATAAAATATGCAAATATATTTATTCCAGTTTAGACAGTGTAATTACAAATCGAATGACTTGCTACGGCTATGTAATAGGAGGAAAAGATTCATGCCAGGTAATTCAAGTTTTATTGCAACTAACTTTTCAATTTTTTGCTTAGTGTTTCTCAGGAACTGTAGGTGCTCTGATTAATTGTATATTAATATTATATTGCAATTGTTTTAGGGTGATTCTGGTAGTCCATTAGTGATTGATAATAATTTTCAAGTGGGCATAGAATCATGGGGAAGAGGTTGTGCACGTCCATTGGTTCCTGGCGTATATACAGATCTGACAAAAATAGAAATTCGAGACTTTATTGATTATCATGTGTTCCGGCGGGAAACCCAAATATGTATTTAATTGTGAGTCAATAAAAGTAATAATTAATGACTATTCTGTTAATAAATTATTGTCCATGCAATTTAAATTTGATGTTCAAGCTTTTAATACACTATAAAGCTCAGTTTTCGAGCTTTAGAATTCTGCGTTCATGATAATTAAAAAATTGGAGGCTTTAAAGTCAAGTTTACTCATAAATGATTGAGTTCAAACGATGCTGTATTCTGTAACAAATTTTTGCAATTTTTGTAATTGAGAGCCTAGCGTCTGATTAGGGGGGGATGGGAATTTCTGTTTTGAAAATGCAAGAGCGCAATTTCTGGGACTTTTGTGTGAACTTTTGTAAGTGTAAGAGTGTTTTTCGTGTACTCGTGGAATTTTGGAGTAAGTTCTTTTACTTTTTGGGTTGAAACTCGATCTGTTGTTTTGTGTTGACTGGGAAATCCCGTATTTGCTTCCGAATTGCCGAATATTGTTTTAATTAAATTTGCAATGGTAAATTATTTTGTATGGAACCAATCTCATGCGAGCTTATCTACCGATAGCTTTTATCTTCGCTCGCAAATTTTTCCAACGTTAAAATTTATTAACAAGTTAAATATTTAATTTAAATAATTAAATTTATTTACTTATATTGATTCCGCATTAGCGTATGCTGTTTGTTCTTAATTATGTTACTCCTAAGGAAAATTGTTGAGACAAGCAGCTACGACTTTTGTGTTTTTGGTTGCAACTGCCGTTGCCAGCACACTTCTTGCAGAGATTTTTTTTTCGGAACTTTTTTTTGGAACTTCTGACCCTCGCTTTCCGCACTATCTACAGCTAGTATAACACCTACAGGGCATCTACAGTAAATAAAAGCTGGTTAATAGTTTTCCCAGCGTGTAGAGGAAAATTCTGGAGTCCCCATGTGAGGAAGAGGAATTATTTGTTTTCCGGCCTGGCTTATTGTTGGTGCTATCAGTGTTAAGATTAGGAATTTGGTTTTCAAGAACCATATTTTCACCTCGGGTGGATTTATGTGCTGCACTTATGGGCACAATTTGTTTGCGGAGTCGGAGATTGGAATTCGGTTGGTCCCCGAAGGGGTGAAAGAATTTTTTATTACAATTCTAAATTAATTAAGACGACGAAGAAATTTTACCTTAGAACCAACAGGTGCAGATGAAGTCATAGGTAAACTGATAATGCAAATTATCTATCAAAGATACAAGAATTTAAATATACGAGATATAGGTTCACGTATATTTAAGATTTGGGTTCTATAGTTTTTCTTTATTTATTAAATAAATTTAATTTAGATTAAATAATATGCCATCCACTATTTTTATTCTAATATTTTTATCGATATTGAGTGCTTTTTAAATTTCCTAAACCTAATTAATTTATATTTCTTATTAGTAATTATTTGATAATTTTATAGTACCTTATATCCATTGTTAAACAAATTTAAACTTTATCACCTAACATTAATAGATTCAATTAATTTTATTTAATAATTGATTTAATTATGGCATTTAACTACCCTACTGCATAGTAGGGATTTGATATATCTAGATATAAAAGGAAATTTGCTTCGTCAATAAGCTTTTCATAATGCAATATTTAGTTTTGATTTCAACTTTATGTGCTTTTTGTAATGGTGAGTCATATAGTTAACTGAAGCAACTCTGATTGATTCATTTCGTATTCAAAAATGTATACGGGGTATTCCATACCAAATCAACCACTCGATTTAGTTGAAAGTTTTTCACTTTTTTCTACCCTATGAAAAACGGTTTGCAGAATTTTTTCAAATCTTTTTACCCAATCCAAAGAAAGTTATGAATTTTTCAAAAAAATGGCTTTTTTATTTTCAAATAGCTATAACTTTTTCAAAAATTGACGTTTCGGAACCGCATTATATTGAAAATTTATTTTTAAATGCACTTTTAAAAAAATTTAAAAAAAAGAAAAAAATACAAAAACATTTTAAGATGACAAACTCCATGAAATTTTCGCTCTTTTTGAAAAAAACAATTTTTTATTTTCTCAAAAAAACTTCAATTAATCCTGCGATTATTGCCGCTAATCTCAGAGTGCGCCGATCTTTTTTTCTATTTTTTTTTATTCCATTTTGAAAAAAATTTACAAATTTTCCAAATTTTTAATTTTTTTTTTTTCAAAAACTTTGTTTATACAATAAAATAAATGCAATAAATTGATTTTACAGTATTATAATATACTAAATTTATAGTCTCAAGCTACTACTGTAATGTATTAAAATGTTTAATTACATATAATTAGGTCTATTATGTATCACAAACGTTATTATAAAGCTGACAGTTATGAGATTACATTAAAGATTTTCGGCAAATTGGTTTTACCTATCGTTTTCACAAACCGGTATTTAAAGATGATCTTTATGATAAAGGTTTTCTTAACATTTATAGTGCATGCCAATTTGCTGAAAACCTTATTGAATGTCATAACTGCCACCTTTATAATAACATTTGTGATACATAATAGACCTGATTATGTTTTTTAAAACTTAACATAATGCTAAAAACATTTCCCACTCAAATGAACACAACATAATGTAAAATATTTAAACCCCAGAGAAGAAACTAATAAATGATTTGTTGCATTATTTTTAAAATCATTGAATGTTAATTACTAGAGCTCGGATTTTATGCTTTTGCATATTCTTTATTATTGATATGCCAACAAATTCGTTTGGAAATCTGGACAAATTAGGTAAAAACAAATCCGAAAAACTGCTTGTCAAAATGCATATTTTACATATTTTGAACATTTGGTAATAATGCATATTTTGCATATTTGAGCAAATAATGTATATTTGTGCATATTCGAGCATTGAGCCTCTTTTGGTGTTTTTTGAAGAATTTTAATTGAGAAAATAAAGAATATTTATTAAATTTGCCAATTTAAGCAATTTTTTATTTAATTTTTACAATTTTTTAAACAAATAAAAAATTAAATTGCTTAAAATGAAATACATAGAACATTTGCTTTAATTGGCAAAATTTAATAATAATTTTTTATTTTCTCTATTAAAATTCTTCAAAAAACACCAAATGTGACCAAATATGCTCAAATATGCATTATTTGCTCAAATATGCACCAAATGTTGAAAATATGCAAAATTTTACCAAATTCCTCCAGATTTATTATTAAAACTATTAAATTTTATAAATCTAGGTAGTACTTATTGAAAATTTGAAGAAAAAATCGGATGTGCCCATGCCCATAACTTTATCATACTTTTAAATAACAAAAATATAAAGAAATAGGATATTTACACGATTATTGATTAATACTTTTTTATTATTATTACGGAACAGAACATAATAAAAAAATAAAATTTTAAAAATAAGAAAAAAAATTTTTTTTTTAAATTTGAAAAACGAATATTTTCAAAAATTGGATATTTACACGATTATTGATTAATACTTTTTTAATATTATTATAGAGAAGAATTTAATAAAAAAATAAAATTTAAAGAAAAGGAAAAAAATTATTTTTTTTATTTACAAAATATTTTTTTTTTGAGTTTCCGTGTACCGATTTTAACCAAAATCTAATCAGTTCTAAGTCTCAATATGTATGAACTAAATACGAAATTTTGTTAAAAAATTCCTATTACTTTTTGAGGTAGAGCGCACACAAAATTTGACCACACACACACACACACACACACACACACACACACACACACACACACACCCATACAGACATTTTTTGGAAATGATGATTTTCCGCTTCTGGGATCCCAATATGCCTAAATTCATCAAAATCTCAATTTTTTTTTTCCGCACGATAACAATACTTTTTCATACTTTGTATGATAAAGTAAAAAAATGAAAAAATTCGAAAATTAAATATTTTTAGTTTGCATATCAATGCATATTTTACCTATTTTTGTCAATTTTAGTGCATATTTTAAGGAAATTCTGTGCATATATATATGCATATTTGGCATATTTTTAAGTATTTTGGTGCATATAAATCCGAGCTTTATTAATTACTATATAATATCAAACATAAATTCTAGTCATTACGTTGTACGTTGAGACTATAAATTAAGTATATAATACTAAAAAAATCGTTTAATTGCATTTATTTTATTGTATAAAGAAAGCTTCTGAAAATTTTTTGGAAATTTAAAAATTTTTTTTCAATCGAAAAAAAAAATAGAAAAACATCGGCTCACTCTGGGATTAGCGGGAATAATTGTAGAATTAATTAAAGTTTTTTTGAGAAATTAAAAAATAAAATACAAAATGGCGAATTTTGAGAAAATAACGGTTTTTCTCAAAAAAGACAAAAATTTCATGGAGTTTATCAGCTGAAAACTGATTTGTATTTTTTTCTGAAAGGTATAATAATAATATCAATTTAATTATATAAATATAGTAAGTTTACATCATCTATTACAAAAAGAAAAACGATACAAAAACATTTCACAAAACCACATAAGAACCGCAAGATCAACCAAGTCCATTTAAGTCATAATCTTCAGAAGCAATTAATGCCATAAGTACTCTCTTAAAACGACCAACGGTGGTGCAGTTCTTTAAATCACTGTTAAGTTTATTAAACTCTCTTAGTCCATCGCAAAAAATAAAGCTCTTCATTTTATTTGTACGTGATAAAGCAATATTGAAGTCATTCCTCTGACGGGTATTAAAACCATGAACGTTCGATACTAATTTCATATTTTGCTGTAGGTACTCGGGTACCTTCTCGATTTCAATCTTAAATATGAGAACCAATGTGTTAAATAACACCCTCTGTTTGACATTCATAGATTAAGCTCTGACAACATTGTTCGAATTGGAGTGTATCTATTGCAAGAAAGGATACTTCTCATACAACGATTTTGAATCAATTGCAATTTTCGAAACCAATAAGCCGGGAGACCTAACAAAATGGTAGATCAATATTCCAGATGTGGAGCGACGATTGATTTATATAAGGGGAATCTGGTACAAATAGATAGATTTCTTCCCATTCTATTAAGTAGGTAAGCCTTCTTGGACATTTTGTTCATGATGTATTCAGCGTGACTGTTAACGTTCAGATGCTGGTCTAATTTTAATACCCAAATACTTAATTACACTTGAGTACTCTATTTTACGATCATCAATAACTACATTCAGTTCAGCAAAATCTGCAACGTTCGACTTAAGCTTGTTCGAAAAAACAATATATTTGGATTTATTCACATTAATGCACATATGATTGTCACAAAGCCATATATTTAAATTTTTCAGATCTATATTTATTTTTTCCAGCATGTCATCAATATTATCTCCCATCACATAAATCATCGTATCGTCAGCAAACATCTTAATTTCATAATGTTTTAAATATTTAACTATATCATTGATATATATTATAAACAGGATAGCACCAAGCACAGCACCTTGAGGGACCCCATAAAAAACACTCTCTTCGTTAGACATAAGTCCTCGGTATTTAACTTTCTGACGCCTGTCCGAACCATATAAGCACAACACCACCAATACCCATCTTCTTCAGTTTTTTTAGTAACAATCTACGATCAATTGTCTCAAATGCTCTTTTAAAGTCGAGGAACACAGCCAAAACATACAGTCCATTGTCCAGGCCTCTAAGCCATTTATCACAAATGTCGATCAATAAAAATTCACATCAGGAATGACCCCTTCTAAAACCAGATTCGTTAGGCACCAGTAGGCTGTAACGATCACAAAATTCCAACAACTGCCGTTTTACCACCATTTCCAATCCTTTCTCACAAACAGGCACCGTATTTATTGATCTGAAATCCTCACATAAAACTGCTTTGTTCATCTTTGGTGCAGGCACAACAATGGATGTTTTCCATTCCGATGGAAACACCCCCTGCAACAATGAACAGTTTATAACATCGACAAAACAATCACCAATCACCTCGAAGGCATGTTTTAAAATCTGTGTCGATAAACCACTATCACTATCTTTGGTGTTTTTAAGTTCCTTAAAAATGTCCCTAATATAACCAATGTTCACTTGCTCAAAAGCATCAAATTCACCCACAGTGTCGATCCTATCAACCACAAATTCATGATCATTACATCTCGAAACACTTGCAACCAACTCGGTTATACTGTCAACAAAGAACCCATTGAAACCCTCATCTATGGAAACTTTATTCCCCAATAGCACCCCATCAAACACCACACCGTTCTGTGATTACTGATTATTTTCGGGTAGGAGAAGCTTGATGCATTGAAGCTTGAAGCATTTCAAAAAAGTTATGTTTATTATTGTCAATCACATTGATATAATGTTCATTCTTTGCCAAATTGATTTTGCTTACCACAAGATTTCTGAGTTGTTTATATTCATTCCAATCGTTTTGTGACCTGGTAATAACAGCCTTTTTATATTTTTGATCTCTCATCTTCATAGCTTGTAAAAACAAAAAATTTCAGTTTAATGCGATCTCGTAAGGTCAATTCTTGAAAAAGTTATAGCAATTTAAAAATAAAAAAGCCATTTTTTTGAAAAATTCATAACTCTTTTTGGGTTGGGTAAAAAAATTTGAAAAAATTCTGGGAACCGCTTTTCATAAGGTAGAAAAAGATTAAAAGCTTTCAGTTAAATCGAAAAGGGTCGGGGTCAAAAGTGGTCGATTTGGTATGGAATACCCCATATATTCTCTTCAATTTAACCAACTTTTGTTGTTAATTTTGTTAACAACAATTTTCATAAACTTTCACCTCCGCTTACTGGGTTTTTATTCATTCATCGCTGACAATATAATAATAAATTGTAATTTGTTTAAACCAAGCGAAAAAATTGTTTTAAAAACTTGTAAATATGTTTTTCAGGAGGGGCTTCTCCACGTATGACTCCGAAAATTGTAGGTGGAGTAAATACTACCATTAAAGAGCATCCATATCAAGTATCGCTACAAATGAAAACGCATTATTCTGATTCAGGTTCTGAACATGTTTGCGGGGGTTCACTCATGAATAATATAGCAGTATTAACTGCTGCTCATTGTTTGCTGTAAGTAATACATTAATGCCTAGTTGATACCTAACAAGTGCTCGGTTAAGCCACTAAGGTTTGATATTAATAATAATTTAGAAGTAATCGCAATATACAAAATTATATAATCAAAATCTGTAATTACCTTGAGAATCGTGATTAAAATTTATAGTAAAGGTCTGATTTTAAGTGTGGTTAAATTAAATGAGTAAATATTTTTGATAAAATTTATTGTTGTTTAATTGGCAGGTTCGGTGCTAAGTATTACAGTGTTAGAGCTGGAAGTTCGGATAAATCAAATGGTGGAACAATTATTAACGTACTGAGTTACACAAAACATCCCAAATATTCGGCTTCTGATGTGGATTACGACGTAGCAATAGTAAAAATGAAAACAGCTTTTAATTTTGGTAATGAAATTAAATCAATCGATTTACAACCTGTTGTTCCTATCATTAAAGATGGAACTATTGCTACTGTTACGGGATGGGGTCGATTGTGGTCAGAAGGTCAGTATTCAACAACGTTACAAGAAGTACATGTCGCAAAAGTTAATCAAGCTAAATGTATACATGACTATGAAGTGGCAAAACCTAAAATGGATATTACAAGTCGTATGGTTTGTTATGCTTCTTCCAAAAAAGATTCATGTCAGGTAATTTATATACACTGTCAATAAAAATTATTATTATTTTTATTTATTTTATTCTTTTTATATCAGAAAATATTATATTTGATTAATATTAATTATGTGTTATTATAGGGCGATTCTGGTGGGCCATTGGTAATAGGAAAATTTCAAGTAGGCATTGTATCCTGGGGTATTGGTTGTGCTAATATGTCGTTTCCTGGAGTCTATACAAATCTTCAAAATAAGGAAATTCAAAATTTTATTCATTCTAATTTGAATTAAACGTATTAGGTAGTAGTTATAGTTATTTAAACTTTGGATCAGAGTTAACTCAGCGTTAAATCAGTTGTAAGTACTCCTATTGGATGAGGTATAAATTAACTCTTATTTAACTCTTGACAAAAAGATATTTTAAAATAATATATTTTCAATCCTATTAATATTTTAATTTATTTCCTTATTTTCTTTTTCTTCTTTTCTTTCACATTAAAACAATATGCACTAATAAGTAACTATAACTTCTAAAGCTTATTTAGTTGAACTAAGGTGTACCTTGTGGCGCGAGCAATTTGGTGTATTAAATTGTTCGGTGCAAGCTATTCGTAGCAAAACATTTTGATTTGGAACGAATTTAACGGTTTTTGGAGCAGATGTTAGGTTAAGCAAATAAACTGTATTAATAATATTCCTTTTTTTTTATTTATTTTAAATAAGGCATATTCTTGCATTAGGAGACCCACTCAGTAACACTAATTTAATTTGAGTCTGTAACAGCAAGGCTAGACAAAAAATTTTGGATAAACTCATAAATTTTGGGATTTCCTCTATCAACAAAAACTGCAGGATATTTTTCACGAAAACAACCACACCACAAAACAATTCCGATGAGTCTTTTCGAATCCACTAATGGACCACCGTCATCTTCCTTAATTAAATTAACATATTTTGTATTATAATAAATCTGTAGATTGGCTATGAGGAACAGCCGCAAAAGCTTCTGCACGATTATTATGTGCATCATTGCTGATGAGTTTGAATCCTGCAATGCAATGTTATAAAAATTTTGCAGCCGTTCTCTAAGAGTCTATTTACTTATATACAGTGGATTCTAGTTTAATCGGCATCCAATTAGCCAGAATTAAGATCCAACAAGCGGCATTTAAAAATACCTGGCTCCAGACTTGTAATAAAAACATATAGTATCTTTAACTGGAAGCCGATTATTTTAGAGAAAAAATGCAAAACACAAAAACACAAAAATCTAAACTACGAATGATAAGAACATTAGATTTCATTTACCAGACTTGCCATGTAAGTTTCCATAGTAATTATTTTTGAAAATATAAATTAAATTAAATTTGCCAGTGCGATAATTGAAAATTTTAAACAATTTCGAAAGCATTTTTTGACCTTTTAAGTAAAAGTTAGATCAAATCAAATTACTGGTTGACCAGAGATTAAAGTGACATAACCATCTATTCAATGAGGTTGTTTTCAAAAATAACGACTTTAATGATGTGATTGACCACAGTAAAAGCCCTTTTTTTGAATCAAAAAAACTATTTTGTTTAAATTATTATTTTTTAAGCAAATAAATTTGGTTTAATTTAAATAAAATATTTTATTTGAATTTTGTTTGAATTTTTTTAAGCAAATTAAATTTTAATGTAATAAAAATATTTTATTTATTATTAAATAAATATTTTTTATAAAAAATTAGTTTTCTTGATTCAAAGAAAACGTTTTTACTGTGATAGAAGATGCAGAAATTAACATTCCACTCGCCCAAAACAAACAACGCAATTCAAATACAAAAAATACCAACTACACATACTGCATTGATCCGCAGAAATCTTTCAAAATTTTTTAATCAAGGTAAAATTCATTTATTTCCAAATTAACATATTATTTTGTTATTACTTAACAATCGTAATTTAATATTTATCATATTATTTAATTCAGGGACGGTCACATTTCCAATACCTGGGGAGGGGGGGGGCATTTCAAAAAATTAACCAAAATTTTGTAAATTATTTAGATATTTATTAAATACAGTGGTTTAAAATAGTATAACAACTGTATTGAACCTCACTTTATGATAATTTTTACATATAAACTGGGCTTAGTTATCCATTTTATTATTATTATTCTATTCTATTCTATTTCTATTAATATTAACGCTATTCGTTTTCGACTTATGGCCAAAAGTTCACTTTTTCAACTTTTCGTTAAATGTCGATATCTCGGTTGTTTGTAAAGTTATAGAAAAAATATTTACACTTTCTCCAGACGCTTTTCTAAGGGCATTAAAATGAGATAAAGAGATTTTAAATATCTTACCTAGTTTTCGAGTTATAATATAAAGTTTTGTTTTTTTAAATAGAAACCATAGTTGGCTATGAAATATTTAAATAGAGTTTTTTATCCTCTTTTCAATTATATGTAACATGTTGGGTCTATTATTTCACTTTCATCCCGTTATATTACAAAATGTTAAATAAAAACAAAAGAAGATCGGAAAATTAAAGGTTGACTTTTTCAAAACAAAACACTATACAAAATCACGGTCAGGTACAACTCCGTGCCGCCGATTCGGCGCAGCCAACTCGGCGCCGCCAACTCGGCGCCAGGCTAACTCGGCGCCAGGCCAATTCGGCGCCAAGACAACTCGGCGCCAGCTAACTCGGCGCCAGGACAACTCGGCGCCAAGTAAATAATAAAATTTTTTAATAAAATGTTTGTTAAATCGTTATTGTTATAACGATTTCACATTCAGGGTCGTTCGTAGAGACCGGATTTTAAGCATTTTTGCTTATTGTCAATTTTAAAAGCAGCTCTTTGAAATTTGAGATGTGGACGAATTACATAAAAAGATGTATTTTAACGTATAGTTTTTCATGATTATTTTGCTTTTTTTGTGATTTCTTGCTTATTTGCTTATACCTGAACTTATTTTCTACTTTTGTGCTTATTTTGAACTTATTTTCTAATTTTAAATTGAACTGACTTAAATTAATTTTTAAATTAATCAAAAATAAATTTTTGATACATAGTTATCCCTAAATTATTAGTCAGTGAGAAATTATTAATTTGAAATGATCCATTTACACATCTTGTGTAATAAACCCTTTGTCAGGCTTTTTAAAAGTATTTTTTTTAAATAGTTGCCATGGCGACAATTAGCTTTCGGTACCTGTATTAAAAAAAATTCACAAATCAACTTCAGAACTAGCCCCCCATCTACCCAAGCACTACCCTTCTTCCGAAATCGAAAATTTTGTATTGCTAATGATTTACGTCCTAAACGTATACGTCCTCGACATATTTGAAAAGCAAATCTGGCTTCGCCAGTGGATATGGACGTAAATGGGTTTTTTGAAAATGATGGCGGAGAGTCCGCGTTGTGTCAAGTACTCTTTAATGAGGTCGAGATACATCTAACATGTAGATTTCTTTTTAGCAGAACCTCTTAATTAAAAAAATATTAATTAATTAATAATTAATATAATAACTATTTACGATATAAGTGTTAAAAGTAGGATTTTATTTTGTTAGTGGGGAATTTTGCGAAACGAGCGAGAGAGAGTTGAGCAAACCCCACGAACAAAATAAAATCACTTTTAACATGTAAATCATACAATATTTTTTATACAACTGTTTATATTTAATTTAAAAATGAATTCAAAATAATTATTAAGAGTATTTTAAATTGTTTCACAAAAATCAGCTATGTCGTGATGTAGCCACGTTATGCAGTGACAATTGAAAATTGTTTTTTAGAAACGTCAGAAAACTTGTGCGTACTTTTAAAACAGTTTGTACTATTTGGCAGCAAGAAATTCGTTAACTATATACTTCCTAAGGGACTAATATCAGTAATTGTTCTAATTCTAACGTGTTTTTAATTATATATTATAAATAAATATGTATGTTACTGTTTATAAATAATTTATAAACTAATTACCACTAGTGTTAAAAAAATTTTTTTTACTAGTGTTAAAAATATTTTTAACCAGCTACCTTATAAAATTCAATTTTTAACCCGGGTAACTTGAACTAAAAGTGACATTTTTAATGTCAGTTGTATAAAAAAAATATTAATTATAAAAATAATGTATCGTAGTTAAATAAAATATCGTTTTCTAACCTAAGCTTAATCGGCGCCGAGTTGTACTGGCGCCGAGTTAGCTGGCGCCGAGTTGTCCTGGCGCCGAGTTGGCTTGGCGCCGAGTTGTCCCATCCCGACAAAATCATTATTGACATCTAAAACAATTGTCTCCAGTTGTTTTTAAAGAGTGTTTTTAGTACCTAATACTTTGATACCTATTTTTATTTTTATTTAGTACCTATTACCTATTATTTCACAAGAGTGTCAAATGGCTTATGAAAACTATGAAATATTATAATATAAATGTATAATGGATTGTTTTGATAAATCCAACATTTAATTTTCCGATCTTAGTTTGTTTTTATTTAACATTTTTTAATATAATGGGACGAAACTGAAATAATAAACCCCACATATTATATATAATTGAAAAGTGGATAAAAAACTCTATTTAAATATTTCATAGCCAACTATGGTTTCTATTTAAAAAAACATAACTTTATATTATAACTCGTAAACTAAGTTAGATATTTAAAATCTCTTTAGTCCATTTTATTGCCATTAAAAAAGTGTCTGAAGAAAGTGTAAATATTTTTTCTATAACTTTACAAATAACCGAGATATCGACGTTTAACGAAAAGTCGAAAAAGTCAACGTTTAGTCATAACTCGAAAATGAAAACAGATATCCAATTCGAGTTTAAACCATTAAACTTTTCTCAAAAAAAGAGATCGAGGATGCGCCATCCATTTTTCGATATCTCCTATAGTTACCGATTTCCCCATAAGAGGCATCGAAATTGAGCCACCCTGTACACCAAAATTGTGTAAATGATATTAAAATTCATTATATTGTTATGTTACAAGGTGTGTGTTTTTTTTGAATATTTTGGAAGCTTGTAAATTAATCGCTACTCACTCCCGTCTCATCTCTTTGGATTAAGAAAGTTTGAATTAAAAGTAAAGTAAGTATTCCGTAAGTAACAAGTTTATCGTCAACGCTTCTAATTTCGTCATCCGGACACGTCAGGTATCATTTTTCATAGACTCCAGCTGCACTGTAAAATAATTTAAAAAATTACCTAACATGCAAAGACAAACTTTATTAAACTTACCTAATTCTACGTAATCTTCGTATTGGAAACTGATGGCGTTTACTTTTACTCAAATTGTACTTTTCTTTGTTGAATCTTGAATTTTACTTGAGTGGATATAATCGTCCATACTATATTTAAACAGAACACCACATCAAAATTGTTTAAAATAATTAATAAATTTGACCTAAATCTAAATTTTAAGCACATGTTTACCAATAGGGTACATATTTTATATTATTTTGTTAAGCAATATAATACTTACTTGTTCGTAACATACACAAATTTCTTATTATTTAAAACAATATTTATCGTTGTTATTCTACTGGAGATGCTGGAGATATTAAACGTGTGCTCGATCTAGGTATAATCATGCGTGGTAACTGGTACCTAACGTCTTTTCTGTCGCGTTTGTTTCACCTACAACCCACATTCTTATCGGGGAATCACACATTTACACAATAATGTGTTAAAATAATCATTTTTATCCGTAAGCAGAATATTGTGTACATTTTTACAGAGTGTTGTGTTACAAATTAACACAAACTTAGCAAACAAAGCTACATTTACACATCGAATATAGCGGTTTACACATCGAAATTTCTAGGAGTGTAATAAGAATCCATTTGTTCCATGGAGCATTTTGTTATATGTATATATACTATGTATATTGTAAGAAATGAATTTGGATTCTATCTTATTGTAAACTAACTAGTGTATGTGTTTTGTCTTACCCAATATAAAGCTATGTCAAAACACATCATTCGGTCGGTAATTGTTTTCCCTATGGAATTGTAGGAAGTTCTACAAAATTTATGCGACACAAGCTGAGTGTTTACAGCTTGCAATCTTACTGCCGCAGTGTGTATTTCTCGTTGCTTTCCCCATCCAGTGAAATTAGCTTGCAATCCGTCTGGAAAAATAGTACCTTTTTCGACTAGTTTTATTGTTTGAATAAAGGCCGGTTGTATGTCAGTGGTTTAACTCAAGGATCAGCCAAACCTGGTTCAAGTCTTGAACCAGCATCAACTCCCATGCGGTTGTATGTACATAGGTCGAGTCAACTAATCCGAGGGTTATTTTTTAAATTTATGTTGTTATTCCTGAATACGACAAAAATCTCTAGAAAAACAGTGATTTTTAAGATTTGACATTCAATGACATTAGATTGAAACTAAATGTTCATAATATTAATTTATAGTACCTACAGTAGAACCCCTCTATAACGAGAGCTCAAGGAACCAGCCTACTTACTCGTTATAAGCAGATTTTCGCTATAAACAGTCAGTTCAGCATGTAAACAAAAGTCCAGGGACTACACTTTTGCTCGTTATAGCCGATAAATCGTTATGCAATAAAATTTAAAAAAACGTGAATGTGATATAATTCAACAGGAACCAATAGGTGCAGATGAAGTCATAGGTAAACTGATATCAATAACTTACAATAATTTAAATATACGAGGTAGGTTCAAATAAATTTGTTAAATTTTAACAAAAATTAAATTAGTTAAATAGTTCTTCTTTATTTATTAAATAAATTAAATTTAGATTAATTAAATATGCCATCCACTATTTTTATTCCAATATTTTTATGGATGCGTAATTATTTGAAAATTTTATAGTACCTAGTACCCATTGTTAAAAGAAATCTAAACATTATCAGCTAACATTAATTAATTCAATTAATTTTAATTAATTAAAGTAGTTGATTTAATTATAGCATTTAACTGCATAGTAGGGATTTGAAATATCTAGGTTTAAAAGGAAATTAGCTTCATCAATAAGCTTTTCATAATGCAATATTTAGTTTTGATATCAACTTTACTAGCTTTTTGTAATGGTGAGTCATACAGTTATTAGAAAATTGTGTATTTTTGTAAAGCACCTCTGATTGATTCATTTCGTATTCAAAAATGTACTGGGTTTTGATTCATTGTTCCCTGACAATATAATAATAAATTGTAATTTGTTTAAACCAAGAGAAGAAATTGTTTTAAAAACTTGTAAATATGTTTTTCAGGAGCGGCTGCATGGGATTCTCAGAGAATTATAGGTGGAGTAAATACCACCATTGAAAAGCATCCATATCAAGTATCGATACAGATGGAATCGTATTATTCTGATACAGGTTCTGAACATATTTGCGGGGGTTCACTCATGAATAATATAAAAGTATTAACCGCTGGTCATTGTTTGCGGTAAGTAATACATTAATGCTTAGTTGACACCTGACAAGTGCTCGGTTAAGCCACTCAGGATCGACATTAATAATAATTTAGAAGTAATCGCAATATATAAAATTATACAGTAGAATCCGCTTAATGTGATCACTTCGGGCCAAGGTCATTTTAATAGTATTAACTGATAACTGATAACTGATAACAATTAGCAAAATTTAGAAATAGGCGAATTTTAGAAGACTTGGATTAGAACAAGATAAAAGAAAAAAAAGAAAGAAAAAGTGGCCGGTTTCCAAAAACAATGATCACAATAACCGACTGATAACATTATCCGAGATCACATTAAGCGGATTCTACTGTATAAGCAAAATTTTTAATTACATTGACAATCATGATTAACATTTATAGTAAAGGTCTGATTTTAAGTGTGGTTAAATTAAATGGGTAAAAAATGTTGATAACATTTATTGTTGTTTAATTGGCAGGTTCAGTGCTAAGTATTACAGTGTTAGAGCTGGAAGTTCGTATAAATCAATTGGTGGAACAGTTATTGACGTACTGAGTTACACAAAACATCCCAAATATTCGTCTTCTAATGTGGATTACGACGTAGCAATAGTAAAAATGAAAAGAACTTTTGATTTTGGTGATGAAATTAAACCAATACGTTTACAACCAGTTCTTCCTATCATTAAAGATGGAACTTTTGCTATTTTTACCGGATGGGGACGATTGTGGCCAGAAGGTCCGCCAACAACTTTACGAAAATTATCTGTGGCAAAACTTAATCAAACTGAATGTATACTAGACTATAAAGTGGTAAAACCTAAAATGAAAGTTACAAGTCGTATGGTTTGTTATGGTTCTCCCAGAAAGGATTCATGTCAGGTAATTAAATCAAAATTATTTTAATCCAAAAAGGGTTTTTATTTATTTGAAAATATTATATTATGAATAATATTAATCACGTGTTATTATGTATAGGCCGATTCTGGTGGGCCATTGGTAATAGGAAAATTGCAAGTAGGCATTGCATCCTGGGGTATTGGTTGTACTAATATGTCGTTTCCTGGAGTCTATACAAATCTTCAAAATAAGGAAATTCAAAACTTTATTCGTTCTAATATGAATTAAACGTATTAGGTAGTAGTTATAGTTATTTAAACTTTGGATCAGAGTTAGCTCAGAGTTAAACCAGTTTTAAGTACTCTTATTGGATGAGGTATAAGTTAACTCTTACTTACTTAACTCTTGACGAAAAGATATTTTAAAATAATATATTTTCAATCTTATTAATATTTTAATTTATTTCCTTATTTTCTTTTTCTTCTTTTCTTTCACATTAGAACGATAAATATGCACTAATAAGTAACTATAACTTTTAAAGCTTATTTAGTTGAACTAAGGTGTACCTTGTGGCGCGAGCAATTTGGTGTATTAAATTGTTCGCTGCAAGCTATTCGTAGCAAAACATTTTTATTTGGAACGAATTTAACGGTTTTTGGAGCAGATGTCAGGTTAAGCGAATAAATCTATTAATAGTATTGCTTCATTTTTTATTTATTTTAACCTTCGGGTGGGCACGTGGGGTCTTTTGGGACCCCCGGGTGTAATTTTTGCACATAATTTTAAAATTTAAAGATATTTCACGTTGAAATTTTAGGACATCTCTTTGTAAAGAAACAATTAAGTTTACGCAATCGAAAATTTGAGAAATTCATTTAATTACAAATTTTCATACTTAATTGATAAAATGCTGAAGTTTGGTGTGTTGCATATATAATTCAATAAATTAAATATCACTTATCACACAAGCAGATTAAAGGAATCTGCTATTCTTTACAATTTATTATATTTTGAATATTTGAAAGATGACTTTAGTAGAAGTTATCTTCTGTCGAGTTTTCTGCCAAGGTAAACTTAGGTGGATTGATTTTGCTTTAACGGCAAGTAAGCGTTTTCGGTGTACAAAACTGCTTATTTCAAATACCTTTTTCCGCTCTCGTTTACGTTACCTAGACGTGAGCTTCCGTTTCCCTTTCGTTTACGTTACCTAGACGAAAGACTCCGTTCCGAAATCTCGATAAAGTTTTCGTTATCAAGGCTTTGCGAGAATCCTGAAAATAACCAAAATTTAGTTCTCGATATAATTACTTAACTTTATTTCAGAAGCCATTACGTAATCAGGTTTACTACTGTGTAGTCAGGTTATCCGAGATGGAACACGCAGCTTAAAGTTGCACACCTGCATTGTATCAGAGTGAACGAGCTGAGATCAAGAGCTTCTAATTTCTGATAAATCATTTTTCCTGAGATACCGATAAAAGACCTTCCATATCCAGTAGTCCCGCCGAAATAGTAGCTTAATATAAAAAACCAGGAAACTAAAATAGATTAGCCGAAATTAAAATACCAACCTAAGTAATATTTACCTTTCTAAGAAACCGACAGTAAGACGAGCCATCAATAATATTAGTAGTTGCAGTAGAGTTAAATAATATCTTTGATCTAACCTAAATAGTAGAATATTCCTTTAAACATTGATTTTTATCATTTTTGTTTACTTAGTAAAAACTATCAAACTTACTGTTAGAAACTGGAAGCAGCATCACACTTAACTTTGGTAAAGTAACCGCCGATTAATTTAGTAAAAACCGAATTTATGTTTAAGTTACCTTGTTAGTTTTGAGTAGGTAACCATTACGATTACTCTGAGACCAGTGGCGTATCCACCCATAGTAATTATCTTGTATTTTAAGAATAAGTTTATTTTGACATTTTTTTGAATTAATTTAATTTCCTGTGGTACATATTTTGATTTGTAAATAGTTAGTATAAATAAAAACCGCATATATAAATCCGTCTTATTTTTAAAGTTTTTGAGAAAAGCTTTTGGCGCCTGGAAATACAAAGTGAAAGACAGAATATCGACAATTAAGTCCACCCCTGGACCCAGCTTCCGAAGCTACCTGATAGTAACTAACCTTCCATTTAGGAAGGTCAAATTTGGTAAAGCAAATTGCCCGTTACATCTTTTAAATGTTTAACTAATATAAATAATCTATAAACGTTGAGCTAAGATCATTTTAGACCTGGAAAGAAAGTTTCAAAGTTAAAACACCTTCGGATGGGCACAAGGGATTTTTTAAGACCCTTGAAATAATTGTTTTTATTAGCGGTCTTCAAAATAGCTTATTTGTGGCCTAATTAATTTATTTGGTATTAATAAGGTTTTAATCCTTTAATTCTTTAGTGAATTGCTAGTATTGATAACTTTTGTGTATTATATTTGCATCATAATATGCCGTAGAATTCATGGGGTCTTAAAAGACCCCAAGTGCCTATCCGTGTAACCTTTTTAACGTATCTAACAAAATATTATGTAAAAATTTGACTATTTTTAAGTAGGTAGTTAATAGGTAGTTAATAAATATTTTAATTAAATTAATGTTTATAATATATTAAAAACCAAATTACACAACTTTTATGTACTATTTTACCGTAGAATTCCTGGGGTCTCCAAAGACCCCAAGTGCGCATCCGTGTAACCTTTTTAACGTGCCCATCACCCGAAGGTTAAATAAGGTATATTCTTGCTCAGTAACACTAATTTAGTTTGAGTCTGTAACAACAAGGCTAGACAAAGAATTTTTTATAAACTCTTAAATTTCGGGATTTCCTATATCAACAAAAACTGCAAGATATTTCTCACGAACACAACCAAACCACGAAACAATTCTGATGAGTCTTTTCGAATCCACTAATGGACCACCGTCATCTTCCTGAATCAAATTAATATATTTTATATTGTAATAAACCTGTAGATGCGCTATGAGGATACGGCAGCAAAAGCTTCTGTACGATTATTATGTGAATCATTGCTGATGAGTTAGAATCCTGCAATGCAATGTTATGACAATTTTGCAGCCGTCCTCTAATAGTCTATCTACCTATATACAGTGGATTCTCGTTTAATCGACAACCAATTAGCCAGAATTAAGTTCCCACAAGCGGCATGTAAAAATACGTCGCTCCAGACTTGTAATAAGAACATATAGTATCTTTAACTGAAAGTCGATTCTGGAAGTTTTGCATATTGTACTTTATTGTATGTAAATTGCAATTCACAATCACACACATCGCAATATTTATTAATGATTTTGGCCTATTAAACATCTCCGGCTGGTTAGTTTATAAAACAAGTATATTTTTTACATCTCAATGAACCGCAAAATTTCATGTTTCATGCTGGTTGATCGAGAATTTACTGTCTTAATTATATATTACATTTTTGCTACAAATACATTAATTTTTTCTTACCTTACAGATACCCGTGTATTTATCCCAAACACTCAAGCCAAAACAGATCATTCGATTTGTTACATTTTTTGTAATGATTTTGTAATTATGTATAGGTACGCACATTCTGTTTAAGGTATACGCTTCAATGTTACAAGTTGCAACACTTTTGCCATATAGTATTCTCCAACTTGTCTTCTCCAGCCAGTAAAATTAACTGCATGATTGACTGGATAAATATTACTTTTGCCGGTTAAATTTATTATTTGTATATGTACGGTCAATGACGTAAATTGGGCATTGACGTCAATGGCCGGGCAATGACGTCAATGCCCATTTACGCTGGTTATTAACGTCATTGACCGGCCATTGACGTCAACGCCCGTTAACGGTGGGCAATGATGTAAATATTTTCATTTGACTATAATATTTTCGTCTTTGGCCGGTCAATGACGTTAATGGCCAAAATGGATTGGGCAATGATGATATTATAGAATAACTAATATAAAGAACAGCAAAATGGCAATTAAAATTTGACAGCCAACTGGCTAGTGATATTTTCGTACATATGTTGTATTCATTGTATTATAATATAATCATTTATTAACAAAAATAATAAAAATTAAAAAACAATGAAATAAAATTTTTTAAATAAATTAATCATTTTTATTCGCACATTTATTATTTTTACATCCACCCATGCAATGACAACTCTGGTAACCGTGACTTCCTAAAACACTGCATTCAGCTGCTGCTTGTCTATGAGTATTCTCATTTTCTTTGATCGTATCACTAATATTTTCAAACAAAATTAACTTTTCAGTATTCCTTAACAGCCAGTATTAATTGCAAAGGCACATTTAATATATTACTTTCAGATGGAATCTATAGAATAATAATTTCATCATTGCCCACCCTGTATTGAGCATTGACGTCATTGCCCGGAAAATGATGTAAAAACCACACATAAAATTTTAAATGTCAACTTTGACCAAAATGCATGGTCATTGACGTCAATGGCCTGTCAATGACGTCAACGCCCAACTAAGCTGGGCATTGACGTTATTGGCCGGCCATTGACGTTAATGACCGAATTGTCATCATTGACCGTAACATATACATAATCCTAAACAATATCCATCTGTAACTTGAATTACGCATATGTCGTAATCTTTGCAACTTTCACCGAAGTCATATTTTGGGTGATTTTTTTTCCTTGTTACTGTGATACAGAAAACCTTCGGTTTAACTTGGCCCTTGATGTGACCACTAGCAAGCTGCAAGGGCTTGCGTATTACTTATTTGGTTTGCATCAATTGTATATCAAGGTGGGATTCTTGCCACCAACAAATTTTTGCAAATGTTTCAAACATTTTTGGTATTAAATATAATTAATATTTTTCAATTATTTTATTATAATCAGTAAACGTTTTCTTACATTAAATATTTTAGTCAAAAGAATACTTTTAACAAATTAAATGCAGCATAAAACGCAGCAATCACAAATTTAATAATGCATTTCTTTCGATGAGTCTCTGAATTTAATCATATAGGGCCTACCAATAGGAGCGATAGAACTTTCGATAGGGATTGCCGCCATGTTATAAATACCATTGACGTTTGTCATAGTGCATTTTATTCAGTAAGATTCACCATTTCATTATGGCAAAACTGACGCCGCAAAAACGTTTGCAAATCGGAAAATTATATTACCAAAGTGGGAGCTCAGTTCGAGCTACGTTCAGAACATTATGCGAATTTTATAGCCGCAATAATAATCTAGCAAATGAGTTCAAGGTGCGTCGCACAATCGATCACTTTGAATCAAAATTCACTTTGTACTACGACAGGGCACCCATTCGTGCAAGAAACACGCGTTCAAGTGACAACATCGCTGCTGTGAGAGCCAGTATTGGTGAAAACTCGAATTTATCGGTGCAACGTCGTTCTCAGTAATTCGTGAAGAATTTTGCGAAAGGATTTGGGACTACACCCTTACAAAATTGTTGTCACCCAAGAATTGAAGCCGGACGACCATCGCCAGCGTCGCAATTTCTCAGATTAGGCACTGGCGCAGCTTGAAACTGATGCCGATTTTGGAGCAAAAATCATCTTGAACGATGAAGCTCATTCCTAGCTGAAGGGCTTCGTTAATAAGCAGAATATGCGTTACTGGGCTGAAACAAATCGACAGGTGGTTCATGAGAGTGGCTTGCATCCAAAAAACGTTACTGTTTGGTACGGTTTGTGGTCCGGACGCATCAATATTATCTAAAATTGGACCCATCAAATGCGTAGGCGAAAACGATCAAATGTGGACATTTAAATAATATTTTGTTCAAAACATAAATGGTATGAACTGAGCTTCAAATAAATACAAACAAATCTATTGTAAAATTCAAAAAAATATAAGAATAATACAATACGTAGAAAATCAAAATTCAAAAAATTTAAAAAGGAGACAATTAACACATAACAGGTCTGGATTAAGAAAATTTGAAAAAATGAAAATTTCGTAATACGAAGTACAATATAACGTTATTTCATGGTTATTGCCATTCTTCAGTTGCACGCATCGATTACGATTACATTGTAAAATAAGAAAAAAATTTACAATGTAATCGTAATCGATGCGTGCAACTGATTTACAATGTAATCGTAATCGATGCGTGCAACTGAAGAATGGCAATAACCATGAAATAACGTTATATTGTACTTCGTATTACGAAATTTTCATTTTTTCAAATTTTCTTAATCCAGACCTGTTATGTGTTAATTGTCTCCTTTTTAAATTTTTTGAATTTTGATTTTCTACGTATTGTATTATTCTTATATTTTTTTGAATTTAACCATAAATACATACTAAAAACCACAAATTTACTTAAAATTTTTTATTTTGAGTTCTTTTTCTAAATCTATTGTATCTTACAGGGTTGAGTTTTAATTAAAAAAACAAGTTCTATCGATCTTATTGGTAGACCCTAAACATTACACTGTTAGTTATGTAAAAAAAAACTCCTGGTAAACCTGAACGACTACGACCAACAGACCACGAAGCAATGCCAATTAGTCTGTCCATATGCACCAATGGGCTACCAGTATCGCCCTAAATTAAAACAACATTAATAAGAATCCATTTGTTCCATGGAGAATTTTGTTACACCGGGTGCTGAATGAGTTAGCCGAACATAGAAAATTAACATGTAAAAACTTATTTATGCAAATTCCTGCTTCCCGAATTATTTTAGATAAAAATGAAAGCACTCAACTGTTGCCGGCCCTGCTTGCCAGATTGTTGGACAGTAGAATCGCAGTTGACATCTTGGCCGGATTCATCACATTGCCCACTCATTTTTGCCAGTTGGCCGAATCGAAGGAATATCTCATTCATAGTGTTTTTCCCAACATAGTGCAAAGTTTCAAAAACCCCAATTGGCTGGAGGAAAGAGCCTATTGGCTGCGAAAAACAAAGATGTCGATGATGAATCAACTGCGGGTCAGTTGAGAACCTTCAAAGCGGTTTCTTCAATCAAGCTGAAAAAAATAGTCAATTATACCGTAGAATTTTTGAATTTGCTTGAATTATCCGGATTATCACCTCTCAATTTGTAATTGAAAGTAAGTTCAGTCATCATCATGTTGTGTAATGCAGGGATGCACAGACTCATTGGAACTAGGGGTCACTCGGCCAGATTATTGGCAACATCTTTTTGTGATTACTGCATATGGTGTGTTCCGGTTTTCCCTATTTTTAGATTGTCGTGCACTGATAATACCACATTATGCAATAATATTTAAAAAAACGTGAATGCGATATAATTCAACAGGAACCAATAGGTGCAGATGAAATCATAGGTAAACTGATATCAACGATACAATAATTTAAATATACGAGATTGGTTCAAATAAAATTTTAAAATTTTAACAAAAATTAAAATAGTTAAATGGTTCTTCTTTATTTATTAAATAAATTAAATTTATATTAAATATGCCATCCACTATTTTTATTCCAATATTTTTATGGGTGCTTTTTAAATTTCCTAACGCTAATTGATTTATATTTATTAGTAATTATTTGAAAATTTTATGGTACCTAGTACCCATTGTTAAAAGAAATCTAAACATTATCAGCTAACATTAATTAATTTAATTAATTTTTATTTATAACTGATTTAATCATTGCAGTTAACTACATAGTAGGGATTTGAAATATCTAGGTATAAAAGGAAATTAACTACATCAATAAGCTTTTCATAATGCAATACTTATCTTTGATTTCAACTATATTTGTTTTTTGTAATGGTAAGTCATATAGTAAAATGAAAATTTTGTCTTTTTGTAAAGTACCTCTTATTCATTCATTTCGTATTTAAAAATGTATATTCTCTTCAACTTAACCAACTTTCACCTCCGCTTACTGGTTTTTTATTCATTGATCGCTGACAATATAATAATAAATTGTAATTTGTTAAACCAAGAGAAAAAATTGTATTAAAAACTTTTAAATATGTTTTTTAGGAGCGGCCGCATGGCATTCTCAGATAATCGAAGGTGGATTAAATACCACCATTGAAAAGCATCCATATCAAGTATCGATACAGATGGAATCCTATTATTCTGATACAGGTTCTGAACATATTTGCGGGGGTTCACTCATGAATAATATAAAAGTATTAACCGCTGGTCATTGTTTGCTGTAAGTAATACATTAATGCCTAGTTGACACCTAACAAGTGCTCGTTCAAACCACTCAGATTTGACATTAATAATAATTTAGAAGTAATCGCAATATATAAAATTATATAAGCAAAATCTTTAATTACCGTGACAATCTGATTTTAAGTGTGGTTAAATTAAATGAGTAAAATTTTTTGATAAAATTTATTGTTGTTTAATTGGCAGGTTCAGTGCTAAGTATTACAGTGTTAGAGCTGGAAGTTCGTATAAATCAATTGGTGGAACAGTTATTGACGTACTGAGTTACACAAAACATCCCAAATATTCGTCTTCTAATGTGGATTACGACGTAGCAATAGTAAAAATGAAAAGAGCTTTTGATTTTGGTGATGAAATTAAACCAATACATTTACAACCAGTTCTTCCTATCATTAAAGATGGAACTTTTGCTACTTTTACGGGATGGGGACGATTGTACCCAGAAGGTCCGTATCCAACAACTTTACAAGAAATAGCTGTGGCAAAAATTAATCAAACTGAATGTATACTTGACTACAAACTGGCAAAACCTGAAATGGAAGTTACAAGTCGTATGGTTTGTTATGGTTCTCCCGGAAAAGATTCATGTCAGGTAATTAAATGAAAATTATTTTAATCCAAAAAGGTTTATTATTTTATTATTTTTATATTTGAAAATTTTATATTACGATTAATACTAATCCCGTGTTATTATAGGCTGATTCTGGTGGGCCATTGGTAATAGGAAAATTGCAAGTAGGCATTGTTTCCTGGGGTATTGGTTGCACTAATAAGTCGTTTCCTGGAGTCTATACAAATCTTCAAAATAAGGAAATTCAAAATTTTATTCGTTCTGATTTGAGTTAAACTTATTAGGTAATAGTTATAGTTATTTAAACTTTGGATCACAGTTAACTCAGCTTTAAATCAGTTTTAAGTACTCTTATTGGATGAGGTATAAATTAACTCTTACTTAACTTTTGACAAAAATATTTTAAAATAATATATTTTCAATCCTATAAATATTTTAATTTATTTCCTTATTTTCGTTTTCTTGAACGATTTACCAATTAACCAGCATCAAGATCCCACAAGCGGCACGTAGAAATACCTCGCTCCAGACTTGTATTAAATATTTTTTAACTGGAAGCCGATTCTGGAAGTTTTGCATATTGTACTTTATTGTATGTACATTGCAATTCACAATCACACACATCACAATATTTCATAATATAAAAATTCTGTCTTAATTTTTTACTCAACTTTAGCTTAAAACTAATTAAATTCAAAATGGTACTAATCTACAAGTAAATAATTCTATAACCCCCGCGTAATCTCAATCAAAAACTTCTCCTCTCGTTAATAACTAGAAACCGGATTATATGCATTTGCATATTTGCATATTTGCATATTTGCATGTTTGCATATTTGCATATTTGCATATTTGCATATTTACATATTTACATATTTGCATATTTGCATATTTTGGTTATTTTTTAAGAATATTTCATATTTCGACTGAAATCTACCGATCGTGCATATTTGGGCATGTTTTATCATATTTCTTGCATATTTGTGCATATTTTATAAATTTTCGTGCATATTTGGGAATATTGTATAAAATTTTTTTTCAAATGGAAAAGTGATTTAAAATTTAAATTTGGCGATGCCAACAAATTAAATTTTGGGTTGGCAATGCTTACCGTAAAACTACTATAATAAGTAGATCTATATCAAAATAGTAAAAAATATTAGGAGAATATTGTAGAATTAACAAAATAACGTTATTTTATAGTCTTTATTGAAATTTGATGTAGCATATCAGTCGCTTAAGTGCAAAAGCCGACATGTCACAACTTTTTCAGAAATGAAATTAATTCTACTCTAATAATTAATTCTTGAAGGCTTCTGACTACCCCAGATTTTATCAATTGATTTTTATATTTTGATCTATGGGTAGGAAACTATGCTAAAAAAAATCGTTGCTTAATTCGGTTAGATATTAAAGATTTGATGAGTTTTTCTGCATTTTCTAGTTTTATATTTCACTGGACTTGTCGGGTTTTGCATTAAAGCGACTGATGTGTCGGCACTTTTTGGCGATTTTGATGCATATTTTGAGCATTTATGATGCATATTTTTATTATATGCATATTCTGACCGTTTTAAATTGCATATAATCCGGTATCCTAATAACTCTCCAGTTGGTAAAGTGAAATGTATAATACCTGGAAATTGAGTTAATCTGCATTTCATTTATTGTAGAACAGAAAGAAATTTAATCTTGTTTTTATGTCATTTCTGTTATATTTGTTTTGTTGAATTGTTTTTATGTATTTAATTGGCAATATAGTGTTAGCCACAAAATTTAGTTTCTCTATAAAATTTATGATTCAATATTGAATTCATAAATTTTTTATTCCTTAACAATGCTGCAATTTTGCAACTCCAAATATAAGTAGTAATTTGAATTAATAATAGGTAATTAAACGTTCGATAAAATCGTTTAACAGTTTGAAATATTTTTTAATTTTTGTGGATTTTTAAAATTTGAATATTAAAGAAGTTTCAAGTTTTATTCAAATGATTATATTCTTTATTCAACATCAACAATCAGGCCCGAATACACTCTCATTGAAGTACCTGCTCTAACAGAATAAAATGTTGGTGATTTTCTATAAAAGCAAAAAGTGAAAAATTTGTAATTTGTAATTTGTTTTCAGAAGTTCATGAAATATAATGACATAACACATCCCCTTATTGAAGAGTGATTTGTCAAATTACTTCTAATACTATATTAGAAACTGTATTTACAAAACAAATTTTGTTAGAGTGCAAAACAACCTACACCACAGTTACTTACTCTAAACAATGAGCAGAGGTTAATACAAGATTAAGGGCAATTAGTGCACCTCCACATATCGCACCCAATTAACGTTCTTCTATAGAAACAAAATATTTATGGCCATTAGAAATAAAAAAGAAATAAAAATGTTTTTACACATTCTGACAAGAATTTTAAATCATAGTTGGAACCATTTGGATGCTGACGATTCGTCCATTTAATTTAACACTTTGGTATGATTATGGCTTTATAAGCCGAAATGCGTCACCAATAATAATCTACAATAAAAAAAGTACGAGTATAATGCCTTTTATTTAACATTCATTTAAAATTATTTTATTTGGATATTATTGGGTAACTAAGTTGGCGGCAAAACGTGGGCAAAATGAATAAAGCTCATTATATCTTAAATTGGCATCCCAACTGGTGGGGCACATTTTTAGGAACTCGCTTTTGACCCTGAGACTGTCCAGCTTTGTGGAATATTCAAGAAGTTGAAATGGAAATGAAAGTAGATTGTCAATTCCGGTAATTTTGGTTAGATTTAGAGAGGAAAATATTAATAAAACCAAACAAATAACAGAAGAATTAAAAACAAGAATTTAAATTTTGGAAAACGAAAAATAATAATTTGGTTCTTGAAAATGAAAACTTGGGTTAGACAAGGCCAATTTTAATCAATTTAAAAAATAAAAATCTAATTCTAATAAATGAAAATTTGGAGAAAAGATTGGTTTTGGATAGTAATAATTTGGTTTCTGAAGATAAAAAAGAAAGTCTGCATGGAACAAGCAAGATATTGAATATCATTCCAAATAAAAATTTGGATTGTGAAATTTAAATTTTGGAAGTGGATTATAATAACAAAGATTTAAATTATTTTGGAAAAGGAAATGGGATTGGTACGGAAAGTGAAGATGAATTGGAGATGAAATGATTGGAGGAGTCGGACGAGAGGAGGATGACAATTTCCAAACTCAACGATGGACGGACAGCACCAATGCAAAACAGAACAGGAAGAGGAAACGGAAATTTAAAGTTTTTATTATAGTCGTGCTTTAAGGAAGGAAGCATCCGTTTTTGGCGAAGATTGTACTGTGGAAGTCAATTAGATAGAAAAGGGTGGGAACAGTTTGAAACACAACTTGAGAAAATGTTTTTTTACCACCTTTCTGTCGACGGTCGAAACTTTTATTTTGTCTGCCAACAATTTTAATCGTCTAATTAATTTTTCCCATAAAATTAAAATGGTCGTTAGTGTACATTTAATTGTCGATAACAATACTCGATACTTTTTTATAATTCTATAATGATTTAGCTGCGCAATTCGATAATTTGAGTAATAATAATTTATAGGTAATACCTCAGTTGTAAGTTAGCCAAACAAAAAATATAAAAATACAAATTACGAAATTGTTTCGTTAGCAATAGAATTAATTCAACGAAATTACCAAAATATTTTTTTTTATACACCGCCATTTTATTATTTATATTAATTGATAGTTTGCGTTCTGAAATTGTTAAGTATTCTTAAAAACAATAGACGATAATCATTAATTTACAAGTAATTCATAATTCATGGTCTGCTGGTTGCGGTAGAATAGGATATCCTGGTTAATTAGAGTTAATTTAAGTAACGTAAAATAGCTTAATTTAGGAAACAGCACTCAATAACAAATAACAAATTTAATAACATTAAATAAGTTAAGTTAATTTAAGTTAAGTTAAATTAAATTCCACAAAAAATACAAATAAAAAATACATTTTTACGTTCAGAATTTTAGCCATCAAGTAGGAAAAATCGAACTTATTTAGAATTAAACAAAAATTATTCCCAATTAACCAGCATAGCTTTTATTAGAAATAATGCAAACATTTTCTGTCATATTGTATTGAATAAATTAGTTCTGATTAAAATCTGATATACAATTATCAATATGATTTCTAATATCCTTGTCTTCTATACGCGTATAAACCCCGGGAAAACCAGGCTCTGCACAGTTGTAACCCCACGATACTATCCCAACTTGTTTCTTTTGGACGATTAATGGACCTCCAGAATCCATCTGAAAATAAAAGTATTGTAAAATTAAGGATAAAATTAATTATTCATTCTACCTGGCATGAATCCTTTCCACCTTCTTCTAATCCGTAACAAGTCATTCGATCGGTGATTTCATAAATCTGTTCGTTATTAAGGCAAAGTTCTTCAGAAGCTTTGGGCAGATCCACTTGGTGTAAAATGATTGGAGCCTCTCCTTTAAAAGTTAATCGGCCCCAACCCGTAACGGTGCCTATTGTTCCAACTGGAATTTGTTGGCCTGCAGGTTGTAAATCTATTACTTGAACATCTGAATTTAGTGTAAATGACTGGTTCAATTTCAATACAGATACGTCATAATCGAAGTGAGTTTTTTCTTCATTATAGTTGGGATGAAAGCAAGCACCGACCACCTTAGCAACTTGTCCACCAGTGTGTTTTATGGCAGTACCTGCTCGAACCGAATATTCACCTGATGAGGAACTAAAAATATGTTAGATTTGAAGAAAAGTTATTTTCTTCAAATACTTACATCAAACAATGAGCTGCGGTTAATACTATATTTGGTTTAATCAATGAACCACCACAAATGTGTTTGTTCATTTTTTCTATGGATACTTGATGCGGAAATTCTTGAATGGGTGCGTAAACTCCACCTACAATTCTTGCCCCTTCGCCATCAGTTGCTGGAAGCATTGACAATACTGAAAGTTAATATGAATTAAATTGCATAAATAAAAATCTATAAGGTTTAACTAACTATTAATCCAAATTACCAGATTGGTTATAATTAGAAAATAATGCATGATTTATTAATTTGAATTAAATTATCATAGTTGAGTGGTTACTAATTCATTTCTAATTAATGAAAAAAAAGTACAGCTCAAATTTATATTACCAAATTCATAACACATAAAAAACCGAATTATTGTTGTAATGTTAATGGCTTGAGAATAAACAATAAAAATATTGAAAGAATGTAATTACAGGCATTATTATATTTAATAGTAAACTAGTATATTGGTAACCGTATTTAATTACATAAATTACGTAATATACAAGTGTCAGAAATTTTGAATTTGAAAAATCAAAAATTATTAAACAATTGAAGTCAATTCCATATTTTTTGGGAATTTCGAGTTTTGGTTCCCAAAAATAAATATTAATATTAATACTAAAAACATACATACTAAAAACCACAAATTTACTTAAAATTTTTTATTTTGAGTTCTTTTTCTAGTTTTACGCCTCACGGTTAAAAAACGTGGTAAATTTTTGAATTTTGAATTTTTTCAAAGTTTTTAGAAATCATATTAAGAGGGCAGTGCCTTCGGATTTCAAACTAGCAGTGCTAGGTAAACGAATTTCTTAGTTCAAATCATTTTTAAATTATTCATACCTCATGTAACAAGTTCAGTTTTGATAATCTTTGGAGGTTATGGTAAGTCAATTTTGTACAATTTAGTCGATAATTTTGTTTAGTTTGAAAAATTTTTTCTTCTTATTTTACAATGTAATCGTAATCGATGCGTGCAACTGAAGAATGGCAATAACCATGAAATAACGTTATATTGTACTTCGTATTACGAAATTTTCATTTTTTCAAATTTTCTTAATCCAGACCTGTTATGTGTTAATTGTCTCCTTTTTAAATTTTTTGAATTTTGATTTTCTACGTATTGTATTATTCTTATATTTTTTGAATTTAACCATAAATACATACTAAAAACCACAAATTTACTTAAAATTTTTTATTTTGAGTTCTTTTTCTAGTTTTACGCCTCACGGTTAAAAAACGTGGTAAATTTTTGAATTTTGAATTTTTTCAAAGTTTTTAGAAATCATATTAAGAGGGCAGTGCCTTCGGATTTCAAACTAGCAGTGCTAGGTAAACGAATTTCTTAGTTCAAATCATTTTTAAATTATTCATACCTCATGTAACAAGTTCAGTTTTGATAATCTTTGGAGGTTATGGTAAGTCAATTTTGTACAATTTAGTCGATAATTTTGTTTAGTTTGAAAAATTTTTTCTTCTTATTTTACAATGTAATCGTAATCGATGCGTGCAACTGAAGAATGGCAATAACCATGAAATAACGTTATATTGTACTTCGTATTACGAAATTTTCATTTTTTCAAATTTTCTTAATCCAGACCTGTTATGTGTTAATTGTCTCCTTTTTAAATTTTTTGAATTTTGATTTTCTACGTATTGTATTATTCTTATATTTTTTGAATTTAACCATAAATACATACTAAAAACCACAAATTTACTTAAAATTTTTTATTTTGAGTTCTTTTTCTAGTTTTACGCCTCACGGTTAAAAAACGTGGTAAATTTTTGAATTTTGAATTTTTTCAAAGTTTTTAGAAATCATATTAAGAGGGCAGTGCCTTCGGATTTCAAACTAGCAGTGCTAGGTAAACGAATTTCTTAGTTCAAATCATTTTTAAATTATTCATACCTCATGTAACAAGTTCAGTTTTGATAATCTTTGGAGGTTATGGTAAGTCAATTTTGTACAATTTAGTCGATAATTTTGTTTAGTTTGAAAAATTTTTTCTTCTTATTTTACAATGTAATCGTAATCGATGCGTGCAACTGAAGAATGGCAATAACCATGAAATAACGTTATATTGTACTTCGTATTACGAAATTTTCATTTTTTCAAATTTTCTTAATCCAGACCTGTTATGTGTTAATTGTCTCCTTTTTAAATTTTTTGAATTTTGATTTTCTACGTATTGTATTATTCTTATATTTTTTGAATTTAACCATAAATACATACTAAAAACCACAAATTTACTTAAAATTTTTTATTTTGAGTTCTTTTTCTAGTTTTACGCCTCACGGTTAAAAAACGTGGTAAATTTTTGAATTTTGAATTTTTTCAAAGTTTTTAGAAATCATATTAAGAGGGCAGTGCCTTCGGATTTCAAACTAGCAGTGCTAGGTAAACGAATTTCTTAGTTCAAATCATTTTTAAATTATTCATACCTCATGTAACAAGTTCAGTTTTGATAATCTTTGGAGGTTATGGTAAGTCAATTTTGTACAATTTAGTCGATAATTTTGTTTAATTTGAAAAATTTTTTCTTCTTATTTTACAATGTAATCGTAATCGATGCGTGCAACTGAAGAATGGCAATAACCATGAAATAACGTTATATTGTACTTCGTATTACGAAATTTTCATTTTTTCAAATTTTCTTAATCCAGACCTGTTATGTGTTAATTGTCTCCTTTTTAAATTTTTTGAATTTTGATTTTCTACGTATTGTATTATTCTTATATTTTTTGAATTTAACCATAAATACATACTAAAAACCACAAATTTACTTAAAATTTTTTATTTTGAGTTCTTTTTCTAGTTTTACGCCTCACGGTTAAAAAACGTGGTAAATTTTTGAATTTTGAATTTTTTCAAAGTTTTTAGAAATCATATTAAGAGGGCAGTGCCTTCGGATTTCAAACTAGCAGTGCTAGGTAAACGAATTTCTTAGTTCAAATCATTTTTAAATTATTCATACCTCATGTAACAAGTTCAGTTTTGATAATCTTTGGAGGTTATGGTAAGTCAATTTTGTACAATTTAGTCGATAATTTTGTTTAGTTTGAAAAATTTTTTCTTCTTATTTTACAATGTAATCGTAATCGATGCGTGCAACTGAAGAATGGCAATAACCATGAAATAACGTTATATTGTACTTCGTATTACGAAATTTTCATTTTTTCAAATTTTCTTAATCCAGACCTGTTATGTGTTAATTGTCTCCTTTTTAAATTTTTTGAATTTTGATTTTCTACGTATTGTATTATTCTTATATTTTTTGAATTTAACCATAAATACATACTAAAAACCACAAATTTACTTAAAATTTTTTATTTTGAGTTCTTTTTCTAGTTTTACGCCTCACGGTTAAAAAACGTGGTAAATTTTTGAATTTTGAATTTTTTCAAAGTTTTTAGAAATCATATTAAGAGGGCAGTGCCTTCGGATTTCAAACTAGCAGTGCTAGGTAAACGAATTTCTTAGTTCAAATCATTTTTAAATTATTCATACCTCATGTAACAAGTTCAGTTTTGATAATCTTTGGAGGTTATGGTAAGTCAATTTTGTACAATTTAGTCGATAATTTTGTTTAGTTTGAAAAATTTTTTCTTCTTATTTTACAATGTAATCGTAATCGATGCGTGCAACTGAAGAATGGCAATAACCATGAAATAACGTTATATTGTACTTCGTATTACGAAATTTTCATTTTTTCAAATTTTCTTAATCCAGACCTGTTATGTGTTAATTGTCTCCTTTTTAAATTTTTTGAATTTTGATTTTCTACGTATTGTATTATTCTTATATTTTTTGAATTTAACCATAAATACATACTAAAAACCACAAATTTACTTAAAATTTTTTATTTTGAGTTCTTTTTCTAGTTTTACGCCTCACGGTTAAAAAACGTGGTAAATTTTTGAATTTTGAATTTTTTCAAAGTTTTTAGAAATCATATTAAGAGGGCAGTGCCTTCGGATTTCAAACTAGCAGTGCTAGGTAAACGAATTTCTTAGTTCAAATCATTTTTAAATTATTCATACCTCATGTAACAAGTTCAGTTTTGATAATCTTTGGAGGTTATGGTAAGTCAATTTTGTACAATTTAGTCGATAATTTTGTTTAGTTTGAAAAATTTTTTCTTCTTATTTTACAATGTAATCGTAATCGATGCGTGCAACTGAAGAATGGCAATAACCATGAAATAACGTTATATTGTACTTCGTATTACGAAATTTTCATTTTTTCAAATTTTCTTAATCCAGACCTGTTATGTGTTAATTGTCTCCTTTTTAAAAAATTTTTTGAATTTTGATTTTCTACGTATTGTATTATTCTTATATTTTTTGAATTTAACCATAAATACATACTAAAAACCACAAATTTACTTAAAATTTTTTATTTTGAGTTCTTTTTCTAATATTAATTAACTTACAATAAATTCATTTGAAGATCTAATGCTATGTGAAAACTCGAGGTTGAGATCGAATCCGCGGTCATCCAGTTGGGTTTTTTGAGATGTAGCATTTTATTTGCTGCTAGTGTTTACATCTGCAGTTGGAATGCTTGGTAACAACGTTTGTTTACAATTGAATATTTTATTGAGATAAGGTCATTATTATGATTCGCTTCAAATATTGTGGAACTACCGTATCTAATAAAACGTTATTGTCTCTAGCAGTAAATTTCCATACAGCTCTTATGAATTGATTTTATTTCATTTTCAATACTTCGTTTTTGATTAACAACAACCTACACAAAAATTAAAATTTTTGTTCAAGTTTTCTCAAGCTCACACTTTCCACGTACATCTAAACCAAAAACAATGCTTAGTTTCCTTGTGGTTCTAATTTCCATCAGATTTGTTTGTGGTCAAAGTAGTGAAAGAAAAACAAATTTGGAAGTTGAACAACTTTATAAAAAGTATACTGTTTTAGATCGCTTTGATGTCGACACAAAAATCGTGGGTGGTGAAAATGCAACTATTTCCAAATATCCATATCAGATATCTTTAGAAATCGCAGGGCAACATGTTTGTGGAGGATCCCTGATGAGGCCGAATTTTGTATTAACCGCTGCACATTGCATGATGTAAGTGGACGTTTCATTTTACAGATTAAAATATCTGAAGAATAAATTTGTACTTTCTTTAGTTTTCCATCGAGTTTCTACAGCGTGAGAGCTGGTTCAACTTTGAACATGCAGGGCGGAGTTGTTTCAAAGATAACCAATTTTTGGAGTCATCCCAAATATACTCCTGATTTTGATTACGATGTTTCAGTTTTAAAATTACAGAAGCCATTTGATTTTAATGAGAATATAAACTCAATCCCTTTGCAACCAGTTGACCAAGTGATTCCTGACGGAACTATTGGTACTGTCACAGGTTGGGGAGATTTAAAATCTGGAGGACCGGCTCCCAACAATCTACAGGAAGTTGGGGTACCTAAAGCTACTTCAGAACTTTGCCAAATGAACGACATACTTCATAAGATTACCGATCGCATGGTATGTTACGGTTTCTTATTTGGTGGAAAAGACGCTTGCCAGGTATTTCAGTCATTTAATTCTTATTTTAATTATATTAAATTAAAAAATACATTTTTAGATGGATTCTGGTGGTCCATTAGTTGTGGAAGGCAAACAAGCTGGTATTGTGTCTTGGGGAATGGGTTGTGCTGTTCCACTCTATCCTGGTGTTTACACGAAAGTTTCAAACAAAGAAATTAGAGAACATATCGACAATGTTATAGCACAAAATGACAATTAATTCCTGCTTGACAGATATTCCTATAATAATAATATAGATAATAATTATTATTTATTTTTTTGAGTTGGCAACGACTTTTGACTATAAATATTTTTAAAATTTAACAGTTTAATTTCCAAAATTTGTTCATCTTAGAGAAATATATTTTATTACCTACCTAATAATCCCAATTCTAGTAGCGGTCTGAAAGACGACTACATTTGAAGCTTTTGCTACATTACACTAAAATTGAGTTGCCGCCAAGTATAATTTCTGTCTGATAAATTGTGTAGAAATTGATACTTTCGTCGGTCTTGGAAGTGAAATACGAATTTTAAAAAATAGCATTTTTGCTGATCTTGTAAGTTATTTGTGTGTACGGTCAATGAGTGTGACGGTCTATGTTGACAGCGGAGCTTGAAGAAAAAGCGTCTGCCACGTGTGCATGCAACCAGGCGTTGCGACGCGTTTTAGCGTAGTTTCATCTGGACATCAAATTTGACGGGACACCCTAGTAATTTTCTAAATTAATTTTTTCATACTAAGAAATTTATATTTTGATTAATTTATCTAAAATTACCCACTCATTTCGTTTTTTATTTGAGATTGATTTTTTATTTTTATATTTTAGGGATATATTTAAAATTTACGTTAGATAATTTTAGTTCACTAGTTAGTTAGCTATAAAATTATAATTAAAATTAGAAACGATAGTAAGTTGCCAGCAAATAAGATGGGTAAACGGAAATAGGCGTTTCGTGGTATGTCAAGACATGGCTAGTTAAGGAGCAGAATACCCGTGCAAAATAAGCGTTGGACCAAATATTCCTTCGTTTAAGTTGCAAAAAATATAATTTTTAATAAAACCAAGTTCCGAGTAAGATGCGAAATCGATTAAATTAAAAAATAATTTATTTGGGGCTATAAGAACCAGTCAAATTGGGGTAATAAAAAAATCCAAGCAAAAACCCTTCAAAAAATTAACTGGACGACAGGATGAGGCTGTATTTTAGTATCCTACTACATCTGTTGGCTTTTAAGTTGCTTCTTGCGTTTGAGTGGAATAAAAATTTTATGATTTTATTGGTAAAAATATTTCAAGTTGCTTTGTACATCAAACAGCTTTCTGTTCAATTTAACAGCAGTTTACAACTGTCATATATAATTAAAAAAATAGCTTTGTTCTTCTTGAAACCAAATTCGCCAACACAAGTTTCTTAATTTGTCGGTATCGGTTTAACCTACAAAGAAAAGAAAATGAAAAATAATCCGTAAACAAAATGTGGGGTAATCCGGTGATATTTGACATGGTCCCGTGGCAGACCTATCCATATGTCAGAATGTCATCTGAAGTGATGAATAGACCGGCGCCCCTTTTGAAGTCTTCCTTGAGTTGCAGCGACGGAGGAAGAAAAAGAGGTCGTACTTATTTAAATTCTCGTTAATAAGCTGCGATATCTTTAAAAATACATCCTTGTACTTCTTAACTAAACATCTGTTAATTAAAAAACACGAATATCACTACTTAAACATAAATTTTGCAAATGATATCCTTTAAGAATGGATAGATCAATGGAAAAAGAATTTAACTTACTTGCCTGCTAATTTTAATGAAAATTTAATTTAAAATCTGTTTTCACATTTTAAATTAAAATTCCATTTCCATTTTTTTGAAATTATAGCAATTAATAAATTATACGCGACATTTCAGTTTTCAGGTAAATTTAACAATAATTATAATGGAAGAGTCTGTGTTAGATGCAATACGAAAAATTAATAAAATAGTAAAATATAATTAGCGTGAAATTAAGTGAATGCTAAATTGATTGCATTTTCTAAAAAAATTTATTCCATTTATTTTTCACAACTATCTGCATTATTTCCCGTACTAAATCGAATGATTTTCTTAAAGGCAGAGCTTTCATCCAGATTTATAAAATATGATTTTAAAGCTATATCAGTAATATGCTCACCGACTTGCCACTTAAGTAATGCAATTTCATATTGCAAATAATTAAAAGCCATATAAATCAATGAAACAAAGTAAATAAGCGAATTAAATGATTTAGGACCTTTCAAATGCTTGAAAGAGGGTTTAGTCTGCTAACTCTGTGCTCTCTAAAAAATGTTTTTGTTGTTTTAACAAAAATGCACTCAGAAAAAAATATTTTATTGGTTTAACACAAAACTAGTTGCTTTAACTATAATTTTTGTTTTTAGTACTAATTGTTTTTGCTGTGACAACAAAAAAACTTTGTTGAGTTAATTTTAGGTAATATATTAAATCAAAAAGTGTTGGTGGCTTCATTCGTGCGATCTACCATTTTAGATAGATACTTAATTTAAAATCAGATTCAATGCTTTTAATGAGATGCAGATGTTTAAATACTTGAAGCAGTTTACTATTCACCTAAAATTTCAGAAGGTGTTTTAAGAAATATGTTTTTACCTATTGTAATTTTCATACTTGGAATAGTTATATTTTCAAAAAATATGCTGTTGCATCAAAGCGAAGTTGCATATTACTTCTTAATTTTGAGATAGATTCTGCTGTAAAATTGTAATCTCCATACAAATTTAATTATTCATAGCTATTCTTACTTTCTTCTGAACACTTTTCGCCAGGTATCTAGTTTCCATTTTTGACTGTGCAATCTGAATTAAAAATATTATTTTCTATATTTTTAGCAATTTAGTTTGGTGTTTCTTTGAAGCAAGTGATGGTTCTTTATTTAAATATCAAACAATAACAATAAAAATAAATTCAGTTTCAATTCTACAAAGTATAAAAGATATTTATTAAAAATTTAAAAATTACTTACCTTCGCTTTGTAATTCAAATTTTAAAACTAAGTTAACATTTTATTGTATTTAAATTTCAAATTGTTCACTATTACATAACTTATAAAATCCAATCCTAGTCTCGAAATCGCAAAGCTATAAAAAAGTAATCATAAAATTTTTTATTAATTACGTCAAGATTGCAAAAGGTAAAGCTAAAAAAGCTAATAGTATACTCATAAATTGATAAGATTTTATAATATTGCATTATTACAGCTATAAAATTCTTAGTGCAAAATTGCACTAAATTTTGATAAGCAAAGAGAGGTAAGTGGCACTTATCTGGTTTTGCATACAACTAGTATTTTCACGCAAAACTTTTTTGTTAATCAACCGATTTTAATAATTCTTGTTGCGTTGGATTCAGCATAGTTTCAAGGTGTTCCGATGTAAATTTCATTGATATTTGACCTTGAACTTCAAAGATACAGCTGGAAATTCCTCAAAATTTAATAAAAAATGTATAATGATTGAGGATTGCTAAGTTTATAACAATCCCAGAATAATAACAAGGTAGGTACCTAACTATGGTTAGTGACATGCTGGACTGGACTGGACCAGTTACGAAGAAACACAACCGAACTCCAAACAGCAATGTTTACTAGAGTTGTAATTTTAAAAGTAACACTTTAATTAAAACCAAAATTTTTGTTTGTAATTCGTGCAAATACGCATCATTGCCGGAAATGGGGAGGCTACTTTGTACTTAAGATTTATGATAATCCCAAAATTCAACTAGCCATTGTTGCCTCATTAGAGAAGCATCCTTATTAGATCTACCCATCACTTAAATTTGTAAAATAAAAAAAATTTTAATAATAAAGAAAACCGACTTAAAAAAAAAGTTAACTAAAAAGCAAAAAATAAATATTTTATATTCACAATTTAATACTTACTATTTGTTGTTCCGTTTAATGTAGCTAAGAAATTATTGTTTATTATATAATTATTAATTGCTTTATAATTATGAAGTCGGTGCCAAGCAAAACATAATTCGCCAGGAACTATAACACAAATCGTTGATTTAAAGGTAACTTTAACAAGTATTTAACAAGTATTAAATTGTGAATATAAAATATTTATTTTTTTGCTTTTTAGTTAACTTTTTTTTGAAGTCGGTTTTCTTTTTTCACAGTGTATTGAGTTTTAAATCAGTCTAAAACAAACTAACTGCAATTGATTTATTTTTGCACTATTGGAAATTATTATATTATCTTGAAATATATTTTATCTGGTTTTGCCATTTCGTTTCTCATTTTGCCAGCTCGTCGTGTACGTTTAAAGATGGTTTAACATTATTTATTAAGGAAAAAACTCTTTAGAGGTCTTAGTCACAGACCAACAAATTTTTACAACTTTAACGAGCCAATTAGTGATGAATCGGCAAGTTTAACACTTCGGTGTAATTATTAATATTTATTATACACGTTAAGAATTTCAACGAAATATTTCAGTCAAAACATTTCACAATATTTACAAATTAAGCCGGGTTGTTAAAAGGAAAAAGTAAAAACAGTAAAAGGTTCCATGCCCACCTACCATCATATTAAAAATTCTGTAACGACTTTATACAATCAAATGTTACGACGTGATTTCCATTCTTGCGTGGTGTCGGGTGAGCTCTACAAACCTAGTGTTGAGTTCTGCAAAACTTGTGCCGAATTCAGAATGACTTTTCAGTATACAGATCGAATTACAAAAGACTTTACCGACGCGATAATTAACTCACATGTGAAACACACTTGCTACCATTTTATTTCAATATTTCAGCATCGAAAATATAAAATTGCATTGGAATTATGTTTTTTGTTAAAATAATTATTAGTTTAGTAGCAAGAAACCTGAATTATTTAATAAAAATTAAATTATACATATTGTATTAATTATATCGAAAATTACAATTTCCTAAAATTTTAAATAATATTCAAAATATTGTAGATATACGACATCTGCTCGTAGGTAGCGAAAGTGCACTCAAATTTAGTTCAGAGAAATTGAAAGAGATGAACATTCGAAATTATTGCGTATTTATTTCAAAAATTTATAATAGTAGAATAGTATTTTGGATCAAACAGAAATTGGAGTACTTTTGAACGGTCAATTTGGATCAAGATTAAATATTTGATAGGTATTGATTGGAAAATAATTTCAAAATTAAATTAAAGGTATCGTCAACTAAAATTGATATCATCGCATGTGCCACTAGTTATCTTGTCGATTTACTTTTCCATTTTACATTGGATTGTATTAACATTTAAATTTTAATTGATTTTAAAATATTTAGATTTTTTTTAAAAATTCATAGTTAAAAAATATCACTTCTATATATTTTTTTACAAATATAAACATTCTATCTCAAATTGTGGCACTAGCCACTCCTGCAAATTATTATTTATTTAAAATCAATAATCTATCTAATAATAATAAAAATATTTAATAATATCTAATAGAGTCTCTTAGAGCAGCGGTTCTCAACCTGGAGGTCGCGACCCCCACGGGGGTCGTAGATCTATTTTAAGAGTTCTGAGAAAATTGAACAAATTTTTTTCAAAATTAGTTTTAAATTTGAATTGGAAATTAGTAGCCTGAATCCTGGTTGCGTCGAATACACTGCTGTGATCTAAAAGCCCAAGATAGATCTGTGGGCTATGAGGAAGGCAACGGGAAACCACCCCATTAGCTAAACTTCCTAGTACGTTACTTTGGCTTCAGCCAAGTGAGGCCAGATGTATCAAGTGCAGTCAAACCGGACACCAAGCAGCAGAGTGCACAAAAGATGAAAAATGTGCCATATGTGAAAAAAGGCATCGAACAAAGATGTGCCGTATCCACAGAAACACCACTAAGAGGGATAAAGAGATCGAGTGCTATACGTGCAAAGAAAAGGGCCACAGAGCAAAGTATGGTGCTCCAGGAACTGCTGGCACAGACGATGGTGCAGAGGGAACCCAATGCTCAATCGCACCAAAATGTTTCGAATGCGGGGAGAACCACGTGGCAAACAGGTGCCGAGGGAAGGAAACCAAAACAAACAAAGAGGGTGTTGCAAACACATACTGTGAAAATGGTTTTTTTGAAAAAAAAGAAACCAGTTCAAAGTCCGGTGGCTACAGGTGAACATTCACAACGCGAAAACGGCGCAGGACCTGCTGATGCAGACCGTGCTACAAAGAAAGAGTAATATATAACGCTGATCAGCGAACCACACCATAGAGAGCCGAATGGGTGGTTCCAAAATGCGGGAAGACCGGCAATATTTGTACCGGACCCGGCACGGGTTGTCGGCGAGGAAGCTGGCGCCTTAGATGTACGGATCGAATGGAACAACATGGTATATTTCAGTTGTTACTTCGCACCAAACGAAGAACTAAAGAAATTTACCGATGCATTGGAGGAACTTGTATCAGCGGTGAGAAGCCAGTTGCTCCCTGTAGTCGTCGGTGGTGACTTTAACGCAAAGTCCCCTGAATGGGGCTCCTCCATCACGGACAAATGTGGCGACCTCTTGTCCGAGGCGATGTCCTCCTTTGATCTGTACGTTGGCAATATGGGATGTGCCTTCACTTATGGGTAATTCGGAGTCCATAATTGACGTCACTTTCTTGACACCTAAACTCATGGGAGCTTTACATGGGAGGTACTACAAGAAGAGACTCGAAGTGACCATAACTACATTGAATACTGCATCTCCTCACCAAAAAACCCCAGTGATGAGCATCGGGGCGGCTGGAATGCTAGAAGTACGTATCCCTAAGACTTGAAGAAGACGATGAAGAAGCTCATACAGGGCAAAAACGTTACAGACGCCGAGGGACTGGTAGAGTTCTTAACATCTGTCTGCGAGGATGCATTAAAAAAGAGAGAAAACAAAAATACGCAGCGAAATATTGGTGGAATGCGGACATAGCTAGACAGAGGAGAATATATGTTGCAAATCGAAGAGCACACCAATGGCGGCTTCGTAGAAGCCCTCCACATGCGGGTGAGACAGCCAGCGCCCTCAGAGACTCACGACAAAGACTAGACAAACAGATCTACAATAGTAAGAAAGAATGTTGGAAGAAACTTCTTCAAGAAATCGACCGAGATGTTTGGGGAACGGGATACAAAATAGTCACAAACAAGATGGGAAGAAGACCTCTGCCCGGGATGAGCAAATCTCGGGTAAGAAAAATAGTGGAAACCTTGTTCCCTATCCACCCCAGAAAAGGGTGGAAGAGGATCCCAGATGCCGCGTTGGAGCCGTTCAGTACAGAAGAACTGGAAGATGCAGTAAAAGTCATGCAGGCCGGCAAAGCCCCAGGACCCGACCTTATACCGGTCGAGGTGATTAACGTGTTCGCGGAGGAATACCCGGACATTGTGTTGAACGTAATGAACGGACTCGCCTCCACTGGCACGTTCCCGCAGTCCTGGAAGAAGGCAAGACTGGCGCTCATAAGAAAGGGAAACAAACCCCTAGAGAGTCTCAGCTCGTACAGACCTATATGCTTATTGGACAACATTTCCAAACTGTACGAGCGGCTAATTCTTGGGAGACTCCAGTCGGAGATACAGCGAACCGGGGGATTGAGTGACGCACAGTTCGGATTCCGAAAGGGCAGATCGACGGTGCAAGCCCTACAACGCATTATCCAAGGGGCGGAAAACGCTCGCAGAGGTACCTGGAGGACGCGAAAAATCTGCGCGATAATTGCATTTGATGTACAGAACGCCTTCAACTCCGCGTGCTGGAGGTACATCATTGAGGAGCTCCAACAAAGAGGCGTCCATCCGGGTGTGGTTAATCTGATCATAGACTACTTCACCAATAGAACATTACTGTTAGAGCAAAAATTATGAAGCGAGCTGTTACGGGTCACCAGCGGCGTCCCCCAGGGCTTCGTGTTGGGTCCAATTCTGCGGAACATCCTATACGACGGCGTCTTGCGACTTCGATTGCCGGATAGAGTGGAGCTGGTGGGATTCGCGGACGACCTAACAATGATAGTTACAGCAAAAACAAAAGAAGAACTAATCGCTAAGGCAAACCAGGCCATTGCCATGATCATGGATTGGATTAACGGGAGGGGCCTGAAGCTGGTACCGGAAAGCAGGAGGAAGATAGGCGAGGTGTCCTTTTCCATGGGCCCATACGTAATTTTGGGAGTCACCCTGGACAAGGGGCTCACATTCACCACCCACATGAAGAAGATGGTAAAGAAAGCAGAGGCAACAGCAACAGCCCTCTCAAAGTTAATGCCGAACATGGAGGGCCCGTCCTCCTCCAAAAGAAGAGTGCTGGCAGCGGTGGTCCAATCCGTGCTTTTATATGCGGCCCCTGTCTGGGCCGCTGCAATGAGATATGAGCTGTACAGATAGAAAATCAATAGGGTCTTGAGGAAGATGGCGCTCCGCATATGCCGCGGCTATCGCACAGTGTCAGATGCGGCGATTATGGTTCTGGCGGGAATCCCACCCAACGTAAATAAAAAAAAAAAGTGATCGCCTACGTACTGCATAGTGTATGGCACTTGAAGAAGAAGAACCTGAATTTTAAGATTTCCCTTGTTCAAATGATTGAATATAGGATTGATAAACTTACTTTTTTTATTAATTTAAAAGTATTAATTAAAATTACCATTTTTAATATAGCAGACAAATTTTCAATCGTTCTAAATAATTATTAAATTACTGATAACTGTCAGATTTGACCACTTTACATGTAAATAATACAAATGACATTAAAAGAAGCCGTAGGCCGCAGGTATTTCTTTCTTATGCTTAAAAGAAAAGTACAAAATACCCACCGATGAAATTCAATACTTTTTAGATATTGAAAAAAGGTACCTACTGTAAAACTTGCGAAATGAATGTCACGTCATATGATGATTATTACATTTTTTAAATGTATTGTTATGTTTTTACAAGCCTCCTAACAAATTTTCCCAAAATATAGATAAATTAAGATTTCAGTTAATATTTTCTGTAATTTTTCTGCTTTTACATTTAGCTCAATCGTTTCCTCGCCAAAACTTGTATTTTAAAAGCTCCATCAGCACACAAAATTTTATCTCAATTGGTTGAACATTTCCGGAAATATGCTGATATTTTCATTTTTTTTATTGTGGTAGCACTGGCAAAGATTTCTGTCTATTTTTGCAAAAAAAGTAATCCTTTATTTCAAGTTGAATTTCTGCTTTTTATCAAATAATTCCATATGCTGTCAAGTCCTGTGTGGGCAATGTTCCTACATACAAAATTTGGTCTAAACTAAGAACAAAATTTGATGACCGACAGACCGACATAGATTTTTTTTTATTTTTTGCAAATCTTTAAGTTTCTGAACACGATGATCTCGATAATGTAAAAAAAAAAATTTTTACCTCCAAGAAAAAAATTTAATTATTTTTGATGGGAGGTAAAAAGTACAAGTTGAGTATTTGCGTGTTTTTTTTTTTTAGATATGAACCATTTAATTGATGACTATTTTTTAGTACTGACATTGTTGGAGTCGCAGAAAATAAGCATGAAATTTTGGAGGTCGCGTCGTAAATAAGTTGAGAACTGTTGTCTTAGAGTAAGGCTGGTTAGGCTATTTAGCCTAGTGCCCGAGTTCATTGAGGGCCCTTAAACATGGTCTCTGCTCTAATATTTTTGAAAATGAAAATTTTTGAAATTGAAAATGCAAATGAAAATGTGTTTAATATAATAATTATTGCCTTGGTATGCAGATAGAGAACGTAGTTTGTTATCAGAATAAACAAAATATAAAAATTCATATTAATAATTTCGGCTGAACCATGAAAACTTCTCAAAGTAATGATGAAGCTTTGCAACGGTATTATTAATCAATTTAAAAAATTATTGAAAAAAAGTGATTGGTTATTTGTCTTTCAGTGATTGGAAGCCGAATAAATTTCAAAATGGTACAAGAAACTGGGCTTTGCTTTTATTTATTTCGATGTGCATAAGCGAAGCCGTTGACAATTATTTAACGTAAACAAATTTATATTTCCAAATTAATTTATTGATTCAAAGTTTTCAGATATGGAATTATTAAAACCCCAGTAGATTTAACAAAAGATTGCGTACATTTCTTTTTCAACTGGGGATGGGTATTTCCAATTGTATTTTTTTGTAAGTACAATATGTTTTATTTTACATTTTTTTAAATATTTTTTACTTTAGCCTTGGTATTACAATTTTGCATTTGTATTTTTACCGAAAGATTGCTGTTTTGGGTAAGCATAAGTGAGGTTATGCTAACAATATCACTCAAGAATTTAAATTTTTTAGAAATGTATTGGAGAAAAGCTAGGTCTGGCAGTCAATATTTTTAATACTTTTCTCGTGTTGAATGTGTTAGCATTTCTATCGACATACTACAAGATGAATTGCGGTAAATTCGCTCTCAGGTATCTAACTTTCCCTCCACAAACTTTTTTATTTTTAGTTTTCGGAACCTGGATAGCTGGAAACTTTTTCCTTCTGGCCATTAAGCAGTGGTCGTTTTCATCAGAAAATCGAAATTTACGGTTGAAGTATATCAGATACGAACTTTTAAATTCCGGTAAGATCATCTTCCAAAATTATTGCTTCTTCTCCTTTCTTGGAATTAGAATTCTGTCCTGTAATAGTTTTCAAACTTTTCTTTATTTATTGCCGTAGAATCCAATAAGATAACTTATCCAGATAATATCAATTTCAAAAATTTGGTAGAATTTGTGATTGGATCTGGAAATTTTCTGTACAAACCCGAAAGGTATAAGAAGCAAGCAAGAGATTGGAAAAAAATATTTGCATTGATTGTGCAAATCATTGCCATACTGTATCTTGCAGCGTTTGTAGTTTATCAGTATGGCATTACCACATCCGATTATTTGATAAGGAATATTTCTTGTGGTAACTATGTTAAAGTGGTGGGATTGTTTTCGAAGTTATTGGTTGGTAAAATGTTTGAATTGCTTTTTATGTTTTAAATTATTGAAATTACAGGTTATTGTCTGCATAGTCTGGATATTGATTTTTTATCAATATGTTTTTAAATGTTATCTTCCACTGCTGAGTCTTCTTTGTGGAAACGAGAATATGTTGCACATGAAGTCGTGGTGGAATTCCACAAATATGACAAAGGTTTGGTCTTCCTGGAACGTACAGTCTCATTATGTTTTCAAACGCCATGTTTTTCAACCTTTAATTGATGCAGGTTTCAGCAAACAACAAGCATGTTTTCTGGTGATTCTCATCAGTGGAATAATGCACGAATATATGGTAAAATATTCTCAATAAAAATTTCAATCATTTAAATTTTGTGTAGGTCACCATCCCATTTCGAAGTAGTTATGGAACAGCTACCTTAGCAATGTGGTTCCAAATGGCAATCTGTCGGGTAACTTCAAAAATTGAAAAGAAATATGGAGATAATGCTGGAAATCTTTCGACACTCGCAATTCATTTGATATGGCAAACTTCGACTTATTTTTTTGTTTATTACCATTATATTTATAATGAATATGGGGGTTTACATTAGACTTATTTAAAATAAATAGGTAGATATACAAAATACAAACATGATTTGATTATTTGGTATTGCTAAAAATTCATCCGCTGTAACATCTTAACCCTGCAAGGATCTAGTTACCATATTATAGTTACTATAATTAAATGGTTACATTGCCAGATCCAGTACCTACAGAATTTAAGATTTAAAAAATATAGACCTTAAAAATCATTGTAAATAGTACCATGATTTTAACCATATGCTCACAAGACTCTTACGGGGTTTTAATTAATGTAAAATTAGGACCAAAGTGTGCCCTCTATGAGGTCTATTTTACCCTTCGGCGCATTGGCACGTGCTAGAAGCCCAATGGCCAGAGAGGTCCTCAAAGAGAGAACATAAAATCGTAAAATTAAAATCAAATACTGATAAAATAACCCAAAAATTGGGAATATAAGGGGCCCAAAAATTTGCTAGAACCTAGGCCCCAACTCAGTTAAAAATAGGCTCTGATTGCAAGTTTTCCTACAAAATTAATTTATGGGGGTCACCCCGTGTGATTGCCGATTTATTTAGCTTTTCTTTGGGATCGAGTAAACTGGAATCATTCCAAAATATTGAAAATTGATTAATTGACAAATAATTAATTAAATAAAATTTAAAAAAATTAAATAATTAATTTTAAAAATCATGTCAATTATTCAATTTTCAATATTTTGGACTGATTCTAGTTCACTCGATGGCCACAGCTTCACTGATTAAAATGCCGTTTAGTTTTTAGATTTCAGATAAGCTGATCAGCCGGAATCGTTGAGGCCAGTTTTTTTGATATGGGTGCCTTTGGAGTGGCGCAACACACGTTGTGATAAACAGTTTGGTCTGAAAAAATTCTGACTTACTGTTGAAATATCAATAAATATATAGTAAAAATTTGAAACTTCTATATTGTTATTGTTCCTCAGAAAAAAAAAGAAAAGTTAAATAAACCGCAATCACACGGGGTGACCCCCTTAATAGATTTACTGAAAGAGGGGTGAGGTAACAACCCCGAAAACAGGTTCTGAAAATGGGAAACGTTTTTCGGTAATAAAATTTAAAAAAATAATATAATGTAATGTAATGTAATGTAATGTACTACAGTGAATTATAGTTGAGATATTGATCATAAAAATCTACAAAGTAGATTGAAATTCTAAATAAACAAAATCGTAGCAAGACATCGGCAGACAGGACCGTCTCAGGAATCAATGACGAATGAAATAATAGCAAGAAAAACTCAATTAAATTCAAAAAAAGCCTTAACGAATTACATGTTTCGATCTTATTTGCGGTGTTATCCACGACACTGATCTCATCAGATTCGTATTGGCAGTTGAAAAAATAAATTTAAACTTACCATTATTTCAAACGATCATGAAACCATCTACGTGCGCCTAACCTGTCGAAGTCCATACTACGAAGTATTGTATTTAGAAGTATTGTAATGTATGAAGTAAGTAAAGTAAAATAAAAGTAATGTAATGTAATGTAATTTAATGTAATGTTATGTAATGTGATGTGATGTGATGTGATGTGATGTGATGTGATGTGATGTGATGTGATGTGATGTGATGTGATGTGATGTGATGTGATGTGATGTGATGTGATGTGATGTGATGTGATGTGATGTGATGTGATGTGATGTGATGTGATGTAATGTAATGTGAACGCAACGCAACGCAACGCAACGCAACGCACCGCAACGCAACGCAACGCAACGCAACGTAACGCAACGCAACGCAACGCAACGCAACGCAACGCAACGCAACGCAACGCAACGCAACGCAACGCAACGCAACGCAACGCAACGCAACGCAACGCAACGCAACGCAACGTAACGTAACGTAACTTAACGTAACGTAACGTAACTTAACGTAACGTAACGTAACGTAATGTAGAAAAAAACATGTTTTTTTGCTAAACGAGGAGGAAACCACAAACCCAATTTTTGTACACCGGATTTCCTTTTAGGACATTTTCTGGGATGTCTCGAGATTTTCCCGGATTTCTTAAAATTTTCTTGAGATTTCATTTCGATTGTCTTATGATTTCCTTTCGAAAAAGTTGAAAAAGCAAGATTATCTGTAATTTCTAAGATATGCTTGGATTTCCTAAAATTTCCTAGATTGTCTAAGATTTCTTTAGATTTTCTCAAATGTCCCTTTACTTGTACATCAAATTTCCTTGGGTTTTTTTTAGAGTGTCTTACGATTTCCTTTCGAAAAAGTCGAAAAAGCAAGATTATTATCTGAAATTTCTAAGATATCTTTGGATTTTCTAAAATTTCCTAGGTTGCCTAAGATTTCCTTACTTTTCTCAAATTTCTCTTTACTTGTACATCAAATTCCCTAAAATTTCCTTAGGCTTTCTTTAGGATTGTCTTATGATTTCCTTTCGAAAAAGTTGAAAAAGCAAGATTACTATCTGTACTTTCTAAGATATCCTTGGATTTTCTAAGATTTCCTAGATTGCCTAAGATTTCCTTATCTCTTCCCAAATTTCCCTTTACTAGTACATCAAATTTCCTTGGGTTTTCTTTTGGATTGTGTTTTGATTTCCTTTCGAAAAAGTTGAAAAAAAAAGAGTATTTGGTTCTGAAGAAGTAGAAGCTTCTTTTTTAATAAAATTAATCCAAAAATATGCAAACAAACTTTTCGTTTCCAGACTCCCCCGGTTTCAGTAACAAAAAATTGTTTTTAACCCAAAAATTGGTTTTTCGATGCTATTAGTTACACTCGAATATAAGGGGCCCGAAAAATTTCTGGAGCCTAGGGCCCAGCTCAGTTAAAAATACACTCTGACCCTCTAGCTGCAATTGTATTTTTTTTACAAATTAAAATAATTTGTTTTAAAGTAAACTCATTAATAGTAAATTTTTCTCCTGCTCCTAGATTTTTACCTAAGCAGTTTCATAAAAGTTCAGTTGAACTGGAACTTATAAATTTGGTTCAACTGAGTTCAGCTGAGCTCATTTCCGCATTAGACAAATTATAGAAGTTTAATCAAGCAGAAGGTTTATTTTCAACTTTTTCAAATTTTTTATTTCAAATTTGAAGAATTATTTTATCGATAAACTTAAATTTCATTATTGTAGTGACAAAGTTTAACATTAGTGTGGATATTGCATAACACTCGGAACTGGAATATAAATCAATGTTTTAAATTGAGGTTCATAATGTTGCATTGTTTAATGAGCCATTTTCTCAGTACTTTTAAATTTACTTTATAAGCCTAAGAAGTGATTCAATTACCTATTATGAAGAATATTAGTTCACGTTCGTGGGATTCTAACTGTTGTTGGTTACACTTACTCCATTCTAGAGAAAAGTAAAAACGCATATTATTTAAAATCTAGTATGATTTATAATTTTTGTGTCTGACCAAAATTTAAATTTGTGCATTTGTGCATTAGTTGTTTGGTGATTCTAACATACAGATATGGTTACTATCAAGTTTCACTATATGAACCATGTGAAAAGCAAATTGTTTATTAAATTTAATTAATTATTATTATGATTTATAGAATTTAAATCAAAGATTATTATTTTGTAGCAAACTATGTTGCTATTTAAAAAATAATAATATAAACAAATACAAACGTCTGTAGGCTTGGTATAGTGCGATAAGAAAAATTAAATCGTCTGCTACTGGAATAATAAATTGATAAGCTTCGATGGAAGTTTGACTTTAAACCTAACGTAATTTTTGTTCGATAGTACCTAATCTTAAGATATAATTTATTAGTGATCGTGTCAATTCTCAATTGTTTATGATAATCGATACGATTAGTATCACATATTTGGATTATGTAAAGAACTCACTTTTCGTTTGGATTTTATTGTGTCAACTACAAAGAAATATTTAAGCGTAAGTTTGTTTATTGTTAATCTATCATATTAATTACTCATTCGTGTAATTGCAATTAAGTGAAACTGATAATTAACCATTGTTTGTATTTTTAATTAAATTAATCGGGGGTACCACATTCATTATTTTATAATAAACTTTGTTGAATCGATGAATATTTACAATTATTATTAAATACAAAAAAACATGTATATATCGATAATTTATCCCCGATGGTTTTATTGGTAAAGGAATGTCCGATAACAATAATTAAAAATTGCAAAAATTAGAACATAATATCAACATACTACATACTTAAATTTTGATGATCTTTCTTTTTTAATTTCATAATTTATTGTTATGACTACATCGTAATATGTAGTAGTATTATATTTATTGTATATATACAGGGTGTTTCTAAAAGTGATACAATTTTTGAGAAATTATTCCTTTACGAAAAGTGGAACACTCCTGCTTGTAATCTACTAATAAATTTAAAAAAAATTAATTAAAATATGAAATTCATTTAAATTTAAAATGTGAATACAGCAATAAAAAGCAAAAAAATAGAAAAAATGTTAGATGGTTATTATTATTATTATTTTTTGTATCAGTACTTCATTATTAATATTAATTAATTTGGGTAACTATATAACAAATAATAAATTCATTTTCACATTTCCACTTTAACAGAATACCAATATGCCAATTAAAATTATTTTTGCTACTGCGAAAGATAATCTAATAGTTTGTGCAAACAATTTTTAGAACAACATTTGTAATCGTTCAAGTGTGTAGTTGCTCTGATTGATAAATAAGAAAACTAGGACCTTTCAAATACAATGTTTATTTATATTTTGTAACATTAATTATTATTCTAGTTCAACTTTTATATGCAAAAATCAAATTTCATTGCATGAACCTCGAATTTGCAATTTTTATAAAGTCATCGCGATTTAAAAATTATGTACAATAATAAGTCGTTATTCTTCCCTGATTTTTCTATAGAAATAATCAAGAATAAATACATAAATGGTTAATTGATGTAAGTATATTCATTTTTCTAAACATTATTGTCAGTTGCCAATGCAAACTGATGTTGTGCTCTCCAGACCTGCTGTTATAATTTTTATATTTGCTCAATAACAAACTTCAAGTGTTGTAAATTATATAATTAGAAGATGAAAATTAAATGTTGTTATGTCGGCTCTGGGAGTATCTATGTAAGAGAATTTAAATAATTACCAATTTTGATATATCTAAATATTTTCAGTACTTACATAATTTTTGAAAAATTAAAAATTTTACGAAGAACAAAACTGTAAACTCTCGAAATTAGCAAAGCATAATAATTGACAAGCCTTTACTTAGCTTGTGGCGAAGAAATGAATATTCCCGCTAGGAAATCTTATAGTTGTTTTAATTTAATTTATCAATACAGTAATTATTCTGTTAAATGAATATACACAACGAAATGATGTAAGTACGATCAAATTAAATTTTTGTAAAAAATGTTACAAGGTCAAAAATTATGAAGAAAGCAAATTTAAATAAATATCTATTTTGCAGTATGTTGTTTGTGAAACGGTAGTGTTCAAAATTCGGTAAGTTTTTCTTAACGCAAAGTAATCCATATATTATAAAAAATTTAAAAAATAATATATAAAATATTAGTATTGACTGATTGACTCTAATACTAAGAATGCTTATGAGATTTCCAATTTTCAAAAATTTTTTGGCTTTTTTCAAATTTATTAGGAAGAAGATCTGGTATAAAAAGTTAATTTTATAAAATATATCAATAATTACGTCAACATTTTTAATGTATGGCATTCCCCTCTTGAGAAAACTATTGGTAATTGACGTGCGTAAACTTGACTCCCCTTTTTTCAAAATATTAAAATTTTGTTGTTGGTTTCGATTGTTTTCCATTTGTTTTCAATTGTTATGATAATTTTTTTTTAATTTTGCAGAAAAATATAGAAAATCTCAAGAAACCTTTTTTTCCGCCAGCTCCCCTTTTTTCGAAATTAAAACTATTTTTATGTTGTTTTTGATTTGTTGTAAATTGTTTTGTAAAAATAAAATTTTTAAATCAAATGATAACCGCGAAAATCGCTAAATAAGATTTTGCGTCAGCTCCCCTTCTTAAATTTTTTTTGTAGTTTTCGATTGGTTTTGATTTTTCGTCAATTGTTCTGTAAAAATAAAATTTTTAAATCTAATGAAAACCGCGAAAATTGCGAAATAAAATTTTGCTGCATCTCCCCGTTTTTCGAAATTAATTTGTTTTGTTGTTCTCGATTGTTCTTAATTTGTTTCCAATAGTTTCCAATTGAACAAACTCAAAAAGACGCAAACCCAAAAGGACGCGAACAATAAAAGGGCAAACTTAGGCGGTGTTCGATTTGGAAGCTTACAGCGCTTTTGGTACCAATACTAACTCTAGACCAGCGGTTCCCGATTAGTTTTGGCCGCGGAACCCTTGGGCGAAGTAAAATATTTGGCAAAATTTATTTTTCGCCATTTTGAAATTCTATTTTGGCGGAACCCTTGGATTTTTTTGCGGACCCCTAAGGGTTCCGCGGAACCCCATTTGGGAACCGCTGCCTAAGAGTGCCCTGCAAAAATTGCATTCTAAGTTAACACTCCCATAAGAAAACATGGAGAGCAGTCACTGCGACTTCAGTCGCCGAGTCCCAGCCGCAGCTAAAAAATCACACCTTTAGCTTTTAAGGTTGCTTAGCTGCGGCTGGAGCTCTGCGACTGCAGTCGCAGTGACTGCTCTCTACGCTTTCTTATGATACCATCGCATTCTAAGGAAACACTCCCATAAGAAAGCATAGTTGGTATAAAAGTATGAAAGATATGAATCTTTAGCTGCGGCCGGGACTCTGCGACTGAAGTCGCTGGATGAAGAGCAGTCACTGCGACTTCAGTTGCAGAGTCCCAGCCGCAGATATGGAATCACACCTTTAGCTGAGCGAAATTTTCTGCACCAACCTAAGGGCTAGTTAAATGTTATGTAAAAGCCGCAGTTAAGAATCACACCTTAAGTTGGCCATCTTGAGGTTCCTTAGCTACGGCTGGAGCTTTGCGACTGCAGTTGCAGTGACTGCTCTCCACGCTTACTTACATGATACAATCACATTCAAAGGAAACACTCTCATATGAAAGCATGATTGATATAAAAGTATGAAAAATAATCTTTAGCTGCGGCTGGGGCTCTGCGACTAAAGTCGCAGTGGATGCTCTCCATACTTTTTTTATAAGACTGTTACCTTAGAGCAGCTGTTCCGAATTAGTTTTGGCTGCGGAACCCTTGGGCGAAGTAAAAAAACATGGCGTAATTTATTTTTCGCCATTTTGAAATTCTTTTTGGATTTGGATTTTTGGAAAAAACCCTTGAATTTTTTCGCGGACCCCTTAGGTTTCCGTGGAACCCCATTTGGGAAGCGCTGCTTTAGACCAATCATTACTCATAAAATAACAGACGTTGGTACCAAAAGCGCCGTAAGCTTCCAAATCGAACACGGCCTTAAAAAGCCGCAGACCCAAAAAGTTTCCTATTTTCTTTTTTATGTTTTTTCCTTTTATATTTAATTTTTATTTTAATATAAATTTATATGCACACATTATAACGTCAAATGTCGGGGAGAAATATGATCTATCGGAACGTAAAAAGAGAGTATTCTGATTGGTTAAAAAACATTAAAAACTTAACTTCATTCAATTTATAATTAAAAACAATAACTCAATAAATTCAATACAAAAAGACTTTTTTTGCGTCTTTTTTAATAAATAAATTTATTATTGATTTCGCAAAAAATTATGTTTGGATATTGACAACTGACATAAAGTTAAGTTTACTTATAAAGTAAAACCTTTGATTTAAATTTGATTTAAAAAGTTTATTTTTATAAAATAATTGACAACAAATCAAAAACAATCGAAAACAACAAAAATAATTTTTAATTTCGGAAAAAGAGGAGCTGGTCCAAAATCTTATTTCGCGATTTTCGCGGTTATTATTTCATTTAAAAAATTTATTTTTATAAAACAATAGACAACAAATCAAAAACAATCGAAAACAACAAAAATAATTTTTAATTTCGGAAAATGGGGAGCTGGTCCAAAATCTTATTTCGCGATTTTCGCGGTTATTAAAATTTATTTTTACAAAATAATTGACAACAAATCAAAAACAATTGAAAAAAAAAAAAAAAAGATTTTAATTTTGAAAAAAGGGGAGCTGGTAGGAAAAAAAATTTTTGAGATTTTCTTCATTTTTTTTGTAAAATCAAAAAAAAATTGTCAAAACAATCAAAACCAAATGGAAAACAATCCAAAACAACCAAAAAATGAAAAAAATGCAAATTTGTATGAATATTTAATTAACACTTGTATTACAACTACTGATTGTCGTTATTGAAATGCAGTTGATTACCAGATTTTTAATAATAGGTTTAATATAAATTTAAATAGTTTTTAATAGTAAATTAGATAAATTTTTATTATCGGTGTATAAACTTATATATATTTTTTAACCTTTGTGCCTTCCATTGAAGGAAGTCATGAACCGCCACTGCATGCTATATATGCATTGCTATCGGACGTAATAGACCGAATCATCGAGCTTCGCATAATAAATAATATAATCAATTTTGCATGGTCGAACCGCAGGATAATTTCTTCATTATTACAAAGTAAATATACTTAAGTTTATTATTTTGTTTATGCAAGGTCAGAAGTCAAAACGATATCTTTCCCTATACAGTCGAGTGTACATGTCGAGTGTATTATTAAAATCTGTAGCAGCAGTTCTCAACCTGCTTGTATCATCGCTGATCGCGTGAAAAGAGTGACTAGATAATATCAATTTTTAAAAGTAATCTAAAATTCCAAATAAAGAAAAATAATGCCCCCCCCCCACAATACCTTTTCCAGGAATTTGCTAGTTTTTTATTTTTTATTGATAATAAAAAAAATTTAGAAAAAAATTTGTTTCTTCTATTCATTGGTATTTTACAGAATACATCATAGTAAAACAATATTTTTATATATATTATAGAAGGGGGCATACCTGGGGAGATCTTTTGAGCAAGGAAAGGAAAATTTGGGAAAATTTGAAAAAATCCGAAGAAATCTCAGCAGATCTTTATGAAAATTAATTTTTTTCTAGAAAATTCTAGAACGTATCAAGAAATCTATTTAATTTTGTTAAATCTCGAATTTATAAATAAATTCCATATTATATAAAATATTTTTTTATATAACATTAATACAGTTTAATAGCAATTATCTGATCAATTATCAGATAAGTAGTTACAATATAATAATATCATGTACAGTGAAAACTTTAAAGCGGAACTGTATGACCAATTATTGAGATTACTTGCCAAGTGAACTTCCGTAAATATTGCAGTGACCTAATAAGTCCCCCTTGAGCTATTTGTGAAGACTGTACTTTAATTTTTATTGTTTTCACGTGAGTGCTATTAGTATCAAAACCGACGACATTTTTGAACCTGTTATTTCATATAATCGTTCGTATAATATTTAAATAACTTCTGAAAAGCGAAAAACCTTTCACCTGCACAAAATGTTTCAATCAGGTATAAACTTTTAATAAAAAATCTTAAACCTTGAGATAAAATCTCAAAATTAATTTTACATTTTAAGAAGTGGGAATTTAGTAATTTTCTTTGTTGAAGTAACCAGTTATTTATTTAAAATATTTTTTTCTTCAGTTAAACCTCCAACAGATAATATCTCAACATGAGCAACAACAACGGGGAGATTGTATACAATACAAAAAACAATAACATGTAAGTTGATTAATAAAAAATGAAATAGAAATTACTTAATTTTTTATTTTAGGAAAGCACCAAAAAATCAAAATTTTACAGAAGGAATTAACGTCTGCGTTTGGCTACTCTTCGCTTGTTTTTTAATTCATGCAGGAGTAGATAGTTTTACAAAGTAAGTTGGATAAATATTAGATTTTAAAGCCTTAGCTCAATTTTTCGAATTTTTTTTATTTTTACTTTCCCCATACATATATTGAAAAAAATCAAAAATCGAAATTTTGGTATTAAAATGTTTCTTATCATGTCCTGGTAAGTTTTTGATGAATTTTAGTTGGATGCTCATCAGTATGTCTGTCTGTGTGTGGTTAGGACACGAAAAGAAATATTATCAACTGCACAGGTTAAACCACGCAAGCAAATGTCAAAAAATTTGGCATAAATGTAATAATAATAGTTAAACTTAGAGGCCAGCTGAAAATGGTAAAAATTCGTTGAAAATTGCGGAAATGATAAAGAAAATAAAAAAAGTTCAAGTGTCAATTACTTTTGGACCACCATTTGTTATACCAAAATTATTTAATCGTACCGTGTCGCATCTCTTTCTAAAGCACGTATATCGAGTTAGTATGTCGAGTAAAAATTTTCGGAAATTAATTAAAGTTTGAGCCCCGTAGATGCGACCTGTCGCTTCCTTGAGGTCTTCCTCGTCGAACGGTGCCCGGCAAGAGGGTGGCGGACAAAAATTTACCCTCTATTATGTGTGCAAAAAAGTAAATCGGGACATTACATATTTTGTTTTGCAGATATGGTCTAATAAGAGGTCCTTTTCAACTTACCTTAGATTTTTTTCAATATATTGAAACATACTGGTGGTTATATATAGCAGCAGCTGTAAGTAAGTAGACCTCCGGCATCATTATTTATCGCTGTAACATTAACTTTTTAATTTTATTTTAGCACTTGGGCTGCAAATATTTTTATGTTACATTATAGAGAACCTTTTAATCTGGGTAAAAATATCTTTAACGAATTTTGATAAAAATTTGATAAGTTTTTAATTGCAGAAAACAGTTTCAGAACAGATCGGCATAGGATTACACGTTTTTAATTCATTTTTGGTTTTAAACGTCGTAGCTGTGTTAACATATGCTTACCAATGCAGCCCATGTAAGTTTCCTTTTGGTGTCTTCTTAAGAAATCGTTTTCAATATTTTACTGTTTAGTCGCAGGAGTAAACGTAATGGGGTATTATTTTTTCTATACTTTTAAATTTTGGTCCTACATACAGACAAACGCAAAACACCGTTTGGGCGTTTATAATCACAAGAAAGACGACGACCAAGGTAGTTCACGATCAATTAAAATTTTTGGACTTACCCAATGTACCTTTCAGATAAAGACAATCAAGAAAAGATAATCAGTTACCCTCAAAATGTGACCTTATTAAATTTAGCTGAATTTGTGGTAACTTGCACAAACTTGACGTACGCACCAAGTGGGGTGAGGAGAAAACCAAGAAACTTTAGCAAAGCATTCAAGTTAATCTGCTATTCGATTATTGTTCACTATTTGTGCGCATTTCTGCTTCATCAGTTTATAATTCCTGATATAGAACTAGCATCTGAATACTTGTTCAGAAGAAATATTTTCAGTTTAGTCGCGATTGTATTTAAATTAATAGTAAGATTGCTTACTTCATGTTAAAATTAAAGTTTTGCTGGAAATCTTACTTTTCAGATTCCAATATCTTTCTTGTGGCTTATGTACTTCTATTTTTATTGTTTTGAATGCTATATGAGCTTATACGGTTGTGTATGGGGAACAGAAGAAGCAAAACTTATGAACGATTGGTGGAATGCTGAGACAACCACAATATATTGGTCAAAATGGAACATTCAAGTACACAATGTACTTAAAGATTGCATTTTTGTTCCGTTACTAAAAATGGGCTACAGTAAACTTCAAGCTTCCCTAGCAGTCTCGCTTGCTAGTGGAATTTTGCACGAATACTTGGTAAGGCTACAATTTTATTGTACTTCCTATGTTATTAAATTTTTTATAGGTGGCAGTTCCCTGCAGGACCGGGTATGGCATTGCGATTTTTGGAATGCTCACTCAAATACCCTTCGCACTTATATCAACCTATATGTATAAGAAATATAATGCCAAACTTGGAAACCTGGTCTTTTGGCTTAGCTTAATTACAGGCGAGGTTGGATGCTTTATAATTTTATACTATAAGTATAATTATAACAATTCTTTAATTTTTCTTCAAGTTTAATGATAGTATTTTGTAATATTAGTTTATGGTTGTTCAGACAAGTAAAACAACAGTGTGAAATAAATATTCCAGAAAATTTGTTACGTTGTTATGCCTATTGATTTTGTATTATTAATTTTAATAATAAAAAAATTTAATTATTTTAAACAATTAAATGTTATTTACGATGTTCTTCGTGCTTATTGATAAGAATAGAAGTGGGAAATTAATTTTTTAAACCTTTTAATAACATTTTCATTTTTTTCTTAAAAAAAATTAAAATTTTTGTCACTTGAATATTGAATAATAAGAAAAAATAGTCGTTGATAACTAATTAATACCAAGGACCAAGGCCAAGGTGGAATCACCTCTTTGACTGGTTTTATTTATTCAAAAGTTGTTTATTGTAAACTTAATATTAATAACTTACCTATGGCAATACAAAATAAATCAGTGGTATTTAAATATATTTTTAAACAATAAGTACAAATAAGCATATTTGAGCCTCAGATAAGAATTTTCACAAATGGGGCATATTAGATATGCCGAAATTATAAGTTGTAAATGTTTTTCAGTATTAAAATAATGTGAACATTTACAATATTTAGTAAAAACAATGATATGATTTGTTTTAGAAACACTGGTGTATTGCGTAAAAAAAATTATTGTTTCTTTTTGTAAACCTGAAAGTCGATTTCGATAAATAAATTTATTCGGTCAATTCAAGTTCTAATAAAAATTATTCTGTTATTACTATGTTGTATTAGCTAGTCTGTAAAAATGACTGACATTGATAATTATTGTGAAGTTAAAACCAACAAACCGAGTAATATTGCGTATGTAAATTTTTTAATTGATGTTTTTACAGTGTAAAGTTTGTTATTTTCTTAGGAAAATTCACAAAGAAAGTTTTAATGGAGGAATTAACGTTTGTGTTTGGTTTCTATTTTCATGCTTTGTGGTTCATTTGGGAATGGAAAGTTATGCAAAGTTTGATTAATCAATTAGATATGATTATTTATTTATTTATACATTTATTTGTTTTTTAAGGCATGGCATCGTAAAGGATCCTTTACAACTCACTTTGGATTTTATTGAACATATTAACAATTATTGGTGGTTATATATTTCAGCATTCCTATGTAAGTAAGGATCTCAATTTTTGATTACCAAGCAAAATTAGGAAAAACTTTGTACACCTCATTCAGTAATTTTCCTTTTTTCACCTTGTGATCGTGCGTAAAATACTATTTTTTATATATTATTTAAATTTCAGGCGTCTGTATTCAAATATTACTATGCTTTTCCATCGAGAAACTTCTAATTTGGGTAAACTACGTCGTATAAATGAGTAAATATAATAATTTTTCTTTTTCTTTTAGAAAACCGTCTCGGAAAAAGTTGGTTTGCCATTGCATATTTTTAATTCATTGTTGACTTTAAATATCTTAGCTGTCTTATTTAATATGTATCAATGTAATCCTGGTAAGTTTAATTTAATTTTTAAGTTCATAAACCCAAGGTTGATTTTACCTGCGCAAGTAAATATTAATTGGGCATATTACGCAAAAATCTAAAGACCGATAGCTTTATCAATATCATTATGAAATTGAATAAAGCTTATAATGAAGCATAGTGAACAATTAAGATATAATAATTATCTGCTATAATTATATTAAAATTAATTTTTTGATTTGATTAATGTAATTTTAAATGATTTTGTATTCATTTTAATTGCAATAATTATTTTTAATCAAAGTCAGCGACGGAGCATATTGATTACAGTAAAAATAATAAATAATGAAAATCCGCGGTTTGCAATTGGATGGGTGACCCAAAGGCTAAATATCACGAAAATTGTGTGTATTTATTTGGAATTCCCTCTGAAATGTCTTGGAAATCATAGAAATTCTTTAGATTAAAATTAGTTTGAATATCAAGGGTAAAAATCAAGTAAATAAATATATTTTAATAAAGAATTTAGGGATATTTTTGAAATTTTGTAAATTTTGTTGATTTTTCTCGTGAGAGGGGGGGGGTCAGATACACCGTTGTTCTTCCTCCTTCCAGCCGCCTTTGCCAGGCTAACTCAGAAAATAGAAAATTCGAATAAATTTAGAATATTCAGAATATTTTAGGAAAACCAAGGAAATATCAGAAAATTTAAACAGTTAAAAAATAAAGCTGATCTGGAGCATTCTTAAAATTTTTTAAGATTTTCCTTCACTTTTGTATACCACAATTTCCCCTCGGTTTCCCAGAAATCATTAGAAAACCCCGGTGCACTGTTAGTGAAGAGAAATCTGAAAATATTCGGAGAAATTCCAGAAAATCTCAAAGAATACTTGAATCTTGGAAAATTTTAAGAAATCAATAGAAATTTTACAAGATTTTAGAAAATCTTGAGGAATTCTATAAGTTCTAGAGAAATCCAGATAAATTCAAGAAAATTCAACGAAATATCAGAAAATTCAACGAAATATCAGAAAATTCAACGAAATATTAGAAAATTCTTGGAAATCTTGAAAAATCCAAAAAAATTTTTTTACAAAATTCTAAGAAATCTTAATGAAGCCAAGGAAATTTCAAAAAATAAAATAAATAAATTAGCCACCTGGGACCATCCATACCTTACTTCCCACGTTAGGGGGTTAGGGGGGTCATCTCAGATTTGAGACAAAAATATGACAGGGGGTCCGGGGGGTTTTAAATGTTTCAAAAATGACAAATTTTTAAAAATACATTTTTTTGATCCATGGATCAGTTACATCAAAATAAGTAGCGCTTTTAAATTAAATATTAATAAAACTAGAATTTTATTTAAAACCTGTAAAATTGATGTTATTTAAGTTAGTTGTTAAAAAAAATTTTCTACGAATTATTAAATTTTGTAGAAGTGCTACGTCATTGGAGGAGAACAATGAATATGTGACTAAATGTGACGTAGGGGAGGGAGGAGTCTAAAAATCTTAAAAATTGTGTGACGTAATTTATGGACGATCTCTAGCAGATGGCAAGAGCAGATTCAGGAAAAATTCATGAAGTACACATTTTTGATAATAAATTTGGTATATTTTTAAAATTTTAACAAAATTTAGTAATTTTATTGGTTTTGAGGCGGATAGTTACCCCGTGTTGTATCGTGAGTTGAATAATTGAACACTAACTTGATGAATTGAAATGAATTTACTTTATTATAAACTAAAATTAAATATGAGCGAAAAGAAACGTGTGCTCTTCAATAGGGCACTTCCACTCCCCCACGCCAACATGGCTGCCGAACAGCAGCTTGGTGGTATGGTTGGTGGTATTCGCCATAAGATTTGTTAAGGATTCAAGTATTTTCCTTATAAAAATGTATTTTTTATAAAATTCTAACCAGTTCTATTAGCATTTTTAGCTTTTATGACACGGTGCTGATTGTTTTATAATAAATTGGGCTACTAAAATCCACTATACTTGCAAATAATTGAATAAATTGTGTGTTATTAAATTTTTCAAAATTATTAACCTGAAATATTAAAAGTTACAATAATTTAATAATTTTAACAGTTATTCAAAAGAAATACAATACAATAAATAAATAAACAACATTTCAGCTGTTATGTTTTGTAATTATTTGCCAGCATTTTTGTGTTTCAGTAATTTGTTTGACTTTCCGGTTCATGTTGAAATAGCAGGGCTATACAACCAGAATTTGTTATTTTCCAACTTCTGCCGGTTTGCTTTTAAACAAAGTCAAATATTTACAGAATAAAAAGTACAGTAAAATTAAATGAATGATTAAACTTAATCAAATCAAACTAGAAAATATCTAATTTAAATGGTTTCTCGTCAGTTTGAGTTATAGGTAGGGAATTTTCAAACTTGGGCGAAATTTGTATCTGCCGGGCTTAATGCATTCTCGACTAGAAGATTTGCTGATTTTTAAGACATAATTTTTACATTTTTTAGTAAACTCCTGAACTGTGCTAGTTACGATTATATCTTTCACTAAATCTGAATGTATTTATGTAAATTACTCAAAACCACAAAAATGCTGGAAACTAATTATTAATAAACAGCTGAAATGTTGTTTATTTTTATCTAAAGCAATTTATTTTAAATTATTGTACCTAACTTTTAATATTTAAGGCTAATAATTTTCAAAATTTAATAACACTAATTATTCAATTATTTGTAAGTATAGTGGATTTTAGTAGCCCAATTTATTATAAAACAATCACCACCGTATCATAAAAGCTAAAAATGCTAAAAGAACTGGTTAGAATTCTATAGAAAATACATTTTTATAACGAAAACACTTGAATCCTTAACAAATCTTATGGCGAATACCACCAACCATACCACCAAGCTGCTGTTCGGCAGCCATGTTGGAGTGGGGGAGTGGAAGTGCCCTATTGAAATTACAAGTTGAAGTTATACATGTTGCCAACATAAAATATAGAATACACTAAATGATTATATACAAAATATACAAAGTGCAACATAACTAAATATAACACCTCCTCTCTAATCTTGTTCACGGTATGAAACGGTCTGGTGGTCTTCTGCTTCGGACTGGTCTTGAACTGAGATTACTTTCAATTTCGGAACCATTACTATTCAAATTATCCGTCGATCTTCCTGCAGCGTCTGATGGTGAAATTACGTCATCCGATACCTTTGGTTGGTTTGAAGTATTAGGAAGGTCAGGAGGGTTGTTAGGAATTTTTAAGTTTTCTGGAATTACATTTAATTGCTAGAAAATTGATCTTTTCTTGAATTTTATTATCTGCTTCAGCATTATTTGAATCTTGAAAATCTTCTTCGCCACGAAAAACTTGATCAACATGTCTTTTAAATTTTACACCATTACTCCAAATTTCGTATAAAACGTTTCCAATTTTATTGACTACAACTCCAATTTTCCATGTTTTATCCGAAAATGATTTGAATTATACGGTTTGACTAATTTCAAAATTTCGTATTTGACCTCCTCCATCAATAATTGTTTTTTTTTGTTTTTGAATTATAACATCTTGAAATGAAACAGGTTTAATAATATCCAAATGGGAACGAATATTTCTTCCCAACATAAGTTCTGCTGGACTCTTCCCTGTAGTGCTATGCGGAGCTCTTCTTTCACTGAATAGAATTTCGTGAAGATTATGATGAATGTCTTTTGAATCCAATAATTGTTTTCTAAGAGCGTTTTTGCAAATGCCAACATATCGTTCAACTTGTCCATTTGAAGACGGATGATATGCAGCCGTTCGAATATGATTAATTTGATGTTCTCCTAAAAATTTTGAAAATTCAGACAAAATGAATGCGGAACCATTATCGGAAACTATATTAGATGGAATTCCAAAGCGAGAAAAACATTCAGTTAATTTTGAAATGCTTGTAAAACTATCGATGCGTTTTACTGGAAAGATTTCCATCCATTTGCTGTATGCATCAACTATGATAAAAAAAATATAAACCATGAAAAGGACCTGCGTGATCAATATGTAATCTTTCCCACGGATTTCTCGGAAATTTCCATAGATGAATTTTTGAATGAATTGGCGAATTCGAATATTGTAAACAATTTTTACAATTCTTAGTGACATTTTCAATATCTCTGTCCACACCTTCCCAAAAAACGTATGATCGAGCAAGAGCTTTCATTCTCGATGTTCCAATATGACCTTTATGTAATTCATTCAATATTGATTGTTGCAAAGTTTTAGGAATAACGACGCGAATACCTTTCATTAAACATCCTTGCTCTACAGTCCATTCTCCATTATTATTTAAATTCGACGAATTTGGGGGCATTAAATAATTTACACAATTCGGAATCCTTTCGAGTTTCTTTTGCAACTATCTTGCTTTGAATGGGTATTGTTTCCAATTGACCCAATTGAAAAACTGCCGAAGAGTCTTTTAAATTTTCTTCTGAATTATTTTCGATAAATCTCAATGTACCATCGCGCTTGATAATCGGAATTATTGGAGTCGCATACTCCGAATGAGTCATCTTTGAAAGTACTTCAATAGAAACCAATCTATTTATTTCTTCTTCCACACGAGGTTGCAATGCTAAAGTAATGGTTCTTGCTCTACAAAAAATTGGTGAAGTGTTTTCTTTTAAATGGAGGTCCGCTTCGAAATTTTTTAGGCATCCAATTTTATTAGAAAATATATCGGAAAACTCTGAAACTAACTTATTTACTTTATCTTCAACGTCGATCTTGATACCATAAACATCGTGTAATTTTGATTTAATTTTGAAAATCCAATCTTTTCCCATAATCGTATCAAAATTTTCCTTAATGATGTATAGATCCAAAATATAATCATCACCATCATTATTCACCTTTACTTTGGCTACTTCTAAAACTGGAATTTTAATTTTATTATAACTGGAAATTTTCTAAGGATATTAAAGTGTAAGTACTTCCAGTATCGATTTCCATTGACACTTGTATATTATTGATAAGAACTGTTTTCAATATTTTAGAATGAGGTGATTGTGTCCGAATTTGAAAAATATCCCAAGATTCATCAATTTGGTTTTCTTGCGTTACTTCTGAGATACATTTGCTGAATCCTTTTCTAAACTTATTTTTTGGAGGAAATTTTCTACAAACACGACCCAAATGTCCAATTTTCCCACACTTCTTGCGGGTGGACGCAAAATAGTAACATACGGACGCTTTATGATTTTCTTGAATTTTGTTTTGTGAAAATTTATTATCACCTTTACAAAATTTTGTTTTATGATTACTTTTGTTACTTGGAAATGTTTTAATTGAATATTTGTCAGTTGTCAATTTACAAACTTGCGAATTATTTGAATTATTACATTCCATTAAACTTTTTTCAGCTAATTCATCCGCATTCGCCCTTTGAATTACTTTGTGAAGACTTAACTTTGCGATTTCTCGCTTCGAATACCAGTTATAATTTGGTCCACAATTTCTTCTTGCAATCTTTCCTCTGTAGTAAATCCACAATGAACTGCTAAGGACTTTAAACTTGTTAAAAACTCATTAAATGACTCAGTAGGACCTTGCTTTCGTGCACGAAATCTTTGTCTTTCCACACAAATTAATGGTTCAGGAAGAAAATGTGCCATTAGTTTTTTCTTTATATCAGAAAAAGAAAGATCTTTAGGATTCGTTGGGAACGCAATGGATTTTAATTTCTTATAAATTTCTGGTCCAACACTACTAATAAATAAATATATCATCTCCTTACCACGAATATCGTTTAAGCTACAAAAGCATTCAAATCTTTCCAAATAACATTCTATATCTAATATTGAATTTCTTGAATTTCCACTACCTCGTCGCCACTTGTTGTATCGTGGGTTGAAATAATTTGACACTTGATAAAATGAAAATGAATTATCTTTATTATAAACTAAAATTAAATATGAGCGAAAAGAAACGTGTGCTCTTCAATTGAAATTACAAGTTGAAGTTATACATGTTGCCAATATAAAATATAGAATACACTAAGTGATTATATACAAAATATACAAAGTGCAACATAACTAAATATAGCACCCCGTTACCTTCCCCTTGTAGGAAATCATTGGAATTCTTTGAGAATATTTGGAATTCTATGCAAATCATTGGAATTCTGAGCTTCTGAAGAGCTGAAACATCAAACTGCTTTCAATTTGTTTCTAAGAAACAAAATTTTGCTAGGAAATTTATAAATAATGCAAATTTTTAAATTAACGTTAAAATATTAACATTAAAAATTAAAAAAACTTAATGTCTTTTTTTGGTTTTTTAATTAATGATTTTCCATATATTGTATTTTGTTACTTTCCTGTTAAAATTCTGTTATTTTTAACATTTTGGTTAGTTATGTTAAATATTATATTTTACAAATACTTACTAAATACCTCAATCTACTATTTGAATCTAATCTATTTGCATTATTCATTCATTCTTTCAATCATTTATCACTTTTACATGAGAAAATGAAGATAAACATTATAAAAAGAAAAATAATGTAATTAATTGTATAAGATGCAATTATTTTGTAATAATTTTTGCGTCCGATTGCTTTAATTGCTGTAATTAATTTTTTTTAAATTAATAATAATTAATTGAAAATTAATTATCTTGGTGCAAATATTGCTTTTTATTTATTAAGTTTTGTGAGTAAATTAAAATAAATTTGTCTTTTTTCGTTTCCGTTTTATCTTTTTTTTTCTTGTTTAATAGAATTATTTTCTTCTTCTAAATGAGGCATTTCTTTCAAGTTCACTGACTTAGACTCATTTTAATAATAATTATATTTTTGAGAGGCATCCTGATAAGTACACTAACATTGAATTTAAAACCAAGTTAATGAGTTCATTAAGACCGTTGTAAAACATTTTTTATAAAACTAAATCGCGGTTAACTAAAGTAGGATTTGGATGAATACATTAATATAAAGCTTTCCTGTCGCATACTTGGAAAAATCCCACGGTTTTGACCATTCAACAATGGAACAATTTTGATCCTATTCTTGTATATTCTCATGTTCATATATTCATATGTTTCAACCTTTTCTTAAATTTTACCTCTTTCAATTCTATGACCAATCTTGTGATTATATTTATTTTAGTCGTTGGACATTATGTAATAACTTTGGTATTCTTCCATCCATTAAAATTCTGGTCCTACATATCCATAAACAGAAATCTCAGGTTGAAGCTTCAAATTAGTCAAAAAGAAAACGATTCAGGTATAGTAGTAAAACAATGATAAAATTACATAATAAAATGTTTGTTTTAGTTAAAACTAAAACCAATAGCAGTGATATTATGTATCCCCAAAATGTAACTTTACAAAATTTGGCAGAGTTTGTAGCTACGACCCATCTTATGACATATGATATAAACGGTGTAAAGAAGAAACCTAGAGATTTCAAAAAAGCATTTAAATTAATATGCTATTCGATTGTTACTCATTATTTGATAGCATTTTTAATCTATCAATTGGTATTTCCTGAAGCAGAAGTGGCTTCCCAGTACATATTGCGAGGAAACTACCTAAATTTAATTGGAACTGGATTTAGATTAGCTGTAAACAAAGTTTTCTTTTTTTTTACAAAAAAAAACTATTACTTTTTAGATTCCAGTGTTCATAGTTTGGATTCTCTTCTTCTACTATTACTGTTTTGAATGCTATATGGTATTGTTTGGATGCATTTGGGGAACGGAAGACGTGGAAACCCTGAAGGATTGGTGGAATGCAGAAACTACATCTGCATATTGGGCAAAATGGAACTATCAGGCACACTCCGTTTTCAAAAATTGCATTTTTATTCCAGTATTAAAGATGGGGTACACCAAGCGACAAGCCTCACTGGTAGTGTTTTTTATCACTGGAATTTGGCACGAGTACTTGGTAATCTTGTGACAAAACCTGAAGTAGTACTTTTTTATTTGTATGCTTAGCTTGTAGTTCCATGCCAAACTGGTTATGGAGTTATACTTTCGGGAATGCTTACTCAGGTACCGTTTGATGACATAACAACATATTTGTACAAACGTTTTGGAGCTGCAACGGGAAGTTTTGCATTTTGGTCCATTTTGATTTCGGGAGAAGTTCTTAGTACAATAATACTATACTATAAGTATAATTACAATAACTCCTTAAGTTTTTTTTAACTACTTTAAATAAATAATTGGTATCTACAAAAAATTTTTTAAAAAAATTATTGTACCTACAGTGCTTACCTACAATTTATTTTAGTATTTCAAGGTGAAGCTATTATTACCCAAGATTAAAAATTAATTAGTCGCAATTTCTTTTAATTGAAAAAATAGTTGGCATTGATTTTCTACAAACTTATTTGTAGAAAATATTTTATAAGTGGCGGAAGTTCACCGAAAATATTGAAAGAGAAATTTTACTGCCCACACAAAGTAGAATGGAAACCATAATGTAAGAGTGATATCTGATTGTAAGTAAATACAAATTATGGGATATTGAAACTTTTGAAATAACAAACCGATTTTGTTAAATAGGGAAAATTTAGCAGTATTTCAAGGTTTTATGCCACCATATAATTTAAAAAATAATTATCTTTTTTATAAGTCGTTAGAAGCGTCTGTGATTTGGCAGGTCTGGTTTTGGGGTATTGCATGTTTTGACCTTCTGCAGTAATGTAATTGAGTGAGTTTAGCACTTCAAAAATAGTTTGATTAAGGGCGAATGTAGGAAGTCATCAACTGAATAATTATTATTACTCTTGGTACTTCGAGTTATTTTTCGACGTATTCGATATAAACGTATTTTAAAAGTTATTCAACTTAATACTTCCATAATTTGCTAGCTGTTTCGGGTATAAAAAACCTTGTAGCATTTTACGAAAATATTTATTGTTTATATGCTTCTGTCTTGTAAAACGATTAATACAGGTTCAGTTTCATGTGAAAAAAGGCTGCGTACCACAAACAAGTAAGTACTTTTAAATACTTTTTTGTTGTATCAATTTTTTGGGACCAAGGTGATTATGTAGTGTTATATTTACCAATAAAGCACCACTTTCCACCCCTCTACTCAAAGGAGGAAACGAAGGGAGACAATTTCTACAATTAAATTTCAATTTTAAAAATTTTAATTATATCACGAATTTTTTGTTTTGTATAATTTTTTTCTAATTCTAAAAAAATAGTATAAAAAAATAAATAAATTGAAAAAGTAAATTATGTTCTAAGTAAGTCTGCCTTTGTTTGATGTCAAAAGTTTTGGTTAGGTTTATGAAGGAAGAATCTATCTAATATGATAGATCACTCGACTACAGCCACAAACATTTTTTGATTTTGATTTTTTAAATTAGTTTCTTATTATTAAAGCTTAAACACAGCATAAGTAATTTTAATTTTATATTAGCTGCACCTCAACTATTTTGTATATTGGATTTCTGATTAGAAAAATGTTGCTTGTTTATATAATATTTGGTTGCAATAACAATTGCACATGCGAACTTTGGGATGTAGGTTGAAACATTTAGTTTTGATTTCTTTGTATAGCCATAATTATCTATAAAAACAATTGACGTTCGGTAGGCAAAATATTTAATATTTTACAATATTAGGTGTAATTAAATTAGGAAAGAATTTAAATATCTGTTTATAGTTTTCTTGATTATATAACTTGACAATAATAATATGTAATTGCGGAATTTTATTCGCATTACACCAAGTAGGTAATATTAATACTTGATATAATTACATTTGATTGCAGGCTTATTCTTTTGGAGATTACCAAATTACTTTAAACCTTGTTACACTTTCACTTAATTGTCTTTCCTAAATGTTCTTATTAAGGCATAGCCACAGGCAATCGCAAAAATGCTGTCTTAGTTTGTAGTACCATTGAGAACTCTCGCTGGTTTGCATTGGTACTCCAACGATTGATGAAGTGATTTTCAAGCATTGCTTTTCATTTAAGATTTTATTCTTATTATTAAATTTATTTGTTTTTTACCTAAGAAAACCGATAATTTAAAAACGATAGTTGAATAAGGAACCAACGTCATCCACTTAATTAATGTGTTAGCATCAATCACGTCAAACAGCAAAATTTTTAGTTAACTTTTGCTGCTGATTACATGAATGGCCGCTAAATTTAATTTGACCAACATGGTCATGTCTGTGACACAGTTTCGGTTAACCTGATGAATCATTTCATCTGCGCTCTCATAACAGTGAAAGTAAAGATAAAATCAAAACAAATTTTACGTAATTTTTATGTATCTAGAAATTCATTCCATTCTACCTGGATCAGTCATATATTTATATGGAAAAGCGATTGAAATTTTAAGATCAAATTAATTTTTTGAATTTATAATATTTTTTATTGAGTCCACCGAGTCCACACAATATTGACATCTCCAAATCTCCAAAACAGCTTCTATTGAGAAATTTTGTAGACTTTTTTTAACCTACAAAATGATTATGGCAATGACATTAAATTAGCATCATTTTTATGGATGCTATTATTTAATCTGGTTAGCCATAATATATGAGAGGTTACATCAAATTAATTTAAATTTGAATTGAGGAAAATTTCTTTATGGTTTCTTTTTTAATTTCTAGTCTAAAAATTCGAGATGCTTTCTTTTCTTTTTTTTTAGGAAAAACTTCCTATAAAAAACTTGATTAAGACGTTAAATCTAAATTAATACAAATATTTTACAATAACTGTATAAATATTCAAATTGAATGCATTTCTAAATAAAACCGTTAATTTTGCTTGGTAATATTTTATCTCAGGCATTAATGTAGTCCTTTTAGTAGAAAACTAACAGTTTCAAAATTTTATAAAAATTAGAAAATAAATTTGTGATTGATTATGTGTAATTATAGATGTGTTTTAGTGAAAATGTGCATGAGTGTTGAAATAAATTGTGGCAAAAACAGTATAATATGTTATTGTAAAAAAGTGAAAACAATCTTAATTGTTTGATATTGACGTAATAAGCAATAAATTAAAACAAACTATAAATTTTAAGAACGTTTACATTAGTTTTCAATTAGGCAAATGCTTTTTTAATATCCAGTTTTAGCTAATTTTCTGCGAAAGTTGCTATTTGAAATCGGTTTCTTTATTGTAAAAAAGGTTTGCTACGATGTTACAATTAAAATGCTGTAAAAATCATAAGATATTGCAATAGATTTTACGTAAAGTAATGCGGAATGACTAGGGTTGTTTGGCGCTAGCGCATCTCGGGCCCCTCGGAGTAGGCTGGGCCGGACCCTCTCAATCCCAATCAATTCCAACAAATTAAAAAGAATTATTAAGTTTTTCCATTAATCAAAATTTAAAAAAATCATTAATAAGCAAAGAAAAAACAAATATTAATATTATAAATATTAGCATCTGTGGAAAAATACTGCCAGTCCGCGCCTGGCTTTTACAATGAAAGTTTAGGACAACTGCAGCTTGTTAGGTTCTTGTATTTAAACGATTATGTTTTGAAATTCAAGAAAAATAGTATTTTTAATTAACAATTTGTTTGAAACGCCGCTGATGTGACATACAGGAAGATTTTAAAGGACACACGCTAAGTGAATTCGCCCTTGAAATTTTGTACTGAGCTGGTCATCGAGTATTTTATTAAAATTTATAATAATAGTTTGCTTAAAATAACGATGAATTTTTAAAATTAGGGTAAATGCAATTTTAGTTGATAAGTGTGAGTGCAAAAGTAGATTTAATAGAAAATTAAAGTGAAGTGTTTGGTCTTTGAGAATTTGAAAAAATTCGAAAATTCTGAAAAATATTGAGAATTTCATGTAATGAAATGTGATCTTTAAGTATTAGTGATTTAACGTAAAGGTCAGTATTTTTATTATTTTTTAAATGAGTTACCTAAAATGTTTCTTTTCTTTGTTTGGGTTTTTTAATTAATCTTTTTGTGCTAAATTTTTCCTACTTATTGGAACATTTCAGGCTCAATCAAGTTGGCCCCTCTATTTTGGAATTTGAAAATATTTTTTGCATAGTTTGGAAGTGCTCGAGAAGTGCTGGCGAGTGCTGTAAATTTTTTTGAAAGTGCTGGGTTGGTGAGATTTTTATTAGGAATTGAAATATCGACAATTGTCAAAAACGTCAAGTTGACCCCTCTATTTTTCAATTTTATTAGATATTTAAATTTTCTTTATATTATTTAAAAGTACTCTTGAAGTGCTGGCAAGAGCTGTAAATTTTTTGAAGATACCTATTTTATTAAAAAATTTGAAAAATAAGCTCCGAGCAAGATACATCGAATCCGAAAAATTTTAAAAAGTATTTTTCAACAAATCGATGTTTTTCTTGGATTTTAGGTTAATATATACAAAACAATTATCTTTCTTTTAACTGACTAGTTTCGTTTGTAATTTAAATTTTAAATACATAGAATATCAACCCACCGAAATCAATTCAGAACCCTTTACACAATCCAACCCCTTACAGTGGTCAACTAACCAATAGAGAAAATAATTAAGAAATCAAGCGAACATTACAATTAACACGTCTCAACTATCAAGTATCCCTTCTACAGTATCAGCAAAAAATCAAAAATATCATCTGCGAGGAGTTTTCGAAAATAATTATAACCGGAATAATGCAAAAGTAGGTCATTTTGTGGCTTATGTTAAACAATTGCATGGGAAATGGGAACTTTACAACGATTTTAAAGAAAAAATTGATAAACACTGCAATCCTGATAAATCGATTGTATGTACATTTTTATTTTTTTCGGCAATTTAAAAAATTTTGGTAAATTCAAAATTTATATTATACTACCATAAAAATAAATAAATAAACATAAATTGGTTACGTTTTTTGTAATAATAACAAATAAATTTCAAAACTTAATAAAATAATTCAAAACTCCCGTTTTTAAGTTTTTCGAATTTAATGTATCTTGCTCGGAGCTTATTTTTCAAATTTTTTAATAAAATAGGTATCGTCAAAAAATTTACAGCACTCGCCAGCACTTCAAGAGTACTTTTAAATAATATAAAGAAAATTTAAATATCTAATAAAATTGAAAAAAAGAGGGGCCAACTTGACGTTTTTGACAATTGTCGATATTTCAATTCCTAATAAAAATCTCACCAACCCAGCACTTTCAAAAAAATTTACAGCACTTGCCAGCACTTCGCGAGAACTTCCAAATTATGCCAAAAAATTAAAAATTTCAAAATGGAGGGGGTTCGTCAAGTTGGCCCCTCTCGGCCCGAAAATTATATTTCGCTAATAAAAAATTAACAAACCCAGCACTTTCAAAAAAATTTACAGCACTCGACAGCACTTCGCGAGCACTTCCAAACTATGCAAAAAATATTTTCAAATTCCAAAATGGAGGGACCAACTTGACGGAGCCAACATTTCTGCTATTTTACCTCTAACTAATTTGTCTGAACCCTATTCGTTCAGGTAGATTTGTACTGTCTAGTGCACTGAACACGCCATTGCATTGTGTAGTAAAAGTTTGTCCAGTCGGCTAGACATATACTAAAAAACAAGGCTCATTATATTAACGAAAAATTCATCATTTGTATTTCGATGAAGAAAATTCGTTATACTTTATATTCACAAATACAATGATTGTTTTCATGAATACTTCAAATTTTTCATCAATATCACAAATTTTGTTCATTGGCGCAAAAATGATAACTTTTTCGTTAATGTGATAAACCAATTTTTTGCAATGAAGAGACTGAAAGAGTTTCTGGTTGGCTTAGAATCAGGTTTAAATCAGGGCTTCATTTTACTAATACACAAAGTGTCCTTTTATCTATTTTTATTTTCTTCTATAAAAGTCATTCTCGTGTGATAAAAATTGGTTCCACACTGTAAAAAAATTTTATGTAAATTTACATAGAAAATCATTGGCAACTTTGTGGATGACATTTTACATACCCAAGTATTATGTACTCATATGGGAACTGTAAAAATACTAGTTATATCATTGTAATTTCACAAAATTTTTGTAAATTTACAGAACAGAAATTAATTTTACATTATCTAATTCAGTAAATTTACATTGTGCTATTATTTTTACAAAAATATTTATTTGCATTAGTGTTTCAAAGTAAATTTGACAATAAAAATCATTGCAATTTTCCATGAATTTTTAACAGTGTACTAATTATTAAATATGATATTATAGAATATAATTGGAAACATTGAGATTAACATAAAAATAAAAATCGTTTTATTCTTACGTGTTAAATGCACAGACAACCAAACCAAAATTAATAAAATAAAAAATACCAGGTACTTGTAGTATCTGGAATTTCCAAATCGCATTTAAACAATTATTAAAAAAAATTAAATTAAAACTAAAAAGAAGTTAGATTAAGTATATTTGTAAAATTAAACTGAGAAAATCAAAAATTGAATGTAAAATTATAAATAATAATTTAGAATTAATAAGTATAACGATAATACCTGATCAAGATTGCTTTCTACCTATTAATCTATTATTAGTTAATCTATTAATCTCTAAAAGAGATTAATGCTGTTAAATTGTAATTTAAAGATTAAAATAGTAGATGAAGAGATAAAGAAGAGCAGAATATAGAATATAATGAATACAAAATTAATATAATAATTAATATACAGTGGCGTATTTAGAAAATGCTTTTGAGGGGGGGGGCAGATTAAATACTTTTAGAATCTCGTTAATCTATTCATGCGCGTCAGTTGTGGCTAATCCTAATACATAAAATTCCAGCACGATTTAACTGCGCATGCTACAACGTGTCATTTCTTGGTAGAAAAAACACTCTGGTTGGCAGATTTTTTTACCAACCAAAATATTAAACTAACATTAGGACTAAAAATATTTATCCAATATTAATCCAAACCGGGAAATTTGAATTTTTAAGCAAAAATGAGGAAAGTTTAACCTTCGGCTAGAAAAAATTAAAAATTGGAAAGCATATTTATTTAATTACCTTACTGATCACAGAGTTTAGCAGCAACTTTCTGTGTTACTTTGAAAGTTAATTATAAAAATAATATAAAAATATAAAGTCAAAATTGTAAACCGGGGGGTCTGGGGGGTGTGGAACACCCTCCAGTACGTATAGCAGGATTTCCACTCTTTTAGAATACTCGGAGAAGATAGGAGATTTATAAGTTTACAAATTTCGTCAGGAAAAACCTGGAAATTAGAATTTTTAAGCAAAAATTAGGGAAATTTAAACTTTGACTAGAGAATATTAAAGCTTGGAAAAACATTTATTTAAGTGTTTTACTGCTGCTCAGAGCTTAGTAGCAACTTTTATGTTACTTTGAAAGTTAACTATCAAAATTATAGTCAAAAGTCTAAACCTGATGGTCTGGAGGTGAACACCCTCCAGTACATATAATAAAATTCCCACTCTTCTAGAATACCTAGAGAAGACAGAATAATTATATAAATTTCATCGGAAAAAGCTGGAAAAAAAAAGGAAATTAGAATTTAAGAAACTTGTTTAATTTTATATTATAAAAAAAAATTTTAATTGAAAATATAGAAAAACGGGAATCACCCAGTAGCGGGAAAAAATATTAAATTAAATATTATACAACTAAAAAACAGATCCACCGTCTAGCTAGCGTAAATAAATTCATAAACAATAAATTCATATTTAAAGTTATTTAAATATTAAAACTTCGTGGTAATCATTATTTTCATCAGGGGGGCTTTAGGAGTACAATCTGAGTCATCCTTGGGGGGGGGGGCATCTGCCCCTTTGCCGCCCTCTAAATACGCCACTGTTAATATATAATATAATAAACAATATTATATTACATAATATACAATATTGCAGTGTAATTTAAAGATTGGAAAATAAAATAAAATTTTTTTTAACCTCTAATCCAAATTACTGCACGTATGAGTATGAGACTCTTCCAAATTATCCAAAAATATATTAATCAATCTATAATTCGACATTATTTAAAATATAATTTCCGATACAGAATGGAAAACCGAATGCAAAAGATAAATTGGTTACTGCCAGTTAATTAATGCCAAAAATTGAGCTTTTTCCTATTGGACAGAGGACAATCTTCCAAGAATTTTATAAAAAATGCGATTTTGCGGATTATCCATTAGTTTTCGAGAAAACATCATTTGAAAATCGAAATTTTCCACATGTTTAACTTAGGAGTACACAGAAATTGCAAGTGACAAGTTTTCTGTCGACGGTACGTGTACTCTATTATAGTCTTAGTGATGGCGGTCCGATGTGAACAACCACGCTAGCGTAATTCCAAAGAATTTCATTACCAACATTCTGTCACCAGATGAAGCACATCAAAGTGCTTCCGGTACCTTATGCTTTGCTTGCCACACTCGTGTCGTACCTCGCCGAATGCGGGCTTCTCTGGAGAAGTCGGGCTACCCAGTTAAGGTGGATTGACTAAAATAAATAATTTAAATTAAATTAATTTGGCTCCTCCCACTAATTTATGCATGCAATTTTAGATGTGAAATTTTCGAATTTTATATACCGTTTTTTCGAAAACTGATGGATAATCCACAACAAATTTTTTTAATATGCTTAAAAAATTGCTCTCTTTCCAATAGTTTAATATAGGAAAATGTGAAATTCTTGGGGTATAATAAAAATTTGCCTTGACGTTAGAAATTTTAATGTTGTAACTTGACCAATTTTATTCACCTAAAACAACAGAAATTAATACTCCAATTCTTCTATCTTCAAATCTCCAAATTTAACTTTTAATCCTAAAAAAATATATATATCCAATTCCAATTGGTCTAAATTTGGGACCACTGAATAACCAAATATAATAAAAATTGATTACCCACAAATAAACATTTTTTATTTTCGATATTTTGACTTAAATTCAAAAATTTGATCAAACTTGCAAAAAAACTCGATCAAACGGAGACAAAATCGATTTCCAGCCGTTCCTTCGATCATCTTGGCGCGGCAAAAGGCCAGGCTCTCCCTCCTAGCTGATCTTAACTCAACTATCAGACGGAAAAGGGAAAACCAGCAAATTAAAATCTATGTATAAAATTAAAAGTTAAAGGAATTTTTATAAAAATATAAATGTTTACAAATAAATATCATATAATATAAATGGGAGAAAATCTTTTGTTAATAAGAAAGCTTGTGAACTCTATTCAAAAGCAAAAAAGAACTGTAATTGAACAAGGCAATGTACCTATGTATAATTAAAAATGTTGTAAATATGTGAATATATTATATATCACATAAGGTAATTATTCCTACAGCACATTTATTATTTGTTTTTCAGTTTATAAAAAATTACATATTGAAATGTAACAAGTATTAATCTATAAAATACCAAAAATGACAAATTTTTATTTTATATTATATAGAACAGATATAACATAGTTAATCTAAATTAAAAAAAATTTTTTAAATGCTATCAGATTAGATACACTTTTTGTTTGAATAAAATAAATATTTAAATACTTAATGAAAACATTTAAATTAAAAAAATTGAAATTGTAGAACATGTCGAACATAGAACGATCATAGACGTTTTATTGTCGTAGGTCAATAAAAATAAAAGTTATACAAGTAGATCTTATAATCATTTTAATCATCATTAAAATGCCGAATTAACTACTTTGATTCGCGCGAGCAGCTAAATGCTTTATTAAGCGCGTAACCGCAAGTTAATTTTATGTAGATTTATACGGAATTCACTATTATTAATATTAATACTTTTGACATACATATTAATAATAAGTTACAGCATGTTATGTCTATATAGCAAATGTATGTTGTATAATGAAATATAGAATCGCTAAACGCCAACCGACAATTAAACAAATGAAAGTATTATCAAAATAATTATAACTTGTTTTCGTAATGAGAAACCACTTGCTAAAGAGATTAGAAAGGAATCGATATACAAAAATAAGGATGACAGAGAAATATATGTTAGTAGAGCCAAAAAGTAAGTGCGTTATGGTAATAAAATTGATTTGATGATTTTAAACATCCGAGTATAAGTTTAGTTAATTAATTTAGTGTCTACTGTTAAGCTGTTTGGATGAGCTAAATAAATTTGTGAATAAACCAGAAGTGCATAGTGCTTGTCAATAACTCTTAGTCGGTGTTCGATGTTCGTTCAAATTCTAGAAAATGTTTAAAAATCGTCATAAATGATAATGTAACCGTAAATATATGCATCAGGAGGTTCAAGTAACTGTAAGTTCATTTTAACTTTTAATTCATATTATTATTTCATAGTCGATTGATAGTTAATCAATTTTGTAAGAATTAAGTTTTCTAATTTCAATCGTAGTGCTTCCGATATTATTACATTGTCATCGTAGTGGCCAGAAAAACCAATCATTACATTACTTTAGTTCGACATACCTAATTGGGTTATATTAAGTTAGTAATTGTAACATTATCTACAAGATATCGAAAGTGCCAGATACATTTATACAAATTTTTTTTTTTAAGTAGCAGTGCAAGATTTTTTACCAAACGTTATAGTATATGTATAAGGTGAGGCACATTTTAATCACCATGTCGTGATTATAATAAAAAGGAAAGCTTTAATTTTCGAATAAAATTTGTCTAAACAACTTAAGCAGTTTTTTGTTTAAATTGATTTCTATCAAAAAATTATACTTAAATATATTGTAATTTTTGTTATTATAATAAAAATTTAAATATTAATATAATTTATTATATAGTTGATGTAGAAAGTTTTGTTTTGGTTCAGAATCAAACTAAAACAACATCAAGTGTACGTAATAGAGCCGCCATGTTGTTGACATTTGATAGCGTCACGAGCGCCACCAACAGTAAAGTAAATCGCGAATTGTGCGAGTAAAAACCATACCTTCTGCAGTATGTATTTATTTTCAAGGGCAACATGATTAATCAGAAAAAAAAATACATTTTAACAATAATCTGTTAGTTTGTTCTTAAGTTTGGTCATATCAATTTTTATAATAACAATGTATTATTGTTTACAAATAGTATACTATTGTATTTTTAAGCAGGGGCGGAGTGGGTTTAAATAAGTGATTTATGTTTACTTTTAAAATAGAAGATCAAAAAAAAAAAAATAAAGTAAAATTTCTTTGGTTTGAATTTTATAGTTTAGATCACAAATATTTTGAAACTGCATGCTTGTATTTGTTCAAGCCGATACGACTTAATTCTTTCGGTTGATATTCAATATTCGAAGGCAAATAAGAAAATAAAAAGCATTGAGAGGTTGTTTTTATTTTCATTTGAAGCTCTTTTATGATGACTCCGTATTTTTATTTATATAATCTTATTTATTTCATTACAAAAATATTTACTTTGTTTTTATTATTTACGATAAAAATGTTTTTAACTTTCGATAATATTGGAAATCTTTATGAATTGCAGGTTGAACCATGAACAACTTTGAGGTGGTCGAAAATAATAATTGCGTTCCTCTCAAGTAAGTACTTACATCTTGAGAACAATAATTGCTGAAAGTAGTTCTAATAATTTTTAAATTTCAGACAGAAAAATATCGGCGTCTTAAAGAATGGAATTAGTAACGCTGCCCTGTTCTTTCTGAGCGGCTTTGTTCTTCATCTCATCATTGACAACTATTTAAGGTACAGAAAAATTAGGATACAGCGCAGCTAACCCACGATTTAACTTTAAAATCGACTTTTCGGTTAGGAATTCTGTTAGAGTTAAAGTTAAGTTATAAATAGAAACAGTAAAATATAAAAAAAATTAGATTATTGGACTTCAGTAATTAAATTTTGTCCAAATATCATACAATTACATAGGTTTGATCCAATACCCGTCTCAAAGTCAAAGTTAACCCTGGTTTAACTCTGATCTGCAGTTGATTGTTTGTCATACAACTGTTTCTTTGGGTTTTTAAAATAAACCAATCGATGTTTTGACACAGGTCGAAAACAAAGAAAAAAAAAACAAATGACAATGTGTGCAATTCCACTTTCTTCAATGTTTAATTGCGATTTTCATAAGCACATCCATAGTTTGCAAAGATCTAAAAGCTATGCGGTCAAAACCCTGTCACTAAATCGAAATGTTTGAATGTTTAGGATTTAAAATACTACTATTATTTTAGTTGTAAATCTCTAATCAAATATTTACTTTTAAACATTAACAATGAGTTCATAGCTCTCTAAATTGGATCAAAAACTTTGTAGAAAAACAAAAATGGAAAACTTAATATAAGTGAATAGAATATCGATAAATTTAGAAAAACAAAGTAATAAATACATCGGTGGATTTACCAACAGGCTGAGTAAAATATACTTTTGTGATCATGAACTTTTAAAATATTCCAATAGCTTTTCAATATTACAATTTAAATTTAGTAAATTTTTCTCATTTTTTTTTTATTAATCATAAATTTGTAAATCAGCCACTGCCCCAGCGTATGCTACGTTAACAGAAACTTTTAAAAACGCAAAGGGTAGGAATAATCCGGGGGTCTGTGGGGCATGGAATGCCCTCCAGTGCACTATTTGCTCTTTCTTCACGGGTTATTCAGTTATCAACGTTTCGAGATATTTACCATCGAGGTAATTAACAAAAATTGCACTGGAGGGCGTTCCACGCCCCCCAGACCCCCCGGATTCACATCTTTATTTTATGGTGTGAAGGGGCAACCTACATAAACGCGCAAAACGTTACAGTTCTTGGAACTCGGAGAAAATATGATATTCGGGAATAATCTTAGAAAATCTTATATTGCTTTGGAGGGCATTCTATGCCCAATATTTAAAAAAAAACAGGTTTTTACTTTAAATGCTAAAATATTTTAAAACAGACAGAGCAGGCTGAAGCCTAATATTACAATTATTACAATTTAAATTTAGTAAATTTTACTCAATTTTTTTTATTAATCGTTGCTATAATTTGAAAAACTTGAGTATCGAATTTCAGAGGTCAGTAGGTATTTAAATAAATTCTATTTTTATACGATGCTACGTTGTTGGCCTAGTAGTTAGCGGGATCAATTGCTCACGATATGGTACACTATGCTTAAAATAATAAAGAAGAAGAAAGAATACAGATTCTTGATAGTCGAACATATACCGGCTAATGACGTGCATCAATGTATGTGGTCTGCACCTAAACGGTTGTCTAAACGCTTAGGTTGCTGCTTTAGATTAGTTATGGTGATGGATTTATGAGAGTTTCGGCCTGGTGATACAATACGAGTTGCTGACCAGACAGTGGGCAGCTACTGCATCTGTGTACCCGCATGACAGTAGCTCAACTCGCCTAGCTCGGTCACACAAGTACGAGCTGCTGGCGTGAAAGTAGACAGCTACTATGTTGTGGCATGGTGGGGGAAAGCGAGAAGCGATTAAAATCAAAAAATGTTGTAGTAACTCGGATGCGAGGTACTGGCCAACTCGCCTATGACAGTAACTGACTAGGTCAGCTGGGATGCTAGCTCGCACTGTGAAATCAGACCATTAGTTTGTTATTGCTTGTACTTTTTGTATAATTTTTTTAAAACATTTTGTATAACTAAAATTAGCCCCAAGGGACGGGAATAGCAAAAAGAGTTGAGAAAAATCATAAAAAAACAAACAAACGAACATCATACAGAATTTTTATAATAAGAATTCAAAAATAATTTTAACTAGATTATTAAGTCCCCTCCTCGTAAATACGGATACACTTAAAATTATAGCTAAAATTACTTTATTTTAATATCTCAGTTGTTTTTTGTTTGTAAAAAAAGCAGATAAAAATAAACTTCAATAATTTAAATTCCTGTTTATTTAAACAAATTTTGGAACAGGATGGTAATCAGTATGCATTTGCAAATAAAAACTTTTTTTTACTTATTATTTGTAAAATCAGTTATTTTATTTTTTTTATGTTTTTTTTTTATCCAAATTTAAATAATTATATTATGATATTTAGGAATATTTTTGTAATTCAGTAAAGCTTGTTTTTGAATTTAATAATTTTTTCCATGCTATTTTTTCGTTCTTAACTGATTCTAAAAACGGCCCTGGCTGTCGGTGTCCTGCTGCGATTTTCTTATTTAAAAATGTAATCTCCTTTGTAGATTAAAATGACCCCCCTATTAAAGGTCATGTAAAGAGGTATTTAAAAATTTTCAAATTTTTAAATTTGGCTTAAAGAATTTTTTGTATTTAAAATTTATTTTAAATTTTAATATAAATAAAAAATTTACAAAACTAAAATCAGCATCAAATCAACTTTTTTTGAAGTCCTCTTGAATGAATACATATTAATATCTAAAATTTTGATTTTTTAGTTATGGCATCGTTAAGGGACCCATTGAAATTATATTCAATTTTTTTGAATTGCTAACGGAGAACTGGTGGATTTGTACCGTTTTACTGATGGGTAAGCATCGATGGATCTTGATTAAATTATTTAACATAATTAATCCTATTTTTTTATTAATTTTTAGGTTTTCCCATACAAATTTTCCTATGTTTTATAATCGAAAAACTTCTAGCTTTAGTAAGCAGCATAAATTATATTCAGCAGATATACAAATTTAATTTTTTTAGAAAATTTTGAATGAAACCATTGGAAAGAGTTTACATATTTTTAATTGGTTCCTTATAATGCTTATGCAAACGGCTATAACTTACATTTACAAATTACATCCTGGTAAAAATGCTTGTACAAACCTAATCGGTTTAATTATATTTCTTTTTATATTTTAGTTGTTGTACATGTATTCGCAGGGCACATTGGAGTACAATATTTTAAAGTTCTTTCCTATATATACGTAAACCAAAGCTACAGAGAAAAAAGTATAGAGGTCTCTAATACAAATGGTAAAAATGGTTTTTACGTAACTTACCTCTCATATTAATTTTGTTTTGACCATTGAAGGAATACAAAATGACGAAAACCACGACACCAACAGCAAATTAATCCGGTATCCTAATAATCTGACGGTTTCAAATACAATCGACTATTTTGTATGCTCAGGATCATTTATTTATAATTTGGAAGAAGTTCCTCGTGGGTCTAAGAATTGGAAAAAAGCCTTTCAAACAATCTGTACTGGTGTATTAATTTATTACGTCTGTGGATTGCTTACTTTTCAGTACATCGTTCCTGAACTGGAAAAAGCCAGTACCTATATTAATAATTTTCAACTACTGCATTTGTTCAGCGTATTCTTTAAGCTCTGGGTATGTAGAAGTTTCTTATTTAACTTTAACTGGAGTTCAATAATTACTTTAAGTTACCAGTAAACGTAGTATGGTTGCTGCATTACCAGATTTGGTGTTTCGCTTCCGTTCTGCCTCTGTATGGATGGATTTGGGGTACAAAGCAATACGTTTATTTTATGGATTGGTGGAACGCTGAAAATATGACCATTTTTTGGCAAAAATGGAATTATCAAACCCATATATCTTTAAAAAGCTATGTATTTGCACCTCTAAAGAGAAAAGGTTACGGTAAACTGCAATCGGCTTTCATTGTTTCTTGTCTCTCTGGACTTTTACACGAATACTTGGTAAACGTAGAGATTTTCCCATCAAAGCATTAGCAAATTAAGATAAATTTTTGTAGGTTTCAGTTCCGTGCAGAGGCTCATATGGGTTTCCAACAGCTGCAATGTTTATCCAAATTCCTTTAGCTGTTGCTACTACATATATTCAAAAAAATTGGGGTCCTGAATTTGGAAATTTTGCAATGATTTGGTCGTTGCTCAGTGGTAATACTATGTCAATCATTACCTTGTATTATAACTATAATTTACACAATTAAAAGTTTTTATTGTTTTATTTCTTTTCTATATAATCTTAAAAAAAAACTGCTGGCGCTGGGCGGCACTGAAGTACTTTAGTGCAGCTCACCATTTTTCTTACTTAGTTTTACTCTCGTACTTCTGCTTGTTCAGCAGCCACAAAGTCTTTTCAAAAATCTATTATTTTATTTGTAAGTTTTAAGCTGAATACCAGGTTTTCTTATGCATTTACGAATCATCAGGACTGGTTTATGATGTAAATGTATGTAATAGTATACATTTGCAGAAGCCACAAACCCAGATTAAAAATTTTGTTTTATAAAGTTGGCTATTGGTTGGACTTCTAAAATAAAATTTTAAATTTGAGACGACATGCATTTTGTGTTGCATTTCCAAAGAACTTGTTGAAGTACTCTGATCTACCACGTGGTATTATAGTTTGTTAATAGTTGACAATATTTATTATCTTTGACCTTGGTTCGTGATTATATCAGTCAGTGTAATTCTCGATCTTTCTGATGTCAGAAGTCAGATAATAATTTGAAATTGGTGTTCGTACAAATTCAAGTAAATTATGAATGAAGAAACCAGAAACAAAATTGTGCAAAACCTAAAGGAAAAAATATCATCCTATGAAGATTTCCCCAAACCCGGAATCGTCTTCAGGTAAGTGAATATTACAAAATAAACTATATAAAATCAAAAAAAGTAAATAATCGTCGGTTTTTATAAGTTTTGTAAATTAAAAAATCATAAATTAATAATTTTTTTGTTTTTGTCGTTTTTCTGTGTTAGGCAGTGAAAGATTATTTTACCATTGCACATTTTGTAGTTTCAACAATTAATTATTGTTTTTTTTAACACGCAGTGCTGTGACCTAATAACAAAAAGGTTAGTACAAGTTCATTCAACTTCTGAATTAAAAGTTTTGTTGCAATATTGTAATCTAAAAAATATGGGTATAGATGAGGTTCTGCTTGGATTATTACCAACAAAATTGTCGCATTAGATCATATTTTATTATTTTTGCAATGCTTCCACTTGAAAAGTTATTTTTTAAACACAGTATTCCAATTTTAAAATTTAAAAAACTTTGCAACGCCATCTGACGGCGTCATGAACAGCTAATAAAACAAGAGTTCTGAAAAAAGATGTTTTCTGTAGAACATTAACATTAAATTATTTTATGTTTTAGAGATATATTTTCGTTATTGAACGATGTCGAAGCTTCATCTAAATTACGCGACTTAATATGCGATCACGTAAAATCCCTACCATCCCTGGATTGCGTGGTTGCTTTGGACGCAAGAGGATTTATTTTTGGGACAATCATATCATTGGAATTCAAAATTCCGTTTGTACCCATCCGAAAGGCCGATAAATTACCAGGAGAATTAGTAACAACCAGTTACGAACTGGAATATGGACAAGTAAGTTAAAAGTTAAGTCCTTCCATTCGTCCTTTTACCATTCTCCAATTTTTTTTGGGTTTTCTTTTAACCCTTTTTTCTGTTATAGGATAAAGTACAGCTTCAAAAAGAGAGCATAAAGCCAGGAAGCAAAGTTTTGATTGTCGATGATCTTTTGGCAACGGGCGGTACGTTGCAAGCAGCTTGCAATTTGATGAAAATGGTTCAAGCTGAAATAATAGAATGTCTAGTTATCATGGAATTAACTGATCTTGATGCACGTAAAGCATTTAATGTACCAATACATTCCTTTATACAATTTTAAGTTTAAACATTGTTGGTCCAATTTTTTTATAAATATTTTATTATTTTTAATAAATAAATATGTTAATTTTGTTTCTAACTTTTTAAAAATATTTCACTGTCTGGTAGATAATCGGGGAAACACCCTATTATATTTTAATGTTGTAAAACACGCATCTAAGCAACGAGGATAATAATTACACTCTGACAAGGTCGAATAGCCACCGTCATAATAAAACAACCCTCGTTTACTCAAGTGTCAAAAATTTAAAATGAATGTAGGTAATGCGACAGATAAAACCGAATTTAAAAAACACGTTTTTAAAACAAAGAAGATAGAAAAAGATGGGTAAGTCAATAATTACTTTCATTTTCCAAATTTTGTTGAATAATTCGGAGCAAATAGGTTATTACTGCAAGTACATCATACGGTTTTGGTGAACAAGAGAGAACAACGCATAAGATTTATCCACTCAAGTTTTGATGTCGACGGTAACACGTTAGCTGCCAGCGATCATGCCGGGAATATATTCCTGATCGATTTTCTTAGGAATAAATTTTGGATGATACCGGAAATTAAGTCTTGCTCCGTTTTGAAATTTTCGCAATACAACAACAATGAGATAATCATAGGTTCCTACAAAGGACCTTTATCCATAATAAATGTACATAGTGGAGAACTAACAGGAGAGTTAGATAGTCACAAACAACCGGTAGTCGAAATTACGTTTTCTTCGGATAATATGTGCTTAACCAACTCCCAATCGGAAGCTATCTTGTGGAACTTGGAGACAAACACCAAAGTGCAAGTACTGAATGTCGATCCTAATTGCATTCTCAAACATGTAAGTATTGTATTAATATGCTAATTTCTGGAATATAGTAATTTTAGATTTCACTTTGGAAAAATTAAAATCTCTTTATTTATTGTATTTTCTTTATCTTTGTTTTGTAATAAGTATCTCCAAGTTTCCATTATTTCATTAAATAATAATCATGATATAGTAACTATAATAATACTCGTAATTGTCAAAATATCATATAGTATTACAGTGGCATTTAAAAAAAATGCTTTGGGGTGGGGGGGGGGTAAAATAATTTCATGAATCTCGTTAATCCATTCATGCGCGTCAGTTGTAACCAATTGAATAAATAAATAAACAAATAAAAAAATAATTATTAAGTTATTTAAATTTTAAAACTTCGTGGTAAACATTTTTATCACCGAGGGCTTCAAGGATACAATCCGAGTCATGCTTGGGGGCAGGGGCGGAACTACCGGGGTGCGGTGGGAGCGAAGCACGCGGGCCCCCGGCTAAAAGGGCCAGTTGTCCTGTAACATTTTTAATAAGAAATAATTTAAAGCCGTTAAAAATATAATCAGATAATCTAGTATTTCATTTTTAATATTCACAACGAAATATAATATTTCGGCAGTTTTCTCTTATTGGGGTAAGTGGGCATCGTTTATCATCAATAATTCAATGTTCCCACTAAATTTTCAAAATTACATCCTGACATATTTCCAGGTTTTTTCTGACAATGAATAAAAATGTTAAATGACATTTCGATAAATCAGAAAGACAAAAAACATCTTAATTTTAAAATTAAATTAAAATCAGGAATTTTAATTTTAATTAAATTAATTAAATAATTAAATTTTTTTTTAAATTTAAATTTAAAAATTTTTTAAAAAAAATTTTAAAATAAATTGTTTTCCTCGACGGAAAATTTAATTTCCTTAACTTGGCACTCAAAATGAGAAATTCTCTGAAAACAAGAGAAATCTTAAATTTTCCATGATTTTCCCTGATTTTCCAAAGTGGGAACCCTGTAAAATATAGCGTTAACGCTAGGGCTAGGGGTCCCGGCCTCTTCGGTAACTAATCAATATATAACATACAATTAATTGTTATTTAAATATTTAAGTCTTGAGCGACTTTTAAATCCTGATTTATTAATTTAATAAATTAATTTAGGTCAAAAAATTAATTATTAATTATTTAAAAAAAAACAAAAACTATTTTTAGGAAAAATTGTTTTAGTATTTCATACTTTAAATTTCCATTAGAGCGAGTGACCTTGAAACAAAAAAAAAGGACTGTCAAGTTTTGATGTTTTTTTATGGCTCATGGGGGGGGCTGATATCCCGTTGTATATGTCTTTGCTAGGCAATCTGAGAAAAGCGGAAATTTATAATATTTTAGAAAATCTTTGGATAGCCAATAATCAAGGAAATCTCAGAAAATTGAAAAAAGAAATGAAAGAATTAATCTATGGTATTCAAAAGATTTCCTAAATTTCCCAAGATTTCCTCGTCAAGAAAATAGCATTCATAAGTTTTACTAATATTTCATAGAATTTCCTAAGATACCTTGTCATTTTTGTGTATTACGATTTTCCCTTCGGTTTTCCGGTTAGTATAAAACTAAGGGGAAATCGTCGGAAAAATTGTGTCTGTACTAGTGAAGGGAAATTTGAAGCAATTCTGGAAAATTCCAAGACATCTCAAGAAACGTCTTGGAATCTCAAGAAACAGATTCTTAGAAAATTTGTAGAAATATAGAAAATCTCAAGAAATCCATAGAAATTTCAAGAAAATCTCAGGAAATACTCTAGAAAATTTTAGTAAAAAGGAAATCGAGAGAAATGCAGAAAACTCTAAAAACATTTCGGAAATTCTAGGAAATGAAAAATTCTAAGTTACTTAAGATATCTCGAAAAATCCAGAAAATTTTTAAGCCAATGAAATCTTAGAAAATGGAAAAAGCCAAACAGAGATAGTCTATAATATTCTAGATTTTCTCAAATTTTCCCTGAGTTTTCTTTAGTTTTAATATAGAAATATAGAAAATTAGAAAAAATCTTTGGAAATAGAAAATTTTAGAAAAATATCCAAAAAAATTTCAGAAAATTCCAAAAAATTTCAGGATCTCAGGAAATCTTGTGAAGTTAGTGGGGAATCACAGAAAATTCTATGATATTTTAGGAAATTAAGACAATCTTGGCAAAATCAAGGAAATCTCAGATAATTAAAAAATAAAAAAAACTCATCTATATATTTTTGATAAGCATTAAGGTATAATTTTCAAATTTTAATTAAATTAAATTGGGGGGGGGGTCTCTATATCCGCCCTTGTTTGGAAGGCCCCCGATGACGTCTTCGCACACGAGTCCCTCACTTGCTTGTTACGCCACTGCTTTGGGGGCAATTGCTCTTTTGCCTCCTGTAAATACGCCACTGTAGCATTATACTAAAATGTATACTGGGGCGGGTTTAGAAAAATTACAGTAAAAAATGGTAACATTTAGGGAAATAAATTAGCTGTACTACAACAATTCAGTTAGACTTGAATTTTTCCAAAGATGAATTTTTAGAGTAGAATAAGTGAAATATGAGCTTTGTTTATTTAAGGTATTGTTTATGCCAGTGACTAACAATATTTTGGCATGCTTTCACGACGATGCAGTATTGATATGGAAATATGGCACTTTTGAAATTTTCAAACAAATTCAAGCTAATTCTTGGAACAAACATTCCTTAAAAAGTATTGCATTTACAAGGTTTGCTCTTAATTTTCGTGCATTTCAAATGTAACTCATTTTTTGTATTTAAGAAATGGAAGAGCTATGATATTCAGCGGCCATTCCAATCAGTTGACTATTTATATGTTAGATACCTGGACAATCGGAAATAATGTCATACTACCAGATTGCATTCAGGCGGTTAGAAAAATTGAATTTATTCCACAGTTGTTTGATGGAGGATCCAATAAGATTTTGGCAATCCTTGCCAGTAATGGAATAATGCACTTTTATGATATGGTTGACAATTTAATAGTAAACAACATAACGACGTCTCATGAAATCATCAGATTTGAGTGTTCCAATAATGGAAAATACCTGGCGTGTGTTCTGAGGTCAGGAGAAATTAATGTATATAAACTTTGCCATTACTTAGAGGAAAAATTTAAAGAGGTCACTAAAGTATCGAGCGGCACCTCCAGAAGCATCACCAGTTCCTCTATCTATAAAAGAAGTTCAACTTTAGTGTGCGTAATCCAAAAGCAGGTACACAATCTTTCCACGCCTTCAGCTTGCTTCTAATTCAACAAATTGTTTTAGCTAAAAGAAGTTTTGGACGTGGAAAAGCTGCGCTCAATTTTAAAGCAATATGGACAATATCCGGAAACTTACAGGTTAAAGATTTGGACTCAATTGCTTGATCTTCCAAATAACATCAAACAATACAACGTCTTCATCAATCATCACACCCAAACGTCGTTCGAAAATTTATCGCGGGATTACCCGTTAGAAAATAAACTAGCTTTAAAGAATCTCAGAAAGGTATTATCCAATTTGGTCACGTGGTGTCCATATTTTGCCCAAGTTACATATCTGCCCGTTTTCGTATTTCCCTTTGTTAAAATTTTTCAAAACAAACCCATTCTTTGTTTTGAAGCTGTGTGCACCATAATACGTTAGTAAAATTCTAGATCTTAACTATTGCAAAATTGATTTTGATTTTTTTCAGTAAATTGGTGCCAGTATTGGTTCGAGTATTTTCCACTGCCACCATTAAATATTTTAGCAATGATAGAAAACCTGTTACAAGAACACGATTGCGAATTATTACAACACTTGGCGTTTCACAAAGTGACGTCAAAACTGTACGCTTGGGCTATAATGGAAGCAGCTTTCTCTGAAATTCTTTCAAGCAATAACTGGTGTCGTTTATGGGACCACATTCTTACGAACGAACCATCATTTCTGTTGATGTGTGTGGTTGCGTTCAACATTTTACATCGGCAAGCTTTGCTACTAATGAATTCTCCTTCGGAATTCGAAATATTCTATCATAGCCAAAACGTCATCGATATTAAACGTCTGATTTCGAAGTCCTATAATCTATTGCGTACCACCACCAAAGACAACCATCCGAATCGTTACCTAAATTCGTTTAGTAAACTCGAAGTGGAAACCTATCCAATATTTGTTGGTTTTCCAAAAACTTTAATCGATTTTGACTTTAATGAAATAGATAATCTTAAGCTTGACCAAGAGAATATTGAAAGAGAAGAAAGAGCGCTGTTGAAAGATATAAAAAACGAACAAGATCAAATATCGCAGATTAAAAAACAAGAAGAAGAAAATGAGAGACTCAATGGTTTATTGCTAAAAATGTTTCTTTTTTTTTGTTTTTAATTGGATTTTGTTTTAGAATTGGAGAATGTTTGTAGACAGAAGATCAACGAAGAACGTGATCGAGTCATGGAGCAGCGTAATAGGTTACTTACGTTGCGTAAGCAATTGCATCAAGAAGAAGTTAACTTATTGAATAAATCGAGGCAAAAAATTATCGATAAGAATACAAAAGATAGACAATGGGCCTTGGAAAAAATTTTGAACGATGTTGAACAAAATCGTGCAGCAGAAGAATTGGAAGTAATGAAAGCCGAGTCCGATATGATAAAGCAATATTCCGAGCTGTTGCATCATAAAATATATCTTGAAGAAGCGTTGAATGCTGAACAACAATCTCCGGATCCAAGATCCGAGCATAAGCTTTTGAAGAAACATCAACAAAAATTGAATGAGGAATTGGAGAGGGTAGGTTTCATTATTGAAGAAATTAGAAATTAATTGAATATAAACTTTTAGATTACAAATGAATCCAAGTCTAAAGTATACACAAAACATTTAAATTTGGCAACCGGCTTAGCGGCAATGGATAATTTAATTTTAAGGATTGAAATGGAATTGGCGAAACAGACGGCTGAAAAATATGAAGATTTCAATACAAATCGTTCAAACATGATGGTGATAGATCATAATAACAATTTTGAATATTTAGTACTTATTTAAAATTTATTTTCAGGTTGTTCGCTTGGAAGCAGAAACTAAACAATTGGATTATGAAGTTTCGAAATTATTAAATTATTTAACCAATATTAAAGCTGAAGAAACAAAGCACAAACTATGCGAACTTCACCATACCCTGGATGAAAAACCTGAAACTCGCACTCCAAATCGTACGCATTATTCTCGTCAACAAAAATTGTACGATGCTAAAAATAAGCTTATCCATGTAAATAATTTGGGAAATGACTTTGGAAAGCTTGAAAAACTGATCCGAAGCAAACGAGGAGGTTACTCTGCTCGAAATTCGTCTCCCATTGGTAAGATGAATACTACATTATAACTTTTTATATAATTAATGTTTGTATATTTTAGTGAAACGCGATAGCAGTATTAGTAAGGAAATGGCAGTCGTCAATTTTTCCAGCTATCTATGATATTTACTATTTTATTTATTGCGTATTAAAATTTATATTGTTGGTATTTACTGCGTTTATACTAGTAAAAGTTTTATATTTGTAAAATCAGCTTTTAGTAATAAAAAATTAAGTACTATTGTATTACACTGTGTGAAAACATTTGAGAGAATATCCAAAAATTGGCTACATTAGCTACAAACTGACTGAGTCCAATAACTTTTTCTATTACACAACGATTTTCGAACACTTGAAATTGAAAAATTTACGTATTTTTGTTGTTGAATGCTTATTGGGCATCAGACGAGTAAAAATCCAATACAAAATTTTTTAATTAAATTTACTATTTAAAAATTTTAAATTATTATTTGCAGTGTATTAATATAAAACTCACATGAGGGAAAAACCATTTATGATAATTAATAATTCTGTATTAATATTTTTAATGGAAACTCGAGGATTATAAATTAATCATCAAGCAATTTATTATATGCCGTTTGCCGAATAAATAAATGATGCAAACTATGGATAAATGCACCTGCTACAATTAAAATTCAACTAATTCCATCAGCAATTCAAATGTAGTTTTCTTTAATCAGAAATGTTATCAAATTATATTTATTTTGGTTCCGTATTTGAACAGTATTTGAGTTATACAACATTTACATTTTTATGTAAAAAGGAAGTATTGTAATCGCGATATTTTTCGGTTTCCAGATTTTGACGTAAATATCCGTTTTGACCTTCCTTGCAACCATTTTGACTAGTTTCGTTGTGACGTCTGTATCTTGCATAACTCAAACACTAATAATTTTGTATTTGAGACTCTTATAGCATCTAGTTGTGCACTTTCCATTTTAGGTTGCGATTGTTCCGAAAAAGCATTCATTCACGACGCACACAAATAGATTAACGAGAATCCTGTACAATCATTCTAATCGTTTTCATATGGTGTCCACATCAGATTTTTTAATAAAGTGAATAAATCTATAAGAAATTCGATTCCAGGTTCAGAAGTCACGTATTTGATTTGTGTGGAATTCCTTGGTCTCAGAAACAAAAGGTTTGAATGCATATTTTGGGAATTATTTCATTAAGAACAGGATCCAAGTTTCTCCGAAAAGATATATCTATTCATCGTGAAAGTTTGCAACAAATTGTAGGTACGGAATACCATTAAGGAAGGAGAATTCCAGAAACAAATATAATTACTGGTGCACTGGAGGGTATTCCATACCCCCCAGACCCCCCGGTTTCAAAGCCCGAAAATATGTGTATACGTACTTTGATTTATTTTTGTAATAAAACTTTTTCACTCTGTCAGAACAAATATATTTATATCTCATTTGTATACAATTCACACTCCCAGTTTCATAAACGAAAGGCTTTAGTGCATGTTCACACATTATCTACCGTCAAAATTTGCATCAGGGGTCTGGGGGATGTGGAACGCCCCTCAGAATATAGTAATTTTATGATTTTTTCGAAAGCTAAATTTCTGGAACGGAAGTCACAACTTCATTAACACGAAAATCTTTTAAGTATAATTGCTGGTGCACTAGAGGGTATTCCAGACCCCCCGATTTGAAAATCCAGAAGTGTGTGTACACGTTCTTTGATTTATTTTTGTAATATTCACACATTCATCATCTACCGTCAAAATTCACACCGGGGGGTCTGGGGGGTGTGGAACACCCCTCAGAACATAGTAATTGTAAGATCTTTCAGAAAGCTAAATTCCTGGAACGAAAGACACAACTTCATTAACACGAAAATCTTTTAACTATAATTGCTGGTTCACTGGAGAGAATTCAATACTCCCCAGACCCCCCGGTTTGAAAGCCCAAAAGTGTGTGTATGTGTTCTCTGATTTAGTTTTGAAATAAAAATTTTTTTCTACATTTATACCCTATTTGTATACAATTCGTACCCCCAGTTTCATAAACAAAAGGTTTTAGTGCATATTCACACAATCATCATCTACCGTCAAAATTCACACCGGGGGGTCTGGGGGGTGTGGAACACCCCTCAGAACATAGCAATTCTAAGACCCTTTAGAAAGCTAAATTCCTGGAACGGAATTCACAACCTCATTCGCACTAAAATCTTTTAACTATAATTGATGGTGCACTGGAGGGTATTCCATACCCCCCAGACCCCCCGGTTTGAAAGCCCAAAAGTGTATGTATACATTTTCAGATTTATTTTTGAAATTAAAAATTTTTCACTCTGTCAGAACTTTTTGTTGAAATTTTAAAACTGTTATAACTCCATCAGTTTTATAAACAAAAGGTTTTAGTGCATGTTCACACATCATCTACTGTAAAGATCGCACCGGGGAGTCTGGGGGGTATGGAACACCCCTAGGCCCAGATTGGCCCACCGGGAAATCGGGAACTTCCCGGTAGGCTTTAGGCCTAAAAGAGACCTGAGTCTGATTACTTAAAATTTTGTATTAAAATTGTTAGATAATTAGAAAAATTTCCAATATAATATAGTAAACAATGCGAATGAACAGGTCGCCGTTGCATGGTCTAAGTTTCCTGTATATTTAGTAATTGATAAATAATCTATTTTTTGACCTTGAAATGTTTTAAATTTTTGCCTACGGCGCGGTGCATTTTAATATTTCATACGTGATGGAGGCCGGTGGCCGGCTGCGAATCCCGGAAAATAATTTGCTTCCAATCCGGCCCTGAACACCCCTCAGAACATAGTAATTTTAAGGTCTTTTTTGAAAGTTAAATTTCTGGAAAACTGAAGTCACAACCTTATTAACACGAAAACTCTTTAACTATAATAATTGCTGATGCACTAGAGCAGGGGTTTCCAAACTTTTTAGCCTAAGGGCCAGACTGATTGCTCCACGAAGCCCCGAAGGCCAATATCTAGCTACAGTGACTAACAAAAATATTCGAACCCCTCTTATGTAAACAATGTAAATTGCACATTTTGAAACCGTTTTTTTGACATATAGAAGTCGCATTTACAGCAAAGCTTCTTTTTAAATATTTTTTTTGTTATAAATTTCATTGTCTTCAATTTTGTACCTACACATTTTTCAATTTTGTTGCCCCGTTTTTCACTGGCAGCGACTTAAACAGGACTCTGCAATACACAAAAAATATCGTCATCTATATTTCGAAATCGGTGCAACAAAATAGAAAAATGCTTATGAACATAAATGTACAGAATCACGCTTTCAAGAAAAAAATGCCTATTCAGTTTTTCATTTCGTCGCACCGTTTCCGATTTATAAATGACAATATTTTTTGTGTTTTCCGGAGTTTTGTTTAAGTTGCTGTCAGTCAAAAACAAAAAAAAATGGATCATCATATTGATGAAAAGTTCATCATTTTTCAGCCGTTGAACAGAATTCATCATATTGATGAACAAATTTCATCAATATAATGATTTTTTCATCTATACTATGAATATTTCTTCAATATGATGAATTTTGTTCATTGGCTGAAAAATGATGAATTTTTTATGTACCTTTTTTTTTCAGTGTAGATACAAAATTGAAAAGAATGAAATTGTTAACTAAAAATGTCGAAAAAGTTTTGCTGTAAATGCGATTTTTATATGTCAAACAACGGTTTCAAAATGTTCAATTTACGTTGTTAACATAGGAGGGTTCGAATACTTTCGTTTGTCTCTACAGCTATACCATATTAGATTAAGATTGCTTTTTGACAACTTTTGTTGTGTTTTGACAACTATTTTTAGTCGGTAAATACAATATCTGACTATTATTTTGTATTATTTTATATTTGATTTGATTTATCAAAATAAATTAAAGGGCAGGCCGGATACCAGCCACATCAGGCCCGCTCTCGCGGGCCGCATTGGTGGTGCTGGCGGGCCGGATTTGACCCGCGGGCCGTAGTTTGGAGACCCCTGCACTAGAGGGTATTCCATACCCTCCATAAATTTTCCATAAATATTGAGATGATAATTTTACTCATGTATAAAACATGCATAAGAAACGTCAAACGTCAAAGTTTGCTAGCGGATAAAAATTGTACTTAGGAAGGAACAGAAATGCAAGTGGATAAATTTAGCGGATATTTTTTTGTTTACCTTTTTTGACATGACAACCAAAGTGAATTTTTGATTAGCTTTGATTTCTATCCTGATAATATTTAATTTCTGAACACTCATAAGTGCTTTTAAAATTTGGCTCGAGAAAACTTTTGGTTAGACAAAATCACTCGAGCAATCTCGCTGACGCTCGCCCAGCTCTCGTCATTTTGTCAACCAAGTTTTCTCTCGCTAAATTGCTAATCACGTATTCGTTGAAATTAAAAATTATCCGGATAAATCAAAGCTCTTGTGGTATTGCTTGCGACAATATTATGAAAAAAATGTATAATTTACTCATATCACAATAAATTGTCTAATACTCGATATTTTTTTAATACCTAATCAATAATTTTTATTTGTAAGTCCATACAGATTTTTATAATAGTAAAAACCGCATTGTTTTCATTAAACATTAAAAATAATTTAAATTTTTGGTATAGATAATTGTCCGACATTCTCTTGATGATTATTAGGAAGGATTTTTTAAGATGAAAATTCAAAAAATAAAAATTGGAAAAAAAAAAATTTTAAATTGAATTATGCAAAGAAATAAGAACTAAAGTATTTACAATTAATAGTGAGTCTTTTATTGTGAATTACGGAATAGAAAGAAAAAATTACATAGTAACAAATACAACTTTTAAAACTATTTGTAAAACATTCTTACACTATTTTTTTATTTTATGTAGATACGTAGATAAGTATAATAATTAGAATATCTTTTTATAAGAAATAAAAACTTAAGATGATATCTATAATGGTGTGATTTCTAAACACTTAATTTTAATGTTAATCGTTAATTTCGATTCGTATCGTTTAGTTTGTTGATTTTGATTTAATTCAAATATACATTTTGCAATAGATTTAATACAACAAAGACGATTGCTATTTTTATCCATTCATTCAATTACATACACTAGATAAATTTTATTATTTACAATAGAAGTTAATTTTTTACAATAAAATGTTTTAAAAAAATACGATTTAAACAATATAGGGTTTAAGTTTAATAAACGCATTCAATCCAAAAATCATTTAAATTGAATGCGGTATAGAGGGAAGAGTGACAAACTTCTGATTTGTCGGCTGTTGATTTGACAAAAAAAAGTTGTGCCTGTACCCTCCATTGGAGGCAAACAACAGTAGAGTAAGAAAACTCCATAATTATATTAACAATGCATATTAATAGTTTTTAGCAGTGACACTTTACTCTTACATCCTAAAATATTACAAAACTTTTCAAGTATAAACAGAATAAAAAATAATATTAAAATGGAAAGGAAGAATGTGCAAAGATACTAAAATGTAGTTTTAATGGATGAATAGAGGTACATACAGTTATTAATACCTTTTTAGGGCAAGTACTTAATGTTCATCATGAAAATAATTATAAATTATTAAAGATATAACAAGTTCGTGAATACAACTTACAGTTGTCAATTTTTTAATATCATCATTGATTATATACAATGTTTTTCCATCGTACCCTGCGAAATTTTTCAAAATGATTTTGTAGATATTTTGTTAATTTATTTTTTTACATTTTTAAATTTTAAAACACATAGACACTATAAACAAAGTTTAGTCTTGAATTTTATAGTCCACATTTACAGTTATCAACTTATTTTGTTGCTTTTATGCACTTGAGCTAAAATATACTTTTTCCTATCGCATAGCTGCTGCTACAGTTGCCACAAAAAGTAATAATAGCTGGCTTACTACACACATCGCACATGATTTTCGCATTAAAATTGCATCGACGTTGTCGCCTGGAACAATAAAATATTTGTCAAGTTAGACAGCCAAAGGGGAAACCCCAGTTTTTACCTTCGGATACATAAACATACACTGAAGCCGGCTCCGTGTTAGACGCAGAGCATGTGTAATTTCCAGAATCTGCTTCGTGGGTATTGGTAATTGTTAAACGACTTTGAGTTGGGTGTCCTGGCAGTGTTTCTACACTAATTCCACCTCTTGAAGTATCGTAATTTATCATATTGTTATTATGATACCAGAAGACATATTGAGGAGGTGTAGGACTCTGAAACATTAAATTGTAATTAACTGAAAAAAACACAAAAAAGCTTTTTGTTTGGTTTTCGGCTGAACAAATGATTATTTTTGTAAATGAAAAACAAACTATCGACCCTCTGCTAATGAAGCTTGAAGTTTGTTTATGGAAGTGTCATTCGTTATTAGAACTGACACGGTTTTTACATGAAGTTTTAATAGTAAAAACACAACACAAAAATATATGAAAATGCAATAACATTTTTAAATTTCTAGATACGGACAATTTTCTCGCCCACAGAACATCGCATAGAGGCTTACCAAGGTTATAAATTATAACTCTAATTAGAATTGAAAGAATCTATAAAGATTGTCTTTCTTAAAGACTATTTCTAAGTTTTTTCTTCTGAAAAATCAATACCCCCAACAATCATTTATTCGATGAAGGAATCTGATAAGGCATTCTAAGCGTTCAGCCAGAGAAATTTGGGAAATTCCTCTTTAAGTAGGTGGAGTGTAATATCAATTTAGTTTCTAAATTTCTAGTATAAGTGCTGATTAAATCCATTTCATTACAGATACTTTCGTGAATTTCGATAATTATTTCCACAAAATAAAATGTTTGCGTCAGTCCGCACCTTTAAAATTTTTAGTTATTTTAAATATTTTGCTGGAGGAAAACTTGTGAGCACAGAAATTTCAATAAAAGCACTCAACTTGACAAGTAATTAAATTTTAATTTGTTTAATAATTTTACGTTTTAAAATGTTGTATACAAATTTAAGCTATTTAAAGATCGCTTTTATTTCAACTTCCAAACACGTTCAAAAATATATTACTGCCTTGTACGGGTATACGACAACATTAAATTAACAATAAGTAAACGTGATGTTGAACGTTTAATAAAAATAATAAGAAATTTTTAATAAAGGCTCTTACATCGTGTCAGTCCTTTTAGTTGAAGAAAAGAAAATAGAATTTTTCCTTGTCAACTTGTTAATAACGCACATCTGATTTTTTGTCCAACTTTAATTCAATAAGTACGGTAAAAAATTTTTTGATGTGTTAACACTTTGTAAAAACTTGACTCGAAATCAATCTATCACTTATCGGATTTCGTTGCCAAACTTTTAGGATCAAAGTTACTCAACTTAATATACCGTTATTGTTTCAACAAAAGAATTTATTTTAATGTCTCCACAATAAAACTGAAAAATTACTTTTATAAAATTGCAAATGGTAGCAATTTAAGTTATTTTAATGGATTATTCAGTAGATGTGGGCATTTTTATTATCTTCATGTCTTGCCAAAATTTTCAGAAAAAGTAATTCGACGTTACCTAACATCTAATAGTAACAATAAAGGCTTTCTATGGACATAATAAAAAATATCTCGATTAATGCTTTCAGATTTATGCAATAATATATTTCTGTATCATAGTATGTATATGTCATATACATATGCCGTACGTAATATATCGTTGCAATATGTACTATAAACTACTAAAGATTACTATAACGGAATTGATAGATTTGATTCAATAATAATTATTATACCATAGTCCCCACGTTGGTTGTAACTCATGTAACATTACAATAAATTAAAAATATTTATTTGAATCTGTAAAAAGAAAGACTTCTTTAGAAATTGGGTGGACTTTCTGCTATATTTTCTAAGAGCCATAGCTAAACGAGAAGCAGAATTTACAAGTTTCTTCTTGCATTGTTTAGTACATCTACGCTCACTACAAATCCGTTGTCGAGACGCTTTGTTTTGAAAATAAACTGCACGTTGTTTTTCAATTTACATACCTATGTAAGTTGTTTAACTTCCAAGCCTTTGGTTCTTATGTAAACTAAATTTTTGTAAGTTGTCTCAATATTGTTTACACTTTACTACATTCTTTGTGTAATTTGTGTTCAAAATCCTGATAATGTAAAGCACTTGAAGAAAAATAAGAAGAATTAATCGTAACACTTGGCGTTCAACGTGGGATCCACATAATTTTTATGTTTCACAATTCATTCCAGTACGATTAGTTTATAATGAAAAGCAAACTTAAATAACTGCTTGATGCCCATAATTTGTGCAAATAACTTTTTTATGTGGTGTAATGATGCAGGAAAGCTTGAGCAGTAGTTTGAATTTTATAGTTTCCGACAGAGCTACTTAAAGCAATTACGAGAGAAATAATTTAACGCGGAAGTCAACAGCAGATTTTCCTAATATTTCGGATTTTGATTCCGGTTAACAAAATCCATACTGGAACTGGTTTCTTTTTTCAGAACTGAGTAGCTATCTCATCATACTGTGATGACAGTTTATCGATGGAGAACGTATTGATACGTAAAGTCCTGAATTATACTAGCAAATATTTGTGCGAAAAATAGCATTTCAGTAGGGACAAAATAATCGATAAGTATTTTTGTGGTTTTCAAATTTCAAGCTTGCTAGAAAAGACAGAAGCGGGATGTTCGATTATACAATCCATCCAATACAAATTTAATTGTCAATTTAAAACGTCTCGGTAAAATTGAATTTGCCATCCAGACAAATAGTTTACTTTACCGTAAAGCATTTACGTACATATTTCCAGAGCTCCTGGCTTGTATATTTTGTTGTCAGCACCATATTTCACTACAGTGGGTTTTATATTGGTCATTTCCCCATTACAAATTTTAATAAAGCCATTTTATACATTTAAGTTAAAATGAAATAAATTTTTAGGGCCAATCAAATTCTTCTTTGTTAGTACTGGGAGTTAGGGAGTGACTTAACACCGTGCATAATATTTCACAAGGATTTCTAGAAAGAGATAACGTGGTAGCTTTGGTGGTTTATCTAAATTCCCTTTTACATGTTTTCATACCAAGCAGGGAATACTTCTCGAGTTGCTTTGATTGTTTATAAGGAAGATACAAGACTGTTCTGTATAACTTTCATTTTAGCACTCAAAATTGTAATCTCATGAAAGACAAAAGTTTTAATTTATTTTAATAATTCCGACTCCCATGTTAGCGCTGTTGGATCACGTAGGGCAGAATGATCAATTTGCTATTTCCGTGACGTATTTAGCAGATATATCATCGTTAACGTTGAATTGAAACTTGTCCAATAACAAGATTCTCATTCGTTAATTTAGTAATTTTAACTTGAACATGCAAGATTATACCACTGTTAGCTTGTTTAACTTCATAGAGCGTCTTCTAATATTGCCGAGGACTAAAGACTAATTATACAGCTCATCATACAAACTTGTGTTAATCAGTTTTGAAGTGTCAAAATTTGTGTAACATATTGCTTTACAAATAAACATTAGGAAACCCGCATGTGTGAAACGAAGGCGCCTCTAACGATAAATGTAGCAAGTCGGTGGAAGCACTAGCCGACAGAATGACTACTTGTGGCTAAATAACGATCTCTCATAAATCACCACTAAAATTCCATCGTTTAGAGTAATGGCCGGTGTAATTTACGAACTGACCATACGTTTTTTTCTATAGACAATCCCCATCAGATTTTATTAAGATTTCCACAATTAATCCTTCCCGGGTTGTGGTAGAAAAAAGCCATTCCACCGCTCTACATTTTTCATCATACAAAAGCAAAATTTCGTGGCATAGGTACCTAATCTCTAAATCTTGTAAAGAATGAATCAAAATAAAATACTAATTACAATAATGCGTTGTCAAAGTTACAAAATGCAATTAGATGATTATGGAAACTTTCTAATTGTATTAAATTTTCACGAGACGGTGTAATGAATCAAAAGTTCCAAAATTTTCGCATTGATAAACAATGACGTCTAATACAATTATTTTATTAGCTTCCACTGCTTTCACGCTATTTTACTATTAAATTAGCAAAACAACGTTAAAAAGTTATTTAAAAAGCTTTTACCTTATCTATAATACACACAAGGTTAATTATGCTTCCTCTATCTACATGATGTTCTCCCGATCCACTTCCTTGTATGTGAGCCACAGGAATAACAATTTGCAGGTTCACAAAATGCGATATTAATCCCGAACTTCCTGATACCTAAAAATAAAGCAATTTCAACACACAAAATTGTTCACTTAATAATAAATGAAAAAATATGGGGTTCTTAAATTAATAAATTTTCATATATTATACAGAATGGTCCCATTTCAAACTTCTCCAGCAATTGCAACTTAACTACAACAGAAGCTATGAATTTTCCAAATAATCAGCTCTCAAATTAAAATTTCTAATGTACTTCGTATTCGCGGAATGCAGAATAAAATTTGTAAAATTAAAAAAGAACTTATTCGTAAAACTCCTGAAAATCTCTGCATTTTAAAGACACATTTTATTAGCATCCACCTGTTCGTGTAACTGTTTTTCTTGATGCTACTACAACTTTATCCATAAATTCTTTAAATGGCAATAGATTTTCTTGTGTCATTTGATCGAGGTTTTAATCATCTATTTTACGATTGTTATAAAATAGTTATATGTATTGAAGTGGGTTTTTCAAGCTTACTACTTAAATTTTACTTAGCTTAGTTGGTGCATATATTACGCATGAGACTAATAATAAACACCAAACTTTGTATTTAAGAATACAAACTTTTACGAAAACAAAAGAATACAATTTAAATTTAAATATTTAACAATTTTTTTTTTCTAAATTTCAACCCTCGAGAGTTAGGCCTCTGTAAATCTTATTTTTTTTAATTTCCATTTTCACATGGCCATAGCTCGGAAAATATTGATTTTTCAGTAAAAATGAAATCGAATGTATTGAAAATGCTAGTGATCATTTTAAACATTTACTTAAATTAATAAAATAATTTTTGATTTTGTAGTTGCCTTGTTTATTATTTTCTGATTTTTTGTGGAATGGATGTGTTTTTCAAAAATTTTTACTAAACAAAAGTTGTAGTCCGTTAAATTGCCTATCTGGTATATAAAATGTTACATTTACAAGATTAACACGGATTTCACAGAAAAAAAAAGTTTGAAATTTTTAACATTTTTTTACTTACTTTAATTCATAACTCGAAATCCGTTGATTTTAGACAATAATAGGTTTAAATCTAGTTTCTAGATTATTTCACGCTTTTTAAAAAATCACTTAACCATTTTTACTGAAAAATCAATTTTTTCCGAGCTATGACTATGTGAAAGTAGAAATTAAAAAAAATGTTTTAAAGAGATCTAACTCTCGAGGGTTTGAAATTCGAAAAAAATGTTTGTTAAATATTTTTCTTAGAAAGTGTGTGTATAAATGTATATCTGTGTATATCAAATCAAAAATAATGATGCTAAATACTGACTATATAGTACCTAGTCGGGACATAAATTCTGTTACCTGTAAAGAACCATTAGATTTTACAGCTTAAGATTACAGAGGGTGGAAAACAATTACATATTTAGAAAACCCTTTCTTTTGGCAACTTGTACAGACTATAGTTAAAATTTTTGAGTTCAACCAGCAACATGGATTGGGGTGTGAAAGAAAATCGGATAGCATTTATTGCGTTACATAAATGTGGTGTATCAAATAGTGAAATTTTAAAATTGCTAAAGCCGTTAAAAATTTCAAAAATGTTTGTAAGTCGTGCTATAAAACGGTTTACCGATATAAATGCAATAGCTGACAGAAAAAGAAGTGGACGTCCTCGTACCATAAGATCTCCACGAGTGATTAAAGCAGTGCGTGAAAGAATACGACGAAATCCTCTGCGAAAACAAAAAATTATTGCTATGGAGATGCAAATTTCAAAAAAAGCGTGTCTCGCGTATTGAGGCAGGACCTAAAACTTGGGGCTTTTCGTAGAGCAACAGGACCAAGGTTAACAACAGCTTTAAAAAAAATTAGGCACGAGAGACCGAAAACCCTATTAAGGAGGCACGGTAATAATAATTTTAAAAATATTTTGTTTACCGATGAAAAAATTTTTACCGTCGAAGAAAAATTTAATAAACAAAACGATCGTGTTTATGCTCACAGCTCTAAAGAAGCGGCAGAAAAAATTCCGAGGGTTCAAAGAGGCCATTATCCAGCATCTGTGATGGTTTGGTGGGGTGTATCCTACGAAGGGGTTACTCAACTTCACTTTTGTGAAAAAGGCGTTAAAACATCGGCACCAATTTACCAAGAAATGTTAGAAGACGTGGTAAAGCCTCTTAACGACTCTCTTTTTCAAGGAAACCATTGGGTTTTCCAACAGGACTCTGCACCAGCACACAAAGCTAAGACAACCCAAAGGTGGCTAGCAGAAAATTTACCTGCGTTTATTGCAGCAGAACAATGGCCTTCTGGAAGTCCTGATCTGAATCCTTTGGATTATAAATTGTGGTCAGTTCTTGAAAACATGGCTTGTAGTAAGCCTCATAAAAATATCGAGCTTCTGAAGCGGGATTTGGTGAAAGCAGCAGCATCGATACCGTTACAAGTCGTCCGTGCCGCAATTGATGATTGGCCACGGCGTTTAAAGGCTTGTGTAAAGGCTAAAGGAGGACATTTTGAGTAAATATATTAAAAATGTATTCTTTATATATTAAGTAATAAAGCAGTATATATCATAATTGAATTTATTATTTTGAAACATTAAAAATTTAATTAATACTGTGTAACAGAACTTATGTCCCGACTAGGTATATTATGCGGTTATATGCGTTTATATGGTGTATAATATAACAAAATAATAAAACTTTGTAGTTTGGTTTCTTTCAATGAGAAACGCATGGATGCCAAAAACCAGTTTTTCATAAACAAAACATGTACTTTCATATAAAACCGGTCTCTATTCATGAAACAATGTTAACTAGCAATTTAATATTGGTTGCTTTATATTGAATTTACAAACGATAATCATGAATTCAAATTTTCAGACTTTCAATGTAAAAATTAAGTAAAGAAATAACAGTTGACGATATGAACCCTGTTGATATAATGGCATATATTGAATACGGTTTTCAGAGAATTCTTCAAATTATACGATCATCCATTAATTAATTATAGATATCTGAAACTTTCTATACTTGACTCCATTAGCACTGATTTCATGTATTGATTGAAAAAAAATTCGAATAATTCGAATATTCGAATAATTTGAATATTCGAATAATTTGAATATTTGAATGATTTGAATATTCAATCATTCAAACTATTTGTAGGTAACAGCCCCGGGCAGGAGAGAAAATTCCCGGGATATTACAAGACAGGACAAGAAGGGACTGTTTACTCAAGTGTGGCACGAAAAAGCTCAGAGATGGCAAAATAAGGTGAGATTGTGCCTTTAAAAAATAGTTTTTCTCACGAAAAGGCTCAGAGTTGGCAAAAATAGGTGAATCGGAAAGAATATACTCTGGTTGAATTTTGTTAATCCATTTATGCGCGTCGCTGTCAGAACAATACTCCCAAAAACTCCCGACTATCCCCCACATTTGAGTGCAATACTGGAATATTCAGATTATTCCAATGTTAACAAATTATTTACATTTTAAATTATTCGATTATATTAAAAAAATAAATTTAAATATTTGAACAGGGCCGGCAACAGTTGAGTTGCTTGAGTGCTCAAGCACCATACTACGAATTTTCAAAAATTTATTTATAATTTGCCGATACACATGGTAAATAATCTTCTAAATTCTAAAAATAATAATTTATATTAAACATAGATTTAGTAAAGCTAAACTATTGCACTGACTTGGTCAAGAAACCTTTAATAGTGCATACTTACTTTATAAACTTTTTTTGCAATAAATGCACAGCTAAAATCGAACCTCAGCCTTCCGCCTTATCGTCGAATGAATGTGAAATTTTCAATCTTTTATTTTCAAGAAATTCTACTGAGTTTAGAATGAATTCGAAATTTTATTTTTCGTTAAGCAAACAATTGAATTACAATTAATATTTAATTTTACAGTTATTGCCTGTTAGCGCACCGTTTGTTCCGATCGATTCCGATCGTTTGTTCATATATCGCGCGAACACTTAGAATGTTTAAAGTTTTATGCAAACCTGTTTTTTTATTCTTCCCCAATTGGGTACACTTAAACTGATTGTGGGTCCTTCTGCTTCTCCTCCACTTGAAAAGGAACTGTCCTTGCCAATTCCAATGAATTTCTACGCCACTCCTTCTTCAAAAATTCATTTTCCAAAAATGTGAACCGGTACTCCTGGTCCTCGTCCAAAATTGAATTTATTTTTATTTGTCCGAAAGATTTATTTTTAACTCACTTAGTGTATGCTTTTGTTTTCTAAAAACATACACATGCACAAACTCTCTCTTCGAGAGCTATGGTCAGACTCAAATACGACCTTCCCTTTTGGGATTCAATCGGAAAACTCAACACGATCTTTCTCGTTGGGATTCAATCGCAAACTCGACACGACCTTCCCGTAGGAATTCAATCGTCAACTCAATTATTTATACTTGTTGTCTTAACAATCTGTTGCCCAGACAATTCATTTTTTTCTTGGTTCAATTTTTCAAATCAATGCTGGTTATCTGATAACGCGATTTTTTTAATCATAAATTCGTCCCCTCGCGCGTGCACTGTTGACATTCATTTGTTTTTACACACTCTTCGAGTTTTTCAAATTTTTGCTTGTTTACTCAATAAAATTGATTTTTTTTAGTTTCAAATTTCAAAATTCCCAGCCTTAATTTATATTTTCAAATATATGAAAATTCGAAAACAAATCGCTGGGGGATTATTGTAACGGGAGTAAATTGTTTGCTCAGTTTTTCGATATCTAGCGCCGTTTTCGAGTTATGGTGGAATCTCATTAAGCTATTCATGCGAGTCGGACGGAAAATACTCGGGTGGAATCTCGTTCATCTATTCATGCGCGTCAATGTGGGGACAAAAACTCCCAACTAGCTCCCATTTTTGAGCGCAATACTCGAATTATTTGACTATTTAAATTATTCGAATTAGTTGATCAACGAATATTCGAATACAAAAATGTTTGTATTGCAATTTGCAGATGATTTAAATGAAGATTAACTTGAGAGTTAGATCACATAAGAAATTGAAAATAGTTTAGTTCCCTAAGTATCTACTATTTTTTCATTTTCATTTGTGAATTACAAATACTTACTTAATAATTACAAATACTCGTTTCATGAAATTAGTTCAATTGTAAAGGGCTGTAGAATTTGAATACGGATAATTTTAGAAATATTGTATTGTTTATTCACAAATTAAACGGCCTAATGTCCTTGTGAGTTTCTTTCCATTTTTGCATGAAGACAAAATTGTAAAAGTGGATTCAAATGGGAGTTTTAGGATTCGAGAGCAGCAATCGTTTGAAAAAAAGTTGAAAAATCGATACCCTTAGCATATAGCAGAAGAAAGAACAGGACATCGAACATTTGACAAGCAATGCATTGTGAGAAGGTAAAATCGGTAAGACATAATAATATATCTAGTTCATCGAAGCAGTTACACTATGATTGCACTATTGGTTATTATTTCCGAACAACATCGAATGGTTCGTTGCAACTTCATTTGGATGCATTGAGCATGGAGTATCTTGATATTATGTTGTTTTTTGGTTTTGATTAAACTAAAATTGCTGAATTCAATTTCTAATTTTACAATACTGTAAAATGATTTAAATCGATGATTTAACATCGATTTATTGCGATAATATAAAAATTCTAACATTCCATTAGCTGCAATAAATAAATAACACAATGGCAGGTTGTTTAAAATAAATAAAATATTGCGTACACTTAATAACGCTAATGATCCTGGAAAGGATACAATTGCAATGATTATAAATAGATATACTACATAAATTGGACGTAGTTATGCAAGAAGGAACCATTCACCAAAAGTTAGTTTTGAGATAACATATTATGATATGTAATTTTTTACCAGAAAAATTTTGTGAAAATTACTTTTCACATTATTTCGGTCACGGCAAATATACTAAATTTATTGATTTTGTCGCTTGGTTCTTTTTTGCATAACTACGTCCAATTTTAAAAAATGACTAATAATAATTTAATAAAATTTTTAATTGTACAAGATTATCTAGAATAATCTGTACAACGATGGGAAAATCGAGTAGTTCCGTGGTTCTGAATCCTAGTTAAGCACGTAACGGTTAGAAGCAAGTAAACCTGGAAACTGTTTGAAACAGAAAATTGTGTAAATACAGATTATTTTTCTAGATCGAATAGCCTTGTTTCTAAATTGGCACGGATTAAGCTAGTATTACAATAGAAAATAAAAATTAAAGAAATATAATTTGTAATAACTTTGCTCTAATGTAACCAACTTGAATGGTTAATTCTATTATCGAGTTCGTAAAGATTGCATTATTTTTAAATCTATAATAAATAGCTTGCACTACTTCAGACATGATGGTGATTAGATAAACATCAACAGCATGCACTCGATTACAAACTTAATTTATGTAAAATTATAACGAAAACAATTAACCATAAAACGTAGTAACGTTTTCTTTTAATTAATTGTTGCAATTTATTATTTTTGTTTCTTTTTTGTAATTTTCCGTTTTTTCTTTTATTTTAGAGCGATAGTCAACATGGCGGACTGTATCGAAGAAGCGATTGTCAGGTATACTGAACGTGGTAAGTCTATTAACACAAAAGCATGCAAATTAGTTTTAAGTTGTTTCTTGTGAGTTTTCATTTTGCTTTTCGTGGCTTTGATCATAATTTAGTTTTCTAGTTAACAATTTGCGGCTTATGTTCATCGCGTTTATTTTTGTTTAGAAAATAAAAACTGATGTTTTTGCAAGCACCATTACCGAAATTAATAATTGGTTAAAGAGAAAGGTAATAATGATAATTTTAAAATAGAATATTAGTAAGATTGTTTAAATTAATACATCTTTGAATTATTGTCTGTATGTACGCAGCGGGAATTCAGGATTTCATAAATTGGGGAAAGGTCAATAAGTAGCTTGGGTTGTGATAGGAATAGGTAAAAGTAAGGGTAAGGTAACTCACTTATTCCAATCAAACGGTAAGGCAAAGAAAGTCCACACCTTTTTTTTATTTAATCAAAAATATCGCAAACAAGTTTGTTAAATCAAGTCAGGGATAGCTTACCAAAATCAAATTAAAAAATTTCTTCATAAAATAACCTTCTTTGTTGAATAATGTAACAATAATTTTAAGTCTATCAAATTAATCAAACGAAATTCAAAAGAAATTCGTTCGGATATCGCAAGCATAAAACTGATATTGTTTTTCTGCAAGACCGCGTCTTTTGTGATTAAATTGAAAAAAGTTCGTCAACTAAACAATCGAAGCTTTTAGGCAAACATTATTAGAAATAAGAATCTTTTTAACTTCATTTTAATTTTCTACATGGCTTATTTTTAATTTAATCATTTAAATTTGCGGCAATTCTATTTGATATCGAAATAAAAATACAAAATCTTAATTTCGAAGTCCAAGTTTGCAGACCGGCGCATAAAAATTAATTTCCTTAAAATTTAAAATATTTAAGTGCCAATTTGTTTTAACAGGCTGGGTGTCAATATCGTTACGTGTAAGATGGTTTTGTCTTCTAGTTTTCAGGTCTCGTTTACTGTATACAAGTTTCCAAACCAATCAAAAGTGTACTTTGAAAACGTGAGCAGCTTGTCGAGTTTAAAACGACGTGGTGTGGAATATAATTCAAGGATATATCCTTCTTAGTAAAAGTGTTTGGACAATAATCCGATAAACTAAATGTTTTCAAGTACAAAGGATATTTTTTAAAAATAAGGGAAGCCATTATATCGCCGTTCATCAAAATATGATCTAAGTTATTAAAAAACACACCTTTTTACAACTAACAGCATTAATACAAATTGGATTGTTTATTACTTTGTTTTTAATTCTTGGCATTTGAATAATTCCTGTTTTAATCACTTCAACTGCCTGTTTGAGGATCTAGAGAGTTTACCAGGTGATTTATATTTTTTTTAACCAACAATTTTTTTTGTTTATTTTGCATTGCAAAGGTGAAGCCGCTTTGCAAAATATGAGAGGATTCAATTGCATTGGATTGTGTAAATTTTAAATTTAGCAGTTTAGTTTGCAGAAATTGACTTTGACATGCTATATTATGTAAAATGTTCTACTCCTTTGCCAACAACCAGAATATATCTGTTCTCAGCGTTTAGAGTACTTTCATGCACTTTTGGTTATATTTACTCTTTCAGAGTAATTCAATTGTTTTCACTTATACCACCAATACAGGTTCACTATGTGAAACGTAGAACCAAAACCAAATTACTATCTTTAAATAATAACCGACATGTAAAAGCAAAAAAGTTTGTCTCTGAGCAGTCATGATTTCCAATAATCGATATTTATATTTATAATATAAAATATCTGCTAGCAAATTTCTTATTTTTGTGAAGTCAACGCAATATTTCCTTTCACCGCATAAAGAAAATATTCAAAAAAGTTGTTTTCCTATTTATCAAAGTGGAAGTTATCAATGTTACTTTCTAGATTGTTTATATCAAAACCAATCTTTCGTTACTTCGAAGATGCAGCACTTATTAGCAAGGACGTGATGTATACGAAACACCGTTGGAAGTACTTTAAAAATTTATAAGATGAGCCAGCATGAAACACTTTTTATTTGATGAATCTTTCCAAGTTGTGCACTTTACAGCTTTTTCTTTATTTGCCATATGCATAACTCAGGTAACTTATATGGACTGTACTTCTGCAGGAATTGGTGTACAAGATTTGTAGGAGTGAATTAGAAGGATTTTTGTGAAAAACATATTTTAGCGTGTAAGAGAGCTAACACTTTAATAAAGGCGGGTACAGGGGGGTATTAGAAGTAATATTATTTTTAACATGTTAACGTGACCTAAAGACTGAGGGACTGTAAGCTTTTTAATTGTTAATTATAAGGTTCTATGCAAAATGAAAACAATAATTAAACAAAAAATTAAAAATTGTAAGTTTTTTGTTTATGATAATTACCCTGTGCTATGGGGGATTGTTAAATGTTGTTAACATTACGTTATGTTATTTTTTTACTTCCCCCTGTATACCATGACAATAGGTAATACCGAACGTCGATATCAAATAAAACAGTAGCTATCAAAACCAATGTAAAATTTTTAGTTTTATTTGTTGTTATTTCCGCTGGGAAAATTGTTTTTGTTAAATTTCATTTTATACGATAAGGTTGCATGTTATTCCATTTTTGTATTTTGGAAGTTGCGTAATATTCTAAAAACTTACATTGGAGTAGTTTGCAGGTATTATAATTTTTACGTTGCCTGTACGCAATTTTAAAATTGATTTTTGAGCCTTTTCGGTTTTTTTTTTATTACGATTGATATGGACGAAAGCCTGTCCTTTGATTATGTTTTTTGTTCGAGTCACCTGTTGACTTTGGTGACGTCGACGTCGATGTTGAACAGCTATTGGTTTGATATGACATTGTAATTAGTACACTATCTGTTGCAAGAAGTAAATATCTCAAAATAATTTTGTACACAGGACTATGAATTCCAATGATTTTCATGGAATTCCATAGATTTTCAAAGAATTCTAATGATTTCCAACAAGGGAGAGGTAACGGGGAAACTATCAAAACCAATAAAATTACAAAATTTTGTTAAAATTTGAAAAATATAATTAAATTATTATCAAAAATATGTACTTAGTTATTTAACCACTCCCAGCCAGCCTCACTTACCCCCATGAATTTTTCGTGAATTTGCTCTTGTGTACAAGTGATAGAAAATTTGAGAAAATTCAAGAAAGTCTTAAGAATTGGTAAATACAAGGAAATTTTAAGAATGCGAGAGATGACTTTTTTCACTTTTGAAAAAATTTTGAAAAAAATAATAAATTTCTTCAGATATCTTAGAATTTTTACATTTTTTGGATTTTTCATTGATTAGAATTTCTCATCCCAATTTTATTAATTAATATTCCATAATTTTCTAGAATTTAAAAAAATTTTTTTAAATTTTTAAAGATTTCCGGAATTTTCTGATAATTTGTTGAATTTTCTTGAATTTTTCTAGATTTCTTAAGATATTCCAAAATTTTCTACGTTTTCTTAAATTTTCCTCTTCCTTAAGATTTTCTTAAATTTCTTAAATATTCCATGAATTTCTTAAAATTTTCTAAGATTCTAGTATTCTTTGAGATTTTTTTGAATTTCTCCGAATATCTACAGATTTCTCTTCACTAACAGTACACCGGAGTTTTCTACTGATTTCTGGGAAACTGAAGAGAAGTTTTGATATTCAAAAGTGAAAGAAAATTTTAAGAATACTCCAAATGAGCTTTATTTTTCAACTTTATTTATTGTTTGTCTTTATTTATTTATTTCTGAAATTTCCTTGGCTTGACTGAAATTTTCTGAATATTCTAAATTTCCTTGAATTTTCCAATTTCTAAGTTTGCCTGACAAGAGCGACTGGAAAGAGGGAAAATAACGGTGTTGACATGACAATAATCAATAAAATCTACAAAAATTACTTTCAATCTCAAAAATATACCTAAATTCTCATCAAAATATATTTTTTACCCTCTTCTCACCAACTTCATTTACCCCCTACATGAACTCTGCCTGGATCCGCCCTTAATTTTCAAACAAATTTTAATCTAAAAAATTCCATGATTTCCAAGGAATTCCAGAGATTTCCAAGGGAATTCCAAATAAGTGTACACAAAATTTTTGAGATATTTACCCCTTGGTCTGTTGGCATTTGGAGATTTGTGTTTGATAATTGTATAATCTGAAAATGATGTACCGCTTGGTTGAATATTAGTTTACTTTCGAACCACGAAGCTCTCTAGAGGAACTTTATCGAAGTGTTTATACCTATAACCTTCACAACATCCTCTTGTGTTCTAGAGGCTGGTTTGTAAGGAGAATTTTAATTTATACGAAAATCAGACAAATTTAACAATTAATATTAAAACTGTGACACTTTGCTTTAATCCCTCCTGTATATTCGTTATTACATACTACATAAGTAATTTAATTCTTAAAATACTTCAATATTCGGTCATTGCAAATTTCTTCAAAAATTCATAAATTTGTTTGTCATTGTAAATTTCTTCAAAAAGTCATAAATTTGTTTAAGTCATTGTAAATTTCTTCAAAAACTCATCAACTTGATTAGGTCATTGTCAATTTCTTCAAAAACTCATAAACTATTTATGTCAGGGGGCGTCCATTAATTACGTGAGGAGTTTGGGGAGGGGGTCGATCCGATTTCACGTGGAGGAGAGGGTAGGTCTCGGCAAATATCACGTAATTTTTTTGTGTTAACAATTCTTAAATAAAAGTAATTAAGCAAATTATGCTTTTTTAATAAATCTAACGCAGTCAAGCACAGATTAACGTATTTACACTAAAAATACGCATTTTGAGAAATCTCACGTGAGATTAGAAGGAGGGAGGCAAATCTTACCACACATCACCAAGGGGGCCGGGAGGGTCTAAAAATCGCCAAAATCACCTCACGTAATTATTGGTCGCCCCCTCATTGGTAATTTCTTGAAAGATGACGCGTAGTTTTTCAAATATTTCTGAACAACACCCAGAACAGTTGATGACATATCGATATAGTGAACTGTTGGTCAAGGTTTAACAAATTTTATATAACCTCTTCATTAGGTCACGAAGTCAGTCAGTCGGGAAGATTTTCTTGAATCTATCAACTAGACTCCGTTTCGTTAATTTTAACGCCTAGCGCGGATAGGAACGTAAAAAACTTAAAGTTTTGAGTATGTCAATTGAGTTCGAATAAAACATAAAAGTAATTCGGGTTGTGTAATATTCGCTGGAAAAGTAGGCTTGTACGCGTTAGGAAAATTTTCCAATATTATTTATAAAAATAGGGAACCACAACTACGCTGTGCTTTGCCATCTTGTATTTGTCAAGAAAAATCTCTTCCGAGGATTTGCTTCCAGTACTCAACATCGTCCGCAATTATATTTTTGTTTTACACCCAATTGTCATCCCAACTTTATACCCGATGTTACCGAAATTTTGCATTTGTTCCTCCTGCTTGCTCCACCCCTCGCGCTGAGCTTTACCGGCCTGGAAAGTAGCTTTACAGGGTTTCTGATAATTTAAGTTGAAAACGGCACTAGGCTGTTTTTAAAAATAATTGACTCGTACTAAGGCCGTTAATCCACCCAACCATAACATATTCAAATTCAAAATTAGCCAATAGTTTTCCTACAAATACAAGTTGTATATTTTCATCAAGCTGGGTATGCCTAATAATAGAAAACAACATAATATGTGTGTATAGGCTTCCTTGTAGAGTTTCGTGGTTAAATTCCACATTTAACTGCGGATTGTTAACAGTTTGTTGTTAACCAGAACTAAAGCTAGTTTGAAATATACATACAAAGTATTTTTAGTATCTGCAAGTCATAAAGGTTTCAGCTACAAAATCTCATGTTATAGCACAATCATATTTCGCAAGGCAATCAAATAAGGTAAAATATGTTAATGTAGAAATACGATTTAAAGGTTACAGAAGGGTTAAACAATTCATAATGAGTAAAACCATTAAAATTAGCAATTTGTAAACGATAAATTGCATTGAAACCAATATTAAATATTTCATCATCAAATTCAGGGCAAAAACTAATAACTAAGCTGTCAAAACATTGACATGCAAAAATAATCCATCCCAGCCAACATAAAGTTGAATTAAATTTGTTGTTTCGCTACATCAAAATTATTAAATAAAAATATAACAGTGCACCAGATCTGGTCGAGTTGATCGTAAAAAATAAAAAATCAATCAATTGCAAAATAAAATAACAAGGTACCTCGTAACATAAAAAGCGAGAGATCATAAAAACAAATATAAAAGTGTTTTATAGTAAGATGTAGGTTGAAATTTATGAGGTTCATCCAGGTCAGTTGGCAGCTCTGAATCTTTCCGTTCTTGCTACCAGGGTTACCAAACTACCGGAATAAAAATTAGATTATGACCGTTAATATGAGTTATGCACAAAAGAATGGGCTCTGCATATAACATGCAAATTTTTTTATACAAATTAGAATAAAACCAAACTCCAGCCAAGAAATATCATCGCTCGATTTGTTCCATTTGACTTTTTAATTGCATAATTAAAATTTCGATCGATTAATTTCTATAAACCTTTCAGATGGAAAATGTTGGGTTTTCCACACAAATATTTATAGTTTGTTTGGTTATTTCAAATCGTGTCGGAAAATCGTAAAAGAGACTAATACACGAATAAATGTTCAATTTTGCTCTTTTCTTAGGTATAATAAAGTATGAACATTGGGAGAAAAGAAATAGCGAGAATTTTCGCGCAAGAAGAACATATTTTTAAATAATTTACTTTATGCGTAAAAGGATTGCTAGTATATAATTTAGAGCTAACATTTATTTGAGATAATTGCGAATTAAATATATGATTTTCTATCTTCTTCCAATAGAAATTTCTCTGTCGATTCAAATTGAAAGCTTATTGAGTCTCAATTTCAAACAGTATTGGTTTCCAAAGCACTTAAATTGACTACTGACATGAAGAGGATCAAATTATGTGTTAATACGTTCAAAACTTTCTTGCAGGATTATGAAACATAATACCAAATAAAGCGTTTTGGAAGCGATTTCTCTAGAAATGGAAACGAAAAAAAGTTGGATGCCAAAAGTAATCAACCTTATATTCTTAAAGTAGTGAAAATTCAATTAAAGCTGCTATTAGATTTAACCAGGACATTTAAAGACAATCAACATCTTCAATGGTGAACTTATTAGATTATAATAGGATAAAGACTGAAACGTTTATTCGTCTTATTAGATACCGCAAACTAGTTCCAGTTTGAAATTGATCCTCACAAGGAAACCCACACTTTGATTACCAAGTTTAAAAAAAATTGTTGGCTGTAATGTAATTAAACTTGAATTTAAATTAATTAAGATTCTTTAATCTATCATTGAATAAATTAATAAGTAAATAGACAAACAAATTTGAAATTAATTGACTTTCTCGAGCTTGCGATAAATCTTTCTTACTTACATTTCTCCAATCAATGGGTTTCTTCAACCTTCCGGAGATTTTCCTGATGGCAATTCCGGTTCAGTATTTTTATATCGATTAACTTTATTTTTAAAATTTTTACTTGGTGAGGACAAATTCATTCGGCACTCGCGAAATATTTCACAGAATTAAATTTCTTTTAATTAACTTTTTTAATTAAATTTTAAATTTTACTATTAAATTTGTCATTTTTTAAAATTTTCATAAAAGATGTGCTAGCAGAAACTTTTGCATGATTTATGAAAATTATTTTTATTACTTGTTCGAGTTTGCAATTTAAATTTAAAATGTGAGTTAAATTAAAGCGATTTTATTTTTTGTATTATTGCGCTTTGAAGTTATTAAAATTTCAAAATTATGACAAATTTATATTTTTTTATAATTTACGATTGTGATCACATAAAATATTTGTTAATCTTAATGTAGTTGATTTAACCTAATAATCGTATAATTAAAAGTAAACACATTTTACATGTAAATTACCTTTGCAAATTTTATATTAAATTTTGTACTTACCCTCCTAATTGCTACCAATATTTGTTTTTTTAATAATATTTATCTTCACAATTGGATTTTGCTAATTAATTTCTAGGCCTACTCGCCCATGTATGCATAAGAAGTAATTAATGCAACAATTTTTTTATACTTACCCGGATTGCCAAAGGTAATTTACGATGTGAACTGCAAGCTTTTACCAGAAAAACTGCAATAACTTCGGGTTCAATAATTGAATTGTTGCTGAGAAAATAATACCAGCATTTGTTCTTTATTTTTCTCAAAAGTTTTCTTTATTCACATGAGATTATTATTTCAAATTTTCACAATTCTTTTGCTTTTTGTGTAGACGTTGTGACATCAGATGCCATGGCTGCAATTTCAGCAATTTCGGATTTCAATGAAGTCTGATAATTTTCAAAAGTCTAAAAAGTCTAAAAATATCCACAAGATTTATATTTACTTGAAAAAGCCAATTGTCACTCGTTCTCGTGCGTTCAAGTCAACGAGTCGCATTAATTTTGATTTTAATTAAGATTTAAAAGTATGAATTGATAATTGCATGTTCCGTGTTTATTCATCTTTAATAAAAATCTTCTGTTGATAATTTAATTTTAATTTTTAGATATTCTCATTCATTGTGTCCTTATTAACAACTTGGAGAATTTTTCATTATCATCTATTTTCCTATATCTGTACAAGTCTTGGATCGTCGTAGTTCAAAGAATTTATCATTTTATTTATGCACCCAATATTCAAGAATCTTATAAGTGCTATCAAGATTTTAAACATGGAAATCCTGTTTGTATGAAGTTATTGGTTAAATTCGTTTTCTTCGGGTCCAATGGCGTGCACTTTAAATGGGTTTGAGGTTTGCGTTCATTTTTTACTGGTTTCAAGTTTTGGTTATCTCTTCAATCCTTCCGAACAGAATTGATTTTTCAGGTGCGATTTGGAAAGCAGAAATTGAACTTGACAGTAATGTCTTTTAAAAAAAAATCTACAGGTTAACTGGAAACTGGAACCACAATTCTGTATAAACACGATGGAAAAAGCAATGCAGTTTCAATTGCTTTACTGAAGGTGCAGTATGTGTTCTGAGGACAATTTAAAGTTTTAACAAGGAAAATAGCTTCATCAAGTTAACATGAACATGGAAGTGCTTTTCTAAAATAGCATTTAAAATCAAACTAAAAAGAACTAAAACAAGTTGCTAACAAAGAAAAATTAATTTTTTGAATTTTATTTTTTGTTGATTAAATTAAAATTTTATAAATTGTGCAAATAGTTTTAAATTTTCTGGTTTTACTGCCGACCAGTTGAGATAGCGGAGCGAATAATTAAGCGAGTGATTGTGTGATTTAATGAAAGAAAATACAGAGGAGAAGGAGTCCTGTGAAGAGCCAGTGGTACCTTCTTATACGAAAAATACTGTAACAAAACAGAAAACCGTAATAAGGTAGGAAAACGGTAACTTAAAGTAATAGAAAAGATAAGAGTGACATTGGTTGAATTAAACAAGAACGCCACACACATATTCAACAAAATTAAATAGTAAAGAGTTAGGCAACCAATTAAGCACGATTGTATAAAGGGCAAGGGCTTTGCGAATGATATCAAGGCTAGCGTAGATGATATTAAAAGAGAAATAGGAACCCTAAGAAGAGACATAGAGGAGGTCAAAAAAGGGGTAATACAGACCAACAACAATCTGCAAGTCATGAAAAGCGAAAATATACAGAACACAAGCCGGATGAATGAGGAAATGAACAGACTCGAAAATAAGAATAAGGAATTGGAAATTAGGATGGAGAACACTGAAATACAAAAAATAACAAATAATTTGATATTGAGTGGTACAACCATAGATGAAGCAGATACACACAAATTAAAGGCAGCAATAAAAAACATCTTTAATAAAAACGTCGGAGCAGAAGTGGAAATCGATGACGCCTACAAGTTAAACAAAAAAAGAAGTGTGATTGTGACGTACAGTTTCGAAGATAAGATGCAAGTACTGAGAAATAAATTGAAGTTGGGTTCAGAAATATACATTGACAGTGACTTCACTTCACAGGAATGAAGAATTATGAAAGAAATAAGAGCAAGAGCAAAAACTGAGAGAGAGAGAAAGGGAAGAAGGTGAAGACCGGCCATCTGAAGTTGTTCACGCCCGGGTGCACCCTGGTCTGGGACCCATTTGAAGGTAAAGTCGTAGAGAGGAAGCTAGATGTTCGTGCCTCGTCTTCAAAAAATTACAAACATGTTAATTTGGTAGTATATTGTTGACGGACTGGCAAACACAAGGAGATTTGAATAAGGAAATACGAATCACACAAAAAGCAGGGAAGAATAAAAAGAAGGGAACGAGAGCCGAGGAGACAAGAAGGGGAAGGTCAAAGTATAAAATAGTGAGGAATAGAACATGAAATGTGATTACGATGCAGACGGTTGAAAAACTGAGAGAAATTGCATAAAGTAAATAAAGGCACATCCCCGAAGGGTGAATAAAATGAGATGAAAACTTTTTGAATGTAATCTGATCAGGACTAATCCCCCTCCCAAAAAGAATTTGTAAAACCCGAAAAGGTCAGCTCAATTCAATTAATGAATGTAATGCTATTTAATAATAATAATAATAAGTTGAGATAACTACACTGGGTGGGGAAACCAGGTCTCTGGATATAAATGACAATAGTTTTTGTGTTTTACAGTGTTGTTTAAGTCGATGCCAGTCAAAAACAGGGCGACAAAATTGAACAATGTATAGGTTCAAAATTGAAGACAACGAAATTTTTAACAAAAAATGTCTAAAAATATTTGATGCAAAAGTGACTTTTATATGACAAAAAACGGTTTCAAAATGCGCAGTTTACATTGTTAACATAGGAGGGTTCGAATTTTTTCGTTAGTCACTGTATGTTTCTAACGCTTTATAACTTCAAAACGTAGGTGTCAATCCGGGGGGTCTGGGGGGCATGGAATGCCCTCCAGTACATTATTTACCAAATACCTTGAATTGACTAAATTAGATTGGGGCAAATAGAAAAATTAACTCGTAAAAAGTTATACATTGGCAGAGACCTTTTTTTTGGCTTACTTTTGAAGATAGTGAAAGTCCTGACCTCTATCTTCAAGGCTTGATCCGCCATCTTGAAAACAAAGTGCTCCAATTAAGTTTTTTGATCATATCTCGGTAATCCTTGATCCGATCGCGATAAAAGTTGTTATATTTGAGAAATATTTACCAATGAGGTATTTGGCATAGGGTGCACTGGAGGGCATTCCATGCCCCCCAGACCCCCCGGATTGACACCTACATTTTTGAATTTAAAGGGCAATTAAGTACATAGTAATTGTACATACATTCTATTTCGTTACACCAATTTTGAGATACAGGTAATAATATTTTTTGTATTTTACACAGTCTTCTTTAAGTCGCTGCCGGTCGAAAAGGGGGCGACAAAATTAAAAAATGTATAGATACAAAATTAAAGACAATGAAAATTTTAACAAAAAATGTGGATTCTAATTTGTCTGATGTGATGTGATTTGATATGCTGGCTAGCGTTTACATTTATAAGTATGACGTGCACTGATACCTTTACGTGATATTTTGAATCTTTATGGTTCTATAATTTACGTTTAAATTAATGTTACCGAAACAAAACTTCATAATACAACACTCTTGCAGATACATACTTATCTGATCTGACATAACTCGACATCGCCTACGTCTGTCGTTCTGATGCAGATCGGGATCTTTTCTGATGCGCCACAACAGAAGCCATCACATCACATAACAACACATTAAAAGTAGACTCATATTTGTCTGACGTGATGTGATGCGTCAAAACGCAATTTGATTGGTCAGGCTACATCACATAACAACACACTAATATGAACGCTTCCATCTAAATGTTAGGAACCGATACTGTTCTGACGCGTCACATCACATCACATCAGACAAATATGAATTTACCTTAATATGAACGCCTCCATTTAAATGTTAGGAACCGATACCGTTCTGACACGTCACATCACATCAGACAAATTTGAATCTACCTTAAGGGAGGAATACAGTTTAGACGACTCAAAAACACAATTTTTTATATTTTTCATAAATTGTTAGTAAAACTATTTAAGAATATGTTCCCAAGTTTCGAATAAAATTCTCAATTCGTTCTGATGTTATCAGTGTGAGTGTCGGAGCGTCTAGCAGGTAAAATATGAAGCAATCACTCAGGTAATCACTTACTTAGGTAGTAACTACCTCAAACTATGGATTTATTTATTTTTCGACAATATAAAATAAGCTGCATTCAAAAATTTTAATCATTCGTAAATTTGTTTTGAGTTGTTACTGAGTTGAAAAATAAATAAAATAAGAAGTTAAGTGAAAAAATGTCAACGTATCCGAGAAATGAGCATTTTTCAGCTATTTTAGTAATTATGAACGAACTGAATAATATTTTTGGCAACATCAGCTTAAGTTACGCTCAAAAAATGAACGAAAGACGCATTTGCCGACAAAATCGACGATGTGCTTCGGAAACCAGTTTTCGGAAATTTTATTTTTAAACCCCTTTTTTCTCAAAACTACATTTTTTCGATTTGTGTACACTGTAGCTCATAAAGTTTGTAACCTATCCTTTTAAGAAAGTGATAGTTAATTTCTTTATTAACTGCACTCCATATGAACCTAAATTTGAGGTAATATAATTGTTTAATTTATATATTTTACTGCAGAAAAGATATAAAAAATTATCAAAAAATAATATTTCTTTTTTATACACTTCTAATAAATTAAATTTTCAGTTTTTTTGGTTAAAATTAGGTTCATATAGAAGAGAAACATGTTCTTGAAGGAATCTTCAAACCGTATTGATTTTAGATGAAAACTGTGGCCTCCAGAATGTATACAAACAGCAAAGTCTGATGGCGACTTACGATGGGCCGCAGCTTATATGTTCCATATTTTCAAAGGAAATGATCCGAAAACATTAAATTAGTTGTTTAAAAATATCCATGAAGTAATCCTGAAGTTTGAATAAATTTTATTAATTCTCTCCTAGTCAAAAAAAATCTTGAAAGTCAGTAAAAGAATGTACTTTTAAACTGTTTTCACCCCTTAACACTTTTCTGCTGTTCAGCTCAGTCGGTAGAATAGAATATGCATAAGACTCCTTTGTATAAATTAATAAAGATCAAATTTTGTGTTCACGAATAATTTTTTGTATCAAATTAATTACAATTTTATATTTCAACTTAAAATGAACGTAAATTATTTTGAAACCAATTGATAAGTTACAGTACAAATAATGTTGACCAAATTATCTCGTTGCAAGTAAGTAAAATTTAAGTGAATTATTATTTTACAAAATTTTTTAAAACATAACTTTTAATAATAAAAATTTTAAATTATTGATTGTTTTCCAAATGTTCATTGGGTATTGGTTTCGATCTATGCTTGTCTCGTAAGCTACTGAAACTTTTATGAGAACTTTACATTCCCAAGTAAGTTTAAATTTCTCTTCCAATGCAATACCAATAATTTCTTTAATTTTAGATTACCTTAATTAGAGGTGCTTACTTTTGTTTAGATCCTGCTTAGATCCTTGCAATAAAAAATACATTATTGTTATGATGTGAAAACTAAACTATAATAACAATAAAAAAAGTACTTATCGACAAAAAAGTTATTGATTCGCAGTGGATAACAATATATGTGATCTGTTAATCAGGATGAAGTCACTATTAAACTATATCAATTTATTATCAGTTAATAGTTGGTTTATGTTAAAAATACGAAATATTTAACATTTAAATCGGAGGAGAAACATTTTTTGAAATTGTAAAAAATGTATTAAAATGTTCACAAGCTGTTAAGAATAAACAATTAATAAACTGCTAATAAATTTTAGCACTTAAATTTTATAAGCTATGAAATATGAAAGATAGACAAAATATTATTCCTATCGCATTCACCGATTACAAAAACGATAACCATTTTGTACGTACGCTTTTCAAATTTACGATACTGGATATGTGTTAGCTTTTAAAATTATTTGAACATTTTTTATCTCTGTTATAATAAATAGTTGAAAGAATCATAATTCTATTTTATAACATTCTTTTTACTATATTAAATAAATTTAATAAGAATACAAATGGATGAATACAGTTAATACTAAAAGGAAATTTAAAAGAAGACCTGGAAAATCAATTTCTTTGTAACCTACAAGATACATCGTATCTTTTCTAACATCTAACTAAATTTTATTTTATAAAAATTTAATGGACCATAATGTATCGCAAATTTAATTAATCTCTTCTTCACCTCAATCTTCAACAAACAATTTTTCTTCAGAAGTTATTAACACTTGGTAATAACATAATTATTATTTAAGTCACCGTAATTATTCAAAAAATGTGAAACGCTTGAAAGACTTACCCATAAAGGGTAAGATGAGCTTGTTAATCGCCCAGAGCGTCAACTTGAAGAAGCGATGTTAAAATTATAATCGTTTTAATGCACCAAGATCTTTTAAAATCTTTTTTATTACTTAGAGCAAATTGTAATTTAATATTATAAACTTCATATAAACAATTTAAAATTATTGCAATCTGCTCCACTTAATATTTTTCAAACGCTTTTTTATTTAACTTTGGAATTTAATTTTGTATTTTAAAATTAAAATTTCTTTAATATTTACATAATTTAGTAAAGCTTAACTGAAAAATAAAATACTCAAGCTTGGTAAATATTTTAAAACATGAATCTTTGAAGTGTTTATTTTTAGAAATGCAAGAAGATTCCTTATAGTACAAATAATGAAAATTAATATCGTGACTATTTGTGAAGTTTATTACTTTACATGCTGTAGACCATCCTGTATATTGCGATTATGCTTAACAACTTCTCTAAGATGTAAATAATGAAATAAATCAAAGCAACAGTTGTTTCTTTGTCAAAATATTATACACAATTACTTACTTGACATTCATAAGTCCCGTTATCTCTCTTCTGCACATATTTTATTTGTAGGGTCCAATCGTCAGATCCTTCGGCATGTAAAATTTGAAACCTTTCATCGTTAGTGTATGTAAACATCCCCGACGACAAAATATGCCAATCCCGTCGTCGAACCCACGAAATTTGCTGTAACAAAAATTATGATGTTAAAGGTATAGGTAACTTGAGAAAATATTTTTAAAAATTTCGTATTGGTAATTGATGGCTTAAAAAACTTTATTACATTAACTGATAATAAGTTTTCGCAAGCATACAATAACGAAAAGATAGCAAAACACCTTCATAAATTTTTATCTCCTTTTCAGTTTAACACACAAAGTCACTACTAACTCGAGTTAAGTTTCCAATCAAAAATTCGACAAAAGTTGGATAAAATTTTTGATCCTGGTTATGATAATCCCCCAAAATATTTTGTGTAACTTTGTAGCATTTCCGCAATACTTTTCTAATTTGTATGTAAATGTTTTTGGGGAAGTTCAAGTAGTAAATGATTTTGGAATGAAATTACCATTACGCTAAAAGTGTACAAAATTAGGATTTAAGAAAATAAGTTACTTCGTTTACATAGTTTTAATATACAGCACACATTAGCATAGATGGAGTCTTAAAAATTGTATCCGAACAAATACATTAAAATTCGAATAACTCCACTAGGAGCAAATTAAAAGGAAAATCGATCGATACACCGGTTAATTGGACTAAACTTTATTTTTACCAGAATCACGTAATAGGTACATCCCTCCTAGACGAGGAACTTCTTGTTGAACCACTTAATCAGAATCAACCTTAAGTAAAGTTACGTGTTATTTAAATTTACTATTTTTTAAGTTTATATTATGTCTGAATGTTTTCCAATTTTGTAAAAAAATTTAACTCTTTCCCAAGTAGCACCAACGTCGGTTTTATACCGGTGTACCATTGAAGTATGACGAATATGTACATATTTTTTCATACCTGCAAATTAAGTACCAAAAAGGTACCTGAGGGGCACATAATTTTTAATTCATATTTACACTGTACTTTTCAGGTATAGTTTCGATGTGTATATTTTCATACCGTTATTACAAAGACAAAAGCTGTATTGTTTATGTATTGAAATTTTAGTAACTAAAATATATTTGAACATACCGTACCGTTAAGGTGCGGATTTAGCCGTTTTGTTTCGGCACCATATATGCACTGTTGAACATGTACAGGTATATTAGTCATTAGAAGGTAAAATTTTGAGTATATTTTATAAAAATTGCTTCGCCGAAAATCCATCGGTTATTTATTCAAATTTATTAACTAAAATATATTTGAACATACGGTACGCTTCAAGTGCTGTTTTAACCGTAACATTCTAGCACCATAATTCCAGTGTCTAACATGTACAGGTATATTATTCGTAACCAGGTATGATTTTTACAACACCAGATTGATGCCTATACAGTGCAGTTTAAACAGTAATGTTTTGGTTGCTACAAATCCAGTATCTAATAAGTAAAGATGCATTATTGGTTTCCAGTTATGATTTTTTGTTACCGTTCAACATAATAGTTTTCCCTAACTAATTTAAGAAGTATATAGTGTTACGGAATATTTATGTAACAATTGAATTTTTGTTTTGTTTTCGTTTTTTAAAGAAAAATTAATTTACAAATGTTTCAAATTGATTATTTTTATTTTTAATAAAAATCGGTTTTCTATTGGTCACGTGGCGTCTCAGCTAAACGTATTATTAAATGTCGTTTATTAAATTAAAATAAAATATTAATGCATTTTATTAAATAGTTATTAAATAGTTTTTAATTATTTCCAATAATTAAAAATAATTATTTTTAAATTTTATATTATATAATTATTATTTGGTATTCCGTTCATATGCAATAACGGACAAATCATTACCGAACCGTTACGGAAATACCTGTACCATTTATATGCATAAATGATACCTCGATACAGTAACGGCAAAAGGGGCAAATCAATGCCGTACCGATACGAAAATACAAGTACCGCAAATGTACCTAAATGATACATAATACCGTCACGGCAAAACAGGTAGAAATCAACGCCGTACCCATGCGAAAATACATGTACCGTATATATGCATAAATGATACCTCAATACAGTAACGGCAAAATGGGCAAATCAATGCCGTACCGTTATGAAAATATCGGTACCGTATATGTACATTTTTGACGGTCTTGTGCTACTTGGGTTTAAATTAGTTTTATTTATTTTAATTAATAAAAGCAAATAAAGTAGGAAACTTCAGAAGTATTCTTTTACAACTTAAGTTGTCATAAGAGCGTCGGAATCGATGGCGATAATGAGCTGTAGTCGAAATAAATAATGGTATGAACCGGGTATCAAGTTAATCATTTACCTTTGCTAAAGCAGTCCCTGCGCGGGCGCCAAATGTTTAGAATATTTTGCTAATTAAACTACACAAGTATTTTTTTACAACTTAAGCTGTCTTAAGAGCTTTACTTAAGTAGTAAAAAAATAATGATATGAACCTGGCATCAAGTTAATTTTTTACCTATATTCTGCCGTCCTAAGCTAGAAAGCAGTAACTCCATTTCTTAAAAATTTTATTTATATCGCTTTTGAGGATTATTACAACAATATCTGTGATCCTGCAACACTAAAAAAATAGTAAGCCTACTCATTATTGCATATAACTATTAGTCCTACTAGTTTTTAGGGTTGCAGGATCACAGATATTGTTGTAATAATCCTCAAAAGCGATATAAATAAAATTTTTAAGAAATGGAGTTACTGCTTTTTATCTTAGGACGACAGTATTCTGCTGAAGCAGTCCCTGCGCAGACGCCAAATGTTGAGAATATTTTATTTATTCGATTTGATGGTGGATAGATCCGCAACAGAACTTTGCCATTTTATTTTATTTTATTAATTTTACTGCTCAGTGATACACCACACAATTTTAGTACTAATTTACTATATTTCGGAGTAGTCGAACTCGGGGACTAAGCTAAGCATCATGTACCTGATTACTCGGACTGATGCATTTGTCTATTTCGATTTATCGATTTCCTTCTATTGAGTATTTTTATTCTAATAAGCTATTTGTACTATAATATGTATGCGGAGGCTGTTAGTTAGAAACATGCTTTTGGAAAACCTAAATTATCTGCAGGCCAATGTAGTTCGATGTGTTTATTTACACCTGTGGGAGAGTACGTGCAGTTTGCTTCATGTTTTTATTTGAAGGTACAGATCTATTGCCAACAGTTTACCTTATTTACCAGTTTAACATAGGATATATAAAACTAGGAACTTATTCGCGGCCTCTTACAGCTAATAAAGTCGGTAAAAATATAATAAAATGAAAATCATAAAAATAATTATTAATTACAAATATAACCACGTCAATAATAATTGAAATATTACATATCAATAGAGTAGTAATAATAATTATTATTAGTGAAATTTCTGAAATTTGGATTAACCGAGTATTTCATGAAGTAGGTTTAGAGTATGCTTTTGACAGGACATTCATTGTTACGCATCTGCAGCAGTTAATAAACTGAAAATAGAATTCATATAAATTTTAAAAGTAATATTCAAAACGTTTGATTTATTTTATCGTATAATTTAAACATTTTATTAATATTAAAATATTTTATCACCGAGTAATAATAAATAAATTTATCTTACATCATTTTAAAGCAAATTTATTGTAATCCTTACTTAAAATTGTGTAATCTATCATAATTCTTAAAACATTCTAGGTAATACTGTACTGATTATTATTTAATTTTTCCGAATATTGGAATTTAAGTAATTAAAGCTTATTAAAGATATTACCTATCTAACATCTTTTATCGGCAGATCGAATTCCGATTCCTGAAAACTGAACTATTTTTGTATAAAGTAGATTAATTCGTGAAATAATGAAATTTTTTTGGAACAAATTTCATAAATTAATAATTATGGGTTTTTATTCAATATTTGTTTCTTTAAAATTCAATAACTTTTTTTTAAACATATTAGGAGTAAATCATGTTATTTGATACTGGAAATATAAAGTGGGTTGTTTTGTGTGCTGTAATATTTTTAAAATTAAAATATTAAATTTCATACCTACAGTTTAAGATGATCTTAAAAAATTTGTATAAGTATAAAGTTTTACCATTAAAACTCACACTTTGCCGCGCCTAAAGGCACTTTTAAAATTGCACACTAAATTTTATTATAAAGTTTGCATACAGAAGTTATATCATTTTAAAATAACAAAGAAATTGTAAATTGGTTCGATAAATATTCAAAAATTAGACAAATTATGCAAAATTACAAAACGTTTACCCAATTTAAAATTGATACCAAGAGAAAACATAACATTTAAAATAAACGTTATCTGTTACTGAAGTTAAACATTAAAATGTCCAAACCAGAATATACAGGACTAACGTAATAAACTGAAATGGTTATAAATTTTTATTAAGTTTATCTTTGTAAAAACATAACCACAACATCTTCAATTCTTTATCTTAGAAAATGCTTCTATTATTTATTATATCTACATTTTTTATTTTCAACTTTACAGTGGGTTTTATGGTCAGTGACTTGACTTGTTTTATTACAAAATTTTCAAGCTACGGATAGGTTATGCCAACAACATTTCAAGTTTTCTTTATAGTTTGAAAATGTAATATACCTACTCTATTATTGTGTTATCTCATATTTTATTTTATGACATGTAAATGCTTTTTAATAACATTTTCAAGTTTTATTCATGACGTTAATATTTAAGTACTAAAATGTTTTCTGAATAAATGATTTTATTAAGTTGTAAATTTTAAATTAAGTAGGCAATATTGTTACTTTATCTTTTAAAAAAAATTCTACATAGAGGTTCAAATATTCTGTTTTCCAAGTTTTTTAAATAAAAGTTGTACTGACATTTACAGTATAATGAGGTAAGTTAAGGTAAAGAATATGTACAGACCACCGGATAAAAACTATTGCTCTCGGCTGATTAGTTTGATTAACGCCTTTTTTTAAAATTCGTAGGTATATTTATTGTTTTATTTGGGGTAGCAAAATTTTCTGAAATTAAATGATGCGTTTAATGCTAACCATTCGGAATATTAATGTAATATATTACACTCAACTTAATAATTTGCTTTTCGTACAATTCCGCGTTACATTCACTAATTATTATTAACAGTTCCAAGTTGTCATAGCAATTTTACCAATAATTTCGACTACGGTGCCGAGGTTAATTTACATTTCAAAGCTCAATATAGACCACAAACCAACTTCGAATTTGACGACTCATGACTGGTTTATAGCGCGCTAATTAATTTTCAATTAAAATTTATTCAATTTCTATAAATATTCAGCATAGTTTTTATATTCTTCACCATTTCACTTAATTTCGATTCGGCACTCTTAATTATAAATATGTATTTAGGTGACACTTTTAATTTGAAATCATTGTTATACAAATTGTCCTAATTATTACAAGCAATTTATACAAATTACGTATTAAAGTTATTAAAATCAAGCCACGTAAATTAATTATAAATTTTAATTGCTTTATGGAAACTGAAAAGGCAATTTGAATTTGTGTATTTTCTTAAAATTACCTAGCTTTTCAATTACATCCGTTAAAACTATTTTACCTTAAATATTATATTTTAATATTTCATGCTTGCAAAATATCAATAAAGAAACCACTTGCGTGTTGATATTAAAATAAATTTTTATTTCGCCTTTGTTTAACCTGCGCTAAATTTTGAAAATAATTATATAGCAGTTTATTATCCGAATGGGTCATTTTGACTTAACACGTATTATTTGTAATGTAATGTATGCTCAAAGGTGTGATATACATAGGTATTTTCAAGCATGCAGTAGCGGCGTAGCACAATTTCCGGTTCACGAAATTTCTTACCTCGGCCCTCAGGCGAATATCGACACCTTGTGGATTTAAGATTACAGTTAACAAAATTGGCCCGATTTATGTGCCATAAGTGCGTGCAAAGTCTGTTTGCTTTCCATAATCTTTTCGGTATCATAATTAAACTCTCAATGAAAGTTTCTTCTTTTGATAGAATTTATATAATTTTATTAAAATGATTAAGGTGTTTGAGAAGCCTCATAGCCTACCTACTATACTTTCGGATAATAATATTAATTTACAGGTGGCCTTTCTAGTAATTATTTAGCATCAATTAATATGCAGTCAATTTAGTAACTAATTGATTTTAAAATATGTTTTTTTTTGGTTTTATTGCATTGTTCACATACTACAAAGGAACTGAATTTATATGTAATAGTTTTAGTAGTAAATTGATCATGAAACCGATTTAAGGTACTTTACGTAATAAATTCAATTGTTTATTAAATTATTCACTGAAGGTTAGAGTGGCGTGTAATTATGTAAGGGTTAGCGGTGTTTTAAAAGTATAACAGTAAAAACAGTATATTGAATTTTTTATCGGTACTCTACAAAACTTTAATTGGCGCAGTCGGTGAGGTTAGATAATTTAATTAATATGCAGTTTTTTCTGTAAAATCGTACAGTATACTAGTTCAAAGAGTAATAATATCGATTTTAAACCGCACCTATATATTTCATTTAAATTACAATTGCATTTGTAAGTTCTTTTTAATTACGAAAATGGTTATGGTTTGGTACTACTTATGATTAAAAAGGTTTCTTTGTACCTATTATTTTAATGCTTTTATGTAAGTCAATATATATCTACTTTCATCAAAAATAAAAAGGAAATTTTTTTACTGCTTTTACACATAATGTAATATGTAAATGCATAATCACATACCATGGGTGATGGATAAGAATTTTTCAATTTAGATAATATCCAGCTTATTAGGGATATAATGGAATATATATTTTGTTGACCCAATCTTTTATTGGACAGAAACATTTAAAGTTTAAGTTAGCATAGAATTCTCTACCGTAGTTCAGGTTAGGCAATCTGGTGTCTAAATTTCAAAGAGTTTCCTTGAAATTTGGTTCTGGAATCGACAAGAAAAGAAATTGACAAAAAATTGGTTTGGGAATTTCGCCACATCGAAACCTTCGAGCAGAGTTCACGTTATGTTATAAGAAGAGTTATACTAGAATTCGGCTATGTTCATTGGTTACAATACAAAGGATAATAAACTATGGATACGAATGAGGTTGAGAACCGCAAACCGCTACCAAAACTAATCCGAGTATATTATAAGTTTACACAAAAAAATTTCTAAGATAAAAAAAAACAAGTTGGATGGTATTTTGAAAAATTGTCTTGATAGTGTTTTTTTTAAATTTTGCATATACTTCATCTTTATAAAGGAAAATCGCGATGATTTACATGCAAATTGTAGTATATCTGACAATATTTAATGTTGAACACAACAGAACCCTTTGAATTCGTGTATACATCATATTTATACAAAAAAAAATTTCAAAAATTATAGTCAACGCGTATGATTAATGAAGTTAGCTGGCGATTTAACAATTTAAAGGTTATTTTTTAAAATGCAATGTCTGGAAATAATTTAAATTGATACTTTCGACCCAATTTTCTGTTATTTTAAATATATTGAATAAACATGTTTCTAAAAAACTCACATTACGTTAGGTTTTCATATTTTTTTCACCTAATACAAAATAAAGTCAACAGTTCTTTTATATTAAAAAAATTAACATTGTGTGGATTGTCATAACATTTTTATGGATTGTTTGTAAATTAAAACCATTTTTCGTTTACACTGTTGACTCGTTCAAAATATGTTTGTGGAATTTTGTGTTTAATAAGCACCCTGCTTAGTTTAAATTGCGGTATGTACAAATCAACGCTTTAAATTTTTTATTTTTTCCAAATTAGCAAACGACTATTTATTAAATCAACAAATAATTTTTAAAATTAAACTTGAATATTAAAAAAAAAATTTTTTTCCGAAACTCACATTTTGTAAATTTTGTACTGCATACTTTGCTACACAAATTAAACAAATAAAAGCATAATATAATAAATTAATGTTTGTCCATTGTATCGCTAGATCAAATAATTTCTATTTGCAAAGTTCAGTTTTCCCTGTTGTCTAGGGAATTAAAAAGCTTCTATGGGAAAACTAATTTTTCACATATAAATTAAAAAATAAAAATAGTATAACTTTTTTTATGGCTGTGGGGTAACACATTTGACTACAAAGGGTACAAAAGTATATCCAAATGAAAATTTCCAAAAGAAATAAATAAAAGAATTTTTAATAATTCGAGATAATCTCCAACAAATTATTTTACAAATATACATTTATAACAAAGCATTGAAACAATTTAATTTAAAATAAAGAGGTTACACCTAAAACTACCCTTGCAAATTTACAACAAAGAATGAGTTTAATTCTCTAATGGAATTGGGTAGTTGTAAAAACATCAATCAGTAATTTACGTGTGGTTTGCCAATTACCCTTGCAGTATATACAATTTTTTATTCCATGTTACAATAATTAATAATTAATTAAATAATTGCAATAATAAATAAAATAAATGCGATAATACAATTATTGTCAATTTAAAAAAAACTAAAATTTTTATAGTAATTAAATATAACTTATTTCAAACAATAGTTTGAAAATTCAAACTTTAACATATCAAAACGATCGTATGAGGCGAAGGAACTCCTCCCTGAAGGAGCTCCTTTTTCTGGAGCTTCACGTTAAGATTTGGATATGTATCGTTAAAGGAGTATCTATCTGCAAAAAATCCACTATTTTTTTTAACTTTTTTGAATAAATTGTTGCAGATACTGCAATAATTACCCTAACATTTATACGATTATGGGTTAGGGAAATTGGAGAGGATCTCAGGGCCGGTTATACCAAGTTCGCTTGAACGCGGTTCTACCGAACTGCAGTTCAACCTTGAACTAGAGGTTCACAGTTTTTTGGGTTGTAGACGGGCAGCTAAACGGTCGATCTCTTTTTTAGCGGTATAATATTTAAACATTAAGTTTCGCTTCTCGCTACTGGATGATTCCCGTTTTTCTATATTTTTAAAGTAACGCAAAAAGTTGTTGCTAAACTTGTGTAACAATTTTTTGTTAATTGTTGCGCGATCCCTTGATGACGATTTTTAGTACGCCTATGCTTAGTAAGGCATGCGCGAGGGATCGTAGAGGGCGCGTGCTGAGCGGGGTTCGGGATTCTAAAGCGCACGGTGAGTAAGGTAAGACGTGTTTTAGTTTCGTTGGTGGCTGAAGATTACTTCAGATAGGGCCGAATATTTATTAAAGAGTACGCCTGAGGAAGAAATCGATCAGCGAAGTTTGGAATTACGAAACCGTAAAACCTTTGTAATTCAGTTAACATCGGAAACCTTAATTGTGGGATTTGTACCGTGGCGCCGATAACTCAAACTGCCTACATTTGCAAGCAACATTGAATGTTCGATTTTGGAAACGGTTTGTGGCCGTATGTTACATCTTTCTGATTTTTTACTTGCCTTCGACGACTACTGGAAGGAGTCAGTTTGTGCTACGATAAAGTTTTTGGTAGTGAAATTCTTGGTTGTGCGACGCAAAGAATTCTTCAAGCAGCTTCGCAATCGAGCCGTGGTTTTTTCATCAGCAGTAGCCAGGGGAAGTCATCAAGTCAAGAGCTTGTGTGGGTTGTAATTGCAGTACATTACTGGTAAACAAGTATTTGTCGAATTACTACTTTGTAAACGAGCCAGGCCTTGGTAAGTGTTTTTTGATTTACTGATTTTTTACTGCAATTGCGGAAACGTCTAGTTTTGCATCGGCTGGCGACGTGGATGTTCCCCTATTTGTGGCTAACGATTTATATTGTTTTCAAATAGGAAATTGTTGTATTCTATTTAATCTTCATTATATGGTTAATTGTTAAAAGAGTTTTATTTTGTTCAGAGGAAGCAAATTCTTATTTTTCAGAACCTTCGCTCTCGCTCCGCAATTAAGAGCTGGTTTTTCATCTGGGTTTCACCACAATTATATAAATACTGGGGAATACCTATCCCAGGTGTGGTGAGCAAGGTATTTTTTCATAAAAAATACCGAAATTGTTACACTCGATGTGCAGTGGGGCAATTAAATTTTTTTTTAAGATATAAAAATGAACCCATAAAAACAAGTTTTTCGTTATAAATTCTTTATACCCGATACTCGATTTTATACAAAAATTATTGGGCTCAGCAGTTATTTATCATCGTAGCTATCGGTAGCTATATGACGGAAGTTTCCGTAAACGGCACCAGACGCTAGTGACCCTTGCAGTTTTTTAAGTTGGAGTTCTTTTTTATCTTTTTTTGTAATCGATGTTGAAGTTGTGTTGCAGTTTCGTCCTTGTTCTCCATGACTATGTTTACTATTATTGACAATGAGTAAGGATTTTAATACAAAATACTATAAAGTTCTGTACTAATCGGATAAGTACTTAAATAGTATACAGGTAATTTTGTTTGAATAGAACCATAAAAATTAAATTTTTTCACTCCTACCGAAAATGTGAAAATTCGGAAAATATTTTTTTTTGAAAAGTGTATTGTCATCGGGGACAAATCCACGTGCAAAATTTCAGCTCGATTGGATAGTGCGAACTAGGTCAAATTTGACTTTCTCAGTTTTGCCGTATTCAAACTAATAATTATAAAGGATTTAAAAATAAATAAGTTTCTCAAATTCTAATTTTCTTTAGCCGAACGTTTTAATTTCCCTCACTTTTGCTAAAAAAAAAAAAATTTCCCAGCTTTTTCCGACGAAATTCAAATTCTTGAAGAGTGGGAATTTTATTATACGTACTGGAGGGTATTCACCCCCAGACCAGTCGGTTTACACTTTTGACTATAATTTTGACAGTTAACTTTGAAAGTAACGTAAAAGTTGCTACTGAACTCGGAGCAGTAAGGTACTTAAATAAATGTTTTTCCAAGATTTAATGTTAATTCTCTAAGCCAAAGGTTTAAATTTCTCTCATTTTTACTTAAAAATTCAAATTTTTCGGTTTCTCCTGAAGAAACCTGCTAAATTATAAATCTCCTATCTTCTCCAAGTATTCTAAAGGTGTGGAAATCCTGCAATATGTACTGGAGGGTGTTCCACACCCCCTAGACCCCCCGGTTTATAATTGTGACTTGTATATTATTTTTATTATTAACTTCCAAAGTAACACAGGAAGTTGCTGCTAAACTCCGTGAGCAATAAGCTAATTAAATAAATCTGTAGCCTCTGGGGAAAACGACTTAACTCCAAAAATGAAGTTTCGAGATATGAACAGATTTGTAGCCACATGCCCCTTAACAATAACTGTACTAATTTTGTTTTTCACTTCTGAATATTTTATTAATCTTAATTTTACCTAAATATTAAGCTCAACTTTCTGCATCTGATGGTGTACTAAACCCAAAATCGCCAAAAAGTGACTTAAGTCGTTTTACCACGAGACCACAGAAATATGTTTTCCAACTTTTAATTTGTTCTAGCCGAAGGTTAAACTTCCCTCATTTTTTATTAAAATTTAAAATTTCCCGGTTTGGATTAATATTGGACAAATATTTTTAGTCTTAATCTTAGTTTAATTAAATACTTTACAATTGACAATACGGGAAACTTTGATAAAGTATTGCCGACAGGTTTTTACAGCGCCTCTATTGGCGTGAAATGCGATTTACGCGGCATTAATAAATTCTATTAGACGGAGACGTTTTGAGACACGACTGCATTTAGATATACCGACACCTCCTACGTAAACTATCGTAACCCACAAAATCCCAATTTTTACTTTTTTGCAGAAATTGACTGTACTATATCTAATCTTAATGTTACCAAAGCGAAAGTTGCAAAAATTATACCGATTATTTTTTAAATTGCAACAAAATACATTGACATTCCACTTAAGAGCATACACATTACAAACTTTAAAATGCTCTCCTGTAAAATTAAGATTTTGAAGATACGATAGTTTACGTAGGAGGTGTCGATACGTATATTATCATTCGGTAGTGCGCATTTCCAAGCAACAGATGACGCTGTGAACCGTGTAGCCGGTTTTTACTATGTAAGGTATTACAAGTTTCCCTTATTGACAATTATAAAGTATTTGGTTTAATGTACTTTTTATTTGGTAAAAATAAATCGACCAACCAGAGCGTTAGTTATAATGTGACAAACTTCACTCATCTCTTCCTCAGAACTAAATATTCTAATATCAGAACATAAATAATTGAAAGCTTTACCTGAAGTTTAATTATATTCTAATAATCACCAGGAAATATCAGTATTGTGTAATTAGGATTAAATGCACCAATCGACAAAGTAACAATAATTAATAAATTGATTTGTTAGATTAGCGTTGATGTTGCTATTTGTCCTATTCAGACAGTTTTAATATCTATGTCCTGGAAGTAATTTAGTGCACGCTGTAGCTCGTGCTACAGCGTGCTAGTTTTTGGTGAAAAAAACACTTTGATTTCCCTCACTTTTGCTTGAAAATTCAAATTTCCCGATTTTTTCTGGCGAAATTTCTTAAATTATAAATTCTTTACCTTCTTCAAGTATTATAAAAGAGTGGAAATCCTGCGATTTGTACTGGAGGGTGTTCCACACCCCCCAGACCCCCCGGTTTACAATTTTCCCAACCCAAAAATTTATTAAACTAACTAAGATTAAAGGATTATCGGAAAATTTGAATTTTTAAGTTAAAATGGGAGAAATTTAACCTTCCTTCGTCTAGAAAAAATTAAAACTTGGAAAGATTATTTATTATTTAATTACCTTACTACTCCTCTAGAGTTTAACAGGAACTTTCTGTATTACTTTGAAAGTTAATTAAAAATGATATACAAATATAAAGTCAAAATTTTAAACCGGGGGGTCTGGGGGGGGGGAACACCCTTCAGTACATATTGCAGGATTTCCACTGTTTTAAAACACTTGGAGAAGGAAAATCGGGAAATTTGAATTTTTAAGCAAAAGTGCAGCAACATTTTGCGTTACTTTGAAAATATAGGAAAACGGGGAATCCCCCAGTAGCGGGAAACAAAATTAAATGTTTAAATATTATACCGCTAAAAAAGAGATCCATCGTCTAGCTGCCCGTTCAAGGACGGACTTTCCAGCTAGTTTTACATATATCAATAATATTGCTAAGATAGTGGTAAGTAATTAGTCAATTCCTTCAACATCTTGAATAAATACTGTAAAATTTGAATAATTCAAAAGAAATTTAGCATTAGGTCTACCTTGTTTTTGCTTAATTAAAAATAATGCAAATTAGTTATTAATAATTCAAATTCTCTTTGCTTAATTCAAAAAAACTGAAATATTCACTTTGTAGAAAAGAAAATATTAATATTATACTAAATAATTAAACTTGAGTCAAGGTTCAAAAGTGAACAAAAATAAGCAGAGGGAAATTATTGTTGAATACCAAATAAAACTCCAAATGAAAAAAAATATAAAAAAATTATGTTGTGAGCCAAATTAAACAAACCTGTACGTCAACAGGTTTCTACCTTAAACGGCCATCATCAGGACGCTAAAATAGGTAGGTATATCAAAACCAAACATTATAATTTGTTTACTTTTAAATTTCTTTTCTATTTTTTAGGTTTATTCTAACCCACTATGATAATTTTTTAGGCAAAAGAAAGGCTAAAGTGTGGCGCATTGCCTATATTTTATCGTGAAAATGCATAAACATAAAAGTCCGGAAACCTAAAACTTCCAATGGCAATCGAAAACACATAAAAACGAACATTAGGAAAAGTTAATGCAGATTATCACTACAACACATTAACAGCGAAACTTATCGATGTAGCTGGAAATCTCAAATGACCAAAACAACATTCATAATTTAGTATTTTTTTGAAAGAACAGACACTTTTCCTTTCTGTTTTCGTTAGGAAAGTGGTAAAACTAGAAGCAGGGAAATATGTTGTAATAAAAATAATTCATTGCCGACATTAAAAATAAATTAGCGATAGTAATCTCCAATAATGCTTATAGCAAGTTTTAAGCAAAAAAGCTTTTCAGCGCAGTAATTTCAATATTAATTTGAATATCATTATTAAAGCAGATTCCCTGCACTTATAAATTCAATGTTTCTTTTGTAATAATTTTATGGCGCTAATAGTTATTATTCAGGTTCGGCCAAATAAAGCTTTACTGTATTAAAACGGTATTCTACCATTTTGGCACCGAGATCACGTACCAAGTTATAGATTAAAACTTTGAATAATTTTAGCATTGAATAGTTTGGAGAAACTCTTCATTCAAGTTTAGTGAGCCCTTATTAACTTCTGAATTGTTTTGGTACAAGAAACAATTTATAATACTCTATGGATAGTTTTCATTTCTATTCGAATCAACGAATTTGTACAATTAAACAGGTTTCAGATTCAAATGGAACGACTGATGCGGACAATACAAAAATTATATAAGCTTTTAAATTCTAAAGCAAGTAATAAAAAAATTTAATAAGAAAATTTATAATAGGTATATATTTTGAGAATATTATATCCTACTATATTTTGTCAGTACCTACCTAGGATAATATTAAATCCAGTCAGTTGTGATATAGAAGAGCATGTATTATGTATGCAGAGGCGATCTATAGTAAGGGATTGAGATTGAAACTGCGGTTTAAATTGAATCTCAGAAGACTTCCTTCCGCTTACTCTCTATCGCAAGTACAGGAAACCAAGGATTAAAGATGTACGCAATTAGATACCTTTTATAATACGAAACAATTCGACATTAATGAAAGTAAAGGTATAAAATACCCGATTTCATGCTGGAAATGAAATATTAAATTTATTTTATTGATCCTGCATTGTAATAGTCAAACGAAGCTCATTCGAAACAAAATTTTCAGAATTACAAAACTTTAAATGAAATTCTGAATGGATAAAACTGTGTTTACTACGACGTTTAAAATTTGGAACTGACTGCCACTCGGAAAATCTCTTATTCTTTTTTTTGTAATATAACTTACTGCAGAAAATAAGAATTAAACCAAACGCAAGTATAGTCTCTCTTAAATTAAACCAATTTAATTCCTAATTGCAATTAGTACTTTGAAATCTTTAGTAAATAAGAAAGAAAAGTAAGTGTGTCTCGATGGAGAAGCTCCAAAGGAGCTTAAATCGAAAATTAGGAAAATACTTAGATCTTCCTCAAATGAACTTACATCAGAAATCTTTAATCCAATTAGAATGATTGTATTTTGATCAAAACCTTTACTTCAATTTACTACTTTCAAATGAATTGAGCCAATTTGTTCGGTAATACTTAGACATCAAAATAATCTGAATTAATTGTGTCGACGATTTGGAATGACCTTGGGATTGTTTAAAATTTAAAATTTTAAACTTATGTAGCTTAAAGATGTTGGCAAACGATCGCAAGTGAACATCACTTCTTGAAGCTAAATAATGAAAACTGGAAACTGTAAATATTGTCTATTTGTCTTTAGGATGTGTTGACTCGTGTTTATCACGGATTTGTGTTAGAATTATTGATTTGTTTCATTTTCGAGTTGGTTTAGATAGTTTTTATGTTACTAACGTCAAGTAATAGATAGTATCAGTTTGTGCGTCAAATATTCATTTTAATTTTTTTAATTTTCTGACAAAATTACAAAAATGGCTTAGTTGTGTATTTCAGAAGATCCCGCCAAGGCTAGTTAAGTACATTGTTGTTTTGTTAACCTCAATCAAATGGACCACTGTTTCCACTAATGTTGCTTACCGACTGTGTTTATTAAGAGATTATTTTACCCTGCTATCTGTTTAGATTGATTTGTACAAAGAGCTTGTCCGATTTGGAAATTCGGCAAACACACGTTGTCTTGATTAGGTAGTTGGTATGAAAAGTTATGACAATATACTGTTTTAAAGCAAAACAATTAATAAACTTTAGTAACCGGGTCTTCTCGCGTTTCACTCTTTATAAAAATGTTTTGTGCTTTGTAACGTTCATCCGTTAACAACATTTACTTTGCTGTTTTAAATAAATATCCGATTTTAATTATTAATTAATTCATAAGTCTTGAGTCAGCTAGCATATCAGGCGAACTTGACTCCACCTGCCTTCGATTTTCTACTTCCAAATAAAATTGGTCTAACCTTTCAGCAGGCGCGCATTCACATTTTTTACGAAAATTTCACTTTTGTTATAAATATAAATAATAAAAAATAATAAAAACGTTTAAAAAAATGTATAATAAATGTAACTAATAAAACTGGTAGTAACACTTTTTGTGCGGAGCATGCTGTACAATAAAACGAACAATTGGTGATAAAAATATCGGTTAAGAACTCTCGCTGGTAAATATTTATTATAAATAAATAAAACGACAATTGTTTCGAAGTTCCACAAAATAGTGGAACTTGAAGAAGAAGTGGTCTATCCCTTTGAAACAATTGTCGTTTTATTTATGATTATTTATTTATAATAAATATTTACCAGCGAGAGTTCTTAGCCGATATTGTTATCACCAATTGTTCGTTTTATTATATAATAAATGTAAGAGGTTTCAAGATTATAATCTATACCTTTTATTATTACTGTTTAGAGTAAAATATTTGTAAAAAATCCATCGTATTGTACAAAATACAACTTGCGCCTGCTCATGTTATAAATAATTGCGGGCCTGTTAAAAGGTTAAACGGAATAAAGCTGGTTAGAGTAACACCAATTGTTGGTGGCAGTGAATGGTGGGTTTTGATTATGGATTGTTCGAAAATTATAAATTCATTTGCAAAGCTCGCGTGGTTGAAATAAAGAACCCCTCACTATTTTTATGGAAAAATGTTCTTGCGTTTAACTTACTTCTATAGTAATAAATTTATCCATCATAATCGGATTAAGGAATAAACTGGTTTTTCATCCCTATTTATTAGTGAATAAAACGTTGGAATGTTTGTGCTGCATTTTTTAAACCAAAGGGCATGTAAATGAATTCAAATAAGCCAAACGGAGTCGTAACATCGGTTTTATGGATATCATCAGGGTGGACAGGAATCTGATAAAATGCTTAGACCAAGTCAAGGGTGAAAAAAATTTTCTTACCAGAAAGTGATTGAGCCTAATCCTGAATATGCGGTATTGGATAGCAGTCATGATCTGTTCATGCGTTTAGCATACGATAATCTACACATAGTCTGAATTCCTTATTTTTCTTTTCTACTAGGTGTAGGAGAGAACGCCAAATTATTTGCAATTTAGAGGAGGTCTGAGACAGTCTTCGTGGTCGACAAGTAAGAGGTTGGCTTGGTATTGTATCAATCCGGTGTATTATATCGTATAGACACGTTTTTCTTGCTCTATTGGGATTCGTAATAGAATATTCGTCAATTAGCAAGTGATATTCATTGTTTGTGTCTATTGTACGTATTGTGGATTGTTGATTTTGCTCTAAACGGCCTACAAATTCTATATAGGTAATGTTATCCACTAATTTTCTATTTCCAATATAGACCAATATGTTGAAATGATTGAGAAAGTCGGAACTAATGATTGCTTTGTTTACATCGGCCACTATAAAACGTCACGTGAGTGATCTTCGTACTCCAATATTAACACTTATCTTCGTAAATCCATAAGTGTTGATGACTGAGTTGTTGGCCGCATACAGCTTGAATTCTTGTACAGTTCTATGGTTTTCACAAGCGAATTTTGGGAATACGCTAACACCAGCTCCAGTATCGATAAGATATGACAGTGACAGTCAGGCGGCTTAGTGGAACATGAGAATCAGTTGCCGTTTTTACTGAATCTCGTTCTAGTTTTCCGACTTATATCAGCAAGGCTGATTGCACCTTCTAGCATTTGAACCGAATCTGTTGTGGAAATAACATAATTTCGGATTTTTATGGTTTCGTGATCTGCTTCTGGAATGCCCTTAGCTGTTGGATTTTTGTCATAAACTTTGTATTTCCATGCGCATTTCGTCTATTTGTTTCATTAGCAAATCGATGTGGTTTTCATTATTGAAAACTCGAATTGACGTAGATTCAGATGAGAAATATTTACCAATGCCCTCCAGACCCCCCGGATTGACACCTAAGTTTTGTAAATTTAAGAGGCAATTAACTACATAGTAATTGTACATACATAGTAGTACATAGTTCTATTTCTGATAAAAATCGGCCAAATCTACAGAAAGGCAATTTCCTATAAGAATGGTACGGGGTCCTTTTGAGTATCGGATATTTTAGGGATTAAAAGATTCAACTATTTTATTTGACGACCAATCTGTGTGGCGGCGCTGAAAGATGTTTTGAAATTTTTATATGGCAGTTTCCCTTCTAATGTAAATGATCTACTCTATGGCCTGTACCGAGAAGTAACTTAGGATATTTAACGCTAAAGTTTAAGTCTTCAACTACTGTTTTCTATTTTCTGTTGTCTGCTTTTATGTAAAATCTATCCGGTGCTTGCAAAGGATTGCATGTTAGTTGTACTTATAATTGAAAGTTATTGTGTTTTTGTGTTACAAGAAATAATTTGTTTGCTTTGAAACCCCAAACTGTTGTTTTTAAATAATATACTATTGTTGTTTAATTAATTTGGACTCAATATACAGTATAAGGTTAGCATGCAAGATGAAACCGCAATATTGAAGCTGCGTACAACTTTTATTGCATTATAAAGTAATTAAAAGCTTTACCTGTACATGTAAATAGATCGACAATGATATAATTTGTGGTTGATCTACCAATACTTGAGGTTTTTAAAGTGAACATCTGTTTGATTCTCAGTCGACCTTCCTGATATTCAGTAGTTTATTTTACGTTATTTTTATGTGAACAACATCAAAGTTTTGTGCAATTTAATCAAGATTTTTATGATTGTAAGAGGTTGCATTTTAAAACCTATCCCTATTTTTGCATCGTAAAGAGTATTCGTAACTTCTGCGATATTCATTATTTTCGTATTTACTATTTTTATTATTTATTTATTTAATACAAAAGATTTCAAGAATCTTCATGTTTATTAGTAACTTTGTGCTTTTTAGCTTTTCGTTAAGAATTCCTACTTGTTATTCCGTTCTCTTTCTTGGTAAACATAGAAATTTTCTTAAAAGTAGTTTGTTTGTCTTATTAAAACTTAGAAATAAAATAAAATAACTGACAACAGACGTCTAAAAGGTAAAATAAAAGCTATAATCTGGAAGTTGACAGACGCCACAAATTATGATGCAGTTATTTTACCGCACCGTGTAGTAAATTTATTTGTTATGTGATGAGGTAATAAATCACCACTAAACCAAAAGTCCTCACGAGAATACTTCGAACACTCCGATATGCTTCTCTAAAAACAGTTCTGTATAGCACGTAATGAGTTCCCGAGTTCGAATCCTATTTGCACTTTGTAATATGCTTTATTTTCAACTTCTTTGTTTGTAATGGTAGTTAATAAGAAAATTTAATTAAGGATAGTCCACGAGGGTATTGGCAATGCTAAAAATGTCAGACGTGCTCTTAAGCAAAATAGAAGTTTTTCAATTTCCTTAAATGCATAATAGAGATAAAACGAATTTAAAATTCTTGAGGCTACTGTATTTAGACGTCTTTACAGAGATCAAGTCGACAACCTGAACAAAAGTGTACACGTTTTTATAATAAAAGTGACATTTGGATTCTCGTTATGGTACGTGCATCAGGAAAAGAATTTTATTTGTCAGGATAACTTTAAAAATAGCGCATAGAGAAGTAGGGTTTAAGCTAGAAGCACTAAAATGATTAAGTATAAATATCGTCAAGATAAAAAGTGTGAACATGGCCATTAGGGGCGACAGTAAGTTGGTAGATAATTAAGATCACGCAATCCTTGGCAGTTTTCTTCTTTTGTTTACAAGGGAAAATCGACGGTACCAGTGATACCTGCCGTGTGTACTTTTAGAACTGATACAACCACCTCCCGGTGTCTGTGCGGGCTGCCACGCACTACCACCAAACTGTATTGATTTTCCTAAGCCGCTCTGTTTCTCATGTGATAGATATATACAAGAGCACGTGACAATCCTTGAAATTCTTACGTAATAATATATTATAAAGTTTATAAGTAACTTGCTTAAAAAAAGAAAAAGAACTCAAAATAAAAAATTTTAAGTAAATTTGTGGTTTTTAGTATGTATTTATGGTTAAATTCAAAAAATATAAGAATAATACAATACGTAGAAAATCAAAATTCAAAAAATTTAAAAAGGAGACAATTAACACATAACAGGTCTGGATTAAGAAAATTTGAAAAAATGAAAATTTCGTAATACGAAGTACAATATAACGTTATTTCATGGTTATTGCCATTCATCAGTTGTACGCATCGATTACGATTACATTGTAAAATAAGAAGAAAAATGATATCCAGACCTGTTATGTGTTAATTGTCTCCTTTTTAAATTTTTTGAATTTTGATTTTCTACGTATTGTATTATTCTTATATTTTTTGAATTTAACTTGCTTAAGTTTAAAATTTCTATACACTCAAACTATTTTAACTTTTATAAAGTTTAAACTACTCCCAAATGAGGTTTCAGTAAAAATTTGTGTAGTTTCAGGACTGTAACTTTTGGAAAACAAAAAAAGAAGAAATAATAACGCAAACGCTTACTGTGACGCGGACTGCTTCTTATGGTAAACAGCGACTCGGTATATTTAAGTGTGTTCCGCGATTAGTAAATTTAAACAAGTATGCTATTAAAAGTAACTAATTATAAAGTTAATAGGCTCAAGAAAACTTTACATTCGACTTGAACCTATAAAACTGCAATTATCTTGCGTATTTGAATAGGCAAATTCAAGGTATAAATTTTACTTTTATGGGATGTTGTATTGTATTAGGGTTTTAGAAATACGTAATAAAACACCCGACTTAAATCAAAAAGAAAATGTTAGTATTAAAAAGTGACATTTTCGTTTGTGCTTGATACTCGAGAGACCGATTTTCTATAACAGTATTGTCGTAAAATGGAAACAAATCAATAAATGCAATAAAATACAAAATTCTGCATTTATGATTTTTTTGCCATTCCATTCTAGTTCGATTTTATTGAAAAAATACTGAAGCAGAGAAGCAATAAAAATAATGAAGTAATAAAAAATAATAAGGGGTAATAATTAAAAAAACGACTGAACGTCGCCATCAGAAATTTTGTGAAATAAATCATAATGGAAAATATAGATATTGTTTCAAAGTAAATTATTGAATTAGTTATTTAATTAACATTCACAGAGTGGAAAATTAATTTCAAAGCGTAAATAAGCCAAAGCAAACTCATTAAAATAATAATTTTTTTTTCAAAAGTATGTCGCATTATTTAAAAGTGCTCGGCTTGATTTAAAAAATTGCTGCAATTTTTGTGCTCTATTGTTGCATTTAATTGTTGATAGTCTTACCTTTATAAAATTCTAGTCGTAATGAAACCGGAAGCAGCAACAAACATTAATAAATTTTAAATTTCGAAATAAAAAAGTATGAGCTAACATAAAACGAAATTAAAAAGTGTATTTGTAAATATGAAAAAGTAAATATTTCACATACGTCTGTTCCGGTCATTCTGTCACCAGGTCCTCGTACGTGACAATGCAAATATGCAGTAGCCCCTAGCTGTACTGTGACATTATTAATTGTGTTGTTTTCAGCTCCCGCAGCTCCCTCGGCTCTGGAATAGTCTTCTAAATTGTTGTACCAAAGCTGTCGCCAGTCAGAATACTCTTGTAAGTCTCTTTTCCCTGCAACAAAAGCTAATATTAAAACTCCATATCCCAGTCATCCCGAATTTCAAATTAAACAACTTATGATTTCAAGTAATGCTCGTTAATCCATTCAGGTAATTTTATTATATTCTAAGTTCCCATAGAAAATCAATTATTCGTGGTTGCCAACACTATATCGTTCTTGACAATAAGTTATTTGCTTTGTATTGTGTTTGCTGAAAGCATGTCTTTGGACATGCTAACAGTTGACACCTATTGTTTGATCAATGTCTGACACACTTATCGACTAATTAAATAAATAATTTCAACTGCTGCAATCACGAAATTTAACTTAAATCTCTGTTGGCCGCTGTATCTCTCAAGTTTCGGACTTCTTTCGGTGCGGATAAGTTAAGATAACCAATATTAATTGATTTATGCACTTAAGAGTTTTAGTAGTTAAATGCTATTAAATCTATTAGTAGATAACAATATCTCTATAAATATCTTGATAGTTTGCTGGTAGGACACTTAGAATGTCACTTCATTAGTTCATACAACTTGTGCACCCAAGTTTCCTGAGTAAACCTAAAATTTAACTTGCACACATTATACAAGCTTCAATAAACATTTGCATAGATAAACAATTTTGCCTAGTACCAAGCGATAAATGCTCTCCTCTCTCTTTAAAAATTTACAAATTAATTTAAAAATTTGAATATTTTGAAAAATTGACGTAAGTTTACTCAAGTGAATTCTCTTTCTTATACCACGTTTTTGTTGCCGTGATCGAGGTTCTCGCTTGACTGCTCGGTAAGCCGGCTTACGCACGCAGCTGTGCAGAAATCTACAAGCAACACTAAAACGAGAAATGTTTACCTAATCAATATGACTGTGAAGGAAAGTCATTTATTGGTTTATAAGCAAGAAAATTAATAGGTCCATTAAAGTTATATTTAATTCAAACATTTAATGAGCGAAACATCAAACTAAAGCTCCATTTTAATTTTTACCCCAATATCAATTATCCAGATTTTTTTACTGAAGCTCATCAAAATAATTAATTAAAAAATGCTTTGGTATAAACATGGTTTTATTCAAAAGTAGTACTACATGCATTTTCGACTACAAACAAAGAAAATTTATTTTAACTATATTGTGTGCTTGTTTTGCTCTATGTCAGACATCGCGGCATTGTTTGCTAAAAGATATTGAGCAAACATAGTACATTGTTTTAGCTCCATTGTACCATTAAATACTTTAGACTAAATTATGCTCCCTTAAAATATATACCTACTATTTAAAGGGCCGTGTTTTTGTTTAAATTGATTGTTTAATTTAAATATTGTTATTTATAATCCTTTCGCCAAAATAAATAATTACCTTTAAATTAAACCGTCAATATTTCGTTTCAATTAATTAAAACCAATTAATTATTAAATTGTACGTAAAATATGAAATGTAGCACTCGTATGGTTTAAATTATTGATATTTCAAATAAATAAATAAATTTGAATATAATGTGCATTAACCTGAAACTTTCAAGCTCGATAGCACACCACAGATATAGGAAAAACGGTCACCTTCGTTAGAAGAAAATGTTCCTGCACTTTAAAATTTCTAGGCCAAGTTTATAATTTTGACGCATGAATGATTATTACTAAAGCCTTCATTATTTGATCGAAAGTTGAATTCACTTGAACTTTGTAGATTAGTACAATTAATAAGTTAGAGTTACTCGTTCACACACATTACCTACAATAATCTAATTAAACTGAACGTTACACATAAGCGAACAACCTAGAAATTTATTTTAAATAGTTATAGTAGGCTTGTACGATTAAAATATTAAGACAATTGGCAGCCTGAGTGGAATAAGAGCAACTTTGTTGAAGTTATATCTACCTCTAATAACAGTAAATTTTTGCAACAGTATTTGTATTTGTTTACAGCTGTTAATGTTGTTTCTTTGATAATTTCATAATTTTTCAAAATGTTCGCTAATGTTCAGAGGAAGACTTCACTCTAAATTCCATTGTGAAAATACCCTACAAAGTTATAACAGGTACAAGTTTTATAATATTTATTTAAATTTGCGAAGCAAACATTGTAGGATAATTTAATATGAATTATTTGTAGTAATTTCATTGAAATACTTTTTGCTACAAAAGTTTCAATATTCACTGCAAAAAGTAAAAGTAATAATAGAACGAAATTGAATTGTATTGAAAATTACTAAAATGTTATAAAACCTTCCACTATAAAATTTTCCTGTAAAATACTAGAAATAGGAATTCTATAAAAAAAATTTAGAATAAAAATTAAAGTGTGTCTGTTTTTAGTAAAAACTTTAATCCAGGTCTGTTATTGAAATGAACGTAACCCTTCAGCTTTGTTACCGTTCACTTTGAAATTAATCTGCCACTCGTAAACTTAAAACTGTCGTTACGATACACTACGTTACGTTGCGCTACGTTACGCTGCGTTATGTATTGGTACTTCAAAATTTCTATTCTAATGTTGAATCAATTTTTTTTCACCTTATGTGTGGGTAATGTAATGCAATGAAAAGATAAAATATTTAAAAAAATGCCAAACAACTTTATTAATATTGAATTGTCATCTTCAATGATTTTTACTTGGATATTTAAGTTTTCGTTTTTTTATCAATAACAGTGAAAGTCTACAATTTAGTACTAAGTTTATTTGATTCTCTAAACTAACTTTCTAAACTAAGAAATTTAATAAACATATAACCAGAAAAAACTTTTCAAAATCTTCCGATTAACAATTAACTTTTATTGTTTGTGGGAGAGCAAACCGCAGGTTTCAAACAATTTCAAAACAATTCAACTAAAAGATGAAGTCCTCAAGCAAGAAAGGGCTTTCTAAATAATAATAAAAAAAAATATTACAGCTAAATAAAGTAGTTCAGGAAAATTAATATAAACTCAAATAATACTGAAAATAAAATCTCATTTAACTTAAACTTTTTTTAATGGAACTGTTCTTTAGCGGATAAATTTAGCGGAAAAATGAAAGACACAAAAATAATCCAAAAATACAAAATACGAATGATAAGAGCATTAGATTTAATCTAGCTTTGACTTAAAAAGTCAGAAGATGCTTTTGAAACTTTTAAAATTTTTGTTTATCGGACTGGCCATGTAATAAATTCGATTTAATGTTTATTTTCAAAAATAATTACCTTGAAAACTTACATGGACAGTCTGATAAATCAAACTTTTAACAATTTCAAAGGCATTTTTAGACTTTTTAAGTAAAAGCCAGAAGAAATCTAATGCTCTTATCATTCGCAGTTTATAGATATTTCTACATTATTTTTGTGACCTTAATTTTTTTTTTATGTTAATTTCCTATCTTCATTAATTCATTACTTTAGCCCAATTTGGCCAACAATTGACGGAGATCTAATTTAAGGTTTTTCACCCATCTAAATGTCAAATTTATAAAATTAGAGCTTTTTACGATTGATATACTTAAATGCTAATTTGAATTGAGGTAAATTGTAAAATAAAGCATATACTTATCTTCTTGAATTAAAATTGTTTCTGATTAGATATTTACAATCAGTTTAATTAAATTTTTTGTTTCCATTAAAATCGTCCACTTTGCCTAATTGATTGCCTAATCAATTCCAATTTAACATTTTTAAAATTATCTTTTATAATCTTGAAATAAATTTTACTAAAAATACAGTGGGATTATTTTTTATTAAATAATTGTAATAGCATTGACTGTCACTTGTTTTAGAACGTTGCCAGTATAGTGAAAGCATGAAAAGCAATGCTGTTTATAGAAAATGTACTTAAAAATTATAAATATTTAAGAAAACCTTTATACAAATTAAGACAAGTTATTTAGTTGTGTGATCTATGGTTGATATGTAATGAGGTAGTTGATTGATCAACAATATGAGTGACACGTAACACTTAGATACATATTATTACATTGATTTTATAAGCTTAAATTGTTCTTTACTATATCATTGTTCACGGTTTTGTTCATACAACTACGACAAAGTAAATATAGATACAAGTTGTTGCAGCCGCAGGTTAACCACGAAACGCGGACTTAAGAAACTCCGTGAAAATAAATAGATTTTAGTTTATGCTAAACTGACAGAAATAAAAAATCATTCTTTTGACACCAAAACATGGTTTTCTAATTATATCAATCGCTTTATTACGTATTATTTATTCTCTAAAGGTATTCGAATTTATTCTTCTTTGTTTAATATTAATAATAATTTTGTTATCGAATATTATTTTTCATTCTGTTCTTTAATAAGTATTTTACTTTATTTAAAAAAAATTTCTTTAAATTAATGTAAAATTTCAAGAACATAGTAAGGTACCTGCGAGTAATATGGCCTGTAGGCTAATAAGGCCTAAGTAACAAAAATCGTACTTAAAATAACCGCCCTTGCTCAATACCACACTAACAGACACCTCTTGCATGTAGAAGTTGCTAAAATTTTTTATCTTTATAAATTTGAGTATCGTATCGTGGTCCAAATATTTTTTATTTTGTTTTTCTTACATAACGTGGTCGACAGGTATTAAGGCCTACTAAGTTTAACCTGATTTGATACCTATTATTGCATTTTCATTAATACTGCAATATGATATTATTATAATTGGGAAATAATTACTAACTTTACAGTAAGTAGATGTAAAAGTTTTCCATACTAATTAATTCATGGTGTAAAAACGTGAAACTTTTTCCGTTAGTCAAAATTAAACTTTCATATCCATAAAAAAGCTAACTATTTCTCTCGACGCTTAATTAATTACCAACTTCTATTTATTCGCTATAGAAAATGAACGCTTGCTGGAACGAAACGAACCCTGCTTCTTGTATATTGCTTTTAGTGATTAGCAGCTCATAATTATAACGAAATGTACGCGCTACAATATTGCTTAATAATTCCAAAAAAAAACGTCAAGTTACAATCAATTAAATGGAGCAAAACCGATACTCAATTTACCTGTTTATTATTCTGATTCAAATAATATGTAAGTAGATAGTCAGCAGGGATCCATTTTAGTAGGTGAAAAATTACATTTATTAAAATGTTATCCTTTGGTGTGAAGGAGTTGAGACAATTTTCTTTGTAGATTTTCAAGAATAGTAAAAATGTTGGCCCGATAAGTTGTAGAGAGATTAAACTCAATTAAATTTACGCATGCCAAAACACGAGAGTAAACCAAGTTGAACTTTTGACCTTTACTTGGGGATTACTACCTTTTATCTTATAAGGAAATGCTTAGATGGAGTAAACCACATATACACACATATGTGAAAGTTGCTAAATTATAAATTGCATTACGAAGAAAATCTACTGCCTAAAATTTAATAATTTATACATAATAGTTACGTAGAGCTCGCTTAATGTCAGTCTTGAGGGTATCAATAATAATTTTGAGGTAAAATATTGCCTTAAAATATAATTTAGCGTAGGTACGAAAATTATAATGATATTTACTGTGTATGCATATAACTTGCGCTAATTAACTCAAACGTGTCGTGTTCGCAAATTTTTTAAGAAAAAGGTATAGCGGAGCAAATTTCGAACACCGAAACTTATGTTAAACTGGCAAATTAATATAACTTTTTAATTGTCCACCCATCTAGTTTATTTAATTTTTTTTTCTAGTTCCCACCCTTAAATAAATTAAACCGTAAGCCGGAACTAAGTTCAGTGGTGAACACGAGTTTTTATTAAATCAGGGTATTGACATTTTTATTACCTGGCTTACCTATTAATTGGGAATTTAAATTTTAATTAAAACATTGTACTTAAATTACTGATTAGCTAGAGATCGGGTCTATATGCACCAAAGTACTTGAAAATATGCGCATATATATGCACCGAGTTTCCTTAAAATATGCACTAAAATTAATAAAAAAGAGATAAAATATGCATTGATATGCAATGCAACATCAAATCTTCGAATTTTTCAATTTTTTTTTTTCAAAATTTCAATAAGTACTACCTAGATTTATAAAATTTAATAATTTTAATAATAAATCTGGACGAGTTACGTAAAATTTGCAAAATTTTGCATATTTTCAACATTTGGTGCATATTTGAGTAAATAATGCATATTTGAGCTACTGTTGGTGTTTTTTGAAGAATTTTAATAGAGAAAATAATAAATCATTATTAAATTTTGTTAATTTAAGCAATTGTTTTATTTAATTACAAACAATTTAATTTTTCATTTAATATCATAAATGAAACTGTAAATCCGGGGGGTCTAGGGGGCGTGGAACGCCCTCCAGTGCATCCTTTGTAAATTATCTCGATGCTGATGGTAAATATCTCGAAACGTTGATAACTGAATAACCCGTGATGGAAGAGAACATAGTGTACTGGAGGGCATTCCATGCTCCCCAGACCCCCCGGAATACTCCTACGTTTTGAGTTTTTAAAAGTCTCTATTACCAGCATATGCTGGGGTACTAAAAACATTATAGCATTTACAATAAAAAACTGGGTTTTTAAAATAATGGGCATGAAGTGACCTCTTTCTAAGAGTTCCAAAAAGTGGAACGTTTTGTTCGTTTTTGTAGGTTACCGCTTAATATCATAAATAAAGCTGTAAATCCGGGGGGTCTGGGGGGCGTGGAACGCCCTCCAGTGCATCCTTTGTAAATTATCTCGATGCCGATGGTAAATATCTCGAAACGTTGATAACTGAATAACCCGTGATGGAAGAGAAAATAGTGCACTGGAGGGTATTCCATGCCCCCCCAGACCCCCCGGATTACTCTTACGTTTTGAGTTTTTAAAAGTCTCTGTTACCAGCATATGCTGGGGTACTAAAAACGTTATAGCATTTACAATAAAAAACTGGGTTTTTAAAATAATGGGCATGGAGTGACCTCTTTCTAAGAGTTCCAAAAAGTGGAACGTTTTGTTCGTTTTTGTAGGTTACCGCTTAATATCATAAATAAAGCTGTAAATCCGGGGGGTCTGGGGGGCGTTGAACGACCACCAGTTCATTCTTTGTAAATTATCTCGATGCCGATGGTAAACATCTCGAAACGTTGATAACTGAATAACCCGTGATGGAAGAGAAAATAGTGCACTGGAGGGCATTCCATGCCCCCCAGACCCCCCGGATTACTTTTACGTTTTGAGTTTTTAAAAGTCTCTGTTACCAGCATATGCTGGGGTACTAAAAACATTTTAGTATTTACAATAAAAAACTGGGTTTTTAAAATAATGGGCATGGAATGACCTCTTTCTAAGAGTTCCAAAAAGTGGAACGTTTTGTTCGTTTTTGTAGGTTACCGCTTAATATCATAAATAAAGCTGTAAATCCGGGGGGTCTGGGGGGCGTGGAACGCCCTCCAGTGCATCCTTTGTAAATTATCTCGATGCTGATGGTAAATATCTCGAAACGTTGATAACTGAATAACCCGTGATGGAAGAGAACATAGTGTACTGGAGGGCATTCCATGCTCCCCAGACCCCCCGGAATACTCCTACGTTTTGAGTTTTTAAAAGTCTCTATTACCAGCATATGCTGGGGTACTAAAAACATTATAGCATTTACAATAAAAAACTGGGTTTTTAAAATAATGGGCATGAAGTGACCTCTTTCTAAGAGTTCCAAAAAGTGGAACGTTTTGTTCGTTTTTGTAGGTTACCGCTTAATATCATAAATAAAGCTGTAAATCCGGGGGATCTGGGGGGCGTGGAACGCCCTCCAGTGCATCCTTTGTAAATTATCTCGATGCCGATGGTAAATATCTCGAAACGTTGATAACTGAATAACCCGTGATGGAAGAGAAAATAGTGCACTGGAGGGTATTCCATGCCCCCCCCAGACCCCCCGGATTACTCTTACGTTTTGAGTTTTTAAAAGTCTCTGTTACCAGCATATGCTGGGGTACTAAAAACGTTATAGCATTTACAATAAAAAACTGGGTTTTTAAAATAATGGGCATGGAGTGACCTCTTTCTAAGAGTTCCAAAAAGTGGAACGTTTTGTTCGTTTTTGTAGGTTACCGCTTAATATCATAAATAAAGCTGTAAATCCGGGGGGTCTGGGGGGCGTTGAACGACCACCAGTTCATTCTTTGTAAATTATCTCGATGCCGATGGTAAACATCTCGAAACGTTGATAACTGAATAACCCGTGATGGAAGAGAAAATAGTGCACTGGAGGGCATTCCATGCCCCCCAGACCCCCCGGATTACTTTTACGTTTTGAGTTTTTAAAAGTCTCTGTTACCAGCATATGCTGGGGTACTAAAAACATTTTAGTATTTACAATAAAAAACTGGGTTTTTAAAATAATGGGCATGGAATGACCTCTTTCTAAGAGTTCCAAAAAGTGGAACGTTTTGTTCGTTTTTGTAGGTTACCCCTTAAAAAATTGTTTATTTTTTTTAATTATTTAAGAAATTATAAAAATTCAATTGCTTAAAATTAAATAAAATAATATCCTTAAATTGGCAAATTTAATTATATTTTTTTATTTTCTCTATTAAAATTCTTTAAAAAACACCAAAAGTGGCTCATATATGCACAAATAATATGCATTATTTGCTCAAATATGCACCAAAAATTGAAAATATGCAAAATATGCATTTTGACAATCAGTTTTTTGGGTTCATTGTTACCTAATCTATTCGAGCAACTTAACTAGGAGTAGGAGCTTAAAGTAGAGCTAGAGTGTCTGAAACACATTAACTCCTCCTTGAATATCTTGAATGTGTCCATACACAATCAATGATTATCATTTAAATATTAGAAAATATTTTTCTGTAGAATTTAAATTAATTACTTTTTTTTTAAATAAACAATCAATAAACAAACACAAATTCAAAATTTAAATATTAATTTACTAAATAATATTTTCTTTAGTAATTTGCAGAGCTGAATGCCGGCTTTAAAAATAAAGCACTTCGATAATTGGTATTTTTTTAATAAAATGTTCAGGTTTTTCAAACAAAATTATATAAGTTGGAAATGAAAAATCTCAGTAGAGTCTAAAATTTTCACAGTATATAATGTGAGTGGGAATTGAGAATACCTGACAACATAAAATTTGGTAGATTATAAAATTAAGTTAAAATTCTTAATGATTTTGTAAAATTTTGTAAAGAGCATACAAATTGCAGTAGTTAGTGAAAATTTTATCTCTTACAAAAGAAGGGACGATTTCCCTGTGTTGAAACAAAGAAAACTAAGGTATTAACAAGGATTACTCGTCGTTATCTGAGAGAAATATGCCAGACGAATTTAAATTTTGTCTGCTGACATCTATTTCGTTATTTTCCATTTTTTCATGCAAAAATAAAATTTATTGCAGTTGCTAAAAACTTAAAAAATTATAATTTAAAGACGAAATTGGTTTATTCTTTTATCTAATAACAAAGTTTTATAAAAACAGATACTTTCGAAGCACTTACTTTATTTTTCTTTTTAGAAGTAGCAAACTTTGCAAGTCGGCTTAAAAAATAAATTGAAATATGGAAAAGTTTTTGTTTATTAATTTAACGACTAAAAGGTTTTATTATTAACTAATTTTAATACTTATTGTTTTATAACAAGACAATTTTGGTTTCGGATTTATTCGAGCGGTATGCTCTTTACGGCAACGCAAGCTTCTTTAACGTCGCTTACATTTACGTTTAGGAGTCGTGCAATTGTATGCAATCATTCTTACCCACATTTTAGTTAACGTCCCATAAACTCGAAGCGTTTACTTTGTGGCTCACTAAAAAAATAACTTCTTGTTGTAGGTTTTCCTACGCTTTAGATTTATCGGAAAGTTAACGTGAAGGATTAAAAAGAATTAATTTCAATTTACAATAAAATTTTCCAAAATTTAGTTTAAGCTGTGGCAAAATGCGGGCTTTCTACAATAAATAATCTTCAAAGGGTCGCTTAAAAGCTTAATAGTTAATAGAAAATTAGAAACAGCTAAGTGAAGCCAACCCTAGGCTTATCTGTTTTCTAAACCAGATAGTTGTCTGACCAACATTGCTTCTGATTTTCCATTTAATTATAACGATGCTGCCATTATCATTCGCTTCTAGTAATAATTAAAGTGTGGAATGATTATTACAGATCAAAAGATCCTATGTTTTTCGAAACGTTTCCCACACTGACTCGAATACCTTTGTACTATGCAAATGGGTTTCCAAATTACTTACAAACTAAAATGAAATGTAATATATGCCCCAAATATACGTGTACACTTCAATTTTTATGTTATTCCCCTAAGACTTGAAAATTCACAACATTAATTTTCTACTTCCCATAACAACAGAACCGACATTACTATGCGGCATGATATAACCAACATAACATACATTATTTTGCTTTATAGTAAGGTTGTATTTCCATTATTTAATTTTTCAGAATTTTCATGTAGAAACAACACAATAGAGATTATTATAAACTTAAATTGAGAACTAACAAGTTAAAAACACAATTTAATTCAAAATATTTTATGTTTCAGCCTCTGATGTTTTATTATTTACAGGAATTCTGATAAACCCACCATTTTCAGTGATGAAAGAATTCAATTGAATGTAAATACAAAATTAATTGTAATTTTTTTTACAAATAATTAATGCTGAAAATTTTAGCGCAATTGTTAATTTTCTTGTTTTTATTTTACAATAACATTCTACTTTTTTTTATTTACAATTTTAAATAAATATATTTTGTTTTGTTAAATACTTCAATAAATCATTAAAATTATATTAAATTATAAAAAAAAAATATTTTTCTTTTAAAATCAGATCAGTGTTTTCCTTAGTAATTTATACTGGAAGAGCCGTACATGCTCCCAATTATTTTCATAAAATTGCTATGATTGGTCAACTATGAATTTATAAACTAAACTTTTAAGGTAAAAACGCTGTTAGAAGCAATATTATCGTTTCAACTCTGGATTTGGATTTATTATTTAGACAAAGATAATTAAAGATAAACTTTCAATATTTAGTTAAAAGCGAAAGTTTAAACATTATTATTTGCTTAATGAATTGTGATGTGAACTTTTTCTAAACTTATTCATCAAAATTATTAAATATCAAATGCATACGTTTATTCTTAAATTTATTGAAGGTCCACAATCATTAAAATTCTAAAATTCGTTTTGGTTACATTTAATTTTAAAAAAGATCACTTCCCTGTCCCCTAGTTTTGAAAAGTGTCAACCATAGTTAAGTACTGTAGTCATAACCATTTTCAGTAGAAGTCAGTAAATTTGACCTGGTTAAGTTCACGTTTCCGCTTCAAGTCAGAAAAATTTGGTGCACCTTCCTGTGTTAACAATTTCCTGAAAAAATTACAGCTTTGGGCCAATGTTGTCCCAGAGTACTGCCAATGTTAGTCAAGCATTAAGCACCGTAATGCCAATCCTGGGCCAGTCGTAAATATCAGAACTGGGCCACTATTGTACTAACGCTGGTCACCAACCATAGGACCAAGGTTATCATTACATCATTGGGACAATGTTATCCCAGTAGTACTGGCAATAGTTGGCCAAGCGTTGAGCACCGTTGGGCTAATGCTGGGTCAATTCTGGCCCAGTAGTAAATATTTTCATGGGAGTTCTCCAAAATTTACGCCTTATGTCGTCGATGTTTATGGATGGAAATTTCCAGTCGAAATTTTGAAATTGAAACCTGATCCCGAAGTCATGTTTGTTTCCGCTTAATAACATTCCAAGGTTAATTAACGACAACGTTTTGTAAGGGTTCTGATTTTACCCTAAACTAACCTTGAACTTTATTTTGGAACTTCGCAATGGAAATTACTTTCTTCAAAATTTCGAACTCCGTTCTAGTGACATCTTGTTGATCTGTAAATTGCAATGATTTGTAAGAATTGTCCTTTGTTAATTTTATTTAAGTCAACTCTATATTTTACAACTCAAGTGCAACTCAAAATTTAATCGGTTCATTCGATTTAGTATCACTACAATAATTCCGGATTCAACAACGCAAATACGTTTACCTTTATAGTATTTTAGAAATATTTTCTTATTAATAAGTGCTTAATTAACCCCGCTTTCGAGCTTTCGAATCGTTTGGATTCTTTTTAGGGTATTGATCATCCGAGTCACAACTATCGATCCCTACGTTTGAGAATCCCTGATCATAATTAGAGCTCGGATTCATATGCAAATTTTTTTTTTCTTTAAATTTTTCAGTTTTTTTTCAAATTTTCAATAAGTACTACCTAGATTTATAAAATTTAATTTATTTTTAATAATATATCTGGACGAATTACGTAAAATCTACATCCTTTGGTGCATATATGAGTAAATAATGCATATTTGTGCATATTTGGACCACTTTTTGTGTCTAGCCGCAGCTAAAGATTCATATCTTTCATGCTTTCATATTAATCATGCTTTCTTATGGGAGTGTTTTTTTACAATATGCGATCTTGGCAGGCGACTCTAAGGTAACACTCCCATAAGAAAGCATGGAGAGCAGTTACTGCGACTTCAGTCGCAGAGCCCCAGCCTCAGCTTAGTAACCATATCTTTAGCTAGGCGAAATTATCTCCACAAACAAAAGGCTAGTTAAACGTTAGGTAAAAGTTAATCCAGACTCAATCGATGTTGATGCTATAAGTCTATAGGAAACACTCCCATAAGAAAGCATGATTATAGAGCTCGGATTTATATGCACTAAAATTGATAAAAATAGATAAAATATGCATTGATATGCAAACTAAAAGATATCTAATCTTCAAATTTTTCAGTTTTTTTTTTCAAATTTTCAATAAGTACTACCTAGATTTATAAAATTTAATTTATTTTTAATAATATATCTAGACGAATTACGTAAAATCTTCAACCTTTGGTGCATATTTGAGTAAATAATGCATATTTGTGCATATTTGGACCACTTTTTGTGTCTACACGCAGCTAAAGAAACATATCTTTCATGCTTTCATATTAATCATGCTTTCTTATGGAATTGTTTCCTATAGACTGATTGACTTTAAATTAACTTTTACCTAATGCTTAACTAACCCTTAGTGTTTGCACAGATAATTTCGCCAGGTAAATATATGTTTACTAAGCTGCGGCTGAGGCTCTGCGACTGAAGTCGCAGTGAATGCTTTCTTATGGGAGTGTTCTTTTAGAATATGCTATCTTGGCAGGCGGCTCTAAGGTAACACTCCCATAAGAAAGCATGGAGAGCAGTCACTGCGACTTCAGTCGCAGAGCCCCAGCCTCAGCTTAGTAACCATATCTTTAGCCAGGCGAAATTATCTCCACAAACACTAAGGGCTAGTTAAACGTTAGGTAAAAGTTAATCCAGACTCAATCGATGTTGATGCTATAAGTCTATAGGAAACACTCCCATAAGAAAGCATGATTATAGAGCTCGGATTTATATGCACTAAAATTGATAAAAATAGATAAAATATGCATTGATATGCAAACTAAAAGATATCTAATCTTCAAATTTTTCAGTTTTTTTTTCAAATTTTCAATAAGTATTACCTAGATTTATAAAATTTAATTTATTTTTAATAATATATCTAGACGAATTACGTAAAATCTTCAACCTTTGGTGCATATTTGAGTAAATAATGCATATTTGTGCATATTTGGACCACTTTTTGTGTCTACACGCAGCTAAAGAAACATATCTTTCATGCTTTCATATTAATCATGCTTTCTTATGGAATTGTTTCCTATAGACTGATTGACTTTAAATTAACTTTTACCTAATGCTTAACTAACCCTTAGTGTTTGCACAGATAATTTCGCCAGGTAAATATATGTTTACTAAGCTGCGGCTGAGGCTCTCCGACTGAAGTCGCAGTGAATGCTTTCTTATGGGAGTGTTCTTTTAGAATATGCTATCTTGGCAGGCGGCTCTAAGGTAACACTCCCATAAGAAAGCATGGAGAGCAGTCACTGCTACTTCAGTCGCAGAGCCCCAGCCTCAGCTTAGTAACCATATCTTTAGCCAGGCGAAATTATCTCCACAAACACTAAGGGCTAGTTAAACGTTAGGTAAAAGTTAATCCAGACTCAATTGATGTTGATCCTATAAGTCTATAGGAAACACTCCCATAAGAAAGCATGATTATAGGGCTCGGATTTATATGCACCAAAATACTTGAAAATATGTGCATATATATATTCACCAAATTTACTTAAAATATGCAGTAAAATTGATAAAAATAAATAAAATATGGATTGATATGTAAACTTAAAGATATCTAATCTTCGAATTTTTTAATTTTTATTTCAAATTTCGAATAAGTACTAACTAGATTTATAAAATTTAAAAATTTTAATAATATATCTTGACGAATTACGTAAAAGTTGCAAAATTTTATTTTTAACATTTGGTGCATATTTAAGTAAATGATGGATATTTGGGCCACTTTAAATGTTTTTTGAAGAATTTATTAGAGAAAATAAAAAATTATTATTAAATTTACTAATTTAAGCAATTATTTTATTTAATTTAAGCAGTTTAATTTTTAAAATTTTTATAATTTTTTTATAAATATAACAATTGCTTCAATTAGCAAAATTTAATAATAATTTTTTTTTCTCTATTAAAAATCTTCAAAAATCACTAAAAGTGGCCCAAATATGCATTAATTGCTTAAAAAATGCACCAAATGTTGAAAATATTCAAAATATGCATTTTGACAAGCAGTTTTTCGGATTCGTTTTTACCTAATTTGTCCAGATTTAATAACGAATTTGTTGGCATATCAATATTAAAGAACATGCAAAAGTATAAAATCCGAGCTCTAATCATAATTATATGCTTGCAAATTTAATTAAGCTTAAAACTTTGTTGTTTATTATTGTATTTTGTTATTGTGTTATTTGGGTTGCCTATACTCTTAGGTCAACCAATAATATTATTAAAGATTTAATTTTGGAAAACTCAGTTCATTAACTTTTCTTTAAGACACCTAGGTCGAAGTTCACCCTCGAGCCGGACCCGACCCTACAATTATGGTAGGACTTTCCCGATTATAATGGGCTTCAGTGGCGCCTCTCGTTTGGTTTGGTGAAGCTATAGCAAGTCGCGGCTATTCTTTCAACTCACCCGATTTTGGGCTGGACATAAGAGTCCGTTTGAGCCCGTTACAGAATAAGACATTGAAACATGCGGTCAGACGGACGGACGAACAAGGTAACAGAACATAAGGCTTCTTACTATATTTTATATATACAAGTTCTTCTGGAAAACGGAATATATTGCACTGTTAAAGACTGAAGATCTTTAAAAGCCCATACTTACTATGCTTGTACAATGAATGCACAGCTTATCGAACCTCAGCTTCAACTCTTTGTGGATCGAATTTATGGAAATGTACAATCTTTTATTTTTCAAAGAATCTTATAAAAAAATTTGTGAATGTTACGTTTTATTTTAAATCAAATAAACAATTGAATTAAAAATTTTTAATTATTTGAATCTTTCATTTCCCCAATTGCGCTTTATATTTAAGTATCGGTTTATCCGCCGGCGCCGCAAGGAACACGTTTAACACTAATAATGGTGATTATGCAAACCTGTCTTTATCATTTTCTTTATTCGATCCAGGGGGAGATGTGGACCACATTAAATTGGATGCGAATCTCCTGCTCTAAATGCTTTGTCCAAAATCACCTCGTTCTCGTTTCAACATTGAATTTATTCAAAATTACACCTCGTTCTCGTTCCAAAATTGAACTTATTATTTTTGTTTCGAAATATTTTGTTTTAATTTTTACTTTGTGGTTTTCCTCACGTTTTCCGAGGACCACACGTAACGACTTTTTTCTTGAGGTTCTGTCGTCAACTGATTTTTCTTTGTTATTTATCTTCATCAGCCCGTTTTCTAGCAATTTTATTTTTTTATTACATTTAATGCTTAAAATCAATGCTTGTTATTATATTCGTTATTATTTATTTCATTCGCCTGTACACGCACTTTTCCCAATTACATAACAACACCTGAAGTCCTTTAACTTTCAATTGTTTATTTTAACCAATTATTTCTTTCAAGATTAATTTCTTTTATAAATTTGAATGATAAGTTTCTTTGAATTTGTATTTTTTTTATTTTTGACATAATTCCTTGAATTAATGAAATTAACAACTGCCTTACGCTTGATTACTTGCATTCTAAACTCTGCAATATCCTGGAAAAATTGTGTTTAATTGTGTTAAAAATTTAATTTTGGCTTTCTTGAGCTCTTTTCGATTGAAAAATTTTCAGGAATCACCTGTTCCCAGTTGCATACAAATAAAACAGACTGAGTGGGGCGGAGCGGTTAAATAATAAATAAATTCTTCTTCATTCATTTAAATCAATCGGTTTTCCTGATTTAAAGATGTCGCAGCAAAATGACAGGGTAAACAGGCTTATCGTTTTTAGTATCGTAACTACATAACTACACAACTTACATTTGCATCAACTGTTGGGTGGTACGCGCAAAATGAAATCAAAATTGTAATGAACTAATTCGGTAGCAACATCACCAAAGTTTGATCTAAAAAAAGTAGGGGAATTACCGTTAGAATAAAAAATTTATTGTGAAGCCAGCTTCATCACAAAAGGGTTGATTGCCCTAAATATTGTCCCGCTATGCTTGGGATTTTGGGTTAATGGTTAATTTTGGGATCAATGTTAATGTTGCTAACCCATATTAATTCAATCAAAATTAAATCAATTCGTAAATAAAGCATCTTGCTGTTATCTACAGTTATCTACAGTCCTTCATCGTAAGGACTTTAATGATTTTAATTAAATCTGAAGTTAAATACAAGCCAATGGTAAGGTATTTAGTAAATAACTAACTATTATATTTTTTTAAATAATAGAGAATTACAATTTTAAAATTCAGAATAATAGAATCAAACTTTCCAGAATTTTAATTGAAGCCAAAAATAGGATCCTTCAAGATAGAATTTAAATTTTTACTTTTCAGGATAATCTACTAATACATTTAATATCCTTATATAGGGTAATCTGTTATAATCCATTACAATCGATTCTCCAAAATTAACATGTGGGCGGACTGCCTGCGCAAAATATGTAAATGTTAATTATTTATTTTAAAATACAAAATTACTGTGATAGAAATTAATGGTGACCTTTTCAAATCTCACAAATTTGGAATAAAAAATTCAAATACAAAAAAAAGCTTAATAGACTTTTGCATAATGCTGAAATTATACTGATATAAGCAAAAAACTAATTGATAATTAATTCGATATTATTAAGCTCTATTTGAGTTTTTATATTTTTTATGTTACATGTAGGTCATATGCTTATGTTCATTGTGAATTCAGACGTATAAATAATAAACGCTTTAAAGAAAATTATTTTTAAACATTCGTTCCCCTTTGGATACATAATCTTTTAAATTGTTAAATTAAGAACTATTTGTACTATTGAAACTGCCCTGCGTAGAGAATTTTCTTTTCAAATATCTGTGTAATTTAGCTGGAAAAACCAGGGAAATTCTTATAACTTAAATATTTAAATTAAAATCTTAAAATATGTACTTACAAGTATTAACAAATCCCTAAAACAATTAAACCTTAAGTTAAAGTTTAAATTAACCAATTTAAATATTGTATTTTAGTATAATTTAACAAAAAAGGAAAAAAAAGCTGTCTCAATATCATAACTGAATTGTACGTAGTTTAATTTCCTGCTACAGTTTTTACGACGTCGACACCTAATACTGAACCTATTATCTTTTCGGCAAAACCAAAAGCAATTAACTTTAAATTAAGTAATTTTGTTTCTTAACATTTTCGTGACATATTTAATAATGTAAAGAAAATATATTATTAATTTCCGGTAATATTTTATTTTCGCAATTGTCGTTTCCAATTAATCAAATTAAATTTCAATAAAATGTCTAATAATAGGCATATTTCCTATACCGAAATAATCTAATCATTTCAACCGGAATCAATCAAAATTTGAATATAACTGGCATATTTGTCTAATTTGGAGGTTCTCAAACAGTCTACTATAAGGACGGCTGCTGCACTGCTTTCGGGTTTTTCGTTTAGTTTTCCGCAGAAACTTGGGAACTGCTGGCACTTTCTTACGTAATTTTTATTGACATCTTCATTATTTTCAACTTATAGCAGAATAGCCGAAACTATTGATTTGATACCGTAAGAAATTAAACCTTTTGCGTTGAATTTTTTTATTCTGTAGTTTTCAGAAAACTCTTATCAACTGAACGCAGCAGAATATTTACCTACATTAAAAACTTAACATATTTTTTTCGGTGCAATTTTATGAAGAATTCCGACATGCTTGATTTAAGTAACTGTCACAATTATTTTACATTTTGTCACTTTTACACTTTTTTTATTGCATATAATATGCCGCGAGACGGTAAAAAGTATCAAAAGCAAAATGAACAACTTTTAGTGCAAAGAAATGAAACCAGCGAAACTTATCGTACCGAGTCTTCTGACGAATCTCAAGCATGCGATTTAAAATCAAATATATGCAGAAATGTATGTAAATGTAAAGAAAAATATATAAAAATAAAGAAAAGCAGCTGCGAACATGTGATAGTTTCACGTAAATCTTGTTGGGAAGCTGATGAGTTAGCATACCGGCGTCAAAAAGTGGAATTACAATTGTCAAAATCACAATTGGAAGAATCGCACAGTAACGACGAACATAACTTGTTACAGTTACGGCACGAACGCGTGGAAAATTTAATGCAAAGTTTGCTACAATATTTGGAGTGCCTGCAGTTAGAAACGAAAGCTTCGTATAGATTGTGTCAACAATTGAACAGTTTAATAGTTAACGAAAAATCTATCACCATGACGGATTCCTTATCGGAATTAATTAAAAAGCTATGTGAAAATTCGACACTGGATACAAACTTTTCTTTTAAACAAAATATTTTAACGTCGCTCGAAACAACTTCCAGTCATGAAGAGTTAGCTTTAAAATATGCCGAGAAAAAACGAGACTTTAATATGGCATCGCAAAACTTTAAGATGCTATTACAAAACGCAAATTTAAATTTAAACCAACTTGAAAAGTTGCAGCATCAGTTTGATGGCATTTTATTAAGTTTTCAGCACAGTAGATGTATGCTTGATCAAGAACTTCCAAATATAATTTCCAAGCGAATGCAAGTTTTGTTAAATAGTTTTAGTACTCTCAGTTGTGATTTAAAAATTATTGCTACGGACAGATTAGATTTGTCTTCATTGCTAAAACATTTAGAATCTTGTTTGCGTAGTTGTAGTGATTTAGTGGCAGTAAAAGGAAATCTACACCAAGTACCGTTTACAGGAAACGCCATAATATGCAATAATTGCTCCCACTCGCCGGCAATTGGAGGAGATTAATAATTCTGTGAGCGTAAATTAAGAGACTGTTACATTTTAAACACCAGATTTCCTAGATATTCGCTTGATGATTCTATCTTGATTAAGTCTAAGCTACCATAGACACCAGATTGGTACTATTAATTATACATTACTTCGGTAATCGTAGGACGCAATCAAAATAATGTACAAGGTGACATAAATTTTAAGACATAATCTTCTTTGCAAATTTAGTGCTAAAAATGTACACCCAGAGAAATTTACTTATTTTAATAAAAAATATTATAGGCTTTTAAGATTTTCTTTCATATTACCCATTCACATTTTATTCAACTTTTACGCAGGTAACTTCATAACTTTTTTATTATTTCAATCGATGATAATAGCGCAAGACTTTTTGGATTTGACCTAGAATATTGTAAATATTAAAATTGGCTCAAATACCTCCAAGGCATTGCTGAACAATATACTAAAACTTCCACCGATCTCGACCACAGGTTTTATTGATTTTACCATTATTAATAAAAATTCACAAATTTTGCTAAACTAAGCCAAACTGCAAAAGCATTGCCGAATCCCGAATAAAGATTGACTCAGATATAATTATTCAAGAAATATTTGTGCCTGAATGTAAACGTCGCTTTGGAGAAATTTCAGTTTTGTTATGGCTATTTATTGATGTTAAAAACTTCGTAGATTTGTATTTTTGGTTGTTTCACCACCTTATCGGTCCCGGACGTGGATTTATGTTCTTATTTTTGGGATGGCAGCGGCGTATTTAGAAAATACTTTTGAAAGGGGCAGATCAAAGGTTTTGCAGAATCTCGGTAATCCATTCATGCGCGTCAGTTTTAACTAATTCCTAATACATAAAATTCCAGCACGCTCCTGCTCCTGCGTGTCATTTTTTGGTGAAAAAAGAAACACTCTGATTGGTCGATTTTTTTGACCAACCAAAAAATATATTAAAGTAAGATTAGGACTAAAAATATTTGTCGAATTTAATCCAAACCGACATAATTATCACATAACAGGTCTGGATTAAAAATATTTGAAAATATAAAATAGGCTCTTATTTCACGGTCTTATTTCCGTTAAATAATGGCCTTTATATCGCATAATGAAATTTTTAATATTTTCAAATATTTTTAATCCAGACCTGTTATAAAAAATTATATTTTTTTTGATTTGTTGAATTTTTGATTTTCTACTTACTACATACCACAAATTTACTTAAAATTTTTATTTTGGGATCATTTTCTAAAAATATAAAGTCAAAATTGTAAACCGGGGGGTCTGGGGGGTGTGGAACACCCTCTAGTACATATCTCAGGATTTCTACTCTTTTAGAATACTTGAAGAAGATATAGAATTCAAAAAGAGTGGAAATCCTGCGATATGTACTGGAGGGTGTTCCACACCCCCCAGACCCCCCGGTTTACAATTTACAATTTTTAAACAAAAATGAGGGAAATTTAAAGCTTTGGAGGGGCAGATCAACGATTTGGCAGAATCTCGGTAATCCATTCATGCGCGTCAGTTTAAACTAATTCGTAATACATAAAATTCCAGCACGCTCCTGCTCCTGCGTGTCATTTTTCGGTGAAAAAAGCAACACTCTGATTTCTCGATTTTTTTGACCAACCAAAAAATATATTAAACTAAGATTAGGACTAAAAATATTTGTTCAATTTAATCCAAACCGACATAATTATCATATAACAGGTCTGGATTAAAAATATTTGAAAATATAAAATAGGCCCTTATTTCACGGTTTTATTTCCGTTAAATAATGGCCTTTATATCGCATTATGAAATTTTTCATATTTTCAAATATTTTTAATCCAGACCCGCTATAAAAAAATTATATTTTTTTTGATTTGTTGAATTTTTGATTTTCTACTTACTACATACCACAAATTTACTTAAAATTTTTATTTTGGGATCATTTTTTAAAAATATTAAGTCAAAATTGTAAAACGGGGGGTTTGGGGGGTGTGGAACACCCTCCAGTATATATCTCAAGATTTCTACTCTTTTTGAATACTTGAAGAAGATAGAGAATTCGAAAAGAGTGGAAATCCTGCGATATATACTGGAGGGTGTTCCACACCCCCCAGACCCCCCCGGTTTACAATAAACAATTTTTAAACAAAACTGAGGGAAATTTAAAGCTTTGGCATTGAGAATATTAAAGCTTGGAAAAACATTTATTTAAGTGCCTTACTGCTCAGAGTTTAACAGCAACTTTTGCGTTACTTTGAAAGTTAACTGTCGAAATTATAGTCCAAAGTGCAAACCGGGGGGTCTGAAGGGGGGGGGGGAGTGAACACCCTCCAGTACATATAATAAAATTCCCACTCTTTTAGAATACCTACAGAAGACAAAATAATTATACAAATTTTGGCAGGAAAAACTGGGAAATTTTTTGTTTTTGAGTAAAAGTGAGAGAAATTAAAACGTAATTAAAAAGGGGTACAATTCGAGTCATCCTTGAGGGGGGGGGGACATTGCCCCGTTGCCCTCCTCTAAATACGCCAATGTGGGATGGTAGACCTTATCTTCTAGCAGATGATTTGATTTCACGAAGATGATTCAGTAAAAATTAATTGAGTTTGTAGTCACACTTACTCGGTTGATGAGTCTTGGAACTGGCAGGCATGTTAATTTTTTAATGAGTATTTAGTGTTCTCTACTTTGTAGACTTTGATTCCTATAGAATGATGAAGTAATGTTATTGAATTCAAAAGTTCCTAACGAAGGAAAGACAATTGCAGAGTTGTAAAGTTGGTAGTACTGCATTCAGGGTAAGTCTCATAGAGATGCATATACTTGTTTTTAATGATGCTGTATGCCAGGCTTCTTTTGTAAGTCAATATTTCCGAGATTATGAAATCCGATGTGCAATTAATCTTTTCTGGGCATAACTTCTTTTAAATTAAAAATATATATATATATAAGAATAATACAATACGTAGAAAATCAAAAATTCAAAAAATTTAAAAAAGACAATTATCACATAAGCAGGTCTGGATTAAGAATATTTGAATTTATGAAAATTCATAATGTAATATAACGTTATTTTATGGTTATTACCAATCTTCAGTTACATATAATTGAATAAATTTGAAAAATAAAATTGGTCAATATTTTTGAATCCTTTCTGTTTTGTTCGAATATTTTTCTTATTTTTCAATTTTTATTCAATTATATTCGTTAAATATAACTGAAGATTGGTAATAATCATGAAATAAAGTTATATTACATTATGAATTTTCATAATTTCAAATATTCTTAATCCAAACCTGTTTATGTGATAATTGTCTTTTTTAAATTTTTTGAATTTTTGATTTTCTACGTATTGTATTATTCTTGTATTTTTTTAAATTTAACCATAAATACATACTACATACCACAAATTTACTTAAAATTTTTATTTTGAGTTCAATAACTTCTTTTTGTTGGGTTATCCTCTTCAGGGATACTCTACTGTATTTGTTTATTTTGTTTTTTAATTTGAAATCCTCAAATTGGTACTAGCTGCACTTGATCCTTATGTGTATGTTTTATGTTTTGTTCTGATTAGTGAATTAATTAAACTTGTCGACATCTATTTTTTCTATCTGTGTTATTACAATAAATCGACTCTTGCTTTCTTTCTAGTTTTATTTGTATTAACTGGCGTACACTTTAACTTTGTAATTTTTCACTTAGCTGAGTTTAAATCTTAGTATTGAAGATCTTTTGTTTACGAATCTACAATATTTTCCAAAAACCCTAGCTCTCAAGAACTGCGTTTTAAATAACAAAGCTAGCAAACACGTAAAGTCCATCTACGGTTAAGCAAGTTACAGATGTAGTTAAATTTTGATCAATTTACGCTACAAGGTGACACTACCTTCAGTTTTTATTTCCAATAAAACTTTAAAATAGATATCGGTACAGAAATGAGTCAGAAGTTCCATTTTTTCAATATGACTTTTATTTTATAAAATAAGGAAATGCTTCAAAACGATACTTGTGAAATAATTACGCAGAATAATTGAACTGAGGAAAGTTGAATAAAACTCTTTGGTGCTAGTTTATAAATATTTAATTGCTATCCCTCTAACTAGGACGAACCGGAAAAGCTTTTCGGTAATTAGAAAATTTTGTACAAATACTCTACGCTCTCCACTCAACAATGGTAGTTTAGATGCACTTTTTTAGTTAAATCTACAGTTTTATGGTAAAACAAATTAAATGCTCTGTAGGGAGGAGAGAATTACAAAGCAAATTTTTGTGTACTAAATTTTTTCGGGGGTAATCAACAAGAGGTTCACTTTTTATCGGATAAAATTGTCTTTGGACAAAAATATGATAACCATGGAAATAACTCGAGAATTAAGGGAATTTTAAAAATTGCGATAGTGTAGCTTGAGCAATTTTTGCAGATTCCTTAATTCGAGAGTTATTACCTTATGGCTATCATATTTGAGTCAATCAAAAACAATTTTATCCAAATAAAAAGTGAACCTCGAGTAGATTATAGGGAGATTAACACAACATGACTTATTTTCCTGTCAATGTCAATTTTTTTCGAGTCCGATCGATCTGGATTTTTGCATATGCCTTCCTACCAGTAATTCATGGCGGGTGATTATGAGGTGAGGGGAGAGAATTTTTTGCTCAGTTTTTTTATATCCAGCGCCGTTCTCGATTTCTACACACAAAAAGCTACATCGAGTTTAATCGAATTTAATCGCATGTCGAGAGAGTTTATTCACTTGCAAAACTTCAAAATGACATGTGATTGGTCGAAACGAAACACATTTGTGAATGTTGATTGGTTGTTGAAATAGGAATGTATTAATTTACAACATTTTTGAAAGATTTTCCCGGATATTCTCTTGGATTGATTCAAGCTTTTCTTTCAAAAAAGTTGAAAAAGTAAAAAATGGTTGTCTGTGGTATTCCTAAGATTTCATTATTCCCAGATTTTCTTGAATTTTCTGAGATTTCGTAGAAAACAAATAATAATTTTTTAATTCAAAAACTATAAATTTATAACTTGAATTTGATGCTGTTATATTCTTTGGAAAAACTTTGTTATGTCAGCAGAAAATTTGTTATAGCAACAGAAAACCTCAATTTTTGATATATTAATAATCGATTGATACGTGGTTCAAGTAGTGTAACTCGATATTAATCATATCAATATTTTAGAAAACCCAAAAAATGGGCATCATCAGGCGATGAATTAAGATTCATCATACTGCTATGCAGTTTTGAAGATTTTCAATTGGTGAACTACCAAATAATCGGAACATTTTATATTTCTTTTAAAGGAAATCAGATTCTATGTGCAATACTAACAAACAAATTTCCAATTGGATTAAAAAGTGCTTTATAATAATATAAGCATTAAGCCGCTTATTTAAAAAATTGGATTTACGAAATTTGAAATACAATTAAAGGCTTTCTGAACTTATTCACTTATTTTATTATGGATTTAAAACTTTTAACAGATATTTACAGCAATAATGGAAAACTTGATAACTTTTCTTCGTAGAAATGTTTTCGTATAAAATCCCGGATACGGATTTTGTTTAATTCGGTTAATTCATATTTTTATTCTGTATAATAACAATTTTTTTAAATTATAAAAATGAGTAGAAACAAGTTATTTGGGTAGATAGGTAGGTAAGGTAATACATATTATTTTAAAATTTTAAAAGTTGTTTTATACGCTTTTTGTTGTTACACGCTCGAGTAAAAGTTAATCTGATAGAATATGAAAATGACTACAAAATAACAAAAAATTAATTAGAATATTCAAAAAAATTTAATAATTTAAAAAGTAGTTTCCAAAACATATTGTAAATAAACGTATTATACATGTAAAGAATATAGCAATGTAAAATCTGAAAAGCAAATTTTTAGTTAACATCAGGATATCAGTAAAGAATATACAGATATAAATCCTCATTGATTTTTATTTTATTCTTTGTGTTGTGTTTAAATGAAAACAATTAAATCTTACAATAAAAGCCGAAAGAAAATAATAATAAAAAATCCACATTACTTTTCGCTTTCGCCAGTCAAAATGGGAATATTAATTAACAGTGCAGGAACTCCTTATTTTCGAGTAGGTATTCAACCGGATAATCAGCTCGACTTTTAGTTTTCGCGTTATCTGTTTTGTTCATTGCATTAACTTTGGTGTAGTTATTTGTTTTTTGTTTGTGCCAATTCTAGCAACATAGGTACATAATATGTTTTTAGTTTTATCTATTGTACTTGTTCAGAGTCACCATTTGCTTTGAAATATTGTAGTGTGTACATATCAGCGTTGCTTATCGACTAGATAATAATATATAATTCATTGAAAATGCTTTCTATGTAATGCGAGAAAACTAAAGCTTTTTTAAATTTTTTGTTTATAAAAGAATCATCAAAATCTAAATTAAAAAATGATCAGTAAATTGTAATTGTACCAATTGTTTAAATATAGTTGACCTTTCATTGTATATAGCAGAAATTGTTGAGTTTGAGGTCAGTAAAAACAAATATTAATTGTCCGACGTTTCGGGTTCTTTTATTGACCCATTTTCAAGGCTACAAAAAAATATATAAAAAAACATGAAAAATTAACATACAATCAAAAACAATATCAAAAGTTAAGTAATACAAAAATAATAATTGAAACATACAAAATTGAAATACAAAAATTTAAATATAAAGCACAAAAATTTAATAATTACATTCGAAAGAAATAATAAAAATTGAAAAACACAAAAAATCAATAGATGGAATACTAACCAGATGGAAAAAATGTTTTGAAATAAAATAAGACATCCTTCCGTTTTTTGGCTGCGTTTGACCACGCTTCGACCAGACACGCGGTGTTTTGTTTAAATATAAACACAAAAACAACTCTAACCTAGAGGGATGATTAGTTCAAACTAAGCAAAATTAATTCGAACCAAAAATCTCTCGGTAGTTAGTTGGAAACAACAGAAGTTGGTAACATTTGAATTTGAATTCAAACAAAAAACCGCGAAAGCAAGCATGGTCAAAACAGCAAAAAGGAAGAAGAAAAAATAAAAAGAAAAGAAAAGAAAAATAATGAAAATAGTATTCCATCTATGTTGGGTTCATAATATCTAGAATTCTTGTGAAGCCGCCATCGAAGTACTCGACATCCCTTTTGTCGTTAATCGACGATCCATGAGAATATATATGAATCGCTTCTTTTATTTTTCTCTTTTTGTCTATTTTCTCCCGGTCAAGGATACCGATACCGTCGTAGTTAATGTTATGATTTTCATCAATCATATGTCTGCATAGAGCTGTAGGTCTTTTTGAGCGCTTGTCCCCCCCCCCCTCTGTATCAGCTAAACCCAGAGTACGAGCGTTCTTCAAGTCCCTATTACGCTTTTTTATGCGGACACATAGTTTTCTACTCGTCTCACCAACGTATACGGCATCGCAATCCTTGCAAGGGATTTTATAGACAAGGCCACTCTGATGGTCAAAAGAGACAGGGTCTTTGGTCCTACTAAAAAACTTAGAGTTTTTGTTGGGACAACTCAGCCCAAGCTTAACCAGGAGTAGACTTCAGAATGGAAATTAATTGCTCCGTAAGTCCTCGAACATAAGTGAGGCTAAAAAATTTAGTATCAGAGCTCGAAGATATGTTCTCCTTATTATTATTGTTTCCTTTCTTCTGGGCCAGGGTTGTCTTAAGGAGGGAATTAATAACGGATTTGGGATAGTTATTATAGGAAAGGATGTGGGATATTTTATTGAGGTTGTTAGATTTGAAAGAAGGATGTGAAACGGTAACGACTTTTTGGATGAAATTACGCCCGACATTAAGGATTTGATGTTTAGGATTACTTGAAAAATAATTTAAAAGTCTTCCTGAATACATAGGCTTATGGTACCAGTCAGTGATGAGAGTACCATTAGGATCCCTAATGACGAGTAAATTAAGGAAGGGTAAGGATTGGTTCTTTTCAATTTCCATGGTAAATTGAAGATCTACATGGAAGGCATTAAAGTGGTCAAGAAGAGAGGAAACATATTTACCATTGATAACGAGAAAAAGGTCATCGACATATTTCTTAATCATTCTTAAGTCGTTCTTGTGTTTTTTATTAAAAGACACAACACGGTCGTCAAGAAGAATGTTCATACAAATGGTAGCCAGATCAACATATATGCTACCGCCCATAGGGACCCCCCTTTTTGGAGATAAGTCTTCCCGTTAGCCACAAACTAGTTTTTAGTCGTAATGAGCCTTAAAGCTCTTATCAAGATATCATCAGGAATGTCCAAACCACTTTGAAGCTTGGGAATCTGATTAATAATATAGTCGATAACCAGTTTCACGGGAACATTGGTAAATAAAGATGACACGTCTAAGGAAATCAAAAAATAATCTTCCTGAAGGGAATAATTAGAGAGCATATTCATAAGTTGAATAGAATTTTTGACATCGTAACAATTGTCTTTATGAAAAACCTTTAAGTACAGAGCAATGAATTTGGATAGAGGACGCAGAGGGCCGTTGACATCAGAAACAATCGGTCTAAGGGGCCGACCGTCCTTATGAATCTTAGGTAACCCGTAGGCCCTAGGAAGAACACCGATTTCCTTCTTCCAGTACCAAGATTGATACTTACTCATAAAACCTAAATGAACGAGATCGGAAAAGATATCGTTAGCACTTTTTTGTAAGGCAACCACGGGGCATTTCTTAACTAGGTCATACGTATCGCGATCAGAAAAAAGTTGTTCAAGTTTTTCAACAGATCTATCTTTGTCAGATCTAGTAAGAACTATGTCATCCCTATGATTCTTCAAAAAGAAGGCAGTTTGTTTAGAGACGGTAGCCAGTTCATATTGAAAATCATGTTCCTTAGAAGGATGACGATAACTATTAAGATGATTCTGGATAACATTACAAGCACTTTCTCGAAGGCCACTAGCTTTCGTGTCATCCAGAGGACAATTAGAGATGACGTAATTAAAATCAGCAATGATATTGTTAATATAAGAGGAAGGATGGGGTGGGGCTACACTGAAGGTGGGCCCAAGGGATAGGAAGTTAGCAATATGATCAGGAAAAGTTAAATTGGAAAAATTATTAAACCATGAATTTCTATCAGGACCGGCTACTTTGGAAAAAGAAGAATAATGCTCAAAAACATTAGCGTTGCTTGGTGGTAGGACTGTCTTTAAAGGGCCATTCCTAACACCAAGCAACGCCAAAAACTTTTTATGAAGAAAGGGTTTTTTGAAATCAACAGCTCTCTGTTCAAATAAAATAAAAGAATTAACGAGTTCATCCCTAATAGCAGGATCGCCAAAAAACTGGAAAAGAGTGTCTCTTACCTCACTAGATATCATGGACACAGCATCACTAATGGACAAATTCAACAATTTACAGTGAACATTGTGAAGGAACAAGGAGTGTCATATACCCCTTAAGTTTGAAATGGTGCGATAATTGTTTGACAAATTGTTGCAAGAAAGTTTAATCAAAGAGTAAGTTGAAAAATTGAAAACTACAATTTTATGAAACAAGATTATACAATAACTGAACTTTAATGTACACTTCAAAATAACGAAGAGTTTTTAATTAAAAATATTAACTTCTTGAAAAAACTAGTAGTGACATAAAAATAAATAAAAAAGCAAATTTTAAATTACAGCACATTTCATACCATTAATTTTTAATTAAAATAAGTAAATTGGATATACAATTAACAGTTGAGAGGTTTTCAGTGGTCGCTCAACAATTTAATAAATTTCTAAACTGGGTCAGAGGCAGATTACAGACCAATTTGGATTGTTATTACATTTTTTGCAATGCTAATTTTGTCCATCAATGAAAGCAATTGATAAATTCGGCACTGATATCTTTTAAGATGGAAGCCATATAAAAGAATTGATCTTATCTCATCGTAAGTTTAACGTTTTTCATGTAATCAATGTTTTAGTATCAATAAAGAAGGATATGAAATTTTATGATTTTACAACCGTACTTAATTTGTCCAACAACTTAGCACGGAAGAAAATATAAAATAAATATTATATACCTTGAAAACCCCAAAAATGAAAATTTCAAACGCGGAAAATTGACGGAGATATTTAAGGAATGTATGAATAATTAACTTACCACTAAAAATTAGTTATATTTTATTTTTACACCGCAAAAAAAATTATTTTTTTTCATATTTCAAAAATTCATTATAACAGTCGTATAAAATTGTAAAATTTGAAGTTTTTATTTTTCATTTTTAACAAACTTTCGAACTTTACTTTTTACTCCCTGCATAAGTGTTCGGACAGAGCTTTCTGATAGTTTTTTGGTTGCATTAACCCATGTTTTTTTGAACTGGTCTAAGTTTTTGTTGTCTTTGCCCTCTTTTCTCAATATCCCCTTAATTTGAGCCCAATAACATTCAATTGGACGAAGGAATTGACAATTTGGCGGATTTCATTGTTTATCAACAGAGCGGATATTGTTATGTTTGTACCAGCTTACCGTAGTTTTTGCGTAATGAGCCGACGCTAGGTCCGGCCAAAATAAAACTTCACTTTCGTGTTGCTTAATGAATGGTAAAATTCCTTTTTTTAAGCACTCGTTAGTATAGTTTTCCGAATTAATTGTCCCCTTTGTCAAAAATGGACTTGTGCGATTGCCACAGGAGCAAATCGCCTGCCAAACTAGCATTTTTTCGCCGAATTTTTCTGTTGGAATCGATGAAATCGAGTCACTAACAGGTTCTCCTTTCTTTTTTGTGTAGAACTGCGGTTCAGGTAGAGTCGACCTATTTAATTTGACATAAGTCTCATCGTCCATCAGTACACACCCTTTAAAATTGACCAAGACTTCCTCATACAACTTTCGTGCTCGGTTTTCGCAACAGCTTATTGTTTTAGACTGCGTTTTGGAATCCGTTGCTTCTTGTATGTTTTCAGGTTGTGTCTCTTTTTAATTTCCTAAACATTTGCAGGACCGTTCCCACATTTTTCGCAATTTCGCGGACCGACAGTGATCTTTTTGATTCGATTAACTTGAGTACTTTCCGATCAATATTTTTGCTATAAATTCCCGTTTTTCTTCCGGATTTTGGCAAGTCGTTAAATGTTAGTTCTTCCCCATATTTTTTAATCACACCACTGACTGTTTGGTGTGACGCATTAAACTGTTTTGCTATCTGTATGAACGATATACCCTTTACACTTAACCAACTGTCCACAATTTGTTTCCTTACTTTCAATGATAAACGACTAATTTTCATTGAAAATTGAAATTTTATAAAAAAAAATTATTGCAGTTTGACAGCTTAATATATACTGGATTGAATACCGGTAATAAGAAAAAAAAAATAAATGCGGCAAATAGACAGTGACTAGATTGCAGTGGTAAGTTAATTAATCGTACATTCCTTATTCGCCGCGTAATTACAATTAATCAAATACTTTCCGAAGTGTCAAATATGTATTATAAGCAACTACACCCCCGAGTACTATAAACTCCATTTATTGCACGTAAGAGAGGGTTAAAACTGCAAGTGAAAGTATTGACATGGTTCTTCCACAACGTTTAACTTTCGAACATATTAAAACAAACAATAATTAGTATTTAAAATTGATTCATTAGGAACATATCTTTTGGTAATAAAATTAATTCCGTATTAAATCAACTCGGAGGGTGAAAACTCGGTCATAATTTTGCTGCGCGTATTTTATATTTAAATTTTTTATTCGGCTTTGCATGGCAAAAAGTGTTATAAATTAAGCGTTTTAAAATATTTAAGAATTCTTTTACTACATTGTAAGAAAATGCTGCACAATGAACTACCCTCGTGGATATAAAAAATTACTCACGCAGTAAAACTAATTGGAAATTATATATTTTGTGCGAGAAAGAAAACTAACATAATTGTTTTCAAATTACACTAATGTATTAGTAATTTTATTTCACGAAAAATTATTTATTAACGAATTCTATTAAATTAACCCGCGAGTAGCAGAATTTTTTATCGTGGATAATTCAAAATAAAAACAAATTCGAATATTTTATTGCAGAATAAACTAAAAAATCCCTACATCTAATTTCATATGCAATAAAAAGGTAGACAGATATCGTTATACATTATACATAGGGTAAACTTAATATAACTGTATTATACACAAACGGCATACATTTCGTATGTAAATGTGTTGATTCATATTGCAAAATGCTTTGAGTAACCTCTGCAATCGTGAATGTATGCACATTTAATAGTTCAAATGCATCTAAATATAAAGATTTCTTAATTAAAAGCTGCAATATTACTTTCATCATTAACGAACTAAAGCTGGAATGTGCAAATTTTTAAGTGCGAATAATAATTTACTTTAAAGCTACAATGAACCTGCTACTGGGTAGGTACTCTCTGAAAAACATTTAAAACAAAACCAAATAGCAACTTTTCAAGTTATTAAAAAAGAATGTTTTTTTAAAGCTTAGTTAATTTTAATTTTAACATCAGACAAGTATAAGTCTAAAGTTTCATATAAAATCGGATACACCAGTACCATAATCTCAGTCATAATCCAATTCAACTACCACGGGCAACTTTGGTTACTCATTAGTGTAGATTTGCTGATAAAACGGACATCGCAACGGTTACTAATGATTAGCTGCCCATCAAAGAGAAAGTCTTCGCATCGCTGCGACTTAATAAAATTAATTCGGTTGTTCTTGATTGAATAAGTCAAAACACAAATTACAAAATGGCGAAAATAGATTAATAATTGGTTTTTAATGAATTCCGTTATCCTAAAATTTGGCTCAATCTAGTTCAACAGCTTGCGCAAAACAAAAACGGAAGTTTACAACAATGAGGTTTTGAAATTATTAAAATTAATAGAAGGCAATAAAAACTGCCGACAATTCGATGAAAGTATAAGTGTAAAAATATTAATTTACGGTGATAAGTTTGTATAAATCGGTAATTTCAATTAAAAATTTAATGCAAACAAAAAATCATCTTTACAACTTTCAGCAAAAATAAAACCTAGAAGCATAAAAAATATCAAGGACTGTCGTTTCGCAAATGTCACAACGTGAGAGCCTTTGGGATTCGTTTGTCTGTTTCTTTCATGATTTTTCTACATCAAAAAAACAGGGTGCAAGTCAACACATGAGTGATGATACCTTGTCTGAAAAGAAATAAAAAGTTGTCTTTCTTTGTGATAAATAACAAACACTCAAATATAACAGTAATTAAACATTAGATAAATTGATTATACAAGAAAAAGGGTTTGCAGATAAATTGAACAAAAACAAGCGAAGGGAAATTGGAAAAAGAAAATTCAGCCGGATATAATCGATGAGTAAGAAGTGATTAATTGGAAGATTATAAAGACGGCAGACGCAATTTTTTAATGAAGTTGAATGATTATAAAAAATATTTGTTCAATTATTAAAGTTTTAAATTTTTTCATACAAATGACTCATAATATTTGAGTTTAATGCTGGCCGTTACAGTAAAATGGCGTACACTTTATCTTAGCAGCTAAAATGGGTCGGCAAAGCTCCCATAGAACGATATTCATAAAAATATTCATATTTATCCACAGCAGCTGCATATCTCGGTTATTAATTTGCGTAATAACCATAGAAAAATTGCTTGAGATTCAAACCTGAACATTTTTTACTTTTACATAAATAATTTTAGTTATATAAAACCTGATAGTAGAAAAAGTGATTTAAAAATTTGCTGGTATAAAAAATAAAGTAATGGAGTTTGCACAATTTATTTTTTTTTCAAACAAGAAAATGTAAGGTCAACATAAATTGACTGCAATTTGTCTTGCGAATAAAAAATCTATCGGACTGAAAAATACTAAAAGCAATTTTAAAGAAGTGCTTTCCAAAATTTTTATGCAATTTTCATTTTCTCAATTTAAATTATTCCTAACCCAATTGTTTCACAATGAACCAATTTGTATCTTTTACTAATTGTAAATTTTTTTGCCACTCCAATTTCATCAAGTGATAAAAACGTTGTACATTTTTATGCGGAACCTAAATTTTAATAACAGAAAATGTGAATAAATAGATTTTGGGATAAAGCACGTAAAAAATCGCTTAATCTTTGTCTTAGGAGACTTAGACAAAGAAGCGATTGTAATTTAAATTAAAAAAAAATGTAACTAATTTTTTTTTTCACATCTTCGCATGATTTTAAAATTAATTTGATGAGGATCAATAAATTATGCATTTCATAAAGCATACTTTATTTATTAATTAAAGTAAACAATAAAATTTGGTTGAAAAGTTTAAATAAATTTTAAAACTGTCATCGCTTAATTGTTTGTCTCCGCTTTTTATAACTAAAAGGTGCAATAAAATTTAAATTAGAAAAGTTGATACAGCGTATCCCCCAAGAAGGCTGTTGAATTTTCAGTTACTGGTTAAGCCTGGCTGCAAAAAATTATGAGAAAATGAAAACGAAAACAGTAATATATTAAGCTGATATTTTAAATTAGATTCGATAGCTAATGTAATTTTAAAACGTTTTTTTCTTCCACTTTTATTTAATTAGCAGACATATTTCGGTTTTGTTCTTTAACGTGAGCGATAGGAAGTATTAATGGTTCGGGGCGACTTTGTTCCATTGGGGGTAGTTAGTAGTAAACTTGGCACTTAAAAAACAGCCATGAAATATGTGAAAATTATAATCGGTTTTAAAGTCTTTACAATGAGAATTAAAAAGCGATCAACAGAAATCGGTATACTATCAAACAGCGCTGTTAAAATCAAAGTAATAATTATTTCAAAATTTATTGTTATTAAATAATAATATTACACCGCTTTTGTTTAATTTATTATAATATAACCACCTACACGAGGTAAACAAATAAACATTAGTAAGTTTTTTAACGATGGAACTACTAGATGCTTCGGTGCACGTATTCGGTTCAGTACTTTTATGCTAGAAAATGTAACTAAAGAGTGACGCGCATAATTAGATTAACGATCCGGCTGGAATACTAAAGGTAAATATAAATTTTTTAAATTCGTTTGATTCTGCTAAACCCACATGCTTATTTACATTTTCTGTTTTAAATTTATGTTAAAAATCCGCATATTAGTAATATTTATTTTCATTTCTTTCTTTTTAGCCTAATAAACGGCAACTTCTTATAAATTATGTGAATCATTGGAGTACGGATTTCCAGCAAATTTACTATACATGAATATGGATAGCAGAAGTGTAATTGTTATAAATGTCCCTGAATTTGATAAAAATAAGGTATTTGGCGCTAATTTTTCTATGCTTATATGCTTATTTTCATACTTTTATGCTTAGATTTATTTTTAAGGATTTTTAGTGCTTATTTTAGCTCATTTTGGATAAATGAAAAAAAATTGCAGTGGATACCTAAATACCTACTATGTTTATTAAATTAATTCACTACAACTTATTCATTTGCACAAAAAATTATTATAAGCGGAGCCCCTAGGCAGCCGCCTTTTCTGCTTTACGGGTAATTCGGCACTGCGTTTACCCTTAAGGATAACAGCAATAAATAGGTTTGAAATTTAAATCACAGTAGGCACTCGTCGACTAAACTAAATTATTAAATAAAAGGAGCATTAACTATAACTCACTTTTTTATAAAAGAATATTATAGCTACATTAAGCTCATCTATTAGGTAGCTGAAAACAATTAATAGATCTTCTTTTAACAGAAGCTATAGATGTGGGAAATATCTTTCAAAATACCATTTCAAAAGTTCCAGTTTTTTGGCAAAAAAAGTTAAGTATTGGCATAAAATATTGAATTTAATTGAATCACTGAGTGAGAGAAGAGTATAAGTCCAAAATGTCTGGTTTTAAGAAATCATAAAAAAACTATGTGGTTTTGTAATTGTTATTGTTGTCATATTAGCATATTACCATCCATACGAAAGTTGAAGTACTGTATTCAGGGAAACATAATATAGTAAGAATAAGAATTTCTACACCTTTTCCACCAGTTATTCAAAAATCGTCAACTGTAATTCAGATTTGTCGAATGATATTACAATTCACGATTTCTAAATAACAGTTGACAAATCTGAATTACAATTGACGTTTACTGAATAGCAGTTAATCTTTTCTGAATTACTGGTGGAAAAGGTGTAGAATTTGCTATTTCACTAAATATACAAAAAAAGAATTTTGGGCTTATACCTGTACGGGCTAAGTATAACGATGTTGCCATACCTAGTCGTAACTTGCTTTTGGCTTGTGATTGGAAACTTCTTGAGAATTCACTTGTAAATCTTTTAATAAACTTCTTACAATAATAATTAAAATATTGTTAATTACAAAAGGTTGTTACATAAAATAATACTTGAATACAAAGTGATGAAATAACATAAATGGAGAACCAACGAAAATACGTGTGGTCTAGGTGAATAATTTTAGGTACTCTTGTTTATTCCTAAATAACAAGTCTATTGGTAATGCAAGTTACCAAGGTGTCATTCCTGCATGTGTGCACTCCCGTTGTTATCTAGATGCTGTGCACAATATTTACGCTACACTCAAATTTTAGTAATGCTTTATTGTTGTTTGAAATAAAATTATTTATTTAATTAAAGAAATATTTATTTGATGTTATTAATATATATTTTAGCGTTAGTAGTAGGGGATACGGTCCTGACTCTGAATAGACCAACAGAAGGAGATGTCACCCAAGTACGGACTTGATAATAGAGTTGTTACAATATTGGAACGACCGTGTATGTGGAAATCCTCGTAAAGTCTGATAATACGATAATTACGTGGTAATAATAGGTTGGTAATGCGAAAGGAACTATATAAGAAAATAACCAACAAGAACAGGGATAACCAGAAAACAATGAGAAGCAAAAAGGAGCAATAAGAATCACAACAAGAAGAGGCAATAAGAAGAACTACAGTTGCTATCAAAAGTAAGTTGGCAAACAGTTTTTTTTCAATAATTTTTTCAAATTTCAATATTTTACTTTAATTTTTCTAATATGTATTCTTTAAAAGCCTTTAAATTAAAAAATATAAATATAATTTTCTAAATAATTTTATTAAACTGAAAAAATTAAAAAAAAAATTCAAAATATTTCTATTTGGCAAGTTAACAAAGAAACTATAGTTTAAAAACATTTAGTACTTTGTTGCAAACCCTTTTGCAGCGATAACAGCTTTACATCGAGAATGCATAGAGTCAACAAGGTTCTCTAAACGTTCTAATGGTATTTTTGACCATTCTTTCTGTAGTACTTCCCATAATTGAGTGGCATTACTATAATTTTCACTTCTTATTTGACGATGGAGCTCTTCCCATAAATGCTCTATGAGATTCAAGTCGGGAGATTGGCTAGGCCACTTTAAAAGACGAATTTTAGCTTTATCCATGTACTCCTTAACATGCTTCGAAGTGTGTTTCGGATTATTATCCTGTTGAAAGATCCAACCGCGTGGCATTTTTCTCTTGCCATGTTGTAGCATATGATCGCTCAGTATGTTGACATACATAAACCGATCCATAATACCATCAATTCTGTGTAGAGATCCAACGCCATCTCGAGAAAAGCAACCCCACACCATGACGTTTCCTCCACCATGTTTTACAGTAGGAACTTGATATGCAATATCATGTCTTTTACCTTTCGGACGTCGGATATACTTAATATCATCCGAGGAAAACAAATTAAACCTACTTTCATCACTCCAAAGAATTTTGGACCAATCCTTCGTTTCCCAGTGTAAGTGATTTTTAGTAAACTTCAGACGGACTATCCTATTCTTCTTTGATATAAGTGGTTTCTTAGAAGGACTTCTGCCAAATAGTTCAGCTGCATGTAGTCCACGTTTCGCAGTCGAAACATGAATCTTTTCTTCGCGATTTTTGTTAGAATTTTTAACAATTTGTGTAGCCGCTAGACAAGGATTTTTTTTTGCTTCATGAACCATCATTTTATCTTCTCTTTTGGTTGTTTTTCGTGGTCGCCCGGTTCTTCGACGTGTCTTTGCTGATCCATAATTATTATTTTTATGATACCAGAGACTTATAGTTTGATTTGGAATGTCAAAATGTCGTTCTGCTGCTCTCAATGATTTTCCATTTTTTAACCATTTAAGAACCGTGTTTTTTAAATCTTCTGAATATTCTTTGCTTCTGGGCATGTCGATGTATTATCAGAAAAGATATATTTTAATCAAATTAACTTCAGTTACAGTTCTATGAACGCTTATTAATGATTGGATGTTATGCCAATTTACTTTTGAACCCTGAATAAAATTCAATTTGCTAATATACTTTTCTGTTTTATACCAATTAAAAGTTTTATACGGTAAACTACGCATTAATCTACATACTTTTAGAAAATATATGATAGTCCACTAAATAATTTGAAATTTATAAATTTTTGCTAAAAAACTGTTTGCCAACTTACTTTTGATCGTAACTGTAGAAGAAAATAAGAAGAAATAATCCTGATATATAAAATCCCAGTACGCTGCTGCTGCTCTTGCTATAGCGTGTAATTTCTTGGTGAAAAAAACGCTGATTCCGCTCAATTTTGCTTAAAAATTTAAATTTACCGATTTTTCCTGGCGAAATTTGAAAACTTATAAATTCCTTACCCTCTCCAAGTATTCTAAAAGAGTGGAAATCCTGCTATATGTACTGGAGGGTGTTCCACACCCCCCAGACCCCCCGGTTTACAATTTTCCCAACCCAAAAATATATATTAAACTAACTAAGATTATAGGACTAATCGAAAAATTTGAATTTTTAAATAAAAATGTGGGAATTCAACCTTCCTTTGGCTAGCAAATATAAAGTCAAAATTTTAAACCGGGGGGTCTGGGGGTGTGGAACACCTTCCAGTACATATCGCAGGATTTCCACTCTTTTAGAATACATGGAGAAGGTAAGGAATTTATAAGTTTTCAAATTTCGCCAGGAAAAATCGGGAAATTTAAATTTTTAAGCAACAGTGCAGCAACTTTTCGCGTTACTTTGAAAATATAGAAAAATGGGAAATCCCTCAGTAGCGGGAAACGAAATTAAATGTTTAAATATTATACCTTTAAAAAAAAAATCCACCGTCTGACTGCCCGTCCGCGGACGGGCTTTCTAGCTAGTAATATAATAATAAGGAAGAATAAGGAAGAATAATGAAGAATAACAATAATTAGGAAGAATAATAATTAAGAAGAACAAGAATTGGCAATATTTTAGAAATAAAAGAAGAACGATCTAACATCAGAAGTGGGATAATAACTAACGATCTAACATTTATATTATTTTACTTTAAATAAAATAAAACTCAAAATCAATAGCATTAATATGTCCTGGGACTTACACCGTTCTATCACTCAACATTATTTAATTTCCCATGCTGTGGTTTCAATTATAATTGCTATTGCACTGATATTAGACTCAATGAACGGTCTTACGTATTTCAAACAAATTTTCTATCTCAGTTCAAAATTTCATTTTTTGGACTTGCACTCTTTTCTTAATTGGCGATTCAATTATTATAGATTAGAACAAATAGCTAGCGTTTTAGTAAAATTAAAGAACACCTAAATTAACAATTAATTTTTAATAAAAATTTTTTTTAAAAATTAATAATTTCATTAAAAAAAATGATGTAGAGATTATTTTATTATTTTACTTTTTATTTCTATTTTTTTATTGCTTTCTTTTTGTGTTACTTTTCAAATAAATTTTATTTAAAAAAAATATTTTTAATGCCTATATTTAAGATGAAATCATATTTTTATGCATATTATTGCAATTTTTTGTGCTATTTTAAGCGCTATTTTTACGATTTTTATGCTTAAAAGTCATTACTCTACTTATCATATTTTCAATTATTATGTTATTTACAAGCAAATCTGTAACATTCCAATAATACGGATATATTAATTTAGTATTTTAAAATACAAATCAGATATATCAAATAAAGCAATCGGGATAAATTTGAAAAGCAATTTAAATTGTCATATTATGTTTGCTTGACAGCTAAATTATGTAAAATTGTATAGATATAATTTAAATATTAATTTATTATACATATCATACTGTAGTAAAACGTTATCATTATATTTAGATATACGGGGTAGACCGAAAGTCGCTTACTTATTTATTTTTTGTATTTGTATTGAACAACTTTTATTTTTATATTACATCGACATTCAAGTTATGTGCGCCTTACACAGAAGCAGAGCAGTTTTAATTTAAATTAAAACTTAAATTGTTTAGTTGTCAACTCTCTAAAGTAGAGTTGACTCTTGTTATAACAAGAGTCAACTCTACTTGAAGTTCTTCTTAGTTTGTTAATGAAAATAAAATGTCGCATCTTTCAATTGCAATATTAATATTTTATCCATAATATAGAAAATGACAAAAAATTCAACAAAGTAATGGGTTTTTTTAAATTTTAAATAATAAATTTTTGACCTGGCAATAACGTCATACCAACGCAGTTATGAAAGTAACAACGTCGAGATGATAATGGCGGTAATGAATATAAAATGAAGTAATTTAAAGTTTGTATTTTGACACCTAGCAATGCATTTAAAAATGGAATGTAAATTCCTTTTACAAAAATTCATAAGCTTAAAATGACAACTATTTCAAGAGGAAAACGCGGGCGTGGAAATTCGATGTTTTCAGTTATGGCCCCTTAGGTTTTTTGTCCTTGCTAGTTTCTTTAATATGCAAGAAAGTACCTGTCGCTTTGAAGTTTAATTGGGTTATTCGAGTGACCTGTATAACAAAATTTTGCATATTAGGTTTCTTAATCCGACGAAATTATTCAAAAATTGTGGACCGGAAGTTACACTCTCGCATTGCTAACTTAAGTAATATTTTACTCGTTTACCCTTTTCACGAAGAATTCTATGTTGACAATACAGCAAATTTGGAAATTCTATTTGTAACTTTATATCATTTCCGGTTACACTGGAGCATACTTTGCAAGTGGAAAATTTTCAATCAAACCTCTTTCTTGAGGATTTCAAGTTACATATACTGTAAAATAGAAAATTAATATATTTTCCTTCCCAATGTAGCTTAAATTAGTGAGGAAATATTTAACGACATTACAATTAATGAAAAAAAATGTTTAAAGGTTAAAAAAAAATATATTAAATAAAATACTTACGTAAATCCTTTGATGTTGCTAATATAATTGATGGTAAACATAGTAACATCATCAAACGCGAGTACTCTGCCAACATGGCGAGCCTGAAACAAGAAATTTATTTAATTAAATCAAGTTGAAGTAGAACTTGAAAATTAATTTATATAAGGCTATAAAAATTGTGTTAGCTGGAGTGGTACACGTAAAATAGAAAACTATAATTTCGCAGATAACGGAAGTCCTAAATTGCAAGCATAAATTTCAGCAAACTGAGAATTCTAACCTCAAATGTAATTTCAGCATGTAAATTAATAATAACTATTCCACACGTTTCAGATGCCATTTAGTTAATCTAACTAACCGTGGCACAATTTCTATTGTAATATTGCACTTTAACCTCGAGTCTTAGTCCAAAAACGAAGAAAAACTCTTCGATCGTCATTAATTACACCCGTATTTCTGCGATTTTGCAACAGAAGTAATTATTAATGGCTTAATTTAACACCACGCCAAACAAACTAACAAACACACGTTAGTTATTGCAATATTAATTATAAAAAACATAAAATTTACAATGGCAATTAAAATGACTTGTGTAAAAGCTTCATCAGCAAATAATCAAACGCCGCCGCTAACACCCAGTTAAATAAATAAATTTCCTGTGGTTAAGTATCCAATTTGTTTATTAATATATCTATTAATTTCCCTATATTGTATTTCGTTAAATCGACGACAAGATTATCGGATGAATGGAACCCTTCCATTTTTGAAAACTTTTATCTAGACCTACCTCACTCAATATGTTTTTTCCCTTTAATGGATTCCCTGTAAGTGTCGACCATTCGTAAAACGCAGCACTTCAATGAGACCAAATTCGGATTTCAAATTTAGAGCTGAATAAAATTGCCGATCACGTACAAAAAAAGTTGATAGAATTTTAGAATAAAAGAACCAAACGAATTTTAACGCTAATAAAAGAATGTAAATGTAAATATTTTCAAACCGCAATTTTAAAGCTCTCAATTTGCACAGAATATTTTTTAAAGTTTATGTAGCACCCGGATATGCAATTTTAATTTTTTTTTTTTAATTCAAATGTTTACGTAGAAAATTGTGGTTGTTTAAGTTTACTGGAAATCAAATATTAAATTTACAGTATGTCGTAGAGAGAAAGAAATAAGAGAAGCTAAATTGAGAAAAATCTTCCAGATAGACCTGTGGTGACACTGAGTATTTATGGTGTGATCTACATCAACAACATGGGATAGCTATGATTTAGGCTAACTGTGTATGCAACCGCATGTCCATTAATCGTTTATGTGAAAGATTACGTCATAATAACGTGTCAGGTAGTAACTAATAAGTTAAGTTTACAAGTAAAACAAGATTATGGGTCATATATATTCCTTTATGTGCACCAGAGTTGTATATATGCATCTAGACTAATTTACGACTAAAGCTTTATAATAGCTAGTTGATATTGGTCTCCAAGGCACTTACGGTTATAATTACTTATGGTTTAGAACTATAATTAGCTTCAAAAAAGAAACGTTTGGCTAGGATAAAAACTAGATAGAATATTAACTAAGTTTGAGAAAAGGTCGCAAGTTTTTAAAAACAAAAATGTTTAGTTAGTAAACTTTGTTAAAATCCTTGCGATCCAGGTACTTCAACCAGTTTTAAGTTTACATCATGGAAAATCTGGCCTGAGGGTGTCTACGAAGGTACATATTACAACCTATCCCACCGGGTTCTATACGGCTTCATCAGATTTCCTCATTTGAGTTAATATTATTTTGGTTTATTATTGGTTTAATTATTCAAGTTTATATTTAAAATTCAATTGTTTTTTGACTGTATAATTTTGAATTTAAATTTATGTACTGGGCCCTAATTATTTAGAAACTGCTTGAATATTTCATTCCTTTAGATTTTTAATAAGTTTAAATATCGTATAGCTGATCGTAAAAAGAATGTAAAGTAAATGCGCTTTGGTTAACCACAGTATCATAAATTTTGTGAAATAGTGATAGGACTTACAGAAATGCTCTTTGTTGCAATGTTGCAATGAATGTTTTGTTTCATTGCTAAAGTTTCTGAAATGCATAACATTCTGAAATTATTAAAGTAACTAAGTCTCTTAGTTGGTTTATAGTAGAAGCAAATAGCAAACAAGTGCAATCCAAAACCTAAGCTTAAATTGAAATGATCCGTTAGGTATCTAGCTCTAATTTTAAAAAATTTATATTTTTATATAAAAATAAATACTGGAAGTCACCTATTCCAGGTGTGGTGAGAAATTGCGATTTTAAAGTAAATTTCATTACACTTTTTTTTTAATTGCTCATGTAGATCACGCCTAGTGATATACAATCCACCTTACCATTAATAAGCTGGTTTAAACCCTGTTTAAATAATATACTATTATTGTGAATTTAATAATTAAAGCAATGCTAAAATGGCGTAAAAATGTCGAATTTGTAGAAATTAAAAAATGCTAAATCAATACTCGCAGTTGATATTAAACTGATAATTTATTACAATCACGTTATGATGATATATTGTTACGTGGAACTGTGAAATAACAGAATGAACTCTATCAGTTGGCAGCGATACAAATTAAATAATATTATGATTGTATGATTTTATGATTTTGTTTAAAATTTAATGTATACAATATACCTACATTTAGATTTCATTTGATTATTTTTCATTTTAATTTAAAAACATTTTATATGGAAAATACCTTATCGATATCATTACAAGACTTAATGATTTTCTCGCTAGTATATTCTATTAATAGTATAATACAATAGTATTTTTTTAGAATACTATTGTATTCCTCTTTAAATGCCAAATAAACACAAAATTAATGCTCATTGCTAATTTTCCTTTTCAAATATTCTCCAGGATATATAATATTACGTGGATTAATCCATTTGAGATTTTCTGCAAATTAAAAGGAAAATTGATGTTTTCGATGGCTAATATTTATTTCTGTTTTCGGTTGCTTATTGGCATTTAGTGATCTTGCTCAATTGAGTGTTTAATATGATATCAAATAATATGAGTTCATTTAAGTGAAATTGAACGACTACTTAACATTAACTAATATTTATACTCATCCACTACAGGCTTAAACCTACATTACAATCGACTGCCAATAGTGCTATATATAAAAATTTTAAATTTATAAAATATAATATTAAACAGAACTAAACAAAAAACCTTAAAATAGATAAAATAAATACAATAAGTAAAAAATTATTATTTAAAATCCAAAAAAGACTCTAAATACCACTTGACAGGTTAGGACTAAAAAAATTGGGAAACAAGAATGTCTTTTTTGTCTTACGTAATTATGATTTTCTAATTTTCGTAATAAAATAGCATAATATTCTTCACAACTAAAGAAATTATAATTTTTTGCCGATTATCCTTCGGGCAGTTTTGAAGGCAAGCTTCATACTGATCAAAGCTTCATTGTTTCAACGTTGCTACTAGCTTGATCTTTTACAAAAAATCTTTGTTTTCTTCGCAACAATCTCATTGTTTGCACGACAGAATCGATCAATTTAAATCCTACCACCCTACCACTTTCCGAACTTCACACCAATAAAAACATCATTTGCACTAAGTGACTAAGCTTGCTTGGTAAATTATCACCATTTGATCAATCATTTCAAGTTTTCCCAAAACTTAAACAAAGTTGAGAATAATACAATAGGTAGAAAGTCAAAAAAAGACATAATTATCACATATCAGATCTGAGTCTGAATTAAAAATATTTGAAAATATGAAAAAATTCATAATACGATATAAAAGCCCTTATTTCACGGTTATTTCCGATCTTCAGTCGTATATAATGAATAGAGACAGGATTATATGCATTTGCATATTTGAATATTTTGGGTATTTTTATAGAATATTGCATATTTGACTGAAATCTACTGATCGTGCATATTTTATAAAATATCGTGCATATTTGGGCATAATTTATAAAATTTTCTGCATATTTGGGCATAATTTATAAAATTTGGTGCATATTTTATAAAAATTATTAAAAAAATTAAAAAAAAAAATTAGGTAGAAAGTCAAAAATTCAAAAAAGATATAATTATCACATAACAGGTCTGGGTCTGAATTAAAAATATTTGAAAATAAGAAAAAATTGATAATACGATACAAAAGCCTTTGTTTCACGGTTATTTCCGATCTTCAGTCGTATATAATGAATAGCGACAGGATTATATGCATTTGCATATTTGAATATTTTGGGTATTTTTATAGAATATTGCATATTTGACTGAAATATACTGATCGTGCATATTTTATAAAATATCGTGCATATTTGGGCATAATTTATAAAATTTTCTGCATATTTGGGCATAATTTATAAAATTTTGTGCATATTTTATAAAAAATTTTAAAAATATTTCTTTATAAGAAAACGGTCCTGCTCTAAAAATTTTGAATTTATATTTGGTGATGATACCAAATTAAATTTTGGGTTGGCAATGCCTATCCAAAAACTGCTATATAAGTAGATTTACATCAAAAAAATTCGGTCTCTAGTATAAAATATGCACAAAATTTTATAAATTATTCCCAAATATGCACGATATTTTATAAAATATGCTTAAATATGTACGATCAGTAGATTTCAGTTGAATATGCAATATTCTAAAAAAAATAGCCAAAATATGCAAATATGCAAATGCATATAATCTGGTACCTATTCATTATATACGACTGAAGATCGGAAATAACCGGAAAATAAGGGCTTTTATATCGTACTATGAATTTTTTCATATTTTCAAATATATTTAATCTGGACCTGTTATGTGATAATTATGTCTTTTTTGATTTTTTAAATGTTTGATTTTCTACATATTGTATTGTTTTTAACGTTATTTAAATTTATCTATAAATACATAGGGGAGAGGCTTGCAGGCTGCCACTGCTTGCAGGTTGCCACCCCTGCCGAATTTTGACATTCTAACATTGTCATCCCCTAAATTTCGACCGACATCGAATACAAACGAGTAGTTGTCGCTTTTAATGTAATTGTGATGCACTCAAACATAATAACAGGGTGTTTGGTAAACAAAATGTGAAATTTTATTTGTAAAAATATGAAAAATTAAAATTGTGTTTTTCTTCTGTGCCCATAAATTAAACATTTTCAACGAAAATTTAAGGGAAATATTTTTGCTGTGTTGCTTTTTCATTCAATTTTTATTATTCTTAAATAATTCTAAACATATCATGAGTTGGAAGTTTTTTTTCCTGTATATTCTAAAGTGGTGTAAAAATGCAGGTTGCCACCTTTTTTGGCTTTCAGGTTGCCACCCCTCTTATTTTACATTGTGACGTATACTACAGTGACTGTTTAGGGACAGTGGCAACATAAGCCCCTAAATCGGCCCAGGACAGGTTCCCGCGCAAAGGGGGGGAGGTTTAACCCCCCCATTGCATATTTTATGTACTTATTGACGTAAACGCTTCTTAAATATTTCAAAAATTAATATAAATAATTATTTACTAATAATTGATGCATTTTTTATATATTTTTAGATTTAAATAAAAAAAAAATTAAATTTTTTTTTCAATTTTAACTTTTTTTTTTCTTATCAATTTACTCTCTTTTTTTTTTGTTCACAGCCACTAAGTGTAATTAATACAAATCATATGTTTTTACTTGAGTTTCTCTACATTTTCAACAATTTTTCAAGGGGTGGCAACCTGCAAGCCGAAATTTCAAGGTGTCGATTTTAGATACTTTTGAAAATTTGCTGTAAATTTTTAGTTTTTGAGAATTAAAATGATTTTTTGCGCAGGATCGTGGCTTTATACTTCCCCTTTTCTGTATATGTTATTATATCAACAATACGTTGATTGTATGACGAGTTATGACCAAAAAAGCTATGGGGTGGCAACCTGCAAACCTTTCCCCTACTACATAAGGAATGTACGATTAATTAACTTACCACTGCAATCTAGTCACTGTCTATTTGCCGCATTTATTTTTTTTTTCTTATTACCGGTATTCAATCCAGTATATATTAAGCTGTCAAACTGCAATAATTTTTTTTTATAAAATTTCAATTTTCAATGAAAATTAGTCGTTTATCATTGAAAGTAAGGAAACAAATTGTGGACAGTTGGTTAAGTGTAAAGGGTATATCGTTCATACAGATAGCAAAACAGTTTAATGCGTCACACCAAACAGTCAGTAGTGTGATTAAAAAGTATGGGGAAGAACCAACATTTCACGACTTGCCAAGATCCGGAAGAAAAACGGGAATTTATAGCAAAAATATTGATCGGAAAGTACTCAAGTTAATCGAATCAAAAAGATCACTGTCGGTCCGCGAAATTGCGAAAAATGTGGGAACGGTCCTGCAAATGTTCAGGAAATTAAAAAGAGACACAACCTGAAAACATACAAGAAGCAACGGATTCCAAAACGCAGTCTAAAACAACAAGCTGTTGCGAAAACCGAGCACGAAAGTTGTATGAGGAAGTCTTGGTCAATTTTAAAGGGTGTGTACTGATGGACGATGAGACTTATGTCAAATTAAATAAGTCGACTCTACCTGAACCGCAGTTCTACACAAGAAAGAAAGGAGAACCTGTTAGTGACTCGATTTCATCGATTCCAACAGAAAAATTCTGCGAAAAATGCTAGTTTGGCAGGCGATTTGCTCCTGTGGCAATCGCACAAGTCCATTTTTTACAAAGGGGACAATTAATTCGGAAAAACATACTAACGAGTGCTTAAAAAAATTAATTTTACCATTCATTAAGCAACACGAAGGTAAAGTTTTATTTTGGCCGGACCTAGCGTCGGCTCATTACGCAAAAACTACGGTAAGCTGGTACAAACATAACAATATCCGATCTGTTGATAAACAATGAAATCCGCCAAATTGTCAATTCCTTCGTCCAATTGAATGTTATTGGACTCAAATTAAGAGGATATTGAGGAGAGAGGACAAAGACAACAAAAACTTAGACCAGTTCAAAAAAACATGGGTTAATGCAACCAAAAAACTATCAGAAAGCTCTGTCCGAACACTTATGCAGGGAGTAAAAAGTAAAGTTCGAAAGTTTGTTAAAAATGAAAAATAAAAATTTCAAATTTTACAATTTTATACGACTGTTATAATGAATTTTTGAAATATGAAAAAAAATAATTTTTTTAGCGGTGTAAAAATAAAATATAACTAATTTTTAGTGGTAAGTTAATTATTCATATATTCCTTACCACAAATTTATTTAAAATTTTTATTTTGGGTTCGTTTTCTTTTCTCTAAACATCTAGTTATTATGTATTGTAGTGTAATTTAAGGAATGAAACTCCACGAAGCACGAAACTCTTCCAATTCAAGTTTTAAAATTAAACTTGAACAATTTCCAATATAATTGGGAAAGCAAAATCAACAGATAACTCGGCCCAGATGTGACGATATAAATTTTATCTCGCGCTGCCTTCAAATTTAATTTTAACTTTATATATTTCACCAAATAATTAACTATAATTTTTAATAATCCAATTTAAATCTTTCCTTTCACATTAATAAATTGCCATGTTTTCAATTGATCTTGGTTTTGATAATTCACAACAGATTGATAGATTTTATTTTAAACCCTTGCTTGGACCATTAAATCTAGGGGGGTAATGTCGTGATATATTTCATGTAGGTGGTGCTTTGAGCAAATTTAAAAATTTTATTTTGCATTTTTATCGTAAAATTTTTAAATTTGTGAATTTCGTATGTCCATAATTTTGAATGATTTTTGATTATTTGGGAAAATAAAAGTGATTTATTATTTGAAAAGTTTGATTTATAAATTTAAGAGTTTGATTCGGATTAGTTCCTAAAGATCGGATTTTTATAGAAAATTGGAAACCTAATTAAAATTGATTTAGAAAGTAAAAATTCGTAATATAATAGAAATTTTATGGTTATCTCTAGGGTCCGGATTTATAGGCATCTAAAAACTTGAAAATATTCTCTAAATTATTAAAAATAAGCACTTGAGTATGCGCAAAATTTTTTTATTATGGCTCAAAATTCTGGATTGCAATTAGTGCAAATAATGAATTAACTATTTTTTTAGAAGTTTAGTTGGTGTTGAACTGTGATTACAGCGAGAGTACATCCTTAGAAATAAAATACTAATAAACTATTGTTTTATTTTTTATTCTTGTGATTTTTGAAATTTGCACCTAACTGGGCATTTTTAACACACAAATGTAAAATAAAATTCAATCGATATTAAGAAATACGACGTCTCAAGGAATATTTTTGAAGTGAAACTTCTTGATGATGAGGCTCAGATTTTGAATATATTTTTAATTTATTTTCTATTATTTTTGACCGGTAAAGTTGAAAATGTTAATCACCTCTAGTGTCCCTATACAATTTTAAAAATTCCATAATATGCTGAATCAGTTTAGCGGAACTTAGGGGATTAACATGTAATAACTGATTTATGCAAATTCCTGCTTCCCTAATTATTTTAGAAAAGAAATGAAAGACACAAAAATAATGCAGACATATAAACTACGAATGATAAAAGCATTAGATTTCACCTAGTTTTAACTTAAAAAAGTCAAAAAATTTTTTGAAATTTGAAATAAAATTTTCATTTATCGGACTGGCCAATTTAATTTCTATTTTCAAAAATAATTACTTCGAAAACTTACAGCACCCGGTATAGTTAATACAGGGCGTAACAAATATTAATGACGGTTAATTCAATGCTGCAATTTTTAAACAGTCATTTCAAAATTAAAAAAAACACTTAAATCGCTTTAAACCCTTTCAAAAACAAAATTTTTATTATTTAATTAATATATTAATATTAATATTATTTAAAAATATATGCCAATATAAGCAAATATGCATTTATAGGCAATGAACTGCCTAATATGTACTTAAACTCAAAATATGCATTTATAGGCAAAATAAAAACTACATAAAACGACTCAGAAAGGCTTAAAACACATTCCTCTTTTAAAAATTTTCACGTGCTTGTACGCAAAAAAACATGCAAATGCCTAAAAATCCGTTTCCTAGTTATCTCTTTAGTTAATATTTCCATTTATGAAATTTAAATTTATTGAATAATTTTAAAGTTAGCCGGGGAAAACTTCAAGATTAGTATTTTTTAGGCAGTTACGCTAATTTGAAATTTTGAAGACTGGGAAAATATATTGTAATGTTAGCAAATCACCCTTCCTAAAATTTTTAGATAATTGGGAAGAAATTGAAATTTTTTCTATGATAATTTTTTAAATTTTAAATTTTAGTTTGATATTTTTGAACCTACGTCAATTCATCGCGGACAATTCATCGCGCGACAATTTATCGCGGACAATTCATCGTGCGACAATTCCTCGCATGCGACAATTCATCGCCGTGACAATTCATCGCCGCAACAATTTATCGCGTGCGACAATTCATCGCCTGCAACAAATTTTCGGAATTAAATATAATTAAAATAAAAACAACAAAAATTTGATATTACAAAATTAATTAAAATTGAAAATTTTCGCAATTGTAGTTTGAAATTATAAGCTATACTATATCGTATCTATATACTTATTATAACTTTAAGATAGAACAATTAGTTGCTGGAAATGAAATTTTACAAAAAAGAGTGTCAGACTGTCAGAAGAATTAAAACAATACTGCAAGATTGCGCTAATAGACCTATTTTAGATTTCCTTCGAGATATAGCTCATAATTTCCAATTACAATTATAAAAATATGTGTTGTTTTCATTTTAATTAATTTTGTAATATCAAATTTTTCTTGTTTTTATTTTAATTGTATTTAATGCGATGAATTGCTGCACGCGATAAATTTTTTTTAATGCGATGAATTGTCGCGCGATGAATTGACCGCGATGAATTGACGGTACACCGATATTTTTTGAATGCTGCAAATATGAGATTTTGATTGTTTATTTTTGATTTTGAATTTGCAAATGATTAGTTGCAACTTTGTAAATATTTGTTAATTTTCAATTCTTTTTAAAAATTAAAAATTAAAAGGTTGGCTCTGAAAGAAGGACGATTTTGAGTGAAGGTCCGAGATATTTTTAATTTAATTTTTATTTTTAATATTTTTAGAAAATAATTAAGTTGAGATTACGCGAGTAGAGATTTTGATTTTATTTTGTTTTGGAGGTCGTCCTAAAATTGGACGAAGTTGGAAGTTTAAAATTTGGAGTATGGAAGATGAACCTTGGATCGGCTAATTGTTAATTAGTGAATTTGGATTGATTTGGATAATAAGAAATCGGAGAAATTCGTACTTAATTAGTTATGATTTTATTTGTACAAGAGCACTTGAGACGATAAGCAACGTTAACAAATTATCGTTTCATTTTGGAGAGTAAAATTTTATTTAAAAGTTAAACTGAAATTTAATTTGGATTGAATTTATTATTTTTTGGATTTTAGTAATTTGAAAATTTAATTTATAACTTTTAATTTGGAAGAATTATTTGGATTCTTATTACGAATAATTTTAATTAATTATGGTTTATTACATGGAATTAAATAATTTAAAATTGTGTTAAAAGTTACACCACTTTAATTGGCGACCAATTCGTGGGGCTCGATTTTTGATACTGGCAATAGGGAAACTTTAATTTGCATTAAAATTAAAATGCAAAGAAATTTTTTTGTTATTCTTAAAACATACAATAAAAATCAAAATTAAAAAATTAGAAGAGTTAGATAACAAAAATGAAAATAGGTTGAAATCATTAAGAAACAAAACAGAAAACAGTTCTAAAAAGTTTTGTGCAGAGTTTAGGAGGAAAATTGATAGTTTTGATAAAGAATTTGAAAGTCCGGAGGGAGATTTGAAAAAGAGGGATTTAGGAATGATGGAAATGGAGCCAAAATTGATAATAAAAGTTAGGACATAAAAAATTTGGACAAAGAAGTCCACCAGAATAATATATCAATATGGATAATTTCAATTGTCCACTCGGTCACTATAATTTGTAGAAGTCTGTTCAAAAAAGTTAAAATCATTTTGAAAAGTCAGATAATGAGTTTCGTTTATGAAACGTAATCCAGTTTTTTTAACAGTTCCCGCTGGTATAATAAAATTTCATAGTAAAACATATCAAAAGCCTAGTTAATTCTACTTACATGCATCATTACAGGGAGTTAATTAAAGTAATTAATTAAGCATTTTAATTAAATTAACAAGGTGTTTAAAATTTTAGTAGGCAACATTTAAAATGATCTTAAATATATTACAAAAGTTTTGGAATAAATCAAATTCTTTGTAAAATATTATTTTAGGTTCATAATTTATAATGCTTTAAATAAACAGTAATTAAGTGAAGCCCACTTCCTTATTAACTGCTTCATTTTAATTAACATCCCTTACGCGAAGCAGATACTCGAATGAGCTTTATAATGTAATTTCGTTTTTGCATTGTTCCATTAATTTACATTACATTTATTTAAATTGTATTACCATTTTTTTTAAATGTGAACTGTGTGATTTAAAAAATATAAATAACATGAAGAAATCAAACGTAATAATAAGGGAAAGCGGAATAAGTATATTTGGATGCCGTGTATGTAGTATATGCATATACATATTATTGTCTTTCTCTACATGCTTTATATGTGCGAAGAAAAGAATGATAAAAGAAGAAAATACATAATGCATAAAGTAATCGGACTAGCGGAGCGTGAACTGATATGCAGATGCTCGTGATAGAATAAGAATCTCATACTTACAATTCACAGTATTTTTCTTTTTCATTTCTTACTTATTGTATCATGAATACGCTTTCAACATAAATAAGCAGAAAACAACGTTTTTATCAATTTTACAATTGGGCTAATTTTATAAAACGATGATTCGCAATTTTATAAGTTGATTAAGATTTCGCAAGATAGATTTTATCTAAAGAACGTTTTGATGCAAATTAATTTGAAAAGTTTGACTTCGTGGCCAGATAGTTTCAAACAACCATTAATAATTGGTTCTAATTATGTTTGGGTCAACATTGGCCGATAAATACAGACTAATTGTCCAACAACGCTTTATTAAGCTTCACCAGAAACCATTTGTAAACTTAATTAGTACAACTTAATGTAAATTTTAAATATTGGCTATACTACAATGTTGCACAGGCATATCAAAAACGGATTAATTTCAAAAAATCGCATTTAGATGGATATTTTTGTGTGAAAGCTACAATTTACATTTTAATTTGAATATCGCAAAAAATAAAACTTTTGTGTTGGTTTTCAAAGTAATCTATTTTTTCTTGGCGCACTAATTGTTTTGAAACAGGGTTAATGAAATTTTTGCAAGTATTTTAAATGGCAATTTCAATTGCAATTACGAAATTAATTGAATGTTCATCTTTTCTATTTTATTACCCAAAGCACGTACAGTATACCTTTGAGCGCAAACTGGATATTTTATAATATAATAATAATTAACCCCCAACTCAGAACAGGGTTAAAACTTCCCAATATAAAAAATGGTTAAGAAATGCTGATATGGAGCGTTTGATGGTCAATTAAGAAAAACATTTTTTGCTACACGAAAAATTCGTATTCCTTTTCTTGGCAAAAATGCAAACACCCCTTCAATCAATCATGTACGACACGAAATCATGTATTTATTTAAAAACAACAGCTAAATTTTCTAAAATAAACACGTAATATATATTAAACCGAAATGTTAAAGACATGCACATTTTAAATTCAATTTCAAAAGTAAAATCGGTAATAAACGACAGCAGTTTTGTTAAATGTGCGGACTTTATTATTTACCTACTGCGTGCACAATTACTATTATCAAAAAAACACACGCACATTTTTTGCTTTATTTTAAATTTTCATATGAATTGAAAAATGCTAAAAACGTCAGGTTGTTTTAGTTCAACGTAAGATTTCAGAAATATGAAATAACACCGACCTGCTGCTCTATTCATATTTAAAAAACGAATTTCCATTTTTATAGTGCTTTTGCTTAAATTTTTATTCAAAAATGTTTACTCATCTACAGTTTTACATTAAATTTATATTAAAATTTTCTTTTGTATTTTACAAATACTGCGGTTGATATTATAAATTTTTGAACTTGATTAAATTTAATCATTTAATTTTGTAACTTTGCAATGATATTGGAAAGACTTAAAAGCAACAACAAAATGGCGTTTAAAAAATACTAAAATTAAATCAAATTAATTTAATATATTTCACACCTTCTGCATCCGCTATAAGGCTTAGCTAGTTTTAAACGACCGACAGGGCTCTCACACACATATAAAATAATGTTATAAGAGTAATTTAAAAATTCATATTCAGACTTTAATTTTTCAGCGTAAATATTCATTTTAGGTAGCACTCAAGTAACACAAACTACTTAACAAAGTATTTAACTTAAAATATTGTTTGTAGACTTTGTTTGACATGAACGAAGAGCGCGGAAAATGATTTCGTAACACCGAAATAATTGGCAGACGATAAATGTGAAGTAGATATAGATTGACAGATACTCAGCTAAGAGTTAGGAAACCATATACGTTTCAAACTTGAAAGCCAACTTTGGGGTGACTATATTTTTTTAATTAAATAATTTATTCAATTAAACCAGGGACCACAGTTTTGCCAATTGCCTACTGTTTGCGAACATAATGGCCATAAAAATAAGTGTAAATGGACACAAATTGTACATTTGTCTAGACAAAGCGACTATCCCATGCAAAGCTCTTTAAAGTAGTTAGAAAATCATTTAACTACAAAACTAAAGTGAAGCAACGATACAAATTCTAATAGAATGCCGCAGCTATGCAGTTGTGAAGAACAAACCTAATATACCAAACCTCACAAGAGTTTGAAAGTATTTTCCGGTCCTTGTGATTTATTGATTGAGAACTACCACGCAATGACCTCATAATTGATCATGATCATATCACCCCTGTTCACCCCAAATAATAGAATTTATAAGCATCTTTACGCCTCTGGCCGTGAAGAAGAATGTCTTGTATGACTTCAAACTAAACTGAAATAGTTTTATAAAATTAAGAAAACTTTATACTTTGCATTTCCATTTATCTCAACTTTTCGGAAAAGCCGTCTAAAAAATTATTTCATTGGTATTAAGAACAAATTAGACAGTCTAAAGTTGAAAGTAAGAAACTTAGAAATTTATGTTTGTTTCTCAAAGTAATAATTTAGAAATCTTCAATTTTAAGTCAAATCTTAAACTGAAATAAATTAAACTTTTAAATTAAAACTCAACGTGAAAAGATTTTGATAGGTAATTTGAAATGTTCGTTTTTTATTCGTTTTTCTGAATAGGCGGGTATTTATTGCAAGCTCCTGCATTTATCGCAAAAAATCTAAGAAATATGCGTGATTAAAGGTAGTAAAATTGAGTTTACTAGATTTTAAATTTTGATTGTGTGTCCACTCAACCTTGGAGCATTAAAATTACGAGCGCTAAGGGTTGTTTGGTACTACTGAATATATGGACATTGGTTACCGGTTTTACACATCGTTTATCTTACTAACACTGCTTTGCAGGTATATATCATAGTTACTCCCAATGGTATTATTCTATTTTATTGTGTTTATTATTTAAAGTCTAAACGGCAATATAATATTTATTCTGCTATCGATTGATCTACTATTATTTTATTCACCAATATTCGCTACGCCGAGTAAACATTTTGCTCATTTTCTCAATTGTCAATTTTGCAGTTACTCAATATACAATTTAGATTCATCTATTCACCTTTTCCACGCTTTTGTTAAATAAAGATCTGCTTAAATTTCTACTGGGACAATAATAATGCAGATAGATTTTATCTGACTAACAAATTATGCTTTGCTACATTTATTATCTAACTTATATTTTTACAATCACAAACTTTTCCGATAACAAAACTAACTTCAGAATCACATTTATGTGTTCACTCAGCTACTTTGTTAAAAGTTATGTGAAAATATATGAGATATATAAGTGACAACTAAAAGCTTTACAACTGTCATAGTAATTTTTCTGCCGGATTCGTCTTCAATTTAATGTTTTGACTTTTTTGTTAAAAGTCAACCTTCCGTAACGATAGTATATCAAAACCAACTTTAAATGATTGCAAATTAACAACAATAAAATTTTGAAATATTGGATTTCATTATCTTTTATTTGATAAGGACATTTATCAGTTTATAAGCGTACAACCCACTGAACCAAACGGCTGCATGATTCCTTTAAATTATTAAGCCACACCAACGAGTAATGATCTTTAAAAATTAATTATCAAATAATCAATGAAACAACAGCAATTCAAATTTACAATAACAAACCAAAAAAGTGATTGTCGAGAGATATCTCGAGGTGAAGAAATCGGGAATAAACCAGTTAACCATTTTCACTACTTCGACAGAAACGTAGTGTTATACTTTGGATATACGACTAAAACTGTTAGTTTTTATTTAAATAATTTTCAATTTTGCTACATAGCTTTACTAGGAATAGAACCTGGTACTTTCACCTCGTAATATATGAGATTTACGTAAGATTACTTGCTATGCACCTAACTATTAGTAGTATAAACTGAATAATATTACGTATAAATTATAACACCGGCAATAAATTATCTTTGCATTTTCCGAGCATGTAAAACCACTTTTTATTCTTATTCTCGTTAATAATTACTGCTTATGATTTTTTCCATTTGAAATTCATTATAAATAAATAAAAATAGTTGAAAGCTTAAAAGCAAAGCTTAATCAACTGAAGCTTTCATAAATTTGAATAGTGATATTTAGATAATATTTATTACAATGTCCGAATCCAACGACTGAACCTTTGCAATATATGTTCAAACAACAAAATAAAGCAGATTTTTAATGTACATTTTTAGTCAGTGGCAGTGGCGTAACCATCAGGTGAGGGGCCCGTGCGCGAAGTTGTTAACGGGGGCTTGCTTTTATAAAAGACAAAAAAATGTGTAATAAACAAGGAGCAGAGTAACATGTAGACCCGCGGTGTCGAATAGTAAATTCTACTGTTCAACAATAAATTCATATTGCCTTTCGACACCGCGGCGCTGTTGTTCCATTTAAAGGCTCATACTGGCGAAAAACCGTACCAATGTACTGTTTGCAATATTAAATTTTCCCAAAAGAGCAATTTAAATCTCCATTTACGAACCCATACCGGAGAAAAGCCGTTCGAATGTTCTTTTAGCGGTTATAAATTTGCTCGGAAAGCTGGTTTTAGTAAATACTTACTAACTTACACCGGCGAAAAGCCGTTCAAATGTTCTGCTTGCGATTATAAATGTATTCGAAAAAGTTATTTGAGGAAACATTAACGAGTCTCGAAATTCCGACGATTTCCATGCAATTCCAGTAATTTCCAAAGAATTCCTTCCAAACAAAAACGGATATAGAGATGAGTAACTACCCCCCCCCCCCCTATATTTAATTTTATTGAATGAATTAAAAATTATATACATGAGTTTTTTTATTTTTCAATTTTCTGAGATTGCCTCAATTTCTTAAAATATCCTAGAATTTTCTGTGATTCCCCACTTCACAAGATTTTTTGATTATTTTTCTAAGATTTCTTAGAATTTTCTATTTTCTCTAATTTTCTACATTTCCTAATTGTAAAATTAGTGACATTTTATAAATTTTCTAAAATTTTCTGGGATTTCTTAAAATTTCCCGCTCGTTTTTTTACTAATAAGGGGAAAATAGATGGAGAAATTGTCATATGCAAAACTAAAGGAAAATTTGAGATAATCTAGAATAGCTTAGACTATCTTTTTTTTGTTTTTCCATTTTCTGAGATTTCATTGGCTTTATAATTTTCTTGAAATTTCTATGGATTTCTTGAGATTTTCTATATTTCTACAAATGTTCTAAGAATCTGGTTCTTAAGACATCTTGAATTTTCTAGATTTTCTTCAGATTTCCATTCACAAGTACACACTATTTTTCCGGCGACTTCCCCTTAGTTTTGTACTAACTGGAAAACCGAAGAGAAAATCGTGATATACAAAAGTGAGAAAAAATCCAAGTAAATTTTAGGGAAATTCTATAAAATCTTAGTAAAATTTAAGAATGCTATTTTCTTCTCAAGGAAAGCTTTGGAAATTTAGAAAATCTTTAGAATATATCCTTTTATTTCTTTTTTAATTTTCTGAGATTTCCTTGACTATTGGCTCTCCTAAGATTTTCTATAATATTCACAATTTCCCCTTTTCTAAGATTGCCTGGCAAAGGCAGAGACAAACAGGTTATTAACCCCCACCAATGAGCCTTATTTACTACGTTATGTTTTGCTGAAATTTTAAAAATATTAAAATATTAAAATTATAAATATTAAAACAAAATATTCTATCTAACTGTCTATGTCTATCCCTGGTGCGCATGAAGGGATTAACAAGATTATCATCCCAAAGACCTTTGGAGAAGAAAAGTAAAATAACAAACAAAATAACAACATTTAAAGTGGAAATGTAAAATATGAAATGCAAAAATAATTTTTCCCAAAAATGGTTTCCGTTCTTTTTTTTATTAATTTAATTAATAATTAATTTTATAACCTAAATTATAATTTATTAAATAAATCAGGATTTAAAAATCGCTCAAGACTTAAATATTTAAATAACAATAAATATAATAATTGTAGGTTATTTAATATATTGATTAGTTACGGAGGAAGCCCAGGCCTTCTGGGTCTAGGACTTTTCGGCGCAGCCGATTTGGCGTAGCCAATTCGGCGCAAGGACGATTCGGAAAATCCCTGCGTAAAATCGTCCCTGCGCCGAATCGTCTGCACCAAGTTGGCTGCGCCGAAAAGTCCTAGGCTCTCTTCTTGTCGGTGTCGCATCAGTGGGGCAACGAACAGAAAGTCTATTACGTGCATCAGATGATGATGAACTTAATTTTTTAAATTTTTTAAATCTATTGGCCTACAAATACATATAAATAGGAAAAGTAAGGACACATTTTACGAACGTCTCGTGGCTGGACACCCACCGCTGCCTAAATTAAAAAATTTAGAGATGCTGACGCCAGAATTCTCACAATACTTCGAGGTTTTCTTTTAAATGAATTATTTTATATCTACCTATACTTTACTTTACTTTTAAATATATTAGGTTGTTTTACACCTACTCGCTCTCGTAAGAAAGAAGGAAGTAAATATAATGTTGTAGTTTTGAGCAGGTTTGCCAACTCCTAAAAATGTATCTCTCTAAAGCTCTAATGCAAAAACCCCTAAAACCGCCACCATTTATATTTAGTTTTTAATATTTTTTTATACCATAATTTTTATACCTTTATTTTTTTTTAATAAACAAAAATAAATAAATATTCGAAATCAAAAAATCCCTGAAAAAACCCTAAAAATATAACCCCTCTAAAAACTTCCCATCCAACTTCTTTATCCCCTAAGTTTAGAGGGAAAAGCTCTAAGTTGCCAACACCATCAAAACGGTTTACGAAAAATCTTTCTTTTGTATCATTCTACATATCCAATTAATTTGGCGCCGAATTGAGTGTGCACCGGTTTAGCGGTGCCAAATAGTCTCTGCGCCGAAACGGATCACACCGAATCGTCCTTGCGCCGAATTCTCCATGCACCGCATTGTCTTTACGCCGGACTAGCTACGCCGAAAAGTCCCATTTGCAGACCTTTTAGACCTTCCCACGTAAATATGCCACTGATTATTCCCTATATAATAATTACAGGATTCTCACTTCTTCGGAAAATCTAGAAAAATCATGAAAAATTTAAGATTTCCCTAATTTTGTCAGGGAATTTCTCATTTTTAGTGTCAAGTCATAATTTTTTACTTCCTTGTAAAGAAGATCTAAGCATGAGATCGAAAAGTAAAATCAAAAATTTGATTTTGACAAAAAAAAAGCACATCATGTTAAAATTTGCACCGGGGGGGCTGAGGGGTATGGAACACCCCTCAGAACATAGTAATTGTAAAACCTTTTAGAAAGTTAAATTGCTGGAACGGAAAATCCTTTAACTATAATTGCTGGTGCACTGGAGGGTATTCCATACCCCCCAGACCCCCCGGTTTGAAAACCCAAAGATGTGTGTATGTACGTTGTGTGATTTACCTTTATATGAAAACTTTTTTTTTCTTACAACAAATACATCTACACATCGTTTGTATACAAACAAAAAGTTTTAGTGTATATTTATGCAACATATACGTATCTATGCGTCGTGAAAACTCTCACCGGGGGGTCTGGGTGTGTCGAACACCCCACAGAATATTATTGCTGGTGACCTGTGGGTATTCTGTACCTCACCAGACTTCAAATAGCATCTAGTTGTGCACCTCTTATTTTTGAGATTTTTATTAAGATTGAAAAGGTCACAGTACAACTGGGGGCCCTTTTAGCCGAGGGCCCGCGTGCGATGCACTCACCGCACCCCGGTAGTTCTGCCCCTGGTCAGTGGCTTTTGTTAATACTTCAATATTAGTTGTCTGGAGTTTGAGATTATATATTCTTTTAACATGTGTTAAATGTTAAAAGACGTTAAAATGAAGAAGAAGAATAAGAAGAAGAAGAAGAAGAAGAAGAAGAAGATGTAATAGATTATTTTTCTGTGATTAATAAAACAGGATCTTCTTTGTTGAATTGAAAAAACATTACCAACCCTACCTGTTATGCCATCTTTTTTTCAAAATGTACGCTCTCGGGTACTGTGAGCTAAATCTCAAAGGTAGCTAGCACAAATAATATCATTTACGAATTAAATTTATTTATTTATTAATTAATTGTTATATTAAATAGGTAAATTAAATTGGATATTCCATTGAAAGGCTATGTGTGTTTTGCAACAACAGGGCATTCAGCCAAGTTAAATAAAACTTAAAATTATGCTCATCGAGCGGATAAATTTTCAATTTCAAATTTATTTTATTATTTTAAACGATACCGCAGGGAGGTATCGAAGAAGTGCACATTATCGATTCACCCTGTATAGAAAGCGGATGTCTGGCCATGCAAGTTCCATACTAAACTGTAATAGTAATTGTAGTTGAGCATAAAAGGATCGTTAAATTGTTCGTCCACGTTTTCCGAGAAAATAAGAAAATTATTAATTGAATTATCATAACGACCGATAAAAATATTTTGAAAGGAAGCAAAAAAACACATTTCTCAATAATATCAGTTTTTGATGTTGGCGAAGGTTCAACGAGCATTAGATTTAGTTATAACGATTCGGACCAAAACTATCAGATTTACATAAAAATTTCAATCTATAAATCATTACGTTTTACGCGACATTTTCATCGAACATTTAACTGCCATTTCTATTCTTTACAAAAAAAAGTAAATTTCCACTCAAATAACCACACATTCAAATCAATCATACAGATGTCACCCACGCATATGTTATCAAGCGCTTAAACAAAAATATTTTAAATTTTACTGCATTCAATGCGAACGAATTGCATGAAAGGATTTCAAAAATATTTGCATTTATTATAAGTTTAAACCAAATGCCACTAATTGATTAGAATTAGTTTTATGCAAAAATTTTTCCGATGCTGTTTATCTGTTGGATACACAAGAAGATAAAGAGGAAATAGGAAGGAATATTTAAATGTGAAAATTATCTGGCGTCATCGTGAAATGTTTCAGGCGTAAGTTACGATCTGAGCTTTTCAACTATTATTGCTGTGTAAAACAACCACAAAATGATAAGGTTACTGAGTTTTTGTTCGTTTTGTTTAAGGCACATCTTATTAACTCCTTAATATGTAGCTAACAGTTTGAAAATTTCCATAATAAGAGGGCAATTAGTTTAAAGAGAATTTCTGAAGATTCTCAATAGAATATCGGGTTGAAATTTAAATATTTTTGTACCTAAAGAAATCATGCGTCATGCATACTAAGGGGTTAAATTTACTTTTGTACTTCAAAATGAATGCAGAGTTGAAAGAACAACAGAATTAAACTTTTTGTTTATTTTATCAAATTAAAGAGAAAACTGTACTGAAAATTTGGAAAGCTTTGAAATTTACGCGCATTGGTGCGGAAAAATTTAATTTATTTTTTCTTCGGATTTAAAAGAAAATTTAAACAAAAAATTGTGAGAATTAACGTAACCAGATATTGATACCAATATTAGCGGGTTAAATCAACTTTTGTACTTTAAAACCCCTAAAAAATTCATTTTATTGTTTTCATCGAGTCTTGATTCTTTTTCTCATAGTCACGCTATGAGGTTAAGATATAAATCACGACCCCTTATAATAAATTATCACGGATTCATATAGCTCACTATTATTGTTCTGAATTTGTAAGAAAAAATTGATTTTAAATTTAATAAAAATAATTTCTATTAATTAAAATTATTATCCACAAAAATTTATTTATAATGGCTTTTCACGCATTTGAAACTACATACAATTTTACAGCTACTAGTAAAAATATTTTCCTTGTATTCAGATTTCCTTAAGTTTTTTACATTTCGTATTCGTATTATATTCGCATTAAACCATAATACAGTGAGGTTTTCTTTATTTATTAATTTTTTTATTATTTCAGTTCAATATTGAGCTAAAAGTGGATATTTTTCATATTGAAACAAAAATTATAGCTCTCCATTCAATTGATCGGAAAAGTAATTTACATCCTTGCCTCCGCATAGGCCTAGAGTTAGCTTATACGAAGATCAAAGGCTACACACAAATTAAACTCAAGAATTTCAGCTACTTCAGGTGTAAAGAAAAATTTTTCTCTCCTTATTTAGAGAATTTAAGATTTCTTTACCTACACCTTGTTCATTATTTTCAGAATTTCTGTGAAAACGGTTGGTTTTCCAAAAAAATTTAGTTAACCTAAGTTGTAGCCCGTTAAATTCCTCATCTGCTTAGGTTGTTATTTTTTTTAAACGTTTCGTTTAAGAAATACGGGGTTTGTAAGAAAAGTAAAAAAAATAAAACCTGAATTTTTTTAACATTTTTTCACTTAATTTAATTTATAACTCGAAATCCATTGATTCTAAACGATAAAGGGTTATAACCTAATTTATAGATAAGCGAATTATCTTTAAAAAAGTTTTAATCTATTAAGCTTAGAAAATCATTAATATCAAAGCTATGGCCGTTTGAAATCAGAAATTCAAAAAATTGCTTTAAAAAGAGGTACCCCCAAGGGTTTGGACGTTCTCCACGGTCACGGGAACACCCTGTATATTCAAAAATAATAAAATAATAATTAAGTTATTATAACTAACATGTAATTTATTACAGGGTTACATAATATATTTACATTGGCATAACAATTAGGGCAATATGTGTAAACAAGTCAATTTTCATGTAATTAAAGCAATATTAACAATGCAGTATAATAATAATATTAAACCAAATATTAACCGAATAAATAAATCATAAATTAATATTATATCAAATTGATTCAGAAAATTATTAAATATGCTTTGTAAGGAAAGACAAAAATTAAATAGCAATATAATAATTATGTAAAAAACGGATGTAAGTAAGGTATTTGTTATTTTGTAAGAAATGAATGAAAACCATGTCAGTTTATAATTTATTTTATATAGTATTAAACTTAATGGCATTTAAATTACATTTTAAAACTAAAAATAGAAATAAGAACTGTAAACTATGCCATCTAGGTCACATTCATTATAGCTGTACAAATAAAAGATCTCGCACTGTGTATTCGATTAGGACCCAACTGATCATCCGAAACACTCAAATTAAATAAATTTATAACTAAGAAACTTAGATTAAATAAGATGCAAGTACGAAAAGTTCAAAATTATCGCTCACACAATGATGCCAAGTTGAACATTTTAAATATAGAAAAATAAAACTTTTTAAGCAGAATTCCAGTAAACTATCAAATAATATGAGTAAGTGAGTGAACGACGTAGTTATATTATTAAATCTGAATATTCTATTTTAACCATTCGAAACCAATATCTGAGATGGAATAAATTCCAATAAATCAAGGTTTGACTTGTGTCCAAGAAAACTAACAAAGATAAATCGAATTTTATTCATGGATCATTTAACTTGTACATACCTGTGTACCCTTTCAAAGAATATTTAAAACTAACAAAATATTAAAATTTATTTTGAACTAGTTTCTACTAGCCTTCTTCAATAAAAACCTTTTAATAAAATATTTTTATTAATTTTATCAATTTCTGTGAAAACCAAAAAATTCTATTACCAATAAATGCGTAGGGGAATCATGAAAAGTTAGGGTTTTCTAACCACATTTTAGAGTGGTTCACTGTGAGCTGATTTAGCTGGCTTTGTAATTAGGGATTGAACTCACGCGCTATAATTTGCTATTTTTACTGCAGCTCATCCTAAGAGGATATCGCGTAACGAGTAAACTGAAACATACTTATACCGCTTTTGTGCGGCTGTAAGGTGAGATTAGTGGCAGCTATTAACTTTATTAAATTATTATCACGAATTTTACAGCTAAAATTTTATAGTTTTAATTTGAAATTTGTGATGCGTTTTATCGCTCCGGAGAAGACTATCGTGCAGTTCCTTTAGAGATAAGGAGTGTATATGAAAATGGACACATATAAATCTGCATTATTTTGCATGCCCACTTTGATCCCAATTCACAGCACGTACAATTCGTATTCATGAAGAATATGATTAAACCTTTTATAAGGCCTGAATTTTGATGGATATTAAAATTAAATTTGTTATGCAGATGACGAAGCCTAAAATTTATGAAAAATGAATTTATCGACGTTAATTTTTGTGGTGTTACAAATGATGAAAAGTTCTTGCAAATTTTTATTTTTTAATCGTTTACTTTAAAAGTATTCGATAGAACTTCATAGTAAAGCGCTGTTTACATTCCCAGAACTTAATTTTAAATTTTGCAAGAAAATTAGTCGGGGAAGGCAATTTGTAATAATGCTTCATGAAAATGCACTCAGGCATAATCTGAGTTGATCAAGAACTTACATGAAATATGAAGTAAGCTCAGCATAGCGGAGGTATTATCCCTACATAATATTAAAGTGCATATTGCAAGAGGATGTTTCTAATTTAAATATAAGCATCTCTGAACAATTTAACTTGCATATAATAAGACTTGAAGCAATGTCATTTTACGTTTAATATGTTGTGTGTAACGTAACCAATTCGTATGTCATGCGATTCAATGTAAAATTTCTTGTGTACCTTATATATTTACGTACATATGTCCATACTTGCTGTTGTAAAGATACAGCATCAACTTGGAAGTGGCCTGAATATATAGTACATATTGTCGATTATTTTTGATTATTTACATATTTTTGTAAATAATTGTTTATATTTTATTTTTGTAAAAATTTGAATTGATCGTCTTCCAGCCTACCAATTAAGTTGGCATTGTGCGAATGTGTGGGAAGAATAATACTTTTTGCTGCTGTTTATTTGTAAAATTAATTTGTAATTAGTGATCTGATTTGAGGTGTTTTGATTTTGAGAATAAAAGTGATTGATTGAAGTAGTCCCAATTTCCCAATGAAATTGAAATGAATTCGGATTGATAAGAATAAATCATAATTAGAAAAAGAACTCAAAATAAAAAATTTTAAGTAAATTTGTGGTTTCTAGTATGTATTTATGGTTAAATTCAAAAAAATATAAGAATAATACAATACATAGAAAATCATAATTCAAAAACTTTAAAAAAGAGACAATTAACACATAACAGGTTTGAATTAAGAATATTTGAAATTATGAAAAATTCGTAATACGATAGTACAATATAACGTTAATTCATGGTCCAACCCTCAGTTGTACATAATCGGTTAAATTGAAAAAAAAGAAAAAATTTCGATCTAAACAAAAATATAGATTAACGTATACAAAATTGACTTGATACATGGTGATCCACCGTGAGGTTTTAGGCTACCCCTTAATTCAATTCTTAATTCAAACCTGTTGTGTTAATTGTCTCTTTTTTAAATTTTTTGAATTTTGATTTTCTATGTATTGTATTATTCTTATATTTTTTTGAATTTAAATCATAATTAAAAATTGAATTGAATTTGGATATAAAATTTGAACTAAAAGAGTCTCATTGTATTAAAAATTGGCTGTTGGTGGTGAGACATAATTTTTCGAAAATTTTATAAAATTTACCTGCCCAGACAACAACTTTTATAATTTTTGGATAATACTTAACCCCACCACTCCACATATATCCCACCTCGCGAGGGACAATAGTCGATAATCCTCACATCTAATTTTTAATTTTTAATTTTAAATTTTCATTTCTATGTGTAACCTGAACTACATTTTTAATTAGCTGAATGATGGTCTAATAGGCCGAAACGCGTATTAATTGTACATAATATAGTTTAACTAGTATGTGTTTTAGTAAAAAGAGTGACGATAAACGTTAGTTTTATTTCATATATGTATAATATTATACAATTATTATTATGAAGAAATTATGGAAAATGGACTTCAATCCTGATTTTTAATAATTAATAGTGGAAATCATCAACCGAAAGAACGTAGAGAGTCATATGAAAGTTTAAACTCTCCCAGATGGTAGCTAATGATAGCATTGGACCAATAGCCATTGATTTAATGCCAGATGATTAGAAAAATGCTCTCTCCATCTTTACAGAGAAAGCAGGATAATTTAAATATGGAAATTATTTATAAGAATATTTTAGAAAGTAGCTCCGAGATTCGCCAATCACAAATTTTAGCCACATCCGCCACATCAAAATTTGAAGCTAAAACATAGTTTTAGGTTTTTCCATCTCCAAACCTTGGCACTCTTTTAGCAAAAACCTGCTAGTATCTATCGTAAGAGTGAGTCAGTCTTAGATAAAAGATTTTTAGAATTTCGTTAATCCATTCATGCGCGTCAGTTGAAACACAATCCCAGAATGCTTCTGGCGCTCCTGCTACAACGGGTCATTTTTTGGTGAAAAAAAAAACACTCTGGTTGGTCGATTTTTTTTACCTACCAAAAAATATATGAAAACTAAGATTAGGATAGTATTTGTCCAATATTAATCCAAACCGGGAAATTTGAATTGTTAAGCAAAAATGAGAGTAATTTAACCTTCGGCTAAAAAAAAACAAAACTTGGAAAGCATATTTATTCAATTACCTTACTACTGCTTACCGAGTTTACCAGGAACTTTATGTGTTACTTTGAAAGTCAAAATTGTAAACCGGGGGGTCTGGGGGGTGTGGAACACCCTCCAGTAAATATTGCAAGCTTTTCACTCTTTTAGAATACTTGGAGAAGATAGGGGATTTATAATTTTACAAATTTCGCCAGGAAAAACCGGGAAATTTAAATTTTTAAGTAAAACTAAGAGAAGTTTAAACCTTTGGCTAGAGAACATGGAAAAACATTTATTTAAGTGCCTTACTGCTATGAGTTAACTGTCAAAATTATAGTGAAAAGTGAAAACCGGGTGGTCTGGGTCTGGGGATGAACACCGTCCAGCACATACAATAAAATTCCCACTCTCCTAGAATGCCTACAGAAGACAGTATAATAAATTATACAAATTTCGTCGGAAAAAGCTGAAAACTTTTTTATTTTTGAGCAAAAGAGAGGAAATTAAAACGTTTGGCTAAAGAAAATTAGAATGTGAAAAATTTATTTATTTTTATATTTTTCTTACAAAAAAATTTTCAATTGCCCCACGGCACATCAAGTTTAGCAGCAACTTTTTGCGTTACTTTGTAAATATATCGAAAAACTTGAATAACACAGTAGCGGGAAACAACATTACACAGGCTTTCCAGCTAGTAAATAAATAAACAAATAAATAAGAATAATTTAAAGTTATTTCTTCGTACTTCGTGGTAAACATTCATTTTATCAGCGGGAGGCTTTAGGGGTACAATCCGAGTCATCCTTGAGGGAGGAGCAATTTCCCCTATTCCCCCTTCTAAATACGGGACTGCATTGTCAAATGTGTCAATTGTCAGTCTGTTCAGAATCCTTGATCTCTCGCATCAGGCAATATTAGCCGTGGAAAATTACTTGTGTGGGATTTCACATGTGTATACATGCTAGCTCCAAATCACATTACAGCCTCATTACTACAGACCAGATTATATGCATTTACATATTTGCATATGCATTTGCATATTTGCATATGCATTTGCGTACCTGCATATGCATTTGCGTATCTGCATATACATTTGCGTATCTGCATTTGCTTATCTGCATTTATGTATCCGCATATGCATATCTTCATATGCATTTGCATATTTGCATATGCATTTGCATATTTCGGTGATTTTTAAAAATATGCATATTTCGACTAAACTCTACTGATCGTACATATTTGGTCATTTTTAAAAAAATTTCTAAAAAAAGAAAAACTTTCTTTTTTAGAAGGCGGTCCTCCTGCTTTGATAATTTCGACACCGCCAACGAAGAAGGACATAACTCATGTTTGCTCTTTGTAGAGCGATTTGAAAGTTTGAAAAATTCTAGAAGTATTATTTTAAGCGCGAAAAAAAATATTGTAAATGGGAACACTTTTTAAATTGTTGTCTGGTTTATAAAATCAGAGTCTCCAAAATTAAAAAGGGCGCCACTCGTATATAGACTTGTAGTGCGAAAACTAACCTTTTCCATACTTCAACACTATAAGAGCCAAAGTGTACTTAATCCATAGATTTAAGTCAGTTAATTATTGTGCAATAGAAAAAAAAACTCTTCTCTTTCTGTTTATTTAGGACTACGTCCAGTCATTTGCCTTGGGATGTATCAAATCAACACTTGGCATTCATGGTCCTTTGAGCATATTATAAAAATATCTACCCAAAACAAATATAACATAAATGTACCTGTAAGGAAAATTTATAAAAATAATCTGGCGTACATAAAAGATGAAATAGAAATTTTGTAATCATATACCACTACTAAATCATTGAACCAAGGATTGAACCTGTGTATTTCCGCTGTTGAACGCATATCTGGAAAGTATTCTAGTAGATAGATAGTAGAAAAATACTATGAAAACAAGAAAATCTTTTATTGAAGTGGTGAAAGGTAAAAGACGAGCATAAAGTACATTTACATTTAAATTATGTGTGATAAATTAAGTTACTACACTTATTTCTTATCTTAACTCAGTCGGTTAAATAGATTTTGCATGAAGCTCAATATTACAGAAAAAAAGATCAAATTTTGTATCAAAGAAATTAAAAAAATTGTACACATTAGTATGTGAAGTAATATAAAATAAATAAAACTAAATTTGATTTATTCCAAAGCAATATATAAAAATAAATTAATCAACCACCATCATCAACTGCAACAACCATGAACTCACCGATATCTCCAGTATGGTACAAATTGAAGGTTTTGAATATTTAACTCACCTGAAACAGAAATTTTAAAATTATTACGAGTAATTACAAGAAGGTACAATATATTATTTTAAAGACCTTGACCTCTCGTGTTTATATTGCATGTCCTGCATAAGCAGTCTTTATTGTACGTTAAACAAATTCACTTTTCTCTGAATATTTTACTGAGTGACATTTTAGAGTGCACACGTAACGAGTATTAAACACCCGAAAGATTATAAATTTATATTTCTTATTTACGCAGGTAGCATAATTTAAATTACATTAGGTTTACATTAACTATTGAAAGGACGACTGTCCTTTTGTGGACATAACCTATTCCTAAGGAGGTACTTAAAGGCAACAAAAGAGTACTCAGATGAAACAATAAAAACCGCTTTGTCATTATCCGTATAATATATTATGTTTTCATTCCAACTTTTGTAAAATGCACCAATGGATTAGTAAATAAAAGAAAAAATATTAACTTCCTCTAAAACAGTTTCACGCTGAAGATTATTGCACTTTGGCCGGAAGTCGTATTACACGAAATGAGTTTTCACCGTTTGAGCTCAGTGAAAAACAGCTCTATTGTATTTTCTTCTCTAAAGTAGTAATGTAATAAAAAGATGGACGCTGATAATTCAGCTAGCCATTTATATTGAAAATATTTGAACTTTTCAAGAATAAACCGTAATAACTCTAGCCCATTAAGCTTCCATATATTTAGTTTCACTTAATCTCCTCAACTTAATGGTGCCTAAAACGATGTTATCGAGTTCTATGATAAAATTATTATGACAAAGCAATCTTACATATAACTTTCGAGTTTTGTTAGATTGACTTTTTCGTGTTACTCAATTTAGCTAACTCAGTTGACTTTGGGTTGAAAATGCGAATTATTGACCCATTAATTAGTCCAAGTTCACACGCTACTATACTACCACGGTTACCGTACTACTTGTTGCCTTAACGTTTGATTACATAGTATCAGATACGTCAACATTATGACGTTAATATAGCAGTAGCTATTTTATAAAAAAAAACGGCCATAAGGTTGACGTATCGAATACTATATAGTCAAAGACATCACGTCGACGATTAGTGCTAATACTGTGCTTCAAAAAATTCAAATTTACAATATGAAGGCCGACAAATTTTGGGATTAATTTATAAACGCTATGTAAATGAGTAAATTTGAAATTTAAATTAAATTAAGCCACGCATCTAAATTTGATTAATATTTCTAATGACGTTAAGAGTATTTTAGGTGAATATTTTACACATTGAAGAAAATATAGATGGAAATACAACAGAAATTTGATTATATTTGATTGAACATAATTTTGATTTATGAAAAATTCCAAATTTTTTTGCGAAAATCATAAAGAACTTTCATAAAATTGTTGTTTAAAAATAAAATACCACGTTGAGTGTTAGATTTTTAAGTAATTCACCATCAAATGCGAAATATATGTATTATGTCTCTTATCAACGCTTTTTTTATGTACAGCAACAAAGTTTGTGATTGATTAACTTACTTTGAGAAACTTGCTGAAAATTGTGGAAAACTTTAGTTTTCTAATTTTAGACAAGGAAATGGAAATTTTATGATATTTTGAACACAAACATTTCAGATTATTATGCTAAACAGGTAGGTACCCATTCCTGATAAATAATAAAGAAATGTATGTATGGAAATTAAAAATATTATGTTTGGAATGCAAATAATGCTGCTATTGTGAAACTAATATTAGTGTAAAATCCCAGATAGTTATAATTATTAATTAAGCATTTTTACAAATTTGACTTTTTTTTTCTTTCAGGCATATTCCTGCGCGATTTACTATGCGTCTAGGATAGTAAGTTCAATTTACAGGCCGCACTGGTGGGTGGTTACACAGAACGCCCTAGAGCATTTGATTTCCTACGTAAATTGCGCAACCAATATTTCAAGGACTTTTGCAGCAAATCTTCATTGCTGCCGATGTTCTTATTTTAATTTCAGTACTGTACTGTAATTTATTGTACCATTGACAGTCGTGTGGTATTTCTAATACTGAAATGCTTTTGATCAGATAAAAAATTCCAAAACTAGAACCATAATTCTGTTATCTTTGAAAGTAAGCTGACATTGGACAGAAATTAGATGAAGATTTTTTAATATAAATGTATCCGTTTGATAACGCCCATAAAAGCGTCGTACAGATAGTCACGAACAGATCGTAAAACGCTATAATTTACTATCACGCCGACGCGGCGTCCAGAAATTTTCGACTTGATCGAAACGTTTAGAGATGTAGTAACTTTTTGACTATAACGAACTGGTATCTAAATTAGAACGCAAATTTATGTGTTTATTTATTTAAAAAAGGTATCTTGCTATTATGTTGAATATTTGTGAAAATCACCAAAGGAAATTTTCTGGTATAATTAACTATTAGAAATATGAATATTATGAAATAATTAAATATAATAATTCGTGTTAATAATTTAACTGTTGTATTAAAATTATGGTTTAGATGAATTATTACCAAATTAATTTTATTATTGCATTGTTGTATTGTTACAATAACATTCTAAGTAATTCTAAGTTACAATAACAAACTGTTATTGTAAATATAATAACCTGATAATTGTATTTGTAAAATAATTTTAATTTTTAATTTGTTATTGTTTTGTAATAAAAATCAAATTAATCCCAGAGATTTGAAAAGAGCCTAACGAAGGAAGGGTATCTGCTGAATCGCAAAACTACAAAATATGAATTTTTGTAGATAATTGAGTATATTTTCTATATGAAATAGGAAAATTAGGAAATAACTAGAGTTAGTACAGCAAATTTTAGGTGATACATATAAATGAAGTTATGTGGTAATTTGTGCGACCGACAGTTTGAAAATTATGTTATTGACGATAAACTTTAAATGTAGAGCACAGCACCGCAATACATCTAACTTCACGTAATTGTTGAACTTTCTTAAATTTAATAAGACGTAGTAAGTAAGTGATAAATTAAATTTGCATGTTAAGTAAAAAAGTTTGTTGGTTAATTTTAATTGGGAAAATTATCCTATAAAATATCAATTACTTTAAAAATTATGTTGAAGCGAGATAAGGTTATAATTTTTTATTTGAGTTTCCTTAATTTCTAAAATTCATAAAATACTTTATTTCTGAGTGACAATCCCAATCAAAAATTTAAATTGAAATTGTCAACTTTGTGAAATGTGAAATGAATGTAACAGTTGTGCCGAACGAACTTTTACAGTACTCCGCTTTCTATTCTTCTAAATGTGATTTTGTATTTACATTCAATTTCATACTACGAAACCCACATTTTTCTACTACCGAAATATTTAACCTTATTTTAGCCCCAGGATATGCCACCGTCGTTTGATATAGAACATTTTAGAAATGCATCATTTTTATATAATGGATGATGGAACTTCAAAAATGATTTAAATCGAATACTAAACGTTTTAAACAACATTAAAGTGTTCGCCACAGTTTTCTGTTATTTTCATTAAATTAGTACCTACCCTTCGTATTGTCAAATAACACAATTTGCAATTTTTCTTTCCCACAAATAATTTTTAATTTATCTGCATCCATGCTGTATTAACAATTTATTCCTTTTAGTCAGGCGTTTATTTAATGTTGTAATTTTTAAAACATTTAAATTCTTTCCTTTCATTCACAATGCCCTGAAGCCAAAGTGCTTCATAATTTTATAAATAAGCGTTGATATTAAAATGTAATAAGGAAAATAATTTTGTATATTTTTAGCATTTTATGATTAAAATACTAATTTGTATTACTAGAACATTTTAAATTCTTAAATTTTGTTACGGGCAATGACGTAAATTGGGCATTAACGTCAATAGCCGGACAATGACGTCAATGCTCATTTACGCACGATGAAGATATTATAGAATAATTACTATTAATAACAACAAAATGGCTATGCACTTTAACTAGGGACAGTTATTTGCCGTATACGCATTTTTCCGTGTAAAGGACAGCAACGCGGCCCTTTTCAAGACCTCATAAGTCTTTAGAGGTTTTATTTAATTTAGACAAACGATCATTTTAAGGTGGATCCATGATTTGTCGTGTTTGCGTCAACCAAAGCGGCCAAGAGGAAAAATTAATTAAATTTAATTAATTCAATTTGTAGTTGCGCCAGCCAAAACTGAACGAGTAATAGAATATAGAATCTGTAGAATAGTAATTTCATCATTGCCCACCTTGTATTGGACATTAACGTCATTGCCCGGGCAATGATGTAAAAACCACATATACAATTTTAAATGTCAACATTGCACAAAATGCATCGTTAATGCCCAAATAAGCTGGGCATTGACGTTATTGTCCGGCCATTGATGTTAATGGCCGAATTATCAACATTGACTGTAACATAAACAAACGAACTGTAGATGTATTTCTAAAAGAATAAAAAGTTTTCATATCAAGGTAAATCATACAACGTACACACACACACCTTTGGGCTTTCAAACCGGGGGGTCTGGGGGGTATGGAATACCCTCCAGTGCACCAGTAATTATATTTGTTGAAAAAACAAATTACAACCTGCAGTTTTTTATTTTTTTTGTCAAAATCAAATTTTTTATTTTACTTTTCGATCCCACAGGCTTAGATCTTTTTTAAAAAAAATTTAAATAAATTTTTTTATTTAAATAAAATAAATTTAATATTAAAATTTAAAAACAAATTTTATTTTAAAACTTAAAAAAACGTTTTAATTAAATTGTTTACCTCGATTGAAAATTTAATTTCCTTGACTTGGCACTAAAATTAGGGAAAACTTAAATTTTTCATGACTTTTCCAGATTTTCCAAACAAGTGGGAACCCTGTAATTATTATATAGGATGGGGAATAATCAGTAGCTTATTTAACTGAGGGGGGAGGCGGCCCGGGCCCCTTCTGTAACTAATCGATATCTTAAATAACATAAAATTATTATTTGTTATTTAAATATTTGAAAGTCTTGAACGATTTTTAAATTCTTATTTATTTAATAAATTATAATTTAGGTCAAAAAATAAAATTTTGTTGTTTTTTTAAGGGTCATGGATGGGGGTTAATATCTTGTTGTATCTGCCTTTGCCAGCAGACATTCTTAGAACAGGGGAAATTTAGAATATTCTAGAAAATCTTAGGAGAGCCAACAGCCAAGGAAATCTCAGAAAGTTAAAAAAGGAAATAAAAGAATTAATCTTCGGTATTATATAGATTTCCTACATTTCCCAAGATTTCCTTGCGAAGAAAATAGCATTCTTAAGTTTTACTAAGATTTCATAGAATTTCCCTAAAATTTTCTTGGATTTCTTTTCACTTTTGTATATCACGATACAAAACGAAGGGGAAATCGCCGGAAAAATTGTGAAATTCTAATACATCTTAAGGAACAGATTCTTAGAAAATTTGTAGAAATTTAGAAAATGTCAAGAAATCCATATAAATTTCAAAAAAATCTTGGGGAACTTTAGAAAATTTTAAAGCCTATGAAATTTCAGAAAATAGAAAAAGTAAAAAAAATAGTTTTCCACATGATAATTTCTCCATTATTTTTCCACTTATTTGTAAACTAAGAACGGGAAATTTTAAGAAATCCTAGAAAACTTAAGAAAATCGATCAAAATGTCACTAATTTTACAATTAGGAAATGTAGAAAATTAGAGGAAATAGAAAATTTTAAAAAATCTTGTGAAGTGGGGAATCACAGAAAATTCTAAGATATTTTATGAAATTTAGACAATCTCAGAAAATTGAAAAATAAAAAAATTTACCTATATATATTTTTGAAAATATTTAATAAATATCTATCTCTGGATAGCTCGGAGCCTCCCAGTCGAGGTGGATTGATTTCAGAGATGTTTTTAGCGAGTAAGCGCCAGCCAAACCGTCCCGGAGCGCAGTGAAGAGCTGCGTACGGTCAGTTTTGGCTGGCGCAACCACTGCAAATCACGGATCCACCTTAAAATGAATGAATTAAATTAAATAAATTTTTTTTTCGTTTCGGCTAACGCAATCACGATTAATCACGGATCCACCCTAAAATGACTTTGCGTTCTTTGTCTAAATTAAATAAAAATTCCTGTACACTTATGATGCCATGAGAAGGGCCGAGTTCTTGTCATTTATATTTAAAAACGCGTGCACGACAAATAATTGTCCGTGGTTGAAGTGCATCGCCATTTTGCTGTACCTTATAGTATAGTATTTTATATCATCATTGTGCAAACCATTTTCGGCATTAACGTCATTGACCGGCCAAACCAGATGAAAATATTTACATCATTGCCCACCGTTAACGGGTGTTGACATCAATGGCCGGTCAATAACGTTAATGGCCATTTACGTCATTAACCGTAACATATACAATTGTAACATTTCTGAAAGTTTTATTTTTGTATTTCTTTTTCAGTTTATCGAGCTTACAAAATAAATTAAATTAATATCTCTTTTATGTATAGATGACAATCAGCATTTGAATATAAATTTAACAAAAACCACTTTGTGATGGCACAAAACTTTTATGATATTATTTTGAATAAATTAATAATATTTCTGTAATAATTATTATACATTTTATTAAGTTAACAATGTTCAAAATTTGTATAATCTAAAAATTAAAAAGGAATATTATAATTATATTAACGTATCAAAGAAAATTCAGAAGGGCTTGATTTTAAGTAGGACTTAATTATTTTTAGTTCGGTTATATTTTAAAAATTGTAATGTATGAGCTTTAATAATATTTTATTATTATTATTTATAGAAAGTATTTTAATAATTATTGTTATAAAAAATTTGAATATAAATAATAAAGTACAATTAATTTTATTTCATAATAAATACCTAGGTAAATTCATATTTCACCTTCAGATGCTAAGTTGGACTTACATTGCTTTATTTTTATCTTGTAGAATTCACAAAGGGCATTTCTCAGTAGCAGCTGTTAAATGCCAATCTATCAATTTTATAATTTGAACTAAAAAGATTCAAAAGAACCAACTTTATGATATGTTGAAATTTTATTGCAAAACTTAACAATTTATAAACCGCTTAAGATAAATTCGAAAATGTATTGCCATATTATTTAAAGAAAAGTAGTTTTAATACTTTTTGTAGAATTATAATAACAAACGTCTAACACCTGCTCTCGAGAGCAAATTCTCATAGCGCTAAAATGAAAAAGCTTTGTTTATGAATCAAATAAAATATATCATTTTCATTTTTCTCGTATTTTCTTCATTCTAAATTAAGAAATCAGAACAATTTCAGCTGGTTTGGTGTGTAAATATGTAAATATATAACTAAATTCTATTGTTTTTGCAAATCTGATCAGTGTTAATGATAAAAGCGCTTTCCGTTGATTATATGAAGTGATGAGAACTGGGCTTCACGTAATTAGAGGATATGGTTTCGTCCGTTATCCTTAGGGATCTAGTGTAGTGTCCTGGGACTGACAACCTCTATTATCGAACAGCACTACTAAATCTGTTTATATCCAACTATTTATTACTATATCTATGGAGACAGCACCTAAACATGATCGTTAAATTAATAAATAATTTAAAACTGTCTACCAACGTTCATTACAACGTATAACCTGATATAATTTAGTTTCAAACTTTGTTGTCAATTATTATGTTGTTATAATAATTAATTATTCCAATCCATTTGTTGTTATTATATAATTAAAATGATTACGATTATAAAATTAAAACAGCTTCAAAATAAACTTTGTTTCTAAACCAATGTTTAGTTTAGTATCGCAATTGTTTGTTGTAATAATTATTTAGAATAAGCAGGATTAAAATGTAACGCGGTAGGTACTTTATGTAATTACTATTTCACAAATATGTAGTTGAATTCTAGTTACTCCGCCTGCGGTGAACTGATTGGTATGTTAATTTTTATTAGTTTTTCGATAAAAAGTTTTTAAATAAATTTACTAAATTTAAAACTTCAGGAATTAAAATTTGCAAATTTTTTAGATATTTTTATAAAAAACTACATATTCATCCAATTAAAAAATTTTAATAGCGTATAAATTCACGCTCGATTTTTATAATATACCTCTCATAAAATTTCTGCCAGATATTCGGTTAACTGAATTCAACTATGCACAATTAAATTAGAAGTTAATCCATCTATCTGGGTAACTCAATATTTAAACTTTTCAAACTTCATTCAACGATAAATGTCTATATTTAACGTTATTTTCTTTTAGCATATCCCAAAATTAAACCAACTTTATGAATATTTAATATTAATTCGGGTTATTTAAATAAGATAATTAAATAAGTACAACTAAATAGGAAAGAATATTTGCGAAAAAGAAATTCAACTTGATCCCTACAGAAACACTTATTTTGAGGTTATAATATCTTTTTTTGTCAAAGCAAGGGGATTGAACAACTTCCTCTCCCTATTCGGATTCACCCTCATTCTTAATCTCAATGAAAATGCTAATAGACCAAACGCTATACCATCAGTATTATGCATTTTTATGATACGATTAAGATCAACTTAAACATTACTTTTGTTGTCTTCGACGATTTATATATATTTTTTTCCACAATCATGAAAATAAAATTTTTGAATTATACGATTATGTGTATTGTAGAGATTGTAGAGAGACCATAATGGAAAGAGGGTAAAATTCAGTTAGTTCGAAAGATGTCAACATCTTTGCATTTCAGCATAGAATAACTACGTTATGATTTCAGGCAACTGCATTCTATTTTGTGTTTGGACTATTTATTCAAAGGAGCTCTATGCGCTAAACGCTGTGTCATGAATATTATTATTTCAATTTCATAGAGTAGTCACCAGAAGGTTTATTTCTAAAATGGTCGCTTGCCAAACGTATACGTTGGTATTGTAGAATAAATAAAACAATCTCCATCAAGGTATGCTAATAGGGTTGCATAACCGACTATTTAATTTTCCAATTTATATAATACAAAATACCAATACAAAACTGCTCAATTGATTGCTACTACTTAATATTCTAAACTATTGTCTGTGAAACTGAAAAAATCCAACTAGTGCTTTTGCATTTCCGAGTGGAAGACTCATTAAGTATTACAGTCTAAAGAAATGTTTAGTTTTTATGCAATGCACGTGAACTCCAATTTGTGTTAATTATTAATTTATTAAACATAGTTGCTAAATTTACTTTATGAAAACTCTTCCCTGCAGTCAAATATTGCCAGTGGCGGATTTGCAAATTTGCCGCCAGTAGGCTATGCAATTTTTGCCGCCTCTACTGACCTCTGAAATTCGATACCCCAATTTTTACAAATTATAGCAATGATTAATCAAAAACAACGAGTAAAATTTACTAAATTTAAATTATGATATTTGTCGCCCCCTAAAATCTGCCCCCCTTGGCTTCAGCCTGCTCTGTCTGTAATAAAACATTTTTACCTCTGACTGTTTTTTCAAAAACACAGGGTATATGAAGTTACTATGTACAATTTTTGTTTATATACCTATTTATATATTTTAGCATTTTAAGTTAAAAAATGTTTTTTTTTAATTAAAAATTTTAAAACCCCCTGACTGTAAAAGCACTTTACTTTAAAAACTACTGTTCCCTTTAAAACAAAAGAAATAATTGTTTTTCTTCTTCGCTCAACAACATAAACTCTCGGTCACTTAACTCGAAAAATTAACTTATTATCCTCCTCCCCCCCTACAAAATTTCAACATAAATTTTAAAGTCAGGGGAAACGGAGATTTGCTCCACTTACGAAACCTGTTTATAAATTCCGTATTAAAAATTCTCCGTTTCCCCTGACTTCAAACTTAATGTTGAAATAATGAAAAAAGAAACAGTCAGACGATGTGGTAGCGCGAATTGTTAGCCAATGATATGAATTTGGCCCTACATAGTCTAACAAATATATAGATTGGGGGGGGGGGGATAGAGATGGTTTTCTGCGATAGAATTTCTTCTCGTGGGTAAAATTTGTATTTGACTAGCCAGGAACACTCTCCCGATCTTTACAAACATGCTGTCAAAAATGCGCGTAACCGTTCGGGAGATGACACAAACATATAAATATATGTTATGGTCAATGATGTAAATTGGGCATTGACGCAACGCCCGTTAACGGTAGACAATAATGTAAATATTTTGATATGATTGTAATAAATACGTCTTTGGCCGGTCAATGACGTTAATGGCCAAAATGGATTGGACCATGATGATATTATAAAATAATTACTATAAGGAACAGCAAAATGGCGATGTACTTCAACGAGAGACAATTATTTTTTGTGTGTAAATGACAGCAACTCGGCCTTTTTCAAGGCCTCGTAAGTGTACAGAGATTTTTATTTAATTTAGACAAAAAATCATTTTAGAATGGATCTATGTGTTTGCGTCAACCAAAGCGGCTTGGAGGAAAAATTAATTAAATTTAATTAATTCATTTTGTGATGGATCCGTGATTTGCTGTAGTTGCCACAGCCAAAACTGAAAGAGTGATAAAATATAGAATCTGTAGAATAGTAATTTCATCATTGTCCACCTTGTATTGGACATTAACGTCATTGCCCGGGCAATGATGCAAAAGCCACATGTACAATTAAATGTCAACATTGCCCAAAATGTATGGTCATGGACGTCATTGGCCGGTCAATGACTTTAGTGCCCAACTAAGCTGGGCATTGACGTTATTGTCCGGCCATTGACGTTAATGGCCAAATTGTCAACATTGACCGTAACATATATAAACAAAAAGATTGTACATAGTACCTTCATATACTCTGTGTTTTTGTCAGTGGTAAGAATATGGGGCATGGAATGCCATCCAGAGTAATTTAAGATTTTCTAAGATTATTCTCGTATATCTTATTTTCTAAGAGTTCCAAGAACTGGAACGTTTTGCGCGTTTATGTAGGTTGCCCCTCAATACCATAAAATAAAGGTATCAATCCGGGGGGTCTGGGGGGCGTGGAACGCCCTCCAGTGCATTCTTTGATAATTATCTCGATGGTAAATATCTCGAAAGGTTGATAACTGAATAACCCGTGAAGAAAGAGCAAATAGTGCACTGGAGGGCATTCCATGCCCCCCAGACCCCCCGGATTATTCCTACCCTTTGCGTTTCTAAAGTTTCTGTTACCATAGCATACGCTGGGGCAGTGGCGGATTTGCAAATTTATGATTGATAAAAAAAAATTAGAAAAATTTACAAAAACTATTGGATCACAAAAGTATATTTTACAGAGCGAGTAATTTTTCATATACAGACGTAAGATTTGCCGCCCCTTAAAATCTGCCGCCATAGGCTTCAGCCTACTCAGCTTGTTGGTAAATCCACAACTGAATATTCCCTTCCCACTTAAGTGAATAATTTTACCTCATTTCTTGGAATTAATAACGCCTATTAATACCTAATATTTTAGATTTTAAATTACGTTGTTCATTTCTGAAAACATTCTAATGGCAAGCACAATAATACCGTAACTCCGCAGTACTAATCGCAATTTTATTGATGAAATAATTCCTGTTTAGGCGATTCTTATCCTAATACTCACGAAGACTTACTTGGTTTATTACCTAAGCTATAATTACTGAATACGGCATGTAGATATTATAGTTTCGTGTCACTCAGCATAATATCAGTCAACTGATTTTATTTTTAAATTGCGAACTAATTTTTAATCGAGTAGTAAAATGAAATGATTGTTTTTGACCTTTGGGGGATGAGGAGCAAATTAATGTAACTGACTTAAACAAACATTTTTGTACAATTTATTAACAATAAAAATATTTTGATATTTCTGATACACTGCAAGAATAAATTTGTTTGCAGTTAGCCGATGCGTAATGTTCATCTACGGTCAATTTATGATTATTTAAAAAAATAACCTTTTTTTTATAAATTTAAGAGGTTTAAAATATACATACATTAAAACAACTTGTTTTTTTTAAATTTAATTATTGTTGTGTTTATGTAAGTGTAAAACTTTTGGTAGGAAAAATATGATATACTTCAAAGAGAGTAATGAATTGTATCACTTTTATTTATTTTGCTCCTGCTGGTGTAAATTCATGCGCTTATTTTGCATGTCGTGAACTTGCATAACAAATTATATTTGTGATAGCCAACATCAAGAGCTTTATATGCTGTGTATCATAATAATGTAAACAACTCTCCAGGTTTTGCTTTAATTTTGTTGTATAATAATGCATGCATGGGTATACAAGAATCTGGTAGTGTGATAAGGCATTTACAAAACAGAATGCAATTTCACATCGACAAAACTAGTACCGACTGTATAGCACAGCCGACATGCAATAGCAATAAATAGATATCCAGACATGCAGGTATATATTTGGTTTTGCATTGATTATTTAGTTATTCATTAATCGTAATTAAACGTCAAATTTGCATATTGGTTTACTGTTTTCCTATTAATTTATCGTAGAAAGTCAAATTTATGATCCTTACTCAAAATTAATATCTTCTGTTTCTATTGTATTACGTAATTACCGGGCTATACCCGATAATTTAGTGACAATTATAATACATTTGCTGATGTAAATAATTGCAAGATGCTGCATCGATATTAAGATATACAATATAATACAAGTTTTGTCAAGTCAAAAAATTTCGATGTTATAAGAGCAATAACAATCATCGTAAACCTTTCTAAACAAATAAAGTTATGCAATGGAAAGAACACTGCCATTTCGCTTTAAAGTTTTGTGCTTTGTTAATTAAGCTAAATTAAAAGAGCAATATGAACACTGCAAAACAATTGCATTATACTTGCAGTACACAAAATTAAGTTACTATCAGGATTAAAGTTGTATACCAGAGCAAATGCATGTTATTAAAAACAAAGTATCTGTAATAAACAATGGGAAAATAGTCAGATTATAAACTTTCTTCATTATGGAATAAAATAATTCATTCGAATAACTAACAATAATGTTGAGGTTCTCGTGACCTTGTCCTCCCCCAAATTACTAGTCTAGCGCTCTATTTTTGAGCTAACAGCCTTCTGCATTGAATTTTAATCTTGCCCGAAGATCTTTTTGTTTTATAATATTCTTATGGGTTGTTAAAAAAGCGGTTTACAATTTTTTAATAAAGTAAAGTGCGTTTAAAAAGTCAAAATGTTTAAAGTCGTCTAAATTCAAAATTTATTTTGTTAAATCGCAGTGACGGGTATACCTATTTCTTGTAAAATTGTTCTCGTGAGACAACTTCTGCATTCTTTTGTGAGAATTATAACATCTTGCTAGTAACTTTGAAATGTTAGACGAGTCTCTAATGCGTAATTTTTCGGGCAATAACGTTGTCTGTTGAATAAATCTTAAACTATTAATTTGAAAGGTATCCAAGCAAACTACATACCATTTATTTTTATACCTTATTAAGCTTAAGTCTTCATATCATTTTTCAAAACTGCTACATAGTATTAAAATGTGAAATTTACTAATAATTTATTACACCTCCAAAGTTATGAAAGCTTTCGCTGATAGGACATCATCAGAAAATTCGGTAATATATTTTTTCGACCTACTTTCCATGTGTAGGATTTTAAATGTTCCGTTTTGTTATGTAAATAAATTAATTCGAAATATTGTTAATCTGATTTACCAAGTTCATATTTATACATAATCAATAAAATCCATTAAACGCATTTGTGCCAGTTTCCGTTCTAAATATTTAAAGAAATCAAAAAATACTCTAATTACTTTTTTGTAACCACTTAATTACGCATTTCAGGTTCTTTTAAAAAATTATGTAAATTTCAGGTTGCGTGTAATATTCTACCTTTTCGATAATTTAAAAAAAATCGTTTAACAAAAAGAAAAATTATGTTTCCTAAATATTACATTGATAAAACCCTTAAAAGCATTTTAATTATTAGATTACTAGTTTCATTCATTCAAGATAACTATATTTTCCAAATTTACAAAAATATAATATTTTACTAAATACAATGATAGAAAAATTAATAATTGAAAAATCTTACTGTTTTTTTATCGATAAAATATGCAAACACATGAATTGGTTTGCTACACTTAGGCCCTAGGTGTTTCGAATTTCAGATTCTCATCAGGCAAACCTGAAATAATTGTAGGGCCTATGTGTAGCAAACTAATTCATATATTTGCATATTTTATCAATAAAAATTTTTTTTTAAATTTAGTGTGATACAACAATTGAAATATAAAAATATATGTGTTGTAAGTATCCATATGTCGGCACAGATATTAAAATATGCCATAGAATATTTGATTCACTATTTCTTTTCAAATTCGTATTACACTGTAATATTAAACCTAGGCTGTGAAATCTAAATTGCCTCCAACACTCGCAACTTTATTTTATTTCTTGTGAGTCCCTTCAATATCTCGAAACTATAAAATTTATTATAATATTTTTAAATGAATGGCGAAAGTTTTGGAGAAGACAATTGTAAATTTTAATGCAATATTAAGAGCAAACATTTTCTTAAACTATTTTTGCATAAAATTCAAGTAAAACTTTTTCGTATTTAAATAAATGTCATATTAAAAAGAATATTCAATTTCAGTTTTATTTTCACATATAACATTAAATTTTTATTCAAACATAAGAGAAATTTTCAGTTTGACATTTTTCATAAAATGTTATTGTTTTATTAATACTTCAGCATTTCGGAAGTCTTCCATTTTATTAAATTCGAAACTTGGATTATTTAAAAGCAATTTGTATATAATACTCAATGTATGTAAAATTATTCACATTTTTGATTTAACTATTACGAAAGCTATGAAATTGTCGAAAAAATAGCAACAAAACTGAATTTCCATTTAAAATTGCGTGTAGATAATACGTATAGTTTTCCACGTACGTTGTCCCGACCTAATAATATTATATTCTCCCACACGTTCAATGTTTCCAACCTCATAAATATTCATTATCAACAAAAATACACCAGACAAATTTTTAATTCGCAATTTTTTCCAAATTTAATTTGACAATATTAAAACACAAATTGTAGTAAATATAATTAATTAACAAAGCGTAAATTCCGTGTAAATTAATGTATACGCAATTAAATTTATGAAATTACACTTTTGAGTTTCTGATGTCCGTTCCATTATTTTTAACAAATTATGACTAATAACCTTTTTTAATTTGTAAAGTTCCCATTATTAATAAAAACAAAATTAATTGCGTTAATGTAGTTTCAAATTGGTTTGCCTATGGATTTTCTTTGGGAAAAGAATTTAACGATGAAATCACTTGATCTAACATTTTGAAATTAGTAGGTCAGTGAAATAAGAAAAGGCAGTAAGGTAGGTATAATACGGACGGATTACTATGAAATGGAAGTCTATACCTCCTAAACTATATACCTTAATCTAACTTTATAACATTTTTAAACAAAATAAACATTTATCGGATTATTTATTTTTATTTATTATATTATTTTTTTGTAGTAAACAAATGTAATTTAAAAAAAAATGGTTAATCTATCAAACAAAGTATAAAGTTAGTGTAATAAAGAAATAAAAAAGAAAACAAATAACCTTAAGTTATTTCAATATTTTGTTTAAGAAAAGCTAACAAAAAACTGTTAGGCGTTTCTGTTAAAATGTGGTATAAAATACGAAGTTAGTAAATAAAGTGAGGACAAAAGAAATAGTGTATTTTTCTGAACAGCGTGTAGAAGATTCGTCGGTCTGATTTATTTAAGAACGTATCTGACATTTTGAAACATGATTTATCCAACTTTATGTCGCGACTGATGAAACAAAAAGACAAAATATTGTCCTAAGAGTAAAAACGTCTTCTTCCAAAATGTACAATACCATGATTATAGTAAAAATGGTCGAAATGTTTTTTACGGGCAGGTCTCAGATAATATTATTTGAAATTTACACTCGACTTCACTTACAAAATTATTTTCATTCAAAGCTTTATAAAACATTTCAGTATTTTGTTTGTGACATTATTTTTAAACAAACAAATTATTTTATATATTTTTTGAAGAAATATTTGACCTTTTATCAACATAGCAAATAATAAATTTGTTCGAGTTCATATAAACGACAAGAGAACAATCTTTCTCGATTATGTAACAAAATAGAACTTTAAAGAAAAATAAATAAATTTCCATTTTATCGTTAATCATGAATTTTAAGTATTTTATAAATTGAGCATTTCACGCTCGTCTTTACTTTATTGATTGGTTCAAAAAGAACATCTTTTAAATTCAACCTGAAAGGTTCACTGATTACAATTTTATATTCTATTTAGAACGCTGTTCATTTACATCTTGTTTTGTGTTTGTTCGAAATATCTGTTGTGGATAAAATACAGAAAATACTAAAATAAACATTTAATTAAATTGCTAAATTCGAGATATCGATTGAAGATGAAAGACGAGCACTTCACGATGACTTACCATTATTCGATTTAACATTTTCATAATTTATTTCATTTATTATCTACATGCAAACTTTCCCGAACCGATAGGTCAACTAACCTAACCGAAAGTCAATCGATAACAAAAATATTGTCTCAATGAATCATTCTTGTCAAAACCTAGATTGACGCTAAACTTAACTGAAAGAAAAAAATTTGAAGCACTTCAAATTTACCAGCTTTTTTCTTGTCGTCTTAGTACAAAAAACGAAGTCTTTTGCAAATGAGTTCCCTGGATTTACTATTTGTTCAAGAAATAAAAAATAATACTGCTTGGAATATCTCTGCATAATACATACAATGTCTTTTACAGAACGTCTGGCAATTTTCTATATTAAAATGATTGTTGACTTGTTAGTGCACGTGCAGGTTACAGATAACGCCAATAAATTTATATAATATTACAATAAATTAATGGTTGTATTTTATTAAATTTATGCAACAAATTAAATAATTGCGTGTATCATGACTCCCGTACACGGGAGATTTGATACAACATACAAATTCCAGTGGTTAATGATTGTATTTGATTCAACTGGAATTGAATCAAGCAAATAACTTTCTTCTAACTATTCAATCACACAATATAATTTATAGCAACTTACTATTGTAATTCTGATCTGTTTGATTCGTCACCTGCAATTAGTCTCATATCCGTCTTCTTATGGATATAAAATACAAAATAAAAAAATCATTTCAAACGTAGACGTTGCAAGAATATTCTCATTTATTAATATTCAATCCGATAAAATTTTCTTGGAGTGATAAAAGATAATTAGTCTTGCCGTCAACCACTCAGCACCGCATTTTGGACTCAGATATACAAAATTTGTAATTATAAGTAGAAAATCTTCAAAACTACAATTCCCACGACAATGAGCTAATCAAACAAAAATTTGTAAGAGGATTAAACGACAAAAACGAAAATTGTGAAATTATTGTTTGAATTTATTAATGGTTCTATCAATCCTAGATCAACTATTTTAATGGCAAAGAAACTTTCAAAACTTCCTCCACAACTCTCAATAGCGCAATTGGTGTTGTATTAGTTAACAATAGTTTTATTCAGCTTGAAAACCGACGACTCAACTCTTTTATTAAGGATCCAGTATTTGAGAGAATAACTAATAAGTTTTTAATTGGTATAAAAATGAATTTTAGTTGGAATAACCTAAAGAAAATTTTTTGTTCTGTTGGTGTAAAAAATCTGTGATGTTATATATAGAAAATATCGGAAAAGAAATAAATTTTTTTTTAACTTCGACATACTTGTAAAACATAAGACAATGCCCTCGAAGTTCGGAGAATCTAAAAGTACGATACGAATTTTCCACTTTCAATCGGGAGAAGAATTCAATTTCGTGGTATTAAAAAACTCGTGTTACAAGATCACTAAATTTTTGTGTTAATAAGAAATTTCAGACGAACAGAGTAAATTGAACAGAAAGCAATTTTAATTTTTATAATTTTTTATTATCTGAGAGAAATAAAATAAAAAAATGTAATTTTTGTAGCGTAAACCTTAAATTAATGATCAGTTTTAAGCAGCCTCAACTCCATTTGAAATTAAAAAGAAGTGAGAATTTAAAAATAGGTTGACAATTACCTTGATTGCTGATTCAGACATTTTAATCAAGAGAGAATTGAATACGTTTTAGTCATTATTTCCTTTTGTTCTTTCGAATAGCTCATTATTTTTATTATCGCTTAATTTAGCATCGATAGGTAAAGTTTCGCTAAATTTTATTATCGCATATAAAATGCATTAAGTTGGCTATGCTAAACAAGAACTGCGTTTCAAGTAAATTAACAACACTTTAACGAAGTGGAAATTTTATAGAGTAATTTGATATTAATTATACAAGAATCTAAAACTTTTATTTTCAATTTAACCGTGTTTCCACATTTATTGTGAAATACAACAAAAGAGCAGCTCTGGTTACATAAAATGTCACGAAAGGTCAAGAAAATCAATTAAATGAATTTAGGAAAGCTTTACAGAATAAAGTAACGAAAAAAATATCAAATAGCATCGAAAATTGGGTTACTAAATTTTTTTAAATTAAATAAAGATTTCTTTAAATTGTGCAAACACAACATATTACAACTAAGCAAAATACGAACAATAACACAAAGTTTACTGTTGTAATTTGCACGTTAAAGATTACTTCTAGCAAAGTGTAATATATTACTTCCAAGTTGACAATAAAATTAACATTTAAAGTGGTGTCGACATTTGTAACACTTTTTATACACCTTGTATATATGTAGAAATGATAATCAAATTCACAGCTTCCGAAGCTCTATTTTTTCCTATTTCTCTAAAATATTATAAAATATGTATCGAAAAGGAACATTTTTGGTCGAAACTGACCACATATCTGTGGAATCCTCGTTGACTCTTTATACCACAGCAGCGGAATTCCTTTCGAGTTGAATTATTTTCATGTTTTTACTTTAAAATTAAATTTATAGTTATACGGTGGTCGTAAATTCTTACTAGCATTAAAGAGGTTTGTATGGAAATTCTGTTAAGATAAAATGCAGTAGTAAGTTTGCTTATAAAATGCTAATGAAATTAAGTTTAATTTTTTGTGCTCGCCTTCATTGCAGTTTTTTGCTAATTTTTATAAATCTTTAGCTTTCCTACCATTTATCTATTGAACTGCACTCTATTGGGTGCAAAAATTTGTCTTTATTTTATAATTTCATTGATGAAAATGGAAATAGAGCATCGTTAAATCATAAAGCTCCACATGCTCTTGACTTTTTCTGATCCAACTTCTCCGATACTTCGTAAACCGCTGTAGAATGTAAACATTTATTTAATTGTCAACTATGAACATTAGATTCGTAAGTTTATTCCATCTGTTACGTCATTTCACTACTTGTCTGGTGGTTAAACTACTCAAAACAATTTCTTCTTAATAGAACAGTTTTTTCTATACCTGTGAAGTCAGTATGTGTAACTAATTAACAGCCGTATTCACCAATCTCACTTAGTTGCTATCAGCGATTTATGTCAGAAACAGTCTGTTTGTTGTTTGAAAACTTTTGGTTTTCATCAATAATGATTAAAGCTCGGATTTTATGCTTTTGCATGTTTTTTAATATTAATATCCCAACAGGTTCGTTTCGAAATCAGGATATTAGGTAAAAACAAATACGACAAACTGCTTGTCAAAATGCATATTTTGCATATTTTCAACATTTTTTGGTGCATCTTTAAGTAAATGATGCACATTTGTGCATATTTGGGCCACTTTTCGTGTTTTTTGAAGAATTTTAATAGAGAAAATAAAATTTTTTTTATTAAATTTGCCAATTTAAGCAATTTAATATTATTTTTAATTTTAATTTAAGCAATTTAAGATGTAAATATTCAGCATATTATTAAAAATGAAAATCTGTACATAGGTAGCTTTGTATATATTTTTTTTAAAGTATTAATTTGTAATTAAAAATTATTATTAAAATTGTTAAATTTGAAAAAAAAAATTAAAAAATTCGGTGAAAAGATATTTTTTAATTTGCATATCAATGCATATTGGAAGAGTGAAATATGCAAAAGGGACTAAGTGCCATCCTAAGTAACATTTTGACCTGATTATCAACTTCGAGCACGTTGTGGCAGCACAAAATTCAGCTATTGAGCTGAGTCAGCTGCTGATATTTAGTGACGTCAGAAGCTGAATTGCTACTGATTGGCTAATTTGGCGGCTGAAAACCAGCTAAAACTGCGCTGCGTAAGCTGGTCAAAATGCTGAAAAAAAATACTGAATCAACTATTGACTTGAATTGAATATTGACTGATTCAGCATTTTGACCTGCAGTTTTAGCTGGTTCTTAGTCGCCAAATTAGCAAATCAGTAGCAAATCAGTTACTGAATCAGCTGATATTCAGCTTCAGATTCAGCTTTCACTTTATGGAGTAATAACACTAAAAAAATTTTAATTATTTTAAGTTGATCATTAAATTTAAATAAAAAAAATAAATCACAAAAGTTTTTACATAGGCAAACTATGTAATTGCCTAGAGCGCCAGATCTCCAGATCGGGGTGCAAAACTTAAAAAAAACTTGAAACAACTTTTTCCGCAAAAAAAACAGAAAAGCTAATATTTGATTATTTTTTAGTTTTATTTTTGTTCGAAAGGTAGTTTTTTAAATAAAAACTTGTAAATATACTAAGTATTTTTTTTAAATACTGTGGATTCTTACCCCTCCAGCTCAGTACTGATATATAAATGGACGGAGGGGGGGGGGCACTAATGGATTTTCGCCTAGAGCGTCACATATCCTAGCACTGTAAAGACTTAAGAAAATACTTTAATCTGATTGGCACTTACAAGTTTCTACCTAAGCAAGGCAAGACAAGTAACTCTATTTGAACGCCGCTTAAAAGTCAGCTAAACTGCTGAAGTTTATAAACAGCTGAATTTTAAGCTGAAGCAGCGAAGCTTCAGCTCAAAATTGAGCTAATTATGTCATTTAATTTTTATTTATGTCAATTAATATTTCAGCAGACTCAAAAAACTTGGCATTCTTTACATTTAGAACCTAAAACTACATTAATGTCAATTTTAAAAAACCTGGCATTTAGGTCTTTTTGCATATTTCACTCTTCATTTTATCTTTTCGTAGTCCATATTTGAAGGAAATTCGATGCATATTTTCATGAATTTTGTTGCATATGTTACGGTAAATGACGCAAATTGGGCATTGACGTCAATTGCCGGACAATGACGTCAATGCTCATTTCCACTGGAAATTAACGTCATTGACCAGCCATTGACGTCAACGCCAGTTAACGGTGGGCAATGATGTAAATATTTTCATCTGATGATAATATTTTCGACTTTGACCGGTCAATGACGTTAATGGAGTGATATAATATGGAATCTGTAAAATAGTAATTTCATAATTGCTCACCCTGTATTGGGCATTAACGTCATTGCCCGGACAATGATGTAAAAACCACATATGAAATTTTAAATCATATATGGAGAACCCCTTGAGAACAATATTTAAAATAAAAGCAAGTACACTTTCCTCAAGTAATTTTAGAAAATTTTTAGCATTTAACTGTTTCACTGTAATATATTTTGAAATTTTAATGTTAATTTTTAACTTAAATGTTGTTGATCTCTTGTGGAAACCTGACAAATACGCTGATGAAGGCATATAGCCGAAACTAGTACGTAGAATGTAATAAATTGTTTGAGGAAAGTGTACTTACTTTTATTTTAGAAATTTTAAATGCCAACATCGTCGAAAATGCATGGTCATTGACGTCTAACGTCAACTAGGGTGGGATTTTTTATCCATTAATGGATAAATATCGATAGTTATCGATTAATCGAAGAAAGATATTTTAATTTTGAAATATCGATTAAACGATATATCTGTTACGGTCAATGACGTAAATTGGACATTGACGTCAATGGCCGGACAATGACGTCAATGCCCATTTACCTTGGCCATTAACGTAATTGACCGGCGATTAACGTCAACGCCCGTTAACGGTGGGCAATGATGTAAATATTTTTATTTGACCATAATATTTACGTCTTTGGCCGGTCAATGACGTTAATGGCCAAAATGGATTGGGCAATGATGATATTATGGAATAACTAAGATAAAGAACAGCAAAATGGCAATTAAAATTTGACAGCCAACTGGCAAGTGATATTTACGTACCTATGTTGTATTCATTGTATTATAACATAATATTATAATCATTTATTAACAAAAAACTTTAAAAACAAAACAAATTTTTCTTAATTTTATTTTAAATTTAATTAGGTATGTTATTTATTACTTTAAAGAATTGTATTTTAACTTAATTTCTTCTGTAGACACCTGAAGATGTATGATTCTTCATGCGAAACATGTTGAGATAAGTTTTAAAGAATTAAAAATAAAAAATATTTGCAAAGTCGTACTATTTATATATTAAAAATAATAAAAATTAAAAAATAATTAAATAAAAAATTTTTAATTAAATTAATCATTGTTATTCTGGCACGGGAGTGACCCATCCCACTTAGAATTCCAAATTTGTTTGCTGGCACGACACTCAAATTTATTATTTTTACATCCAGCCTTGCAATGACAACCCTTGTAACCGTGACTTCCTAAAACACTGCTTTCAGCTGCTGCTTGTCTAAGAATATTCTCATTTTTTTTGGTCATATCACTACTATTTTCTAACAAAATTAATTTTTCAGTGTTCTTTAACAGCTAGTATTAATTGCAAAGGCACATTTAATAAATATTACTTTCAGATGGAATCTATAGAATAATAATTTCATCATTGCCCACCCCGTATTGGGCATTGACGTCATTGCCCGGACAATGATGTAAAAACCACACATGTAATTTTAAATGTCAACATTGCCCAAAATGCATGGTCATTGACGTCAATGGCCGGTCAATGACGTCAATGCTCACCTAAGCTGGGCATTGACGTTATTGTCCGGCCATTAACGTTAATGGCCGAATTGTCATCATTGACCGTAACATATCGATATTTAGATAGTTATCAGTATTTCAATATTAATCAATATTTCGATAGTTATCGATAATCCGATAGTTATCGAAATTCCGATAGATTTCGATAGTTTCGATATTTTTAATTTAAGTTCTTGTCTTACGTTTTCTGGATTTCTCACTTTTGAGTTGCAAACACAATATTATATCAAAAAATATTTTATTTGTTTTGGTAATTTTTTGTAATTTTAATAATTATTATTGCTGTATAAAATTATTATTTTTATTATTTAGTTATGACTTCAATAGCTTCAAATTATAAGACGCATTTTTTAGTCATCCAGTTTTCTGTTGCCGAGAAATTGTCGGTTTTCTAAGAAAATTAATTAATTATTTAAGTATCGATATATCGATACTTCGATAATTATTATCCATACATCGATACTTCGATACTCCGATAATTATCGACAAATATCGAGTGTTTTTGAATTATCAAAATTCGATATCGATTTTTGAATATCCCCCAGCTCTAATAATGACGTTAATGGCCGAATTGTTATCATTGACCAAATGTTAATCCGAGCTCTTGTAATGATTATAAATTAATAATAACTTTTGAATAATTAAGCAATAAGTGATAAAAACTGTGATTCTGACTTGTTAACCATCTTCCATACTCCATAAACGTGGTCATGTCAGACTTTCCATTTCCTTCTGTTTCAACCTAGTCTCTAAGATTTATTAAGTTTATAGTACCTACTTTTTGGATAACTTTTATATCTTACTTTATTTAAAATAATAATTTTTAAGTATAATATCCAAATGTAATCATACTTTTTATAATCTCGTCTATTTTCTCAAAAAAAAAATCAATTCAGTCTTGATGTGACATAAGGTAAATTCGATGCTCTTAAAAGTATCTTTTAAATTAAAAATTTTTTAAGAAAACAGATTATTTATCCAAACATAAACCCAAGATAATTGCTATAGAAAAATCATCCATAAGGAATATTTTACAAAATTTCAAATTTATTTTTGAAATAAATAGGTGTGAATTAACGAAATCGAAGCACTAGCACGTGAATTTCAAATAAGATTTGAATTTGAAGTGGAATTACTAAAATTACATTTATGTGAAACCACACCGCCGTTATTTAAAGTAGTTTGCAAAGAAGAAATAATTTGAAAAGATTTTTACAAAATTTAATCTTACCATATTGTAAGTTCGATGCTTTCATATTTCTAAATTAAAATTTCCTTATTTGGTATTAAGTATTAGTAGGATAAATTAATTTAACTATAATACCATACATACTTATTATGCTATAAAGCTACAAAAAGTCACCTTGGCTCCAAATAAAACATGTAGATATGAGTCAAGGGATTTTAAAGATAGATTTTATTTGAATAGTTCCTATTGTAAACCTACTAACCACACACGTAAGCAAAAGTTGTGCTCTATGTAATAAAGTCAAGTATGATTTGTTTGTAGTATTTCAACTGACATCAATTGGCAATGTAGTTATCACTTTCAATACTTTTAAGGGCCATAATTATATTTCACCTGTACGTTCAAAACGTTAATTGGTATCGATCACTTTGGCAAGCAGCCATTATTGATTGCGGCTTAATGGCATATTGATTTCAAATTTGTAATTTAAAAATATGTCAGAAAAATATGTTCCTCTCAAGTCTCAACGGATTTAATTTTGTTTAAGGTTTTTATAGGTTGCTTTCGCTAATAGAAATGTAAACTGTCGAATTTATTTATTTTATATTAATTGTATATTTAGATTAAACCTAAAAAATTTAAAAATTTGAATGCTTAGAGGCTGTATTCGAACTGGCAAAAAACTTCTTAGATTATTCCAGTATTTTAGGAACTTTTTTGATCAAAAGTGACCCTTGTCAGAAGTTCATCCATATAAATAGTGCTCTTCTCATACATCAGTATCCTATTTAAATTTTTGAAAATAAAATTACATTTCTACACCTTGTAACGTGACAAACTCTGAAATGAAATATTAAATAATCCCACATTTAAAGAAACCAACAATAAAAGTAATGCAGGGTTTGCAAAATATTACGGTATTATAGAAAAGCGAATTTCCAACTGTAACAAAAAAATTTATATTACCCATCTTTGACACTAACAATTGAATTTGCTATTGTACACATACAAATGTATTCTCATGCTGCAATTCCAACAAACGTTACCTTACGGTAACATGCAACAATGCTTCCTTTATGCGGTTAAATCAAAAATTTATGACATAGCAGATTTCTAGCATGAAGTCCTACTTTTGAACCAAAAAATATTCAAATTAATTTTTTTTAACTAAAATGGAAATTGAAATTAATTTTGTTGTTTTTTTAAATTTTTAATTATCCTTAGTAATGTTGTTTTCGTGCTTTGATATTATGTAAGCTTGACATTTTAAAAATGCGGTTTTTACACCACCCAATTAGTTCACTCATGTGGTTTTTATCGACTTCAAAGGAGCTTAGGTGAATTTTCTCAAAATCTGTGCTATAAACCAAATCAATTTTCTTCTTCCTCTTAATTTAGAACTTTGTCCTGCTATTTCAAACTATAAATAATATTATACGTATTTACAAAAAATTTCGCTCGAAAATGCTGTGAAGCTAAATCATCAAAAGTAAGCTCGACGTTTTTTTTCTTCAACTGCAGTGAAATTTGCATACCACAGGCACGTAATATAAAATTTTCAAGCATTTTTGTTCGAGACATTGTTGCTGTATACAATATAAAATATGTAAATTTAGAAACTTATGAGGGTCTAATCAAAGTTTTGCAAGTTTCCAAATGCGAGTGGATTTCAAAATTCGGAGTTGTTAGATAAAATTTGGAACTTTAATTTTAGTTTATTCAGGAATTGCATTTCTCATTTCCCTTTATCGAGTATAATCCATTTATTATAAATGTGTATTGACAGAAAGACATAATTTAGAAATTGGATCAAATCTAAAATCTTATTGAATGAGCATTACTACTGCTTTACATAAGCTGATCAATACAGCAAGTATTGAATGGAATTAACTAGATCGTGCAGCTTTAGAATATTAATCGCTGTATTCGGTTGTACCGCTGCAGCTTATCATTAGTCTGTTTTTAGTGCGATACCTAACTTTCTATTGACTACACATTCCTGTAATTGCAGTTAATTTTAACCAGTCTTAGTAAACATTAAACTTGCTTGATACTTCCAGAATTTAATTGTAATAAATTTTAAATTATTATCTTTATCTGCTAAATTCGACCAGAGAAAGTTTCATATTGCAAAGTTCTAAAACCTAATGGACGCAAATGTCTAAACTATTCTGTTACCCCTGTTAAAGTACAGTTGTGGCTTGTTAATGCTGCCTCAAACGGTGAATCAATGCAAACTAAAACATGGGGGTTGAGCCTGGACAAACCGCTAAACATTTATATTGCTGTTTGTATCAATTGCTTTGAAATGATAAAAATTGTAAATGCAAATCATTTACCCGTAGTGCACTTAACCACCAAAATAGTTCACCCGAAACTTTATAATTATACAGGCTGTTCACGTTGATACTGTATAAATTACAGATTCATAATTCAAATTAGTAAGTAACGATCTATATCATAAATAGATACTTCTTTCACCGGAGCATATCCAAATACATTGACTTCAAGCATTGAGGGTTGTATAACCCTGCCCTCTACCAATATAATAATAATTATTAGGATTTAATAATAAACATAACTTTTTTGTTGAATTTTGTTTAATTAATAAATAAGTTTATAGTTTTTATTCCAATTACTATTCAATATCATAAGTTCCTATTTACCTCGATTACGCTACTGTTTTCTTAATTAAAATGTTCAATACTTCAAACTTCTGCATCTCATCTTCTTAATTAAACAACCAATATTGAATCAATTAAAAATAAATTAACAACCAATAATTTTATTCAAGTTACAGAATAAAACTTTAAATTACGTAATAATTCATTGAATATAAAATCTTTATATTATCCTCTCAAAATTGTCATAACTCAAATTTCAATAATTATATTCTCCAACCTACTAATATTGCATTAAATTTTCATCAATCCAGAGTAAACTCTAAAAATTATAGCCGTAGGCTAGCGGTTAGAGTGCTGGATCGTTGTACCATTGTGCTGAGTTCTAGCTACTACATGAAAAACACTGGTTACAAATGGTTACACAATGCAGTGAAAAGATGATTTCTCATTAATTATTTTCTCGAGTGGCATTTTCCCTAAAATAGGTATCTATTATGTTAATCATGGGATTGTAAACTCTAAGGGCTTACCAATGTAATCCGTTAGTCTGTTTTCACTTTATTGGAATAGTTCATTAGCTAGATCAATTTATAGAGCAAGGTAATTGCAGATTTGATCCCTAAATCCGCCTTTCCAGCAAGAGTAAATAATTCAATTATTAAAAACAAACGAGCTTTCCTGTAAACCTGATGTATATTTTTATTAAATACATTTTTGTTGCACACATTCGCGTTTATAATAAGCGTTAATTAATTCTAGCAATGGTTCGGTTCAAAATTAGTTCATGCTCAAATTTATATTTGAACAGTTTTCAACAACTAACAGAGTTCGTAATTTAAGTTTTACTTATAGTAAACACTGTTAACAATTTAATCCAACTCGCCACTATTTCTGAATGCTTATGAAGAAGGTATAATTTCGGTAGAGTTATTTGCCCAAACAGCGGTGTTTATTTTGAAAAGATTGGAATAAGCAAATATTACGCTTATATTTCAGTCTGCACGGAATTAAAGTAAATAAATATAAAATGCTGGTTGGCGTTTATACGGGGTGTTTTCTGCAAAAATTTCGAAAGTTACTGTACAAGAAATGTCGTCTGTTGTCGACCGCATTTCCTCATATGTACAAAATTTTCATAAAATTTAAATTCTAACTCTAAATAATAAATTATCAATTTGTAAACATTTTGTGAAGCTTTGCTATCAGCAAATTAAATTGGAGCACTCTACAGTTCAGATTAAATAAATACGGAAGGTACACGTGATACAAATGACAAGTGCCCTAATTAGGTAACAAATATTTGAATTACACCCAGACTGTTAATTAAAATAGTCTGTTAATATGTACCTTCATATGTACGTACGTTAAGTAAATTAAAAAATTTGTAACTTACACTTGAAAGCAAATTTACTGTATAAAAATATCTCACCTTTTTTGTAATCCTTTGTTCAAATTATTACCATGTGGTCGACTTATAGTAGTTCTGCAACAAAAGAGAACATTAAAAATAGTTGCAGCAAAACATTTTTGTGTTTAATTTACATGTAAGAATTTTCGAATAAACTATGAATTCCATTATACGAATTTATAAAGTTTCCAAAAATAAAAAGGAGAAAAATTTTACCCGGTAGGTACTTGTTTTTGTCCTAATTATTGAAAAGTTTATTTTGGAATGCTTTTTAAGATTATAAATTTTTATAAAGCTCTGAGCGGATTTACCGAGTAACGTAAACAGAATATAAAGGATGTAAAACTTTGTTTTAAATCTTGGAATTACTAGATGACGATGGTCGAATTTACCTCATTTAGTAGCATTTTGTTTTCGTTTACGAACAAAGCGTATTAATATTGACATAAAAGAACCCCGTTTGGCTTAGCTCAGTCCAAACTTTACGATAAACATTAGTTGCCTGTTTTATGTGAACAAATATTCCAGAAATAGACAAGAAGGGCGAGAGTTTCCTATGAAACCGTACTTTGTTGTTTCTGGTGTGGTTTTATTAAAGGCGCAAACTTAGTAAAGTGAAGCCACAAAAAAGTTATAACAGGATTTTTATACAAAAGCTTAAATGAAGAAGGATGATAGAAAACAAAGATTAAAGTGAAAATATTGCAATAAGTAAAAAAAATCGGATAATAGGTTCGGGACTTCTTTTAGTATTGCCAAAATTTGTGCAAATTGATTAAAGCTTACAAATAAAATGTGGTGAAAAGAGATTATCGCAGTATTTCTGGCAACATGAAATTAACTTTTCCTATAAAAGATAATAAACAGAGACGTGGTTTCTGTATTCACTTTTTTGTTTTGCAATTGTTCTCACAAACTTCGGGGATTTTTAACAGAATTAATAACATCCACCAATGCTGCCCCAAGTAAATTTGAAACTTATAATCAAATATTAGTTTAAAAGTGGTCTGGCAATTTTCATTTTCAAGACTAGCTTGTTGAGACTTCTTTATTTTCTTCACATATTTCTGCAATTAATCCTTGCAAATAGTACATCCGAAACCAAACCTTTTAAGTCTTCTGCTTTTTAGAGAAATTAATTAAAAAATAAAAAAGTAAATAAAGCAAAGCAATTAATTATTGATTTTCTGTAAAACAAGCATAAGAAGTGCCATACACTAATCAGTGCTTAGGCGATCAATTGGTGGAAGCCAAGATGACTTACTAAGGAATTTAAAAATAATAGGGTGTTTCTTTTTACCTTCATCATAGCCAGTGCCAGATCAAGTTGTTTCAGCGCCGGGTGCAGGTTACGTCAATGGCGCCTTCAATACTAAATATATGTTGTATAGAATATTCGCAGAGTCATGGAGTCTCTATTACCTACAATAGGTAATTGATGTTGTTTGGAGTTTAATTCTAAATTATTTTGTCATAAAACCTCGGTGAAATGATAATTCACAAAATAAAATACCAAAAGAATGCAAACGTTTAGTTTTCAACAAAAAACTCTCTATACCAACTATACGTATTAGATTAACTTAATATTTGTCCGCATGGTGGCGTTTCTTTAATGTAAATCGCGAATAATCAAAAAAAAACAAAAAATTTATTATGTGGAAGTGTTCGGAGGAGGATGAGGGAGGCTAAAAGCTGGAATACGTAGAAAATATGTGAAATATGTGTACTTTCGGTTACTGTTCTCTAAATAACCCAAAAATTTTCACTTTTTTCTATATACTATTGGAAAGAAGACAATTTTTTAAAAATACGATTTTGCGGATTATCCAATAGTTCTCGATAAAACGGGATTTGAAAATCGAAATTTTCCATAGAAATTGCAAGTCATGGATTTTCTGTTGACGGTATGTGTGCTCTAATATATAGTCTTAGTCAAGCGGTAAATATCTCGAAAATTTTGAGTAGATTTATTAGGAATTCTCTTCAACATTTCTGGAATTTCTTGGAAATCATAGAAATTCTTTGGATTGAAACTAGTAGAAAAATTAAAGGCGGATCCAGACAAACTTCGTGTAGGGGGTAAATGAGGATTGTGAGGACAGAGTAAATACATATATTTTGATAAGAATTGAGGTATATTTTTAAAATTTAAAAAATTTTTTGTACATTTTGTTGGTTGTTGTCATCAATCTCAAGGCGGAGTTTTAGTATATTAGAAAATTTCAGGAAATCCATGGAAATTTTACGAAATTCAAAAAAATCTTGGGGAAGAGGAAAACTTAAGGAAACGTAGAAAATTCTACGAAATATTAAGAAATCCAGAAACAAGAAAAATTCAAAAAGTCCAACGAAATATCAAAAAACTCTAAGAAATCTTTGAAAATCCAAAGAATTTCAGAAAATTTCGGGATATTAAAGAATTCTAAGAAACGAGGAATCCGAAAAAATTCTAAGATATCTTAAGAAATCTCGGAAAATCTTAATAAAGCCAAAGAAATCTCAAAAAATTTAAACAATAAAAAAGTACATCTATAGCATTCTTAAGATTTCCTTGTACTTCCTATTTCTTGGAACTTCCTGGGATTTTCTAAAATTTCCCTTCACCTGTGTACAATAGCAGATTCAGGAAAAATTCATGGAGGTAAGTGAGGGCAGTAACTGACTGGGAGAGGGTAAATACATATTTTTTGATAAGAATTTAGGTATATTTTCAAGTTTTAACAAAGTTTAGTAATTGGTTTTGATGGGGAGGAGGGGGTTAATTACCCCGTTACCTCCCCCTTGTTGAGAATCATTAGAATTCCGTCCTGTGTAAAAAATTATTTCGATTTATGTAATCCAAAAAATTTTCATATTCAACATTCCATCACCAGATGAAGAAGATCAAAGCGCATCCGGCACTCTATATGCTTTGCATGCCATTCAGCTACGCTACATAGGTCTTCCCTGGCTAGGTCGGGCCTTGTAGTTTTGGTTGATTGATTTCAAAGATGTTGTTGGCTAGGTAAGCGCGAGCCAAAACGGCCCGGAGCGTAGCGAAAGGCTGCGTAAGATGAGCTTTGGCTGGCGCAACCACGACAAATCACGGAGCCGTCGTAAAATGAATTAATTTAATTAAATTAATTTGGCTCCTCCCCCTAATTTATGTATGCGATTTTAGATGTAAAATTGTTTTCCAGACCAGAGCTATCATTGGCTACTTATTTTACTTCACCAATTAAATCAAAGAAAATATTACTAATTAAATCATGACTTTTCGCTTAGCGTTTTGTGAGTTATTGATTTGATGTGGCGCTGAGGCGCCCACCGCGCGCCGTTTAGATATTTCTTTTATTTCAAATTTGATTTTTTAACGAAAATTAAATTAAAAACACACAAATTTAGCGTCTTCTGAACTTTTTGCACCCATGGTTTATCCGGCTCTGCTCATGGCTCACAGAACTATCTTGGGCTTTAGATCACAGCAGTGTATTAATTGTAATAATGTAATAATTATAAAATTAGTAGAGGAAAATTAAAGCAGCCATTTAGTACAGTGTGTTCTACTAACAATTTATTACTTATTTATTGTATTCTTTATCTAGAGTAAGTCATTTTATATTTCTGTAAATAGAAATATTATATTATAATATTTTTATTCAAGTTTATTGTTAAATGTTTGGTTTTATTATGAATAATATAATCCCGTCACGAACATGCGATAATCTCTAAAAATTAATAGTATTTTTTGAAAGCAAATAAAATATTTTTGTTATAAATGTGATTCTAATACCTTAGTTAATAATATAAAATAAAGTAATGCTATGGATTAGCAGGCAAATTATTCAACGGAGAAGATGTGTAGGTCAGAAGTGGAATTGTTGTATGTAATTAATTTCAAAACTTTTGTTTTTCATTATTAATATCTAACTTGTAAGCCTAAAAAACATTAAAAAAATAAAAGAGAACTTATAAATAAATATTAAAAATTATTATATTTTTGTTAGAAAAGACAAAAGAAGTTTTACCTGAAATCACTGTAAACTGACAGTTAGTCTCTTTTGAGTAAATATCCATCAAATTATTCGTTGATAAGTTTCCAAATTACATAGATCGGATTTTATGCTTTTGCATGTTTTTAATATTAATATGCCAACAGATTTGTTTTGAAATCTAGACAAATTAGGTAAAAACGAATACGAAAAACTGCATGTCAAAATGCATATTTTGCATATTTTTAACATTTGGTGCATATTTGAGCAAATAATGCATATTTGTGCATATTTGGGCCACTGTTGGTGTTTTTTTTTAATTTTAATAGAGAAAATAAAAAATTATTATTAAAGTTGCCAATTATAATTCGAATATTAGATATTTTTTCTAATTTTATCAATTTAAGTGCATATTTTAATTATATTCGGTGCATATATATGCACATATTTTCAAATATTTTGGTGCATATATATGCACATATTTTTAAATATTTTGGTGTATATAAATCGGAGCTTTAGTTATTACTGTCCTTCAACGAAATACAAACAAAGTTTGCAGTTACATATTAATTACCAATGAAATCTACGTGGTATTGAGTTAATTACTGAAAAAAATTAACCGGTTAACCGAAGTTTGGTTTTCGACAAGAAATTCGTGTGATTTTTCCTGTAAGAATTTTCAATTCCAAGCAACGGAGTGTGTGGATATAAAAAATAAAATAGTAAAAATTTGAAAACCTGTCGCTAGTCAATAAATTCCATATCGTAAACACGAAGTAATCTGACCAGTCAGTCTTCACTATGCATGTCGCACTGCGCGTGTACATGGCAAGAATTTCGATTTTTTATACCACTTCAACATCTATTAAGAATTTTCATCTTAAAGTATCTTCTTAAACTTGCTACTTAGAAGTTTTAAGATTTACTTTAGATAGTATAAAAATTTTCCCGGCTTACAAAATGTGTCCAATATAGGATTAACATTATAAAAATAAATCTAAGATTAAAAACTCGGCGATAAACATTTTAATAAAACTTCCTTCAAATTTCAGAGATCCTGCAAACTTCTGTAATGGAAAATTGCGCTTGTTTATTTAAAACTTGTTGAGCAAACAGACATAAAGCTTTAAATTTAATTTAACGTGAAATAATGTCTAATTTAAAAATTTAATTTTCTCGATCAATGATGTCTTTGGAAACACCCTCATAATATATTATTATACCTACCCTTGTTTGTATCTTAAATTATTTTAGAGTTTTTTGACGAAATTCTTTGCTTCGGCAATCTTTGAACATAACAAATGATGGTATTATACTTTAAATCTCTCAATTTTAACTCATAAATTTGGCCTAAATTCTAATCTGAGTTAAGCAAGTTATATTTATGATAACAAAGAATAATTTTTCCTAGCATATATCACTTGCTTACATTGTATATTTATAGTCATGATTTAATAAAAACGGACGATTTAATGTTATCATAAATAATAACAGAAACTGAAGCGACACGTACACATAAAAAATAACGTAACAAGATTTGCGTATTTAAGAAGAAAATTTGCGTTTTCTGTTTTTATTTTATTTCGCCCACCTTGTTTCCATTTTCTCCTTTCAAATGGGTATCGTACGTTGACGTCATGAATTAAACGTAAAATTATTTTGCAGTAAAGGGCAAAAAAATAATTAATATTTGTTTACCTACTTACGACCGTTAATTTAAAACCCTGAATAATGCGGGCACAATAACCGTAAAAAAGAATAAAACATGTTTGGTTTGTGGACTTCATGTAAACACGGTCCTATAATTTACCCTGGTAGGTGTACGGTTTTTGCATAGATGGTAAAAAATGATAAGGCATAAAATAATTTTTACATCCTAAATTTGAAGAAAATAACAGTCGACGCCATTTATATCACTCAAAATTGAAGATCTTGATGGCTACAAACCACATTATGCCGAATAGCCCGATAGGTAATCATTGGCGTTATAGTTTGTTGGCAATAAACATCAAAACTAACCCAGTCGAATGTTTTTTGCAATAAAGAAGTGATTTAACTTTCTCGCGTTTTGCCATAAATTCTTTATCAGAAGAAGTTCCAATGTGGTGACATACTTACAGTATTACTTTATTGTTATTGCTGAAAAATACCACTTTACTCTTTTTGTGACGAAATAATATACTATTTCTCGACATTTCTGTTTGTCTAAAATAGCAAAATTAGTTGTTTGAATCAATGGTTTTCCAAATAGTGCTACACCTTGTATATTTCACAAGCAATGCAAATACGTGGACATATTATAATCGGTTATCAGCTGAATACGAATTGCTTATTTGAGGCTTGTAACGATTTTCCATTGTGAATTTGCTAAAACTTGTGCGGAAACATCGAGTAATATTGTAACTTATTAGTAACAAGTGAAACTTGTAGATCGTGGGATGTGTACTTGTCAACTGTAATAAATTATTGCTAACCAGTACTTTTATTAAATAGATCCTGGTGTTCGTTAAAATTAAAAGTTTTTGATATTTATTAACAATAACTGGCCTATCTAATGCATTAGTTGTTATAATATTAAACTACCACTTGTAAATTGAAGTTTAAAAATAATTATTTTTGAGCTGAGAACTGAATTTCTTTTCTTTTGCTATTCCGTTTCATGTTATTTATAAGCATTTACTTGTTTTCAAAGCTATTCTGTTGTAGTAGCCGAGATAAAGTTGACAGGTTTGTAACGTTTTGTTGAGAGATCACCTATGCAAAGCAAATACAAGACAAGACTCTAAACACTGCCACGAGGCCAGCAACAGTTAATTGAAAACAAAAACGGAATTTCTTCTCGTTATCCGCTTGTAAAACATTGATTGTTTAGCTATGACTTGATTAGTCGATAGAAGTAATCTTCGTGATACACTTTATCAAAGTGGTTCATAAATAATATGTATAGTTTATTGTTTAATCTGCACAAGTACAGCAAACAACTGGTTTTTCAGTAGAGAACATGTTGTACTGTCAACTGTAATGTTGATTTAATAATGTGTTACAATACCGGTATAACATCGTTTAAATGATATTATTTATACCAATATTGATAAAATATATCATCAATATTAGAGAATATCGACAAAATCTTGATTTTAGTGTTTACAAATATTGGTACAATACAATGTAGATATTGGTACCTTTTAGATTACCATTATTATCTGCCAAGTCATAACCAAAATTGATTACAAATATTGTACCAATACTTTGTATATCAATATTGTAACAATACAGTAAGAATATTAGTACAAAATTGCTTTAATAAATTGTACAAATATTGGTGCTATATTGTCACAAGTGGAACTGTATAAACCATAAAGGAATGTGTAATTAATGTAATGAAATAGATTGCCACTTGAAGCTCCCCCGTATAATAGGTTGACGAAGTATTGGCAAAATAATTGTTAATAATCTCGAAAGGGAAGCATCAAGCGGTGTAATATAATAATTAATTATGTAACGACAGTGGTTAAGTGCACCTCACCTGCACCTTTAATAATTAGTTTATTATTATTAGGTACACCTGTGCTTGCAATAAATTGATTTATTACTAAAGATCGGATTATATGCTTTTGCATATTTGCATATTATGCATTTGCATATTTCGGCATATTTTATGAAATTTCGTGCATATTTGGGCAAATTTTATAAAATCTTGTGCATATTTGGGCATATTTTATAAAATTTCTAAAAAAATTTTTAAATTTTCTTTATCAGGAAGATGGCTGCTCTGATAATTTAGAATTTCAATTTGGCGATGATAACAAATTACATTTTGTATTGGCAATGCCTACCCTAAAATTACTATTATATTAGATCTATATATTAAATTAGTACAAGTATTAAGGGCACTAGTAAATATTAATAGTTACTTTGTAGCATTTATTGAAATTTGATGTTGCGTTATATTGGCATTTTTCGGCGATTTTGCTGCATATTTCGAGCATTTATGATGCATATTTCTATGCATTTTTCACCATTTTAAGTTGCATATAATCCGGTCTCTATTTATTTCAAATAAACCCTACTCGTCAAATCATTATATAACAAATTTAGTTTGTTATTAAACCATCTGACTACACAACCCTAGCAATAAGATCAAATCTTTCATGCGACATGGTGGAGGCGCCGCGCCGGGTATATTGTGTACATACTGGTTCTATGTCAATATTTCCATGATTGACTGCTATTGTTAATATTGATTATATTATTGTTATACACCAGTAATTTGTTTTGATATTGACACCATGCGGTGTAAACATTGGTGCGATATTTCGCCGATATCGTCAGCACAATGTAAAACTAGACAAAGGGAAATAAGGCTGGCTCTGGATTCAGATTATATTTTCATTATAAAATATTAATGGATTCAAAGAAATCAAAATTATCCTCAAACATGATGCATAATGAGTTTCTTAACAGGTACAAGTAACCATAAAATAAAATTTATTTTATGTGGAAAATCGACATTGCATTGGGGGAAATTGTAAAACAAAAATTTGCAGATTCGCTATTTTTGCATTCTGTTGATGATATTACTTATTAGTATAATATTGCGTGAATATGTAATATTGGAACAATAACATAACAATAATATTAGTATATTAGTACAATAATGATATTGATTGCCAAGCGTTAACCAATATTGGTGAATTATTGATTAACAATGTTGAGTTGCGCCAATAATATGCATACCAGTGGTAGTACAGTGCATGGAGAAACATTGGTAGAATTTCTTCCCATTTGTTTAGTTAATATAGCCTATATTTTAAATTTGTATTGGAGTCAACTCTTCAAAGAAATAGAATTTATTGCATGAAATAATATATTACATGCGTGTCAACAAAAAAATATATTACAACAACAATACATGCATAGGTAGTGTCGAATCAACAATGTAAAACACCAACTTGACAAACAACATTAAAATTGAAAAACATTTGCAGCTCTCCAGACTATTGAAAAACTCTTCTGTTGTGTACAACGGCTTGTTCACGAGCAGGTTTTTTCTTTCTGAAACGGTTTTTCAAACAAACTCTTCACTTCTTATAGCAACTTGGAACCCCAATATAGTCCACTCCCTGTTACGTTTTTTTCAGTTTATGTAAAGGTATCCCTTTAAATCCCTTTCTTAAATATCTCTCTGGATTTGATTTTACGTGCTTCAGACATTCAAATATGTATTGCGATGAAACACGTTGAGCGTTTGAAGCCAGCAGACGTGGAAGATTTCCATGGTCCTGCAAAATTTTGTGCAGAGGGTCCTGGAAGTCGAATAAATAAGTCTTTAGAGTTTTAAATATGTAAAACTAAAGAAAAGCAAGCAATCGAACCTGGGCTGTTGAAAAAGATTTATTAATCAAAAGTTTAATTTGTAAAAGGAAAAACTTTAGTTCAAGGAAACCTGACATTCAGATGATTTACAAAAATAACAAATCAATTTTATAATTTAAGTAAACAAGCGAAAATTGAAAAACTCGAAGTGCGTATAAAACAAATATTGTCAAATATTGTGCGGACGAATTTATGATTAAAAAAATCGCGTTATCAGATAACAAGCATTGATTTGAAAAATTGAACCAAAAAAAAAATGAATTATCTGGGCAACAGATTGATAAAGATAACAAGTATAAATAAGTTAGTTTGCGATTGAATCCTAATGAGGAAGGTCGTGCTGAGTCTGCGATTGAATCCCAAAGGGAAGGTCGTGTTTGACCATAACTCTCAAAGAGAGAGTTTGTGCATGTGTGTGGTTTTAGAAAACAAAAGCATACACTAAGCGAATTTAAAATAAATCTTTCGAACAAATAAAAATAAATTCAATTTTGGACAGGAACCAGGAATACCGGTTTGCATTTTTGGAAAATAAATTTGGAAGATGGAGTGGCGTAGAAATTCATTGGAATTAGCAAGAACAGTTCCTTTTTAAGTGGAGGAAAGGGAGAAAGACCCACAATCAATTTAAGTGTACCCAATTGGGTTTAAAATAATAGCAGCAAATAGGAATAGATCAAGAATCAAAAACAGGTTTGCATAAAGCTTTAAACATTCTAAGTGTTCTCGCGATTTATGCGGCAATTTATTACGGATCGGAACAAACGGTGCGTTAACTGGCAATAACTGTAAAATTAAATATTAATTGTAATTCAATTGTTTGCTTAACACAAAATAAAATTTCGAATTCATTCAAAGCTTAGTAGGATTGCAATTTCACATTCATTCGACGATAAGGCGGAAGGCTGAGGTTTGATTTTAACTGTGCAATTATTGCAAAAAGTTTAAAAAGTAAGTGTGAACTATTTGTTTGCTGGTCTCTTTTTTTATAACCTCCCAGATTGCCTTATCTTGTTTTTGGTCTCTATAAGGTTTCAGTAAGGGCAGAATTACACAACTGCAAATTACATCTAAAGCATCTAGGGTACGCTTGATTAACTTTACCTCTTCTGAAGTGTGAGTTTGCTTTTTCGGTTTGTTTATATTTATTTTTCGGACTTCCTCAGGAGAATACTGATCAAACCAATGGAGAAAAGTGTCAAAGAAAGCAGAAAAACTCCATTCTGCCGTTAAGCTCTTCATAACCTATTGCCAGCCTATGCTGGACAACGCCAACCAAAGCTGATTGATACCTTTCATAGTGATCTTCCTGACACAACGTTTGCTGACCAGTCGGGAACTAAGTATAAAATCTATGCTAAATGATCTGATATATGCAAATTTTTAGTGTCTGTGTCCTTACACTTTCGATCGAAAAATCACAGAAAATATTGTGGATGCAAGTTGCACCGTGATGAGTAATTCTACTAGGTTCTGTCATATCGGGAAATAGGGCCTTATATCGCATTATTTACAAATTATGCTAACATCTGAATCATAGAAACTCTTTAGATTGAAACTAGTTTGAAAATCAAAGGCGGATCCAGGCAAAGTTCATGTAGGGAGTAAACGATGCTAGTGAGGAAAGGGTAAATAAATATATTTGGATAAGAATTTAGGTAGTATATTTTTAGAATTTAAAACAAATTTAGTAGATTTTGGTAGTCTTTGTCATGGGAAGGGGGTAGGGGTTAGATACACCGTTATCCTCTCTTCTTTCAGTCGCTCTTGCCAGGCAAACTTAAAAATGGAAAATTTGAGGAAATTTAGAATATTAAGAATATTTTAGGAAGGCCAAGGGGATTTCAGAAAATTTAAAAGGTAGGTATTCTTAAAATTTCCTAAGACTTTCCTTCACTTTTGTATATCACTATTTCCTCTCTGTTTTCCAGAAACAAACTAGAGACAAATCGTTAGAAAACTCCGGTTTACTAGGGAAGAAAAACCTGAATTCCACAAAATCTCAACGAATTTTAGAATCTTAGAAAATTTCAAGAAATTCAAGGAAATTTAAGAAAATCTGGAGGAAGAGGAAAATTTGACGAAACGTAGAAAATTCAACAAATTTCAACAAAATATCGGAAAATTCCAGGAAATCTTAAAAATCGAAAGAAAATTTCGGGATATTAAGAAATTCTAAGAAATGAAAATTCCGAAAAAATGTAAAAAATTCTAAGCTATCTTGAGAAATCTCGGAAAATCTTAATAAAGCCAAGGAAGTCTCAAAAAAGCTTTAAAAAACCATCTATAGTATTCTTAAGATTTTCTTGTATTTTCTATTTCTTCAGACTTTCTGGGATTTCCTCAAATTTTCTTTCACTTCTACATAAAAGCAGATTTAGGTATTGTTTTCAAATTTTAATAAAATTTAGTAATTTTACTTCCGTTACCTCCCCTTGTTGGTAATTATTGGAATTCTTATAGAATCTTTGGAATTCGGAGTCAAATGTACAAAATTATTTTGAGATATTTACCCTATTTACCCCTTGATTTTCTATTATGGTCTATTTTCTTTGTTCAAGTTGTTTGAACACAAAAGAATAATATCTTACGCGCAAATAATTGTGTACACCAGACTACCTTTCTCCTTTGGATTTCCGTTTTACTTTTCTTTCTTACCTTTTTCCTTTTTATTTAATGAATAATTTTTGTTACATTCGTACTTTTTCATACGGACTACCCATGACTACCTTAGTTGTTTATCAGGGACTATTCTGGACTTTCCAAGACTACCTCAGTACCAGGACTTTTTAGGACTAGAAAACAGGTAAAAATTAATTACCTTAACATTCAATAACTTTTCAAAGCCTATTAATATCTAAGATATATAAACCTTATCTCTGAAAACATATCTACGTCTGTAAATAGTAATTGGAATAAAAAAAGGCAATATAGTATTGAATTAATTTTGGTTTGATCCTTTTGTTTTAATTAAATTAAGACAAACGTATTTAGATGTGAAATTGTTGTTTTGAATATAAAGTAATAGTTTCCTCTCTTGTTTATGACTGTGAATTGCTTTGGGATGGATTCCTAATTTAAATTTCAAACTAAGACGTTCAACATTAACAAGTCCCAACAGAGAGGAGCAAGAACTTTTAAAACGTGAAATAAATTATTAATCAAACCAGATAAATATTAACCAATATTGAATTTAATCAAAATCCAGCAAATAAGCTCAATTATAATTAATTTAAACTTTCGGAAAAATTCCGAAGGACTTTGGACGAGTTTAAAATGTTCAAGCACGAGATTAATAATTAATTTGTAAAAAAGGCGATTGTTTTTCACTTTCCAAAGTTCCATTTTCAGGAAACAAATATTGAGCGGGTCCGGCTTACATCTCATGGGAAATCTGTGCGAGCTGAATCCTCGGTCGGGTTTTAAAATCTTTATAAGAGCCTTAAAAACGTGTTTTTGCAAGATAGATAAATTGAAATGCATCGCAGCTGCAATTTTTAAATGGATATAATTTCATCCATTACTCAATTTCAAATATGAACCATCTAAATTATTTATGATAAAAATCTTATGGGAGTTCAACAATTAGAGGGAACACAAAAAATTTAATTTTCCATTTATTATATTTAAGCTTGTCAGATTTACTTTATAACAAAAAGAAAATTGCTTGTTATCTTCAAAATTAAACACACTGCCAGAATATTAACAATACGAATTGTGATTTCGATAAGTTAATTATAAATACTCGACGTGACTTTCATTCCAATAATTTTATGTTATTAATAATAGCATGGCTAATATTAAATTTATGGCAATTATGAATGCATTACTGTTAATTTTATTAACTCCCCAATTTATTTAAAAAGCTGTATTAATTATTTAAAAACATAATTATGAGAAAATTCAGAATTCCTACTTCAAGTATTTATGTTGCATAATTAGCAAAAATTTTTGCTTTTACGTCTTCCGCTCATTTAATGAAGTAAAATATTATTATATACTGTACTACCAGGAGTACATCAAGGACCTGTCTGAAAATTGTACCTTAAATAAATAAATGTAAACTCGATGTATTGCTATTTTAAATAATTAATTTAATTATATTGTTATGCACCGAGAGAAATGAGATAATTAAAATCGCTTTGTTGTAGAAGCAGCTAATAATATAATATTTAAAAAAAATACATAAACATTTCGATATTAAATTTGATAAGATGAAGGGCTAAAATGTGATTTGAAGATTGCAATTATTGAAGCTAACGGAGAATGGTCTTGGGGTTGTAGCCGGAGGTCCTGCGGTGATGGTATACCGCAGTCAGCTTAAAGGGTTTTCCTAGAGTATCCTGGCAGTAAAATAACCTCAGAAAAAGCTCATCGACAAAACACTTTCTGTTTACTGGGTTTGTCGAATAGAAAAGTTACATTTTATAGTAATCTTATCTTAAAATTACTAGTTAAATAGTACATTAATATAACTAAAGTGTTAATATTATATTGGTATAAAAATTTTAATATTATTTTTTATTGCTAAAAGTTTTCCTTCATAAAAATACTTTTAAGTATAAAAATTTTGAATATTCACTCACGCTTTTACTACAATATTTAATATTTACTGCAAGAGAGTTAGGGTGAAACTACATTCCTAAATATAACGAAGGAATTTTTGTGAGCTATAGAAAATTTAAAAAATATAATTTTTTTTTTACAAAATTGGTGTAATGAACCGACGTATAATGGGCAATTTATGAAATGGTGGCCTTTACAAAGTTCAAAGGATTTTAGATTAAGTTTAGCAACAAAGCTAATTTTACTTTTAGTAAACTTAAGAAACCGTTAAAAGCGATTTTCAACAAAGTTGAAAGGACAAACTGCAATATAGTTCTTTATAGAGGTTATAGCTAACACACGCTTTAGTCGTATGGGATTCATAACCTCAAAGAATGGGTCACGTACAACCATTTGCATTTCATGACGCCATAAACACTAACACAACTCAAGTGAGCATATCGCTTTTTATTCGTGATAATCAAAGTTTTTAATGACGAAACTTTCGGTATTCGAATGTTGCCATCATAACACAAGAGTCCTGAGCTTTCTTTTTTAATTAAATCCAAATTAAAATTGTTTATCTCTGCCTTGATTTTTGGGTTAATGACGTCTATTTTATACAAGAAAGCACAGATCACGACGATAATGTTGGCCATCCACACACTAATAACGCAATGGACCCTTAGACGTTTTGTGCTAGCGATCCTTGGATAAGATCTCATATATAAGCCGATTACTTTATATTGCACGACGGTACATTCCATTTCGCTTTTTTATCCACTACCATTTAGTAGTGTTCATTAATGTATAGGCCTTCAAATTGTATTATCAGCGAGGTTGTTAAAACCTTCCATTAACGATTTTACAATCCAAACAATTTTTTTTTTAAATAATTTATATAAACAGCTTGAGCCTTTCCAAAATTGGGTGGGCGTGAGGAAATGCTGTTAATGATTACAGTTTTATTTTGTTTGCGTTCGTAGAGAAACTTTTAGAACTCCCTGTAAGCAATCGATTGCACATAAAATAAAATATATGAAACTACATTGGTATTTGCATACCAAAACTCAATAAATATAAAAATATTTAACTTTATTTTTAGAATTCGAAATTGGCTTGAAAGCAATTGCGGAGTTATTACAAATGCCATTTAAACTTCTTCTAGATTAAAGCAACTAAATTATAGAAAATAAAATATATGAAGTGTCGCTGAAAAAGTGATGGATTTGTTTTATAATGAAACTGAAAATATAAAATTTTCAACATTTAACTATAATTTTTATAATTTCTGTTTTGCGAGTGAAAAATTTTGTAGTCTCCTCGCATAGTGAAATTATATTCGGACGATTTTAAATTGTTTAATATTATATGAGTTTCAAAATTTAATATCGATTATATATTTATGTTGATGTATTCTAAAAGCTTCTCATAAACTTACCAACACCGAATGCATATCTATTTTGTATGCGACCTACTTCTAAATTTGAAATTTAGAATGCTCACTGCAAGGTAGACCCATTTTAATGAAGAAATTAGACCACCACCAAAATATAAATACTTAAAAAGAGCACCTACATATACAGAATTTTAACTTAAATACTGAATAATGAATCCAAGAAACACAGAATTTCTGTCTTAGCACTTCTTTAAGTAAATAAATAATAAAGCCGTCAAAGTTTTATACACAGGCTGGACGACATTGTTTAATTACCTTATTATACTATTCAGGTTAATTTGGAAAAAAATTCGAATTGTTTACAAAAACAACTTTTTCTTTTTGTAATTCTATTTTCTCTGTTTCAATTGGTGCCAAAAGTTGAGTTGCGTGGCCAACTTGTACAGAATTTAATTATTTTTTCCTTTATTTAAAGTATCATGCGAAGATGCCCATAGAATACGTCGGAATTTGTTAATTGGCTTCTGGTGCGCAGGACAACCGAGTAAAGCGTAAATTACGGTGTCATCTGCGTACAGTGTCAGGTTTGAATTTTTTTAATTAAATAGTTTTCAGAAAAAAATAAACAACATTTGGAGTTTTAAAAAATATTCAGTACTTTAAACACACAACGTTTTCCAATCTTGAACGGAGTACTCTATATTAGATTATTATTTTACTTTTTGTATTAATTTGTGCTTTACTGAACCTCGGTTGGTAATTTTAAAATATTGGATATATTTTATGTTGTGCTGAATTTTAGAATTTTGAGCAAGTTTAGCGTGAGACATAGCGATTTAATAACAAATTGTAGTAAATCATCTAGAAATAAATAATAATGCTGTATATTTGCTTCATGTACAAAAAACGCTATATACAAATCAAGTCCATATCGAAATTAATGCTTGGACATGCAAAAATGCAAAATCTTAGACTTTTAGGTTATTCTGTAACTCACAAAAAAGCTTTACAAAAAAAACTCATTTTTGAATAGATAAACTTATTCTGCAACTACATAGAATCCTTTATTGTTAAAGAATTCGTTAGATTTACAGAATAAGCAAATTCTTTACATAAACGTGTCCTTTGCCAATCCTTTAACATAACGGCATTCCTTTGTAAAATCCAGTCCATAAAGATCGATCTTTAAAGGACAGTCTGTCATTAAAGGATTCTTTATAGTTATAAATAATTTTTTCTTTTCAGATAAAATCTATAGGGAAGAGTCGGGAGGTGTGGGTCGAAAGAGGTCAATGACAAAATTTATTTCCCCAAACGTTTCATGTATGCGTAACTATGCTCACTGGATGCCCATACGATATCAAAACTCATTTCCATTGCAACCGCGGCGCTGCTGTGAGTGATCTGTACCGTTGGTGATAAAATCGATTTTCTGGCCAGGTAAGTGATTGTCTTAAAATTTACTTTAATGTCAGTTTTCCTATCTATCATTAGAAATATCAGTGGAAGTGTTTTTGCATTAAAATGTGTGGTTCTTGAAGTAAACATTCCAGTACCAAAACATAACCTAACTTCACTTCGAGCGGGAAATCCGAGCATATTTTTATGATTTTGTAACAGTGGGAGGTATGGGTCAGAAAAGTGCGGGATGTTTGAACCATGACCCAAACCTCCCGCATGATACGGGAGGTTTGGGTCAGACAGTTATTCAACTAATATCACAATGTATTGTGGCGCTACATCAATCATTAACCAATTATTCTGTTTAATACTTTGCAGGCTAACTAAGATGCCGCGGATATACACTAAAAAGACTGACAGATTTCGAAAAAATTTGCCGTTGCCTGCGTTCTTAAAAATGGAATGAAAATTAGGCGAGTCGCTGACGATTTGGGCTTCAGCTTTTCATCACTACAGCAACATGTGAAGAGGGCTAAAGGCCTTCCTGAAGAGGAGCAGAACAATTACGAATATGAAGCCAATCCTTCATCCTGACAAGTTTTCAATCCGGAACAAGAGAAACTTCTTTGCGAATACTTGCAAACGTGCAGTAAAATGCACTGTGGTTTTGACACTAAACAAACAAACGAGTTTGCATACGAGTTCGCTAAGGGATTGGGTATCTCTTACCCACGGGAATGAGATGAACACAAATCTGCCGGGCTAGATTAGTTGTTAGGATTCATGAACCGCAATAAAGATCTCTCGTTGAGACAGCCAGAAGCCACTAGTTTGGTAAGATCGACAAGCTTCAACAAACACAATGTCGGCATGTTGTTCAAAAATCTAAAGTTCTTATTGGATAAGCACAGATTTTCGGCAGAAAATATCTTCAACCTAGACGAAACAGGCCGCACCACTGTTCATAAGCCTCCAAGAGTAATTGCCACAAAAGGACAGAAACAAGTGGATCAGGTGACAAGTGCAGAAAGAGGTAAATTAATTGCTATCGTTTTCCCTTTGAAGAAATTCAAAGATCACATGATTATGAATGCCCCCGAGAACACTCTAGGGTTAGCTTATACAAGTGGGTGGATGACGAAAGAAAATTTTGTTCTGGTAATGAAACATTTCATAAAATATTCGGAAGTTACAAAGGAGAATCCGTGTCTGTTGCTACTAGACAATCATGAAAGTCACGTGAACCTTGATGTCGTCTCTCTGGCAAAATCGAATGGTGTGCATCTGCTAACTTTACCGCCTCATTGCAGTCATCGACTGCAACCTTTGGACGTTTCTGTATACGGGCCCTTCAAGGCATATTACAACGGTGCAGCTTCTAGCTGGATGACCTCTAATCCTGGAAAGACGTTGACCATTTATCACCTACCGGAGTTGATCAAGGCTGCTTTCGATAAAGCAATGTCAAGACAAAACATCCTGTCAGGATTTCAAAAATCAGGAATTCATCCATTTGATGCCGACATATTTTCTGAGGCAGATTTTCTGACGTCATCCGTTACAGACAGAGAAAATCCCGCCTCAGATAATCACACACCTGTTGAGACAGAGACTGAAGCACATCATACTCAAGCAAGTGTCGTTCAAGAACTTGAAAGAATGCCGCCAAATAAACTCCACACACCAGAAGATGAACCAAATATTTCATAAACTGAAACCCCCGAGAAAGAAGAGCTGGAAAGACTGGAAAATGACAGATTGTTGAAGGCTCGGAAAAGTGTGAAAAGAAAAATTCTAACTGATACAGATGCGAAACAGCCAAAGACTTCAACAAAAAGGAGAAGATCTGAGAGTGAAAATAGTGACATCAGCTGTTCATATGTGAGCTCTGGCGAATCCATTTACGTTCCTGAAGAGCTAGACAAGGATTTGGACCATTCTGTCAATGGATTGACAACTGGAGACTACATTGTGGTCAGATTTTCTACTGAAAATTATTGAAAAGTTTCGCCTGATATTCATTATGTAGGACTAGTCGAAGGAATACATAGCGATGAAAAATGTTCGGTCAACTTTATGAGAAGAAGAGGTAATTCACTCACTTTCTTTTTTCCGGAAAATGAAGACAAACTGGATGACATCGATTATAAAAATATTGTGCTGCGATTACCACCTCCAGTTTCAGTTGGAGGTACCAGCCGGTCTGTGCAACATAAAGCATTTGGAGTTAATTTAACTTTTGTTAAAAATTTGCGTTAATATATTGTGATATTATTTGTATTATTATCATCCGTTGAGATTACCATTAGTAGTATTTAGTAGTATTATCATTTTTTTTAATTTACCTTAGAGTTGTAAACCTGCAAGGAAAACACGTAGGTCTGTTCAATTTTGTGTAAGGAAATGTTTAATGTGATGAATATCGTTTTTGTTTTAAAAATCGATTCAATATACTCGTTGGCTTTGGCCCTATTTATAGCTATTTATTATACAAGTGTCTTATAAGGCAAATAAGTTACGAAAGAAATGTTTTGCCACGGGAGCTTGCTCGAGTACTTAAATTTAGTATATTAAATTGTTAAAATGTTTATTATTTCCTTTTCTTTGCATGTTAAATTATTGTTATCAATTTATAAATTATTGTAAACCTCAAAAGCATTGAGGTAAACAAAAGTAAATATTAAAAAATGTTACAATATGTTAATTTTTAATTATTGAAACAAATAATGCAATAAAGAGGTAAGTCAAAGTAATATTATATTGTAAAGACCCATTTTTAAAAACTTTTGTTCTACGATGAATATATTTTTTGCTTTTGTTTTATGGTGCAATTTATAGATATCATATTTTGGTTGCATGATAAAGTACTTTTATTCTACAAAATCTTATACTATAGAAACTTATAAATTATCTATGCAAAATAAGTATAAAATACTGAATAAATTCATCTCTATTTAAATTTAATTTGAACAAAATTACTTTGGGGACGTCCTACAGGGCCATTCGAATAACATATTATCAAACGATTAAAGTATACAAAATATAGTACTGCCCACTAAAAGTGTAGAATATGTAAACATATTACTGTACTATACTATATAACTATAAATATAACATAATATAAATATGTAAAACTATCATAATAAAATTACGCAGCAATAAAATAATGAACAATTCATTAATTATTGCAAAGCATTTAATTGATATGTAATTCTAGTTTTACTAGTTTAATGAAAAGCATAATTTTCACAGAAATTGTAAAATTTTGTGACTGAAACGCTATACTAAGAAAAATACATATTGCAAGTAGAGTAACATTTTGTTTTACTTTCATAATCTAAATGTCAAAAAATTTGCTTTCCTAAAATTTTCCTTCCACGGTTCCCAACGATTCTCGCGTCAATTTTATTTCAAAATATCTTAACCAATTCAAAACCGGGAGGGGGGAACCGCTGGGGAAATCAAATGTACAAGAGAAGGGAAATTTGAGAAAATCCAAAATAATCTTAAAAAATATCTGGAAATCTTAGAACATCTATAGAAATCCTAGATGATCTAGGGCAGGGGTGGTTAACAGGTTAACAAGTAGGTTAAAAGTAGTGATTCATAATAAACCTAGGAAGAAACTGTTGGGGAAGTTTGCTGTAGAAGTGCAGAGAAATCTGACAAAATCTAAGGAAATCCAAGAAAATTTTAGAAATTACAGATGATCTTGCTTAATCAAGTTTTTCGAAAGAAAATCAAGAGACAATCCAAAAGAAACTCCAAGAAAATTTTAGGAAATCTAGAGAAATTTTTGGAAATCCAGAGAGAAATCCAGGAAAATGTCATAAAAGGAAATCTGGCGTACAAAAATTGGGTGTGTAGTTTCCTCCCGTAATAAGCTAAGAAAATATGATTCCTTGTCTACTTTTACCTTAACAAATACTATTCGAGTATTATTTATATGTCAATATAATATTAATATTATATTATTAAGATAAGATTTTAACAGGTAGATCGCGAAAAAAACTTAAGAAACATAGTCGATCGTATATACAGGGTGACCCAGACCACCCGTATCAGTATTTTTTTTCAAAAACGGTAGGTCGTAGAGAGTTGGGCTAAAAAAATTTATTACAAAAGCCCTAATGACGAATCTAATGGTGATATTATTATTTCCGGGAAAAGTCGGCATTCAGAGTAGTTTGCTCCAGAAAGTCCAGAAATCCAGAATTTTAAACGGCACCATATATCGAAAGTGGTATCGTTGGAAAGCTCCTTAAAAAATATGCAAGTTTTGTAGGAAATTTTTTTTATTACTCCCACCCTTTTTAAGTTATATTCGACTTAAGTTATTCAGTTATTATTTTGATTATTTTGACTTTATTTTAAAAATTGGCATTCAAAATCTAGCTATCGGGTTAGACAATAATTAGACAATAAACCAGAAGAGCTCAACAGTGTTTAGAAGTAAATGAAAGACATTTTGAACACTTGTGACATTGCTCTAACGCGGTAGCTGGATTTCAAGTGCTGACTTTTAAAGTTAAGTTCGTTATAAGAAATTGAAATTTAATAATTTCAAGTGAATATAACCTAAAAGGGGTGGGAGTAATAAAAAAAATTTCCTACAAAACTTGGTTATTTTTTAAGGAGCTTTCCAACGATACCACTTTTAACATATGGTGCCATTTAAAATTCTGGATTTCTGGACTTTCTGGAGCAAACTACTCTGGATGCCGACTTTTCCCGGAAATAATAATATCACCATTAGATTCGTCATTAGGGCTTTTGTAATAAATTTTTTTAGCCCAACTCTCTACGACTTACCGTTTTTGAAAAAAAGTACTGATACGGGTGGTCTGGGTCACCCTGTATAATGAAGTTGATCAGCCCTGATCTGGGGAACATAGGAAATTTTAAGAAAACTAAAAAAATTTAGGAAATCTAAGGATATCTTGAGAAATTCAGAGAAATTTGAAAATAGTGTAGACAATTCTAGGAAATATTAGGAGATCTTGAAAATACTACAGACAAGCGTTTTGTTTCCCTTTTCAGCTTTTCTGAAAGAAAATTTTAGTGGTAATCCAAGAGAAAATCCGGGAAAATCTTTTTTACATTCTGGTAGGAGGTAATCTAGTGTACAAAAATTTGCCTAGTAACTTCCTCTGCTAAAAAAACATTACAATATATATTCATTAAATTGTTTTCTGTAGAAAAACACGAATTTTGAAAATATTTCTTTATAATTTGATCGATTCATAGTATTAAAATAATCTGTACATAATTCCTAAAAGTCACAATTAAAGTTATCAGTCAGATAACTTGTTACGAATTGTAAAATTTAATAAAAAAATGGGGGTTCCTACCTCTCGACTAACTCAGATCTCTACATTGGGTCGTGGTAATTCAACACAAAGCCAGTAAACACAACATTGAAATACATAAACTGTTTGTTAGTGAATTAACAATATAGTTCAAATTTAAATTTGTTTGGATTCAAAACTATCGAATATCATGAAAAATACAACATCAAAATTCAAAAAAAAATTGCTCAAGAAGTAAATCAAGAACCTGAGCATTAAATTAAAAATGTTGAAAAGTTCTTGATTCAAGAGCTAACTGCTTATTTTCAACATTTTGGTATTAAATCAAGAACGGCATTCTTATTCTGTACCGTACTTTAGAAGCTTAAACTTAATTTTTAAACGATAATTGTTTTTAGAATGACGTTCTTACATCAAGAATATCATTGGTCTAGAATTTAGAATAGCCATTCTAGAAATTGAAAACTAAAAGAGAAAATCTGTTTATAATAGAAACATCCGTTTTTCATCCGTGCGCATGGATGATGCCCATTACATAGTTTTAAATCCTTTATATTAGTTTCACCTTTCTGCTTGAATACGGGTACGGCAAAACCTAGAAAGTCAAATTTGACTCAGTTCGCTCTATCCAATCAAGCTGAAATTTTGCACATGGATTCGTCCCCAATGACAATACACTTTTCCAAAAAAAAATTCCGAATTTTAATATTTTCCGAAAAAAGTACTATTTAAGTACTTATCCGATTAGTACACATCTTTATAGTATTTTGTGTTATAATCGTTATTCATTGTCAATAATTGCGGGGTATTATCACATTTAATCATTTATCATTATATTTTATTTGTTATCACTTATCATTCTATGTGTACTCGCTTGTTCCTCACATAGTACCTGAAATTTTACATAAAACACGTGTACCACCCATAGCCTAGCAGGTGAACTGAAGAAGTTTCGTAATACGAGGGTAAGGCGTTCGAATCCCAGACCAGAAAAGGTAAATGAAAAAAAATTAATTTACAAAATTCAATTTAATATTACAAATCATTATAAATAAAACCAGAACTACCATCAGAAATTTAAAGTGTGAAAAAAATTTTTTATAATTAATTAATCAAAATTTTTAAACAGTTAAAAAAATTGTTTTTTTTATAAAATTTTAAATAAATTTAAAAAGTGTGACTAGCATAAATTAAGAATGGGCATGTTTAAATAGGGATGCTTGCTTAACACCCCTATTCACTAACTTCCAATTTACTAAGAAGACATCTGATAGTCTGAATGAAGTTAGATTTAACCTCAATGAATTGGTAAGTTTTTTTGTAACAAATACATTTTTTTCTAATCTATACATCAAGAAGTGATCTGAATATAATATTATGTGCTAGCTGGAAGGCCCGTCCGTGAATGGAGAGCTAGACGTTGATCTCTTTTAAGCGGTATAATATTTAAACATTCAATTTCGTTTCCAAAACTGGGGGATTCTCCATTTTTTCCGATTTTCCTGGCTAAATTTGAAAAATTATAAATTCTATATCTTCTCCAAATATTCTAAGTGGAAACTCAGCGATATGTACTGGAGGGTGTTCCACACCCCCCAGACCCCCCGGTTTACAATTTTGACTTTATATTTTTATATTATTTTTATAATTAACTTTCAAAGTAACAAAAAGTTGCTGCTAAATTCCAGAAGTAGTAAGGTAGTTATTAAATAAATATGCTTTCCAAGTTTTAATTTTTTTCCAGCAGGAGGTTAAATTTCAGCCATTTTTACTAAAAAATTCAAATTTTCCGGTTAGTCCTAAATCTTAGTTAGTATAATATATGTATATTTCGGTTGGTAAAATTGTAAACCGGGGGGTCTGGGGGGTGTGGAACACCCTCCAGTTCATATCGCAGGATTTCCACTCTTTTAGAATACTTGGAGAAGAGAGGAAATTAATATTTTTTCAAATTTTGCCAGGAAAAATCGGGAAATTTGAATTTTTAAGCAAAAGTGAGGGAAATCAAGAGTGTTTTTGTTTCGCCAAAAAATAAAAAATTTTAAAAATTATTTTCGTGTTCAGCACATCAAAATTAATAAGTTTCAGTTGTTTTTATTTCCGGTATTTTTTTGCTGTTATCCAGTGTAATCAGTTACGGCGCGGCGCCTTCAATTTCCTTTGTTGAATTGAATTGTTCCAATTGTAAACGACTACAATCCTCTCTACTTAGTAATCGTAGGGTTAATTCATCGTTTCATTCATCGAAAAAGTGCAACGTTTTCGTCGGTGCTTGCATGCGCAAGACATTCTTCATTGTGTAACTGATCTGGACCATTTCCGAATTACATAACGCTACCATTTCAAGGCTCAACACTGTTAACAGTATACACTACGCAGTTCTTGATGAATTTTTTTAAATTTTTATTTCTTCTAGCCAAAAAACGAACTACATCACGAAGTTCAGATTTGAACAAAACTTTCAATGGTATTTCCATGGTAAAACGTTATAAAATAGTTAAACTTCAATCGATTTCATTTCTACCCAAATGAACATGTTCGCAATCGATGAGAGACTAACCAAAAAAAATTTCATCGCTCTACCGTTTCACTGAGCGGAGAGCTAGGAACGTTAAACTTTATAATTAAACGACCCTCGTATATGAGGATTTACGCTACGCGAAATATTTAAAAATTACAATAAAAAAAAAATAAAAAAAGAGAAAACTTTTAGCTCAAAAAATGTATTAGAAGATAAACGTGCTACGAGAGTGAGTGTCACTGAATAAGGCATTACCTCGATTTTCTTCGAAATAACGAAGAATTCAGAAACAATACTTAATCCATTATGCTTATAAATAAATAATTAAGAAATATAATTATTATTAATTGATTGTAAATAATTAACTTGTTTATTTATGCACTTCAAAATAATTATAACATGTATAAAATGAAAAATTAATGTAAGGTTAAGTTGGTAACTTAGTAAGTTTTTAAAAAATTACCATAATTCGCAGGTGCAATGGATTTACCATCGATCGGGAAACCTCTTCGTGAGCTTCAATGCTCACGAGCAAATACTCGATTCAATCGAGCGGTAAGCGATCGAAGAAAGAATAGTGGTGTAAGTAGGTACTAATACTTAATATAATCCATGAGGATTATACAACCTTAAATGATAATAATTATGCCATTCTTAAATTATTTTTGAATTAATGTACCCGACGTGATTGGGCCAATTTCAAGAAATTTTATTTTTGATTTAAAGTTCGTTATTCTAGCTGGTAAGAATGGATTTTTTTGAGTGAACAACAAAACACAAAAACAATTCACTATAATTCCATCAAATAAGTCTCTGTGATATGGTTGTAAGAATTCTGTTTATGTCCTGCATAACAAGGTATCATTCCTGCGTGTGTGCACTCTTGTCGTTATCTAGATTTAGATCAGTAAATATACGATGTGCACAATGCTGTCGCAACCGTTACACGTCTAACCAAATGATCAGTTGCTGATTCAGTAATTCCCATAGAAGCTTGAATTTCGAAAGTGGACCCAGTTTAAAGAGTTACGATTCAGCACCATACCGTCAGCAATAAGTTCAATCAGCGCGCGACACAAACATCTTAAAGCCATTTTTAGCAAATTCGTTAATTAATTTCCGGGCCTCGATGGCCGCACTAACAATTTAACTTTAACATAATAATCGCGTTTACAATAATTATTTCTAACTATAATACTGGCTAATGCTAGGATCCTTGATACAACTCAACCTCTCGCCATTGTTCCCCTTGCAAACATGATGCATCCAGTGCAAACAACGAACCAACCCGATTGGTTGTTTGGAATGGAAACAAACTTTTTAACCAATTGTCAAAGAAAAAGTTCATCTTTCAATCCAAATTACACAGTATACTATTTTGGCAAGCGGTTATCATAATTTACTTAAGCTTTTGTCATCTTGACTTGCAAGCTTATGCTATATCAACCACTGTAACAAAATTTTGAGCTTTCTAGTTCACCAGAATTTCGATCCAAGTCGTCCTGTCAAGCATGAAATTTTACCTTCAACCACAAATTCACCAGGTGCTGCTAAAATTGCAAACATTTATCTTCCACTGCAGCTGTTAATATGTTAGGAATAAGAAATGTGCATATTGGCATACGTAATTATTCTCTCCAGATCCTACTACGTGCTATATCCATAAAATGAAATAGAAGCAATATTTCAAGAATATTGAAAATAATTTTTTCACATTTCCCTGCCTAATAATTCAAATTATTGTTAATAATTTCACTCTGTTCGTAGGTATATGTAAATATTACTTTATAAAAAAAAAATTTATGTTTATGGGTGGGCCATTAACTAAATTGATGCTTATTATTGTTTAATGATGTTTAAATTTCTTTTTCTATTATTTTTTTTTTCAATATATTTTTTATTATAAATGCTGGTTTTCTCCAAACATCAAAAAAACTTGTTGTTTTTGTCATTCAATTGGTTAACTTAAAAATTCACTTTTTTATGAAAGCAATAAATTGTTTTACTTCACATTCGTCAACCCTGGAGCAGTCAGAAAAAATTCTACGTTTTTACTATTTCATTATAACATAATATTACTTAACCAGAAAGTTTAATAGGTATTTTATATAGAAAATATTATATAAAAAAATATTTTAAGCTGTGGGTTTGTTGATAATATCTTAATGGAAGTTAAATTGCCGAGTATCAGTTTGAAATTATCGTAATCGAATTTTATTCAGAAACGTCTTCTTTATTCGCTCTTTTGTGAAAATGACATCTCGTTTGACCAATATCACAAAAAGTTTGGTAAAAATCGTGTTTCGATAACAAATCCCATTCTATGATTACCTTTATCAAACAGAAGAGAGATTGTCATCTTTATTCTGCAAAAAGATGAAGTTTTACCTTTTTTTATTAAATTCTTCTAGTCATATCAGTGCCTTGCAATTTTGTAACGTGGGCATTTAATACCGGTAAATCATCGCAAACTTTATCGGTGTACAAACTTTTCGAGTACCTACCTAATTAATTGTGCAATAAATTTTAAGTGCCTACCTGAAATTTTACTTAGCGCAATTTTGAGCAAGTTTTTAATCATAATATTTCAATAATCGGAAATAATTTTGTTAATTCCCAATATGGTTGCATAATTTTGAATTAATTATTGCGAATAATGACATTGATAATCGGCAAAATATAATTTGTGGTAGAGGTAACACTGGAGCGTGTTATATCAATTTATACCTTAAGAGGGATTGTTAGTCATTATATTAATGATTATTCGGGCATACATTAGGTCTAAACTGTCGTATACAATAACCGCATCTAAATTTACCTTAAAAATAATAATATTTCTTTCAAATTAAATTATTCAAAAATTAATATTGTATAATGAATCGCTTAAAATGCCAATTATAAAATCTTAACCCGACTCCAAGGATGCTTCAAGTGACAGAATATTTGCAAAATGTTTTCTAAAACAATAAATTCAAAATCTGTTCCACACAATATCTTCGTGATTACTTTATTTGTTCATGTAATTAAATTATCACTTTTGTAAAGGATGTGAATATGGCGTAGTATTAACAAATTTAATTAAATTGTCCTTTCAGAACGCACAATATTTACCATTAATTAATTTATGTATTTAATTCATTAATTGAACTTTTATTCCAAAAATTTAATAATTGCTAAAATACAAAACTTTTAATTGAATTTACCTTCATCATACATCATCATTTACTTTATTCTTAATTGAATAGGGAAATGTAAAATTTAATATTGTGCAGCGCCTCGTCTTATTCTAAATCAGATAGCAATTATTCGAAATTAAACAGAAATGGTAATTTGGCAATAGTAACAAAAATATTTTAATTAACAATTTCAAAAAAAAAAACGAATACTCTCTCGAGCACCCATTCAAGTTTTATCCTAGTGTGTTTTGTACTGCAGGATAATTAACTTTCATTAGTTTTAAAGCCGTTTTATTCCTTTAGAACTTTTTGCTGATTATGTGAAAATAATTTATTCCAGCTTTGAAACAATGAAAAGGTGCTACCTTAAAGTTTTTTGAAAATTTACCGAGTTGGAGTGTTTTATTAAAGTTTACGTATGCTATAATTTTGGCGCAAGCAGATGGTTTCGAGCAGCTCTTTGGAGAAGTATGGGAATCTGGTTGAAATAAAATGGCGGCATTTTAAAATGAAAGTCTAATTTAAAGCAAAATTTAAAATATGCAACAATGTACGAAGACTTCGACGTATCTTTAAAATGGCGTCTCTTTGCAAATTTATTCATGCAGTAACATAAAAGAGTCCTGGTATTCACGACGACGTTTCGTGTCAAGTGGCATCATACGAGTGTCTCAAAAGACTCTCCAGTCACTTACACAAAGGCAATTCATACCCACCTCAGCAATAGTCGAGTTGATACAATTTTACTTGAGCAATTTTTAAGGCAGTTTTACCATCTCCTTAATGTTTTTTTTATCCTAATTCAAATTTATTTTTAGAATTTAATTCTGCATATAAACGAAACATTTTTAAATGTTATAGAACTACGGAAAAACCACTACAAATCTGTAAACTTGAGTGAATTTGAGTTCTTCCACATATTATGCGGTACACATAGTGCATGTAAACTGCATTTCTGCAAAATTCTGTATTCCGTGGCTAAACAAACTTTTAATTAGAATAACAAAACTTAATAATGTAGTTACAACAAAAGAACTGCACGAAGCAGCACCTGTTTTATAAGCAAGTGTTTTAACTATGTATGGATACGGAATGCAAATAGCAATTAGAAAATCTGCACTTCATTATATGAACTTAAAACGAACCAAAATATGAAAACAATACAGACTAAAACAATTGAATGCATGCATCTAATATAATTTTTCACGTGTACTTCCCCGGTATGGGGTACTTTAATTTTAAGCATGGTACAATAGAAATTTAACAAACTTTGAAGTAGGATGTTATTCAATAAAACGAAATGGTAAAAGTTCTAGCAAACTATATAGGTATATTTACCTAAACATGAAATGTACCTACTCGAAGTACTTACACAACTTTGCACTAAAGGCCAACATAGTACAAGTACAATAATTAGAAAACCCGGTATAAACTTTATTCGTGTTTACAAATCTTATTCAAAATGAGAAGGTAACAACTTCCTTCATAATTTTATATTGTGATTTAATGCTTCCCCTGGAATGGTATTATATTTGAGTAACATTTATCAAACTTTATGATGATAGCTAACATTAATTAAATGAACTAAAAATAAATGCATTCCAACAAACATTCACTCCAAAATAAAAATTAACATTTTAATCCGCAGCGTACTTAATAGGATATTGTCATGTTGATTAAAATTTATTCAGGACTTAAAAAATGCAACATTAGTAACACGCAGAGTTACAGTTATTAGGAAAAAAATTCAAATTAAAAATATCGATTCGGAGAAAATAATAGTAATGAAAGATTAATTTAGTTTTTATATTTATTAAGTCCATCGACGATCCGTGTGAAGCAATGCGGGTAACCTAATGACTTTCTAAATTTCCTTTTGGTGAGTTCGAAACAACTTAATCTCGGGTTTTATTTCTTTAGGCTGAGTTTGACTCTGTAAGCTCGCTGCATCTCAACTTCATGTGATCTGTTGTAAATAAAGTGCAAATTGGAATTCAGTGTCTCACTACTCCAATGTTTATTGTCCATCTATTGCTGTTTACATCATTATAAATTTCGTAGTTTAAAAGTACCTGTAAATAAAAGTGAGTATGGTAGAATTCGTAAATTTTTTATCTATTTTGAAATATTCATATCGGAGCTGATCAATAATACATTAACTAGCGATTGCTTTTACGCAATTATATAAGGCTAATCCACACGTACCTTCCATCTACGATTTTTTTTTGTATTTATAATATAATATTCATTTGAAACTCTTTAAACCGATCGAGTCCAATAGTGATTGTTTATTGTTACAAGAATAATCTTGACAAGGTAAGCAACTGGTGCCAATTAAACACTCTTGAACTCAGTTTCGATAAGACATTGTACGAATGGCCAACTGTTTGAATGAGGATTTATTTATTCACTTCCTGTTTGAATTAAAGAAAACTCAGTGAAACATTGGTTTAACTAGTGTAGGTGTATAAAGAGATTTACCTTGTAGAACTAGATCGATTACTACATCCCAGTGGATTGGCAACATGTAGTTCATTTAAAGTATTGTAATTTAAAGGAAAAGAATAAAAACAAAGTTTAATCAAATAAATCAAGTTATACGAAAATTTGTCAAATCACACAGGATGTCGTTCAGTTGCCTTTTTTAGGTTGGTAATAAAAGTTGACCAATGAGAGAGTGGTTACAGAGAAAAGCAGAAATTTATCTCATGTGATTAGTATGTTACCAAGTAATCAAGGATTAATCAAAGTTTATTATTGCTGTAGTATTGCCTATCATATTTCATCAATGAGGTCAAGTTTGTTCCTTGTTATAATAAAACTTATGTGAATGTAGTACGTAATGAGTATATAATAATGTATTAAACAGGTTCTAACTAATCCAAGTTTGGAATATTAATTTAGAGTGCACAAAGTGATAAACAGAAAATCTGGATAATCAAATTAAAAAATAAAGCAAATTGACTATAGTACAAAATATGTGCACCAAGAGTTTTTATATAAAAGTAACTACTAAGTGATAAGGCAACATAAGCAATAGAGACATCATCAAAGAAAAGCCTTCAATCGATCTATCAAAAGGTTGTCTTTTCTGTTTACTCTCCCAACATCATCGTTCCTGTGTTGTCTTATTTCTTTTTCTGTTTATCCTTAATATTGCTTACCCATCCAACATACTGATAAACATTACATTTAATATTAAGTTGACATTTTGAACCACATTTAAATTTAGTCACCATATTTTGTTCAGATTTTCAATTCTCCAATATTTTCATAAGACTTTGTTGTTTTATAAATAATAAACTCAAAGTATGTTAAATGAGAATTTAAATTACTTTTTGCAGTTGTTCCGGTCTTTTAATTAAGAAAGCCCATCTTCAAATTTTGATTATTAAAGCACTCGATTTTAAATTCAAAGCCAAATTGTTTGCATTTTAATTTAACTGTTGCTTTATCCTTCTGAAAATATATTATTGTTTTGTTATCAAAAGTTTATTAAAAATTTAGTTTGCCGTAAATAAATAATACTCTATACAATTTGTTTATGATAATAATTACTATTTTGATGCTCTCTACTAAAATTTGATGAATTATTCATTGAAATAATATGGTTTTATTCATGTAATATTTATTGTACAAACTTGATGTATTTTTAAGTACTAGAATTTCATGTAAGCACAATTTAATTAACATATTAACAATTTATAAGTTAAGGAGAGTTTATTGTAAGAATTTTGGAGAAGAATTGCATCGACTGCGCCGCATTAAAATATATTTATTAAGCCAGTAGACGCTAGGGCTTCCAGGTTTTCACCAAAAAAATATTCAAGCAACCGAACTTCGGCAGTTAAAAAAGTTATTAATCTAAAGTTTTAAATTAAAAAAAGCATAACATAAAATGGTATTTATTGGTTAAGTAAACAAGCGAAAGTTGAAGAACTTTAAAGTGTTTGTTACATAATATTGTCAGCAGTGCGCATGTATGCCGAACGAAGCGCTATTTGACAATAAATGAAACTTCAATTTTTGATCTGTAATTCAATTGTTTATTTAAATCAAAAAAAAACATTCATTCAATAATTTTTGTAAGATTCTTTGAAAATAAAAGATTGCATAATTATATTCATTGGTTGCATAAAGATCTGGACGCTGAGGTTGATAAGCTGTGCTTTTATAGCATAATGTCACCCAAAAAAGGTTAACATTATTATATGAAATTGTACCTGCTTCTGATTATCTCTAAAAAGTTTTTATCAACTAATATATGGGGATGACTAAATTAACAAAGAAAAAAATGCTTTGAATAGCTCTTTGAAAGAATATTTTATTTATTATATTTTGATTTTATTTTAAAAGAGGAAAAATAAAGCTATTTGAATATATATTAGGTTTTCACATCCCCTTATAGATAAACAAATAAACCTCTTGTGTCATAAGTAAACTTGATTTTGTGTGCACTCTCCACCCATTACATTTGCATCGATTTCTATTCATTCATCAATCCCTGAAGTATTGAACGGAAACGAAGAATTTCTCTGAAATCACAATGCCGTTCTTGTATGTATTTAAAAACAATCTTCTAGATACAAAAGTTTAAAATAGAAGTTGTATACTTTGAAGTGCTATAATTTATGAAGTGCCAAAATTATAAAGAAGAACTAATAAGACACTGAAACTTTAATATCAACGAATACACCAGAAATGAATATTCATCATTATATAAATTTATAACTTTCTAAGTTTCTAAGCGTAAACATCAAATTCGCATTAACTGACTCGAAGGTTACCGACTAAAAATATATTTCCAGTCTCTTGAAAATTAATATCTGAAAAATTTTCCTTTTCCATCATTATTATAAATTAGGTAAGGATTTTACAAAATTACTTCATTAAATTTTTGAATTCGAATGCAGCTAATTATTATTGACTTAAAGATTTTAACAACGGAAATGGAAAATGGCTATAATTAATCAATTACGTTTAATAGGATGAACATTATTGATTTTTCTGTTTATTTTATCCAATTTCTTAACGGTCGTTAACCATGTCGGATGATATTAATTTCATACATTTCTCCTGACTTAATGTTAACGTTTTGCTGATTAATAATTACCCATTTCGAGTTTTTTTTATTAATTTACTGCATTTTCCCAAAAAAATCAGTTAGACAAGACTGCTACTATTAATAGATTCTTCCCAGTAGAAAAGTTAGAACTCCTGTGGCAATTCCTCGTTGACAGGTGATCAATACACGATAAGGTATACTAAAATCATGCATCCTCTTTGCCTTGTAGTCATCGTACTCAACTATTCGAGTATATTCAGATATACAAATTGATTTATGCTATAGCTATTGATATTTTAAGCTATTCAAAAAGTAAATAATTCCTAATCGGATATTAATAAGTAGTATGTATGCGTTTTTATTATTTTTATAAAATATAAATAAATATTGATCGGGAAAACACAAATTTTATAAAAGAACAGAAAGAGCATTATCAAACCAATAGTGTCCTGTTGACAAAAGAATAAAATATGTTTTTTTTCTTCATGATCAACAGCTCTTGGACTCCAACCCGCTGGTCTTTCTTTTGGATCTTTAAGATTCAATACACAAACAAGAGACTAGTGGTTGGGGAAAAGAAGTAATGTAATGTTACCAGAGTCTATTTTTAACTGAGTTGGGTCCTAGGCTCTAGCAAATTTTCGGGCCCCTTATTTTTGAGTGTAATTAATAGCATCGAAAGTCTAATTTTGACTTATTTTATCATAATCCAGTCAATACGAATCCAAAAATGATGTTTGCTTGCAATAAATCATAAAGTTTTGAAACTTGGCAACAAATTTTGTCTTAGGTCCCTGTTTAACCAAAAAAAGTCGCCATTCCTCCGAGGTCCAGGAGTGTCCGCCATCTTGGATTTTAAGTGACAATTTTTTAATATTTTCAAAAATATTAACTTAAAAAAAATAGTTCGTATAAAAATTAAGGTTCGTTAAATTCTCAATAACAAAGTTTATAATTCAATATTAGCGTCAATGTTATATTTAACCGACAAAATCCATCCGCCTGTCGTGAAATGTGGTGCTGCGTCTGATTATGACTATAGTGTAGCGGATTATCGTCAAAAGCGTTCACTAACCCAATCACGACCTAGAACTAGAAGAATTATATATCAAAATATTCGTATTGACCTAATGGAACAAAATACTAAGTTTAGGGTTTTATTTAACCAATTGAAGGAACTTTTGAAATCGTTCGTACTTGAAAATTACTATAGGTACACCAAGATGATTTTAAGACTATTATTTAACTTGAAATGTCTACTTTACAACAATATATAAAAATATGTATTAATTAAGTTCTAATTAATTCTCTTTTAATATTATACGAGCAGTCACAAGGCAGATTTTTGTATACTAAATTTCCTTTTACGAGATTTTTCCAAGATTTTCCCAGATTTCCTTACACTCGTACACCATATTTCCCCAATAGTTCCCTCTTCGCTCTGATCTATGAAATATATTTTGTGCAATAATTTTAAATGCAACATAAACGTAAATTCAATATTAAAATTCCCTTTTCTTTTAACCGCAATTAATATTGTTGTACTGGAGGGTATTCCATACCCCCAGACCCCCCGGTTTAAAGAACAGAAAGTTTGTGTGAATATTTTCTAATCGGTTTTATTTTTGTTAGTAAGAAACTTTATAGAAACATTTATAGATCACGGCGGTACTCCCCCCCCCTAATGTACCAGTATAAATATCTCCCAGACCGTTTCAGGTATCTCCCAGTTTCACATACGAAAGTTTGTATTCATCTTCCGTGATTGGTTTTATTATATAAGATACCGTTTCCCTCTTTCAGAATAAAATACATTTACAGTTCGCAGCAGGACGCACTTAAGGTAGAGTACCCCCCCCCCGTTTCAATTCATAATATTCCTCGTTTCTTAAGCACAATAATTGAATACTTTTGTATTTTTGTAAGAGAAATCACAATTAGTGCTGTAAATTCTTCAACTAATTAAATGCAAAACTAATGGCTTATTCCTTATTCCATACTATTGACTTCTCTCTCCTCCTTTATTGGTTTGAAAAATTATAAACTAATAAAATGATGATGATACTTGAAGTAGTATTGTATAATCAAGTTGAGGGGTAAACAAATTACTGGTGCACTAAAGCACTATAGGGCAGCGGTTCTCAACCATTTTACAACGCGACTCTCAAATTTGTTTGCTTATTTTCTGCGACCTCGAACTCGAAAAATTGCTTGTCAAAATGCATATTTTGCATATTTTCAACATTTGATGCATATTTGAGCAAATAATGCTTATTTAAGAATTTTAATAGAGAAAATAAAAAATTATTATTAAATTTGCCAATTTTAGCAAATATTTTATTTAATCTTAAGCAATTCAATTTTTATAATTTTTTAAATAAATAAGAAAATAAATAATTTGTTAAATAACAATTAAATTGCTTGTAATTAAATAAAATAACTGTTTAAATTAACAAAATTTAATAATAATTTTTTATGCTTTCTATTAAAATTCTTCAAAAAACACCAAAAGTGACCCAAATATGCACAAATAATCATTATTTACTAAAATAAGCACCAAATGTTAATAATATGCAATATTTGGCAAAATTTTATGTAATTCATCTCGAGTTACAATTAAAAATTTGAAAAAAATTGAAAAATTCGAAGATTAGATTGCATATCAAAATGCAAAAATTATTTATTTTTATCAATTTTATATTTTTAAATATGCACATATTTTCAAGTATTTTGGTGCATATAAATCCGAGCTCTAGTCATCAGTTACTTTCTTTAAAATTTATATTTAAAAAAGATAATACATATCTAAAAAAACCACAAATACTCAACTTGTACTTTTTTTACTTACTAATAACTTTCTTGATCTTGATGTTTTGATACGAGTTTATTAATCCTCTATTCAATTGTTTGAGCAAGGGAAATCTTAAAATTTAGGTTACTAATTTCCAATTTAAATTCAAAACTAATTTTGAGAAAAAATCGCAAAATTTTCTGTGACCCCTTAAAATAGATCCGCAACCCCCATGTTGAGAATCGCTGCTATAGGGTGTTCCATATTCTTTGAAAAATTTAGTCCTGAAAGAGGGAAAGGTCTTAATTTAATCAAATTAATCAAAAAATATGGCCATAAACTTTTTGTTACTCAAACCGGGGGGTCTGGGGGGCATGGAATGCCCTCCAGTACATCAATTATTTATTGACTCAATAACTTCATAATGGAATACAATTTTAACTCAATTACTGACGTACTGGACGGCATGCATGACTCCCAGGTTTCAAAAACAGAAAATATATAATATTAATATTATATTGATCATTGACATAAATAATACTCGAATAATATTTATTAAGGTAAAAGTAGACAAAACAAGAAAAAAACATATTTTCTTAGCTAATTACGAGAAACGAGAAGGAAACCAGAGACCCAATTTTTGTACACCAGATTTCCTTTTAGGACATTTCTTGGATTTCTCTAGATTTCGCCAGATTTTCTAAAATTCCTTTGGGTTTTCTTTTGGATTGTCTCATGATTTCCTTCCTAAGAAGTTGAAAATGCAAGATTATCTATAATTTCCAAGATATCCTTCGATTTCCTTATATTTTCTAGATTGCCTAAGATTTCTTTAAATTTTCTGAAATTTCTCTTCTCTTGTACATCAAATTTCCTAAGATTTGCTTGGGTTTTCTTTTGGAATGTCTCATGATTTCTTTTCGAAAAAGTTGAGAGAGCAAGATTTTCTGTAATTTCCAAGATATCCTTGGATTTCCTTAGATTTCCTAGATTGCCTAAGATTTCCTTACATTTTCTCAAATTTTTCTTCACTTTTACATCAAATTTTCTAAAATTTCCAAGTGTTTTCTCTTGAATTGTCTCAGATTTCCATTCGAAAAAGTTGAAAAAGCAAGATTATCTGTAATTTTTAAGATATCCTTGGATTTCCTTAGATTTCCCTTTACTTGTACATGCAAGTTCACCAGCGGTTTCCTTCTCGGCTTTTTGTGAACCACGACTATAGGTTCGGCTGCTATGATCGACTAAAAATTGCTTCGCGATCGACCTGTTGGCCACCCCTGCTCTTGTGCACTCGTAATTTGTTGGCGCAGTAACTTGATTATGGAATACAACTTAACTAAATTTATGACATTCTGGAGGGCATTCCATGCCCCCCAGACCCCCCGGTTTCACAGCTGAAAGTTTTATGATGTACAAAACTTCATTAAAATTTTATTAGACAAAAACGTTTCCCATTTTCAGAAGTTGTTTTCGGGGTATGCTACCTACTCCCTCTTTCAGTGAAAACTTGCAATTAGGGCTTATTTTTAACTGAGTTGATATTCGAGTATAACTAATAGCATCAAAGGTCCCATTTTTGGGTTATTTTATCAGTATTTGATTGTTATCTTACCAATTTATGTTCTCTCTTTTCGGGCCCCTCTGGCTATTGGGCCCTAGGCATGTGCCTAATGCGCCTAATGGAAAAATAGGCCCTGAATGTTACAACTTTTTAACTTATAGAAATCTGATGTTGAATATAATTACAATTTACTTCCACAAATTTTATTCCATAAGTCAGCAATGATCACTGTAATAAAGTAGTGACATGTACGATCTGGTTGCGAGTTCTTAAAGTGATTTTAAATTGAAAATCTTCTAAGAAATTTGTAACAGGAAGATTTATAAATAAAAATATTATTATAAATAAATCTTATCAAAAAGGATTCTGATATCTCTAAATTCAAAACTACATTAACTATAGATTACAAGTTATTTTTTGTATTATAGAGATTTACATCTAATCAAAAGTCGAAAAAGGCTACGAGCTCGTCTAATCCTGAATAAAATTTACGTGTTTAGAATTTCAGCCACTCGATATTGATGTCTTATTGAGTTGGGGTTAAAAAACGAATCGCATTTTTAGGGGTTATATAGTACAAAAACCTGCGTTTATATTACCACATTGTATATTCTGATCGAATTTTTGAAAAAAATGCACTTGAAAATGTTATTTGCCAGATTTACAGTTACATTTATCGAATAAAGTACATCGAGAAGTGTAATTAAAATAATTGAAAAGCTTTCTTGAATACATAAAATTAAACTTATTTAATTAGAAAGACAGTAGAACTATTTTCATTGGGAAACTAAACATTGACAAATTAATTCCACTTGTCTGGAAAACTTCTCCCAACATCTTTCCGTCTATCTAAATTTAAAAACCTCCAAGAGTTACTGCGGAGTACGTTTAAATACAATTAACTATGCATCGACTGATTTATTTTTTGTGGAAAACAAACTAACCAACTTAGGATTATCAGTCGTGTATTGATCTTGAGTTCTGTTAAAGTGTAAATACTGAAAGAGTTTCAATTATGTTGAAACTTTTAAACATTTGCTGTTAGTAATTGAAATTTTTTCCACTTTCATTTCCAGGTCAAACTTACTCGATTGATTTTCTTCCAGCATTTCAATATTGAACTGTTTACCTCAAAAGTTTTACGAGTGCAAATCGATTTAAATTTTACGAAACAATTTGATGGTAACCTTGCAGCGGGCTCATCGAATCCAGTATTTAAATATTTTTATTGAGATTGATAAGTTGGAGTTGTCACAATCTTGTATGCATGCTTCATAAACATATATAATCTTTCAAAATATTTCTTCGAGAAAAACTCGACTTGAGTAAAAAAACAATTTTATGATGGATTGCTTCACAAACAGCTTTATTATTATTCAATCGTAATCGCTTAAGCTAAGCATATTTATCAATTTTGCACCTTGTTGAAATTTCATAAAAAAGATAAAAATTGGGTTTTGCTGTTTCAGGAAGTTGTAACGGTTGCGATGATGTTATAGTTGGTGAAAGTTGGTGTTGAATATAATTTACAATTGTTGAAGAAAATTAGAACGATTTATTGCACAAAACATTTCATGACGGCCACGTTTTCTCTGAAACTTTAAAGTAATTTAGTTTTGGCATTGATTAAGTATTTGTGATAAACTTTTTCCGAGTACGTTTTGTAGTCTTCTGGCTGTATTATTTACTTGATTTAAGCTAAAGTTCATTGAAAATAAGCTTAACGATGTCTTTATCATAATGTAAAAAGATCTAAACTATTCCATAAATAATTCAACCTGGCAGAACATTTCATTTTATTAAACTCATTGCGAACGATCAGGGCGGATTGCCCATCGATCAATCGGGAAATCCTTTAGTAGACCAGTCGTTTTAGGTTCGTTGACTACACATTTTATGGAGACCTTCAGCAATACGAAAAAACTAGTGACGGTTTAACAAACCATGAAATCAGTAATTAATATGTCGAAATTCAGCTTAACAGTAACAGGCAACAAAATTATATATATTCCAACCGACATCTTTCATTTTTGGGGACTGAACAGAATATTAATTTTCTTAAATTTCAATAGGAATTAATATTTTTCCACAAATTTTTTTATGGTTTTATGATCCTGACTCTTTTTCTATTTTATGCTTTCGCATGTTCTTTAATATTGATACGCCAACAGATAATTTTTAGTTTTGCATATCAATGCATATTTTATCTCTTTTTATCAAATTTAGTGCATATTTTAAGGAAATTCGCTGCATATATATGCGTATATTTTCAAGTATTTTGGTGCATTTAAATCAGAGCTCCATATATAAGTAGTACTTCCTTCGTTTAAGTGTTTCTGTTTATTTGTTCTCAATGGTTTTGTGTTGAAAACCGAATTCAGTATTTTTACATTGTAACTGATTTTATACTAAAAATAAAATCAACAGTGAAACTGTTTAAAATATATATTATTTTCTTGTGCGAATCAGAAAAATAGAAAAAGCAGGTAAGTAAAAGTTATCTGGTTTCCAGCTATACGGTGAAAGATTCAATAAAGATTAACGCATTGGAAAGGGAATCCATGTAAATAAATAAATTACATCTACATATTATATGCTATTACAGCAGTATTTTATTTTAATTATTGAACTAATTTGCTTTTATGTTTAGATTTCAATAAAAACTAATTAAAAGCAAAAATATTTTTGAGAGTTAAAAAACCTTCTGTGAAAGTTTTAAATGCCAAATAAATTTTATTTTTTCAAATTACAATTTAATTATTAATACGGATAATACTAAAAGAGTTCCAAATACGTTTTTCTCAATGTAAAAAGTAATCATCAGAATCCAAACTTACATCAAACGTTTTAATGTATTTTGTAATTACGGGATTTTTTTAACATTATATTACCAATTTCTCCTGCTGTTTTTCAGACTTTTTGCTAAAAATACGGTCTCATTGTTTTGAAAATTTTTAACAAGAATGAAATAAACAAAGATTAATTACATCGCTGAGAAAAGACAACAAAGCACACTATATAATGCAGCTTATTCATTAGTCAAGATTTAGCCAGCTCCGTGGTAAAATATAATTTATGTAAAGAAACTTACGTAGGTTGATGGAACTGTCATCAACTATCCTTATCTGAAAATCGGAAATTTAAATTGGAAGTAAGAATGTACAGTCTGCTGCTTTCGTAATGCATTATAATTATTGATCAAGATGAGATTTAAAAACTCATACAAAAAACATTTTTTGCTTCCATCAAATTTTAAATACATTGTGATGCAGGAGGTGCTTGACGTCGTAAAACTACCATTAGTCAAAGGAGTCTATAACTACGTGTTTGTCAAACCTGGACGTAATATTTTAATTTGAAAATCTTTCCACAACAAAAAAGCTCAAGAAACTTAATGTAATGTCTTTACACAAATCATGAAGTTATTACCAACAATTTTTGGAACAATCCCAAACAGTTTTCTCAAACATTTTATTGTAGTTTTCCTGATATTACTTAGAATTTTTTGCAACTTTATATCGGATCGTTGCGTTCCTTGCTTTTGACACTGTAAAGTTTTTCCCAAGGTAGTGCTAAAGCCAGGAAGTTGATGCAGTAAACATAATATGCCACATAATCTGTAGTACCTATTGAAATGTTTTTAGTTGCTGACTTCGAACTCAGTAAACTCAGTCTTAAAGTCGTGCACTAATTCGCGTTAATCGTAATTAGGTATTAGAAAAAGAATAAAAATGTGGTTGGAAATTCAAAAAATTAAGTTTCATTTGTTAGGCAATAAATTAAGGACGGTATGTGGCACCTTTTTGCAATTTTAATTGCATTAAACCCGAGCCCTGTTATTAGTATAATATTACGATCAAGCTCATAATTTGTTAGATGAACCTGATTAGAAGGTTTTAATTGCTGTTGGACAGTTTGTTGTGTAATTTTTAATTGGCTGGCAAAAATAATTTAATTGTCTAAAATGTTGTTATATCAAATTAAGGAAATCAAATTTATTAGAAAAATTGAAATAAACAAAAAAGAAATAAAATTATAATTTCTTTTCTTGATGAAAAATTAAATTGGCTCAAGCGTAATCAACGTTGAAAAGGTATATTTTTTAATATTCTCATTCAAAGAAAAGTTTTAAAAATTTATTGACATCCCACAGACATGGCTAATGCTAAAAACGTGTACTTTGAACCAAAAAGTATATTTATTTCTTTTTGGAAATATATTTAGGATTGAGGTTTACGATTCTTATAAATTATTAGTAGCCGCACCAGCATTAAATTTTGATATTTTTGTACATTCCAAATATAAATCAAATTATTAACTTTGAAAGCTATATAAGAATGCTTTTAGTCGGTTAGAATTCGGATCCAAACTTTTTTATTATTATAATATAATTACTAGAAATAATCTTTGTCTTGAGTTTTTAGTTAGCTGGGTGAGCTTTTATGCGAAACCTAGATAAAATTATAATTTAGTAGTTCAAGGAGACACCTTCGTTAGCGATTAAGCTTTCTTTAAGATAAACGTTTCAAGAGGCTCCCTTTTGTATTATATGATTCGAGTTAGAAACATTCACCCTTATTTAAAATCTTGAGAGGTTTTGTCACATCTCAGAAGCAGGTTAAATGATAAGCTGAGGCTTTTAACTTCAAACCACTCAAAGATAAGATTTAAATTACATTAGACTTATTTATGTAAGTGCTATATCTGATAAATAATTTCAAAAGAAGGAAAATAGTGGCGCAAATTTAATTTGTAAAGCAATTTTCAGGTTAGATTTTGGTATGCAAATTTCGTATTTTAATTATTTCAGTTTAGAGTATCTCCATAAAACCTTCGCAATTTTAAAATAAACATATCCCTGGAACGTAGCACGGCCAATGTAAAGTTTAAGGAAAACCAAAAAGAAATAACTTACTTGAAAAGAAAAACCTAAAATAGCATTGAGAGATAGCTAACTCAGGTTCATTGGTAACTCGACCAAATTCTCGTAAAATTTTAAATTAGGTTTGTGTTCTTGCCAAAGTATAAAAGCAGAGCTCAGCCGAGTATTTTTTATTATTAAAAATTAAACATTCTTTGCGAATTTTTAAGACAAATGCCCGTTTTCTTTTTTTATTTTTCACTAATTAATTATACAGGATGAAGAATTGAAGTGTTTTGTTATACTTACTATTAACATTTTCTGCGCAATTTAAAACGTTTTAACAACATTATCAAGCATTTACCAGTTTACTTCAAAGCTAGCAAGATGCTATGTAGAATGCTATTAATACTTAGCAAAATTTGGACGAGGGTGTTCTAGGGAATGTATGCTAATAAAGTAGGTGTAACGATAGTTGATGGTAATACTCTGGAAATACCGCTCTACTATTTCTCAAAAACCACATTAAATGTAAGCGTTGCCTTTAAAATACTAACATTCATCTGCATTATCTTTATTATCAGAACCAATAATATTTTTACTTAATTCTTCAAATGACATGTCTACAAATATCTATCGACAGCACCGATAAAGCGAGCGTCGCGCTAAGCGCGCAATATTTTTATCACCGCTCTATGTACACTTGTTTCTATTTTTCAATTCATCATGGCCAATAAATTAATTTCGTAGTTGTAGGATGAGAAAATGAGTTTTCCTTTATTAATAGAATTGGGACGACTCCACGTTGGATGACAAACGACTCTTCTGAAAAGTACTGGAAGGATAACATAATATATTCTCCACGATGTAACTTCTTATCAGAAAAATTCCGTGTTTTTACCACATTTACGTTTGTTTGATTAACTTTTGCAAAGTTAAAGTACCGCAATTCATTTTTAATTAATAAAATTTTTAAATTAAAAACTTTTAACACTTGGCACTGTTGTCAATGGCTCCCACTCCACAGTTTTTATAGTCATTTGAATAAAATGAACTAAAACCAACTCTCCAGCAAAATTTCCTGCAATAATTTAATATTCATTGAATCATTCAAACCAAAATAATACTTTTATCTATCTTTATGTTAACTTTAAATAAAACCAAATTGAAACAATTTTGAAGATTGAAATCATTGAACCGATTTGAATTTTGTAAGCAACGAAAGCATTTCTCGAATGCACTTTTTAAGAATTTCCGTGATGGATATTTTTCACGACGCCTGATGTTCGCCTTTTGAATTCCACTTAGTACAACTTGAAACCACTTTTAAAAGCTGTTATTTTGTCGTGGTTTAAGATCCAACAAAGCCGGACCAGCTTAAGACATGACGATTTTGTACAAATATTGTTAATTTAGACTAAAGTTAAAATAAGGTTATTATTATTTCAGAATTTTTTCTGTAACATTCAATTTAATAAAATGAAATAGTTGTAGTAATTTTTTTTTGAATTGCAATCCACTAGGCTATAAATTAAGAGAGCATTCATGGGTAATGAATTTGATTTAATTCCATGTTTTCTGTTCTGATTGATTATTATTAATAAATTAACAAGGATGATGAAGGAACAGAATATTCAAATTCTAGTAATATGTAGCTGAGTCAAATGATTTCTGAAAGCTCACCAGAAAAATTTTCAGTGAAAATATGTACTTTAATTGCTAATTTTTAAATTCAAATGCAAAAGAAAATATAGGAATGTGAAGATCGAATTTTTTGACAGATGATGTTCTATTAAAACATCATGTATTTTATGTACACCTCTTTTATAAAACTTCGTAAAATATAAATATTAGCTTTTCATTGCTGAAAGCGCGTTTAAAAGTTCCAAACAAAGCTGTAAGAAAGTTAAAGGTTGCAAACCTATTGTGTTTTATGTTCTACAAATAAGCTTCCAAGTATAGCTGCACACGTGCGCTGGTAAATTTGTAGGTATTATGTTATAATATAAACCCTACATTATTTATATGGTTACATATCAAAATTATTATTTTATAATAAAACCCTTACAACTGTTATGCAAAAGTAGAACAATGGCCTTCCGTCATATAGTTTATGACAAGCACGATTTGATGAGAACATTCTCACAACTCAAAAGAGATCGAGTTTAGTAAATAACCAATTCAATGCTGTCCCACTTATGTTAAACAATATCGTCGAGACTTTTTATTATCGCTTTTATTTGAAATAAAGGCAGTATTTTTGCTTGAAATGATTCCACCATATGAAAAACGTAAGAAAACTAAGTTTTGTTTTATACTGTAACTCCACTCGCTCCAAACACCTGGTTTCAACTTTAGGAAGTTTTCTGATATTACCAAAAAAGTTTTAATTGTAATAGAACTTTAGTAACAGTTTTGGAAGCAATCAATCAACAGATAATTCACAGAAAATATGTTGATAGTCAGAAGTACTAACGATTGCCAATATAAGTTTTTAATGCTGCCATTCTTGCCATCTACAGTAAAAGTGATTTTAAATCCCACGTAAATGGCTTTTCGCCTTTTAATTAATTCAGCTTGTAGAGTTCATGTGCGTGAAGTTAGTCTCCCTTTTGTTTTTGCTCTGGCCCACTGCTTAAGCTGACTTAAAATTTCAAAATTATTTTTGTGTTTGTATGCAATTTGTTTTGTGTTGCATTGCAATTTGTATCGTAAAAATTAAATCCTCCTCTCTGGCCGTACAATCATTATTTCGTTAAATTATATATTTCAAAACAAATTTTATTTGTACAGTAATAAAATTAAAGTAAAGTAAAAAATAAAACCCTTGGAACCTAAGGGTTCCTCGAAACCCCATTTGGGAACCGCTGCCTTAGAGTCCTTGCAAAAATCGCATTCTAAGGAAACACTCCCATAAGAAAATTTAGAGAGCAGTCACTGCGACTTCAGTCTCAGAGCCCCAGCCAAATCTAAGGAATCACACCTTTAGCTGGTCATCTTTAGGTTCCTTAGCTGCGGTTGGAGCTCTGCGACTGCAGTCGCAGTGACTGATGCTGTCTACGCTTTCTTATGATACAATCGCATTCTAAGGCAACACTCCCATAAGATATAAAAGTATTAATAGTAATAGTAAAATAGTAAAAGTAAAGTAATATTATATAAAAGTATGAAAGATTTGAAGTCGCAGTAGATGCTCTCCATGCTTTTTTGATGAGACTGCTAGCTTAGAGTCCGCTGCAAAGATCGCATTCTTAGGAAACAGTCCTATAAGAAAGCATGGAGAACAGTCACTGCGACTTCAGTCGCAGAGCCCCAGCCGCAGATAAGGAATCACACCTGTAGCTGGTCAAAATTTTCTGCACCAACACTAAGGGCTAGTTAAACCTTATGTAAAAGCCGCAGTTAAGAAATCACACCTTAAGCTGGTCATCTTAAGGTTCCTTAGCTACGGTTGGAGCTCTGCGACTGCAGTCGCAGTGCCTGATGCTGCCTACGCTTTCTTATGATACAGTCACTTTCTAAGGCAACACTCCGATAATATATAAAAGTAGTAATAGTAACAGTAAAATAGTAAAAGTAAAGTAATATGATATAAAAGTATAAAAGATTTGAATCTTTAGCTATGGCCGGAACTCTGCGACTGAAGTCGCAGTAGATGCTCTTCATGCTTTTTTTATGAGACTGTTACCTTAGAGTCCGCTGCAAAGATCGCATTCTTAGGAAACATTCCTATAAGAAAGCATGGAGAGCAGTCACTGCGACTTCAGTCGCAGAGCCCCAGCCGCAGATAAGGAATTATACCCGTAGCTGGTCGAAATTTTCTGCACCAACACTATGGGCTAGTTAAACCTTATGTAAAATCCGCAGTTAAGAAATCACACCTTAAGCTGGTCATCTTAAGGTTCCTTAGCTACGGCTGGAGCTTTGCGACTGCAGTCGCAGTGACTGCTCTCCACGCTTTCTTATATGATACAATCACATTCTAAGGAAACACTCTCAAACGATTGATATAAAAGTATGAAAAAATCTTTAGCTGCGGTTGGGGCTCGGCGACTAAAGTGGCAGTGGATCCTCTCCATGCTTTTTTATAAGACTGTTACCTTAGAGCAGCAGTTTCCAATTAGTTTTCGCCGCGGAACCCTTGGGCGAAGTAAAAAATTTGACAAAATTTATTTTTCGCTTTTTTGAAATTCTTTTTGGCGAAACCCTTGGATTTTTTTGCGGACCCCTAAGAGTTCCGCGGAACCCCCTTTGGGAAGCGCTGGCGTAAACGATCACTTAGCTGCAGTCAAGATGCCATTTTTGGGAATTTTAATTAGTGAGGTGGTTTCCCGTTGCTTTCCCCACAGCCCACAGATCTTTCTTGGGCTTTAGATCACAGCAGTGTATACGACGCGACCAGGCTTTGAACTACGGCTTCTAAGTCGGACGGTGTAGGCTTTATGCCATACTGCTGGCTGCAACATTTACACTACAGTAAATAGGCCGAAACGTCAACAATAAGTTAATTTGTTTTTATTGTGCGGTTTTCCAATATCCCAAGATTATTAATATTATACACTTAAATAGCAGAGGATATAATTACATGTAGTTAGCTGGAATAGTTGTGTATAAAAGCTATTTAGGCATTAATTCAATTAGACACTATGCAGCATGCACAAAACGTGATATCAATTGGATTGAATTTTGATGACTTTTTGAAGAAACCTGCATGACTTTGGTATGACGTATTACGTAGCTTCATTGTTGTAATAGTCAACAATTTAATTTTACGATACAAGTTACATTGCAACACCATTCAAATTGCTTACAAATACAAAAATAATTTTGAAATTTTGAGTCAGCTAAGCAGCGGGTCAGAGCAAAATTTTGTTTTGCGATTTACGCGGATAATATTAAACTTAAGACTTTAATTTTTAGCAATACAAACAATACAAATTGAATACAACACAATACAAAAAAAAATTTTAGTTTTCGGCAAAAGGGGGGGGGCTAACTTCACGCACCTGTAGAGTTCTTAAAAAAGTGAACACATTTTGTTAGTTTACTGGGCTTAACATGTATACTTGGGTCATTAAACAACTTAAAACTATACAATAAGAAAACTTGACAATAACTTGCCATCCACAGTAAAAGAGATTTTAAATCCTACGTAAATGGCTTTTCGGCTTTTAATAATGCAGCTTGTAGCGTTTTAAAAAATGGACAAATTTTGTTAGTTTATTGGGATTAACATGTATACTTGGGTCGTTAAACCACTTAAAACCATACGAGTACAATAAGAAAACTTGACAATAACTTGCCTTTTACAGTAAAAGAGATTTTAAGTCCCACGTAAATGGCTTTTCGCCTTTTAATGAATTCAGTTTGTAGAGTTCTTAAAAAGGTAAACATATTTTATTAGTTTATTGGGCATAACATGTATACTTGATGTAATATTGTAAGTCCGTTATCCTAGGTTACTCAGTTGGGTTATAATGTACAAGCTGGATTAATTTTGGAGATCTTAAAGGAAGACGAAATAATCAATGGCATTAAATGTAAAAATAAAGAATTTTAATTTACACGTGATAGCTGTCAATAATAACCCAATTAAGAACTGACAACATCCGAGGGCCTTGTTTAAATCTGATTGGTTAGCTTTTGCGTACAGATTAAATATTGTTTTGAAATTCAAAAATTATTTTTAAATTGTACGCTGAATTTTAAGACTAACCAATTACATCAACTTGCAGCAGTTTTACGTTACGAGATGTAACCTGCTAACTCCACGCTTTCAGCGCCAATTATGGCGCATGGCGCAATGTTATGTGCTTGTTATGTGAATATGATCTAATATGAATTGGAATAATATATCATCTATAATTTCCATTTTTATTATTATATAAACGGAATAATGGGACAGATTATGTTGTTTTTACTATTCATATTTACGGTTCTCTAATTGCATATTGTTTTACGTGTTTGTTGTTATTCATTGATGTTAATAACTATAACAACTGTTAATGCACATTACATTGTGTATTGTTTGCATTCAATAAAAATATATCCGCATTATGTATTCTGATTATTTAATATAATGAGAATTAGGAAGTGGTATATCCATTTGTCATTATATTTTTCTTTAAAATTAGAATAAATTGGCGAAGGTATACCGTACATTATCTATTACGGGCTTTGCATACTAATTAACGTAGATTGAATTTAAGATTAAGTTGCTTTTATTAGTTTAATTTTGTACTCGAACTAATTACTTTGTTTCGTGATTTTTCAAAACAAATTAATAATTTTAATTGATGTTAAAACTCGACCGAAGCTCCGATCAAACTAGAGGCGTGGCAAGATTACTAAAATAGTCAAAATCATTAATTATTCGTTTCAATTATAGGAAATATTGTTTTGGTCAAATCCAGCGTCTTGAGAGTTTCAGACTGCCCTTGGTAGACTAAAAGGTATTTGATAAGTTAATAATATACGTTAAGCATTCTTATTAAGTTTACTTCTCTGATTCGTATAATTAAGTTAAAAATATGCAAATTTTCAAATGCAGCCATCAGTTTAAACACAATTTCCATGCAACAAAAACATTAAGCTACCTTCTATAAGTAATTTGTAAATGGCGTGTAGAATTCATCCCGCTAATAATCATTAAACATGATATTCAAACTTTTATATTTAATTTTAACTAATGATTCTTAAAGATGATAAATTACGAAATAAAATCATTTAACACAAAAAAATTTCGGGATAAAAGTGAAAACATATGCGAAGAATTTTAAATTCAGCATAAAAAAATGTTATTATTTTAGTTATCGTTACGAATTTATTGGGCAAAGTTACTCCATGCTTGTCAATCAATTGTTTGGAAAAATTGACCTATAAAGCTAACCAAGAGCTACTTTTAAGCATACGTTTCAATTTCCAATAATTTTCTACTCCATTTCGGCTGGAAATTCTACAATTTTGCAATAGTATACGAAAATATTATTTTTGAATCTTAAATTGTTTCCGATTACGACGACAAAATCAATCTTGTTCATTGTAAGCGTTTTAGTTGTTGCGACGCCAAAACTAACTTAATTTTCTATTTCGAGTTAAACACAAACACCAAACATTAAGAATGTCAGCGTTACCGAGTTTCCTTGTTGTATTGTTTCTTGTTTGAAATAGATTGCATTGTATTTACTGAGCGCTCGGATTGTCTAAATTCCGTCTCCAACAAATAATTTCAATGAACTTTTTAAGAGAAAAGAAATTGTTTCCAAGTTGCTGGAAATTTATTGACCAGGCTAAATTTATTACGCACTTTCTTTCATAACAAATAATTTTCAAAATTTTTTCAGCAGTAGGTAATTTGAAAATCTAAAAATTAATATGACAACAATCGGAGTATCTGAGATGTACGTTTCATTTCACCTAAATACGATTAATATTGGTTTCTGTGTGTTTGGACAATTCTTCGAGTTAATACAAGAATAAATCCCAAGAGAATTCATCATTCAATAGTCTTATCCTTTCAATAATCAATTGATACGTGGTTTAGGTAGTGTAACTCGATATTAACCATATCAATATTTTAGAAAACCCAAAAAATGCACTAAACACTTTTCAGAACTAAAATGTTTAAAAGTTAGCACATGTAAAATACACTGTAAGTATTCGCAAACGTTTTCACCATACTATGGCATCATCAGGCGATGAATTAGAAAGAAAATTAAGAGAGAATCCTTTAAATATTGTTCCGAGTGGTAGGGGGAGGTTTTTATAAGAAAAGAAGGGACATTTTGAAAGTTATTACAAAAAAGGGGGGGGGTTATAACTTATTGAAAATGTTTAATAAAGGTGAATTATTTAAATCCGATTGACTATTTAACAACAAAGGTGAATATTTTAATTTATTTATTTCTAAAGCTTCTAAAAATTCTAATTTTTTACTTTTTGGTTCTACATGTAAAATTTCATAATTTCCTTGTTTATGGTTGGTATCCAATAAATGTTTCGCGAAAGTAGATTTTCCATCCGCAAGTCTGTGGGATCGCGAGTGTTCTTTAAATCGTGTTTGGAAAGATCTACCTGTATGACCGATATATTTTTGAGAGCATTCGCAAGTGAGCTCATAAACTCCTGATTTAGTTAAAATATCTGACTTTGATTTAGCGTTATTAATGAATTTTTTAAGTTTATTGTCTGTTCTAAAAGCTATATTGAAATTATGTTGATTCAAATATTTGACAATTTTTTCTGACTTGTTTCCGAGAAAAGTAACTACGTTAAAATTTACGTTAGATTTATTATGAATAGTGGGGTATATTGAATTGACTAGTTGTTTATGTTTAATCTGACTAAGTAAATTATCAATCAATTTGACCTGGTATCCATTAGAAGTCGCGATAAATTTAATTCTATCTAATTCTTTTTGAAAATTTTCTTTACTGAGAGGAATTTTGGTTAAACGATTCAGAAAAGCACGAAAAGAGGCAATTTTATGTGAAAAGGGGTGCTCAGAGCTGTTATGAATAACCGATCCAGCTTCTGTTGGTTTATGAAAGATATCAAATGAAAGAATGTTGTTAATTTTAGAGATTGTGAGGTCGAGGTAGTTAATCTTATTATTAACTTCAATTTCTTTAGTGAATTTAATATTCGCGTGTTGTTTATTAATAAAATTGAAAAGTTTATCTAATTGTCTAAGGGACCCATTGAAACAAATAAAAATATCGTCAACATATCTATACCAATAAATTATGAACTTTTTAAATGCAGAATTGAGAATTTTAGTTTCGAGGTGATCCATAAAAATATCAGCTAATAAACAGGACAGGGGATTTCCCATAGGTAAACCATCTTTTTGAAGGTAAAATTTGTTATTAAATTTAAAATAGTTTTGCTTAAGGCAAACATCTAAGGCGATTAAAATTTCTTGAATAATTAAAGGGTTCGTTTTGTTATTAACTAAAAGTTCTCGTATTATGTTTAAGGTGTCTTTTATGGGAACGCTTGGGAAAAGATTAGTGACATCGAAAGATACAAATTTATGGGAATTTTTAAGAGTTACGTTATGCAATTTATTAACGAGATCTAATGAATTTTTTACGGTATGTTTAGGTTCAAATTTTGTGTAATATTTAATGATATCTATAAGTTTAGAAGCTAAATTTCTACAAGGTGCATTAATATAACTGACTACTGGTCTAATGGGATTTCCAGTTTTATGCAATTTTACAAGACCATAAAGCCCGGGAGCTTGTGGATTCATACAACTTAGGAAATACCTGTCCTTTTTTGAAAAGATAATCTCGGTATTGTTAATAACTTCTTTGACCTGGGCTTGAAATTTTGAAGTAGGATCATTTTTAATTACGGAAAAATTTTCTGGTTTAATGAAATCTTCGACTTTTTTAATATAATCATTATTATGAATACAAACTACGGTATTACCTTTATCGGCTTTTGTAAAAATTAATTCTGAATATTTCGCGAGTTTACGTATAGATAAAGCAGTTTTTTCTTCGCGTGAAGAACGAGAAGAAATATTATTATGTGATACATTCTTAATTAGATTAGTTAATTGTAATTTATGCAACAGAGGGTTGTCATTAGTTTTGTTAATAGCTACTTCACATTCAACTGCTAGTTTTTCTAATTTAGTTTTAGTTACTACAGAAGGAATATTATATTTAAATCCTTTGTTAATTAATTCTACTTGGGGTTTGTTAAATGAAATGTTAGTGAGATTGACAAATTTTGGATAAAAATCGTATTTAGAATAATTGACAATTATGGGCGTTTCTACAGTCTTTTTTTGGGTTTTTAATAAATATTCAAATTTCTTTTTTTTGTGTTTTTGATTTTTTGTAAGTAATGACTCTAATATAATCTCTACAATTACTATCTAAAATATCAAATTCTACGGCATTAAGTCTAAAAGCTAATTCAGAATGTATTACCTTAATATAAGATTGACAAATGTCCCGTTTCTTGTAACTAATACGAAGTTCTTCATTGAGCCAGAATTTTTTTCCATAATCTAAGGTTTTCTGAGCGGATAACGAAGTGGTACGAGTAGCAAGATTGATGTAATTAGGAACGAGATTGTGAGTTTTGCATGAGCGATTGAACGTAATATTTAACTCAAGGATTCTTCTCTTCAAATTCAATTTAAAAAACCACTTTTTTAATTCACTGGTGTCAGCTTTCTTAAAATAATCAATTGATACGTGGTTTAGGTAGTGTAACTCGATATTAACCATATCAATATTTTAGAAAACCCAAAAAATGCACTAAACACTTTTCAGAACTAAAATGTTTAAAAGTTAGCACATGTAAAATACACTGTAAGTATTCGCAAACGTTTTCACCATACTATGGCATCATCAGGCGATGAATTAGAAAGAAAATTAAGAGAGAATCCTTTAAATATTGTTCCGAGTGGTAGGGGGAGGTTTTTATAAGAAAAGAAGGGACATTTTGAAAGTTATTACAAAAAAGGGGGGGGGTTATAACTTATTGAAAATGTTTAATAAAGGTGAATTATTTAAATCCGATTGACTATTTAACAACAAAGGTGAATATTTTAATTTATTTATTTCTAAAGCTTCTAAAAATTCTAATTTTTTACTTTTTGGTTCTACATGTAAAATTTCATAATTTCCTTGTTTATGGTTGGTATCCAATAAATGTTTCGCGAAAGTAGATTTTCCATCCGCAAGTCTGTGGGATCGCGAGTGTTCTTTAAATCGTGTTTGGAAAGATCTACCTGTATGACCGATATATTTTTGAGAGCATTCGCAAGTGAGCTCATAAACTCCTGATTTAGTTAAAATATCTGACTTTGATTTAGCGTTATTAATGAATTTTTTAAGTTTATTGTCTGTTCTAAAAGCTATATTGAAATTATGTTGATTCAAATATTTGACAATTTTTTCTGACTTGTTTCCGAGAAAAGTAACTACGTTAAAATTTACGTTAGATTTATTATGAATAGTGGGGTATATTGAATTGACTAGTTGTTTATGTTTAATCTGACTAAGTAAATTATCAATCAATTTGACCTGGTATCCATTAGAAGTCGCGATAAATTTAATTCTATCTAATTCTTTTTGAAAATTTTCTTTACTGAGAGGAATTTTGGTTAAACGATTCAGAAAAGCACGAAAAGAGGCAATTTTATGTGAAAAGGGGTGCTCAGAGCTGTTATGAATAACCGATCCAGCTTCTGTTGGTTTATGAAAGATATCAAATGAAAGAATGTTGTTAATTTTAGAGATTGTGAGGTCGAGGTAGTTAATCTTATTATTAACTTCAATTTCTTTAGTGAATTTAATATTCGCGTGTTGTTTATTAATAAAATTGAAAAGTTTATCTAATTGTCTAAGGGACCCATTGAAACAAATAAAAATATCGTCAACATATCTATACCAATAAATTATGAACTTTTTAAATGCAGAATTGAGAATTTTAGTTTCGAGGTGATCCATAAAAATATCAGCTAATAAACAGGACAGGGGATTTCCCATAGGTAAACCATCTTTTTGAAGGTAAAATTTGTTATTAAATTTAAAATAGTTTTGCTTAAGGCAAACATCTAAGGCGATTAAAATTTCTTGAATAATTAAAGGGTTCGTTTTGTTATTAACTAAAAGTTCTCGTATTATGTTTAAGGTGTCTTTTATGGGAACGCTTGGGAAAAGATTAGTGACATCGAAAGATACAAATTTATGGGAATTTTTAAGAGTTACGTTATGCAATTTATTAACGAGATCTAATGAATTTTTTACGGTATGTTTAGTTATGTTTGTTTTGTTATGTTTTGTTATGTTTATTTTTTACGGTATGCAAAACTCACAATCTCGTTCCTAATTACATCAATCTTGCTACTCGTACCACTTCGTTATCCGCTCAGAAAACCTTAGATTATGGAAAAAAATTCTGGCTCAATGAAGAACTTCGTATTAGTTACAAGAAACGGGACATTTGTCAATCTTATATTAAGGTAATACATTCTGAATTAGCTTTTAGACTTAATGCCGTAGAATTTGATATTTTAGATAGTAATTGTAGAGATTATATTAGAGTCATTACTTACAAAAAATCAAAAACACAAAAAAAGAAATTTGAATATTTATTAAAAACCCAAAAAAAGACTGTAGAAACGCCCATAATTGTCAATTATTCTAAATACGATTTTTATCCAAAATTTGTCAATCTCACTAACATTTCATTTAACAAACCCCAAGTAGAATTAATTAACAAAGGATTTAAATATAATATTCCTTCTGTAGTAACTAAAACTAAATTAGAAAAACTAGCAGTTGAATGTGAAGTAGCTATTAACAAAACTAATGACAACCCTCTGTTGCATAAATTACAATTAACTAATCTAATTAAGAATGTATCACATAATAATATTTCTTCTCGTTCTTCACGCGAAGAAAAAACTGCTTTATCTATACGTAAACTCGCGAAATATTCAGAATTAATTTTTACAAAAGCCGATAAAGGTAATACCGTAGTTTGTATTCATAATAATGATTATATTAAAAAAGTCGAAGATTTCATTAAACCAGAAAATTTTTCCGTAATTAAAAATGATCCTACTTCAAAATTTCAAGCCCAGGTCAAAGAAGTTATTAACAATACCGAGATTATCTTTTCAAAAAAGGACAGGTATTTCCTAAGTTGTATGAATCCACAAGCTCCCGGGCTTTATGGTCTTGTAAAATTGCATAAAACTGGAAATCCCATTAGACCAGTAGTCAGTTATATTAATGCACCTTGTAGAAATTTAGCTTCTAAACTTATAGATATCATTAAATATTACACAAAATTTGAACCTAAACATACCGTAAAAAATTCATTAGATCTCGTTAATAAATTGCATAACGTAACTCTTAAAAATTCCCATAAATTTGTATCTTTCGATGTCACTAATCTTTTCCCAAGCGTTCCCATAAAAGACACCTTAAACATAATACGAGAACTTTTAGTTAATAACAAAACGAACCCTTTAATTATTCAAGAAATTTTAATCGCCTTAGATGTTTGCCTTAAGCAAAACTATTTTAAATTTAATAACAAATTTTACCTTCAAAAAGATGGTTTACCTATGGGAAATCCCCTGTCCTGTTTATTAGCTGATATTTTTATGGATCACCTCGAAACTAAAATTCTCAATTCTGCATTTAAAAAGTTCATAATTTATTGGTATAGATATGTTGACGATATTTTTATTTGTTTCAATGGGTCCCTTAGACAATTAGATAAACTTTTCAATTTTATTAATAAACAACACGCGAATATTAAATTCACTAAAGAAATTGAAGTTAATAATAAGATTAACTACCTCGACCTCACAATCTCTAAAATTAACAACATTCTTTCATTTGATATCTTTCATAAACCAACAGAAGCTGGATCGGTTATTCATAACAGCTCTGAGCACCCCTTTTCACATAAAATTGCCTCTTTTCGTGCTTTTCTGAATCGTTTAACCAAAATTCCTCTCAGTAAAGAAAATTTTCAAAAAGAATTAGATAGAATTAAATTTATCGCGACTTCTAATGGATACCAGGTCAAATTGATTGATAATTTACTTAGTCAGATTAAACATAAACAACTAGTCAATTCAATATACCCCACTATTCATAATAAATCTAACGTAAATTTTAACGTAGTTACTTTTCTCGGAAACAAGTCAGAAAAAATTGTCAAATATTTGAATCAACATAATTTCAATATAGCTTTTAGAACAGACAATAAACTTAAAAAATTCATTAATAACGCTAAATCAAAGTCAGATATTTTAACTAAATCAGGAGTTTATGAGCTCACTTGCGAATGCTCTCAAAAATATATCGGTCATACAGGTAGATCTTTCCAAACACGATTTAAAGAACACTCGCGATCCCACAGACTTGCGGATGGAAAATCTACTTTCGCGAAACATTTATTGGATACCAACCATAAACAAGGAAATTATGAAATTTTACATGTAGAACCAAAAAGTAAAAAATTAGAATTTTTAGAAGCTTTAGAAATAAATAAATTAAAATATTCACCTTTGTTGTTAAATAGTCAATCGGATTTAAATAATTCACCTTTATTAAACATTTTCAATAAGTTATAACCCCCCCCCTTTTTTGTAATAACTTTCAAAATGTCCCTTCTTTTCTTATAAAAACCTCCCCCTACCACTCGGAACAATATTTAAAGGATTCTCTCTTAATTTTCTTTCTAATTCATCGCCTGATGATGCCATAGTATGGTGAAAACGTTTGCGAATACTTACAGTGTATTTTACATGTGCTAACTTTTAAACATTTTAGTTCTGAAAAGTGTTTAGTGCATTTTTTGGGTTTTCTAAAATATTGATATGGTTATCCTTTCAAGAATCCAAACAATAAATTATTGCTTTTTACTTATTATTAAGATGCAATATGCTACAAAATTTATTAAACTCTTCGGACATTTTTGTGTGGTAATTTCAAAAATAAAAGAAACATTTGTTAATCACTCTTTAAGTATGTTTTATTATGATCATCGAGTTTACTATATCTCAGTTTCTAGTTTCAACTTGATATGGGTCATTAAGATCACAATACAGAAGTTGTTTGTTAAATTTTCGTGTTTTACGATTAGATTTGGCAAATATCCATATAACTTTTATTAAGTATTTATAGCAAATAAAATACTAGAGAGAGGTTTATTGATCCAGAAACAATTCACGAAAATAACTCATAAACTTTTTTCATATAAAGAAAAAATATAAAATTTAAGATTCTATTAATTCAATTTAAATACAAAGTATAGAGGAAGACACTTGCTATAAATATTATAACAACGTTGGTGCCAGTTTGTGTAGTTCGTGTTGTGAACTGTAAAATCATAAATAAAAGAGGAGAATATAAAAATTGCGTGATAAACTGTTAAAAATATTAAAAATATATCTTAAAGCTCCAGATTTCGCTGGAGATATATAAACTATATTTTTTACCGATCTTTCAATAAATAACGTAAATTGTTCCCGTAACTATTATTTATTAAAGGACTGTAATGTTGTAGCGGTCTGAAACATAGTTACATTTTACGCACTGTAGATTCAGTGTAAGATACAAGACATAGGTTTTGATTAGATTGGTAAGGCTGGGAATCGGTATCATTTTAGTATTCGAATATTCATTGATCAAATAATTCGAATATTAAAACAATATTCAAAATATTCCAAAATTATATAATATTGCTGCTGAGCAAACATATCTTTTTCACGTTTTTACTTTTTCAGCAAGACCCTAAAGAGATTATTCGAATATTCAGATTATTCGAATATTCAGATTATTTGAATATTGAGATTATTCGAATATTCAGATTATTCGATTATTCAGATTATTCGAATATTCAAATTATTCGAATATTCAGATTATTCAATTATTCAAATTAATCGAATATTCCAATATTCAAATTAATCGAATATTCCAATATTCAAATTATTGGAATATTCAAATTATTCGAATATTCAGATTATTCGAATATTCAGATTATTCGAATATTCAAATTATTCAAATATTCAAATTATTCGAATATTCAGATTATTCGAATATTCTGATTATTCGAATATTCTGATTATTCAAATATTCAAATGAATCGAATATTCCAATATTCAAATTATTGGAATATTCAAATTATTGGAATATTCAGATTATTCGAATATTCTGATTATTCGAATATTCTGATTATTCAAATATTAAAATTAATCGAATATTCCAATATTCAAATTATTGGAATATTCAAATTATTCGAATATTCAGATTATTCGAATATTCTGATTATTCGAATTTTCAGATTATTCGAATATTCAGATTATTTAAAAATTCAGATAATTCGAATATACAAATTATTCGAATATTCAATTAATTCGATTATTTAAATTATACGTTGCGATATTATTCATATTTGTATATTCAAATATTGGAATATTAGATTATTCGAATTTTATTCCCAGCTTTACTTATTAGGCTTCTTTAAATTAATATTGTTAATAGCTTTTCTGGTTTTTTTCTTCTCTAGATGGAGCATTTAATGGGATTCAATTTTGTTTCGGTATTTTTTTTCACAACGCAACAATTTATTTCACAGCAAAGTTGAAATAATGAAATTTAAACGTACATAATATATTTTTTACGTGTGAACACCAATTTGTTACCTTCATTACATTTTACAACTATTGGTTGGCTTTATTTTGGTGAACTTTCAGTTTTATCTTTCAGTTTTCAATTTGAAACAAGTCGTGACACAAACCTATAGCATTAATTACATTAATGGAATATATGTAGTTACAAAAGCAGCTACATGCTGAATTACCTATTACACATTGCTAAGCTTGAGGCTTAATATATACATACATAGTATGTTAAACCAATCAGAAGAAAAATGTATTTATAATTATTAATTCATGAAGCCATAAAAACTGAAATATTTTATATTGATAAATAACTTTTATAAATTTCAGATAAGCATCGTCAATCTAAAATGTCGGAAACATACTAAAATAATTTTTATTTTCTTATTTTTCATTCAAATGTATCGCAGCTAAGTACAAGATTTTCATTAAAATAAAAGCCTTTTTGCACTTTTAGCTATTTAAAACTATTTTAACTACTTTCGAGTGCACTTAAACTAAAGAGATGAAGAAAATTTGCATACTAGCAAAACAGGGCTTCAGATGTAAAAGAGTTCGTCAGTACAACAGTTTATCGTTCCAAACTTCTCTTCTTCTATAAATTTAAATGTGTATATACCGGAGTGTAAATTTAAAAATCAGGTCATTACGTCATCAAAAGATTTTCAGTTTTCTATTTAGGGGAAGTAATGCAAGAAAGTTTATCTCGGTCATCATGCCCTTAACACTGCTTCACAATACTAACCTCGCGATCAGGGGGAGATTAGTCAAAATGCACAAGTTTGATTTATGTTACTCTTTTGCTTTTTAAAATTTCTGTAATCGTGAGAAAATCAATCTTGAGAGACATCGCTTTGCAGATTCAAACTCGTTAAAATTGTCTTTCCTGAACTAGCAGTAATTTTGGTAAGATTAAACAAGACTGAATGTTCCAGTAGTAGTTCTATTTTTAGTCGAACAAACTGAACTTAAATTTTTGTGATTTTAATTTTTTGTTAATCAATTCTAAATCTTGTTTTCCAGAATTACTAAAAATATGTATTGATGAAAAGCTTTAGACTTTCAGTTAAATCTTACATTTTAAAATGGATTTATAATTCAAAGTATGTGACGCTGTTCTGAAATAATTCTACAAAATCAAAAAATAAATCTCTGGAGATTAACATATTGATTTAAAATTGCTTTTCTTTCAAGTTTCCTTCATTTCCATCAAAAGGCTGTCATTTTTGTTTTCTCGAGTTTCTTATTTATAATTTACCAAAATATGTTGAAATTTTTAAAAGAATCTCTGAGAGTATAAAACTAAAAATTTTTTAGAAAAGAAGAAACAAGCAAAAATGTATTATCAAATAGAAAACAAAATAAGCATCTAGTAGCAGCGTTGAAGTGAAATTGTTAACATTTTACAGTTTTTTTGTTCCATATTTTAACTTCTCAAAAAGAAGTTCTTAGGAGCAGTTCATATTTACGATTCTTTTAGAAAGCTTACTCACAAATAGCATTTTTAATGATGGCTTTTCCGGAGATCTAAAAATGTATGCATTAGATGATGCTTGTTAAATTTGTATTTCAATGATCGATCTTTGAAACAGCGTAATGACTGTTTATGGATTCGATATAATTAAATTTAGTTACTGTAATTAATTATTCAATGTAATTTTTCAATTACCCAGTAATGGAAATAGTAAAAGCATGCTTACTAATTCAGTATACGGCATTAAACAACAGTACCTAATTCTATCGAATTCTATCTAATTTCTACTCTACAATTAGCCTACAAAATAAAATTAAGAAATTTTAGTTAATGGCAGTAGGACAACGGTAGTCAGGGCCGGCTTTGGAAACTATCTCATTCGCGATTTCATCGGATTTGTACTGGCAAACTGGAACTAATTGAAAATATAAAATTAAGCTGACCACGTACACCTAACTTGCCGAAAGTCTATACTGCGATAATGTATTTAGAAGGTTTCGTAAGCGTCCTCTAGGGTCTAAGGGATATCTGATGTTAGAAGTCCGTATACCTTACCAAACTAAAAAAATTAGGGGTAAAAAGGGGGTAATTAAATATTTTCTTCGACCGTTAATTTTCTAATGGTAAATATTTTAAGATTAACATTTTTATCTGAGGCCGATAACCTGCCACCATGGTACACTATAAGAATATAGTATTGATTTCACATTACCGTTAAACGCTCGTCTTGACATAAGCCTACGAACAAAATTTGATTTGAATGATAAAATATATTCTGAATTCGGTGGTGGTGGTTGAGATACATCTTTTATCCATTGTGTTATTTGTTATCCGATTACATTTGCACACAGACTTTTTCAACTACTCCTGCTTTGGTACCCCATATTTTTATTTATTATGAATCTTTGAAAAATTATGCATAATAACAATTTTACTGAACTAATTTAGGATGGTTATAAACTTTTGTACTTTGAAACAACAATGTTGTAAATATTTATAATAGCGGAGAATCTTTCTTCGAAGGCAAATTATATTTACAAAGAAAATACATTCAAAAGAAAATAAAAATTCAGTTAGAACAACCACACTCGTTTGTAAATTGCTTAATTAACTATCAGCCTAAGCTCTTTGTAGATACGTGTTTTCTTTAACTTTAATAAAAGTTAGGTACTTTATATTGCATCAGGAAATATTTTTTTATTAAATTGAAAAAAAATAAGCTCAATTGTTACAAGAATGGCAGACTATAAAAGTTTTACAGAATAATTTGGGTAGGTACGTTTTTTTGAAGAAAATAACCCTAATTTAGAAAAACGTTAATCTATTATTTTGTTGGCAAAAAGAACTTCGTTCCATACTTTTTATTTAAATTGCATTACATGTTTTCCGAACAAAAGTTTTTGAAATTTAGTATAATATCCTGCGGAACTTAAAGTTAATCAAAATTATTGTATATTAGCTAGGTAACTAGAGCGTAATATCTTTTTAAAGTTTAATGTTTGAAATTTTGAAAATTACATGAAAAAAATAATAAAATCCTTATAAAACAAATTACTAATGCGAAAAAACTGAGCGAGGGTTACATTTGGTGAGATATTTGTGAAATTCCTGGTACATCAATCTAACCCTGTTCACTACCAAATTAAACCAAGCCACACTGAAAAAAAGAACTTTCAGGATTTCTACATAATTTATCGACGCCAAACGCAATATTGTGTTTTTGATTTTTGGATATAAGCACTATTGGGTTTAAAATTGCATAATTCAATTGCACGATTGCATAATATTGAAATATGAAATTTTGTAGTTATTTCAGGTTTTGATTGTATTTATTTTGTGTATAAGTAAAAAAATTAAATTATGGAAATTTAATACACCGAATATTGTTTCTTGCCTTAAAAAATAAGTTTCTCACTAAAAAGCAATTTTATAAAATCTTCTAGTTGCAAGTAAGTAAAATTTACTTCACCTAATTGGACCGTAATAAGTTGGAATTCTTATTTACAATAATTCTATTCATTTCAGATTACAGATGTAAATCCAATAACTAATTCAAATCTTAATCTTAAATAATTGATTATTTAAGTAGCAAAATCCTGGTAATTACAAAAGGAAACAAAGATTTTCTAGATTGGAATGGTCAGGCAGTAAATGTACTTGTAAAGTTATCCTGAAAACAGTGAGCAAATACTTTGGAGACAATCAAGTTCACTTCACACAGCATGAGAAAGAAAAGAGCCAGACTGTCTTTCCAAACTGGTAAACTAGAATTGCATTTAATTGTATTACTCGTTACTTGTCTTACTAAAACAGTAAACTCAACTACTCTTGATTTAATTATAAGCTTAGAATTTTTATAGTAATTAATTAATTTTAGTCTGCAAATATTATTTAAAAAAATTAAGCAGGTCAGGGACGGTCTAAGGGCCGCTCGAATGCTATAGAAAATAGCCAAAAAAGAGATTGATGAGAACGAATCGAAACCCCAAATTACCAGTGTTAACCCTACTTAAGCCACAAAACATTTTACTTGAGATAAATGGAGGATTACACGAAAGGTGTCTGATCAAATTGAGAGAAATAATAAAGCCATTATTTTGATTATGACGATAATAACAATAATTAATAACAAAACAATCTGACAAGTATATTATAACAACTTCATACATATATCGTCAACCATACTATTAATCGGAAATTTCGGCATTGTCTGAAAGTTACAAAGTTACATAATTTCATTTTCTTCGTTACAACATTGAATATTTTTCAGTTTTCATTGTATTTTCCCTCGTTATTAATTTATTATTTTTGTTAAACAATATTTTTTTTGAATTTTATTAAAATGCCGCTTTTGTTGCTGTTTAGCATATTTCTAAATGTTTACAGTTTTTGTTATTGTAATTTTTGCCCGAGGAGTATTTTTCTTTTTCTTTTTTTTTTAAAGAATAATCTGGTTTTAATAAAATTTCTTTTATTTTACGTTTATAAGTAGGTATTTAACATTTTTTTTTATGAAAAAGTTTAAAATCCTTTGTTGTATTACACCTACAGCGATTGAAAAGTTTTTTAAAAAATTTACAAACATTAAATATTTATCTCAAGTTAAGCATTCACAATAAAAGAGAAAGACATCGCTACTGTATAACACAATATTGCTGCACCTTTCTGTGTAAAAATTGAGTAAAGACCGGTAATGCTTTTCAACTTATGAGGTTATAAATGGACAAACAAACAAAAGCCACGACATCCTAAATTCATATACAGACCTTCCCTTTTTAGTGAGTTCAGTCCTGCTTTGTTGTTTTCTAGCTAGCTTTCAAGAAACTTATTTTTCATTAACAATATGATTATCTGACCTTATTATTTTACTATTAGATAGAATGTTATTGTAGTAAACAGTTTCACAAACGCAAAAGAAAATTTTAATCATATTATACAATAACAATAACAGATACTGCAATTGATTATGTAATGGGGATATTAAAAATAACCGTAAAATTTATAAATGCCGAGGCGGGGTAAAGAATTTGATTAAGTTAAAGAAACTTAAGAAACAAAAGAAAAGTTCGAAAAGTAAGGAACTACGGAGAGAAGTGTTCTCTAGAGCTCCGCGACGTGGCACGACGCTTTTTTGTTCTAAACATATTGTCAAGTTTAAAGTGAAATAATGACCTAGTTAATTAGATAATTTTATATAAATTTAGATTTAATATTGAAGGGGTTGAAAAGCGTTGATTTATGCATGGCTCAGCATAAAAAGTGCAGACTTTATTTTTATGCCCTCTTATCCTCGAGATATCTATCAGATAATAATCTGTTCGACAAATTAATCAAATTATTGAATTGTTACTTTGAATTTGAATTCTCATCGAACAGATTGAAGACAACCGGATTAGTTTTTTTTTTTTTCGATAAAGTATTTTTATTCTACGCCAATTTATTCTAACAACTCGATATTTTTAGTATAATTATCACTTCCAGGTTCTAGCGAAAATAAAACACGTCAATATATTTTCAGTTTGATTCTGTCCAAACCCAACTTCAGGTTTCTAGCTGCTTACTCGCAACTAATAAAAATTCTATAAACTTATTTATTTATTAATTTAAATAATAGTTTGCACGAGTGGCCTGCTGTAATCAGACGTGACGTAGGAATGTAGGACTTAAACATCCAAGTTCTCTAAGTAGTCTTCGGCTGTTATTCAACGAATTAAGGGGTAAGTAATATATCTGGCGATTCGGCTATTAGCACAAAGTTAACTGCAAGTCTTTAATCATACCAAGTAGGATTTAGCTTTTATCTGAGCAGAGGTATTTTTATAGGTTGGATTAGATATGAGTTGTGACCTTTATCCGTTAATCTACTAACATAAAAAACGTGAGAACCACGTTTTAAACTATTACCTAACTATTATTCAAGACACGCGATACAATTTCTTTTTCATAAATTATTCAGCTAAATAACTCGATTGTTATTTATTCGTATTACCATTTCGAAAATTTTATATTTACCAAAAAAAAGACTGAAAAAGCATATTCGTTTTCAATTATTCCCATCGATGAGAATTGTTGTTATTCTACATATAAAATGGTTTCGAAATGGTGATGGTTTTAGAAAAATTGCAATAAATTTCCTTTTATTTTTCTTAAAAATTAAACTAAATTTGTTGGCACACTATATATTTCACCAGGTGCTTATGGAAAGATTAAAAACTTCCGTGAGTGTTTAAATATTAAATTTTCAATGTAGCATTTAGAAAATGTGAAAAACGCGTGATGATATTGTAATAAATTATTTCAATAAAATGTAACACAACAAACAAATGTTGTTATTTTAAAATAGGGATTATCTTAGTTTTCATTAATAAAAATCTCATTTTATTTATACTAAAGGACAAAATTTTATTTGCGTGTAAAATAATATTTAGTTACAAGGTTTGGTATGTTTATTGTTACAGCACATTCACCCAGTGTGTAAAAATTGATTTCTCTAACGAAATTGAACTTTTAGCCGAGGTCGTAGGTATGAACTACTTTAAACATGTTGAGCAAAGACAATTTCGTGTAGTGCTTGCAAACGTATGCTTTTACGATGGTAATTGCTATAATATTACATTTTTGAATGTTACTGTTACTGTTACTGTAGCAATTGTCGCTGTGGCTTTGGTTACGCACAAACCTCCCATTAAGCTATTATCGTCTTTTTAGAAAGTCAATGGAACACTTGAACCTGGAGAAAACGGACTCAACGTAATTTAACACACAAAATCGAAATTTTAAGACTCAAATCTGTGACAGAAAATGAGCTGGTAGAAGGAGATAAAAACAAGAAAAGAAAAGTTAAAGTGAAAAGGTTATAAGGAAATAGAATAACATTTTCATATCGTATTATGCAAAACTTGAACTGCTTTTGCAGTAAATTATGAAAAACATTCCCAACCTGATTGAAATTTTTTTCCAAAATACCCATAATCATAAGGTTTATTTTAATGTTAGGCGAAATAACCTTGTTTGTTTCTTATTTTTTATAATATTTCAAGTTTCAAAGTTTTAATAAAAACCACAATCAATTTTTACTACCTACCTTATTTTCGAACAGGATTCTGCAATCTGCAAAGAAAAAAAATCATTAAATTAAATTTTCAAGTTATTTTAAGCATAATTCTGGCATTCTATATTTTATCATAACTTAATGTAACATTAAAAGCTCTAACTTAATTAAAAAACGTTATAAAATTTCTAAAACGAATTACACACATGTATAAAATGAGTGACACTTTAATCCTTGCCATTTGTGTCAGTTTTCATTATTCAATTGGGGCTTATTTGGGTACACAAATGAATTACTGTGCGGTACTAATTATCATTAATATTTATTGTGTACTTTTCAAGAGGATTATTTTCATAATTTTAAAATTGAAATACGACATTTGTGTAAATAACCTACGAGGGCGGTTTTAACATCTTTCATTCAAACGTGCAGAAAGTAACATTTTCCGCCCGGATTTTAGTGTTGAAAGTTGTAGTTTTACCGCCACTGAGATGTAAAATGAAAGCAACCTTATCAACTTTACTTAATTTTTTCTTCATTTAATTATTTATAATAATTTTTTAATATTTTTTTTATAATTTTAAATATACACCCAATAAGCATGTAATATAAACGATGTTTAAACGTCACAATACCGTCAAATTAACGTTGCTCCCGTATTATAGTTGATTAGACTTAATCGAGCTTTAGCCACTTACCGAAAAAAATTGATTTGATAGTATGGAATTATTTCATTAATTTTTCACGTACAAATTATTGATGTCCTCATTTTTTAACGAATTTTTTTGTGTATTTGATTTTACGAGCGTGAATAAAACACAGAACTTTTTATCGAAACAATATTATGATTTAAACATAAATAATAGTTGAGATAAAGATAATCTTAATCTGTTAACTAGATTTTTCTGTTTAGAAATCAGCGACAAATGAAAAACTAGCATGAAAAAATTTTTAAATTAAAACAATTTAGTTTTTCTAATATATTATTGCAGTGTCTATTAATGCAAGCAATCGAGCCTTGGCAGTTGTTAAACTCATTAATCAAAAGGATTATGTTAAGAAACTTAACATTTAAATTTATCAAAAATTAATCTAAAAAAAAATAATTGGTTAAAATAAACAATTGAAAGTTAAAGAACTTCAAGTGTTGTGAGAAGTGCGTGTACAGGCGAATGAAATAAGTATAACGAATCGTATTATCGTTAACAAGCATTGATTTGAAAAATTAAAAAACAAAAATGGAATTGCTAGACAACGGGTTGATGAAGAATAATAACAAAAAAACAAAATTAGTTGACGACAGAACCTCAAGGAGGAAGGTCGTTACGTGTGGTCCTCAGAAAAAGTGAGGAAAACCAAAAAGTGAAAATAAAAACAAAATATTTAGAGACGAAAATAATAAATTCAAAAGCAAAAGCAGGACAAAGCATTTAGAGGAAGTGGAAGGAGATTAATCTGGAATTAGCTGGTAGCGGTTCCATTCAACGTGAAGAGGAGAGTATGAGATTGGCATCCAATTTAATGTGGAACCTTTGGGTCGAACAAAGAAGAAGATAAAGACGGGTTTGCTTAATCACCATTATAAACGTGTTTCTTGCGGCGGATAAACCGATAGTTCAATATAAAGCGCACTTGGGGAAATGAAAGATTCAAACAATTAAAATTTTTAATTAAATTGTTTATTTGATTTAAAAATAAAACGTAACATTCACAGAAAAATTCTATTAGATTTTTGAAAAATATTACATTAATTCGATCCAAAAAGTTTTGGAAGCTGAGGTTCGATAAGCTGTGCATTCATTGTATAATCAGAGTAATTATAGGCTTTTAAAGATCATCGGTCTTTAACAGTGCAATATAATGGTTTGTTTTTCAGGTTCAATTTAATTTCTTACTTTCAGGTTTATTACATTTAATTAATTTTTGCAAAATTAAAAGTTATTTAAATTTTAATTAACCTTTATTGCCTCAGGATAACGTAATGGGGTCGAAACATGCCGTAAGCTATCATTTTACTTAAGGCAACAAAACAAAAGTTTTTCACGTTGACATCCAGGGGAATAGACAGAATTCACATTACATCAATACATGGGGTTTCGCAGTGCTATGTTTTAATTAGACAGTTGGATTTCCCAAAACCATTTAACGGACTTAGGATTGCCCTGTATTTAACCTTAACGATACGATGAGGTAAAAGTTTGTGGCAGAGAAAGAGACAATCTTTTTAGTAGATTTTTAAGACTACAATGATTGAAAACAAAAGAATCACCGCTTAAAAGCAGATGTTGGTTTATATTTTTACGCCAACCGCAACCTAATAAACGTTGATCTCGCTAACCATCATTTGCATTCAAGGAAATAGCTATTTTGAACAACAGATAGTACAAGAAAAGTAGTATAACTTTTTTTTCTTATTTTTTTTCCGAGCTGTTTACGTTTCTTTATATATTCTGGGTAGCTATAATCTTAATAGAATATTCTGTTAAAATCCTAGAAGCTCTATCACTTTTGGAAAAATTTGCATTCACATCACTTGGGTTTCAAATTATTTACTTTATACTGTATTTAATTTAAGCCTTTAATAAAACCACGTTGTAAAGCTTCTTGGTAATTTTATGTTCATCTCAAGTAGACCCTAGTTATCCTTGTTTAGTGTTCGCGAGAGGTCAAACTTTATTACCATCAACGGACCCCGAAATCTTATCAACAAACAAAACAATCTAAATGCTTTTCAATTTCATTAACATTTTACGTAGAGCGTACTAAAATGTATATAAAGTCTGCAGATAATAATAATTTGATTATGTATTCAAAATTAGCAGAGGTATTGTTAATTGTCTAATTAAATTGAAAATAATGGGAATTTCAATGTAGGTATTGACACAAGGATTAATGTGTTTTAAAGGACTTTGCAAACTTAATGATTAATAAATGTTAAGGGACAGCTAATTTAAATTATCAAGGTGAGTATAAAACTTTATCTGGTTTGATAAGCTTCCATAAAGCAATTATATGTCAGAAGTTAAGGGTTTCTACAGTGCTTATTACCAAAGGACCCCAACGTTTTATTCTTTAACAAAATTACAAGTTTTAGATAAGCCAAATGGTTTATTGCAGTACATAATTTTATTTTTAAAGCTTTTAAATTATTGCTTTTATTTTATAGTTTTTTTGGCTCAAATTATAGGTTTGTATTTTATTTTGAAAAACATAATGCTCATTAGTATATTTATCTCTTCGTGCGCGTCATTAATTTTTCATTAAACGCTTTTTAGGCTGTGGTAATACGTGATTAAAATAGTATTAAGTGTGTTATAATAATTAAAAATTTAGTGTTAATTATGTTTGTAGCAAAAACATGTACAGTACTTGCGCCATAGGCTATGTTTTATTAACTCCTTAATCAACCAAGCGTGCATTTAATTACGAATGGAGTTAAAACGGCATAGTTTACATAACTTAAAATGAAATTTATAAAAATTAATTAAAATCGGAGAATTGTGCTGGAATTGTTTTCACTCTTGAAGATGCAATTAAATTTTTTTGACTGAAAAATATGTAAAGTTCAGTTTAGTAAGACGTCGTCGGTGTTACCGAGTATTAAAGATGATAAGGGGTGACGTAACTACAGGACTTTGGGGAACTGAGAGTTGTCCACGTCAGTCTTAATTTCAAGTGAAAGAGAGTTGATAGCGTCATCCGAACGAATATATCGGTAGCTACCAAACACGAACTCTTTTAATATCACTTCAGATAGAATGTTGTCTAAAAAATCACTCTCAATGGGCAATATTAGAAAATAGTTTAATTAAAAGTAATGTTTACGCTTGGATGTAATCAACATATTTGTTTTTCTTTGATGTAAACTACTCAAAGAGATTTTACCACCAAATTATTAATTTTTACGCTTTAACTTACTGTGCTAATTACTCTACTCTCAACTTTAAGTTTGTAGAATAAAAACAAAGATTCAGTGTGTGGCTTAATTAATAATTATACACATGTCTGAAACACACATTAAAACGCAGCTGTAAAATTAATTACATAAAATTACATTAAGTTGATAAAACTGGTAAGTAATAAAGTAATATATTGTAGAAACGTGATTTGAATTTTATCTTAAACGGTTTGAATAGGTGTGATTGATGATGTTAATAACATACGTGAGGTGATATCAAAGGCCTGTAATAAAAATTTAAAATATTCTAATTTATTTTTATCTTAAACATTCAAATTTATGTAATCGAGTGACATTTTATAATCGACTATTTTGTTTTCGATTAGGGGAGGTTTATCAATACCTACAAATCAGCACATTTTTTATAATATTACTGCAAACTGCTGCTAATTTAATCTTCCTGAAATGTTACAACTTTCGATTAACCATTCGGTTCTATTTAACCAATCACTCCATCTCCATCGAGCTAATAATTTTTTTAAACTTTTTTCATATTTTGAATTATTATTTTTGAATTTACACGAAATACTTTTTGTTCGTTGAGAGTGTTTAACAGGAATGATTTTCTAAGTTAGAAAACTTGAGAGAAATTTATAACATTTTCAAGAGCTACTTTGGTGGCTCAAACTTTCATCAATTTTACACCTGGGAACCTTAATATAGGTGGCTTTTATTTCGATAAAAGTAATTAAAGAAATTCAAGTTTTTACTAGGGAACCTAAAGATTATTTAAGTTATTAGAGAATATTAACCGCCAAAATAAAATTTTATTGAGCCTTTTATGTTATGTTGCAATCAGAAGAAAGCTTAATAATTTTATGCTTTCCACATAAACTTGCATTGTAAATCTTTATTGGCAATTAAGTGTTAAGAAAATTTTGTTCACTTGTTTAATAACTGTTTAAAAGTTACAACTCTGCACATATTAAAAATTTCATTAATATAATGAAACGGAAATAAATTTTGCAAGCGAAATTCAAGTAGTAATTTCTGTCTTCTCCTTTTGTTATAAGCTATGATACTTTAGTAAATACAAAACTTATTAAAAAGAAGAACTATTCACAAAATTTGGTAATTATTTCAAGCAAATCCTTTATTGTAATGGTAACCTTCGACTATGTTTGAGTTTAAATTTCCACGTTACTTATCAAAAATAAATTTTAGTTATTTGTTAAAACTTAGTTTTACTTAAAGCAGTAAGTAAATTTCGGTTCGCGTACCATCTAAAGTTTATCTTAACTAACGTTACATCTCAAGTCAAATCTCAACTTTGCTGAAAATTTTAGTTAAGTTTTAAACTAACTTGCGAATAGCTACTTTGATTAATTGGACACAAAAGAATTTGTTTGGTAGAGCATAATGATATGAATATTTTATTTCGAACATTATATTCTGCAGAATGTCGCAGTTTATTTCCCAAATCAAACTTTTAAAAATAAATGTGTCAAATTTGCTAAAAGAAAATTAGCTGAAAGTCAAATAAAATCTTTTTGTTTGATGGAAAACCTCTGAATATGTAAACTTGGTCAACGATAAGATATTTACCATTCAACGCAAACTTTAAACTTTAATCCCGCCATCGTGTCAAAGTTTCGAGTGAGCCAGATGGGAAATACATGTAGGAAAACCTCGAACAAAACCAACAAGCTGTAAAAAAATAGAGAGGAATATTCGGTTCTTAACGTAAAAGGTGATCTACAAGTTTTATTTTAGTCACATTTCGTTACTGCTTTTAGATAAATATTTTAAACTAATCATGACGAAAAACCGAAACCGGTTACTTTAGCATTTATCAATACTTTTCTTGTCCGGGCTAAATTGAGATACGCCACGTGTCTTCTTTTATAATTTATCACTAAAAAATAGCAAAGAAATATAGTAGTTTGCTTTTAAACAATGCTTATGTCACTAATGATGGATGGACTTATTCAAGTCATCCACCCATTATTGTGTCGATGACGGCAAAATCGATGAAGAAACTGCGCTAAATATACAAGTTCGTAATAGAATTCTTGCTATCAAAAAAGTAGTTGATATGACGCGTGCAAACCCCAAATTCCAACAAAAGAAAAAATCTTCATTAAATTTGCCCCATAATTAAAAGTAATGTGAGTAGATAAAAGTTAATTTCTATAAATGTTTCAGCATTACTATGAAATGATACAAAAACATGAAATTTCTGTAGCTATAATACACCGACTCTGTAAGTTTTGTTTTGTTTGGTTTTAATTATATCTCAGTTTCCGTTTTAATTTCCTGTGTGTAGAAAGGTTTTAATATATTTTCTGAACTGACTCTTCGTAATTATCTTTGCTTTTCAAACTACAGTCAATCAAATGTGAAATCACATCTAATTGATGGCGAAAAGTATTGAAATTTGGGTAGCATAAGTACGAGTCCTTTTTAGATTTGTTTTGAAACTTCATATTTTATGCTTTTAACGGCAAACTTTTAGGTCTTTGTGAAAGTAATTACAAGACTTATAAATAATAAATTCTACTAATTAAAGAAATGGCATTCCCTTTGTATTTTCCTTATAGCTTGTTTACATTATAGTACAGTAGAATTCAATTCAAATTAATAGCTAGCTAAAAATGTAATCACAAAACATAATAGGGGTTCTGTTAAATTTTAGTACAGACTATGGAAAAATTACGCTCGGATAATACCAAATAATTTTCACATTTTCACCGGGTGCTTGTTGGAAGAGTCCAACTGCACTGCAATAATGAGTGCTGCACTCATTAAAAGGGGGAACTAAGGCCAAAAGGTTATTATTTTATTTGTGTTAGTAATTACTTTTTCCTTGGCAAATAACAGGTACCTATAGAGTTGGTAAGTTCTATAAAGCTCGAGTGGCGCCCTACCACAACTAGGCTTTTATTTTTTACTTTACAAAGTAACAAAATTTTGTTCGAATTTTGTTAAGGGTACGGTATTCGTGCTATCCAACTAATATAATGTCAATATTGTTTGTTTCTTATCGCTCTTATAATGTTAAGTTTGTAATTTCATGGCAGCTATAAATAGATTGAAATTTTTGTCGGTGTTTGCGTTGTGCTTACTTCGATAAATATTGCTGATGCACAGGTAAATTTTTTGATTTCTTTGCCGCTGGAGATTTTACAAATTTTTCATTATTTTAGCAATTTTCGTATGGTTTGCGTAAGGTCATCTGGCAACTGTGAGTGATATTTATCGTAATCAGTAGAGCTCGGATTTATATTCATCAAAATAGATACTTGAAAATATCCTCATATTATATGCACCGAATTTCCTTAAAATATGCACTAAAATTGATAAAAATAGATAAAATATGCATTGATATGCAACCTAAAAAATATCTAATCTTCGAATTTTTCAATTTATTTTCAAATTTTCAATAACCTAGATTTATAAAATTTAATAATTTTAATAATGAACCTGGACAAATTATAAAAAATTTGCAAAATTTTGCATATTTTGAAATTATGGGGCATATTTGAGTAAATAATGCATATTTGCGCCACTTTTGGTAATTTTTGAAGAATTTTAATAAAGAAAATAAAAAATTATGATTAAATTTTGCTAATTTAAGCAATAATTTAATTATTTTATTTTAAGCAATTTAATTTTTAAAAAAATTTTTTTTTTTTTAATTATAAAAATTGAATTGCTTAAAATTAAAAAAATAGTTGCTTAATTTGGCAAATTGAATAATAATTATTTATAATTTTCTTTATTAAAATTCTTCAAAAAACACCAATATGCACCCAAATATGCACAAATATGCTCCAAATGTTGAAAATATGCAAAATATGCATTTTGACAAGCAGTTTTTCGGATTTGATTTTACCTAGTTTGTCAAGATCTCATAACGAATCTGTTGGCATATTAATATTAAATAACATGCAAAAGCGTAAAATACGAGCTCTAGTAATCAGTCTGGGGTGTGATTTTTGTGGGACGCCTGGAGACCATACACCAATACCAAAAATATAAGCAGACTTACTCACTTATCAAAATTAACCCAAAAACCCAAAAATTTCAAAATCAATGATAATTGCATAATATATCAGTTTTTAGCGACGGATTAGTATATTCAAGTACCTGCGTCAGCTATTTTTGAGTCAGTTGTGAGAATTCATTCAATCTGCCCGTACTGAAAATAAATTTGTAATTTTTCACATCTGTTTTGGATGCTGTAAGCAACCAATGTCTCAGAAGGTCAATCTTTTACACTCTATTTTCTTTTACGAGAGTTTTAAAAGATTTCTTAGGATTTTCACCTGGACGGCCTAAGATTTTCTTTCGAAACAGTTGAATAAGCAAAAAATAGTTCTATTCTTAAGATTTCTTAATTTCCCAAAACTTCCTTAAATTTTCTATGATTTTCTTGGATTTCACAAAGATTTCCTTGAATTTTCTACATTTACTCGAGTTTCCAAGAATTCCGAATCTTTTACTTCGTAGGATTTTTGCGAAATTCCTTACTTTTTTTTCGCAGCAATAAATTCTCTTTTCGGTTTAAAGTGAAGAGAAACTTGAGAAAAGTAAAACCCCAACAAACCAGGTCACGTTATTATCACGTCATATTCTCGTCATTTTTGTCACGTACTTACGTCAGAAATTACCATACAATGACGTTATAATCACCAAAATGGGACGGCAAAAAGTCACAGACCATCGACGTCATAATTATGACGTGCTTGGTACGTTTCAAAATGTCTAAATCTAAAGGTATATTTTTCACATACAAGGTACGTATATGGTGTATATATTTTAGGTATTCCCTTTAAATACATATCATAATTTTTGATCGTTTCTTAAACAAAGCCTTCGGATATCTGAAGAGTTTCAATGAAGAAATTAAATTAAATTATAAAAAAATTGTAAATATTTTTTTTTTACAATTTTACAATTTTCCAAGCAACTTTTCTAATTTTTCTTTCCGTAAAAACATTCTTTGAAATATTACGAACCTTTAAAAGAAAAAATTAACAAAATCGCTCCAACCGTTCTCAAGTGATGAATTTTCACATTCATTTTTATTTATATACTTGGAAGAAGATTTGTAATTATTACACGTATATTCGTATTATTCTTTATTCGTCTATAAAATGACGATACTTCCACGTCTTAATAGTGACGTATTTTAGTCGTTATATACCCTGACGTCAATATTACGTATTATCATGGACACTTGGACGACGAAAAATGACCAAAAAATGACCTGGTTTGCTGGGAGGTTCTTACTACTTAATAACGTTGATTAGGTACAGATCATGAACAAAAATAGTCAGTTTTTGAAACCGGGGGGTCTGGGGGGTATGGAATACCCCCAGTGCATCTCAATTTCTTGATGCATACCCATCTTCGGTTTAATCTGTGTAATCAGAATCATCCCGAAATTATCAGAGGTACAGTAAATCCTTGCGATCCATGTGTCTTTTCCATATACTTTTGCAGTAGCCTCATGTTACTTTTTGGATAAGTGTTGTTGAAGAAGTATCTGTCTTGTGATAGTAGCAAGTTTCTCTTGCTTCCTCTAAGAAGCCGCCGCTGCATATGGATGCTTATTATTTGTTCAAAGAGGAAACATTGTTATTCTTTCAATATATGTTCATGATAAAGTTATATTGAGATTATTATTAAATCAGTTGTCACAATTTTAGTGTTTTATTTATTTAAGTGAAAAAGCAAATCAGCATTTTTTAGTCTACGCATTTGGCTCTAAATTTCAAACAATTATAAAGCTGCTTTCAAAATCAAGATCAGGACTTTATTGCACCTTTAATGTATTACTAAAAGAAGACACCTATTCTTGGTGTGGTAAAGAGTAAAAAATCCTTCGGAAATAAGGTTTTTTACTACAATTTGTACATTTAGATTTTTGCATTATTCTTAAGATATTGATATGACCCGAAAATTATCCAGCAGTCCACACATTTTATGAGCTAGAAATTTTTCTTTATTTATTTTGTTCTAATACAATTTATAATTAATTTTATAACAAATTTTAAAACAATCCAAATTAAATTGAAATAAACTTTACCATTTGTGATGATACTTAAACATATGCACATCCAGCTGGCCACTCGCTTTACAGTATCACTTAAATTCTTCCTTCAATATTTGCTTTAAAATTTTAACAATTCAACGTAGTTTTATTTTCTTCCCATTTAAATGAATTTCTCATCCCCAAATTTATCAATGCTAATCACACTAAGCAATCAATTAATTTCAAAACATCTTCAAAATCTTTAAACTTTCAATATCATTCAAACAAGGACAAATCAATCCAATTTATTAAATTAAATTAAATTAAATAAAAAAAAAATTATTAAAACATTAAATTAACTGGTTTATTTGCAGAAACATTGAAAATTTTCCAACTTCCAATACAAATTATAAATTTTGGCAAAAAGCCAAAGTTATTAACAATTTCTTACCAACTTAGATTCGTCGGCGCGAAAAGACGTACAAATTCAAACGCAAATTATTTACAAAATTAATTTTCCTAAGCAAAAATTCAAATATATAAAATAAAAAACTTTCAAAATTGTTACATAATAAAATTCTAAAACAAATCTTTTTATAATCAAATTCAAATTTAAAAAGTCAAAATCCAAAAATAGAAAATAGGGACAAAATACACGACAATATAGGTAATAATTAATATACTACTTATTAAAAAGTAGAATTTCACATTTTTGCAGAAAAATATGAAATAACTTGTATTTCGAGCTATGATTTATTACATGCCAACAAAACTTAAATTAGTGATGGGAAATTGCAAACTTATACTTTTCAAAGTTTATATCAGGTTTTCTTCTCCTAGACGCTATAATAGTTGATCGTTATGAATTTTTAAAGTAGGTCGACTAAAGAACTAAAGTAAATATATAAAATGTGGGTTTAAACTTGAAAACATATAAGTTAACAATCACATTGTATTGTAGCTGTATCATTAAAATTGAGCTTTTATCTACAAAACAAAATAAACAGTACTGAAGATTGTTAAAATATGTACTGTAGGATTGTCAGTAATTTTATACTTTCTATATTTATATTATTTTGGAAAAGCTAGAAATATTTTTGTTATAAATAATGCAATGACGCTCATATTGCATTGTCGAAACGTTTAATATGTATAATGTATTTTTAATTTTTTAATCTTCTATATTTGAATTTTGTATTCGGTATTTTGTTTTCATTATGGAAACAAATTTTTGTTATTAGAATTAATATAAGTTTTGACTCTGTATAATTAAAATTTCTAATTAATTAGAGACAATGTCATAAGAAATGATTGATAGTATCTAATTAAATTATCACTTCATTGTTTCAGCAAGTTGGAAGGAAACAAAAGCACTTTTTGTTTTACATGCAAATAAAAAATTCATGTAAAAACTCTTCTTGCATATTTTTGGAAGGGAGACTTTGGGCTAATGGAACAGTGATGACGTGAATGCGGAATACAGCGAGTAACACCCGGTGGGGTATTCAATAATTTCTTAGGTTTCATCCATCACGATAAACACAAAACCGCAACGCAATAAAAATAACAAATATAGAGAATACTTTTAAATTTTTTACAAGTGTCAGAATGAAATATGCGTGTGCAAATTTCCCCGAGGTGTAATTGTCAAGCATGCATTACTGGCTTATAATATACACGACCTCGTGTCGCTTTAACTTAATCCCACGATAGATAGCACCAAACCCGCTTTATTAATTTAATTTGTAGAAGTTGTTCGTATTATATGCCATAGATAGTATTTAGAAATTCATGTTACTAGTTCACTTTTCCACTTGTTTTACATCTTCCGTCCATACGTTACGTATAATATTAAAATTTAATTTACCTCATGTCGGAATGCCTTGACTAATCGAAGTCGAAATTAATTTAATAAACGGCTTTATAAGCCTATTAGCAAATTTCAGCTTTTAACTTTATATTTTAAAGTTTTACTTTCTTCGTATTATTTTCAAATTAAGCCGCTTTATATTGTTCTACCTACCAAGTCGATTATTTAAAAATTTAAGACATCCCTTTAAGTCTAAAGTTGAAGTTTCTTTAAAACTAAAATAAAAAAACTCCAACAGACATTATCGCAAACTCCTGAGCCTTGTTAAACATTTATCTTAGAACTTCAATTCGGTCTAATATTGTCCTTACATAATTTCTGTTAAGTAATATATATTGCGATATAAGGGTTTTCCATAAAGAAAAAGGGTTAAAAAAATTTAAATTCAAAAACCTGTTAATTAATGTGAAATGATTAATAAAATTTGGATGAAATTGTAAATTATTTAACTAATAAAAAAAATATATAGCAAATTTGGCGCCCGAGCAGGGAGATGATAGAAATGGAAAAATATTTGAGGTTAGTTATATACGATAAGACGGAAGATTAATTAGGGAAAATTTAACAGAAATGGTAAAGGAAAATGAAGAGGCAGATGTTGAAGATATGGAGATAGAAGTAAGGGTGGAAGAAGAACGATAGGAAAAAGCCGCAAGAGAGGATGAAGAGAAGGTTTCCGAGAAACCAAAAGAACGGGAATATAAGTTGGAGAAGATGTTCTGTGTAATGATGGAATTATAAATTCAATTTATTCAGTTACTATTACTTACTGCATAACTAGTCTCTTGGTAATTTGTGTTACCAAGGGATCATTCCTGCGGGTGTGCACTCTCGTCGCTATCTAGATTTAGACCAATAAATTCATGCTGTGAATTAATTATGAAACCTATCAATTAATGTGAAATGATTAATAAAATTGTAAATTATTTAACTAATAAAAAAAATAAAACATAACAAATTTGGCGCCCGAGCAGGGACTTGAAAGAAAAGGAAAAATCCTTGAGGTTAGTTAATTATTAATTTGGGAAAATTTAACAGAAATGGTAGGGGAAAACCTTTTTAAATAAATAATTTAATGGCAGAATATAGCATATTGACCAAAGAAATTGAGCAACATTAAAGAACCAATAAATATTTTTTAAAGTTAACAATACTAGATATACTTAAAAATGTTTAAAAGTAAGTAATAATAGTCACAGAATTCCTGAAGTACATTAAAAATTAATAGCACTTCAACGTAAAAACGGTTATAAATTAAATACTTAAAACGTACTTTCGAGTTGGTTTAATGAGGGTTTCACAATCCAAAGTTTTAGTGTTCAATACCTGATTAATAAATTGGTTAAAGAATTATATTCTTAAAATATAAGTGGAATCAATTTTTTACAATTTTTTTTATTGTTTTAAATAAACAAAATTAGCAACAGATAATAAATTGCTCATCAAGTAATATCAATAAGGGGTAATTTCTATTACTTGTCCCTATGACTTTAGAGCACCTGACCTTTTCCTGCGAGAGTACTGCCAGTGGCAGTTTCCACATTTAAATAATAGTTATTTAAGCTACTAGGCGTTACAAATGCATCAACATTGTCATGTTAACAACATTATCAGCATATTTTGTTGTTAATTACTATTTATGCTATAATTACTACTTGAAACAATTCCAATTTTTATGACGACCCATCGGGCTTAGATAGATTCCTTTGGGTATTATAGAAGTTAAGCAATGAAACTTAGAGCAGTCGGGTTCATTGATAAAATCGAGTATCTTGTGGAATATTGCTTCAGTGAGCGATGTTTGTATTTAAATTAATATTAATGAATTCTTAGTGTCTTGAAAGGTTACAGTTTCTGTGCTAGGTCTTTAATGCTTGTTTATAGGGCAACCGACTGATATCGTTTCAACCTACGCATTTCACTCTGCTACTTTTGTTAAATTACTAAGTAGCGAACACATTAGAGTGATTAGAAAGCCTTTTGAGATGGGTCTAACAATATAACAATCAGAACATTTATATTTTTTATTTATTTTCAATTTATTATTGACGAATTTAAAATATTTGTTAAATTTTTTATGTTGATGTGTTTTTCTTTACTCTTCTGATCTTAGCTTGATGAAGATGTAAAAAGAAGTACTTGTGGGAATAATTTGTTCAAAGTTTTAAAATTTAAATTATTAGGCTTTAGCAAATAAGGCATAAAAATAAAAATACTTGTTGATATAAATATCAGTTATTTTATATTAACTTTTTTTTATTATTTTAACAGAACAAACAAATCCTTTAATTTGACGTATCCTATATAACAATTTAAAATTATGGAACGGTTGAACATTTTCGCAGTTTCATAAAATACTTTATTGAAGAAGTATTATAGCAACTTATCAAAACTAATTTACTCTTTATGTCGAATTACTGGACCAAGAAGACTCATAAAGGACGACCGAGGACAACAGACTGACGTCAATTAACAGCACTACGTATAGGCTTGAAGGAAAACCTTTGATAAAATTTATTATTAATTTAAATAGAAGAATTTATTATTTTGGTTATATAAAATATTATTAATTAAATATTTGTTACGTTATAAAGAATTTAAATTAAAACTTTTCGAGTATAAGTATAATATAAAATGATTCAGAAAGTTTCTCTTTCGCTCTCTTGCTTTCCAACATTTCCTGATAAGTCAATCGATAATTTTTTCTAGAGGCAAGCTTCAAGTGGTAGTTAAAAAGAATGACAGCAGCAAAATTTTGAATGTTGTGAGACGGTAAACTATTATCTTCGGGCGCATTCTATTAGCATATAACAAATGTATATCCGGATCCCATATCCTTATTTCGCTCATAACCAGGCTCCTCACGTGCATCTCGGTTACACATTTCCTTTGCCATATGTAAGTGACTGACGTTTTACTCGCTATACACTGAATTTCGGGTTTCGGTAATATTAAATCGAACGCAATCTGGCCTACAGCTTACACTACATTATTCTGTTTTGTGAGCTTCTTGCTTTTTACTCAAATCTACTTTCTGCGAGATATAAAAATTCTTAGGATTATTGAACAACTAAATGAAACTCTAAAAACCAGTAAATACGCTGACTTCTCTCTTTTTATTTAAAATTTTTGACTGGGCAAAAATTTTATGAACCGTAATTATACACGAGACTGCGGATAAGGAAACAACCGAACACAAAATCCTGGAAAATTAATAATGAAACTTTCAAAGTACATCTCTACTTAAGCAATTTTCTTGAAAACTAATCTTTTAAGAGTAAATAAAACTAAAAATGAATAAAAGCATGCAATATCTACGTTTGATATTTTAAAAACTAGAAACTCTCCAAGTTCGTCTTCACTCAAGTGTGGAGTTATTGTGCCATAGTTGCAAAGATAGCATTCATTGTTGTGAGCTTTTGTACATGAGGTGCTTCTTAACAACTTTAGAGTTATTCTATACTTATCTTTATTGTTAGTGTTATAAAATTATACACTTTAGCATGAGCTGGTTTTAGAAAAAAAATTTTAAAGGTAATATAAAAAATAATATTTAGATTTTAATTTTAGATTTAAATTGTAATTTGAAAACATTAAAACGTGACGTTTGAAAAAAAACAGGAATTCTTAATTAAACGAAGCCTAATATTTCACTTTCGAAATGTTTCCCTTAGCGAAAGAGACACTAAGCAAAACTTTATAAATTTAACTAGAAATGTTTGAAATTTAAATGAATTTTAAAGTCTGCATAATTACTTAATTTCTAGTTGAAGTTGCCTGTTAGAAAATTTATTTCCCTTTCAATATTAGAAAGAATTTTAGAGACTAAGTGAATTGTTATAAATGTTATTAATCAGCATTAGAAAGTAAATTAGTCGATGGGTGATGAACGGAAATGTGGCGGCAAGGATTTTAATCTCTGAAAGGTTAATAGTTGATCATCAACTAAAGGATTTTCGGACCACCAATGGCGGATTAATAATAGAATTTTGCTATATCCTACTTTGGACATTAAGTTAAATTAAATCAAAATCATTTTTACGATTATCGATTTCTCATTTTGTACATTCACTTAATAATGACCAAGGCAATAAAGCATTAATGTTGTTTCAACTAATTAAGTTTTCATCAAATAGACAGAAGGATAATCAGTAAACAGATGAAATCATAAACAAGCAGATTATTAATTTGTTAAACATGCCCACGGAATAGTAATTACTATTATCGAAAACGTTTTCATACACTTAACCGTATATTTTAAAAGCAATAAATTTTAACGCATAAAATATAAAGTTTATACGAAATTTATTTGAAATTTTTATTCAAATGAGCATTGTTATGTAAAAAAATTCTTAAAATATATAAAAACTTTCTTTTCAAATTCGAATCAATTCTAAATAAATAAAAGTTGTCGACTGAAAGAAAAACTTGAAAAAATAACTTTTTCGAAAAAGAAATTATGGTACTTTACAATTTAAAACGTTTTCGAGCTTTGTTAGACGAGTCTCCGGAGTCGAAAACTAAGTCAACCCACAAAAACAACCGCAAACGTTATAGAACAAGTTTTACATCACATAAATACATAATAGTAAATAAATATTCAAAATAAATATAAATACTAATAATAAATTGATTCTGATGGTTCTTTTTTTCGGAGAGAATATCAAAAGAATTCCCAGAACATTAAAATAACGTCAGAATATGATTTTTGCAATTTTGCAAAATTTAATATATTTAGTATCCATAACATTTTGAAAGAATTTAACTCTATCGGACACCTTCATCTTTTACCATCTAAATTTTGCTCGACATTGATTTGACAGTAAAACTGTATAAGCAAAAAAACCGTCTGTAATGAACAGCCATGAAAATAAATTCACACAAGTTATATTACCATTTTTTTTATATTTGACTAATAAAAATAAATCGCAAAATTTTGATTACTCCCAAGGAATTGATGAAATTGATATATTTCGCTGAAAGACATGGAATATTTAATTTTAATTTAAAATAAATTCGAAATTAATTGAAAATATATTTTTTAAATTGAACTCCGAATAAATTGATTATAAAATAAATGGATGGTGCTTGTTTGTGTCTCTGGACATTTGAATGACAAAGTTTTATGAACTTTTTAACGAAAGGTCTTTAGAGAATCGCAATTTACTACACTACATATCTGCTTTTTATAACTTTTGCTTGGAATTATAATTATTATAATAATTAATTTTAAAACTGAATTTAATATTAGTAAAATTAATTGATTTGTAGAAAATATCAATATCGGTCTATGTATTATTCAAATAATCAAAAGTTCATTATAATATAAAAAAGTACCATATGTCCAATTAAAATCTGACAATGTAGTGCCGAAACAGTTACTCCGATACATCAAATTTAATATTTCAGTTTAATTACGTTTCGCATTTATTTTATTTAAATTTAAAAAATGAAATGTCAATTAAAATTAAAATCATCAGTTTTGAAAAGTGTTCAATAGATATGTAGTCAAATATTAAATATTTATATAGACATTAACTTCATAAAAATGACATTGAATTCGACTAGTGTACATATTGTGAGCTAACTTTGCTTCTCTTTTGTTTCGCTTGAAAAGTTAACAATAATAAGAAAACACAAACAAGATCCATATCAAAAAAATTGTCTCGGCTGTCAGATGATATCTTCAATCTATTAAAATTAGTTTGTTCTGTTGATGTAGCAACAATTTACACAAAAAATATCTAAGTGCTTGTTCACAATGTACGTAAAACGTAAGACTAACATAAGATTTAAAAATATGAATTCAAATAAAAGCATAATGGAGTATCGAATAATATTAAAATCTTCAAGTAGACGACGTAGAATGTTCTTTTGCATATACCAAAATGACTCCAGTATTTTTCAATATTCGATTAAGGTCTTATTTCTATTTGTAATTCTTACGTTTTATGTATTTCTTATGTCTTACGTACATTGTGAACAAGCACTAAACAACTATTGTGTTGTAAAAAATATATCTTGGGGTCTACAGATGATATTATTATTACTAGAGCTCGGATTTATATGCACCAAAATACTTGGAAATATGCACATATATATGCACAGAATTTCCTTAAAATATGCACTATAATTCATAAAAATAGATAAAATATGCATTGATATGCAATCTAAAAAATATTTAAGTAATCTTCAAATTTTTCACTATTTTTTTAATCTTCATACTACCTAGATTTAAAAATTTAATAATTTTAATAATAAATCTGGACGAATTAAGAAAAATTTGCAAAATTTTGCATATCTTCAACATTTGCAACAATTTATTATTAAATTTTGCTAATTTAATCTATTTAATATTTAATAATTTAATAAATTATTTAATAATAATTTATTTTTTTTAAATTTAATAATAATTTTTTGTTTTCTCTATTAAAATTTTTCAAAACTCACCAAAAGTAACTCAAATATGCTCAAATATGCATTATTTGCTCAAATATGCACCAAATGTTGAAAATATGCAAAATATGCATTTTGACAAGTAGTTTTTTGGATTCCTTTTTACCTGATTTGTCCAGATTTCAAAACGAATCTGTTGGCATATCAATATTAAAGAACATGCAAAAACATAAAATCCGAACTCTAATTATTACCATTGCAATTACAAATAAATTAAATTATTATATGGTGGTTTGCTTAAAATAAATCAAACTTACTTTTCAATTTTAGTAAAAATGAAGTATTACTTTATCTACCCTTAGGGGTCGTCCATAAATTACGTCACACGATTTTTAAGTTTTTGAGACCCCTCCCGCTCCCTATGTCACATTTAGTCACATTTCCATTAAACCCTCCCCCGCCAAGTGACGTCACACTTTTAGTAGCCGATAATTTAAACCCCAGGTAATTTCATCATATATTTCATTCATATGCATCGGTTATGTAGGTTATAGTGGTTAAAGAATATCTTCGGGTTATTCAGTAATTAACGTTTGGAGATATTTAGCATCGAGATAATTAACAAAAGATGCACTGGAGGGCGTTCCACATCCCCCAGACCCCCCGGATTGACACCTTCATTTTATGATATTTAGGGGCAACCTACATAAACGCATAAAACGTTCCGGTTCTTCGAACTCTTACAAAATAAGAAATTCGGGAATAATTTTAGAAAATTTTAGATTGCATTGGAGGGTCCATGCCCCATATTTAAAAAAACAGTTTTTTAATTTAAATGTTAAAATGTTTTATTACCTCAGCATATGATATGGTAACAGAAACTTTGAAATACGCAAATCATAGTTCATAGGAATAATCCGGGGGGTCTGGGGGGCATGGAATGCCCTCCAGTGCACTATTTGCTTATTCTTCACGAGTTCTTCAGTTATCAACGTTTCGAGATATTTACCATAGAGATAATTATCAAAGGATGCGCTTCATTTTATGTTATTAAGGGCCAACCTACAAACACGCATATAATATTACTCTGCTTTGCATCTGAGGATATTACTGTAAGAACAAAAAATCACGGGTTTTGTGTTTGAATTCAAATTCAAATGTTACCAACTTCTGTTGTGTTTCCAACTAACTACCGGGAGATTTTTGGTTCGAATTAATTTTGTTTAGTTCGAACTAATCATCCCTCTGGGTTAGAGTTGTTTTTTTTTTGTGTTTGTATTTGAACAAAACACCACGTGGCTGGTCGAAGTGTAGTCAAACACAGCCGAAAAACGGAAGGATGTCTCATCCTACTTCAAATTTTTTCTATCTAGGTTAGTATTCCATCTATTGCTTCTGTGTTTTTCAATTTTTCAATCTAATGTTATTATTAAATTTTTGTGCTTTATATTTAAATTTTTGTATTTCAATTTTATGTATTTCAATTATTATTTTTATATTACTTAACTTTTGATATTGTATTTTTCATGTTTTCTCATATATTTTTTGTTATTTTGTAACCTTGAAAATGGGTCATTTCCCATAAAGAACCCGAAACGTCGGACAACTTAATTTTTGTTCTTACTGACCTCGTACTCAACAATTTCTACTTTATACAATGAAAGGTCAACTAAATTTAAACAATTTTTATATTACTGTAACTCTGATTTTTATTGTTGATGACGTGAGAGGAGTCGCTTGGAATATAGAAAAAAGATTTTCCCGCGCAGATACATCGGTTATGTAGGTTAGTGTTAGTTTATGATTTTTCTTTAACAAAATCGCCCCTAAAAGAAACATTCCGGGGTAAAATTACCGGGGGGCAATTTACCAATTTACTATCCTATCAAATTTAATAATTTTCAGAAATTTTTTTTTAACAACTAACTTAAATTAAATTATTTTTTCAGGTCTTAAATAACAGTTTATTTTTATTAATATTTAAATTTATTTTAGGGCGCATGTAAAAACGAATATAAGCGCTACTTATGGTGCTACAACCGATCCATGGATCAAAAAATATATTTTCTACAGATTTGACTTTGTGACATCACAACAGTTAAAATCCCCCCGGACCCCCTATCACATTTTTGTCACAACATACTCCTTAACGTGTGACGTAATTTATGGATGGTTAAAGTGCAACTTTATCTACTCTAGCGGTTAAAGTGTCACTTGCTCTATTATTTTTAGTCAAACAAGCCGCACTTGAACATCTGCAAATTGGAAATTAATGTTTATAAAAAAAAATATTAAATAATCTTTTTATAAAAGTTTGAACTTAAGTACAATTTTTGGGATGTCCTCTGCCAATCTATTTATTAATTAAGGAACTGGCTTTTGTGACACCACAGCTCGACACTTTTTGATGTTTTGCTTTGACTGGCTTTTAACGAAAGCAATTTTTAAAAAGCAAACTTAGGCTAAGTCATCAGGAAATCATGTCAAGATGTCAATTGAATAAATCATTAGGTCAGTGGAAGTTTCACCTGCATTTTTCCAGAAAATAACAAATCATTAGCGAGATTATATTTTAGTAATCTTAAATGAAAGCAGCTATAATATAATGCCGTTAAACTATGTCGAGTGAAAAATAGGAGTTTTAGAGTTCAAGCGTCTCTGCGTTAAACAGCTAGCGTCCAAACGTCTTGGCGCCGAAGCGGTAGGGTTCAAACATCCTGTACTCGTTTCTATTGAACATTAAAGATTTTAAACGAAATTGAAAATAATTAAACAAGTGAACTTTCAGATGTTGAATGTTTATTACTGCCTTGTTTGTATTCTTTACTTAGTAAAATTGTACCTTAGAATTGGAAAAATGTTCGGATAGCAGAAAGTTTGTTTGGAAAAATAACGAAAAAAATTCATTGAAAATGTGATCATTTATTTAAAAATTAGTGACGTATATAGTATTTAGGATCGGTTTTATAGGCTTTTAAATGCTTTGTCAAGTGTAGATGATGGCTTAGTATAAAATCCCCGATTTCAGTTCATGATTTATTAGTCAAAAGTAGACGTCACATGCTTTTTGATGATCATTTGCGTAGACCCAAATCAATATGCGTCATTTTGTATTCATAGCTATTTCAACACCACCACCACCACAAACGTGACGTATTTAAATATTAAAATACAATTAGTATATCAAAATGGAGACTTTTTAAAAATTCCATCATGCAAACTATTTGATATATTAACTGTCTAAAGAGTTTTCCAGTTTGTCTTTGACAAACTAATCGAAGTTAATTTACGAATTCATCAACTATGTAGAAAATCAATATAAGATGGTAGATGTAAGACAAATCCTTTCTTGCTGTCAGATGATACTCACGTATCCCTTGACAATCTCTATCAATTTATTTTATGTCGTAACACCATTTTTATCCTGTCACCTCATCATCAGGAATACTTCACAATGGTCGTAATATATTTTCCTTATTTTCAGATTTATAAAAAACTTGACTTAGTGTTTTAAATTTAAAAATGGATTTTCGAGTTTAAACCAACAGAGCGTTAAGGTATCAAAAGAAAACATTTGGCAATTATTTCAAAATTTTATTTTGCTGCTATTTTTTCGGCATCGGATACAATAAGGTACGGAAATTGGTGTTTATCTGTGAAAAGCTAATTCAAATCCAATATTCGCCACACGCGGTGTTCCTATACTTGAAAAATAAGCAAAAAGAAAAATTTCCTTTTTAATGATTAATGAAATCCGCGCCACGTATGGTTGCTTTATTTTATATTTTCGCAGCTCCTCTTTATCGAGAGCGGCCGCTTCTATACAGCTAATAATTAAAACAACCTCCATGAAACATCTCTAAATTCTTTTTCATAATATTCCTCTTTGAAATAACTTTAAATTGCAATCACAATTTTGAGATGTTTTAAATACTTTTGGTATTAAATCAAATATTTATTAAATATATTATGCAAGTTAACTTTATCGATTACATCAACAACATTTACGTACCAGTAACATCTGCAAACTATTGTTACATTTGCATTTACATTTGAACTTATATGCGTACATGCTGAAACATCCAATTAGGGAAATCAATCTTAATAAATTTGGAGGTTCATTAAATAAAACCAAAGCTATTACCTGCTATAAATTTAACAGTCGAAGCTAAAACGGAACCGCCTTAAAAAATTATGTATTCTAAATATCAAGAAGATTTTATTGCGTAATTTTTCAATCCTCTTTTCTCGTATTTTTTACTAAACCAAAAACTTGCTAGAACTTGCCTGACAAATTAAATTCCTTTTACAGCTAACATAAACGTATTACTTCCAATCGATTGCTATCAGTCGTTTGTACAGAAGTCTATTATCCAGCAATATAAGTATTGCAAGCAAGAATTTTTTAATTCCACATCTTCACATATTATGTTAAATATCACTTTTTAATTTGATTTTCCTCACCCAACTTGTTCGGAGATATTTTAACATGCAACGTTATCATGCACATACCTAAAATATCCAGTTGTCGGGCAAAAACAAAACTGCAAACTAAATTAACAACTTGAGAAAATTAATTTTCGTCTTTCTTTAAGTGTTACAATTCACCATGATTATGTGCTATGTAAACACAACACCATCAGTGTTAATTGCCATTATCTAATTTAAATTAATTTGAACTTTATAGACTCGTAAATAGGTCGTTACTTTTTAATAAAAAATTACATAATTGGTTAAAGGCGGCTTAAATTTTTATTACCACTGTTAAGAAATACATATTTTTTTAAGACGAATTCCGAACCTTTAAAACTTACAGTTAACAAATTTAATACGGTTGGCACTCTTAATAAATTAGTAATTCCCTTGCAGAGCAGATACTTTAAGTTAGAGGTCTGCTTAAAGCAGTAAACCAGGAAAGTTCCAAATGAAACAACTGTATTAAATCAGTTTAAAATCGTTTGGCCTAGGGTACTTTTCTACTCGTAATCTCTAAGGCCTGCTTTTGACTAAAAGCTTGTATTTGCAAAAGACTAATAAAATATACTCCAGTCAGCTAATTACTAATCTAGAAATATAATTTTGTTTTCCTTGCCGAAAACATGTGCTTCGCCAATCTCGGGCCTATAGTTAAACCCAATGCCTTGTTTTAATCTCAATTGTGTCTAAAAAAGCTTTCAAATACTTGAATAAGAATATTTTTATTTTTCATTTAATTTGAGTAGTTATTTCGTCTAGTAAATACACTAATATATATTAGTTAATTTTTTAGATTAAATAAAAACCAATGTATAGCTAATGCAGTCAATATTTAACTGCAATTAAAAACCCATTTACTGTTGTAATAACAATTATAATAGGTACCTAATTACACCACATTATCTACCACAAATTTGGTAAAATACGAAAGTATGGTAATTTTCTAGTTCATGCTTAATCACAACAACCGGATTTTTTTGCAAATATACTCTTATCTAAACTAATAAAAAAAATGATTATCTCTATTAGTCCTCTTAATTAACAACTAATTCGTTTGGGACTCCGTGTGCCGGAGTCATTGGTTAATATATGGGCACAACGATAATACCCCATGTTGCACTTTCTACGTTAAAATCAGCTGCAAATTAGAAGGGCGTTCAGCTCTTACTTTCTTTATCATTAGTTGGCTAATTAACTGAAAAATTGTATAATTTTTAATTTTTAATTTTAAATTTATTTTGCACCAATTTATGTATTAAATTCAGAAAAGGAAAACCTAACTATACATAAGTGCTGTTTTAGTTAATCAGTTCTAATTATAAAGTTTTTCTTACTCACTCAGTGAGTTGTTATATTTCGCCGGTGCTAGAATAGCTATAAAATAAACATGAAAAATTCGAAAAATGAAAAGAAGATTCTGCGTGTTTCACACTACTTTATTTCGTTACTAATCTTCAATTTTTTTATTTCCTTTGCTCTTTTCGACATTTTCTTTGCTGTTCGCTAAAAAATACTTCTGAGTGGTCGCTAACTATTAAAGTGGTTTTTAGTTTGAAAATATACTTTAAAACTTACAAAATGTCTGGCTAAAACGGCAAATACTTTTTTTTAGTTTTACTAAATTCCTTTTGCATTCATTTTTCTGTTTAAAGCTTCTAATGGTGTAATTCTAGTTATTGAATAATTAATTTCTGTAGAGGCTAATTGCTATTTATTTAACCAGTTAGACAGTTTAGTACTTTGTTAAATGCAAGCTTTTATCTAATTCTGAAAAAAATATTCAATGAAGGAGTTTGTTATTTTTTTTTTTACTTCAAAGTAGAGTTCAAACATTCAGTTTTTTTTGCAGCTTGTAGAGTTCTTAAAAAATTGGACAGATTTTGTTTGTTTATTGGCCTTAACATGTATACTTGATGTAATATAGTAATTCCGTTACTCTAAGTTACTCTGTTGGGGTATAATGCACAAGCTTTTTGGTTCATTAAAATTTTCTTTATAAAACTTTAATAATCAACTTGGTTATGCTTTGAAGTTTGTCTGCCACGCGGATTTAATAACAGACAGCCAATAAGACAAAAATAAAATGAATAAGTTCTCAATTTGCAGCGGTATTAACTTTTAATTAGTTTTTAATTATTTACTAATTTTTTTATTTTATTTTTACTTTTGAGGGATTCTCTGAAAGTAATTTAAATTATCATTAACTATCATAATCAGCGCTAAAATACTAATTTACGATTTGGTACCCAAAAATGGCCCAAAGTAATTTAAGAACACTGGAGTATCGTGTAGAAACAGGGAAAAATATTCTGTTTCGACTAAATGAGCTAGCGGAGGTATCAAAATGCTGAAAAACTGACACAAAATTAGGTAAAATAATTAATTCGTTACTAGGAGCCAATTCACTTAAGTGCCAATGAATAGGTAAAAAAATATAGATTTTGAAAACTTCAGAATTAAAAGCTGTATTTCAAAAACGGATACACTTCAGAATACATATAAATTTGGTTGTTCGATCGACTTAATATTCTCCCACAAGTGTAGATGCTGTAAATCGCTGTCGGTCGTTTGTAACTTAAACTTTTATTATAACATTGTATAGCATTATAATTCAAAATTGTTGTTTTATTACACCCTGGGAAATTTTATAAAATTACGGAGAGAAAAGTCGCAATTCTGGAAAGCTGAACTAAATATAGCGCCCAGAGACCGCACGTCACAAATCAATCGTTATCACTCTTTTAACGAAGGGTAATCTTGTGATTACTACACAATGGTGGATTGTATGATTGATGACCCAGCTGCAGGAGTAAATTTAGTAGTTGACACTCTGAGATTCATAGCAATAGTTTTAAATTTTTATAAGTGCAAGCAATAGGCGAGTAGTGGCCAAGAAGGAAGAAAGCTTTACGGTTGAAGAGAAAACCAATCTAACTAAAATACTTTAGCAAACTTAATAAATGTACAACTTCCACTATGTAATTTTCTCCACAAAATAGTTCTACTTAAAAATAAACTTTTGTGCTCGAGTTTACGAATATTTTTTGTATATTTCAGCTGCACTTGAGTATTTTCTAAAGTTTAAAATTTCAAATATAAATGCATCATGCGGTTGGAATATAAAATTACAGTTCAGAGTAAGCTCATAGACAGATTCTTCCAATGCATTGAAATTCACCATTTTCGCATTTACTTGTGGCTGCATTCTCGTTCTGCAACATTAATAAAGGTACCCTTATTTAAAATATGGTCGCATTTGTAAAGTTGCTGCTAGAGAATATTTGCATTAAGCTCTATTTGCATATTTAATAGTGAACGACTTCCTACTTTAAACGTCTTTTGGTATATTTAAAATTGTGCTAAATTAAATAGTGGTTTGTAAAAATGTAAAGACCGCTAGACATTTTTACACGAAAGCCTTGCTTATCGTCACGAGATATAAGATAATATTTATTGTTTTAGTTAAAATGCCATGGCCCTACTAAACCCGATGAATCGCCGACAAAATGTCAAAATATAAAAATTACAATTGTAAATTATTTTCATGTTAAAGTTAAATAAGCCATAAGCCTGCTCAGGAAGAATTCATACATTAACAAATTGTGTTGTATACTGGTGCGTCTACGTCGGAGACAGCGTCATCGACTTAACAAAAAAGCCAACAGATTCATTATGAAATCTGGACAAATTAGGTAAAAACGAATCCGAAAAACTGCTTGTCAAAATGCATATTTGGGCATATTTGGGCCACTTTTGGTGTTTTTTGAAGAATTTTAATAGAAAAAATAAAAAATTATTATTAAATTTCTGAATTGTAATTGTTTAAATTAACAAAATTTAATAATAATTTTTTATTTTCTCTGTTTAAAAACCACCAAAAGTGGCCCAAATAATATGCACAAATATGCACCAAATGTTGAAAATATGCAAAATTTTGCATTTACTTTGAACTTATTGAAAATAGCTCCGTCCGTAGACGGGCAGCTAGACGATGGATCTCTTTTTTAACGGTAAAATATTTAAACATTTAATTAGTTTCCTGCTATTGGGGGATTCCCCGTTTTTCCCGATTTTCCAGGCACAATTCTATCTTGTCCAAATAATCTCAAAGAGTGGAAATCTTGCGTTATGTACTGGAGGGTGTTCCACACCCCCCAGACCCCCCGGTTTGAAATTTTGGCTTTATATTTTTATAATTAACTTTCAAAGTAATACAGAAAGTTGCTGCTAAACTCTACGAGTAGTAAGGTAATTAAATAAATATGCTTTCCAAGCTTTAATTTTTTCTAGCCGAAAGTTAAATTTCCCCTATTTTTACTTAAAAATTCAAATTTCTCGGTTAGTCCTGATCTTAGTTTAATATATTTTCGGTTGGTAAAATTGTAACTGAACGAAAATGTTTTTAAGTTAACACATGTAAAATACACTGTAAGTATAAATTCGCAAACGCTTTCACCATACTATGGCATCATTAGGCGATGAATTAGAAAGAAAATTAAGAGAGAATCCTTTAAATATTGTTCGGGGTGGTGGTGGCAAGTACTTTGAAAAAAGGAGGGGATATTTGAAGTGATAACAAAATGGGGGGGGGCGATTATTTATTAAAAATGTTTAATAATGGTGAATAAATGGTTTTAATAAATAATCACCCCCATCCTTATTTAAACCTATTCGAGCACTTATTTGTTCATCACCCCCCCCCCTTTTTGTTATCACTTCAAATATCCCCTTCTTAATTTCTCTTAATTTTCTTTCTAATTCATCGCCTGAAGATGCCATGGTATGGTGAAAACACTTTAGTTCTGAAAAGTGTTTAGTGCATTTTTTGGGTTTTCTAAAATATTGATATGACTAATATCGAGTTACACTACTTGAACCACGTATCAGTCGATTATTCCATTCTTTTAGAATACTTGGAGAAGATAGTAGGAAATTTATAATTTTTCAAATTTGGCGAGGAAAAATTGAGAAATTTGAATTTTCAAGCAAAAGTGAGGGAAATCGGAGTGTTTTTTTCAGCAAAAAATGACTCGCTGTAGAATGAGCAGTAGCAGCGTGCTGGGATTTTATATATCAGGATTTGATAAAAAATTGCAAAAATACGAAGATTAGATATTTTTTAATTTGCATATAAATGCATATTTTATCTATTTTTATCAATTTTAGTGCATATTTTAAGGGAGTATTTCTATCTCTATAGTACTTATACCTCTAGTATGTTGGTGCATATAAATCCGAGCTCTACTGATAACCTTTATCAAAAATGGTTATGATATTAAATATCATTTTATTGAATTTCATCAAAAGAAATTAGCAGCGCAAAAACATTCAATAAATTTTTATATTTTACTGAAAATATTACAAAGCAATTAATTTATTTTTGAAATAAAAAAAGTAATGGATATTATGCTACTAACACAGATTCGTTAGTGCTGAAAAACATTTTTCAGCTTATAATAAAATATGAATTATATGAAATTACGTACGTGAAATTAATTGAAGCAAAACGAAAAATTACTAAAGCACAAAGCTGTACTAAGTCAAAAAATTTGTAATTTTTTTAATATAATAAAAAAATTAGGCCTGAAGGCCTGTTTTATAATGAAAGCAGATTTACAAGTTAAGTTTACAAGTTATATAGGATTTCAAATCACTTGTAACTTGTAATTTGTAAATTATTAGTGTAATAATCCTTCTGGCTAAGAATCAAACTTTAACGTTGGAAAAACGTAACTATATGATAGGTAATTAAGAGTTTTTTAAACGAAGGAAGTTCCTGTTTTAGCCTGTAAAATATTATTATTTGTAAAGCTACTTTTTCTGCGCGATTAATGATAATCACAATGCTGATGGTTTATGGTTTATTAATTATACTGATAAAACGTTAATCAAACTTTCCTTTAACGTAACTTTGTAAATCGCTGGAATCTTCAGCAATATCTGAATTTCCATTTTAATTATTTTAATTTAATTATACATCACAACAGAATATAGTTAATTTCAGTTTCTAAAATTAACTATTCCTATAAGAACAAAGAAGTAATCATAAAACTGGAGTTGTGGAAATTTTAGTTACAAAAGCGATTAAAGTTTGTTCTAGTAACTAAATGTGACGCAGCCGAAATGCTAATTGTACGTGTTAAATAATATAGAGCTAATGTCGTGAGTGGACTTGGCGGGGTATAGATTGTGACATTTTGAGTACGGTTCAACAGCTTAGAATGTTTTCCTTTATAATGTTTTGTATTCATGTTACATACGAAAATTATTAATTATTGTGTTTCAGATTACACGGAATATTTAACGGCATCATCTACTATCATTTTGTAGTTTTCTTAACCTTGACTATCATTCAAAAGTGCACTTTACATAAAATTTGGCCACGTAAATTCCAAAACCGCAAATTATCCTTGTTTGCTTACAGTTGGTTGAGTTACTAGCTCTGCGGAAGACTTAGAGGACTCACAGTTCGGTTTTCCACCGCTGCTTGCAGTTTAGCCTGTGGCTTTATTTTGAGTAACGTGGTTTTGATGGTGACTTGACCTATAGCCTCAAACTAAGTAAATGGACAGATAATCTCGAAAATTTCAATAATTATAACATTATTAATTTAGTCTGGTAAGTATAACCTAACCTAATATCATTATAATACCATAACAATATTGAAATGAAGTTTGTTTCTTGTCATCACAGGATAAGCTTTATCCTTTAACAAACTATTTTACATAATTATAAACCTTTTCAAAAAAAAATATAAGCTCCACCGCACCTTCACCTCAAATGAATTATTATTCGGAAGTTAATTTTGTGGAATTCATAAAAAGCAATTATAGTTCGGTGCGCGTCTTTAGCCATACAGAGAGGTAGCCATATTGGTTGCCAAAATGGGGTGATCAAAAAATGATCACTTACAATAAACATTATAATATATAAAAATCATTAAAAATTATAATATCACAGTAAATAACTTGTTTGAGAGGAAGCAGGGGGTTGGCTCCGTGACCCACTCTACGGGTGATATTATTATTTTATTTTTGAATAATATACAATTATTAATTCTTTTTAACAATAAAATACCCAATTACGTATTATAATAATATGATATCGAAGGTATACGGTGAAATATTTAAATTTAGAAGGTTAAATCTAATAATATTTAAGTGTTAAAGTTCTAAAGTTCTAGTTTACTTTGCGATGTAAAGCAAAAGTTTTATTGCTTGTTAAGAAATTAGAGTTTCTAACATAATATAAAATTGTTTTCGATTAATCTAGAATCATATTATTAGTGTTGCGAGAATTTTTTTTAAATAAATTATAATTTGTTTTGAATTACCTAATATTATTGTAAAAATTTTTGCTTTAAACGAAAATTGTGCTTTTAGATCTAGATCACAGGTAGCTTCGAACTCCTGATCTACAGGAAAATATAAAATTAATTTTCATCTAGGTATTTTATTATCTTTGGTCTACTCAGATTGTACAATAAATTTAAATTAAAAATTCTAAAAACTACACTGTAGTTTTTAATTTTTATTTAATATTTCTTATGAGGAAGATTTCTAAATTATATCAATAGGTTCGATACGACAACCTTCATTTCAGAGAGAATTTATAATATAAAACACAAATATGTAAATATGGCACATTTACGACAAAAATTATTAATAGACTCACCGAAACTATGTCCTTGTTTTATTTTAATAGAAAATTTAATTCCGGAATTTTAGGATTAAAGCAACAATATTTTGGTTTAATATTATTTCAAACTATGTTTAACTATTAAAACTTTTTAATAGTTTCAAATTAAATTAAAGCAAAGTTTTCCAAAAGTTATATGCTTTGTTTTTTATTGTGGCGCCACCTGTTGACTATATTTCTCTTTATTGAAATACGTACCTCTCTTAACAGTAGTTTAAAGCACTCTGTATTGTTTTTTGTTATCAATTGTTAAATTAAAATTGTCAGTTTTTCAAATATAAATTTTTGATAACAGAAGATTAGCATCGTAAGCTTAACATTTAGTTTGTATTAGAGCTGTAATAAAAAAATTTCATTATAAATAAAATTGAATTACTAGATTAAAAGCATTAAAAATAGTGAATTGAAGTTCTGCTATTGTATGACTTCAATTTTATGTAGAGATAAACACAAAAGCTCGATAATAAATGGAAAATAACTTTTAAATTTTTAAACTTTCACATTAAGTATAATATCATTATTATAAATAATTCAAATCATTATTATGTAGCATTCAATTGTTAGTGACATAATTTAAATACTGACACAATAACAATTTAATTGCGTAATTTGATAGAAATATCAAATGTTTAAAATCGATAGTTAAATCAGTAAAGCACATAGAAGAAAACATTGCTTCTACATTATACTGTCAGTCAATAATTAAAGCCCTATTAATTCCTAATCTAATTTATTATCGATACCATATAAAAAATCCCAAAAGGGCAGATTAAGAACTAATAAATGTTAAGTAAATTCTATTAAAACACTGAACTTTTAGTTTAACTGCTTTAAAAATTATGCCAAATAATTAATAAACCCTTTAGCATTTCAACCCATAACATTTTTTATTCATTAGGCCGCCATGCATGACATTTTAATTGAACTTTGCAAATAATTAATTTAAAAGTTTTTAAATTTCACTAAATTATTTGATAAATCTTTTATGCTGGGTTTTTTCCTTTTTTGGAGAGAAAGCATCACCGCAACAAAGACTAAGTAAGAACATGAAAGGAGTTTTCGGATGAAAACTCAAAATTCGTTTAACTTATTTTCTTGAAAATCTTACGAATTTTTAGTTTTAGCAATTAAAGTTGTTTAAATCATGAATTTCTGATGCCGATAGGACTAACGTGATTAACGGCGTTTCGCTATTCCGCTGAAAGCTTTTACGATTTACAACTTTGCACGAGTAACTACTATTTCAAATGCAGTTCCTGTTTGGTTTTACCATTTTAAAGATCAAAATAAAATTTTGATTTATAAAATGTGGGGTATTCACAATGTCACCGCTATTCTGTTGAGAAACAACTATCCACTTTCAGTTCAGTAGATAGTAGTTCGAAAATTTTATTTTATCTTTTGTATGTACTTTATGTATTCATGTTGCAGTTCTTTTATCTAATAAAAGAGAGGATTATTAATATACTATACACAAAGGAATAGCGAAAACATTGGTTGCTGTTTTAAAACTATTCAATTTTTAAGCTAAAAATGTCAAGTTTATCTGCTTTTGATCTTGAAAACAGCTTATACACTTACTGGTGTAGGCCTATTATATTTTAATTTCAAAAAATAAATTGAAGCTAGTTTACTAAATTTTTAATTAAAAAAAATTGTAAATATTTATATTGAAAGAATGAACGATGCTTTTACAAAGGCAAAGTAAGCTTTAAAAGTTTTTTAAATTTCTAATTTAAAGACACTTTTATTTCCAACTTTTTATTTGTAAGTACGATTTACTTTATAATTGTGTTGGAGGTTATAACGAACTGAATATAAATTGCTACGTTTTGTGAATTAAATATAATCTTTTACATAATACGTTTAAGCCTATTTTAAATCCTGCGTATTGGATCAAATACGTTTGTTTATTCGTTCGGTGATACATAATTTAATTTACCGTGTATATCATAAAATCGTTCCAAAAAGTTTGATTTATTGTGACGGTTCAAATAAAAACATCAATTTAGAATGACAAAGCTATTGGGTTTAGTTATATCACTTACCAATTTTGGAAAAAGTTAAATTAATGATGCCCTTACCTGCAACAAAAAAATTTCGTTAAATTTATTAAACTTGATAGCTGCTATTGTTATGAGTAATTTTTCTAAAATATCTACTTTGTTTATTAATGTTTTTGGGCAAAATCGAACATCTAGGCTAGTCTCTAGGTTGTTTCTAATCTAAAGGATTTGAGGCCTTGAATACATTTGAATGGGAAACTAACGTTTTATCAGCGTGTGTAACAACGAAATAGCAAAAATAAATTCCCTTCGGTCCATTACCAATCTCGCCATCGTCTTTTATGACGTACACTTTTGCATTGTTTAGATAAAAAAAATATTAAACTTGCTGAAGTAAGAAATTGAACATTTTTCACTTTTCTCTCAAACAACAACAAATTTAAAGTAAACTACTAAATTGAAACTATGTTTGACGATAACTTACCAAACTTGAAAAAGACAGCATTTAAAACTATCGACAACTATTCGCAATATTTGCACATCCTGCTCCAAGGATGTTGCAAGGATCAAAAATTTTAATTGATCGATTCAAATAATTTAATTAAACTGATTTTCAATTCGAAAACAAATATGCTAACTCACATTAAAATTTAATACCGATTATAATGTAAATAAACTTTTATTATTTATGAAACATTTAGTTTGTTAACAAATACTTTTACTACTTTTACTGGTAATTCCCTCAATGCTTCTAATGGGAGATACGACCTTCTCTCAAAATAATATTTGATAATTATCTGCGATTCGTATAGCCCGATCGGAAAAGTGCTTTCATTGTACAGTAATTTAATGAGCTTATTAAATGTACAAAATAATCGTAAAATCGGGTAATAATAAATAATATCGCATTATATTTTATAATAATATGCTGTAAAGAATTATGTGATTCATACATAATGAAGGTATATTGAACGAAATAAATTCAATAAGCGAATATTAAAAAACTAGAATATTCAGTTTGTTAATTTTTCAGCCGACAAATTAAAATATTTAAAAAAACCTTAATCCAATACTTTTTATATCGAAATAAACATTTCTAACAGAATTAAAATGATTTAAACTTTGTAATATTGAAGTTTTGAAAGCGAAACTTCGTCGCATTTATAAAATCGCTCTTTCACTACTTTAAAATCTGTAAAATCTCAATAGTTGTTTTACTAAAGTAATGCAAAAACTTTTCACATTTCAGATTACGACACCTTTTAAATTAATGAAAATTACAAACAACATAAATTGAACAAGCAATTCTTTTAAGCTTTAATATTGAAGTTGAATTTGGGAAGAGCTAAAAAATAACATCGACCCTGGAACACATTGTATATTTGTATTTTTAAATGTGGTTTAAAAACCGTATATATGTGTAATCTAAAAGTGAAATACGCATAGAAGTCTCAGCTGTGCAAAACAACGTAGGTAAATAATAAATGCAAACATTTATTATGCATTGAAATTTATGCTTCATTTATTACTATAGCGTCGTTTTTAAGCAATGAATACTTACGGAAGAAGCGAAAACTAATAACCAAATGTTGCATAAAGAAACATTACCCTCATTTATACTATCATAATATTCTAAAAGCTAAATTCTATTTTTAAACAAAATAATTAAGCATATAAAACTTTATTTTTATAACTTAATTTAAAAATTAATTTCCATTTTATAAAAAATTCTTACAGAGTATATAATGTAAATTTTCATGTTTAATATTATATATTTATTTAGTTTAATTTTTTTTCTGACAGAACCTTTTCAATATTCATTAAGAATAATTGAATCGAAAATTAGTTAATTTGTCACTGTTATCAAATTTTTATTAAAAATAATGTTGCAAAATATGTTTTCATTAAAAAAGCAATTTTAATAAACCCCATTATTCTCTAAATTATACTAAAAAAGACAACAAAAACTTTGACAAATTACTCACTCATTAATACAGATTTTTGTAAAAATGTAATTAAAGTTTTTTTTATCAAATTCGCCACGTTTGCTTACTATGCTCACCGCGAACATTTTAGGGTTGAAATAAAGTCGTTTTTACTTAACAACGCTATTTAACGAACAAATAGGGTTGAAAAGATATTAAAACTAATGAAAACTTTCAAGCTCGTTTAGGGTTAATAATAATCAATAATTTAATCGTTCTTTTTATTAATATTTTATTAACTATATTATAAGGCATAATTGAATTATAGAATATCAATTTTTAGTTAAAGCTGTATAAAACTAGGTCTGTTTAGTTAGGTACTAGATTACTTATCAAAATATTACTGCTTATTGTACCATTATTTCACGTGTAGTACAACAATACATTTTTATATACTATAGCTATAATAATTTGAAATGTTTTTGTATACGTAAAATATTAGTAAATTACGTCATTAACATTAAAGATTAATGAAAACATTGATAATAATTTATCTGTATTTAACAAGTTTTTACGTAGAATATACTTATCGATACCTTACTTTGAAAACCTCGTAACTTCATTTTTGGCAACATTGAGTTTTATTGCACACTGCAATAAGGGTCATGTACTGCGTGTTTTGTCAAAATTTCGTCAATTATTATTCACAGTTGTACAATTTGTAGGTAAATTTAAAAACCTTGTATGTAAACTCGAAATATTTTGAACAATTAAAGTATGGATTAATGTTTATTACAATTTGCCATGAAAGACAATATGTTTGAATATTCATACTGCATTAGAACCTAATCGAATCAAGAAATATTACTCGTAGTTAAAAAAAAGTTTTTGTAGCTCCTGTAAAAACAGCTTTTAGGTACTTATGAGGTTTTCAAAGTAAGGTATCGTTATATCAATTAGAAACATAAAATATGTGACTTGACTTGGCGAAACAAATTGATTTCTTTTCACATCAGTAACAAAACTTTGTCAATTCAACTATATTTTACATTATAAATTTAGTCCTTTCAACGAAGTATATGCAAAGACGCTGAGCGGAATCGGGAACTAAAGGCCAAGGTCCAGCTAAAACATATTTTTTTACCTTAAGATATCTCTTTGAAAGACTAAAGATTAAAATAAATTTTTCAACAAGATACTTAAGATTTTGTTGGATTTGGTAGGAATCCCTAAGATTTTCTCTAGTTGGTATCTCTGATATAACATGAAATAACTATATACTTATTGATAAACCGCACCTTATTAAATCAAAACTTATACATAACTATTCTTTAGGTTTAAAAATAGGGTTTAAGTTAAGCTTTAGTTAGGTTAAGTTCAGGTTCAGGTTTAGGTTAAGTTCAGGTTTAGGTTAGGTTCAGATTTAGGTTAGGTTCGGTTTTAGGTTAGGTTCTGGTTTAGGTTAAGTTCGGGTTCAGGTTCAGGTTTAGGTTAGGTTAGGTTAAGTTCAGGTTTAGGTTAGGTTCAGGTTTAGGTTAGGTTCAGCTTTTTTTTTTTTTCCTCTTTCCCGATTGTACTAACCGTACAATCGGGGTGTATATTCTGCTAATTGATACAGATATAAAAAATAATGATAATAATAACAATGGAAATTCATAATAATAACAATGGTAACAATAAAATGAGCTTAATAACGAAACATTAGTAACAATAAAGATTAAAATAGTAACAACATTAATAACAACATGAAATAAGTTTAATAAAATAATAAATAGAACATAATAACAATGAAACAAATAGTATCAATAAAACAATAATAACAATTAAACGTAAATAAAATAAATAAAAGAGTTAATTAATTTAAACATTAAGATGTAAAAATTAATTTAGTTGTGCGGGATTTCACAACTTTATGAATGTAGGATTAAAATTGTAAATGTAAATGATTTTCGTCGTTGTATGTTGAAATTATCACTGTCAGTAATTTTTAAATGTCGATGTCAGTAAAATTTTTGGGTTAGTAATTTGATTAATATAAAAATAATTTTCGTCGGTGTATATTGAAATTGTCACTGTCAGTAATTTTTAAATGTCAGTCAGTAATATTTTTGGGTTAATAATTTTGATTAATATAAATAATTTTCGTCGGTGTATATTGGAATTGTCGCTGTCAGTAGTTTTATATGTCAGTGTCAGTAAAATGTTTTGGGTTAATTTTGATTGATAATGTGGTACACCAATTGATGGCAGGATGAAAAAGGGAGAAAACACATTCGACCGACCAAATCGCCCATGTTAGTGGAAAGAAGAAGAAATGATTGAGGCCGAAATACTATCAGGAGTTGAATTTTTTTAATGAATTGATAATATATTTAATAAATTTTATAAAGGAAGAACGTGGTTGATTTGTTTTGGCAAGAGAGAGAATGTCAAAAGGATCGGTATTATAGAGAGAACATAGCGTAACATGAGCGAATCGAGCGACCAAAAACTTTGGACAGTCCTTCATCAAATGTTGCATAGTCTGCCTACTTTTTGAATCACAGGGGCATAAGTCAGTAGGACTGATCTTAAATCGGTGGAGATAAGATCGTGCATATGAGTGTCCCGTCAATATTTGAGTTAGCTCAAAGGAAGTTGGAAAAGCAAAGACAATGAGATGCTGCCGCATCTTTGGCGCAGAGGTCGGCAACTTCGTTTCCACCAATTCCGCAATGAGCTTTAACCCACACGAACGATACGAGGGTTTGAGTCTTTAACTTGAGAAACGAAAAGTGAATAGAACTGACCAACGGTACAGTGCTGTCTCTGTTACGAATAGAAACAAGAGAAGACAGGCTATCGGAGAAGATACACGCTGAGTGTATTCCCCTGGGAGAAATCCATTTCAGGGCAGCGTCGATTGCATAAAGTTCGGCCTGAAAGACACTGCATGACTTGTGCAGTCGAAATTTGTGTGTTTCCTGCCGACCCTCATGATATATGACCACCGACGCGCCGACTTCTCCACCCTCCAACTTGCTTCCATCCGTAAAAATGGCAGCAGATACCGTCTCGCTTAATCGATCAACTTCCTCTGAGAGGAAGCTTTAGGTTAGGTTCGGGTTTAGGTTAGGTTCAGGTTTAGGTGAGATTCAGATTTAGGTTAGGTTCGGGTTTAGGTTAGGTTCTGGTTTAGGTTAAGTTCGTGTTCAGGTTCAGGTTTAGGTTAGGTTAGATTAAGTTCAGGTTCAGGTTTAGGTTAGGTTTAGGTTTAGGTTCAGGTTTAGGTTAGGTTCAGGTTTAGGTTAGGTTCAGGTTTAGGTTAGGTTCAGGTTTAGGTTAGGTTCAGGTTTAGGTTAGGTTCAGGTTTAGGTTAGGTTCAGGTTTAGGTTAGGTTCAGGTTTAGGTTAGGTTCAGGTTTAGGAAAGGTTCAGGTTTAGGAAAGGTTCAGGTTTAGGTTAGGTTAGGTTCAGGTTTAGGTTAGGTTCAGGTTTAGGTTAGGTTCAGGTTGATATTAGGTTCAGGTTGATATTAGGTTCAGGTGAGATTCAGATTACTTTCAGATTAGGTTCAGTTTAGGTTCAGGTTAAGTTCAGATTAGGTTCAGGTTAGGATCAGGTTTAGGTTAAGTGTGGTTTAGCTTTGTTTAGATTAAGTTTAAGTCAAATATAACCCAAGTAGCACCAACGTCGGTTTTATACCGGTGTACCATTGAAGTATACAAATATGTACATATTTTTTCATACCTGCAAATTAAGTACCAAAAAGGTACCTGAGGGGCACATAATTTTTAATTCATATTTACACTGTACTTTTCAGGTATACGCTAGTTGGACAGCTATAGTGCCGCCGCCTAGGCGGTGATTCTGTACATAAATTAGGTGAGAATTTGGCTATCATTGACCAGAAGATGGCGCGGCGTACGCTTTTTTGGGATATCCAACTAGCGTATAGTTTCGATGTGTATATTTTCAGACAAAAGCTGTATTGTTTATGTATTGAAATTTTAGTAACTAAAATATATTTGAACATACCGTACCGTTAAGGTGCGGATTTAGCCGTTTTGTTCCGGCACCATAAATGCAGTGTTGAACATGTACAGGTATATTAGTCATTAGAAGGTACTACATTTACATCACCGCTTTGATGCCAATTAAGTGTAGTTTAAACATAAACATAAACAGCTTTGAATAAAATTAAGACTAATAAAATTATCTGTATTTATAATTTATTATTAATATAAAAAATTAATTACAGTAGAAACTCCATCATTCGACATTCCCATATTGGACAATTCCGAGAATTTCTCATGCTAATGGACAGTTAATTATGAGCTTATGACGCACAAGTTGTGAGCTTATCAAAATCAAAGACTGGATTTCAGCACGTAGGCAGACAGATTAATTACCTACATTATAATGCTTACATGATAATAGCAATATAACGGCATTTTTAATACTAAAATAAAGATAAAGGGTAAAATAAAGGGTAGTCCTAAATAGAAATAATTAAACACATTAAGTTTTTCTAAATAAATCCAACGCAATCAAACACAGATTAATGAATTTACACTACAAATTCGCATTTTAAAAAATCTCACGTGAGATTGGGGGGAGGGAGTCGAGGCTAAATCTTACCACATCTCACCAATGGGGGAGTGGGGGTCTAAAAATCGCCAAAATCACCTCAAACAATTAATGGACGCCCCCTTACCTAGTTCCCCCTGTGTGTTTGTCCTTGCCCTCTATATACAGATCTTATTGGAGCCAGGAACGGTCATATTGGCTAATTGAATTGGCTATTTATAAATATACCTAAATTCTTATCAAAATACATTAAATTAAAGTTAGAAATTGGTCATAAGGGAGTTATATGGAATTAAAAAACTTGGTATATGCCCGTATTTTAAATTAATTATAATGTAGTAGTTATTTACAATTATTTAACCCATGGGAGAGTTACACCCTCAAAAACACCCCCTTAAATACGGCCCTGTCCCCCCCAAACCACGTTTTTAAAATACCCAGAAATGAAGTCTGTGATGGAAGTCTGCTAAACAATAATTGACGCATTGCATATTAGCGCCGTTTTACATTATAGCAAATTTGCAATTAAATCTTGTCAAAAATTTGCTAGCAATTATTGTATAAAATTTCAAGTGTCATATTTGACAGAGATAATTAAAAATAATTATTTTCAAATTTTATATTATATAATTATTATTTGGTATTCCGTTCATATACAGTAACGGACAAATCATTGCCGTACCGATACGAAAATACCTGTACCGTATATGTACCTAAATGGTACATAATACCGTCACGGCAAAACAGGTAGAAAGCAACGCCGTACCGTTACGAAAATACATGTACCGTATATATGCATAAATGATACCTCAATACAGTAACGGCAAAGTACGGCAAAATGCCGTACCGTTATGAAAATATCGGTACCGTATATGTACATTTTTGAAGGTCTTGTGCTACTTGGGAAAACTCCCAGAAGTTGAACCTTTTAAATTTTAAAATACTGTTTGGAAATATCCTCGTGAAGAACATGAAAATTTTAGAGATCGATAATATTAATATAAAGCTCGAATTCATACCGAAAACGGCATTGTCAATTCAATATAATAATTATTATTCTCTTGGCAGTAGACATGAGATGAGGTAGATGTAGCCATATCTGCATGTAGCGTGTAGCTATATTTGGAGCTACGCCTATTTCTTTGTGCACGTTTCTTAGCGCAGTCAATTTTAAGCTCAAGGCTGTTGTAAAACCACCGAACTTAAATTTGATTAAACGGTTAGCAAGGTCAGACGTTTTCAAAGATCCGAAGTTAGTGCAAATTTTTGATGTCGAATATTTATAAAAGTAAACCGAGAATTTTAATTTATTTATATAAGTTGAAGATTGCACCGGTTACCTTTTTTTTAGAGATTGTTTAACCTGAAGAATTACAATTCAACCAATTGCCAGCAAGCAGCAAGTTTGAGTTATTGTTCCGATTTTAAGTACGACGAATGTTAGTCGATACCAGTATCTTTCCTCTTGTAAAGATATTTGTGTTTGTGTAGCCATACATCCTGTTTAGTCAAGTTCAGATAGCCATCCGTCCTAGCAGCAGTGTGCAAGAAATCGTCACCATTTTTACCAGCAAGCAGCCGACTACTAGCAGGCTCCATACTGAGGAACACAGCAGTTGATTGAGAAGCAACCCTTGCCGTTTTATTAGTTGTATACAAACCTGGTACTGAGTGAGTGATTATTTTGCCTTTCCATTTGATACTGTGTGGTTGGGGAAACGCAGGAATTTCTGTTCGTGTTGCGAGTAGCTCCAGCTGCGAATTATTGTGCTGCCGAGTTGTTCATTTGATTTGTTTAGAAATTGTTGCTAACTATGTATATTCAGATTCAATATAAAGTTAATTATTTAATTGAATTTCTTTTAAGTAAGAGAGAAAGAATTTTATTTTTATTTCAGAACCTGCGCTCTTTGCCTCCATTTAAAAAAAAAATTAGTTTTCTATCTGGGCATCCGCTACATATTAAAAAACTGGAAAACATCTATTCCAGGTGTGGTGGAAATTTGCCAATTAGGTAAATTTCATTATAAGTTGTCCTTTATCAATGAAAAAAATGACTTATTCAATTATAATTGTATGAAGATGAAAGTGACATTCTCATCATTGAAGGCTTTTTGCAGAACTTACTCGTTGAATCGGCTTGGTACTACCCATTGCTTAAAATATAAACATTGACGGACCTTTTGGCGCTTTATCTAAATATCTAATATTCGTAAAACAGGTGAATTCAATTTATTTTAACTTGATTTTAACTTGAAAGAAAAAATGACTTCAAATTCTCAAATATCATCCATCCTGCAGTGCAGCACGATAAGTTACAAACATGAGAGAAATGGTGAAAGTACATATCAGCGACATTGATGTGGTTTCGGACGAATCAGATATGATCAAAAGTGTCACAGGCGTCAAGGCGTCACATTGCTATCTTTTAAAGCATCCTTTGAAAGAATTCCTGTAACTGGATTTACTTGCAAATAATTTTATATTTTACTTCTAAGCGTAAACCACAGACCAAATCTTGTACAGTAATTCCTCTTCTCGTTTTCAATACTTGCAATCCCTAGCCAATTCCCCTGCAATTTCTACAAATAATTTTTTTGCAATTCTTAGATTTTGCACACCAAAGTTCCTCTGCGATCTAAGTCTTACCAAGTCTTTCCTTCTTTTCTTATGTAACGCACCTCTGATTGGTTCATTTTAAATTACCAACCTAAAATTTAAATTGTAAATAAAATCAACAGAAAATTAGAATATTGAAGATTTTTCACTTTGTAAATTATTTTGTTTAGCTGGGGTTTATTCGATTAATCGATTAGATTAATTACATTATGTTTATTGTTTAATAATAATTATTTGGTGAGAAAGGAAATATAAAATTTAGAACATTAACATGTTTTGATAAACATTAATCACGTAATAACACTGCGCAAATTACTAATTCTGGATTATCTTTTCTATAATAATGATCATCCAATTGGTAAAATTTTACCATAAGGAAAGACACATTTAGGTATGTGTATGACCCAAACATGCAATTCCTTGTTGAAATTCCTAGTTGTGGCTAGTTTAAAATATAATAATAATGATTGTAAATAGAAAAAGGAAATTTTCGGTTGTAGTATAGGTTTATTAATACCAAAAACAACATAATTATTAGGGAATGTATAATAATTGATATCTGATCTTACTGACTTATTTGCTTTTGCTACATTAACATGTTGTACTAATATTTTGAAAACTTAGCTCGCAAACTTTATAATAAATGCACAAAGTTTTAGTGAAAAATGATATAAATATCTCAAGTAAACCAAGTTAAGAAATTACATGACCATAAATTTAACTTTGCTTGTTATCAAAATATTAAAAATGCAAATAAAGCATACACATTTGACTATACTTAAAACGTAACTCCTATAACCAAGATAAGTTGCTGTACTTAATAAAAATTACGAAATACGACGCGATACTTAGGTACCTACTAGCAAGAAGTTACTCAAGCGACACTTTTCAAAATAACTAATTTTTTGGACTAAATTGAGTGATTAACGCCTCTAGAATTCTCTTAAAGACGATGGTTCAGGTTTCCTGGGTATCGCATTAAAAATTCCACTTTAATTGGCGTCTTTAAAGAGTAATCTCGAATTATTAAAATGTTAATTAAAATCTTAGTAAATATTATGTTTTATTTTGACTGTAGCAAGAAATTTTATTTTATAAAGTAACGAAAGCATTATAGACAAGAAATACAGGCTAAATGAAAATTGGAAAAATTATCGCGTCTCATTTCGCTACATTTAATTTTGCAGCTTGCAAACTCTACTTATAAAACAGTTAAACTTCAAATGTTAAGAGTATTAGAATTAAATATAAAGGATAGAATAAGAAAACAGCGACGAGCTTAATGTTATCGAGTACAATAAAAATAGTCTTCGAGTTAAATGAAAATTTTAGTTCAAGTTAAATCAACGCAACCCACAACTACCTAATAAAATTTCGCAACTACTTAACCACGTAGTGTGCCTCGACCAACTTTTAATCTGATATGAATTATGCAAAATCAAGTTCTTTTTAGTTTTGTGTAACAAGTAAAATAAAGATACTTATTTCTTAACTTGAAAAATTTACCAAGAACTTTTTAAGTAGTAATTTAAGGTTATTACTATGTATATTAAGCTAACAACAGCGACAAGGTGTGTAAATAGCAAAAGTTAAGTTATAAAACTAAAGTAACTAACTACGTCAAGTTTATCGCAAGCTTTAACTTCTCTTTCTGTTTAATGTTTTCTTCTTTCTTTTTATAATAAATTGTTACCTATCTTTAAACTTCTAGACGTAAACTTCTATATATAACCCAATTTGTTTAAAATGAGAAAATGGGATGAATAGTCTGTCAAATATATCATGCAAACATCAGATTAGATTTAACTTAATTTAATAATAATTTGGATAAAACTTAACATGAAGAATAATTTATGTTTTGACATTCCTAGTTTTGATACTAAATTAACCATGCCACAAACTAAAAGGATGATTACTTTGATAAATATTTGATTACATTTTAACTGTCATTAAAGTATTATATATATCTATATACTCAATATATTCACCAGTATGACAGGTTAATTATATTGGTCACTATATTTTATTATGTATATGGTTTGTCTATACAATGTAAGTAGTTAAATTGAATTTAAATGGATATATCTAATTTGTTACAAAAATATTAAAAAATTAAAATGTATAAGATGATGACTTTCTAATTTGAAATTAGCGCCAACATCTTCTCATCGATGACACGGAAATAGCCATTGATCACCCTACGTTGTATAAAATACCTACAGCACGCCACCTAGTAACCAGTTCTTTCTTCCGATGTACAAAACAAAGTTGTGAACTTAGCTGAAACACAAACAGATGACCGCTCCAAAAACAAGAGACGATCGTAAACCGCAACACAAATAAAACTACAGATATTGGGGTTATGTTAAATCTTTTTATTTCACCTTAACATCAGGGAAAAGTTTAAAGTCTGAAGCAATGGTTTTGTAACTAAATGATTCCTAATTCCCCTGTATTTAACTATTAACTATGTATATAACTATAATTTAATTCGTTCGGAACTGTGAAATTTTAGTAATTTATGCCATTTTGGCGACCCAATAATTGTTATGGAAGTTCTTTGATTTTAGTTGTCTCAAGATTATTTATATCTTGTTTATTATTATATTAATTTTTATGTTACTGATGCAAATATTACCAAACCAACCTTTATAAAAGAAACCAACAAATACCTTCAAATGTGACTTAATTAAATCAATACGTAGATCATAATTTAGATTTGAAATTCAAGGAGGGATACGATGAGTGCGGAATAAAAGCTTTTTGGCTCTTGTCCTCACTGGTGGGCAGTTTTTTTCTAGATTAGGCGAATTTCAATCAAGTGTGCACGGAAAAGATGTAGTTCTTCTAGTCTGAATGCAATATTTCAAATAGAAACCATGATTACGATCAATTTAAATAATATACGTTCATTTATATGCACTGTAGATAGCATGGGCTTTTAAAATTACCTCAACTTGTGATCGTTGAAAATAACGAGAAAATCCAATTTACCCAAGTACAAAAAAATAAAATAACGTCATTTGCAAATTAACCCACCCGGTATATAACATCCGCCGTACAAATACGAAATCCCGTGTTGCTAGCAAAAGAATAACCTAACTTGAAAGTACACTAAACATTAAAATACGCCAACTTATGACCACGTGTTTAACTGATTATTTAACCAATCCCCAAATTTAAACTTATATAAACAAAAGTATTTAACATGGTAACTATTAACTAGATAATAAAATTTTAGACACGTGTGTCCTGATTTTAAGCACATTTTTCATTTATACATAACCAAAAATTCATACAAAATAGTTGAATAAGATTTAACCAAAACCGCAATATTATAAACCATTAAAATTTAAATATAATTAAAATTTACGTTACCTATCTAGAATAAACAGCAAGAGACGTAATACCACTTTTTAAAAAAACTAAACTGCTCGGTCTCACTTCACTGCTGTTAATGTGTCGATTTTTAAACTTGTAACCGCGACCTGCCGTATCCCCCTTCTAGGTGTCACCACAAACTTAAACTATCCAAACAATATATACCGGACATTTCGAAATATAATGACTCTCTCTAGGCTACCCAACCATCGATTAAATTAAAATTGAAATGCCATATTACAAATGTATTGCTGGAAGTCGACAACAAGCTTCCAGGTTTTCACAAAAGAATATACAAGCAAGCGAATTTCGGTAGTTGAAAAAGTTGTTAATCTAAAGTTTTAAATTTAAAAAAAGCATAACATTAGTTCAAAGAAACTTAGCATTTAAAGTTTTCAATAAATAATCACCTTAAAAAGAATTTATTGGTTAAGTAAACAAGCAAAAGTTTAAGTACTTTAAAGTGTTTCTAACATATGTCAGCAGTGCTCGTGTATACGGATGCAATTATGATAAAAAATCACGTTATCAGTTAACAAGCATTGATTTGAAACATTGAATTAAGAAAAAAATGAATTGCCTTGACAACAGGTTGATAAGATAACAACAAGAGATAGGTCGTTACGTGTGTATACTCAAGAAAATGAGTGCAAACACAAAGTGAAGAGAACGAGGTGATTTTTTGACAAATATTTGGAAGAAGTGGTAGAGAATGTAATTTGAAATTGGCGAGAAGCAGTTTCATGTCACGTGGATTGGAAGGACGAGACTCCACAACCAATTTCAAGTGGACCCGTTTGGGTTGAAGAAAAGAAGAAGATAGAGACAGGTTTGCCTACTTTAACATTCTAAGTGTTCACACGGTTAATGCTGCAAATAATACGGATCGTTAAGAACGAAGTTCGATTTGACAATAAATAAAAATTCAATTTTTAATCTGTAATGCAATTGTTTATTTAAATTTAAAAAGATAAAACCAAACATTCATTCAAAATAAAAAATTGCATAATTTATTATATTCATTCGTTGCATAAAGATCTGGAAGCTGAGGTTCAATAAGCTGTGCTTTTATAGCATACATAAAGTAAGTATAGACTCTTAAGGACCATCAGCCCTTAACAGTGCAGTATAAAACTAAAATTGGAAAGAACAGGAAAGAAAAAGAGAGTAGAATAGGATAGGAAATTTATTTTTGAAAAACATATTTTTGTATTAATAATAATTATTTATACAATATTTATTATCACCACTAGCATGAACTATTATCATTAAGCTGTCTTATTATGTGGAATTGTATTTGTTAATGTAAATTATACTGCATTGTTACTGTACAACAATAGTTTAATAATTTTTTAAACAGTACAACACTGAAACAAATTATAATAATTACTTTTTAGATAAATTATGTTATAAAAATTATATTAATTCCTTGTATTATGTATAATATATTATGTTAAAATGTGAACGATAGATAATGTACGTTATTTATTATTATTAAGCATAACAGTATTATGCTTAAAGCATAAAGCATCAACATAATTTGTTATTTTTGTAATTGTTTGTTTAATAATTTTATATTCTAACTCTTAAATTAGATTGCGACGAGGATTATAATACCACCAGTTTATTATCTCTATAATTAAATTAGCATTTGTAAACATCACAATGCAGATATGCATTTTAATAATATGCATGTTGCAATGTATCTCACATTAAAATTAAGTTCCATACTAATTTTTTTTTAATCAACAATATCGGCTTACAAAATAAACATTATAATATATATTTTGAAGTATAATTAAATTTATTGTCATGGTTTCCGCAATTTATTTAGAATAATACAATATGCAATGGTGTTGGAAAGCTAGTAATAGTAAGCTTTAATTAATCCATTTAAAAATGTATCTATGTATGTAGTTCCGTCGCATACGATAAATTCAACGCTTAGGGGTGCATACAAAAACTCTTTCAACCGACTTTCAATTAACTTTTTGTAAAACTAAGTAAATAAGCAGGAAAATCTAAATTTGATGCGGGGCTCAAGTTCCATATTTCAGTAAACGCCCGATCGCACTTGAAACGTTTCAAACAAAATTTAGCAGAAAATGGAATAAATTTTCAATAATATACCCAAATCAAATTAAATAATCGAAATAAAATATAAAAAAAACATAAAAATATATTTATGTTTATAAAAAGTTCTGTTTGTGTGTTTTGAGAAGGTACAAACTGCGTGCTGCTAAAAATCTTAATTAAATTCTTGAGATACTTTTTTCTTCCTAAATAAAACAAAGATAAAAAATTTTCCCTTTTATAAATGAGATGTTCCATTCACATCCTGTATAAATGCATACGATTATTTGTTTACTTTCGAATTATTTACATTTGTCTCTTAATTTAATATACTACATTAGGTATTCAGACAATATTCATCTCTTTATTTAAGATACATTCAACATCCTAATTACATTGGAATTTTACTTAGTCAGCTATAGAGCGACCAACCCGCCTTAAACCAATTTCAGCAGGACGCCGAAAGATTTAATTCACTATGAATTTAACGTTGATAATCACGAAATTTCGTTTTCGCAAGAAATTGCGATATTTGAATTTTGAAAAAAAAGTTGGAATTTTAAGAGAACATTTAACTTTAAATCAAGTAAACCAAATTTTAGTTTACAAATCCTGTTTGCTCCTTAATTTTGTTTAACTGTTTTAATTACTGATTAATCTGTTGCACATGAAACTTAAAACTATCTAATTCAGATTTATAAGCGGAGTGGAACAGCTCTAAGTATATATCACCAAGATTAATTTCCCTACATATAATTTTCAGAGAAAATGTCAAGTAAATAGAAATAAACAAAATGTGCTTTAGTGGTTTTCTTAGACTGTTGGGAGTTCTATTGTTGGATGAAAAATTTGATTTTATCCGCAAGCATTCAAGGTTTTGTATGTAATTTTTCGTATCATTGATTAAAAGATACCCCTAATCCCATACTTCTTTTCGAGGTAGTATTTCCAAAATGTTTCTCCCTTTCATTATTTAATTATGAAATGTGAACCTTCAAGAATGTATGCACGTAAAAGCACCTTAAGTTGATGACGCTTTATCAACAAAACTAAATTTCAACAGCACCATGCTATTGTAGTGAGACTTTATAGTGTCTCTTATTGTTGACCTACAGGGTTTCCATACAAAAGAGTTTTCACGGCGCATATCAATTTCAAGTGTGCTTAACTTCGCCGCCTCGACGTTCAGAGTTGTATTGTTACAGACAGATTTTTTAATAAATTTTTCTATATAACTAAGTTTTTTTACATAACATAACAAATAAAAAACCGCAATGATCTTTCAGCTTTCGCCGTAGAGACCCTAAGGCTCTTGGAGTAAAAATGGGAAAGCTTTCTTAATCTTTCATTTCCTAAACCTTAAAAAGTTTCTTAATCCAAAAAGGCAGCTTATGCATCCAACGGGGAAATTCCGCTAACGAATATTTTCATTTAAAAAATTAAAAATTCTTTAGAAATAAAAAAAAATTTAGTATAATAAGGATATAATGAAATTTTTGTTTTTAAGGATTAAAATTCAGTTAAAATTAATTATAAACATATTTTATTATGTAGTAAACTCAATTGAAATATAATTTTGTATAGCATTTGATTAAATAATAAAATATTAAATTCACTTAAAACTAAATAATTTGAATATTAATGAATTCCGTTTGTTTTAAAGCTCAGTTTGATGTTGGCTTTTATAGTCATACACACCTGCTTTACAAAGTTTTACATATTTTACTTTTTTGTATTCATCTAACCACAGTCTGATGTAAACTCGTTTATTAGTAGATACAACCAAACGATATTTGAAATTATAGAAGCTGCTGGTTACATTAAAACTTGTTCAAAGAAGTATACCTTTTAATAAAATGTTGAATTATTAACTTAATTAAAATTTTAAATTCCTATAGAAAATTATATTTAATAAACTTTACAGAAAAAGGTGTTTTCATTTACTCGGCGTTCATAGAAATTATAAATAAAGAAAAGTTAATTTTGACTCGCGGAGATGAATTAATCAAATTTCTTCAAATCTTAGGTGTTACAATCAAGATACTCAAATAAATGCTGTTGAAAAACATTTTTAATTTGTCACTTGAACACAAATAATTTTTGGTGCTACCTTTAAAGTGTCTCTATAATTTGACATTACTGTTAGTGTTACCACACAAAAGCCTTCTTCTTGAAACATTTTTAATTCGCTCCATTGAACACTTTACCGCAGTTAAATTTGTTTAACTCAAATTTAAAAGATCAAAGACAACTAATGATTATTTGATATTCTCCGGTGAACTTATTTTACCGCACATGTATACATAATTTTGAAGAAATCGAAAGTTTTTTAAATTTTAATTTATTCAAAAACTTTTTAATGAATTTCAATATTCAACTGGTTAAATTATTATTTTATTTGAGATTTAAATTTAATTAAAAATTTATCATAAAATTATTATTTTCTTCATTGGTTGATATGAAATTAAAATACTTCAAGCTTTTGAACAAAATTACTTGCTTACCAGCTGTGAATAATAACATTTACCTTTTTAAATAGAAAATATAAAGTTTTAGGTCTCAAAGAAGTAAATTTATAAATTTAAAATAAAATATCAGACTGTTTTTGAAATATTTACTGAAGTTGTTAAAGAAAATTTCTGCAAATACTTAAATTTGCATAATTTAAAATCTATTGTAATGATTTACTCCAACAAATTGGGGTAAATATTTCAAATTTCTAAAAATACATTTTTAAATTTTGTAAAATAAAAAAGTAGGTTTACATAATCAATTGTAGTGGAAAAAAAAAGTATTCAAATTTCAATTTCTGTGCTGAATCAGTTAACCTTTTTGTTCTCTTAAATCTTAAAATTAAGGGTTGATGCCGCTATAACGTTTAGGAGTTAAACTTATAAGTTTATATTAGAACCCAGTATTACAACTTGTAAGATTGACTTTGCAAAGCTAACATTTTTACAGACTTGAATGAGGTTCAAACAAACCCTATACGACCACGTACTGTTTCTCATCAAACTGACCTTTAGAAGCGGATAATATACATAATTTTGGTTAATATTGTTAAATTTGATAAATTTTCAGAATTTCAACACAATATTCAGTTGCAGCAAGCAACTTCTTGAATAACTAAAATTTGTTACACTAGTAGAACTTTTGTTCACCAGATGAAAATTGTAATGTGGCAAATTACATCGCGACTACATTTCTTAATGTATTACAATGTTAAACACTGGTTTAACTTTGGATGTTTATGTTTAATTGTCAAAGGACCCCGCACCATTCTTATAGGAAAATGTCTTTCTGTAGATTTGGCTGATTTTTGGATATGTTGTACTTCTAATCATTGTGAACAAATGTTCAACTTGATGTTCAACAACACAACTTGATGAAATGAGCAGTTTCCGAATTATGAAGTTCTAAAAGGTCCAAAATCTATTTCGACTCGATATAATATGTGATCGGCAGTCGAACATGGGTGAGGATGTACAGTGGCTAACAAAAATATTCGAACCCTCATATTTTAACAATGTAAATTGCATATTTTGAAACCGCTTTTTGACATATAAAAATCGCTTTCACAGCAATAGTTTTTAGAATGCCCTCCCAGTGCATCCTATTCCAAATACCTCATTGGTAAATATTTCTCATCTGAATCTACACGTCATTTCGAGGTATTTGGTAAAGAATGTACTGGAGGGCATTCCATGCCCCCCAGACCCCCCGGATTGTCACCTACATTTTAAATTTAAAAATCACTGAGAACACACAGAAGCTAACAAAAGTATTCGAACCTTCATATAGTAACAATGTAAATTGCACATTTTGAAGCCGTTTTTTGACATATAAAAATCGCCTTTACAGCAAATCTTTTTAGACATTTTTGTTAAAAATTTTATTTTTTTAAATTTTGTATCTATACATTTTTTAATTTTGTTGCCCTCTTTTTGGCTGGCAGCTACTTAAAGAAGACTCTGTAAAATACAAAAATATTATTACCAGTATCTCAAAATTGATGCCACGAAATAGAACTATGTACTATGTATCTACAATAATTACTCTGTACTTAACTGCCCCTTAACTTTACAAAACGTAGGTATCAATCCGGGGGGTCTGGGGGGCATGGAATGCCCTCCAGTGCGTCTTGTTCCAAATACCTCATTGGTAAATATTTCTCATCTGAATCGAAATAGAACTATGTATGTACTATGCATATAACAGTACAGCCGAAGAACTGAAAATATGCTTCAAGAACTTAATCAAGCATCGCAACGCATAGGGCTAAAAATTAACTTAGCCAAAACAAAAATTCTATCAGATGGTGAAGAAGCCCAAGAAATAATAGAAGTCGACGAGTACATATATCTAGGCCATAAAATCAAATTGGGTAAAAGAAACCAAAAGGCTGAGTGAGAAAAGAAGAAGAACAAATCTAGCATGGGTAGCCTATGGAAAACTATGGCACGTGCTCCCAAACACAGAAATCTCAATAAATTTAAGGCGAAAAGTGTTCGATTCGTGCATACTGCCGGTGATGTCTTACGGGTTGCAGACAATGATAATTGTCAACAAGAGTGCAGAAAGGCTAAGGGTGGTGCAGAGGGCAATTGAAAGATCGATGTTGAACGTAAGTTTACGAGACAAAATAAGAAATAGTGAAATAAGAAAAAGAACTGGATTTGTGGACGTGATGGAGCGCGTTGCGCGTCTGAAATGAAGTTCGGTCGGGCACGTGGCGAGGCAGGATTACAACAGGTGGACAGTAAAGATAATAGATTGGAAGCCAAGAACGACAAAAAGGAGCAGAGGTAGATAGACCCCAGAAGAGATGGCTCAATGATGTCAAGAAAGTGGCGGGTCGAGAGTGGTTACGGAGGGCCAAGGAGAGAGAGGTTTGGAGCATATTAGAAGAGGTTTATGTCCAGGAGAGGCTTATGTCCAGGAGTGGACCAAGAAAGGCTGACACAGAAGAAGAAAGAAGACAATGTTTGTACAATTACTATGTACGAGTACTTAATTGCTGCTTAAATTTACAAAACGTAGGTGTCAATCCGGAGGGTCTGGGGGGCATGGAATGCCCTCCAGTGCACACTATTCCAAATACCTCATTGGTAAATATTTCTCATCTTAATATCTATACCAAATACCTCATTGGTAAATATTTCTAATCTGAATCTACGTCATTACGAGGTATTTGGTAAAGAATGTACTGGAGGGAATTCCATGCCCCCCAGACCCCCTGGATTATCATCTAAATTTTCAATTTAAAAAGCACTAGGGACATACAGAAGCTAATGTAAATATTCGAAACCTCCCATGTTAACAATGTAAATTTACAAAATGTAGGTGTCAATCCGGGGGGTCTGGGGAGCATGGAATGCCCTCCAGTGCACCCTATTCCAAATACCTCATTGGTAAATATTTCTCATCTTAATATCTATACCAAATACCTCATTGGTAAATATTTCTAATCTGAATCTACGTCATTACGAGGTATTTGGTAAAGAATGTACTGGAGGGCATTCCATGCCCCCCAGACCCCCTGGATTATCATCTAAATTTTTAATTTAAAAAGCACTAGGGACATACAGAAGCTAATATAAATATTCGAACCCTCCCATGTTAACAATGTAAGTTGCACATTTTGAAAATTTACAAAATGTAGGTGTCAATCCGGCGGGTCTGGGGGGCATGGAATGCCCTCCAGTGCACCCTATCCCAAATACCTCATTGGTAAATATTACTCATCTTAATATCTATACCAAATACTTCATTGGTAAATATTTCTCATCTGAATCTACGTCATTACGAGGTATTTGGTAAAGAATGTATGGAAGGCATTTCATGCCCCCCAGACCCCGAGGATTATTATCTAAATTTTCAATTTAAAAAGCACTAGGGACATACAGAAGCTAATGTAAATATTCGAAACCTCCCATGTTAACAATGTAAATTGCACATTTTGAAAATTTACAAAATGTAGGTGTCAATCCGGGGGGTCTGGGGGGCATGGAGTGCCCTCCAGTGCACCCTATTCCAAATACCTCATTGGTAAATATTTCTCATCTGAATCTGCGTCATTACGAGGTATTTGGTAAAGAATGTACTGGAGGGCATTCCATGCCCCCCAGACCCCCTGGATTGTCATCTAAATTTTCAATTTAAAAAGCACTAGAGACATACAGAAGCTAATGTAAATATTCAAAACATCCCATGTTAACAATGTAAATTGCACATTTTGAAAATTTACAAAATGTAGGTGTCAATCCGGGGGGTCTGGGGGGCATGGAATGCCCTCCAGTGCACCCTATTTCAAATACCTCATTGGTAAATATTTCTCATCTTAATATCTATACCAAATACATCATTGGTAAATATTTCTTATCTGAATCTACGTCATTACGAGGTATTTGGTAAAGAATGTACTGGAGGGCATATAAAAATCGATTGTACAGCAAATCTTTTTAGATATTTTTTGTTAAAAATTTCATTTTCTTCAATTTTGTACCTATACATTTTTCAATTTTGTCTCTCCGTTTTTGACTGGCAATGACTTAAACAAAACTCTGTAAAACACAAAAATAATTGTCATTTTATCTATATCTCGGAAACGGTGCGACGAAATGAAAAAATGAATAAGCATGTTTTCCGGAAAACGTCATTCTCTACATTTTTCTATTTCGTCGCACCGTTTCCGAGATGTAGATGACGATTATTTTTGTGTTTTGCAGAGTCTTGCTTAAGGTCGCTGTCAGTCAAAAACGGAGCCACAAAATTGACAAAAAAAGCAAAAAATTGTTCGAATATTTTTGTCAACAAAACAAAGCATAGCACAACAATACAAAACAGTATAGCTTTATTTGACATGAACAAACAAGTAAAAAAATTTAAACTATTACAGTAATAATAAAATAAAAAATTTGGTATAATTACAAATAATTATTACATTGTAACGTTTACTTGCAATTTCTATTAACCCTTACCTGTTAATTTGTTGGTAAAAAACCTTTTAGTGCTTGTAACTCGGAGAATGAGAATAAATTACAATATATCCAAAAATCAGCCAAATCTACAGAAAGCATTTTCCCATAAGAATGGTGCGGGGTCCTTTGAAGATTTGTACACAAACAAAGGCTGGTAAGTATTTACTAATATAATAATAAAGGATAATAAAAAAAATGTTTTGTATTTCCCTTTCGCAAACCGCAGAAGAACGTTGGTAATAAAAACGTTTTGATAAATAATCGAATGAAAATTTGTAAAAAGTGTTTACTATGTATTCTAAGAAATCAAAAACTGTTAGCTTGTAAGCACGTCTCGTGCGCAGTGTAATAAAAAGAATATTTTCCAATACTTCTTGCTTAACTGGATATATGATATTTTCGAGTTTGTCGCTGCTGGGTGTTGTTAAAAATTGAAAGGTAAGGGAATATTTGAAATGGAAATCGTAACGGGTTTAAGCTCAAGACGGAAGTTTTCTAACGAATAGATGGATCTATAGAAAAAATACACAATTCTAGTGACTACTTAAACATTCATGAAACCACTTTACTTTTAACTCGACTTTACCATTGTGTGTGTTTATACAACTTTTACCAGACGTTTACAATTTCGTGTGCATTTCAATAAGAATTGGTATTAAATTTTTCAGATGTGCTCATGCGAAAACTTCTATATATATTTCTGTTTACCTACGAAACGCAAAATAAAATGTAAATTTTACGATTACGTTTCCACTAATTATTATTGGTTTATCGCTATTAGTTGCAGGCAATCTTAATTCAGATCGATAAATGTACCTACACGTTGGGTGTTAATGTTTACAAACTAAAATACGTTATAGAGTAAACTCATAGGAAAATTTGAAATCCAATAAATTTTAACTAACCTAAAAGCAATTCCCTAACTCCTCGTATATCTAAAGTACTTTGGATTGCTTCCAATCTGATCATGAACAATGTCACAAAAACCGCAATATGAAGAACACATCACATTAACCGGAATTTACTTGCACCAAGCAACAAAAATATAATATAATTAGGTCAACTATGAGTTTAAAAAGTTATTTTCCGTACGCTTAACCAGCTTGGTGCTCTTGATAGTAATTACCAAGAGCAGGACATGTTGAATCCTGACGGATAACCAAAATTTAAATAAATTTTTGTTTAGAACTTCTAGCCGAATAAAAGTTTTTCCATTAAAAGTATTTTATAATAACCACACCGGATACTATACATATATTCGTCTTGTGTGGCAAATATTCAAACAAATAAAAGTTTGGTGAATTTTCATTCTTACACATGAATTTTTTATGTACTTGTAGTACCGCCATTTTACTACCGAGTACAGTTTTATCTAGATCTCATAGTATGTAAATTATTCATAAAGGAAATGACATCATAAAAAGCGGAAACTAAGCGTACACTTTTCATTGCGTTTTCTTTAACTTCATAATTTAGTAACGTGTGTGTAGCATGCATACGCAAAAAAGTTCCCATTGTACAAATACAATTAAAAATTAAATCTAAATTATTTTTTGTAATTGCGGTTTTAATTAAATAAATAGCCATTAAATCTGCCAGATATTATACTACTGTAATCTGTGTAATTTAATTAAGGAACCAACACAAAGCATACATAATCTAATCGATAAACATTGTTACGACACCTTGATTTCTTGATAGAAGCTTTGTAAACACTACTGCTATTGACCTTTCTTGTCAACACTCGAAGTTTACACATTCCATTTTATTTTGAAACTTTTACACCTTTCTTTTCACGATAATAATATTTAAACAAAGAAGAAAAATATCTTTTTGACTAAATTTTTATAATTGAAATACAATAAATAACCGAGCCTTTGGGATAATAATATAAGCTACGGCTGTCATTCAAAAACGTTTTTAAATGAAAATTTGCAAATAAGAAGAAAATTCAACAAAACAATCCTCAGATAAAATCTCAATGCTCTTAATAATAAAAGCAATTTATTTATTTTTATTTAGAAGAATATTTCATGCATACAAAAATTTTATTATTATAATCATGTTTCTTTAAATACCTACTCTCAATTAATTACGCTATATCATTTTATCATGAGATTCTTCAAAGACCTTCAAGTCAATACCGAAATACTTTATATTATTTATTTTAACCGCATTTGTAGTTTTATAACAATGCTAGTGTAAAATTGATTCAGCAGAAAATACATATTATATGCTGCTGCGCCGTCAATCGGTCAATTTTTGAAATGTTGATTTTTTAAATATCCCGAGGCGTACAAAGTATAATATTCTTCATTACATTTCTACGTATTTGTGACAATAAAATGTAAACTTTAAACTCAGAGGTTTTCTGATTTTTTTGTCAAACAACAAATGCGTTTACTTAAAATTCGATTATGCTTACTACTTGCCAAGACGTTTGATCTGGTCTATTTTAAAAAATAAAATTGTAAAATTTTATTGTAGAATTGGAATATATTCTGATATGAAATGTATTACAAAATTTTCAACGTCTTGCCTTCTGACAACTGCTATATTCTGTTAAACATAGTATTCTATTTTTCTATTTATGTCTGCTTTACGCAGATATAGACATTTTGACGTATGAAAACTAAGTGTGATAAAATATCGACTGAACATATGAAAACTAAAAAATTAGATTTAATATTTTGTAAAATATTGGTTTATTTTTAGCTTCCGGTAAAATGGATTCATGACTGTCGCTTACCGCAAAATTGCTAGTAAGCATACAAGAGCTTTTTTGTTATAATAATTTTACTAAACTTTAAAGACAAAATATTGAAGAGGTTATTTGGAATACAAAACCAACTATTTATGAATATGTTGCTGTAAAAGTTTAATATCCTATTTGGAGATTTAAGGCATTGTACGTCAACCTTGGCGAAACGCAGCCCTAACGACACGGTGACTAAGAGTGGGTGATATAGAAAATCAGGATAAAATCGTCTGTACAGAAAATGAAATTCGGTTCAGTCATATAGTATTTTATGAAACTTTTCCGTATTATTGTGCTAACCCACTTCTTCCCAGCTTAGATAAAGCTAACAGAATAATCCGGTAAAGAACGTCTAACAATTTAGACAATAAAATCGATAATAGCTTTAGTTTGTTCTTAAACAATTAATTAAAAACACAATAAATTTAAATATTCAATTATATAAGAGTGAAGTCTCAAGCATGCGACAAAAAGCGCGAGTTAAAAATCATTCAACATGGAAATAGAGTGAACTTGAATGCATAAGTATTCTCTATAAAAACATAAAAGCAAAGAGTTTTTTTAGCTATAAAGGTAGAGAAGCATAGCATGTGAATGTATCGAGTGCGAGAAGAACAAAATAAAATACTGTTAAATAAATGCTAATGCAAAAGAAATTGGCGAATGAGTCGAATATATAAAACATGAGAGACAATTTTATACATGAAAATTTTCTATTATAGTTCTTTTTATAAATTACTGCAATTATAAATCAAAAAAATTAGTTAACTACGTTCACCTCAACTTTGCAACCCGCATTATTTTATTTGAGCTTTATAAAACGAAAAAAGAGAAGAATAAATTATTAATGCTCATTTTATGTATGATCCCTCATTGATATTCGCAATTAAGCTTTAACTCTCGTTTGAATGTCGAAATGCTTTCAAGAGGATTCAAGAACTATTAGGTTTTCGCGCAAATTGATTAAAAATAATATACATTAAAATTATCTTAGCTTAAGAAATCGATACGAAATTGGAATATATACATAAATCTTGATGATATTTGTAACGTTTAAAAAAGTTAAAATGCTTTTTAATGGACATTTCTTGTATATTAAGGTTTTATAAAATCAAGTCAGTTAATGGGCTTCCGAATGTCAGGTTGGTCCATTTAAGTCTCACCAATCACTGTCAACTTTAAAATCCGACTAACAGATGGTACCATGTTACATTTACACCGTTTTTAATGGCGGAAGAGCAATATATATTATAATTAATGTCCATTTTTGCATATTCATGAATTGCTTTGTCTCTCTAAGGCTAACAAAAACGTAATTTTTGTTGTACAAACGAAAAGCTTGTGCGGTTACGCCACAATACCGACGTTTTTTATTATTTTGGTAGTTCTGAAATTGGATTTCATCTAAATATGAAAAATTAGAAATTAAAATCTTTTTAGTGATATTTTGTGGGAGTGGAATAATTTATTGTAAAAATATTTTTTGCAATTTCGCTGTACGCAAAACATTAAACTGTATCACATTGTGTTCAATTAAAAATAATTTTCTGAGCTAAAACAAATAAAAACCAAATGTAACGTTAACTGCTTTCATTACAAACTGCTGAAACTGAAAATTTTGAGGCTTTGAAAACATCGCTGCTTTAAAAAATTTACACATCTAAACAAATAGTGAAAATTACTTCATTAAAAGCTGTTTTATTTAGCCATGATTGAAATATCACAGAAAGCATCTAGAACAAATCCATTGATTAGTAAACGTAATTGTCTGCATTTCAACTAGGTCATCAAAACCACTTACGAAAAGTTTAAACCGCTGAAACGACAGTTGCTACTAACATTGTCCAATCAACCGCAACATACAAAATTACTTGTCATTGTAGGTCTATTTTTGTGAAAATTATTAAAAAAATTACTTTCAATAATTTTTCAGTTTTCAATTTTTCAGTTTTAATATAGACAAACGTAATTCAGAAAATAATAACAGATTGATAGGGGAGCGAAGGTTCAATATAACAAACGGAGAAAGGTGCAATTGAAAAATTAAAAAGCAAAGATTAATAAAATAACATTTCGTTATACGGAAAAATCAATAAATGCCCTATTCTCGATTTTTCTCTATAATTTTCCTCATGAATTATTCTCTATTTTATTATACGTTGATTATGTTTACCTGATAAGATTCCAATAGTATCTAAACAATACATCGTATACATTAGTGAAAATGGTTATAGAAATTTTGAAAACATTTTATCTCAAGTTTTTTACATTAGTCGAGAAAACCAAAAAAAACTGAAAATTTTTCAATTTACTTTTAATTTAATTTAATCTGTATAATTCGGCAGTTGTTGGTTTTACATAATAAATGTAAAATTTAATTATATTTTAATTTAAATCTAAAAAGTTTTCTGAAAAACATATTAAAAATATAATTTAAAAAAATAAAATTTGATAAAAAAAATAAAGTATAGTATATAGCAGGGGTGGCCAACTTCATTGTATATACGATCGACTATGTTCCTTAAAATTTTTCGCGATCTACCTATTAAAATCTTAATTTTAATAAAATTAAATTGAAATTAATTTTTTTTTTAACTTCAAAATTAAAAAAATTTAATTTTTAATTTTTGAATAAAAAAATTCAATTTTAAAATTGAAATTATGTTTTTCTCCAAACTACACGAAAGTCAATTGTTTCATTATCGATTTTAAACACGAAAGTCAAACTTTTCCTTAGCGACATATATAAAACCACGTGGCGTAGAGTTTTTTTTCGAAAGTAAAACTGCCTAGGCAGGTAAAAACATTTTTAATAAAATTGATTAATTTTGGTATCTACCTTTTCCAAAAATTATTTTAAGTTTATTAACCTTTTCAAATATAAAATTTTAGAGCGTAATTTAAAAATAAGTAGATGTAAACTTTGACTTTGATATTTAAATCCTTAAATATACCAACTTAAAATTTTATTTTTAACCAAATAATTAAAAATTTTGATCTTTAAACCTAAAAATTTTAATAAATGTCACAATTGAAGTTGACAGTTGCGAATTCAATTTAAAAATTACCAACATAAATTGAAAATAGTTGACAGATTAAATCAAAATGTCATCACCTTACTTTTGTTTATTTTTATTACAATTTGATTAAATTAAAACTGGTTGACCGATTAAAATTATGTACCTTTCGAATTATTTGCGCGCAATCGATCTGAATTTTTGCATATGCATTGCTACCGATAATTCACAAGGGAGTGTGCACTAAGCGAGTGGAGAAAACTTTTTGCTCAGTTTTTTTATATCTAACGCCGTTCTCGAGTTATTGCTAATTCAAGAAATTTCATAATGGCTATCTGAATTTTTGCATATTCCTTCCTACCGATAATAATTTACGGGGGTGTGTACCAAGCAAGGGGGAGAATTTTTTGTTCAGTTTTTTTATATCTAGCACCGTTCTCGAGTTATTGCTAATTTTAAAATTTATTTTTGAATTTTGTTCGTTTTGAGAAAAAATAACATGTTTTATTCGGATGGAAAGGTAACTTTTCCTGCCACGCAAGTTTTCCATTCGCTCGGCTCGGCTCGTTCCACTCACCCCGCAAATGAAAAAACTCGCTACGCAGGAAAAGTTAATCTTTCCATCCTAATAAAACAATAATTTAGTTTTCCTGACTTGGCACTATAAATGAGAAATTCCCAGACTTTTCTCTGACAAAATTAGGAAAATCTTAAAAATTCCCTTACTTTTCCAGATTTTTCAGGTTTTCCAAACAAGTGGGAACTCTGCATATAAATCATACTTGAATTGTATTTATCAAGGTAAAAGTTGACAAAGCAACATTTTTTCTTAGCTTATTACGAGGAGGAAAGCACACAGACCCAAAATACACCAGATTTCTTTTTTTTAACATATTCTTGGATTTCTGTAGATTTACCCGGATTTTCTAAAATTTCTCCTGATTTCCTAAAATTTTCTTGGATAAAATTACTTTTGCATTGTTTCATGATTTCCTTTCAAAAAAATTAAAAAGCAAGATTATCTGTAATTTCTAAGATTTCCTTAAATTTCCGTAAATTTTCTCAGATTTCTCTTCACTTGTACAACAATTAAATTGTAAACAATTTTGGTCTTTACTATTTTTTGCTGCCGTCAATATTTAAGGCACCAATGGCAAAGAAAGATAAAAGTTTTCAAAATTTTTTAACAAATTTGTTTAGAAATTTCTCACAAATTTGTTTGAAAATTTCCCACAAATTAGTTTGCAAATTTGTTATAAAATTGTCGACAAACTTGTTAAAAAATTTCCTACAACTTTGTGGGAAATTTTCCAACAATTTTGTGGGAAATTTTTGAACAAATTTGTGGGAAATATTTTATCAATTTTGTAGGAAATTTGATTTGATGACAAAATTTGACGTTTGACACAAAATTTAAAAACAAAACTAAACAAAAACAAAATGCACATAAAAAACACAAACAAAATTTTGACGGTTCTATTTTTCTTTGCCATTGGCGTAGGACCTTAAATATCTACTGTACGAAAAAACAGGTAAGGACCAAAATTGTTGAAAATTTAATTCTCTACAAGTTCGTTAATAATTATTTATACCCTGAAGTTAAAAATAAATGAGATAATGGAAGAGTTTTACTTGGACGCTTTTTTCAGGTTTAATTTGAAAAATATCGATTTCATAAAAAATTATAGGAAATTGAATTTCCTACAACTTTTATCTTGACGATTTTTCGTTAAAATTGAAAACGGCCGAGTTATTCAAGAACCACCATTTTTCATAAAATTTAAAATGGGGAACATAAGCAAAGGCAGAATTTAGTCGACTTTTTGAATGAAGACTACCAGCGACCCCCCCCCCCCCAAATGTCTAAAAAAGAAAGAGCGACAACGGATTTATTGTATATTGAGGGGCATTATTTGGACAGTTGCTCGCAAAAAATTCGAAAACTCCTAAATGTTAGCAATGTGACTGAATTTAAAAGAACAAAAAACTCAATCATTTTTCTGTTTTGTCGCACCGTTTCTGCTACAATTTTTAGCTAACTAAATTAATCTCCCAAAATCTTGCCAGAAATTAACATTTTTAACCTTCATAAACCCAAGCGGGGTATAGCTGTACCCCAGATATGAATTCTTGGGTATATTTTGTAATACAATAGTCGGATAAACCTGCTATAAGGTTAGACTTAGTATTACCATTATTACCAATAATAATTCAGTGTTCTCAGTAAATTTTCCAAATCAAATCCTGATATTTCCAGGTTTTCCCTGACACAGAATAAAAAATTGTAAATTTTAAATCTTAAATTTCCTGACTTTTCCAGATTTGGTATAACAATTACAAAGTTTATCCGGTTATTGGAAATTTGGCCCTTAATCTAGTTTTGTTATTAGTTTATCTTTTTTAAAAACAGGGCCCCCGTTAACAACTTTGTTACGCTACTGCTTAAACCAAAAAAAGTTATAGTTTGCTGTATTGCTAGTTGGGTAGGTTAGATTAATTTTTTTTATTAAAATATTAATGTTTTAATAAATAAAAAGACACTGTATAATTCCATTGATATTTGACATAAAAACCTCTGAGACTTGACGAGGGTTACGTTTAACAATTTGATATAATATTTAGTTCCAAAATATAATCCTGTTTTTGAATTGTTTAATTATTAACGTTTTTAATTGCTTACTAGGTAATATCTACAATTCATACAAAGACGTTTATTAATATTAACTATAACTAAATTAATGAACAATAAAAATTTAATTTTTTACAAAAAGTTTTCCCCGGATAATTTCTAATTTTGCTGTTCTGCTTTTGTAGATAGGTAAAGTTTTAATTTATATGAAATTTATTATAATATCAGTGCATTATGCATTATTAATGCTTAATTAGTGCATTTCAAAATCGTAGCAAATATTAAAAAACTAATAACCATTTGCTTTTGCGATAAGCACAACACTACAAAATGTAAAACAAAATTTTTACTAGTATAACTAGGTTAAGCTAACTTTTACCAATTTTCATTAATTTTCTTATGAAAATATTTTAATTTTATATTTCTGCGTCTTTAATATTTCATTGTATGCGCATATATTAAATACCACTCTGTTCAAAAGTTTCTTTTAAATTTTTTACATCTGGTTTAACTTTATTCTCATTTTGTAAAATTACGTCAAGTTTTAAAAAGAAACTTTTTTCAATTGTAAATACATCACCTTTATATTTATTCATTACATAACTACAATGCAAAGATATTTAATCTTTCTTTGAATGTTCGTAATAGAAAAACTCGTATTTATAAGAATCGTTGTCGTATACATCAAACCAATAATCGACAACTTGAATTGAAAGCTATCGCCGATCATGCTTTGACAAGTTTTTTCAAAGTTCATATACAACATTCCTAAAAAACTGAAGTTTACCAAAAACTTTTCACAATAATACGTTTTTATAACATTTTACGTTTAATTAAACTCGTTTACTTCCTCTTCAAAATTCAATTAAAAAGAAAATAAATTTTAAACTTAAGCGTTAAATTAAACTACAAATTTTCCGTTTTTCACTTGAATGATTTAATAATTAAGTTTTGTTTATATAATTTTAATTTACAGTGCCGTTAATTTAAATACTTCGTGTTTTTCCTTTTGATTACTAAAATTAAGAAAAGCGTTCTAATCTTGCGAACACAAAAATGTTTTCTTCTCCAATTTTATTTTATGTATCAGTTACAATTTTCCATAACTCCAAGATATCTTTAAAGTTTGGAAATTATTCAAGCAAGAAAATCGAGTAAGCCTTGATAAACTAAATTGATTTTAAAAGTGTTTGTATCAGTTGGAGTAGGGTACACAAAAATAATAAACCCGTTTATGCATGAAATTCATGTTTGAATTTAAACTTGAGGCAATAGAAATATCTTTTATATATCAGTGCTTCATTCACTAAGTGTCTGGTATAAATACTTATTTGAACTTGGAAAAACATTAATTAATGTTTCACTTCAATATTATTATGAAAAAATTTATTCTCCTGGGATTTCCCGGAGCATACAATTAGTGTTTTTCGTTGTTTCAAGCAATATTACTAATCGTTATTATCATTAATAATAGACAAATGAATATTTTACATAAATTCTAATCACGTAATAAGAAATGTTTTTCAAACTTGACTGAGGACTCATATCATTCCTAAACTAATTTCGACTGAATAATGGACTGGTTTTAGTAAAGCTTGATTTATTTGGAAGTGTTCGAAATACATTAATCATTTGTATTAGTCTTCAAAGGAAATTATTTACTTAGACTAGCTTTCTGTAATCAACTGTAATTATTTATAAGATAATCTACTACAATACTGTTCACAAATTGATTAAATGTACATTTGCTTTAAGGTAAATTGCTTTTTTTATAAATTAAAGGCTTCCTTTCTCATTCAAATGACAGTATTTGTAAATTATTGAAAATTTTCCCTTGCCTACTTTAATTTCGATATTGCAGATTAAGGAAAGTTTGAATAAATAAGTTGCGTAAAGGAAAACTAACATCAAAGAATAATTGAAATAATTAAAAAGAAGAATAAACATAAATATGCAAATTTAATTAGTTTAAACCATGCAGATGGAAGAAAATGGTCAGATGTTGAGGTAGGAATCAACGGCGGTAATCCAAAATCATGATGACTTAAAACAAGTATGTGTAAGGATTTCAACAAAACATCAAAAGCTTTAATTAGTAAGATTGCTTCAGTTCTCTTTAAAACTGTTAAATTTTTGTTTAAGCTGCATGTCTGTTAATCGTCTGTAAAGCTCGCACATCTTCAAACAACCATTACGATTATAATTTTATAAAAACATAAATATACATAAAATAATATTATTTTGCTTTATTTCTGCAAAAAACTTAGTTTCAATATGATGAAAATTAAAACCTGTAAATCTCTGTAAGTTTGAAAACAATTTTATCTAAAAAATCTCCTAAACGACAAATACTTACGCCCCTATAGAGACCACTGGATAAAAAATACGAGTAATATAAAACATTACTGTTCGCTGGTTCCTAAATTACGGCTGTCTCGAATGACCCGACTTTAGTTTTAAAAAAATTGACTATTTTACTTTAAATGATCGCAATTCTTCTACATTTGCGTTTATGTTCAGGAATTACTTCAAGTTTCTCAATTATGACCTTGAACGCGGATAATTTGTTACATCTTATAATTTATTCATACTTTTTTTTTCGTGATGACATAATGATTACTTTCGTAGTAACTAAACGATGTGTATTTACTGAATTCTTAAAGGAAACAACTGATTTTGTTATTCAAATTATCGTTAAAGCTTAAACCTGACCATCAATCACTTATTGTCAACTTTTCTGTTTTATAAAATTTATTTGATTTAACTTAATATCAAAATAATAAAATTATGAGTTTTTTGATTTTCATTTTCCATTTTAGAAAGCGCCGACGTCGAAAAAATATTATTTTTGATATTGGTCAAATTTTTAACAATATGTGAAAGGTGATTTTTCCCTAAACCTTTCAAATAAAAATCCCACTTGACAAACCAGTTAAAAATGATTTTCCAAACCTGTTGAAAGTATTCCACTGCTGAAAACTATTGAAACTAAAATAAGTACTCTTGCAGATTGTTTTGTAGAAAATTTAATTTACTCAAAATGTGCAATTGATCTAATAAGACTTTTAATCCGAAAAACAGTTCGTCTGAAGAAATCGAAATGATTTTCAATAAATTTTACTTAAAATTAGAGTTCAACCAAGTAAATGATTTATTTCAATGTAGATTCACTTACATAACAAATCCTTGACACCTCCAGAGTCGGATTTAAGAAATTTCCGTTTTTATGTGATAAATAGATTTTTAAAGTGATTTATAACACTTTTGTAGAAAAAAGCTTAGCTTTTCAAACGTTTATGATTTATTTTTCTAAAGTAACAAGGGTATCGCTCCTATAAAGCGTAGATAATGTCGATAAGTTATTTTCGTTCCATATTCAAATATTTATATTTTCCTTAAATAATTATCATAAACGTAGTACATAATAGCAAAATTAATTAAATTTGAAAACAAAACAAACAATCAGCATCTATTAAAAACTAACAATTGTTGTGTTTCCGGCTTATCGTCGAAGAACAGAAGCATATTACCGAAATTATAACGTAATATAAGTGATGAAATCATCTAAACTGTGCAAAATGAACAAAGGGAAAACGCCACTATTCGAATAACTAAAACCCTTCGTTATTTCAAAGTAAATAGGCAATTACAAAACGCAATTTCATAATAATCAACCAAAGCACGCATATCTATATTTTATACCAACAATAGAGTTAATTAATTAAATACTTTTAAAATTGATCGAAACAGAAATATTAAATTTAAAAGACAAAAGAGCTACCAGATTGGTTTTTTAATAAAACGAGCTTTAGAAAACCGAATTGCTGGCTTCAAAATTAATGCAGTTAGAATAATAAACCTCAAATACTTGGACGTTACTGCTCTCTTGGCTAACTCTCGTGAGTTATTAATAGATTAAAATTTTAAATTCGACAAATTTTTAATACTTCAGTTGAAGACTCATGCTCTAGCGTTACAAAATAAGAATGCGGCACTTATACTGCAAATCTATGCATTCCAAAAGATGTACCTTCCTCCGAAGGAGGCAATTCTCATTGGTGCCCAATCCCACCAATGGAAATGAATGAGGAAACCATGGAATACCGGTTGCACCATCCCACACGATTATCAAGATGTACATTTATGTGTACCACCATCAACCATTCGAGTGAAGTATTTCAACAAAAGATATAAATCTTTAATTACCACCTCAGAAACCAACAGGTGTTACACAATTCACCATCTAAAGATTGATATCACGAGCGACATATCTGCAAAGTCCGCCATTGTCGTCACAAAAATTATCACGCCGAAAGTAATTGCTCTAAACGTAAGACGAATATTTATCATAATTGAATCTAAAATTTGGTTTATTATTAGATATTAGTAATTTATTCCAAAAACTTCTAATTTTAAACTACTATATTATTTATTGATTTTGAAATCTAAATTGGGAATATATTTATTATCCACCTTTTAAGCAAATTATTTTAGAATCTTAAAGTTATAAAGTTGATTAATCAATTTTAGTTACTGTTCAACAAGTGTACATAATTAATTGTTTATTTGTAGGAGGAGGTGTAGGTGTATAATGATAAATCTTGAATAAAACAGTAGAAATTCATCAAGTTGAATAAGCGTTTAAGCACCGAGCTTTATTTGCATAACTCTGAGGCGTGGTTCTAGTTTTTATAAAATTTCATGTAGCTTAAAATTCATAATTTAAAATAATTATTGGGCAGTGTCATTTGCAACTTCCTTTAAAAACTTCAGAAGTTAACTTTACAAAAGTTCCGGATCTTCCCCCGAATTCGATTTTCAATCATTTTTTTAAATGAGAAATTAAAGCACTTCAACTCTTAGTTAAAGAAATTTAATTTTACCAAAAACATTTTTTAAATTAGCTAAAGTAATTCAAAAATCGAAGTTTGATGTAAATAATTTGAAATTAGCATTTTAATGTTTACGCTTGCTGTAAAATTTTCAAGTTGGTTATATTAATATTTTATGTAACTAAATCCTCTTTGTCATTATAAAAAGTTTAATCCCATTTCCTGATTTCAGTGGAAGGATTACGATCGTGAGTTTTATGAAAAAAATATTTATATTTTCAATATTTTAGAATTCTATAAGAACGCAGCGGATTTTATGTAATATTATATAAACCGAATAATACAAACAATATCAAAAACATATTTTTCAACAGTAATTAAATATTAAACTTTTGCTTGTAATAATTTTGAGTTTAGCCTAGTTTAGTTATAATGAGAAAATTCTGTCTTTCAAACACTCAGATTTAAAACAATTCGGCCTTATTTTGGGTAAGAGAACAAACAAAGATTTTTTAAGCAATTTAGAGAAATCTCAAGAGGTGCCTTGCCAGCCCCCCCCCCCATTTTAAATTTTGGATCCAAAATGGTTTAAATCGTTTGTACCTGGTTTGCACCTTCTTTATTTTCGTTTGTACCAATTTTCTTTTTAAGATATTTCAAAATTTCTAATAATCGCATTTGAAATTTTTAAAGTTATTATTTTTGTACCCTTTTTTTAAAATTTTTCAATTTTTATAAAATGAATAAACAATAAAGCTTTAAATAACATGTTAAATTCAATAATATAATGAAAATATATTTTAAGCTTTCAGCGACTGTTATCGCCTTCGTCAGAAATTTATTTAAAATAAATAATTTCAGTTATATGAATTTATAATAAATAAATTTCTGACGAAGGCGATAACAGTCGCTGACTGTTATTAAAAATATAATTTCATTATATTATTGAATTTAACTTATTATTTAAAATTTTATTGCTTACTTTCTCACAAGTTAAGATTTATATATTTGTATGAAATGAATAGTTTACAAAAAAATACAAATGCTTTAGTGGTTATTATTTAATCATGTGAGTTATAATAACAACATCAGGATTGATCACACTAGAGAGGGATGAATTAATAATCACGTGTTTTTTTGTTTTTTTTTGTTTTTCTAAATCATGGATTTTCCTGTTTTAATGTAACTTAAAGTAAAGTTTGCATGCTGTCATAAAATTCAATACTAACAATTTTTGGCATGGGCGGAACTACCGGGGTGCGGTAGGTGCGACGCAAGCGGGCCCCCGGCAAAAAAAAAACCCCAATTGTATTGTGACCTTTTCAATTTTTTTAAAAAAATTTAAAACCATTCAAAATATAATGATATAATCTAGTATTTTAATAAATCAGAAAATAAAGAGGCAAAAAAAATCAGAAGGTAATTTTAATTAAAATTAATTAAATTAAAAAATTAAATTTTTTTTAAATTAAAAACCTCAAAATTTTGAAATCATTGTAGTCTAATACAGAATTGAAATCTGAAACCAGGCTCGGATCTATACAAAGTTAATAGACTAAATATTATATTTAGTCGATAATTTTGTTTAGTTTGGAAAATTTTTTCTTCTTATTTTACAATGTAATCGTAATCGATGCGTACAACTGATGAATGGCAATAACCATGAAATAACGTTATATTGTACTTCGTATTACGAAATTTTCATTTTTTCAAATTTTCTTAATCCAGACCTGTTATGTGTTAATTGTCTCCTTTTTAAATTTTTTGAATTTTGATTTTCTACGTATTGTATTATTCTTATATTTTTTGAATTTAACCATAAATACATACTAAAAACCACAAATTTACTTAAAATTTTTTATTTTGAGTTCTTTTTCTAGTTTTACGCCTCACGGTTAAAAAACGTGGTAAATTTTTGAATTTTGAATTTTTTCAAAGTTTTTAGAAATCATATTAAGAGGGCAGTGCCTTCGGATTTCAAACTAGCAGTGCTAGGTAAACGAATTTCTTAGTTCAAATCATTTTTAAATTATTCATACCTCGTGTAACAAGTTCAGTTTTGATAATCTTTGGAGGTTATGGTAAGTCAATTTTGTACAATTTAGTCGATAATTTTGTTTAGTTTGGAAAATTTTTTCTTCTTATTTTACAATGTAATCGTAATCGATGCGTACAACTGATGAATGGCAATAACCATGAAATAACGTTATATTGTACTTCGTATTACGAAATTTTCATTTTTTCAAATTTTCTTAATCCAGACCTGTTATGTGTTAATTGTCTCCTTTTTAAATTTTTTGAATTTTGATTTTCTACGTATTGTATTATTCTTATATTTTTTGAATTTATATTTATGTATTTTGATATATTTTTAAAATTTTAACAAAATTCAGTAAATCGTTTTTATGACTCATGGGGGGGGGGGGCTCATAGGCAATCTTAGAAAAGGGGAAATTTAGAATATTCTAGAAAATCTTAGAATAGTCATTAGCCAAGGAAACCTCAGAAAATTGAAAAAGGGAATCAAAGAATTAATCTATGAATTGGAGTTCGTGCCAAGTAGAAATAAACCCGACAATCATCGTTTTTCTGCAATAACTTTCTTGATTTGATTACAGCAAAACTTGTAATATACAAACTTAAAAAATTTTGTTAGTTCTTTAAATATGTATATTACAATTGTTGCTGTATCTCTAAACTCAAGAAAGTTATTGCTGAAAAACGATGATTGTCGGGTCCATTTCTACTTGGCACGAGTTCTAATTAAAGATATCCGAAATTTCCTAAGAATTCCTCGGGGAGAAAATAGCATTCGTAAGTTTACTAAGATTTTATAGAATTTCCTAAAACACCCTAAAATTTGCTTGGATTTCTTTTCACCTTTGTATATTTTCGATTTTTCAGTAAGTACAAAACTATAGGAAAATTTCCGAAAACCTGTGTGTACCAGTGAAGGGAAATTTAAAGAAATTCTGGAAAATTCCAAGACAACTCATCAAACCGATTCTTAGAAAATTTGTAGATATATAGAAAATCTCAAGAAATCCATAGAAATTTCAAGAAAATCTTAGGAAACTCGAGAAAATTTTAGTAAATAAGAAATCTAGAGAAATGCAGAAAACTCTAAGAAATGGAAACTTCTAAGGTATCTTAAGCTATCTCAAAAAATCCAAAAAAATTTAAAGCCATTGAAATTTCAGAAAATGGAAAAAACAAAAAATGATAATAGTCTGTAATAATCTAGATTTTCTCAAATTTCCTCTGATTTCCTTTTAGTTTTGCATATGACAATTTCTCCATCATTTTTTCACTTATTAGTAAAAAATGAGCGGGAAATTTGAAGAAATCCGGAAAAATTTTAAGAAATCCCAAACAATTTTAAGAAATCCAAGAAAATCTTAGAAAAATATCCAAAATCTAAAAAATTTCAGGATCTTAGGAAATCTTGTGAAGTAAGGAATCACAGAAAATTCTAGGAAATATTTAGGAAATTTGGACAATCTTAGAAAAATCAAAGAAATCTCAGAAAATTAATAAATAAAAAACTCATCTATATATTTTTGATAAGAATTAAGGTACAATTTTCAAATTTTAATAAAATCTCTATATCCATCCCCGTTTGGAAGGAATTCTTTGGAAATCACTGGAATTGCATGGAAATCGTTGGAATTCCAAAATTATATTCTTTTATTTTTGTTTGTTATAAAAGCAGGGCCTGTGTTAACAACTTCGCACACGGGTCCCTCACCTGCTTGTTACGCCACTGAATTTTGCCCATTTTACGCAGTTTTTGTTAAGAAAATATGCAAAGTTTCTGTCTGATAATTAATCAATGCCAAAGTTTAATGACTATGCTTTATGTTAGTTATCCTAGTAATAGTAGGGTTAAAAAGTGCCTCTCGACGTCCCCTATTTAGGGGTGCAATGTGACACTTAACGTCTGCTCTCCAAAAACACTATTAAGAGCTGAATTTATATGTTGTTTCGTACGAATTTAATTTAATTATTTTCATATTAGGTAGGTGTAAATAAATTTAATATTTTCTTGTTTGCTGTTTTCTCTTTGAGATATTTTTTGTAGATTCGTTTAGCCTAGGTACATTTTCATCATTTTCTTCCCGATAGCTTTTGACAAAATTTTTTTAATTCGATGCTTTTACTTAGATAATAAACCCAAATCTCGTCAAAAACTTCAAAAATTACAGTATTTTTTCTTGAAATACTTGAATGAACTTGAACTTGTGATGGTCCGTAGTTTATGATTTACCTTTATCGGCAATAAAACTCAGAGATTTTGTTTCAAACATTTAAACCAATGTAAGGTCTGATTATAAGGAAAGTTGATGTTTATATGACTGGAGGCGTACAATTTGTGAAATTTTGTTTTAAAAAACATAATCACTGTCAAATAATATTAAAATTTAGTACGAGCAAATGTTCCCTGAAGAACTTTATTATTAAAATTTAATCAATTCCTTATAGTTCTATAAATTTTAAATTATTCTAAAAAATAGATAAATTTAGTCGTAAAAGGTATCATCAAGAATTTTAAATTTGCATAGCATATGTGCCTATAAATTTTTGAGTTTTACTTATTCATACATAAGAAATTTTTTTGAAGATTCGTTGATGTAAATTTTGTTTACAGTCAAGGGAGCAGAAGAATGAGTATAGAAGGTAAAACCAAGAAACGCAAGCTTTTATTTAATAAAAGGGACGATAACAGAGTCGCTTAGTATAAGTACTTTTAGGTGAGTTAGTAATATAATTTGGATTTTTTAAAAATCCATTAGTCAGTATCTTACTTTTAACACCAAAACCTGTGTATTTTAGATAAGAAATAATTTATTTCACTTAAAATCACTCATTCTGTCTCATAAAGCATCGATTCTTGTGGAAAATCGTTCTAAAAGCCAGCCATATAAGCTCCGAAATCGTCTGTCATATTATACGCAGCTTCGGTTGTACCTACTACACATAAATCCGTGTATAGTCTACACTGTTTTCAGGTATTTCAAAAATTTTTCATTACACTGTTAGCGTTATCTCTTTTGGCCTCCAATTCAATCGTAAATTCGTTTACGTCAGCTCCATTACGTGACCAGATTGTCTATTTCAAATAGTCGTTACAATTGTTCTTAGTACCCGGCTGTTTCATATATAATCTTTTTGGAACGTTTGTACTAAATTAGGAGTGATACGACGACGCCATATTTTTATCTAAAACATAAAATGGCTGAATGTTTTATCATCGTTCTTGAGGAAAGCAAGATTTATATGCAGCACTGCTTTTATGGTGCTGTTCTATCGGTTGTAATTTATAAGAGGTCGCTAAAAAAATTTGCTACACACGACCTACTTTCCCAGTTAAACTACTTTTATTCGTCCTATAAACATTTGTGACAAATTATTATTCAAAATATTATTTGTTTACCAAATTTCAATTCATGGCTGTTTCCACTTCAACAGATAGTTCCTGCATAAGTAGCTATTTAATTTCAAGTCCACTTACGTTTCAATTGCTCCTGGGTATTATATTAGGGAAAACATATTTTTCACCCAAAATTTCCTTTGTATTAAAGGTAGATATAATTTCATAACCGAATACGTACATACGTTTGCCATAATATGCGGTTTCAGGTAAGTTAAATCTATCACGTAAGCAGCTTGTTAGGACTTTAAATCTAATTTACATTTACAAATTTCTCTTCCCGAGGAGGTTTTATGTTAAATATTTAAATAAATAATTGGAAAGCTGTAACTAAAAGAAGCAAAATGGATTAAAGAAATATTTAAATCTTATTGCGGTTAATTTTTAAATAAATTCAAGTGCAGCTGTACAGCAAAGACGTGATTTAAAATACAATGCAAACTGTACGAGCTCGGTTTTGTTAATTTTTCTTTTAAAAAACCGGAAATCCTGAACACGTTTCCGATTTGTAAAAATTTCATGTTTAATTCTATTTTACAAAAAAATCGTCTGCATTTTCATAGACGCTTTGAAATTGATGTTTTTATAAATTATCTCCTTTTAAACATAATTAAATTTTCGTCTTGTTTGCAATTTTCTTTGATTAACGGTTACGCAATTAGAGCTTTAAACTTTTAAAATGCTCTCGTTTATTGTTTAAACTCGACCGTAAAAGTAAGAGTTCTAAAATACGTTTCTTACTTTTTAAATGTATTTTTACCTCGAAAATTAGCAATTAAAACAATTTAAAGGGAACCTTCACTAATTGTTTTTAAAAGGTGACTTTCTCTTATCACCGAATGAAGGGTGAGCAAATTAAAAGCGTTTTTATAAAGCTGTAATTATTTTGAGAGCGAAATTAATTATCCTATAGAAAATTATTATTTTCAAGATTATTTTAAAGCTAACGTTGCAAAAAGAACAAAATACAGATATACCAGCCAGAATATCTTTGTTGAATTTTCGGAGATAAAAACGACCAGATACGACCGTTTTTAGAGTAGAGATTTCCTACAGCTCTATTTTTCATAAAAATTGATCTTCTTGTAGTAGTTTTTGACATAGGCTTTGCTGGTGTTCGAAGGCGGTTCAAAAGCTCTTTCAGCGATTGCCAAAAGCCATTGCATCAGAATGCTGTTAAAATGTAGCCTGTTCAGTATACATAGTAGAAATTATGATTTTTTTTATTTTGCTTGATTTTTAACAGAATTACAAGAGAATGTAAATAAAGTTGTGATTGAAACTGTGATTATTGAATTATAGAAGAAAAAGGTTTTAAGGTAAATGAAAGGAATGCATTAAAAAGAGGAATAATTTATAAAGTAAATAAAGATTTGATAGAAAATATGATAAATAAAATGAAGAAATTGCGATAAGATTGTAAAAGATAGTAGAATTAGATGAAGAAACTGCAATGTTTAAAGCAAAGAATTGTGATAAAATCCTCAAAGAGAGAATTAAAAATAAAATGCAATTTAATGTAGAATGGAACAATCAGGTTAATTAGGCCTGCAGGTTCTTTCAGATGTAAGGAAAAAATATTGCAGGATTTGATAGATGACCATTAAGATTAGCCGATTAAACTGAGACCAAAAAATTAAGGTGTAACTCGATTAACTTGAGAAATAATCAATATTAAAGTTTCGATTTTTCATGCAAAAAAACATCTACTTAGGTGATTTGGTCCCCGGTAATTTAGTCCCCGATAATTTAGTCCCCGGTAATTTCACTAATAAAATCTTCTTGGCAAATTGGTCCCCCGTAATTTTACCTCCGGCAATGTTTTTTTAGGGGCGATTTTGCTGAAGAAAATTCATAAACTAACACTAACCTACATAGTATATCTCTTTTCTATATTCCAAGCGATTCCTCCCACGTCATCAACAATAAAAATCAGGGTTACAGCCATATCTTGAGATGTAAAGCAGGGTAATATACTCATAGTACTAACCGTATGCGGTTTCGAAGGTTGGAACCTTAATAACATAAAATGAAGGTGTAAATCCGGGGGGTCTGGGGGGCGTGGAACGCCCTCCAGTGCATCTCAATGGTGAATATCTCAAAACGTTGATAACTCACGTGAAAAAAGAGCAAATAGTGCACTGGAGGGAATTCCATGCCCCCCAGACCCCCCGGATTATTCCTACGTTTTGGGGTAATAAAACATTTTATCATTTAAAGTAAAAGACAGGGGTTTTTAAAAATATGCGGCATGGAGTGCAATCTAAGATTTTGTAAGTTTACTCCCGAATTTCGTATTTTCTAAGAGTTCCAAGAACTGGAACGTCTTTTGCGTTTATGTAGGTTCTCTTCTTAGAGTGCCGTCTCCTCATATGAGGTTGGCTACCATAATGTTGTACTCTTCTTTGTTCTTCGCGAGTCTTATTAATGTTGCGACGTCCCGAATATCGAACCATTGCCTCAGATTTTTCTGCCATGACTATTTTTTTCTTCCTAGACCTCGTTTGCCTTCTCTTTTCCCCTCCATGATCAGCTGTAGAAGAGCATACTTTTTATTTCTGAAAATATGCCCGAAGTAAGCCGCCTTTCTTCTTTTAATAGTTGTTAGGACTTCTCGATCTTTTTGCATACGGCCTAATACCTTCTCGTTTGTAACATGCTCAATCCAAGATATTTTGAGCATCCTCCAATACATCTACATCTCGAAAGCCTCCAGTTTATTGATGGTTGAAACTTTTAGAGTCCATCCTTCTACACCATAGCAGAGTATCGATAGGATATAGCACTTTGCGACGCGCCAGGGGGTTTTCAGATCCAATTCCTGGCCACATAACAAGGTCTTCATCTTGAAAAAAAAACTGCGTGTCATCTCTATTCGTTTCTTGATTTAATTATCGGGATTCCAATCTTCGTACAGCCAACAGCCCAAACACTTGATTTTATTTACTCTCTCTAATCGATCACCTCCTATATTAATATTTATGTTGTTAATTGGTCTCTTTGTTGTTATCATCACTTTGGTTTTTTGTTTGTTTATACGGAGACCGTATGCGTTGCTTGTTTAATTTATTTGTAGACCTTCAGGGTTGTCTGCAATTATGAGGGTGTCATCTGCGTATCGAATATTATTGATGACTCTTCCATTTATTTTAATTCCCTGTTGTGTTTCTTCCAGAGCTTCCTCAAAGATGACCTCCGAGTACAAATTGAAAAGGAGTGGTGAGAGCACACAGCCTTGGCGAACTCTCCTTGGATTTCTATGTCTTCGGTTGTGGCATCTTCGAATCTTAGTTGAGCCGATTGAAATCAATACAGATTTTGGATAATATTAATGTTTTTGCTGTCTAGACCTATTCTCCGTAGCAGGTTTCTACGTAGTCGATGAAGCATGTCAATAATGATCGTTGTTGGTCGAGGCATTTCTGTGTTAAGACTTGTATAGAGAACAGGGCGATGAATGTTAACTTTAGCCATTCTCTGGGTATGTATCCGGTATTGTAAATATGGTTGTAAAAATTCAACAAGGTGTCGTTTCTTTCCATGTCTGTGAGTTGGAGAAGTTTTGCATTAATATTATCTGGTCCTGTGACTTTATTCGGTTTTGTATGCTTCAGTGCTCTATTTATTTCCTCTCTCAGTATATCCGGACCCTCCAAAGTGTCAGTGGTTCCTTCGTCGATGAGTTGCCGATCATCGTCAAATAAGTCCTTTATGTAGTACTTCCATATTTTTGATTGTTCATCGCTGTCTGTGACTAATCTATTGTTATTATTGATTAGTTTGCCCGTTATTTTCTTTTTATTTGCGTGTGTCAGTTCTCTTATTCTCTTGTGTAGGTTAAAACTGTCATGCTTTTCTTCCAGCAGTTCGATCTCCCGACATTTCTCATTAAACCATGCCTGTTTTGCTTCTCTTATTTTTGCTTTAATCGTCCTTTGAATTCATCAGATCTAGTATTTCATCGTTCATCCATTCCAATTTCTTCTCTCTCTTTTTGAACCCCAGTGTTTCTTTGGCGGTCTCCTGCAGTACTCTTTTAATATTTGTCCATGTTTCCTCTATGTCATCTGTATTTCCTATGTCCATCACTCAGTTGTTAATTTTGTCAGAGGTCATGCTTCTCACGGCTGGGTCTTTTAGCGCTTGGAGATTTATCAAGTTTTCCGGCATTTTTGTTTGGAAGTTTTTTAGTTTTAGTTTAATTTTCGCTATTAGAGGGTTGTGATCCGAGTTTAAATCTGCACCCGGATATGTTTTTACTGACGTGATGGCGTTTCTGTATCTAGACTTGATCATAATAAAATCTATCTTATTTCTAACAATTGCCCCGGGTCCATCTTGGGGTGATTTCCATATATAAAGTCTTCTAGCGTGCAGCTGAAACCAGGTGTTAGTGATTATCATTTTATTTTCGTGACAGAATTGTATTAGTCTGTCGCCCCTTTCATTTCGCTATCCCAATCCAAATGTAGGTTGCCCATTAATATCATAAAATGAAGGTGTCAATCCGGGGGGTCTGGGGGGCGTGGAACGCCCTCCAGTGCATTCTTTGTTAATTATCTCGATGGTAAATATTTCGAAACGTAAATAACTGAATAACCCGAATATATTCTTTTAAAGAATAAAGAACACTACAACCTACATAACCGATACATATCTGCGCGAGAATATATTATATTGAAGATAAAATTATCGGGCTCAAAATTACTGGGAAGCAAATTACCGGGGGTGTCATTACTGGCGGATCAAATTACTTGGGGCATAAAATTACCGGCTACGATTAAAGTTCAGAGTTTTCATACGAAAAACATCTACTTGTTCGAAGTAACCGGAAGCAAACTTCGTTCTGTAGACAGTACGTGCAATTTACAAAACAACTTTAATCCCACATTTTTAGATCTACTGATGAGATCGCTAGATTTAAGTTAAAATCACAGATTCCTGTCATTTTATATCCGAAATTGTATTTATCCCCTCCTGTTTGTAAATTTTTTAGAAACAGCTAATAATTCATATTTATATTTTTATGCTTTTAGATCATTTTAAACAAAATTTTGAATCATTCTGAAAATTTTATGTTTATATTTGTAAGTTACACCCTCTATTATCAAAATATCATTAAAATAATTATCAATTTGATGGGTCTGGTTATGGTGCTATTCGATTTAGAAATGAGAATACAATTAAAAAAATTTGATATTGTTATGTTATGAAGAATTAACATTTGATATAGAAAAATATAAGCAAAATACGAAAAATTAGATAAAATAAGTTAAACAAGGAAAAGCCAATTTTAGAAACGAACAAACAAAATAATTGAAAAATTCATTCCAAAAATGAAAAGAAGAAAATACTAAAATTTCATTCCAATTACTTTTAAGAATGAATATGAAATAAAACAAATATAAAATTAGGAGTAACTAAAGAATATTCTCCTTTAAATAAGGTATGTAAAATAAAATGCAAAATATTTCTTTTTATTTAAGGATATTACTAAAGAAAAAAAATTTTAAAATATTAATTGAAAATTAATTATTGATTAATTTGAAAATAATTCGTAAAATTAGAGGACTAAACTTTGGTTTTATGATTATTGCTGTTTATAACTGTAATCATTCAATGAAATAGGGTTGATCTAATATAAAAATTTAAATTTTTTTAGTATAATATAATTTTATTTCAATTTAGTGTATTGCTCATATACAAGATTTTATCCGTGAAACTAAACGCTGATATTAAATTAAAATTTAATAAATAATAATATATAATTGAATAGATCTAAACAAAAAATACATTAAAATTGAAATACAATAGGTAGGAAATTTAAAAATATATTTTTTAAAAAACAAGATAGAAGACTATTATGTATCATAACAATTAAAATTTAGTAATGTGATACAAGATCCTATTATTTTAAATTTATTTTCATTAGTTTGATAAATGATAGGACAAAAAAGTCTTTTGCAATAAGTTATTGCAATGATCAGATATTTAAATTTACATCAAGATGCAATATAGACTCAGGTTTTCTTCGAAATAGTCTTTTCGAGATCATATCAAATAACAATAAGTTTTAAATCTGAATTCTTACTCCTACATACCTTTCCGGAAATAAATTTAAATTAGTATCAGATGATTGCAATAATCCATTGCTGAAAGCTTATATTCAAATGCAATACAAATACAAATCAAAGTAATTTGATTTCTATTGTTAATTAAATTAGTTTTTACACTCTAAATTATTTTTAAAATATTTTAGATGTAGATTTTTAATGCAAATGAAATTCCAACCAATATTTTTCAATGCTAATTAAATACAGACATCTTGAGCACAATAGATTTGCTATGTTTTATTGATATGAACTGCTTATAAGACAAAAAAATAAATCAATATTCGTCGACGATGCATATATATTGACTTCCTACATTTCTTATAAATAAAAGGCGATATAGTCAATATTATATGAAGGCAGTTTCATATTCGTTTTTTGCAGATCAACAAACAAGACTTGATAATTAATAATGGATTTAACATAAAATGATAAAGATATATAATTATTATAAGAAAGTAAAAAAAATAATATTGTTCCTTCTACAATTTAAAAAAATGTAAGTTAAGTTATTAAAAGATAGTTAGTCAAATAAGTATGTCGTGATATCAATCTACCGATTAAAAGTAAAACCCCTATTTTTATTTTCGGAAATTACCCTTGTGCCTTTAAATCACTTTTAAACGTTTTCAGTTTGAAATGATATTATTTGTAACTGATAAATTAATTATTAAGATTTATTTATTTTTAATTATATAAAACAATTTCGATTTTGATGCAATTAAGGCAAGAACGTTATCCTTAACCTACCATAATCTCGAACTTATTAATTATAAAGCACGAGCTTTATACGTATCATAATACGCAGTTTGTGTATGTATAGGCTCTAGTACCTAGCTTAAATAACTTAAAAGCTTCTTTGTCACATATGACAAAGATTAAAATGGTCCTCATAGGAGGAGTTATTATAATAGTCCTTTAAAATACGCATCTGTTCATAAAAATTATTATACTGTACTATCCTTCTTCGTGTGTTACATTTAAATCTAAAAAAAAGTGATAGATGTAAATAATTAAATGTAAATTAATAAAATGGAATCACTTTATTTTCAGATAACCGTGTATAACTTATGTGACTTTAAATTTGGGTTGGCATTTACAGATATTAACATATACAATATCAGGCCATTTGTGACATTGATAGATCGTTCTTACTCATACAGTTACGTATTGCTTTTTACACATTTACTAAATGTAATGATAAACATTTCTGAACTGAATTTTAAATAAATGTATGGTTTAGTAAAATATCTCACATTTTACTAAATTAGTTAATCAATTTTCATTAATTTGTTGGAAAACCTAGCAGCGCGAAAAAAATGTTCCCCGAGCTAATGTAAAAAATTAGTTTTCATTAGTAGCATTTGATGTCTTTCTCACAAACAAAATTTTTAAATTTATCTACTTTAATTAAGTTTGTTCTTAATTTTACGTTTTGTGCTGACGATGACATAAGGCGAGACCGGTTTATTAACCACATGTATTTTAGTAATTAATACGTTCGAATATAGGACTTGGGTTAATGCTACCGGTATTAGCGTGTATACGCTAATATACGTGGGGTAGGTGCGCAACACGTATTATTCACGTTAATTTCAATTTTTAGCCGTCATTAAATTAGATTCGTTAATACGTAAAATTAAATCGCAGAAACATAACGATAAAATCTGGATGGTAATCAAGAGGAAGCATTAGGATTTTCAATTATGTAAATGACTTACACAATTTGATAAATACATTTAGTATTTAAGAAAATTGAAATCGATAAATTGGGTAATGCAAAAGAAATTTCAAATTTTACGGTCATTTTAACTTTTATGATGAACACATAAAATAAATCACTTCTATAATTGATTTCAAAAGCTGAAATAAAACTTTTAATTTTATGCTCTTTATCCGAATAGAAAAAAGATGGCATCGAGTAAAGTCATTTTAGTGAAACAAAACATCAAAAAGAAAAATTTATAATGAAAATTTTAAATGTATTTTTTATTTTACTTAAGCGCGTTACATGCTCCACACAAACACTGTCAACCTTAAAATATGTTAAAATATATTTTTTGAAAACAAGAACAAAGATAAAAGTTTTATTTCGGCAATATCAGTATAGACGTGTCCTGGTGCCGCATTATCACTTTTGAAAAGAAAATTGTATTTTTTATAAAAATTCATACTTATCCTAAATATTGACATTCAATAAACCACTAGTTCGAATTTAATCAACCGTTAAGGATCTCGAAAACTAAATTTGTTTATGATGACTGGAACCCAATAGAAATTTTCAGTTATCCTTTTATCGTAAGATTTTATCGTGAGGTTTTAGATTTATAGCAAAAAAGAGTGTGCTTATAAAGCTTCTAAAAGTTTATCGATTTCCACAATTTTTCTTAATTAAAGAAAGAGCTTTATCTGAAACCTACATTTATTTTATTTTGAAAATATTTGGGAAATCTACTAACGTCACCTTGTAATCACTGGAAAGAATGTAATTTATAAAAGCGCCCTTTTAAATTGAAAATGATAAAAAAATTATTTTTCTGGGATGAAAGTTAAGTTCCATAACAAGCTTTAATGTTTGTCTAAACAGTTAAATAATAATTTATTCTAAACTTGTTTTGTTAAATCAATATTTATTTTTCATCAACTCCACCCTCGTGTGTTTCGCCATAATATACAAAATATGGATTTCCTGTTTATTTTTTATTATAAATCCGAATTCAAATTACGCTTCAATTTTTAAGTTACCCTTATAGAATTTTAATGATGGAGACTGAAAATTACTTCCCCTTACTAATACTTTTATAGACAAATGATCTACCCTTATAAATCACGTTCCCCTAAATTCACCCACGTCATGGATAAGGAGTATATTTCCAATCAACAACCTGCTACTGATTTAACACTGTCGCAAGGGATAGAAATCGGTGGTGTTAAGAATAGGAAGTGCACACAAGGCAACTTCGTTTACGAATTTCCTGTTACTCTATCATCGAGTAGTAAATTTAACTCTTTTCGTAAAAGAGAAGAAACTCGCAGCAGGATCACCGCTTGACACCAAATTATTCTTAGGGTGTGTCCCCGTTAACCCTCAAGACAAACTGCCGCTCCTATTAGCGCACAAATATATTTATTAGGCGGAATTTGAAAAATTTTGCGGTTTAAAAAGTAATAACTTTCTACAAAATGCAAGCAATTTATTTTCTCTAAGATTTGGAAATTAACACGTTATATATAAATTCCTCAATGTCAAAAAGAGAAAACCAGGAAAAAATTTGTGCGACGTAATTATGATTAATATTTTTTTAAGAATTTTTTTTTGCTTGTATAAGAAAATTTTAATATGGAAAGGTGTTTACGTAGTAATTGTAATGTAGGTACTATCTGTCTTCATATTTAGCAAGTACATTGCCTTACTCCATTCTATAATGCAGATAAATGGTTTAAAAACAAAATTGCGCCAAGCACTCTAAATTTAAAACAAGTACAGTATTTTCATATTGCAGTCTAGCATCCTTTTTATAAAAGTGAAAAACCATTTTCTGTAAAAAGTCCGTTATCGATTAAATTGTTTTTTTTTTTTTCGTATCATTTTCACTTCTCAGAGTGAAAGGTTCAATTAAGATAATTTTAACTAAAGCCGTCTTCTAAGTTAGTCCATGTTATCATGTGGACTGTAGTATATAATTATCTGTAATGTTGGTTTTCTGGATAAAACGTGAGAAATAATTAAAGTTTTCGTGCATTTAGCACAACGTTACAATGTAATTGCATGTATTTAAAAATAAGTTGCTTTACCTAATCTCGAATAATTTTTAAATACAGTTTTGCAATAGAAAATAAGACTTATTTCTACAAGAAGCCAAAACATAAAAGCATCCCTTATTAACCAGAACTCGAAAATTCCGGATCTTAGAAAACCTATTCCTGTAATAATGGATTAAATATGTACTTTTTCGAACTTTTTCGTATAAATGACGTATTTAATTTATTATAAATAATAAACTTATTTTCTACATCATTCCTGTAATGGCCAGAACTCGAAAATTACGGATCTAGAAGTACGGAATCTTTGCTTTTAAGTTAAATTCGGCCAAAATTAATTATTAAATAAATCTGTAATATGTATGTTGTCAGCAGTTGCACGGTTAGAAGTGAACTGCGTATGGCTCTGACCCCCACCCCAAAATATTGAAATTGGACTTGGTGCAATCGTCTGTACTTTGTTTGTACCTGTTTGTACCGCAAAAATTTTTGTTTGTACCAAAAGCACAAAAAGGAAAGACCGAAAACAAGCTAAATGGAAAAGTTCGAAACCAACGCGCATGCGCCGATTGTACAAGGGGTGGCTTGAGAACGCACTAAAAACTTTTCTCTCCTCTCTATTAAAGAAAATAATGAGGGATATTATTATTATTAAGTACTTATAATAAACAAGATTTTTTACGATTATAATAATTACAAATTATAAAAAATAATTTGGGGAGGGGGAGCGTAAAATCAAGTTATATTTATAACATAATATTATATTAATATTTGTTTTGGCTCAACTCAAAAATAAGAGTAAAAGCTCAATGAATCTCAAACAAAGTTTAATTGATTTATCTTGATTTCAGCAAGTTATCCATGGTTTGAAAAGAAAAGTAGTGCTATATCTACCTCCCGTTTCATACGCCTCCCCTCATACAACAATTTCGGGCATTGATGGTAATTAAACGTACCTAATTCGTGCTTCAAAATAAATTTATCAATTTCATCTAATAATTCGAGTTTGTAAAGAGAATCGTGTGGAAAACAAATTTTTTGACAGAACTGTCTACGATTAACTCTGTATAAATGTACTGTAGAGCGATAGTAAAACAAAAATACTGCCTCAGCTAAAGCCGTTCGTTATAATTAGGTAAAATGAAAATAATGACGCAAAAGGGTTTTATACCACTATAATAGTAGTAGTTATATTTTTCTAAAAACTTACTTTTGGAGTTTAATTCATTTTTGTTTAAAAACTCAATAAAAAGTTGTTTACGAAATTAAAATTAAAGGATTTCGAGCGTAACTTGCTCGGAGGTGGTCAAAATTCAAAACATTTTATTAAATTGCATTAAATTACAATGATGAATATAGAAGCTACTTGAAGCTCAAACAAAGCTAGATCGATTGACAGCAAAATTACGCAAAAATTAAAAAAACAAAAAATTGAAAAACATGTTTTCGGCCCCCTCCAAATTTTCGCAAATAACTCCGCGATGGTTAATGCTCAAACGACAAAAATGGAAGTTCATTGCGAAGCTCAAACGAAGCTCAAACGCTTGACACCAATTTTAATAAAAAATTCGGCTTTGGGGGAGGGGGGTCCACATGTCCACAGCCACTCTCTAAAAGTTTTCGCAAATATCTCCGCGATTCTGTTGATAGTCTGGCACTAGGTGATTTTACCTCCGGCAATGTCTTTTTAGGGGCGATTTTGCTAAAGAAAAATCATAAACTAAAGCTCCGTTGATATGGGTTGTGAATCACGACAGTGAGTCAGAATACGCGTCGGGTAAACTACTGATTCGCAAAATATAAATCGTGATTTTATCAGAGTTAATGTTTACAACAGCAATATAAACATCCCTGTAACCTTTGCCACAAATATAAAAATTATCATATCGTGAAAATTAAAATTTGTAAATTCACAAATGTGGATCACGATCGTTATTCACTACCAATGTCAACGCTACTTAACACTAACCTACATAATATATCTGCGCGAGAATATCTCTTTTCTATATTCCAAGCCATTCCTCCCACGTCATCAACAATAAAAATTAGGGTTACAGCCATATCTTCAGATAAAAAGCAGGGTGATATACTTAGAGTACTAACCGTATGCGGTTTCGTAGGTAACCTTAATAACATAAAATGAAGGTGTAAATCCGGGGGGTCTGGCGTGCAACGCCCAATAGTAAATATCTCGAAATGTTGATAACTGAATAACCCATAAAGAAAGATTAAATAGTGCACTGGAGAGCATTCCATGCCCCCCAGACCCCACGGATTATTCCTACGTTTTGCGTTTTTAAAAGTTTCTGTTACCATAGCATACGATGGGGTAATAATAGTTATTTATTATACAAGTGTATTATTAGGCCCCTAAAACACGAAAGAAAAGTTTAAACACGAGACCGCAGATCGAGTGTTTAATTTCTTGAGTGTTTTGGATGCCAATAAGACACGTGTGTAATACAAAGTTTTATCCAATATCTCGTAATAATAGTTTAAAATGTAATTAAAAGTTTTGACATTTGACGTTTTAAAATATCAAATTGAAATTATGAAAACTATTAAGTAGTAGGTGTACTCATAATTTACATATAAGTCATTAGTGTGTAATTATAAATTCATAAGTCCACTAGTGTTTTATAGACCCCATAAGATATGTAAAATCGGCATTATTATGCCTTCATAAGACAGAGGTGTTGGATAAAATATTTTATCATTTAAAGTAAAAAACTGGGGGTTTTAAAAATATGCCGCATGGAATGCCATCCAGTGCAATCTAAGATTTTCAAAGTTTATTCCCGAATTTTTTATTTTCAGAGAGTCTCAAGAACTGGAACGTTTTTGCGTTTATGTAAATTGCCCATTAATATCATAAAATAAAGGTGTCAATCCGGGGGGTCTGGGGGGCGTGGAACGCCCTCCAGTGCATCGTTTGTTAATTTTCTCGATGATAAATATTTCGAAACTATAATAACTGAATAACCAGCATATATTCTTATAAAGAATAAAGAACACTAGGATCTATATAACCGATGCATATCTTTCGCGTGGATATCTCTTTTAATAGCAATTTTGCTAAAGAAAAATCATAAACTAACACTAACCTACATAACTGATGCATATTACAACCGATCAAATTATCGGGGACCAAATTACCGGTGGTGAAATAACCAGTGGATCAAATTACTGGGGGCACAAAATTACCGGGGACAAAATTACTCGGGATTCAAATTAAAAGCTCCTTGAAGCTCAAACAAAACTAGATTGATTGACAGCAAAATTACGCAAAAATTAAAAAAAAACAAAAATTTGAAAAACATGTTTGCGCCCACCCTCCAAATTTTCGAAAATAACTCCGCGATGGTTGATGCTCAAACGACGAAAATGGAAGCTCATTGCAAAGCTCAAACGAAGCTCAAACGCTTGACACCAATTTTAATAAAAAATTTGATTTGGGGGGGTTCCACATGTATACAGCCATCTTCTAAAAGTTTTCGCAAATAGCTCCGCGATTATTGAAGCTCAAACGAATGGAAGCTCATTTATGCTCAAACGAAGCTGAAACGTTTTCTTTTACAATAACCCTTTGGAGGGCGGCTGGAAGACGTATTCCCACCACCGAAATAGCTTGAAAACGAATTCCTGTGACCACGTTTATTTTCAATAAAAATACTTTAAAAAAGAAGCCAGAAAAATTTTCAAACCAAAGGGTTAATACAATAAAATTATTTATTTAAACTAATTTTGTTCATCTTTTCTGTTCAATGGAATGATTGAAAATGAAATTTGAAAAAATTCTCATAACTTCGTAAAATTTTTCTTCAACGTAGATTGTAAATTTTTATTTTTTATAGTAAGTAATGATTAATAATAATAGCCTTCATTATGTTCTTCAATAGAGAGGGCAGAAAAGTTTTTAGAGTGTTCTCAAGCCACCTCTTTTACAATCGGCGCATGTGCGTTGGTTTCGAACTTTTCTATTTAGCTTGTTTTGAGCCTTTTTTTGTGCTTTTGGTACAAACAAAGTTCAAACGATTGCACCAAGTCCGATTTCAATATTTTGAGGTGAGGTGCCGGGGACATGGAGCTCGAAAAACTCGCACTACTGCACCTATTTTCGTCAAGCACACATACCGTCAACAGAATGAGCTGTTCGCTGACTTTTATATAAAAAATCAAACCTTTAAAATCGATTATTTCGCAAATGAATGGACAATTTTTAATTAATCGAGAACTTATTCACTCCGTTTTTATGTTATTTTCAAATTCTACAACATTTTTAAGTATAATTAGTAATAATTGTTTATCGTTGACTAAAATTTTAATATTGGTTTATGTTTTGCTAAAAAGGTAAAATTTTAATAAAATGTGATTTTGTTAAAAAAATTAATAGTTTATAAAATACCAAGTCTTCTTTTATATAATTAATTTTTAAAGCCATTTCCTTGATCTCTTAGAAAAAAAAGTTTCAGGGTTTTTCAATTACTGGGATATAAATGCAAACTTTATTCAAAATATATTTAATTAACTACAAGAAAAAATCAATCAATGATATCTAGTAGAAAAAAGTTGAGGCAATCAATCCAGTTCGATACCAGTCAAGATATAATCAATCGAGTTCTACTGTAATCAATTGCTGAAAGCTCAGGGCGGTCGAAAGGCCGCCTGCCACCTGCAAGTACTATTACTAAAAATTTTAATCAGCTTTTTAAACTTAAATTTTAATTTTAATTTTAATTTAATGCAATTTTGTTTTTGTGGTTTTACAGGTAGTGGTTTTTTAAATACATAAATATATTGTGCGTTCTCTGTTTTAGACATTATTTAGAATTGTCATTTGTGAATACTGCTGATTTCGAAAGGAATCGAACAAGTACTTGCAGAGACGTATACATAACTGCGTTGCAAGCGATAATTCAGCAGAAAATCCTGAATGTATTTTTATTATTGATGCTATCATCCGAAGAAGTGGCGGAAATAACGATCTAAGTCGCAAAATGTTCTTTCCGAGATGAAGCGATTTTAAAGTTTCAAGACTAATGTTTTCAAGTTTAGCAATTATCATGACCATCAATATATTAAGAAGTGCTGAAAATGTACAATAAAATATAACATAATACTCGCGAGAGATTCCAAGTGCTAAAATCAATATTCCATCAAAACCAGTGGACTTTCTAAATGGTTTTACTAGAACATCAGATGGCACCAAAAATTTATTTTTCACAAATTGCTACTTGGATCGTTATGACCTGCTCTTCTTCAACTGTTTGTAAGGTTTTTCATAGTACCAGAACTATTTTATTTGTTCTTTAAGACTAGGTACTTTGGTTTACTAATGATAAGTCTTCAACTTATTACCAGCTTTAATTAATTTTTATGGTTGAATTATTATTATTTTATGCTAATTAATTTATTGACTAGGAAATGAAATAAGCAATCGAAATTCGATAAAATTTTCTTAAATTGCCACTTTGACCGAAAAATCCTGTTACGCTTTTAAGGTTCGGAAATATTTTTAAAGGATTTGCGATGTGAATTGCTTATTTAGCAGCTTTCGGTAGCTTTATAAGAAGTTTAAGATAGGGTCAAGCTATCGTGGGTATTATATATTATAAAAATTTAAATATTAACCAAAGCCTAATTGAATTACCCCACAGACGCAGACGGCGACGTCAGGCGATGAAAAGGTTAACCATATCAAACTGTCACTTACAATCCTAGTAGGCTCGTGTATTGTTTCACCAGAACACACACAATATAATTCAACATGAATTTCAGAAAAGTATGTTGCTGCAATAGTAAACACGGAGAGTCACTCAGAGAGGACATCAAATACACATAACCGCTCAAGCTTATGGAAAGCGTTTTATAATTCATAGTTTGTGGTCTGCAAACAATACCGAAGCTCAGGTTGGAATACTCAACCCTAAATCGGATTCAAACTGTTCAATTACGTATAAACTACTAATCTTACTACTATCGAAATACTAATCCAATATTGAAGTCAATAAGATCCCTCGAACAGTAGACACAGAAACAGCTTGGAACTTTGATTTTCACTTCGATTTACTATTTTTCACCTATTATAGTGTAAATCTATAACATAAAACAAATTAAGTTAAAAGTCTTCAAATAATTATTTAGGTGCCAGTACTTTATTTTATTGAAGTTGGGTTATTCAAAACACATTACAGTTTCGATTATCCTTAAGTATTTATCGAAATTGAATTCCATTGCACAACGAAAAATATTATCTATTTGATAGCAGTTTTTGTGAGTAACTATGATATGTAAACACGTATAATACGCAATATTACTAATAGGTAGAAAATCAATAATTCAAAAAATTACAAAACGACGTAATTATCACATAGCAGATCAGTATTAAAAATATTTTAACGTTATTTCAAAGTTATTTCCTATCTTCAGTCGTATATAACGAATAAATTGAAAAATAAGAAAAATAATCGAACTAAATAAAAATGAATTTAAAAATAATGAGTAAAATGCACTAAATTGACTTACCAAAAATTACAACAACAAAAGCAAAAAATCAACAACAAATCAACAAAAAATCATTGTAATATATACAGGGTCTGCAGTCTCTAGAGTCTAGACCAATTTGAAAGTTATGAATATTATTAATTGCATAATATGAACTTTTAGTTTAGTTAAGTATATAATTGTGTTGATACCGCCGAAGCTGAATTTCCAAATAATTGTAGAACTTGAAATATCCGGTGTCCGCTGCGCTTTAATGAGACCTACCCTTTTTGTTGATCTCATAAAATAAACACGACTGAATTCGGAAGATATTTAATTAATTGGTTAAAACACGGTTAATTAGTAAAAAAAATTAACTACCTAATAAATAACTGGGGATGTTTATCTGCGTGATCGTGACATTTTGTAAATTTTCCAAGTGCCAATTAGATGAGTTTGTTCCACAAAAAAAGTTGAGCTTTTACGTAGAATGCAAGTATCCATTTCCTGAAAGTTCAAAGTTGCCTCGTTTTAAAGGGGAGCTTTAAAAATAATAATATTGCTAAAAGCTTATGTACATAACACCACCATCAAAGATTCATTAGTATGCGTTTGTTTATTTTGTTACAACTTGGGGTTACCTAACCAAAAGGATGACTATGGTGCATTGTTGTATCAACCATGTAAGATTAATTAAACAAACCGTGTTTGTTTTTTATTACCAAAAGGTAATTAATTAAAGAAAAAATAATACCGTCCTAATTGCAAAACCCAATTCAAATAAACAGCTGGAAGGTTGTAACGCAGCGCTTTTTTGCTATGGAGTTTTCGTTGAGCAAACAGGAGGACATTCTCACAACAATTTAAAATGCAATTGGAGAGACGAAGTTGTGGATTGTTAAAACTATTTTACAAAGACATTGTCCTTACTTTTTGTGGCAGTTTATCATAATTTTTGGAGTGGTTATAACTGTCACATTTAAATTCAGGATTTTTGTTCAAAAATACTGTGTATGTGTATTCCAACTGTTTAAATGTTTCCGCTTTTGGAAAAAAAAACTGAAACTGAAAAAAGTTATTTATGGGAAACATTACTTTTATCTCATTTAACTTTGTGCAAAAAACTACCACAATTATAAATATTTTTCTTCTACAAAGGAAAATAGACGAAAACTAGCATGTTTATTGATCTTGTGTACCGAACTTTAATGTTCGTTTTGAGGTGGTCGTTTTGATGTTAATAACACAGTAGACCTACCTATGTATTATATTATGTGTGTGTTTATCAAATAGTAACTAAATTGTCAATTTTATATAACATCGTTGTTTACCAGCAACTTTGCACGCTTGGCTAGAAATTCTGATTTGCATACGGGTAGTTTACATTAATTTAATATTAGAGGTTAAATGTTAGTTGTATATATATATATATATATACAGTGTCACGGAGGTACAATAATTACGTGTGTAAACAATTCTTGATCTTAATGTAGGGTGTTCCTAAATTGTCGTATACGATAAACGTTTCACTTAATGCTGGTTTCCACAAATTGAAACTGCTAACAGTTACGAGAACTTACTTAATCTTATACAATAGCTATAAATTTTCCAAGTGTTAACAGTGGTTTTTACGCCAAAAATTACCAGTTTTTGCAGTCGCTTTAACTTACATTACTCACAGTTGCAAAACCAAAGCAAACGACATCAAAATTTACAACATTTTTGAAGGCTCCTTGTAACCCAACCTGATTTAGCATTTTGCTGCTCTCGAGATTAATGTTGGGGTTTGTAGAGCAGCGCGGTACCAACCACTTCAACATATACATAAAATTTACACAAAATTTTGAAATTAGAAAAGAAAACATCGAATTCCGGAACTGCCAACACAAACTCATTAATAAGCTGGAAAGTTTCCCAAACTTACATATTTGCAGTACTCTCAAGGTTATTAAAACGGAAATAACATATATTTCTCCGTCGAAAGTTATACTTTCCTATTTAACACTTCCTTGACAGAATCAGATATAAATGTAACAACTTTTTTAGAATCCAACATGTGACCCCGAAAGAAAATTATAAAAGTTTCCCATCCAAATATATATGTATTCCGAGCAGAACACCTCTGCTGAATGGCGATAGGTTCGTTTATTTTGTCACTCTATGTGTTTTGCAGTCTTTCCCGACTAATTAGATTTTCTTGTTGTACCTTTGAAAATTAGCGAAAGAGTAGCGAACAAAACAGCAGAAAAATTAAAGTAATTTAATTATGCATGTAGATTCCGAAGCAAAATTCGATTCAAAAGCTTTAAAAACATTTGCAGTAAAATGTACCTTGTAATTACCCGAAATGTAAACGAAAATTCGAAGTAAAATTTAATGTTCAATTTATTATTGCGAACATAAATTAAAATTTTCTCTACGTTCAAAGAAATTCAGAAATTGTTTTTAAATTAACCGTAAGTAAAGATACTAAAGTTTTCCGTTCTTAGTACAAGAGCATTATAAAAGCCTCTTCTTGTCCTCATCGGCGTTGTTACTTGTAGATAAAATTAAAAGTAATGACTTGTACACAATGATTTCCCTAGTGCCATATTATGTTACATCCACCCCGTTGGAAGTCAACAAGACGAAGCCAAGAATATTACATTACGTGATAAAATTTGTAAAAATTTTTAATTTTTGTGTTTACACCTAGCTATGCCGATAAAATATGAGCTCTTACACCATAAAATCTCACCTTATCAGCAGTACAGAATCTTTCTTATCCAATTAGGTTACAACCGACATTTGCATCTGGAACAAAACAAGAAGTTAAATAAACATAAAGTAAAAAAAGATTTCGACTACAAATTAATTAAATTTTTCGTTTCAATTTTTATTTCCGATCTTTCCAATAAGGAAGTTTACATCCAACTGATGGAAGGCATTAAATAATTAATGGTTTAAATTTTCTGTTTTGAAACTATTTCTCCAGTTAACGAGAATTTTAACAAACGTATAAATTCGGTGTAGGTGACATGAATATAATTAATTGGATTTCCAGTAGACACTAGGGGAAACATTACCATGATTAGGGAAGGCACAGTAAAATACTTTGTATTGCATTTTACAGTTTATTAATAAGAAGATACTAATTAGCCCTTCCAGCTGGAGTTTCTCATTAAAGAATTACAAATTAAATCTTTTTTTAAGTACATATTATACGTTTCCTGCAAAAATCTAATTTTTATACAAATTAAAAAATATTATTATTGCAAATTTTCAACAAATGAACTAAAATCATGCTTAAATAAATATTTGAATTTAAATAAATATATAATAATTTAAATTAAAAAAAAAAAATTTAAAGACTTTATCTCCTGGAAAGATTATCTAATGAACAAAGGACGAAATACTACTAATATCGAGAAGAATACCCGACAAAAAGGGTCCTTTCAAAATAATAATAAAAATAGTTGAGTTGCATTCATTTGCTTATAACTTATAACTAGTCTTGAAAATGGAAGAATAAATCTTCCGAAACGTCGGCACATCAAATCTTTGTAGTTTGATTTAACATAATCCAATATCCTGAGATTCCTTCTGCACACTTATAACTAGAGTTCGGATTATTTATTATATGCATTTGAATATTTGCATCTGTTTTTGCATATTTGCATATTTTGGCTATTTTTTAAGAATGTTGCATATTTCGACTGAAATCTACTGATCGTACATATTTGGGCATATTTTATCAAGTTTCGTACATATTTAAGCATATTTTATGGAATTTCTAAAAAAAGGGAAAAGTTTTTTTATCAGAAGACGGTCTGATAATGTAAAATTTAAATTCGGCGACGCCAACAAATTAAATTTTGGGTTCGCATTGCTTACCCTAAAACTGCTATAATAAGTAAATTTGCATATTTGCATATGCATTTGGATATTTGCATATGCATTTGCATATTTGCATATGCATTTGCATATTTGCATATGCATTTGCATATTTGCATATTTTAGCTATTTTTTAAGAATATTGCATATTTCGACTGAAATCTACTGATCGTGCATATTTGGGCACATTTTATCAAGTTTCGTACATATTTAAGCATATTTTAAGGAATTTCTAAAAAAGGGAACAGTTTTTTTTATCAGAAGACGGTCTGATAATGTAAAATTTAAATTCGGCGACGCCAACAAATTAAATTTTGGGTTGGCATTGCTTACCCTAAAACTGCTATAAGTAAATTTGCATATTTGCATATGCATTTGCATATTTGCATATTTTAGCTATTTTTTAAGAATATTGCATATTTCGACTGGAATCTACTGATCGTGCATATTTGGGCATATTTTATCAAGTTTCGTACATATTTAAGCATATTTTAAGGAATTTCTAAAAGAAGGGAACAGTTTTTTTTATCAGAAGACGGTCTGATAATGTAAAATTTAAATTCGGCGACGCCAACAAATTAAATTTTGGGTTGGCATTGCTTACCCTAAAACTACTATAATAAGTAAATTTGCATATTTGCATATGCATTTGCATATTTGCATATTTTAGCTATTTTTTAGAATATTGCATATATCGACTAAAATCTACTGATCGTGCATATTTGGGCATAATTTATAAAATTTCTTGCATATTTGGGCATATTTTATCAAGTTTCGTACATATTTAAGCATAATTTAAGGAATTTCTAAAAAAAGGGAAAAGTTTTTTTTATCAAAAGACGGTTTGATAATTTAAAATTTAAATTCGGCTATGCCAACAAATTAAATTTTGTTTTACATCATAAAACATTTTAAACATGAAACTGCAGCCAATAGTTCCTGAAGATTATATGTTAACCCTGCGGCAGACGCGCCTTTTATTTTCATTCGAGCGGTCGTTCTGAGGTCTTTAGGTCCGCATAAAGGGACATCCATTAATTACGTGAGGCGGTTTTGGCGATTTTTCTACATCCTTACTTCACTGGTGAGATTTCGTAAGACTTGTCTCGATCCCCCTCCCTCTAATCCAATGGTTTTCACAGTGGGGGGTGCGCTTTCCATGGGACGCGTAGATACTTGTGTAGTTGAAAAATAATTTCAGTTCGATATTTTTATTATTTTAATACCCATTTGTAACTTTTTTTGAAAGGGCGCGCAGATAATTTCTTTTTGATAGAAGGGAGGCGTGACATAAATCAGTTTGGGAACCACTGCTCTAATCCCACGTGAGATTTTTGTTTTACTTAATTTAACCCAGTTTCTTGCAGTTTTTTACAGCTTCTTGCGGAGAAAAAAAATTACAAGATATTTGTTGACGTGAGATTGGGTACAATTCTGCTCCACCCCCTCCCCCCTAACAGCCTCACGTAATTAATAGACGTCCCCTAATGAGGTATCCGTTGTTTTGTGAGATTATGTTGCATGTAATACAAAAACTATGAAAATAAAACAAATTTAACAACAATTTATCAACAATTTAGAAAATAAAAACCAAATTCTTCTTTAGTATTTATAATTGTTAATCTTCATCCGTGTAGGTTTTGAGGCAGGTAGAACAGCTAACTTTTCTTTGGCAATGCTTTGGCAGGGGTGGCCAACAGGTCGATCAAAAAGAAATTTTTATTCGATCATAGCCGTCTACACTAATCGTGATTCATAATAAGCTTAGAAGGAAACCGCTGGGAAATTTGATGTTCAAGTAAAGGGAAATCTGAAATAATCTAAGGAACTCTTAAGGAAGTTTCAGAAATCCAAAAATCTTAGTCAATCTTAGAAAATCTAAGGATATTCAAGGAAATCTTAGAAATTACAGATAATAATCTTACTTTTTCAACTTTTTCGAAAAAAAAATCATGAGACAATCCAAGAGAAAATCCAAAGAAATTTTAGGAAATCAGGAAAAATTTTAAAAAATTTGGGAAATCTAGAGAAATCCAAGAAATTGTCTGGTGGTACATTTGGAAATCTGGTGTACAAAAATTGGGTCTGTGTTTTCCTCCTTGTAAAAAGCTAAGAAAATATTATATTTTTTTTTGTTTACTTTTACCTTAATAACTTTTGTACGAGTATTATTTTTTATATGTCAATATAATATTGATATTATGTTATGAATTTAATAGGCAGATCGCGAGAAAAATTTGAGAGACAGTCGAATTTATATATAATGCTGTTGGCCACCCCTGCTCTAGACAAACAAATTTTTTACAGGAACCGCAAATAATTGTCGTTTTTCTGTTCTTGTAAGAACCACACTTGTGGCAGGAAAGGATACCTACGCACATCATTCGATATAAAGATGAACTATGTAAACAATTTCAAATTTTGTCAATAGTGGGCATTTCTGTTCCCCGACGCGACACGCAGATTTAAAGATATCATTATCATCATCACCCTCCTTCTGTTTTGAAAAATTAAACCCCATGATTGCTGAAACCGGATTAGGGAATATCATAAACCAAGTGGGACTGCCGGCTTTACGAACCCTCCGAAGCACGAAGACGCCCAATTGAAAATTTTAGGTTCTCCCCAGATTGAAACCGAATACCTTAGAGTCAGCAACTGTTTGGCTAACTTACTTAGCTAATGATTGAAGATATACAATTATGATCAAAACAATCTGTTATTGCATTATAAAAAAATTTTTATGGCCTGTTCCCACTGTCATTATTTTTATTAATTTCTTCATCAATCAAAATTTTGATCAATATGTTGCTGTAACGTCATAACAATAAAAATATAATAAAAATTTACGACCTGTTCCACGATAAAACGGATTTTTATCAAAATTATCGAAATATTGATTAAAAAAACATTAACCGTATGAACAGGCCATTAGAAACGTTAAAACAACTGCAACTTCATCCAAAAATATCGAAGGCAGTCCATGAAAACAACGAACTATAATATAAATTGAAGGTAATTTTGTCACCTTTAAAAATACATTTTTTATCATAAAATTCCAAGAATAGACTACAAGGGTGACGGTAAGCTTCCCCAATCCATGAAGCAGATAAAAACAAAAAATGATAATGTTTTATGGTATTATGGTATGGTTTCAATGGTATTTATGTAACCACAGCAATTTCCGTACAGAAAAATCATAAACTAACACTCACCTACATAACCGATGCATATCTTCGCGCGGATATCTCTTTGATTTTAATATTAATAGGGGAGAGGGGGGGAATATCGACTGTCGGTAAAAGTCGACCAGCTTTAAATTTCATAAACTTGGCATCATACAAGCGAATTTGACTTACCAGCCGAAAGATGGCTTTGTATGCTCCTAATTTATATACGGTAGTATGGTGTATAAATAAATTAGACACATTGACACATCTCTAACTAATTTGTGTATGGTGTGGTGCCGTCACTCGTCCTGTGTATATGCTGTCAATTTTGCTCGTGTTTAGACTTTTCATATTAAAATTGTGCTGATTTTATTAAGGCTGGGACAGTTTGAATTTTACATTGCTAGGATACAATCGATATTTTTCCATAATTTGGAAGGCAGTTGACTTATTCCCAGACTGCAAGCCAGGCTGTACATCAATTCTTCTTTTTGTTTGCAATTTTTTGACAATGTCCTTACAATTTCCGGATTTTTTTCCAGAAAATTTACCAAAAAATAGTAATTTTCATTTTTAAATAAATCAAAAGAAGTTATCAAAAATAAATAGTAGGAGTATATTAACATATAGTATAGCACTAATTTTACACTGAAACAATTCAACTTCAAGCTATAAGCTCACAAAAACATTATTTTTCACTTTTAGGAAAAAGTAATTATTCTTAAGACAATATAAAAGTACACTTTGTGTTAATCAATTGTCAAAGTTAAAGTGTGAGTAGCCCTAAAGCACTTAAACACTTAACTAGGCGCTAAAGTAAAGGTAAAGGTAATGCTAATTATAGTTAATAATTCTATTATTGTTTTACTTTTTCAAAAAAATAATATGTTTTGTTCGGAGCTAATGCATTTTATGATAACCCCTCTCAAATCACCCCGATGATTCCTGCATACAAAACTCCTCGGTATTAACCGCCTTCCTACAACTCTGTATAAAACTCAAAAAGTTTAATAAATGGCTTTAAAAATAACAGTTATTCAGTGTTTCATTAGTATTGTATTCATTGTTGAAAAAAAATAATATTTTATTTGGTTACGATACATTATTCTATCAAAGGGACAAATATAGACAGTAAGATAAATAGAAGCCATTGAGAAACTATGAAATCACCGTTGCCTTGCATTGAAAAGCCTGCGAAAATCGTGATGAATACGAAAAAGTTATATTAAAAAAAAAATTTTTTTGAATTAGGTACATTTCCTACAAAACAAATATAAGCTATAATAATCAATTCATAATTAGGTATATAAAAATATATATAATTAATAATAATAATGTGTGACCAAAATGTTAATTATGTGTAAAATTGTAATGATGATTTGCTTCAATATATAATTACTTCATTACAGTCATCACAATACACTTCATGAGGTAGTGTAATCCTCAATACTGAAACCAACATTTCCTCTAGCTTTTGATCAGCAGTATAGCCGAAGCGACCAGGCATAGAACCGCGGTTTACCGCTCCATAGCTTAGCTTGCCGATGTATTGTTTACACCACTCTATTGGTCATGTGTGACATACTAATGTTCTGTATTTGTAGTAGAATTCCATATTATGTAGGTACTTGTGATAATTAATAAAAATTTAATATAAAATAAAAATGATAATAATGGAAAAAATAAGAAGATAGTAAAAATAAAAAATAAAAATATAAGAAGAAGTAAGGAATTGGATTAAAACAATGTTTTTAGAATATTTTTCACGAAAGTTAAAAATATAAACTAAAAAAATTAAAAAACTTTTTAGTTCAATTTTGTTTTTCGGAGTTACTGTTAAAATAAAGAAAAACTTAAGAGTTTCTTAAATAAAAGTTAATTTGTTTAATTGGTAACAGACAAAACATAGTCCAGAGTGGTGTCGAAAGGAAGTTTTTCATTTCCGGCACAATCTGAAAAATATAGCAGCAAACTTCATACAAAACCACTAAACCAATCAGTTGTTATTTTTTATCAAAATAAGTTAAAAATTTGTTTGAACTTTTTGCTGTTTTGTATTAGTAAAACGCAATTCAATAAATTACACCCTCTAAATACACCCTTTAATACAATACGTTGCAACTTTGATATGTTTATAAATGTAGAACTTCCGGAATTAAATGTAAATGCCAGCATTTATCATTACATTTAATTGCAGATTTATGAGCTCCTTAAATTAAATGAAGTTGCTGCAACGAATACTATGTCCATTTTAAATTAGAATTTAATTTCAATTTTGATGTTGGCGTAGCCGGTTTTATAGGTATTATGAAACTGCAATAAGTTTTAAGGAATATTTCGATATTATTACATTTAATTATCTTAATTAATAATTAACATTTGTATTTTTGTTAATACTGGAAACGCACGCAATATTTCGACATGAAATTTTTTTTTTAAATATTAATACACGAAAGTTATTTATACTTGATGCTTTAAAACAGAAAATTATTTAATTTGTCTTGTTTCATTTATGTATGTACATTATTGAAAACAGTTTTCAGTTGAAATATTCTGATGTAATAGAATTTTGAATTCAACCATCAAGCAAAATTGTTTTGAAACTCCAAATTTAATTAAAAGTGTATGATATTAACAATCCAAATTATTTTTGTGTTCTGAACTTGTATTAAAGCGTTGTGGGAATGATGGTAAACAGAAGTGAAAGAACATCCGGAAACGAAGGAAATGTAGGAAACTTTTCAATCATTTTAAATTTATAAAATTAAATTGAACACAGTTCAATATACTTCCATTTACCGATATAATTTTTGCGATAAACTTTTCCATGAATTTGAAAATAAATAATTTGAACATATTGAATATTTTATAGTATCCGATAGTATTGTTGGAATATACAATTTATTGTATTGAAATGTACTATGTTGACTGATACTGATTCTTGGTGACATAAATACAATGGCGTGGCGTCCAGTGATAAGTAACAATTGTTATTGAACAATAATATTCTCCAAGGGAAATTGCGCTATGGGATGTAAGAACCAACTTAATCTTTTTACTTGACAGACGACGCAAAAAATCGGCTTTGAATTTATTAGCTATTCTCGCATAAATTTTTGTATTTTTTTGTAACTGTGATATTTTAGTAAATTTACTCGACTTCTTGCTAAAAACACATACTTTATTTAAAGCCATGTAATAAACTAAAATTTGCGCATAAATCCGCCTCCAGTGTAGTTTCAAAGCGGCATTAAATATTTTATTATTAAATCCATTCTAAAGCAATAAAATAAATTTATAATTTAACCGGATTAATTATTAAATTTAAATTTCAAAAATCTCCGTTATAATAATTTATCGAACGACATTGTGAATTTCAGAATTTGATTGCCCTATTTTACAGTAAAAAGATTATTAGTCGGATGTATAAATTTGTCAAATAACAAATTACATAAATTTTACATAAGAACTCTCATTAAATATACATAAGCTATCTAGTTAATGTCAGTCTATTTAGAAAACCACACGTCTAGTCGATATTTTCTAAATGTTTCCAATTTTGACGTGAAAATGGAAATTCAATTTACGGAAAATTTAGGTTACGATAACTGTGGAAGAAACAAAAAAGAATGCAGAAATTGTTGGATTGATTTTCCTAACTTCTGCTGAGAGCTATTTCAACAGACAATGAAGTATTAAGGTTTTGTTACTCAAACGCTCTTGAACGGGAGCTATATTTGTTTTAATGGGAGTGTGTAATTATACAACAAGCGCATATTCAAGTTTGTAATAGGCTACCTACTGTAGAAGCAGGTAATGAGAATTACTTCGCATATGCTAAACGTAGAAGGATTTGACAACAAAGAAATGTACAGCAGACGGTAGACTTTCCCTACCTGTTAAAGGAACAAATTGGTATTTAGACCCCTGAGTTGCCTACACCAGTATAGAAAATTGCATTAGTTATTCATAAATATTGACGTGTTCTATTTTGTGAGCAGCCACTGAGCTGTACAAAATAAATTTTTATTTAGTCAAATATGCAGATATGTATAACTTCATTTGAAAGCACAAAGTTATTATTTTAAACATAAAGTAAATTTAAATTATGCAAGTAAAATTGAATTTAAAATAAAAAAGAAGAAAAAGAAAGAGCGAAAGAATATATAGATTGTATGGATTCTACAGAGAACAAAATTTCAGAGTTTTCAATGAGTTGAACGAAAAAATATAAGAAATTCATTTAGTTTTTACCAAGGTTTCATTTAAAATCTCAAGCACAACGTTTGCAATTATCATTTATCTGTAAAATAAATTGAAAGTTCATTGTTATTTTTATTAGTTTAAGTCGTTCTGACTAACTAGCTTTTTAGATATTCTACGCTAAAAGTTTTTTCAAATCAACTTTTTTCTTTGATGTACGGCATGCTTTTTTCCAAAAGGTGGTAATCGATAAATTGCGCTTTGTATTATAAAAATTATCGTTTGTGGTTATATCATTAAAATTTTTTAAACTCAACAGAAAACAGAATAGTGGTTTTTCTACTCTTTTTTTTTACTTTTTAATTCTGAATCTTTGTAATATTCCAATCTACTAACTAGCAAAGCAATCACGATGCCTTTTATGTAGTGTAGCGATCTGATGGATATCCACGTTTCAATCACCCCGTATATTCACAATAATAAATTCGCTTTATCTTTTATTGAATGTTTAATTTTAGATGCTCTTGGGATTTTATTAATTTAAAAAAAAATTTCTAAACGAAGATAATTTTAAATCAAACCAAAAAACCGAAAGATATATGCAATTGCATATTCAATGTAACTTTAATTTTGAAACAGGAAGTTTTGAGGTAGGTAGGTAGATATTATTAAAATCCAGAAATGAATATATTAATGTTTGGTTTAATAATTGAAAATGCAACTGTACTGCTGTAGTGATGGTAAATTTAGTTTGTATCTCATTTGATTTGTGATTAAAATTTATTGTGAAACTGCACTAATTTTATGAAATGGGACTTTTAATAAAGAAAACATAGAACTAAGTTTTAAATATCATTCAATGTATGAATATTACAGTTGATATTCGTGTACTGAATACCATGAGGAATGAAATGAATCTTAACTATCTTACGTCTCTCGTTAAGAGTTAAGAGAACTAATACGTTAAGAGTTTTCGACTAAATTAGAAACTAATTCATTTGAGAACGACAAACGTAGTTGTTTGATTATTATCTAGTATTTTTTTAAATAAAACCTCAATGGCAAAGTTAAAAGACCCCGCACCATTTTTATGAAAACATGTCTTTCTGTAGATTTGGCTGATTTTTGGATATATTGTAATTCTCATCATTCTGAACAAATGTCTCAATGGGTACAACTTGATGTAATGGACAGTTTCCGAATTACAAGCACTAAAAGGTTCAGATTTAACATGAAAAATTTTCAATTAACAATTTTATTTATTTTTTATATTATTTATATTACCAACAAATTTAGGCAGGATTTTACTTTGAAACTAAGTAATTTTTGTGAATTTTTGATGAGATTATTAATAATGTTATTGATATAAGGTTTATAAGGCTTAATAAATATACTCTTGAAATGCTTAAAAACAATTTTTTAATATATTTTATGCATTCTTTATAATACAGAAACATTATTTGAATGAAAAGTAGCCCCAGTGTTAAAATTTTAAAAATTGGCCATTTATAACAAAGCAAATCAGAAGTTTTAGGTTCGACATAACACTAGCAACCGCCTGAACTAAAATTATCTTAACATTTTAATTGTAATCATATTTTTTTGCAAAAAACAGTGAAAAACAATTACAATTTTTCTGTTTTTTTCTTTTTTTTATCGCCATTTTATTATTTTTGTAGAGACTCTGTAAAACACAAAAAATACCGTTATCTATATTACGGAAACAGTGAAAATAGAAAAATGCTTATGAACAAAAATGTAGAGAATATATCTGTTCATTTTTTCATTTCGCCGCACCGCTTCCGAGATATAGATGACAATATTTTTTGTGTTTCTTTAAGTCTTTAAGCTTTGTTTAAGTCGCTGCCAGTCAAAAACGGGGAGACAAAATTAAAAAAATAAAATTAAAAACAATGAAAATTTTAACAAAAAATGGCTAAAAAGTTTTACGGTAAAAGCGATATTTATATGTCTAAAAACGATTTCAAAATTAGATGGAAATCTTGGGATTAGGAACGCATAATAGAAAACAAATTAACTAAATGTCAACGTTTCGGCTCATTTACTGAAACCATCTTCATCTTAAATCTTAACTTCTTAAAAACGGTTTCCCTAATAGACTTATTGACATTACCCTTTTTAGAAAGAAAATTTTAATTACTAACCCAATTCATCCCCAACTAAACATGACTAATCCATCCAAGAAATATTGTAAAATAAACTGTAAGTATAAATTGGCTAATTGTAAAATAACTTACCACTTTTGGTTGTCCTGCAAAATTAATAAAATTTTAACAAAGGTACTTTTAACCAAAAACACTATTTTAACTTTTCACAACCGTTTTACCCTTAATAATATCCTTTTTTCTAAAACTAAAGACATAATATCTTCCTTAGATCGTAACAACGTAATATCGACCATCTGAACATAGGCAATTAACATAGGAAATTGATTTTTCTTTAATTCCTGCTTCAGATTACAACGGATAAGAATGAAAATGGTATCAATTTAAAGAGATTTTTATTCCGCTTCTAAAGATTCTAAACACTTGATTTTTTTTTTTCAATTACTGGTAAAAACTCATTAATAAAATGCAAAAAAGGAATTTAAAATAGTACATTGTCTTATTCGGATTAAAAGTGAAACTTTGTTTGACAAGCAATTTTTGTATTTGCGAGGCGTAGCGCTAGCGGAGCCGAGCGAATGCAATAATTGCACGTCAAACAAAGACACTTTTAATCCAAATGAGACATATTACTTTTTCTCCAACCAAAAATTCAAATTACTTCAAACATTTTGTTTGATTATTCGTGTAGTGAAAATCCAGAAACTTCAATTTTTGTTTTTTTATATTAAGTTGTCATAGTTTTTAGGTCACTTTTAGGTCTAGCACAAAAAAAGTTCTTTTAATGCACGTAAAAAAAAGTGTTGCTTAGTAATGTACACATTTTTATATTAATAACAAAAACGTCAACTTTGATTTGAGGTAATGCTATTAAAAATGTACTACTTTTAATACGGTTGGAGAAAAAATTATTTTAGTTGCCTTGATTTAATTTTATTGCAATTGTTTTTGTTTAAAAACCAACAATTTCCAACAAGTTCCTTTGACAAATTACAATAAATTTGGATAACAATGATTGCAAGCACTTATTCTGTGGAAGAAAAAGTTTTTATGGTAAAATTATGTTACAGTGGTAGTTGTATTACAAAAATATTTGCAATTAAATTCAATCAAGGCAACTAAAATTATTTTTTAGTTAGTTTAGTTAGTTTTTACCAGTAATTAAAAAACAAAATATCAAGTGTTAGGTATCTTTAGAAGCGGAATAAAAATCTCTTTCAATTGATATCATTTTCATTCTTATATGCGTTGTGATGGGAAGCAGGAATTAAAGAAAAATCAATTTTCTATGTTAATTTCCTATGTTCAGATGGTCGACCGGTCACCCTGTATAACATCAAGTGTTTCAAATTACATATGCCAAACAAAACAGAAACTAAATAATAGGATTAAACAACATCAATACGATATTAAAACTAATTCCAAAAAAACAAGGTTATTCGAACATAAATATGACCAAAGGGTTACATAATTTTTCTTTGGATGATGTTAGTATTTTAAACACCAAGAGTAATTATCAAAAAGAATTTTCCTAGAGGCAGCCTATATCTCCACAACTGACAACAACATGAATAAGCAGACAGACTAAGAACCTATTAAGAAATTTCATTAACAAAATTAAACCACCTTAATTTTGTTTTTGTTGTACCTATTACTCAACTTAGTTTTTTAGTTTTTTGATATTAATCTTTACCATGTTATATTTACGCTCCTGTTTTTAGATTATCGTTTAGATTTTTTAACTTGTTTATATGTTTTATTGCAGTCTTATAATTTTTGGTCTCACACACATATTGTTTATGTTTTACCTTGAGTATATTCTATTAATATTTAACTCTTTTGGTTTTAGGGGATGATTTAAGACTAGTTACTCTATTTTGATTTGATTTATTTCAAAAAGATTTTGTTATTTGATTTTGTCATTTGTCACAATTCAAAATTTATTTTTTAATCATCATTTAATTTCTAAAATTAATTTTATTATTTCATTTTACAAATTTATATTTATTTAATATTATTTATGTTAACTGTTTCTCTATTATCTCTCCATATTTTATTTATTTAACGTTGACATTTAGTTAATTTGTTTTTTATTTTGCGTTCCTAATCCTAAGATTTCTATCTAATATAATAACATTGGACGATTTTTAATATTATTAATCATAATCGGTTTCAAAATGTGCAATTTACATTGTTAACATAGGAAAGTGCTAACATCCAAAGTGCTTTTTAAATTCAAAAGGTAGATGTCAATCCGGGGAGTCTTTTCCAAATACTTGGAATTTACGTAGATTCAGATGAGAAATATTTACCTATGAAGGTATTTGTATTTGGCCAACTACCTTGAATTGAAATTGATTCAGATGATAAATATTTACTAATGAGGTATTTAGCATAGGGCGCACTGGAGGGCATTCCATGCCCCCCAGACTTCCCGGATTGACACCTACATTTTGTAAATTTTCAAAATGTGCAATTTACATTGTTAACATGGGAGGTTTTGAATATTTACATTAGCTTCTGTATGTCCCTAGTGCTTTTTAAATTGAAAATTTAGATTACAATCCGGGGGGTCTTGGGGGCATGGAATGCCCTCCAGTACATTCTTTACCAAATACCTCGTAATGACGTAGATTCAGATGAGAAATATTTACCACTGAGGTATTTGGTATAGATATTAAGAGGAGAAATATTTACCAATGAGGTATTTGGAATAGGGTGCGCTGGAGGGCATTCCATGCCCCCCAGACCCCCCGGATTGCCACCTACGTTTTGTTAATTTAAGGGGCAATTAAGTACATAGTTATTGCACGTAATTCAATTTCGCTGCATCGAATTTCAGATACAGGTAATAATATTTTTTGTATTTACAGTCACATTTAAGTCGCTGCCAGTCAAAAAGGGGGCGACAAAATGAAAAAATGTGTAGAAACAAAATTAAAAACCATGAAAATTTTAACAAAAAAGTTTTGCTGTAAAAGGGATTTTTATATGTAAAAAAACGGTTTCATAATGCGCAATTTACATTGTTGACATAGGAGGATTCGAATATTTTTGTTGGAAAATGACCCATGTTCGTCTAGCGATTAACATATTATATCGAGTCGAAATTAATTCTTTCTTGTTAAATCTGGACCTTTTAGAACTTATAATTCGGAAACTGCTCATTACATCAAGTTGTGCTCATTAAGACATTTGTTCAGAATGCTAAAAAGTACAACATATCCAAAAATGAGCCAAATCTGCAGAAAAACAGTTATCTATAAGAATGGTGCGGGGTCCTTTATAATATATTAATTTAATTATTTTAGTATAAAACTATATAATTTATATTATCACTTTATTTATTATATTTCTGTGGTGACATGCTAGAAGGGTATAAGTACAAATAGGGAACTTTACGGGAGACGCAAAGAACGATTTTTTAATTTTAACTTTGAAAGGTACTAGCTTATAACCACTAAACGTTTATATTGAAAATTTAATTGCTATCTCACAAATGTACCACAAATTTCCTTATAGCAGAAGTGAAAAGAATAAAATAAAAATTACTAATTTTTTGATTGATTTTAAGGGGATAGGGACGTTTCGCCCCCATCGTTTAGCCCCCACCGTTTACCCCCGCCGATTCGCTCCCAGCCGTTTAGCCCCCGCCGTTTCGCCCCCGCCGTTTGACCCCCGTCCGTTTCGCCCCCGTCCGTTTCGCCACTGACCGTTTAGCCTCCGTCCGTTTCGCCCCTGACCGTTTTGCCCCTGACCGTTGCGCTCCCGTTTCTCCCCGTATGGGGCCATCCATAAATTACGTCACACTTAGGGGGTAGGGGGGTTATCTTAGATTTGTGACAAAAATGTATCAGGGGGTCCGGGGGAGTTTCAAATGTTGTGATGTCAAATTTTTAAAAATATATTTTTTGGATCCATGGATTGGTTGTATGGTGCGGCCGAAAAAAACATTAAAAAATATTTTAATAAATATTAATTTTAAGTTATCTGACTTTCAATTTGTTTAATACTAGATGGCCCGACAGACGTCCTGTCCAAATTTCAATAAATACACAATTGCCTCATTCTAGAGAACAGTCTATTACTTAAGTGGAGTCCATAATGGACTCCATTATTTACGTAAGGACGATTCTTCTAATTTTTTAGTTCCTCCTCCCCTGTGTAGGTACGTAATATTTTGCCACCTCCCCTCATTTTACGTATGAATTAATTAAAAACGGTGGGGACTAAAAGGTGGGGGTGAAACGGTCGGGGGCGAAATATCCCGGGGCGAAACGGCGGGGGCGAAACGTCATATAACCGATTTTAAGTATAATATATCTGTAAAAAAATTCGTAAATTTCCAATTATTTATTGACATAGACTTTTCTCCTTATACCAGAAGTTGACACCTATTATTATGAATGAAATTCCACAAGAAAATTGATTTGGGCATAAGTGGACGTATTTCCTTATAGCAGGTGACCACAGATTTTATCTTATAATGCTATGTAATATATTTATTAAATAAAAATTATTAAATTATTATTATTATTAATAATATTTAAGAAAACATATTAAGGATAAGAGAAATAATTCTTTACCTTTGGGTTCTTACCGCAGAGTTTGCTGCATTTTGCATTTTCAATTCAATAGTAACCCAACAATGCAAATTCATTTATTTAAATTTCATATCTTTGAGTGATAAAATACACTTAAAATTTTGTTTTTTTTATTTTATTGATTTACACCCTCACAATATTATCTTATTAATTATTACTGAAGTTGATATCCATTACATTTTTCTATTGTTTGTATAGAAATAAAAAATTTTAAATAATATTTTTAAGTTTGTTTTTAAAACTATTAGTTTTCTATGGTTCAGCGGTAATGTAACTTTAATTCGAATTATTAAATTTTGAACAATACTTACGTTATGTTTCCATATTATGTAATATCAATGTTATGTAAAGGAAAATATTATAATAATTGTATTCCAACATCAAACTTAGACTGCCCGAATCAATTTAATTTTTGTTAGTAAAATTTTACTAATTCTTTCTACATTACATTTTAACTTCAAACATAAATATTTATACCAGTTGAAATCGTTTTTTTTTTCATCATTATTTTCATCGTATTTTTATAACAGATTTAGGAAAATATGTTAATTGATTATTAATAATATTTATTGATGTCAAGAAGAAACGCTGTCTGGTTTTGGTATTTTTTCCAAAAACTTTGTGTCTACGTAATTGCAGTCCATTACATTAAAAAAACTTAATGTTGGTAAACATACCAAACAAAAACCTTTTGGGCAGTAAAGTAACTTTTATAAAGTAGGTACATACATCGAAAAAACTCAGTGTACTTAGCTGCCTAATTTTATTATCGTACCCTTAATTTAACTAATAAATAATATATTATTTAACCTTTCAAGTTGTGTTTGCTTATTAATTATTAGCTTCCAGTTATACCACAAGCTTCATTACGACTACGGTGCCTATTACTAGAATCATAATTATCCGCAAACACGTCGAGTTTTCTTCATCCAAATGAAAAGAATTTAAATTGTAATAGCTACAAGCTGTACTTAAAGTTTAAATAAATAATTTTTTAATTGAAAAGAAACAATTATTTCTTGCATTTCCATATTATTTTCTTCTTGTTTCCGAGTAGATATAAATTATTAACTTTCCAGGCTATTCATTACACCTGCTGAACAGTTTGATCGGAAAACCCAGTAATTACAAATCATGAAAACGTTTCACTTGAAAATGTGTAGTTAATTCTGAAAGCTAGAAATATTAATTCAGCCCTTTTAGTTACGATAACGTTACAGTTTGTTTACCTTTGGTTTACTTGCAAGGGTCAAATAATCGTGTAATAATCGTAATTTTTACTTTTATTCATCTCGAAATTATTTACTAAGATATTAAACATGAAACGTGCACGGAACAGTAATATTATGGAACAGAGATCTGCTGCTTTTGTAGCTATAAACTCCATATGCTGTCGCCTGATGTTCTAACACCCCAGCAATACCAACTTCTTTATCTGGCAGAGCAACCACAAAACAAAGAATCTTATTAGCTACATATAATAAAAAATTGCAGTAAAGAAATTCACTTGGTTATCTATTAAAATATATTTCGATATATAGAAATGTTCTGCAAATTCAGATATAGCTTTTCTAATAGCATTATATAGTTCTATAACTATTTAAATTCTATAATATTGGTGTGGTAAAGCTACGCCATTAATTTGAGTTTGCACTTTGTTGCAATTTCAACTAAATGCTGATGATAACGTTTCACACGAGATTAAGTTTGTTTGTTAGTTTACTTGCTGGCACCACATGAATGAAATCCTGACTTGTTTCTTAAATAAATGCAGTAGTTTTAATTAATGCCTAATTGCAAAGTATTAACAGCGAATTAATCAAATCTATCAGATTGATTTGTAAGTTTCAATTTTTTACACCTTTGTAACAAATAGGAAAACTTGTTGGCTTATAAAAACTTCTAAAATCGGAATCTAATCCTAAAATTTGTAGAAAGTGATCTGCAAATTCAGTGGCATGCAGTACTAAAAGCTATTTACCGGTTAGAACAAATATGGATTATTGCTAAGAGTAGTGCTCAGACCTTTAGGAACAATGACTTACATGAGTACAAAATAGAACAGCATAACGATATGCTAAATATCTATACTGCCATTATGTGAACTTCCCTGAGAAACCATGTTGCTAATACCATAAGAGTATATTTGTGTTATCTTCCTCAGCAGACTTGTTCAATTATGTACAAGTTTTGTAGTAGCTGTTCAAAATTAAAACAAAAGCTTTATATACCCACATCAGAGGATCAATTCATGACTCATACATTTGTAACCGCTTACTTTCGCAATCTATTCTTAAATTTTACAATGGCAATAGTTTACATTACGGCCGCCGACGAATAAACGAAAAACCGCCGTTGAAATCCTAATTACATGGATTTATATTATTATATCATAATATCTTAGAAGTCCCGTTTGTTGAACAAACTGTCGCATTACATCACTGGTTAAATAAATAGCTATTACCTAATGATTAAATAATTACATTTAATATTTTATTACAAAAAATATTTAATGTTTATAATGGAAATAGTTTAGCACTTTTTATAAGCAATGACCTAACGACGTTAACCAACCAATATAATGATAATTCGATAACGATTAAACACTCCCGAAAAATTATTAAAAAGTCACTCTATAGTCCATTTTTTTAAGAACCAAGTAAGAATTTGTACTAAACCGATGACCTCGAAATATTAACCAATGAAATTGGTTTGAAATTAGATTGTTTCAGACTAGCGAAATTTACGTGGGGTCGGGTACTATTCGGCGCAGCCGTTTCGACGCAGCCGTTTCGACGCAGCCGTTTCGACGCAAAACCGGTTCGGCGCAAGTTCCGTTCGGCGCAAGTACTATTTGGCGTGAGTCCCAACTTACTTAGGTGACGTTTCTCTCCATTGGTTTGTTCATAGTCAGGACCGTATCCCCTACTACTAATGCTAACATATATAATAAAAAATTTACTATAATTAAAAGGCAGGTGTTAAAAGTAAAATAGAAAAACGAATTAAAAAAGATAGAATAAAAAAGACTCGCGCTAAACTGTACTTGCGCCGAACGGAACTCTCGCCGAATCGGGACTGCGCCAAACCGGACTCGCGCCAAAACGGCTGTGCCGAACTAGACCCTCGCCGAAACGTCTGCGGCAAAACGGCTACGCCGAAACGGATGCGCCGATTGGGGCCGTTCCCGTAGTTTATTTAGAAAATGCTTTTAGAAGGGGCAGATTAAAGTTTCTCAGAATCTCAGAATTAGTTGTAACTAATCCTAATACATAAAATCCCAACAAGCTACTGCTGCTCCCAGTGCTGGACTAATCATTTGTGGGCCCTAGGCAGTTAAATTTTTGGAGCCCCTTAAAAAATTATTACTTGCATGATCTTCAATTTTTACTACTCAATAATTAAAATAAACAGTTTCAATAATAACCAACTAATTTTAAAAAATAAAACAATGTTTATTGGAACGAAACTAACCAAAAATTAAATAAAACAAAAAAGACCATAAAGCCATGGAATTTTCAACCACAAACTAGATCACTGGAGACCACACTGACCAGATTAAGGCTGGGACACACCGCAATGACACATACCCACAAATTAGCAAAAGAACCACCACCACAATGCATAAGATGTCAAGTCAGCCTAACGGTGGAACATGTAATAATTGAATGTCCTGAATATGATCAACAAAGAAAAGAAAGTGGAATACACCAACAACTAAGAGAGGCACTTAATCCTGAAGAAAGCAGTGTTGCTAACATAATAAAATATCTAAAGGATATTGAAATAATTACAAAAATTTAGATTATGTAGGTGCTAATAACCTAGATGTTGATGCACGTTAATCAAAATAAAAAAAAAAAAAAATTAAAGAAATTAATTTTTTCTCCAAACGTCACGAAAGTAAGCTGTTTCATTATCAATTTTAAACACGAAAGTCAAACTTTTCCTTAGCGACATACATAAAACCACGTGGCGTAAAGATTTTTTCGAAAGTAAACCTTCGGCGGCAGGAAAAACAAATAACTACAAATGTGACATTATTTTAATAAAATTGAGTAATTTTGATATCTATCTTTTCTAAAAATTATTTTAAGTTTATTTACCATTTCAAATATAAAATTTTAGAGCGTAATTTAAAAATAAATAGATATAAACTTTGACTTTGACATTTAAATCCTTAAATATACCATCTTAAAACTTTATTTTTAACCAAATAAATAAACATTTTGATCTTTTAACCAAAAATTTTAATAAATGTCACAATTGAAGTTGGCAGCTGCGAATTCAATTGAAATTATACCAACATAAATTGAAAATAGTTGGACAGATTAAATCAAAATGTCACCTTACTTTTGTTTATTTTTATTACAATTTGATTAAATGAAAACTGGTTGACCGATTAAAATTATTATCTATCTTTCGAATTTTTTGCGCGCGATCGATCTGAATTTTTGCATATGCCTTCCTACCAATAATTCACAAAGGGTGTATCATAAGTGAGGGGGAGAAGTTTTTGCTCAGTTTTTAGATATCTATCGCCGTTCCCGAGTTATTGCTAATTTTGAAATTTATTTTTGAATTTTGTTCGTTTGGAGAAAAAGTAACATGTTTTATTCGGATGGAAAGGTAACTTTTCCTGCCACGCAAGTGTTCCATTCGCTCGGCTCGTTCCACTCACCTCGCAAATGAAAAAACTCGCTGGGCAGGAAAAGTTAATCTTTCCATCCTAATACAACAATGTACTATTTCAATTAAAAAAATTTTTTTTCCGTTTTCATGGGTCCACTAAAACTAGCGGGACCCCTAAGCAGCTGCCTTATGGGCAATCCGGCATTAGTTGCTCCCGCTACAACGTGTCATTTTTGGTGAAAAAAAACACTCTTTTTTACCAACCAAAATATATATTTAACTAAGATTAGGATTAAAAATATTTGTCCAATATTAATCCAAACCTGGAAATTTGAATTTTTAAGCAAAAATGAAGGAGTTTAACCTTCGGCTAGAAAAAATTAAAACTTGGAAAGCATGTTTATTTAATTACCTTACTGCTCACAGAGTTTAGCAGCAACTTTCTGTGTTACTTTGAAAGTTAATTATAAAAACATAAAGCCAAAATTTAAACCGGGGGGTCTGGGGGGTGTGGAACACCCTCCAGTACATAGATATAATAAATTTCCTACTCTTCTAGAATCTCATTAATTAATTAATTAATTAATGTTTTTATATTTTCTACTTTAAACACAGATTCTTGATAAACTATAAATAAAAATTAAAGAAAATAATTTATAATTAAAAAAATTTTTTTTCCGTTTCCATGGGGCCCCTAAAACAAGCGGGACCCCTAAGCAGCTGCCTTATGGGCAATCCGGCATTGGCTGCTCCTGCTACAAGGTGTCATTTTTTGGTGAAAAAAAACACTTTTTTTTACCAACCAAAATATATATTTAACTAAGATTAGGATTAAAAATATTTGTCCAATATTAATCCAAACCGGAAAATTTGAATTTTTAAGCAAAAATGAGGGAGTTTAACCTTCGGCTAGAAAAAATTAAAACTTGGAAAGCATGTTTATTTAATTACCTTACTGCTCACAGAGTTTAGCAGCAACTTTCTTTGTTACTTTGAAAGTTAATTATAAAAATAATATAAAAATATAAAGCCAAAATTGTAAACCGGGGGGTCTGGGGGGTGTGGAACACCCTCCAGTACATATTGCAGGATTTCCATTCTTTTAGAATACTTGGAGAAGAGAAGGGATTTATAATTTTACAAATTTCGCCAGGAAAAACCAGCAAAATTTAAAAAGGATGGAAATTTAAACCTTTGGCTAGAGAATATTAAAGCCTGGAAAAACATTTATTTAAGTGCCTTACTGCTCAGAGTTTAGTAGCAACTTTTGATTATTTAAAAGTTAACTGTCACAATTATAGTCAAAAGTGTAAACCGGGTTGTCTTACATAAATTTTAAACATTATTTTTATGAGGGGGGGGGAGATTTAGGGGTACAATCCAAATCATCCTTGGGAGGGCCAATTGCCTCTTTGCCCCCTCTAAATACGCGACTGGCTGCCACCTACATTGTTCGAATCGTTGATCGACCATAGTAAGAAATATTGTTTACTAGAAAATAATTTTCGATTTATTGTTTTAAGCTAAATATACAATAAATTTAATGAACGGCGGCAATTGATTGCTATGATCTTTCCATATAATTTGAGGTCATTGCAAATTTTGATTTTTTAAAATATCCTGAATGTAAAATTGTATTCTAAAAAGTTTCACTTCAAAGAAAATATTTAATGGAATGTTGACTATCAACGTCGCCCATCCGTGTCTAGTTAACAAGCCAAACCATTCCACATTACTTTTACAATTTATTCTATTTGTGTTTTTGTATACATATATAGAATCAATTTTCTATAAATTAAATTTATCCAAGCGAAATATGTCTTGAAGACGAATAATTGTATCTTGAAATCCTGGTGCATGCAATAAATATTTAATTGCAACTGAATAGTAAGATTCTGCGGCTTTAAGGCTAAACAAACAGGCCAATACCAAAAGAGAATTCTAGTTTTTTTAATGTTTGTTCAAAATATTATTTCTTTTACTTTCTTCTAACTTGATACAACTTACTTTCGTTTACTTTCAATGTTAAACTACTACACTATTATATTTTAGCAAACTAGTTTCAACTATATTTGGTGGTTCTACATAAATGATTAACATTTTCTGGAGTGCAGATGTAACCAGGATCGGAACCGCGGTTTCCAGTTCGCCAGTCTGCAGATGTGATCTTTATGCTACACAGCTTAGATCAAAAAGCAATAAATTTCAACGTTTTAGTTGTGAACTCGTATCTGCAGTAACTTTTTTGATTATAATAGACTTACTTGGAAAGACACTTGAGAGTTCGGGCAAGAATGTTTCCGCGTCATCTAATAGATTATTGCCAAACATTAAACATTTGATATTTTTAAAGTCAGATCCTCTGTTGAACGTGAAACTTACATAGTATACTCGTAAAATCGTTTGACCATGAAAATTTTGAAAATATATTTCAACAAATATATTTGTTAGTAAACAAATAGAGTAACTGAACTTCAGATTAAGCAATTGTTAAACTATTAATACTTAGTTGAAAACTGATCGACATTTTGTATTTGTTACATTTTATCCATATTAAAATGTAATTTCCCACGTGTAATTTCCGTTCATTTCTTTGGATAATAATACATCTTTGTATGTATGTATTTTACTGTCAGCTGTAATAAATAGAATTATGTATTGAATGTAATTTTTTGTTTCTGTTTACATTTTTATGCTAATTGATTAGATTTCTTTGGCTTTTTACAGTATTGCTGCTTTTTACGATTGTATTATTAACCTCATTACCATAATATTTACTATAAGTTTTCATTATTTCCACTATTTAATTAAAATTAACTTAAACTGCAACCACATAGATGCAGACATTTGAAAAACAAATATTTTTCTCAAGTATTGAGCACGTCCTCTTCTTACGTAAAAGTAAAGCACGGTTTAAGTTGTAAATCAAAAATTGAAAAACCAATTTCCACCGCTTGTATCATTTGGTGGTAGTTTTACAATTTAGCAATGTCGTCTGCAAGACATTGTATGAGATAAAGTCGGTTTTCAAATATAAGAAATTGAAACTCGCTGATTACGTTTTTACAACGCAAAACGTAGAAACTCCGCTTTTAAACCGTAATTATAAAAAACATATCAGGTTGCATAACATATTTTGTAATTTTATTATAAAGTTTTGTGATTAACTTTATTATAAATAATTGTGTACTTGTTAAAAATTACTTTGGCATACGTAAAGGATATTCACGTCATAAACGGACTACCTTAATTAAAATCTAGTATTTTAATTAAAAGTGAGTATCGGTTCATATGAGGTGTATCGGTGTTGTAAAAGCATATTAACAAACTAGTTTCAATTTTAAAATATGCATTTTTTTGAATTTTTGTGATGGTTAAAACATAAAAAATAAAATATATATATTTTTACAATATTAAATTATATTTACTAACCGGATTGTATTTCTGTTAATTAAAATAGAATTAATTTAACCAAGGGAGGTTTCACAAAAAGATTTTAATTAATTGAATTTATTCTTTGAGAAAAACGTGGTTTGCATTTACATTGTAATAAACAAGTTAGCATTTAACAACTGTTTACAGTTTCCACTGAAACCGATATGGGGGCCTTTTCAATCCGAGAATTGTGCAGAGCTTTTATGTAACGCGTCGCTAGGCTCGTGAAAGGTTAGCTTATTTAATGGTCTATGAAATATGACGAATGCCACACGCAACTTGTTTAATATCCTTATTATACCAAAAACTATATTTAATTAAGGGGCAATTTCAAAATAAAACCCCAATAATATTCAATACCTCTAATTGATAATAGACATTATCAACTGAATAAATTGTTAAGTAAACATTACTGGAAATGCTTTTACTAAATAAGGACAAAAGACATCACGCTATCAGCTTGTACTCCTCCTTAATATTACGGAAACTATTAAGTTTTTTCTTAATTGTCGTAAATAATTTAATTGAGTCTTCTCAATCCCCAGAATATGAATCAAGCAGAAAAAAAGCACGAAAACTAGAAACTTTGTAAAGAAAAGCTACATTCGTCTGTATGTTAATAAAACTTGGCACAACAAGCTTGAGCCACTGATATCGTCCACGGTTTACTTTTATTCACTTAACTTAATTTCATCGATTTTCATTCTCGACATCTTGTAATAAATTTAAATAATTAAATTTCAGCAAAAAAAGAATTGAAGAAATTTACTATAGCAATAATTTCATTCAAAAAATTAATTTTTAAAGTAAATGCAATATTAAAGTTTACTACGAAATCATTTTTCTAATTAATAGGTGTTGAACACGAACGTACACAATAAACGCTAGAATTTAGAATTTCGTACTGCGATAAGAAATAAACTTAAATTTAGTATGTTTAAAAAACTTAGATAGAAGTAAAACAATTAAATGCAGTGTAATTTACATTGTACTTGTTTGTAGTGGATACTCAAATTAATGATCAAATTCTGTAGACCTAATTTGAATACTATCAATATTATAATACAGGTATAGAATAAACGATGACCTGACATTTCGCTACGGGACATTTCGCTTCCGGACTTTTCGCTCCCGGACATTTCGTTACCATTCCTACTCTGCCACTAAATTTAATTAGTTATTTTGTGGAATATTACACCATGAAATAGTCTGAAAATGTTAAATTTTTATACCAATATTTCAGCTTTTTATCTTGTGGATTTATTTCAAATAGAATAAAATAAAATAAAAATTTATTAATAATTATGATAGTTGAATATCAATGTAATATAATGTAATGACGACGGTAATAGGTATTTATTATCAAGAGAAACAACATAGTATTAACTTCCTTGAGAGTTAATGTAATATTAAATCGTCGAAGCAAAATCTCCTTCCTCTGGAAGTGGATAAAAGGCTTTAGAAGTTATGAGAATGGCAAAACAACTAAAAAATTTCTCACAATAATATTTTAAATTACTCATAAAAATTATCACGTGCGTGTCAGCAACGTGCAACTATTGATCAAATAAAAATATTTAGGTTATCTGACGTCACAAAATATTAAGTAAATATATTATTTAAATAATGAAGTTATCAAAACTAAAGAATTTCTTGATTAAATGGAATTGTAGAAAGTATTCCTTGGGGATGCTTTTAATGTAAATATCCTTATTTCAGAAGTAAGTGCAAGCTTTTTGAAAGCAATAGCACCTAGGCTACGCTAAAATGCATAGTTTATGTATCTTTTAAAGAGTAATGCATGCTTAAGTACAACATATGTACTTTCCATAGAAGTTTTTACTACTTCAGGTACATTAAAAATTCAATAGATCAATGCTACTGCTAGATAAGTTACATTACGTGTGGTCTATTAGATTAGCAATAGATGTACATAATATGTTATTTATTCAATTTACTTTTCTTTTTCTGTATTACGTATTTATGTATAGATGTTTTACAAGCTCTATAATCAAATTGAACCTAATAAATGGTTTAGATTGCAATAGAAATCTACTTAAAGAAGAATATAGCATAATTTACATAATATAAATTATAGCTAGAGTTTTTACAAATTCTTCATTGATTCTATTTGATATATCATTATAATAGCTTTTACTTTTTTGCTCTATTTTATTTTTTTGATAATTTTGATTAAAAAAGAATAAACAGAATTTTGTTAGAAAATACACGAGATGCTTAGCTCGAAAGCGTCATCTTAAAAGGCAATGTTGTTTTCTAACAATCTTTGTTTTTGGAAATTTAGACAAACCCGATACCTAGTCCTAAGACATTAATTGCAAGATAGTTAAATCAGTGTAATTATAATTCTTTTTGTGATGGGATTACATCAAATTATTCATGAATAATAATTATATTGACATAAAATTGTAAAAATTAACTGTTTGTAAAATTCTCACCGCTCACACAGTAACAGTATACCGGTACAGCGGTGTAGCGGTATATAACGGTGTAACAGTATACCTTTTCTTGTTTTTGTTCTTGTTCTTCCTTTTTTCTTTCTTATCTTTAAGCTAGCATAAAAGTTTTCAATTTTGTAAGAATGAGCAATTGCAGTGGCGTATTTAGGAAGTGATTGAGGAGGGGGCATGGTAAAGGTGTTTCTTGAATCTCGTTAATCCATTCATGCGCGTCAGTTATAACTAATCCTAATACATAAAATCCCGGCACGCTTCTGCTGCTCCAGCTACAACATGTCATTTTTTAATGAAAAAAACAGTCTGGTTGGTAGATTTTTTACTAACCACAAAATATATTAAATTAAGATTAGGACTAAAAATATTTGTCCAATTTAAATCCAGACCGGGAAATTTGAATTTTTAAGCAAAAATGAGGGAAGTTCAACCTTCAGCTAGAAATAACCAAAACTTGGAAAGCATATTTATTTATTTACCTTACTGCTCACAGAGTTTAGCAGCAACTTTCTGTGTTACTTTAACCCTTAAGTTGGCAACGTATCTCACAAGATACATAGTTTCAAAAATTTCGAAAGATATAATCTCCGACAGAAAGAATTTTATGCCGAAAAATTTGTGCTTGCCAAGTTTAGGGTTAAAAGTTAATTATTATAAAAATAATATAAAAATATTATGTCAAAATTGTAAACCGGGGGGTCTGGGGGGTGTGGAACACCCTCCAGTACATATATCTCAAAATTTAGATAGGGGAGTTATAGTTTTACAAATTTTGCCAAGAAAAACCAGGAAATTTTTTGTTTTTGAGCAAAAGTGAGGGAAATTAAAACGTTCGACTAAAGAAAATGAGAATTTGAGAAACTTATTTATTTTTATATTATAAAAAAAAATTTTAATTGTCATCAAGTTTAGCAGCAACTTTTTGAGTTACTTTGAAAATATAGAAAAACGGGAATCACCCAGTAGCGGGAAAAGAAATTAAACAATTAAATATTATACCGCTAAAAAAAAGATCCACCGTCTTTCAAGCTAGTAAATAAATAAACAAATAAATAAAAATAATTAAAAGTTATTTAAATTTTAAAACTTGGTAGTAAACTTAATTTTTATCAGAGGGGGTTTAGGGGTACAATCCGAGTCATACTTTGGGGGGGGAGCAATTGCCCCTTTCCCTCTAACTACGCCACTGACCAATTATAATGTACAGCTTTAGTATAATGTTTGACCTTTAGGTTTAGGTGTCTGGTGTCTAATAGTCAGTGTCTTCAATCCGATAGCACTTGCAATGTTCAATCTAGAAATTACTGTCTGTAAATTGATAACTAACAAGTGTCTACCAAAATGTCATTCTGAATTCCAAAATTGGGAATTTTAGAAATTATCTGGTAATATCTAGTTTAGTCAAGCTTGATAATTTATCAATCTCCATTCCAGATTATCAAAACATGACGGTGACTTGATAAACCTGTTAAATGCCATTTATATATCATATTAACAATATTGTTAACAAAACAATCATAAATAGTATTGATTATGCTGTTACACCCACGTTATACAATATGAATTTAAAGCCAACGTAATTAAAGTCAAATTTAACTGTAAAGTCAAAAACAAACCAAAGAAAACTATCAGTTGAAAACACTATACTATATTTTGCTTAGGATGGATAATGAAACTTAAATTTTCTTTACTTTATAAATGTATTTTGTCGTTAAGTAATATGTACTTTATGTATGCGGGTGGAGTTAGCTAACTTTTCACATCATTTCTCAGATCGTTTGATTAAATTATGCGATGACAGAGTGAACTGTAACTTCTGTAGTGTCTTTTGTTTATAAAACATCTGGTTTTATTTGTGAACGTTGTGATAGGAAAGACTTTACGTTACTTTTAAAGTGTCAATTTAACATGTCACATCTCCTAATAGTGTCACAGGAAGCCAGTAATGCACTTTAAAGATACCATCGTCCGAGAATTCATTGCGACAAATCCTTTTTTATTATTTTGTCACTATGATTGTATTCAACTCGGAAACGCAAGTTTATTGTGGTATTGAACAAACTTCGGACATTAAACTAATTTATTTACATATTGTGAATTTTTTTGACAAGAGGATCAACTACCATAAAGTTATATCATAAATAATGGACAAAGCGATAAACGTACTCTTGGTTCAAAGACATTGAAGTTCACTTTGCTTTACATCTGATCTAGATAAGTTCTATTTACATGCTTGCCTATGATGTGGTTTAGAAACTTTTAGTAAACCATTTATTGTAATTTCAATATCAGTCACGAACGTCTGTGTTCGTGTAACGTTTTTTTATTAAATCGGGTTTTTGTTTTATCTATCTGTTCGGTAACACCTCGTGGCGCCCAAAACTAGGTACAAATATTTTATATCAGAATTAGGAAAGCTTCAAAAGTGCTTATGTAGACACTCAACTTGTTATGTAAATATAAGACATTTAATATTATGGAGGGGTGGACTTGGAAAATTTCAAGTCGAACAAATGCTCAGTCGAACAAAAACAGTCGAATAACTGCTAGTCGAACAAATGTTTTCGAACAAAATAATAATTAATTAATTATAATTAACAAAATTTTAAATGAAAAAAAACACTAAATAGATCAGTCCACTTTTGTAAATCATTTCACTGCAACATGGAAAGCGAAAGCCAGTACCATAATATAACTATTGTGTTAAATTAATTTAAAACTTTTGTTCCATTTAAATGCAATTTATAACAATTTAATTAAGAAAATAATTCAATTACTTCCATTATAATGTAATGTTCATTTTAATTACGAGGTTTGTAACGATATTGTAATACAGTAATACTATTACGTTATTAGTATTGGAACATAAGGGTTAGAGACTTGATAATACAATATTATATTATGAAACACAAAATCAATACAAACACTTATCATTATTTATTATTAAAATGTCAGTTTTTACTTTAAAGCTTTCGGAAAATGCGGTAGATAGGTTTACTTTATTAAAAACAGTGAATTTTTTTACATAAGTAGAATTTACATATTGAGATTACATAATATAAATTGAGAATTTAATTCGAGAGCGAACAAAATTTGTATTGAAATTTACACGCAACTTATAATTTCAATTTTCTTTCCGAGGAAATTTATTTTAAAAATTACCCCCATTCCTAACGCTAACTTAAAATTGAGCCAAGGGAAAACAATTAATCTGTATTTATTTCAGCGTCAACAGCTTGCGCATGACAACTCACATTATAATAGAAAGTTGATAAATTTGAAAAGTAATAAATCAAAATTTGTCATTGAAGTAACAGCACACATAATAATGTAAAAATTTTCAATATGTGACTGCGATATACTCCAAGTCGCAATATAATATTTTAGGGGAAAAAAAAGGATTTTCTTTCTTACAGGATAATTTGATAACAAATCATCCAATAAAATCTATATTAAACAATGGTGAACTAATCGAAATAAACATCTAAATGTGTAACAATCGCGTAATTTTCCACAATTGTTAAATAAAAATTAGTCATGACATTCTTTTTGTTACACTAAAATTATAACCACGATAAGTCTGAAAAGACCAGCATACAATTAAAAGCACATAAACCTTTATGAAGGTCGAGCTTTCAGTTAATGAAAAACCAATAAACTTTCAATAATTATTTTTTTTTTTTATGTTGAAAATAAGCGAAAAGTAATGAAAAATTCACCTAATAAAAAGGAAACTTCAAAGAAATTTATAATTTATGTTTATTTTATGTGAATTACTTTTGATTGGATATTAGGGAGCACTTAAAACAATTTCTGTCAAAACGAAATTTCCTAAGGTTTACTTTCATAATATAAATTAATGAACGTGCAACACAGCACATATTGATATTTGATACTCTTACACGAGCAATCATTAATTAATTTTTCTTACCTAAAACAAAGTTATTTTTCTTTATAAACTTGGCAGCTGTCAATAATATCCTACCGTCGTTTTACAATCATCAAAAATGTATGTAGGCAATACTTTATATTTTTGGAGTATTCTGAAATACTGCAAAATTCTTCCCGGCAAATAATTGGAAAAAAATGTCGGTTGTCAATGATCGATTTTATTTAAATCCAATTTGAAACATTCCGTTTATTTTATATTTCTTTTTAATATATCAAATTAAAACTTTTTGATATATTGCAATGTTTTCAAAAAATATACTTTACAAGATAGAAAAGCATAAATTAAGAACAGCAATGTTTATGTCATGAACTTGCTCCAACTTCAAAAGAACTTAATTTAAATTTATGGCAAAATTTAGGCCATAATATGTAAATAATGAATTCAAAGTAATAAAAAGTGAAAAACAGCAAAAGTGGTAGTGGTTTTAAAACAACGAGGACTACACCCCTACACTGTTAAAATTTAAAGATATTTTATTTTTAGAATAATTAATGATTTAGTAGTCGTATAAATAATAATCCCTAAATTCAAATTCCGATGCTGGTGACTTTTGGAGACTAAAATTTAATACCATTCCTTGTTTACTTGCCATCCGACAGATATGTCATTCAAAAGGGACATTATTTGATACCACTAGTTTTATGATTTGACATAATATTGTGTTGTATTCCTTTAGAAATTTAGTTTGGCGTGGATAAATAATAAATATATTTAATACTCGAAAGTATACTTTTGTGATGTGGAATAAATTTTCAAATAAATTAATTATTTGTAAATGTTTTTCAGTGTCTGAATTCTGAATAAGCAAAAAGTTCGATGAAATACATTATTAAAGGTTAAGAATTAAAATTATACTGTGAAAGAAGATAATAAGAATAACAATAGTTTTACGTGCTGAAATTGAAACCCGATACAACATAGCAAACACCTGTTATTGTAACATGATTTGTAGCATGTATTTACAGTAGTATCAGGTATAAGTAACTCTCGTAATAATAATGCTGTCAACTTGTAAAATATTATAAAAAATTTTCAACAACAAAAATATTAACGATACTTTTGAATGGCTGGACAGATTTTTTTGAATCACGGCTAAGAACACTCTCGATGAAGTCACCTTTCAAAAAAAACAAAATTTATCAAAATCGGTCCATCCGTTTGGGTGCTATGATGCCACAGACAGATACACAAATACACAGATACACAGATACACAGGTCAAACTTATAATACCCCTCTTTTTGCGTAGGGATTAAAAAATTATCACATTTTAAACTTCTTCTTCTTTATCCGCCGTTTCTTGTCCACTGCTGAACGTAGGCCCCTTTCAATTAGAGAAAGGTTTTTAAGCATTTGGACCCCACGGTTACGGTTATTATATATAATACTAATTCTATTTATAGAGACCGTATTTGTATGTGATTGCATGTTTCGATTGATGCAACTTAGAAAGCTGATTTTTGGTGCTAGACGTTTCTCATCAAAAGCAATCAAAGCACAAAGTTACACATATTTTGGGTTGTTAACGCATATATATTTATAACGCATATAATCGCATATAATCGCATATAATCGCATATAATCGCATATAATCGCATATAATCGCATATAATTGCATATAATCGCATATATAATCAATATTTTTGATTTTAATATTTAAATAGAGCAAAAAAAAAATTTGAATTTTAAAATTTAATTTTTTTTTATATTCTTAGCACCGGCTACTTCGATATACCAACCTAAAAAATGATGGATACTACAGCCACCAATACTAACATAATATTATATATAATTTATAAATTTGTAAGTGCTCAGATACCCCTAAGTGACGCATGTGCCCAATGCGTCTAATGGTAAAATAGACCCTGTTGAGAGGTTAAGTAGATAATGTAATCTAGTTTGTTGTGGTGGGTCTAGGGATTTGGGAATAAAATAAAAGCGTGCACAGACCCCCCGGTTTCAAACCTCTAGTTAGAATGCACAATCTGTGATTGATTTTATTAAATGGGAACTTTTTACTAAAAAGCCACTGCTAAATGCGACAGAGGTGCTACCACCACTGTAGGGTAGAATTAAAATGTTTTTATTCTAAAATCAAAAAATTATTTAGTTCTACCGAAGAGTGGTGACAACTCTGTAAAAGTTATTTGTCACCTTTAGCAGTGGCTTCTAGTGAAAGGCTCCAATTTAATGAAATCAATCACATTGTGTAACACAAAAAGTATAAGTTTCAAACCGGGGGGTCTGGGGGGTATGGAATACCCCCCATTGTACGGTTTACTCTTTATTTATGAACTTTTATTTATTTATTAGTTTTTCAGTACCGAACAGTTACTGGTAATTAATGCTGGGATCCTTGATTGTGAGCGCCGTATTTGAAAGTAGCAGTTGGGCCAAAATAATAATTTTTTTTTAATTTTAAAATTATAAAAATTTCATTTTTAGTTAAAAAAATTATTTTTTATATAAAAAAATGTAAAAACTAATAATGTGCCTAGGTATATTTAAAATTTAAAAAAACTTTAAGTAAATTGTTTTTCCGAAAATCGTCATCGAAACAACATTGAATTTCAATTGAAAATTTTTTCAATTCAAAACAATTGAATTTCGCTGACTAGCCTGGTAATTGTAATTAGTAATTGTAATTGTATTGTTTATTGTATCTATGGGTTAAAAAATTGACAAACTTGATTTTTGCTTATTTTAAAATGTTGATTTTCTACGATTTTCGGAAAAATGTAATACAAAACGGGTCAAGAAAATGTCTCACTTCACTCGGAGCTTTAAAATACTCGGCACAAAGTGCCTCGTATTTCAACATTGCTCCTCGACAGTAATTTGTAATTTTCCCGACTTTTATGTAAATAACTATTTCCTGACTGATAATTTAATATCCCTGACTGGGCACTAAAAATGAGAAATTCACTGACAAAATTAGGAAAATCTTAAATTCCCTGACTTTTCCAGATTTTCCAGGCGAGTGGAAACCCTACATATAAATAATAGAAACATATTTTCTTTGCTTTATTACGAGGAGAAAATCACAGACCCAATACACAGGATTTCTTTTTATGACATTTTCTTGAATGAATTTCCCCGGTTTTTCTAAAATTTCTCCGGATTTGCTAAAATTTTCTTGAATTTTCGTTTGCATTGCTTCATGATTTTTTTTCAAAAAAGTTAAAATGCAAGATTATCTGTAATTTCTAAGATTTCCTTAAATTTCCTTAGATTTTCTCGGATTTACCTTCACTTGTACAGCAAATTTCCTCAGCGGTTTTCTCCTCGGTTTATTATGAATCACGACTAGTGTCGGCTACTATGATCGACACAAAATTGCTTCGCGATCGACCTGTTGGCCACCCCTGATGTAAAGCAATCATTTTCAAGCTTAAAAAACCTCCTTAGCGATAAGATAAGATAAGGAAAAATTTTACAATGGTAAAATTAAATAAAATATTAGTTTTGAATTATAACAATAATGTACTTAAAATATAAAATTTTTTAATTTTTTTAGCTTATCTTTGTTTTTGTATTAATAATACACATTATTACCGCATAAATAAAATTTTTATGTTTTTTTAGCGCATATAAATCCGGTCTCTACTAATAAACAACAAAGTTGGAGTGCAACTTTCGACAAGCGCATGTTTTACGAGCAGTGTTATTCGGAATCAGGTTATCGAAAATGAAAAATTCAAAAAAAATTAGATAATCTATTAGCTGATCTAGTCTTTAATACAACGATTTTTCAAAAGCTTAAATTTGACAATATAGCAGCCATTCAAAGTCAAAATTTCAATTTTTGTAAAAAAAGTCATTTTTGGTTCATAAAATAGAAAATACGCATTGAAAAACCAAAAAAAAAAAGTTTAAGATAAGCAAAAAATTTAAGATAATTAATGCATTTTTGTAGATTTTCGTAGAATTACATTTTGTAACAGGGGAGGTTTTCGTTTTTTCAATATGTAAATTGGTTTACTCATAAATAAATGTAATAAATTTTAAAAATATACGATTGGTTGAAATGAACTACCAAGGGGTAAATATCTGGAAAATTTTGTGTACCTAACACTTATTTGGAATTCCTGCGAAATCAGAAAATGCGGATCCAGGCAAAGTTCATGGCGAGGGTATACGAGCAGTAGTGAGGAGGGGGTAAATAAATATATTTTAATAAACATTTAGTTACCTATATTTTTAAAACAAAAAAAATTATAAGATTTCGTTGGTGTTTGATGAGTCATGAGAAGGGGGTTAGATAGCCCAGTTACCTTCCTTCCCTTCCACGGAAATTTAAAATTTCAAGATTTAAAATCTCCTGAAATTTTAGGACATTTTTTAGTAAATAGGAAATCCGAAAAAATGTAAAAAATTGTAGGAAATTTTAAGTTTTAAATTTAAAATTTTAAAACTTTAAGAAATTCGAGACAAACTTGAGAAAGAGGAATATCAAAGGAAATAAAATTTTTTTTTCAAATTTGCCAAGGAAATCTACAGAAAACCGGAAAACTGTTAAGAAATCTGAGGAAATTCAAGAAATAGAAATATCAAGAAAATATTTGAAAATTGAAGGAAATGTAGAAAATCCTAGGAAAAATAATTCGGGAAAATCCAAAAAAATCTGGAAAGCTTCAAAATCTAAGGACATCTTGTGAAATGGAGAATCTCAGAAAATGTAGAAAATTCTAGGATATTTTAAGAAATCTAGAAAATCTTAGAAAAGCCAAGAAAATCTCAGAAAATTGAAAGAATACAAAAAGATTTTCTAATTACCTTGTATATTTTCTATTTTTTAAGACATTCTCAAATTCATGGAAATAAACGTAATGAGTCATAACATTTTGAATTTTGGAATCCCGAAAGCTCAATCTAACAAGATCTGACTTGTTTTATTACATTGAATTATTCATAAAATTATTTAAGACGGCTATGTATTTTCTAAAATTTAAAACTAATAATAAATTCAGTAGAAACATCAACGAAGGTAATGACTCTTTGTTTTTCCAACAATATTTAGTTGGGTGATATTCTGGAGAACCCAAAATTTTCATCTCGACGACAAAGCACGGAAAAAGACTTGTAGTGTTTGCATGGAAAAAATTCAAAGACTTACGTTTCAATTGTTGACCGAATGTAAAACAAAAATTTAATTTGAAAGTCCTTGAAAACTAATCGAAATCACATGAAACTGATCGAGCACTTTCCTGAAATTTACAAAAACAGAATTGCACAGTTAACATTTTCCAAATTTTCTTCAAACGATGTTGCTTCAAAGGCGTTAAACAAACAACTGAGTCCGACCTGTGCGATACATCGTAATTCGTATATCACCTTTTTTTGTTTCCTAAAACGCCGATAAGGATTTTACGTAAAGGATGTGTCACTTTAGACTTTAGTATAATAAGTCGTTAAAAATACTTAAAAAATTTTTTTAAAGTTTATCTTAGAAGCAAGGTTAAAACTACAAATTTTTAATTAAATTTAAATAATTGCAGTTTTTCAAATTTTCAGCAATTTTTACACCTGAAAGTTACAATGTTAGATAGATTCGTTGTATCGGTCTAAATGTCGCCTATGTTTCAAGCATGCTACATACACAATAATATAATGCTGAATAGGGACAATGATGACAATAAAGCGATAATCGTACTGATATTTTTGTTAGTTTACTGCTGTCAGAACTGATGATTTAACAGAATTTATGATTTAAGTTTGTGTGCTTCTTTGTTGTTGTTGTTCTTCTTCTTCTTCAATTCTTCTGCTGAACCATATTTAACACTTTTCTTAATTTTTAGTCAATGCACGAAAATTAATTTTATCTGCAGCTAACCGATTAATAATGAGGTGTATTTGCTGATATAATTTTACAAAAACATTTTAATATTAATAATTGCCATCTAGCGCAATTTTAATTACCGTAATTATTAGAGATATCCAAAGCTCGGGCGATTTTAACTAACGCTCATTAATTCAAAAATTAGTATTTGTGAAAACCAAACTGATGTAAATGCAGGTTGCAAGCAAATCAATGGCATTTCCACAATTAGGGCAACCAAAGCGGTTTTATAGTGACATTTAAATACAGTTGTAAATAAATTAAATAATAATAATAATAAGTGGATTTTTCTTGAACAAACAATAAAAAGTGGTTCAATTTGAACCACTTAGAGTTAATCACAGAGTATTGGATTGAATAACGAAGATTATAAAAATCAGTTTCGTATTAGATGTATTACTACAGCTAAATGTAAATTATATATAGAGGTGAGATTAACCACCTGTACTTCCTGAAAAAGGATATTAATTTTTTTTATTACCTAATAAACAGTGCGGTCAGTTTCCTGACAGTTGAGCAAACTCATTCTAAGTAGCCACTTCATGTCCAATGAGACCGCTTTGATTTTTTCAGCTTCTAAAAAATTCCTTCCTATTTGATATCATAGTAAGTGTTTTCAGGATCCGCAATAATATTGCCGGTCAAGCTACTCATCCGATTAAGTTATAAACTTTATGAGCGCTAAGCGTGGTTTCAAATTTAATATTGGAAGTTTTGGATTGTATTTCTCGTACTTCTTGAAAAAACTTTAATAAACCACTGTTATTGCCTTCTGTTTCTAATTTTATAACATGAAATTTTATTAAGTATTTAATATGAATGCTTTGCAATATTGCAAATCGGCGTTGCAATGCAACATAAATATTTTCTGAATCAGCGACATATTATATCAGGATAATAAATAATATAATATCCAGAAATTCGGAAATTTTAAACAATGAAATTTTCTGAAAATATTTAATTTTATATAAATATTTTTTCGAGTAAAAAAATCATCTGACAATAAATAAAGCTCTTCACTTATACATAATCAAGCTGCATTTAAACTGAATTACTTACAGTAATAACTAAAAATAACTAACTAAAAGATAAACATTTTAAAATTTATTTAAATTTTTAATTAGAGACTTAAAGCTCTTTTAAGTATTTTAGCTATTTATAACTCTATTTTACTAAGCTTTAGAGTATGATAAAAAACCTATAATTAATTCAAAATTAAAAGTTTCTATATTTTTCAATTACGCTTTTATTGGAAAACATTAAAAAATATTTTTATTACCTTCTAACGAGCAAACCATATAAAATCGGAGTTTTCCGGAAATTAATTTAAAATTAAAATTTGGGAAAGGAATAAATCACATCGGAATGAATTAAATCATATTTTATTTTGCTGCGCTTTTTTACTAAAATATATTCATAAATATTTCAAATTCACGCTAAAGTTAATTTTGTATAATTTTTCACGAAACAAAAATGACTTGAAATGTTTGTAAAATTTATTTCCGCGATTTGGAAAGGTGAAGAAGAGCGTTGGATGTAATTAATGTCTTAATAGCCCATAAGTTATTCCTCTAAAATTTTTGAAGTGTTTAAAGGTTGCTCATAAAATTTGACACAGCGGCAAAATCCTCATTGTCAGTCTATTCATAACAGCTAAATAAATGGAAGTTCAGAAAATTTGACGTCTACAATTAATTTAACCGTCACTCGTTTTAATTGTTCGTTTTCTGTTCATGGCGTTTGAAAATATAATAATTTTCATATAAACAATTTTAGTGCATTTGAAGTTTGTATATAAAAATTAAAAGCGAATGGCTTCGGGGAATCACCGAAAATTAGTTGCGTTCTTCTCGACGTCCCCGGAGCATTTAAATTTGCTGATTTCAGAAAATATATTTAAAAAGACAAAGGTTGGCGTTTCAAAAATAATAGCTTGGTCTGGATTGGTCACCTGTCTCAGGAAAAGCAATAAATATCGAAAACCTGTAATTTTCAAGCAGAAAAGCTACCGTCGATTCAATTACTTGTGTTTCACCAGAACAAAGCACGATACACGCTAATAAATCAATTAATATCTGTCAAAATATGAATTAACAATTGCGAGATGAAAAGAAGGAAAGCAATAAATAATTGTTACTCAAAAACGAGATACTTGAAATTGCAGAAAGAAAACTAAAGTGTTAAAAGCACGTATGGGAATCTCATCACGAAATATGTGATTGTGAGTAGTGTGAATGTTGTAGGGAAGAAAGGGTAGCTTAGACAACACATGAATAAATGTATGGCCGTAACTGAAGCAAAAAGAAAAAAGAAATTGTTTGAATAATGATTACCAAGGTTGCAATAAACTGATGCTTAATTATCGCAAAAATTAAATTTAAATCGAAAATTAATTTAACCGGCTTTCCCGCTATCTCCATTATTATTTAATGTAAAACTTAATCTGATGCTCTTTCTTGTGTATGTATAATACGTGCGTGTGTGACTTTTCTTGCTTTTCAATTTTCCAGCCCTAATTTAAGGATTTGCCGCTTTTATCTAACAAATTTGTTTATTTTAGGTACCTCTCCAGAAATTATACCCTGTTAAATTCTGCAAAACAAACAAACTGCGTACTAGATTACTAATAAAATTAAACTTTTATCACGAAATTTTCGCCGCAATTTTTTTTTTATAAAATGAAATCTATATCACGGGTTCGTAATTACAAAAAAAACTGAGAAGTAAGTGATTTATTATAAGGGTTGAAATCTAATAACCTTTTAAAAAGCATTTCGAAAGAGAAAAATTGTAGCCTTATTAGTATTGGCACATTTCAATCCTAAACATTAATATACTCACCACTCAAAAATTTTTAATTGCTTTGTTATCTAATTAACCCTGGTTATCGATGGCCTTCCTAAGTCTAACAATTTTATTTATATATTATCACAACACACAAATTTTGATTAATTGCACTAATAAAACACTCAATTTTGGCGCACTGGAACGAATGCTGAAAAAGGATTAATTTAAAAACAATTTTATTCCATAGAGTCGTAATTTTCACAATTCAAAATGATAAAATAAGTACAATAACAAAAAATTGTTAAATAAATTGTGTTAATTTAACAACTTTTCAAGTTCAATCGAACAGTCGGAAAATCGTGTTAAATTACGCACATTAGGTTGGAAAACCGGTAAATTATGTGCTATAAGCTGTCATCGCCGATACTTTTCTCGACTCGATATTTACCGTTTAAAAAGCTCGACCAGCCAAGTTAGCGTAAGATCCGTACTTTACGAGAAAGCTTTCTGTATTGACTGCAGCGCCTCAAAGCGGTAACCGATCCTGAACGAAACTAAACGACAGGACTCGAAATCCTGCGACTTATTGATGTGAGAACCAGCCCTTTTTGACAGGGGTTTTCAAAATTTTAGGGTAGTTTGTAATTTGCTACTATTTTATTGAATTTAAGGGTGGTAAATTACAATTTGCATGTTTTGCTATTTCGGGGTTTTCTGCTGAATTTCATCGCCTTCGTTTCGCTGATTTACTTAATATACTGCACTTAATTTTCGATACAAATTAAAAGCTACAAAGTTTAACGCTTCGTTAGATTCTAAAATTAAGATTTTAACAAAGAAAAGCTCTGTGAAAACTTCCTCGGTTCCAGTTAATAATTAAATACTAACTAATTACAAAAATATTTCAAAAGATCTATTTTTCCGAATAGCACAAATTTTCTACAAAAATTACTTAATTTTGTATATGAAAACAACAACTCAATTTTTTTTAAATATCAACAGCAATTTTAGTAATCTGTTACTTTTATTAAAAGCTATTTTCACATTTAGATGTAATACTAGAGTCATCAATGTTTAATAAGTAGATTACGCATCGATGTTATTTTTATTCTATCAAAGTTTCATATTATATTACATAAACAAGAAAAGTTGTACGCACAACATAATCTGACGTAATTAATATCACAATTTTGTAAAAATTTATTATGCTACCTGTGCAAACTGTAATTATTAGTTTACATAACTAAAGACCGACGGATTATATATGCAACTTAAAATGGTCGAAATATGCATATAAATATGCATCATAAATGCTCAAAATATGCAAGAAAATCGTCAAAAAGGCCAACATATGCAACATCAAATTTCATTTTTTGCCATAGCCAAATTTAAATTTTAAATTAGAAATTCTTTAAAATATGCCCATATATGCAAGAAACTTTATAAAATATGCTCAAATATGCACGATCAGTAGATTTCAGTCGAAATATGCAATATTCTTAAAAAATAACGAAAATATGCAAATGCATATAATCCGGTCTCAATACATAACATAATGCTGTGTGTAGGTATATCCTGGGACAAATAATAGTACATTACCATCAGAGATAAATTTTATTACAAATTAATAGTAAATAATTAACATTTTTATTAAATTTTCTTCTAATTGATTTCTTAAAAAGTATTTGTATGACTTCATAGATACCCAGATAGAATTTATTGTTAACCTCCTGGACTAATGTTATTTTATCAATCGAGATGTAGTGTCCCTGGTCAAAAGGTGTTCAGTTACACTTAACTTCTCTGAGCTTTCATTTCTTAAAGCTCTCGGGTGTTTTCCAAACTTTGATTTTTTGTTTCGGCAGGCTCTACATAATTACAACTATCCTGGCATTTGATTTCATAAAAGCGAGATTTCTGTAGATTATTTACTTCCGGAAGAAATGGTAAGAAGAGATTCCTTTTTCTTGAAGTTTTTTGTGTTAACCATTCATAAGACTAAGTTTTATAATAAAATCTTTTTCGTAATTTATTTTATTAAGTGGAAATTAATTTGCATGTGGGCAACTGAGCGAACTGTCATAGCAATAGTTGTCTGCTTTTAAAATCTCTTAACAAGAAAAGGGTTTACGGTTATTTAATTGATTTATTATTAACTGTAAAGTTTATAGGAAAGCAATAGTTATTTATTTAGATAACTATAAATATTGTACTTAGATAGTGAGAGATCCTGCGTTTCTAGCGTGGGCTTGTATTGATTCTGTTTGAAGAATCCAGATCATTTGTAATTCTTTTAAAATGAAACTATTATGTGCGTAAGGTGTACTTCATCTCTGTGTTTATTTGTTCTTATAGTTTAGCTGAAAGGCTTCTTTGTATTTCTCGGAAACATAAGCTTTGGTTGTAAGTTCAATAATTTTCTTTAGGTTTCGATTTATTCCTGCTAGTTTTGTTATTGATTCTGACTAACTTGATTCTGATTTCCAGCAAGTATTTATTTATTATTTGATTACTTTTCTAAGAGAAAATACAATTATTTTTCCTTACACTAAAGTAACTAATATTTTAGTACTGGTGTGTAGCCCTAGGTGTTCGTGTAAGCTAGCTTAAGTTGACTGCAGAAGCGAGAAGAAAAATTGCGGATATTTTCAACAATTTTGTATTATCATCCAAATGTAATCGACAGAAGGCAAGTTTTGGTAAATTTTAATTATAATTGAACTTCCAAGAAAAATTCGACATTTTACTACTGACTTCATTACAAAAAGAAAATAAATATGTTGAACGAATAAAGTCAAGCATTGAATCCAGTTTTAGTGAAATTGAAACGTAGCTATTATTTATATTATAGAACCCATTTGGATATTTAATTAAAAAACGGATTTATTTCGGAAGATTTTACGAACGGTAATAACTATGAAATGACCCAGGTTTTAATTTTTTAATTTAACTTGATTATTTTTTAAAATAATGTGTTATTTTATGTCCTCTTCCTCTCTTTCGGTTTTTTTACACATTTTTAAAATACATAATTACATTTTAATTTATAATTAATAATTTAAGAATCTAAAAAGTAAAAATATTTTACTTTGTCATTCCCCCTTCCTCTTCACTTGGACATTGATAATCCGTTGGTAAGCTTTACTCTAAATCAAAAAGGCCAGATCAAACAAACATAAGGAAGATCCATGTTGTTTATTAAAAACTATAACTTCCGACAAAAAATTTATTTAAAATAAAAAAATATATAAAAAAATGTCCAGCAAAACTCATAAATGTTTAAAAGTATGCTGATCTAATAAAATTCTCTGCTAGAACACGCAGACCAGGTTCGGTCTAGTGCTTACGCGCTTTGATCTTCTGACGATTGCATTTTAAACATTCGGTTTGTAGCTTTGCAACGCTTGCAACAACTTGAGCTTCACCGATTTTGAGCCTATTAAAATCGTGTACGATTTAGAAAATACGAGAGTTTAGAGTTTTTGATTTTTATTATATTAAATTATTGTATTAAAACATTAAATACAGAAGAAATAATAATTATTTACTTAAGCATCAAGTACAAATTTGAAATACCTAACTGGTGAACTGTTGATCTCTTAGTTGTAACACCAAACGAGAATTGCTGGCTTAGTTCTAGCCAGGGTTAGGAATTCGGCGAACTAATCAACCGAAAACACACAAAATTATCATTCACCGGATTTAAAATGTACAACCGTAGGAAATACGCACCAACAACTTTTATTCGGACAATTAAAATTAGCCAACATTTTGTATTTCTTGATGCAAAAAATGTGGGAAATAATTATAGCAATAAAACAATAAAATAAAATATTTTTAATTCTCATCTGGTTGCTAGAACAAAAAATAATTGTAAAACAATGATATTCATCTTCAAGTAAGTAAATACATTGATTATCGGGAATAACGCGGAATTTTACATAAAAATTGCGTTGTAAACAGGGTAGGGTAGCAGAAAAAATGTGTTAGCCGAATCTTTATTCGGTTTAAACATTTCAAATGAATTCTTGTAAGTTAAACAAATAAAAACCTTCAACGACTTAATTGACCGATTCCCAACCTCCTTTCTCAATCAATTCACCTTGCATTTAATAAATGGAAGCATAAAATTTTCTTGACATTCGATAAAACCTCGATATCGGATAAAATTATCCGTATATACATACGTAAAAATAATCAAAAACAAACCAAATGAAAATAAACTAATCAACGTTGATGATAATTATCGCAAACATGACGTTAAAAACACTAATTACCTGTACTAATTACAGATCGATTTATGCAAAATTCGCAGCAAATAATAATTCGAATACCAATTCGCTTGTCAAATCAAACGGAAGTGAACCATAAAATGAACATTTATACTTCAAGTTAACTAGACAACAGAAGTAATATACAATTTTGAGTATCGAATGTTGCAACATAAACAGACAATTTCAAATCGATTTTTGAAGTGCAAAAAATATAATTAAATATTCTTGTTATTTTTCCCATTTTCATTTTTGAATTTTTGAATTTTAAATTATAATTTTAGTTTTTATTTTTCAAATATTCCTAAAATGTGAACATTTCTGTCAGGATTACTTTATAATTTTATTTTTCTTACAATTTTCATAATAAAATTCAAAACACTTGAAAAATCAGACTTACTGCATTTAGGCCATCTGGGAAAGTCCTTGTTTCGTCCACTAGTCTGAGCTAAGCTCACAATTTGAATGTCTATCCTGAGTAGAATGTCAGAATTTTTCACGCTGTGGAAGATTCTGAACATATTATGACGGTTTTGTGTTTTATCATCCTAAAATAAGTCAGTGTACCGCAATGGTTTGGTATAACAGCTAGTTAAGCTACGGATTAAAAATTCCGGTGGCAATCATGCACTCGCAAATTCATCTCAGCGAAGAAGTCTACATTAATAATTATAATTAATTAATTAAATAAACTGACAAAAACCAAGTGTTTCATGCACTTTCATAATATCTAAATTTAGTTTAGTAATATTTAGTATAAGTCCTATAAATCATTTGCAAGTGAATTTATGTGAACTGCACTACGGATGAGTGAAGTTATGCCAATAATATCATTAATAGTAGTTACTCATTATATAATATTATGTGCATTGCATTAACGTGTTTTCTATGGAAACTGGGAAGCACTACTACTTTGTAAATTATATAATTTATTATTCTTAAATAAATTAATTTCGAGATAAACGGCTTTCGAGAGGAAGCAGTACCTATCATATGTTGCCTAACATAAATGTATCAAATTGTTAAATGTAATGAAAAGTTTACTTTTGTAAATTTTATAATTCATTCAAAATTGCTTTTGAAAAACAGCAAAAAATGTTTTTGTACCTTGCAATACAATTATTATTTATTATTGTATTTATTCGCTATCATAAAAATAGTACATTGTTTCGTCTTTGTAAAAGAGAACTTTATATTTTCGTATTTATTGGGTTTATTTTCAATTTATTTTTACCGTAAATAAATATCAAATATTAAAATGAATTTAAAATAAAAGTACTTTAGTTTTTTTAAAACCAATAAAAAACAAGAATATCAAATATGTATGTTTCTTGAACGCTGTTCAAGTTTAAAACTTTTCAATTATTGATTTTTAATTATTTTTGAATTATCTTTATCTTTCTTTACTCGTACAATAGTGTTGATAATTAAAAAATTTTTATTGCTGTAATAAATTAAAGGATCGATCGAAAATTTTCTAAAGCCATTGTAATCTTGTAAATTAAACTTTTAACACGATGGCGATGATTTGTTTATAAAGCACAATCTGTAGTAGTAATATTATTGATTATAACTGTTGTAGTGAAATTTAACTCTCTTGTTTGCTAAATTACTCAAGAGCGTAATTACATACAAGTGTGTGGTTCCTTTAAATTTACAACAGGTAAATTGAAATTAGTGAACTCGAGAAAGAAGAGTTTCTATTGTAGTTGAACATTAAATTTATTGCAGTTGCTGATGTTCCTACGCTCCAGTTAAACCTGCTTAACTCTAACATGTATTATGTGTTTTAAAAAAGTATGTGTATAGAAAAAGAACTCAAAATAAAAAATTTTAAGTAAATTTGTGGTTTTTAGTATGTATTTATGGTTAAATTCAAAAAAATATAAGAATAATACAATACGTAGAAAATCAAAATTCAAAAAATTTAAAAAGGAGACAATTAACACATAACAGGAATAACATAACCTGTTATGTGTTAATTGTCTCCTTTTTTAAATTTTTTGAATTTTGATTTTCTACGTATTGTATTATTCTTATATTTTTTTGAATTTAACCATAAATACATACTAAAAACCACAAATTTACTTAAAATTTTTTATTTTGAGTTCTTTTTCTAGTTTTACGCCTCACGGTTAAAACACGTGGTAAATTTTTGAATTTTGAATTTTTTCAAAGTTTTTAGAAATCATATTAAGAGGGCAGTGCCTTCGGATTTCAAACTAGCAGTGCTAGGTAAACGAATTTCTTAGTTCAAATCATTTTTAAATTATTCATACTTCATGTAACAAGTTCAGTTTTGATAATCTTTGGAGGTTATGGTAAGTCAATTTTGTACAATTTAGTCGATAATTTTGTTTAGTTTGAAAATTTTTTCTTCTTATTTCACAATGTAATCGTAATCGATGCGTGCAACTGAAGAATGGCAATAACCATGAAATAACGTTATATTGTACTTCGTATTACGAAATTTTCATTTTTTTCAAATTTTCTTAATCCAGACCTGTTATGTGTTAATTGTCTCCTTTTTAAATTTTTTGAATTTTGATTTTCTACGTATTGTATTATTCTTATATTTTTTTGTATGTGTATATGTTATGTTTAGTATTACAAAGCATTTTAAATTAATAATTATGTAAAGTAGAGATTTCTAACTTATTTACCTCCTACGCATTTTCTGTAGCTTAACGAATACTCAATAAATTTTTGACTAATTCAAATGGAAGGTCATCCATTCAGTAATTACTATTATTAAAACCAAAAATTTTAAATTATTCCGTCGTACTAAATAAAGAGGTAGTTTATCAATATAGCTTTGAAGTTATTTAAGTCATTAAACGAAGTAATTATGTATAGTGGTAAATAAAATGTAAACAAGCTATAGCGAAAAGGGTTAACTTCATAATAAATCTCTATTATGTACTTAATACAATGAAAACTTCAAATTACTTTTAGTGTGTTTTATTATTATTTCGGCAATGTTATATTATTATTTTACGGTACAATAATAATAACAAATATTGTTAGTATGAAAAATTTATCTACAATAAATACAATGATTAGTTATATCTGGCAAGTTTCATCTATAAGGGTTGAGAATGACCAACCGTTGTTACAAAATAATTACTTTGAATGTAGGTATTTTCCCTTATTTTAAATCACACGCTTGACCAACTGGACTAACAATCTGTATTTTTTAAAATACTATTAATTGTTTGCTTTTCATGACTTCATGCTTTCATAGCTGTTTACGATATACGTGTTAAAAGCTTTGACTCGTTTAGTCAGCAATAGTTTATATTAAAATCTAAAATACAAAGATAACACATAAATTAAATAAATAGTAATAAATTGAAACCAACTTATTCAAATAATGCAGTAATTTGACATAGGTCAAATGGGGGGGGGGGGGGTTGACACCATTGATTCAAGCACACAATGCCTTAACTAATATAATTGTCTTATTTCCTAATAAAGGCGGACTACACGAATAAAGAAAGGACTGGATTACATCAACTGACCAGTGCAAATCCCATATTATTATTACCTCTGACTTCATGCTTTAATAGCTATTTACGATATAAGTGTTAAAATCTTTGACTTTTTTAGTCAGCAATATTTTATATTAAAATCTAAAATACAAAGATAACACATGAATTAAATAAATAGTAATAAATTGAAACCAACTTATTCAAATAATGCAGTAATTTAACATAGGTAAAATGGGGGGGGGGGTTGACACCATTGATTCCAGCACGCAATGCCTTAACTAATATGATTGTCTCATTTCCTAATAAAGACGGGCTACATTAATAAAGAAAGGACTGGGTTACATCAACTGGCCAGTGCAAATCTCATATTATTATTACCTCTGACTTCATGCTTTAATAGCTATTTACGATATAAGTGTTAAAAGCTTTGATTCTTTTAGTCAGCAATATTTTATATTAGAATCTAAAATACAAAGATAACTCATAAAATAAATAGTAATAAATTGAAACCAACTTATTCAAATAATGCAGTAATTTGACATAGGTCAAATGGGAGGGGAGAGAATGACACCATTGATTCAAGCACACAATGCTGTAACGAATATGATTGTCTCATATAGATTAACCGACTACGCGAATAAAGAAAGGACTGGGTTACATCAACTGTCCAGTGCAAATCTCATATTTAATATTACCTCTGACTTTATGAGCTTTGACTCGTTTAGTCAGGAATATTTTATATTAGAATCTAAAATACAAAGATAACTAATGAAGACTGACTACACGAATAAAGAAAGGACTGAGTTACATCAACTGTCCAGTGTTAATCTCATATTTTTATTACCTCTAAAGCACATACAAACTACTAGTTCGAAGAAGTTACATTATTAAATAAGTTACATCATTAAGTAAGCGTCACATAATGCATTTTAAAAAACCTAAACTTCCCGCTATTTTATCAAACTATTCAACTACCCCTAACCAAATCTGTGATGTATTAATAGAAATACTTGATTTGCAGTTTTAAATTCAGTATGAATGAAAGAATCAAACTGCATATACGTCTATGCACTTTGGAGTTCACAAGCATCAGTCCCGCTTCAAGTCGTTTCACTTCCCTCTTTTCTAAATCTTACTTCTTTTACCCTCCCACAGGTAGAGCTTTTAAAAATAAACGGGTCAGTGTCGTGCCATGATTATTTACTAATCGCGGTAAATTCAAATGTATAATGCTAATATTACATCAATAATTTATTCTATTATTTTGTTTTCAAAAGTTTAATCTATATGTTAATCTAATAACTATCTATAACATTTAATTAATTGGACATAAAAGTTTTTATGAGTACTGGAAACAAAACGAATAAAAATTAGACAAAATGCTCGATAATTTCATTTAACTGGATTATTAAATTTTATCACTTTTATAGGAGATTGCATTATTTAATTAAAAGAGGGCGGCTTAAATATTATTGTTTATTGGTCGACTCTAGAGTACATAAGCGTTAGTAGAAAGCATTTAATAAAGTAATGTAATAAAGTTTTGTTACAGAGAAACACTTCTTTCTAATATATGCAAGAGCGTTTCAAATTGAATCCTAAGAGAGTTGAAAACTCGTGATTTTGCACTGTTTCCGAATCTAAAATATTTAAGTTAGCGTTGACAGCTGTTAAATTTAGTTTTATACAAACTTAGCTAAAACCCTATACATAAACGATTTTTAAACTTTATTAATGTGTCATATACGGTTGCATTGTTTCATAAGAACAGAACAGTTTAAATGAATTTCTCTTTTCTCGTTTTTCATTTTATTCAGAAAAACCTTTTTACTAAAATCGTTTCCTCTTACATTTAATTTTTTAAAAGCAAAAAACGGGTTTTTATTTTAAGGCTTGATGCTGGTAAGCATTTTTTAAATATCTGATACTTTATTTATGTGCGTAGCACACCAAAGGAAGTATTCTGTTCCAAAAAAAAATCTGAATACTGAGTGAGCCAGTTGCTCATACATTTTGCTCGCTTTCCCTCGCGATGCTCCATCCTAATATAAATATAAAAATTGCAACACAAAATGTACCATTAGAATTAGTAAATTTTATTTATAAATGACCGCTCGGGACATATAACATTAAAAGTAACAGGCTTAACCCACGTTTTACGAGTCTCGGTGTATTTAATATTTCAAATAATTTTTGACTGTTTCGTACCTATCTGTAAAAGCGTTAAAAAAATTTAATTATTGCGTGTACCCGCATCATAAAAATTTTATTTAACGTTATAATATCATCCCCTTTTTATAAGTAATAAACAGTTCCATGTTTCGTTTAATTGCAAAAAAATGAAATGTGCAAGTCTTGCAAATTAAAATGTGAAATTTTAATCCATAATTTAATTGCAAAAGTGAGAGAACTTCAATTAAAACCAAATTTGTTATGGTATTAAAATTTAACGCAAAAACCCATTGCATTTGTTTAAATCGATACCACAAACAGATTTCTCACACAATTACTTTAGTTTTATTTACGAATCGTAGACAAAGCAGATGGTAATTTTCGACGTAATAAAGTTTGGTTGTTTGATAAAGTTGAGCCAAGTAACAAAAATTTATTTAATAAATTACCAAACTTTGATATTCCATTTCTGAACGTTCAGTTCAGAGCGGTGGCCCGGTGTGACCGCTGGTCGAGAAGTTATATTTAGGTAATTTTGATGAGATACATGTATGGGAGAAATTGACTCCCACTAAATTATTGCAAGGGTGTCCGAATTAATTGGATATGTTGTGCATGCAAGTGACGCCGATACTGCCATATTGCATGGGGAGAAAATAATATATTTGAGATTACTTTGGATATTCGAGGAAATCGCTTAAAACCATATCCGTAACTATTTCAACAATAAGCTAGTACTACAAGCATTAGGATCAATTAATTATAAGCATGGTTCCTAAGATTTTTAATTAAACTTTGATACTATTAATATTATTCATAATGAAACTTGAAGCAATAATCTACAATGGAAGTATATTTCATGTTCAATGCTATACGTAATGTTATTGTAATTTCAAAAGGTGTTTCTGAAATACTCTCGAACATTCTGTTACGTATAAAAGCATTTTCGTGTTTGTATTGTCTTTTGCCCTCCATTGTAGGCAAATTCAAAGCGTTATTACTGCATATTTTCTTGTATTTGCAAGAATTACATGGAACTAATAAGTTTAATTAACTACATCGTTTACTATGTTACAATCTCCAAAGGTTATCATCATTAATTTCAAAATTTTCCAAAAAAAATCCAAAATCCTATTTAATTTTCTAACTGCATGCGATTAGTACGTTTTCCATTTCTTGTCAAGTCAACTCTAGCATTAATAATTGCTAATTTCTATTATACAACGGTTTTCTTAACACTCTAACAGGCTGCTGGAGAAATACGCACAGCATAAATTTTATTATCTTTTACGGATTGGGAGCTATTCAAAATGTTCATTGAGCTTTATAAACTTATTAGTTTATTACGCCTCTATATATCTTTTCTTAACCTTCTGATTTATTATTATTCGACCATGCTATTAGGGAGTACACAAAAAATGAATTGTGCTTCCATATATTTACCCTCTAAAGACACAGACAAAATTTGTTTGATGTTGACCGGAGTCACCAATGCAACATAATATGTATTTCGCTTAGTAGCTTTAAAATATGCTCTACAAAGCAATTTGCCAATACAAATTAAAAATACACAATACCTAATGCACTGTCGTGATGTTAAAATTTGTTTAGTAAATTAACAAATAGAAAACAAAATTAACAATAAAAATTCCAAAGTGTTCATTACGTTTATCTACAATGCGGTTATTCGATCAAAATGTTTTGTTAATCAATAGAAAGTTAACCAGAATGTTCTTGTTTTGAAGCCAGACAAAAGGCTGGATAATAATAGCATTAAGTAAAATTATAAACCAACAAGTTTGTTTCAATAACTATCTGTAGAACAAATTTAAAAATATTTAGAAAGAAATTTAATTATCAAGTAGATACTTCAATTCAAAAGTTCACAGTTTTTAACAATTAAAAACTAACAAAACTAATTAGCAATCACTCTGAATGTATCGCATAAAGTGCTTTGCAACATTTTTTAAATGTAGGTCAATCCTTTGATAAGGGTGTGTGTTACAAGCTAAAAGGTACGTTCTTTCAATTATCCGATGCTAAAATTTTTGTCGGCAACAACATTTCCTATTTAATTATAAAAAATGCATTAACCTGCATTTCAATCCTTCATGTGTACTTTTAAGCTGGATCGTAAAGCCGAATGTGTTAATTAAATACTGCATCATGTCTATATTATTATAATAGTTTCGGTTTATTTACATAAACTAAATTGTAGCAAATTGTATTAAGCCCGGGGTTAGCTTATAAAATAACATTACAATATAATAATTCTAACAGAAGTTACGCGATAAATGTTTACTCTATTGTTACGAATCAGCAATGGTTCTTTATATTTAATGATTCATTTATGATGACTCATCTGTAATGACGCATGATGACTCGCATATGATAACCTGTTTAAATACTGCTCAATATGCATTCTAGAATGTTCCAGGAAGCTAACCCCATTCCATGCATCGGGAGACGTAGCGGTACAGGCCTTGTTAACCAAAGATGGTATCCTACCTGGAGGAACAGAGAGCATTGAGATGGGAAGCCTGGATAGAGATTTCCAAAAGAGCTGGTAGCGGCGCCATCAAACCAACCAATAATGAAGCACTTGGTAAAGGATTGTTGATTGGTAAAGGCTCTAGTAAAGGTTATGGATGTAGTTTCGGTAAAAATTCTTAACATCAATCCTGACTCGGTAACGTTGAAGAAAAACACGGTGGTGGGACAGTGATCGCAGGTATCCCATATTGCGAGGTGTTGAAGTTCTACCGAAGAAAGCTTAAAAATAAATGCATCCAAGAATATGGAGACGACCATTCTCAGCAGGTTTACCGCGCGCAAGTGAAAAACTGTTATCAGAAATTTGCTGAGAGTCTTCAAGAGTTTGGAGCCGACATCGCGCCTTTGGTGAAGTTAGCATATCCAAGAAAGCTTACTGGAGCAACGGGCAGTATAGATTTCCATAGACGGCATCAGAGACGGTGAAACGCAGCAGTCACGACGGCTGGCTCGGCCGAAGATGTCAGATGAAGGACTAGCGTATACGTTGGAAGTTGAGACGGCAAAGCAGACGTCCCAACGATGAAACCACCGAGAACGATGTGCCACGGAAGAGCCTGAAGAAAGCCAAGCTAGTTGGTTAAATTCGGAAGAACTTTGGAAGAAATTCGGCGTTTCTTTGTGATGATCCATCAGAAGGAAGGGGACCTAAGTGCTAGAACTGCGGGATAATAGGTCATATTGGACGGCGCTGCCCCAAACCAAAAAGGCATCCAGGAAAGCAACCGGGAAAACTAGAGTAGGTCGGCTAGAAGAGGTTAAAGTCGACCTCCACCAATCATCCTTTGAAGATAACGATTTGTACTACATCATCGACCACGTCATGAGCAGTATTTATATCGATGTTAAAATAAATAAACGAAGTCCCTAGCAGCTGGAAGAAAAGTTAATTTTTTTCCCACGATAATGGGCAACCTGAGCAGTTACTTTGAGAGCAACAAAACGATTTGAAACTCATTTGGACTTTGGACAGGAAAGTTGAAGGACAACGGCCAACTTGAGAAGAAGTAAGCGCCATAAATAGTGACGCCAAAGCCTAGTGGACCCAGTGGGACTCCTTGAAATTGTCTTCTGAAACCATCCCTGGAGTACAACAATGGAACTGAGTGTAAACTTCAGTTGGTAGTGCCGAGAAAAGTGTCAGAAGTGTTGCAGCAATTGCATGGTGAAACTTCAGGAGGACATTTTGGCATGAAAAAGACCCTATGGAGAGTTAGGGTAAGGTTGTATTGGGTGAACTGCAAAGAAGACATCAAGGAGATGTGCCGTGAGTGCACGTAATGTGTATAAAAAATCGGACCATTGGGAAAGTACAAGGTACCCATGAAGCAGTATAACGTGGAGAGTCCATTTGAGAGAGTGGCTATTGACATCGCGGGTCCATTTTCTGAAGCAGACGTCGGTAACAAGTACATTTTGGTGACAATGGATTATTTCACATCAACGAGACCGGGACCAAAATTTGTATCAGTTCTTGATGAGTTACTGATCATCCGTTCACGAAACAATCGGACAAACGCCAGTTTGTATAATGTTTGGAAGTGAAGTACGCTTGCCGTGCGATCTTCAGTTTAGAAGCAAACTTGGAAAAGTAGTTGCTGGAGATGACTATGTTAGCAAGTTGCAGAAAAATATGCATATCCAGAAAAAGTAAAAAAAAAAAAAATATTAAACTGGCCAGTGACAGATGAAGAGTCAGTACCATGACGTAAAAACATGAGCAAGTGGATTTCATTCTGGTGGCTCCATAATCCATAGAAAAACGTGGATGGTCGCCAAAATTGCAAAAGACAGCGGAAAGGCTCATATAACATCGTGAAAAGAATCAACCGACATAATATAAGGACCTATGGAGAATGTTTTTGGATCTTCGGAGAAATTTGATAAGCTGTGACATCAAGAAGCTAGCGGTGACAAAGATTGGCTGCTATCATGACAAACCTATACGTCCTGTGGCTGCTGGTACAGGGTGGCCGATGAGGGACCATCTTTTACAAATAATACATAATATCTAATATGAATAAACCATTTTACAAAATTAATGGTCAGGTTAACAAAGGCGATTTAAAATTTAAAGTAGTTTATAATCAGAAACAATTTTAAATTAAACTTTAAAAATTTATACCTAAGTAAATAATTTAATAAAGAAGTACAAAATGTTTTAAAATCCTGATGTAACAATATAAGCGTAGAGAATATATTGAAGTTCGAGGAAAAAAGTAAATTTAAATAAATAAATATAATATTCAACAATATGTGATTTTATTGTGAAAAATTCCATTTTGGCGTATTTATACACATACGAATATAAAAGGTACACATTGCTAAAAATTGAATAAGTTTAAGCTTGTCAATAGAACGATTGTACCTTTATGCTATGTACCTAAAATATTATATATTTCCATATTGTTATTTTTCAACAAAAATGCTTGTTTGGGATATATTCAATAATTGTATTGTAGAAAATTTATTAACTTGTTTATTTAAACCGGCGATATTTAGTAAATAATTAAATTTTGGCAACTTTGCATAAATACAAATTCCAAATTATTAGTAACTTTAATTGTTTTGAGAACGTTGGGTGCACACGAATAGTAAAACATTAAAATTATATTAATGTACCAATTTTGGAGAGAATAATTGAAAATTTTAAAACCAACCCCTATTCGGCGGTTTTCTTTGTTTCATTCGCTTTGTTATAAATTAATATTATGTGCATTAGAATTAACTATGCTTACCGAGGATGTTGTTACACAACCGGATTACCTAATAAATTAATTATTAACTAATGTAAAAACCTCAACATTATTGTAAGCCGTTTGAATTAGTTATTTGATTTTCTATAAAAAAATATGTTATTCCAGACTTCCATGGTAAGGGCTGAATTAAATTCTATTTAAATATACATCAAATTATTTTCGGTTGTATAATTACATGGTATTGTCTGAAAGCTTATACGTTAAAGATAATTTAATATATTACCTCTTTATGTGCAAAAGCATTATTGTTGTAATATTAATAATATGCTCCTTAGCCAAGGAATACGTCAAAGGAAAATTTCCCATCTTAAAATTTTCAATTTACACTTTGAGAATTTTCTAATAATAAGTTCTGCCAAAGAAGTAAGAAGTTCATTAGTTATTGTTCCAATAAACATAAAATTAGCAATGTAAATTATTACAAAGCAAGTAAATATAGAGCATGCAACACACACAAAATTTATTTCTTTTATTTGTAATCTACCACTAATCTTCATAATCCATATTATGTATAGTTACAAAATTGCAACTTTTTAACTATTTATTTAAAGATTAAATTATTAAAATTTTGATTAAAGCAGGATGTACAGGTACGCTTTGATAATATACAATAAAACGCTTTTGACATTTAATATTTTTCTCGTTAATAAATTGACTAATTTAGTTTGTAGGTGGAGTACACAATGATAAACAAAACCTATAATGAAATATTGCTGCATCATCATGAAGATTGATATTAAAAAAAATATCAGTATGAAATAAAAGAAGTATATGGTACATTCGGCAAAGCAAAAAATATCTGCAATTTATTACGTTAGCCGAAACAAATGTTTACCAATTCGTTTTTACGTTAATGAACCTCATCTAATTTATTTAATAATAACCGACAACTTAATTAATATTAAAATCAGTGAAGTGTTTAATACAATATTGTTATTTTAATAATTAAATGTAATAAATTTTATATAACATAATATTGAGTAACTTACAAGGCAGGAATGCAAGTAAATTGAAGATGTAAATAAAAATAATTTTTTGTAAACATGCTATTTAATTATTTTATAAATTTCAAACATGTCACGGTACATTCTAGAAATCACGTTTATAATTTCCATTGTAATGGTTTTACAAATATCATAAATTATACCAAGTTGGAAACAATTTCTGTATTTCCTTGTATTACTTGCATTATAGCGACTCGCACAATAAACGTAAATAAAATAAAATTTTGCCTTTATATAAACACATAGATTCATATTGCTGCATCTGATATTATTTGTCTAAAGATCTAAAGCAATCTAACACGAAATAAAATTAAAAATTTTAAATTATTGATTAAAAAATATTGGGATTAATTCTCTGAATTCCGTTTCAGAATTTACATTACATAATTATGACAATCTCATTATCACTTAATCAATCGATTATTTAAAGAAACTAGTTTGTCATTTACTATTAATTAAGTTAAAATTGTAAACATTTCTATTAAGTAATTAACAGAAAATAAGCAGTGATAAAATAATAAACTTTACTTATCAAAGGATTTCAGAAGTTTACAAATATAAACCTTATACAATGATTATTATATTCTGCTCCAGTTACATCAGATCGCTCTCAAAATATAGAACAAAATGTTTCTGCTGTTTATCTATTGAATTAGATAATCTTAAATCAAAAAGCCCTTGCTCACAACAACAAAAATTTCATTGATACATACGAATACAGTAGAGTTGAACCTTATTGGTGAAGGAGGAGGAGGGGGGAAACGAAGACAGTGGCTTCTGGTTCTTAATAAATTAGTCTAAAAGTTAGTTATATTCTGACTTTTACAAAATGTATATTGCTAACTCCGCACACTTCGTGAGGCTAAAACCTGTAACTTTTCTAAAATAATAGGGGGGGGGAGCTTTCCAAATAAAATCTAATTAGAGAAAAAAAGCGGAGCCTACTAAGGCCTCTCACTAAAAATTCATCAGTTTTTGAATATTCAAAAGAAAAAGTCAACACATGTGAGCCAAGGTCCAGAGTTCCAGAGTCAAACTATCAAAACTAATTTATCTATGTAATATTTATTTATTTATTTCTTCAAACGGCATTTTACATTGTCAAATAGGGAGTTCGGAGGTAATTCTCGCCGGGCTTGGAGTTTCTGAAGAGGCCCGGATTTCGATTGAAATTAATAATCAAATCAGATACAACAAACATAAATTTGATGACAAATTTGATTATTAGAAAAAACATATTTTTTATTATCTGACATGAAGAGTGCCCTTGCTATTCCTAGGCCCGGATTTTCTCTCGGCGGCTTTGGCTGCTGGTTAACTGCATTCAGCAAGCAGAAAAAACTCACAAATATAAAAATTTTAAAAAATAAAAAACAAAATTTTAAAAGCTTAGTTTTTGGTTTCTGCTGGATGCTCCCCCCACAAACCATGACCCACCCGCGTCATATTCAAGCTCAGGTTTCAAGGAAATCGGAGTTTTACAGGTAAACTGCAATCATTCCCCTTAGATATTTCAATAGGTTTTTGAAAATTTTGGATTTATCAAAATCAATACGTTTTAAAAAAAAATTTTTTTAATCTGGAATAATTGCAGTTTACCTGTAAATCTCCGATTTTCTTGAAACACAATATGATAAAAATCAAATTGTCAGGCGGAAATATGAAAAAAAGGTAGTAAACCGAGGTTAAAGTAAGATAAAATTCTAACTTCAAAATAACGTTTGAAATGCAAGTGGGAGGATTTATGTATGAAACGTTAAGATCTTTCATAGACCTGTATACTAGATATTTAAATGGATGAAGATGGGTAGCTATTGATGGAACCAGATCACTTAAATCAACTTTTTATCTGCATTATATCTCAACAAGAAGAAAGAACTGCTGATATTAGAATAGGAAATGAAAGATTACAACAGGTCAAACAGCTTAAATATCTCGGAGCAATGGCTGAAAGCAATGGAAGTTACGAGGCAGAAATTGACAACATAGTGGGATCTGCTGCAACGGTGTATCAAACACTGAATAGAACCGTCATAAAAAAGAGAGAAATATCAAAACAAACAAAGTTGACAGTCTACAAAACGGTATATCTTCCGATACTGACATTCGGTTGCAAAACCTGGCTTATAAACTCCAGAGCGAAGAGCAAACTGGAGGGTGGCGCAGATTTATAAAATAATATTTTTTGTACATAAATAACATGTAGATACAACGATCCTCTACACTTTAGGGTATAATGAGGATATTAATTTGATTATAAATAAATAAATAAATATCTCAACAGCCCTACCTAGGTTAGGTTTAGGTTTAGGTTAGGCTCAGGAACCTAACCTAGGTTAAGTTTAGGTTAAGCTCAGGAACCTAACCTAGGTTAGGTTTAGGTTAGGCTCAGGAACCTAACCTAGGTTAGGTTTAGGTTAAGCTCAGGAACCTAACCTAGGTTAGGTTTAGGATAGGCTCAGGAACCTAACCTAGGTTGTGTTCAAGTTAGGCTCAGGTTTAGGTTTAGGAACCTAACCTAAGTTAGGTTAAGGTTAGGCTCAGGAACCTAACCAGGTTAGGTACAGGTTAGGCTCAGGTTTAGGAACCTAACCTAGGTTAGGCTCAGGTTTAGGAACCTAACCTAGATTAGGTTCAGGTTAAGCTCAGGTTTAGGAACCTAACCTAGATTAGGTTCAGGTTAAGCTCAGGTTTAGGAACCTAACCTAGGTTAGGTTTAAGTTAAACTCAGGTTTAGGTTTAGGAACCTAACCTAAGTTAGGTTAAGGTTAGGCTCAGGAACTTAACCAGGTTAGGTACAGGTTAGGCTCAGGTTTAGGAACCCAACCTAGGTTAGGCTCAGGTTTAGGAACCTAACCTAGATTAGGTTCAGGTTAAGCTCAGGTTTACGAACCTAACCTAGATTAGGTTCAGGTTAAGCTCAGGTTTAGGAACCTAACTTAGGTTAGGTTTAGGTTACGCTCAGGAACCTAACCTAGGTTAGATTTAGGTTTAGGCTAGGCTCAGGAACCTAACCCAGGTTACGTTTTGGTTAGGCTCAGGTTAGGCTCAGGAACCAAACCTAGGTTGGGTTCAGGTTTAAGATAGGCTTAGGTTTAAACCTAGGTTAGGTTTAGGTTAGGCTCAGGAACCTAACCTAGGTTAGGTTTAAGTTAGGCTCAGGTTTAGGTTTAGGAACCTAACCTAAGTTAGGTTAAGGTTAGGCTCAGGTTTAGGAACCCAACCTAGGTTAGGCTCAAGTTTAGGAACCTAACCTAGATTAGGTTCAGATTAAGCTCAGGTTTAAAAACCTAACCTAGGTTAGGTTCAAGTTAGGCTCAGGTTTAGGTTTAGGAACCTAACCTAAGTTAGGTTAAGGTTAGGCTCAGGAACCTAACCAGGTTAGGTACAGGTTAAGCTCAGGTTTAGGAACCCAACCTAGGTTAGGCTCAGGTTTAGGAACCTAACCTAGATTAGGTTTAGGTTAAGCTCAGGTTTAAGAACCTAACTTAGGTTAGGTTTAGGTTACGCTCAGGAACCTAACCTAGGTTAGATTTAGGTTTAGGCTAGGCCCAGGAACCTAACCCAGGTTAGGTTTTGGTTAGGCTCAGGCTAGGCTCAGGAACCAAACCTAGGTTGGGTTCAGGTTTAAGATAGGCTTAGGTTTAAACCTAGGTTAGGTTCCTAAACTTTTTTTTTATTTAATTGGATGATTGAAAATTTTGAGAATGGATATCTTACGATTTACGGAAAGTCCAGACTTGCTTTCCAATCACTTCGCATCAAATTAAGGCAGTTTAAGTAATAATAAAACCATCTAAAGATTTTACAATTTACAAACCCCCTTTGCTAGGGGACTTTTGATCTAGCATATCCAGAATCAGCGACACTCCGCCTGCCAAGATACTTGAATTCTGCATCGGAAGTAGTACTCTGGGCCCGAATCCCGAGACGTCTTTGCTACTTTTTGACTCCGAAAGGTCTTAAATCGGACACTATTTTCTTATGGAATTTGAACAGATAAATCGATTGGGACAGGCAGATTTTACTCAACTACAATATTTTAGGATTTATACAATGTATTTAAAGATGAAAATTTGCATTTTCATTTTAAGCCACTAATAATTATATATTGAAATATTCTTTGAAATCGGTTGGGTTCCCAAAAAACTTTAGTAAATCAAAGTTGTAGTCTGTTAAATTATTTATAATACAGTTATTATTCCCTATTGTAGTAATTTTTATTGACACCTTTTTAGTGAACAATCCCGATAATGTGCATTAATTAGTTCACTAAGTCGAGATTCTACTGTGTTTAAAATCTCGATGTTTTCAACTATAAATATATTGTCGTGTTACCAAAGCATCAAATGATTTTTTTTCATTGAAATTTGATTATAGTAATTCAGTCGCTTAGATGCAAAAGCCGACATGTCACAACTTTTTCACAAGTGAGATTAATTCGATTCTTATAATTAATTTTTGAAGGCTTCTGACTACCCCAGATTTTATCAATTGATTTTTATATTTAGATCTATGGATAGGAAACTATGCTATAAAAATCGTTGCTTAATTCGGTTAGATAAAGATTTTATGAGTTTTTCTGCGTTATCTAGTTTTCTATTTCACTGGACTTGTCGGGTTTTGCATTAAAACGCCTGAGTTTTGAATTGTTGTAAATATTAAGTTTCGATTGTTTTTGTGTTTAATGATTGTTTTTCTATTGAATTTCTCTATTGTAAATAATTTATTGTAATTTTTGTAAATATTTGCTAATTTTTGAATTTTATGTGCTTTTGGAATTAACAATTTTAATGTTGGTACCAACAGACCTGATATTCTCCCTTCCGAGCCGGTCCGTTGTAGTGGACGAACGTATTTGCGGGGTTTTCTAGAAATCCTTTTGATTTTTATTCTGTGCAATAAAGCTATAATTGGAGTAAGTCAGTTTTCGTTTCATTTAATTTTGGAAATAGCTCGAAGTTTGGACGACGACATTGAATATTTGGAAATTTGGATTTTGATCCTTTGAAGAAAATTGATAATCGGAAGTTTGGATTCTGAATTATCATGCATAATTTAATGGTTTGAAACTTTAAAATTGGAAGGCATCGTGAAGTTTGCGAACACGGCGGGCACCTGGTTTGATAAGCAACGCTTGTTTTCATCGACCGCATTTATTGAAGGAAAAATGCATTTGAAAGTTTAATTTAATTATTTTGCATTGTAATTATTTTATGGATGATTTGTTTAGGTTTATTTTTGAACAATTTGGATTCCCACTTATGAGAGGTCTTCGCTTCCGACTTGTAAGCTTGCCGGAAAAATACAAGGTAGAGAAGGAAGTTGGAAAAATAAAATATTTTCAGACGTTCAACTACAATTATTATAGACGCATCAAAATGAATACTGCAATTTTTAATAATAACAAAATAATATTTTACACAATTTACTATTTATATCGTCCTATTTAATAAAAAAAAAAAGTGGTCTGGGAGGTCTGGGAGATATTATTAAGTATTCCCAGCGTATTAGTTATTGTGTTTAAAAGAAAATCTTGTTTGGATTAAATAGTCACTTTAAACCCTAGATGAACTAAAGGTCTGCATTGCCTTAATATTCTGTTTCGGAAAGGTGGCCGCTTCATCGTCTACCCGTACCAACCACGTTACAATGCCACGTTATAGCTGTTCTAATATTCTTGTAATGGATTGTCTAGTCTAGAGAGTTGTAAGTCTTTATTGTATCCAAAAATTTGCCAATTGTCAACTGTATTTTCTAATAGAAATAATGCAGAAATTAATAAATGAAAGTTGTGGCAAAGATTATTACTGATATTAATAAAGAATAAAAAAATTTGTTGATACTTATTGTAAATTGAATTCCTGACAAAGTTGAATGTACTGTAGAAATTCGTAATTAATCTAGGAGGTTTAAATAAATTATAAATACTTTATAGTGTAGCACAAGATTTGCAGATCTCATCTAACCCAAATAATTTAATCAACACCTTCCTAAATCTTAACACATCCGTAAAATACTATTTTAGTAGAAACTCTAACAAAACAGATTGGTTTATGTTTGACCCTTTGAAAGGACCTACGTAGTAATTAAGAAAACGTTATTCAAATTTCGATGACTCTCATTATTTATAAATGAGTTTCAGGTTTGATTAATTGTTAATTAGTGCTTAAAATGACGCAATGAACTAGAATTAAGAAACGCAACTTATGCATACTAATTACACTTTAATGATAATGCAAATAAAATTGTTTTGATGAAGCAATTAACACTTTTGATTTCTGAAATTTAATATTTAAAATAATTTACTTTTTTAAATCAATAAAAGTGTGCGATGGACAGTTTCCATTACACGCTTTCCGAGCAAAATAATTTTAAAAATTACTGCTTGTTTGAAGACAAAATTTCTGAAAAGCAAAATTTGTAATGAAAATTTTTAAATTACCTTGACCGGGAACTTTCTGTTTTTCTAATTCAAAATCAATATTTATTGGATTTTATATCGTTCGGTAAATGAAATTTATTAACTATTAATGTGCTTAATAAATAACATAAGAACGGAAGAAAGAAAATCCTTTAAGACTCAATTCACTTTCAATCACTACATCCAATCAGTCAGTTATGGTAGTAAGACCGTGCTATCCATAAACGAATTCATTGAATCTTGATCCTGGCAGTGTCAGCGTTAGATGGACTACTCCCTAAGGGGATTGCAAGTATATTGGTGTCACCAAAGCGTCCATAATATATGTTTCCTCATCCATAGTCGATAATAGTCTGTACATCCCCTTCTATAAAGAACCCCTTTACAAAACATATTTGCTTTAAATTGCCTAATAGAAAATTTTAGTCGCTGGTAAAGAATTGATTTTGTCACTGACGAATCATTTCTTATTATCAACTTAAATCATTCTATTTTTACAAAAAAAATATATCTTAATTAATTGTAATTAATATTTCGTGTTAAATTTTTTAGCTAATTTAATTGATAAAATTCATAAAGAAATCATTATGGTTGCAATATTCCTGGTTATTCCTGATTACACCAATAATCTGGTATAAATATCAAGTTTCAAGTCACAAGTTTAGCAGTTCATAAAGCTGTACGTAAAAACGTGGATTTCTCAAATTTTCCCAGAAATACCTGGTATATCTACTACATAAGGTGGGTACTGCCAACATTTTTACTAAAAAAGTAAAAAACTAAACTAATGTTAGTTACCGAGTAACTCCGGGAACGCGGCCAGTGGTGGACTGAACTCTTAAATAATTGCAATTATACAATATACAATATTACAATATAATCTTTACTGCATTTCTTAACAGAGAAATTCAAAGATGCCTGATAAGTAAGACCTGGAGTATTTTTTATTGATATTTTAACCTATTGCAATTAGACTTAAAATCACTAAACATAGTTGTACTTTACGTGTTTACGTGCGTAATACATATTATTACAAGCTCCAATTTAAATTTTAAAATGTGGTAAACAAAAACTATAATTAATTGCGCCCAACTGCATACTTACAATAAAATTATCATTGTTTAAATAAATTAAAAAAATTTAAATATTGTTTGCTTGGCATTTCATGTGTATTTATATACAACTGCAACGCAAAGGTATATGTATTTCCATTGCAATTTAAAATTGGTCTTTGGAAGTGTTAAATGTGAAAACGTTGACTGTAGTTTTCTTTGAACTTTGTCTTCTTGCACGAGCAATATTTCTTATAGGTGCAATAAAGTGGAAATAAAGTGTTTTGAATATAAAGCAAGCAAGTGAGTATAAAAGATGAAAAGGATCAAAGTTTTGTATACGTCGAAGATAATTTTTTTAATATTATTACAAGATTACATTTGCAGATATGACCGACTTTCCGAAAAGTACTAAAAATGCCTTTATATACTCGAACCTCGTTAATTTCCTCATTAATTATAAAATCACCGATATTATTTTATACTTTGTATTTAACAATTCAAAAAAAAGTTTTCAAATTAATAAACATCCTGCATGGAAAGAATATTTGATCAAGTACTCGTAATTATAACTACTCTCGTAACTAATACTTACCTGTACATAATCAGACACGCCCAATCCCATTTAAGCTTTGATTGAGTTAATTAAATTATTCACACTTTACAACTTTCATCTTAACGAACTTGAAGATGTAATACAGATTTGAAAATTCTGTTTATAATGGTCTTGGCTTGCGTTAACAAATGACATTAAGCAACTTTCATGGTAGTCATACATTAATTTATTGCAGGACATAAATATAATTCAAAAGCTGGTTATTGTTACTGCTAAATTACCTTTTTATAAAAATTAATAAAATAAATCATGTGAGATATTAAAATTATTAAATACTTTTTGTAGTAATGCGAGAATAAATCCGCCGCTTGTTATTCCTTTTTGCATAACTCTTAGTATCAGCGGCGGCTTGTCAGAGGAGGCAAGGGAGGCTTAGCCTCCCCTAAAATTCTGAACTAATAATTATTAAACTATTGAAAACACACAAAATTATATGAAACAATTAAGCAATTGTTTATATTTTTATATATTATATGATGGATAATATCAACTTTGGTTTGTTTTAATAATTTGTTGAACAAAAACAACATCTGTTGTTTTGTGCTGACTGTAAATCCCATATTTGCTTCCGAACTGCCGAATATTATTTTAAATAATTTGCAACGGTAAATTATTTTATATGGAACCAACCTCATGCGAGCTTATCGTCCGATAGCTTTTATCTTCGTTCGCAAATTTTTCCAACGTTAAAATTTATTAACAAGTTAAATATTTAATTTTAATAATTAAATTTATTTACATATTTTGGTTCCACAATTAGCGTATGCTGTTTGTTCTTAATTATGTTACTCCGAAAGGTGATAGTTGAGGCAAGAAGCTACGACTTTTTGTGTTTTTGGTTGCAAGCACACTTCTTGCAGAGATTATTTTTTTATTTGATTGTTACCTTTTTTAGAAACTTATGACCCTCGCTTTCCGCACTATCTACAGCTAGTATAGCATCTACAGGGCATCTACAGTAACTAAAAGCTGGTTGATCGTTTTCCCAGCGTGTAGAGGAAATTCCCATGAAGGGAAGAGGAATTGTTTGTTTTCCGGCCTGGCTTATTATTGGTGCTATCAGTGATAGGATTAGGAATTTGGTTTTTTAAAACCAAAGTTTTATCTTGGGAAGATTTATGTGCTGCACTGATGGGCATAATTCGTTTGCAGGGTCGGAGATTGGAAATTCGGTTGATTCCCGAAGGGGTCAAGGAATTTTTTATTACAAAATAATATAATATAATATTATTACTTATTTATATTGACATATAAATAATATTCGAATAGTATTTATTAAGGTAAAAGTAGGTAAAAAAAGAAAAAACGTATTTTCTTAGCTACGCAAAAGCCTATGAAGCCCAGGTCTGTGGCCCACACTACCGAGGGCGCAAAATTTCAAGAGATAATTAACCATTAATAGAACCATGAATCACTTCTTAATTCTTAGTTATTATTATTAAATATTTTCATTTTCTTTATAAATTTTTCTAATTTAAAAGAAAGATCAACTGGAAAACCTAGGATAAGGCCTTAAAATATTAAAAGCTTGTGTCGTCAAACTTGCTTAATACGCCTCTGACGAGGAGTAAACCACAGACTCAATTTTTGTACACCAGATTTCCTTTTAGGACATTTTCTTAGATTTTTCTAGATTTCCCCGGATTTCCTAAAATTTCCTTGGATTTTCTTTTAGATTGTCTCATGATTTCCTTTCGAAAATGTTTAAAAAGCAAGATTATCTGTAATTTACAAGATATCCTTGGATTTCCTTAAATTTCCTAGAATTCTAAGATTTCCTTAGATTTTCTCAGATTTCCTTTTACTTGTACATTACATTTATATGTTGTGGCAATAATTTTATACAATCAGTTGGATACTGGGGTACTCGGTACTACTCAGTGCGTATAACCTAAACCTACAAATGCATACTCACATTCAAAAAGTTTTCAGTTTTTGAAACCGGGGGGTCTGGGGGGTGTGGAACACCCTCCAGTACACCAAAACAAAAAATACCTAGTGGAATCACAACTTAAAAACTAGAATCGAAATCCGTTTGCTATTTGTGTTTTTTAACACACTTACAGGTATACTGGAGGGTGTTCCACACCCCCCAGACCCCCCGGTTGTAAAAACTGAAATTTGCATATATGTACATGTTCTGTGCGATTGCTTTATTTTTGCTGAAATAAACAGCAAAAATAAGTGAAAAGATTAAGCAGAAAATCGGAAAATTCGATCATCTTTAATAATTTTTTTTACAATTTCGGGGGACAGATCTACTCCCAAATCAACTTTCTTGCTATAAATATTAACTTTTCAAATTTCTAGTTTATCAGAAAAAATGTAAAGGCTAAAATAATTGTTAAAAAAAATAATAAAATAGATAGGGGGGAAGCATCCCCCGATAGCGGTGGATGATGGAGGAAAACGAAGGTCATATTCGAATTCAGGAGGTTAATTTACATAAGAATCAGGAGGAATGGTATCAGGACTCGAAAAAAAAATTTATTTGCAGACCTGTGTTATCATTAGGGGACGTTCGTTTATTACGTGAGCATTTAAGAGAGGAGGAGAGCAAGGAGTCTCGGTAAATATCATGTAATTAAAAAAAACAAAATTTACGATATCTCACTAGGGGCAGAGGGGGTCGAAAAATCGCTTCACGTAATTAATGGCCGCCCCCTACTTATTTAACTTTACCAATTAAATGAAAGAAAATATGTTTTAATCACAATTCGTGACTTCTCGTTTAGCGTTTTCTTCTTTTTATTCAAATTTTAATATTTTATAGAAAATTAAATTAAAAAAGCTCAATTTTAGAACCTTCTGAATTTTGGCGCTGGGTGCGGCCCTGAGTGATGTCATAGTTTAGTCTTATAATAGAGTACTGATGAATTGCATTAATTTGAAATTGCAACTAGAAATTCGTCCGGATTGCAGAGATAAAAAATATAAAATGTCCGAAGAGCCGGAATGTCCGGATTACTGGAGTGTCCAGAATAAAGTGTGTGAAGTAAAAGTATTAAGTATTAAGAAAATTTTCCATTCCTGTTAATTAAAATTTTTAAAAAAATTTCTAATTTTCTAATTTCTAAATTATTTTTGTTAATTTCGATATTTTATAATTTTTTGATAAAAATCAAATTTGATAAAAACAAAAAAAAATGAAAATTTTTGTGTGTAGAATTAAACATTTTAATTGATTTTAAAAAATATTTTTTCGGGAATTATCACGAAGAAAAAATAAATTAACAAAATTAAATTTAAATATGGCCAAAAATAATAATTATTTGACAATTTTAATTGATGATATAATTAAATTCCTTTTAAATATTAATAAATAATAATAAATAATAATAATAAATAATAATAATTAATAATAAATAATATTATAATAAAGAATAAAAAGAAATAATAATAACTAATAATAATAACAAAATAATAATGAAAAATGAAAAATGAAAAAGTGACGAACATCTACTGCTTAGTATATTTTTTAATTGGGAAGTAATCTGTTTAAATCTCCAATATGAAACTAAGTATTAGAAATATTTACACTGAGATATGGAACTTTTTTAAATTAGAAGCGTGTTAAAGAGTGCAGTATAAAACGCTGAACAAATTTCGTTGTTTCATAATACACTAAAAAATTCAGTCGCAGTGTATAAGACACATCACGTACTTATATTCAACTTGAATTATATCAGACAAGTGAACAGTGCGCATTTTCTTACATTTTAAACATGTTTTATGCATATTTCATGTAGGTAGTGTCTCTGTCCTCGACGGTCGTAGTTTTACTTCATCTTAAATTTATCACTGCATGCATTGTCTTACGGTTTTATCTCTGTAAAGAAAAACAAAACGTAAAACACAATCCCTTCAATAGACTCACTACGCAAAATAGCTTACATTTTCAGAAAAGAACTTTTGTAATTAAAATTAGCACGCTTTTCTCTAAATTTTAGCACGACTTTGTGTATTAAATTATAAAGGCCTACGGTACTGTATAACTTTATCCTCAAGTTTTACAGAAAGAATCTTCTAAGGAAAATCTGCAGGACCTTCCTTGGACTTGTCAGTTTGATCAAACCTTTCATAAAGATTTCCTAGCATAATTCCTTTATCATCTGCCCTTTCGTTTTCCTTCTAATTATCGTCTACGTAATCTTTGATGAATGTACCTTATTCATCAACTGTTAATAATTTCACAATATCCAAGTTGAACCTACCAGCCATCAATATCAGCTTCAACGACATTAAATTTGCAAATTTCGATCATATTCAAAAATTAATTTTTAACAGCTTATACGGTTCTATTGATTTCTTCCTATGCTATATTGCGCCACCTATTCCTTTTTGGTGTGGGTCCGGATATTACAAAACATTGCCTAAATATTTCCTTTCCATGTACTTCTAAATTAAATACATAAATTTACCTCGAGTCCGAGAACTTAAACTTATTTCTGCTTTTTACTTGTTTAAAATAAGCAGATCCGAATTAAGCAATATTATAGTAGATTTATGTATAATTTTAATATAAATGCAATTTATTATCGGATATTGGGCAATGCATTGCCAGGAAATATGCATTTACGTATGAACGGCTGTTTTGACTTACTCCAAATAGATTTAAGCTCTTATCCTTTTTCGAGTGTTCTTCACCATCACGTGGGTTCATCGCGAACGGGATTTCTTGAGTATTTACCTAAATTGCTTGCAATAACAAATTTTTCGACAAATAGCTAAGTGTCACTTGTACGGTCATATTTTATTTATTTTTTATTGTTATACTTTTGCATTTTAAGCTACCTTAAATCGTCTTATGAGCCAATCTTCTTATTTTATATGCCCAGTGCAAATTTACTATTTTCAGCTGTGTTTGTTGTAATATTTTTAAAAGCTTTCGAGTTTTTTATTTTATTAGTACAAATAGCGTTTACAAAAAACTTAGTTAAGCAAATATCCTGTTTGCCTTTACACAAAACGTTAACTCCGTGCAAGCAAAATAAATTGTTTGGGATTCCGGATTCATCAATAATCAAATAATTATTAGTTTTATATCAATGACTTTCGAAATTGTATAAGTTTTTAATTTAAATTAAATAATTCAAATAGGATTTAACCTGACGTTTTCAGTTCGGTACAATAAAATTTAATTAATCGTACGTATAAATTAAAATATCGATTTTAAAAGAAAGAACTTTCGGATCACAGTAATTGTTATATAGATTTGATATGTAATCCTTGATAAACATTAATTGAGTAATTTGTGCTAGAAATTAGAGCAGAATCGATGTCATATTATCTTCCGTTAATTTTCCATTGATCACTTACAAGGATTTGTTTGAGCCTGTGTATGCAATAACAATGTTAAAATTGAATTTCAATTAAATTTGGATCAGTCTTAATTAATGTGGTATTGTCCTTTTTTAAATATAGTTAGAATTCCCAGTTTTGACGAATTAAAACAATATTGCCGATAGTTTGAAACTTAACAATGTTTAACTCCAGGAATTATATTATTCCACCAAGCTAGCTTACCTTTGTACAGGTAAACTTCTAAATATTACGATTTGGGATCAAACAAATTATTAATTTATTTATTAAAATAATAATTAAAATAAATTTTAAACTTTAAAAAAATACTTGAATACAAGTGAACTGAGAAAATGCTGTAATAAATAATAACTTGACATTGCTGTTTTCTATTTAAAAAATTAAATTATGTACGTGAAAATTATTCGAAAATAAGCAAGGAGCCCAAGTTGTTAAGCAAGTAAATAATTATAGGTATTCTCTTTGTTTCCATGTAGCACAAATATTGGCGCAATATTGTTGTTTCTCGTTTCGTGTTCGCAAAATTGTACGTCTCAGAATATTTAATTATGACAAATGTTACAAAGAACATCAAGTCGACGTAGCCTAGACAAACACTAAATAAAACAAGGCATAATAAGTAGCAGTTACACCATATACATATTATATTTATTTATGTAAGTCATCTTCTAACCTACACAACACTCAAAGACAAAGTAGAATAAACTTCTTATCCTTACTGTAAGTTGGTATAATAACACCGCATAATATTATTTAATTAAAGAGGAGTGAGTGTTGACATTTCAAATTTTCCTCATAAAACTGTTTTTGCTTGACATATTATAGCTTGAGTTTGTCAAGAAAACTAGTGAGGTAAAAATTAATGTTACCTTAGAATAAGTCAGTTTTTATATATCTCGGGAAATCACAACCTGTGAAAACACGAACACATAATTCAATTTTACTTCGAGATTATCGAAAAGTTTTCGTGTACAATTTTTATTTGAATCAACCTCGTATCATTGATATTAACTTACCTTTCAACTTTCGTTAATATCTAGGGAATAAATTTGAGAAATATTAGATTTCACAAATATACATAAAACTCTGGTAAGTTTTAAATACTAAACTAAAGTGGAATTCATATAAATTGCAAGTAATTTTCATATTACCACACCAAAATTCTATTATAACCCCTGGGTTTCTTTAACAGAAAGTTTGTAAAGAGTTCGTGTGTAAGTTTTGTGGAATTTCTGGTGTTGAGAATGTTTTCAGCTCAAGTACATAATAAATAAATTTGTTTCACATTCTGTATATCACTTTGTAGAAAATTTGCATTTTCAATAAAAGCTTACACTTTAAGGTCCATTTTAATCGAAATAGTATTTGTTTTCGTATCTTAATATTAAATTATTTGTGCCATCAAGCTAAACATTTTTATTAGTAATTTAAAGAGGGGCACTTAGCAGTAAATTTAAACTTTTACAGTTAATTTGATTTTGGTTTGAGTTCATTTAATTTATTAAACTAAAAGTGCCTGTTAGCTAATGTATCCTAATTACTGATAAAGAAATGAAATACTCCACGTCCTTGCCTGCATTAATCGCATAAAAACTCAATTAAGCACTACTTTAATTTATTTGACTTTGTTTTTACCTCAAGCATGGCTGACTTTTATCCTATCCCTGAATGGGACAAACATGGCTCGTTTTTTCAAAAAGTCGTGGATATTATATTTAAAAATGTCGTTTTTGCCACCAATCGCGACAAAGTGGTTTTGTGGAAACATCCAGATGATTTGAAAGAAATATTTGATTTTTCCCTGGATCAGATTGGAACCTCGCGGGAAAAACTATTAAATATAATTAAAAATACTATTAAATATAGCGTCAAAACAGGGCATCCGTATTTTCTAAATCAATTGTATTCTGGGTAAGTAAACGCGTATGTACTTATACAATTTTCTGCATTGCTTGTTCAGATTGGATCCTTATGGATTAATTGGGCAATGGTTAACCGATGCACTCAATGCTAGTGTTTACACTTACGAAGTGGCTCCAGTTTTTACGCTTATGGAAAACGCTGTCATTCAGGAGATTTGCGCCATGATAGGACCAGACTGGAGTGATGGAATATTTTGTCCGGGTGGATCAATGAGTAACGCAACAGCTATCGGTTTGGCTAGGTTTCACGCAAACCGAAACGTTAAAGTATTTCAGTTTAATTCTGAAATTCTATAGTTTGATATTTTTAAACTTCTAGAAAATAGGAATGAGTGGACTTCCACGCTTCGTTTTATTTGCATCGGAAGAATCGCATTACTCGATTGCTAAGCTGTCTTCCTTTTTGGGTATTGGAGAAAATAATGTCATTTTAATTCAAACGGACGATGTCGGACAGATTATTCCCGATGATTTGGAGAGAAAAATTCAGGAGCAGATCAAATTGAGCTTTTTTCCTTTTGCTGTGGTTGCAACGTTGGGTAAGACTTGAAACAAATTGCTTAATAATTCTAAAAACTTAGGTTTTCTCAAATTTGAAGGGTTAATTATGTACATATACCTACCTATAATTAAGTAAAATCGCATATTGCAATGCATTATGTACCATTTATTGATTGCGACTAATTATTATCTATGATTTATATTTCTGCTGATAACATGCATTCAGCCTATAATTACTCTTGTCCAAGTGTTACAAAATTGGAACAACATAATAGAAATACTGATTTGCATATCGTGGAAATTTATTTTATGCTTCACAAGGTATATGATCTGAACTACTTTTCCAATACCAGATTAAGAGTCAATAATTTATATTATTATCAATTGTCTCAATCTTATTACCTTCGACATTTTTCGTAAACCCAAGATAGGATCAGGCATTCAAAGTAGTTCAAAACACCATTTTGCTCATAAAATAGCTTCATATTGTGTATTAAATTTGTCAATGGTTTAACAAGAGTTTCTTTAATATAGACAGTGGCGGTGCAAGATTAGCTAGTGCCTGTTAGCAAATATACAAAACGGGCCTCTAAAAAAAATTTGTTAATTTTGAATTGGGTATATTATTTAAAAATCTTTTTTGTTTTTTGGATTTACTATCTTGCCCTTCTACCTAAAATCCAGAATTTCCAGAAGAAATCCAAAAGAGCTTTGGAATCAAAAAAAAACTGATTTCGCTGCTAAGTCTAAAAGTAATTTTATTTTTGCACATCAGGGAGTAAAAGTCTAAACATATTATTTAAGTCCCAAAATTATTGGTGTAATCCGGGGGGTCTGGGGGGTATGGAATACCCCCCAGTGTACTTTTCTAGATTCTGAATTATTGGTAGGAAGGCAGGAAGGTATCGCTACGCGCACTTTGGCCACAGTTAAAGTAACAATTTAATTAAAATATTACTTTTAAATTCGTGGAAAATATAGTTTGCAGAAGAAAAGCTTTAATAATAATAAATTTGAAAAAAATTACAGCACAAAATAAAATAAAGCAGTTCAATAATTTAGTAGAATACTTGAAAAATTTATATCTCTAAAAGCTTTAGACCGATTTTAATTATTTAACAAACTTTCAAATCCCGGCATACATAGATAATTGTGAATAGTAAATTTCCAAAAAACAAAGCATTATTTAATACCATTAAAACAGAAGTTGACGCTCGCTCTGTTCGCTACGACATAATTAATAACAAACAATGTCAGAAATAACTTATACACAATCCTCCTCTTAGGTTATATGTTCGTAAATACTTAACAAGGGCGGAACTACCGGGGTGAGGTGGGTGCGATGCAATCGGGCCGCCTGATAAAAGGGCCCCCAGTTGTACTTTGACCTTTTCTATCTTAATAAAAATCTCAAAAATAGGAGGTGCACAACTAGATGCTATTTAAAGTCTAGGGAGGTATAGAATACGCCCAGGTCACCAGCAATTATGTTCAAATGATTGCCATGCTATTAACTTGTGACTTCCGTACCAGGAATTTCACTATATTCTGTGGGGTGTTCCATACCCCCAGACCCCCCGGTGAGAGTTACAAATGATATGTAGATGTATTTGTTCGAAGAGAATAAAAAGTTTTCATATGAAGGTGAATCATACAACGTACACGCACACACCTTTTAGTTTTCAAACCGGGGGGGTTTGGGGGTATGGAATACTCTCTAGTGCACTAGCAATTATAGTTAAAGAATTTTCCCTTACAATATGATTTGTATTCAAATGACGTATTTGTTCTGATAGACTTAAAAATTGTTATCACAAAAATAAATCACAAAACTTATACACACACTTTGGGCTTTTAAACCGGGGGTAAGGGGGTTATGAAATACCCTCCAGTGCACCAGCAATTATATTTGTTGAAAATACAAATTAAAGTTAAATCCCCCCATTGTTTTATTTTGTTTGTCAAAATCAAATTTTTCTCAGGCTTAGATCCTTTTTAGAAGGAATTAAAAATTTTTAATTAAAAAAAATTAATATTTTATTAAAATAAATTTAATATTAAAATTTAAAAACAAATTTACTTTTAAATTTAAAAAAACTTTTAAATTAAATTGTTTACCTCGACTGAAAATTTAATTTCCTTGACTTGGCATTAAAAATGAAAAATTCCCTGACAAAATTAGGAAAATCTTAAATTTTCCATGACTTTTCCAGATTTTCCAAAGAAGTGAGAACCCTGTAATTTTTATATAGGGAATAATCAGTTGCGTATTTACGTGAAGTTGGGGAGCTAGGGGTCCCGGGCCCCCTCTGTAACTTTTTTTATAATATTAAATAACATACAATAATTATTATTTATTATTTAAATATTTAAAGGTCTTGAGCGATTTTTAAATACTGATTTATTTAATAAATTATAATTTAGGTCAAAAAATTAATTATTAATTAAATTAATAAAAAAAAGAACGCAAACTATTTTTAGGAAAAATTATTTTAGTATTTCATATTTTCAATTTTCCATTTGAAAATATTATTTTGTTTGTTATTTTACTTTTATCCCCAAAATTCTTTGGAATGATAATCTCGTTAATCCTTTTATGCGCACCAGGGATATACAATTTCGCACACAATTTTTATGAAGTCATTGCAGTCTAATACAGCTTTGAAATCTAAAACCAAGGGCGGATCTAAGTTTTATTTTAATATTAAATTTTTAATATTTTAATATTTTTAAAATTTCAACAAAAGGAAACGTAGTAAATTTTGTTGTTTTTCTAAGGCCTACGGGTGGGAGTTGATATCCTGTTGTATCTGCCTTTGCCAGGTAGTCCAGTCATTTAAGCACAAAAAAGGGGTCAACCTCGGAATGAGAGATAATAAGCTAGAAACTCGTATACACCTTTTTTTGATTTGATTGAAAAATTGTCTCAAAAGTCTCATAAAATCTTGTGTCGGCGTCGTAAGTTATTCAAGATCAAAGGTCACAGAAATCAGTTTCTTGCGATTATCTCGGTTTGAATAGCTCCAATAACGTTAACATTTATTATAAAAATTGTAGAGCATAAAATTTTCGACAAATTTTGTTCCAAACATTTTTTAATGCGCTCAACCGTTTTTGAGATAGAGGACGGAGATATTGACGGACGTACAATTTTAAAAATTATGACCGATTTGTGTTTTATTTGTGAGAAGTCACTATCCGAAGGTGATTCTGTTAATGTAGTGCGTGGTTTGAAAACTTTGAAAACTGCAAATATCGAAGAAAGAAATGATGGCCACATAGACTTCTTAAATACTTTAACCTCTGTGATTGTGCATGTTAAGTGTCAAAAAGTGTACATCGAAACGACGTTTAGAGGAGGGTGAAGCTTTACCATCACCCAGTGTAAAAAAGGAATGAAGTGTTTGATTTTAATAAACTGTTTTTTTTTGTAGCCAAACAGCTGATGGAGCAGTGAAGTCAACGAAAAAGAAAGTATCGACGCAGTAACGCAAGTACCCTGGAATTTAAAGACAATATCATCAAAAGAGTAGAAGAACAAAAGGATTCCTTAGGAGAATTAGTAAAAAATCGTGTACTTTATGAGTATGACTTGATCACTACATACCTTCATTACAATTAGTATGGCTGAGCGCTGCGGGCTTACCGCCTTCTACCTCAAAAACGGTTGAGCGTATGAAAAATTTTTTTAAACAAATTTTATCGAAAATTTTATGCTCTACAATTTTTATAATAAATGTGAACGTCATTGGAGCTATAGAAACCGAGATAATCACGAAAAACTGATTTTTGTGACCTTTGACCTTGAATAACTTACGACGCAGACACGAAATTTGATGAGACTTTTGAGTCAACTTTTAGAACACCAAAATGAAGGTGTGTACGAGTTTCCAGCTTATTATCTCTCATTCCGAGGTGAAACCCTAATATGACTGCACTAAGGGAATCTTAGGAAAGAAGAAATTAGAATATTCTAGAAAATCTTAGGAAAGCCAATAGCCAAAGAAATCTCAGAAAATTAAAAAAGGAAATAAAAGAACTACACTTTTGTGTTCTAAAGATTTTCTAAATTTTCCAAGGTTTCCTTGGGAAGAAAATAGCATTCTTAAGTTTTACTAAGCTTTCATAGAATTTCCCTAAAATTTGCTTGGGTTTCTTTTCACTTTTGTATATCACGATTTTCCTTTCGGTTTTCCAGTTAGTACAAAACTAAGGGAAAATCGCCGGAAAAATTGTGTGTACTAGTGAATGGAAATCTGAAAAAATTCTGAAAAATTCCAAGACATCTCAAGAAACAGATTCATAGAAAATTTGTAAAAATATAGAAAATTTCAAGAAACCCATAGAAATTTCATGAAAATCTTAGGAAACTCTTGAAAATTTTGGTAAATAGGAAATCGAGAGAAATGCAGAAAATTCTAGAAAATCTAGAAAATTTTAAAGCCATTGAAATCTCAGAAAATGGAAAAAGCAAAAAACAGAGCCTATAATATTCTAGATTTCCTAAAATTTCGATTTAGTTTTCCATATGATAATTTCTCTATCATTTTTCCACGTATTAGTAAACAAAGAACGGCAAATTGTAAGAAATCCCAAAAAATTTTAGAAAATCCATAAAAATATAACTTATTTTACAATTACAAAAATATCCAAAAAATCTTGTGAAGTGGGGAATCAGAGAAAATTCTAGGATATTTTGGGAAATTTAGACAATCTCAGAAAATGGAAAAATTAAAAAAAACTTATCTATATTGCGATGAAACACGTGAGGCGGATAAAGCCAGCAGACGTGGCAGACTTCCATGGTCCGACAAAATTTAGTTTAAAGGATCCTGGAAGTCAAAAAATAAGAAAACAAGCAATCGAACCTGGGCTGTTAAAGAAAATCAAAGTAAAATTTGTAAAGAAGAAAACTTTAATTCAAGAAAACCTTACAATCCGATAATGTATAAAAAAATAACAGATCAAATTTTATAACTTAAACAAACAAGCGAAAATTGAAAAAACTCGAAGTGTGTATAAAACAAAATATTGCCAACAGTGCGCGCGTGCTGACAAACTTATGATTTAAAAAATCGCGTTTGATTTGATTAAAATTGATTTGAAACATTGAACGAAGAAAAAAATGAATTGTCTGGGCAACAGATTGATAAAAGATAACAAGTATAAAGTGCAGTTTACGTTATGCGATTTTGCTTTCGATTTTGCTTACGATTTTGTTTCCAAGTTCAAAGTTCAAAGTTCACGTTTTATAGTTCGACCCGAAGATGAACTCGCAAACGAAGTAGTGAACAGAAAACCACCAAAACCAGTCATACAAGAGAAATCGTATTTAAATAGTAAGCAAAATCGCATAACGTAAACTGCACTTAAATAATTTAGTCTGCCACTGAATCCCGACGGGGAAGGTCGTGTTTCAAGTCTGCCACTGAATCCCGACGGGGAAGGTCGTGTTTTGAGTTCGTGACTGAATCCCAACAGGGAAGGTCGTGTTTAAAGTTTATGATTGAATCCAAAAGGGGAAGGTCGTGTTGAGTTGACGATAGCTCTCAAGAGAGACTTTGTGCATGTGTGTGCTTAGAAAACCAAGCATACACTAAGTGAATTCAAATTAAATATTTCGAACAAATAAGAATAAATTTAATTTTTGGCCGAGAACCAGCGGTTCATCTTTTGGAATAATAATTTAGAAGGAGTAGTGGAGTAGAAAATCATTTGGAATTGGAGAAGACAGTTCCTTTTTAACGTGGGAGAGCAGAAGAAGTACCCACAACCCATTTAAGTGTACCAGCAGATAGGAGTACAGAATTAAGCGGATCAGGTCCGCAAATCACGGGAATTGCATGGAAATCGTCGGAATTTCGAGTCCTATTTACAATTTTTTTTGTCTTTTATAAAAGCAGGGCACCCGTTAACAACTTCGGACACTCCCTCACCTGCTTGTTACGCCACTGATACTTGCAACATAAATTGGAAATCCAGCATAATATGAGATAAAATTGTAGTAAAAGTAGTAAATGCATAATTAATTACTCACTTTACTAATCCTAAGTGACGAATACCACCAAAGTATAAAAAACTGAAACTCTATTTCAACGTAAATTTTTAATTAAAAAGTTATAAGCAATAAAATGAATAATTTAAAATGTTTTACTTTTTTAACACATAATATTTGTGTATAATCCGTTTTTTAAATTTTCCTCCGTCGGTTTATCGATTTACCATATATAGCGATAAACATAAACTACCGATGTAACGTATTTGCTCTAATAAATGTTGCACATAAAATTTACATATCATCATAAACATTATCGGTATTAATTATTTGTTCTTAATAATAAATAGTTTATAACAGATGATAATAGGTATTCGTATAAATAAAATAACATTTTTTGGACCTCTGAGTAGGATTATCTCTGGAGAGTTTATCTCTCTGATTACTTCTGAATATTTTTTCGAGCACCCAATTACCCTCTATTTTTGTCATTTATTTAACTTGCAGTTGCTTCTTTTTCTCCTAAAAAAATAATCAATCCCTTAATTGAGATCGTTTTGAGACCTCGGCTACTTTTTGTTAATTCGTCTTATAAACTATTTCTAACTTTTTTTACTTTTTCAATTTACAAAAAAATCTTATTTATTTTTTACTTCTTTTTTAAATGGATCAGGGTATTTTCATTGTTATTAACCATATTTACCCTACATTTCGTCCCTTCTAAAGACTTTCTTTTGATTTTGTTCTATTGTCGTTTACAATCTTTTCTTTCCCTTTATTGTACATATTTCCACTTTAATGGAGATTTTACATTGCCATTCCCATCAAATTCTTCTCCCTTACCTACAATACAAAACTTTGTGCGTTACTTTTTATATTTACATTTACACTTATTTATATGTAGATTAGAAGCTACACCGTAAAAATTTATTTTATAGGAACTACGGTGCGAGGTGCATTTGACCCGGTTGATGAGATCTCGGAAATTTGTCAAAAGTATCGTTTGTGGTTACACGTCGACGCCGCCTGGGGCGGAGGGCTAATCTTTTCTCAAAAATATCGAACTATGTTAAATGGTATCGAAAAATCAGATTCAATTGCGATAAACCCACACAAATTGTTAGCCGCCCCTCAACAATGTTCTCTGTTATTGGTAAAAGATAAAACAATCTTGCACGAGTGCTATTCCAAAGGTGCTGAGTATTTGTTTCAAAAAGACAAATATTATGATAAGTCTTACGATCTAGGTGATAAATACTTACAATGCGGAAGAAAATGCGACGTTTTTAAATTCTGGTTTATGTGGAAAGCTAAGGTACTATTTTAAAAAATCGATTTATTTTGTTTTTACTTGGCAATATTTACAGGGTTCATCGGGATTTGCCAAACACGTCGATTCTCTTATGAGCATAGCAGAATATTTCGAAGAACAAATACTAATCCGACCCGAGTTTCGATTAGTCTCCGAAAGACAGTACATTAATGTGTGCTTTTGGTATCTTCCCCGTTACTTACAAGGAAAGAATATTGCAGACTACAGCTCACAACTTCACAAAGTAAGTTGTTAAATATTCATTTGCCCGCAATTATTTTTTAAATTAAAAAATATTTTCCTGCATGCGGAAGTATGTGATTATCTAACTAGGAGATACTAAAATATTAGGCTTATATTTGCGTTAAATTTCAGAACGTGAATTTTAAATTAGGGTTAAAATCAACGAGCTATACCACAAGGAATTGTGGAGTTTACAAATTGATGTTTGTGCACGTAAAAGCAAGCGCAAAGTTTGTAAAGTGATATTTAGTGTTCCATCAATTTTTTGTATCAATAAAAATGATGCTTTGTCGCCGAAAATGTATTAAAAGGTTCCGATCAGATCAGCGGTGGATCTATAATATACACCTAGAACATAATGAAGCTTAAGCTCCAGGCAGCCGTTGTAACAAAAGCCCCAAAGACTAACATCTTTTACAGGCTTATAGCGTGATACCGAATTAAAGTATTTAATTGACTGACAATCGGGTTTGTACAATAGGTATTACTTGACAAGTTCGTTAATATGCATAATGATATTTTCAATAACTTTTGCAAAATTAATATTTTTCTTGAATATTACATCCTCATCAGGGCCGGATAAACCATGGGTGTAATGGAGCCGCCGCACTCAGCGCCAAAATTCAGAATTAATTACTAAAGTAAAATAAGTAGGGAGCGTCCATTAATTTGTACCCCCCCCCCCGGTGAGATATCGTGAGATTTGCTGCTTCTCCCTCTGCCCCCTTCTAATCTCACGTAAAATTGTTTATTTTACTTAATTTAACCCAGTTCTCTGGCAATTTTATAGTTTCATGGGAAAAAAATTAGGTGATATTTGCCTTCTTCTCCACGTGAGATTCGGCTGGACCCCCTCCACCCCTATATAAATGCCAAATGCAAATAAAATTTGTTTTTAGAGCCCTGATACCATTCCTGCTGATTCTCATGAAAATTAACCTCGTTTTCCCCCATCACCCACCGTTTTCGGGGGATGTCTCCCGCCCCATCTATTTTATTACTTTTTAACGATTATTTTAGCCTTTACATTTATTCTGGCAAGCTAAAGAGGTGAAAAGTTAACATTTGTAGCAAGAAAGTTGATTTGGGAGAAGATTTGTCCCCTGATATTGTAAAAAATCATTAAAAATGATCAAATTTTCCGTTTTTTTCAGGAAAAAAGAAAATCATAAAATAAAAATCAAATTCTGATAAAATAACCCAAAAATTGGGCCTTCGATGCTATTAGTTACACTCAAAAATCAGGGGCCCAATAATTTGCTAAAGCCTTGGGCCCAACCCAGTTAGAAACAGGCCCTGCCTCTCAATTTTTTGTTTTCCACTTCCTTGCCTCTTTTTATACAATACGCTATACGCAAATACGGCGCTTACAATCAAGGATCTCAGCATTGGTTACTGGTAACTCTTCGGTACTGAAAAACTAATACGATTGGTTCATGAATAAAGAGTAAACCGTGCACTGGGGGGTATTAAACCCCCGGTTTGCGAATGGCTACACTACAGCTCAATCAATATTTAAAGTTATAATAATAAATAAATACGTTTAACCTCCGGCCCGTTTTATCATGGTTTCTGTTATTGATCAACAAAATTCAACTCAGTGGATCCATCCAGTGGCGCAGCCAAGCGGCGGGATAAGGGCTATAGCCTCCCCGCAGACACTGTTCCTTTGCGACAATTTCGCGACAAAGCAGATGCAACTGACGTTATTATTCGAAAATTCCAGATCCAGACAACTTACCTGCTCTGTTCTATGAAGATACCTACCTGTTACCTGCTATGTGAGTTAACAAGCTATGTGTCTGGAATTTTCGCTAAATATACGCACATTTTCCCGGTTCACACCTGTAATACAATGTCTTATTCGCATAATAAAAATTGGCTCCCTTTCTTCATAAAAAAACACAGAACGCAGAACATTTCGTCCTAAGTAATTTCGGGAATGCCGTCCTTTAATTGCGACTTCAATTTTAGGTAAGTAACAGTGGTAACACAATAATTATACTCGAAAATAAGATGACTACGCCTCTTTTTCTAAAAAAATTTTTCCTGCGGCGCGAACATTAACGTCAGCTCGCTTCGCTCGCGTTCCTTAGCCCCTCCCCGTATCAAAATCCTGGCTGCGCCACTGGATCTATCCCTTTCAATGCCCAAAACTTTAAACATATTGTGGAACCTCCACAACATATCAAATTTTAAATTTAAGTTTAAGAGACACAAAGCGATGAAGATGAACCGGGGGGTCTGGGGGGTATGGAATACCCCCCAGCGCACGACATTATATTATTCCCAAATCGCTACGCCCAACACAACAAACTAACAAACTAGACTACATCATCTACTTAACCTCTCAACGAGGCCTATTTTACCATTAGATCATTAGAAAAATAACAAATGGCCAGAGGGGCCCGAAAAGGGAGAACAGAAAATTGTAAAATAAAAGTTAAATTCTGATAAAATAACCCTAAAACTGGGCCTTCGATGCTATTAGTTACACTACATTCGAATATCAGGGGCCCGAAAATTTGCTAGAGTCTAGTGCCCAACCCAGTTAAAAATAGGCCCTGATTGTGTCCCCGCAAAATATCACAAATTTTTTTCATTTTGATATACCCCGAGTTTCGAACATCACGTTTTCTAGTTTATGTAGTATTTTCGTACTTAATAAAGAGCCAGAGACCAACTTGGACTGCCAACTTCAAATTATCAGTGTCGTCTTCAATAATTTTAAAGGCGTCACTTAAGGGTATCTGAGCCTTTACAAAACAAAATATTATGTTAGTATGGTGTATGGGGATAGTACCCATCACTTTTTAGGTTGGTAGACCGAAATAGCCGGTGCTAACAACATACAAATTTTTAAATTTTTAAATTCAAATTAAAAAATTTTTTTGTTTTATTTAAATATTAAAATCAAAAATATTATATATTTTTTCAATTTTTTGAAAGCGATTTCCGGTAGCTCCCGTGAAAAAATATTCTAAATAATTTTTTATCTAAATCTAAATTTTGAACCTGCTACTTAATGAACTTACCGCATCTGATGTTTTGCAAATTGCGGTTTGTTTATAAGCAATGCTAAGTATAAACTATACCTACATGTGTTTAAATTAATTAAACTAATGTAATGATTAATTTCACCTCAAGGTGGCTCAACACGACATAATAATTTCCTTGCAATCGCTGGAGATGTTAGTCACCTTTTCCTTCAGAAGCCACTTCCTATAATGAAATTCAGGATTCGGTCAAGTCATAAATGTAAATTAAAATAAAATTGTAGTAGATTTTTCCAACGTCGCGTCGGAAAGATAAAATAATATGTGCATACACAGAGAGAAATGTGAGTTACTAATCTACACAATTGTGTATACAACGTACACAATTGTGTAATTTTTCTGCACAATTGTGTGGATTAGTAATGTTGGTGAACATCGATGTAAGCCAACGATAATCAACCTGCCGAATTTCTCTTAAGTTATAATAATTTTTAAATAAAGAATAACAGTATGAAGAACTCAATGAAGTCAAAATCCCTATATTTTCTTCATCGGATTTTGGCAGCTGGCGGTTGAGTTTGGGAGAAGTTGACCTTTGTGTTTAATTAATTTACTAGTTAATAAGGAAACACAACAATTGCCTACTTCACATTGATCAATTAAATCTAAATCTAAGTTGAAGACTTAAGCTTTAGCAAACAAAAAGAAAAGCAAGGTTAAGAAGCTGACATCCATCTGAAAGGTAAACTCAGTCATGATACAAAATAATTGTAGTTGAATATTTTAACGAAGATACGCCAACGACTAAAAGTTCTATTTCTCGATCTAGTTTTACGCTACTTTTAAAGCAATGTGATGCTTTAGTTTAGTAATGAGCCTGAATTTCAATGAAGTTGAGCAACTTTACATGCATGCTAACTTTCTCTAATGTTAAAAACATTTTAGAAAATTCACCTAACGAAAACAAAATATTTAGCTTTATCCTAGATAAATCAGTGTAGACTACGTAAACGGAAGTTTTGGAGTACTTTGAGTTATAATATCTCAAAAGTGATTTACTTGCTAAAATTTAGCACAAAGTTCCCTCTGTTGATATTTAAATTTCGTTCGGGTAAACTTACACTGTTTCATGAAATTACTGTATGTAAAATTTACATAAAATTTATATGAGCTTTTCACTCCTAGGTGGCGGCACAGATCAAAGCTGTTATGGTTCAACACGGATCGATTATGCTTGGATATCAACCTTTAAAGAAGTTTCCTAACTTTTTCAGATTTGTCGCTCAAAATTCAATTTTGAAAAAGAAGGATGTTGATTTCATTCTGGACCACATAACCGAAATTGGAAGTGCAATTTATAAATAGAGTTTGGATCACAATAATTTTATTGCTTTTCGATATTCAATTGGAAATAATTACAATTTAATTTGCAGTTTTGATTTCCACACGATTCGCTTGACTTGTTACAGAAAATTAGCGTGTAATTGTGTTGATAGAATGAAATATAATCACCAAGATATTATTAAATCATTGATTTCGTTATATGTTCAATTTCAAATTGAAATTATTTTGTTGATTTAAAAACTGGAGCAAAATTAATCTAATGATAATGGTGTAAATGTTTGTCGGAATCTCTACCTTGGTATCAAATCACCTTCCTACACGTTTAAAAGGTTTTACGATGGAAAATTTATAGTCCATAAACGAATTTTATTGGTTAACTTTTATTATTTAAGTTCTTGTATTTTCATGTCAGCAATTGAAATATTTGTTTTTCTTATATGTAATAAAATATTTTCTTCTATTTGGCTTTACTTAATAAATTGCAGAAACTGATCGGGTTGTAAATTTGTAATTTTTGTCATTTCAAACTTTCAGTTATTGCAAAATTTTATATCAAATCTGCAAATGCAAATTTGTGAAATAAAAATTAATTTTGCGATAACGGAATTTTTGATTTACTTGATTTTTGTAAGAACTAATTTTTTTCAGCTTGGAAAATTACCTTAATTATAATTTTTTATTTAAACTTTTTGTTGTAGGGTAGTTTTCAGGCTTCCGTGCCAACTTCATCAGATAAAAATTAATTTTATACCACATTAACAGTCAGAAATACAGAAAAGTGTAAAGTTAGTTCGCGCAATCTTATCGATCTCTAGCTTGAGTTGCTAATTTTTTCAGCTTGAATTCAATGTAAAAAAAAATGAAAAGAAAATGTAAAGCAGAAATATTGAAAATAAGTAAACCCTCGCAAGCTCGACATAAACGGGACCCATTTCCTGTCGACGAAGCGAACGTGTCGACGAAACGGTAGTAATAAATACCAAAACATGTAACTGAAATCTGCCAACACAATATCATGTTATTCTTGATTACGATAAGAATTTATTATTTATATTATCATTTAAGCATTATAACGTAGGTAATCAATCTGTCTGTCTACTTGCTTACGAGTCGTGGCAAAATAAGCTCATAATTATCTGTCCAGCAACAAGAAAAATTTTCAGAATTGTCGAGCTCGAGGGGGTCGAGCTAGAGAGGTTCTACTGTACTCTAAAAGAATATTTGTAAATTGGAATCATACCTCAAGAACTTTACACGCCAGCTCCTCTCAAGCTAAAAGGATAAAATTTACACTGTTAAAAATTTATGGAAAATTACAATAAATTTTATTGTAAAATTTACGTTGAAAAACGTAGGTAAATAAATAATTACGGTAAATTAGTATTTTCACAGTTCCAATATGGGTACATATTACTTGGGTATGTAACATTACATCCTTATGTATATTTACATAGATTATCATAGATCGCAAAGTTGCCAGTGATTTTCTATGTAAATTTACATAAACGTTTTTTACAGTGTATAGAATCAAATTTCAGTTTAAGATAAACTTGTGCCGCTTCTAACCCAAGATAGAGAGACTTACCCTTAGCTAAACAGATAAAATTTTAAATTTCAATCCTTACAGATTATAAGTAGTAATTTCATGAAAGACATTTTTCAAATTTGCGTCTCTATAAATGTAAATGTCTACTGCAACGTAATGCTATGAATAAATAATAATTATGCTATGGTCGTAGACAACCACTATGATAAATTTGTTGTTTTCGCTTTCAAATGCTAGGTTACGTAAAAATTAAATAATGGGGCTAAATGCGTCGACAGCGTCGGCGCGGCGCCGGAAAAGTGCATCGCTGGCGGCAATTGGCTTCAATTTTTAATATTGCATGTAGCACTTAAGTTTTATTCACAGCACACATAGTTTTAAATTTCTCTGGTATGATATTATATACAAATTTGAAATAAAATTAAATAAAATTTTAATTCACATGAATTCATATGAATATGTAATATTTATGCAGCTATAATATAATAAGCTTTAGGGCTTTGCATCAAGCAAATTTGACACACAGGCACCAATAAGTTACTGTCGTGCCAACAACAGTTCCTTCAATTTTTATCCATTATCCTTTTGTTACCGTCTAACTTATTTAACAGCAATATTTAATAAATAAAGTGAAATATCGAAAACATAATTAATTATTTTGTTTTAAACTTTGTAACTTGTTTCCGACATTTATCAAAAATTAAAACTGATCAAAACATTGTAGCATTTTAAAACTAAAAGTTTAGGATTCCCTTGATATCGCCAATGTTTCCTTTAAACTTTTGATAGAAGTTAAGCCTGAAATGTACTATAAAGGATTAAATTTTTAAATTGCACGTGTAATATTTAAATTTATATTTTATCTACCTACCTGCTAATTTTAGATTTAACTTTTTTACAATTTTTTTGGAGTATAATTTTTTGTTGTTGCTCTTAACTTCCTTTAAAATTAATGTAAATTAGTCGGGGGCAAAGAACGCAAAGCTGAGTGTACACTAGTTATTAAGCTAAGCCAGTATTTATTTTTTTAACAATAATTGTGGTATTTAAAGAAGTAAATTCATAAATATAGAAGTTTAACTTTCTTTCTGCATACAGGAATACAGCTGGGGTTATGATTTAGATTTAATTTTATTGGAATTTTTTCCATTTTCCCTACTATGATTTATTTTTATTTTCTTTCTAAGGTCAACTGTCGGTTTAAATATAACCAAATTTTATTCATTTACATATTAAAAAATTATATAAATGCAACTATAGCTACCCAAATTTAAAAAAATTATTTTCTATGATAGTTTTTTGTAGTTCAAATCAGTTCATTGTAGTAGCAGTAGTTCAATATTACATAAAATAAAATAAGTGTCGATATTTATTCCCCAGTGTCGATAGATAAATTAATGCTAAAAATAAAAATTAGTTTACGAAAGTTTTTTAAAAATTGTAAATATGATACCTACCTTATTAAGCTTCTACAAGTTAGTATAGAATGGTATAGCGAGAAGCCCTATAATCTGGCTCCAAGACTGTTCGTTCATTCACGTAATGTAAATTCTTTACAATTGATTTTATAAGTCTTACAATAATATCAGAGTCTATTTGAACTGAGTTGGGCCCTAGGCTATAGCAAATTTTCGGGCCACTTATATTCCAGTATAAGTAATAGCATCGAAAACCCAATTTTTGGGTTATTTCATCAGTATTTGATTTTAATTTTACGATTAATGGCCCTCTGGCCATTGGGCCCTATATGACACGAGAGCCACGCGCTTAATTGTAAAATAGACTCTGCCATTAGATAAGAACCTTCTTCCACGCTCCATTGTACCAATAATCTACGACGGAGTTTCCTACATTGAGTCGATTTCATAAAATAAAACACTTGTACACCAGATTTCCCCAACAGTCCCTCCCCCCCCTCACTCTGATCTATAAAATATATTTTATATAATAATTTTAAATGTCACATAAACGTAAATTCAATGCTAAATATCCTTTCGCTTTTAAGCACAATTAGTATTGTTGTACTGGAGGGTATTCCATACCCCCCAGACCCCCCGGTTTAAAAAACAGAAAGTTTGTGTGTGTATTTTCTAATCGGTTTTATTTTTTTAGTAAGAACCGTTTCAAGTGTCTCCAGTCTCACATACGAAAGTTTGTATTCATCTTCCGTGATTGGTATGAATTCAGATTATCCCTCGTTTCTTTAGCTCAATAATTTTGAACATTTTTGTATTTTTGTAAAATAAATCACAATTAGTGCTATATTCCTCAACTAATTAAATGCACAACTAATCGCTTATTCCATATTCCATACTATTATTAACATCTCTCTCCTCCTTTATTAGTTTCAAAAATAATAAACTAATAAAATGATGATGATACTTGAAGTTGTATTGTATAATCAAGTTACGAAGGGTAATTACTGCGGTGTATTAAAGGTAAAGTGACCGTTCGTACTGGTTTTACCAGAACAGTCTTGGTTAGTCAAGACAGTTAACCAGGACACAAAAATTTACTGATGTAACTATTATTCTATTGATGTATACCTGTTCCCAAATAGAAATTTAAGGTTTTTAGAAGCTTGCAGCAAGCTTGTCATTGAAGGCCTGCAAGCTTACAAAAAGCTTGTCTAGTTGACACTTGACAAGCTTTTTTTGGTTTATGTGAGAAGCTTGTCGATGAAAACCTTACGTAAAGCTTGCGACAAGGGTTTCTTATGTTAAGCTTGTCGGCGACAGCCTTGCAGCAAGCTTTTTACAAGGATTTCATGTTAAGCTTGTTGCCGAAAGCCTTGCTGCAAGCTTTCCACAAGCTAATTACCTAAAGCTTGTCGTGACAAGCCAACGACAAGCAAACGACAACCTTGTCGTAAGCTTACATGTTATCTGGGTTGTATCGAAAGAAAAGTGAAAACCTAAAAAAAGATCCTCCGTTTTTCCATGTACTGGTTTTACATTTCATAAAAATGATCACCTTAACTAAATGGTGTTGTTCCATATCCCCTGAACAATTTGGACCTGAAAAAGTGAGAGTTCTTAATTTAATCAAATTAATCAAAAAATATGGCCATAAACTTTTTGTTACTGAAACTGGGGGGTCTGGGGGGCATGGAATGCCCTCCAGTACATCCGTTATTTATTGACTCAGTAACTTGATGATGGAAAACAATCTTAACTCAATTACTGACGTAATGGACGGTATGCCGCCCAGACCCCCAGGTTTCAGGAACGGAAAGTTTGTTTGCATATTTTTGGATTAATTTTATTATAAAAGAAGCTTTTACTCTTTTAGAACCAGATACACTTACACCGGAGAGTCTGAGGCAGTGGTGCATTTACCAATAGGCCTAGGGCAACAACTTTTAGGGGGCGGCAAATCTTACGTCTGTCTAGGAAAAATTACTCGCTCTGTAAAATATACTTTTGTGATCATGAATTTTTAAAATATTCCAATAGTTTTTCAATATTACAATTAAATTTAGTAAATTTTTCTATTTTTTTTATTAATCATAAATTTGCAAATCCGCCACTGTCCCAGCGTATGCTATGGTAACAGAAACTTTTAAAAACGCAAAAGGTAGGAATAAACCGGGGGGTCTGGGAGGCATGGAATACCCTCCAGTGCACTATTTGCTGTTTCTTCACGGATTATTCAGTTATCAACGTTTCGAAATATTTACCATCGAGATAATTAACAAACAATGCACTGGAGGGCGTTCCACGCCCCCCAGACCCCCCGGATTGACACCTTTATTTTATGGTATTAAGGGGCAATCTACATAAACGCGTAAAACGTTTCAGTTATTTGATCTCTTAGAAAATGAGATATTCGGGAACAATCTTAGAAAATATTAAATTGCTTTGGAGGGCATTTCATGCCCCTATTTTAAAAAAAAACAGTTTTTTTACTTTAAATACTAAAATCTTTTAATACAGGCAGAGCAGGCTGAAGCCTAAGGCGGCAGATTTTAGGGGGCGACAAATATTACAATTTAAATTTAGTAAATTTTACTCATTTTTATTTCATTAATCATTGATATAATTTGAAAAACTAGAGTATCGAAATTTAGAGGTCAATAGAGGCGGCAAAAATTGAATTGCCTACTGGCGGCAAATTTGCAAATCCGCCACTGATCTGGGGAGTATAGCATACTCTCTACTGCACTTGTTTGATTATGGAATACAACTTAACACAATAATTTATGATGTACTAGAGGGCATTCCATGCCCTTTTCGCAAAAGCAAATATTCGGGCCCCTTATATTCAAGTGTAACTAATAAAGGGTCTTTCAAATTGAGTTTTCAAAAGTAAATAATTAAAAGACATAGAATTTGAATTAAAACTGAAAAAGTTTTTATTTATTTTTGAAAAACAATGTTTGCCATTTATACTCTAAAAATAATATCTCCCATGTGACCACCTCTTGCGTCTCTACAGTACCTGATTCTTTTATCAAAATTTTCAATCACATTCCGGCATAGTTGCGGCTCTATCTCACCAATAACTGGAATAATTTCGGCTTTCAATGCTTCAACGTTTCGAGGATTATCCTTGTAGACCTGTGCTTTCACATGGCTCCAGAAAAAGAAGTCTAACGGTGTCGAGTCACAGGATCCTGAAGGCCAATTCACGTCACCGAATCTGAAATCACACGGTCTGGAAACTTTCTCTGGTTGTATGACATGTAACCTCATCTTGTTGAAACCACATGTTCTCAGTATGAATATTTTCCAGTTTTGACCATACAGTTGACTCAGAAAGTCCCAATTGTTGTGAACGTCGGAAAATTGACGTGTTGGGGTCAGCTGCAACACTATCACTCACAGCACCAATATTTTCTTCTGAACGACCGGCACGAGGATACCGACGTCTTTCTCGATCTTTTACTGCACCAGTTTCTTGAAATTTCTTACCAATTTGTTGCTCAGTTGGACGATTGTGTCGAACATAAACATCGCGTAATTTTCGAAATATATTTCTCACAAAACGACCATTTTCAAAAAATAATTCAATGATCTAAATACGTTGTTATAATGTATAAGACTCCATTTATATAAATGGCAAACCTTCAGCTGTGAAATGACATATCGTCGGGTTAGAACAGAACTAGCCTAAGTCCATTTTTGGCCAATTTGAGTTAGGTTCAGTTATCGATTTACTATGGTGTATTTTACTTGGTGCAGAAGTATTAAAAGTCTAATATTCACGGAAACCCCAAAAAATTAATTAAAAGAATCGTAGCCTAACTGCAAAAGCAGTACTTTGACGTCTTTAAAATTGCTCTCCTGAAAATCTCAACATTTGGACATAGGCTAGTTCTGTTCTAACCCGACGAAGTGTGTTACACAGGCCCGTACTTTTGAAAACTCAATTTGAAAGACCCTTTAGCATCGAAGGCCTAATTTTTGGGTTATTTTATCAGTATTTGAATTTTATTTTACGATTTTATGTTTTCTCTTTTCGGGCCCCACTGGCCATTTGGGCCCTAGACACGTGCCTAATGCGCCTAATGGTAAATAGGCCCTGAATAATATTGTCAAGTAATGCAAACTCAACTAGTGCATACTATCTCATTTTCTAACAAGTACTATTCCAATAACAATTAGGATCACAACATCACATTTTTAGTTTTATTTCAGCAGACTCGGAGTATGATACATTTTTGGATCCAGCAAGATGATATTTAGCCATTACGCTCTGGAAAAGTGACTTTAAGCTATTATTTATCTCAAAAGTGTAAAATGTAACTAAACAATATAAAATAAAAATACAAAAATTTTTTATTCGTATGGAGAAGCTTACATTCTAACTGCTAGCCTACGACCGCACTCTGTAAATAACTTTAACAATTAAAACATTGAAAATAAGAACAGTCATAAGAGAGGGGGGGGGGCAACGATGCTGTATCCAAATAAAAACAATTAAAATAATCAATGTAGTCAAAATAATCAAAGTAAAACCTATCCTGTAATTTAAAATATTAAAATCATGAACTCTAAATAAAATTTAAATTATGATGTAGTGTTTCTTAATTTCTTTCTAGCGTTGATTTTCTTACAAAAACATGTTTTTGCAGTTCCGGCAAAGTATAAGCATTTAGTAATTTAGTCATAACACTTAAAAGATTTCCTTTATTACAACTAAAATGGTTAACTTTATGATTCGCAGCCAATAATTACTAATTTACTGTTTAGGTTAACCAACTAAATTACATAAATGTCCTGAAGTACATTTACTCAACTTATTATCTTCATTAAAATATTTTTCTAATTTTTTGAACAAAAAATAAATTTTTTAGCGGTTCCATTTCTGGGGCCTTCCTCATCAAGGGATTTGTGCTGTTGCACCTGTGGCATTAAATAGGTTTTACTACTTCATGAACCTCATATGGCATTTTTTATTGGTTCACTACAGACAATAAGGAATTATTTAAATAGAGAATTTTAAAGAGAAAAATTATTAACTTTAAATAATCAGGAATCATTAAGTAATAATAAAAAAAATAAGCAGTCTTTATGACTTTTATTTTCAAAACAATTGTAAAGCAGAAAACGCAAATTTACCAAACTCCCGTAAATTATTTTCCTCTGTTCCGAATTAATTGCTGTGATAAGAACTGATTTTGAAATCTACCCCCACCAACCAGATAGTTTTTATGCGGTTGTTTGCAACATTTAGTTTTATTTTTGCTATATAACTTTACCAAGAGCCGAACATAGTACTTACCTGTACCAAATTGATCTTTGTTGGAAAAACCTATCGATTTTCTTTACTGTTTGAAAAGATTGATGATAATAATAAGTTAACAAGTTTCAGGTTTATAGCTTATAAATGATCACAATACTTTTTTGTGGGTATAAAAATTTGAAAACAACTTAAGCAAGCTCGAATAATAAATTCTGATACATAGAAGTCAGTTTGGTAATGAAACTGCATAAAAATATAAAGCAGTTAATTTTAAATCTTGTTCGTAATGTAAACGATGTAATAAAATAATAATGTAAGGATGACAACAAAATAAAAATAATAACTATAAAAACTTTTTATCGAAAAATTATTGCTGAATTTTATTGCCTATTTATTTGACGATGAACGAAATTATTTATATAGTCACAAAAAATACTGAAATACATTTTATTGACCAGTACATTAATTAATAATATTTAGATGGGTATTTCTTCGTAAACAGTTTACAATAAATTTATTACATAATTACAAGGTACGGCAAATTTTCAGTAATCAATAGATTTCTAAATATCAACCACAAGTAGAAATCAAAAATATGATTGAAATATAAATACTTTGCACTTATATTGTTTAATGTGACTGACTGACCGACTATAAACTATTAAAAATATAAGAATATAGTAGGTTATAATGATGTACAAAACTACAATTTCTAACTTAGAAACAGGAAAAAACTTATTATTAATAATTCGGATTATCTTTGATCAATTTATGCTTAATATCACGATTCTACATATTTAATAAATAATTAATTATATAACTAATTATTTTTATTATCACATTGTTTTACCGTAACAATTTCACAAAAATACAATACTTAAAAACTATATTATTAACTTTAATGAACGCTTAGACATAAAAATAAATATTTCAGCATACGTCAAAATTAGTATTGCTATAATCAACTTTCCATACATAGATAAGTAAAAAGCCCAATATTACAAAAACAATTATTGTTACATTTTCATAATGGGTAATCCGAAACAATCAACAAATCATGAAAGTGAAATTGTGAAGTATTAAAGGAACTATCGTATCAGCTTTCCAGCTTTATTTAGAATCGTTTAACAAAAACACGTCATGTACACGATCAACATTTATACAATAATTAACAAACTATAATCAACACTTGATCTGAACAATATCGAAAATCAGATATTAAATCAAAAATTTACAATTAAAAACCAACAAGAAATTTCTTTTTCCAAAAACAAGTTTCGTCCTGAAAAGTGGCAAGAAGAAGTCCTTTTCTATTTTTTATTTTCCATAAACTACATAATCGAATTTATGTTACAGTTACAGAATTTTGGATTTGCCAAAAAACCAAAAGGTTTTTATTTCGAATGAGTCAGTATTGAAGAAATTATTTAACTTAAGGTCCTTGAAATTCTTCTCTTCTGCCTCCTATTCTACAATCCTGCAGTTCGTCCTAAGGTTGATCAAAAAAATTAAGCTCTGCAATGATTTTGATTAGGAATCCAAAGTGCATACGAACTTGATCATTAACCCCTCAACTCAATCCAGATGTAATTCGTTATTGCTTCTATCTTCAAGTAGAATATGAATATGAAACTTTTCGACTAAATAAGTAGATAAACAAGACGAATTCTATCCTAACATTTTATTGTATTAGTCTAATTTTTTAATAAAAATAAATTTGTGGGGAAGCTACTCTTTAAAAAAATATTAATATAAATTAGTTGCTCAAACAAAGACATCGACTACAATTTCCTATTGGATATCTGGAAAACCAAAATAAAGTCGATGGATTTCAGTCTACAAACAGATAGATAAATATTTTGTAATAATTTCAAAATTAGGTCAAAGTTAATTGAATTCAGTTGTCGATGACCTTCCGATAAAATAACATACATAATATATCAAATGAAGAAGCGACTTTCAATTCAAATCAAATACACCATAATTCTGTAACTGTAAATAAAACAATTATCATAATAAATAAAATGAACTAAAAAACTACAATGTCCTGATTCTTGGTTCTTTATTAAATAATTACGTAATTAGCTATTTATTAGAAGTAACAAATATGTCAAAACAAATTTACAGTCAATTTAATTTAAATAAAAAAATAATAAAATAAAGTAATTATATTATCAGTATTTAATATAATTAATTAACAAAGTCAAAATGATAACCTTATTTTTATTTCACATTATTCTAGAAAACAATTTAGCATTAAGATTATGACTTTGTAACGTCGTAACTGATTTCCCAATATTAATCAAACACCTTTTTTCTTTTCTTGCTTTTCAACGATATTATTGTAACTACAGGACGAATATATTACAGAAAAGACGGATTTACATGTGTAACTTACAAATTAATTTGTGAAATTTTCATCTTCGTTGTTAAAACCTGAAACAGAAAGAAAATTTATTCATTTTTAAGGTTTAAAAATTGCGACTTGCACGCCCACCACAATATTTTTAGACATTTTATAGTTAAATTATGTTCATATAACATAAAGGTCATCATGCAGACAAGAATTCCGGTGGTGATTTGCAAAACTGCATTCACAGTACATCATAAATTATCTTCACAAACTACTTATAATGATTTTGTATAGAAATGAATACTCGGGTTTTATAGGTTTCAAAGTTTGTGACTCTGAAATAAAATATTAAGATACGTAGACCGCAAAAGGTGCGGTTGAGTGAGCGAACAACTCGTTTCAAATTTACGAACCGTTAACGAATAAACTTAAAATTCATATGAAATCGTAAATTTTCAGTTTTTAAATAACCATCTCATTTGTCTGCCTAGAAATTAGTCGTCAAAATTTTATTAATCCTGGAAATTTAATCTCTGAACCTTTTATTGTGTGAATATCTGACTCCACCATAAAGAAAAGAAGAACATAGCGCCACTAGTAAGTATCAAACACATTACAGCAAATGCAATTAGCAAAATTAACGAATAAAGTCCACAGAGCCGAGTATATCAAGAGCAGATTGCATTTTAGACGCATTTCACAGTTAAATAGTTAAAAAAAAGTAGTAGATGAAATATTTTCAGTTACCACTGAGGAACTCAACTCCAGGAAATTGTGGAACTGTTTAAAGTAATTATATTAGTAAAAGTTATTTAAAAACTGCATTAGGAAAAAATAAGCTAAAAAAGCATTTGAAACGCATTAACTTTTTAAAAAAGTGAAGCTGTTGATTAACAATGGAAAGGCTGAGAGAATAGTAGCATAGTGCATCTACTCTATTATATCATCCAGGTATGAAATACGAACGAAGTATGTTTTAGCTATAATATGATTTACAACAACACAACATAGGTTTTATGAGCTATCATTCGCAAGGTTTTAATACGAAACTTTTAATGGCATCCTGAAATGCCTAATGAATAGTATGTATTTAACTAACCTGACTGCCAGTGCAAAATTTGCCGTTCCACCTCTCTCAAAAGTAATAAAAATAATTTAATAAATATTTTAATAAAAAATAATTTACAAAAATGGTGAAAAATAATTTTTCTTCATAATCTTAATGCTCAGTCATGAAACAATATATCAAAATCAAGTCAATCTATTACCTCATATATCCAATTGTTTCCGCTAAAAGCATTTTTAGATTAACAGAGTAAATTTTATATCAAACTGAGATAAATAATATAACCATATATTATGCATACCGCAAAATTTGAATAGTATTGGTAAAATTATTAATTCATCGAGAAAAAACATCAAAAATGACTAAAAACTGTTAAATTATTTGAAATACCAGCAAATATTAAAAAGCTGAATATATTATAGAGGTCCAATTTAAACTGTCAATGAAAAATATTTGAATGTATCAATATTGTGAAATTAACTTGATATCAATATTGATATTATGTTGGTTTACGTAGGTTATAAATTTTTACTAAAAAGAATTCCTCACAAAAAAAACTTATAATTTAATTAATCTCATCTTCTGCTTTAAAACAAAAAGCGACACTTTAACCTGGATAATTAAACGACATCAAGTCAATTTTTTATATTGCTTTCAGGAGAATAAATTTTCTAAAACAAATTAATATTTTTCAAAAAAAATTGTCGCAATTAGTGCATTTCAAAATGTTGCTTAATCCAGGATGATCGGTAGACACGTGTATCTGACTAATTAGCAGTGTTTCTCGTTATGAATAAAGTTAATAAACATAAAATCAACCAAAAACATATTTACAAATAAATTTCACATCTTTCGTTCGATTTCATATTAATTTAATAATAAAATAAAATTTTAACTTTTGAATTTTAGAAATCGGCGTCCCTCTTGCAAGGCAATTATTTAGTCACAGTAGCAGTAATTTCCTCCTTAAGGTAGTAGTCTGGTAACTTGTACGCTTTTTTATGTCTTTATTGGGAATTCTTTTTCTATGGGAAAATAAAATTTAATGGTTTTGGTTTTTCAGTATGTTATTAATAATAAAGATGTAAATTGGCATATTCCTTTTTTGCAGATGCATATAAGTAAAATTTTAATCATTTGAATTTAGGTTATAGTAATTAGTATACTTAATTTTTTGATGGAAGCATGGAAGAAATACAGTGAAAAACTCTTTGAAAATGAAGAAAGTAATACCGACTCATCCATCCTATCTCGAGATATGGAGCGAGAGCCCGACATACTCAAGGACGAGATAAGAGACGTTATCAACAGATTAAAACCTAACAAAGCTGCGGGAGTAGACGGGATTGATGCCGAAATCATACAAGCCATGGGAAAGACAGGCGTAACAATAATGGACACTGTTTGGCAAAGAATTTGGGAAACCGGAGAATGGCCAGATGACTGGACAAGTTCTGTTTTTATTCCACTCCATAAGAAGGGATCAAAAGAAATATGCGACAACTACAGACAAATTTCCTGAATATCACATGCCAGCAAAGTATTACTCCATATAATACATAATAGATTGAAGCCATATCTATCCTGGCAGATACCTTCCGAACAAGCCGGTTTCGTAAAGAGAAGAGGTACTCGTGAACATATTGTAATCATCCGACAAATAATTGAAAAAGCAAGAGAGTTCAACAAGCCACATATATGCTTCGTGGATTATCGTAAGGCATTTGACAGTATTAACTGGAGGATGATGTGACGAGTAATGACGAAAATGGGAGTACCAAAACACTTAATCAGGCTGATACAAAAACTTTATAACAAGAGCACTACAAATGTTAAAAACTTGGTCAGGGAGTGAGGCAGGGATGCATTTTATCACCCTTGCTGTTCAACATACATGGTGAATACGTCACGAGGAAAACCCCAGAAGGATGGAACCACGGTTTTACAATTGGAGGCAGAAAGATAAGCAATTTACGGTATGCTGACGACACCGCTCTACTTGCCAACTCGGCAGAAGAACTGACACTCCTTATGAAAAGATTAGAAGACGAAAGCCGCAGTTGTGGCTTGATTATCAATAAGAACAAGACCAAGATAATGATTGTGGACCGAGCTAACAATAATAATACTCCGTTGTTAGCCAATACGTATACTTGGGGGCACTCATTACCAATGAAGGAGGAAGTATTCGGGAAATCAAAAGGCGCTGTGAAATGGCAAGGAATGCTATTAGAATCCTGCTGAGAACATTGAGAGATAGAACTATCCCCATTAACTCAAAAAATCTTTTAGTGAAAGCGCTGGTCTTCCGCATTGTACTTTACGGCGCAGAATCATGGACCCTAAAGATACAAGATAGGAGAAAAATAGACGCACTTGAGATGTGGTGCTGGAGAAGGATGCTACGCATACCATGGACCGCAAGCAGAACCAATGTGTCCATAATTATTAGAGAGATTGACGAGCCACAAAGACTGTCTCAAGTTGTGTATCAACGAGTGCTTAGATACTTCGGACATATAAAGCGGGCAGGTGGTGACGGCTTAGAGAAGCAAATAATTCAGAGCAAAGTGGAAGGAACTAGATCAAGGGGTCGTTCTCCGAAGCGTTGGTCGGATCAAGTAAAAGAGATCACGAATAGCTCACTGCAGCATCTTTCGAGAGAGGCCAGCAATAGAGAGAGATGGCGCGATGTGGTGCGAAGAGTCGGAGATGTACGGAACGTTTGAGGGTAGTGAGTCTGAGATCACGACTCCTCTGTCAACAGGAAACCGAAGAAGAAGATCATTTCCTTTCGAAAAAGTTGAAACTGCAAGATTACCTGAAATTTCTAAGATATCCTTGGATTTCTTTAGATTTTCTAGATTGCCTAAGATTTCCTTAGATTTTCTCTAATTACCCTTCACTTGTACATCAAATTTCCTAAAATTTCCTTGAATTTTCTTTTAGATTGTCTCATTATTTCCTTTCGAAAAAATTGAAAAAGCAAGATTATCTGTCATTTCTAAGATATCCTTGGAGTTCCTTAGATTTCCTAGATTGCCTAAGATTTGCTTAGATTTTCTCAAATTTCCCTTCACTTGCACATCAAATTTCCTAAAATTTTCTTGGGTTTTCCTTTGGATTGTCTCATGATTTTCTTTTAAAAAAATTGATCGACCTGTTGATCACCCCTGATCTATATCACGGAAACGGTGAAATTAGAAAAATGCTTATGAACAAAAATGTAGAGAATCACGTTTTCAAGAAAAAATGTCTGTTCATTTTTTCATTTCGTCGCACCGCTTCCGAGATATAGATGACAATATGTTTTGTGTTTTACAGAGTCTTGTTTAAGTCGCTGCCAGTTAAAAACGGGGCGTCAAAATTGAAAAATGCATATGTACAAAATTGAAGACGATGAAATTTTTAACAAAAAATATCTAAAAGGATTTACTGTAAAAACGATTTTTATATGTCAAAAAACGGTTTCAAAATGTGCAATTTACATTATTAACATAAGAAGGTTCGAATATTTTCGTTAGCCTCTGTATGTACCCAGTGCTTTGTAAATTCAAAATGTTGGTGTCAATCCGGGGGGTCTGGGGGGCATGGAATGCCCTCCAGTGCACTCTATACCAAATACCTCATTGGTAAATATCTCTCATGTGCATCTACGTCAATTCGAAGTATTTTGTAAAGAATGTCCTGGAGAGCATTCCATGCCCTTCAGACCCCCCGAATTGACATCTACGTTTTGTAAATTTAAGGGACAATTTAAGTACATATTTCTATTTCGTCGCACCGATTTTGAGATACAGGTAATAATATTTTTTGAATTTTGCAGTCTTCTTTTTAAGTCGCGGCCAGTCAAGAAGGGGCGACAAAATTAAAATATGTATTATAGGTACCAAATTAAAGACAATAATAGCTATTTATTATACAAGTGTCTTATAAGGCAAATAAGTTACGAAAGAAATGTTTAGCCACGAGAGCTTGCTCGAGTGGCTAATTTTTCTTGAGTTGAGAAATTTGTGTGTAATATAAAGCTTTATCCAATATCTCGTAATAATAGTTTAAAATGTAATTAAAAGTTTTGACATTAATTTGACGTTTTAAAATGTCAGATGTAAATTATGAAAATTAGTATAAAGTAGGTGTACTCATAATTTACATAAGTCACTAGTGTTTTATAGACCCCATAAGATATGTAAAATCGGCATTATTATGCCTTCAAAAGACAGAGGTGTTGGATAAAAATTTAAAAAAAAGGTTCGAATATTTTCGTTAGCCTCTGTATGTCCCCAGTGCTTTTTAAATTCAAAATGTAGGTGTCAATCCGGGGGGTCTGGGGGGCATGGAATGCCCTCCAGTATATTCTTTACCAAATACCTCGAGTTGACGTAGATTTAGATGAGAAATATTTACCAATGAGGTATTTGGCATAGGGTGCATTGGAGGGCATTCCATGTCCCCCAGACCTCCCGGATTAACACCTACGTTTTGTAAATTTAAGGGACAAGTAAGTACATATTTCTATTTCGTTGCACCGATTTTGAGATTTAAATCGCTGCTAGTCAAAAAGAGGGCGACAAAATTTAAAAATGTATAAACACAAAATAAAAGACAATGAAAATTTTAACAGAAAATGTTTAAGAATGTTTGCTGTAAAAGCGATTTTTATATGTCAAAAAACGGTTTCAAAATATGCAATTTACATTTTTAACATAGAAGGGTTGAATCAACATATTATATCGAGTCGAAATTGATTTTTTCTTGTTAAATTTGTACTTTTTAGAAGTTATAATTCGGAAACTGCTCATTACATCTAAGAATCAGCCAAATCTACAGAAAGACATTTTCCTATAAGAATGGTGCGGGGGGTCCTTTCGTGTGTACATATACGAGATTCGTATTTATATAAACTTATTAGTTAGAAAGTAAATGTTCTTATTATTATTAAAAGTTTCTGCGGTTTTAAACATGATCTTCAGTATTAAACTTTCTTGAATATTTCTATCAAGCGATGATAGCATTTATTTCAGAATACTATATACGTATAGGGAAATTAGACAGTCAACAATTTGTTTTTAGAAAAGCTTACTCACCAATGTAAATGAAGAAATGAAAATATTGTAAGGTGGCTTCTGGCAGCCTTAACCCTCTGAATGTTGTATGACTCCCAAACCCCCGGATTTACACCTAAGTTTTGCGTATTTAAAGGCCAGTTTTATATTATTATGTAAGAGAAGTTTACATTAATTTCAGATGAACTCAAAGTTCACGAGTTCTGACAATCAATATTGGAAGTTATAACAATGGATTACTTGCATAAATAATAAAATTCCTTTTTTCTCCAACCGTATTAAAAGCAGTACATTTTTAATAGCATTACCTCAAATCAAAGTTGACGTTTTTGTTATTAATATAAAAATGTGTACAGGGTGGCTCAATTTCGATCCTTCTTATGGGGAAATCGGTAACTATAGGAGATATCGAAAAATGGATGGCGCATCCTCGATCTCTTTTTTTGAGAAAAGTTTAATGGTGTAAACCCGAATTCGATATCTCTTTTCGTTTTCGAGTTATGGCCAAAAGTTCACTTTTTCGACTTTTCGTTAAATGTCGATATCTCGGTTGATTGTAAAGTTATAGAAAAGATATTTACACTTTCTGCAGGCACTTTTTTAAGGACAATAAAATGGGCTAAAGAGATTTTAAATATCTTACCTAATTTTCGAGTTATAATATAAAGTTTTGTTTTTTTAAATAAAAACCATAGTTGGCTATGAAATATTTAAATAGAGTTTTTTATCCTCTTTTCAATTATATGTAACATGTGGGGTCTATTATTTCACTTTCATCCCGTTATATTACAAAATGTTAAATAAAAACAAAAGAAGATCGGAAAATTAAAGGTCGACTTTTTCAAAACAAAACACTATACAAAATTTATATTGACATCTAAAACAATTGTCTCCAGTTGTTTTTAAAGAGTGTTTTTAGTACCTATTACCTAATACTTCGATACCTATTTTTATTTTTATTTGGTACCTATTACCTATTATTTCACAAAAGTGTCAAATGGCTTATGAAAACTATGAAATATTATAATATAAATGTATAATGGATTGTTTTGATAAATCCAACATTTAATTTTCCGATCTTAGTTTGTTTTTATTTAACATTTTTTAATATAATGGGACGAAACTGAAATAATAGACCCCACATATTATATATAATTGAAAAGAGGATAAAAAACTCTATTTAAATATTTCATAGCCAACTATGGTTTCTATTTAAAAAAACATAACTTTATATTATAACTCGCAAACTAAGTTAGATATTTAAAATCTCTTTAGCCCATTTTATTGCCCTTAAAAAAGTGTCTGAAGAAAGTGTAAATATTTTTTCTATAACTTTACAAATAACCGAGATATCGACGTTTAACGAAAAGTCGAAAAAGTGAACTTTTGGCCATAACTCGAAAACGAAAAAAGATATCGAATTCGGGTTTACACCATTAAACTTTTCTCAAAAAAAGAGATCGAGGATGCGCCATCCATTTTTCGATATCTCCTATAGTTACCGATTTCCCCATAAGAAGGATCGAAATTGAGCCACCCTGTACATTACTAAGCAACACTTTTTTTTACGTGCATTAAAAGAACTTTTTTTGTGCTAGACCACGATACACTTATTACCGGTATGCTCAGTAAGAACTTAAAACTCGTTCGTTCTGCGCAATTACGTCACGTTGGAGACACGTTGTGGTTGGCGGTTGGAACAAAAACAGTCAAGCGTCTCAGCCAATTAACGCTACATAATTTAGACGTCAATTCAAAAACAAATTCAACACACGGTAATGTAAACACGAAACTTTAACCTCATTTCTAAACGTCAACGGCTAAGATCGGTTTACGTCATTGCAGTATAGATGTCGGTACCGTCTTGCAGCCAAGATCAGATCTGCCGCGAAACATTTCTGGCTCCAAGCTGACGTCACATAGTGTGAGAAGGATAGAGCTACCTGCGCATGAGCATACCGGTAATAAGTGTATCGTGTGCTAGACCTAAACGTGACCTAAAAACTATGACAACTTAATATAAAAAAACAAAAATTCAAGTTACTGGATTTTCACTACACGAATAATCAAACAAAATGTTTGAAGTAATTTGAATTTTTGGTTGCAGAAAAAGTAATATGTCTCATTTGGATTAAAAGTGTCTTTGTTTGACGTGCAATTATTGCATTCGCTCGGCTCCGCTAGCGCTCCGCCTCGCAAATACACAAATTGCTTGTCAAACAAAGTTTCACTTTTAATCCGAATAAGACAATGTACTATTTTTATATATTTTTTTTGAGAAAAAGTTTATATTATTTGTTTACCTAAATGTTGAAGATCTTGTGTTTTATTTATCATTTTTCACAGCGGAACAAAATTTCAAAAAAACAAAAAAAAACAAAATCTCTTCTTACCTGAGAGCGTTAAACGCTTAAGAAACGACATTTCTTCTTTAAAACCTCTTTTTAATCGATGTATTAACATAGTAAGTATTTAATTAAAAATTATCTGCTAATTTGAAATAGAAAAAATTTGTCACTTTAATAATTACTTAATAACTTAGCTATTTACGTTATTTTTAAATATAAATAATTTATAGTCTACCATGGCTATTTTAAGAAAATGATGCAGACTAGATTTGACACTCAGACGAGGCTAAATTTTAATTTATTTGTATTTCATTGATAATCAAAACAAAATTAAGTGATTTTAATAAATTGCTAATTGAATCAATGTAAAATCAGTCGATTATGCAAAAATATGTATCAATTACGTACATATTAAATCCCAGCTTTAATTAAGTGTACAGTCATGCTTTTTTGGGTATACGTAGTACAAAGTTGCAAAATGTAGTTTATTAGTTATATTACAGTAAAAATGGGTAAACATAATAATGTGATGTACACTTTAAAAGTGTATATGAACTCATCGGACCAAATAAACAATATTGCAGAATTGTAAATTCTGGTGAAATATTAACGAGAACAGCATGAAAGTATACATTTTGGAAAAAGCTAAAAAAGGCAATAACTACAAAATTAAGTGGGGAAGTTGAGTAAATTGACAAGCTGTATCTTTAGAAGTGGATCACCCACCATGTTAGGAAGCAAATTACTTTTTTCTAGTTTACTTCAGACATTGCATGAGATAATTGCTACTGTTCGTTTGTCAGCTTTCAATTTGGTAATTTTTGCGAAACCCTAATTAAAACGATGCGGTATAGACCACCTAAGTTAATATTCTAATATTGCAAAAGCCAATTTGAATAACAAAACCAAAATCATTTAAAATATCTGCGAAAAACAGACCATAAAAGTCGTCGAGCTCGTATATTACAAAGTTTATATGGCAAGATTTAGTTCATAAACGAACCGACAATAAAAGTATCAAAAACAAAACAAAGGTGAAAAATTTTAAGTGCATCTAAAAAGTTTGAACACTGAAAAGTCAATCGTAAAATACCTACTATTAATCTTATAATTCTAGCTATAAAACGAGATACGTTTCCAAATCCATGCACCCGAATTAATTTTTTTTCAAAAAAAAAGTGCCAATCGTAAAAACTCCGTTGATATTGCTATTTGAAATCCATTAATGTTCTAAAAGAAGTTTCGAATTAAGATTTTTATTGGTAAAAATGCTCGAACCAAACAGGTCTGGTGTTAATAAAATGTATTGACTTGTCATTGTAGCAATTAATTTGGAGTCAAAAGATTGTATAATCCAAATGAGGAATTTAATAAACTTAAATAAAAAATGCACGAACAATTTTCCCGATGTTGAAAAACTTGAAGATGGATATAAAGGTGGAAACTCGAGAACAATAATTAAGCACCATCATGGATTTTACGATTTTAACTCAAATTAACGTGTTGGTTGTTTTTCTTTTGCAGTATAAAATAATATTTATGCTTTATAGTCGGTGTAGAAACTAATTTTCGTTCCAGTAATTTACTCAACCTTTTTTGGGTATTAAAGCATAAATTAAATAATAAAATTGAAATGTAAAAAGTTAATTATTGTCACCTTTACGAAAAACGTTGATGAGCTTTTTCTGTTTTCGGGACGAATTTTCGTCGAGGAAAGCGCACAATAATTGTTGGGTAACGAGGTGCATTCACAAGAAACTAAAAAGCCATACAAAGTTTTTATGTGTGTTAGTTTTAATTGTTGTGAAGTTCTCAAAGTTGCGTCTGTATGCAAATGATTGTAAAGCTTTAAAATAAAATAATGGTTGAAGTTACGTGCGCTTATGAATTCATAACATTCCTAATAACTTCACTTATGAGAAAGTGGACCGTAAAACTTAACTAAACGAATTTAGACACGGTCGAGTTTTCAGTTAACCCAATTTGTTACGAGGCTGTTAATAAACTGAATAGGTTGCCAGAACAGAATAAAGAATACAATGAAAACAGCGCAAGTTTAAAGCGAACTGTGACACGTGGGTCCCGTTTATTACTTTCTTACAAAAGGAAGTCAAATTTGTACGCTTTGTAGTTTGTACTTGAAAAAATGTCGTAAAATTTTAAGTAGCCACATTAAATTAGTACTTATTTGAAATGTTATTATGAGACTGTTGGGTGTTTTTGAACAACTCGATTAACGGTCCCCTTTGAATTTTTACTAATTATTACTTTTTAATGGCCCAAGTAAAAGAATTTTAATTCCATGCTTGTAAATATTTTTAAAGAATAAACGTGTTATTGCCCCGTCGGCTAGTATTAATTTTAAATCTGTGTCATATAAAATAATGTCGTTATAAAATTTGATTCAACAAGCAAAAATGAGGGTAGTTTTATAACTCCATACCTTATTCATACGCTTGCAGTTATATCTCATTTGGCAAAATTGTAAAATATATTTATGATCCCTTTTATGTATCATGTTATACCTGACGAGATTTCAAGATTTCAACATACGCAGTATTCTATTAAAATTAATACAAATAAAACAAAACTTTACGGCTAAATAATGAACAACCTGGAGGAACAAACTAAATGCATTAAACCGCTATTTCGAATGGTAATAAGTACTCAAGAAAAACCACATGATAACGATAAACTTTTTTTAAATTAAATTATAAAATATTTTCTGCAACTTTACGGCAATTGGGACGCAACAGTCCTTAAACATTCATCGGACTACGCCCAAGAAATACTAATCTGCAATTCAATGTTTAGAAGAAAATAATTTTTCAGAATTTTACAGAGTTTCAGAACATCCGATCGATAACTAAATTGAATCACTGAGTGAGAGAAAGGTGGAAGTCCAAAATGTATAGTTTTAAGAAATCATAAAAAACTGTGTGGTTTTGTAACTGTTATTATTTTCATATTATCATCCATACAAAAGTTGTAGTACTATATTCAGGGAAACATAATAGTAAGAATAAGAATTTCTAGAATTTGCTATTTCACTAAATATACAAATAAAAAGATCTTGGATTTACACCTTTTTCCAACTCATTCAAATTTTAGTAATGTTTTATTGTTATTTGAAATACTAACTATTTATTTTACTAAACAAATATTTATTTGATGTTATTAATATATATGTTACGGTCAATGATGATAATTCGGCCATTAACTTCAATGGCCGGACAATAACGTCAATGCCCAGCTTAGTTGGGCATTGACGTCATTGACCGGGCATTGACGTCAATGACCGTGCATTTTGGGCAATGTTGACATTTAGAATTTCATATGTGGTTTTTACATCATTGTCCGGGCAATGACGTCAATGCCCAATACAGGGTGGGCAATGATGAAATTATTATTCTATAGATTCCATCTGAAAGTAATGTATTTAATGTGCATTTGCAATTAATACTAGTTATTAAGGGATACCGAAAAGTTAATTTTGGTTAGAAAATATTAGTGATACGACCAAAGAAATTGAGATTACTCTTAGACAATCAGCAGCTAAAAGCAGTGTTTTAGGAGGCCATGGTTACAAGTGTTGTCATTGCAAGGGTGGATGTAAAAATAATAAATGTGCGTGTTGCGCTAGCAAACAAATTTGCAATTCTAAGTGCCATAGGTCGCTATTTCAGTATTTTTTAATTTTTATTATTTTTGTTAATAAATAATTATATTATTTTATTATACCTAATACAATGAATATAACATATGTGCGTAAATATCACTTGCCAGTTGGCTGTAAAATTTAAATTGCCATTTTGCTGTTCTTTATAGTAGTCATTCTAGAATATCATCATTGTCCAATCCATTTTGGGCCATTAACGTCATTGACCGGCCAAAGACGTAAATATTACAATCAAATGAAAATACAATAAATATGATTATCAATAACGAGCTAAAAGATACATTTAAATCTTATTGTATGGATTTCGCAATCTTATCAATGAACAGTAAGTACTTTCAATCATAAATATTTTTTTACAATTTTAAACGTATAGGATTGCGAAATCCATACAATAAGATTTAAATGTATCTTGTAGCTCGTTATTGATAATCATATTTATTGTATTTTCAAGAGCTAATAATTTTAATTAATAATAAAAAAATAAAAGAAATTTATTTATATTAGCAAAATAATAATATTTTAGCAACTTATGTGAGTGCAAAAAAGGTGTATATCCTGGGACTTACACCGTTCTTTCACTCAACATTATTTAATTTCCATGCTGTGGTCTCAATATAACTGTTATTGCACTGATATTCGACTCAATGACTCAATCTCGGTTGAAATTTTCATTTTTTGGACTTACACCCTTTTCTTACTCAGCGATTCAATTAGATTAAGTAAACATTGAAAAACGATTTTTTCTGTTAGAAACTGTTTCAAATAGTCCAACTTTTCAATATTCGTTTGAACAAGGTAAAATAAGCGTAGCCGGTAATTTGGTCCCCGGTAATTCCATCCCCAATCCCCAATATAATATAATCCTTGCACAGATATGCATCGGTTATGTAGGTTAGTGTTAGTTTATGATTTTTCTGTAGCAAAATCGCTAATAAAAGAGATATCCGAACGAAGATATGCATCGGTTATGTAGGTTATAGTGCTTTTATTCTTTATAAGAATATATTCAGTTATTAACGTTTCGAGATTTTTACCATCGAGATAATCAACAAAGAATGCACTGGAGGGCGTTCCACGCCCCCCAGACCCCCCGGATTGACACCTTCATTTTATGGTATTAAGGGGCAACCTACATAAACACGCAAAACGTCCCAGTTCTTAGAACTCTTAGATTGCACTGGAGGGCATCTCATGCCCCATATTTAAAAAAAACAGTTTTTTACTTTAAATGCTAAAATCTTTTATTACCCCAGCGTATGATATGGTAACAGAAATTTTTAAAAACGCAAATCATAGGAATAATCCGGGGGGTCTGGGGGGCATGGAATGCCCTCCAGTACACTATTTGCTCTTTCTTCACGGGTTATTCAGTTATCAATGTTTCTAGATAATTAACAAAGAATGCACTTCATTTTATGTTATTAAGGGTCAACCTACAAAAACGCATACTGTTAGTACTCTGAGTATATTACTCTGCTTTACATCTGAGGATTTGACTGTAACTCTGATTTTTATTGTTGATGGCGTAGGCAGGGGTCTCCAATCTACGGCCCGCGGACTAGATCCGGCCCGCAAGCACCACCAATCCGGCCCGCGGGAGCGGGCCTGATATGTCTGGTATCCGACCCGCCCGTTAATTTATTTTGATACATCAAATCAAAAATAATAGTCAGATATTTTATTTACAGATTAAAACTAGTTGTCAAAACACAACAAGAAGTTGTCAAAAAGCAATTAATCTGATGAGCTACAGTGACTAACGTAAATATTCATACTATTCTATGTTATCAATGCAAATTGCACGGTTTAAAACCGTTTTTTGACATATAAAAATCGCATTTCCAGCAAAGTTAGACATTTTTTGTTAAAAATTTCATTGTTTTCGATTTTGTATCTATACCTACATTTTTCAATTTTGTCGCTGAGTTTTTGACTAACAGCGACTTAAACAATACTCTGTAAAACATAAAAAATATTGTCATATCTCGGAAACGGTACGAAGAAATGAAAAAATGAATAGGTATTTTTAATAAGCATTAAGCATTTTTCTATTTTGCCTTACCGTTTCTGAGATATAGAGCACAATATTTTTTGTGTTTTACAGAGCCATGTTTAAGTCGCTGCCAGTCAAAAACGGGGCAACAAAGTTGAAAAATGTATAGGTACAAAATTGAAGAAAATAAAATATTTAACAAAAAATGTTTAAAAAGTTTTGCTGTAAAAGCGATTTTTATATGTCAAAAAACGGTTTCAAAATGTGCAATTTACATTGTTAACATAGGAGGGTTCAAATATTTTCGTTGGCCACTGTAGCTAGATCTTGGCCCTCAGAAGTTTGTAGAGCAATCAATTTGGCCCTTAGACTAAAAAGTTTGGAGACCCCTGGCGTAGAGGAATCGCTTGGAATGTAGAAAAGAGCTATTCTCGCGCAGATATACGAGTACATCGGTTACGTAGGTTAGTGTTAGTTTATGATGTTTCTTTAGCAAAATCGCCCCTAAAAGAAACATTGCAGGGGGTAAAATTACCGGCGACCAATTTACCAGGGAATATAATATATAATTAAACTGGAAAAATGATTTTTGGGTTGATTGGGTGGCAGATCAAAACTACAATTTGTTAGTCCTAACGAACGAAGTCCTAAGTGACTAACGAATTGTAGTTTTGACCTGCCACCCAATCAACCCAAAATCATTTTTCCAGTTTAATCATTGACGTGGGTGAGAATTTTAGTTTGCTATAATATATATACCAAATCACCCAATGTGCCTAAAATAAGTGAGTAATAAATAGAATATCGGGTTAGTGGAAAGTATTAAATTAAACAACAAGTTTTATCGTCGACGTTTTGGTGAAGCAAGGTACGCCATCTTCAGGACTATAATTGGATGAACGGGGTAAGAATACAGTTTGTGAGTGAACAATTAACATACCTCAAAACAGCTGATGTTGTTGGCTTTTACATAAACCGATGTACAGTAAGATACGTTTGAACCAAAAGTGTATAAAAAATAATAAATCAGTTAAATCAAATTATCAATTCATCCAATTATAGTCCTGAAGATGGTGTACCTTGCGTCATACCTTCCACTAACCCGATATTCTATTTATTATCTAATTTTTGGACGAGAACATTTTGATCACTTAAAATATGTGAGCAAATCTAATTTTTTCAAACACAAATAGCAGATACAACTTAGATATAAACCTCGGATACGTGGACCCTGCATGGATTTTTATGCGACATTTTTAATCTCTTCAAAAATTGAATTTTAATCAAAGTTTACCACTTTAACAATCCTGATTTTTTCTTTTCTTGTATTTCACAAATTCGACTCTATTCTGATACCTAATCCCTTCTCTGAAACTGGTTCCGTAATGTCCATCGCAACGAGAGTAGCAGGGAACGAGACAATAAATTGCTGTGACCCTTTTGAAGTGGGTATCGGAGCGATGTTTTTCCTTTCTTGGCTGTACACAGCAAAATGAAAATTCACAAAGATATTATTCCCATGAGATCCCTTACTGATGTTTCAATGGATCTACTTCTCAAATCGAACGGACGCTGAGTTACAAACTGACGGTTTAGAGCCAGAAGGATGTAACTACAAATTCTCACATTTGAGATTTTGAAGAAAAACCGACATTTTCAAGCAAGTTTTTTTTTTATTTTTTAGGTAATATAATATCTTATGAGTTGTTTAGAGAGTAAACTAACAAAGTAACTTGATAAATGTTTATTAAATTTGCTATAGAAATAAGATAACTCAAAACAGCTAATTTTGTAGTTACATCCTTTTGACTCTAAACCCTCGAAATTATCTACAGTTTGAGTTGACTCCTTTCACACTAGCTCTTTTTGACGATGCAGGCATACGTTAAATTAAAAACATCTTCAATTTTCGATGCATTTCCGCAATTATCAATAAACCTTAAAAAACTCGAACAGTCTATGTTTATTATTGATTGAAGGATGGTTTTGGGAGAATTGGAGTATCTGCGAAAGTTACGTGAGATACTTAAAAAATAATCATGCGAACAATACCATTGTCGTTATTGATGGCTATGATGAAGATGGAACAAAATCTATTTCGTTGGAGAAAACGTAGTTGTTGTAGCTGAGGAGAATGGAGGAGTAAATATTTTTTTGAAGAGTTTAATGGAAAAACCACCAAACTGTCAACAACACATACTATTCCTGAACGCACTGACAGGATGTGACACCATTTTCAGCTTTCTACAATAAAGAAAAAAATACCTTTCTTAAAGTGTTCGAGAAATGAATCGATCTTCAAATCCATGCAGAAATATTTGAGGCGGAAGAACAAGATACAACAAAGCTGGTAAATGCTGGGGTTGCATTTTTTTGGATTTCAATGTAGTTACACAGTTTCATAAAAGCGACTACGAAAAGCACTAAAGCTTCTTAATTAGCTTCTTTGTCCTCTACCAATGATGTATCATCTGATCACTTGAAGAAGGTTCCATTATGGCTCAGAAATAACATAATATCTCCACAGGAATAGAGTTGGAATTATGATCGAGAACTTTTGACGTCCATTAAAATGAACCAACAACCGGCGCTAGGGAATATATTACAAACCATTTTTTGCAACTGCCGAAAAGGATGTGGATCAGCTTGTGGTTGTAGAAAAAGTGGGCTGTACGGCACTGAAGTTTATGGTTGTTTCAATGAAAACGGTTGCCTGAATTTAGCACCGATTATTCATAGAGATTTAGATCCCGAATAAGATAATGTAGAAGTAAATTGTAGAGTAAATTGTCACTAATAAATTGGGAATACAGCAAAAAATTATTTACTATTATTTATGTTCTTCATAATTGTTACACCCAATATCCCAAAAAAAACTCTAAATATACATATTCTGTTGTTAAAAAAAATTTTAAAAAAGCAAGTGTTCTCAGGTGGTAAACTCTGATTAAAATTGTATTAGAAAGTGATTCCAAAATCTATTTCGAGCTTTTTACGTTTTCTTGTGCAGCGCGCCTCGACTTAAATGCGTATTACTTTTCTACACCAGCGAAAACCCCAGAAATCGCCTGCCTATTATAGGTAGGACGGCTACCTACTCTAATAAATTGTCTATCAGATTCCTTCGCTGTACGTAAGAGAATAGTGACCACTTCTATTTCTTTAGAAGGATTCTCTAGGCCGATACCTCGGTGGTTTGCCATTGCCTGCTGAGAAAAGACGGTCAGAATAAAGTTTTTACTCCGCCCGGGATCGAACCGGTAATTTCGGCTTAGCAATTGACGCACACAAGCGCAAGGCTGTGACCGTCTTCCCTGACCCTAATATATTTTATAACCGCTTATAACAAAATTAATTTTCAGCATAATAAGTTTAATAATTCTTAATACTTTTTAGTTTTGTTAAAAAAAATTCTAAAATCGGGGGTTGCTTAGTAACTCCTAGCTTAAGATATATTCAAATTAAGAATGGATTAGCCATATGATTATAAATGTATTATAATTAGACCTCGGATTTTATGCATTTGCATGTTCTTTAATATTGATATGCCAACGGATGCGTTTTGAAATTTGGAAAAATTAGGTAAAAACGAATCCGAAAAACCGCTTGTCAAAATGCATATTTTGCATATTTTCAATAAAAAATTATTATTAAATTTGCCAATTTAAGCAATTGTTTTATTTAATTTTAAGCAATTTAATTTTTTTTCAATTGAAAAATTGAAATGGGAGGGGGAGTCCAATGAAAATGCGACTAAATGTGACATAGGGGGAGGGAGGGGTCTAAAAACCTTAAAAATCGTGGGACGTAATTTATGAATAACCCCTTACTGCATATTTTATCTAGTTTTATCAATTTTAGTGCATATTTTAAGGAAAATCGGTGCATATATATGCGCATATTTTCAATTATTTTGGTGCATATAAATCCGAGCTCTACTTATAATCAAACTTAGAATATAAAAATTCGAGGAAATTCTATTATTTTAGGAAATCGAGAAAATCTTAAGAAAGCCAAAAAAAATCTCAGAAAATTGAAAAAAATAAAAATAAAACTTGTTTCGATTACTTTTAAGATTTCCTAATTTCAAAAGATTTTCCTTCACTTTTGCATTTCACGATTTTCCCTCGGATTTCCAGCAACAAACTGCGAAGGAATCGTCAAAAAACTCGGGTGTACTTATAGATATTCGAGAAAATTCTAGAAAATCTCAAGGAATATAAAATTTTATAAAAATTTTAAAAGTTGCAAGATAATCTCAGGAAATTCTTATTGTGACGATTTCCAGTTGGTTTTCCACTTAGTTAAAATCCGGAAATCTGGGGCAGAATTGAAAAGAAATCTTTGAAAATTCAAGAAAATCCTAGGATATCTTAAGAACTCGGGAAAATCTAAAAAAATCTCAGAAAAATCTAGAAAGTTTCAGGATCTTAGAACATCTTGTGAATATTTTTTAAATTTTAACAAAATGTAGTCATTTTATTGGTTTTGATGAGTTATTTGGGAGGGGGGGGGTACAGATTGAAGTTAACCAATGAGAAAAATTTTGAAAAAATTTATTGTAGTAGCTCATTTTTGTTTCAGTTATCAAGTCATTTTCAGGGCACACCCGCCCGCTGGATGGTTAAAATCAAGCTATATTTGTAATTTCCTACAGTGGGATGAATTTTTCAGGACGAAGCAGATTTTTATAAACTATTGAATACTTTTTTTTGCAAAATATCAATTTATGGAAGGTGGACCTTCCCCGCATATCTCCTATATTCCACAAATACATTTTGTTTGGATATTAAGTTATAAACAAATAATACCACATTGCAAAGTGCAAATGAATAATTCTCATGCATTTATAATAGACAATTAAATTGAACAAAAAGTAATACAAATAAAAAATGTTATCTATATTTTATATTATTTGCATCGCAAAGCATTTTATAGAAAACACATAAAATATTATAGCAGTCGATGTGCATATATTTTAATACAATGAAATAAAATATGAACTTTGATGTTTTCAGGCAAATTGATAATAATTTTGTAAAAGTAAAGTTCTTTGTAAAATGAAACGACGATCGCTTTTACAACTTGTATTGTTTTCATCTCGTATCTCGTGTTGTCCACTTGGGTATCAAAAAATATAAAAAAATATAATTGCCAAATCAATTTACATTTTATACAAATTTGAACTTAACTATAATCATTTTGGCTTTATTATTTCACCCGCAACACTGCAAAAAACACAAGGAATAATTTGTAAAAATTAAATATGGTTGTGATAAACAATACACGTGTCCTTTACGACTTCGTGAAAAGTTTTAGAAAATAATGATAATATTATTTATGTTTTATTATGTGGATATTACTGTTGAATATAATATGAAATAATGAAAATCTCGCAATGATAAGTTATTTACTCTAATTTAATGATGTTTTCATTTAATAAAATTTATACTTGGCAGCTTTCCTCAAGCACGAAGTTGACATCTCAGCAACACTTCCAATTTATTAATCCATCACTGGATACTTGCAAATTTTATCAACGTTATAAAATATGTCGAGCAACTCGAGTCAAGTTGTTCAGCATGTGTTTGTAATAAAAGTATAACTTTATGCTCAAATTTTTTGATTGTTTATGTGCCAAAATTACTTTACTAACAAAATTTGAATAATTTACAAAGCAAAGTAAGTGCATAATATAATAATAGAAAATCATGATGTAACTTATTTTTGAAACTAGTTTAAAATACTAAAAGTAAAAACTATCTAAGCGGCAACTAAAACGACAAAGTTTTATGTCGATTTTAAAGCTTAAACCTAAATGTATAAAACGGAACGTTAGGAAATTGGGCTTAAACAGCAAACCGGAAAAGCTATAGTACTAAGACAGATATTATGCTTTTAGATTCCGGTGATTTCAAACCTTGGCTATTTTACGACAGTTTGATAATGGTCTGTCTTAAATAGGTACCACTAAAAATGTTTATAAGCTCTACTTTGCAATCTTGTAATGCCATTTATCTCATTTCAGTATCACAGTTCCAAAATTTAATTTAATATTATAAAAGTTACTGCTACGTCAACTAAAGGTAATAAAGTTATTATATTATATACAGACGAAATTGAAGATGCGATTGAATTTAAACCAAAACGTACAATGTTATACAATAACAGACGGCTTATTATATCATTAATTTATGGTAAATAAGAAAAATTACCCACGAATGATTCGAAACCAGATCGACCGATCAGTCGAACCGCACTACTAATAATTTAAGTGGCAGAATTGAGACAAAAACATGAAGTCAATCAAAAATTCGATTACAAAAGTAATCACCTTTACAATGCTTGAAATCTGTAAAAACTCGAAAATTTTTGTGTGCTAAAAACAAGTAGTAAGTATGTATATTACAAAATGAAACATTGAAGAAATTCGAAGAAACAAGATCTAAATATGGTTTATGCGTTGTATAACAAGTTACTCGCACACCCCAGTCACGAAAAGAAAATACAAGTAATTCATGGGAAAAAAATTTACTGCAGAGCTAAAGATAGAATTATAAGCGGAAGTTCAACATAAAAATTATGAGTAAAAATAAAAAAACATGAAAAAAATTAGAATTGTAAATTGCCATTTTCTGCTGTTGGAAAATTAATATGATTTTGAATAACTGAACGAAAATGAGAAGATTACTATAAATTTACGATAATACCATTTCGTTCATCACATGCCCGAAATTAAATAAGCAAACCAACTAAAACAATAAGCAGATTTACGAGACACAAAACATTCTTAACTATTTTAAGTTGACAAAGTAGATACTAAAACATTAGCAAGAATGAGTCTGGATAGCTAAAAATTAGACCAAGATAGTTATGCATTAATAACTCAACTACATAGTAGGTATGTAATATCTGTAAAATAAATTAAAATATAATATGCTAAGTGATAACTGATTTCCCAACTGTAGACATTTGCCCCTTGCCAATTATGAAAATCAACTAAAAATTTAATTAAATTAAAAAATAAAAATTAAATTGAAAGTTGAAATTTACATAAATTTTATAGAAAGGGTAATTATTAAAAAAAGAAAAGAATAGTATTAATTACTATGTTGACGACACAAATAAAGATAAAAATAATGAAGTACCGGAAAATAATTATTAGTACGATTACACCGAAACCAATAAACTAGAAAAATCCGAAACCATTCAAAATTAAACAATGAAAAGTAGAAAATTTCTTTGCCTCGGAAAATTATGAATTGAGAACGACATAGTTTTCTTTCGAATTATTTTAATGAAGTCTAAGCTACTTGCACTGAAATTGATACTACGTTTTATCGCTCAGTGCACTTATCATAAATAAATTTCTCCGTTTTTCTGTAATTTTAATTTTGTAAGTATCTCATAACTACCCTACAATCAAAAAACCTAGTAACTCAGAATCATTAAATACTGCTTTAGGTAGTATTTAGGTAATACAAAGGTAGTTAGATTTACAACTAATGCGGCGCTGGTGCTGACCGTCGTTGTACATAATAATATTATAAAAACAATATTATGTAGATATTACGAACATATTCTGCGGCTGTGGTGGTCTGCCGACGTGATAGCTTATAAACACATTAAAAAACCATATAATTATCCTATAAATAATTTATATTATTTACTTAATTTATGTAAATATTAATTTATAAATGTTAGTTATCTATTCTGAGGGGTCATTCGATCTACAACCTCGCAATAGGTCAAGATTGGAACCAACACCACAACATTCAATTTTATAACCAATTAAAAGCAGTTTGCATTTTTACGGATTAAAAGTGGCACTTTTTCGACGATAATGTTTGCATTTAGATTTATGGGTTATATTATATTGGGTTAAGTATACCAACAATTTTTACCTCACTTATTTCACAAGAAAACTGAAATGGCAATTAAAAAAATTTAAAAAAATAATTTAACCGGAAGAAAAATATTTGCAAGTTGTTGCAATGTTCAATGCTCTGTGTAATAGTTACAAAATCATCTCGATTACAATAAATTAATCAAGTGTGTAAATATTTGGTGATTTAAATAATTAGGTCAATTAAAATTAAAACACCGTAAAAAGCCGTTTAATAATTTTTTGTATTCTAGAAATCAAGCTTCACCTTAGAAGCATATTATTCATATAAAAACGATTAAATTTACGGAACTCGACAAGTAAGGAGTACACCAGTTTGAATTTTATGCTTGACTGCATTTGAACCTTAAACTGTTTTTTACAGATAAGCATTCAAGTACGAAGTTTCAGTTTTCTTTTCAAATATGTAAAATAATTTACCTAGCTTACAACGTCTGAGCTTTCTCCTCAAATATAGTTAATAACAATAATTATACAGGGTGTCCCCGGATACACTTTACATAATTTCAGTGTGATAGAGGGCACTATTCTAAGAAAAATATTTAACAAATTTTTTTTTCTAAATCCAAACCCTCGAGAGTTAGGCCTCATTAAAGCATTTTTTTAAATTTCCACCTTCACATGGCCATAACTCAGAAAATATTGATTTTTCAGTAAAAATGGTGAAGTGCTTTTTTAAAGAGCGTGAAATAATCTACAAACTAGATATTAACCTTTTATTGTCTAAATTCAACGGCTTTCGAGTTATGAAAAAAGTAAGTAAAAAAATTTTGACAATTTTGAACTTTTTTTTTACATTTTACATTTTACAAAAAATCTGACGGCTCATTCCGGATGGGAAATTTAACGTACTACTACTTTTGTCTAGTACAAATTTTTGAAAAACTAATCTATTTCACAAGAAATCAAAAAAAGCAGCTACAAAACAAAAAATTAAATTCAGAAAAAGAATTTAGAAAAAAAATTTGGTTATATATTTTTCTTAGAATAATGTCCTCTATCACCACTGAAATTATGTAAAGTGTATCCGGGGACACCCTGTATATGTAATAATAAGGGTAAATATACCCTTTATGTACCTAAATAATACATCACATCACAATACTAAACCACTTCAAATAAAAAATTGGAATTGCGTTCAGATGCGAATATTTTTCCGATGTTGACTAAAAGCCGATGTTGTATGACATAGAAAATCAGGATGCTTTTAAATATATGTATTTTCGTACTGGAATGTTTTAATCGAAGTTTTATCTCTTCAATTAATTGCGGAAATTGATTTTACCGGCAACTTCTGATTAGTCAAAAAATTTAAATAAAGTCATTGTAAATTAAAGTTAAGAATAATACCTACAATATGTAGAAATTAATAATTCAAAAAATCAAAAAAAATGCATAATTATCACAATTATCAGGATTAGAAATGTGAATAATCGAAAAAATTAAAAATTCATAATACGACATAAGGTCCTTATTTTACAGTTATTATCGTATTATAAATTTTTAATTTTTTCAATATTTTTACATTTTCAAATATTTTTAATCCCGACCTGTTAAGTGATAATTACGCCTTTTTTGATTTTTTGAATTATTCTTAACTTTAATTTAAAATTATTTATTAATACATACTACATAACACAAATTTACTTAAAATTTTAATCCGAAATCTAATCATAGGTCACGGAACACCAATAATAAAATCTGCGATTTGCTGCTGTCAACGCTACCCGTATAACCACAAAGTAACACAGGGTAGTAGAAAAACACCCAATTGTGGTATGAATATAACTAAATACAAGCTAGAACCAAATTATTTAATTATTAATAATTAACAAAAAAAACTTAGGTCAAAATAGAGCGTTCTTAGAAAGAAAGAGATTTTTAAATAATATACGCAATTCAAAATTAATCCATTGTTTTTTTAGGGGCGCATTTTGTATATTTGCTTAACTACCTCCAATGCAGCTGTCTCGATCGAATTCATCCTGGAGACAGGATGGCTTGAGGAGTGACAGGACGGAGAGCCGCTGCATTGGAGGTAGTACAATGGGCCCCATTTAGTAGCCTAAGTGCGCGTAGAGATATCTCCTTGCACTCCTACCTAAAATCCAAAATCCAGAAGAGTGCACTGGGGGTTATTCCATACCCCCAAGACCCCCCGGATTACACCAATTACTTTGTGACTTAAATAATATGTTTCGACTTAGCAGCCAAACCAGTTTTTTTTCCGATTCCAAAGCTCTAAACATATTATTTAAGTCACAAAACAATTGGTGTAATCCGGGGGGTCTAGGGGGTATGAATACCCCCCAGTGCACTCTTCTAGATTCTATCCCTACGCGCACTTAGGCCACTAAGTCGGGCTCATTGCAGTGGCGAATGCTTAGGAGCCCGGGACCATAAAGGGTAGTAGTAAATCCCAAAAAAGAGATTTTTAAATAATATATGTGTTACGGTCAATGATGACAATTCGGCCATTAATGTCAATGGCCGGACAATAACGTCAATGCCCAGCTTAGTTGGGCATTAACGTCATTGACCGGTCATTAACGTCATTGACCGGTCATTGACGTCAATGACCATGCATTTTAGGCAATGTTGACATTTAAAATTTTATATGTCGTTTTTACATCATTGTCCGGGCAATGACGTTAATGCCTACTACAGGGTGGGCAATGATGAAACTACTATTCTATAGATTCCAGATTTTATCACTTTTAATCCTCTTAGTGATGGCCGTCACACACGTTTCGTTTTTCGCCGAGGTCGGGCCTCCCAGTCGAGGTGAATTGATTTCGGGAATGTTTTAGCGAGTAAGAAAGCTTTTTTAAGAAAGCTTTTTAGAAAGCTCCGGGCGCTCTGGGACGGTTTGACTGATGGAACTACGACGAATCACAGATCCACCCTAAGATGAGTTTGTGTTTGTCTAAATTAAATAAAAATTCCTGTACACTTATGAAGACGTGAAAAGGGTTGAGTTGCTGTCATTTATACGGAAAAACGCGTGTACGGCAAATAATTGTCCATGGCATCATTGTCCAATCCATTTTGGCCATTAACGTCATTGACCGGCCAAAGACGTAAATATTACAATCATATGAAAATATTTACATCATTGTCCACCGTTAACGGGCGTTGACGTCAATGGCAGGTTAATGACGTTAATGGCCAGCGTAAATGGGCTATGACGTAACTAACCGACCCGACCTTTTGCAAGCAAATCGTTTTTTTTTGTCTTAATGTTTTAATTATATAAAACGATTTTATTTTTTCAATTGAACCCAATAAAATGTATAGTAAATAAAAGAATTATAGATAATATAGATTGATTAAATATATTAGGGATTATTTAATTTATTATAATAATATCCGCCGATAATAATATTTTCTTAGAAACGATTAGTAGGACCTACCGCATTATGAATTATGTAAATTTGATATAAATATATAGTTTATGAGACATTATTTACTTCAATACTTCATTGAATAATTAATTATGTTATTATGCACAATATAATGTATAATATATACTAATGTTAGCATTTAATTAATGAGTTTTTAATAGGCGCGAAAAATTATCTAATAAATAAGTTGACATTGTATGGAGTATATCAGCAATCTCCATTACATTATTATCAATCAGACCAATAAACGCAACAAGTACGCCGCTGGGTTCATGCAAAAACAGATTTGAATTGAAAGAATTGTGAAATAGGGCACTTCCACTCCCCCACTCCAATATGGCTGCCGAACAGCAGCTTGGTGGTATGGTTGGTGGTATTCGCCATAAGATTTGTTAAGGATTCAAGTGTTTTCGTTATAAAAATGTATTTTTTATAGAATTCTAACCAGTTCTTTTAGCATTTTTAGCTTTTATCACACGGTGGTGATTGTTTTATAATAAATTGGGTTACTAAAATCCACTATACTTGCAAATAATTGAATAAATTGTGTGTTATTAAATTTTTCAAAATTATTAACCTGAAATATTAAAAGTTACAATAATTTAATAATTTTAACAGTTATTTAAATGAAATACAATACAATAAATAAATAAACAACATTTCAGCTGTTATGTTTTGTAATTATTTGCCAACATTTTTGTGTTTCAGTAATTTGTTTGACTTTCCGGTTCATGTTGAAATAGCAGGGCTATACAACCAGAATTTGTTATTTTTCAACTTCTGCCGGTTTGCCTTTAAACAAAGTCAAATATTTACAGAATAAAAAGTACAGTAAAATTAAATGAATGATTAAACTTAACCAAATCAACTAAATTTAAATGGTTTTTCGTCAGTTTGAGTTGTAGGTAGGGAATTTTCAAACTTGGGCGAAATTTGTATCTGCCGGGCTTAATGCATTCTCGACTAGAAGATTTGCTGATTTTTAAGACATAATTTTTACATTTTTTAGTAAACTCCTGAACTGTGCTAGTTACGATTATATCTTTCACTAAATCTGAATGTATTTATGTAAATTACTCAAAAACACAAAAATGCTGGAAACTAATTATTAATAAACAGCTGAAATGTTGTTTATTTTTATTTAAAGCAATTTATTTCAAATTATTGTAGTACCTAACTTTTAATATTTAAGGCTAATAATTTTCAAAAATTTAATAACACAAATTATTCAATTATTTGTAAGTATAGTGGATTTTAGTAGCCCAATTTATTATGAAACTATCACCACCGTATCATAAAAGCTAAAAATGCTAAAAGAACTGGTTAGAATTCTATAAAAAATACATTTTTATAACGAAAACACTTGAATCCTTAACAAATCTTATGGCGAATACCACCAACCATACCACCAAGCTGCTGTTCGGCAGCCATGTTGGAGTGGGGGAATGGAAGTGCCCTATTATCAGAAGAGAAATCATCATTATCATTATCATTTAGAAAATTACTAAATATTTTTTAAATACATAAATCTTAACTTGTGAGAAAATAAAGTTCTGACGAAAGCGATAACAGTCGCTGAAAGCTTAAAAATATAATTTTTCATAATATTATTGAATTTAACTTGCTATTTGAAGTTAAATATTTTTTATTTCTATTGAACAAAAATCAATTTTGGTCAAACCCAAAAAGTATAAGAAAAGAAAAGTTTGGTAGAAGGAACATAAATTCGTGTTTTGTGTTTTGAAACAAGTTAATTTATAAAAAATAATTAAACCTGTTCTGACCACCCACAACTACCTATATAATGCATGTACTTGTATTATATCATGGGATAACCGTATATAGTGGAGAATGATGAACAAAAAATTCTGCCAAGTAGCATTTTGTATTGCCGTAATCCTTCCGTGTGACAAATTAACAGCATAAATTTTTTTCGAAACTTTAAGATTGTTTAACGAATTATTTAGATGTTAGCTTAACGAGATAATCAATTCCAAAAGCTTCACCGTTAAGGCGACCAATATGCAATAAATTGGTTTAATATGGTTATAAACACGCCAGTACTTTCATTTTAAACTGCATGTTAATGCAAATAACTCATGTGAAAAGTAGAACTTTGCTTTAAAAATTTCAAAAAACAACAATGTACTTTTCAAAAAATTATGTGACAATTCGCGGTCGTATAAAGTTTTCGTCGCAACAAACGGTCGTGCATAGGTAGTATCGGCAAGTCGCAAGTCGAATAATAATAATTATTCAAATTTACGTGTACTTTTCATTTTATTTACAGCACTTTGTTTACAGATAAATTAAGTGTTAATAACATACTTTGTAATTTGGTATAAATTTTATAGCAAATAAAACTTACAATTATCTATAATGTAAAATTTAAATAACATAATCTTATCATTGACAGCATTATTTTAATTTAAGGAGCACATTCAGGTCGTATCCTCCATTCCCTTATCAGTTTATTGATCTCACCACATATCAAATGTTAATATCCACAATAAATTTTGTAATAAATGCAACTAATAACATATAACATTAAATATTTAGCAATTTATTTCGTACTGCACACTGTAAGTCGAGATATCCAATAATTCGTTAACAAATTTTATGTTGTTATAAAACAACGTTTATATTCATTAAGTTTCAAGTGCTCGTATTTTTTTCAAATTTTATTGCTTAATGTAGGTAAAGCAGGTTTAATATGCAAAAAAAGCAACGTAAATCGAATGAAAGTTTCAAATTTTGTCAAGTTATATTTCAAAGTGTAAATTATACCACTTAATTAACTTGAATAAATAGTTATCCGACATTATAATAATATAATAATTAATGTTTTAGATAAATTTCATTTTTAATTAAAAATCACTATTTTAAATTTTAGGTCAAACTGCACAATTAAAGTAAAACCTAATTCCGCTACAGACTAATTCGACTTTAATTAGATTGTAAAATTCCAACAAAGTGAATGATAGAAATATTACATTTTTGTTAAGCTAAGAGTAATAATTACAAATTGTTACATATTATGTGGCATGCATTTGATTTCATTATATTATTATTAATTTATTATGTTATTAAAATAATTTTAAAAAAATTGATGCACATTAGAAATAAACAACATATTTAGAAAAAAAACCCAGAGCAGAATTCGTAGTTTCCATAATATATTGATTCTTTGCTATCTATAATAATAAATTATTTATCTAGAGTATTCAAAGTTTCCAATAAATATTCAATTAGTTCAAAATTAACGCATCGCATCGCTTAGAAGCTCTTCAGGGTAAGCCCTTGGCCATTCTGGGTTAATATACAGTTAATTTTGTTTTGTTTCATTTTTTCCTTCTTTAAAAACATTATTATTTCATAATAAAACACAAAATATTCTTTTAATTTATCGTGAAAATCGTTTGGGACAACTTCACTTGTTTTTACGATTGTGGATCACCGCAGTAGTCACGTCCAATTTATGCACTATTATGGACCAATTGATATTTAATCGGTAGGTATAATAATAATTTAATAACTATATTATATTTTTAAAATTATTTTTTATTGCATAAACTAGCTGAAGTAGTGCATTCAAACGCTAACAGTTGTTTACTAAATTTTAGTGCTCTTTCAACCTACCACGGCTACACTTGAGAGGTTCTCTTGGTAAGTTCACTTTAACCAAGACTTAATCGGCGTTTGAAATTTTATCAATTAATTAGGTATTTACAACTTTGTCTTACTGAAGTATACCTGCTTCGTTATGTTGTTGAGCTCAGCTTCAGATTTTACAATTAAGATATTACATTCTTTGCTCCAAAATTCATTTAAAAATGATTATCATCCCAATTTTTATTCTACATTCTCGTTTATTGTCGATCGTTTTCCTTTCAAGATATTTCCCTTGACCAAATAGCTTCGACTCATATTTCAACGTTTTACACGTTAGTATTTTTAATATAAGCGTTTCGAATAATTTTCCAAAGTTTTTTATGTATCTAAAAGCTTTCTTACGTTTACATACTGCGGTGAAAATTGAATTGTTTTAGAATTTGGTAAATCAGGATATCTAATTTGATGAGACCGATTTGGTAAATACCAGTTTTAGCATGTGAGATGTTAATCTTCTCAATGAGTAGTTGTGATTGAAGTGTATTTGGAGATTCTCCTTGTAGAATGTTAATTTTATAATATTGGTAATAACTAGAGCTCGGATTTTATGCTTTTGCATGTTCTTTAATATTGATATGCCAACAAATTCGTTATGAAATCAAGACAAATTTTACAAAAGTAAAAACGAATCCGAAAAACTGCTTGTCAAAATGCATATTTTGCATATTTTCAGCATTTGGTGCATATTTGAGTAAATAATGCATATTTATGCATATTTGGGCCACTTTTGGTGATTTTTCAAGAATTTTAATAGAGAAAATAAAAAATTATTATTAAATTTTGCTAATTGAAGCAATTATTTTATTTAATTTTAAGCAATTTAATTTTTTATTTAAAAAATGATTTATTTTTTATTTATTTAAAAAATTGTCAAAATTAAATTTTATTAATTTTTTTTTAAGATTAAGCAACGGTGGAGTCTAAATACTTAAAAAACGTTTCTCTCAGAGAAAGAGGTCTACGTTCAGCAGTGGACAAGAAACGGTTGATAAAGAGAGAGAGAGAGAGAAATTGCTTAAAATTAAATAAAATAATTGTTTAAATTGGTAAATTTAATAATAATTTTTTATTTTCTCTATTAAAATTCTTCAAAAAACACGAAAAGTGGAACAAATATGCATTATTTACTCAAATATGCACAAACGGTTAAAAATAATTTTTCGTAATTCGTTCAGATTTATTATTAAAATTATTAAATTTTATAAATCTAGGTAGTACTACTTAGTGAAATTTTGAAAAAAAATTGTAAAATTCGAAGATTATATATTTTTTAGTTTGCATATTAGGGGCAATCCATAAATTACGTGACACGTTAGGGGGAGGGGGGTCATCTCAGATTTGTGACAAAAATATGACAGAGGGTCTGGGGGGGGGGTTCAAATGTTGTGATGTCACAAAGTCAAATTTTTAAAAGTATATTTTTTTTATCCATGGATCGATTGTAGTAACACAAGTAGCGCTTGCGTGCGTTTTTTCATGCGGCCGAAAAAAAAAATAAATATTAATAAAAATAAATTATTATATGTACGACCTGCAAAATTGATTTAATTTAAGTTAGATGTTAAAAAAAATGTCTATGAATTATTAAATTTTAAAGAGTAGAAGTGTGATGTCACTGGGGGCGGGGGGAGGGGTCCAATGAAAATGTGACTAAATGTGACATAGGGAGAGGGAGGGGTCTAAAAACCTTAAAAATCGTGTGACGTAATTTATGAACGACCCCTTACTGCACATTTTATCTATTTTTATCAATTTTAGTGCAAATTTTAAGGAAATTCGGTGAATATATAAGCGCATATTTTCAAGTATTTTGGTGCATATAAATCCGAGCTCTAGTATTAACAGTACAAAGTCCTAATTTAAGAGAAATCAGGTAATATTAATAACTAGAGTTCGGATTTATGCTTTTGCATGTTCTTAAATATTGAAATACCAACAGATTTGTTTTGAAATCTGGACAAATTAGGTAAAAACGAATGCGAAAAACAGCTTGTCAAAATGCATATGTGTGCATATTTGGGCCACTTTTGGTGTTTTTTGGAGAATTTTACTAGAGAAAATAAAAAATTATTATTAAATTTGCCAATTTTAACAATTATTTTATTTAATTTTAAACAATTTAATGTTTATAATTTTTTAAATAAAAAAGAAAGGGTAAATAAATGCATTTGATATTGGTATTTTTGTAACACTTTGTATTTGTATTGTATTTGTTATATCTGGATAGGTCGAACTAGAGCCGGATTAAGGATATGCAAGGCCCGGGGTTAACTCTTTTTGGAGGCCCCTTGGTGTTGTACGTTTTAATAAAATGCGCTTAGATCAAATGTAAAATTTTGTGTAAATGTAAACTTTGGTAATTTAAATTTTGTAACTTTAATTTTTTGAGTCCCCTAGAAAATTGAAGGCCCGGGGCTGTAGCCCCTTCAGCCCCCCCCCCTTAATCCAGCTCTGAGTCGAACGGATAGAAGAAGCAGGAGGTGCCCACCATTATTTGCAATAGGTATATGGAATTGCTATAAAGCTGTTCGAAATAATATTCCTAGCACAAACTATGCAGTTGAAGATTGGCATAATAGCTTTACATCTATATAATTAACGCTGCCCATCCCAACTTGAGGAAGTTTGTGAATGCCATTAAAAGGGAAGAAAGTTTAACTAGTATAAAGATAGAACAATTTGTTGCTGGAAATGAAATTCTACAGAATAGAGTGAACAGAGACACTGTCAGAAGAATTAAATCAATACTGGAAGATTGCGCTAACAGACCTATTTTAGATTTTCTTCGAAGTATAGCTCAAAATATGTCTAGTTTTTATTTTAATTATATTTTAAATATTATAAAATATTTTGATTTAATTTAACTGTTTTAATTAATTTTGTAATATCAAATTTTTGTTGGTTTTATTTTAATTATATTTAATTGCGATGAATTGTCCGCGATGAATTGACGCGCGTAGGTTCGCATATTTGTGCATATTTGGGCCACTTTTTGTGTTTTTTTGAAGAATTTTAATAGAGAAAATAAAAAATTATTATTAAATTTGCCAATTTTGGCAATTATTTTATTTAATTTTTAGCAATTTAATTTTTATAATTTTTCAAATAAATAAAACAATAAATAATTTTTTAAATAAAAAATTAAATTGCTTGTAGTTAAACAAAATAATCGCTTAAATTAGCAAAATTTAATAATAATTTTTTATTTTTTGTATTAAAATTCTTCAAAAAAAGCTAAAAGTGTCCCAAATATGCACATATATGCATTATTTACTCAAATATGCACCAAATGTTGAAAATATGCTTAGATTTTCCAGATTTATTATTAAAATTATTACATTTGAAAATTTGAAAAAAAAAATTAAAAAATTCGAAGATTAGATATTTTTAGTTTGCATATCAATGCATATTTTATATATTTTTATCAATTTTAGTGCATATTTTAAGGAAATTTGGTGCATATATATTGCTGTGATACAGATAAGTTGGTAATTTTAAAATTTATTTAGTTAAAAATTTTTAAGGATTTCTTGGTTGATGCAAACCAAATCATCGTTTATTGAGAGATACCATTAACAGGTAATTTGTAAAACTTTAAACACACTTTCAACATTATTATTTTTGAATTTATAAACAATTAATGCTATTAAAAATTAGTGTCAATAAAATTTTCGTGCATGTATATCAGTCGAAATTACCTGCTAATTTTGGTTATTTACGGTTGAGGACGGAAGGTGTAAAGGTTTCAGGCATAGAGATTGCGCAAAAGACTTAAGTGATTACTCTTCGACAAAATTGGAAGAAAAATTTGTGATTTATTAAAAATTAAGAAAAAGTTAAAATTATCTAGATTGAAGAAGTCAAAAATGGTTAAAATAAAAAAAAATTTATGTTTGGTTTAAAATTTAAGAAAATGGTAAAATTATTTTATTTTGGAAAAGTCGACCAAGTTAATAAATGGAAGTAAAAGTTTATGGTTTGTTAAAAATTAAAAAGATAAAAGCTTGTTTGCGTTGAAGAAGCAGATCACAGGGTAATTAATTTGCATAATTACGTTTTATGAAAATCAAGGCAAGTTTATGGAATATTGGAAAATTTAAGAAATTCTGCAGATATCAACCACATGCCAGCTGATAACCAAAGCCACGAAATAATCAAGGTTTGTGAACTGTTAAAATTTAATGAACTATTAACAAATTATTTTAAAAACTTTTATTTGTCTTTATTGAAAATACATTTAAATTATTTTACATTTTACACGAAATTTAAATCAATGAAATTGGAATTCAGTTGGAACAATTTCTATTTAAATATAATTCCAGTTTTTTCGATTAACATAAAACAAGCTAAATACCTAATAAATGTGAAATTGTCACATGTAACAGGGTCTCTCAATAAATGTGTCATTTTGGTCTTTTTGAAAGAGAATTGTTTGGTTATTAAAAATTTTGAAAAAAATAACTATTTGCATTCAACAGTAACCACTCCTGAAGTTTCGAGCTCTTAAGCCCCATTCAGATAAAAGTCGGTGCCTTGCCTTGCTTAGGTAGAAACTAGCAAGGGCCAATCAGATTGTAGTATTTTTTGAATCCTTAAAATTACGGTTGCGTTGCTTAGATCAGCCAAGCTTTTCGACTTTGCAAGACAACGGCACTGAAGCAAGCCCCAATGAAATTGAAGTATTTTAAAAACTGCGCGTCCTCAATGAAATTTGTGGTTTTTAAAAATTAGTTTGTAGTATGTTACAGTTTTATAGATTAACGTATAAAATTATATTTATATTAATTATAAAATAAAATGGATAACGGAAGTAGTAATTTAAATTCTGCACATCTAAATTTTGATGAAAATTTGGCATCCATTCTGAAAAATTATAAAATTAAATTATAGTACAGTACAGCCTCGCTTATCCGGACACACTTTATTCTGGACACTCCAGTAATCCGGACATTCCGGCTCTTCGGACATTTTATATTTTATATCTCTGCAATCCGGACGAATTTCTAGTTGCAATTTCAAATTAATGCAATTCATCAGTACTCTTTTATAAGACTAAACTATGACATCACTCAGGGCCGCACCCAGATCCAAAATTCAGAAGGCTCTAAAATTGAGCGTTTTTAATTTAATTTTCTATAAAATATTAAATTTTGAATAAAAAGAAAAAAAGGCTAAACGAGAAGTCACGAATTGTGATTTAATTCATATTTTCTTTGATTTAATTGGTAAAGTTAAATAAGTAGGGGGCGGCCATTAATTACGTGAGGCGATTTTTCGACCCCCTCTGCCCCTAGTGAGATATCGTAAAATTTGTTTTTTTTTAATTACATATTTACCGAGACTCCTTGATCTCCTCCTCCCTTAAACGCGCACGTAATTAACGAACGTCCCCTAATGATAACACAGGTCTGCAAATAAAATTTTTTTTTCGAGTCCTGATACCATTCCTCCTGATTCTTATGCAAATTAACCTCCTGAATTCGAATATGACCTTCGTTTTCCTCCATCAGCCACCGCTATCGGGGGATGATTGCCCCGTATTTATTTTATTATTTTTTTTAACAATTATTTTAGCCTTTACATTTTTTCTGATAAACTAGAAAGGTAAAAAGTTAATATTTATGGCAAGAAAGTTGATTTGGGAGTAGATCTGTCCCCCGAAATTGTAAAAAAAATCATTAAAGATGATCGAATTTTCCGTATTTCTGCTTAATTTTTTCACTTATTTTTGCTGTTTATTTCAGCAAAAATAAAGCAATCACACAGAACATGTACATATATGCAATTTTTCAGTTTTTACAACCGGGGGTTGTCTGGGGGGTGTGGAACACCCTCCAGTATACCTGTAAGTGTGCTAAAAAACACAAATAGCAAACTGATTTCGATTCCAGTTTTAAAATTGTGATTCCACTGGTCATTACTGTATCTAGGTTACAAAAAACATTTGGAAAAATCTATATGAAGTTAGATTCTGGGACCAATTTTGTTTAGTTGTACTGGAGGGTGTTCCACACCCCCCAGACCCCCCGGTTTCAAAAACTGAAAACTTGTGTATGTCTTCTGTTTTTTTCCAAGTCTTCCCTTAGATCAGGCGTCGACAACCTGCGGCTCTTTTGATGTCGAGATGCAGCTCTCCAGGTCCACACACAAATATTACCTAATAATTTTATTATTTTATTTTCAAAACTCATAAAAAGTATTATTCTGCAAAAAAAAACTTTAAACAGGGTAAAAATGTTAGTGGCTCTTTAAAAACTGGTAAATTTTGTAAATTGTAAGTTTTGGCTCTTCCGTTTCAATGGGTTGCCGACCCCTGCCCTAGATCAAAATTAAAATTTTTCAAATTTTAAAAATTGTAAATTTTTTATTTGTCGAATTTTCCAAGAATTTTTCATAATTAATTCCACGACTTTTCCTTAAATATAAAAAATTCCTCGACTTTTCCTTACCAAATTTGTGTAATTCTCAATTCCTTTACTTTTGCAAGTGAAAATCCTGCTTAAACATTTGCCCTAATTTTTAATTTTTAGCCCCGCCCCCCTGGCCCCTTAATATGACAAACTACAAGTCGCTGCTTAATTCATATTGCGATCAGGGGCGGTTCCAGAATTTTTTCTGGAAGGAGCAAAAAGATCAGACGGGCAAAAAGTGTTTTCAGATTTGGGATTGTTCCCTTGTTTATTTTTAAACGTCCGAGAGAGGGGTGCCCCCCCCCCCCATAAATCCGCCTAAGCTCGCGATTGATATCTGGCAGTTTATTTAATATCTTTCATATTCTTATCTTGTACTTCGAAACCATGCAATAATTGTGATAAATTTGTTTTTCAATTATCAGTAACAATAAATAAAATGGCAATTCATATGCTTACGATACATTGTCAATTTGCCTAGTTGACACTGACAATATTGTCAATTTGTTTACAATCCGAGGTTAAGCCAGTTCTTCAATTATTATAAAATGATACTAAAAATGTTCTATCGGAAACTTAATTTATTCAACATTAATAGGAATTACGTTAAACCTTTCATGATTTCATTTCATGATACTCAGGTCAAATAGGATTTTTATGAAATAAATTAAACAAAAAAAAATCATAATAATAAGTATCGGCGTTTTTCCACTTGCCTGTTTAGAATTGGTTAATTTTAAGTTACCAGGGTAAAAATATGAAGTGATTACGGTGGAGTGATGGGTCAGTGCGGCCTTCAGGCCGCACAATCTAGGCGATCAGACATCGTCAACTTTAATATAGATTTGTCAATCGATATATTTAGAAATTGTCAACTGCAATTCAGATTTGTAAACTGCTATTCAAAGATCGACAACTGTAAATTCAGCTTTGTTCAGAACACCCCCCCAGACCCCCCCGGTTTCAAAAACTGAAAACTTTTTGAGAGTAAGTGTGCATTTGTAGGTTTAGGCTATACGCACTGAGTAGTACCGAGTACCCCAGTATCCAACTGATTGTATAAAATTATTGCCACAACATATAAATGTACCTAATGGTTTTTTTTAAAGTTTTATTTTGACTTTTTTATTATTTGTTAATTTTGTTTAGTTTAGTTTTATTAATGTAAACTATATAAAATAAAATAATTGAATAATACTAATTTAATAATAAAAACAGCAGTCATGTAAGCAAGACCCTAGCAATTGCACGCAAGGCAAGCTACCTGCAAGACAAGGCAACAATCTTTATCTGAATGCGGCTTTAGACTGATAGCTAGTCGGCGCAAGGTGTAAAGAAATTAAAATTGAGAAATTTTTAAATTTCACGACAATATACAATATTTTCAAGTATTTTGCTGCATATAAATCCGAGCTTTATTAATGCAAATTATAAAACATTCAATTATAAACCTTCGGATCCTTAAAGTAGAATTAAAATTGTTTTACTTTCAAGAGTCTGTAGCCGTTAGAAACCTACGTTCTAGAAAACTGTGTATCAGTCTCAAAGCTAGCTAACACGTGTAATAAATAACATAGATTCTAATGTGGACTGCAACTAAAATTTTTTTATTTTAATTTAAATTAAATTAAAATAAATTAAAAACAAATAGAAGTGATTTGAAGATATAAAACAAAGAAGTTGAAAAATACTAAATATCCGAAATTAAATAAAATTTTAATCACATGCAATAATGTTATGCCAATGGATAGGTACTTACAGTAAGTAAGTACTAGAAAAGCATATAAAAAAATTGTATCTTAGCGTAAATGGTACGAATTTTATTTAAAGTTCATCGCAGGAGACGAGCATTTTCTGTATTGTACACAACTTCCCATAAAGTAAGTAGATTGTATATAAAATAGCAGTAAAGAGTTATATTTTTTGAATAGGAAAAGAAGTGATAGCTTAAATGAAATAAAATTAAATGGCGTTAAGTTTCTTCAAGTCATAAACAAAATTGAATTGGAAATCTAATGTAAGTTCAATTTTCCCCAAGTTAAGCCGCTTTTCCGATAAAATATATATTGTACATTGCAATAGTAACTACTGAAATTCAGCCCAAGTACGAGCTCTGCACCACTTTATAGCCAGTTTATGTTTTATAACCTCACCGTTCATGTCTATACAGAGACGTATGGAAATATAAAACCGGAAAATGTTCTGTATTTATTAATTTTATATTCGCGATTTTAAATAGTTCGCTTAAATGGTTGAATATTTTCTTTCATTTTATGTTTATTTTTTAATTAAACTGTTTTGATAACAAACACATTATAGTTACTTAATACATTTCCCATAAAATATATAACTGATTCTCAATAATCAATATTTAATAGCCATTTTTAAATACTACGATAACTAATCAAGCACTAAGTCTTTGACTTAGAAGCCTTTGATTGGATGGCATTAAAAGTGCACTGGTCGAAAAGTCCCAAATGTTGCTTTGTGGATTCCATATCAGCAGAAGAAATTTTCATGAACAACACTAAAGGTTCGAACGTAAAATCATATTTTTGATGATTTTCTATGATATATTAGTTTTATAAAATTTAAAACAATAAGGAGGAAGGGATTTGATCTAGGTCGTCTGGATTCTAGAGAATTCTGCCAGACTGCAGTCAAGTGCATATATTATACTTGAAATGCAATATTTTACAAATGCCATAAAATGGATATAAACTTGGCTTTACGATCACGGTTAATGTTGCGGTACCTAGAATAGCAATAGCAGGCGATTCCCTTTCGGTCAGTTAAAATTTATTATTTTTGTATCCGCTCGCGCTAATTAAACGAAACTTCGATTTGTGTGAGCTTAAAATTTAACCTGCGAAATAAAAAGGAACTACCGAAAGATGACCCAGACCATAATGCAGTTGTTAAAAACTATAGCTTACCATATTAGTCAATTTCTTAAATGGACTAGTCACGCTCGACTTCTTGGTCTAGGTGGCGCTGTAGGCGAATGAGGCGATGAACTACTGTGGACGCCGTTTAACAAGACCCCGGAATAGGTCGACATGGGCGGTAAATAGATTGGAGAATATAACGTTGGATATAATCCTGAAGGTGTGAAGCCATGGCCAAAATGATTGAAAGGATTGTAGTTGTGTGTATATCTTGCCGCTTCCACCGCTGCCAATGCTCGAATTTCTATGAATGCTGAAATCAAAAATTGCACATTTGTTATTCAAATTGATTTGAAAATTAAAATTTTTCAGTTTCAATAAAAACATGTTTTAGTGCCAACAGTTAAATTTTAGTAACAACTCACGTACAAATGGTAAGATTTACGATTACATTTTCACTCCACAATACTTCATATTCGCTAAATATAAGTTAGTTTTACCGACTTGGACGGAAGTTGGATCGTTATAAAGAAACAAACCCAGGTGGCTATTATAAAATAGAAACATGTAGGTCGGTTTTTTATGATTCTTACTATTTTATGTTACATACTTTTAAATTATAATGTCGGAGTTAGTTTTAATGAAATTTTATATTGTTTCAGTGTAAATTTACTTTAACTCATCTAACTTCTGAACACTAAAATTCGAAATACGAGCCCAATAAAATTTTAAAGTATCAACTGCCGGCGAAACAGCTACGTTTCTTGTTAATCTAGCGAAAATTCTTTTTCTATTTTGTGTCTAAAATAAAATCATTTTGAAATCCAATATGACTATAATTCTAAAAAACGACGCTTATCAAACTAGTTTTTTAATATACTATTGTACTAAGGTAAGAGTGCTAAGCATTTTATTCACAAAATCGGAGGTGTCGATCCATGGCAGTTAGTTACGATTACAATTCGATCTGATCCACACCGTCAGGTTTCTGCATAATGAAATACCTATTCTACAGATATTACATTGAACACCGACTCCATTAAATGTTTTGTTTGTCTTTCGAAATATACCAAAAAGGATGCCCACGTTAATTGAAGGAAATATTGCATGTAGGTTTAACTTCGATTATAAACAAGCGTGAAATTAATATTAATATTATCGATACCATGCTAAAATGTTGTAAAAATTAAAATGATTAGCAACACAGTACGACGTTTGACGCTATAAATCCACCAGAAAGTTTTTAATTGATTAATTATTTTACTTTCGATGCCATGTCATTGTCATGAGGTTAACGTTTCACTTGTAATTAACATATTAAGCACCACACGTAGTAAGTCGAAAGATATAATGCCACCAGAAAAATGTGATTTAATTTGCTTTGCGAAGTTTGCACAGCAAAGCTTCGCTGTAATCTTGCTACAACAAATGTAGTATATTATGAGAGATTCACTTCATAAATTTAAATAAACGCAGTCAAAATTATATTAAAGCAAAATTTATTATTTATATAATATGTAAATATTAACCAAGTTCAATCTAGATTTCCTTTAAATACAGTTACAAATTTAAAATATAACGCCGTTTACTTAAACTTGAAGTTCTTTTGAGATGCCGTGCAAGATATTGCTGCATTTCATGCTATTAATATTGACTTAACTTCTAAAACTTCAGGTAACTACATTTTGTGTTCATATTTCAGGTGTTATCTTATTCGTAATTCCTTCAGGCGTTCAGTCGAGTGTTTAGTTGGAATTAAAAAAATGCGGTATACCGAATACTGAATGAGTTATCAGAACATAGGAAATTCTTGCTTCCCTAAATATTTTAGAGAAAAACTCCAAGACACAAAAACAATGCAAAAAATAAACTACGAATGATAAGAGCCTAGATTTCATATAGCTTTTACTTAAAAAGTTAAAAAATGCTTTTGAAATTGTTAAAACTTTCATTGATCAAACTGGCTATGTAAGTTTCCAAGGTAATTATTTTTGAAAATAGAAATTAAATTCAATTCGATAAATGAAAATTTTTACTATTTCAAAAAATATTTTGTGTCTTTCATTTTTAAAATTTTTCAAGCAAACCAAACTCGAAAATAAGGATAGTTTAGCTGTAATTTATGTTTAAATAATTTAGTAAAACTAAACAAGCCAACATACAAATTGTTACTAAATTTAAATATAAAAAACTAAAAAAAAAATTGTGTTATGAAAAAGTATAATGAAATAATCAAGTTGTGTATAGCCGGACGCAATGTTATTCAAAATTATGTGTCACTGGATATCCCAACGTTAATTAATAATGTTTTAAAGTTACCCTTACAATAACGCTATTTGGATCAAATTATTTATGTCAATCAATCAATTAAGCCTTCATTCAATTTCGAATATAGCTACTTGCTTCTCTGTAAAGTTGTCACAATGTAATTTCCGAGTTGGATCAATCCTCTTTCTCTTTTAACTTCACTTCACAAGCTAAGACAGAACTAAAAAAAACTCCGATATCCCGAAATTAATCGATAGCAATAAGTACAATTATGTGCTTAAAAATTACAAATTCATTAAAGTCTTCGGGCATTAGCCTAACCGCAGACACTAAGGTCTCCGGTTCCAATCTGGAAAGAGTCGATCGTCTCCGTAATTCGGAGTACTAACCAATCAATGGTTTTGATGATACGACCATGTCAAAGCAGAAATTGAAAATATTTTGATTTAGTTAATAATTATTTTAATAATTTTATGAATTTTATTTTAATAATATCAATTTGTATTTTCATCGTCTAGAACAGGCATGTCAAACTGATCTTTTAAAAAAATTAGATTCCGAAACCTGTGGGGGGGGAGTCATAAAACTGATTAATTTTTTATTTTTGTTAGAAAAATCATAATATGGTAGTAGTTTTTGGATTTTCATATAAAATGTCGCGGGCCACATCTTTTTTGCCGAGGGCCACTACTTTGACATGCCTGGTCTAGAAATTCTTAAAAAGAATTCACTCCTGAAGTCAATTTTTGAGGGAAATTTTTTGTCAAACGTTAGACCTTCGTCTGAGTCTTGCAGAACTTTCATTCTCATGGTTTGAGCTTAAGCCTTATAGAAAATTATAAGGGAAATCTTTAAGAAAACAATTTTTAAAGTTAAATTCTTGGCTCGAATAGTTTCGCTCAATGAGCTATCATTTTCATCACTTTAACTTTAGCTATTACGAAGATTTCGTGTAAAAATCTTGTAAATTTCGTAAAAATGTCATTGAAAATAATTGAAAACTGAAAGCTATAGTTTATTTTTTGGAAAAAAATCAGAAACATTCCTGCACTACAACAGTGGCGTAACAAGACAGCTATGGGCCTGTGTTTTTGAGTCAAGCGGGGCCCCCATGGAATATTAAATTAACATGAGACTTCTTTATAAGCAGAACAATTTCTATAAATTAATTTTTATGAAAACAATATAATAAATATTAAACACGTTTACATAATTAAGCAAGAGCAGTAGACGCATGTGTTTCTGCCAACTTGGCCGTCGTCAGTATTGCACACTTGACAACAACTTACCCGCTGCTATCAAAACGATGAACACGCTTAATTATGCTAAATTACACTACGGATTCGTCTTCGTTGCTAATAATAATAAATATTGTAATTTAGTTTTATTAAAATCATTTTAGGGATTTACTACTAGGTAAAAACAAGAAAATCATACCTGACGTTTTTAATAAATTAATAAAAAAACTAGCAGTGTAGCGTTCACTTGTCGTGGGTTCACTTGTCATGTGGTCACCTGTCATAGAATCATACCAAACACCTCATTAGTAAATATTTCTTATCTGAATCTACGTCAATTCGAGGTATTTGGTAAAGAATGCACTGGAGGGCATTCCATGCCCCCCAGACCCCCCGGATTGACACCTACATTTTGAATTTAAAAAGCACCAGGGGCATACATAGCAATTTAACAATATACCAAAAAAAATAAAAGTAGGGTATATTTTGATTTTTAACACTACACTGCTAGTTTTTTTATTAATTTATTAAAAACGTCAGGTATGATTTTCTTGTTTTTACCTAGTAGTGATTCTATGACAGGTGACCACATGACAAGTGAACCCACGACAAGTGAACGCACGACAAGTGAACACATGACAAGTGACCCCACTGACAAGTGACTACACTGACAAGTGAACACACGGACAAGTGACCACACGGACAAGTGAACACACGGACAAGTGACCCCACTGACAAGTGAACACCCAGACAAGTGAACCCGTGGACAACTGAACACAAAAAATAAAAAATTTCGACTGTTACAAAGTTGTTACCTATTTCGATAAAATTTACCAGTTCGGATCACACCCAATCTGCGCCGTCTTTTCGGCGCAAGAACGATTCGGCGCAGGGACGATTTGGTGCAGAGACGGTTTGACGAATCGCCTTTCGGTGCGAAGACTATTTACAGCAAAGACGATTCGGCGCGAAGACTATTTGGGGCGAAGAATATATCTAATTTTCTAAATCTCCTAATCCTTTGAGTTGAAACAAAACTTTTTATTTAATAAAATCATCAAATCATCAAACATAATATAAAGAAGTAAAAATTTATTTTAATTATTTTATGTTTTTAAAAATTTAAATACTTGAAATTAAATACTTTTGCTTTAATTATATATACCCTTGTAAGAAATAAGGCAGCAAATACAATTTTGTAGTTTTGAGTAAAACACCAAAACGGTTTACGTCAAATCGTCCTTTTGTGTCGTTCCAAACTTTCAACAAGTTTGGTACCAAATCGAGTCTGCGGCGGTTTGGCGGCACCAAACTGGTCACATCGAATTGTCTCTGCGACAAACTAGCTACGCCGGACCGGCTGCCCCAAAAAGTCCCATTCCCCTCTGTATATGCTTGAAAGTTGCACCCAGCACTGAAAGTTTGATTATTCGAATATTTGTGATTCCTAGGTCTACTATTTTAAGTTGACATGTAAAGCAATAATAATTATAAAATTTAATTTGAAAAATTACATTTAAATTAGAAAAATAAATTAAAAATTACGATTGTGTTCAGTTGTCCTTGGGTTTACTTGTCGTGTGTTCACTTGTCAGTGGGGTCACTTGTCCGTGTGTTCACTTGTCTGTGTGGTCACTTGTCCGTGTGTTCACTTGTCCGTGTGGTCACTTGTCAGAGGGGTCACTTGTCATGTGGTCACTTGTCGTGGGTTCACTTGTCGTGGGTTCACTTGTCATGTGGTCACCTGTCCGGTCACCGTTTGGTATAGGGTGCACTGGAGGGCATTCCATGCCCCCCAGACCCCCCGGATTGACACCTACGTTTTGAAAATTTAAGGGACAATTAAGTACATAGTAATTGTACATACATAGTCCATAGTTCTATTTCGTTGCATCGATTTTGAGATAGAGGTATTCATATTTTTTGTATTTTACGGAGTCTTCTTTAAGTCGCTGCCAGTTAAAATGGGGGCAACAAAATTAAAAAATGTATAGATAGCATAGTCGTGATGGCGACCGGGTCCTTTTAATGTCCGGGCCCTTGCACTACAATATTCTTTCTTTGCTAGTTTGGCTCAAAATTGCATATAATTTAATTTTAATAAAAGAGAAGAAAAAAATGTGATTTTAAGCATTCTTGTTGCCAAAGCACAGAAAAATGCAATTTCAAATTATTTAGGAAGGAAGGAGGGTAGCAGGACTAAACTAGATTTTAAAGATATGCGAGATATGCATAATACAATAGAATCCGCTTAATGTGATCACGGATAATGTTATCAGTCGGTTATTGTGATCAGGCTCAACCAGAAAAAGGGGTGGGGGGCAAGGGGATTTGTTCCAGGGACCCGGAATCTTTCAAGGGCCCGGACGAATAACTAAATAAATTTGAATCAATAAAAAATTAGATATTGGGTTTTGTTTTTTCTTTCTTATTAAAAAATTTATTAAAAATCTCATCGGTATATAGGTGGGGTGTGACATTAAAATAATGTAATATTAATTTTGTGTCCCGTTTTTTCAATTTTACATTAAACAATGTTCTTTGTGATCATCGAAGAACCATATAATCACGAAAGGAATAATTAAAATTGTTTTTTTTTAATGATCAATTTTTGTATATCAAAAAACATATACCTATATGTATATGTTACGGTTAATGTTGACAATTCGGTCATTAACGTTAATGGCCGGACAATAACATCAAGACCCCCCGGTTTGCCAATAGCTGCAGATCAATCAATATTCGAAGTTGTAATTATAAATAAATACGTTTAACCTCAAACTCAAAAAAAGAATAAAGTATGAGAAGCTTGAAGCTTAAACATGACTTAACCGAAATGAACTAAAATCATCTTAACTTCAACTTCCGGGCAGGCCAAATTAAAATTATTTGTGCGCTTAGCAACAAATCAATCTTTTCTGGAGCCCCAAGCTTTAAATTATTATGGGCTGGATGAGAATACCCTCCGCGCACCCTTTTTTTTGTTCGAGAATTATTCAGTAGCCAAAATATGTATGTAAAAATATGTATGTGTCTACAGATGGCTGGTGTGCTAATACGGTGCACTGGGGGGTATTCCATACCCCCCAGACCCCCCGGTTTGCCAATAGTTTCAGTTTAACATATTTTCAGTTGTAATTATAAATAAATAAGTTTAACTTCAGACCCAAAAAAAAGGTAAAATCTGAGAACCAAAATGAAAATAGCTACTACTATTACGATACCCGCGATAGATTAACAAATTTTAACTTTCGGGCGTGCAAAAATAAAATTATATGTGGACTTAGCAGCAAAACAATTTTCTTTGCGACCCGAAGCTTTAATGTATTATGAGACCCCTAAAACTATAGTTAGATTTTAAATTGAAGTTTTAAAGACAGAAAACAATGTGTATACCTGGGGGTCTGGGGGGTATGGAATACCCCCCAGTGCACTCTTTCTTTTTGTTCGCGAATTTTTCAGTAGACAATGATTATTCTTCGTTTTTTCAAGAGATAGGCAGTTCTTGCCTGTTACGACTTGATAGATTGCATCATCGCTTTCTTGGCATAGTTGATCTTCAAAGACTCCTATCTTTAAGTCTTGTGAGGCTTTTAGGTTACATATTACTTTTAATCCATTCGTTAATCCATTTATGTGATTTATGAGCTGTTTTTTTAAATTTTATTAATTATTATTAATTTTAGATGTTTTGGTCATAGTTTTTCTTAATAAAAATACGAAGTTTCTTATTTTTTTTATTTATGAAAGTTTTAAAAGCAGGGGGCACGCGAAAAGTTTTGCCACGAGGCCCGACGTGGCTCTCAACGGCCCTGATTGTGATCATTTTGACTGGGAAACAGGCAGCTTTAATTAGTTTACATACAAAAACGACCGGATAATGTGATCAAAAAGCCGCTTATTATTATCACTTTCAAGGAATTTCCTACACAATAATCTCTTGTTCTAATCCTTTGTCTGATTTGTCATTGAAATTTTATATATCTTTACAAAACATGTCGTATTTCTAGTTTCATTTTGCTAAATGTGCACTTTGCTTTAAGCATTTTGATTTAATTTTAGTTTATTCTTGCTAAATTTACCTAATTATTCTAAAATTTGTTTTTTTTTTCTAAAATTTGCTTATTGTTATGAGTCGGCTAATATTATCAAAATGTTCTTGACCCAAAGTGATCACATTAATCGGGTTCTACTGTATATGAAAATTTATTAAAGAGGCTTACATCAAAAAGAAGGCAAACAGCTGATAGGAGAGAAAAATAAGAATATTTCAGTTAACGAAAAAATCTAATTTCAATAAAATTCTTTCGCCCTTCAAGTAATCATTAAGAAATATTATTATAAAATATTTATATAGATTACAAAACGAAGACCACCAACGGGTTACCTTATCAAAAAGGTCAGGGGGTGTTATAAATAACGAATTAATAACAGTACAGTTTATATTTTTCAACTTCAATTTATATTTATTAAAATATTAATAACTTATGCAGGTTTTTGGACGCAGTCCTGAGATAATTCTCTTAAAAACCCATTTTCTCACTTGAAAGCTGCAATATAAACTTAATAATCTTGTAAGAAACGTAAAAGATTAATTTGGCCGGAGTTTTAAAACAATAATATAATTAGAAATTAAACCAGTTACTCGGAAACTGGAAATGCTCAGTATACTTTTATTTTAACCAGCTAGTTTTCCAATCAAGCATTTTCTCATTTGGAACGCTAAATTTATATTTCACAATCCTATTAGGTACCTGTAAAAGCTTTTATGTCGCTATAAAATGTACACCGTCAACCTGTCAGTAAGGCCATTTTTAAAATTTACCAAGAGTAAATTATAAAACTGTAAATAAAATTTAATATATGAACAGGCAAAACATAACAGCCAACAGCCCTGTAAAGCAAATGAACACAAAACCTCTGTATTCTTGAGGCCAATCCAATCTAAAATTAATTTTAAAAGCCAAGTTGTATTTATCAAAGCGAAAAAAATTTTGAAATATGGGTAGTGGTAATTATCTCGATTCTTATTAACCATAGGGTCCATTTTGTTAAACATGTTTTAACAGTAAAAGCACGCATATGTACATACTAAAAATATTAACAACGTTTGCATTTATGATGGCCGTAAATTATACTTTAACGATTCTCTGCAGTTGTTTCAGAACATTACATGCCAATGGATAGGACTGCGACATTGATAAAAATTCATTCGCACTGTTACATTATATTGAAATTGAAACGTTTATGGACCAATTCGGTGTATGTATATTGTTTCGTTTGTAAATACACCTTTAACACTTCCAGTAAGAGATTGAAAATAGCACCCGATGAAAACTCATTCACACTTAAACTTGGCAGAAGTTATTTACCATTTTCGTATGGTATCGACGTTTAGATTATTGGGCAACAGCACAAACTAGAGTTTGAGAGAGGGCAAAAAATTTAAAAAAGATTTCTCAGATATCCTGTTGTTCTTTATAAATTGCCTGTATCACGACATAAGAAAAATTAAAATTTATGATGTAATTTTTAACAAACACAAAAAAAATTGACATCTTTGTTAGCTGAAGAGAAACCACTTTTACAATGCTTTTAACAAACTATGGCATTGCTTTGTAAACGTTCTCTGATGTTTTTAGTGATGTCAATGCGAGGTAATTATCATGTTACAGTATGTTAAGTGAAATTATGTCCAATTTTTACTGGATATAATATTTTAAAATAGTAAAGATAGAAAGTCAGAGTTGAATAAAATCCATCGTTTTTTTTTTTGGGGGAAATAATTTATTTTTGTGGAACCCTTCTATGCGGGAGACACTCGAGAAAAACATTTATGTAATTTCTTAAGTTTTTGCAATGTGGTAATCCTGTAGCTTTCCTACATTGCAATTTAAATGTCCAAACAGATTTCAAGACGTCTTGGAGATTGATGGCTTTTTTCATGGAGAATTGCAATTTTCTTCAGATTAACCAATATTCATACTCACATAAATTGATTTTAGGTAAATTTTCAGCTTTTACCTGAATGAAAATTTACATACATGGAATTGTATACAATATTTATTTGTTACACTTTAATACAATATGAAACAAATTCATTTCTCGATATCGGTGACAGTGTTGTTGAAAGTAATATTTTTCTATCTCAATAAACTGCTTTCTCTTTTATGTTTTTCTTAGTGGCGCAAAAACCTCTTAAAGGATTTATAACAAAAATAACTATGACAATATAAGTAAATAAAATCAGGATGTCGTCAAATATTGGTTTTAAAAATTTTAACTTTTAATTAAACTTTAATTTAAACTTATTATGATGTTCATTTAATTTCTTCATATTTTAGTTTAAAACGTAATAGTCTTCTTGAACTTTATTTTGTTTACAGATCCTTCATCAAATAGGTCAGTATAATGAATAAAATATAAAAAGGTTAATCTTTGTAGAAGCATATTATTGCTTTAGTCTTGATTTTGTAGAACTTTCTTACGTATCTGCAGAATATGTTACAGAATCTAGATTCTGTAAGATAGATTCTGTAAGATTGTAGATGGAAAGATTTGAGATTCAGAATCTAGAATCCAATCTGCATTAGCTTCTGTCAGGCCAATATGGTACGGAATCCTTGAAATATTTTCGTGTTTTATTTATAAGCCAATTCTGGGCTGTGCTCAGTGGCGGTCATATCTAGAAGCGAATGTAAGCAATGCTTAGGGGTCCGAGACCATAGAAAGGATAATAAATCCTAAAAAGGAGATTTTTAAATAATATACGCAATTCAAAATTAATACATTGTATTTTTTTTAGGCGCCCATTTTGTATATTTGGTTACGGGCCCTAGCTACTCTTGCACCGCAGCTGTTTCGATCGATTTCATCCGGGAGACAGAATGGCTTGAGGAGTAGTAGCATCGGAGGTAGTACAATGGGCCCGATTTAGTGGCCTAAGTGTCCTCCTACTTAAAATCCAGAATCCAGAAGAGTGCACTGGGGGGTATTCCATACCCCCCAGACCCCCCGGATTACACCAAGTCTTTTAAAAATAAAATTACTTTTGGACTTAGCAGTGAAACCAGTTTTTTCCGATTCCAAAGCTCTAAACGTATTATTTAAGTCACAAAAGAATTGGCTAAATCCGGGGGGTTTGGGGGGTATGGAATACCTCCCAATGCACTCTTCTGGATTCTTAGACCACTTACACCACTAAATCGGGACCATTGCGGTGGCGGTGATATCAATAAGCAATAAGGCTTAGGAGACTGGGACCATAAAGGCTAATAAATCCCAAAAAAGAGATTTTTTAGAAATATACGCAATTCAAAATTAATACATTGTTTTTTTTAGGCGCACGTTTTGTATATGTGCCAACGGGCCTACATACTCTTGCACTTTTGTGCTTTTTGTGCGAAATTTCGTTTTTTTTTGTCATAATAAATTTTAATAAACTGAGATAAATGAAGGAGCTGAATTTGATTTTATTTAAATCAATAAATATGATAGTACAAATCTTATAAAATGAAATTGAATTGTGAAATACACGAAGTATTGATTTATTATTCTGAATTGATAATACTATAGTAAAATTACAATTTTTATTTAAATTTTTAAACTTTTATAATATCAACAGCTACTCTTAATTTTATAAGTAAGATAAGTGCAATATATTGAGATATAATTTTCCATTTTTCAAATTTTTCCAAATAAACTTTTAGAGTGAAAGTTTAATTTAAATAAAGTTTATCGAAATAGAAAGGTTAAATTAAACTTGATAAGCGTACCCATCTGCCTTGGTATTAAATCTTAATTATTTTTCTTCAGATTTAAAATTTTAAAATATTATAAACCAACTAATTTTCCATTTTTTCTTCACTTCTTATTTATTATAATCTTTTTTCTAATTTCTTATTCAATATCTGTATAATAAGCTTCCGTTTTAATTCCAATATTTTTTTCTGGATTTTTCCTGGATGTACATTTCAATTTATTAATGTTAAATTGTAGTAACTTTTAATTTATTTTGAAATTTTTTATTTGTAAGAATAATGACTTTTGAAACTGCTATATCCGATCTACCGGGAGTTTCCCAAAAATAAAAGAGTATTGAAGTGAGCACGATATCTCTGTACTGAATTATCTGCAACGAAAAACAAACAAAATTTCATTAATATTAGATATTATCTGATATTTAATCGAAGAAATAAACAAAATATTACTTTTTAACAAAATGGCGATAAAAATCGAAAAAAAAATTGATTTTTAAAATCAAAATTTGAAAATCCGCCATTTTGTTAAAAATTAATATTTTGCTTATTCCTTCGATTAAATATCAAATAATAGATACACCTTATATTAACGATATTTTTTAAGTTTTTTCATTTCAGATGATCCAGTCCAGAGATATCCCACTCCAAGATGCCTTTTTTAGAGTAGCTCTGGGAAGATCGGCCTGTAGCAGTTTCAAAAATAATTATTTTTACAAATAAAAAATATCAAAATAAAGCTAAAAGATAATAGATAAAGATCTCAAAAGATATGTGTACAATTTCTTGAAAAATCGCTTAAACAAATTGCTTTTTTATTTTATCAAATAATACACAAAATTTTCACTAAAATGATTCTTTTGCCATATTTGACAAAAACTCACATTTCCTTTGCCAATCGTCGCTAAGTCTAATATAATCCCGGCAATTCCAAATTAATACAAAATAAATAAAAATTATGAAATATTTTAATTTATAAAACTAATTTAAAAATTATTTCATTAATTTTATTTTATTTAATAATAATTATTTAAAAATCACGACAATTTATATAAACTTTTGTCGTCTAAGGTGACATTGTCAAAAACCAGCAAATTTCGAAGAATCTACACCTTTTCCAACAGTAATTGAGAAAAGCTCAACTACCATTGAGAAAACCTCAATTGTAATTAATATTTGCTAATTGATATTGAGAAGTCAATTCTGCCACGAAATACAGCAAAACTGTAAGTAAATTAAAAAAAAAAATTTTCAAAATATTTCAATGCTATAATTTTAATCCTTTAAACAAATCCGGTTATTTTATTACATCTGATAATTACCAATATAAATATAACCAATATAATACCTACTAATAAATAAATAAAATTAAAATATTGCTTTAAAAAGAATATGCTTTCCTTATTACAATTGACGATTTCTCATCTTCAGTTGACGCTTTCTCATTTTCATTTGACGACTTCTCAATATCAATTGGAAAATATTAATTACAATTGAGGATTTCTCAAAAACAGTTGGAAAAGGTCAAGACTCTGGATGCAAACTTCCTTTCATCAAAGTTATTTTTTTGTCGAATTACAAGATTGAGATTGTTCTACGCTAGGATCGCCTCCATCAAAAATTTTAAAACTGATTTGGTTTAGATTGACAATCAATACATGGGCACTATTTAAACCATTTAATCCATGTTTTTGATCAACATCCTGCTTTTATGCCTTTTATGTCAATCGATCAACTGAATATCAAAAAAAATATAACACAAAATTAAAAATTAAATTAATGTATTGCATTTGCAATTGATTGCATTTCAAACATCCAGAAAATAGTGCAACTGCTTCGAGTATCTATTATACTGAACTGATTGCAATAGACGAAACATAATTGCAAAATATAATATCCTAGAAATGACTAAGTAAACTAGTATAATGACAGATACACAAACATTGATATAATAATATTCGTGTATGAGTAAGAGGCGGATTTTTACTTTAGCCGCCTAATAGGCACTGACGCTTTTGTCGCCCCTATCTAAAGGAAAAAAAGCTGCCTGATATAAAGTATCGAATAAATAATCTTCGTATAAATATTTATTGTAATTACTATTTTTATAAGCAAAAATAAAATGTAGTCAAAAATTTTTGCTCCAAAATTTTGCCGCTCCCTAAAGTAGGCACGAGCCTACTGTGTCTAATAGGAAATGCACCACTTACCAATGAGTTATAAATAGTTAATTATGCCGGCCGTTATTAAATTCCCAAATGGTACAAGTTTGTTGATAAGGGGTAAATATCTCGAAAATTTTGTGTACACTTGCTTGGAATTCCCTGAAATTCTTTGGAAATCCCAGGAATTTCTTGTAAGTCCGTGGAATTCTTTAGATTTCAACTTGTTTGGAAATCATTGGAATTCCATGGAATTTTTTGGAAATCTCTGGAATTCTTTGGATATTATTGGAATTCTTGGAAATCGTTGGAATTCTTTGGAAATCATTGGAATTCTTAGAAATCATTGGAATTCCTTGGAAATCTCTAGAATTCAGAGTCTTCTGGAAAAAAAATATCTCGCAAATTTTGTGTACACTTGTTTGGAATTCCCTGGAATTCTTTGGAAATTCCTGGAATTCCTTCTAAATCCGTGGAATTCTTTAGATTTTAACTTGTTTGGAAATCATTGGAATTCCATGGAATTTTTTGGAAATTTCTGGAATTCTTTGGATATTATTGGAATTCTTGAAAATCGTTGGAATTCTTTGGAAATCATTGGAATTCTTGGAAATCATTGGAATTCCTTGGAAATCGTTGGAAATCTCTAGAATTCCGAGCCTTGTGGACAGAAATTTTACTGGATATTTACCTCTTGTTTGTTGATGTAGTTTAGTTTAAGAAAAATTATTAAAAATTTGCTAAATTATTAAGTAGCATTACAATTAAGTAACAATAAATTTTGTATCAAGTTCACACTTGTGACCTAGGACACAACGCTATCACATTCATCACTGACCTTAGGTCAAAACTAATGACCTATATTAACTCATTAAATTAGTATTCAACAAGCTTTTTATTGAAATGAAACATTTATCTAACAAAACTATGCAAAATGATACCGTGATATTATAGTTACATTATATTTCTTTAGGTCTTCAAAATTTTTCTTCAAATCTGTCTCAATCTTCTTCTATTTCATTATCTGTTTAATCAGTAGTCTCTCAACTCTCTCTTATAATACCGTTTTCAACTTGTATTGTTTTACAGATTTAAATTCGTTTTTCTTCTGTTTGTAGTGGCCTGAAGAACACTTAAGTTTTAAGCACCTTGTATACCGGATACCGGAAAATAGGTTTTACCAGTCGATAGGAGTATTAGGGAATACTTTTCGCCTAGAAAATCATGGCTTAAATCTATTCCAGTATAAAACCATTAATTAAATATTTAAAAATATTCAATTTTTAAGCCATAATAAATTTCGTTATGAACCCACAACTTTACAAGCTTGAAAATACAATCAAAGTATTTTAGCAGATATAAAAGCAAATTTATATATTTTCTATTTATAATGCTAACTCAATATTTTTATCACGTGGAAAAGAAAATTCGAGAGAAACACTAACTTCCAATTAAGCATTTTAGTGGGTACAAGTACAAGATATATTATTACACGAATACACAGGTTAATTTAAACAAACATCAGCTTTGCCATATTAAATAAATACTACATTTTGCATAACCCAGCATAATGGTGGCACACATCTTTGGTATTTATTTTCTCTACAATCTATCGGGTAATTTTCTTTTCAACAAAATGTCATTTTCCGTAACTGCAATTTGGCACTAATTTAAAAACAATAATTTAAATATTTTACTATTTATTTTGTTTTAGTCAATCCGCGGAGGCAATTCTCACAATTATTATTAAAATTGGCAATGCATTTTATTATAATCACCGCATATAATTTGAAAGGTATTTTAATTGGCTTTAAATGAAAACAATTAAATATATTATTTAATTACATTTTCGTCAAAATATACTCACAAGTAATTGGCTCCACAAGTGATTTACAATGAAAAATAAATAAAATTAACAATTATTAAGGATAATTTTGTAGAAAACTAATCAAGCCGCGAGTATAAAAATAAGGTTTTATGATTTTAAAATTAATCAAATACGATAAAACTGTATAATTAACGTTATAAACATTAAAATTGCTTACTTTGATTAAAACTGAATCAGTATTAATAAAATTATAGATGTAATAAAACTAAATTATAAGCACGGCGAGTATCAGTGAGTAACTAGAAGTTTAATTATTAATCAATTAACTTGACTTTTGTAATTAATAATAAAAATTAACGCTCCAAAGTGTCAAAAGAGTTAATTTCACTTCCATAATTATGCCGCAATTGTATAGGTTTCAGTATTTAAATTTGGTTAATATTAAAATTTACCTTCATTAATTTGTCTCCAAGCTTCCTCCTGATCATCCCTTGCATACTTCAATATCACATCCACCAGCGATATCATTCTCCACGATAGTTGAAATTTGTCTTTCAGTTTTATACAAAATTCCAGAAGAACTTCCTCCCTTCGACCTAGAAAATAAAACATTATTAAATTCCGAATAAACAACATTTTGCATAATCATTCTTGAGTTGAATATTGAAGTTGTGGAAAGTTGTGTTGAACCTAAAGAAGTTCAAAATAAACGAGAGGTTTTTTTAAAATCAACTTAGAAAATAATTATTGTTTTCCTTATAGCTTTCACCTTTAAAGTTTAGATGCAAACCAATCTTCATAATTTGGTTTATTTCAAGATAATTTATATTAGGAATTACTCTTCTAATAGCAACTACTTGGCATTCGACATGAAAATGCATCAACGAAGATGTATTTAAAGCAGTGAAACACTTGTATACAATCTTAAATGACGTTGTTACGTCTACTTCGAAACATAAATTATACAAAATTAATTAATTATACCAATAACTACTTGATTTTGCTTTGCTCGATTAATAACGCAATTGCACTATTTCTTGATTGTTTTTCAGCTGCGTATGTTCGATTTTGCCTTAAACACCGGACTAATTTCTCATTAATCCTACCAGTGAACTTTTCTAGGACAGAAATCCTCGGTGACACATCAATTTTTCATTTCGATAATATAGTTGGTGTAATAACTCGGATTAATTCCTGGCAATAAAACTTTAATTAAAACTTTATTACGTATGAAACCTAGTGCAAAATTGTCAAAAGAAAATGCATATGGAAATTTCAAGTTTTAGTAAAATCTCTTTGCAAAAATTACTTAAAAATTAGAATATAATAAAGTACAAAGGTTTCATAATCCTGTAAAGTAAGTGCAGTGTAATCTGCTTATTAAACAGTAGCGAAGGTTACTCGAAAGTTGCTTCACGATACTTATGTGCAGGTTAGCACCCAAACTACTTTGCACGACTATGTTGAGTACGTAGCGTACACCTTGCAATGAGAAATATAAATTTTATAGAAATCAATCAAGGAATACATTGCAACCGAGCAAATTTATCGCTTGTTCCCCGTTGCATACATGATCCATTAAATAAAGTATCGCCATGTCGTGAGACTACGGCAGTAGTCGAAATTGCAATTTTAATTTTCTCACTCTAAAAGAAGACATTTTCTGAAACTTGGGGGTCAAATCGCCCCACATTTCTAGTCGTTGCCCCCTAATTACAGCAAACCATTATTTTAATCTTTCGGAATCGTATCAGAAACATGCTTTTTAATTTCAACTCGGAAATAGCTACTTAGATAGATGTAAATAATTGCAATTTTAATAAATTAAATTTCCCACAGTATTGTACTTTCTTTATAACTGGTGATTGATTGGCAAAGTTGCGACACGGGTTTGCGTGTTTAAACAACATTAATGTTTAACAACACCAACAGAGACAAAGTTCCCGGCACGTTTATTTAATTTACTCAGTGGCGTGTCGTGACTTTTATAACAATATAGAAAGCTAAACCCAAAATATTTCAAAGCTAAACCGCCAAAATCAAAGTAAATATAAAAATCAGTGTGAGAATATTAGCAAATTAATCAAGTACAATTTCTTAATTACTTTCCTGAAAAGTGGCAAATCCGAAACTACTTGGTTTTGAACGACAACTCAGTTGTAGATATTCTGCAATAAATTCATAATTCAAAGACAAACCAACGGATCTACAATTAATGCTTTTTCATAACCAAAAATGGGAATTGGTGATTCCGAAAAAATTTACTACTTGTACTCAAATATGGTTAAAATGGCATTTTTCGCACATTTACATAACAAATCCTGACATCCTAAGACAATTTTGATGACGGATTCGATTTTGATGCACCAAAGACCTTCAGGATCACCATATTCCCTTTGTGAAACCTTGTGAACCTTTGAAATTATAAGATTTTCTAATTTTTAATATAAGATTGGTCCTATTATTTTATCAGTGTGTTAACGTATATCAATCGATTAACATATGAACGTTTTACTGCTGTTGCCACTGCCGTTTCTGAGACTGGTCTGAGAAACATAAAACAGTAAGTCAAAGGGTATGAAATACTCTTCAGTACATCTGTGAAGTTACTAGGTCAACAAATTTAAAGTGCACTGGAGGGCATTCCATGCCCCCCAGACCCCCCGGTTTGAACAACACAATGTTTGTGGGCATAGTTTTTCATTAGTTTTATTAAACAAGAAACTTTTACTCCTTCAGAACATTTACATCGGAGGATCTGAGGGTATGAAGTACCATCCACTGTACCCTCCCACAGTTACTTAAGTTACTGTGTTAAATAAATATTTAACCGATTTTGGCTGAAGATCGGAAAGCAATATTGGTGCAGCATTGATATTCTATATTGGCGCTATATTTAAAAACAATATTGGACCGATAATGGCTGAAGATTGGCAGACAATATTGATTATCAATATTGATTTCCTATATTGGCTGCAGATCGGCAAGCAATATTGATGATCAATATTGACCCAATATTACGCCAAGCTACAGTCAATATTGGTCCAACATTGATTTACTATATCGGCGCAATTTTGAAAAAACAATATTGACCCAATATTGCGCAAACGTTGTGTGCTACATGGGTTGATTATGGAATACAACTCAACCCGTAAGTAGCGAGGTGGTTTTCTTGTCGCACAAGAAACGAGGTGGTTTACCCCAATTTTGTTTTAAAGAGATAAATTCACTCAGACGATGTGAAACACATATGCCTGAGGGGTACATGAAGTCCGATGATACAATGATTACACTTATCGATATCGTTAACTGACGGCATTTTCAAAATCTACTGGGAGTTCTCACACCCCACCTCGCTACTTACGGTATAATACAAATATACCCCCCCCTCCCCCGGTTGGAAAAATAAAAAGGAGGTGAGCATATATTATAAGAATCTTTCGCTCCTAAATTTTTTGGTTTAAGAACAAAATACATTTTCAGGTCGACTTCCTGAAATTTTATAAAGTAATTTAACGTCTTTGTTTTTGTAAAACTTGAGGGCATGGAATTAATTGTGTTCAGTTATGTTCCATAATCAATTACTGAATCAACAAATTACGAGTACACTAGAAAGCATTCCATACCCCCCAAACCCCCCGATTTGAAAAACAAGATCTTTTTAAAATATAGATCTTTCATTCTTCAAAATCAAATACATTTTCAGGTCGCGGCAGTAAATACCAGCGGGTTTGTTGATTATAAAATACCTTCCAGTATCCCACTAATATTGTAAGAACCGATTGAGAAACTTTGTGTTTTTCAAACCGGGGGGTCTGGGAGGCATGGAATGCCCTCCAGTACGACAGTAATTATGTTAAGTTGTATTCAATAATCAAGTTACTGTAAGTTCGAGTAAAATTAATCCAAAAATGTGAGCAAACTTTCTGTTTCTGAAACCTGGGGGTTCAGGGTACGTCAGTAATTGGGTTAAATTGTATTCCATTATCAAGTTATTGGGTCAATAAATAACTGATGTACTGGAGGGCATTTTGTGCTCCCCAGACCCCCCGGTTTCAGTAACAAACAGTTTATGGCTATATTTTTTTATGAATTTGATTAAATTAAGAACTCTGACTCTTTCAGAACCAAATAGTTCAAGGAATATGAAACACCCTTTAGAAAGAGTGAAAGATGTTTATATATTTATTCAATGAAATTAAACCCTCAGCTTCTCGGAAATGCAATTGGTTCTGAAAGAGTAAAAGTTCCTTGCTTAATGAAATTAATCAAAAATTATACGCACAAACTGTTTGATTTTCAAACCGGGGGGTCTGGGGGGCATGGAATGCCCTCCAGTGCACTCGAAATTTGTTGACCCAGTAACTTGATTATGGAATACAACTAAGCAGCAGTGTGGCGTAAAGCACAGAGGTGTAGTGACGGCGCCAGGGGTGGGCCAGGGTGGGTACTTTCCTAACCTACTAACTAACACTAACCTACTAACTTAGACATAATAAATTGGTCCGGCGGGATTTTGATCCGGCGGGATTATGGTCAGGCGGGATTTCAGTTCGGGAGGATTTTGGTCCGGCGGGATTATCGCCGCGGGATTTTGTCCGATCCCGTTTTTTCAATAATGTATTTTTTTAAGTTTATTTATAAATTTTGTGTGCTCCTGCCCACCCAAATATATTGGGCCCAATTTGTGCCCACCCATTTCAAAAATGCTGCCGCCGTCGCTGATACTAATTAGGATCTTTTAGTGTTTTAGAAATTGAAAATTCATATTTCATTGAAAAAAGGTCAAAAAGTAACATAAAGCATACTATTATAAGCTTTAAAATCTAGCCATTGATAATAAAATTAATAAAAAAAGAACTTGATCACACCGCACGACCGATCAATATTAAATTAACATTGTACACCTGCAAAACTTATTAAATATTTTGCTTGATCGATTACCGCAGTTCCCAAGATGATGTACTGATCGCCGATAAAAAATTTAATTTTTTAATTTCAAAGGTGTTGTAACAGAATGCCGAACAAAGTCGAAAGCAAAAGTACCTTCTGAAAAATTTTACAGATCCTTACCGAAAAATTAGCACCCGAAGTTTTACGGAAATAAATGGCTTAGCAGGACAAAATTAGCAGAGAGAAATTTAATTGATAAATTTTTGGAATTCGCGTTTAATTAGCATAAAGAAAATAAACAAAGCTGCACGACACTCGCTGTTTAATTATAAGTATATCAAGAGCTAATTAGTGTACCACAAAAATTGTGATGTCTTATTTCAAATTCCAGGGGAATTAGTAGGTTAAAAAGTAAAAAAGTGGTAGGCAGACGACTCCTGTCGTCTTTATAAATGGAAAGCCTTTACTTGAAAGAGAAATTATGTAAATGACGACTTAATTGGGTTTTTAAAGAATTTAAACAAGAAGCCAAAATATCTCATAAGTTCATTAGCTTGGCCATCAATTATGTTATTTTATGGTAATATCCATTAACGAAAGAAATTACCCGAATTTTCAGGTTTTTAGCGAAATTGGCGTATTTCGACAAAACAAAGAAATCAATAATTGATTTAATAATCACGGTTATAATTACCACTATGACGTAAACCCATAAATGTGTTTTATCACTGTAAAAACTTGAAAATAAATAGTAGCATAAAGTAAGTATAAGCGATAAACAACAATTTTAAACTATAAAAAAGTAGTAAAAAGTCTATAAAAGGTAATAATTAACAGCCGTGCTTATAAATATAAGGTAATAAGTACACTTTCAAGAACAATTTTTAATGTTGGGGTAGTTATATACTACCTACTTATAATAATAACCACTTGCCAACACCGAAATAGTTCAAATGAAATAACGGAATCCAAGTCTTTCGCCTTGGTGTCTGCTAAACAGAAATTTCAAATTTGTTGCCCTTTACTTCCAGAAAACTTGGATTTTTGAGAAATTCCAATCAGCTTAATAACTAAGTTTACACAGAGTATTCAAAAAGTTTCCAAGCGGAGTCTAAACTTCGCAATTTGTCGCATAATAATTCTAAGCGTTGTTACAGCAAAGTTAATGTAAATTTAAAAGTTATGGCTATGCAAAAAGCAATATACATTTTAAATATACACAATAATAACTTAAGAATGTTATTACATGAATTCGTGTTTGTAAATATCGTTGTACATACAAATTGATTATTTAAGAATTAAGTACATTTTAACATAATTTGATAGGCATATACACGAAAGGTATTTCTACTGTGAATTTATAATATATAATATATAAACCTGTTTGTGCTTTTTTTCCTTCGATTAATTAAAACACCTACCCACGCAATAATTAAAATCGTAATAAGAGTATGAAATTATTTCAAAAATAGCAGCAGTTTAAAAATTGAAATGTTAATAAATTCCACAATTAAGCTATAAGAGATTCAAAATATTCTCTACTGAATGCAGTTTCTCAAAATATCACCCAGTATAAAAACCGACACGCGAAGATAATCATTACTGTTCTACAAAAAATCATTTTCATAATGTAAATTAACTAATTACCTACTTCTGTAATACAAAAAATGCACATTGGTAGGTCTGCCATTGCATGATGAATGATGTCCTAAATGGTTAGTTTTACATCCTTCCCCTGTTTCCAAGGTACAAATTAAATACTTTAAAATCGCCAACTTTGTACGGTAAGTCAGTCATACATATCATTTTCTTATTTAATCAATTTTAACCTTTTCCTAAACTTTTACTTAGCATAGGAATTTTGTACCGCTTAAAAGTCAATGTAAAATCGTGTGACTCTTAATCGGTCTTATCTACTTGCTAAACCCTTAATACTCTGTATGCTACTGCATTTTTAATAAGAAATTTGCATTCATTAAATGTTCTGTAATTTATTCCAAATACAACTTCGAAATTAGATTAATTAAAGCAAAAAAGAGAAATTATTATTAGGTATGAACACGAAACAATATCAATGTATATTATGGCCAATCATTGATTATATATATTGAAAACAATAAATCAAATTTTTAATCAATTGTTAAATATAAACCTCTGAAATAGAGCAACAAAATGGTTTATTAAAATTATTTCCTCATTTTAATAAAAAGTTTCTTTTCAAATTATAATAAATGTAATTACTGTTAAATAATATCCATTCTTTCGCAAATCCTGCTTAGAATGCATTTAACCGAAGAACTATAATAAATACAATGCATAATAAGTATTAATGATTAGAATAAATTTGTAAATTTGTATATATAAGCTTTATATTGGCGAAATAAAAAATAAATAAAAATAACAAAGTTGTATCCCCTGATTGATGTAAATGCGTACCTGCTTTGCATTACAATATCATCGCCGCGTGATTAATTGTAGATGATCTATTTAAAGAGCTAAGCAGTGGAAGAGTCGGTGAGGTGTAGCCTCGCCCCTTTCGATCATATTGTAGATAGGAATTATGTACCCACATAATTTTGTCTGCAAATTTAATTTTACTGATGATTTTTTGTAGATACGAAAACATAATATTTTCAAAAATCTCATCCGGCTGAAAATCTTCAGAAAACAGAAAGAAAAGTTTTAGTGAGAAAATAAAGCTGATAAAAAAATAGATGATAACTGATAGATTCCCTATGGTAGGGGGAAAGAAATCCAAGAAAATCTCATTAATTTTCCAATCTTAGGAAATGTTAAAAAATAAAAAAATCAATTAAGGTAAAATTTTCAAATTTTAATAAAATTAATAAGGGGGGGGTCTCTATATCCGCCCTCGTTTGGAAGGAATTCTTTGAAAATCACTCGAATTGCATGGCAATCGTTGGAATTCCAAAATTATGGTTATATAAGTTATTTTTTATTTTATTTTATTTTTGTCACTTATCTCTTATAAAAGCAGGGACCCCGTCAACAACTTCGCACACCGGTCCTTTACCTGCTTGTTACGCCACTGTAACGCCACAGACTGGAGTCTAATGTCTGAAGCTAAACATATAATATTTGGACGAAATAATAAATCAGCAAAAACTGCTTTACATTCGAGCAATAGTAAGTATATTTGATTTTTGTTATTTTATAACAATTTCAGAACACTAAAGATTTTGCATAATTTACTTAAAACATTGTGTTACCCTGTATGATACTGGATAACGCCTTAAGCGCGGGTCACCCGCGCTTTTTAGAACAGATAATTAAGAAAATTAATTAATAAAGCTAAAAATTACCAATACATAATTTATTATGTAAATATTCGCCCCTATCAATTTTTCCCTAATTATATTATCTTTTTACTTTGCCGCCTTACTTACATTCTCTAAAGTCATCTTGGCTTCAGTTGAATATGTGCCAAAAAATTTAAATCTTTATTCGTGAGTTTCTTATCCTTTAAACCACAAAGTTAGATTTTTTATGTAACTTCGTCTGGGTTTGTGTGCTTACGTAGAAATTTAGTAATAACAGATATTAAAAGTAAGTAAAGATGTTAGCAAAAAAATAATGGTTTTATAAGAGTAGTAGAGGTGAAATAATATAGTCTGATGTTCCAAGTCAATTGTAATAATTATGTAGGTAGTTTTTATCACCAGTACCACATACCGAAACACCTTGAAAATCTCGTCCGAATAGGAAACTAGCCCATTGTCGAGATGACCTAAAGCTCTTGAATGCTGACAATAAAAAGCACCACAAAACCATCAAATTTTATTTTAATTTCAAATATATTAAGATCCCAAAAAAATATTTTATTAAAAATTTTACAGTAATCACTGTATCTCGAAAATGGTGCGACGAAATAAAAAAATTTATATAAACAAAAATGAAGAGAATAAAATTTTCAACAAAATATATCTAAGAAATTTTGCTGTAAAAGCGATTTTTATATGAGAAAACAAGTCTTCAAAAGGTACGTATAATTTTACATTGCTAGCATAGAACTGTACGCTTATTTGTTGTTGAGACAAAAATAACATTTTTCACTATCTGTAAAAAAATTTCAATTTCACGTTATATATTGAATTTGAAAATACTCAACTAGGTAATATTATATTAACCGTTTAACAACAATGACGCTGGTAGTTAATCAACATAGATAAACTAAATAATCCTATTCGGTAGCATCAATGAATCAAGTCATGAATATTAAAGCTCGGGTAAAATTATATGAAAGCATGTTCGAACCTTTCAATTCAATAGTTTTAATAACAAACTACGTGAAACAATGAACGTATAAATCAAAATGCTATGAAGAATTACACCAGCAGTAGTGTGAATGCACACAATATTAATATTGTGTTTGCACTTGGAGTTGTAATCCAGGTTTTCAGATTTTATTAATTAGTTTAATCTGCGCACTTTGTTTTAATTTTGCTGCGTACATTATGACTTTATAAATAATTATTTATTCAAAAGCATTGGACTTTGGTAGATATGATAGAGTATAAACCAAAGGGAAAAAAATACATACATATTTCATATTGGTGCTTTTTTTCACGAAAGTAAAACTGATAGTGGTTATAATGATTGATAAGATATAATGGTGAAAAAATCAACAATATCAACAGTCATATTTATTCAGTATAATAAAAATGCAATAATGATAATGTAACTGAGGCCTTACTATAAATAACTACTCAAAGTTCTTTGCCCAAATTTCACTGGGGTGCAATTTAAAATTTCGCTTGCCCTTATCTGCTTTGACCCTTTTATCGACGATTGAAGTGCTGGAGAGTACCACTCAGACCACCCAGATTGACACCTACATTTTGCAATGTAAAGTGCAGCTTAAATTCGATTTTAAATAAAATAATTAAGATTTCTCCTAAGCCCATTTATTATCTTGTTAATACAAATATGGTACTTCCTATGGAGCTATCCAAGTGTTGCAAAGGAAACAAATGAATTCATATAATTAACTCGCCTAAAACCACCGTCCACAGTTTCAGGAGGCCCGGAATGGAGTAAATCCGTTCATGAAAGAATGAAGAATGAAAATAAAGATTGAAACAATGCGGAACTATAAAAACCGCTAGTCACTATCACTACCAGATCAGCAACAACTTGGCGACAATCCAATGTACAAAAATTCAACATCTGAAATAAAATCTGATCTCGGAAGACTAATTGAAACTTTAGTAATGTTAGAGTTCATAAATCTCAACATGCTTTAAATGAAATATATGCAGTTTGTGTAATTTGGAGCCAACTTGTGGAAATATGCATATTAAGCATACGCCAGTGACGGCGCCAGGGGTGGGCCAGGGTCGGCACTTGCCCACCCAAGTTTTTTAGGTCCTTATTTCAATAATGTATTTTTTTGAGTTTATTTATAAATTTTGTGTGCTCCTGCTCACCCCAGATATATTGGGCCCAATTTGTGCCCACTCATTTAAAAAATTCTGCCGCCGTCGCTGGGATTAACATGTACGTTTTACTGCTGTTGCCACTGTCGTTTCTGAAACTGGTCTGAGAGACATAAAACAGTAAGACAAAGGGCATGAAAAACCTCCCAGCAGTACATCTATAATTGTGTTAAGTTGTATTCCATAATGAAGTTAATAGGTCAACAAATTTAAAGTGCACAGGAGGGCATTCCATGCCCCCCAGACCCCCCGGTTTGGACAACAAAACGTTTGTGTGAATAGTTTTTGATTAGTTGTATTAAACAAGGAACTTTTACTCTTTCCAGAACATTTACACCGGAGGATCCGAGGGTATGAAAATGTACCCTCCCACAGTAACTTGATTATGGAAAACAACTTAATACAAAGGTTGGAAAAATAAAAAGTTGGTGATAATACAAAAATATATTATAAGAATCTTTCGCACCATAATTTTTTGGTTTAAGAACAAAATACATTTTTAGGTCGCGCCAGGACCCATCGGAGGATCTGTAAAGTATAAAATGACTTCCTGTAATTTATTGTATGAAGTAATTTAGAATCTTTGTGTTTTTGTAAAACTTGGGGGCATGGAATTAATTGTGCTCAGTTATATTCCACAATCAATTACAGAATCAAAAAATTACGAGTATACTAAAAAGCATTCCATGCGCCCTTAAACCCCCGATTTGAAAAACAAGATCTTTTTAAAAATATAGATCTTTCATTCTTCAGAATCAAATACCAGCGGGTCTGTGGATTATAAAATATCTTCCAGTATCCCACTAAGTAAGAAGCGATTGAGAAACTTTGTGTTTTTCAAACCGGGGGGTCTGGGGGGCATGGAATGCCCTCCAGTACATCATTAATAATTGTGTTAAGTTGTATTCCATAATGAAGTTACTAGGTCAACAAATTTAAAGTGCACTGGAGGGCATTCCATGCCCCCCAGACCCCCCGCTTTGAACAACAAAACGTTTGCGTGAATAGTTTTTGATTAGTTGTATTAAACAAGGAACTTTTACTCCAGAACATTTACACGGAGGATCCGAGGGTATGAAAATGTACCCTCCCACAGTAACTTGATTATGGAAAGCAACTTAATACAAATATACCCCCCCCCCCCGGTTGAAAAAATAAAAAAATATATTATAAGATTATAAGATCTTTTGCTCCATAATTTTTTGGTTTAAGAACAAAATACATTTTTAGGTCGCGCCAGGACCCATCGGAGGATCTGTAAAGTATAAAATGACTTCCTGTGATTTATTGTATGAAGTAATTTAGAATCTTTGTGTTTTTGTAAAACTTGGAGGCATGGAATTAATTGTGTTCAGTTATATTCCACAATCAATTACTGAATCAAAAAATTACGAGTATACTAGAGAGCATTCCATGCCCCCGAAACCCCCCGATTTGAAAAACAAGATCTTCTTAAAAATATAGATCTTTCATTCTTCAGAATCAAATACCAGCGGGTCTGTGGATTATAAAATACCTTCCAGTATCCCACTGACTGTAAGAAACGATTGAGAAACTTTGTGTTTTTCAAACCGGGGGGTCTGGGGGGCATGGAATGCCCTCCAGTACATCATTAATTGTGTTAAGTTGTATTCTATAATCAAGTTAGTGTGCCAGACTCTCGGCTGTAAAGGTATTTGGCTCCGGAAAAGTATAAGTTTTTTTTTTGATAAAATTAATCCAAAAATATGTGAGCAAACTTTGCGTTTCGGAAACCTGGGGGTTTAGGGTACGTCAGTAATTGGGTTAAATTGCATTCCATTATTAAGTTATTGTGTCAATAAATAACTGATCTACTGGAGGGCATTTTGTGCCCCCCCCACCCCCCCGGTTTCAGTAAGAAACAGTTTATGGCCATATTTCTTTTATGAATTTGATTACATTAAAAACTCTCACTCTTTCAGAACCAAATAGTTCAAAGAATATGAAACACTTTTTAGAAAGAGTGAAAGATGTTTAGATATTTATTAAATGAAATTAAACACTCAGATTCTTAGAAAGTACCTAGGTTCTGAAAGAGTAAAAGTTTCTTGTTTAATGAAATTAATCAAAAATTATACGCACAAACTGTTCGATTTTCAAACCGGGGGGTCTGGGGGGCATGGAATGCCCTCCAGTGCACCGAAAATTGTTTTCCCAACCTGTTGATTCGAGTTTTTTTGGAGAATTTTTTAGGTGCTTATTTCAATAATGTATTTTTTTAAGTTTATTGATAAATTTTGTGTGCTCCAGCCTACCCGAAATATATTGCGCCCGAAATATAATACTGGCGCCGTCCCTGAACCCGCTACTAAATACTTAATCTTGAGGTGTTGCTTATAATTTATTGCTACTGTGGAACAACACAGCAAATATTTGAACTTCTAACATCATTTTTAGATACTCATCTCGGTTATTTCTGGTGCAGTAGTAATGAATGAGTAGTATGAGAAATCGAGCGGTTACAAAACTATTACACAGTAGTGCTACAACCCAGAATGGGTTTTGACTAACCTCTTCATGTTTCGAATGGTTTCCAAGGCAGATTACCTCGGTGGTTTTCCATTGCCCGTGCAGGAAGGACGGTTAGAGTACAGTTCTTGCTCCACGTTAATTACAATGTAGGATTTTTTTGAATTTTTTTTTCGTTATCATTTTATTTAGGAAATTTAGACTTTTTTACAAAAATATAAAGTTTTTCAACAATTAAAACAAACATAAAAAAGAATTCTTTAACATTTAACTAAGACAAAAAATAAGGAGGATCTTATAATGTAAATAAACAGGCTTTAAAATTTCATGAGATTCCAGTTTTAGTACTGGGTGTAAGACTTAACCGTCCTCTCTGTGTTTTTTATTATTTTATGAATTCGATTCAAATTTTGAAATGACTACTCTAATTAGGTAGATTTACTTATCTACTAATCATAAATTGACGTCTTTTTAATTTTTAGTTAAATTTTAAAAAATTGAAAAAAAAGAAGAAAAAGAAGAAAAAAAAGTTTACATAAGGAAATTCTAAGCTTCAATCCAAAGTAGTTTGATCTTGAAAAATTAAATATTTCCTCCTGCCACTGAGTTAACTGACATTTTGCCAACTAAGCGACATACTTGTTCTACACTTGTATATTGCATTGTGAAGATCATAAACATTTTCGTGTACCTGGTGTACATACGTGGATATAGGTAGTTTATCAATGCTGACGACTAACAATTTAGACCAATTAACAATGACAGAAATGTCAATATAGCGTTGGTGAACATACAACCCAATCAACCTTTATTTTTTCGTTATCATTTCACTGATTTCGTTATAATATTAAATTTTATTATTATTAGCAGGTAGACACCACGTACAGCATTACATAATGATTTAAGTTCAAGTACTTATTATTTACATACAAATAATAACTGCAAGCAAACCTTTTAAGAAATTAAGTTATTATAATTATTATTATGAAGTGTTAGTTAATGCATCTGCAGTTGAATTTCAATAAAATAGCAAGTCCGCTTTAAGCATAAATTAAAATTGCAAAACTGGTTTTAAAATAAAATTAAAAATAAACCACACAGGCAGGTATACTTAAAGAATAAATACAACACTTTGTTTTCCCGTTACCTAATTACTGCCAAGTTAAAAATATTGCTTAATTGTTGACGAACTTTTTCACTTCTCCGACAGAAAAAAATTTTGAACTGCTGTTAAATGCGACTATATAATCTTTAAATATTAACTAAGGTGACCTATTTACAACTACTTTGTAATAATCAATAAAATAAAATTGTTAAATTAGTAAGTAACCACCGACAATGTGAGGTTTTAAAAAATTGAAAATAACTTTTCTTTCTTTATTTTCTTAAAAAAAAAATTAAGGATTGTTCGTCTTAATTGAGTAACTCCAGTTACTCCAACCAGTCTTCAGCTATTGATGTTCAAATTTTGGTGTGTGGAATTGCATTTTTGCTTAAATTTACGTAGACGTTGTTTTAATGTAAATACGAAACCATATACCTATACGCCACGATTAACAAGATAATTCAGAAGATATTAACTTAAAACCAATAAAGCGTACACTGTTAAAAATTTATGGAAAATTACAATGATTTTTATTGTAAAATTACGTTGAAAATCTATGTAAATAAATAATTACGGTAACGTTCGTGTAAAATTAAAAAATTTGTGTAAAAATAATATTTGTTCTGTAAATTTACAAAAATTTTGTGAGATCACAATGATGTAACTAGTATTTTTACAGTTCCCATACGAGTACATATTACTTGGGTATGTAAAATTACAACCTTATGTATATTTACATAGATTATCACAATTAACAAAGTTGGCAATGATTTTCTATGTAATTTTACATAAAAAATTTTTACAGTAAGGATATGTAAATTTACATCTTACTAGTATTATTACAAGTCCTATATGTACTCTATTACTTGGGTATGTAAAATTACATCCTTATGTATATTTACATAGATTATCAAAGGTCACAAAGTTGCCAATGATTTTCTATGTAAATTTACATAAAAATTTTAACAGTGCAGCTGTTAATTACAATTGTAATTGTACTACTCGTATTTATCTATTACTATACTAGATTATTAGTAGGTATAAATTAGATACTATTAAAAAAAGTTATTGTAAACGAAATAGAGTATCAAAGAAAAGCAACTTTATTAATTTGTTCGAGTTAATTGCAGGCACGAGCACGAAATTGAAATTGCTACTACGTATCAATAGTCATTTACAATAAATTCTGATTGTGCTGGGTAGATAATGAATTTACAATACAAACTCGTTTTCTTTCACTCAATTAACGTAAAATCTTATACCGATATCTTGCATTGAGTAAAGTACAATTAAATTAAAAGCGCTTAAGAATTATAAATACAATTCTGCTTTGAATTATTCGTACCTGTAATTGATTCTGCGATGATCTAAATAAAGAGAAGTTTTAATTTTCCGGTAAATTGCTACTCGTCTTAATAGTAACCATGAAATTCAATTATTTCGCTTATTTTAATCGTTTTGCGAAGGTGTATATTTGCTACGGACGTGCACCTGAGCATTTCGATAGTTACACATGTTAGTATTAAAGTAGCCACGTTCATAATTTGCTATTAATTAAACTACTCAATAACATTTCCAACAATTAACTTTCAATTTTACGAGTTTATTTGTTTCTTTGCAAATTTTATACAAATTTTAAAATAAACATTTTTCTATAGCCACTTTCTGAACCTGAAAATATGCAAAGTTTTGCCAAAAATAGTACCAACCCATGAAAAAAAAATTTTCACAGTCCAAAAATGGACTCCAAATGCAAAATTGAAAACCAGTTTCGCCTCAACGATGTCGGATTTCGATACAAATATAGGAAAGATAAATGGGACGTCTATTAATTATGTTAGGCGATTTTGGGGATTTTTCGACCCCCCTCCCCCCTTATGGTGAGAAGTCATGAGATTTGGCTGGACCCCCTCTGCCCCCTTCTAATCTCACGTGGGATTGTTTGTTTTACTTAATTTAACCCAGTTCTCTCGCAATTTCAGTTTCTTGTGGAAAAAAAATTAAGTGATATTTCCCGAGACCCCCCTTTCCCTCAAGTGAGATTTCGGGGATGCCCCCTAATAGTCTAGGCTTCAATTACTTGTTTTTCTTCCACTTTCTTAAAAAATAGTTTTATAGTTTTATAAAAGTGATTTTTAGTTAAAGGACGAAGCGCCTAGGACGTTGGAATTTTTTGATGACATTTTCAGGAATGCCTTATTTTAGCTAAAAAATTATATTTTCATTAAAAAAAATTATTTTTTGGAAATTTTTTCGAAAGAACCAGGTGAACCAGAGGTTTAAAATATATTTATTTGTATTGGCAAAATACCAAACCTCATGATATTACATATAAATATTCACTTATATTAAAAAAATTCTTTTTATGAAATGTCAAAGTTGACTGACGTCGACAACGCAACATCGGGACGAAATAGGTTAAAGCTTTTGTATTTAATAATTTAGTTTAATCGATGAATTGTGATTTAAATTTCAAACCTATTTATTACACTATCTTTAGGGGTAGACGTCTGCCGATTTGAATTCCCTAGTCAAGAAGCATCCTATATTTAGTATTACTTTTTAAATGGGTTAGGTCAAACCGTCATTAGCTCCAGGTCTAAAATAAATGCAGATCTATTGAAATTTTTTTCTAATTTATCGAAAATGTGCTAAAATAAGCACTAAATATGCTTAAAAATAAATCTAAACATAAAAGTATCAAAATAAGCATATAAGCATCAAAACTAGCACCAAATGCCTTATTTTTATCAAATTCATTTAGAACAATTACACTTCTGCTATTAATATTTATGTATAGTAAATTTTCTAGAAATCCTTACTCTATTTATTATTGACAATGCTTTTGTGATTATTGTGAGTTGTTCTTTTATAATATTTTTTCATATTATTTGCTATGAAACTGCGAGTTTCATTGCATGTTGAGACAGTCGAAACACGACAATTGCAGGTCAACGCAACTGTTGGTCAGAAACTAATTGGTTTCTTCCCTAGGAGAGACGCGGTCTATTTTCTCTTGCTTACTCAGTTGTAAATCTATCGTTTTAAGCGTGAACTAACCTGACAGTGGCAGTTCTTATATTTTATGAAGGTTAGGTTAGTTAAAGAAACTCTCAGATTCATGGTAATATGAAAAATAGTGTGTATGGCACGGGATGAAACACGATTTCAGACTTGGGGTGATGCCAATCGTCACCTTCGTTTAAAATCGTTTTAATGTTTTACTTTACAGCTTCTCTTTCACTTTCAAATGTTCTTTCCGCCAACGAACCCTTTCTACCTTTTAAAATAAATAGTTTTGCAATAGAATTGCAACAAAATTGTGAAGGCATTTAAAAAACAACAAAACACTTAACAAAATCGCAAAAACCCATAAGATACAAATTAGAACTGGAAGTCGATAAACCGCTAGCTTTATAATTATTTGTACAAATAGTTAATCGAAATTATTGGAGCTAAAAATGGAAAAACTAAAGTGCGAGAAAAATTATTTAACATTCGAGGTTTTGCAATTGGAATTTAAAAAGTAGAAAAGCTAGAAGAACTTACTTAAACGTGAGAATACATTGAAACAAGCTTGTCGATCGTCAACTAGCAGTGTTGTGCTAAACTATTTGCAAGCTTACAAGTTTTAATCGACAAGTTTGCAACCACCTTTTTGCTTGGCATCGACAAGACTGTTGCATGCTTGTGACAACCTGAAAATGCTATTTGAGGTGGAGGTTTGCTACTTGCAATTTTCACCTGGAAATTAATGGAGTAATGTGGAATTACTGGGATTTAACTGAAATTAACGAAATTAAAAATCCGGAAGGAAGACATAAGGGAAGAACCGAAAACTGAGCATACTTGATTGAAATTACAATAATTTTGAATTTCATAAACCTTCAAATTCGGGTGCTATACTTAAGGAGCCAACAAATTAAAAAAAACTTTATTGTCCAATAAATAATAATCAGTGGCTATTCCAGCGGCAGATTGGTATTGAAATTACCGAAGCAAAACCTTCAGCCCGCCCCATTATTATAAATAACTAGTCCAAGTATCCGGCTTCACTGGAGTATGTTAACGTTTCCAAGCTTCCTTGTGAAGAAAATTTGTCCTGATCTTATAGTCGGCGATTTAAGTTATTGTTAGGCCTTAAAGAATTTATTTATCTTATTTTTTGATAATTTTCATCATCCTTTCTAGCAACTATCGAGCTTGCACCGAAAGAAACTAGCAACATAATGATAGTCAGCAGTGAGAAATCACGAGTGATCTCGCTGATTGCTGGTTGCCTCTTGCTTTCCAGAGAGCAGGATCAAGATTAGAACATCAAATCAAAACAAATTAATTTTTATATGACAAAGTTTAATAATATATTGAAAAGGATACATTAAATAAAAAAATAAAGAATTTCCTTGGCAAATAGAAAATGAAATTTGGTATTTTATTATTCACAGAGCATAATTAATTACTCATGTTACTTTAAGGTCCTACAAGTTATTTGTACTTTTTATGCAATAAAAATTCAATTACATTAATACTGGAATAATTTCGTGATAAATATAAACGTACATTGTATGTAACCTTCAATTACGAAAAAATTAACATAAACTGCAAACTTAAGAACAACATAGTATGGTCCGTTTATCTCAAAATTCCTAATTGTTCGCGTGTGGAATACGAAGCCGCATGCTTAGCTGAAAAGAAAATTAATTATAATTTCAAACAACAACAAAAATATGATCAAAAGCAAATATGTGTTTGGTTCAAACCCGGGCAAAGTAAAAACTTTAATTTGGTGACCTTGAAGTTATCGTTCAGTGCTGCACTTCAAACGCTGATCAGAGACATAGAAGTGAGAAAAGCGAAGCTTTTCTTTTTTGTTCACATTATTATATAAATAAATGTTCACCCATTTTACGGTTGTAAATTAATTGACCTGGAAGTTAAAGTGGTCATAATATTGTCCTTATGACAGTAATTTGCTACCGAGTGAAATGAAATATTTCGTTCTAAATGAAACAAAATAACAAAATGTATTGATATTTGCTATTTATGCATTTTGTTATATGTTGACTCTGCTTGTAAATAATAAATTATACACTTCACATCGAATTTAAATAAATTAAAACTAGCATATTCTGTTAAAAAACATATCGCTTCTATAAAAACTACCAAATTAAAATATTACTGACGGGGTACTTTTATAAAATCAATCATTCGCCACAGTATTCATTCACTTGATTGCCTTTTAATTTTCCTTCTATTTGTAATAAAATTCCCAATTATTTTAATTATTAAAATTAAAGATTTTCGTTTTTATTTAGTTTAGTTAAATATTTTAAGAAATGCATGTGAATGTTCCCAAAAATTCATTGGACCCAGGAACAGCTTCTAAATATGCAGGATTTTTACATGTAGCTGTAGAAATCAATTGAATGATCCTTTATTAGATAGTCAATATAAATAAAAAATAAACCTCCTGCAAACTCTATGATGGATTTTAATAATATAAAATATAAAATTATTTCTAATTTTACACTTAATCGCCCCGTGCCATTTTAATAATTCTCGTCAATAGGTATTGGATTGATTTGTAGGTGTTATTGAAAACAGAATTACAAACTTGAAAAACTCTGGATGAATATTGACAATGATAAATTGCATTACTAAAATTATTAATTTTAATTCTTTATCATTGGAAAATAAATCATTATAAACTATAAATTGTTGTCGCTTTTAATAGTGCAATTTCAATGATATAAAGATTTTATTTTTGTGTAACCATCAGAATATTTACTTTATAATAAATCTTATTAATTTATTGGCGATGATGTTACTAATAACGATTTTTTTAATTACCTACTGTATTTTTCCTTTCTACACGTTACATTGTCTCATTATTTTCAATAAATTAGAACCTTTGTTAACCATTCGTCCATGCATGACAGTATGCTAGAACACAAGTGACGATAAACCCAAATATGTTAATCAGGTACATTGCATGTAAATCGATAATTAACTTACATATATTGGCGCCATTTTTGTTTCCTCAACCAGCTTTTTGACCTCCAACTTATTAACCCATAATGCTTAAAAATATTCAATATGGTTTATAGTAGTTATTAACATGTGAAAATATTGTAAAATTTAAAATTTTTACATGTTAGAAAAATCAATTTTTGATTAGTTAATAATTATATTTCCAAATTTACCTGATGAGATCCCAAAATACGAAACACATGCTATAACATGTCACTAACGAATAAAATATAAAATTAAAAATATTCCCCTATTGATAAAAAATTCACTTTGGGAATGTTCGTTAAAAAACATCTTATATTTTATACAAAATCGCTTCTGATAAAATATCGGCATTTTACTATTTAATTAAAAGTAAGCAAGCAGTTTTTCTTTTTTTTTTACTGAAAGAAATTTTATTGATTGAAACCGGAGAGGTTAAAAATCGGTTAAGGCGATTACGCATGAAGACATTGTAGGTTTCCGTCTTCACATGAAATAGTGCATTTAAATCAGTTGTGATATAAACGAGTGGGCTCCAGAAAATAATTTGTATAGGTATGGAATATTATTTTATAGATAACTATGCAGGCTCTTTTCAATATATTTTCGTAAAAGGTTTACAAAATGAAATATGAATTTTATTATTAACTTAATAAAAATAATTTTGATATACTTGACATCTCACCGCTACAGTAGAAACGTATAATTTTTATAACTTTGATGTTTTTTAACTTTGGTGTAGAAGATCTAGAAAATTAATTGTCAAAGAATTTCAGGAATTACAGAAAAAGAATTGGTATACAAAACTACTAAAAAAATTCTAGATCAGTTTAAAATGGCAGTTAAAAATAAGAAAAATACCCCAAGGATAGAAAAATACGAACTTGTAGATAAATATATAGTATTGACAACACCAACATAAAATTATTAGACTACACCTTTTCCAACAGTAATTGAGAAAAGCTCAACTGTTTTTGAGAAAACCTCAATTGTAATTAATATTTTCCAATTAATATTGAGAAGTCCTCCATTGTAATTAATATTTTACATTTGATATTGAGAAGTCCTCAATTGTAATAAATTAATATTTTCCAATTGATATTGAGAAGTCGTCAAATGAAAATGAGAAAGCGTCAAAGGACAGACTCCAATTTATATGAGAAGATTTCAAGCCGCTCAGAGCGATTACGTATTTTTACAAAAATTACAAAAATAATACGAAATAAAAATAACAATATTTCCTATTGGGAAATAGGCCCCAGGACCTATTTTACCATTAGGCGCATTAGACACGTGCCTAGGGCCCAATGGCCAGAGGGGCCCGAAAAGAGAACATAAAATCATAAAATAAAAATCAAATACTGATAAAATAACCCAAATTTTGGGCCTTCGATGCCATTAGTTACACTTGAATATAAGGGGCCTGAAAATTTGCTATAGCCTAGGGCCCAACTCAGTTAAAAATAGTCCCTGATTGCAAGTTTTCACTGAAGGAGGGTGGAGCTAGCATACCCCAAAAACAGATTCTGAAAATGAGAAACGTTTTTGGCTAATAAAATTTTAGTAAAGTTCTGTTTTGGCTTTGAAACCGGAAGGTCGGGGGGGGGGGGGTACCGTGAATGAAAAATTGAACGATTTTGAAGTGTAATAAATGTTAATTCTTTTTATTTATTTAAAACAATTTTATTTAATATGTTGTCCTTTATTCTTGTACACTTGTAGACAACGTTTTGGCCAAGATTTTAGCGATCGTTGTATCATTTCCAGAGGAATTCTTATTATCTCACGTTTTATTAACTTTTTAAGCTGATCTATAGTTTCAACTTTTGATTTATTTAGCTGAGATTTTAAATAGCCCCACAAAAAATAATCACAAGGTGAAAGGTCCGGCGATGATGGTGTCCACATATCAGGATGAATATAAGATATGCCGTTCTCTTCAAGAAAATTCAAGGTCTTCTTAGAAGCGTGCGCTGGTGCAGAGTCTTGGTTAAATATCCAATAATCAGCAGGATATAATTTCTTTGCATCGTTCAAAAGTGGCTTTAAACAATTCCTAATGTAATATTCTGAATTAATTTTAGCCCCAGGGTCAACAAAAATTGGCGTTGTGGATCCATAATTTGATATTCCCATGAACACCATAACTCCCTTCGGATGGGACTGTTTTGAGAATACATCCAATTCTCTTGCCGACTGCTCGCGACTCAAGTACTGAATTTTTCGTTGGCCATCTGCATTTGATAGATGGAACCATGCTTCATCGACAGTAATGAATTTTTGCCATTTATTACAATTTAGTAAGTGATATAATCCAAGAGAGCGCTGGTGCCTTTTTTGAATTGTTTCTTCAGAAATATGATGTCTCCGTGGCTTCTTCATTAATTTTAGGTTTAATTTTCTGTTTAGATTATGATTATACCGAATGGTATATTCAGATGTTTTGAACTGATTTGCCATATGTTGTAGTGTCGGAGGATTCGTTTTTAATGCCATTTTCTTTAAATTCAATAATTGTTGATTTGTCAGAGTTGGCTTTTTGCCGCTGCCTTTCTTTCGGATTTTGGATTTATGTTCTGGGATTCCAAATTTTTTATAATTAGAGAGTGTACCTTTCGAAACACAAAAGTTTTGATCTTTACACCTTTTTTGTATCATAGAAAAACTACACCGTTGTTCTAAAAGTTTAAAAATTATGATTTGTTGCTCTTTCATTAACACCATTTTTGTAACTGACATTTGAAAAAAACAAAATTGGCATCGAAAAGTTTGTATCACACACTCTATGGAAAACTTTGAATTTTGTTAAAAAAATAACTGTCATTGATGAAATTTGAATTTAAATTTGTTCAGTTTTTCATTCACGGTACCTGTATATCATAAATTATTGTGTTAAGTTGTATTCCATAATCAAGTTACTGCGGTGTAAGTGCACACCGGACTCTCCGGTGTAAGTGTATTTGGTTCTAAATGAGTAAAAGCTTCTATTTTAATAAAATTAATCCAAAAATATGCAAACAAACTTTCCGTTTCTGAAACCTGGGGTCTGGGCAGCATGCCGTCCAGTACGTCAGTAATTGAGTTAAAATTGTATTCCATCATCAAGTTATTGAGTCAATAAATATCTGATGTACTGGAGGGCATTCCATGCCCCCCAGACCCCCCGGTTTCAGTAACAAAAAGTTTATGGCTATATTTTTCGAGTAATTTGATTAAATTAAGAACTCTCTCACTCTTTCGGGACCAAATTGTTCAAAGGATATGGAACACCCTTTAGTCTTTAGAACACCACAGTAATTTGTTTACCCCGTAACTTGATTACACAATACAATTTCAAGTATCATCATCATTTTATTAGTTTATAATTTTTGAAATTTTTGAAACTAAAAGGAAGAGAGAGAGGTGAATATTATGGAATATGGAATAAGCGATTAGTTGTGCATTTAAGTAGTAGAGGAATACAACACTAACACCCTTATTCACTAACTTTTCTTTTTTGAGCTAACATTTTTATTTCTTTTTATTGCAATTCTTAAATATTTCGCATAGCGTAAAATAAATAAAAATAATACAAAAATATAAAATCAAAATTGTAAACCGGGAGGTCTTGGGGGGGGGGTGTAGAACACCCCCCAGTACATATCGCAGGGTTTCCACTCTTTTAGAATATTTAGAGAAGATATAGAATTTATAATTTTTCAAATTTTGCCAGGAAAATCAGGAAAAACGGGGAATCCCCCAGTAGCAAAAAACGAAATTAAATGCTTAAATATTATACCGCTTAAAACGTATCTACCGTCTAGCTGTCCGTCAACGGACGGGCTTTCCAGCTAGTACATAATATATTCATTTCACTTCTTGATGTATAGATTAGAAAAAAATGCATTTGTTACAAAAATCTTATCAATTCATTGCGGTTAAATCTAACTTTATTCTGACAATCAAATGTCAGCTTCGTAAATTATCGATGAAATGCAACTTATTTTAGCAGTTTACCTATGTAGGCCACCAGATGTCAGTAAAAAGTTATCGATAAACTTAGCTCATTGCTTACTGTATTCGATATCGTTACAGAATAGGAATTTGGGTCGTCGAATACTGTCATCGTTAACGTATTCGATTCGATCGCTTACGTCTCGATGATGGAAAAGATTTCGATGGAAGTTAGTGAATAAGGGGGTAATTCTAATGTATTTTACAAAAATACAAAAATGTTCAAAATATTGTATAAAAAATGTTGTGCTGAAGAAACGAAGGATAATCTGAATTGAAACCAATCACGGAAGATGAATACAAACTTTCGTATGTGAGACTTGGAGACCTGAAACGGTTCTTACTCAAAAAATAAAACCGATTAGAAAATATATACACAAACTTTCTGTTTTTAAACCGGGGGTCTGGGGGGTATGGAATACCCTCCAGTACAACAATACTAATTATGCTTAAAAGCGAAGGGAATTTTAACATTGAATTTACGTTTATGTTACATTTAAAATTATTATACAAAATATATTTCATAGATCAGAGTTAGGGGGGAACTGTTGGGGAAATCTGGTGTACAAGTGTAAGGAAATCTGGGAAAATCTTAGAAAAAATTTAGTGCCTATACAAAAATCTGCCTTGTGTAAGCATTGTAAACCTAGTCGCGACCCATCAAAAATCGACTCTATTTAGGAAACTATTGGTGTCTATACCTAACGGGTCCATACGTCCCGTTTTGAACGTGACTGTCCCGTTTTTTGGTACTCCGTCCCGGTGTTCTTGAGTAAAGTTTCGATACTCAGAATTGTCCCGTTTTCAGTTAAAGGTCAACAATAGATTTTTAAATGAATTTATAAATTCATTTCGTTGATTACATAGAAGGTGCTGTTTGAGAGTAAATCTGAATGCCCATTGACGCTTTTTACTCTAAAAAGTACCAACTTCAACTGCTTCATCGTAATCGTCAAAACTATATTTTTACCATTTTGATGTCTTATGTAAATAAAAATAAGAAGGATACCCTGTCCATTGATATACAAGAAATTATGAATATATAGTTTTTATCTTTGTAGTAATTACTTAGCATTTAAATCCAGTTTTTTCGATTTTCAAAAATTTATAACTCAAAAACTATTAACTTTAGCTAAATTTCATATCAATAATTTTTGTTTTAACATTGACCAAAATAATTTAAAAACATTATTGATCCCCGAAAAAATATTTTTTAACAGTCTCCCTAATTTTGACAATGTCCCGTTTTTAGTAAAACTAAAAATGGTCACGTTAGGTATACTGGAACGTGGAAGGAGGTTCTTATCTAATGGCAGGGCCTATTTTACTGCCCTATAGGGCCCAATGGCCAGAGGGCCATTAATCCTAAAATTAAAATCAAATACTGCTGAAATAACCCAAAAATTGGGCCCGAAAATTTGCTATAGCCTAGAGCCCTACTCAGTTAAAAATAGACTCTGGCTAAATTGGTTATAACTTCGGGGTGCAATGGTAGTGCTCGATTTCATAGTATAATTGTGATCAAGGATGTCAACAGGAAATACAACAGGAAATGATTCGTAGCACATAATTAATAATAATTAATAAACTAGAAATGTTCTCTTAATGGATGATGTGTGATTAACCAATAAGTTAGTAGTGACTACTACATAGAAACACAAAAACAGACAATGGAAACAAATCAATTCTCCAGTTTAACAACTAAAAGTTTAAAGGAATTACATTGAAAAAAGCAAAACCATTTGCAAACATAAATTAATAAATAATTGGAAGTATCTAATAGTCAGTATCTGGGCAATATAAAAAGAAAGACAAACATTGCAGCAAACTAAAGTACAATACAATATTGTTATACCTTGTGGTATTTTATTCATGTCACCCGGCATGCTAACTAAACCCCCGACTCTCGCTCACAAAATAATCTACATTTTCTTGGTTTACATTTTATTTGTATTTTATTATAAAAGAAATTATCCAATTGATATCCTGGAATACAAAATACTGAAACAGTAACAGAAACCAAATTGGCCCTCTGCAATTCCTTAATTGACAAATATACACTTTCTTTACATATATTTCTGAATATCAGTAGTAGAGTATTCATAATTCTCTGTTTTTCAACGACCCAACACCATTTTAACACTTCACGAATGTTTTGATATTTTATTAGTTGTAGGAAAAATAGAAATACTACGTATTTTTGACTTTGGCTTACACAAAAATCATTTTTCTTTGTCGAACTTCATAATCAAAGAAATAAAATTTCTTCGAAGTCAATCCTTGCCCGAAGCAACATTATCCGATTTATAAACTACAAATTACAATATTGTACTAAGGGAGGACTATAATCATAGAAACCAGCAAAAGCTTTTTCCGAACTTTCCTTCGTTTCAATCAATACCCATTTATAGAGACAATACATTTAGTTACTATCAATTTACTGAAACCTTTTTGTAAAATAAGGTGAACTATATAATATCTGGGTATGTACTAAAGTCGATCGGCTCGTAATTAATTATTAACTGCACACGATTATTGATTAAAATATTTACATAACCCGATTTATTAAATTTAATAAAAATATCAATAGGATTAAAAAACCTCTCGCTTAGATTGAAATAAAATTCACTTCTTTTCCAACTTACCTTGTGTTTTTAAAAACGAAATTGGCACCAGTAAGTTGAAATTTGTATAAATGAATTCAACAAATTGCTAATTACTAGTGACATGATAAACTTTTTACATTCTTTAATTAATCTTTAATTAAAATTTGACTTAAGAACAAAGAATTTAAGTGTTGATTATTTCTTGATTTTTCTTCTTTTTTAATATTGATGATATTCTTCATTTTTCTAATTAGACAGCTTAATTTAATATTTGGTAAATTTTGTTGATAAAAAACTTAAATAATTAACTCGGGGATGATTTGAATAAATTAAAACAAAACATTGCATTTAAATTGCAGGTTGACAGACTTGAAATTCGAATCGTTGAGGTATCTTCGTTCTTGAGCCTTGTTATCTGATGAAAAACAACATGCATGAATTACAAAATCTAAATTTTCGTTAAGCTTTGAATAAAAAAAAATCACTAAAAAAATTGAAAGAAAGTGAAACATGAAAAAAAAATTTAAATTTTTAATCATCCATACTGACGTGTCGAATTACGAAGTTCAACGCCATCGTACATGTTGAGATTGTGCATCCTCGAATATTCGTTTACGACCCGTTTTCCTATTTATTTAATTAAATAATTAAAGTAGTTTGTCGAAGAACAATAAACATAGCGTGATTAGCAAAATGCAAATGAACATCGAAATTTGAATAGCCCATCCAGGATCAGTCCAGACCACCGAGCAATATCCGGTATCCCGGTGGGCTAGTCTAAGCCCTTTTTTCGCATTGCATTTTGCTTTACATGATTTTCGCAATTACAAACAACAATTTTTAAATTCACTGAGATTATAGAAACTTACCTTCGTCTATACGCTTGGAAGCTTCCTCTAGGTCCGCATGGGCATCCTTCAAAATTGTGTACACTAACGGCATCATTTCCCAAGGATATTTAAACCTTTCTAATAATTTTTGGCAGTCTTCTAGTAAATCCGTACTTTGTCCTGAAACAAAGACAAAATTGAAAAAAACGGTACTGATTACTGAAATTACGTATAATTAATATTAATCGCTTGACGAACAACATTTTTTTTAATTTCCTAATTCGTAAAATTACAGGTATCTGATGTAGCAAATTAGCGTTTACCTTCTAATGCCTGTAATAAGGTACAGTAATCCAATAGAACTTAACGAATAGTTGAAGCTCCTCCTTGGCTATTAAACTTTTAATATGCACCCATTAAAATAATATCTTATAATACAAACTAGTTTACTTGCACTTATCAAATTTTTATGTATTCCGACAAAAAAATTGAGAAGTTACACTATTAAATTTATATTTAAGCCGATATAATGAGTCTTTTAATTGCCCAGAACTGGTATAAGGAAATTATTAACATGAATTACTCTAAATGTCTTCAATTAATTTTTTAGAAAAAATAATAATTTTAATTTAAAAAAAGTTACATTTTTCCACAAATCCTTACAGGCTCCAGTCTTAGAAGTATAAGGAGAAATTTCAACAATGTTAATTTATTTTAAATTTTTATTAACAATAAAGTTCGTAAGTAATTACATTTTGTTATATAAACTTTGTGTATGTAAGTTAACGACTGTATTAAAATTCTCCAATCGTAACAGCCCATCATATAGAGCAGTAAAACCACGGTAGACTATTTTCAATTATATGTATAGGTTTAAAGTAAGTTCAAGTTAAGCCAGGTCTGAAAGATTATAGTAGTTGTGACTAGGTTATGTAAACGGTTTAGTTGTAAATATATTTTACAAAATACATAATAACTTTTAGTGTTATTTTGCACATAAATTTTCTTATGATCTGCAAAAATTTCAAAGATTAAAGAAGTTAGAAAATAACATTTTCCAACTTTGAGATTGAATGAATGAAGAACATGATTAGGAAGTAGGTTACAAAGCTGATTTGTAATTAAACTGTAGATTCGTCAATAGGATAATCAGAATCCACTTAAACTTGCAGTCATAAATGTGACTGTAGATTAAAAACAAACAGGAGCTTCCGTTGTGTGCTTGATGTCGTAACTCATAGTATTTGGATTTTGAAAGGAATTTTCAATTTGATTTTATCGGGAATCCTATAAACTTAACACATTTTGAGATCTAACAACCTATGATAAAGCAGGAGTATAAAGTATAACACAATAGATTAACAGATTATGACAACAATTTAATTATTCCGATGATAGTTAAGTTTTGTGTAGTATCTTGTTATGGTGCCCCCGCAGCAAAAATAATAATTGGTATTTAAAGAAGCTTTGAGGTGTTTCGCCCAATAAATATTTTGGAAATTATAAAAACAGATCGATCGCTCTGCGAATTTAAAATTCTCCGCTTACATTTTTAAAATTATTATGATTAAGTGGGTATACCACGCGGTATGCAATTTTACCACCCCATTAGTTTTTATTCCGTTTAAAAAAACAATTTTGCCTCATTGATTGTTTGATTATACGTTTCATATTCTTATGGTAATTTTTTGCTGAAAATTGAGGGTTACAAAATTAGAATAGTGTGCAAAAATATCGGTTCGTGAAATGTAATAACTGTAGTTGTTGCTGGATCGAATAATGCATTTTTACACAGCATACAAGCGGTACAAGTTTACAAAATAACCGCAGTCATTAAAAATGGCAAGTTGAAAATATTTTCAGATAAGACTGTTTTGACGGAGTTTGATAACCCAATGAATTACTTTGCTGAATCAAATAATTCAGTTTAGATTAAAAGAGAAGTGATTTCTATTATCACTCGGCTACCACAGCAATTTTAAGCAGGAATTCCGCGTGGAAGTCAACAAGATTACAACTCTCGTATGGATAGATAGATTTCTCATGAAATTTTCTAAAATTGTAATGAAAAACGTGTGACCCGGTAGGTGCTTGAAACTTAGGCGGCCTTAAAACCGCTAAATCGTAAATAGTTTAGATTACGCGCTGTGAAATAGAGAAAAGACATTTTCGCAGGCGGGCAAATTTTCAGTTTGTATATATAAGATAATAAATAGGTTATTCGGGATATAATCGACATTGACAACATTGAGATAATGAATGGTTTGCATTCCGGTTGTATTGTGATAGCTGATTGACAGAAAGCTGAGGATTTATTCAGAGCGGTCGACGAATCTTGCATATAGAGATTGTGAGTGTGATTAATTATGCGATGGAATGATGCAGTCAGTATTAGGTGATTATTGCATTACAACCTGTGATCTGTGGTGATGATGTTTATTTAAATAATGCTCCATTGGTTTCAATTTTCGGAAATAGACATCTGATTTTTTTCGACCATGTCTCTCTCGCAGGAACATGCACTTTTAAGGGTAAAACAGTCCTGAATTTGTTCTTATAAATATAATATGATATAATAATTATACAATAAAGTTCTTCGAATTTTAATTTGTGTAATTTTATTTTTAACCTGAATCCGGGACGCCCCGTTTCGTGGCACAAGCGGGCGCGCAACAGTAATTTACTGTTTTCAAGTTTTTTTAACTAATTGATTCTAAATCTTTAAAATCATGATATTGAATTTAATGATTTTTGTGAATGAGACGGTAAACTATCGCTCACGTGCCCGGATGAAGTTTAAAAGCATTCAAATTATCAGAACATGTAAAATATAGCTTATGTTAGAAGCAGGGACGGATAAACCATGGGTGCATTGGAGCCGCCGCACCCAGCGCCGAAATTCAGAAGGCTTCAAAATTATGCGTTTTTAATTTAATTTTCTATAAAATATTAAATTTTGAATAAAAGGAATATCTGAACGGGGGCGCGAAAAGTCACGAATTGTGATTTAATTCATATTTTCTTTGATTTAATTGAAAAAATAAAATAGGCCCTGAGTGAGATGTCGTAAGATTTGGTTTAACCCTCTCCCCCGCTTTCTAATCTCACGTGAAATTGTTTATTATGCTGAATTTAACCAAGTTCTCTTGCAATTTTATAGTTTCATGCGAAAAAAAATTACGTGATATTTATTTACGTGATAAAAATTACTCCCCGACGTGATTTTAACTTCCTGAATCCGAGTATGACCTCCGTTTTCTCCCATCATCCACCGCTTTCAGGTTATGCCCCCTCCCCCTATGTATTTTATTATTTTTTTTAACAATTATTTAAGGTTTATATTTCTTCTTTAGACGGTTACGGTCTGATGCTTAAGTGCGTCGGCTACTAAGCAGAGAATCCTGGTTCGAACCCGAGTAGAGCAAGAACTTTATTCTAACCGTCCTTCCTCGGCGAGCAATGGCAAACCACCAAGGTAATCTGCCTTGAAAACCCGGTTACTGTCAGTTAATCTGTACCACGAATTTCACTTTTTCGTGTATAACAATTAGAAAGAGGACAATTCTTTAAGTATATTAAAAAAAAAATTGGTGGATTTTCCATTAGTTTTCGAGAAAATGGCATTTGAAAATCAAAATTTTCCATATGTTTAACATGGGAGTGCATAGAAATTGCAAGTAACGGGTTTTCTGTTGACGGTGCGTGTACTCTGAACTAGTCTTAGTGATAGCGGTAACACGCGAGCACCCAGATCGTTGTGGTCCGTCCACATCAAGCGTAATAACTATTCTCAATGCCAAAACTTCAATCGTCAGATGAAGAAGATTAAAGTGCCTCCGGCACTCCATGCTTCGCAAGCCATCATGCTACGCTACGCTAACACGCGTGTTGTAACCCACCCAGATCGTTGTGGTCCGTCCACATCAAGCGTAATAACTATTCTCAATTCCAAAACTTCAATCGTCAGATGAAGAAGATTAAAGTGCCTCCGGCACTCCATGCTTCGCAAGCCATCATGCCACGCTACGCTAACACGCGTGTTGTACCTCGCTGAGTGCGGGCTACCCAGTCAAGGTGAGAGCCGGATTAAGGATATGCGAGGCCCGGGGCTAACTCATTTTGGAGGTCCCTTGGTCTTGCACGTTTTAATAAAATGTGCCGCATGCGAAAATTTTTGATTTTTGAAGGTCAACCGCGCTTAGATCAAATGTAAAATTTTGTGTAAATGTAAACTTTGGTGATTTCAATTTTGTTGCTTTAATTCTTTTTAGGTTCCTAGAAAATTGTAGCCCCCCCCCTTAATCCGGCTCTTGTCAAGGTAGGGCCGCCCAATCGAGGTGGATTCAGTTCAGTGATGTTTTTAGTGAATTCAGCGCCACCCACAATGGCCCGGAGCAGAAGGGGCCGGAGAGGAGGGTAGCGTAGGGTTAGTTTTGGTTAGCGCAACCACGGCAAATCATGGATCTACCGTAAAATGAATGAATTAAATTAAATTAATTTGGATCCTCCCACTAATTTTTATATAGGATTTCATATTATGTAAAATTTTCGATCTTTAAATGCCGCTTTTTCGAAAACTAATAGATAATCCACCGAAATTTTTTTTAACACGCTTAAAAAATTGTCATTGAAACCGGGGGGTCTGGGGGGTGGAACACCCTCCAGTACACCTAAACAAAATTGGTCCCACAATCTAGCTTCCTATAGATTTTTCCAAATGTCTTTTGTAACCTAGATCTAGTAATGCCCAGTGAAATCACAAAATTATATAAATACCAAAATTAGCGGAATGCATTTTACTCCATCTAAATATCGCGATCGTCTAAGGCAGGGGTTCCTAAACTTTTCAGACAACGGAACACTAACCCAATACCTTTTATTTTAAGGAACCCCATATCATCAATTAGCTTTTTTTTTAGCTTTTTCGCCTTCTTTTCAAGAAACAATGTGACGATTTTTGTAACCGTGCTATTATTTAATTTTAATAGCCAATACTAAATAATTTTGGCGGAACCCCGACGACTGTTCTACGGAACCCCAGAGTTCCGCGTAACCCAGTTTGGGAATCCCTGGTCTAAGGGTACACATATATATTACATATTATTTAGGACTGATGTCCACATGATTTTGCGAATTTTGCAGTTTTTGCTAATCTTTTAAAACAAGTGACAACTTCTACCTGTGCTTGAGTCATTATTTTATTTTAACAAATATAATTTTTTTTTTGAAAAGTAAGAGCTGTATGGGTCTGAAATGTATTTCAAAAATCTTTCAAAAAGTCATTTAAGCTCCCCCCCTTAGTTTCAAAATTTTAACTCCAATAACAAAAAGTCGCGACTGAAAGGGTTAATTTATCATACTTACTGGGTGAGAATTTGGTTTATCTACTTAGGTCCGCTTTTACAATAGTCGGTTAAGTATGAGTATAACTAACCTATAGCTATGAACCAATCAACGATAAACACACTAAACAATAAACCAATAAACATCCGTATAACGTTACAACCCGGATAAATAAAACTTAATCGACTATTGTAAAAGCGGACCTTAGGGCCGGTTCCACCAACTCTGGTTAAATACTTTAATCATGATTAGTTGTGGTTAATCACGGTTAAATGTAAAAGAGTGTTCCACCATCTATTTAATCATGGTTAAAGCAGGTAAATCATGGTTAAACAGCCTTCAAACTAATCGACCAATTTTGGGCGATTAGACGAGTTTAATCATGGTTAATGGTCGGTACATGCGCATTTCTTTCAATTCATAGTAAAAAATATAGCTACTGTTGACATTTTAGCCTAACTAAAATGATCTACTTTCGGAAATACAGCAGTAGACGATTTTAGAAAAGTATAAAAAAAAAATTTATAATAAATTATTTAAACTAATAAACCTATAATAAAATTTATTTTTATTATAATAATTGTTTAGTTAATAAATCGGTTTGCAATTTTTCATTATCAACCTTTAGGCTAATCTTAGGTGTTCATTTTATTTTACTTTAAAATAACAAATTGCAATAATAATTTCCAAGTTTAGTTTATATAATTCCAGGTATATTTCTGTCTTTTTCACTAAACCCCTACTAAACTGAAGTTTCACGTGACTATCATCAACCAACCAGAAGAGATTTTGCACGGAAAAACCGAGTATACACGAAATTCAAGCATTTAACCATGATTAACTAATCATAAATATAAAATGCTTGGTGGAACGCTTTGAAGTTAATGTCGGTCAACTAATCACGGTTAAGCATTAACCGTGATTAGTTAAACAACGATTTAATCAGAGTTGGTGGAACCGGCCCTTACAGGTATAAATGAAGTGGTTAGCCAAAACCCACTCTGGGTTGTAGCGCTACTGCATAGTATATTATATACATTTCTTCTGATATACCTACTAGAGAAGTGAAAAGTTAATATTTTGTAAGAAGAAAGTTGATTTGGGAGAAGATTTAGAGCCGAATTAAGGATATGCGAGGCCCGGAACAAACTCTTTTTGGAGGCCCCTTCGTCTTGCACGTTTTAATAAAATGCGCCGTAACAGCCTGCAGTATAATACCTGTAAGTGTGTTATAAAACACAAATAGGTGTACATTCTACCGAACAATTCCAAATAGCAAACAGATTTCGATTCCAGTTTTTAAGTTGTGATTCCACGGGGCATTACTGGATCTAGGTCACAAAAGACATTTGGGAAAATCTATAGGAAACTAGATTGTGGGACCAATTTTGTTTAGGTGTACTGGAGGGTGTTCCACACCCCCCAGACCCCCCGGTTTCAAAAACTGAAAACTTGTGTATAATATGTTCTGTGATTGATCTTAGGGGCCATCCATAAATTATGTCACACGTTAAGGGGTAGGGGGGGTCATCTAAGATTTTTGACAAGAATGTGACAGGGTCCGGGGGGATTTTAATTGATGTCACAAAGTCATATCTTTAAAAAATATATTTTTTTATCTATGGATCGGTTTGTAGCGACATAAGTAGCGCTTACATTCGTTTTTACATGCGCCCGAAAATAAATTAAATATTAATAAAAATAAACTCTGTTATTATTACCTACAAAAATGATTTAATTTCAGTTAGTTATCTACGAATTATTAAATTTTATATGGTAGAAGTGTGACGTCACTTAGGGAGGGAGGGTTCAATGGAAATGTGAATAAATGTGACATAGGGGGAGGGAGGGTTCTAAAATCCCTAAAAATCGTGTGACGTAATTTATGAACGCTCTTTACCTACTTAATAAGAGACTATCACTTTTTGAGAATAAGGATACATTTGTAGGTTTAGGCAATACGCACTGAGTAGTACCGAGTACCCCAAAATCCAACTGATTGTATAAAATTATTGCCACAACATATAAATGTCTTACAACAAATAATCCCCAAAGTGAATAATGATTATTTTAAAATAATTTTTTTTTTTAATTTCAGGATTTGTGTCAGGATCATTTGGTTGGGGATCAAAATATTATAGAAATAAGTTGGGTAGGTATATACATGAATGCTTAGAAAATTACTGAAATTTCTTATACATTACTGGAGTCGTTTGGAAATCCAAAATCGCTTGAAAGTCGTTAGAAATTTTCAAAGATCATTGAAATTATTTTATGAAAATCCTTTGAAAAAACAAAAAAGTTCTTCGGTTACAGGACTGAAAATAACTTGAGAAAAGTGAATAAACAAAAAAAAAGATGTTCCAGCTTTCAGAGAAGAAAATCAAATTTGCAGAATATTGGAATTCCTTGGAAATGATGAGAGAGCTATTTCTAAAAATAAATTAAAATTCATCGCCTGATGATGCCATAGTATGGTGAAAACGTTTGCGAATTTATACTTACAGTGTATTTTACATGTGTTAACTTAAAAACATTTTAGTTCTGAAAAGTGTTTAGTGCATTTTTTGGGTTTTCTAAAATATTGATATGATTAATATCGAGTTATACTACTTGAACCACGTATCAATCGATTATTAAAATATCGACAATGGTATAAAACATTATAATACGCTGGTTTAAAGTCAGCCATGGCTCTCTGTCCAGCTTTCTGTTGAAGCAGGCAAATATAGCATACACAGATAAAAAGCTGCATAAAACTTTTAATTACACACAAAAAGTGAATAAACTAACCAAATTGGTTCGGTTAAAATTTAAAAGTATAATGAGCGGTTTCTTTTGACACTGGAAGACGACTTAATAGTTTTTGGAAACCTCAATAACGATTTAACGATTTTGTCGCTTCACAAACTTCTAGTCGTCTCAGATTACGTCTATGTTAACAATGACTGTATTACACTCAGCGGTGAGTTTAATTTGCTAATGAATTTTCAAAAGCTTTGTTTTTATTTCGGATTAGCACTACGACGATTTACTGAAGAAGTAAAAAATGTGGGTTTTGAATTAGCTATTATTAAAATGTGGAAACTGTAGTTCTAATGAAATTACAAGTTTCTACTTCACCTTCAATAATAAATAATGTACCATTTGGCGAACACCGAAAGTTGGTGATTTCGAAGCGAAACTTAGTGCCATTCTGTTGACAGTCCGTGAAATTTACACCACTATTTCAATTCTGCTTTTTAACCAAATTTTACTTTTAAAATTGTAAGTATAAATTTAAGAACCTTGGTTATTAACTCCTTCCGGGAGTTAATGTAACATTAAAGATGAGATTTCCATACTGACAATACTTGAGTTACAATTGAAACAATTGATTACAACTTTCAAGAAGAGAACAAAAAAGTTCAATATACTATTCCCAAGTGCAAGATTTCGGACTTCAATAGATTATTACGTATATATCATACTAAGGGCTAACTGTTCAATGCGATTCAGATGCCTGAAGTAATGGTCTAATAGATTTTGTAGCATCTGTAACTTCAAGCATAATTAAAATAGTTTGATTGCTTTGTTTTCAAAATTTACGATTGCACGATTGGTTCATAAAATTTTAATGCAGTATTGTACTTGAAACCGATATGCATACAAATACTTAAGTAGCCTTTCAAAAGATGCTATTCTAACATTTAGTAGTTAGAAAGTTTTTGACAGTCTTCGTTCTAAATAGAAGTGGAAAACTAGGACGCTAATAAATAAATACATAACCACTGCTCAAATCAAGCTCATTTTTCAGTGGCGAGCTGGTCAGGAAAACAAAAACATAATATTATGCTCCAAATTTATGTTGAGGCAAAACATTGCATATTAATAAACGTTATACATATTAAATAGAATTTGAAACCTTATAGCATACAAAAACTCATGAATAAATCAATATTTTTCAGTAAGCATTTTTAAGGTTTGCTACTTCATAATAATACAGTATTCCTAAGACCTTGTTTAGTTACTAGATAAATATTTCGTTACATGTAATAATTTCAGTCACTCAAAAAAGTCTATATTTTCCATACAAAAATTGATTTTACAGTAATACTGATCGGACATTTTTTGTCGTAAATTTCATTCGCTTAATTTTTGTTTATATACATTTTTTAATTTCGTGGCACCGTTTCCGAGATATAGTGTCTCAAAACTAGTACAATATTGAATTTCAATTAAATCCTTGTAGAAGAAAATGCATTAAAAGGACAGACTGAAAACCGTAAGGTATTTTTCATTTGTGCTGATGATGGCAACATAACCATCGTAATAAAACATTTATTGGGTTTAAATTCGAGTGGAAATTTTGCACGGTTAAAAAAAATTCCCAATAGTAACTTTACAACGTCTTAAACTAAGATGTTCCGTGCATTAAAAGCCAACAGACAAAACGTCCAAACAATCTCAAGAACAAAGCGTACGGAGTAATAGTTGCTTCACATTTTATTTTCGACTTTTATGGCCGTAACGGAGCTAGAGAAGTGGGTTTCCTTTAGTTGAGCTATGAAAAGCATTAAAGCCGTAATTCATATTTTCGACTTGTAATTCACGATTCATATGCGACAACTTTTACGACATATTTTTTCTGAATGTTTTGCTCTCAACGTGACGTAACTTTACTAGGGGTGAATTGGTCGTAAAATTTTGTGTCTCGGGGTTCGATAGTTTAACCCCAAAATTTGCATAACACGCATAAAACGTTTTCAAATTCTTCGGCCAACCAAAAATGCTAAATTAATTTCGCTGCAAGAAGCAAATAATAATTTTATGGCAGACAGACTTAAAATTAAATTTACATTTTAAAATTACCAGATTACAGAATTACCAGATGAATTTTGGATTGAAAATTTGTCCACAGTTGAACAGGAAAATATATCTACTCAAGACGAAATCGGCATAAATTAACAAAAACCACAATTAAAGCAATTGAAATTTCTAAATTTTTCTGTTATTGTAACATTAATTTGATGATTTGAATAGAATTATAAATAATAAATTGCGATTTATTTAGTAGCTGAATGATTAAAGCAATCAATATACTATAAAAGCAAAATAATTCGATTGTACTAAAATTTTTATTTATTTTTATTAGGGTTTAAATTAATTTTCGAATTAATATTATATTAAATAACAGTGACACTTTATTAATTGTATTTATAGATGAAACAAACAATCTGTTAATTGTTTAATTCATAAAGAGTTCCATTGTAGTGCGTACCGTAATTAGGTATAACATTTAATATAATAATAAAGAATAATTGATTTGTTACTTGTTCGATATAATTACAATTATTTATTTGTTTTCAACATCATGTCGGTTTATGAACTACAATTTAATAACAAATCACACGTACTAATTAAAGGGCGCCCACCATTCACCTTATTCGCCATATTAATTAAAAACGCTATTTTCATGCCTTCAAAATTACCTATCGGCTCTTGTGTTTGTTTATGCAATCATTATTAGATACTAACTCATAACTACATTAACAATAAAATACAATTACATTAAATTAATAATATACCGATTCATGTGCGTGCTGGGGAGCTCAACATAATGTAAAAAATTCAATTGTGCTTCTATTAGTAGAACTCAATTTCTATCTTATTCTTGCTTTCCACAACATAAAATAGAAACAATTACCCTAAAAATAATTATACTGATAAAATAAGATTAGAGACGATTCCGGAAAGAATCTAAACTTTCCGTGCTTCGGAGGGCACGTAAAACCGGTGGTCCCCCTAGGTTGATGGTTATTTATCAACAATAAAAATTGTCTTATTTTATGTAAATAAATAAAAATACTCAGATGTAAGCGAAACATAATTATTCGAGAGGTTGTACAGAACAAAAACTAATATTTTTACAAATTATTTGATTGAATTGAATTGTAGCATTTTAAATATTTGTATAGTTTACTAAGGTACCAGCTTTGAGGCTTCACGGTCTCACCTTATGATGAATGATGTAACATTGGAGGCTAGAAACGGAATATTCAGCTCCCGCAAAATTTTAGCAACTTCTACATGCAATGGGTGTCTGTTAGGGTGGTATTGAGCGAGGGCGGATATTTGCTACTTAGGCCTGATTAGCCTACAGGCCTTATTACGCGCAGGTACTTTATTTGTTTAGTTTACTATATAATAATATTACATATTGAAAATATTTCAAAGTAACATTAATTTATTGTATTCTAAATACATCAAGATTAATAGTAATTAGTAATACATAATTAGATAACATTGCAATTGTTAAACCCAATTATCATAGAAAAAAATATTGAAGCACGGAATATCCCACACGTGCCAATTTTTTTGTAGTATAATAATAAATTAATTGTATTAGTCTGTTTTAGATGATTCATCGTTACGTAACCTGCATGTACGGAACACTAGACAATAAATTGATACAAAACTTTTCTTATGAACCCCACGGTGCGTATTAATTCTGAAATGAAATCTGACGAAATTAGAAAGCTTAGAAATTCTTTGTTTAATATTTTAATAATTATCAGGTTAAAATAAACACTTCCCTCCAAACAAACGCAGCTACGCCACTGGCTACTGATATACTATGTACTTTCGAATGGATTATTGAAGAAGCAACTTAAAATTTAATAATCACCTGTTAAGTATACATTACTGGTGTAGGTACTACAGTTAGGTACTTCAGCGCGTGTATATTATGTAACATAATAACATATTACATACATAGGTAGATTACACTTTAAACGTTAATAAAAGATGCAAATCAAATAGACCATTATGGTATACAATAACTCAAAATTAAGTTTATCAACAGGGATTTATAAAATACGCCTGCTAAAGCACAGCTACAAAAGTATTTATAACACAAACCGTTGATTATTTTTTAAATTATTCTGTCGTTTATTTACATATAATAGTAGAAAAATGGTTTTAGTAATAATACTTTTAAAATGTATACATATTATTATGTAGATACCTAATCTAGCGTGAAATAACAATAAAAATAACAAATAAAGTAGAAAATAAAAATTCAGGAAACATAAAATCTAATAGCGAATTTGATGTTGCAGGTTACAACTATTGTTCAACACTTGAAACAATTACAAAATTTTCCTCGCAAATTATTAAGCAATTGTTTTAAATACATTTTTTGCGAAAAAACATATTTTTGCCACTTTTAAAGCAATACACGTGATTTGAAATAAAAATGATATCAAAAGAACAGAGCTGAGGTATATTGGTGATGCATTTCAGATTATCACCAAATTATCTACCTATATTACCTTAACATTATGGGCATTTGAAAATATTCATCTGCAGATTGTTATGGTTAGAGCTCAAATGCTCTAACGGGAAAGCATGTTGATCTACAAAGCGGAAGTACATATAAATGTTCGTTGGTGTTCGCTAAAACGGTTCATCAGAAACCGTAAAGGGGGAAAATACAAATTGATATAAATAACGAAATCCTACACGGAAAAAATGATTTCTTAAATGAAGAATAAATATTTTCTTAAAATTATTTATTTCATTTAAAAATATAATTTCTTCGCGCAATAAATATGCTTGTATTAAAAATATCAGATTTCTTCCAACAAGAATATTTTTACTTAAAATATTATTTAGATTCAAGAAAATTTCATTTTAACGAAAAACACTATTTTCTAAATGCATCAATATTAATATATTCTTAATCTAAGTAACTTAATTTCTTAAAAAACAATTTATAATTGTGAAACTTATATTACGAACTTGTACACACTTAACAGTTCGACTAGTATAGCCAAATGGTAATTGAACAAACCGATCATACGAAATTCCCACGCGACAACTCAAATCCCTACTGACAAATCCCCACGAAATTACCCAAATCCTAAAATCCTTACCCAACAAAAAAGCTCCTGGACCGGACAAAATTGAGAACAAGGTCCTCATAAACCTGTCCAGGAAAGCTATAGTCCAGCTCAACTACATCATAAACGCAATCCTAACCCTACAATATTTTCCTACGGCCTGGAAGACAGGCCTGACCCCATCCCGATCCATAAACCCAACAAAGACCCTACCCTTCCGCTTAGCTACAGACCCATTACACTTCTTAACACTCTGTCCAAACTAACAGAAAAAATAATTCTACTTCGACTGACACACGAACTTACACGACTAAACATGAACAACCCACATCAATTCGGGCTCACTGCGGGCCTTAATACGGCCCTGCAAGTGACCCGAATTGTCAACGACGTAATAGACCCATTCAACAATGACAAAGTCACCGTCATGACACTTTTAGACATTGAGAAAGCCTTCGACAGAACCTGGACCGACGGTTTAATATGCAAAATGATCAAATTCAAGTTCAGAAATCATACGATAAAACTAATTTTCTCGTATCTTACGGGTAGATCAATCACGGTAAAAGTAAACTCGACACTTTTCGACACCAAAAGCATCGACGTAGGAGTACCGCAAGGCTCCGTCTTACCGCCGAAGCTCTTTATACTATATATAAATGACATCCCGACATTCGACAAAACAAATATGGCCCTGTACGCTGACGATACTGCCATATACGCGCACTCGTTCAGCGCACAAGTTGAAACAGACACAAATTCACCTTGACATCATCAAGGAATACTTCCATAAGTGGAAAATTAAACTAAACGCGGGTAAAACCGAGACCATAGTTTTTGCAAGAAAACGAACCAATCATCGGGTTTTCCAAAATCTAATTTTGGACGGTCAACCAATAATCCCCCAATAGAACGTCAAATACCTGGGAGTCACGATGGACTCCCAGCTAAATTTTGACGCGCATCTTAAATCACGTCGACAACTGGCCTACGGCGCTCAGCGCAAGCTATATGCTCTCTTGAAAAGCGGGCAGATGAGTCCTGAAAACAGGCGTACGTTATACAAAACCGTACTAAGACAGGTGCTAAAGTACGCCTGCCCTGCATGGGCGGGTGTTTCCAAAACTCGTCTGAGGCCCTTGCAGGTATTTCAGAACCGCTGCTTACGCCTCGTCACGGGGGCAGATAGATACGCCAGACTAACCACGATACACGACGACGCCCAAGTGGAATTCCTCGGAAGTCACATTACTAGGCTATCCGAAAACTTCTATACCCATCAAACGAGCAAAAGCGAGCTCACCAATAATATACCAAACAATCGTACCATACGAAAATACAAACTCCCACATCAAACCCTCCCAATTTTCCAATCTCATACCCAACCGACACACCCAACTGACGACACCTGACCTAACAAATAGCTGCTACGCCACTGGATGAAGTATACCTGAACCTTGAGAAGAACGCGAGTGAAAACCGTTAGCTTTCCATAAAGCTATTTACGACAGCATACGGATTAATTCTCTAATTAATCTACCCATTTGTTAAGTTTTTAATTGTCTATTTTAGTTATTGTTGTTATCGTTATTGTTATGCTTGTTATGTTTATATCCTGTTACCTCATCCCGAATTACTAGAAGTTGGTTTTTTAAATATTTTCCAACAAAAACAATGTCAAAATCGAAATACGACAATGCCAAATGTTTACAGCAGAATCAAGACGAATTTTTGATACACCGATCTGGTGAACCGAAAGAAATCTGGAGATATATGTTATCATGAGGGGCTCCTACTATTATACAAAATTATTAATGTAAGACTAATTGACTCTTTGTAAGAGTTCATTGGTCTATCAAAACCTTTGTAATGATTAATTATAAATAAATATTTTTGACTTAACTTAAACTTAAAAACTTATCCCACGACTTCGCAGCTGGAAAACCTAAGTTCGAACCCCACACCGGACGAAGTTTTATATAAAATAAAATATATAAAATATATAATATCTCGCCAGAAGTCCAACAGATGCCGCTTTATACTAGGACACCCACTCTTGGGTTACAAAACATAATATACAAAAACCCAAATGTTTCGGAGTAATTTGGTAAAGAGAACAGAACTTCTTTATTCAAAGAGATTTTTTTTAAATCAAATAAATTTTTAACTGCTTATAGAGAATATATATATAAGATATATATATATATATATATATATTTTTAATCCAAGTAGAGATCCTTATAAAACTAGGACTACCAGAGATCCCCTTTAAATATTACAAATTAGCCATATATATTTTCATAAAGAATCTGGAAACAGTAATTCTGAATGTTACCACCATAGAGGGGAAAGAATATTCCATTTTAATTTTTAATGTTAAAAGTTGAGACAAGGGAGATCCTTAAAAGAAAAAGGACAGGTTGAGATCCTTTAATGTATAAATTGTAATCTATAGGACAAGATGAGATCATGTAGTGTTGCCAAGTTTATATAAACTAAAAGTTGCAAGAATAGCAAAAAAAAAATTTAATGCTTGCATTATTATAGTGCATTAGTATAACTTATATTTCATAAGCATAATCGTGTTTTTAAGAGAACTTAAATTTATTATATTAATTTTAATTTATAAAATTATTAATCTTACATTAATTATTGAATTTTTTAATTAATAATGAATACTCGTGGTAAACTTATATTAGAATTGTTAGTACGCAAAGAAGAATATAGGTACTTAGGGCCGTGATTTTAAACGACGAATAAATATTTCCTTATGAAGTTCTGGAATTAGTAACTTCTGATTGGTCAAATTTTACATTTTACTTAACCCGTAAGTAGCGAGGTGGGGTGTGACAGCTCCCAGTAGATTTTGAAAATGCCGTCAGTTAACGATATCGATAGGTGTAATCATTGTATCATCGGGCTTCATGTACCCCTCGGGCATGTGTTTCACATCGTCTGATTGAATTTATCTCTTTAAAACAAAATTGGGGTAAAGCATCTCGTTTCTTGTGCGACAAGAAAGCCACCTCGCTACTTACGGGTTAAATTTGACCCATCAGAAGTTACTAATTTTTATTTAAATTTAATCAATCAGAAGTTACTTATTCCAGGTCCTCACAAATAAATACTTATTCATTGTTTAAAATAACCAAATTCCATTAGACCAAAGTTGCGCTACAACTCAGGATGGGTTTTAGCTGACCGTTTTATTTTATAAAGGGTTTTCAATGCAGATTATCGTGGTGGTTCGCTTTCACATGACCAGGGAGTACAGTTAATATAAAGTTTTTGCTCCACTCAAGCTGAACCACCGAAACATCAGACCGTAACTGTCCTTTAATAGAAGTAAAAAATCTATGGTGGGCGATAGAAACAGTACAAGTAAAAAAAAAGGCAACTTTACAGGAGAGCGAAAAAACTGTATAACTTTTGATATTATAATTTTAAAATTTTTGATATTTTACTTGACATTATGTAAATCATGGGTCTCCAAACTACGACCCGCGAGCACCACCAATCCGGCCCGCAATAGCGGACCTGGCGGGCTATTAATTATTAATAATGATTAATAATAATCAGATATTTTATTTACCGACTAAAAGTAGTTGTCAAAACACATCACATAGTTGTCAAAAAGTAATCGTAATCTGATGAGCTAGATCTTGGCTCTTGGGGCATTGTGGAGTAATCAGGCTGGCCCTTAAGCTAAATAGTTTGAAGACCCTTGATTTAGACCGTTGGCAGTTCGATTTATTGCCGAAAACCCGAACTCGATTTGACTTTGAATTAAAGTGTTAACTAGCGTTTTGCAAAATTCACAGGTCCCCCCCCCCGTTTTATGGTATGATAATTTAGACCGTTGGCAGTTTTATTTATTGCCAAAAACCCGAACTTGATTCGACCTTGAATTAAATTGTTATTTAGTGTCCCACAAAAATTGCAACCTTCCACCCCTATTTTTAATTTGGATTATTTAGACCGTTGGCAGTTTGATCTATTGTCAAAAACCCGAACTCGATTTGACCTTGAATTAAAGTGTTAGCTAGCGTTTTTAAAAAATTCATAGGTCCCCCCCCTGTTTTATAATATGATAATTTACACCGTTGGCAGTTTGATCTATTGCCGAAAACCCGAACTCGATTTGACCTTGAATTAAAGTGTTAGCTAGCGTTTTTGAAAAATTCATAGGTCCTCCCCCCTATTTTATAATATGATAATTTACACCGTTGGCTGTTTGATCTATTGCCGAAAACCCGAACTCGATTTGATCTTGAATTAAAGTGTTAGCTAGCGTTTTTGAAAAATTCATAGGTCACCCCCCTGTTTTATAATATGATAATTTACACCGTTGGCAGTTTGACTTATTTCCGAAAACCCGAACTTGATTCAACCTTGAATTAAATTGTTACCTAGCGTCCCGCAAAAGTTGCAAGCGCCCATCACTATTTTAAATTGTTGTTATTTAGACCGTTTGCAGTTTGATTTATTGTCGATAAACCGAATTCGATTTGACCTTGAATTGAAGTGTTAGCTAGCGTTTTTCAAAAATCACCCCCCCCCCTCCTGCTTGATGATTATTTAGACCAGGGGTCTCTAAACTACGGCCCCCGGGCCAGATCCGGCCCGCGAGCATCAACAATCCTGTCCGCAATAGCGGAGCTGGCGTACTAGGTGTCCGGCCCGCCCTTTAATTTATTTTAATCAATCAAATCAAACAAAGTCATCATATAAAATAATAATCTGATATTTTATTTACTGACTAAAAATAGTTGTCGAAACACATCAAAAAGTTGTCAAAAAGTAATCTTAATCTGATGAGCTAGATCTTGGCCTTCAGGGCATTGTGAAGTAAGTAAATAATTAAGTTAAGTTTTTAAAAAAGTTTTTTTATTAATGCCTTATTAAAAAAATTACATAACTTTAATGACAGAAATTGACTTGTATTATTTCTATCGCCCACCATAGAAATAAGATAATGATCTCTAAACCATTTAATTTAGCAAGGTTAGCACCTAGGTTAGCATATCGGTTATCAAGACGCCAACGTTTTTTGTTGATTCTAGAGGCTAAAAAGTAAAACGTGATTACGAATTTTTAAAAATAACGTTGTGATTTAACCATCCAGTGAGAGGGTTTACTTTATATGGTATAATATAAAATGTAATTTATTCTACCCATTGGCCGTTTCGTATTACCTAAAACCCGAACTCGATTCGACCCTGAATTAAATTCTTAGCGTCCAAAAATTACAAGCGCTCCCTTTACTTTAAATCGGATTACCCATTTAACTAATTAAATTAAGAATCCTAGTTTTGTTGATCTTAGCAATTATTTCTAATAATTTATTATTTTTGCAAAATAGAAGTTCATTTAAGTTCATTAAAAGTTTATTTTCCCATACGTAACTTGCTCGGAGGTCCAAAAAATTTTGCACTACTTGTATGTACTGTGTAGTTTTAACATTTATTATAAAAATTTAAAAACAAATCCATTTAAATATTAATTTAATCCACTAAACATTTTAATTGACTTGTTATAAACACAGAAATAAACTACGCCAACTAACCCAGTAACTTATCAAACTGATGAAACAACTTCATATTCAAACCTAAATTCTTAAATTTTCGATTAACCCAAAAATATTACGTTTATCCGAAACAGAAAAGAAAAATAACTATAACAAAAACTGAACAGAAATTTTCAATAATTCATATATTATATTCTACAAGAATTATTTTTCAATTTTCTAACTTGCAATAGAAACGTTTAAATTTTTTTGGTAAAAATTTAGATTTAATTTTTTATATTGAAGTTTATTAACTAATAACAAAAGATATTAATAATATTGTTATTTTTTTCTTTACGGAACATTTACTGCATCATTGTAATCATTAAAACATTATCTGCTAAAATTAGTCAACTCGGTTATGAATGCGTGCTTTGCTACGTTGCCAAGTTATCGGATCTCAGCGTGGCTTAAAACAATTACAAATATACATATATACACTTTGCCGATAGCAGCGCTCCACCTTACTACTCGTGAACTACTAATGTATATAATACGAAAAATATCGGAAAAACGAGATCCAGCATAAATTTCAAATAAGCGACCTACCTTACCAACATTTAACGGAAAAACTCGATATACACGTTAAAAAAGTCGAGATCCGAAAGTGGATCTCGACTTTCTCCAAGTGATCTCGCCTTGCTAACATTTTTCTCAAAAGGATCTCACTTTTCCTCTTTTTAAATCTATATATATATATATAAGAGAATTATATATATATATAAGAATATACTTTTATGATCCAAGAAAACTTAATTAAGAATATTTTTTTCTTACACAAAGAAAATATTTGAATGCGGCTATTGAAAACAGAGAATTTCTTGATTCAAATGGTACTTATTTGAACCAAGTAATTTTTTTTCCGTGTCCTGCACTGATTCAAAGTTTTTCACAAGGAAATATAATACGGATTATTGTTCCTTTAAGAAGCTATAGCACCTTTAAAATGTACAGGAAAAGAAAATGTGGTTCATAATGCAGGGTTAAAAACACCCGATTTTATTAATAAATCAGTGGAACTGCGTTAGTAACCTCAGTTCATCTACCTAAATTGAACCATAAAAAATAATAAAAGTTATTAACGTAAAATACAAAACTTTAAACTAAAAACTTCAATTCTTTAAGTTATTTACTTGAAGAAGAGAATTTAGTTACCTATTAACTTAAAAGCCTCAATTTTAAATTAATAACTTCTATTCTTTAAGTTATTTACTTCAAGAAAAATTCAAGTGCAAAATTGAATACTAAAATTATAATTTTATTTCTTTGTTTACTTATTTTATTTTACTTAAATTTAAAAATTGTCATCCAAGTCAAGTTGTAGGCATATAAAAACCACACCACACCTCCCCTTAATGTAAACAAGCGCAAATCTGAATTATTCATTTTATTCATGTACCAAAAATTAAATATGACGTATAAATTGAATTACAACCCCAACCCTTATAAAATTTCTCGAATTACTCGATTTTTACACTTAATCCTAAGTGATTTATAAATTCTAAATAAATTTTATTGTAAGCGCAATAAAATTACGTGGTCTATTGCAGACTTAAAAATATGATTTTGTTAAATCGCCATTAAAAATTATTACTACAACGCACGAGGATCAAAGGTGTTGGTTGAATATAAATGGATAAAAGGTAAATGCATTGCAAATGCATATTTTTAATAAGGTTATACAAGTAATAAACTTAATTTGTTGTAGCTTTTGACAAAAAAAAATTGAATATAATGTAAAACTGCACTTCGATCTAAAAAAATTTCCATTGTGTAAAAGGTTATTAAATAATTAATAAATTACACTGCTATTTGTGGTTGACGCCGAGTACGACACAAAGGGACATGAGTGACAAGAAGTTCTCCTGAATATATGTATGTATATAATATTATGTTAAGCGACAGGACTCATGAACCTACATTTCCACATTTTAATTTTAATTGATTTAAATTATTCTATATTAATTTATTTGTGTTCATGCGGTTTAAACACATTTTAAATAAAATCAAAACATTCATGATGATTAAATTCAGATTAATAAATAATAAAACATACATAGGTACAGACAGACATGTCAGTCCATTAAATTAGTTCAATTTTGTCGCTACACCATTCTAATAAAATTGTTATTTAGTGTTTCAGTATTTAAATTTTATTGTTTTTTGCAAAAACTTCCCTTCAAAGATGGCATTTTTATAAAAAAAAAAGATAAGAACTGAGGGTGCAATTTAACTGTCCAGGATTGATCTTAAGTAAAAATATGTAATGAACAATATTGTAGTCCGTTCATCTGTAAGTAAATAGTTATGTTATGTTCTTTTTCTCAAATATTTTCAAAGGTCAATTTTTCGTGCGTCTGATTAATGTAGGGAAGTTAGACAAAACCTGCCTCCCGTGCTCTGTTATGTACAAAGCAGGTTTAATCCTAATTTCTTTATTTTATTAATATCGCCTGGCACCCATCAATGCCAACATTTTACTGCTTAATAATAATTAGCTAAACAGCAAACACTAAAAGAACCAACGAAATCTCGGCTACTGATTACTGGTGTTTTCACAAAACAAAGTATAGTTTGTTTCAATTTAAATGGAATAAATTACTAAAAAAATTAAATTATCAAAATAATTTGATATAGAGTGCGAAGTTGTTAACGGGGGCGCTGTTTTTATAAAAGACAAAAATAAAAGAAAATAGTCAATAACTCATACAAAGTAACCATAATTTTCAGATAAACAAATAACAAAATTAGATTAAGGGCCAAATTTCCAATAACCGGATAAACTTAGTATAACGTTATTCCTGGTATAACAATTACAGGGTTGCAGGTTTCCCACTTATTTGAAAAACCTGAAAAATTCAGGGAATTTAAGATTTGCGATCAACAATTTAATTAAATTTTAAAATAAATTTTCTAGTCGATTGATACGTGGTTTAAGTGGTGTACAACTCGATATTAGCCATATCAATATTTTAGAAATCCCAAAAAATCCCCTGTTGCGATTCATCGTTCATCGCCTGATGATGTATAGTGAAAACGTTTGCGATAATTTATACTTACAGTGTACCACATGGGTCATTAAGTCCCGGGACTGACACATAGATGGCGCCGCTAGAGCCATGCTGCTTTTGTTTTCGGTAGTACCAACCTTCAAAAGATATGTGTAAAAATTTCATGACATTTATTTCAGTCATTGTCGAGATATTGAAAGTTAAGAGAAGCGATTTTTGTTATTCTATAAACAATGAATCAAAAAGAATTTCGTGTGTTAATCAAACTCTGATTTTTGATAGGTAAAAATACTGTTCAAACTCAGCAATGGCTTGAAATGTGTTACCGGGTAATTCCCCATCGAAAACAACCGTTTGCTGCTGGTATGCAAATTCTAAACGAGGTCGAACGATCACCGATAAAGCGGAGTGCCCAGGTTATCCAATTGAGGTGGCTATTCCCAAAAAAACAAAAAATTTCGGAAAATCAACTTGTCCAATCAAAAAGTAAAGTTGCAAGAGATAGTTGACATTCTAAAGATATCAAAAAACACCGTGTTTAAAGTTGTGTATGAAAATTTAAATGGGTGCCGCGTTTTCTCATATTTGCTTGATAAAAACAATGGTGAAATTGAACGATCTACGATTCGAATTGCTTTCACCCCCCCCCCCGCCCCATATTCACCATATCTGGCCCCATCAGACTTCTACATGTTCGCAGATCTTAAAAAGATGCTCCAGGGTAAGAGATTTAGCTCCGATAAGAGGTTACAGCTGCAACTAAGGCCTATTTTGAGGCCAAAGACAAATCGTTCTATAAAGGCCACATTACACGATGCGATTTTTTCATGCGATCGATCGCTGCGATAAATTGCAGGCTCTTTTCGCCTAGTGTAATACAATATCGCTCATGCGATTTGTTGCTGCAACTTTGCGCACGTGCGATTATTTAAATTAGAACTTGTTCTAATTTTATGCGATTTTTTCGTGCGATTTCTTACTACTAACTTAAAAATGTTTGGAAAATGTTTCTAAATGATTTTCCTATATACAAAAATTCACCGAATAAAACCCATAGGTTGGTATTGCAGTAAATATGTCATGTATTTATAATATTTTTTCTAGTAGTCAAAAATAAATATTGCACATGCGAAAATGCGTAGCAATTTTGCGCAAGCCAAAAAATCGCTGCAATTATAGCAGTGATCGATCGCATGAAAACATCGCCTCGTGTAATATGGCCTTAAGAAAGGCATCGAAAGTTTAGAAAAACGTTGGAATGATTCTATTGCTATGGAAGGTGACATGTTGATGAATAAAGTTGAATTTTGCAAAAAAAAATGTGTTTTCACTAATTAGTCCCGGGACTTCATGACCCATGTGTTATTTTACATGTGATAACTTAAAAACATTTTAGTAACAGTAGAACTGGGGGCCCTTTTAGCCGGGGGCCCGCGTCCGTCGCATCTACAGCATCCCGGTAGTTCCGCCACTGTTCATATATCAAAGTAATTTGATGTATGACTTTTTTAAATTGTTTTTAATAATTCCATTTAAATTAAAACAAACTATACAATGTATTTTAATTTAATTAATCATAAAATAAATTATTATATTATTTGAATAGTCAAATATATACTCTCTCTCTCTCAGATTCCTTCGCTCTACGTAAGAGCATAGTGACCACTTCTTTTTCTTTAGAAGGGTTCTCTAGGCAGATACCTCGGTGGTTTGCCATTGCCTGCCGAGGGAAGACGGTCGAGGGAATCGGCGCACACAAGCGCCAGGCCGTAACCGTCTTCTACATATATACAGAGGCTATCAAAAGTAAGTTACAAGTGAAGAAATGGGGTATAGCAATTAATAATCTCGGAAATTCAACGAATACCGAATTTTATTTTTGTTTATATGTAATTCGATGCAATTACAGGGATGTAAAGTTATGCATTTACCATAAAATAAGTTAACAAAGCTTTTTACCATCATTTCATTTATGATTGCAGTGGTAAATAATATTAATGAATTGAATTAAGCTTGATATTCTTATTTTTGTAAAAAAAACTGGAAATTTTTAATATAGGTAGAATGCGTTTTTCTAACATTTTCACTTCACATGCAATAAAAACTGTAATATATGTATACTTTTTTTTGGAAAAAAAAATACTAATATGGGAAAATTTAAACATTTAATTCAAGAAGAACGTGCACTAGTGTTGAAAATGTACGAATGTGTAAAAACTATTCTTGAAATTCCAAAATTATTTGGAAAATCTTCGAGTTCAATATTTAAAGTAATAAAAGTATTTAAAATGGAAGGCAAAATAACGCCAACCAAAAGACAAGACCAGAATTTTTACAAACCGGGATGATATAATGATTAAAATCCTGCCGTATCTGCCCCATGTATTCGAGCACTCCTTGAAAAAAATTATGGTAAAAATCTACGACAACAGTACGAAGTCGTTTATTTGAGGTAAACAAACACGACCGACTTCCCTAAGTCATTGGAAAAAGAAATAATGATTTGGGGCTGCATGTTCTCAGCGGGAGTTGGAAAAATTGTGATCTTAGAAGGAAGGGTTAATACTGCACTTTGCACTATATCTAAATCTTTTGAAAAAGATAATTATACCTGAAGGTAATAGATTGATTGGGGAAGATTTTATTCTACAGCAGGACAAGGCACCCATTCACAGAGTTAGAATTGTGGCAGACTATTTCAAGAGATTCAATATTAATGTTATGGAGTGGCCACCGCAAAGCCCAAACCTTTCACCCACATGAAACCTAGGATCTCTTCTAAAGATAAGAATTGCAAAAGAGTTACCACGGAATTTGGCCAGTTTAAAAAATTTAATCGAAAAAATATGGCCCAAAATGACACCAAATTATTGTAGTTGGGTGGACATTTGTGATTATTAACGTTTAGTTTTGCATTTGTTAACTTATGTTTAGAACACAAATTTTCATTCGTTTATTATAATTTTGAGTTTTTATGACAGTTTTTATTATAAATTACAACTTATAATTTTTATCGTTGACCTTTTTTTATTAATTAGATAAAGAAAAAATAAATAAAATATAAATACCTACAACTCAACTATTCTTTATCTATATCAATATTTTAGAAAACCCAAAAAATGCACTAAACACTTTTCAGAACTAAAATGTTTAAAAGTTAGCACATGTAAAATACACTGTAAGTATTCGCAAACGTTTTCACCATACTATGGCATCATCAGGCGATGAATTAGAAAGAAAATTAAGAGAGAATCCTTTAAATATTGTTCCGAGTGGTAGGGGGAGGTTTTTATAAGAAAAGAAGGGACATTTTGAAAGTTATTACAAAAAAGGGGGGGGGGGGTTATAACTTATTGAAAATGTTTAATAAAGGTGAATTATTTAGTTAGTAGTTACTTTTCTCGGAAACAAGTCAGAAAAAATTGTCAAATATTTGAATCAACATAATTTCAATATAGCTTTTAGAACAGACAATAAACTTAAAAAATTCATTAATAACGCTAAATCAAAGTCAGATATTTTAACTAAATCAGGAGTTTATGAGCTCACTTGCGAATGCTCTCAAAAATATATCGGTCATACAGGTAGATCTTTCCAAACACGATTTAAAGAACACTCGCGATCCCACAGACTTGCGGATGGAAAATCTACTTTCGCGAAACATTTATTGGATACCAACCATAAACAAGGAAATTATGAAATTTTACATGTAGAACCAAAAAGTAAAAAATTAGAATTTTTAGAAGCTTTAGAAATAAATAAATTAAAATATTCACCTTTGTTGTTAAATAGTCAATCGGATTTAAATAATTCACCTTTATTAAACATTTTCAATAAGTTATAACCCCCCCCCCTTTTTTGTAATAACTTTCAAAATGTCCCTTCTTTTCTTATAAAAACCTCCCCCTACCACTCGGAACAATATTTAAAGGATTCTCTCTTAATTTTCTTTCTAATTCATCGCCTGATGATGCCATAGTATGGTGAAAACGTTTGCGAATACTTACAGTGTATTTTACATGTGCTAACTTTTAAACATTTTAGTTCTGAAAAGTGTTTAGTGCATTTTTTGGGTTTTCTAAAATATTGATATGGTTAATATCGAGTTACTCTACCTAAACCACGTATCAATTGATTATATTCTTTATCTAATTAAATTATTATTATTTACATAAATTAAAAACTACTTTTCTAGTCGAGTAAATTCTTACTAAATTTTTTCGAAGTTGTAAGTTAAATCAGATATTCGCATTTTGCAAAATAAGAGCAAGATTGCATCTCAATTACGGAAACCAGTTCACTGCCAAAATAATGAAAATAGAAGCAAACTGTAATTATTTTTACTTGAATACAATGTTGCATGATTTTGAAAGAATAAATTATGAGCAATCGATTACCTTGAGCAAAATCATTTTTAAAAAACTTACACCTTATGAAATATTCAAAGCAAAATGTTTTATATATCAGTACATTAATTCGATTACGCCAGTTCATATACACATAATAAAGAATCAATCAATATGTCTTGTAATAATAGGTCGAGCCGCCTCCTAAATTGGAGTGCACCATTTCTTTTTGTAAAAAAGTCAATTTAACCGGAAGATAAATTATTTAAAATTAAATTTGTAATGAAACCACTATAATTTTTATGCAATGCGAGATACATTATAATTATTGATTTCATGGTTTAATGAAATTCGTTATTTTTTTTTTTTTCAATTCACCTGTCAACTGTCAATGTACATAATAGACCAATGGAAATCGACAAATGGCTATTTCAAACCCAACTAAACCAATTTTAAAATGTATTCCAAGTGAAAATTTTAAGCAAATTAAGGTTTTACAAACCAAACTTGGCTTTTTCGAATAAATTTTTTAGTACCATGGTTTGGTTCTTTAAATAGTCCGTCTAATGAAATTATATTTTCAATTTTGTTTAAATATTTATTTGTATTTATTTTTAGAATTTGTATTTTTTTGAATTAGTTATAGTTAAGGTGGCAATAACAAGGTGGGACGACGGGGCTTTTTGCCATAAATGTCGGCCACCGAATCTTGAATTTTGAGTTTGAGTGAGGAATGCTTCAATTATTTTGAATTTGAAAATTGTCCTATTTTGGATAAATTTTAATTAATTTGGAGTTGAATTTTTTTTTAATGAATTCATTTATTTAAATCCTGAAAAACAGTTTAATTAGTAGAAAACGATTACTTAAAATTACACTAGAAATAGAAATGTTAAGTTGGCGTGACATTTTAAATCCTTGATCCTTGATCGAATACTAAAAATTCTAAATAGCAATTTAACTAATTCGTGATTACGTTATCTGTCAATAAATCCCTTGAAACGTGTAAAGCAAAATCATTCTTTGAATCTACATCAAACTCAATCAAGCTTCGCTTCGTTACATCAACAAAATAATAAGCATTGTGCATATGAAAATGTTCGCTGCCTTTTTATCCAGTTATAGTATTATGGAGTAACTTTGAATAACTATTTGTAACAATGGCATTGAATGAAATAAACTTGGCTGCTCTAATTATGTACAATGTATGCAAAAAATAGTAATTAGGAGTATAATTATGCAGATACTACACGCAAGTTTATACATTTTATCGTGATATTTTATATTTTAATATTTTTCAAGTTCGGTGCACAATTGTAGCACAATTTTTAATTTATACCAACATCTCCTGGCAAAATCGACTAAAAAGAAATTTTTCTCGAGTTACCTGTACAGTCAGCAGAGGTCAATTTAACACTACATTGAGTTTTTCTTAATCATTTGATCTTACTCTTGATCTAAGTCTTCAACTTAGCCCTAGCTTTACTTGATTGTTATGTGAGTATTTTTTTGTTCAAACAAGATTTGGCTTCATTATCTATTGATTAGTCAGAAAGACTAAAAAATTATTTATGGGGGCAGTGATTTAGTGAAGATGACTATTCCATTTCTATATATAAAATCCTATTGTTGCATTGTGAAATGAACCAAACATTTGTAGGTGTTTTAATAAATTGCTATTGAAATGATTACAAATAGTAAAATTTAATTTATGCTTCCATCTTCTGATTGGCGCTTTAAAATTGAGATTATAAACAATCATAAAATATGGAGTTTATCGAATGATTAACTTTCCAGTAAACTTGTTTTATTAGCCAATAGCATGCGTTGAGTAAATCTTGGTTAGTCGACATGTTATTTGTACAATAAATAATAATTAAAAAATCATCGAAATTAAGTTTAATGTATTTCGCTAATTCGAAAAGACAAAATAATTAATTAATATCTCTTTTATATTTACATGCACATAACAATTACTTATATACACATCAATCTCTTTGTATCGTAAAAACGATTTCACAACCAATAAGGTAGGTACTAAAATTGTAATTATTGTTAAGAAATTAATAAAAATTTTATTTGTGTCGTTTACTGCTTTCAAAAAGTACACAATATTGCTGTTTTGTAGTTCTTCCTTACTATTGGCAAAACCAAAAATTTAAATTAAAAATTCTTTTACAAATTAATAGTCTGATAAATTATCAGCATAAAGGGAACTTTCATAATATTCACAAATTAAGGGTTTACAATAAAATATGATTAATTCAAAGCGGAGTAGGGGAATAGGAATATTATTTATCATTCTATCACCACAGCACAACATAAACAATATATGAAAGAAAATAAACATGGAATAATAAATTTATTGACTTTTCCGTTTTGCTTCGGCATTATAATGTAACCTACACGTTGCAGCGAAAAAATATTTAACTGTAAATTAATATTTGTAATGTAACTAAAAGTTAAATAACTATTTTCTTGATAATTGCTTATTACATTTAATTAACATTCGAATTTATTATTTTATCAACACCGTACTTAATTGTTAATTCCAATTAATTTATTAACAATTATTTGATACACAATTTAAATTAAAAATTTAAATTATGTCGCTCAAGATGTTGATATTAATAAAATTTTTATATTAATTAAATTATAATTACTTTTTACTTATCAATGAGCCCATACCGGCACAACAGCTTCTCATATTATCTGATGCCCTTTGTGCTATCAACTAGGTACCAACCTGTTGCTGTTCCTGCCACAACAAAACTTATTGTAGGTTTTATGGGTACTTCAAAATGTTTCCATTGAAATGAATAAGATAATAGACATAATACTCTTTATATAATTTGATAATTATTATGTATTGCCCTATTTCCAGTAAGAAAAACTCCCTCACAAAATAATAAAAAGCTCTGTAAATCAATAAATGCTATATTTCATTGTGTTACATGTTTTTGTAACTCTTTACAACACAAAGTTCTCTTTGAATATGTAATTTATAAATTATTACAGTATTTTCATATTTTTGAAATGCATGAAAAAAGCACGAAATTTTACAATGGAACAAAACAGGCACCGGTTATTGTTCGCCGAAATTCTGATAATATTTCAAGTCGACTAACAATAAAAACATATTTACACCCAAACCTGGTGACTATGGTTTTAAAAATAAAATGATTTTCTTGTACGTTGATTTGATTCAATCAACACTAATGGGAAATAAAAACAAACATATATAAATGTAACTTAGTTAACAACTGGTATGCACGATATGATTTCCATTTAGTGACATATGCAGTACCTAAATTATCCTTTCAATAATTTATTGTAAACCAGATTTGAGTGTTAAAACCATTCCGTTGGGAGCTTTAAAGATCAAATTATATCCGGATTGAAGATAAAATTGTATTATCTCTAATAACACAATCAGTATTTCAAATAAAAGGTAAAATTCATTTATAAATTACAATGTGAAAATTATTGATAACATGAGTTTGTTTGATGAACCGAAAATTGTACAACACTTTATAGAAAATATATTATACAGATAATTATGACCTATATTTTATTACAAAATTTAAATTTGATTTAGAAATTATTGATACACTTGTGTACGAAGGATAATAACATGCTAAACATAAATGTACACTCTACTCTGTTGGCATTATTTTAGTTTAATTTACAATATTTGTTGCTATACTTAATTATAGTAGATGTATTTTTGGCTATTTATTGCACAATAGGTTGGCTCAAGTTCATGCCTAGAACTTTTTCTCGAATTTTTTAACATCCAAATGCGAAATTAAGATAAAATTATAAAATCAAACTATATTAGAAATTCAAATTGTCTTTAATAATTATGTAGGTATTATAAATACATTTTAATTAAGAATGCAGTTTGCAGTATTAAATTCATAATTATTGCATTATATTAATTATTTTACTATTTTATTTAATTTATGTAGCAAGTACCTGCATGCAACATATTCAATTGAAAATCTAATTGCGGCATGTATTTACTATTGATCATATATTTTATTTATTACATTATAGATGATTATTACAGACAATGTATTAAATAAAACATGCTAGTAGTATTAGTAGCTACATAAATATCAAATTTAAATTGTAGCCAACTTTTCTACTCTATGGTATTACAACTTCCAACAGAATATTTCATAAAAATTACAGTAAATATTTTCCTGTTCTAAAATCTTCCATCAATTTTATACTTTTTAATTTGATATTCAGTTTGTAAATTTTAGTTTCTAGTAAAAGTATTATTTATTTTTGATTTTTCCCGCCAACTACTAGTTAAAGTGGAAGCAACTAGGTGGAAAAACCAAGCTTTTGTCGCTTAAATATTTTCCAATTTGGTTTGAGATTTTATAATAAATATTTGAGAATGAATCGATTTTAATTTCACGTGGGTAAGCTGTCTCAATTTTGAACAGATTGGATTACTTTGGAGTATTTATAATTGATTTGGAGTTTGCAACATTTATAATATTTAAATTATAAATTTATTGGTTTCGCAAAAATAAAGTCGCTACGACCGCAGATCGTCGATTTTGTTTTCCATTTATACATTCTAAATTGATTTATATTTGAATACTTTAAAAGAAGAGTGCATGGATATTGTTAGATATTTTTTTTAAATTAGCAGGGCGAAGCTTTTCAAATTTTGGAATTTGGAAGCTGGAAAAATATATAGGATTGTAATTTATTATTTACGTAGATAGAAAAGAATGCGGAATATAATTTATTATTCACATAGATCGAAAAATATGTGCGCTTGTCCATCATTTATTACATTGCACCGCATTGGCGACCTCAAGCAGGGTCAATGTTAAATTAAATCGTTTTAATCCATAATAATTCGTTTTGAATCAAAACTTTCTTTTTGTCAGTGTAATTAATGTATTTATTAATTTTGCGAATTTACCGAAATATAAAAATTCTTTTTATCGTTAACTTTTAAAAAATTTAGTTTCGTAACATTTATTATCGACTTTTATTAAATTATATTGTGGACATTATGTATATTTCCCCCTAATTATTAACTCCAAGCAGATACAAAGATGACATGCATGCTATAAATTTGTATTTATTTCAACTTTGGTTTTGGGTGAGCTATTTTTAAACAAATTTATTACCATATTGGTCGTTATACAAGGTCCTGCATTATTTGTTTATTTTATAATAATGAAGTTATGGTTGCAAAAGCTTTATACAGTTTTTAATCAAGCTGCAATTTGAGATGGTCATAATTAGAGCTCGAATTTTATGCTTTTGCATGTTCTTTAATATTGATATGCCAACAGATTCGTTATGCAATCTGAATCTGAAAACTGCTTGTCAAAATGCATATTTTCAACATTTTGAGCATATTTAGGCCACTTTTGGTGATTTTTGAAAAATTTTAATAGAGAAAATAAAAAATTATTATTAAATTTAGCTAATTGAACCAATTGCTGTATTTAATTTTAAGCAATTTAATTTTTTATTTATTTAAAAAATTATAAAAATTAAATTGCTCAAAATAAAATAAAATAATTGCTTAAATTGGGAAATTCAATAATAATCTTTTATTTTCCCTATTAAAATTCTTTAAAAAACACCAAAAGTGGCACAAACATGCATTATTTAGTCAAATATGCACCAATGTTTGAAAATATGCAAAATTTTGCAAATTTTACGTAATTCGTCTAGATTTATTGAAAAATTCAAAGATTAGATATTTATTAGTTTGCATATCAATGCATATTTTATCTATTTTTATCAATTTTAGTGCATATTTTCAAGTATTTTGGTGCATATAAATCCGAGCACTAATTATAATGGTGTAATGCTTAACAAATGGACATTGTTAATGTGACAAGGTAAAATGTAAAATAAAAAATATTGTAATAATTTTTATGCAGAAATTAGACACAAAAACGTAATTGCAGTGTACAAGATTTTAGATTGCGGTTACTCTTGATTCAAACTAATAAAAAAGCGTTTAACGATTTGATTTCCGATAATTTTTAAACTATTATACTTTTTTATTGCAATGATTCATAACATAAAAAAACATAACGTAACTGTTAGTGAGCAGCAAAACTGTATTCTTTTATGAAAATCGAAGTAAATGAATAAATACGTACATTACGTAAGATTAACTTGTGTTTAAAAATAATAAAAAATACTATTTGATAGAAGAGTTCTACAATCTATATCTTATCGTCTTCTGCTAGCATTACACCATGTTTGTTATCTTTTTCTCTTGTACAAATTATCTGCATACTGTACATGATAAAGAATTAAAAAAACTGATACATTCATTCTATACTTACTAAGAGATGACCACTTAGCGGCATTTTTGTAAATTTGGCCACTTATGGTGCTGGAAGGTCAGCTTTCCAATAACAATTTCCCAAAGTTGTAGAGAGAGATGGCCAGAAGTTTTCGAGAAAATCGAGTTTTAAACTATTCACACCGAGGTATACACTAGAAATATAGAAGTTGGCAATAAGGAATGTGGCCTAGAGGTTAGCAAGTGAAGTCTAGTAAACTGTAGGTCGCTAGTTCGATTCCTGACGGCTTTAACTTTTTTCTTCTTGAATTCATTTTGATTTTCTCCAATACGTAAAAATTGATCGAATTTATGCTTCTTGACTAACAATATTAAGATAAATTAAATTTTGGTACAAAAATATAGAACGTCGGGTATATGGTGGTATTAATGTGTTTTATTTTTGTGACAGGGGCATAACGCTATTACCAGTGGTATACAAAGTACTATCATCTTTAATTTTAGAAAGATTAAAAAAGTATACAGAACAAGCACTGGGAGAATATAAGTGGGGTTTTAGAGAAGGTAGATCGACAGTTGATGCGATACATATTCTAAAGCAGTTAACAGAAAAATTGTATAAACATAACATGGAAATGCATATGTTGTTTGTAGATTTTCAACAAGCCTTCGATACAGTGAATAGAGAGAAAATTATTATAATATTGCGCGAAATGAAAATCCCAGAAAAACTAATAAACCTGATATACATGACAATAGCTAACACGAAAGGCTCGGTAAGAATTGCAGAAGGGGAAACCGAAGATTTTGAAATAATGGCAGGAGTAAGACAGGGTGACGCACTCTCGGCGCCTTTATTCAACTTGATGATGGAACATATAATTAGAAAATTAGACTGTAAAGGCACAATAGTTAACAAAGAAGCACAATTATTAGCGTATGCAGATGACATAGTCATAATCTCCAGAACCAAGAAGAAAATGATTGAAATTTTTGAAAAATTGAACCTTCATGCAACGGTAGCGGGTTTGAAGATAAATGAAAAGAAGACCAAATACATGCGTTGCGGAAGGAACTTAAGTGCGACAACTGGAAACTTAAGAATGGGACAATATGGTTTCGAAGAGGTAAATGATTTCAAGTACTTAGGAGTAAAGATTAACAACAGATGTAACAGAGAAGATGAAATAAAGGAAAAGTTGCAAGTGGGAAATAGAGCCTTTTATACAAACAAGAAAATATTGAAGAATAGAAATATAAGTCGAAAGACAAAAATAAGAATTTATAAGGAACTGATACGACCTACTGTAACGTACGCCGCTGAAGTACTCTGTATGACAAGTGTAGAAGAAGAACAACTAAAGATCTTTGAGAAGAAGGTGATTAGAGCTATTGTGGGACCAAAGAAGATTAATAACTCAGATCTAAGAATAAGAAAAAACGAAGAGATAGAGAAATTGTTAAAAAATGAAAATATAGTCAGGTTTATCAAGTCACAGCGAATTAAATGGTTAGGACATATAATGCGAAGAGAAAAAGAAGAAGCAATAAGATTCGTGACTGAATGGAAGCCAGATAAGGAAAGATGCAGAGGAAGGCCAAGAATGAGATGGTGGGATAGCGTAATGAAAGATTTAAATGAGATGGAAGTCAAGAACTGGAGAGAAAAGTGTGCGAATAGAAAAACTTGGAGACTGATTGCAAAAAGAGCAAAATCACACGAAAAGTTATAGCACAGAGTAACAACAGAGGAGTAATCCACCTCATAAAATGGATTGTGAAGACTTCAAAGAAGTGGTTATATTCCGACAGGAATGGAAGTCTTTGATTGATTGATTGATTTTTGTGACAATAAATTTATAAACAGCGCAAGAACTTATAGTACAGTCGGAGTTTCGATATCCAACATGTTTACTTTTCGGTAAACCTGAAAAGATCCACGACTATTTTTAATGACTTTATGCTAATTGTATACAGTGGCGGCAGACTTATCCACAATATTGTAAGTATTAAATTGGCTCATCAATACGGGTCATCGCAAAACTGTGCGATGACAGGGGCATTTTTCAAAATGTCAAAATTTTTAAGTATTGGAGAAAATTATAAATGAATTCAAGAAAAAAAACGTTAAAGCCGTCGGGAATCGAACTAGCGACCTAGTAAACTGTAGCCACCTACAGTTTACTAGACTTCACTTCTATATTTCTAGTCTTTATACCTCGGTGTTAATATTTTAAAACTCGATTTTCTCGAAAACTTCTGGCCATCTCTCTCTACAACTCTGGGGAATTGTTATTGGAAGGCTAACCTTCCAGCACCAGAAGTGGTCAAATTTACAAAAATGCCGCTAAGTGGTCATCTCCTAGTTAGTGGAATAAACTATCATTTAAATAATTTTTTATGTAATTTTATGTGCATCAATAAAAGCTTTTCCGGTATCAGTTACTCCAAAATTGGGAAGAACCATTTAAGTAACTTACCCCTAGTATCTATAATATTATAATATCTTTAAAACTTGGACTTTTACAAGCTAATTTGAAGGTATCAATTTTAATGGACAAATTAATTTAATTGGCATAATATCAATTCCGGTCTGCTGCATCGCTAAAAATTCTACCGAGTTTAGGTATTCAATGTGAACAACTTCAGGTTTTATTTTTTGTGTAGCCTATTAAAAGTTTGTAGGTTTCAAATAAAAATTTCAAGAAATAATGACAAAGAATTCGTAGTGAGAAAGGTGAACGAAGGAAGAGTCAACATCCTAAAAATTATATATAATAGTTATAACCATCTCTGAGCTGGTTACTTTGTATACAAGGTATAATTACTTTCACTCACGTTTAATACCTATACGTGCAACATAATAGGATACATACATAAAATATGTAAAATATAATAAAAATAAAACCACGGTTAATTTTTAAAATTACTTAAATACCTACTAAATAAAAATCATGAAACGAAAACTTCCTATACACAAAAACAACATTTTATTGATTTGTAAATGCTGAGCCAAATTAAGTTATTTAAATTTATAAAATATTTCATCGTTAGATCTACTAAATTAGATAAATCTGTAATAATTACGGTAGGAGTTCCCGAGCTATTCCCGAATTAAGGCCCTAGGCTTTGAAGCAATGGTATAGAGGTAACTCAAACAAAATTTGGTCAATACCCATTTAAATAAATCCACTTACATGGGCCTTTGACCCCGGGTCTCCCGACCCTATATTATATCCTGCAAAAGTAATCTCCTTTCCAAAACTTGATTGTCTGGTATTCGGCAGCACTTCTGCCCCTTACTTATAGTCGATACTGTGCGTGGGAAAAATATTTATTATTTCGTGTTTTTGGCTAAAACAACATATCCGACATTAGCAACTAGATAAATCTTCAGTTTTGGCGAGCGAATAATAACTCCCACAATAGCTTCAGGTCTCGGAAAATCTGTATGGTTGATTAGAAATTAACCGACCATTGGGAAAACATGCGATTTCTATTTTCAGTTTCCTTATTTTTGGCAAAACTTTTTGGGATCTTGACCAAAAGTACCACATCTCACTATGTACTAGTATATTAATAATAATCACAGTGTACAACTGTACACGTCTTAAATTTGTAATAATATGTTTTCGTCAATAACTCTTGAACGTGCAGTTAATTTATTTTCTCTTGACGCCTTCGCAATGAGCACTAAAATTGCTTCTACTTACTTAAGCATACAAAGTCAGCAAAAATTGTGCGCACTAAATTTTACTGCCAAATTACAGCAAAATTATGAGGCATGTAGGTTTAAAGAGATAGTATTAAATTCAATAACTGCGAAGTTTATTTACAAAAATCAGAAAAGCATAATAAAAGCTAACGGTGTATTTAATATTTAAATTTTATTTATGGCTGTAATTCTGTTATTGTATAATTTAGCTACGCAAAGGTAGGGGAACGGTCGGCGTTCGTGAGTAGATTAGCTACACGGTAGCTGAGTTTGATCAACAAGTGTGCGACTATAATGAATATAGTCATGAGTACTACGTGGTTAGGTGTATATTATTTCAAATTTGAATAATTTTTTTGACGGCACATTTGTTGTTTAAATGCTAGACGAAAAAGAGAACTCCTTCCTTATTGGGGAAAGGCCGATGCCGTATTCATAGTCGGTAAACCCACTTCGCACAAAAAGGATAATTTATTGTGTCTAGTCAAGCAATAAGTATCAATCATAAGTCGAAAAACTAAAGCAAATAAAGGACAGTAAAAGCACAGGTTCTCGATTGATGTCGCATCGTCGCGTCGGTTGCTTCAGATGAATTTCTTGAAATAATCGATCGACCGATAACTTAAAAATATCCATCCATCCACACAATGGTGTGATTTTAATTAATAAAAATTGAAAGCTCAACTTACAGAAAAACCGATAGTTGAACGTGTAATTCCAACCACGGCACAAATAATTAGGAAACAATTGCAGTTCGAACCCTATAAATTATTTATGTAAAAATGAAGTAGGTACTCCCTGTAAGCGCATCAGAAAATTATAATGTATCATATTATTTTGTTAATGTACCTGTTTAGAACATACGGGTAGTTAACTGGGATATGTAAGAATAACTTTTTGTGCTTTAAAAATATCAAGAATTATAGATAGTTATATTAAATGTAAATTATTAATAAAATAAAATAAAATAATTATAGTAATCGTGGATGTAAATGCGTCAGTCTTGTTCTACTGCGAGCATATAATGTATGTAACGAAATCAAGCCCTACAATTTGTGGAAAATTGATAAATGGTCTCGAATGCATCACTGGTTATTAATAGGTGCCCACATCCCTTTAAAATTGCAGTAAATCATAAAACCAGGTGCCCTAGCGGTGCAAAAATTATATATTTCCTGTAATCAAAAAGTAATCGCGAATGCTTCAAGTTTTACAAAAATTAACAAAATTAATATAATAAAATTGATATGAATAAATTTTCCAAGTGTGAAAATGAAGAAAACAGAAGATTTAGTTATATCAAAAATACAAATTTATTTTTTAAAAAATTAGAGAGAAATCTGATAAAACGAAAATGGTATTTTTACTACTATACCAAATGAATTCACAGGTAAAAAACAACAATTGAATTTAAAAGTGATATGGTAGAACACTTTGATTATAGTAAAATAAGGGTAAAACACAGAGAAAATATTGTTTATTTCACATGAAGCAGCATGGTTATAATCTAACATTTTTCCTGCCCAGTGGAAACCCTGATGGTTATAAAGTAGTGGTTGTACTATTTGATCAACATCCTGATGATAAAGTGTTGTCTTTATAACTCAATTAACACCGTGGTTACATAGGCACCATATTAATACTGAAATAAAATATTTGTTATTTCAACACTGGTGTACATGATCAATATCCTGGTGATAAAGTGGTGTTTTTATTGCTAAATTAACACTGTGGTTACAGTGGTATCAGATTAATACCAAGACAAAATATTGGACATTTTAAAACCTTTGTAATATATGGTATAATATAGTTTTCTTTATTACCTTTTGTTGTTATAAAGTTCACTGAACGAACAAGTATCATATATACAATGAAATTTCAACCAATGAACTAAAATTCACGATTATTATGAAAATGTCATAGTATTAATGACGAATATTCATAATGTTTATGAATTGTTCTTTGTATTTATGAATTTGTTCATTGTTTTAATGAATTTGTTCATTGTATTTATGAAAGTTTAAAAACTAAGTTCATTGGTTGAAATTGACTCACCCCAAATATATTGGGCCCAAAAAAAATGCTGCCGCCGTTGCTGTGATTAACATGTACGTTTCATTGCTGTTGCCAATACCGTTTCTAAAACTGGTCTGAGAGACATAAAACAGTAACACAAAAGGCATGAATTACTCTCCAGTACATCTGTAATTGTGTTAAGTTGTATTCCATAATTAAGTTACTAGGTCAATAAATTTAAAGTGCACTGGAGGGCATTCCATGCCCCCCAGACCCCCCGGTTTGAACAACAAAAAGTTTGTGTGCATTAGTTTTGTTAAACAAGGAACTTTAAGCCTTTCCGGAGGATTTGAGGGTATAAAACACCCTTAAATGTACCCTCCCACAGTAACTTGATTATGGAATACAACTTAATACAAATATCCCCTCTCCGCCCACGGTTAGAAGAATAAAAAGTTGGTGAGCATGTATTATAAGGATCTTTGCTCCTTAATATTTTGGTTTAAGAACAAAATACATTTTTAGGTCGCAACAGGACCCACCGGAGGGTCTGTGAAGTATAAAATGACTTCCTGTAATTGTAGGAGTATGAAGTAATTTAGAATATTGGTGTTTTTGTAAAACTTGGGGGCATGGCAATTGTGTTTAGTTATATTCCATAATCAATTACTGAAGCAAATAATTACGAGTACACTAGAGAGCATTCCATGCCCCCCAAAATTTTAAAAACAAGATCTTTTTAAAACTATAGATCTTTCACTCTTTCAGAATCAAGTACATTTTCATGTCGCGGCAGTACATACCAGCGGGTCTGTGGTAGGGCTGAGCGATATTCAAAAATTCAAATATTCAAAATATGTTCAAAAACTATCGATAACTTTGATTAATCAATATTTATCGATAATTATCGAAATATCGAAATAATAATCCCAACTTATTTTTCTCAAATTAAGAAACCGGTCGAACCCAAAATTGACCAATGAGAAGTCCAGAAACATAAGCCATCAACCTAAATTAGAAATATCAAAAACTATCGAAATATCGTTCTTAGATTAATCTATAACTATCGATAAAATGTCCCAACCCTAGTCTGCGGATTATAAAATACCTTCCAGTATCTCACTAATTTGTGTTTTTCAAACCGGGATGTCTGGGGGGGATGGAATGCCCTCCAGTACATCATTAATTGTGTTACATTGTATTCCATAATCAGGTTACTGCGCCAGACTCTCGGCTGTAAAGGTATTTTGACTCTGAAAGAGTAAAAGTTTTTTTTTGAAAAAATTAATCCAAAAATATGTGAACAAACTTTCTGTTTCTGAAACCTGAGGATTCAGGGTACGTCAGGGTTAAATTGTATTCCATTATCAATTTATTGGTTCAATAAATAACTGATGTACTGGAGGCCATTCTATGCCCCCCAGACCTCCCGGTTTCAGTAACAAACAGTTTATGGCCATATTTTTTTATGAATTTGATTAAATTAAGAACTCTCATTCTTTCACAACCAAATACTTCAAGGAATATGAAACACCCTTTAGAAAGAGTGAAAGGTGTTTAGATATTTTTATTCAATGAAACTAAACCCTCAGATTCTCAGAAATGTATTTGGTTCTGAAAGAGTAAAAGTTCCTTGCTTAATGAAATTAATCAAAAATTATACGCACAAACTGTTTGATTTTCAAACCGGGGGGTCTGGGGGGCATGGAATGCCCTCCAGTGCACTCGAAATTTGTTGACCCAATAACTTGATTATGGAATTTCCCACTTTCCAACCCTGCTGATAGGAGGTCCCACCCAAGTGCCCACTCAAATTTTTTAGATGCTTATTTCAATAATGTATTTTTTAAGTTTATTTATAAATGTTGTGTGCTCCTGCCCACCCCAAATATATTGAGCCCAATTTGTTCCCACCCAATTCAAAAATGCTGGCGCCGTCGCTGTCTCTAAATTTCTTTCCAGTTCATCGCCTGATGATGTCATACTATGGTGAAAACGTTTGCGATATTTTATACTTACAGTGTATTTTATTTGTGATAAAAGCTTTTTTTTAATTTTTTTAACATAGTATTATTAATATCATATTTTACGAAACACACAGGTACTAAAACCACTTGAAATTTCTTATTTAAATTAATATTGTTGAAAAATAATATTTGTTAAATAGTACTGTAACCATAGGAAATTTTGAGATTGTGTGTATTTTAATGTAAATAGGGGTGAAAATGAAAAATGAAGTTAAAGATTTTATTTTAACACATCTGAATCTGAGGTGTACAGATGTACATTGTAAGTACATATGTAGGCTGTAGAATTGATTTGTATGTTAATCGTACCTATTGATATATTTCTAAATTTAGATGGTTTAAACAGGAAATTGGTTTCATGTTTACTCCACTTGACCCTATATACATACATAATTGTACATACGTACTTATTAAAACGTTAACCAATAGAATTAGCAGTAAGTCGTGATCGAGAATCAAAATAAATCTTATAAAAAATATGCATTATGATTTGAATCGCCAAAGGTTTGATAATTTAGAGCCTATTAATAAATCTACAATTTGTTTGAAAAATTGCTTGTTGGAACAGATTTATTGCAGTGCAACTTCGTTAAAATACCATTACCACGTACCACAATCAAATAATTCAGTTGTAACTCTTCTGGCGATGGTAACCCTGTATTTATATATCTATAATGATCCACAGTCGCAAGTCAATTTTGTATCCTGTATATATTAACGTTTATTAATAAATGTAATATTAATAACTGGATTTTGGAATTTAATGGTCAACCCAAGTTAAATATGAGGTATGCAAGTTGCAACAGTTTGTGTTTGCAACTAAGTCACGTTCTTAAAGTGTTTGATTTAACTCGGAGTTCGTTTTTGTATACAATTTTTATTAGTTCAAACAAGGTTTGCAGTCATGAAGTATGCAATAAATACGAGTACGTACGGTATAATATTTTCAATATTATTTAAATTTTAATAAACGCAATAAGAGCACTTAATATTTGTTGAAATACAACGAAATGTTAAATTAAATTGTTATAATTACAAAATTAATTAAAAAGAGTCAGATATTACATTTTCAAGCTTTAACTTAGATACTATGTATGTAGTATATAATATTCAAACCTAAAAAATAAAAATGAAAAGCATAAAAAGAATGAAACTCGTTGAAGATGGACATCCAATAAAATTATAAAACTGCATTAAATTACCAATCAATGAATGTTATTAAACTCTTTTCTGCATATTTGGCCTTCCTACACATTTTTTTGGAACTGGTTTATTATACACTTGTCGAATAAAAAAAACGCATAATGAAGCATTTAGTGCAAATTAATTTATAAGTTATTAAATTTAATTATAGAATTGCAGTTATAGTATGATTGGTTATTTAAAATTTATTACTCTCAAGAATTAAAAATTAAAATTCCATTATAAGCATAATATAGTGGGGAAATTTTCAATATCAAGAGACCATATTGCCACTTATTTATTTTGTTTACAAGTAGCGTACATTTAATTTCGTCAACTCTGCGATTTTTCGAAAGAACCAGATAATTTCAAAATTGTTTACTACAATTTAATACAATTTTGTGCAAATATATTTGCAGATACATACCGACCTGTTAATTTATTGAAATGTGAAAATTGAAAATACTTTTTTGAATGTTTGCTTATCTAGTAACGCACACAGTTGATTTATATACATTCACAATTAATTATTTATCTTCAAATTTGGTATTCAATTTGTTGTAATTAATCTACGTTAATGTATTTTGTTATGAAATGCCGCGGAAATGCATATACAGTAAACTCTCGATTATGCAGTATGGTCGGGATCGTAAGCATTCTACTAGAGTGAGAGATTCTACTGTTTTGAGAAAGATAACAGATATGCCTGAAAGACCGGCTCAAAAGGTTTAAAAAAAATCTACTAAGAAATTAGAATTGCGGAAACAATTTTTCAAAAACTAGGAAGAAATTAGGTAAGCGTGTTATTGTATTTACGCGAGTAGTATCTCATAGTAAAATGGTCACTAATTAGTAAATTACTATGATTGATCAAAAATTGCGTGATGGAGATTGTATAGCATTATGGCATATAATTCTATGATGCTATCGGAACTTGAATTGCACCTACAACATAGTATTAATTAAAATCGTGCTCTAATAGAAAAAAAAAGCATTTTGTACTTGGAACGAATACCCTTCATTAGGAAATCTGTTAATCTATCTTGAATTGCTCAATAAATAAATAGATCTTCGTGGGTCAACATTAAATTGGAATATCAAAATTTATTCGTTTTTGGCACAGCAAATTGGCATCCTAACACCAAAAATAATATATTTCAAGTTCTAATCGATGTAAATATCATAATTTGCTTTCGTACCCGGTGTTTTTTATATTAACATAAGTAAATTACACGTGCAATAATTATGATATCCCTGTCAAGGTTGCTATTTGTTACATACATTTGTTACAATCTATACATAGATTAACTCGGGAAATATGGGTGATGGTCCTCAAAAAGCTTCCGTATTCGAACCCCAGCATGATTTTGCCTAGAAAATTATTTTCCTCAGTATATTGCACCCTGTTTAATATTTACCCCAGGGGGAAGGATAACGACGTTTAGTAACATAATTACTTGCAGTGAAAAAATATTCTAAAATCAGGTAGATGTATTTAAATCGACTTATATTACTGATATTATAATACCAACTTGCCATATCGAAAAACAAGTTTCACGAATGCTTTTCATAAATAAAATTTAATATTTGATGGACTTAAAAATACGTAGATTGCAGTTACGCCTCCAAGGCGGACAGGTAACTACCTAATTGTTTTAATTAGACAATTTATTATTTTTTTTCAGTAGTTAGTACACCGATTGGTGACCCCGAGCGAGCATCAAGAAACAGGAACTTTTATTAAATTAAATAAAAATTAATTGTTAAGTTGAATTAAAATTGTTCGACGCAAATTTTTGTGACGTCGTAATTAACACAAACACTTTTCAAGCAGTTTAAAAGAAGGAATCAGTGAACGGAAGAACTAAAGTGGTGATAAAACCATCTAGTTACCGCATAACAGGAAAATAAAAATTAAAATTCAGTTTTATAATTATTATTATTCTGCAGTCGCACAGACATAATCGTTGCATTTTCTTCATTTTAATGAACGAAAACAAAAATTTCAAGAAATTCCATTTATATTAAATAAATGGAAAAATTTGTACTTGATCGTTCAATTTTAAATTGATGGGTTTTGTTTTTACAGTTTCAAACTCGATCAGCATAAAAACTTTAAGATCAATACCAAAAGCTTAATCAAAAATTAAGAGCTTTAATTACGACACATCAAAACTTCTTGGACTTTTCAATGTAATTAATCATTGAGTAATTTCCTCTTCTTTAGTGTTTCCTTCAAGATATTATCTAATGCTCGTAATTCGCTAAAAATTAATTGAAAAATAGTGAGAACGACTTTCCTTAACTAAGGAAATAACTTATATTATTGATAATTAATATTGTGTGTGTACAAGATCTAAAGTACAGCAATAAATTAAATTAATCAAAGCGATCTTTACTGGTTTAGTGTTAATTAATAATACGTACGTTTTCCTTGATCGAGCTGCCAATAAAATCATTCAAATTATGTTAAATTCGCAGTAAATAGCCATACTTTAGGATTTGTATGTATGTAATCGACAAACAATAGCGTATGGCTCGCATTATGAACAATTACGTTTCCGATCAAGATAAAATTCCATTCAAATTGTTTCTCTCGTTTTACTGATCAGCAATTCTACTAGACAAACGTAGCAACTTGCAACAATATTCCTCGGATATCTGCTGCACTAGGTCAAGGTGATGATCAAGTTTGCTGGATCTGTAGCTCGTTTGTCACGATTTAAACTACCGGTCTAGATAATTTACTGCATGAACAGTTCAAATAGAACATGACAAGTTCTTTTCTAACATTGAAAATTCTATCCATCAATCCCCCCGACTATGAAACTTTCGTTCCATTTTAAGCTACCATATGCAATACTCCTATAACAAAAAGCCTTTTTTTAACAGAATTTTTGCCTAAAATTTGTCTGCAAATACCTTAATCAACCGCCGTAATTATTGATCATTATTCAACTTTCAATAATTTTATACTGTTGAATTCACCCAATTGCTTACTTGGGAGATAATTTCATGCATTAAAGTTGGAATTCATTGTTGCATTATATGTTCCATCCTGTCGTTGCGTAGAAAATTTTTATTTTTGCTATATCACTCGCGATTAAGTGATTATTATTATTATTAAGGGTGACATCCGTCAAATTGTGTATCACAAGTACAAAAATAACTTTTGAACGATACGATAATGCAAGCAGAATTACCAGTGAAAATAAATACAAATTTTAATCAAAAATATAATAAATATTCTTATTAGAATTCCAAAATTATGAAAGTATAATAATAAATAATAAATTTAAAAAAATTATATTTAGCTTCTAGCCATAATAAAAGAAAATGTAAAACCGTTTTTTCAGAGGTCTGCCGTTTAGCTCATTTTATAGATATCAATTTGTCGTGATTCATAAAAAACCCAAAAGGAAACCGCTGGGGAAATTTAAGGTACAGTGAAGGGAAATCTGAGAAAATCTAAGGAAATCCAAGATATCTTAGAAATTACAGATAATCTTACTTTTTCCACATTTTCCAAAGGAAATCATAAGACAATCCAAAAGAAAATCCAAGGAAATTTTAGAAAACCCGGGGAAATCTAGAAAAATCCAAGAAAACGCCCTAAAAGGAAATCTGGTGTTCAAAAATTGGGTCTGTGGTTTCCTTCTCGTCAGAGACGTATTACCCAAATTGACGCCACAAGCCTTTAATATTTTGCGCCCTTGTCCTCGGTTTTCTGAAACTAATTTTTGATAATAATTAAGACGATTAATGATTAAGTAATTACAACTTCCGAGACTAAATTTTGGGTCTCCTGAAATTTTGCGGCGCAAGCCTGGACTTCATGAGCTCTTGCGATAATATGGCACTGCTCCTTGTAATATGCTAAGAAGACGTTCATTAATTACGTGAAGCGTTTAGGGGGGGGGGGGTCGAGCAAAATCTCACCCAATCTCACGTGGTGGTCGCAAATATCACGTAATTTTTTTTTATCAGCAAGAAATTCTAAAATTGCGAGAGAACTGGGTTAAATTAAGTTATTTCTTTAATTAAGTAAACCAATCTCACGTGAGATTAGAGAAGGGGGGTCGAAAAATTGCCTCACGTAATTAATGGACGTCCCCTAAGAAAATGTTTTTTTCTTTTTTTGTCTACTTTTACCTTAATAAATACTATTCTAGTATTATTAAATGTCAATGTAATATTAATATTATATTATGTTAAGATTTTAATAGGTAGATCGCGAAAAATTTTTAAGAATTTTTAACCACGCAGGGGTGCCCAACAGGTCGATCGCGAAGCAATTTATAGTCGATCATAGCCTCCGATACTAGTCGTGATTCATAAAAAGCCGAGGAGGAAACCTCTGGTGAACGTTGATGTACAAGTGAAGGGAAATTTGGGAAAATCTAAGGAAATCTTAGGCAATCTAGGAAATCTTAGGAAATCTAAGGAAATTCAAGGATATATTAAAAATTACAGATATTCTTGCATTTTCAACTTTTTGGAAAGGAAATCGTGAGACAATCCAAAAACATAACACATGGAAATTTTAAAAAATTTGATGTACAAGTATAGGGAAATTTTAGAAAATGTAAGAAAATCTAAGGAAATCCAAGGATATCTTAGAAATTACAGAAAATCTTGCTTTTTCCACTTTTTCGAAAGGAAATCCTGAGACAATCCAAAAGAAAGCCCAAGAAAATTTTAGGAAATTTGATGTACTTACAGGTGAAGGGAAATTTGAGAAAATCTAAGAAAATCTTAGGCCATCTAGGAAATCTTAGGAAATCCAAAGATATCTTAGAAATTACAGATAATCTTCCTTTTTCAACTTTTTTGAAAGGAAATCATGAGATAATCCAAGAGAATATGCAAAGGAATTTTAGGAAATTTGATGTACTTACAGGTGAAGGGAAATTTGAGAAAATCTAAGAAAATCTTAGGCCATCTAGGAAATCCAAAGATATCTTAGAAATTACAGATAATCTTCCTTTTTCAACTTTTTTGAAAGGAAATCATGAGATAATCCAAGAGAATACGCAAAGGAATTTTAGAAAATTTAATGTACTTACAGGTGAAGGGAAATTTGAGAAAATCTAAGAAAATCTTAGGCCATCTAGGAAATCCAAAGATATCTTAGAAATTACAGATAATCTTCCTTTTTCAACTTTTTTGAAAGGAAATCATGAGATAATCCAAGAGAATACGCAAAGGAATTTTAGGAAATTTAATGTACTTACAGGTGAAGGGAAATTTGAGAAAATCTAAGAAAATCTTAGGCCATCTAGGAAATCTTAGGAAATCCAAAAATATCTTAGAAATTACAGATAATCTTCCTTTTTCAACTTTTTTGAAAGGAAATCATGAGATAATCCAAGAGAATACGCAAAGGAATTTTATAAAATTTGATGTACAAGTAAAAGGAAATTTAAGAAAATTTTAGGCAATCTAGGAAATCTAAGAAAATCCAAAGATATCTTAGAAATTACTGATAATCTTGCATTTTCAACTTTTTCGAAAGGAAATCATGAAACAATCCAAGAAAAACCCAAGGAAATTTTAGAAAATCTGGGGAAATCTAGAGAAATCCAAGGAAATATCCTGAAAGGAAATCTGGTGTACAAAAATTGGGTCTGTGGTTTCTTTCTCGTTTCTCGTAATAAACTAAGAAAATATGTTTTTCTTTTGTTGTCTACTTTTACCTTAATAAATACTATTCGAATATTATTTACGTCAAATGTCAATATAATATTAATATTATATTATACTGTGTTAAGATTTTAATAGGTAGATCGCGAAAATTTTTTAAGAAGCATAGTCGATCGTATACATATATAATGAAGTTGGCCACCCCTGGCTATATATCGTCGGTTTAGAGCCGCTTTTACAATAGTCGGTTACGTATGAGTATAACTAACCTATAGCTATGAACCAATCAACGATAAATACACTAAACAATCAACCAATAAACATCCGTATAACGTTACAACCCGGATAAATAAAGCTTTAAGACGTTTAAACACATTTTTTTACCTTAAAATTTAGTTTTTCAATCAAAAATTTCAAAAATACTTTTCAAGCTTTGATTATCTTACAGTGACTGTTTTCCTACGTAAAATTTTAGATATAATGAAGTTGAACACCCCTGGACTACACTAGTTACAGTCATCATCATCATAAATATAAAATGCAAGGACACTCTCAGATTGGTCGACTTTTTTTACCAACCCAAAAATATATCAAACCACCGCACAGTGGAGGAGGGGGGAAACAATGCACACCAAAATATAAAAAAAAATTATTTTACAAAATAATATCAAAAAAACCTTTTTGGCCAACTCGCTTTTTGTCAAAATTAAAAAAATTTCGCGGTTTTGCCGATTTTTTGAAAAATTCAAATTTCATGATTTCTCGAGTGAATAAAAGGTTTCCATGCCGACGGCAAGGGGTAAAAATATAGCCTCTGGTCGGAAAGGAATTTGAATTTATGAAAAAATAGACAAAAACACGAATGGCGTCTGCGGCGTTAATTTTTGCCCTAGAAAATGAACCAAAAAGTCATTTTGTACGAAATTTTTGTATTTTGTACGATGATTTCGAAAAATCAATGGGGTCCTCAAAATTTTGATTTTTTGCAGAAAACAGGAGATTTGGCACAATTTTGTTCGCAAACCTCAAATTCGGATTCTACGACCAAAATTACATAAGAATCAGTTTTCAATCCTTTGCCTGAGAAATTTGCAAGCTAAGAACCCCTTTTTTCGACGTAATTACTGGACCTCTTTTTAATTTTTTACCAAATTTTAAAACAAAGCAAAAGAGTACATAAAGTAACTTGAGAAAAGTGAAAACAAATTCTTTTCTATTATAATATCATACTATAACAAAGAACAAAATATCCTGAAGATATTAAAGAGCCATTATGTATTTTTCCTAAAAAAAATTCTGTAAAACACAGTTTCGCATCTGAAAGCCTTGAAAAAAAATTTAATCTAGCAAAATTTTTCCACCACCACCACATAAGTGATCAAAGTCGCACGCTCTGGGATGCGAAAAGTTCCTATTTAAACTTATTCAAAGGTCGATGAATAGCTACCGGCCTAATTCCTAACTATTAATAATTCGACTATAAGAGAATTAGAGAAAACCTCGAAGTTAAGATAATATATTATTCTACATTTAAGTCATACAACCCACCACTGTCACGAATGCGTTATTATGTCATAAACAAACGTAAACTTTTTTACGCAGGAGCAAAGCCCTGCAGTGTAAATTTTTATTACTATTTATAGCATAATAATTGTAGGAAATTATTAAAATAATTCAAGAGCTAAGCTTATGCTTCAGTAACTTTTCCTTATACGTCTTCATTTTCAATGCGTTCCTTTTAAAAGTTATTCTATATTTATATTATAACTTCCCAAAGTAGTACCTCATATCCTTTAGATCAGCGGTTCTTAAACTATATAAGACTCAAACACAAAAATTTTAAAAGGGAACTGAAAAAATTTCCAATTAAAATAATATTTTTCGATCATAATCCTGAAACTGAATGTATAATTTAGCCTAATTAGTAGCAAATGAAGCACTTAATAAATTATGTTTGTCAATTAAAGCCGAGTATCCAGGTTTGCCTGACAGAGCAGTTCAAATTATTCTCAAATTCTCAAGCACATTTCCACATATTTATGTGAAACGGCATTTCCAAGTTCATTATATTAAATATATCAAATCGAAATCCCGTTCGCAATTATACAATATTGAAATTCGATTAAGACGGGCGGCAAAATGATTAATGATTCGGGTCCAAAAAGCAGGCACACCTTCGAATTAAAGCGCATAAAGCTCGAAGGTACTGTTTACTGTACTGGAAAATTGTGATATTTCTATTAAGAAACGTAACTGAAAAAATTCAGTAGATATGTTAATTAACAAATTTGTGTTATCATTTTTTATTGCCTAGTTTTATTGTTATTGCTTTTTAACATTTTTAGTTTTATTGTAATTTTGAAATATCAGAAACGCGAATATAAAACGTAATAATATTCGTAGTTAAAGTAATGAAGCTCGATAAGCCACGTCGGTATTTTAGAATAATCAAAAAATGCACTAAACACTTTTAAGAACGAAAATGACAATTGAAATTAGAGTGGAATTTTTAATATCATTTTAAAAAACGTGAGGATATTATTAAGGCTCTAATTCAGAATAAAGGAATAGGTACTTCCATCGCCGTGTACACAGTATAATACTACGTTTAAAATGAATGGCAATTTATTACCTTTATAACTTTTCAGTGGTTTGTGCCCCATAATTGAATTTTATGCACAAACAAATTGAATGTTACTGTGTCGACCAAAAACCAAATTACTATTATAGGTAACTGTTTTTAAATAAAACTGCTTTTATTTAGTAATTGCTACCGTTTTCAAGTTTATACAAAGCTTTTTGATACAAAGAACGTCATATTATAATATTATACACAATTTTCACATTAAAGTTTCGTTGCAAGTAAAAAACAAAAACATAAATATTCAAAATTAATATAATATTTTTTAAACATAATTTGTTAACTGAGAGAAATCCACACAATTGTGCAAAAAATTTACACAATTGCGCGATTTTTTTGCACAATTTTGTGGGCGAGTAACACATATTTCTCTCGGTGCAGACTTCTAAGATGACCTTAAAAATAAGAATTTCAAGTAAATTGTGTGTAAAATATAATACAAATTACTTATCATATCATAGATAAACAGAAAGCTTGATAATTTATTGTTAAAACAAAAATACTATTTGATTAAAAAATAAAAAAAGGCATAGATAAAACATACAAAAAAAGAAGTATAGACAGTGATAAGACTAGATAACTTTCAAAATTAAAAAATATATTATCGATATAACTTGGAAATATCGAAATAGTAGCTTTCTTGATTATTAGCTCGATAAATTTTGTCGAGACACTTTAGAAATAAGTCTTCCTTTACAAATTAATTTGATTCTTTTGAAGAAAGAAAATATGAAGAACAGTAGCGATCCGAATAAAATTCTTATAAAGGCATTAGCAGTTAACGCACTAACCGCTAAGCCGTAACCGTGTTATTGTTTAAATATGGTTTAATACTAACTTATTATGTGAACAACCACAAAACATGTTTTTTTAACGGTTAGAGAACAACTGTATTGTGTAAACGGCAATAGGCCTAAGGGTAAGCAGAAAAAATGAAAAACTATAGGATGCAAGTTGAAAATTATGTGTAGATAGATACTTATTATTTAGACCCGCATTTCTACTGTGCAATAATTTTCTGTCGAGTTGAAAATTTAAAAAAAAATATTCGGAATACCAATAATTCGTTTTGCAACTGGTTTCAAATTGAACAAGGTGGCATGAAAGAAATAATCTTCAGGCCTGCTGCAGCTATTTAATAAACGATTATGTGTAAAAATCACAAACAAGTTTTTAAATGTAAGAGCGCTTTACATTACGTGACGAGCAGTACTGTCAAAATCAAAAAAGGTAGGCTGGACAATGTCTGATGGTAATCCCTCCAGTATGGTGATTTTGTAACAGTTAAATGTAAAATACACTGTAAGTATAAATTATCGCAAACCGCAAACAATATTTATAAGAAATTTAATTTATACTTACAGTGTATTTTACATGTGATAACTTAAAAACATTTTAGTTCTAAAAAGTATTTCCTGTATTTTTAGGGTTTTCTAAAATATTGACATGGTTAATATCGAGTAACACTACTTAAACCACGTATCAATTGACTATTGTAAAATTAAAAATTAGGAATTTTACAGCAGATTTAAGCTTCTTATCGTACCATATTTTGAAATAAATTTTATATGGTTCATTTTGCTCTTAGTGGCAGTAATAAGACAAGCAGCCAGAGAATAACGAGAAATAAAAACAGTCAGGTGTGAAATTGCTTTCAGTAGTAACCAAAATGTATTAAATAATTATTCGAACAGATAACACCAACTTATCGAAATTTTTGAAAAGCATTTCCTTTAGAACTCGGCAATATACTACAGAAGATTTTGTCGTTTTTGAAAACGAATTATGTTGTACTATTTGTTTTCTATATTTAATCTACTTAAATGTTCTTTCTTCTAATTAGCTTGAATTTAATTCCCTAATTATTTATTTCCCCAAATAAGGAGCTACTGTTTTTATACTAATTAAAATTTTAAATATACTGAAGACTTCCTTCATAATAATAATAATAATAATAATATCGTCTTTTAAACTAAACAAGCAATATTATTATAAGATTAGAACAATGGTCCGGATTTGTGGGCATTTGCTTTTTTTGATTCCGTACAGACTTTAAAATTCTTTTTGCAGCAAAATGTATTTTGCGACTTTGCGATCATTTGTAATAAAAAATTCCTTCACCCCCTCGGGGACCAACCTAATCCCCAATCTCCGACTGATACTGATAACTGACAACACCAACCATAAGCCAGGCCGGAAAACGAACAATTCCTCTTCCCCAAATGGTGCCTTCAGAATTCTTCTCTACGCGCTGGGAAAACGACCTTCCAGCTTTTTTTTTATTGTAGATGCCCAAGATGTTATCTAGCTGTAATTATTGCGGACAGCAAGGGTCATAAGTTCCGGAAAAAGATATCAATAAAACGAAAAAATAATCTCTGCAAGAAGTGTGTTGCCAAATGTATTTGCAGTTGCAACCAAACGCAAAAAAGTCGAAGCTACTCGTCTCAATCATTATCCTTAGGAGAAACACAACTAAGAACAAGCAGCATACGCTAATTGTTAAACCAAAATAATTAAATAAATTTAATTATAAAATTAAATATTTAACGTTGTTAAAATATTTAAAGTTGAAAAATAATCGAACGTTGAAAATTTGCTAGCTATGATATTGCTATCACAAGCACTGCTTGACAGCGGTCCTTATAAATTAAACAATACTTTTGTACATTATTTAAATAATAATATTTGGCAATTCGGAAGCAATACCAGATATCCAGTCAGCTCAAAACACAGATCGAACATCGTCAAAATTAGGTGTCTCCCCACGAAGTTTCAAAACAAAAAGTAAAAGAACTTACTCAAATCGACGAGACAGGAAAAACACTCTTACACGTACGAAGGTTCACTTTAAAACCCCGAAAAATCGCGCCAGACACCAGGCAGGGGCGCACTCATCAACAAAACAAATTCAAAAATTTGTTACACATTTTAAACCGCTCTTTAATATGCCTAAAATGCCTATTTTCAACCTTTGCCTTTTTCCTTTGCCAAATGGCCCTTTTTAATGCATTTAATCCGATAATTTGCATAAATGAATATTTATTTCGATTATTTTTTAATTTTAACGATGGAATAAACATAATTCAGAAACAAAATTACATTTTTTTGTATTATGCAGTCTTGTTTAAGTCGTCGTCAGTCAAGAACGGGGCGACAAAATAGAAAAATATATAGGTACAAAAAATGTCCAAAAAGTTTTGCTGTAAAAGCGATTTTTATATGTCAAAAACGGTTTCAAAATGTGCAATTTACATTGTTAACATAAGAGGGTTCAAATATTTTTGTAAGCCTCTGTATGTCCTCAGTGTTTTTTAAATTCAAAACGTAGGTGGCAATCCGGGGGGTCTGGGAGGCATGGAATGCCCTCCAGTACATTCTTTACCAAATACCTCGAATTAACGTAGATTCAAATGAGAAATATTTACCCATGAGGTATTTGACATAAGGTGCACTGGAGGGCATTCCATGCCCCCCAGACCCCCCGGATTGACACCTACGTTTTGTAAATTTAAGGGGAAATTAAGTACATCGTACATAGTTCTATTTCGTTGCACCGATTTTGAGATACAGGTAATAATATTTTTTGTATTTTACAGTCTATATGTTAAAGAACAGTTTCAAAATGTGCAATTTACATTGTTAACATAGGAGTGTCCGGATATTTTCGTTACTCACTGTATGTGCCCAATATTCCATTGCCCCTCAGAACCTGTGGAAACGAAATGAGGAATATGGACAGAGGCTGCAGTGTTTTACAATGAAAATTTTGAAAATGTAAGAAAAGTCATTGATAGTTTTAATTAATATTAGCAAAATTTGCAACAACAATTGAAATATTGAAAAACTTATTTCTGCACGATTGGAAGCTTAGATGTTCCAGATTTTAAATATGCTCCGGGTACTTCTTGCGACATAGAGCGGTCATTCTCTGCGTACAAACAAATTTTAACGGACAACAGAAGAAGTTTTACTCCAAAAAATTTGGAAAAAGCTTTAATTTGTTTTGTAAATGTTTAAAGTGAAAATTATTATTAAATTAAAAGTGAAATTGAATAAATTAAATTATTTGTACAAATTCAATAATAAAATAATGGTTTAATACTGTAGTGGTTGTCTGTATTTTAATAATTTAATTTTTCATTTTGAACGACCTATTAGTGCCTATGATCTAATTTTTATGCTCATTTGCCTGCCTATTTTGGAAGTTTTCGATGCCTAAACATCGGGGCCTTAATTATAACTAGAGCTCGGATTTTATGCTTTTGCATGTTATTCAATATTAACATACCAACAGATTCGTTATGAGATCTGGACAAATTAGAAAAGATGGAATCCGAAAAACTGCTTGTCAAAAAGCATATTTTGCATATTTTTCAACAGTTGGTGCGTATTTGAGCAAATAATGCATATTTGGGCCACTTTTGGTGATTTTCGAAGAATTTTAATAGAGAAAACTATAAATTATCATTAAATCTTTTTCCAAAAATACAAATTTTTCATATCTATCAGGTTAGGTTAGGCTTGATAAAAGAAATGTTTTATAAAATACTATTATAATGAACTAAAAAAAAATTAAATTTGAGGAACTATAATTTACGATATAGCCAAAAACGGTATTTATTGGGGAGTAAACCCCCATCAGATTATCCGATATCCATTGCTCATCATAGTCTCTTGTTTCTGGACTCTTTTAACAAAAAAATCTACTATTTTAAGACTTATTCATTTTACAAAAATAAGTAAAACCAGCTAAAAGTAAGTAATTAAATTAAAAATAAAGCTTTTATTAAAGAATAGTAAGTAATTTTCTACTCCAGGTCTACTAATATTAAATTTCTACCAGCCGTATAATTTAACTTGGCTCGTGAACACTGATCTCATTATTATTATTTAAAACTAAATATTTAACACGTAGTGCTTGTATATAATAATTTAACTGTCAAAGTGGATCCAAATTCGAGCTTAAAACATTAATACGGTAGCCTCCGAGTCCTTCGTCTTTACGGCTTTCATAGCAAACTACCTCGGTGGTTTGCCTTTGCCTATCGACAGAAAACACTAAAATTGAAGTTTATACTCTATTCGGGCTTAAATCTGGTTTAGCAGTCGACGCACTTAAGCGCCCGCCAGGCCGTAACCGCCTTCATTAAAAAAATATTATTAATTAAAGTATCCGACACATTAAGACTTGCATAATTAACAGGCTTGTTTGCCGAGTCAACGATACATTGGTTCTGCTACACTAAATTTACACTTAAAATAATCTAATGTGTACTTATCAAAACGAATTTAACCAATTTAAAAAAAAAGAGTTATCTATTCTACTGCTTCGAAGGCGGTGTATAATGGCTAGTCTATAATAGTGTTGCGGTTACATTGTAACAAGCATGACAACTTAATATTAAAAATAAATGAGTAATTTTTCTTTTGTCTAATCCTAATCGATAACATATACATTTGACTTACTTTGTAATTTATAATATTTACGAAACGATTTTTTCTACAATAAAATTAGCAAAAAAGTTAATTTATAATGAATTTGTTCCAAGTAATCAAGTTAATTTACTCCCAACCCCTCGTAAATTGTATTTCCTCAAAGCTTCATTCTGATGCCTAAAATTTTGCTGATATTGCGGTACTGAAAAAGACAAACGCAGCCTTGAAGTTCAAATCAGCCTCACACCAATTTTGAAGTAAATTTTACTAAATTTGAAGTCAATTTTACTACATTTAAAGTAAATTTTCCTAAATTTGATATGAAATTCACTATAATTGATGTAATATTTATTGCGAGGATTGTTTTTTTCGCTGTGTATGCACACAAAAACCACGGCATACGGAAAAATACCCTCCCCCCCCCCCCCCCACCTCAAAGTTATATATGTAATGCATAAACTTGAAGAAGAGGCAATATATAAAATATAAAATCAATTATCTCACCACGACTGACTCAAGTTCAGAACAAACTTTTGTGTACAAACAATTCTGGATCAATTTTGACTAATTTGGTGAGTTATTTTTGTAAATCATCTCACCGACCGACCGCTTGGTTTATTGAGGATTTAAAGTTACTTTGCCATTAGGAACATTTGGAATCTTATAAATAGGAAATGGATAAAGTACTAATACGGTCTAAGCAATACATCTCATTCCTTTATAATTGAATATTAAAGTAGGTTCACCTGTCACAGATAAAAGCTTAACCTTAATCTTAATCTTAGAAGGAAAAATTTCAAATTTTCCAGTTTTTAATTTATTGTTTTTGCTTGAACATTTTCCTGTCATTTATACAATAATAATTAAAGGATCCAAAAAAGTAAGAAAACAAATGGGAAATTTTGATGAGACTGAAAAAAACAACTTTGTTCCATTTTATGGAATTAGTTCGGTACATTACTAGCTCACTGTGTGCATATATGTTTGCAATTGCAAATAACAATGTTTGCCTTGAAATAATGATTGTAATAATCTCATTACTTTTCTATTTTAAAGAATTTAATAAAGTCAGACTCTTGGTTTACTAGTTTTTATCTTTATAAATATAATATGACGCCAATTGACAGCGAATAAAATAAAATAAAAAAAACTTTAAAAGTAATAATCATGGTTTTCTACTAATTTAATGATAATACTATCAAAAAACATAGACTTTATAGTAAAAATTCAATGCAACTGATTATCCAATAATAATGTTAGACTAAAAAAATTGCGAAGGTTAAGGATAAGTAAATACTTGTACAATATCATAACCACATGTAGTCGTTTTTATCTAACGGTAATAATAAATTGTATAAAATTGTGCGTACTTAGTAACAAGATAATATTGCAATCATAAAATTAAATCGTATAAATTAATAAAATTAATAGTAATAAAAGAATCGGATTGAAATAGTCGAGTTTAAGGTCTTTTAACAATATTTGTTATAAGAATATTAAAATTTATATACAAATTAATAATAAAGAATATGAAAGTTATAAAAAAAATGAAGATGGCAAACATTTTATTTACTAAATTATTAACTTGATGATGCCGACCCATTACCTCAAAAAATAATTAATGAACAGAAACTTTTGGTTAGCAAATTCAAGTGAAACAAAAAATGATACTTTTAGTTGGATAATTAGACTAATTATGCGCTTGAACAGTGGTTTCTTTTCTTTATAATAATTATAATTATTTATTTCCATAGTATATTTAAAAAATATCGATGACAACGTCAAGGTGACACTCGCTTACTTTTTGTTTATTAATAATTAAAAACAGTGATAATAAACTTAGATTTGATTCTGAGCTATACATCGTATTGTGTGATTTTGGAGATATGTGCTGAAGATAACGCCAAACCGAAACCGGTACATTAACTGAATAATATAACTTGAGGAAAATTCTCATTATTTATTATTTGCAACGAAGCCATTCTGTTCTCCTGCATTGTATCAACCCAAAACATTGCCTGCCTTGTTTATAATTTACAGATTGACATAAATAGCTTCCTAATCGACTAGTTGTGTACCATTGCTTTAATGAAAAACTTTGTAAAATATATCTCTAATAATTAAGTAGGTAATAAAATGGTAAGAATTTTAGTTTTTTCTCAGAATTTTGAAATATTGAAATATGACACTGGACTAAACGTCTCGTGACGCGATTAATGAGCTACTTTATTACCATGAGATGTAATATACTATTTTATATTGTTGAGATTATTAACCATCTGACGATATTGCAATAAAACCAATACAAGAAAATAACAGAAAATTAATTAATATTTTAAATGACATTTAATTAACTTGATGGACGTACGATATATGTATGTACACACGATGTTACCATTCGATTTTAAATTTTATGATCAAGCGTTACTGATAGAGTAAGTACATCATTTGTTTATTTCATTATGATCAAGAACTTATCGGCAGTTAATTACCAATTTATGTAAGCAGCCTAATAGTACCACTCATAATTGAATTTTTCATTACAGAAAATTGATTGAATGGTTACAGAGATTAAAAGTTTGTTCTTGGATAGATATAACTACAGAGCAAGAAAAAACTATTTTTGGTTTCTGTTCTACACTGCATATTAGATTAATTTTAATCCGGACGAGAATACATCATTGAGTAGAATTTGCTCTCTCATATTAATTTAAAACTTAAAATGCTGCATATTATAAGAGGTAAATTTAAAGCGCATTTTCCCACAAATTACATTGCTTTACGAGTCCCGACTACATCAATTAGTATTATCAAATACAATAAACTCTCGATTATCAAGCACGGTTGGGATCGTAAATATTCCTCTATAGTAGTGAGAGATTCTTCTGTTTTAAGAAAAGATAACTGATATGCCTGTTTTATAAGCTTACGGATTTCTAGCAAACTTTCTATACATAAATATTGATAGCAGAAGTGTAAATTTTTAAAGAGTAGTCCAAATACAAAAAATTCCAGTTTGGTTTTATAATAAATAACATTAGAATATCCAAAAATTTTACAAAAATATGACAACAAGAGATATGTAAATTGTATTTAAATTATTATGAAATAAAAAAAATTTGAACATTGCGGTTGCAAATTTTGAACGAAAATTTTATTCGTACATTGAACCAAATTGCAATACAAATTTATGTTGAACACTTAAATAAAATTCAACATTAAGTGAGAACTGCAGAATCAGCGTCTACTGATATTTAAACGCTTAGATAATATGAAGGTTGCATTGATGATACCATATTGGTATTATTTACAAGTCTGGAACGTGTCATTTCTACGTGCTAGAAGCTAGCCAGTCCGATAATCGAGGGTTGACTGTTGTAGTAATTGAGGAAGGTCGGGAAAGGTGAAATTTCTATTTTAGATCTTTGTTTATTTCCGCGCCTTTTATCTAGTACCATTTATTGGTACAGGGGTACAGCAAGAAAGTTGCCACCTCCACAAGTAGTATGGCGACGATCATTATTTACTTTTTTTAGTGTTTTTCTGTTTTCCTTAATAATATTGCAAGTAGGTACATATTGATATTTCTTATGCTCTGACATTGCTGATGCTCTGAAATTGTTTAAATTTTTATTTTTCTTTTCTACAGATGAAGATGGCACATAAATTCAACAGAAAAAGTAATCAACAATCTTGAGACAAACATTGTATGCAAGCAGCATATTATGTCATTGCTACTATATCATTCTATATCCCCAATTGATGGGGCAATATGGTGATTTCATAAAGACGCATTTAGTTAAGCCTGAAATTATGTCAGATCTTAAAGGCCAATAATATATAAGTTTAATGACAAAAATTCGATTATTTTAGATTTTTTTCCACTTCGTGAGCGGCATTTAAACGTTAACTATGTCACTTTCCCCGACCTTCCCCTACTTAATTTGCTACATGCATATCCTTGTGAATTAGTTTTAATTGCGATAAGTTTGCTATTCGAAATGCCTATTTCCCCTTTGAATTTTTCGTTTGCAAGTTCAATATAGAATTTTTTTTATATATAATCACTGAAGAAAGATTCCATACGATCCCTATAAGAGCAATGTAATTTGTAGAGACCGGATTATATGCAACTTAAAATGGTCGAAATATGCATGCAAATATGCATCATACAACAAAATCACCACAAAATGTCAACATATGCAACATGAAATTTCCATAAATACTACAAAATAACGTTATCTTTTAATCTAAAACACATTTTCTACTATATTTTTTACTATTTTGATTTATGTAGATTTACATATTAGAACTTTTATGAAAGGTATTGCCAAGCCAAAATTTAATTTGTTGACACCGCCAAATTTAAATTCTAAATTAGCAGAGTGGACCACCGACAACTGATAAAAAAAATTTTTTTTTTTTTTAGAAGTTCTATAAAATATGCCGAAATATGCATGTAATTTGATAAAATATGCTTAAATATACACGAAATTCGATAAAATATGGACGATCAGGAGATTTCAGTCAAAATATGCAATACTCTGAGAAATAGCCAAAATATGCTAAATATGCTCCTTGCATATCTGTGGTCACATGATAGCTAACTTTCTGGAGAAACAAAAAACCTTTTTTTTTAAATTTAACTTTAAAAGTTACTAGCTTATAACTACAGCAGGGAATTATATGCACTAAAAACATAAGATATATACGCGACATATATGCAGGTTAAAAATAAGATTATATGCTTTAAGAACTACTAAATATGCACATTCATTTTGCAACAATTAGTATGCAACAATTTATTCAGCAATATTCAAACCATCAAGTACACAACTAAATACTTTTCTACTTTTCAAAAATATGCAGTAACGGGTGAAATATGCATTTATATGCACTATAAAATTCGGGTTTTGGAATCCTTTTTGTACAATTCGGATAGATTTCAAAGAATTGTCTTTGAGCTTCAAAAAAACATGCACTTCCATACAATTCCCTGCTTTATACTTATAACTAGAGCTCGGATTTTATGCTTTCGCATGTTCTTTAATATTGATATGCCAACAGATTCGTTATGAAATCTGAACAAACTGAAAAAAATGCAAACGTTGCATATTTGAGTAAATAATGCATATTTGTGCATATTTGGGCCACTTTTGGTGATTTTTGAAGAAAATAAAAAATTATTATTAAATTTTGCTAATTGAAGCAATTGTTTTATTTAATTTTAACAATTAAAATTAAAAAAATAAGAATAAATTTAAATAAAATAATTGGCTAAACTGGCAAATTTAATAATAATTTTTTATTTTAAATTAAATTTTTATATTAAAATTCTTTCAAAAATACCAAAAGTGGCTCAAATATCCATTATTTACTTAAATATGCACCAAATGTTGAAATTATGCAAAATTTTGCAAATTATGCGTAATTCGTTCAGATATATTATTAAAACTATTAAATTTTATAAATCTAGGTAGAACTTATTGAAAATTTAAAAAAAAATTGAAAACTTCGAAGATTAGATATTTTTTAGTTTGCATATCAGTGCATATTTTATCTATTTTATCAATTTTAATGCATATTTTAAGGAAATTCGGTGCATATATGGATGGTGTTATGCAATAATGAGTTAAGCCACATCGACTTGATTATGACATAATTAGCTTTTAAGTTTAGTGTTCTGTATAGATTGAGATGATTTTCCATATCCAAAACTTGGGTGGACATTATATTCGGTAATTAGCAGAAATTAATTTTGGTAAGAATAACAGTTTTGCAACACAACTACGTGCTTTTCTCAATTTTTCAAAATGTGGCTTAACTCATTATTGCATAACACCATCCATATATGCGCATATTTTCAAGTATTTTAGTACATATAAATCCGAGCTCTAAATCATGTTTCATGCTTATGGGAGTGTTTCCTATAGACTGATAGGATCAACATCAATTTACTCTGGATTAACTTTTACCTAACGTTTAACTAGCTCTTAGTGTTGGTGCAGATAGTTTCGCTAAGCTAAAGATATGTTTACTAAGCTGCGGCTGGGGCTCTGCGATTGAAGTCGCAGTGACTGCTCTCCATGCTTTCTTATGGGAGTGTTACACTCCCATAAGACAGCGTTCACTGCGACTTCAGTCGCAGAGCACCAGCCGCAGCTTAGTAAACATATCTTTAGCTGGTAGAAATTATCAGCACAAACACTAAGGACTAGTTAAACGTTAGGAAAAAGTTAGTCCAGAGTCAATCAGTCTATAGGAAACACTCCCATAAGAAAGCATGATTAATATGAAAGAATGCAAGATATGAATCTTTCACCAAAAGTTGCCTTTGCAAATTTTACGTAATTCGTCCAGATTTATTATTAAAATTATTATTAAAAATTTGAGAAAAAAATGAAGATTACATAGGCATATTTTAGTTTGCATATCAATGCATATTTTATCGATTTTTATCAATTTTAGTGCATATTTTAAGGAAATTTGGTGCATATAAAGCCGAGCTCTGCTTATAACCACTAAACTTTTACTTTGAAAATTTAATTGCCATCTCACAAATTTCTTTATAGCAGAAGTAAAAAAAATTACTGATTTTTTTATTGATTTTAAGTATAATATATCTGTAAAAATATTCGTAAATTTCCAATTATTATTTATTGACATAGAATTTTCTTCTTATACCAGAAGTTGACACTTATTATTATGAATCTGATTCTGCAAAAAAATGAATTTGGGCATAAGTGGACTGATTCCCCTATACCATGTGACCACAGATATAATGCGGTCTCTAGTAATTTGTATCGTACGGAAGCCCTTATCCGGTAAATAAAATTTTGTTTTTACACCAATATTTATTAGGCAATTTTTAATGTAAATTTCATTCGCTACAAATTGTTACGTAATAACTCACTTTCTATACTGAGCCATAATCTGCCACTTTTACGCACTAGTACGGAAAGTGATGGACTTTCAACACCGGCGTTGAAAACAATTTCGCTCGGTATTTTACTATTGTAAGTTGAAATACCCGACGTTTGTTGACATTACTTCTCAAATAAAATATTGACAGTTTTAGCAGTAGGCAGAATTCCACAGTAACAAACAAATTAGTATTATAATGATTAATATTTCAACTTTGATTAAGAATTCATTAATTTAAATACCAGTAGCTTGATCACATTATTTTATTAATATAGTACAATATGGAAACGTCTCATTCTTCAGATACGTGAACGTAAAATTCGGCTGATGATTCGTTTGATAATGGTATACTTTCTACACTGATCAGTGATCATAGAAACTACTATTCAATGTTTTTCAGAGTTCAGAAAATAATCTTTAATTTGGTTATTTCTGTGGCAACACACATTTCTGAATAAAAAATTTAAACATATTTTTTTTTATTGATCCTTGTATATGTTCCAGTTTAAGGGTTGTTCCATTGTAAGTACACATCGTAACATATGTACCTATGTTAAATAACAACAAAGCCAGCTTGTAAAAAACAGCTATATTTGCATACAGAGTACAAGGTATTCTACTTATATTGGTATTCAACAATAAAATGTTCATAAAAGCAAACCCATAATGTACAGATTATAAACACATATAATAAATAAAAACAGGTACATGGAGTATACATAATATTGTATTGACAAAACTGAGCTAAATAGAGAAAATGTAGGTATTACCGATTTATTTTGAGAATTATTTGACATCAAAGAAATTTATTTGTAAATGTGCATTTTAGCACAAAGTGTTTATGCATTTGTTTATTGTAAAATATTGATGATTAAAAATGGAAATAACTGTATTACACTGTAATACATAAATTATGTATACACAAAATGGTTACTTTGATTTCGACCATATCAATATTTTGGAAAAATGTTCTGAAAAGTGTTTATTGCATTTTTTGGGTTTTCTAAAATATTGATATGGTTAATATCGAGTTACACTACCTAAACCACGTATCAATTGATTACTTTGATTTCGGATAAATTTTGAAAATTTTAAATTCCCAATAAATTTCCCGAAAGGATTCATTTTATATTTTGGACAACAAAGATCGTGAAAGGTGAAAATTTCAATAATATTGGAATGTCATAAACATTGTTGTTTTATTACTTTTTAACTCCTACTCTGTTTTTATTTTTGTAATAGTCTGAGAATTTCTGTTAGGTATTTTAAGTTATCAAAAATAAAAATAAAAAATCAGCGTTCTGTGCAAGATTTAGCAACAATGATACAATTACCACAACAATCACGGCACGATAAGGTTAAATAGAGTTAAAAATTTCATCAGAACGACTTTGTTAACTTTTTTTATCAGCCCTGATGATAAATTTAATGTAGATAGGTCAGTGTTTGTTACATTATAACATAATTAATAACAATTTTGTAAGCGAAAATGTAAATCGCCATACGAAAACCGGTTGTTAATCATGAATAAATTCCGTCTGATATTATTATTTAAATTTTTAATCGAATCTATGATAAAAAAAAGATAAACTTGTGGTAGGTCAATTACAAATGTCATCGATTTTAACAATGTTTTGTGTATACATATGTAATAATCGTTGCAGTTTTCTAAAAATAGTTGTTAATTAAGTCGAATTTAGTTGTTATGGCAGAAAATAGCTTAGGATTTTCTGTCATAACAACTAAATTCGGTTGTTATAATTAACAATTTTTTTAGAAAATTGCACGGAATATGTACATATAATATGCAAATTAACATTCCTTTAATTGCGTTCGAAAATTGCACTTTAGTTGCCAATTTGGTCTAATCTGGGCATTGTTTATACTAAGGACACGGAACAATTAAAATTCAAATTTTTTATCGCAATTGTTTAATGCAATATTTATTTTTAAAACTTTGGTTTATTAGCGGGTCAATAACCACTTGTAGAAAATATCACTTAACATTATCGGTAATTCGATTACGATTGGGTTCCACTTATAAAATGAGAAGCGACTTTTAGATATAAATTTTGGATTTACATTTTGGGATCATTAAGTCTTGAAAATAATCAATTTGAAGTGATTTGCAAACGAGATTCGACGACTTAAATTTGCCTTTAAAATCAGTTTTTAAATTTAAATAACTTACCAACTGTTCCCATAACTCCAGTTGTGGTTGACGGTGTGGCATCGATGGAAGGAATCTTTCTGATCGAATTTCTTCCGTTATTAGAGCACTGAGACGATGTCGAAGAATCGCAATCGAGACTGCGTTCGATTGTTTGGAGCGGTGACGGGCTTTTTGCGGGAAGGCTGATTACAGAACCGTTTTGCGAAGTTCTCATCATAGCTTCATCCTGAGCCTGTGCCCGTCTCAACGCCGTTTGCATGGCCATAACGCGTTGTCTCTCGGAAGTTAGTCGACACTTTTCACATTCGCAAGAACGATATTTACAGTACCTTTTGTGCCCTTTAAGTGCAATTTTCATGCGATGATTTCTGCAACGCGCACAATTAGGCGGAGTGCGTGGTGTAGAGGAAGTGCTCGACGCATTTAATTCCAATTTCGAATCAAAATCTTGATTATCCGACATGTCGGTCACAAAAATTGAAATAATTAAAGTATATAAAATTTGTTCATAAACAAAATCGTGTGAGAACTAGCACTTGAAATCAAACGAACAATTTGAAAACTTGAATAGCGCGACACCCAAATGCGCAACAGGTTGAAAGCTCATAAGGAGCACGGAACCGATAGGCCTGTTTAGGACGTGAGCTTTCGCGCTCTAGTTTACAACCGCATTTATCGAAAACTTATACGCGAAATCAAGTATCACACTTGCAATACCAAAGTGAAGTGAGTTGGTGCAGAATTGCATCAAACGAGGGGCAAAGGGCATATCATTTACGACTTTGATGGTGGGGAAAATGCATGTGCGGAGTGCAGTTTAGAGTTGTGTTTTATTAGGTAATAACTAAAGGAAGCGAGTTTTGATGCAAGGTGTAGTTGGTAACAACTTTTGTATCAATTTGTCATACATACCTAAACTTCTTATCCATAATTTTTATCGTCTTCTTTTGTACTTACTATATCATTTTCCGTGCCTCGCATTTTCAGCGCCAGGCGCTTTTCGCGACGACTGCTTACGATAAAATTAACATGAGCTCTTCAGATCTTATTTTTCAAACAAATATGCCGGTTGTGAGATTTAATATAATATAAATTTTATTACCTATTTAACATTTACTACGTTTTATAATTGAACAAATTTGCATGGGCGTTGGGAAAAAAATTTTAACCTTGAAAAACAACTGATAATAAGATGCAACACAAAAATTCTATCGAGAAGTTTAACTAACACCTTCATCAAATATTTGCATGTATTACACACTGTCAGCCATAATATTTGTTTTTAAATTGCATTTTAAGATAGCTTATGCATTTCAATATCCACGATAACAATATATTTGTATTTATGTCAGGTTATAAAAGGTTTATGTAAGATAGACTAGAATAAAATAGGTGCTGCCTATTTTCCGCTTCCAATTTTTATAATATATTCTATCAAAATTAATTTTTAATAAAATATATTTTATAAAAATTATTAATATTTTATTTTTTATTATTAAAAATTTAATTTTTAATTTGTAATTTGGAAAGAGGAATACAGCGATACCAAGAACTCGGTTTTGTAACCAGTGGATAAAGTAACTTTTCGCAACTTGTGCGATAAAGTAGCAATTTACTTCACAGAAAATTAAGAAAATTTATAACAGGAGTGCATTTAACCGAGAAACTTATTTTATTATCCAAATTGAGAATACTTAATCTTGAACTTGTATCATGGCCAATTAACATGTAAAAATTAATTTATGCAAATTCCTGCTTCCCTAATTATTTTAGAGAAAAATTGCAAGATACAAAAATAATGCAGAAATATAAACAACAACCGATAAGAGCATTAGATTTCATTTAGGTTTTACTTAAAATGTCAAAAATGTTTTTTAAGTTGTTAAAATTTACATTTATCGGACTGACCATGTAATAAATTCCTTGGAAACTTACATGGCCAGTCTGATAAATAAAGATTTTAACAATTTCAAGAGCATTTTATGACTTTTTTAATTAAAAGCCAGATGAAATCTAATGCTCTTATAATTTGTAGTTTATATTTCTGTATTAGTGATTGGTGCAAACTTGAATTTTATTACAACCGAGGGATCCATTTCCAAATTTAGAATTGTTTCTCCAGATATTGTTTTGGCTATATCTTCCAATATTTTTAAACCGTAATTTTTTTCTAAAACCTTATTCAATTTTGTTTTTAATAGTAAACCCAACCTGTCCTGCCAAGTTAGACGTGGTTGTTTCTCAATTTTTTTTATTAAATCAAGCGATTCAGTTAAAGAGAGTCATTTTTTGGTAATTTTTTTACAGATGAAAAAATAATCACATCATTTTATTATAGGTAGTATTAAAAAGTAGAAAAAAAAATTTTTTAAATATTTTTTAACAAAATGACAGCTCTGTAAAGTACTCTGTGACGCTCGTGCTGTAACTCAAAAACTTATTGATCGATCTGGTTCAAATTTTAGGAGGCTATAGTCTAAATTATTATCGGAAGGATAAACCTAAATTTTTAAAGATATCCAGTAAATAAATAGTTTTTTTGGGGTAAAAACTGTCGAAAAAATAGTCGAAAATTTTAATATTTAGTTAAATAGCCTAATTAGTTTAGCCTAATTCCGGCCGATCGGCTTATCTTAAATCAAAAAACTAAACTGGATTTTAATCAGTGAAGCTGTGGCTTGGAAATAAACTAGAATCATTCCAAAATATTGAAAATTGCATAATTGACGAATAATTAATTAAATAAAATTAATGGATTAATAAAAATAATTAATTTTCAAAATCAGGTCAATTATTCAATTTTCAATATTTTGGAATGATTCTAGTTCATTCGATAGCCACAATTTCACTAATTAAAATGCTTTTTGGTTTTTTTTGATTTAAGATAAGCCGATCAGCCGGAATCATGGAGGTCAGTTTTTTCGACATGGATGCCTTTGAAGTGACGCAACACACGTTGTGATGAAGATTTTGGTGTGAAAATATTCTAAATTACTGTTGAAATGTCAATAAATCTATACATATAGTAAAAAGTTGAAACTTCTATATTTTTAAATTTAAAAAAATATAAGAATAATACAATACGTTGAAAATCAAAAATTCAAAAAATTATCACTTAACAGGTCTAGATTAAGAATATTTGACCTGTTAAGTGATAATTGTCTTTTTTAATTTTTAAAATTTTTGATTTTCTACGTATTGTATTACATATTCTTATATTTTTTTTAATTTAACCATAAATACATACTACATACCACAAATTTACTTAAAATTTTTATTTTGAGTTTAATTTCTATATTTTTATTGTTCGTCAAAAAAAATCCCAAAGGAAAGCTAAATAAATCAGCTAAATAAATAAATAAAGCTAAATAAATCGGCAATCACTCAGGGTGACTCCCTTAAAGGCATTACTGTTTTTCTAACCTTTTTTATAATATGCCAATTTTGCTTTCAACATTGAATTTTTTAACACATAATAATTATTCATAGCAACATTCAGCTACGTCCCCTATCTTGTTAAAATCGTTAAAAAAATTAAACTTTTGCAAATGAAGCATTAATTAAATAAATCTAGTTTTAAAATATTTTTAAAGAAAGCAACGAATGAACTTGAAAAAGCACAAAAAATATAAGAATAATTTACAAAAAAAACACAAAAAGCAGCAAAACTAAAAAATAGCACAAAAATCCAAAAATAGCTAATAAAACTTGGTGCCAAATGGAATTTTCTGATAAATCGCTCAGATTATTTAAAAATTTTGAGTTGCTTCGAACTTTCAGAAAAAGCATTTTAGCTACAAATCCGGACTCTAGTGATCACTATTTGATCACAAATTGATTTGATAGAAAATAGTTTTGCCCGTTAAAAGGTTAATATTTTTAACCAGTTTGTTACAGGAAAATTTTCTTATAGCCTAATCAAATGTTGGTTAAAACAACAGTGACCATTATCGGTACAATTCGAAGCAGTGGCGTATTTAGAGGAGGGCAAAGGGGCATCTGCCCCCCAATGATGACTCGGATTGTACCCCTAAAGGCCGCCCCCTGACAAAAATAATGTTTACTACAAAGTTTTAAAATTTAAATAACTTCAAATTATTTTTATTTATTTGTTTATTTATTTATTTACTAGCTGGAAAATCCGTCCGCGGACGGGCAGCTAGACGGTGGATTCCTTTTTTAGCGGTATAATCTTTTAACATTTTCTGCTACTGGGTGATTCCCGTTTTTCTATATTTTCAAAGTAACGCAAAAATTTGAAATGCCGTGGGACAATTAATTTTTTTTTTATAATATAAAAATAAATAAGTTTCTCAAATTCTAATTTTCTTTAGCTGAACGTTTTAATTTCACTCACTTTTGCTCAAAAACAAAAAATTTCCTAGCTTTTTGCGACGAAATTTGTATAATTATTCTGTCTTCTAATTCTAATTATTATTTTTAGTTTAATTCTAATTATTATAATTATTCTAATTATATAAGTTTTCTAATTATTCTGTCGTCAAATTTTATTATAATATGTACTGGAGGGTGTTCACACAAGACCACCTGGTTTACACTTTTGACTATAATTTTGACAGTTAACTTTCAAAGTAACGTAAAAATTGCTACTAAACTCTGAGCGGCTTTAATATTCTCTAGCCAAAGGTTTAAATTTCTCTCATTTTTGCTTAAAAATTCAAATTTCCCGATTTTTCCTGGCAAAAATTATAAATCCCCTATCTTCTCCAAGTATTCTAAAAAAGTACAAATCCTGTTGTATGTACTGGAGGGTGTTCCACACCCCCCAGACCCCCCGGTTTTGACTTTATATTTTTATATTATTTTTACAATTAACTTTCAAAGTAACACAGGAAGTTGCTGCTAAACTCCGTGAACAGTAAGGTAGTGAAATAAATATGATTTCTAAGTTTTAATTCTTTCTAGCCGAAGCGAAGGTTAAACTTCCCTCATTTTTGCTTAAAAATTCAAATTTCACGCATTAGATTATTTTGGGCAAATAATTTTAGTCCTAATTCCTAAAGAGTGTTTTTTTACCAAAAAATTACACGTTGTAGTAGGAGCAGCAGAAGCGTGCTGGGATTTTATGTATTAGGATTAGTTGCAATTACTCGCATGAATGGATTAACGAGATTCTGAAATATCTTTAATCTGCCCCCCCCCAAAAGTATTTTCTAAAAACGATACTGATTCGAAGGATAAGATTAGATGCTCCGAACACATCATAATCCGAACAACACGCTACTCCGATTATCCAGTAATCCGAACACAAAAAAAAATCTTAATAGTACTGAGTTTTTCTTCTTTTGTTCGGATTACTAGAGATAGGACTAGCGCATGTATTCGGATTAGTGTGTGTTTGGATTATCGAGACTGTACTGTATTAGTGAAAAGCTAATTTCCCATAATAATTCCTTATTTCTACTTTTATCTACAAGAAAATCTTCTAAATATTGAATTTTTTATTAGGATTTAGGTTCATCTTCCAACTACAAGTAGTTTGGAAGTACTAAAAGATATTATCCTTTAATTTTAAGAATTAAGTTAATTCTTGAACTGCAAATGTTGACGTTATGAAAAGTAACCAATAAAAGTAAAAGTCGATCGATTCGTGGTTTCCAAAATAATGGTGCAAAAAATGTGGTTACGTTATAAAGCTCCATAAAATTCAAAATTTTATTTTGATTTTTCGCCTCTTCTGAAAAGGTTGAAAACAGCTACAAGACGTTAGATAGCCAGGTTGGGTTAGAAACATCTTCGGGAGGTTTTCTGACCAAGAGACTGCTTTATTGAACCATTAATACAAATATGTGCTGAATAGTAACAAAACCACATTTAACCTGTAATTCCCCATCTCAAAATAAACAGATTTAGAGAATAATTGAAAACAAGGGCTATTTAAATGCATAGTAAACAAATTTCTGTGAAATTGTGCCACTGCTGTTTTAATCAAACGAAGTGTTTAATATGTATGTATATCCTGTCCTATCCAACTATTGCTTAGGAGAATTACTGTCCCGGTACATTTTATATTTTTGTTAAATAAAATTGGTGAAATTTACAAATTTGCAGGTTTTACGTCATGTCAACTTTCATAATTTTAATATAATATTTTACTTTAACTTTTTTTAAATTCCACTACTCAAAATCTTTTTCAGTTTATTTTGTGGATCGTTTATTTTAGGTACTACTTAAAATTTATTAAAAAATTTTTTTTTATATTCCTGAAAAAAATTAATAAAACTTCTCTTTTTTCTTAGGTATACTTCTTCCACAGTACATATCCAAGGAATAACGAGAAACTACCACTCATATGCAACCAAATGGAAATCTGCTGTAACTTCAAGAAAACCAAATAAATTAAAATAAAATAAAATAAATTAAAATTTTAAATTATTATAAAAAATGATCATAGGTGATAACTACATTTTTTTATTTTCATATTATGTACATAATATTAAAATTAAAAAGGTAATTATCAGTTAATTATTGTGATCAGCTACCATTATCAGGTGATAAATAACAATAACCATTGCTACAAACTCACGAGAATAATGTAATTTCTAATGTTTAATTAAATCGCTAATATTACATTTTAAATTATTATTTAATTTTTTTTAATTTAAATTGTATTTATTTACTATCATAACTTTTCCCAAAGAATTTATAATAATTAATACTTCAACATAAAAATTAAGCAGTATTGAAATTTCTTTCATTTAATTTTAGGATATAAATATTCTGATGCTACTAGGATAATATCATAACTTTGTTAGTTATAAATTTTTTTTGTATATTAAATAAAATTATTTAAAATATTTTATATTTTATTTTAATCATTACCGAACACCAACTGGATACCCTCAACTACAGCGTATGGCTTCATATTGTAACTATAGAGTTGTAAATTCCCTGAAGAAATCGAAGAAGTATCTTTGTTATGCAAATTATTTACAGTTCAGACTTAAAAAATTTCAATTTTAAAAATACAGGAAATTGCACTTTGCTAATTGCTGCATGGTATTACAATATAATGTTAACCAGAATGAATTACAATATATTAGTAATCATATAATATTATTATATATGTTTTCATTTTAATAATCTTGATTTAAACATAACTATGTTATAATTTTTCTTTTAAAATATAGGTAGTACCTATATAAATTATTAACCCATGAAATAAAAATATTAAATAAAATTTTTAAGAAATTAATACAATCACGAATTTCTTAGGAAAAATGTTATAATTATTGTGTAATTTTACCAAAGGGGGCTAAGTTAACAATTTCAGTTTAAACTACATAATTAACAATCACTATGTAAGGTAAGTGCGCATTTTATTTGAAATAAAATGAAAAATATCCAATTTAATCAACATGTTTTAATAATAATCATATTTTTGGTACATTTTCTACAAAATATAAACGAAAAATGTTAACTTGTACCACAGACAAACAAAAAATTAAACATTTTTTTTTAAATTTTTTATACGTAATATTATTTGGTATTTGAAATCAATAAACACATAAATGCAGCAACTAAACATTCTTTAAAAAAAGCATTAATTACAACGCCTTGGAGCACACAAAATTATCGATTTCTGACGCCATGGCTCGTTTAGGAGGCATCGGGCTCGAAGTACTAAAATTAACTCTCAATCATTTAGTAATAAATGATTTTTTTTTCTCTCAATTTTTTTAATAAATTGGTTAAGTAATTATTTAAGTGCACTTATCAGTGCAGTTCATTGATATCGACAAATATGGCGAGCTTGTGTATGGATTGTGATATTGAGATTAGAAGAAACGATAAGAATGTTAAATGTGTGATTTGTAATGGGAGATTGCATATAAAATGTACAAAGTTTACCGATCAGGAGCTGAAAGTAGTAAATGAGAATGAAAATATAAATTTTACGTGCAAGACTTGTAATAAAATTGATATGCGTGGTCAAATAAATGAATTGAAAAATCTGGTAGAACAATGCTTAGAGAGATTACATGAGCAAGGTAAGATTATAACTACTAATAGTGAAATTATAGAGAGACTGGATAAAAGAACTGTAGGCGGCAAGAATGAGGAGGGTGAGACTGTTGAGAAGAAATCTTATTCACAAGTGCTAATTAAAAATAAGGAGATGATAATGATTAAACCAATAAACGTAGAACAGCGTAATGATGTTACAAGGAAGGACATAAAAACACAAATAGATCCGAGTAAATTAGCAGTGGGTGTTAATAGTATCAAGAACATAGGAAGTGGTGGTGTGATGATTAGTTGTGCTGACTCAAATTCAAAGGGATTAATTAAGAGTAAAGTGCAGGAGGTATTAAGTGAAAAATACAGAGTGGAAGAAGTAGCTGAGAAGAATCCAAGAATCATTGTTGTAGGAGTGGAAGAGGACTTCATTAACCTGCAAGAGGAAGAGATTGTATCGGCAATAAGTGAACAAAATGGCATTGTATTTGACACTATCAAGGTTGTAACCAAATATATAAAAAAATCTAGGAAGAATATAGGTAGTATCGTACTGGAAACTGATCCTATTTCATACAACGAAATTATGAAACGCGAAAAACTAAAGATGGGATGGAGAATATGTAACGTACATTATCACGTAAATATTAAAAGATGTTACAGTTGTGCGGGATTTAACCATATAGCAAAGGAGTGTACAAACAGAAAAATATGTTTTAAATGTGCTGAAGAACACAGCGATAGAGAAAAATGTAACTCTACGATCTTAAAATGTGCAAATTGCATTAAAGCGGTGGAAAGGTTAAATATTAAAGTAGACGTGAATCATTGCGCAACGGATCTAAACTGTCCCTGTTACAGAAAAGAGATAGAAAAAAAGAGTAGCCGAATAAATTATAATATATAGCCATCGACAGAAAATGAAAACGAGATCATTTATTTTAATTGTCAAGGATTTTTGAACAACAGGGATCAAATATTACTATTGGTTAAAAAAAAGAAGCCTATTGTGTTATGTCTAGTAGAAACCCACGTAACGGAATTCATATACGAAGGAGAGCTTGAAATCATTGGTTATAAAATGGAGAAATGTTTGACAGAAAATTCCAGAACTGGTGGAGTTCTTTTATACGTGAGTAATAACATAAAATATAGAGTGATACTGAATTACACAAATAACGAATATTTATGGATTTTATCAGTTCAAATAAAGATAAATGGAGAAAATAAACTAATAGCTGGTATTTACCATCCACCACAGAGTAGTGATGGTATATTTGTGCAATACATGGAAACGTATCTTGAATCGCTAGAATTTAACGGTCATATTATTATCACTGGAGATATGAATCTGGATTTCGCAAAAGATGATTTTTATACTCAAAAATTGAAGAATGTTATTACGAGATATGGTTATTATCAGCAGGTGAATGGATATACAAGAGTAACAAATAGAAGTGCAACAACTATAGATTATGTAATAACAAATAATAAAGAAAATGAAGTAAAAATTCTTCAGATTCCCAGAATAAGCGATCATTACATAATAACAATCAGTGTACGGAGAGAATTTCTGAAAAATGAATACATCAGTATCAGGAATAGAAATTTAAAAAACTACAGAACAGAAATGTTTCAAGAGAGGCTACTTGAAAGAGAATGGGATGTGGAAGTATCAGATATAGATAAAGCGAGTCAACTCATTAACAATATAATTAATACTATGAACGAAGTCTGCCCAATTAAAACTATAAAAATTAGAAGCAAATATAAAGAAAACAAATGGATGAAGAACGATGTCGTGGAACTTATTAAGAAAAGAGATAATTTGTATAAAAAATTTCAATTTACTGAAAAATTAGAAGATTGGGAAATATATAAACAACATCGAAATTTGGTAACAGAAAAAATACGTGTGAATAAGAGGAAGTATTATTATGATTTGGTCTCCGAAAACAACAATAGTAACCGCTTTTGGAAGGAAATAAAGGGATTACTGTCAGGTACAAATAAAGGAACACAAGAGGTAATAAAATTTCAAGGAATTGACGAAAGAAATGAAAAAAACATATCAGATAAATTTAATAAATATTTTTTAGAGAGCATTGCAGAGTTGATTGCAGAAATACCATCGAGTGACAATCATGATGGAGTCTTAGAAAATGTCAAACATGTCAAACACTGGGAAAAATTTGAGTCAGTAACTATGAAAAAATTAAGAGAAAATATATATAAATTAAAAAACACGACCGATCCAGATACGTTAATTAATACCAAAGTAATTAAGGATTCTTTTGAAGTAGTAGGCCAGTTTTTTTTGAACACGATTAATGCGTCACTGAAAAATGGAGTTGTTCCAGAGAATTGGAAAACATCCAGTATAGTGCCTATACCAAAGATTGCAAACACAAATATATGTGAAGAATATCGACCAATAAATATACTTAGTCGGGACATAAATTCTGTTACCTGTAAAGAACCGTTAGATTTTACAGCTTAAGATTACAGAGGGTGGAAATCAATTACATATTTAGAAAGCCCTTTCTTTTGGCAACTTGTACAGACTATAGTTAAAATTTTTGAGTTCAACCAGCAACATGGATTGGGGTGTGAAAGAAAATCGGATAGCAGTTATTGCGTTACATAAATGTGGTGTATCAAATAGTGAAATTTTAAAATTGCTAAAGCCGTTAAAAATTTCAAAAATGTTTGTAAGTCGTGCTATAAAACGGTTTACCGATACAAATGCAATAGCTGACAGAAAAAGAAGTGGACGTCCTCGTACCATAAGAACTCCACGAGTGATTAAAGCAGTGCGTGAAAGAATACGACGAAATCTTCTGCGAAAACAAAAAATTATTGCTATAGAGATGCAAATTTAAAAAAAAAGCGTGTCTCGCGTATTGAGGCAGGACCTAAAACTTGGGGCTTTTCGTAGAGCAACAGGACAAAGGTTAACAACAGCTTTAAAAAAAATTAGGCACGAGAGATCGAAAACTCTATTAAGGAGGCACGGTAATAATAATTTTAAAAATATTTTGTTTACCGATGAAAAAATTTTTACCGTCAAAGAAAAATTTAATAAGCAAAACGATCGTGTTTATGCTCACAGCTCTAAAGAAGCGGCAGAAAAAATTCCGAGGGTTCAAAAGGCCATTATACAGCATCTGTGATGGTTTGGTGGGGTGTATCCTACGAAGGGGTTACTCAACTTCACTTTTGTGAAAAAGGCGTTAAAACATCGGCACCAATTTACCAAGAAATGTTAGAAGACGTGGTAAAGCCTCTTAACGACTCTCTCTTTCAAGGAAACCATTGGGTTTTCCAACAGGACTCTGCACCAGCACACAAAGCTAAGACAACCCAAAGGTGGCTAGCAGAAAATTTACCTGCGTTTATTGCAGCAGAACAATGGCCTTCTGGAAGTCCTGATCTGAATCCTTTGGATTATAAATTGTGGTCAGTTCTTGAAAACATGGCTTGTAGTAAGCCTCATAAAAATATCGAGCTTCTGAAGCGGGATTTGGTGAAAGCAGCAGCATCGATACCGTTACAAGTCGTCCGTGCCGCAATTGATGATTGGCCACGGCGTTTAAAGGCTTGTGTAAAGGCTAAAGGAGGACATTTTGAGTAAATATATTAAAAATGTATTCTTTATATATTAAGTAATAAAGCAGTATATATCATAATTGAATTTATTATTTTGAAACATTAAAAATTTAATTAATACTGTGTAACAGAACTTATGTCCCGACTAGGTAGTTCCCATACATGAGAAAATTTTAGAATATGAAGTGCATGATCAATTAAAATATTTTTGTGAAACAAACGATATATTGGTTCAAGAGCAGTCTAGGTTTCGGAGGTTTCACTCATGTGAATCCGTAATAATGGATTGTTGTGAGGAATGGACCAGAAGTGTAGAAAAAAATGAAGTTGTTTTGGCAGTGTTTTTAGATTTTAAACGTGCGTTCGAAACGATAGATAGAAGATTACTTATAGAAAAACTTAAAAAAATTGGTGTAAGTGGCACAGTATTAAAGTGGTTTAAATGTTATTTAAGTAAACGAAAACAGAAAGTGAAGTTTAAAAACAGTTTTTCAGAAGAACTTTTTACTGAATATGGGGTGCCACAGGGAACAATTCTGGGTCCTTTACTTTTTATTTTGTATATAAATGATATTGTGACATGCCTTAGAAAGTGTAAAGTGAAAATGTTTGCTGATGACACTATGATTTACATATGTGGTACGGATATCAAACTAATGTACGAAATACTAAATATTGAATTACAATGTGTATTTGAATGGTTATGTAATAACAAATTAAGTGTGAATTGTAAAAAATCTAAGTACATTATTTTAGGAAAACAGAATATTTTGAAGGGTATAAAAACTGAGGGGTTGCAGATTTTTATTCATAAAATTGTTTTGGATAGAGTAATCGAAATTAAGTATTTAGGAGTAATTATAGATGAGAACTTGAATTTTAAAAAACATTTTGATTATATAATGAAAAAAATGTCGCGCAAGGTATTTTTTCTGAGACGTATTTCGGACAGTATGTGTGCATCCACAAAGGTGCTATTGTATAAATCTCTGATAAGTCCACATCTTTAGTTTTGTTCAACTTGGTTTTTAATTATGAGTAAAACTGAAACACAACAGTTTCAGAAAATACAAAATAAGGCCTTGAGAATTATGATTCAATGTAATAGAATGACGCCAATTAGAGATATGTTGAATGTGTTAAATTTAATGAGTGTGTCACAGCAAATAAGATATAGAGTTTTGGATTTTGTATATAGAATTAAAAATGGTATGGCTCCAAAATACTTATTAAAAAAGTTAAGATGTGTGAATGAGGTGCACTCGTATAATACGAGACAGAGAGACAATTTCTATGTAAATGTTACATCATCATCTAGAACATATAGTTCCTTCTTTAGCATGGGGTTTACTGTTGTACAATGCTTTGCCTGTTGTTTTAAGGGAATGTAATAATTATATGATTTTTAAGAAGGAATTGGCTGTATATATTAAAGAAACTGTAAATAACTTGTAGTGCATTTTTGGGAATGATTTGTTTTAGTTGAATTTGAGTGTTAATTTAATTTGTTATATGAACATGTAATATAGCATTAGCTAATAAACCATTATTATTATTATTATTAAATATGCGTACTAATTATTTACATTCGTAATATCTCAAAAGTACTTTAAAACAGATTATAAAGCAAAAAAATTTTGATACAAAAAGTAAGACTATAGTTAAATTTAGTAGGCCTTAATACCCGCCGACCACGTTATGTAAGAAAAACAAAATAAAAAATATTTAGACCACGATACGATATTCAAATTTTTAAGATCATCGAAGCATATATTTATAAAGATAAAAATTTTAATTTTATATAGCTAACTGTAATATAGTACAGCCTCGCTTATCCGGACACACTTTATTCTGGACACTCCAGTAATCCGGACATTCCGGCTCTTCGGACATTTTATATTTTTTATCTCTGCAATCCGGACGAATTTCTAGCTGCAATTTCAAATTAATGCAATTCATCAGTACTCTTTTATAAGACTAAACTATGACATCACTCGGGGCCGCACCCAGCGCCAATATTCAGAAGGCTCTAAAATTGAGCGTTTTTAATTTAATTTTCTATAAAATATTAAATTTTGAATAAAAAGAAGAAAACGCTAAACGAGAAGTCACGAATTGAGATTTAATTCATATTTTCTTTGATTTAATTGGTAAAGCTAAATAAGTAGGGGGCGGCCATCTCCCCCTAGTGAGATATCGTAAATTTTTTTTTTTTATTACATGATATTTACCGAGACTCCTTGATCTCCTCCTCCCTTAAACGCCCACATAATTAACGTACGTCCCCTAATGATAACACAGGTCTGCAAATAAAATTTTTTTTAAGAGTCCTGATACCATTCTTCCTGATTCTTATGTAAATTAACTTCCTGAATTCGAATATGACATTCGTTTCCCTCAATCATCCACTGCTATCGGGGGATACTTCCCCCCTATCTATTTTATTATTTTTTTTAACAACTATTTTAGCCTTTACATTTTTTCTGATAAACTAGAAAGGTGAAAAGTTAATATTTATAGCAACAGAGTTGATTTGGGAGTAGATCCCTCTATAGGCAGTTTTAAGAAAAGTGGAAATCAGGATTGAGATTCCCATTTTGGTACTACCATAATAGTACCATTTACCTGGTCATTTACATTTTTTTGCAATGAAAGTAAGATAAACCAAAAATAGTGGAAATGCATAAAATCTATATTTAGGTGAAGGAAAACTAAATGCGTCAACCGCTAAAGCTCCCGGATCTTTTGGCTAAGATACATAAGCACTAAACATGAAGTTATCCTCTATTTTTTTAATTTGATAATGATACCCCTTCGTAAAGCAATAATGCCAATGATGCGATTTGTCATTCGTTCTTCAGTTGGATTAATTTAATCATCAATTCTGCTTTTAAGATCAGATGGCTTAAATCTCTTTAATCTAGGCACTTCACTAAGTTCGTTTTGGTTAAGTTTTTCTGCTAGATGGTTTGGATGATCAGTAAGCCTTTCGTAGTATGCTTTGCTATATTTTGAAATTTTTTCCGTAACTGGGACATACCAGGGAGCATCGACGATCAATCGCAGAACATTGGATTGGAAGCGCGGCAGGATTTCTGCAGCCCCCCCCCCTATCTTTTTTATTATTATTTTTTTAACAATTGTTTTAACCTTTACATTTCTTCTGGTAAACTAGAGAGGTGAAAAGTTAATATTTGTAGCAAGAAAGTTGATTTAAAAGAAGATTTGTCTTCTGAAATTGTAAGAAAAATCATAAAAAATGATCGAATTTTCCGTTTTTTTGCTTAATTTTTTTACTTAGTTTAGCTGTTTATTTCAACAAAAAATAACAGCAATCACACAGAACATGTACATATGCAAGTTTTCAGTTTTTACAACCGGGGGGTCTGGGGGGTGTGGAACACCCTCCAGTATACCTGTAAAGTGTGCTAAAAAACACAAATAGCAAACAGATTTCGATTTCAGTTTTAAAGTTGTGATTTCACTGGGCATTACTGGATCTAGGTTACAAAAGATATTTGGAAAAATCTATAGGAAGCTAGATTGTGGGGCCAATTTTGTTTACGTGTACTGGAGGGTGTTCCACACCCCCCAGACCCCCCGGTTTCAATGACAAATTTTTATGCATGTTAAAAAAAATTTCGGTGGATTATCTATTAGTTTTCGAAAAAGCGGCATTTAAAGATCGAAAATTTTACATAATATGAAATCCCACATAAAAATTAGTGGGAGGATCCAAATTAATTTAATTTAATTCATTCATTTTACGGTAGATCCGTAGAACCAAAACTGACCCTACGCTACCTTCCGCTCCGGCCCCTTCTGCTCCGGGCCATTTTGGCTGGCGCTGAATTCACTAAAAACATCACTGAACTGAATCCACCTCGATTGGGGGGCCCTACCTTGACAACAACCGGATTAAAAAAAGTTTTATTCTGCAAAAAAAAAACTTTAAACAGGGTAAAAACACAGGATAAAATACCATAATATTGAAATAAAAATGTTAGTGTAAAATTGTAAGTTTTGGCTCTTCCTTTTCAATAGATTGCCGACCCCTGCCCTAGATCAAGATTAAAAATTTTTCAAAATTTAAAAATTGTAAAAATTTTATTTGTCGAATTTTCCTAGAATTTTCCCTAATTAATTCCACGACTTTTCCTTAAAAATAGAAAATTCCTCTACTTTTTCTAACCAAATTTGTATAAGTCTCAATTCCTTTATTTTTGCAAGTTAAAATCCTGCTTAAACATTTGGCCTAATTTTTAATTTTTCGCCCCCCCCCCCTGGCTCCTTAATATGAGAAACTACAAGTCACTGCTTAATCCATATTGCGATCAGGAGCGGTTCCAGAATTTTTTCTGGAAGGAGCAAAAAGATCAGACGGGCAAAAAGTGTTTTCAGATTTGGGATTGTTCCCTTGTCTATTTTTAAACGTCTGAGGGAGGGGTGCCCCCCCCCATAAATCCGCCTAAGCTCGCGATTGATATCTGGCAGTTTATTTAATATCTTTCATATTCTTATCTTGTACTTCGAAACCATGCAATAATTGTGATAAATTTGTTTTTCAATTATCAGTAACAATAAATAAAATTGGCAATTCATGCTTACGATACATTGTCAATTTGCCTAGTTGACACTGACAATATTGTCAATTTGTTTACAAACCGAGGTTAAGCAAGTTTTTCAATTATTATAAAATGATACTAAAAATGTTCTATCGGAAACTTAATTTATTCAACATTAATAGGAATTACGTTAAACCTTTCACGATTTAGGAAGGCAGTTAGATACTTCCGAAGACCTTAATTTGATTCGAAACCCAGGTCAAATAGGAATTTTATGAAATAAATTAAACAAAAGTAATCGTAATAATAAGTATCGGCGTTTTTCCGCTGGCCTGTTTAGAATTGGTTAATTTTAAGTTACCAGGCTAAAAATATTTAGTGATTACGGTGGAGTGATGGATCAGTGCGGCCTTCAGGCCGCACAACCTAGGCAATCAGACATCGTCAACTTTAATATAGATTTGTCAACTGATATATTTAGAAATTGTCAACTGCAATTCAGATTTGTCAATTGCTATTCAAAGATCGACAACTGTAAATTCAGCTTTGTTCAGAACACCCCCTAGACCCCCCCCCCCGGTTTCAAAAATTGAAAACTTTTTGAGAGTAAGTGTGCATTTGTAGGTTTAGGTTATACGCACTGAGTAGTACCTAGTACCCCAGTATCGAATTGATTGTATAAAATTTTTATTGTAATTATGTTTGTAAGTTTTATTTTGACATTTTTATTATTTGTTAATTTTGTTTAGTTTAGTTTTATTAATGTAAACTATATAAAATAAAATAATTGAATAATACATACGTATCAATGGTTTTTAATCAATAAAATAAGTAAAAAAAAATCTCGTTAATCCGGAAAACTCGGTTATCCGAACAAACTCAAAACTATAACTGGCCGGAATAACGAAGCTGTACTGTATTACAAAAAAATATTTACGATTTATTTGAACCAATTTTTATTATTTGAAGCTTGACGGTCTCACTTTATGATGAATGATGTAACACTGGAAACTGGAAACGGAATATTCAGCTCCCGAAAAATTTTAGCAACTTCTATATGCTATATGCAATAAGTGTCTGTTAGTGTGGTACTGAGCGAGGGCGGTAATTTTAAGTACGATTTTTATTACTTAGGCCTTATTAGCATACAGGCCTTATTACGCGCAGGTACCTTACATAAAAATTTACATAATTACCAGATAAAAAAAATTGTCAAAATCAAATAGTTTTTCTCGATCGGTGATTTTATTATCATGTACTGGACGCTTTTGCTTGTTGTTAAAGTAACACCTAAAATTTCGTTGTGATTTCAAATTTAAAAAAATGTATTTAATTAATATAATTTTGATTTTTTAAACAAGAATAAATGAATGTCAATAATTTTTAAATTGTGAAAACAAAGGCCAATTTTTAATAAAATAAAAAATTTCGCATTTGAATATTTTCCAGAGGAGTCCGTTGGAGAAATTTTAACCCCTGGAAAAATACATAATATTACATATATAATTTTTAACCCTACGTGTGAACTGTGGGTCTTTCAAGGAAAAATTGAACATGTCTTGTATATACATCATACTTTACATTACATACATTGTAAACTTACTCTCAATCGCTTAAGGCAACCATCTCAGTGACAGAAGTTTGGTTTCCCCACCTAGCTGTTTGCAGCCTCGACTAGTTGGCGGCAAAATCAGAAAATTCAAAATTTAAAAAATTCAAAAAAATTATAATTTTAAAAAATAATCCAAAATAAATGGAGGGTTTTGGAACATGACAATATAATATATTTGTTCAACTCATCAACATTCATTCGATAGTATTCATTTCATTAATAATTGATTTACGCTTATTAGATCTATTGTATTTCAAAACCATTGTCGTGAATATATACGTTGTTTCATTAATCCTGATTCTTTTCAATTTATTTATTTACATGCTTTGAGGTCAATCCTAAGCGATATTTTTAAGTCTGCATAACATTATTAACTAATTTGTTTTGTTTAAGAGATACATCAAAGGATATTTTATTTAGTCTTGTTAAATCCATGCGTGTGTATGTTTATATTCTTATGTTTCGATTTCCAACAAAGTTTGTTAATTTTTATTTCAATAAAAAATGTATAACAATTTATTAATTTGTATTTGGGTTTGCTAATTTCTATTGTTACCTATAATAAATTCATTGATATTTATCTCTACGTAAATGTGACCGTTCATTAATTAACATCAAATTAACTGCAAGCAAAAATTATTTACAGTGGATTCTTGTTCAACTGGCATCCAATTAGCCGGCAAATCAAGGTTCTATAAGCGGCACGTAGAAATACCTCGCTCCAGACTTAATAATGCCTATCGTGTTTAATTATTATTATCTTTTCTTTGGTGTTTTTTTTTAATATAATAAATTCAAAGAAAAAAGCTTCAAATAAGCACAGAAGTTGAAAATAGGTACAAAATGCTCAAAAAGGTGAAAATGGGCATAAAAAACATAGTGTCAAATGGTCACATTCTTTATAAATAATGCATATTTTAAAATAATTAATTGCTGTCTTGAGGGTGATCATTTTGAAATAATGTAACGGTTTAATCTTAATTAATATGATAATTTTTAATTTAAATTATTTTAGTTTTGCAGCTGCCTTGTTTATTATTTTTTATTTATTTTTCTGATTTTCTGTGAAATAGATTGGTTTTTCAAACATTTTTACTAGACAAAAGTTGTAGTCTGTTAAATTTACTATCCGGAATGAGAGTCAGATTTTTTCAAAAATGTTTCATTTAACAGATACACGGTTTTGAAAAAAAAACAATAATTAAAATTTTTTGAATTTTTCAACATTTTCTTACTTAACTAGATAGCCGTTGATTTTAGACAACAAAGGTTTGAATCTAGTTTGTAGATTATTTCCCGTTAATCTTACTGAAAAATTAATATTTTCGGAGCTATGGCCATGTGAAAAAAATTTGTTAAATATTTTTCTTAAAAAAGTGTCCTCTATCACCACCTAAGTTATGTAAAGTGTATTCGGAGACACCCTGTATTTATAGAATGCATGCTAAATCATCATGAGGCAATAATAATTCAGATTGGTGCTTTAATAGTTTTTAAATTTGTGAAACAATTTTTAATTTGACTACAATATATCTACTCTTTTATGCAACATTATTTTTTATGCGATGAATTAATTGAGCAATATAGGTGTATTGATTCAATATATTATTCAAGTTGGTATAATTGTAGGTTAACTATGGATAACCTGCAACATGTTTATGTATGTGTTTTATACTTGCAGCTATATGTATAAATATTTTTCACGTCAATCATTAACAAATTACAAAGTTAAATTGAAGTGCATTACTAATAAATTTATGCATCTATACCGCTTCTTCTTTATTGTTAAATTAATTACCTACTGCAGAAAATATCAAAATTTCTGATTAAAATAAAATCGATATTCTGGCTTTTCTGTTACTCATACTTGCAATAAAATAAAAATATTTTTAAAAAGTATTTTAAATACGTCAAAACTACATTATTTTCCGTTGTACGCTCAGTCGCATTGGGAAAAATAGAAAATACCAAACCTCAAGTTCTGAAATTTAGTATTGTACACACAGTGAAACTTTCTTATCATCAATATCTCGGAAACGGTGGGACAAAATAGAAAAATGTATAGAACCAAAATTAAAGGCAATAGAATTTGCAACAAAAAACACCTAAATAGTTTTCCTGTAAACTCGGGTTTTATTTGACAAAACAAGGTTTTAAAATACATATAAAATTTGCGTTGTTAATACAGGAGTGCCCCCACCTCTTTTGAGGTGACCATAACTTCTTAACTTGTTGTATAAATAGCTATTTATATTTTCAACAGGACGTGCTACTTACGTTTAACCAATTTACTGTTACTGTTAGGTGCCTGCTCTGAAACTTTTAAATTACTTTTAAAGCGACCAAGTCAAAACAAATATACATTATACTTTTAAAACTTAGGTGATTTAATTTATTTATGTACAAAAATTACATTCCACATGAAGAAAGTATAATAATTTTGAGTGTATGAATTTAAGCGAGTCACGTCTGTAAAAATAAAAAAATAGTGAAGTTTAAGCGTAAGAGTACTTTGTAATTAAAAAGTACCTATTTACAACATAAAAATAAAATGTATTCTATCAATTAAAAGACAGTTCAACAATGTTTAACGTGCTAGCAGAAAGTGAAATGCAACCGAACAGAAAAGGACTTAATAATCTGGTTTTTTATTTCACGAATGTATGAGGATATAATATAAAACTTGCAATTCATTAGCACATGTAAAGCTGCATCCCCATTAAGAGTTCACGGCAAGCAGCACTTTGATCTCGCTTGCCTTGCCGTCTGATTGGGGATGCAGCTTTCGAGTGCGTAAAACAACAGTAAAAGTATTTCAAATAAATAATAAATTATTCCAAGTGATTAATGTTGGGTTTTACAAACAAGATTTAAAATTCAATATACGATTATAATTTGTTATTTAAATACCTTTATGAAATTCATTGTAAGTGATCTAATTCTTACAAAGAAATGTGCGGGCAATATTTATCCCAGTGGATACTCGTAATATAGTTAATAGGATATTGTATACTACAGATGCAAAGTGGATTATTCTGAAAGTAGAAACGTGAGCTTTCACGAACTAATGTTTTTTTTTCCTGAAAACTGTTTTTTGTGCTGCACTATTTTGGAGGATATGCTACATTTGGATTAATTACAATGTGCAATTGAACGAGAGTTTGTTTTTCAGTTAAGATCTGCGAAGCTATCTTGACGCAATTATAGAAAATGAGCTTACTTTGATTTTATTTGTTTTCTGCTTTAATCGAAGTGTATTCCTTAAAAATGATGTAAATTAGAGTATTTATTTTGTGCTGCGTGTGGAAATTTAAACAAAAAAAATAACTCTCGTGTAGTAAATAAAATATAATATATTCACATTAATATTTATTATTGTTTAGACTAATAGGTTGTCACAACGTTTACACTTTATCAATGTGTATTCAGTAAGCTTTTTGAATTTTAAATTACGTAAATCATTGCCACAACCTACTACAATAATTTTAATACATTAGTAATAATTTTAATATAGTAATAGTAATAGTTTTTTTAGACAACACTCAGATCTTTTTGTGGATTTCACATTGTTTTGTATTTAAGTTTGAGTGATCTTATTCTGAAGATGCTCTTGAGAAAACGCTGAAAAGCGGATAACTCGATGTTGCCACAAAACTGTCACCATAACTTGCAAGTTGAATGTAAGGGGTAAATATTTTAAAATAATTTTGTACGATGATTTCCATGGAATTCAAAAGAACAATTCCAATAATGGGGGAGTTTCCTTAGAAATAATTTTTTGAAATAATATATAAACATGAAACTGTAATAAAAATGCCGCATGTTGATGTAAATGGTTGGTCTTAAAACTCAGCGTAAAATTAAAAAAAAAATTTTGAATTTCAAAAAAATATTTAATCTGCCCGCCATAGCTAACCAATAAGATTTAAACATGGCCGTCCGATGTTGTCAGTTCTTAATTGGGTTATTATTGACAGCTATCATATGTTAATTAAAATTCTTTATTTTTTCATTTAATGCTATTGATTATTTCGTCACATGAATGCTGATCATTGCTTTAACTGACAAAATTGGTGCACTCTCTTTAAGAACTCTATAAGCTGGATGGTAGCTTCTGGTAAGCTTCTGGCGAAAAGCCATATACGTGTGGCATTTAAAATCTCTTAAACTGTGGATGCAAAGCTCTTGTAAAAGTATTATTGATGTTTTAAGTGGTTCATATAATACATTTATGTAAAATATACAAAGAATTATCTTGTTTGTAAATAAATAATGAAACATTGTCGACATGTGAATCTTACCGAAGCACAACCAATCAACAAATTATAACCCAACAGAATAACCAAATGTAACGGACTTCAAATGTTACATTAAGAATGCATGTTAAACCAATTCACTAACAAAATCTGTTCTATTTTTGAAAAACTCTACAAACTGGGTTAATTTGATGAAAATCGCCAGAAGGCGAAAAGCCGTTTACGTGTGGCATTTAAAATATCTTAAACTGTGGATGCAAAGCTCTTTTAAGTTGTCGAGATTTTTGTAAAACTAAAGTATTTGTTTTCATTAAATAAAAATTGTGAATCTAAGTAATCCATAATCACTCATATAAAATAAAAAAGTAACCACGAAATACACGGCGGCCATTACTTGTCATCAGGTAGGCATCTACATTTTAACATTTTAATAGAAGAAAGTACTGCAACATAGAACAGTTGTCTAAAATCCTATAGGTTTATCCATTCCCACTCAAAGAAGGGTTATGACGTCATAACCCTAACAATTTCAAGTTTTATTAATTTTTTTCTGATACTTAACGCACTCCAAAAAATCTGAAAAACAAACTGATGGCTCCGTTTGATCTGTACTTTCAAATAAAAAAACAAAAAAAAGTAGGAAACTCCTCCATTTCCAACGAAGAGGTAACAGGGTAACTGTGTCACCTCCTATGACTCATCAAAACCAATAAAATTACTAAGTTTTAAATTTAAATTTAAATTAAATTTAAATAAATGTAAATTTAAAAAATTTACAAGAAAAATTTATAAAATATAAAATAAAATATAAAAAATTATAAATATATGTTAAAATTAGATTAATAACTATAAATTATTAACAAAGCATTTTGAACTTAAACGCTAATTTGTTACTTGAAAGTAAATGGATATGAAATGGATAGCAACTGAAATCGTTAAAACATTTCAGAAAATATTTTTCTTCATTTTTTTCAGAAGCTATATAGCATTTTAAATGGTTATCGTAGTACAAAATGGTAATACGCTGAACCACAATATGTAAATTATCATTAATTTTTATAAAATCCATAATTTTATATAATTTTACATCATCCCAATTACTATCTGCTTCTATCAGATGATAACCAATTTTATAGCAAGTTTCCAGTGGCGTACAAGGCAGCTACGGGCCTGTGTTTTTGAGTCAAGCGGGGCCCCAAATGGAATATTAAATTAACATGGGACTTCTTTATAAGCAGAACAATTTCTATAAATTAATTTTTATGAAAAAAATATAATAAATATTAAACACGTTTGCATAATTAAGAAAGAGCAGTAGACGCATGTGTTTCTGCCAACTTGGCAGTCGTCAGTATTGCACACTTGACAACAACTTACCCGCTGCTACCAAAACGATGAACACGCTTAATTATGCTAAATTACACTACAGATTCGTCTTCGTTGCTAATAATAATAAATATTGTAATTTAGTTTTATTAAAATCATTTTAGGGATTTACTACTAGGTTTTACTTTTATTTTTTATTTACTACAAGAAAATCATACCTGACGTTTTTAATAAATTAATAAAAAAAACTAGCAGTGTAGTGTTAAAAATCAAAATATACCCTACTTTTATTTTTTTTTGGTATCTTGTTAAATTGCTGTGTATGTCCCTGGTGCTTTTTAAATTCAAAATGTAGATGTCAATCCGGGGGGTCTGGGGGGCATGGAATGCCCTCCAGTGCATTCTTTACCAAATACTTCGAATTGACGTAGATTCAGATGAGAAATATTTACTAATGAGGTATTTGGTATAGGGTGCACTGGAGGGCATTCCATGCCCCCTTAGACCCCCGGATTAACACCTACGTTTTGGAAATTTAAGAGACAATTAAGTACATAGTAATTGTACATACATAGTCCATAGTTCTATTTCGTTGCATCGATTTTGAGATAGAGGTATTAATATTTTTTGTATTTTACGGAGTCTTCTTTAAGTCGCTGCCAGTCAAAATGGGGACAACAAAATTAAAAAATGTATAGATAGCATAGTCGTGATAGCGACCGGGCCCTTGTTCGATCGAACTCATCGAACACTGGTAGTTACGGCACTGTAAGTTCCTTTAAATTCACAAGTCTCAAAAAAATTTTATTCTATATCAGAAATTAGCTCACAGTTTTCTAATTTATTATAATATAATTTTTTTTAAACTTTTTCAAAAATTATTAATCTCTTGATAATTAAACATTTGCTTTCTATAGTTGAAACATTCAAGAGAGAAATTTTTTTTTATCTATAAAATACAACAGGGCATGACACAAATCATAATGGGCAACACCTTCTAATAAGTCGTGCATTAATATATCTGTTACATGAAAATTGGGTAGTTTATTAAAAATTGAATTTTCTTTTATTCCGGTAAGTTTTATTCTTTCTTTTTCATCTGCTATATTTAAATCATTTTGATAATTTTCTTTATTTCTAAGAAATTCCTCAAATTCTTTAGTATCGCTTCTCATTTGTATTATAGATCTTTTACATAATCTGCAGTAATAAGTTGAATTAAAAGATTTCGTAAAGCTCAAAATTCCATTAAGCCCCAAATTATCTCCTAAAATAAGACCTACGCTAAAATAGACGGTATAACTTTCATTTTTTATTGTAATTTTTATGCCTTCCGTTTCCAATGACATTAATTCTTCAATAAGTTTATACAACACAAGATCGTTACCAAAATTTTTTAAGTTTTTTGTTTTGAAAAGTGCCGCTAAAAATATAAGTTACAATTTTGAGAACCAATGAGTTGGTACAATAGGAATTGAAAAATATGCTCCACATAATGATGTTGCATGTGGGCCTAAACAGTTGTTGATACCAAAATCATCAAAATATAAAAATATTGGAAAAACGATTTTATGTTAGAATACAATTTTCTTTTTTGACCAAAGAGATCCATTTATGAAATTCTTAAATTTAATTCAGATTCAAGTTGGTTTAAGTTGGTTATAATTGAATTAAATATCATATCGGATTCCAAATATTTTTTTAAATAAAATGCAATAGGCATTAAAACCCCCGTAATATTTTCTTCAGCAAGTGTGGGTCCAGAAGCAAGAATAACTTTATTTATTTCATTATTTATTGTAAACAATTTTGGAAATTTAAATAAATTCTCAGATATTAAATAAGAAAGTAACTTATGTTCCGTTTTTATAAACTCGAATGGATCGCTCAGGTTATCGGCAATTTGACATAAAAGTGTTTTTATATCATCGATATTAATATTTTCAATAACCGGAACGATATCATTAATAGTGTCCTCGATAGTTTTAGTAAAGCAATCGACAATACATTCCTGAATATCTATGATATCCTTTCGATTAAAATTGAGTTTACTGTGCATCTGCAAAGTAAATTTTAACGCCGAGTTTTTAATTAAACATTTTGATGTGCTAATTATTGTTTTTTTAAGTTCGTTGCTATTTGCAAATGACAAAGTCTGTTTACATTGATTTGAATCATTGCTCTCGATAGCAGATATTAAGGAATTGGTTTTTTCTAGCTCGGATATTCCTGCATTTAAATTACAATTTATAACTTGCTCGTCAATATTTAGTTTCTCACATTCTTTATGAAAATGTTGCTTTATTAGCGACAATTCCCTTGTTTGCAAATAAAAATATCAGGCTTATGATGACAGAATTTTAAATGAGTCATTAACATGTCAGGAGTTTCAAATATATTTGGGCATAGATAACAAACAAACATGATGGTGATTGTAATTACCAAAGTATAATATAGGTACTATAATATGAATAAAGTTATATGAATTAAATTATTTCTTAATTTTAAATAAATTTAATTTAAAAATTTGAAATTTAGTAACTTGCGGGTTAGCTACATGATATGTATTACATTTATTACAAATATTTTTGAATGAATAGCCATACTGCTTCAGATTCTTTTGGATATTTAAAGTTGAAACAATGACAAATTTTAAAACAACAATCTAATGCTTTTAAAAAGGAACCAAATTTATGTAATATCTTGAGTCCAAACGTAGTATTCACAATCATCGATAACAATTATAAATGGTTGTACTTGTAGACCCAGACTTTCATATTTCGTTTTTCTGTCTTGTACACTTTTTTGTAAATCTCCTATTGTAGTTAATTTCAAAATTTGACTATATTGTGAGTCGATTATGCTAGGTTTCCAGATCTTTTTATCGGGTTTCTGTAACCCAACAGTTGGTTTTATAATCCCGTGTAGTAGATGAATTATTAAGAAGTTTTTATGATCTGAAAATATGCAGGTTACTCATACAGAAAAAAACAATAAAATTGATATAAACTAACTTTCAGAAGTAGACTCTTTAAATTCCTTTAAGGGGGCGCCCATTAATTACGCGAGGTGATTTTGACGATTTTCAGACCCCCCCGCCCCCCTTGGTGAGATAACATGAAATTTGGTTAAACCCCCCCCCCCCTCTTAACCTAACGTGAGATTTTTTAAAATGCGTATTTTTAATGTAAATAAGTTGATCTGTGATTGATTGCGTTGGATTTATTAAAAAAACATAATTTGCTGAATTATTTTTGTTTAAGAATAGTTAACACAAAAAAATTACGTGATATTTGCCGAGACCCCCCTTCACCCCCACGTGAGATTGGGTGAGATTCGGCTCGACCCCCCCCCCCTAAATGCCTCACGTAATTAATGGACGCCCCCTAATTGTTCTACACTCTTGCGATCCTTCAATTCTTTGTCAAATAATTGGACAACTGTATTTTTAAATTTATCCCAATGAAAAAATAATGTATTTTCCTTTTCAGGAAACATACATCCAAAACCAATATCAATCTACAAATAATAAAGTTATGATTAACCAAATAAAATAATATGTAGTATTATACATAAGATAATAATTAAAAGATACTCACTAAAACCGAACTTCTGGGGTGTTTAAATAATGGCCACTCCTCAATTAATTCTAAAAAGTTCAATTGCAAACATTGACGATTTCGCAATGCAACAGTTGACTTCCACTTTTCTAATATCTCATTCCAATTCTCTTCATCTAGATTGTATTTGAGCCAGAACTGAATATTAATTAAATTTTCCTCATTGAAAGTCGTCGGCAAATCACTCTCTGATGATGTGGATGGGAAACTTAATTCGTTAGCTAAAATAATCAAAATATTCAATAAATAATTTTTTAGTTAATTAATTGCAATGAGATGATTACATGTTGTAGCTGAAAATTGTGCTTTTCTTGTATGTTGGCTAAATAAACCTTTCTTTGCTAAGGTATATTTTAAATTTTTAACCCGATCATACAATTTTCCTTTCGGGTTACCACCTATTTTTCTGGCCGTGTAATAGGTTCCCTATGAAAAAACATAATTAATTAGAATCTTGAATATATTTACTATAGGTATCAAAGATCTTAAATTTTTCATATGTGTATGTTTTTCGAATTAGTAATCTTTAGGTAAGGTAGTAATAAACTTACTTTATTTTCTGAAGGAAACAATTTTGTTATCTCGACCGAAAGCTTTTCAATTACTTTCAAAGTCCTGTGGCTTTTGTTTTGCGATATTAAGAAGTCAGCAATAACATCCACCAAAATTTTTCTATAATCTTAGGTTAGATGGTGTTTCTTACCGTATTCTTCAATAATTTTCTTCCCTTTTATATTGTTTTTCAGAATTTCGGCCAATGACTAAATAACAATTTTTGATATCAAAAGGTGACAATCAGATTTAAAAAATTTAGCTGTTTGTGGGTGTAGGTAAGTGTTGGTGAATAAAAGCGAACTGAACATAATGTTATGTACATACCAAAAAGTCTTCGTCTGATGATTCTGAAGTTGCTAGAGAAGAATTATCGGATAATGGTGTTGAAGACTGAAAATAATTGTGATTGTAAAACAAAATATTTATTACTTTTATTATCTTAATACCCTGTTCTGATTATTACTGCATCGCCACTGTTTTACATAAAATTTAATCTTAATTCGATCTCCAAGTTCAGTTGGAGGGAATAAAATATCAATATCGGAATCTTCAATTGATTCAAAAAGAAAATCTTCAGAATAATATAGATGAGCTATTTTATTTTTTAAATTTTCTGAGATTTTCTTGGATTTTCTAATTTTCCTTGAATTTTCAGAGATTTTCTAATTTTCCTTGAATTTTCAAAGATTTTCTTGATAATTCTATTTCTGGAATTTCTTGGGATTTCTTAACATTTTTCTGTTTTTTTGTAGATTTCCTTTCACTTGTACCCCAGATTTTCCCCTCAATTTTAACTAAGTGGAAAACCAACCGGAAATCGTCATGTACAAAACTAAAGTGAAATTGGAAAAAAAATTTATTTTCTATTGATATTCCTCTTCCTCAAGGTTTTCTTGAATTGCTTAAAATTTCCTAGGATTTTTTATACTTCCTCGGATTTTCAATTTAATAAAATGTCCTGAAATTTCCTGAAATTATCTTGAAATTCTTAAAAATTCCTCGAATATCTTCACATTTCTCCTCACTGATGTTCACTAGTTTACCTGAGTTTTTTAATGATTTCTCCGTAGTTTATCGCTGAAAAACCGAGAGGAAATCGTGAAATACAAAACTGAATGAAAATCTTATGGAATTAGAAAATCATAAGATTTTCAATTTTCTGTAATTTCCTTGGCTTTTCTAAATTCTCAATTTTCTAAATTTTCTTCAATTTCCCATATTTTAAGTTTGCCCGCCAAGGATGTTTGGAAAGGGGGAGGGTAACGGGGCTAGCTAACTCCGTTCCTATGACTCATCAAAAATCAACAAAATGTAAAAAAAAATTTTTAATTTCAAAAATATACCTAAATTCTTATCAAAATAATACAATGATTTTGATGAGAAATCATCTTACCTAATTTACCTCGATTCGCTCTGATTTTGCGGGAGTCGAGAAACTTCCCCAGGGTTCGTGGTTCTGTTATTTGCTCGCTTTGAAGTGACGATTTTTTTTTCGAAAGTAATCCAAAAATTGTTTCATAAAATAATTTCCACTCGAAATGCAATTTAAATAACTTTAAAACAAATTTTCGTATTTTAAATGGAAACAATAAGTCGCAGGTATCTCTTATCAACGCAGACAAATTTTACTTTGCCTTTGCCCTTCAATTGAATAATTAAATTTATCGAAAAACCAACCACAACCTTAAAATATCCAATCATCCAAATCTTTACCAATAATTAATTAACGGATCCAACCACAACTTCAGAGATCCATAATCCAAATTCAAATTCAAGTACCATCCAAATTTAGGATAATTTCTAAAAATAAATAAAACAAACATTAACTCACGTTAATTCGTAACTTTCAGAGATTTTTCCAGAGATTTCCAAGGGAATTTCAATTAAGTGTACACAAAATTTTCAAGTTATTTACACCTTGGTTGAATTATATTGCTTAATTTTTGGGTTCAATAGTAAAATAAGGGTTGTCTTCAACACGCAGTCGGGGATTATTTTTAGTCTAAAACTTTGTGTTGGCTAACGTAATATATTTTTTAACGTAAACATTTTTATTTGCATGAAAATAAATTAGTCCCTCTATAGGCAGTTTTAAGAAAAGTGGATACCAGGATTGAGATTCCCATTTTGGTACTACCATAATAGTACCATTTGCTTTGTCATTTACATTTTTTTGCAATGAAAGTAAGATAACCAAAAATAGTGGAAATGCATAAAATCTATATTTAGCCGAGGAAAAACTAAATGCGTCAACCGCTAAAGCTCCCGGATCTTCTGGCTAAGATACATAAGCACTAAACATGAAGTTATCGTCTATTTTTTTAATTTGATAATGATACCCCTTCGTAAAGTAATAATGCCAATGATGTGATTTGTCACGCGTTCTTCAGTTGGATTAATTTAATCATCAAATCTGCTTTTAAGATCAGAGGGCTTAAACCTCTTTAATCTAGGCACTTCACTAAGTTTGTTTTGGTTAAGTTTCTCTGCTAGATGGTTTGGATGATCAGTAAGCCTTTCGAGCATCGACGATCAATCGCAGAACCTTGGATTGGAAGCGCGGCAGGACTTCTGCAGTCCCTCCCCCCCTATCTTTTTTATATAGCAAGAAAGTTGATTTGGGAGAAGATTTGTCTTCTGAAATTGTAAGAAAAATCATAAAAAATGATCGAATTTTCCGTTTTTTTGCTTAATTTTTTCACTTAATTTTGCTGTTTATTTCAACAAAAAATAACAGCAATCACACAGAACATGTACATATGCAAGTTTTCAGTTTTTACAACCGGGGGGTCTGGGGGGTGTGGAACACCCTCCAGTATACCTGTAAGTGTGTTAAAAAATACAAATAGGTGTACATTCTACCGAACATATTCCAAATAGCAAACAGATTTCAATTTCAGTTTTAAAGTTGTGATTCCACTGGGCATTACTGAATCTAGGTTACAAAAGACATTTGGAAAAATCTATAGGAAGCTAGTTTCTGGGACCAATTTTGTTTAGGTGTACTCAGTGGCGTATTTACCCAAGGGCCAAAAGGGCCATGGCCCGGGACGGAAGGCTTCGAGGGGCGGCAGCACAAGCCGTCTCTCGCGCTCAGCTTGGAGCGCATTTAATAAGCGTTACCTCTCCGAGAGAACAAATAAAAATTAATTTTTGTTTTTTATAATTAATTTATGGGGTTGCAAACCTTTGGGGCCCAGGGCCCCAAATTTTAAAATACGTCACTGGGTGTACTGGAGGGTGTTCCACACCCCCCAGACCCCCCGGTTTCAAAAACTGAAAACTTGTGTATATGTTCTGTTATTGATCTTATTATCACTTTTTGAGAATAAGTATATAGGATCATTTGGTTGAGGATTATTTGGTATAAATTTAACCGACCTCGTATTTCTTATAATATAACGAAGATCCCCATGGTGGAACTCGAAAAACAGGCACCGTGTATAGGGTGTACTCCCCAATGCTTCTTAATCTCTTGATGCATGCTCATCTCCGGTTTAATCGGAGTCATCTCGAAATTATCAGTAATACAGTAAATCCATGAGGCCCATGTGATGACTACATCATTTCCATGTAGATGCTAAGCTGAGGATTCTGCTTTTGCGGTAGTCTTGAGTTACATCTTAGATAAGTGTTGTAGATCTATCTTCTGATAGTTCTCACAATCGAAAATTTACGTTAGTTACGTTACGTTAGAATATTTTATTAGTTTAATTAATACTTCAGAATTTGCTTATGCCTTCCCTGACAAGCCGCCGCTGTTAAAGCGGCATTTACCTAATCTGCACCCGGGGCTGAAATAGCTTGATCCTGCACTGGTTATGGGGTAACTTCTTCTTTATCTTATATAACAGTCCCTCTTTGACTTTGTCGAAAGCCTACATCAAGTAAATCCGCAGTACAATACCAATAAATTGTTTTCTAATGCTTGGTTTATTTTAGTGACAATCCTGTAGACCTGCTCTACGGTAGCATGCCCTTGTCTGAAGACAAACTAATGGTTAGGAATAAAAAATAAATTTTAGGGACGTTATTAAATGTAGTTCTTATTTTTTGCAAAGGGTGATCTGCAAAAGACCATTCTGTCCCTGGTGGTAATGTTCCAGATTCTTCTTTTTGTAATTTTATGGAAATTTAAATCTTTTTGTAAGCTTGTATTCCGTAATCTTATCAAATGGTATGCATCCATCTTTGGGCTAGAAGGTTGTGGATATATTTTCCCACTCGGTTGCTTGAGTCAGGTTTTTCTCCTAGGAATCTTACAAAATCATCCAGATTCGTTGGGACCTGAAGGGGAGGGAATTTGCCTCTTTTTCTCAAGAGAAACGCCTCTTGGACTACGGTCACTATAAGCATATTTTATTGACTGTTTATGAGTTCGATCTACATCCTCGCATCGCATCTAAGTACACATTTTCAATAACTATGTAATTGAATTTGATGAAGAAATATCAATTACAACTGAAGCACTAAAATACTGTAAGATGTAAAATCAATACTTTCATACATCATAATAATATTATCTCTTGATATTAATAAGTTTGTAAAATTGTTATTACCATGCATGCATTCTAGAAAATTTTAAAAACTTATTTTTATTCATGGATTTCGGTTTAGTAAAAATATTATAAAAGGCAACTTTTTATGTTCCATAATGCTAGGTTATATTGGAATTTTATGTTATGTTTTAGTATCTTTTTACTGATTTCCTTCATGTGAAATAAAAGTTAGTTTTTTGTTATAAAAATTGAACTCAACGTACAATGCATCATTAACTAAAATATGAATTTTAAATGTAACTAAAATTTTAACAAGTATCATGTAAAAGTTTTATTACGCCAAGTGTTGGAGCGGAACAAATGGAAATACCTATTTTGTATTATTTCTTCAACGATTTTCAAACCATAAAAGTAGAAAATATCGGCACTTCTAAGGACATGCATTGTTAAAAATGTTAGAATAGAATTCATAATTTTACTGCTTCACTTTTTTAAATTTGGCCATTGAAAATTTATTCGTTCCGTCAAAGACGAAAGCAATACAAATGAGATTTTTACGTTATCGTGACTATAATATCCAAGTATCCAATTAACAATCAAGTAAATATGAAACAATAGTAAGGTACCTGCGGGTAATAAGGCTTGTTGGCAAATAAAGCCTAAGTAACAAAAATCGTACTTAAAATAACCGCCGTCGCTCAATACCACACTAACAGACACCTATTGCATAATAGAAGTTGCTAAAATTTTGCCGGAGATGAATATCTCGTTTCTAGCCACCAGTGTTGCATCATTCAGCATAAGGTGAGACCGTGCAGCCTCAAATAATAAAAATCGGTTCAAATAAATCGTAAATATTTTTTTGTAATATTTCAGTTAGCTAAATAACATTAAATATTTTATCTTTATAAATACATGCTTCGATGATCTTAAAAATTTGAATATCGTATCGTAGTCCAAATATTTTTATTTTGTTTTTCTTACATAACGTGGTTGACGGGCCTACTAAATTTAACCATAGTCTTACTTTTTGTATCAAATTTTGTTTGCTTTGTAATGTATTTTACAGTACTTTTGAGATACAGTAGAATCCGCTTAATGTGATCTCGGATAATGTTATCAGTCGGTTTTTGTGATCATTTTGTTTGGAAACCGGCCACTTTTTCTTTCTTTTCTTTCTTCTATTTTGTTCTAATCCAAGTTTTCTAAAATTCGCCTTTTCCTAAATTTTCCTAATTGTTATCGGTTATCAGTTATCAGTTAATATTATTAAAATGTTGTTGGCCCGAAGTGATCACATTAAGCGGATTCTACTGTATTACGAATGTAAATAATTAGTAGGCATATTTATTACTAAATCATTGAGCGTTATTTTTAGTGCTTCGAGCCCGATGCCTCCTAAACGAGCCACGTGGTCAGAAATCGATGCTTTTGATGGCTCCGAAGCGTTGTAATTAATACTTTTTTTAAATAATGTTTAGTTGCTGCATTTATGTGTTTATTGATTTCAAATACCAAATAATATTAAGTATAATTTTATTATTTAAGTATGTTAAAGCCAATAGGCCTTATTATCCTACCATAGTAAAATACGGTTTACTGGCAAGGTTTTTAAAAAATTTAAATTTTGTGTTTGTCTTATTACCCGGAGATATCTTACATAATACATTGTACGTATAAAAATTTAACTTAACTATTTTTTCTTCAAACGTAAAATTTAATAAAGTCAAAGTAAAAAAGTTTTATTTTGTTTGTAATTTTCATGTAGATAATGTTTTAAGAAAAAAATAATTAATTATTAGTTGTAATAGCAGAGCGATAAATTATAAGAGTATTTAGAAAGGCATTATTTTAATAATAAGACATAAAATTGCACTCATTACAAGTAAATGGTTCCGTTTCAAGTTAATTTGTCATAGAATAAGTTACAAACAGAAAAAGGTAATTATTTACTTTATTTTCTAAGCATAGATATTATTTACTTATTTCCATTTAGCATCATAGTATTATTATAATGAATAGGTATAGTATGATTTTATCAATATTACTTAACTTGACGAGTAGCTTTCAGGATAACTTAGATGTTTTAGAAATGGCGATTGAAAAGTTCGAGCTAATTAAAATTAAATTAAAAAAAAATAATTATAAAGGAATAAGCAACTTCCACTATTCTCCAAAATTAAATTAACATCCATGATTTTATTTTGTTTTTTTTTATTATTTTTTATTTTTTTAAATTTTTTTCAATTTTTGCTCATCATCAATTTAAAATATTTAATTAACTTTTTTGTAAACTTTGTAACAATCGGCTCTTAGAGTTCAAAATTTTGAACTTTTTGAAATTTTGAAGAAAACTATTTTTATCATCGACAGAACGCAGCGACAGTTGATTAGATGTTGTAGTATGTAATACCTACTAAATAATACACTGACCACTTATTTTACACAATACTAACTATATTTATTAATTATGTAGACAATAGATACTTATTAGTTTAACTCATAACATAATTAAACGTGAACATCAAAAGCAACATCATAGAAAGCTGCTAACATAGCCATGACAAAATCCGCAATGATTAAGTTGTGGTGGCTGCCAAATTAAAAAGAAAAAGTAAAATTCTAGAATCTAGACTAGGTATTTATGTAAATAAATACTTTTTGGAATTATCAATATTTCTCATATTCCCATGGTGCATCTAGATTACAAAATTTTTCGGAAATGTTATAATATTATTTTTAAATTAAACTTTCCAATTAACTAAATACAATAATAAACGTAAGTGATACCTGGTTATCGGCCAGTTCTTATCGAACAACAATTTCAACCTTGCAATTATTAAAATTAAATTAACTTCTCCAAAATACTAAATTTTACTAAAATTCTCCTTTGACTTGATTTGCAATTATTTAATAATTTTTTAATTTATTTTTATTTAAATTATAATTTAACTGGCATCACTTTTTCTTTTCAAAAATTTCCTCCAATACTCAAAATTTTCGACCCTGGGCATTTTTACAAAATTAATTAAATATCAAATGAAAGCCATTTTCACATTAAAATATACAGTCATAAGTACTAATTGGAAATTTTAGATTGTAAACAAAATTTTATCCCTACATCCAATTATCAGTTGGTTCGGAGTCCCTCCATCTCCATTTCCTAAAGCGCTTTTGGTGGACATTTTAATATTTATGTGTATTTAAAATTTTCGAATATTTTAGTCGTCGCGTCGATATTGCTCTTTTAGAGTTTTTTTTGCAAGATACTAGTCTTAATTATTGTCTATATGTTAACCAATATAAAAAATCATGCATGCAAATTTCAGTTGATCAACCTTTTCAAAACAAATAAAATTAAAAACTTGTATGTTTGTGATCTTACAGTATTGACACAATTTCTGATCAGATATCCAATGCACTTTGTATTAGTAAGTAAACTTGGTATAAAAACAAGTATGTACAGAAGGAATGTCAACTTACCAGTATAAATAATAGTAATTTATCAAATGATATAAATGCGAGTTTCATGAAATTGTTTTTATCTTCAAGCGAATTCAAGCAATTACTCGAAATTTCAAAAGCGATTTTTGTAATTTGAAACTTGACAAAACTTTTTGTTAACTTGATATGGTTATTTGATATGTTATTAACATATTATCGGTTTTTTTCTATTTATTCTCCAGAAAAGTTCCGAAAACCTGTTTTGTTTGTATACTTTCATGTAAGGCATAAAAGCAGTTATTATTCGTTGATCAGTTGTCAATACTTATACATACAAAGTTGTAGCATTACCTTTGCATTTTGATCTCCAACCAAAAATTTGAGTAGAAGGCGAGGACAGAGAAACGTCGAATGAAAAAAAAGATCATTATTGAAAAAATCGTGAACCTACGCGAACGAATTAGTGGTATATTTTTGGAAAGTGCTGAATCGAAAAGTTTTCGATCTCACATATATTTGTTAACAATTGTTAGTGTTACTAACGTTTGAATTTAATATTACCAATTTGGACCCATTTTTGAAAATTTTGGATTATTTGATTACCTGGACCCACGAAACAAGATTGGAAAACGAATTTGAAGCTGCCGATAATTGTTTAACCAGCCCAGCAGTTTTTTTTGGGGCGGTTTTAACATTTTTTTGGATTTTATTGTCAAGTTGGAAGATTTCCACTCGCAAAACCGTTGCAGTATATCTGTGAATTTTGTTGCATTTCAGTCACTAGAGACTGGGTGGTAGTTTGTTTATAAATAATTAAGCGTGTTTCGGTTTGTTATTGTTTGCAGATCTTTCCATATAGTTAGCCGCAGGATCGAAAGCATCCTTCTTGTTCAAAGGAAATCCTGGTAGCTGCTGGTTTATCTGGCGACGGAATCCTGCGTGTAGATTTTGATGGTTACGATTGTGGAGGGGTAAGTAACATTAACCTACTAAAATAACGCTTTATTAGTTATTATACAAAGTTCCCACTTGTCTATTGAAAAATATTCAAGTGGCACCTTCGTTTCTTTGCCTGATTTGTAGCATTTTTGTTGGTAGACTGCTCTACGGGTTTGTGAGTGAGTGGATTTTCTAACCATTTGCGTTTTCTTTTATCTTTGTTATATTTTTTTATTTTTTAAATCCCTTCAGGCCATTTTGTTTGTTTGCTGCTTAGACAGTTTTTTTCTTTTGTATTGTTATTTTTATTTGTTACGTTTGTTTTCTTTTTCTTGTTCTTTCTCTATGTCAACGAGATAAAAATTTCATTTCTTTTACTTTTGTGTTTTATTTTCGTTGGCTGGCGTCCAGCGGCATCTCCATTTTTTATTTTCAGGTGGTTGTTTTACAGTAGCGCAAAAGAACTCACGAATCGTGACAACGAACCCTGCTCTCGGCCTGTAAATCGAAAAGATTAAAGCTTAGCTGTGCGGTTATCCATCTACCGCCAACAAAGGGGCATCTGAGCACGCACTTCATTACCATCAAAGGGTGTTACAAAGTATGGTTGAAAAAGGATCATTAAGTTTACTAGGTTTACCAGATTACCAGAAAAAAAATTAAGAACAACAACCCAACACAATAAAAATAAAATAATTACGGTTTATAGCTTATTTTTTGATTATAAAAATTTTGAGTTTGGTTGCGCCACCTACTTCTTGGAAGCTAAACCGCATTGAAAATGGTTCTGCATATTCTCATTGATTCAGAATATTTTATAAATAAGCCAACAGATAACGTCCATATTCCAATATTTTATTAGCGGAAACTTTTTGATACTGAATTTTATAAAGAAAACAATCTAAGAATATTAATTTTCTTTTTTATGTAAAATCTGATAGTTTCTTAAAAACTGATGATCATCCAAGGCCCAATTGTATTTGTTCTATAGTGGCGTAACCACACTCAGAAAAATTACCTGTTGGTGTAGTACTTTTATTGTAAAATTAATTATTTGTTGTAATTTTTGTAAATGTATGGGAGAAGAAACCAGGCTTTTAATGTGTAAGGGGTTGCAATTTGAAAATTAACCGGTATAGATTTGGATAAAATTAGACAAATTTTAAAGTTTGTGATCATACCTACCTGTCATTCAACTAATGTTTTTGTTTTTAAGTCCTAATTCTTTTTTTATAAGAAAAAAAAGGTAGTAGAAGAGCAATCCTTACAGCTTCAGTTACTCTTTAAAAGGCTAACCGATACGTACCATCCACCTACGTCATTAGTGGGCCTCTGTAGCTACTTACTTTTTTATAATGCTTGGTACAAGTTTATACCATTGTTTAAGAGGTGTTGAGCATGGGTGTCTGTATGGACAAGATTGCTAATTGCAACGTACGTCTGAACTGCGAATAATGTCAACCATTAAGCGTTCTTCTCAGTTAATTAACGCTACGTAATTTAGACGTCAATTAATAAAAAAAATTACATATCTTATTTAAAACTTCGGCTTTATCGATGTATTTGACGTAAATTGGTTAATAAAATAAATAAAAATTCTCTTAAAGTCAAATACATCAATGAAAATGAGGTTGTAAAGAAGAAATTTCATATTTTTATATTATTTTTTATTAATTTACGTTAGCGTTAATTGGCTGAGAACGACGCTTTACGTGATTAGTGATTAATTAACGGACTTATGTCCGGACATTAGTGCAAAAGTGTCACTTGCAAGCCACCTGAAAACAGTTTGGGGTAAAACATTTAATTTTCTCTACTTTTTGAGCCGAAACATAATAACCATTGGAATGTTTTAGATTCCTGAAGAAAAAGACAATAAAGATCTTCGAAACGTTGAGTTGAATTGGTTGTTTTATTTACAGAGTCCAAAATCCCCATTATAGGTGTATTTATTAATTATATGAATATGGACGTGAGTGAAGAACAGAATTCATAATAACCATGTTAATCGATCAACTAAACTTTATGTCACCAGCGTTTAATGAGTGAAAACATGTTTGTTAACAGATTTAGTGATTGGGTAACTTTGACTATGAATGACGTTGAAAGTTAAATATAAAACATCATATAATTGAAGCGATCCGAAGAAAGTAATCAGTGGAGTAACAAGCAGTTGAGAGGTCCGTCTACGTAGTTAAGTGGGTCCTGTTTTTATAATAAGACAAAAATAAAAGAAAATAATAAATAACTTATATCACCATAATTTTAAGATAAGCTAATAACAAAATTGCATTAAGGGCCGATTTTACAACACTCGGATAAACTTAGTATAACGTTATTCTGGGTATAACAATTATTATTGGTAATAATGGTAATACTTAGGCGTAACAACCAGTGGCGGCTCATAAGGAACGTACTTGGTAAAGCACGTTTGGAAAACCGGGGGGTTTGGGAGGTACGGAGTACACCCCAACTTGAAGGGGGTCCGGTTTTTTCCCCCGGAAAAAAAAAATTTGAGATATTAGTTTTAAAATTCTATTTTTATCATACATTTGACTCTGTTTTGTACAAATTCATCATATATTTTTAAAATATATTGTAGTGATATTTTATGAAAAAAATAAATTTTTCACAAAACCACCCCTATGACATCCAAATTCAAAATACTATCAATATCCAAATTAATTAACATCCAAATTTATTAACCATGATTCAATGCAATCAATCAACAACCAAATTCTCATCAACGTTGGAAAAATCGTAGAAACAAAAATTATTCAAAATGCGCACCACAATAAATTTATTCATTTAAATATCAATTCAATAAATTACAAAACTATTCCAAAAACTTGCAAAAATACTCAAAAATCTCGAGAGCGTAGCGGAACACGTCCGCCCTCGATACGCACATTGTCAAAAAAGCCCCTTCCCTAACAAAAATTGTTACCAACTTTCCAATAATTCCCGCATAATTGCGAAAGTTTAAAAATTGTTTACAAAGTCAAATCAATTTATAAAAATTAACAAAAATTAACAAATTCATCGCAATCCAATAAAAAAAATTCAAAAAAATTCAAATTGATGTTTGAAACACTACATCTTTCTCCTCCGATTTTTCTTTGGCCAGCGTCGAAAGAAACGGTGGCTAAAAAAAATCTTCTCTCTATGTTGTGTTTCAAACGGTCTCTTCATTTTATTCCATCTAATGGACTTCCATATGACAATCTCGAGCGAAAACGAAGGCTTCCTTCCATATAACTTTACTGAAATAAAAATGTTAAATTTCCACTTTCTTCTCCAGATTTTTGCTCGAATAAGTACTGGCTGTCCATCCTTGAATCCATAAATCTTCTTTTTTTTCTCTACCAAATTAATTAGCTCCAGTTCATGTTTATTTTCCGTACCATCTCCATCTTTTCCACAACTCGAATCTTTGTTTTTATCGTGCATTTTCAAATTACTAATTTTATGATCCAAAATTTTATTTTTAACGTCCAAAATTTTATTTTCACTTTTTAAAATCAAAATTTCTTTCTCCTCCAAATAAATTGAATTTTTATCAGTTAAATTTTCCAAACTTTCATTTTTTTCTACAGAATCCAAATATTTGTGTTCCATAATAATACCAAAATTTTCTTCCTCAAAATTTAAACTTTTCAAAATAACCAAATTGTCCAAATTTTCCATTTTATTTACAATTACTTCTTCATTTTTCAAATTTAAATTATTAGCATTCCTTAAATCACTTTCGAGCTTCCGAAATTTGTTTTCTAACCCAACAAAACGCCTGTTCATCTCTTCGTATATGATTTTACTACTTTGTTCTATTCTTACTTTCCCCATACATATACGTATGTATAAGGGAAAGTATTGTAATCCACTCAAAAATCAAAAATCGAAATTTTTGCATTAAAATGTTCCTTATCATGTCCTGATAAGTTTTTGATGAATTTTAGTTGGATGTTCGTCTGTATGTCTGTCTGTATGTCTGTTTGTATGTGGTTACGAGATCATGAAATGAAATAGTATCAATTGCACAGGTTAAACCACGCAACCAAATGTCAAAAAATTTGGCATAAATGTACATCATAGTTAAACTTAGAGGCCAGCTGAAAATGGTGAAAATTTGTTGAAAATTGCGGAAATGATAAAGAAAATAAAAAAAGTTCAAGTGTCAATTACTTTTGGACCACCATTTGTTATATCCAAATTATTGCAAATTAATTCAAGTTTGACGTTTATGAAATTTTGACATGTATTAGGGTTTTACGCTCCGTGTCCCGCGTAGCGCAATTTTTGAGCTCCGCAGATGCGACCTGTCGCTTCATTGAGGTCTTCCACGTTGAACGGTACATCGCAAGAAGATGGCGAACGAAAATTTACTCTCCAATTATGGGTGCAAAGAAGTAAATCTGCACTTTTAATTTAACAGGGTTTCAAATTTTTCAACTTTTCGACTCTTTGATGTTAACTTTAGCTTCCTCGCTGTCTTTCTCGTCGAATGGTTCCCGAAAAGAGGAGGTTGAAAGATAATTTTTATACCCAAATTTAATGGGGAAAGTTATGCAATGTTTACATAGCCAATTTTTTTCTCTAACAATTTACTGTTTTCTACTAATGATTTGCTATTTTCTTCTATTTTTTTTCTAACGACTTACTGTTTTCTACTAATGATCCATGTTTGTAAAAATTTTATTTTTCCCTCAAAAAAAATTCAACCAAGAGCATGCCACACTATCTCCGGATCAAAGGTGAGTTCATGTTTATATTCTTAATCAATAATGCAAAAAAATAATAAGAAATTAGCCTAGGTGGTTAAAATTGATTTAAATTAATTTTGTTCTCAAATATTTAGTTCAATGTCTCTCAGCAGCAAATGGTCCTAGTCCCAGTGTGGTTGGGACCATAATCTGGAAAGTTAAATATTTTTCAGACTCTAATTCTAAAATCAAAAGTTCAGCTTCACAACCGGTTTTGGAATAACTCAATACAGACTAGTTTATTTAACCAATGAAAACCTTTTCAAAATCCCTTGATAAAGTCAACTGTTTGTTGACAAGCAATCCAGTTGATGTTGAAAGTTTCCACTTTAGCAATTGAGCGATTGATATGCAACTTAAGTTATTTCAGCGCCGGGTGCAGATATTCAATCCAAAATATATTGTATAGAACATTTAACTTTACCTAACCGTTGGTGGAGCTCATGAAACCACCAAATATCAAATATCAAGAACATGGCGGCTATATTACGTACAATTGATGTTATTTTGAATTTAATTAAGAAATAAAGAAAAATGTGAAAAATATTCACAAAATAAAATAGCAAAAGAATGCAAACGTTTGGTTTTAAACAAAGCCTTCCATACCAACTATACGTATTAGATTAACTTAATATTTTTCCGCGTGGTGGCGTTCGTTTAATGTAAATTGCGAATAACCAAACAAAACCCAAGTTTTTATTATTTGGGGATGTTTGGAGGAAGAGGAGAATGAGGAGAAGCTGGAATATGTAGAAAATAAGTGAAAATAGAAACAAAAAATGGAAAAATCGATAATTTTTAATTGATTTTTTTACAATTTAAGGGCACAAATCCTCTCCTAAATCAAGTTTTTAGCTGAAAACATTAACTTTTCACCAATGGAAAGGCTAAAATAATCATCCTTTTCTTTCCTCCAAATTATCGAAAAAAAAAAGATTATCTAAAAGTAGATGTGGAAGTCATCCCCGAAAACGGTTGATGATGGGCAGGGCCGGATTGGAAACAAATTATTTACCGGAATTCGCAGCCGGCCACCGGCCCCCATCACGTATGAAATATTAAAAAGGTAAAAATTTAAGACATTTCAAGGTCAACAAGGTTTAAATGAAAAGTATTTTTACAAGAAATCTACAATTAATTTACAGGAAACTTAGACCATGCAGCGGCAACCTGTTCATTCCGATTTTTTACCATATTATGTTGGACATTTTTCTATTTTTGAATTTTAATTACCTAACAATTTTAATAAAAACATTTTAAGGAATCAATCATCGGCCCCCGTTAGGTCTACGGTCTACCGGGAACTTCTCCATTTTTTCGGTGAGCCAATCCGGGCCTGGTGATGGAGTAAGCGGGAGTCAGATATGGATTCCGGAGGTTATTTTGCATATGCATTGGCAGGAATGGTCTTAGGGGTCGAAAAAGTATTTTTATTTGCAGACCTGTGTTAAGTATCATTTTTTATTATCATTTTTATCTACTTATTTTAGTTTATCAATTTATTCAGAGAAAATTTTAATTAAACCACAATTCATGACTTTAAGTGAACGTTTTCAGATATTTCTTTAATTTTTGTAATCTAATTTTCTATAAAAAATTAAATTAAAAACACACGATTTGATGCCTTCTAAACTTTGGCCCTGGGTGCGGCGGCTCTAGTGCACCCATGGTGTACTCGGCCCTGCTTGATAGTGCACTGTAACCTTCTTTTTCATGGTCTTTCTCCAACTCTTTATTGGTCAGATTTTTTAGGTTTAATAGCCATATTGTTAATTTTAATGAATGTAGAATACGATTATTTGAATAAAAAAGTAATCAAAATTGCACGCTCTATGATGTGTACAGCTGTTCTATAAAGTTATTTGTTTTTATATAAAAAAACTTTTATAAATAATTAAAAAGTGAATTAATTTATTAAGTTATGTCTAATATACTAAGTTGGTCATTTTATTTTATATTAGTTATTTTAAGTAGCGGGAAAGCTCATCTGCGGAGGATTCTTAAATAATTTCTCATCTTCGAGGGCTTTAAGATATACTAATTGGTGAATAGTAGATAAGTTAGAAAGGAACTAGCCCACTATTGAATAAATTATTATTATTAATCGAAATATTGATTTGCGGATTAATTCCCGAATTAATTCGCGTATTATTTTAATGAAACTTTTAATTATAAACTTTCTTGTGAGTGTAATCGATTATGAAATTTGGGTCGAGAAGAGGGAAGAGAATTAGGAAAAGGTAACAAGTAAAAGTCATAGTTTCCAAATAAATGTATATTATGCTGCTCAATGAAAACACAGTCACAACATCTCGATCATCCATATAAGCGAAGGCCTTATGGATGTCGAAGAAATTGCTGTACACCAAATAGTAAAATTGTCTAATGTAACATGGATACTACACACGCTAAATAAAAACAAAAGCAACGTTGGAAGGTGCTGCTCGCACACCTAATGAGTACTTTGTACGTATATAGTATAATTAGTATGCGTCGCCACGCCTCATTCACACACTTTCCAAAAGCGCGAATCCCGTCAGCAACCATCTATATATTTTATATATAAATTTTTATATACAAATTTATTTAAAAATTCCTAAACGTTAATTTTCTTAAATTTATAAACCTAAAAACTCTACAATAATTTTTTGTCCATACCAAATTTTGATTCACACCAATATAAATATAAAAATACTTTAAATTCTTACACATATAAACTTTTAGGCTGCCGCCGGGATGCACGTAACGAAATAAATTTTGAGCTATCTCGATTTTCACGTTTTTTTGTACTAAATATACAATCTTATTCGATTCTCTATCGTTTACGCGATGCCTAACCTTAATAGTTACTTGATTTGTATCGGAGCCTGCGGCTGTGGCGGTGGTCAAAAGCACCAGCGACTATGACCTAAACACTCGACAACTAACCACTTTTTTTTTACAAATTTTTTCTTTTAAATTTAACTCAAGTTGTTCGCTCTTTGCTAACACTCGTCATCTACTACGGTAATTAAACAAATTTTCTAAATCGCCAAGAAAAAATCAAGTCACAGCATAGTCCGAAATTTTGGATTTTGAAAATTATCGATTTTTTCTCGGATTTGTCGATCATTGCTTTCTAAACCAATTCCAAATTTGGAAACAAATTTTAGACATTCCAAAATTGGTTGATCGATCGTCGTGTTACAAAAATTACACTAAGGTACTTCGTGAAGTACCTAACAACACAAAGAGCGTTTTTTTGGCAAAACATAACTTGAGTTAATCAATAATTTTAATCTAAACTCTGTTGTGAACAACAGCCAAAGGAAGTGGTAAATTTGATTTAAAATATCTATGCGCCGCTCGTGTTTTGAAACGGCAACATTTCCGGAAATTTAGATGCCAAAAGTTTAAAAATTAGTGGTTATGTTTGACGATTGTCATAGGAATCGTTGTCGAGTTGGAACGAGGAAGACAGAAGTCATCTGGTGACCAAAAAGTAAACTTAATAAGGGTTTTGCATTTAAATTTGGAGACAAATTTTAAAATATTGCACTTGATTAAAAAACCATACCCAGTATTATTTTCTAACCTTCTATTGCTATAGGCCGTTACTTAAATGGTGTTTTTAATAGTTGTGTGTGATTTTGAGGAAAACTAGTGTTTGGAAGTTTTGCGAGTGTCGTTTGGTGTGGGTATAGTTTTTGACTCGGTTGTTTAAAATTGGTCCCCAAAATTAATTGCCTTGAGTAACGAATAACAATAACAGTATAACATAAACTGTAACATGGGTGTAACTGAAACCATCGATTTGTATGTAATATTATTATCTACTTCTATTTCAAAGTTACTATATACCACAAATAGTAGTAGCCTTACCGAGCTGAGAAGAGCCAGGTTCAGCTTCTTAGCATAACAATATAATATTTATGAAATAACCTTATGACTTATGTTATCGAGCGCTTTTTTAATCGAACAAAAAATAATTACAGCAAACAGAATTGTCTTGAGAAGAGCTTTGGTTGGGCGTTTTGTCTATTTAGGGCCCTTATTTTGTAATTTTTTTTTCGTAAAAACAAATTTGAAGGCACTTTTTTGACGGACGAATTGGCCCAATGAGAATTTTGAATGTGAAGTAATGTGTATTCCGGTTTGTCGAAATTTCGAAAACTGTAGTTTTTGGTTGTTTGCCTTCATTGTTCAACTATTGCTTCAGTTTTTGTGTGACTCTTTAATGGCTATTTCATAATTGAGAGCCCTCCGCAATCGCAATTCTGCCGCAAAATTAAAATTTGTTACTACAAAATTATTTAACAAAAATTTGTGCAACATTTTGGTTTTAAATGCTATTCTTTCAACATTTCAAACAACAAACTTTAAGTTTTTCCAGCGCAAAAGCGACGATTTGAAGTTCCAGAGCCAGCAAAAATATGTATTTCAAACGCCCACGATGGTAACGTTGACTAGAGAGACCGAATTTCAAATCGTCGATTTTGCGTGGAAAGGTCACAACACGGTATCTGCTATTAATTGCAACATCAAAAATGGTTTTCGCTTTCACAAATAACTGTACTACAATTAAAAGTATACAAACGTCTAGTTAAACTACACTGCAATGGAACATTAACGTTAAACTAACGTATTTTATAAAATTAACGTTAAAATATAACAAAATTGAAAGAAGCGCTCGATTTTTTTTTACCAACAATTGTACATGTATACTACAACTCACACAAAATGCTATGTATTACATATTGGACTAGATAAGTTAATAACCTTAATGAAAATGGTTAAAAATCGCCGGTATCTGGATGAAGAACGATATATATATTTATGTATATACTAGCAAATAATCGCGCTATAACGGTAGGAGATTTTTCGTCATAAGAAAATAGAATAAGGCAGATTTTGGTTATACACACTCATATCATTTTGCTTCAAATTTTAATTAAGGCGCAGAGGTGCTTAAAATAAGCTTGTACTTTTTTCGTGATATTTTTAGTTTTTTAGTATAATTTTTTAGAACCGGTGACCTAAACGTTTTTCCGAACAGTGTTTTTTGAAGCCTGCAAATGATATCTTTTTCCCTGAAAATTAAAACCTGCCTACGCAACCCATACTCGCGAGACGGGTAAAAAACACCAACGCCATCTCACGAGTAAAAGTTACGCACGTTTGTATCCTGAATGTGTGTGCATATTAAAACTAAACACTTCGAACATAAAATTTTAAATCAAATGTCATAAAACCGCCAAACATTATAAATTACTGCATCAAATCATATCGAAGGAGTTGACATGCAATTGAGGGGGGGGTCCTACCTAGGAAGGGTAACTATTCTATGGATCCCGTGTTAGGGAACGGCTTGGATTGACCTCAAAAATTACTTTACAGTCTCATCCAGAAAGAAATGTAGTTCCTCCGTGACCTTGTTCAGGTCTTTTCTGAATTCATCTGTTTTGAATTGTCTTCAACAATTCATTTATGTGATTAAGTCGTTTCACCTTACGACCATTTGTCATTAATGAGAAAATGAAGCAAGTCTTTAAACCTGCGAGTATAAATCTTTGGAATTGCCAATGCGACATCGGCACATTTTTCAAATAAAAAAAAATGTATTGGAATTGTCAAATCCAACAGTAATTTTGAGGTCTTAAATTTATTTTAATGTCAAACTCGTGGATTAATTATAACAATAATTCGAGAGTCCACGTGTAATTTTGAAAGTTACTCTTTCTTTATTATTATAGCCTTTCCAAATAGCAAAGTTATATCTGCAGGATTTTTGCACTAAGCTTGATAAATAATTTAAAAGTAAAGCACTTGGGTATTCACTTCAAGTTCCCCATTTTTCATTTAACGTTAGTTTCTAAAATTTTGTACTCTGTGACCCACTTCGCTATTATTAAAAAAAGTGTTTGCAAGAGTTGTCCTAAGTCTAACTTGAGTTTTCTGCGCTGGGATATTTACAAATTCGTCAACGATTAAATATTAACTACAGAATTGGATTTTGAAGAAGCGATCACTTATTATTTAGAAACCAACGAAAAATTGTTAGTACATTACAACGAAGACGTTAAAATTTAAATTCAACAACATATTAATATATCATTAATTTGTTTCTATTTTTGGAACGTTATTCTGTAAGGTACTGTCATTAGGTTCCAAGATTAAAATTAAATGCAAATTAGGCGCTCACGTAATCATCACTAAACCTTTAATTTTGCAAAACAAACTCAATCTCTTAACTGTTCGCAATCATAGAAATTATAAAAAATTTAATGGCAGTCTTTCAATTTCGGCAGTTTCGAAATATAGGAACAGCAAACATCACATCTTCTATACATTCAGGCAAGGATCTAAAAATCTTGGAACCTTATTTTTATTTTTTTTTGTGCTATTGCGGGACAAGAAGGAATACATTTTTTTTAAATGGTTTAATAACTTTCATGTATATACAAAAGTGCATTTAGTAACTTTGTGGGCATCCGACTTTGCCCTGTAAACTGTAACCCTTAAATTAAAAAATAAATAAATAAATAAATAAAATAATAAATAAGGACAAAAACATATCATTAGTTTATTGACTAGTTTCCTCACACTTTTTGCGAGATCGTGTACAGTCTAAACTAAACAAAAAATCGTGCTAAGTGAAATTAAATATTTTAAATATTAAACAGGTACCCATACTCCAAAAACACAGTATATAAATAATAATAATAATAATAATAATACAAAATAATATTAAAAATAACTTAACTTATAGTAAAGATGATAGGTAGGTATAGAAAAAATATATACAGGGAATTAAAGTGCGTTTTACACAAACTAAAAAAAATCAATGAATGTACCTATTTAATATAATAAAAATAATAAATAAATAAAAGTGTTTAAAAAATTGAACCTGCAAGTTTTCGGCCTCCTGCCACTTAACTCGGTATTTTATGTGGTTTAATTTTTTAGACCAACAATCGACGCGTTTTGTTCCTATATTTTATATGGGAACAGAAGGCGCGAGAAAAAAAAAGGAAATAAAAATGGAAACGTCCACTTTCACTTGCGTTTTTTGAAATTATAAAATAAAATTAAAGATAACATTTTTTATTAATTTAATTATATTTAATATTTTAGACTAGCAAAAGAATAGCTTTGGTTAAGAGAACTTAAAAAAATATAAAAAACGAGGATTTATCGTTTCGTGTAGTTAATTTGTTGTATGTACAAAGTGTTTTATTTACAAATAGGTTATAATAGGGATGTTTTTAAAATAATTTGGTACAGTTTACAGTCACAAATTGTAGGTATTTTTGCCGAAAGTAAACTAAGTGTGCAGATATGTAACTTGCCGACTGCTGGATAAACGAACTGAGGACTTGACCTTAATAATGCTATCAGGTAAAATGACTTCAATGATCAACTGTAATCACTGATCGATTATAATTGATTGATTATAAACCTTATTTTTCACTGTTCGTTAAATACGAACTTTTATCCTGAGGCAAGAGCAACCATTATAGTTTTCACTGCCAACTTAACACATTTTTATTTTTATTAACAATGTTCAGAATGTCCCCAAAGACGCACGAATCTTCATCTTCAAATTCATTCTTCATTTCTTCAAAAGATTAAACAATAATTTTGTTGACAGCTCATAGGAAGGTAAAATTACGCACACGTCACCGATTCGTTGGTTAACTATAACCGCTGGTTTTATAACCGATGCTATTTACCAGCAACCTGTTATCTTGAAGTACAACTAAAGTCGTTACGATTCTGGTAAAGCATGCACCCATCGAAGGGATCGACAACACCATCACCAGGCAACGAATTATTATTATACCACAACAGGTTACTCGAGCTGTTCTAAAAAATTTGGAGATTTAAAATACTCGGGGACCGGATCGTCCAGTCTGGAAATTATTTTGTATATTGACTTTTTCCACGACTGTTCCGCATCTCGACCTTCCTGGATTGCCTTGAAAAATTCGCGAAGTGTCTGTTCCACAACAAATCTAAATGTTGTTGGTACCTGAAATTAAACTTCGGTTAGCCGAAACACTCTCGATGGCAGTTTTTTGAAAATCAAAATAAAAGTGACACAAGCCGGGCGCATCTGACGATGACAAAATGAAGCAAAAAAAATTGCAAATAAAAATATGGAAAAATTAAATTGCAGAGGGAAGATTGAAGTTTTAAAAATAAAATTGTCATCATGCAAAAGTGAAAGATGTCCCGGATTTTGTGGTCACAAACCTGAGAGCCCCATACCTCGATGTGATTGTTTCTGTTGTAGTGCAAATTGAGCACCCTGTACAATTCTGAATCTCCACTGACGTGTAGATCGTCTCCATTTTTTACGCCTTCCGATACCGCTTGCCTGGCGTATTTTTCCATTTGAATGTAATAGAATTCTCTGTAAACAAAACATACTTTCAAAATTAATCCTTGAGTAATTTAGATGTAATAAAAAAGCTTGTTAGGATTTTGCATTACAGCAATGTGGTACTGTAACTGACATTCATTGAGTTGACGCATTAGGTGAGATGCGGTAGCTGTAATTGCCACTTTATCGAATACCATTCTATATTATAACGTTGTTATTGTTAACATTGGTCTTAATGATAATTTCAGAAGTACTTGAAATTAGCAATTATTCTTAACGCTTCGTTTCTTCTTGTAGAGTTCAGCAGTGTGAATGCAAATAATAACGTTGCTCTTATGACTGTGAGGCTAATAATTCATGTAGTAGGATTTTTCAATTCAATTCACTTTGTTTTTTTTTAATTTTTTCAGCAATAAAGACATTTTTATTTTGATTAATGGTATCCTTAATTTCTAAGATAAATTTGATTAGCTTTCAGTAAATTAATATGTTATCTAATAATCGATACAATTATTTATTAATTCATGACTCGAGAGTCGCGTTTCACAAATAACGATTCCATTTTAAAAGCATTAAATTTTTATTGATATTTTTTAAACGCGCGGATATTTGCGAAATGCTGATTGAAGTTTGTTTGAAATATAATAACCGGGGGTAGAAAGCAACAGTTTGTCGGTGTTAAATAATTAACAGATTGTACTATTGTCATATTAATTATGTACACCCGATTGGTCTAGTAAATTACCATTCGGCTTATTGAGATATCGTAAAATGTTTAATTAGGACGTAAACGCAATTTTCAAGTACGTTCCGTAATTAATTGACCCATTATTTCGAAAATTTTGCATATTTCACTTAAAAATCAGCAAGTACGGGCTCAAATTTCTTTGACACGATTCGAGTTCAAACCCGCATTTTATTTTAAATTATTTAAATAAAATCATTTGTAATACCACCGACACCTGTCTTTTCTCCTGCTATTTCTTGTCTTCCAAAACCGGCATACCTACTTAAATTCGAAATTTTTGTAACAAGTATTGTTCACAGGGGAAATATCTGCCAAGTTCCCTTGTGGTTCTCACCAGGTAAGTAAGCAACGGTTTCGAGGTCACAACGTCTTAAAGGTAAAAGACGTTGGATAACAACAAAAGATTTAACATCTGCTTTTTGATTTCACCCTCCCCAAGTTAAAAGCCCTTTCAGATACTTTCTCAGAACGTCTTAAAGAAACTCGTGCGATATTAGATCAGGGATGTACAAAACATCGCTTCGCGATTTTCGGTCGAAATTTTTTCAAAATAATTTTCGTTATCCTTTCGGAAAATTTGCAAAAATTTTTGGTTCGGAATTAATTATTATTGGATGCGGACGGTAAAGTCATTAAAAAAATTTGTACAACCCTGAATAAGAAAGGAATAAGGCACATTAGGAACCCCATCGTATAGAAAGCACATGCTGTTTGAACAATACCGGCATAGGTGAGTAGGGCAGATGTTTAATCGAAATCATGAAAACCGTTAGGAATTGAGCCCTTGCTCGGTGAAAACTTTGCGATACCCCAAGGAATCCCGAATTTAACGTAAAATAAAAATATTCAAGTGAGCTAATTGTTATTCAATTTTGTAATAGAAAACTAATTATCATGTTTGATTACTGATATAATCGTTGGCTACTCATAACTGTCATTTATTAGTAAGTCATTTTTATAACACATTAAGGTCACAATTTTATTTATAACAAAAAAAAATACTTAATGATATGTAAACATTTATAATATAAACCTACACATTTTTTTATCAAGACGGTTATTGTAAGTCAATAAAGACTACAATGTTATACAAACTTGACTATACACTGAAAAGTGGGCGGTTTTCATAAATATTCAGTGTTTGTATATGAGCAGGTACTTTGATTTTATATATTAAGATTATAACTCATCACTCAAAATTCACTCAATCAAATGATATGAAATTAAAAGCTCTTTATGTAAAATTACGACTTTCTTGAAAAAAGTGCGTTAAACGCTTTTTAATTATCCTGTTTACCATTGCTCGCATTTCAAGAGTAACATAAATTAGTAAAGTATATAATAATATGTGCTACATGTTTTTAACTCCTTAACGACTAATTTTCTCCCAAAGCTAATGAGTTCGAGGAGGACGACAGACGTTGTCTCATCCTCGAGACAAAAAAGGAAAAGAAAATATCAAAGTAAAATTTTTAACTTTGCCAATTAGTCTCAAATTTTAATTAAATTAAAAAATATGCCACTAATAGTGTAGAGTAATTAAGTTCCAATTAATACTTATAATGATTTTGCCAAAGAGGAGGTCTTGGGTCAGCAAAAAGGGTGGTAACTCGTGGTAAGAGCAAATTCTGCTAATGCTCATTTCCGGTCACTTAAGAGTACTGGACGGACAAATTTATTCAAGAAAATTGAATAATTGATTGGCGTAAAATTTTGCAATAAATTTTAACGTCACAAAAAGTTTGAAAATAAAATTATCGAGAATGTAACATACGTTGAGGGAAAAAAATTTCCGACAGTTTTCATCTAAAAAGCAAGTAACGAATGAATGCACGGCAACCAGCAAATGAAACGGGAAAGCTTTGTTAGTTGAACCGCTATGTGTACGTAAACCCTAGGGCATAAAGAGCAGTTCATATAAAGTATCGGCGGTAGCAAATAATTTCCAGGTAAATTTTAAACTCACAAATAATGCAAATCAATAATGCCAACTAAAAAAGTAAATTTTGATCGACTTACCTAAAGTTTGAGAACCACTTCACCAACTGAGCTGTATTGTTTTTGTTGAATTTGATGTCTGGAAAATACATTTTGAGTACCGCTGAGCTCGGATATCGGACCCAGAAGAACATTAATTTCGCTTTCCTGAGATGCATTGGCGTCAAAGTTGACGAGTGCTCTGAAGTTAAGGAAACTTCTGGCTAAAGTACGAATAGAGAAACTATAATAGACCTAATATTTTTGCATGAAATTTAAAGAAAGCCAAATTCATGCAAATGCTCGCTAAATTTTTGATTAAACAGTTTGCCTTCATGCAATTCGATAATGATAAATATAATATGTTTCTTGAAATACATGCAACTTTCTGACCATACTTCTCATAAAGTTGCACGTACGTTTATTAATCAAATATTAATTTTATTAGTTTACAACCTCCTCGTTAGAAAATAGCAAAACCTGTAATTTACTCGAAATCGAACAACTGAACTTAGAAATGCACGTAAGTATAGTAGAACTTAATTATACCTTCGTCTTATTGAATTGAAAAAAAAATGTTCGCGTTTTTAAAATCAAAACTTTTTAGGGTTTCTTATTCAGATTTATTGCTATCAGATATACCACGAGCAAGCCTTATCAAAAACTTAACCTTTAAGATTGAATACTATAGGAAAACCCTCAAGTTTAATCTGGTTTCAATACACAAGTGAGAAATTTAAATTGATAAATCAAATTAGGCAAATTCTTTATAGTATAAGCAAAGTAATGTAATATACTAACAATTCTGCATAAAAAGGATATTGTAGGCTGCATTCCGTCGTAGGATATGTCGCCACCTGAGTTGCAGTCTGAATTTCGATCGCTAGTGTCCATATTAAGACCTCCCGAAGGCGCCCTAATGTGTCCATAATCTGGCGATCCACCATGTTGAGCTGCCGCTAAAAGTGCAGGATGCAAAAGAGTCGGAGGATGATGAATTGGGGGCGATTCTCGTTCCATTTTATGCATTCGAGGTGGCGAAGAAGGCGTCTGCAAATTCAGAGAAAAAAAATCGAATTAATCTTAAGAGTCCAACTTTTTTGGAAGATCTATTTACCTGCATTGCCATGTGATGTCCGTGACTTGGCCCATGAAAAAATGGGCTGTACGGCGAAAAAACCTGAGATTCGTGAAGTCCTGGATTGGGAATAGCTACGGATGTGGGTAAGGAAACAGGTAACATTGGAGGTGGATGTTGGGGATAAGGTGGAGGTCGTGGAGATGTGCACGGTGTTGGTTCCATAGAAGCCGGTGACATTCCCATGCCATCTTGACCTAGGATTCTGCTAACTGTGCGAGGCGTAATTCTGGTGTCCGTAACCTTGTGTCTTTTCTTTTTGGGAGTGACAACTAAACTTAAAGCTTCGTTCTGTTCGCTATCTTGTTTGGAAACACAAAAAGGATGATTCATTGCGTACAAAGGGACTTGGTTGATTCCGGGCGGTTTTGGAGGATGAAACATTGGAGGTCGTACGTGCAGTTCGGAAGATTTGGAGTGATTGTTCATGTTGTGTGATGACATTATTTGATGATAGTTCCCGTGCCCGTTAACCATGTTGTTGTTGTTGTGAGTGCTGGTGGGCGGTGGCGCATGAGGTCGTTCTACAATTTTATGTTTCGGTGATTTTCTTTCTAGAAATTGCGAGGCCATCATTAAATCTTTGTTTAATTGTTCCGCTGCCGCTGCTGCATCGTTCGAACGAAATTTTTTTTGGTGCACGAACCTAGTTACGATGGAATCGATTAAATTTGATAACGAAGAAGTAATTTCTGTTTTAAGGGCGTCTGCTAAACCTTCGAGATCGGTTCCGGTGGGTGCTATATTATTTTTAATCATGTTTAATCGTTCGGCTAAATTTTCCGTTTTCGAATTTTGTTGTTGATGATGATGGTGTTGATGTTGCTGGTGTAATTGATTTTGATGAGATTCCGATACGGCGTTCGCCATGGCCGCTTCTTTGGCCATGCGAGCTTCTTGTTCTAATAAAAACTTTTGACTCACCCCTAAATACATAGCTGCAGCGTTACTAAGATGATGATGTTCGTGTAACAGGCCGTTATGAAAATGTGGACCCGGTGGACTAATTTTAAGTTTACTAACTTGCTGAGAAAGAGTAGGTGGCTGTTGATTGGGTGTTGCTATCGAACGAACTGGCGAAGCTAACGGAGAACGTTTACTTTGTTCACTATCACTAGGTATTTCTTCTACTTCTCTACTATCTTCCGAGTTTTGTTCCATCCTTGTGCATAATTGAACGTACTTTTGTTGCATTTCCGCCAATTGCTCTTGCATGGTCCTTAACTGAGTTTTAAGTGCATTCTTTTCTACTTGCTTTTGCCTTAACGGTTCGGCTTCCTCTTCTTCTTCGTCTATATATCGGTCCGCATTGCTGTCGTGTTGTTGCGGTTGATACAACTTGCGTTTCTTACAACCGTTTACCTGAGGAGGAGCAGGACTAGATCTCATACCAGAAACAATATTTTCCACTCGAGCTTTCTTAGCATCTTCGGGTTTAGCTGGACTTTGCGGTTCAACTTTAGGCGATGGTAACGAATCGGTTTCCATTCCGTTAAGTGCATCGTCCATAAGATCGACTTGCTGCCGGTCGTTCGACCTGGCGTCCACAACGCAATCCTGCATGGCTGGTGCTACGTCAACGTCACAATGATCTTCGTCTGTTTTAATCTCGTTGTTATTATTATTGTTGATGATATGATCTTGATTAACAAGTAGTTCGTGTTTACGTCCCTGCAGGATATCCCTGAGCATGTGGTGAGCTAATTGCTCTCCTGAAGGAGGGCTACCGTCACACCGAATCACTGCGTCAAACTTCGACACTTCTTCACCGTCTGCACTTTCTTGTTTTTGTCGACCGAGTAATTCGTTTAGCATTTTAGCGGGTGCAAACCCCGGTCCGAACAGACCGAAATGTTGCTGTTGAGTAAAAATCGCGCCGTATAAATTATTACCTCCACCTAAAAAGCTCGGTCTCGAACTGAAGTTCGGGATCGAAGAGTAACTGTTACGCGGCTCGCCGGCGTCTACACGCTGTCTAGTTCTTTTAGTTTTCTTCAGTAGTTTATCTGTGTACAAACCAAACTCTGTCTCCTCCTCTGATGACATCATAAGTTACAGCCTTATTGGTCGTTCTGTTCCCCCTCCAGATGATAAGTCCCCACTTTAAGAATAGTCGCCCATGTCTATACCTGAAACACAGGAAATACAACTTAGAGTTCTTCCTATGCTCTTGCCAGTTAACAGGGGGATCATAAATTACAACACCTGAGACCCTCAAACAACTGTTGATTTAATTATTTACAATCGCTACGAGCTTTCTACTAACTTTTATCGATCACAAATTGTTTCTTTTAAAACTTTTCTATATTGAAAATTAAAAATCAATTTAACTGTCGTCGTGTCCCTTAGCTTGTTTTGATTCGAAATTCCATTCGTAATAGTTTCTATTACTAATTATTATTGTAATTTGAAACTGTTCAAACTTAACGCAACAGGATAACAGATAATACTTGAATATTAGCGATAAGAAATACATTTTTTGCGACAGATGGTGGTAAATTGTGAGAATTTCCAGTAAAGTACACTCTAGGGCCATATGGCATCACCTATAGTATCATATAAAGACAGATAACAATAGAAATAGTGGGGTAACAAATAAATTTAGATGATAAAAATGAGTTGGTTAGAAGGAAGTGTATTATTTTGCATTTTATTACTTTAAGTGCTTTAATGTGGCTTAATTATACGGAATAGAAAAAAGCTCAAAGGAGGTTGACATCGTTCGATTTACTCGGGCTGAACATCGATACATTACCGAAAAATTATGCATTTCACATTTTTTTTGTTCGAAATGTACTTGGACTTGGATTTTATAAAACTGAATCCTTTTTCCTTTTTACTGAAAAACGCATACTTGGAATTTAAAATAAAGCTCCTTTCTGTGGGAAGTCTTGCAGACAATACTAATTAATAAACTTTTTCAGTTTTTATACAACTACTACGTCTTTCAAAATGTATACATTCTACGACTCAGTTTTTAAGTTAATTAATTGTTCCGTTTCAATTGTAAGCTGCATTTTTGTTGTAATGTGCTTTGTGATATCTTTAAATCTTCCCTTCGGAAATAAGTTACCCTTCATTGTTAAAAATGGCCAACTTGAAAAAAAGTTTAAAGAGTTATTAGATTTTTTTTCTTTAATTAGGAGTCGAACAATAACAACTTTCTGTGTTAAACTCTAGTTACTATCGAAAACTTCAAAAATCAAAATTTTGTGATTTCATTTTTATTAATAATTAGTTTAATCAATACAGCAGTTAATTCAAAGAATATAATTAGAAAATAGAGTTGTTATTCGATAAACAGAACAGCACTACGTGGGGGACTCACTGAAAATCGCTGTAAGTTTAACTGATAAATTAAATGCAAAATTGATGACATTATTAGAGTTTTTTAAAAGAATGTGTTGTATACATTGTTGAAATCATATTGAAGTAAATGTAAAATACGACTAAATTAAATTTCCCCCAGCATTGAAATGACATCGAACATTTTTGTGAAAACCACCAAAATTCAAAATTGCTAAAGCTTGAACCAAATTAAAGACCCTCTTTTCGATGAGTGCGACTCTCGTATAAATTAAAAATATTGCACCCCTTTCGTAATTAACATATTAATGATTAATCGATATTTCCTAATTTGATAATCACTTAAACAATCCCTTATAAAGCTCTACTAGTTGTTTTCGTTATACCACTGAAATTCCGACCAGATATTTATTTGAGTGATTTATCAGAAACCTTTCCAGATTTGTTTTACTTTTGATAATTATTATTAATCAGGATAATTTTGTTGTTGTCAGACTTAGACTTTGTTATTCGCAGTCTTTGCACATAAACAAAAAGCAAATGGAGCACTGGGGGGTATTCCATACCCCCCAGACCCCCCGGATTGAAATCAACGTTTTGAATTTTTAATCGCCATTTTTCATGATAATAACTTAAGTTTAGATGAAACTAGCATTATTTGAAATTGATTAAAGCACTGCTCAATATGGCATCAGTTAAGCTGCAGACTTCTGTTGCAATTATTAATTATCTTTTTAATAAGAATATTAAACTCAGTATAATTTAATGAAATTATTCTTACTCTTTATCCCGCTTTCACGGTTTATTTGTTTGCAGATAATTTTTATCTCTAATATGAGCAATTTTGACATAATTTGGTAGCTTAAAGCTACAGGAAAAAACTATGAATTAGAACTACATAATACAAGAGGTTTAATCTGTGTTTTGAGGTTTAGGCAATAAAATTTTAATATTTTCCTGCTAACGTTTCTATATCAATTCGGTTCAAAATTTATTAAAAGTAAAAATTTACACTTTTGGTTTGGTTTACAATTTTTGCAGCTTTGCTTTTTCCTCTAATGATGAGTCTTAATGCCCACTGAGTTTGTAACTCTCGTTCTATATTTTAGAGATCTTTTTTTGTGGAAAATCAGCAAAATATTTAAAAATTAAATTTACCAAAAACAGAAACTCCGTTAGTCTCCCTGTGTGAATGATTGGAATCAACAATTAAACAGGATTTCAGGCAACAGTTGCGTATTTAGAAAATGCCTTTGGGCGGAGCAGATTAAAGATTTTCCGAATCTCATTAATCCATTTATGCGCGTTGGTTGTAACTAATCCTAATACATAAAATACCAGCACGCTTCTGTTGCTCCAGCTACAGCGTGTCATTTTTTGGTAAAAAAACACTGATTTTCCTCAATTTTTCTTATAAATTCAAATTTTCCGATTTTACCTGATGAAATTTAAAAAATTTTATATATTCGCTATCTTCTCCAAGTATTCTAAATGAGTGGAAATTCTGCGATATGTACTGGAGGGTGTTCCACACCCCCCAGACCCCCTGGTTTACAATTTTCCCAACCAAAAAATATATTATAAACTAACTAAGATTATAGGACTAATTGGAAAATTTGAATTCTTAAGAAAACATGGGAGAAATTTAACCTCTAAAACTGGGGAAGTATATTTATTTAATTACCTTACTAATACTCATGAAGTTTAGCAGCAACTTTCTGTGTTACTTTGAAAGTTAATTATAAAAATAATATACAAATATAAAGTCAAAATTTTAAACCGGGGGGTCTGGGGGGTGTGGAACACCCTCCAGTACATTTCGCAGGATTTCCACTCTTTTAGAATACTTGGAAAAGGAAAATTATTAAGCAAAAGTGCACCAAATTTTTGCGTTACTTTGAAAATATAAAAAAACGGGGAATCCCCCAGTAGCGAGAAACGAAATTAAATGTTTAATATTATACCGCTAAAAAAATAAATAAAAATAATTTAAAGTTATTTAAATTTTAAAGCTTCGTGGTAAACATTATTTTTATCGGGGGAGCTTTAGGGGTACAATCAAAGTCATCCTTGGGGGGGCAATTGCCCCTTTGCCCCCCTCTAAATACGCCACTGTCAGGCAAATTTCCTGATTTGCTGAGAAAATTTTTCAATATACAATACGTGGCTGAGAAAAAATAATATGGATTTAGGTTCTCTGTGCAAAAGGTTCTCTCGGAATTTTAAAGTTCCTGCTAAAAAGTAAAGCTTTTTTGGTTCCAAAACAAAGTATTACTATTTTAACTTTGAGCAATATAAACGACATGACTTATAAACAGAGGCTTTGATTTTGTCATATTGTATAGACAAAAAAATGGGTCTGAGTACTTTGACTAAAAATTCCAATTATAATCCAAAAAATGTTTCGATGAAATTCTTGTATTATTTAATTAAATTAAAAAATTTAGCAAAGAAAAGAAAAGAACATAACTAGAGCTAGAGGTAAAAACGAATCCAAAAAACTGCTTGTCAAAATGCATATTTTGCATATTTTCAACATTTGGTGCATATTTGAGCATATTTGGGCCCCTTTTGGTGTTTTTTGAAGAATTTTAGTAAATCAAATAAAAAAGTATTATTAAATTTACCAATTTAAGCAATTATTTCATTTTATTTTAAGCAATTTAATTTTTATAGCTTAAATTTTCAATTATGTTATTTAATTTTAAGCAACTCAATTTTGATAATTTTTTTAATAAATAAAAAAGTAGATCATTTTTAAATAAATAATTAAATTGCTTAAAATATAAATTGTTTAAATTGGCAAAATTTAATAATAACTTTTTATTTTTTCTATTAAAATTCTTCAACGAACACCAAATGAGGCCCAAATATGCTCAAATATGCAATACTTGCTCAAATATGCACCAAATGTTGAAAATATGCAAAATTTTGCAAAGTTTACCTAATTTCTTCAGATTTATTATTTAAATTATTAAATTTTATAAATGTAGGTTGTACTGATTGAAAATTTGAAGGAAAAAAATTGAAAAATTCAAAAATTAGATATTTTTAGTTTGCATATAAATGCATATTTTATCTATTTTGATCAATTTTAGTGCATATTTTAAGAAAATTTGGTGCATATCTTCTTTTCAGCCTTTTCTGCTCACTGCAGGGTAATCAGCCTCTTTCTCTTCTATATAGTATCTTGGTGCTTATAAATCCGAGCTCTAATCATAACACTGTGAAAGAGGTTTTGTCTTCCTAACATGACTTTTAGTAGCTCTATAGCCTCAACAGCAATTTTTCCCTGCTGCAACAAATTTTCTGTTTTCATAACAAAGTTTTTTTATTCAGAATAAGAAAATTAATTTTTTTGTTATGCCAACAAAACATTATTTGTTATAGCAGCAAAAAAATCACAGTTGAGGCTATATAGCTACTAATAGCTCTATTAGAGCGACAAATCCCCTTTCACTGTTTCGTGTAAATTGTGATTGAAAATTATTTTTACTGTTTCTACTGGAGGACTTCAGCTAATATTTTTATTTTTACGGAGTTTCTCCTTAGATTGGCCAAAGATTTTCTTGGTTGTATCATTCTTTTGCCATTTAAAGAACATGAAGATAATCTATACTTTTGAAAAGCGCATTTGTTGATGCCAAGTTTGATTTTCCGATTTAGGACCATTAGCGTTGATAAATTATTTACAATAGCTAGACAATGGCAAAATTACAAGATAAAATTTACGGTCCTTATTATTAAATATGTGTGCATGTGCAAATTCATTATTTAAATGTTACGTCTAAGTTGGAAGTGCTTCCTCGTTATTTATTAGTTTGTGTTCTCCAAGTCGTTATTATCTTAAGTAACGGAAGCAGAATCAGTGTTTTAATTTGATAAGACAACTACTCGGTGGCGCGTCTTAATTCTCTCAAATGCTTTATCCTCATGCGTGACCAGAATGTGGGAACATTTGTCACTCGCTTGACATTCGTGAACGTCTTGGTTGCCAAATTACCACGTTAAATTTTCAAAATACATTTTCTTGGTCGAATTTATTGCATTTAGAGCAAGTACACTAATATGTTAATTACGTGCCGTAATTACTGCGCCTTGTAAAAATTCACACGACAAATTAGTTAAGAGTCTAATTAAAACAATTAAGCAATTAATGATGTGTTTACATATGTAACCTTATGAGAATTTTCGAGTACCGTGTAATTCTAATATTTATTGTTAGTGTAATGTTTCATTTAAACGCTTCTTCCGTTTTTCTTTAATTTCCAAAGCGGATGCGCACAGTTAAACGAGTATGACGCGAAGTCATCATCACTTAAAAACTATAATAAGAATATGTTAACCACGACCGCAATAAATACGATAATTTTAAAAGAGCAACTTGGGAAAGCACATAGTGCTTCGTACAATCCATACGCTCTCAAGCAACTTAAAGACTTGATAACTTAATTTTTCCTTAATTTTATCAACAGCGCTTCCGTTGCAAAAACTATATCTTGGTTAAATATCTCCATTGCGGTAAAGAAAATCACTTTCTAATATATTACGGGATATTTATGATTAAAGCTCCGATTTTATCCTTTTGCATGTTCTGTAATATTGATATGCCAATAGATTCGTTTTGAAATCTGGACAAATTAGGTAAAAACTAACATTTTCAACATTTGGTGCATATTTGAGCAACTTTTGGTGTTTTTTGAAGAATTTTCATAATTAAATAAAAAATTATTATTACATTTTGCCGATCTAAGCAACTAATTTATTTAATTTTAAGCAATTTAATTTTTATAATTTTTTAGATATAACTAAAAAATTAAATAATTTTTTTTTAAATTAAATAATAATTGGCAAAATGTAATAATAATTTATATTTTCTCTATTAAAATTCTTCAAAAATAACACCAAATAGGGCCAAATATGCTCAAATATGCACGAAATGTTGAAAATATGCAAAATAAAAAAAAAAGTTTTTATTCAATTTTTTCTATTTTTATCAATTTTAGTGCATATTTTAATGAAATTCGGTGCATATAATTATATGCGCATAGTTTCAAATATTTAAGTGCATATAAATCCGATTCAATTTATATTGAAAATTTAAAAATTTATTGCTGATAAGCTGGGGCTATTGCAATGACCATTTTAATTTAAAAATTTATACATGAACAAAAAAGGGATAATGCTGATGGGAAATTTGCTCTTTTCTTATTGTTCAACTCGCATGACGGCCAGGAAGTGCCCGTACTCGCGATCTGCAAGTAGAGGAGTCACCAAACCGGAAGCATATCTGTATCTTAACTAGCATTAACCCATATGTCACACTGTTTACATATATTTGAGGGTAATGCCTGGTTTTTGTAATTATGGTTTTCAGCCACCTGCTTTGTATAGGAAACAATGTAAAACTGTTGCTACAAAATTTAAAATTCAAATTGTAACGTCTAATTTACCATAACTCAGGCATTACTTTTGCATGCTATTTTGTAAAGTTTCAAACTCTCACGAAGACACGTTGGATTATTGTGGTCAGTATCGACGATTGAATCACCGTTTTTTGTATATTGGAAAATTCATTGCAGCTTGATAATACAAAATTTAAACAATAAATTGATTCTGAAAAGAGGTTTACGTGAATTGAAAATTTTGAATTTCCTTTCAGACCTTTTTTCATTTTACGATTTGGACCAAGAATTTCCAATCTAAAGCTCAATCAGAGATCACATAAAGCCATTGCTAGCCATCAGTGAGAGATAAGAATCTATTTAAAAATAGTATTGATAATTTTCTGAAGATGACGAATAACATTAGCGAAACCGGTTGATACTAACAGTTTAGTTTTATTTAGTAATACAACTAAAACCAGCAGTGAGCTGTAGGGGATCTCCATTGAAACTTATGAAGCAAAAGCTTCAAACCCATGATGTGGGGCCCATTTTGTCAGGGGGCAAGTGCTTGGATAAATTTGTAGACCATTAACTCCGTATTTCCCTACTCGGGAGGCTAACCCCAATAAAACCAATACTAGATATAATTTTGGGGAGTCTGGGGGGGGGGGGGGACTTGAGGGCATCAAATACTTTCCAAGGCGCCATGTGAGGTTTATTCACCAGCCAAACTTGAGATGTTATTTAATTGTCAAACCGAATCTCTAGTGAAAAAATATACGAAACATATTTAAGGAAAAATTAGGAAAGTAAAAAATAATTTGAAAATGAAATCTCTGACTGTTCTAGTACAGCGGTTCTCAACCTTTTTACGACGCAACCCCTAATGGATGCGATCAATTACTTAGTTTAAAATTTATATTAAAAAAAGTTTCAAATCTAAAAAAACACACAAATACTCAACTTGTGCTTTTTTACCTCCAATCAAAAAAAATAAATAAATTTAGTTTTGGAGGTAAATGGAATCGAAAAAAAATTACAAATTCAGAAACGTAAAGATGAGCAAAAAATAAACCAAAATTTCTATGTCGGTCTGTCGGTCGTCAAATTTTGTTCTTAGTTTAGACAAAATTTTATATGTAGGAACCCACTGGACTTGACAACATATGGAATCATTTGATAAAAATCAGGAATTCAACATGAAAAAAAAAATTACTTTTTTTTGCGAAACCAGACAGAAATCCTTGCCAGAGCTACCACAATAAAAAAAATAAAAATGCCGTCATATCTCCGAAAATGTTTAACCGATTGAAATAAAAAATTTTGTGCTGCTGGAGCTTTCAAAACACAAGTATTGGTGAGGAAACAATTGAGCCAAATGTAAAAGCAAGAAATTTACTGAAAATATTAACCAAAATTTTAATTTATCTATTTTTTGTGAAAATTTGTTACACCACTAATATAGTGGTCAAACAATAAGCAAATCTCCGGAAATGTTTTATAACCGATTCTGCTCAAATTTGCTGTACTGATGATTTTATTTTATCAATCCTATATTCAATCGTTTGAGCTAGGGAAGTCCTAAAATTCAGGTTATTAATTTCCAATTCAAATTTAAAACTAATTTAAAAAAAAATTGCAAAATTTTCTTCGACCCCTCAAAATAGATCCGCGACCCCCAGAATCGCTAGTCTACTACAGCTAGAAGCCGTTAAAATTTTATCGTAGATTTATGTTAACATAAATGAAGAGATAATAAATATGGAGAGCTTTAATAAAATTTCTTTTTCACGGAAAACCGTTGAATTGCTTCTGACCAAGCCGGAAACTTCAGTAAATTATTGATATTTATTAATAAATTATAAAAATAATTAAATTAAAAATTTTCGGATAATAAAAGAAAAAAAGAGATTTTGAAAATTTCTACGAAATGTAAACAAATTATTTTAGGTAGGGGGCATCTGCAATCCATGAAGGCATTTTTGGGTTTTCCTATTCATTCCTGTAGCAGCCGCGCATTAATGGATTAACAAGATCGTTTTTAGTAATTATTTAATTCGACTTAGACAATCTTCCTTTATTATTTACTATATACAAAAGAATAATTGTATTTAAAACACTTTCAGTTCCTATCTCTGCTCTCTAATGAATTTTCTCGATTTACAGACTTTTGCTTGAGTAAAAAATTGGTTTTGATTTAATTTTTTGGGTGGAAACATTATCAAGCACATTTGGTTGCAAATGAAAATTTCCAATATACCGAAAGGAATATACTACAAGTCTTTATCGCATTGAGGAAAGTTTCAAGCGACACATGATAAGATGAATAATTTATTTTTTATTTTTAAGCGATAAGCAGTTATATTGTTAGTGATATGGCCTCAATTATATTTAAAATGAACTTAAGATAGAAAGTAGGAAAAGATAATAAAATATGAAGTGAGACATCTTTCCTGAGGAAATGCATATAAAAATCTGGGTAGTCCCCTTCATATGACTTTGCGTCAAACCGATTTAGCCTCTTATGAGCCATTTAAATCACAACAAGTTGGTATATTTAAATGACAATTAGCAATACCCCTAGTATTCAGTTATTAACTTTGTCCGGTACCTATCTTACACTGGTTTCTATTTGTCGTCTCACTTCTTTTCATCAATTCTTCCCAATGGGCCCTTTCGTGTTTCTCTTAGATTACTTCCTCATTATGACCACTTCCTACGTTAGCGTGTCTTTCTCAGAGAAAGGGTGTATTGCAATTTTTAATTTAAAATAATTTTTAAATTAAGAGACACGATTAAGTTGCTTTCCTTATTAAATCAAATGATCGAAACGAAGTGAAAGGTGTGACGAGTAGAAATAAAATTTAAATCAATTTTTGTTAGATCAATAATTGCAATGCTTTTTCTTGAACTTGGTAATTATACCTACCAATTTGGTTAAAACGATTTTATAACTTTAAATTGCTTACATGAAATTAAGGCCCGATGGGGGAGGCAATTAGGAGCCAAAGCTGTAAAAATAGAATAATATTTTAATATTTATATACACAGTATCGTACTTAGGAATATTTATTACTACAATATTTAAAAAAAATAACTTGCAATTTAAGTTTTTAATGCACCCCTTCCATTACTTTCATTAGTGAACTGCATATCAAACAAAGGATCGCCTATTATTTCGTAGACAGCAGGACGATACTCATAAAGACATTTTATCCCAAAGGTGCAACGACACAACGAGCTAAAGTACGTATCCGTACTTCGTCTCCCCATTTCAATACATCATCTTAGAGGGTGAAAACAAAAGAGAGACTGCTCAAGTGTCCGCTCGAGTTTTTGCTACCCCAGTTATTAATATCTAAATATATGCCATTATGATCTCAGACGAAGACGCGTTTTAAGAAAAAAATATTGATATCAAATGGTCTGCCTTAATTTTGGATTTAAAAATAATAAAAACGAAATTTAATTCCAAAACAAAATGTCAAGTCGTAGCACTTCCTTTTTATTGGATTGAAGGTGTCTGTTTTTTATATCGAGGGGCCGTATAAATTTGTCACTTGGGATGAAATGACTTTTTAAAAGAAACTGTTAAATATTTTTACTTTATTATCTGTTTTGTGGTTAGGAAGACAATATAATCTGAAAATATGTACAATTTCTTACGTTATGAAGTTTTTATAGTTAATTTTCTGAAAATGGGCAATAATATATTTTATGGTTCTCTGTGATAATTTTTAGAAAATTTTAAATTAAACATTTGATAACGCAATTTTTATGATGATAAAGTTTCTTTTAAAAGAAGATTGGAAAAATTTTATACCAACAAGGACATTTCGAATAAATTTTAAAATTGATTGATTACAGATCAAGGAAGATATTTTTACATTTAAGTTGCCATAAATTTTTGAATGTTTTGTCATCGGCGAAATCTTATTTTATGAGAAAACGTGCAATAAAATTGCAGTTTTAGTTTAAGTAAAATTGCATTCCGTTTATTTTTCTCGTTTTCATGGGGATAGTAACTATAAAATCTCACTTATGATTTTTACAATTAAAGTGGAAAACGAAGGTTTTATTTTGAACCCGCAAAATATAGAGATTATGTGTTTCCAACCGCATGACAATATAATAATGATTATCCTGTCGGCTATACATAGCTCATTATGCACTCGATAGTCCTGACCTACCAAGTTCACCTTTCTGGTAGACAAAACTCCAGAAGATCATGGAAAACAGTACGACTCATTTATTTTGCAGTAGCCAACCTTGAAACGAATAAAATAGCTAATGATGGTTGTATAATCTAATTGATTTTTCTAGCATACTTAACTTAATAAAAATTGAACTTAATTCGTATGGCCTAACAAATAAACCACGATTTTACATAAATAATAAGACCGAACTATCGTAAAAACTTGACTCGATAACCACAACTTTTCCATCAGCTGTATACTGTGTTTAAGATTTTCCAACCCAAATTACACCTTATTCGTGACGAAAAATACCGGTTACGTAACCGTCTTAACCGATAAAACGTCAAAAAGCATTCAATCGCTATAATTTCGATATCACGGCCACTCACTTAAACTATTAACCATTCTGAAATATTCAAACGATTCCACGTCCTATCATCATCCAAAAAAATTTACCCAAAGTTAGTGCGTAAATTATTTATTTTACTTGACTTATTTTCTGAAGGACTCTCGTAAATGCGTTTCGAATTTTCCGAATCAATATAGTAACTAAAAGTGAAATTTATTGGGGTTACCTAATGTTTACTCAATCATCAAGGAAGTTCTAATGAATTTATTGAGAACCGATCTGCGTGAGATATCGCCTAATACATTTTTCTTTAGAATTCGTCAACCACCATGTCGCCGAAATGAGTAGGATAGGGTTTCCTTCCTTCCGTATCCTTGTTATTCATCGAAAACACTACAATTTACATATCTTCAGATTAACGTGTCGTGTATTAAGGTGACACACCAGAAAATTATTACTACATTTAGGGACGCTAGGTCAAAACACTTTAGCTAATTGTTCTCTCTCGAATGCGTATTACCATTTTGTGCGGCAAAATCATCGGTCATTTTTCCAAATATCACCTGGTCACACTTCTTAATGACAAAAAGCGTAACAACGTCCACGCGTCTTCACTGAGCAGAACGAAAGGAAATTGATAAAAAACCGAGCATAAACAATTTGTTACTTCCTATATTGTACTTCCGATGCACATTTTGGTCATTTCGAACTTTTTTTTTTCGGGTCAATCTGAGGATAAAAAAGAAACTCGGCTAAGTAGGTTGTGATATGCTACCGGAAGGCGCAGGTGACGTCACGAGGTGTGATTGCTGCCGGAGATGAGCCCAATGATTGTTACACGGTTTCCGGTTCCGTTTTCTATTTTTTATTGGATTCACCTTAGATTAACTCGCAACAATTGGATTCAAATGTCAACAATGAAAGCCATACAGTGGGCATGTTCTCATTTTTCTTTTTTCAATAACCGAACGGTTAAAATTGAAAACATTGATTTAACTGAGAAAAAAGTCTGGTTTAATTACGACAACGGGGCGGTGGGAGTTTTTTTGACCCTCCCAGTGATTTGTAAAGCCTAATTGAGAATTAAACATCAATTTTGATTTTTTAATGAAAGAAATTGTAGAAGAATTCTGAAGTAGTTTGTAATGAATCGCTTGAGTGACATTCTTTTGAAATTCTGACCTAAGAGCGAGCTGAACTCTAAAATGAATTCGTTAAATCTTTTCATAATTATATAAATCTAGTGCAGTGAGTTAAGACGGGTGTTTAGGGCAAAGGGGAAGTGAAGGAAGTAAAGACTGCAGCGAGTGCAAACCTTCCCTAACCTGCCTCACACCACAAGGTTTTCACAGTTTGTATTGATCTCGGCGTTCCCTTCCGTGAGTCGGTGAATCAATGGTCTCAAGTCGTTGGATTCGTATTTATGACAACTTTCTTCCGTGTTAACCAAGTTAACATTTTTATTCCCGCTAATTAAAATGAAATAAAAAAATTCAAATTGATTGTTATTTTTTTTTGAAATTTAAAACCGCATCAGACGAAAAATTGGTCAAGCTTTAATTTTCGTAATTTTCACTTTTGTATCGAATTAATTTTAATTGCATTAATTAGCGTTTGAAAATGAGATTGTAATAGAAAAGTAATTAATTATTCGAACCAGAAATTCTCATGTTTTCTTCTTTATATTGCATAGTTAAGACTACAAGGCAAAGGGTTGTGAGTGTTCTTGGGTGCATGAAGGGGTGGAGGGTGTAAGAGACAGTACTTCGAGTGGAAAATGTGATTTCTTCGTCTCTGCTCTGATGTAGAAACGGATGTAAAAAACATCCAGTTTTACGAATATGTAGTACGGTGGGGTTATTGTATTTGAATTTCAGAAAAATCTAGGAAATGTGTAATTACCACTAGTGGATGTAATTATTCACGCACTCGTTTTACCTTTATTATAATTATATTGTTTTCAAATAAAAAAGTTGTAGTATATGCAGTTTATCGAGTTATGTTTTCATTAATTATTTTGTATCAATCACGTAGTACCCACCTACCCAATCCATTTTCAATTTTAATTAGTTTTTCTTTATAGTCTCCGTATTGACCGAATAGGTTAATTAGCTGATTTCAAGTTTCATTATAGCAGTAATTTAAGGTTCAAAAGAAAAATTCAAAATGAGGTACATATTGGATATTTGCCTATATGTGGGACAGCATATGAGTCCTTAAGGTATCGATTGTTAGTTATTAACAATCCAGGATACTTATATCGAGTACACCAACCGCTGTACCAACTCTTGTTGCTCTATGAGGTAAACGGTAAACACAAACCTTTTGTTTGAAAAAAAAATACATATTATCGATATGTCCCAAACAAGCACATTTCTTAATTATTTGTTCTATTTTTATGCATTATTAACAAAACTGAAACAAATTATAAAGTTAAATTTTCTAAAGGTAAATATAAACAAAGTTGTTTAATTAGATTTTTGTTTAATTTGCTAATTGCAAACCAATATGTAATATACAACAGTGGCAATGTAAAATTTGACGAACGAGAATCATCAAATTATCCGTTTGTCAAAAAAATTTCGAATTTTTGTTTTCAATTTCAAAACATCATGAGCAAACTAGAAAATGCATACCTCACCAAAAATTTTATTTTAGTTTATTTATAATTTTACTTGCATTACATTGTTACCTAACTTTATCTTCCGTTACGTTAAACCGAGTTAATCGATACACAAGTTTTAAAATTAACCTATGATAGTGGATGGGTTTATTTTGAATTAAATAAGTTAATTGTGGGTAGTGAATCATACAATTAACTAGCAAATACTGCAATAAAATAGTCTTCTGTCGAACTGTTAATCTACAACTAACTGGTTCGGAGATGGCAGCTTATAGTCGAAATTTCAGAAAAATTTGTATCAGAATAGGTTTCGATAAAAAATGAAAATTTCAAATTGAATTTCTATGGTATGAGTCTAACTTCATTTTAATCGATAATCGCAATTTAGCTGTGACTTTCTACCTATTCCTGTGAATTGAAATTTTCATAATTCAAAAATAGTGCTAGTGACGATTTTATTTTCCGTTATTTAGGTTAATAGTACAAAAACAACCGCAAATTGCAGCTGTCTCGATCGAATTCATTTTGGAGACAGGATATGGCTTGAGGAGTGACAGAACGGAGGGAGAGCCGCTTAGTGGCTTAAGTGCACGTAGGGATATCTCCCTGCCCTCCTACCTAAAATTCAGAATCCAGAAGAGTGCACTGGGGGGTATTCCATACCCCCCAGACCCCCCAGATTACACCAATTATTTTGTGACTTTAACAATATGTTTAGACTGTTAGACTTACAAGCGAAACCAGTTTTTTTAATCTAAACATATTATTATTTAAGTCAGCAATTGGTGTAATCCGGGGGGTCTGGGGGGTATGGAATATGGAATACCCCCCAGTGCACTCTTTTAGATTCTGGATTTTAGGATAAATTTGGCCCATTGCAGTGGCGGTGATATCAATAAGCGCATGCTTAGAGACCCAGGACCATAAAGGATAGTAAATCCCAAAAAAGGGATTTTTAAATAATATACGCAATTCAAAATTAATACATTGTTTTTTTAGGGGCTTCTTTTGTATATTTACTTACGCGCCCTAGCTACTCTTGTACCGCCACTGACCAAAGGTCGAGTTTTTGTCGATAATAACACTTAAGACTTCTTATGCATAATATTGAGATGGTTTATACTCGTAATTTACCAATAATTTAATAAGAAGAAACTAAATAGACATGAAATCTATTTCAAAAACAGTTGATTTAAAAAGTAGAAGCATCCACCTAACTTATCACTTCAATTCATTGAAAATAAGTTTTACGCTAATAAAAAACGCATTTACTATAATTATATTCCTACTTCAGTTTAATGAAATTTAACTTTACTTTATCGGTAAAATCGCAGTGATGAAAATTTAAAGTTATCTAATTTTTAATAAAACAGTTGTTTTATTATTTTTATCCTGGCCCAAAATCCCGAAAAGTTAACATATTTATTTAGTAAGAGATTGGCGACAGCAAATTTTCAAGTTTAAAACAAATTAAGTTTTATTTAAGTTTTATTTATTTAAATAATTAAATTATTAAAAATTAAATATAATTATTTAGTTTAATAAATAAAAATCGTGACCCCAAATATATTCTTCAGAAAAAAATGATGGAGATTGTCGGTTTTTTCGGCCAATATTAAAACAAAAAACTTCCTTTTCAAAAAGTCTACTTTACTCCTGACTAGTTTCAACTCTAGTGCGGGTCTTCATCAGGGTTAAAACTATAGTCAGGAATAAACTAGAATTTTTGAGAAGGAAGTTTTTTTGTCTTAACATTGGCCCAAAAAACCCACGATTTCCATAATTTTTTTCTGATAAATAACTATTTAGTATTTAGAGATACTGAAGGGTATGCTATTACCCTTTCTCCTTTTCTTTTCAAAAAAAAAGTCCAATTATTATCATTAAAATTTTCTTTTTAAAAACAGTGGACGCTTTAAAACAATTTTGGTCTAGTAGTTAGCGCGATCAACTGCTAATGCTAACATAATCCTTAGAAATTCACGAGGAGAAATACTTTCTTATGATGGCATCTAAAGCTGTTTGTCCCTTTGAATTGATAATCACCACCATTAACCCTAAAGCAGAACCAGTGGCGAATTTAGAAAATGCTTATGGGGGGGAGGGCATTCTTTTTAATCCATTCCAGCGCGTCAGTTGCAACTAATCCTAATAGGTACATAAAATCCCAGCACGCTTCTGCTGCTCCTACTACAACGTGTCATTTTTTAGTAGAAAAAACACTCGGGTGTTTTTTAAAAAATTCAAAACTAAAAATTGTTTGTCCAAAATTAATCCAAACTGGGAAATTTTAATTTTTAAACAAAAATGAGGGAAGTTTAACCTTCGGATAAAAAAAATTAAAACTTATTAATTAACGTAATTAATTACCTTACTGCTCACTGAGTTTAGTAACAACTTCTGAGTTACTTTGAAAGTCAATTTATTATAAAAAAAAATACAAAAATATAAAGTCAAAATTGTAAACCGGGGGTCTGGGGGGTGTGGAACACCCTCCAGTACATATCGCAAGATTTCCACTCTTTTAGAATATTTGGGAAGATAGGGGATTTATAATTCTACAAATTTCCCCAAAAAAAACCTGGAAATTTGAATTTTTAAGCAAAAATGAGGGAAATTTAAACCTGCGGCTAGAGAATATTATTAAAACTTGGAAAACCAAGTAGCAACTTTTACGTTACTTTAAAAGTTAACTGTCAAAATTATAGTGAAAAGTTTAAACCGGGTGGTCTGGGGGTGAACACCCTCCAGTACATATAATAAAATTCCCACTCTTCTGGAATAGCTACAAAACACAGAATAATTATACAAATTTCGTCAAAGAAAGCTGGAAAATTTTTTGTTTTTGAGCAAAAGTCAGGGAAATTGCCCCTTTGTCCCCCTCTAAATATGCCACTGAGCAGGACTACAGGCACATCCCAGTACCAGTTGCCACTGAGCGGATTTATCAAAATAGGCCTGATTTATGTTTGCTTATTTGATTTATTAAAATATTTCTGAATCAATTCTTGATTTTTTTTAAGCAGCACCACTTCGGGGCATGAGTAATTTAACCTCGACATGGGCTGTCCTTAAATTGTGCCACACTCAAATTTTAAACAGTGTTTCAATAATTTTGAAAGTTTTGAAAATATGAGTAACTATATGAAAAAGTTTTAGATTGCGTGTTGTAGTTTTAAGTAAGCAAAAGCGATCAAACCATAAAAGTTTTAAACTTTATTAAAAGCCATGAATGTAATGAGTCAAAGTTCGGTACTATGTACAAAAATGAAAATGGTTTGGATAATCGGGGCTGTTTTTAAAGGCGAAAATTGAAATGGTTCCGTTTTCGAAATACCGGAAGCAAAATATTTAATTCCCACTAAGATTGTGGTTATTTTAATAATAATTATTAAAACGCATATTTTCGAGTTTTTAATAACTGAAGTGAAAAATTAGAAAAATGTGTACATTTCGTTGTAATCAAAACTAATTTTCAATTCACTTTGCGTATGTATGCTAATTAGGAATAGGATGTGTATGGCTGGCAGCGAAAGGGCATTCATAGTTTACCTTTTTAAAACAAAACAAGGCAAGGGTCAGTTCGTTGCATTCAGTAATGCTCGGATAGGGAAAAAAGTTTAGTTTTACTTGCGTTTGATGTGCTTGCAAAATTCAAACAGATGAGCATTTTCTTTCTGTATTTAAATTATTCAAAAACAAATTAGCAATCGAGAATTAATCGAGGTAATTAATTTAATTTGGATTCCTTCCAAAAAAGGCAGAAAAAATTACAATGACAGATCACGATAGAATCCGAATAATTACAATTTCCTAATTGGTTTGGTAAGTTACTGATTGATAAAGGATAATTATTCTTAGACGTGTGATGGGTCGACAGCCGATGCTTTCTCAACTTAAAAGGTGCATGCAAAGCTTGCTTACGGAATTTTTGACCTTTCACCCTTTCGTTTTTAAATTTTGCACCTTTAATTTTGAAGCTGGCGGGCACGAGTCATCCCCTTGAAAGGTGAGCTGGCATACGGAGAACGTCAGAAAGTAAAAACTAGTCAGGCTTTAATTTATCAAATCATTTTTTAAGGGTGTTTATTTCGCTCTTAATTGTTCTCTTGAGAAAGTGTATTAATAAAAAGAAGCTGATTCATACTTAGATTATTTCTTTGATGATACCAAAGTGACTTGCTACTTTTGTACTATAGAAGTTCGATCATTTCTTAGACATCTGTGCTAATTTGTAGGATATACAATAAGTTCCATCTGGATGAACAAATCTAAAAGGGGGATGATATGTCCGGTTTGTTTGATATTATATTGGCAGTCTAATTAACCACGTGGTTAGCTCATTTATTTGTGATCCTTAACGTTGTTTGTTCAAATGCTATCGAAATATTTAAACTGCGGTGACTGTCTAGCAGCCAGGGCAATTTAAATGTGTCTGGAAAACTTTTCGGCCCCGAATTTTTGAGGCCTCCAGGTTGTCGTTTCCGAAGAGCAAAATCGTGAAATGTTCCGCAAAATTGAAGTCTGGCAATAGTTGGTGATCATTCAATTATCCTGGGTGTGGCCAGGGATTAGCTGGTATAAAACATCGATCGAACGAGCGGTCATCGTTTCAAAAGTACGCTCTTTGATTCCCTCATTGCCGCTTTTAAATCCAGTAGCACATGCGCCTATATTTTGCTTTTCTCATACTCGGACTGTGCTAATGTGCTGTAGGATATGAAAAACTACTGCTCGATTTTAAACAAATTTCATTAAAAATTTTTTATTATGTTTGCTTTAATGGTTAATCCTTTAAAAGTTTTAAAAAATAACACGTTTTATTGAAACTTGATTTAAAAATGTTGGCGATAGAAAGCGATTTGTTGATTTTCCATTTTGGTTTGTTATTCTCCATAATGTTATACGAACATAGTACCAGAATGCAAATATTTGCATTTATTTTCTGCGTTTTTCAAACTGTGTGTTTTGTTTTATAAAGTCATTTATTCTTCACGTTCGTTGACATATAATATACAATAATCACACGCAAATTGCTTTATAATGTGTCCATCCATATTATGGCCAGGTAATGTGGCATTCGTTCCTTGGCTAAAAGGTGTTTGAATAAATTTACAGTAATAGGACAAGACAAAAGTGGCAATAAATTTGGCCAGAAACTTCAATACGTAGGTATCACGTTTTGTGCAAAATACTCCATTAGAATTTAAAATTGCCCAACAACAAAGCTTCTGCTTCTTTCATTTTTAAGATCAAACATCACGCCTACCACCTGGTTTTGCTCTCCTTAATTTCAAAACTACCATAAACCACTCGTAACAACTTCTAACATATTAACTGTTAAAACTACAATTCTCAAGAAATCCCACCTGTCTTTGTGCCATACAAATTTGCAAAACTCCTTGTAACCTTCCTGCTCTTCTCTACAATTTCCGGTCTTTTAATTCAATTATCTACGATCCAAAGAAATTTTTCTTAATTGGTACTTAACCACTATACAGACCGTAAGAGCTTTAAAAGGTGATTTACTACCAGCCTGACAACTGACTTACTAAAATAGGCGGTTTACTTTAACTTTGAATTAGATACCTTGTTGGACAAATGTTTACAACACTTTGCAGATGTCTTTTTTAAATCCTCACCGAAATTTGTCTAAGAGAGAGATTTATTTCTTATTCCATTGTTTGCTACTGGACATTCGTTCTATGATTACTTCAAAAACCAAGCTTCATATTTTGATTCGGATTTTCAGAAGCAGATGTAAAAATTTATACTTACGAAACGCAGATGCAAACGAAACCCTTTCCATTTTGAAATCCTTCATATATCTTTCAAAATCTTTCATAAGTTAGGTAAACTTTGTCATTTTCGATCTTGAACGTACCTGGTGAATATACCTAGCTGATATGCATTTGGACCCAAGGAGTTTGCATTTTATTATAAGATGTGTTCCTTTCGCAATCTTTTTCATTATTATTGAAAAGGGTAAATCTTTTGAAAAGGAACATGAAAAGCATGTTTTGCTCTCAAATTTGCTTGCAACTGTTACAGATGCATCTCACAATAATAATTGTTTTCGAAAAACTGCAAAAGCAAGCTGCATCCAAATTTGTTATTTGTAAGGAGTGCGGAAGTTTTAATGGAAAAGATGAGTAGTACTTCTGAGCGTCTGTGGGTTATTTGTTCAGAAATAAACCCCGATCCAAAAAAATTAAAAAACTTAAGGATGTTTTGTTTCGGTAAAAAATGAGGATGTTAGCTTTGTAAACTTTTTGTTACGTTACCAAGACGTTGCCACGACCTCGATCATCGGGATAATCCAAAAGTTGTTATTGTTTTGGCGAAAGTAAAAGATTAAAATCTGACCAGGTTGAAAATGCGAGGCAGGTAGTAAGTATTCATACTTTTATGAATGAAGTTCAAATCAAGATTGGTGAACAACCTTCACCTTACTTTTACGCTAGATGGGTTTCACTTCCGTCGAACAATAAACAAACCGTGGGACCAAGAAACCGAAGAAGAATGGAAAGTGACGTAAGAAGTGACGTCACCGGACACAGAACAGCCTTGAGACCGTTTTCTTACCTTGTGACGTCAGAACACGTCAGTGATCCTTGAGGAAGGCGTCTTATTTCGGTGACGATTTAGGCTTACGTTGTGACGTAGCGGCAGATGCGTTTCGTAATATATTTGCATAACAAAGAGCATTAAGATTACATCCCGGAATAGTATTGTAGATTCTAGTAAGCATCGACGAGGGGGGCGACTTTTCTTTTGTTGATCGAGGGTCAAAAAACAGGGCCCGTGTTCGACACGCGCGTACTAGATTGTATTTATTTTGAAATGAAGTCTCAGATAAAAGTAGTGGAACCAGAAATCAGTGTCGTAGGTAGAACTTTTTGGATTTCGTTAAAAAACCGCCAATATCTTGTAATCCAGTCCTGCGTCCATCAGTTATCCGCGACTTCACGGTCGAGATCTTTTACTATTTAACACTTGAAGTGGTGTTAACGGTTTTTAGAGTATGGTTTTTTAATAAGTTGAAGTTAGTCTAGCAGAAAAAGAATTTTGTGGCACCGTCACTGGCTAAAGAGCAAGTAAGCATCGGGCGAGAGGGCAGCTGCACCTAGAGTACAGGGGAGTGCAAGTTTAGAAACAGCCAGCTGACTTATTCTCCTTTTGCAACAAAGAAGTCACCCCTCCTTGTCTGAGCTAATACGGACACCCTTCTTTTTGATAATAAATACCGCTCTTTTTCGATCAATCGTTCCCTTTTCTTTTTCTAGGGCTGCCACCCTGCGATGTGTTTGGCTCGTGCTTAGCTCCTACGATACGTTTTGTATAATGGCATTATGGGCGAATTTTCAGATCGAATTTTATGGCTTGGGGTGCATTGTATGAGTAGGTCACTGGAGCTCTTGGTGTATAATTTGATGATTTTGGTTACTTTGTTTGATAAGTGAGGATAAAAAAGAGATTTATTTTTAGTCGATAGATTTTTATGTTTGATTTGCTTGCCAGTTGGACACTTGCGACTCTGCGGATAAAGGTGTTAAGATTTATTAAGACAGTTCCGCTTGGAGGAACTGAGCAAAACTATCTTACGAGTAGATTAAACGTCACCACTAAGAGCGATTAATCACTGCTATTGTTGTAAGTTTCAACTGACAACGTAAGTGTCATTAATTGACCATTTTACAGGAGCTGAAATTTCTGAAAATACACAATAGGCAAACTTGATGGTATCTTATTCTTGTAAGAGGCATAAAAGACAAGTTTTTGACATTTGCCCAAAGTTGTTGACAATTTCGTTAATAGACATTGTGGCTTAAGGCCGAGACTGCCGTTGTGTGAAAACTGAAAATAAAGTTTCGCCGACGAATCGATCGGTTTAAGTTGTAAGCTTTAGTCTGTAATGAGCGGGTACGATCGGTATGATGGATTGCAATTTTCTACTTGCTTATTTTCTTAATTGAGAACAAATATGGTGGATATCAATTTTCAAAGCGCGATCTTTATTTGTCATGCAAGATTATTCCGTATGAAAATATTTATTACTGCTTACATTTTTCATGCGACAACGTTTAACCGTGGTAATTTGGTCGCAAGATTCATCAAATGTGACAACCAAGTCACGCTTAGCGGTGTAAAATAAAACTCTATCACGAAAATTGTTTCCAATGAAAATCAATTATTAATAGACATATTTAAAGACTGATAAGTATCACCTTGCATGATTTTATAGAGGTGTTTCCCATGTCTCTGACGGACTTGGCGTGCATTATTGGTATACACGCTAACCGGAACCGCTTATTGTATGCGCTACTTAGCTACTTCCGTTAAACTCCGAGTTTCCGCCGCGTTACTTCCGTTGTTTTCTTATGTCTACCCCCGCTTCTACAGGTGTGACTTAATTACCCTTTAATTTTATTTTGTTGCTTCCAACTTTCGGCAAAAAAACCCTCGACAATTATTTTTGACTTTCGTTTGATCTTCGAACAAAATATTCTATTCAAAAGCCCAATATTAATGCGAAATACAAAATTGTAATTCAACTCGCAACTGCAATTTCATTTTTGTAAAAAAGTGTTATGGATGGAAGCAGGGTGGTGTGACAGTTGATATATTCGCCATGGCATCTGTCCGTAAAATATAAAACCCTTTCACTGATATGCATTATTTAGTGCATTCCATTATAAAATCTGCGAACGGTCGGCAAAAGCACAGTCATCTAAATTTAATTTTTATTGCAAATGCAAGTTGCAAGTCAAACTCCGACCTTCTCAATTAAACCCAAATTTTGTCAACGATAAAATTTTCAACAGTTTAATTCCAAAATTTCAAGATGCTAATTTTTTAAAAACAATGTGTGATTCCCCCAGTTAAAAAGTTTTTAATTTACAAAGCTTCACTTTTAAGAGATTATTTCACGTTAATTCCAATTTGTTGTTATGCAAAACAGTTTTTTTTTGGTCAATTAGATTATCGTAACACGATTTCGAATTCAACAGCTTAAAAATGAAAAAAAGCAATCTGGGAAAAAGGGAAAAGCTTTTATCTTATCAATATAAAAATAAATCAGTGTGGCCAACTGTTGCTTCCTTAAAAGGAATCGAAACCCCTCTAAGATTTTCATTCAACAGGTGTTTCCTTCCGAACAGCTTTTCTTACTTGTTACCACAAGATTTGTAAGTCGTTTAAGCCGAACGTGGGGTTAACTCGACGTCGACATTTTTTTGATAAATTGGTTTAAAATTCTTGCGGCGTTTCGCTCACCTAATAGTTTAATAGAGTGCGCGTGATTGCTTAAACAAATCTTGAAACTTTCTGTGCTTTCGATTAAACGATGTCCGAAAGGATAAATTACTTTAGAATTGTTCGGATCGCCGGCTATTCAACAAAATTAATCAACAAGATTTAAGTTTTTAAAGCCATGCGAAACAATTTAAAGTTTGATTGAATCTATCGACAATACCAGATTTTTAAAGGAATTAATTAGGATCGTCGGAAAGCTTCTTAAGCATAAATTTGTTTTTATAAAGCATAATGGCTACGTAATTGAGTTGTTTCTTTCACGTAATTTTTTAGGTTTGTTTTCAAGGATTCTTTTGCCGTCGTAAGGAGGCGCTTTCGAGTAAGGTTGAAAGCTTCCACCTTACCCTTAAGCCAAGAAATACATCTGTCCGTAGGTAAGTGGTTTGTAAGGATTAATAGCAGGTGAAAAGATTAAAGTTGTTTGTAAACACACAATAACGTCATGTGTGGTTAAGTGGTTAAGCAACGTCACGCTTTTTAGCTCTTCTTAAGAAAATCAGATTAAATTTTGTTACTTGATGCAATTTTTATTGAGATTCCTTCGAGTGTGAGGTTCTTTTAAATGTAAATTTAATAATTTAACACTTTCTCTGTGTAAGATTAGTAATAATGGCATTTTCAACACTTTCTGTGTGCTTAAAGGCGCAGTTCTGTGGTATACGATGATGGTTGGAAGTAGGTGAGAGCTCGTGAATGATAATATGGCACAAGTATTTTTATAGTTCACACATACACGTCTTTTTATATCTGTTTTAATTTTAAACACGTAGTTTTTTACAATATTTATCTTGTTTACTTTACTTGTTACTTTTGCAAACATTTAATGTCGAGTATGTTTGCGTTACGCTTTCAAAGAAATTCATCATTTACTTATTTTTGTTAGACGCATTTTACTTTTAAGCAATACAAGTTTTAATTAAAAACTTATAAAGCTATCTCAAACACAGAAATTTATTTTTTGAATAATTTACAACGACCAATCCTTACTTTAAAAGCCTTTTAATTTTTAGCCAAAGCTCACCTCCTTCTGATTCACTCAGATTTGGAGGCGGCCAACTTGAGAAATTAAAACAACAATGTCCCATTTTTTTCTCTTTATATTCGACGATATACCGGATAGAGTAAAATGAACAATTGACTATGATGATGTTTCGCTACTATAAAACGGATTTCCACGGTTGGTTTTACATTTGATTAGCTACAACTGTGTGAAAATGTGAAAGAAAAGCAAACACGCAGACGCATAATTTCAGGTTAAGGATGTTATTAATATTTTTGCTAATCCAACTGTAAAACATCAAATTTCATTTGAAGGCTTTTATTGGATTTTAATTTAACAAATCGACTGTTATTTCAACTCCCGAAAGTTATTGCAATAAAAACAGAAAAAAATTAATTTGAATGTTGATGCGGATCTACGTCAGAGTTTATTACCCTCATTCGAAATTTTCGTTATAAACAATTAAATTTTTTAAGCGTCCATGTAAAAAAATAAAGAGTAAGTAAACTTAGCGTAAATAGCATATGCAGTAAGAACAGATGTCAGAATAGTGCTCCCTTGTTTGCAGACCGTGGCAATTGCCAGGTGGTAATTTCTTTCAAGGGAGGGTTACCTAGCAGATGCGTGTTACCCCCTTTACCTTACCCTTATAAGCATTGCCAATATCTACAAGCGACTGGTGTCTTACCATACCCGGTCCAATTATTTTATTGTGGTCTTCGCAGTAACCTGATAACCACAAAGGACGTTTCTTCAACCTTCCCATTCAAAGACGCTGATTTTCAGAAAACAAGTGCTACTAAAGAAGTTTGGTGAACTTGCAAACCCTGACCCATTTAAAATTTATTTAAAGGAATTTAGGTTGAATTAAAAAAAAAAATTTAACTAAATAGTATAGAGCTATATGAATATCAAATATAAAAATTAAATAGGTGCAAATATTTGAGAAATAAAAAGTAAAATAATAAAAATATGAAATAAAAATTGATATTGGAAATTACAATTTTATTTTTTTCCCTTATTTTAGCCTAAGTTTAATTTTTAAATATTATCGGTCCTGACCCTAATACAAACATCTCATGATTTAATATTATTTTATAAGTCTCTCAGAGATTCAAAAAAAAGTTACATTAAACTTATCCAAGCGACTTATGCGCTGGCTTTGGAAGCGCCAAAAAAAAAGTTCCTCAACTGCTGCCATGATTCCGGCCGATTGAGTAGCTGAAACCGAAAGAGGAAAAAATTTCGTTAAACTGGAAGGTATTTCCTATACAATGACGTAGGATTTTCAAAAAATATCAAAATCTGACAAAATAGCGTAGTTATGAAAAAAAAAGTCTGTTTTTTTCCTATAAAAAGGTCGTTTTTTCAATGCCAAATCGTCAATTTTCATCCAATCAAAATTATCCTACGTCATTGTAGAGTAAATATATTCAAGAGTACTCAGTTCAAATTTCAAGTCAATCGGATAATTGCTCTTTGAGTTACAATGGCAGCAGATTTGAAAAATGTCATTTCGAGAAATATGAGTTTAAAGATTTAACTATCGAGTTTTGCTAGATAAAATGATATTTTCCTCTTCATTCCTCTTCCTCTTTCATCAAATAATGTCTGCCGAGGGGGCTGAAGCTTTTCTCCTAGCTGTTCGTCCCTCTTTTGAGGATGCTTCATGACGTAACTCATCCTGGTTGATTTGGCTGTTATCGCTCTCTATGGCATATTCTTTTGCAATAGGACTGATGATGACATCCATTACTAACAGCATTTTTAGAATAGCATAAAAACCATCGTTAAATATTGAAACTGCAAGGAAATTAGCGAGCTTCATCGTTATTAATCCTTTATGAAGGTGCCAGAACAAGCCGTTATAATTTTTATTGATATTCTGCGTGTTCCCTTCCTTGCATCGCTCTAGTAATTATTTTTTACTTTTAATATTACTAAAATAACGTTTAGTGTTGTAAAAGTATCGGTGCTCCGCCTTATAGGCAGATTGAGCATTTTATACTTCGGAGCGGTTGCTCTTTAGAAGGCTGCCATTCGGGGAGTATTAAATTTTTACAGGATATTCTTGAAAGTATAAACTGTCAAAAAAGGCACAAAAAAATAAATTAATTTTGTGAAAGTCTCAAACTGGTAAGGCTCCTTAAGGTTTTAAAAGAATCATTCCAGCTCTGTAATTCAAATAATTTTTTTGCGTTTTCTTCTGTATCACAGGTTCAATTCTTTAATATTAACGAATTGACTCGGCAAAATATGCAAAACGGGCCCCTAAAAAACCAATGTATTAATTTTGAATTGCGCATATTATTTAAAAATCTGTTTTTTAGGATTTACAACCCTTTATAGTCCCGGGCCCTAAGCAATGCTGTGGCATTTAGTGGCCTAAGTGCGCGTAGGGATATCTCCCTGCCCTCCTACCGAAAATCCAGAAGAATGCACTGGGGGGTATTCCATACCCCCCAGACCCCCCGGATTACACCAATTGTTTTGTGACTTAAATAATATGTTTAGAGCTTTGGAATCGGAAAAAAACTGGTTTCGCTCTTAAGTCCGAAAGTAAATTTACTTTTGTGACAAAAGAATTGGTGCAATCCGGGGGGTCTGGGTATGGAATACCCCCCAGTGCACTATTCTGATATTTGTCATATAATTCAAAAATTTATCAATTTTGGGCTGAAAACAATAATTTTATTGCATTGATACAAAACTTAATAATAATAAAAAAAATAAAATAATTTATAAATCTGTTTGTTGCAGTGGTTCAGATACCAAGTCTAAATAAAATCGAAATAGAAATACCTATGTTTTTCTCCAAATAATCCTAGACCCGAAATTATTAAGTTTTAAGTGTAGGTGGTTTGGGACTTTTTTATGTCCAAAATCAAAATATTTCGAGTTATGGATTAAATTAATTAAGAAATGTACAATAGACCTTTAATTTGACTTAGAACATTAGGCTTAGAAGGCTAAGAGGACTTAGGACTTAGAAAGCGAAGCAGAGTTGCATGCAGACATCCTTGTGATTAAAAAAACCACGGATTATATTATCTAACTTCTTCATATTTAATTCTTTAAATTTTATGACTTTTTTCTTTATGCTTTAAAAAATCGTCTTTGCAGTGTTTATAACTACACTCAACTTAAAAAAATTATGATATTTTTTCAATTTTATTTTGAATTTTTCTGAGATTGCTTCCGACGTCTTCCGGGGGGGGGGGGGGGAAGCTTTCGTAGCACTTTATACTTATTATTATACTTATTATTTTATTTTGTAAATTTTCTACATTTGACCTTAATTGGTCTTTGGTATTTATTTCTATACAGATAATATTTGCCAAACTACCATCCTTCGATGGAAGCAATGCTGGAGCTTCCGCAGGCTTACCCCCCTCCTGCCCCAGCCTCATTTAGCTCCTTCGTGGCTTTTTTCTCAATCTGCTCTTGTGTACTTGTGTACAAATCTTATGAGCAGGACTTATAAACACTTTACTTAAAAACACCAAAATTAGCGCTATAAATAGCACTAAAATATGCAAAATATGCAAAACAAAATAAATTGAGAATCAATTTTTTATTTTTTTTTTAATCATTCAAATTTAAAAATATTTAAAAAATCCATTTATAAAAAACAATAAAATTGATTGACAATTTTATTTTGCATATTTTTCATATTTTAGTGCTATTTATAGCGCTAATTTTGGTGTTTTTAAGTTTATATTAAATAAAAGAGCTAAAAGCTTACTTTTTTAGTGTTAGAACTTCCGAGCCCTGCTTATGAGCTTTTTTTACTTTTTAATTTTCTAAGATCGCTTTTCTAAGATTCTATAAAATATATAAAAATTTCTTCGATTTTGATTTTCTCAAGTTTTTAAGATATCTTAGAATTTTCAATAATTCTCTGGATTTACTAAGATTTTCTTGGATTTCTTAACATTTGTACTGTTTTCTATAGATTTCCTTTCAATATAGTACACCAGATTTCCCCCCTCGATATTTGAATTGGAAATCGTCATATACAAAACAAAACGGAAATTTGAGGAAATCTTGTTCAATTTTCTAAGAATGTCTTGGCTTTCCTAAGATTTTCTAGATTTTCTAAATTATCCTAAAGTTTTCTAAATGTCCTCGAATTTCCCATATTCTAAGTTTGCCCTCCAAGGGCGGTTGAAACGGGGTATCTAGGGTCCTCATGACAACAAAATATTCTAATTTTTTTTATAATTTTAAAAATATATTTAAATCCTTTTAGTTTTAGAATACAGATTACCTCGGTGGTTTGTCACTGTTTGTCTAATGCCCGTATTCATCAGTTTAACAGTTAAATTTTTAATCATAGAATAAAGTTATTTGTCGAGCATAGACAAACAGTGTCAAACCACCGAAGTTATCTGTATTCTTAAACTCAAAAATTAAAAATTGAAAGTTCTAAAATTATCGAAGAGGATCCAAAAATGCTCTATTAAAATTATTTAATTTATTTACAAGTTTAATGGGGTTATATTTTATTTGTGCATATGGTTCAGGTATTTATCTTCTTCAAAAGAAAAGCAGGTGGTGTAGAAATTAAACTTTAGTCAAAGGGGAGTTTATATAATGCCATAAGCCATAGGGCACGTGCGTGTGTCGATTTCTTTCACAAAATAAATTACATTGTTTCTTCAAGATTGGGGGGAGCCCCCGTACATGATTCAACCGTGGTGATTTTAGAATTGCTTTCCTTCATTGAACGGAGCATTATCATAATAATTATTTTAAATTAGGGAAAATAAAATTTATAAATTTCGATTTGGTCGAAAAAAATTTTAAATTAAATTTATCGAGATTCCATTATTACAATTAAAATAATCTATCGGAAGTAATTAATTTATTAAAATCGTATTTTCTTTTCTGTAAGGAAGTAAATTTCCCGTTATTTAAGATTGACCACAATTATTAATATCGTTCATTAAGAAACCAAATATAATATATCCAATTATTATAAAATAAATAAATATTTTTCCTGCAAATAACAAACAACGATTACGTTTTTTAAATAAAACCTAATTGGTTTCACCTTCACATATGAGTTGCGGAAGTTATGTAATCCTTGTAAGATTAGTAATTCTCAATGGTATCATGAGATGGTATGACTTCGCCAGCGTAAATCCTGAATGCCTCGCGAGTTTTGGACCGCATCGCCAGCGGATATCCTATAGTCCACCCGCGACATCCAAAGACCGTATCGTGCGCCTGAGACCGGATGAAAATTTAAATGATTTATAGACACTCGATTTTCCTTGAGGGCTTCAATGGTTATCAGTTTAAAGTTTGATGGAAATTACTCGTGACTTACAAATATTATGCCGCCCTTCTTTGGTTTAAAATCAACAAAGAAACTGACCGCTGGTCATTAGATAAAATCGTGATCAAAACACAATAATGGGATCACAAAGAAACCAACACTCAAAAAAGAACAGACCCAACAAAAGTAACTTGATCTGGTACCATTTGGCAGTATTTGCGATTCTTCAAACCAAAGCAGATGTGATCGAAATTCGTAAATAAATCTTAAATTGATGCACTCGCCGGTGTAGGTAACCATCAATATCGTGTTTCTTTAGCAATTTCTATAACCAATCGATCAAATTCGTGACATCGATATCTTTACTTTTATTATGCAATTTATTTAAGGCTGTTATGAGCCTCTTAAAAGACGAATTAGATATAAATGGACAAAAGAGATGACAATTTTATGTGATTGTATCACGCCAACTTCTTAAGGGGCTCGTTTTGTTAACATATAAAAGGTATCCCTGTTGTGTATTTAATGTGTTGAGGGTGGTAAGATGTTTTATGATGGTTTGCTACGGTTTTCACATTATTGATCGATTACCGACTTTTATTGTTGTTCAAAATATTTTGTAAAATTTAAAAAAAGGCGAACGACTCGGCGTTGCGTAGTATGAAAAAGATGGGCAAGGTTTACTCGTACGTAATTATTTTCTATAGAAAAGCTGCTATGAAAATCGTCGATTGTTATCAGAAATGTCTAATGCATTTTCACAAAAGGACAGGAATCATAGTAGCTGGTCAGAGAGTATAAAAACTTATTGTCATAGAACGCTACGACGCCATTTGTTAATAATTACGAGTTAATAATGTTTAATCAATGTAAACTTTTTGAGAAGAAAATTAAAAAGTCAGCGACCTCTGTCCACAATGGTACAGGTATACAGTTAGAATTATCTAATAATTAAATTTAGAAATGCCATTGTTAAAATGTAATTTCGCCAATTAAATGGCAGGTCCTTCTTTCGAGTATCAGTGCGTTATCCTTGCGCAATTTAATTTTTAAATTCCGTTTTACTAATATACTAATTAGTCGTGCACGTTGTAGTACAGTGTACAGTCATTAATTAATGGGAATCCTAGAATCACTTCGGGGTAACCAGAATAATTGTTGTTAACAAGAATAGCGGAGAATAATAAATTTCGAAAAGCCAAGTTTCGCAAAAACCAACTCCTCCTACTTATATCAATACAATGATTACCATCGAGGTCATTTCGATTTCTACTTCCATTGTTAAAAATGGAGGCTAATAATATTTCTATTGTTTACCTTACTTATAACATCCCATGATGCTGTCTCCATCCTAGCGTGTTTCCTGTTCTCTTCTATAGCTCATACAGGAAATTTGCATCTTTCATATATCTCAATTAATCCCAATTGGTCAACTCAACCGTTATTTTCAAAATTAATTCTTGCGTTACCGTATTTAATTCTGTTAGATTGATTTATTGCTTTCAAAGTGTAGCAAGATATAATAATTTCTCAAGGAAGAATTTCTCGAACCGCCCATTGTCACGCAACAAGAATCACCAATAAAAGTAAGAACGCGCAGACCAATACGACGAAAGTTCAATTTAATTAACAGGTAACAAACTTATTATTATGGCTGACCATTTTCAATTGTTTGGCGCTAAAAAAGTAATTAATTAAGACGGCATTATTTTTAGACAACTAATTAGCCAAATTTAGCCAAAAGTTATCGAAAAGGAAACATCAAATGTGTTTCCTTTAATTACATAATTATCTTGCAATATTGAGAGATAAGTGGTGCGACCAGCTTAATCTAATTTTTTCTTGAGTAATTAATTTTACAACTCAATAAAATGAAGTATAATTAGTCGAATATAATATTTTTTGTAGTATCTAATATATTTTTTATAATTAAGAATAAAACTTAATTGTTTTTTTTTAAATCAACGATTAATATTAACGTCGAGGTAATATTTTTTTCGTTTTTAACGTTGCGTCACTTTAATCATTAAGCATTGAGCTAATGTAATTTTCCCTTACGAGTAAGAATTTTCTTGCGTACAATTTTTTTAAAAGAAATATCGGTTTTTAGTGGATGCATTATTCGCAAGTTTTAATACCGAGTATTAAGAATGTGGTTTTCTAAAGGAGTACTTAACGATGTACTTTGAGAATTAAAACTTGAAAAATGTAAAAACTTAAATTGCGCGATTTGAGTACAAAGTGTGAATAATTTTTGTTGTTTTAAAAAAACCGTAGAATTAAATTTATGAAAAAACCTTTGAAATTTATTTGCAAAATTTTTGTCTTTTTAATTAATTAATTAGTAAGTGCTTATTGTAAAAAATTAAATTAACAGTTGTTTATTTATCGTTAATTCAAGTAGATTAGCTTACCTGTTTATAGGGAAGGGAGGGTTTCTGTTGTCCAATTATAGTCCATTTACTTAGTCTGAAAATAAAGAAAGCAATGTTAACAAGTAATAATAATAATTTACACAAATTATTTAAAAAACTTTCTCCCAAAACCAGATTTCATATTATTTAATTTGTTTTTATATTTAACGATTCACTTATTGTGAAAGCAATTGTTTTACTTTGCTGCCGGTGTCGAGCGGCGCCGAAGTAGGTACTTTAGTGACGCTTCTCATCTTCTTGTTTAAAAAAGTAATTTCTTTAAATAATTATGAACTAAATTTAGAACTTAAAGAAAAGTTATGCTGTTCTACATTGCGGGTCTAGGGGAAGAGGATGTATTCGTACCTCCCAGCTCGATATAATCGATGTAGTAAAATTAGAATTAGAACATATAAAAGCAAAGATTAAAAATTCATAGCAATTGTGACAGAATTACGACAAGAAATTTGAAACTATTAGGGACAATATTTCGATTTATCTAAAATTAGTTTTAGTAAAATGCACTTTTACAAAAAAGATAGATTGATAAATTAATAATTAAGATACAAAGAGTAATGAAAGTTATTATAAAATATATAAATTATTTTTAACTTTAAAATAAAACTGAAAATAATAAAGTATTGCTTCCTGATAAAAAAATTTATAAAATAAAACAATAAAAATTGTCAAACTTACATTTTTTTAAATCAAAAATTAAATTAATTTGAACAGTCTAATGTTTCGATTTATTGAATTCCACCTAGCAAACTCATAACTATACGTGCAGGAACTTGACGTTATTGTTTTGAAAATAATCTAATCGCAATTTATAATAATTATTGAATTTTTTCACATTTTGTGAAATTACTCGTTTACCTAATTGATTTAACGCAAATTATCAAAAAGTGTATCCTACAAACCGGCCGACAGCAGAAAATATAAAATTATGATTTTGGTAAGTTAATTTTAAATTAAATTAAATTATGACTATTTCGTAACCCTTTTCGGGTTAAACCTGAAAATATGGTATATGGAAAATAAGGTTTAAGATTTTCAAATTTAGTTAACAAATTTTCTATTTTAATTTCAAAATTGATCGCTGATTACAAAACCAACGTTCACATTATTATAAAAATGTCTTCAATTAAAACCAAAACCCAATTTACGATTTATTATAAATTAACGCAGTGGAAATCCACCGGGCTTCCTACCGCTCCGCAGCTCCGGGATAACATGGCATAGGTCGAGACAAACCACAACGATCGGCGTGTGGCTTCGCCTAATAAATCTTGTAAAATATCGGGAAAAACAAATTGAAAAAATTGGATAAATATTAAAAATAAATAAAATTCCGAAAGGATTAACTGTAAAAACTGTACAGTCAACAAGCCGATCGATGGGTGAAACCCCGAAAATGATCAAAATCTACAGGTTGGTTGTAAAGAAAATTTTTTATTACCTACACCTAAATGCATCATCACCGCTCCACGTGGTAGGTATTAGTTGCAATTACCGGTAACCATTTCCGGATCGGAAATAGCTTGCGCCCACGCAACTACCCCTAACAATGGATTAATTGCACTTAATAATATCTTCATTACGAAAACATCGATGAAATTAAAATTTTCACGTTCAATTTTAAAAAAGCCAACTTTGAAATAATGGAAACGAGGAAAATCCGAACAAAAACAGTTTTTCTAAGACAAATTAGCACTTAAAAGCAATCGATTAACTTTTTCCTACTACATAGGTATCACAATAAAGTTCAAACAAAACTTGAAACGAACCAGAAATCTACAGAGGTTAATTTGCCATTGTGTTATTGATTAAATGAAATTAGAAATTTAAATTTAAATGCGGGTTAAGCACAAGTTTTTATACCTTTATATTTTTAAGAAGCATCATGCGTGTACTTCCTTATGGTAATCTTCCACTTGAAATGTTGTTTTAATGTGGGAATTGCGATAAGCTCAAATCAATTACCATGTCGTCTAAAAAAATACTAGAACTGTGATAAAGGAAACGAGATATGGTGGGCGTTATGGTTTATCAATCATTATCGCGCTAAGAAATTAAATCTTTTGCAGGGGCGTACAGTTAGGGCGTAAATTATGCTGGTTTATGTATCAAGAAGTTCCAATTCCTGATAATTTTTATTTTTACACAACTCGGCTCGACCGACGAGCAATTAAAGGAAATCTGTTCTAATCGGAGCTTTTTGACTGATTTCGAAAAATTATTATTGAAAAATTACCACGTGGTTAACACGTGTTAATGCGTACAATGTTAAATGAACATCGTAGTAGTAAACCGCAATTAACCATAATGTGTAAACTAGTGACCAAATTATGTACATTGGGCTGGGGGGTGAGGTGTCATTGAATCACTGTGTCAATTGATATTGCATGTGTAGTAAAATACATTAACGTATAATCTGCGTTTAATGAGGTACACAGGTGGGGCGAACTTGAAAATAAACAAATTTTGAAAGATTCTAAAAGAAGTTAAATTTTATAGTGATTTTAGCGATTTCGCAAAATTTTGAATCGTAACTACTGGACACTGACCTACCCTCAGGACACAATTATAAGTAAGTGCACGATCGATATTCAAAATCTACATCTCTACAGAACGAAGAAAACTATTTGGGAATTTTTTAACTAAACCGAAGCAAGCCTAGCGGTTAGAAAACTTGCAATACAATTTTTAGTTAAGATATTGCGCCTAGTTAAAAAACGTTATGCAACTAGAAAAACGGGAGTTGTACGGGGTTGCCTAACTGATTAAAAAAATATTTATTGTGAAAAATTGAGTTTGATTTTAATTTTTGATAAGATGAATTTTGTGTAAACAAATATTTTTTTTATTGATACTATCTATCAAAAATTTAAAAAAATACTGATAGCTATGCAACCCAACTGTCAACAACTTGTTTCAAGTTTAACAAACAAAACGGGTCGGAATAATAATGAAGAGTGAACGCACTCACTGATTTCAGCCCTTATGTCAAATGTATTTTCAAGTCTCGCATTCTGAAATAAAAGGCTTTGTTCAAATTTAACGTACTTTGATTGTACCCTGAATAGAGTTAACTTTTGGTCAGTGAGTATTTAGATTTTCTACAATAAACATCGACATTTGAATTTCTCGCTTGGTAAGAATTTTTGTTTTAATTTAAAAATTTGGTATTATGTAAAATGCATTAAAAATGTAATATCCAAACTGAAATTTTTATAACATTTTAACCAGAAACATAATATTAAAAATATTTACATTTTAGATATTTTAAAAACAAAACTTTTCCAGCGCACGGGAAATTTGAGCTTAATTCGTAAATTTGATTGACCATAAAACCGGTTGAATTTTTTAAACGTTGCGTTGCACTCCGAAACGGAAAATTTAAAAATCTTTTTGTGTCGCTACCGGTTGATTTAAAAAATTTTAAATTGCGAAAAAAAATAAATTTAATTTTTGAGAAAATTTAAATTTGTCAAGAACCGGGTACTTACCCTGTTTTAAATATTTTGGGTAATTAGCAAGCCATGAGTAAATATGAAAATAGCAAACTGAAAAACATTGCGTTTATATACACTTAGAAGAAAATTTTTAAAGTGTCTTAAGACTAAGAACGAAATAATCCATTTCAAGTTTTTAATTCACTTTAATTTATAAGCGGGAATTATTAATTTTAAATAATTTTATTTTAATTAGTGTTTTTCTTAAGTTTGTAGAACACGAATAACTAAGTCTCACTTCAAGATGATCAAGTTCACAAGTGCGAATATCTATAAAGTCATATCACGACTGACGCTTAGCGTCGAAATAAGAGAGCGTCCGTATCCTGCGCAAGACAAGTCTTGACACTACGAAGGATACTGAAGGAGTGGAGGCGCCAAGCTAAGACATCGGTATAAGGCGCTCCTTTGGGAAAAGACGACGGCGCCGTTGCACGTCGTCCGCCGACGACTGGCACAAGACGTCGTACAAGTGCGACGCGCGCCGGCGTCGGTCCCCACTTCTTTGACACGCCTCCGGAGGAGAGAACGTTGGTAATTAAGAGATATTTTTTAGTTTTAAGATTTTTTTAAGATTTCCACAAATTTTCCGCTAGCACGATTTTCAGCAATTCGTAAGCTTCCAATTTTTCCCCCAAAGCAAATATTGCTTCTTTTCTAAAAAGCGCATTTTCCTATCGACTCGTTTTTCCGTAGGTAAATAAAATCAAAATTAATTAAAAATTTTGCGGTCTACTACTCAGAAATTAAATTTTGAACAACACAAAACCAAGTACAAAAAGATTTTAATTTTAATTAAGAATCAGGTAGGTGCAAAAATAGAAAAGTATTAATATTTATTTTTGTTATTTTTAGAAATTCGAAAATCAAACTTTGCCCTCAAAGTTGTCGATAAAAAATTATTCGACAATACAAAAACGGGATAACTTAAAATTTTAACATATCAAGGTTGATTACAGTTTATTTGAAAATTAAAGCTATTGGATAAATTTTGAAAGCCTCACAATAGCATAATAATCGCTTGTTCTATGACTTGATGATATTGCTATCAAAAATAAATTGCAATCAATTTTTGAACTCCCACTATTTTCATGCACCATCAACTCGAAATACTTTTTATTACTACTCCTAATGAATTTTTACTTTTAGTTTTTCTTAGAAAAAAAATTTTGGGGATGGTACTAAATTTAGAAAAATGTTAATCACTGAATTTTTAAATATTTTTATGGTTATTTAACGTGAGAATTATGTTGTCGAGGCGCGCGAAGTTGTTGAGCGTCGAACGGTAGACCGGAACGGAATACTTCAAGATTTTGCAAAATTCCATTAATCCACTTTTTTTGAAAATCTTATTTATTTTATAAAAATTTGAATTTTAACTTTTTGGTTATAAATTTAAAAGTCTTTTGTTTACACGTAATCGAACTATTTTAGATATTCTCCGTAAGACGGTTTTTTTATATTTGTTGTTTACTTTACATTTTTTTGTTGTTGGAACATCACTGTTGTTAGTAAATCCATTCACTTAGTTGACACTTGGTTTAATCACTTAAGATTAAGTTAAGATTAAAAAATGCTCCTTAAAACATGCAAAAGAAGCTGAAAAATGGAAAAAACGACAATCTTACCTTATGTTTTAATACTTAAAAATTTAAAAAGGCGCACACAATTACTTTAGGAATCAACACACTTGGGGAACATGGTAGAGAATGCGCGTCTTCTGCCACACTATCAGCCCTTATCGTAGAGTGGGGAGACGCATGAGCACCGCCGCGACGCTAAGGATGCCGACTGCTGGCGCCCCGGAATCCTGTGACGACGACTCAAACTATAACCGAAAGTCCGGAGGATGAGAAGATTAGGAAACGTGCGGTACAAAACACGAGAAAGTGTTCACTCGAGCGAGCTTTTAGTTACAGGTTAAAAAGTGTTGTTGCCTCCGATATAGGAAAATGCCATGGATAGGCTCGCAATTAATTTTGCTTGTATTTGAGTGTACCTACTTTTTTTTACAAAACAAACCACTCTTTAACCATTTTCACAGCCACTGCTCTCAAAATTAAAAAATATCAGACATTATTTTTCTATTTTTAGCTCAAAGTTTACGAGAAAAATTTTTCTTTGTTAATGCATTTCTCAACTTTTTCGATATTTTATATAATTCAATAAGAAAAAGGGCATCTGGTAAGACCAGCTTGAGTTAATAATTCTCTCTAAATTCAGTTAAACGTCGTACAAGACTTGACCATTTCGTACGTTTTCAAACGACCACTTAAACAGTTCCAAATGCGATTAGCCGAATATATGTCACTGCTCAGTTTCTCTAGGTTTCACAAATTAAGTGATTTATCTTCAGATCCGAGCGATAGAGAATATCATCAAAAACTTGAAATAAAAAAAATAAAATTTATATTAAACCGACACACAAATAAGTTCATCACAAATTGCTCATATGCTGGGACGCAGTTTATCGATTTTCATCAATAGCTTTGCTAGTAGGTAACAACAGGTGTCCAATGTTATGTATTAGTAGTAAAAAAATATAAAAAGAATCGAGCTTTTTTATTTTTAGTTTGATTTTTATTTTTATTTTTTCTGTGATGTCAATCGAAACTGAGTATTTATGTGCACATTTCATAGTTACATGCTGCAGGTCCATTGAGCAAATTATGTAATAAACCTTTTTTTAATTTATTATCAATATTTAACAATTTGCCTATTTACTCTGCGTTTTATTAGTTCATTTTTGTATTAATTAATTCACACTAATTTTTATTTGTTTTTTCTTGTGTTAGCTGAATTATTGTTATTTGCGATTGAGCAGTTATTGTCGACTTTTTAATTGTAAATAATGAAAATTAAACCTCGTCAAAATTGTAAAATTAAATATTATCATCAATCTGTTTGTTAATTATTGATGCTAATAATTGCTGTAAATATACAAATATTTTTAAATACAGCTAACTATTTCTAAAATTTTTCCACAATGAATCGGTTCAATAATCGTTTCTGTTCTTTATAATTATATAATTTTACGATCTAAGTGAAAAACAGCTTTACAACAGAAATTCTCGAATCTAGAAACTCCGATACAGAAATGTTGAGTATATTGATTATTAATTTGTAAAAAAAATTATAAACACAAAAATTCCATTTATTGTATACATAGTAAACTTTTGACAATAGTTGATTGTCTTCCACTTAAATAAATAATAAATTAGATTTAATTGTGTTCGATTAGCTTATAAATATTTTATTTAAAAGTTGTAATATTATAAGCAACTGAAAAAAATTGTATTCGGTATTGAATTTTATTGCTTGTAGATCTACGTATAAGTTTTCCTGTTCAAATGGTCGAGCTTTACGATACAGGCTGTCAGGTGACTCCTGCACGAATTTCAGGTATGTGATTTTCGCTAAACTTTTCCAGCATAAAATTTGAATAAAATGTTTTGTCCAAATTTTAAACCTTTAAAAATTCTGATTTTTATTACCTACAAAATCAAAATTAATAAATTTGATAATAATTTATTATTAGAAGCTTTTTAAAGATAGGTTCTTTTGTTAATTATTATTTTAAAAAAGTCAATAATAAGAATAAACAAGTTATTACAGAAATAAATTTTGCAAACTCAAAATTTAAAAGTGCAAATTTAATTTAAATTATGCGGCATGTCCAGCGAGCAAGCGTCTTGGTTTCCTTTAAAATTCGGAGCTATTAAACAATTACAATTTCATGAATCTATCAAAAGATAGATACTTCTTCCACAATACATGTCCTAAAAATAACGTAAGGGTATCCCAAGGTTTAACTGTACTATATAGATAGTTTTGAGATAAAAATAAAATAAAATTCTAGAAACAGAATTTATTTTATTAATTCATTTAGTAGCAGAATTTTATCTTTGCAAACTTAAGGGGGTATTCTAGTCTAGAGGCATGATTTTCGGGCGGTTTTTGAAGCCTTATACAAACGAAACAAACCATATTTTTACTATCCATTTGTTTATTCCTATTTTAAGATTACATAAAAAATTAACCAAAGAAAAAAACTCTAAATTTACAAAGTTATGAGCTGGCAAAGTGGGAGGTCCAAAGAAAGGGTGTCCTGGTGTGCACGACATCTCAAGATCTATGAACCGATTCATTTGAAATTTGGTGTGAATGTTTTTTTATAGATGCCGGTATAGCATGAAGTATGGAAAAGCAAAACAAAAATTTTTTCACAAAATGGCGGCCGTTTTTTAATAAATTCAAAAAAATATAAGAATAATACAATACGTAGAAAGTCAAAATTCAAAAAATTTAAAAAAGAGACAATTAACACATAACAGGTTTGAATTAAGAAAATTTGAAATAATGAAAAATTCGTAATACGATAGTACAATATAACGTTATTTCATGGTTATTTCCATTCTTCAGTTGCACATAATCGATTAAATTGTGAAATAAGAAAAAAAATTTCAAACTAAACAAAAATATAGACTAACGTGTACAAAATTGACTTCCCGTAATCTCCAAAGATTATCAAAACTGAGCTTGTTACATGAAGTATGAACAATTTAAAAATAATTTGAACTAAGAAATGCGTTTACCTAGCACTGCTAGTTTGAAATCCCAAGGCACTGCCCTCTTAATATGATTTCTAAAAACTTTGAAAAAATTCAAAATTCAATTTTTTTTAATTTAACCATAAATACATACTAAAAACCACAAATTTACTTAAAATTTTTTATTTTGAGTTCTTTTTCTCTTTTTTTAATAAATCCAAATTTTTTAAAAATAGTAAAATTCAAAATTTTGACTTGACCGTAGTTCATGTGATAGAGGAATGTATAAAGAACATTCACATCAAATTTCAAATAAATCGGTTCATTAGAACTTGAGATATCGTGCACACCAGTTTTGTTTAGACCTCCCACTTTGCAACCTCATAACTTTCTGAATTTTAAATATTTTTTTTGGTTAATTTTTTATGTAATCTTAAAGTATCAATAAACAAATGATAAAAAAATGAATAGTAAAAATATATTTTGTTTCGTTTGTACAGAGCTTCAAAAACCGCCCGAAATTCATGTCTCTAGACTATTAGAATACCCCCTTAAGAAAGCTGGTAATTAGCAAAGTATGCGGCCTACAAAATAAAATATTTTTGCTTAAATTCTTTTATACAATTTTATACATTTACATTTTACACAATTTAGTTTCAACCGGTTTTTTTAAATAACTTACAGAGCCGGATTAAAGATATGTGAGGCTCGGGGCTAACTATTTTTGGAGGCCCTTTGGCTTTGCACGTTTCAACAAATTTTTGATTTTTCAAAGTCAACCGCTTGAGATCAAATGTAAAATTTGTTAAAGGATCATAATTATTATACATAAGTAGTTTATCGTAGTTTTTTTTTAATAAAACACAAGTATAAATAAATGGTTACTCGCAAAAGAACCCGGACACTCCTATGTTACCAATGTAGACTGAACATTTTGAAGCCGTTTTTTTTATACAAAAACCAGGAATTTTACTATAATATTCTGTGGGGTGTTTCACACCCCCCAGACCCCCCGGTGAGAGTTCACGACACATAGAAAAATATGCAGCATTAAAATTTTTTGTTTATGAAACTGAGGGGATTATGAATTGTATACAAACGATGTGTGGAGAATAAAAAGGTTTCATTATGCAAGATAAATCGTACAACGTACACACACACACCTTCAGGTTTTCAAACCGGGGGGTCTGGGGGGTATGGAATACCCCCCAGTGCACCAGCTATCATATTTGTTTCTGGACCCGGAATCGAATTTCTTATAGGTGATTTACTTTTTTTGTTTATACAAGAATCAGGAATTTTACTTTAATGTTCTGTGGGGTGTTCCACACCCCCCAGACCCCCCGGTGAGAGTTCACGACACATAGAAAAATATGCAGCATTAAAATTTTTTGTTTATGAAACTGAGGGGATTATGAATTGTATACAAACGATGTGTGGAGAATAAAAAGGTTTCATTATGCAAGATAAATCGTACAACGTACACACACACACCTTCAGGTTTTCAAACCGGGGGGTCTGGGGGGTATGGAATACCCCCCAGTGCACCAGCTATCATATTTGTTTCTGGACCCGGAATCGAATTTCTTATAGGTGATTTACTTTTTTTGTTTATACAAGAATCAGGAATTTTACTTTAATGTTCTGTGGGGTGTTCCACACCCCCCAGACCCCCCGGTGAGAGTTCACGACACATAGAAAAATATGCAGCATTAAAATTTTTTGTTTATGAAACTGAGGGGATTATGAATTGTATACAAACGATGTGTGGAGAATAAAATGGTTTCATTATGCAAGATAAATCGTACAACGTACACACACACACCTTCAGGTTTTCAAACCGGGGGGTCTGTGGGGTATGGAATACCCCCCAGTGCACCAGCTATCATATTTGTTTCTGGACCCGGAATCGAATTTCTTATAGGTGATTTACTTTTTTTGTTTATACAAAAATCAGGAATTTTACTTTAATGTTCTGTGGGGTGTTCCACACCCCCAGACCCCCCGGTGAGGGTTTTCACGACACATAGATAAATATGCAGCATTAAAAAATTTTGTTTATGAAACTGAGGGGATTATGAATTGTATACAAACGATGTGTGGAGAATAAAATGGTTTCATGATGAAGATAAATCATACAACGTACACACACACACACCTTAAGGTTTTCAAACCGGGGGGTCTGGGGGGTATGGAATACCCCCCAGTGCACCAGCTATTATATTTGTTTATTTAGCTATTATAGGCGATTTACTTTAAGAAATCTGATGTGGACACCACATGACTTGCTTGTCATTTTTAGAATGATTGTACAGGAATCTCGTAAATTTATTTGTGCGCGTTATGAATAAATGTCCTTTGGGCACGGACAATCTCAACCAAAAATAGGAGGTGCTAAAGAGTCTCAAATACAAAATTTCAACTTTCTACGATATATACCGTATTTGAGTTATGCGAAAATTTTCTAACGTAAATTACACATTTTGAAACCGTTTTTGACATATAAAAATCGCTTTTACAGCAAAACTTTTTAGACATTTTTTGTTGAAAATTTCATTACCGTTCAATTTTGTTTATATACATTTTTCTATTTGGTCGCACCGTTTCCGAGATATATAGATGGAGTCTTACGGAGTCTTGTATAAGTCGATGTCAGTCAAAAACGGTGCGAAAAAAATATGCCGGTAAATAAAATTGAAAGCAATGAAATTTCCAACAAAAACTCTCTAAAAAGTTTTTCCTGTAAAATCGATTTTTATTTGACAAAAAGCGGCTTCAAAATGTTGAATTTACATTGGTAACATAGCAGTGTCAGAGTTTAAGGATATGTGGAAATTTAGATTTGCCCCTAAAAATTTGGAAGCGAGGAGCTGCAGCTTTTTTAGCCCTCCCCTTAATCCGGCTCTGTAACCGTAGCTACAATAACTTTTTGAAAACATTTTTAGCTTACTTTAAGTTGCACAAATTCAGTAATTCAATTATCAAAATTTGTTTGTCGAAAATTTTGTTGCTTCAATTTTTTTGAAGCTCTTAGAAATTTTGAGGCTCGGGGCTGCAGCCCTCTTAGCCCCCGTCCCCTTTAATCCGGCTCTGTAACTTAGCAATATCACAGCTAATAATTTAAATAATAAAAAAGTAATTATTAATCCCTGATGAAACTATGCGCTATTTATAATCGAATATTTTATAGGTCTCTGCGTAATTGGTTCAAGTTATTTTCGTGTGAATGCTGAAACGGAACCTTGCATGCACTTTCTATTTTCTTAACTATTCAATAGCATAGCATTTATAGTAACTATTTATATCACAACAATTAGTTTAGACATCTAGAATTTACTACAATACCAAAAGCGAAAGGTTTAAAATCCCTTGCATTCGATACTGATGTCATCAATGCAGTCATCAATAGTTAAATAATTCAAAAACATGATGCATTTCAGAGTTAGTCTCGTGATACAAAAAGTTACGGAAAAGCATTGGAAATAATTAAAATTTTTATTTTTAATTTAATTTCAGTTACAATATACAGGGTGGTTCATTTTGAATACATCAACAAGAAAATCTTCTTGTAAAAAAATTAAACAAAATTACGCCAAGTAAAGTTTTTAAAATTGTTTAGTTTGGTTTTTATATTATATAGTTTTCGAGGCTAATTACCCTTAGAAACAATTGAAAACTAGCATTTTTAATAAAATCAGAAATTACCAAAAAAAAAAACATTTTGAAATTTTTGAATAATTATTTTAATTAATATTTCGAATAATTATCGAAATCGATAATTTCGGTGCAATGTGTAGTTGATGCTAGAAATATGAAAAATTGCTTTAAACTTGAATCAAAAAATAGAAAATATTTAATTATCAATCCCAAATAATCCAGCAATAATTTTCTTAAACTTACCACAAAATCGAATTAATTACTTCTTTCTACCACTAAAAATATAACGAATAAAACTAAAACTTTCACAAAATATGCTAAAAAAAAGAATAGATCACAGAAATTAAACAGCCTTATAAGAAAATTTAAAAAAATTGCACAATTCCAATCAGGCTTAAGTAAATCGAACGACTAAAAGAAAAGCGTCTTAATTTCAAAAGAAACGTTATGACCCCCTATCCCCACTTTTTAACGGTCGATTCTTTTAATAATTATCTTAGAAGGGTGCGTTATAGTCTTTGGCATAAGGTAATGCACGTTTTGACCGTTGCGATGTTCTCCTTCAGTGATTTTGCTGTCTTGTCTCGTGCCAAACCTTATGGTCTACTGAAGACAAATTTTACGTTGTAGGAATATATTTTCATTTTCATAGAAAATTAATTTTTTTTTAGATGAAAACTAAATGCACAATTTTTTTCTATATAAAAGTAAGCCATATTTTAGTAAAAAACATAGTTAAAATTTATGGTATTTTAATAAGATTTATAAATCAAATTCTATTGGAAACTTCTATAAGGGAAATAAATCAATCACAAATATGATACAGCTTAACGTATTAGAAATTTAAATTGTGACAGATTTAAGCAATTTTTTATGCTATTTTGTAAATGTCACTCTTCCAATCGTGCCAAATCAATTTTTTTTCATAAAAAAGGTTTATTTCAAATAATACCAAAAGTATTTTAGTTACAATTGGTTTCAGTTACATAGTTAACCCCATAATAACAATATAAATTTAATCTTTAAGCAGTTGTTGAAATAAATTTTATTAACTTCCTGTTAGAAAAACGAAAAATATATGACAGTTACAAATTAGAAAAGTTTTGGGATATTAATTGCAGTTGTAAAATGAACCAAACGTCATCCACCTGTTAAATGTCATAATCTTAAATGGTTACTGCCAGTTTCTTAATTATTTGCTAGGAATTACTTCTAAGGGCTATTGTTCTTTTTGATCCGGTAGTGCATTTCTTAAGACGTTTGAGTGCAACAGGCTACGAAGGGTGGTTGGGATTAAACAACCCTCAGGTAGATAGAACATAATTTTTCACTCAACGCAGTTTTGCAATTTTATTTTATGTTAATTAAATAATATTGTAACTCTTCTGCTGCGCGTGCTAGAGCCGTGCGATGTTCCGCTTTGGCGGTCAAATTTCCGGCTAGTCACACGTCGAAGGTTTCCTAGATTCACCCCTTATGGATAGTCGTAACTCGCAAGACGTCTTAAGATCCTTGTCGTAAAACATATGTCGCACATAAAATTATAAATAAGGTTCTTACTTTTCCCCTGTTTTATATTTTAGTTCAGAGAACTAATCAAGGCTTAACATTATTTATCGGGAGATTTTAAAAATTAAATATTCAGAAAAAAAAATTTAAAAAAAAATCTGTTTTGGAACAAAGACATTATAATAGTTAGACAATGAACAGAGTTATATGTCTTTTACATGTGCGTGAAGTTGGCCCCCCTTTTGTGGAAAACTAAAATGTTTTTTTTTGTATTGTGTTGTATTCAGTTTGTATTGTTTGTATTGTAAATCTTTTTCTCATTTCGCGAAGCATAAAGTTATAAATCGCGAAAAACCATTTTATGCGCTGGCCCCCCTTTTTCGTCAAAACGCCGCGTCGAAACGTCCGTCCCGAGAAGTCCCTATACCCAAGAATTTCAAATTAGTGGGACAATACAGCAACATTTTTTCTTTTTCAAGTGCCATACACTATGCAGTGTGTAGACCAGCGGTTCCCAATTAGTTTTGGCCGCGGAACCCTTGGGCGAAGTAAAAAATTTGACAAAATTTATTTTTCGTCACTTTGAAATTCTTTTTGGCGGAACCCTTGGATTTTTTCGCAGACCCCTAAGGGTTCCCCATTTGGGAACCGCTGCCTTAGAGTCCCCTGAAAAAATCGCATTCTAAGAAAACATGGAGAGCAGTCACTGCGACTGCAGTCACACCTTTAGCTGGTCATCTTAAGGTTCCTTAGCTGCGGCTGGAGCTCTGCGACTGCAGTCACAGTGACTGCTCCCTACGCTTTCTTATGATATAATCGCATTCTAAGGAAACACTCCCATAAGAAAGCATGGTTGATATAAAAGTGTGAAAGATATGAATCTTTAGCTGCGGCCGGGACTCTGCGACTGAAGTCGCAGAGGATGCTCTTCATGCTTATTTATGAGACTGTTAGCTTAGAATCCCCTGCAAAAATCGCATTCTTAGAAAACATTCCTATAAGAAAGCGTGGAGAATAGTTACTGCGACTTCAGTCGCAGAGCCCCAGTCGCAGCTAAGGAATCACACCTTTAGCTGGTCATCTGAAGGTTCCTTATCTGCGGCTGGAGCTCTGCGACTGCAGTCGCAGTGACTGCTCCCTACTCTTTCTTATGATATAATCGCATTCTAAGGAAACACTTCCATAAGAAAGCATGGTTGATATAAAAGTATAAAAGATATGAATCTTTAGCTGCGGTCGGGACTCTGCGACTGAAGTCGCAGAGGATGCTCTCTATGCTTTTTTATGAGACTGTCACCTTAGAGTCTCCTTTAAAGTTCGAATTCTTATAAGATATTCCTACAAGAAAGCTTGGAGAGCATTTACTGCGACTTCAGTCGCAGAGCCCTAGCCGCAGCTAAGGAATCACACCTTTAGCGGGGTGAAATCTTCTGCACCAACACTAAGGGCTAGTTAAATGTTATGCAAAAGCCGCAGTTAAGAAATCACATCTTAAGCTGGTCATCTTAAGGTTCCTTAGCTACGGCTGGAGCTCTGCGACTGCAGTCGCAGGGACTCCTCTCCACGCTTTCTTATAATGATACAATCACATTCTAAGGAAACACTCTCATAAGAAAGCTTGATTGATATAAAAGTATGAAAGATATGAATCTTTAGCTGCGGCTGGGGCTCTGCGACTAAAGTCGCAGTGAATGCTCTCCATGCTTTTTTATAAGACCTTAGAACAGCGGTTCCCACTGAGTTTTGGCCGCGGAAACCTTGAGCGAAGTAAAAAATTTTGCAAAATTTATATTCTTTTTGGCGGAACCCTTGGATTTTTTCGGGTGAACCCCATTTGAGAACCTCTGACATAGCTTCATTGTTGTAATAGTCAACAATTTAATTTTTACGATACAAGTTACATTGCAACACAATACAAATTGCATACAAATACAAAAATAATTTTGAAATTTTGAGTCAGCCAAGCAGCGGGTCAGAGCAAAATTTTGTTTTGCGATTTACGCGGGTAATACTAAACTTAAGACTTTAATTTTTAACAATACAAACTATACAAATTAAATACAACACAATACAAACAAAAAAATTTTAAATTTGCGAAAAAGGAAGGCCAGCGCATAAAATGGGTTTTCGCGATTTATAACTTTATGCTTAACAATACAAACTGACTACAACACAATGCAAAAAAAAAATTTTTAGTTTTCGACAAAAGGGGAGCTAACTTTACGCACATGTCTTTTACTGAAAGGCCAAGCAGGCAATCCAGATATTTGAACTCGGAATATCTGCTGTGTACCTTAAGCAGTAGCAGCACCAAACCACCTTGGTGATATTTATTAACAACATCTCTAACCCCTATATTGTAAAATTAATGTTTAAAACAAATTTTATATTAAAAAGACAAAATGATCAAATATTTAGTTTAAATAATATTAAGGTAATGCAACGAAAAAACTGCAATAAAACATACAGGTAATGGCAAAGTTTGCATTTGGGATAGGTTTTTCCCTAAAAAAATTAGATTTTGTTTATTGGTTAATCTTCCAATTTCACTTTTATCAATTATTTTATGAGAAAATTCAAAGAAAATATTAATTAAATTTATTTTTCTGTACAGTAATAAGCTTTAATCAGTAATTTCTTTCAGAAGTGGAACGATTCTCGGTGTTACTGCTATCAAGAATAGACCTAAAATGCACATAGTAATTGTAAAAAATTGCAAAATGGATTTTGTGCTTGGTTCGCTCTGTGCTTTGGTCAGTTTGGACAATTATCTTCTACAGAAAGTAAAAACGAAATTCAAGGAAATCTTAGAAATTACAGATAAGCTTAATTTTTAAATTTTTTCGAAAGAAAATCATAAGAAAATTCAAGAGAACATCTAAAGAAATTTTAGGAAGTTTTTAATCGATCATAGTCGTCGACACTAGTCGTGATAAGCCCAGGAGGAAACCGTTGATGTACAAGTGAAGGAAAATGTGAGAAATCTAAAGAAATTTTACGAAATTTTAAGATATCCAAGGAATCGTAGGCATTCTTATGAAATCTAGGAAATCTCAGAAAAACTGTGGATATCCAAAATTGAAAGAAATCTTGGGAAATCCTAGGAATTACAGATAATCTTACTTTTTCAACTTTTCGAAAGGAAATCGTTAGACAGACATACCAAGAGTAAATTCAAGGAAATTTTAGGAAATCTGGAGAAATCTAGAGAAATCGAAGAAAATTCGATATACTGCAGCTGGAGAAATATATGTATATAGATTGTGCGTTTGCAAACATTCGCACTCAATAATAATTAAAATTTAATTTCATATAAATTCCCAAAGGAAACCTAAAAACTCCATTACAGAAGACAAACAGAGCTGGCAGCCTATTTCAAGCTGTGGAAAGTAAAGATATTGTTCCAAGTTTTACTCCATCAGCTTGATCTCCTAAAAAAAATTAAGTGTATAGGTGATGTGTGCTTGGATTATTTCCTCGGTTGTCAGATAGAAAAACCAAAATATTTGAGTATTTTCAAAGCTAGGTCTGGAGATACAAATAGTATGGGTCTGAACAGCAGTGCCTTTGTAAGTAGCTCTACTGTCTTCCTCGGCTGTGGTCTACTAAGTTTGAGGATTTGGTGTTTTATTTTGTCCTTGGATGGCTCTCCAATGAACATCCGAAATTGCCTTAGTCTCGGAAGTTGACTTAGTAGTATTCAAGTAAATAAAATACACTTTTCTACAAGTTTTTAAATTTATTTATTGCTGCCAACTAGTTTCGTGCACTACTGTGCACATCTTCAAGGTCAGGCTTTGTCATTTGGAACATAAAAAATTCACGATTCTATGCATGATATTATGAATTTTATAAAACTGTCTTTAGTACACAACAAAATTAAAATTAAATTGAAATTTAAATTAATTGAATTTTAAATAATTTTAATTTTGTTAAACCTATTAAGGGTGTACTAAAGACAGTTTTTGCCAAGCCTGACCCTGAAGATGTGCACTAGTGCACGAAACTAGTCGGCAGCAATAAATAAATTAAAAAACAAGTAGAAGAGTGTATTATATTTACTTGAATATTTAAGGAACCTACAGTAAGTTAATAATGAACAGATTACTTAGTAGTTCCTTGATAGTTGCTTTTACTGTCAGCTTAATTTTGGTAAGCCCACTTACAGAAAAACCGTTTTAGGAAAATAATGTAATATTTAAGGGGTTAGGCCACTCTAGAGGTCGAAAAAATAAGCTATTTTAGGGATTTAAAAAAAAACTACAAAATTAATCGAGATTACAATAAGAGGTGTTTATCATATACAACAAGCGTGGCCAACAGGTCGATCGCAAAGCAATTTTTAGTCGATCATGGCTGCCGACACTGGTCGTGATTCATAATAAACCGAGGAGGAAACCGCTGGGGAATTTGATGTACTAGTGAAGGGAAATCTGAGAAAATCTAAGAAAATTTAAGGAAATCTTAGAAATTACAGATAATCTTGCTTTTTAACTTTTTTAAAAGGAAATCATGAAATAATGCAAAAGAAAATCCAAGAAAATTTTAGGAAATCTGGAGAAATTTTAGGAAATCCGAGGAAATCGATAGAAATCCAAGAAAATGTAATAAAATTATGATTATTTATATGCAGGGTTCCCACTCGTCTGGAAAACCTGGAAAATCTGAAAAAGTAAGGAAATTACTACCTTTATTAGGAAAAAGGGGTTTTCCTAATTTCGTCAAAGACGTCAGGGAATTTTTTATTTTTAGTGCCAAGTCAGGGAAATAAAATTATCAGTCAGGTAAAACACTTTAATCAAAATTTTTAAAAATTTTAAATACATTTGTTTTTAAATTTTAAAATTGAATTTTTAAATTTTAAAATTAAATTTTAATTTTTTTTTTAATTCAATTTTTTTAGAAAAAATTTAATTTTTATAATTTTGAAATTAAAAAAAATTATTAATTTTAATTTAATTTTATTAAAATTAAGATTTTTTTTACATTTTTACCTTCCGATTTAACGAAATGTTTTATTTTTTGTTAGGGAAAACCTGGAAAAGCCAGGGAATTTGATTTGAAAAATTTTGTGGCAACCCTGATTATGTTAATATAATATTAATATTATATTATTATCTTAAGATTTTAATAGGTAGATCGCGAAAAAATTTTAAGAAACATATTTGATCGTATATACAATGAAGTTGGCGACCCCTGATATATAAGGTGTCTCCGGATACACTTGACATAATTTCAGTGGTGATAGAGGACACTTTTCTAAGAAAAATATTCAACAAATTTTTTTTCTAAATTCAAACCCTCGAGAGTTAGGCATTAATTTCCACCTCCACATGGTCATAGCTCGAAAAATAATAATTTATCCGTAAAAACAAAAAGCGTGAAATAATCTACAAACCAGATTTAAACCTCTTATTGTCAAAAATCAATGGTTTTTGAGTTATGAATTAAATAAGTAAAAAAAAATGTTGAACAATTCGAGCTTTTTCTTTTTGTGTTTTATTCAAAGCCCTGTATCTTTTACCTGTAACATTTTACAAAATATTTGACGCCTCATTCCGGATAGGAAATTTAAAGGATTACAACTTTTGTTTTGTAAAAATTTTTGAAAAACCAATCCATTTGACAGAAAATCAGAAAATATTAAAAAATGCAGCTACAAAACTAAAAATTAAATTCACAAAATTTTTAATTTTGTTGAAAAATTATGTTATAAATTAAGTTTAAACTATTACATTATTTAATTGAATCTTCAAAATGGTCATCCTCAATTTTAATACACACATTTTCGTCTTCAAGTAAATGTTTTTTTATTAATTTATTATTTTATTAATTTTATTAATTTATTATTTTACTTATTTTATTTATTTATTTATTATTTTATTTATTTTATTAATTTAGTTTCTTACTTTTTTAAAGTTAATCTTTCTACCTTGCAGAAAATTCGATACAATACTATATTAATTGGAGTCCGGATTTGTAACTAAAATGCTTTTCTTGAAAGTTCGAAGCAGCTCAAAATTTTTAAATAATTTAAGCGATTTATCAAAAAAGGGTCCATTTGGCACCTAGTTTTATATGAATTTTTTGATGTTTTTCAACTTTTGTGCTTTTTTTGAATTTTTATACTTTTTCTGTTTTTTTTTGGAAATTCGTAGAATTTTTGTGTTTTTTTTTAAGTTCATTCGTTGCTTTATTTAAAAATATTTAAAAACTTGACTTATTTAATTAATGCTTCATTTGCAAGAGTGTAATTTTTTCTTATACGTTTTAACTAGATAGGGGACGTGGCTGAATGTTGCTATGTATTATATGCTAAAAAATCCAAAGCTGAAAACAAAATTTGGCTTTTATTAAGTTTCATTTAGGATTTGTAAGCGATATTATAAAAAAAGTTAGAAAAGCAGTAAATGTCTGAAAAAATGTCTGAAATGAAAATCAGTAAAAAAGCAGGTGTATTTTTATGCTGAATCGCTTGATTTAATAGAAAAATTTAAAAACACGACGTCTAACGTCACAGGACAGGTAGGAATTACTTTAAAAAAAAAAAAATGAAAACAATATCTGGAGAAAATTAATGCTTTTGATACAATTAATTAATAGAATTTGTGCCTTTTTAAAATCAAATTGATGCTTTTTTTGATTAAATTGATGCTTTTTTTGATTAAATTGATGCTTTGTTAAGTTTTTTGTTTTAGAATTTTTGTGCTTTTTTATCCGGACTATATTATTATACATCATAGTGACTTAGACCCAAGGTGTATATGTTACGGTCAATGACGTAAATTGATCATTGACGTCAATGGCTGGACAATGACGTTAATGCCCATTTACGCTGGCCATTAACGTCATTGACCGGCCATTGACGTCAATGATATAAATATTTTGAAATAATTGTAATATTTACGTCTTTGGCCGGTCAATGACGTTAATGACCAAAATGGATTGGGCAATGATGATATTATAGAATATATACTATAAGGAACAGCAAAATGGCAATGCACTTCAACCCGGGACAATTATTTGTCGTGCACACGGTTTTCCATATAAATGAAATTTATATTTTTCACGACTTCATAAGTGTACAGGGATTTTTATTTAATTCTGACAAACGCAAACTTATTTTAGGGTGGATCCGTGATTCGTCGTGGTTGGATAAGTCAAAACCCCCAGGAGGAAAAATTTATTTATTTTACGGTGGATCCGTGATTTGCCGTGGTTGCGCCAGTCAAAACGGCACGGAGTGCCCGGAGCTCTCGAAAAAGTTCTCTTACTCGCTATAAACATCCCCGAATTCAATCCACCTCGACTGAGAGGCCCTACCTCTCCAGGGCAGCCCGAATTCTCTGAAATACGAAACGTGTGTAACGGCTATCACTAAGAGTGATAGAATATGGAATCTATAGAATAGTAGTTTCATCATTGCCCACCTTGTATTGGGCATTAACGTCATTGCCCGGATAATGATGTAAAAACCACATATGAAATTTTAAATGTCAACATCGCCCAAAATACATGGTCATTGACGTTAATGGCCGAATTGTCATCATTGACCGTAACATATATACTATTTTGCACAATTTCGCTGCAAATGATAAATTAAATTGGATAAAAACTAAATTTAAAATTTTGAATTTGCAATAACTCGAAAACGGCGCTATATATGAAAAAACCGAGCAAAAAATTTACCCCCCTTGTCCTGACTCCCCCAGCGATTTTTCGTAGGAAGCCAAGAGAGTACAATAAAAATAAATTAATTAAGTAACTACATAGGTAATAATATAGTATTATAAAAAAATCTGATGTGTACACCACATAACTTCCTTGTAATTTTTATAATAATTCTACAAGAATCTCGTTAATCTATTCATGCGCGTCATTAATTACGACTTTTGGCACGGACAATTGCAACCAAAAATAGGAGGTGCACAACTAGATGCTATAAGTGTCTCAAATCCAAGATTTCAACTTTCTACGACCTACGGTATTTGAGTTATGCGACATACAGACGTCCGTACGTACAGACGTCACAACGAAAATAGTCAAAATGGATTAAGGGAAAAATCGGGATTACAAAAACAAAATAAAAAGTTGGATTTTAATTTCCACGAAAATTATTTTGATAAAATGAACAAGAGAGGAAAATCCGATTTTTAAAAAATTTATGTAGTTTTAATTTTGATTTTTACATTAATTTAACATCAGTTTACGCTGTTATGTCTAACTGACGATTTAGAACAAATTGAAATACGTATTATATCGAGCGCGTTCTAATTTCCTTACTTTTAATTACATATATTTTTAATACCACATTTGCTTCATTAGGTAAATAAATATTTACATATTTATGTGATAATTAAATTTCTAGTTTCCAAGTTGTAGTATATTTTTAAAGCTTAATCATAATCTCTGTAAGATATAGCTTTGTAGTTTGGGAGTTTGCAAATCTCAGGTTGTAGAATGAAGTCCGGTATAAGGACATCAAGAGAGAGAGACGGTAATATAACAAAGCCTAAACCATTGGAAGTTAAAAGTCGTTTATAGTCAGATTCGAAACAGATCTGAAACTACGGTAAGTTTGGTCACTTAAGATAACACTGTGGTCTTCGCGGTTACAAACATTTAAAGCTTTATCTTAATCTTACTTAATAAGTTTCTGGAGAAATTAGGGTGTTGGAAGGCATTACGGAATATGCAATCAGGGTTATGAGCAATACACGTGATTACGTATTACAGTAATATTAATTGTACCGTGCCGGGTAGCTTTAATGCAAAATACAATTTTTATTTTCAAATGCGTCAAGAAATGCTAATAACCACATCAATGTCGAATGTGTGCTTTTCTACTTTATTCAATCCAAGGTTAATTGCAATTGCAATTAACAAGGAACAAACTAATAAATGCTCTCGTCTTTTTATTAACTCTTTCCTTAATGCCTTTATAAGCATCTTTTGTATTGTTTTATACAAGAAAATGCAAAAAATATTGCAAAGTGGTTAGGTACTTTACATCTAACGAAAAAAGGGTTTGAGTCCAAGTTTGATGCGCTTACGAAACACTAAGTTGAAGTAATTAAAAAAGTATTAAGCACGACAGTGAGTCCATTGTTATTAAATTTTTAAGCATTTGATAAATGCGTTCCACTTTTTACGTTACTCAAAAACTTATAATTAATTTTAAAAACGAATTTCAAGAAATTAAAAAAAAAAAGTAATTATTCTCGTCCGCCGATCTGGAAATCAAAAATATTTTTCGAAATAAAATAGATATCGATCACTAAATCAAAAAGGACGAAGTCAAGTTAATAGTCAAGGTGCATATATTATACTAAACAACTAACTCGCTAACCCGAGAGATTACCCTCCCTGCTTTCCTGCCATCCGCAGTTAACCCGATGATGTCTAGTATAACGAAACGTTTGCAGGTTTAAATTTGTTTGCAGTTTCACTACATAAACCACGAATAAATTGATTACTTGACTGTTCAATTATTTACATACAAATTTTGTATGTTTCGCTTTAAATAGACAATATTAATTATTAAGCAATCACGTTTATGCGTGTTTTCACGTCAGAATTTTCCATGTAAGATTTTTAAGATTGATATCCTTGCACACTGTTGTTCTAAAACGTTATACGGTTAGATTTAAAAAATAATAGATAATGCGCGTATGGTAGGTGGTTTATTTTATATTATTATGAGTCTTTTATGCACGAACATGCAATTTTTATAATAACAGCAATAAACCTGAAATATGTGTATGTACTGAAAAGTTAAGAAGATTCATGTTCTTGATTGCCTCGCTTTTATAGTTTAGTAAACGGCAATTAGTTGCATTTATTAATGACGCGGATAGAATGAAAATTTTTGAATTACTAATGAATGCAGTGTAACTTCAATAATTAGTACCTACCCATTTGTTATTGCAAGCTAACAAAAAAATAACAAAAGGAAATCAGTTCTTGTTACCAAGGACGACTATTTTAGTTGGTTGGTAGGGAAACTTGTTGCGCCCTCAAGCCTCAAATCTGAATTATTTCTCCCGAGCTACATTGGTTATCTACCCAGCAGTAAGGACTAAATTAAAGTTTCACTTTGCAGGTAAATGTTTTGTAGAGCGCAAATAGAGGAGCGACAATACGGAATAATTTGCGTAAAAGTGGCACATTTTTGAGGATAATTTTTCTTAATTATTATACTAAGCCCAACCTATATTGAAATTAGAGTGAATTCATTAAAAGGTTAGTTTACTTTATATATCACGCTAAGGGACCCACGCCTAGGACCTGTTCGAAGTCCTGCCGCAAGGGGCAAGACGGCCGCTCCTAGGACATCTCACGGGAGCCGCGCCTTATGCTGAAGTAATTTACTTATACTATAAGCTAAGCTTATCTAAAAACTCATCTTAGGTTAGTTATATCAATTGCATTAATAATTAAAATTTTTTCCTTATAAGGAATTTAAGGACGAATTGCGGTCAGTTGATAATGCAAAATTTATGTACAAAGTTATTAACGGATGAAATGTAAAACTAAAATTTATATTTCTGTATCTGTGTCTGTATAGACTCGGATAGTGGAACTAGAGATTTCAAATGAAAATTAATTGATGATAGCAGGACACCATAGCAACCTGTTAATTACACTAGCAAAGACAGGAGGCAGTAATAATTAACATATTATATGTATATATTTTGTTACACTCGAAATATTAACCTGATGCTACCCCACTTAAAATAAAACATTTTTACATAAAAATTGGGAATCCCCGAGCACAATAATTTTTTCCGTATTTAGATAGACAGCAGAAGTTTAACAGCGATTATTGAAATTTTTGTAATATTTTGTAAGCAACCGGCACAAAACATGCTTTATCAATTATCCACTAAAACTTAAAACAAATGTATAAAATCCATTTTCGATTACTTATCATCAATTCGTATATTGATGAGCGTACAAATGAAATCAGTCAAACGATATTTTCAAACGAACCACCAAGAAATGAAAGCCAACCATCATGAATTGATAATTTACTCTTATCAAAAAATCTGCACTTTCATTTTTAACGTGAAAAAGTAATTTGGGTCAATTTTTTTAGTTGAACAAATTTGAAACGAACCGGGGAAGGTATAATTAAACAAAAATTATGTAAATTATGTATCTTCTGTAATTCTTGTTCTCTAGTCTTTGGAGACGGAAAGGGTGTGATAGTGGCTCACGACACGCAAAAAACGAACGCGTGACAACCCACGAGCTTTTAGTTAAAATTATAAAACACAGTGGCGTACGGTGGTAAATATGAAATGGAAATATTTTTAATTACCGATTTTTAGGCGCCACTGATGATAATTTAAATTTCTTTGTCGATGTACAAAGTAGGCAGGAAATAAATAAACAATTCAGAAACCTTTAGGTACATTAAGTATTCAGCTATCTGATAAGATAGACTACTATTTGGAACGACATTGTATTGACAAACGTAAAATGGAATTCTTATCCAAACTACCGTCTAATGATGTCCTACAGGCGATATTATCGCACGCCGCATACATTATACATTAAGATATGGGTATTGTATGTCCAGGACAATGCTATATTTAATGTCAAATAATATTAAAAATGACTTACTAAATAATAAATCCTTTCGTGTGCACGTAGATATATGCTGGATTGACTTAGATTTTATTTACTGATAACTAAGGAGTAATCATTGTCTTACTTTTAGAGCTTTATTGTTTACCTGCCACAATATTATCTATTCAAATTTTACGTTTATGTGAATTATTAAAAATTAAACCAACTATTAAAACTTATTTTCATTCAATAAAAAATTTATTAACAAATCTAATAGTAATTTAAAATGTTTTTAATAACCGAATTTTTTTTAGAAATTTTGAATTTGATTTGTTTTAAATATTTACTACAACAAAAATATTTTTCAGAAAAACACGACACTCGATTTGTGGAAAGTGGCGATAGAATTACACGAAAATAATTATCGACATGTTTTTTGAACATCTCAACTTTGAAATGGTCAACGACATTGTCTCACCTCTTGCGTTACTATTTTAATTTTATGAAGTTCCACAATTTTAGTTTATTCGATTGAATTTTTTTTTAAGTAATCACATTGGCTTAAAACACTATAATACTCTGGTTTGAAGGGGGTAAAGACCGTTATGCCCCCCTCTTATGAACGATCAATTTTAATTTTAAATAGGAGGACTACAATACCTACGTATCACAGTTTTCTTTAATGGAAATTTTTTTTAATTTAATATGTAAGTTATTTTAAATGCTAAGCGAAAATGACAAGAAAGATAGTGGAAATTGTTGATTTTTTAAAAATTGTTATTCAGTATACATATTACACTTAAAAAATTATTTTCAACTAATGACTTTATTTATGAAACTCTTAGAGATAATAAACAAATTCATTAATTCAATGAACAAATTCATAAATAAAATGAACAAGTCAAAAATACTACGAATTTTGTACATTAATACTATGAAATTTAGTTCATTGGTTGAAATTTTATTGATTTAATAAAATCTTCCTTGAGTTTTTATCTGATGGTTTTCTTCCAGGATTTTGAAATGTGCTTCGCTCTTTCGCTGTAAGCATACACTGTTTGGTGCTGTTGTTTTATCCTATTAGGCTCTTTCAGGACTTTTCTGGGGTTAATTAGTTCTTCAATCTAAATGTACTTTGATTTTTATGAGAATTGTTTTTTTTTGAAATTTGAATTTGAATTTTGAATTTTTGTTTTAAATAATTTTATAACTTTTGTAAATATTGAATTTTGATTATTTTTGCAATTATTGATTGTTTTTCTATTTGATTTTTCGTTTGTAAGTAATTTATTGTAAGTTACGTAAAAATTTTGTGTAATTTTTGAATTTTTGTGCGCTTTTGGTGCTAACAAATTTTAATGTTGGCACCAAGAGACGAGTGATTATTCTCTTCCAGGCCTGTCCATGAGAGTGGACGGACGTATTTTGCGAACTTCTTCGTCCCTAGTTTGGGATATTTTTGAAGTTAATTTAAAAACAAAAGTTGCGAATTACGTAAGCAATTATTTTTGGAAGTCGTCCGAAATTTGGAAGAATTTGGATAAATTTTTAATTTAAATAATTGCATTTGAAATAATTTTCGTCGAGCACTTTTGGATTAATTTTAGAAAATTTAAATTGGCAATTTCAATAGTTATCGATATTCCGATAGTTATTGATATTTCGACAGTTTCGATATTTCTAATTTAGGTTATTGTCTTATGTTTTTCGGACTTCTCATTGGTCAATTTTGGGTTCGAGCGGTTTCTTTATTCGAGAAAAGACGTTATATTTAATAAAGACACTTTCTCCGTTTGTAGTACTATATGTACTAGGGCTGGGAATTTTTATAGATTAATCGATAAATATCGATAGTTATCGATTAATCGAAAAACGATATTTTATTTTTGAAATATCGATTAATCAATATAAAGATACTTTGATAATTATCCATACTTCAATATTCCGATAATTATCGACATACAATTAATCGAAGTTATCGATAGTTTTTCAATTACCTATCGAAATTCGATATCAATTTTTGAATATCGCCCAGCCCTACTTCTCACTCTTGAGCAGTCTGGCTCTCCGACTTGATTAGCTGGCTGGCACCTGAAGTTGGAAAAGGATGTTGGAACAAATTTTTTCCGGCGTTCCACCTCAGTATATTGATTTTTCCGTTCTTTTTTATTAATCTGAATGGATCTGAAAGGTTTGGTATACAGACTATACTAATTTTGGCTTTCCTTTTCTCTGGACTTTTGGGGAGAAAATAAAATGGTGTTGGGACTGCGAAAGTGATAGTCTACTTGTGATTCGGGTAGATGTAGGCTGGGTAGAGAAAACTAAAGAAACTGAACTCTATGTCTTGATGGCCCAAGCCGCAGTAGAAGTTCTGCTAAGACTCTGGGAGACGGTCGGGATTGACCACGGATCTGAAATCAATCTTGCCTACTATAGAATTTGCACTTTAGTATCCTGTGGACCGATTCATCTATACCTTTTACCGCACAATTTGGAATATTTCAAAATGGAAACTGCAAATCTGTCGTCAAATGTTCCAAATCATATTATAAAAGAAATAGTAGTCCGCACCCAGGGCAAAGTCCTTCGACGAACTCTTCCAATCGCTTGTAAGAGCTTCTTAGAGATTTCATGAAAGTTCTCTATGGCAGAACCCGCTCCTCTATGCATCATCATCCATTAAGATTTGTAACAGAGGTCTGGAGTCTTTTTTAGTATTGTTGTCTACACGGAAAAAAAGGATTTCTTTTTTTCGTGCGGCTATTGAAAACAGAGAATTTCTTAATTCAAATGGTACTTATTTGAAGCAAGTAATTTTTTTTTCGAGTATCGTCTGCCGTCACTACCACTCCAAAGTCATCCACATAAGCGTCGACTTCGATCTGCTCTTCTTGAGTAGAGTCCAGATAATCGTCGAGAAGAGAGTTCTATAGAAAGGGTTCTAGGATAGAATCTTCTTAACATCCCCTTGAGTATAGTTTATCAACGGTGGTGGCGCTAGATGAGAAGGTCACCGTTCTTTTGCTGACGTAGCGTTTTCCTTAAAGAGGAAAAAGATCCTGACCACTTTAGGTTGTCAAACGTTCTCGAGATGTCTAAGAAAACCGCCGCACGAAAAATTTCTTTAGCTATCACCTTGTTCGGTTTGAGAAGTCAGCTAGATACGTTAAGTAAGCCAGAATAATCCGGTGAGTTTAGATGATTTTATCGTCAGATTTTGTATGTCATAGATATTTAATAATGAAAACCAAAAGATATAAAGTTAATGTTGCTTAAAATCAACTGCAACTGTCTTATGTCTTACTTTACCTAAATCTGGACTGTGCAGGATTAAAAGAAATGTTTGTGTTGGAAAGTTCGAAATTAATTTTGAAAAAAAAGTGCGATGGTATGCTGATAGAAAGTGTTAAAACAAAAGATAAATAGAAACTATAATTAAAAGCTCGTGTGGATTGCATATCACTCGGCTGCGCCTCGTGACATCCGATCCACCTCGCGTTTAATAATCCATTTAAACCTCTTGTTTAAAAATATACTATTAAAACTTGAATGTTTTTGTTAGGGTCTAAGAGGTTTAAGTTTTCATTTCATCGCATGATGATGCCATAGTATGATCATAAGTGATAACATTTGCGATAATTTATACTTACAGTGTATTTTACATGTGATAACTAAAAACATTTTAGTTCTGAAAAGTGTTTCGAGCATTTTTTGGGTTTTCAAAAATATTGATATGGTTTATGTTTGATCCTGATGCACTCCTGTGCTTTAAAACCAAAATCAATATATTGGCTAGGCAACTAGCAATGTTAGCACCCTACTAGAATTTTTTCTACTTTTACAGTAATATTTTTTAATTTTTTTTTTAATATTTAGAAAATTTTAACCTGCTCTTTATGCAAGTACCTCTGCATTTTCTTCGAAAATTAAAAAAAAAGTATAAATCAAAGAAAATCGATTAAATTCTGTTAAGATAAAAAGGGTTTTAATGTTTAGTAAACAAATTTTTGTTGTACGCATACAAAGTTTTAGATATCTCAGGGTATACGGTCAACTTACACAAACACTGTAGCTTACGGCAGTTATTAATTCCAATAACAAGGGCTACTAACTTATAGTTAGTGTACACTAAAGTTGTTTCATACACTAATCACATCTATTCACACGTGAACGTCTACAAGACTTACCCAACCGTGGCTTAAGGCTCTGGTCAGAAAATCTTTGCATCCAACCTCGATCAAATACAAATTTTGTAATAACTAATAAGTTAATGATTTTCCAATAGAATAAGCAATCGTCCTTTTTAGCATTTTTCATCAAATTATGACGCTGCAGACACCGCGAAGATAACGCTTTCAGATCAAAGTGATTCGCAAGTTTATAACCCCTTATTTAAATTCAGAGATAAATAAATAGGAGGGTAATGTTAAGCTTTTGTAATATTAACGTAATAAATCTTGGGACGATTATCGTTCGTTTATATAACGTAATTCTGCGAACAAAATTTTTATCAATTAGTATTAGAAATTTCACCAAGATTAAGTTGGGAGCCTTATTTATCAGTCCTATATCAAAATTTACTTCATCTTCTAGAAATGTTAATTTGTTAAATGAACACGGAATTGTGCTGACAGCTCACAACTTTCGAACCTTTTGTAAGCCACAAATTTCTAAATATTCCAAGTTGTAACAAAATTAAATAATTAATTATGAGCTGCACGGAAGAAAAACCTTAAGACGTAGCCAGCAGGATAGCAGGATAAGAAACTTGGCAATGAAATCGACACGAAAAATCCATTAAGATGCTGAGTCGTAAATATCCAATGGGGGTTTTTATATCGAAAAATTTTCGTGTCAAGGCTAAGTCCTTGTGACATGATCGAAAAGAAAAGCGACGGTCTTAGCAGTAGGAATAAATTTGACCAGTAGATTTTGGAAAGGAGATGAGAGTGACAATGTAGTTCGTGGACTTGAAATTAAGTATACATTTTCTCCCCTATCTAATGTCTTTCCAACCCCTTTGTCCACATAAATTGCTTGCTTAGTTCAACTACCCTAATTCTCAATCTAAAATTTGCATATTTTATAAGTTTGAAAATGACCGTTTGGATTCAGTTATATATCTAAGCTTTGTTGCAAAAATATACCGCTCACATAAATTTTTCGTTATCATTTTAATGTAAAAAAGAATTAGCAAGTCGAAAAAAATTTTCTATTGAATTGTCTAGTACAATCGGCGGTGCTTATTTATTATTCGAAATCAATGTTCGACTAAATTAGAAAATATATATTAAACAAAAATATGCTTTGACATTTATAGACCATCAAATTCAGTATGAAGTTTGGTCAGGTCTCCACAAAGCAATTTTTTCTAGTAATCTGTTCCCTGTCATTTGCATAAGTAGAAAGAGGACACGAAAACCAAATGCACGATGATTTTTCGCGTCAATTTCGACACGGGAACATTCGTCATACCGAAAATGAGATTTGTTGACGGCTCTTCTATATAAAAACCGATCGAAAAAGAGTTAAATCATTTTTATCAATTCTCAATCCATGATTTTTCGCGTCCCATTAAATGTCACGAATGTGTTTGTTCTCCGATCGTACATATAAATAAAAATCTTTTATGTGCTGAAAACAACTTGTTGATATTAATTGTTTTATTTTTATTTTAATCGATATCTTTATATCCACATATACCGAGAATTCTACCCAAATTAACTTCGGACCAATTAAAAATTTTGACATCAATCGTCAATTGTTTTGTTTCTTGAAGCGTCATCATATTGATCACGCAAGTGTTACAAGAACCTCCGTGTTTGTTTATTTGATCTCCAAAGGATTTTGTTTTGGTTAACTGTAATTATTAACATACAGGGTACATCAATTTATGCTTTCTTGTTTGCTCTCTGTCTGAAGACCCTCACAGCCTGGCGCTTATGTGAGTCGCCTACTAAGCCAAAATACCCGGTTTGATCCCGGGCGAAGTATAAACTTTATTCTGATGACCAGTGGCGTATTTAGAGAGGGAAAAGGGGCAATTACCCCCTCCCTCCCAAGGATGACTCGGATTGTACCCCTAAAGTTTTAAAATTTAAATAACTTTAAATTATTTTTATTTATTTGTTTATTTATTTACTAGTTGGAAAGCCCGTTTGGGGATGGGCAGCTAGACGGTGGATCTCTTTTTAGCGATATAATATTTAAACATTAATTTCATTTCCCGCTACTGGGTGATTCCCGTTTTTTTTATATTTTCAAAGTAACGCAAGAAGTTGCTGCTAAATTTGATGTGCCGTGGGGCAATTATTTTTTTATTTTATAATATAAAATAAATTAGTGTCTCAAATTTTAATTTTCTTTAGCCGAACGAGAAACGAGTAGGACACAACTGGCCCAATTTTTGTACACCAGATTTTCTTTTAGGTCATTTTCTTGGATTTCTCTAGATTTTCCCAGATTTCCGTGGGTTTTCTTTTGGATTGTCTCATGATTTCCTTTCGAAAAAGTTGAAAAAATAAGATTATCTGTAATTTCTAAGATTTCCTTAGATTTTCTCAAATTTCCTTTCACTTGTACATCAAATTTCCTAAAATTTCCATGGGTTTTCTTTTGGATTGCCTCATGATCTTTTTTCGAAAAAGTTGAAAAAGCAAATTATCTGAAATTTCTAAGATATTTTTAGATTGTCTAAGATTTCCTTAGATTTTCACAAATTTTTCTTCACTTGTACATCAAAATTCACCAGCGGTTTTCTCTTCGGCTTTTTATGAATCACGACTAGTATCGGCGACTATCATCGAATAAAATTGATTCGCGATCGACCTGTTAGCCACCCTTGTTCTAGAAGAGTGAGAATTTTATTATATTTATGTACTGGAGAGTGTTCACCCACAGATCACCTGATTTACACTTTTGACTATCATTTTGACAGTTAACTTTCAAAGTAACGTAAAAATTGCTACTAAACTCTGAGCAGTAAGGCACTAAAATAAATGTTTTTCCAAACTTTAATATTCTATAGCCAAAGGTTTAAATTTCTCTCATTTTTATTAAAAAATTTCAATTTCCTGAGTTTTCCTGGCAAAATTTGTAAAATTATAAATTCCCTACCTTCTCCAAGTATTCTAAAAGAGTGAAAATCCTGCGATATGTACTGGAGGGTGTTCCACACCCCCCAGACCCCCCGGTTTACAATTTCGACTTTATATTTTTATATTATTTCTATAATTAACTTTTAAAGTAACACAGAAAGTTTCTGCCAAACCAGTGGCGGTGCAAAAATAGCTAGGGCCCGTAAGCAAATATATGAAACGGGCGCCTAAAAACACAATGGATTAATTTTGAATTTCGTATAGGGGAAGGTGGGGGAATTGTGCGCACTTAAACAGAAATCATTATATAGTCGTAACCATTTTAAAAATAAAAATAAAGTATTTAAAGCACAATATTGCTGAAAGTACAAAAATACTTTTGCGCACCTTTCCCCACCCTTGCAGGTAATTGTGCGCATCATCTTCCCTTTAGATATTAAATGACTATCTTTAATACATTTAATAAACTACTTAAGCTAACAATGTTTATCAATCGTCAATAGAGGCACAAGATCGTATTTTTAAATAAAATAAATATATCATCGATTGGGAAACAAATCTTATTTTCCTGTATTAAAAACTTACGAAATATGGCTTGATTTCAAATATATAAAGCTAGTTCCGTTGAAACGTATACAACTGTTATGAATAATGGCGTCAGTGATTTACAGTGGGAAGGAGAAAGTGTAGCACTAATCAATTGCGCTTAAAAGTCTGCGGAATATGAAATAGTTTGATGCGCGCACGATTACCCCATTTTCCCCTATTATTTAAAAATTTCTTTTTTTTTATATTTACTACCCTTTATGGTCCCGGGTCCTTAAGCATTCGCTTATTGATATCACTGCCACTGCAATGGGCCCGATTTATCCTAAAATCCAGAATTTAGAAGAGTACACTGGGGGGTATTCCATACCCCCCAGACCCCCCGGATTACACCAATTGTTTTGTGACTTAAATAATATGTTGAGAGCTTTGGAATCGAAAAAATACGGTTTCGCTGCTAAGTATAAAAGTAATTTTATTTTTGCACATCAGGGAGTAAAAATCTAAACATATTATTTAAGTCACAAAATAATTGGTGTAATCCGGGGGGTCTGGGGGGGTATGGAATACCCCCCAGTGCACTCTTTTGCATTCTGGATTTTAGGCAGGAGGGCAGGGAGATATCCATTTAATGACCACATAGTAGCTATGGCTCGTAAGCAAATATACAAAACGGGCCCCTAAAAAAACAATGTATTAACGGGCTCCTTGTGGTCCCGGGCCCCTAAGCATTTCTTACATTCTTATTGATATCACCGCCACTGTGCTAAACTCCGTGAACAGTAAGGTAATTAAATAAATATGCTTTCCAAGTTGTAACTTTTTCTAGCCGAAGGTTAAACTTCTCTCATTTTTGCTTAAAAATTCAAATTGCCGGTTTGGATTAATATTGGACAAATATTTTTAGTCGTAATCTTAGTTTAATATATGTTTTGGTTGGTAAAAAAAATCGACTAACCAGATTGTTTTTTTTTACCAAAAAATTATACGTTGTAGCAGGAGCAGCAGAAATGTACTGGGATTCTATGTATTAGGATTAGTTACAACTGACGCGCATGAATGGATTAACGAGATTCTGAAATATCTATACTTTGTTATCCCCCCCCCCCCAAAGCATTTTTTAAATACGCCACTGCTGATGACAATGACAAACCACAGAGGTTTCTTCCATGAAAACCTTCATTTGAGTAAAAGAACTTAGGAAGAAGTTTGCTTTGGGAAAACTTTCGGGGCATTAAAGTAGAGAAAAAGGATATTTTTGGGTAGAAATATTCCCACTACAAAAATTTTCCGAAATTTCAATGCAATCTCCATACATAAATGTCACTAGGATTGCATACCTACATGAAAGTTTAATTTTGTGAACTATGCAGATATTTTTTTTTTATTTTTCAAATGTTTAGAACAAATATCTTATTAACTCTTCTCAATATAAGTGTTTGCGGCCACAGGAGTATAATCGAATGAAATTGTCAGTATCATTGTAAGTGCAAACAAAATCAAATAGAACTTGTGAAATTACGGAAACAGCAATAGTACTGTATCAGTAATCACCTCAACCCTTAGATAATTTATTCATTGATCTTAGTCATTCTCTTAAACTTTAGAACTTGGCTTACTTGATATTTAGACAGTCGACCACAATTAATTTCGTTCTACACTTGATTAACTGTGTTTCAAACTAGTTGGTGATGAGATTTTAAGAGAGTGTAAATAGAGCGTATAATTATGGAACTGCAAAAAATTAATATATAGCCAGACATGCGAGCAAACTCAAGTTGGAACTTTTTTAATGCATACAGAATTCAACAAATTACATTTGTGTAGATTGTTATTTGAATTGTAATCAGAGTGCAGATAATCCAATGGATTTGCGATTCGCGACAATTAAAGCTCTGTTGGACTTCCAAGTTCAAGTTAAATACGCAATAAGTGTGACCAGCGACAAACTAAAACTGACGTCTCTTCCGGACAAACGGATACAAAGCTTTACATTACATGCAATCTGTTATTCCTATCTTAATTATTTCATTCAATTACTGCACACATAAATAATTATGATGCTTCCTTACTTTGGGTGCCCGAATGCGATTTCAACTCAAGTAATATTTTTTCCTCAAGAGTAAACAATTTAGTTTTTATTTATGAAAGGAACTGATTAATGTAGGTACATACATTTGCGTTACCATAAAGTTAGGCAGATCAACTTGTAACATAAACAAGGAAATTTGCATGTATAAATAAGTACTGTATATGTGGTACTAGGTACGATAACTTCATAAAGGGAGAATGCTTGACTTATCTGTAATGTAAGATCGTGGGATTCGCACAAAAGGCGTTCAACAATACATTTGCAAAGCTATTACCTTCCTTAGCATTTATGTTTTTCCCTAAAACTACTTAGAACCCTGCATCCTCATTACGTAAGCCAAAAATAATTTTGCATCGTGACGAGGTGTACCTACTAATGAAAAATTTTATTGGCTATTAATTCTTGTAATATTGACTTGATGAATCATTTAATATCATCAAGGGTTTGACAAGGGCCCTTATAGGAACGGAAGGGGATCGCCATAAGATAACGGTGCGATTTACCATATGGCTACAAAATATTTGCTTTAGATACACCTTAATGCCTTTAGCGATACCTATTCTTATCTCAAATTCAACATGAAAAATATAATATCGTTTTCTAATAAAACACCTGCTGGCGTTTAAAGATTACACCAGGTAAACATTGATAAGCTACAGAGAACATAAGGGAAAACTGCTATGTTTTAGGAAAACTAAATTTTGCTCCTCTTATCATTTTCTGTAAACACCTGTTAAGTATTTGCTTTTCTCTTAAAAGATTAATATTAACTTTTTAGAGCCGTTGAGTCGTATACTTCGTCGCGGATTTAAATCTTTTTGTGCATGTTTTGTTTTCAATTAAATAATGCTTGAACGCATAGGAAACTGATACAAGCAGCGGGAAAATCGATCAGTAATGGTCTTTATTTAGGTAAATTTTCAATTTTCATTTTTGTTCAAGCGAAATTGTGCACAATTTTTCTCTTATTCGTTCGTTTAAAAATACTGGATGCTGACGGATTTCACGCTAATGACGCTAACTAATCTAGCTCTATCTAGCCATTGGATACAAAAGAAAGCTCAGTTAAGCTGCAGTGAAAAGTTTCGAACAGGAGTTTAGAAAATAATAGAAGTCAACAATACGGCGGACAAGATAGACGGCGGAATTGAAAATCGGATGTATTTATACGAATACTTAATACCCATTAAATAATACTTCTTCCAATCCAATAAAACTTCATGTAAATTTCAAATTTTTGCAATTTCTTTTAATTATTTTTGCTTTTGTGGATAAAAAGGAAAAATATGCTATGATATTTTTATTGTTGATTTAACCACGAGAAATTTAAAATTTAATTTTTTTTGCAAAATTCTGCAGTAGGTTAGCTACTAAGAACTTTTACAGTAGACTCTTTCAAAAAAACCAAAAAGGTTTTTAAGCTGTTTATTGTTGTGCTAGTTGGCAGACGTCATCTTCATAGAAAGTTTATAATTATTATTGTTATTTTTTTTTAAATTTAAAATGACGCATAGATCACAACTCTTCATATTTCTGTATTTGACTTAATAGGAGGGCAAAACGCTACATCATATATATCGTATACCCGATATCTCCTCGACACTATGCAACCCCTATAAATTACTATGTGTCTGAAGACCGTCGTCGTTGAACATCTAAGGGTTTGAGGAATACAAGTAAGTGCATTCACGAAATATTTGAATATTTAGAATATCAGCAGCTGATAAATGAATTTTTTTATTTAAATTGTTTTTTTAAAGATAGAGGAGGCCCGGGCCCGGGCCCCCTCTATAACTAATCAATATATTAAATGACATACAGTGCTCCAGAAATTATTCGTACAATCTTATGTAAACAAATTTGAAGCCATTTTTTAACATATAAAAATCGCTTTTTTAGAAAAACTTATTAAAGATTTTTTGAAGAAAATTCTATTCTCTTTATTTTTGTTTCTATACATTTTTCTATTCTGTCGTACCGTTTCTGAGTAACAGCGACTTTAAAAACACTCGGTAAAAAATTTAATGAAACTCCCAAAAGAGTAATGTTAATTTTATTAAATTTCTTACGGGGTGTTTTTAAAGTCGCTGTTACTCAGAAACGATGCAACAAAATAGAAAAATATATAGATACAAAAATAAAGAGAATGAAATTTTGAACAAGAAATCTTTAATCAGTTTTTCTCTATAAGCGATTTTTATGTGTCAAAAAATGACTTCAAAAAGTACTATTGACATTGTTAACATAGGAGTATACAAACAATTTCTACTGTTTTTAGAAGAAATTATTGTTGTATTCCATATTTTAAATTTGTGACCATGAAAATTTAAAAAAATCGCTTGCTGCTCTGTATGCCAGGCGATTCGCTTCGCTCAAGTTTTAAATATTGTGATTTTACTCTCCGATCCCACGCCCTCCTACACACAATCGCTAAATACTCCACTGATTTTACCTTACCGCCGTTGGTGGCGCTCATGACGCTACTAAATATCAAGAACATGGCGGCTCTATTACGTACAATTGGGTCATTCCATGTCAAACCAACAAATCACTCAACTTGACTATCACAGATTTTCTTGAAATTTTGGTTAACTATACTCATGAATATCCTGACTTCAAATATAATTAAAAAAAATTCTAATTGTTCTAGTTTTTGAGCTATTTAATTTTAAAAATCCCAAAAACGACACTTTTGGTTCGCACTCAACGATACAGTTACATTTTTATATCATAACTGGTGATCCCATCTTGGTCCCATTCTGAAATTTTTATGACATATTTATCAAGTCACCAATTGGCAGGGTGCGAACATCAGAGCCACCACATCACGCCACTGGTAGTTCTAAATTTTCCATTGTATTTTTGCAGTCAACTGTTATTCTTTTATTAAAAAATTTTTTTTTAATTTAAAAATGTAAATAAACAAAATTAACAAAAATTCTCTAAAAAGTTTTGCTGTAAAATCGATTTTTATACGAAAAAAGCTGTTTTAAAACGTTCAATTTGCACTGGTAACAGGACAACTTAAAAAGTTGACACTTTTTTTGCACAATTTGTCCACCGCGTACGCTTTCGTCGGTTTTAATACCCCCAGTATGCACTTCCCACCCTGCACCAATATAAATATACTCAAAAAAATTCATTTTTATTAGAAAGTGGTCAAAATTAGTATCAAATTAAAGCCCTTTAAATACTCTTTAAAATGAGCTATCCCGCAACTTTGGAGGACTTATAGAACTGAAGTTAGCACATTTTGTATCGTTGAGTGCGAGCCAAAAAAATGTCGTTTTTGCGATTTTTAAAATTAAATAACTCAAAAACTATAAGAGTTAGAATTTAAAAATTATTATATTTGAACTCAGTATGTTAAAGAGCATAATTAACATAAATTAAGAATGACCCAATTGATGTTATTTTGAGTTTAATTCTAAATTATTTTATACCGTAAAACCGCCGTGAATTTAATTTAATCAAAGAAAAAAATATTAATTAAATCACAATGTGTGATTTCTCGCTATATGACCGGATTATATGGATTTGCATATTTTGGCTATTTTTTAAGAATATTGCATATTTTGATATTTGACTGAAATCTACTGATCGTGCATATTTGGGCATATTTCCAGATTATATTCATTTGCATATTTTGGCTATTTTTTAAGAATATTGCATATTTTGATGTTTTGACTGAAATCTACTGATCGTGCATATTTGGGCATATTTCCTGATTATATGCATTTGCTTATTTTGGCTATTTTTTAAGAATATTGCATATTTTGATGTTTTGACTGAAATCTACTGATCGTGCATATTTGGGCATATTTCACAAAATTTCTTGCATATTTAGCATAAAAAAATATTAATTAAATCACAATGTGTGATTTCTCGCTATAAGACCGGATTATATGGATTTGCATATTTTGGCCAATTTTTTAAGAATATTGCATATTTTGATATTTGACTGAAATATACGGATCGTGCATATTTGGGCATATTTCCGGATTATAAAAATTTGCATATTTTGGCTATTTTTTAAGAATATTGCATATTTTGATATTTTGACTGAAATCTACTGATCGTGCATATTTGGGCATATTTCGGGTTTATATGCATTTGCATATTTTAGCTATTTTTAAGAATATTGCATATTTTGATATTTTGACTGAAATCTACTGTCGTGCATATTTGGGCATATTTCATAAAATTTCTTGCATATTTAGCATATTTTATAAAGTTTCGTGCATATTTGGGCATATTTTATGAAATTTCTAAAAAAAAAGAAAAAGTTTTTTTATCAGAAGACGGTACTGTTCTGATAATTTAAAATTTAAATTTGACGATGCCAACAAATTAAATTTTGGGCTGGCGATGCCTACCCTAAAACTACTGTTTTATTAGAAATATATCAAAATAGTAAAAAATATTAATAGTATTAGTAAATATTGGTAGTTATTTTGTAGTATTTATTGAAATTTGATGTTGCATATGTTGGCACTTTTTAGCGATTTTGTTGCATATTTTGAGCATTTATGATGCGTATTTGCACGCACATTTCGACCATTTTAGTCGCCCGTTCAGATATTTCTTTTTTTCAAAATTTAATTTTTTATAGAAAATTAAATTAAAACCGCATAACCTTGGTGCTTTATGAACTTTGGTGCCCATGCCTATCCGGCCTATTGTCTGCTCAGCAACTCGTATTGTGTAACCAGGCCTTAACGCTCAACTTTGGTCTATACAAATTTGGTTTAATAAATTATAGGATTTTGTTTAATATATTAATAATTAATTTTAAATTTGTATTTTGTGTGATGTCAAAATTCTAATTACGAAATAGAAACAACAGGAACCTGATGTTCTATTCTGCAGAGAATTTTCAAATTTTGAAAGCACTACAATAATCTACTATAATTTCAAGAAAAACAATGAAGTACAAAATTATAGCAGGAATTCTGCTTCTATCAATAACAGTCGCGAATGAAATCAGTTCCAACGATTACCTGTGGAGTTATTATCAATATAAGTATTTTTTTTTAGTTAAACTTTTATCAGTTATTCAAACTGATAGAAGGACAGATGACTAAACAAGGATGTGAGTTTAAGTTAATTATCATCGGTAGATTTAAATGCACGAAAACTCTGAACTACAAATATTTACAAATATTACATCGATACATCATCGAGGCTACAATAATAATATGTTATTATACCACAAATATCGTTAATTCTATATGATTATTCATTTTAGTTGAAAGCAACTTACTTCAATTTCCGATTAAATCATTCCTCGCCACTGCAATCAATAAAGCTCAAGAACAATCATTAACAAGCGACAGAAATTAATATTCAAAATTTTAATTTTATTTTTCGTAGAACTTTAGGTTTTTGTTCAGAAATTATTATTACTAAAATAATTTATTTTCATAATAAGAAGTATAATCTAACAATATGGGACTTCACTGCCCCATTTTCACTTCAGATGTAAATTCCAGAATATGAGACATCACATTGAAAAATTAATTTATAATCAAAATAAATCGGAAAACTCAAGTTAACCTTTTGAAGAACAAATACCAGCTCAAATGTTAAGTACATCTAATACAAAAATGTTTAAATTAAAAGAAAATATTTCAACACCACTCAGGTTCAAGTTCTACAGCCCCTTACAATTACACCAATTTTAACAAACCAGCCTAGTGGTTATATGGCTTACAAAAACAAACTTAACTTTCACAATTTTGTTATTTGTTTTTTGTATTTGTTTTTCTGTGTTGTAATGTTTGTTGGCAGTTTTTAATTTTTTTTCTGTGAACTAATTTGTAAGTTATTTTTATGTTTTTTTAAATGCAAAAGACTGGTTTTTATTTTTTATTATTTAATCAGAGGTACTTGCAGTTCTTTTATTATTATTATTATTAGAAAATACATGTTGCATTGATGTTTAATTTCCAATGATGTTTAAAATCCAATCTTGTAATGAAGTTTACTAATGCAATGTAAAAAAATCAAAAAATCTTAAAATAAACAATATTCAAATTGTTTGTTTGTTTCAAATTAATTTTGTTTCATTGTTTTCAAATTTTGTGGTAAATTATTCATACTACCAGGAATTATTTCAACAAAAATTTGGGTTAAAAATCAATTATATTCTATGTAACCCTAAAAACACAATCAAAATTTTTGTTTGATACCAACCATTGCAAATAACAAATTTTTCTATTCCAAGACTAATGGAAAAAATATAAGCAGGGCTACAGTTTTAAAAATGTTGCAATTAAATTATAGTAGTTCAGACTTAACATTAAAATATAGGGTTCATTCAAAATTTCGGGTAAAAAAAGTTAAAAAACCTAATACGATTATTAAATTGGTTGTTTCTGTAAGGTTAGCTCCGCCCAAGGCTTGCCTTTATGTTATACAAATTTTTTTTAGTATAATTTGAAAACTTGTACAATGTTTACTATGTAGAAGTTGCTACCGCAAAATTTATATTAAAATTACATATTTTCTTATCTACAATAAAAACATTTGTTCTAAACTATAGATTTGAAAAATCTAAGAAAAAAAATTTGTCTTAAATCGCCGGAGCTCGAAAATAGCAGGTTTAGAAAGTCAGGAATCTGATTTTGACTAACTAAATTCTTCTTTCTTCTTCTTTAAGTGCAATACACTATGAAGTGCGTAGGCGATCACTTAACTGAAACTAAGATGACCTACTAGGGAATTCAATTAATGGGGTGGTTTTCCGTTGCCTTTCCCATAGTCCACCGGTATATTTTGGGCTTTAGATCACAGCAGTGTACATATTCGGCCAGTGTAGGCTTTACGTCATAATGTTGACTGGAAAATAATATAAAAAATATTGACGTTGAGCACACGTTCCGTCAGCAGAATGGGCAAGATACCGACTTTTATGTGAAAAATGAAAACTTGAAAATTGATGATTTTTAAACTGAAAAAAAAAAAAAATTTAGGTTTATTGATAATTTCATCTATGGCATCTTTTTCATTCACACTAACTCGAATTAATGGAACCACAAGATGAGTATCTAAGCGATTATGTTTTACTTCCCATGGTTTACTTTACACCACTAGTAGTAACCTATAACGGCAGGCGAAGATAAAAAATATTAGTCCAAGTTGGCTATAATAATTATGTAGTAACAATTAGATTGAGATGATATCTCATCGACTTTTATTTTTATTTCCCATTTAGTTGAGATTTTCCCATTTAGTTGAGATGCAGTTTTAGTGATAAAAAAGCATTTTACGAAAAATTCAGCATAGAACTGCTGTACTATGATATCCAGCAAGTTTGGAAATCCTAGAAATTCTTTGGATTAAAACTATTTAGGTTTCGTTTTAAAATTAAAAATTTTTTTGTAGATTTTTGTCATGAGCAAGGGGGTTAGATACACCGTCATCCCCTTTCCTTTGAGCCACTCTTGCCAAGCAAACTTAGAAAATAGGAAATTCGAGGAAATTAAGAATATTTTCGGAAGGCCAAGAAAATCTTAGAACATTTAAAAAGTAAAAACATAAAGCTCATCTGGAGTATTCTTGAAACTTTCTAAGATTTTCCTTCACTTTTGTATATCACGATTTCCTCCGGTTTCTCACCAACAAACTAGGGAGAAATTGTTAGAAAACTCCGGTGCATTGGTGAAGAGAAATCAGAAGATATTTGGGGAAATTCCAGAACATCTTGAAGAAGAAGAAAATTTAAGAAAATCCAAAGAAATACTTATCAGAAAATTATAGAAAATTTCGAGATATTAAGAAATTCTAAGAAATCAGAAATCAATAAAAATGTAGAAAATTCTAAGATACCTCTCTTAAGAAATCGCGAAAAATCTGAATAAAGTCTAGGAAATCTCAAAAATAAGAGAAAAAATAAAAAAGCCCATCTATAGTAATCTTAAGATTTTCTTGTATTTCCTATTTCGTAAGACTTCCTAGAATTTCTTCAAATTTCTCTTCACTTCTACACAAGAGCAGTTTCTTGAAAAATTCATGGAGGTAAGTGAGGCTGGCTGGGAGAGGGTAAATACATATTTTTTGGTAAGAATTTAGGTATATTTTTCAAATTTTGACAAAATTTAGTAATTTTATTTGTTTTGATGGGTCATGGGGGGGGGCAGTTACCCCGTTACCTCCCCTTGTTGGAATCCTTTGACCCTTTGAGAATCTGTGAAAATCGTTGGAATCGTACGAGATTATTTTGAGATATTTACCCCTTTAGTAATACCCTCGAAAAGAAGTACCAGTGGTCGCTCACCGCATAAGTTACTACTTTACGCTTTCAGTTCATGATGTAATGTGTACGGTTACTAACCATACCTTTGTTCTATCGAAAACAATTTATTACTAGCATGCTTGAAGTGACCATTTTTAGTTTTACTCATAACGGGATATTGTCAAAATCAGGGGTCAATTCAAATAAATTGTTTAAAAAATATTTTTTCGGGGATCAATAACTTTTTTAAATATTTTAGGCAATTTTAAAACAAAAATTACTGTTATGAAATTTAGCTAAAGTTAATAGTTTTTGAATTATAAATTTTTGAAAATCGAAAAAACTGGATTTAATCGATAAGTAATTACTACAAAGATTTAAGTTATCAAAATGGTAAAAATACTTATAGTTTGGATGATTACGAAGAAACAGTTGAAGTTGGTACTGTTTGAGAGTAAAAAGCGTCACCGAGCATTCAGATTTACTCTCAAAAAGCACCAACTTCAACCGCTTCTATGTAATCATCAAAATAAATTTATTATTGCATTAAATTCGATTAAAAATCGTCTATCTCTTAACTGAAAACGGGACAATTCTGTGTCCCGAAACTTTCGTCGGGGAAACTGGGACAGTCCCGTTCAAAACGGGACGTATGGTCATGTTAAGCATACTTCCACAGCTCCAGGTTACAAAAGCTTTGGTGCGCGTTTTGCGATTAATTTTATTAAATCGATCTTCAATCAATCAATCAATCAAAGTACATATGTACACAAATCTTCGGCCAGGGAAATTGGGGAAAATTGAAAGAAATTAAGGGACATTAGGTGAAATTAGGTGAAAGAAGTAAATAAAAAATATATGTTTTGGGCATCAGCGTAATAGTTAGAACTGGCTCTTCGCATTTATATACCGTGTGTTAAATTTGAGATCGGCAATCACAGCAATTCTGGGAGGCTACCTGTTGGACGTCAAATTTGATGAAAACTATTTAATAAAATTTTCCAATTTAATTTAAGAATAAATTCAATCAAAAATTGTTTCGATAAGACCTTATACATTACAATGAACTTTTCCTTGTAATTTCGTTCAAAAAACAGAAATTTTCTTTAGAAAATGTGACATTGTCTTTTTAAAGATCCTGATGAGTCCTGCTTATTTGCAATAATAAAAATTCGTATGTAAATCTACGATATTTTTTGTAAAAAAAAAAATGTTAATTACATTTAGTTAGTTCGATTGCCATTGGTTTTAAAATTATTTAATTTAGGTGATTAAAACTTGCCGCATTAATTGTTTATTATCCTACTTAATTTAGCTAAAAATTATGGTGAACCCTTTATTTGCATCGCGTGCTATATTTGTCTTCAAACAAATTTTATTGGCAAATAAATCAAAAATGTTTGATAATGCGTGGAATTCAAAAACAATGGGTTACTCGAATAATAAGAGTTTTCAAATGCTCTTGTAATACTTTGTTGTTCAACAGACACTTTTTCAATTTACCTACCGACTTAAATATGTAACTAAAATGCTTTACATAGAATTTATTAAAACAATATCTATTAAAAATGTAAATAAAATTTCATCAAGGATATCGTTAATACACTCATAACTCATTGTATAATAAAATATATAGCGTGACAGTAAACTTTTTAACAATACATATTGATTAATAAATTTTTTAGTAGCTATTATCGATTTTTAGAAAACTGTCGTTAAGTATTTTAGTTTAAAATTGGGTACCCGGATTAATCCTTATTTTTTAAGCAAATACTGGATAATATTTTTGGCGATATCAAATCTAAAATCACATGTGGCTCATTTAGGCGACCATAGACATCAATCTTTTGTAAAAAAAACTAGAGGAAATTGTCAAGTTGAAAATACGAAAATGACCACTTCTTTGTAATTTCTCTAAAAGGTTAGCATTAATTTTAAAACGCCGGACGTTTTAATCCAGGAAAGGACACGGATAGTAGAAAACGCATTTTAAGAGCTTTTTATACGCGAATATATTTCTTGCTTTGTTATCCAAGTGCGATTTTATACTAAATTTGATTAATGGTATTTTGTGTCACGTAATTTTGCATTTTTAAAAGAATGCTTTCTTGGTCGAACAATAAGAATTCTGAACGCCATCCTGTGGGGAAGTATTAGATCCTGTATTCAAAGTCATCAAATACTTGAATAATTGCAACAGTGCTCAGCATTTCTAATTTGTTTTTAAACATTGCTCATTGTTTTACAAACATCTTTTATTTTTAATTAACAAAAAGGGGTTTCGGTTTTTTGGAAAATGGAAAACAGTTTATTTCTAATTTTTATGGCTGCAAACAAGCAATTAAAAATTTGTAATTTTGCAATAAAATGGAACGGATTTTTTATGCTTTCATTGATAAAAGTTTAATTTTTTTTGGTTTGTTTCTTGCTGAAAAATTATGCAATTAAAGTGGTTAGCGTTTGACTATACTACGCAACAGTTAAAAAAAATTTTTAACTTTTATTTCAGTTTCACCTTGTTTTTCAAAATGCAGTTTGTAGCAAAGCAAAAAATGGAATGGAAGCTTTAAATAGAAGTTAGAATTAATTAATAGCTTCAAATATTTGAATTGGGTTAATTTAGTAAAAGATAAAACGAGCTTAAATATTTCCGCCATCTATAAAATAGTAGCCGAAACTACTTTTACCATAGTGAATAGTGGGGTAATAAATGTGAGCTTAAAGCTCGTGTAATGCAGCGCCAACTGAAACTAATGGTTGAAGCTTAAACTAATGATTAATAAGGACTGAAAATATTGCCTTAATTCTTGAAATTAATTTTAATTTAAATTTAATTAAAGTTGTGATGATTTTACGCTTTTAAACATTTTGAAGCTTTTCTTGTCGTAATTGGAAGATATTAGCGTTTTGTGCTTTTCTGAAAAATTGAAAGAATTGAAAAGACAAAATGAAATTTGTTTTGTTTAAAAGTACTGTAGAAAAATGGGAAGCTATTGGCAGAAATTCTTTGGTGAAAATTCTAACATAACATATTTAATTATAATAAACTATTCGAGAGCGTCCATTGTTTTAATCGAGCTCATCTCGAGTTCTCATTTTGTGCAAATGTTGGCATCACCGAGGGGGGAATATTAACGTTCCTAAGGGTGCTTCGGTGCTGTAGTTATACAGGGATATTCGGCATACGGGTTTATACGGGGGCCAAAGGGGCGGTAATGTGAGGACGGGGGCAATGAGAGCCAGCAGCTTTATCGAGCAGAATTCTGTGTTTAATCTAACTTGCGATCTATTTGTTAAAGCCATATTCGTTATGCTTCGTTCGTTTGCTTTGAACTTGCTCTTGCTGTTATAGTATACTAATTTCTACTTGACTGCTACTATTTTCACTTGATTCTGTTAAAATTCAAAACGTCACTTTAGAATGCAATTCGCATTCCTCCACGTGAATACCTAACTTATTTAATTCGTTTCTGCAAGACAAAGGAATACCCATTTACATAATTAGTCAATTTTCGGAAAAACAAAACTTAAAGAATTAGTCTCTGCCCGTGCTTTAATTTTTATTTAATTGAGGTTTTCATTTTATAGCTTCGAGCAATGGAGCACATTTTAGGGGACCGCATATTGTATGAAGTTTTACTAAAGCATTTAAAAACTTGGCGTTTAAATTATTAAGTTGTAACATTTTGTTCAACAATTTTGTTATAAATTTTTTAAATTTCTGTTCTTTATAACTTAATTTTGTAATAAAAGGAGGTCTTCATACCTGGTTTTGTAGTTTTAATTAATTTTTTTAATTAAATTTCGACGATAACAATATTATAATACAAACAATTTATACACAAAACGGTATTATGTATTTTATAACATTGATAACATTTTTTTAATTAATTAAGATTTTCATAAGCAAATATTATTTAATTTTTGTGAAAAATACTTTACCACAATCAATAATTTCTCAAAAATTGCAAGTTAGGACCCACAAATTTTACCAACAAGCTTCAAATTCTATTATTCAGTGACAAGCACTTATTAGTTTATCTCATACGTTCCAAACACAACAAAATGACACAATTGAAGCTTCAATTTTAATTTGTGTCATCAGTTTTCTAAGTTTTTATAAATAAATTTGTTCGAAATTGATTTAATTACAGCAAAACATCATGATTCCTACGTTTATGAAATTTTCAATCCAAATTTCTTGTTGAAATGAAGTCTCTCAATTTAGTGCTTTAGATTGCTGAATTGTTGTTAATAATAAATTAACATTTTGGAAGTAATCTACTTAATATTAGAAATTATTGCACATTTTGACCGATTTTGCAATCGTCAATGTGGATAAACAAAGTTATCATCCTTTAATTGAAATTTGCATCATTTCGAAAGTTCGCGTTTACTATTATATAAAATATTGAACTTTATATCCTAGCAATGCTGCCAGTATCAAATTTCCAGCAACAATAATGAATTTGAATTTTGTGTAAGTACAAATACACTAACTCTACAAACAATATTTTTTTAGTTTTGTAACAGATTTTTTTACTAAACTAAAATAAAGATATGTTTATCCACGTTTCAACCACTTACCATCAGTTGTGTACATTTTCGTTAAAGAAAATATTAATAAATTGTCAAAGCAAATGTGGTTTATTATTAAAAGAATATATTAAAATGATTTTCTTAAAGACAAGTAGATGGGTGATCGGGTTTTTGATTTGTATCAATTTGCAGTCAATTGAATTTGTACGCTTTTACCCTGTTGAGCGCTTATCCTTGTGTAGTCGAGTTTGATAACAATTTAGAGTTGTGGTTTTAGAGAAAACCAGTTGTTCTATTTGTGGTACCGAGATAGAAATTTGAAATTTACGTAAACAACAAATTCTATTTGGAGGTGATATTTTTAAAGCCAGTATAGATTGCCATTGCAATCGTGGGTAATGAATCTGATTTAATATCATGCTTTCTATTTTGATTTTGTTTTCTTATGATGTTATATTGGCTCTATTTTAGTTTCAAGTGGTTGTAGTGTAGAATTTCATGTAACACTCAGTAACTGTAACATCTGTAGCCTTTCTGAATCCTAAATCACAAAATAACTCGCATTATTTTTCTTTAAGGGGGGAAAAGGGTTGGAAAATCGAGTTAAAAATTTTTTTTTCTGGTATTACAACTTATAAGAAATATTTTCAGAAAATGGAACTGGAATCGATGATTCTATGTAAGTTTAAAAAAAATTGTTTTTCTGTATTTTTTTCATATATATGTTACGGTCAATGATGACAATTCGGTCATTAACGTTAATGGCCGGACAATAACGTCAATGCCCAGCTTAGTTGGGCATTTTTATTTCATTATTGTTTAATTTTTATAATTTTTGTTAATAAATGATTAAATTATACCATGATAATACAACATAAATATCACTTGCCAGTTGGCTGTCAAGTTTTAATTGCCATTTTTCTGTTCTTTATAGTAGTTACTCTATAATATCATCATTGTCCAAATCATTTTGGCCATTAACGTCATTGACCGGCCAAAGACGTAAATATTGCAATCAAATGAAAAAAATATACATCATTGCCCACCGTTAACGGGCGTTGACATCAATGGCCGGTCAATGACGTTAATGGCCAGCGTAAGTGGGCATTGACGTCATTGCCCGGCCATTGACGTCAATGCCCAATTTACGTCATTGACCGTAACATATATATCAAACTTTATTTGAGTTTTTCCAAAACTTTTTTTTCAGTCGGTAGCCAAAATTTCTCGAAAACCTTTGGATCGATTTTGCCTAAGCGTCATTTACATACTGAATACTAGGTTCTCAACAAAGGATTTTTTTTTCAATTACAGTAAAAGCCCTCGTATACGAATCCCTCGTATCTGATAATTCTTAGAATTTATCGTGTCAACCGAAAGATGCTTGTGAGATTTATTTCGCCGCGACTCAAAGGAGAACACGTGTAGGTAGACGGATTAATTACCTACGTTATAATTTTTGCCAAAAAGGTGTAATTATTTTTATAAAATTTGTATATTTAAATAAAATCATCAAGTTTGATGTGATAAGAATAAATTCTTATCGTAATCAAGAATAATATGATACTATGTTTTCCGATTTGTTATGGTATTATTTTGTCATGGTTATACTATGTTATGGTATTAATTTCAATCTTCCATTTATCCAAAACATTCGCCTATCCGAACGGAAATTCGCCTATCCTGTTCATTTCGGATACGAGGGCTTTTAGCTGTTACTGCATCTACAACTTATTTTTTAATTAAACAAAAGGAGCAATTTTTGGCAAAAGTCTGAGTTGACCAAAAATTCAAAAATGAATATTTCGTTAATTTCTTAGTTCAAATCCAAAATTAACTTATGTACTAATCAAATCTTTTTCGATTTTTAATTTCTGCTGAAGCAATCATGAGTTATCCTGACAACCGCATGGAAACTTCTTTTTGGGGTGACTCGGTTCATGTCTTATTTTTCAATATTTTTTTACGAAAATTTGGTAGAATATTCTTAGAATAATGCTTAATAATGCAAAAAATTTAAAAATATTATAAAATAAGGTACTAATCTGAAAAAAAAAATCACAAAAATATGCTAGTTTTTGTATCTCAGACCCTTTTCCCGCTTAAAGTACACTCTACAGAAGGAGGGAAGTTGCGGTAAGATAAACTGGGCCAAAAAGTACCTGAAAGTGGTTAACAGAGTCAAAGGCAAATTTTACCAAAATTTTGGAAATGATAAACTAGGTCAAAGACAAATGGATTGTCTGATAATTTTTGGGTTCAGGCTATCACAGGAATGTTTTTAATAAGAAGAGCAATTCGGAGATTCCGTTTCTCTTAGGGATTTTTTTATTGAGTGGAGTGCCGTTTTCTTAAAATAAATTAATTTAAAATTTTTTTGTTTGGTTGGGATTACGTAGGAGTCAACCCGAATATATTAATTTTACTATCCGCAAATATTTTTCGAAAATTATGTATTATAAACATAAATCTACCACTATTTCTACGGAAAATTAAGCTAAATATAATAAAAATTAATTAATCTGCCCAAAAAGATAGATTGGGCGCGAAGATGTAGATCAGTCGGAAAATTTGTTTAAAAATGATATTAAAAAAAAGTCCCCACAGGAATCCTGAATTGCTTTCTTTACCTGAAATTTCCTTTCACCCAGTTTACCATTTTCTCAAGTGGGTATAACGTTATTCCCGGTATAACAATTACTGGGTTTACGCTTCTTTGGAAAATCTGGAAAAGTCATGAAATTTCTCATTTTTAGTGTCAAGTGAAGGAAATTGAATTTTCAGTCGAGGTAAACCATTTAATTTGAAATTATTTTGTTAATTTTAAAATAAATTTGTTTTTAAATTTTAAAATTAAATTTGTTTTATTAAAAATTTAAAAAATTTAAAAAAATTATTGATTTTTTATTAAAAATTAAATACCAATAGGTACTAGATTATTTCATTATATTTTTAAGGATTTTGAATTTTTTGAAGAAGATTGAAAAAGGTCAAAGTAGGACTGGGGGTTCTTTTAGTTGGGGGCCGGAGTGCGTTGCACCCACCGCATACCGGTAGTTCCGCCGATGGTCATTAGGTATAAGAAAACAGAAAAGCCTTCCGTTTTGCAATTGCTCTTAAAATTTCGATGTGCAAACCGCTATATTAGATGTGTAAATTTAGCTTAGTAACTTTGTGTTAATTTACTGTGTAAAAATTTACACAATATTCTGCTTTCGGTTAAAAATTATTATTTTAACACGTTGTTGTGTAAATGTGTGATTTCCGACAAGAATGTATGTAGGTGGAACAAACGCGACAGAACAGACGTTACCAGTTACCACGCGTAATTATACCTAAATCGAGCACACGTTTAATATCTCCAGCATCTCCAGTAGAATAACAATGTAAATATTGTTTTAAATAATAAGTGATTTGTGTAGGTTACGAATAAGTAAGTATTATATTGCTTAACAAAATAATATAAAATATGTATCCTATTGGTAAACATGCGCTAAAAATTTGGATTAAAAACAAATTATTAATTTTACTGATTATATCTACTCAAGTAAAATTCAACTTTCAACAAAGAAAATTACAATTTGGGCAAAAGTAAACGCCATCAGTTTCCAATACGAGGATTACGTAGAATTAGGTAAGTTTCATAAAGTTTGTCTTTGCATGTTAGGTAATTTTTAAAATTATTTTACAGTGCAGTAACAGTCGATGAAAAAGATACCAAAGACATGACGTGTCAGGATGACGACATTAGAAACTTAGACTACTTAGATACGATAAAGTTGTACTGATCAAACAATCTTAAAATTTTAAGTGAAGAATAAATTGTGGGGCTACCAATATTTGGAGTTAAATTCATTTCAATACCACATAACTATTAAATATTTTAATTATAAATATGTGATAATTTTGGTGTAAATATTTTACATTTTTTGGTGTCAAGATTTTACACGCTTGAAAATTGAACTAACAAAATACTTCAGTGTAAAATTTAACAGGATTAACACAGGAATGTGTTAATTTGTGTTATTTTGTGTAATTTTTAGTAAATTTTTTTTACAGTGTACACAATTTATCTTTTTAGTATTGACAAAGTTCCAGCTTCTATAATCTTTCTAACTATGCCACAGTGTTTTAATAAATATTTATAATTATTTTAACTAATATTTAAATAATTATTTCTACTAAAATTATATATAAGTAAATTGATGAACTTAAGTGAGACATTAAACAACACTGCTACTTGAGCTAAAATTATTTTTCAAGCTTATAGTCTTCACTTGCCTCCTTAATCGGATTTTTTCAAAAATAAAGCATTTGAGAACAAACGCCGAGACTCGAATCTTCATATTTTTTGGATTTTGAATTTATGCTTCTAAGTACAAAAATCACTTTTTGTTTTCATTTCGTATTATTATGAAATTACTAAATTTCTTCTTTTTATAAATATAATTTTTATATAATGTATTTAATATAATGTACATTGATTTCACTTTTAACACCAACTTACACTGTTTAAAATAATAATGTTAAAATCTGAAAATGCGAATAGATAAAAGAAAAAGTGTTAATTCAACAGAGAAAAAAGATTAGTTACCTTTTGTCTCAAAAGCTCAATTAAACTAAATAAAAAGTAGATAATTTTTCAAAAATGTCAAAATTATTAGACAAAGCAAAAGTTTCTCTAGAAAAATAGAAGTACCTACCAAACCAGGTCATATTGTCAATTATATAAAGAGAAAAATTACTTTTACTTCAGTTAAAAGCTGCTTAATCGCTTTTCTAATTTACTTAATATTTAGTCAACAACAACTTAACATTTAGATAAATTGTTTTATTAAATATGCTAAGATTTCGTGTAAATTGTAATAAAATCTCTAATCCAAATGGTAAAAATTTTAACATAACGTTTAGAAATATAAATGCCATTATAAAATATGGACAAAATAATTATAAAATATGGACAAAATATCACAAAAATATAGTAGACTATATGAACTACTTTTTAAGACATAATTATGTTAAATTAACACTTTTTTTATACAGTGTATGTCTTCCATAATAATACAGTGACGTATTTAGAGGGGGGCAAAGGGGCATCTGCCCCCCCCAAGGTTGACTCGGATTGTACCCCTAAAGCTCCCTCCCCCTGATAAATATAATGTTTACTACAAAGCTTTAAAATTTAAATAACTTAAAATTATTTTTATTTATTTGTTTATTTATTTATTTACTAGCTAGAAATCCTATCCGCGGACGGGCAGCTAGACGATGGATCTCTTTTTAGCGGTAAAATATTTAAATATTTAAAAAATTTAATTTCGTCTCTTGCTACTGGGTGATTCCCGTTTTTCTATATTTTCAAAGTAACGCAAAAAGTTGCTGCTAAACTTAGTATGCCGTGGGGCAATTAAATTTTCTTTTATAATATAAAAATAAATAAATTTTCTCAAATTCTAATTTTCTTTAGCCGAACGTTTTAATTTCACTCACTTTTGCTCAAAAACGACAAAATTTGTATAATTATTCTGTCTTCTGTAGGTATTCTAGAAGTGGGAATTTTATTATAATATGTACTGGAGGGTGTTCCACACCCCCCAGACCCCCCGGTTTACAATTTTGACTTTATATTTTTATAATTAACTTTCAAAGTAACACAGGAAGTTGCTGCTAAACTCCGTGAACAGTAAGGCAATTAAATAAATATGCTTTCCAAGTTTTAATTTTTTCTAGCCGAAGGTTAAGCTTCCCTCATTTTTACTTAAAAATTCAAATTTCCCGGTTTGGAATAATATTGGACAAATATTTTTAGTCCTAATCTTAGTTTAATACATTTTTAGGTTGGTAAAAAAAATCGACCAACCAGAATGTTTTTTATAAAAAAATTACACGTTGTAGCAGGAGCAGCAGAAGCGTGTTGGGATTTTATGTATTAGGATTAGTTACAACTGACGCGCATGAATGGATTAACGAGATTCTGCCCCTCCCAAAAGCATTGTCTAAATACGCCACTGTAATAATATATTATGTTTTTACACATCTGCATTGTAGGTTCTACTATATTTTTATGGTTTTGTTTCACTGGACCCGTCTCTAGAAATATTAGAGTGGATTAAGAAAATTTATTAATTCGGAGCCAATTTATCAAAAAAATCAATTAATTACCAAAAAACTATTAAAATGCAATATGATTACTTTTGCTTAATAAATTCCATAACAACTTATTAAACTACATTTAAGTCAACATTTCAGTAAAAAATCTTCCAATCTCAATATTATATTAGTAGGTATAATATTCAAATATTTATTTAACAATTTCAATATATTAGAAAAAATTTATTATAAACCTTTGCACTAATAACTATTTATACAACCAGAAGTAAAATGAATTTTTTTAAAACTACGTGTAAAGGTTGTTTATTTTGGTAACACAAAAAAACTTGGAAAACTTGACAAAATGTAATTAAATTTTGAAATCTGTTTTGATTGTTATTTTTATATATTTTTATTATATTTTATATTTAAATATTTAAAAAATATTTTAATTTGATTTGTTTGATTAAATAACATACGGTAGAGCTCAAAAGTTTTTTTGCAATAACTGTTTGAAATTTTTCTTTGATTTTTTAATATTTTTCAATACTTTGTTGAAAGTAAATTTCTTTCCACACTAGTGCGTAAACGTTTCTGATTATGTAACTCAAATCAGTGTAGAAAGTGAGCCATTACGTAACCATTTTTCTTTGGTTTTTTTAATAATTTTCAATACCAATGTTGAAAGTAAATCTCCTTCCACACTTGTGCGTAAACATTTCTGATTATGTAACTCAAATCAGTGTAGAAAGTGAGTCATTACGTAACGGTAGTAGATAAAGTAATTTATTTTTACTGATATTTGATGTTTATACATTATTTTTCTTTATTATCTGTTAATTAAGTAATTTAATTTTTCGATTCGTCAAAAATAATTAACATTTTTGGGTTTGATTTTTGAACAACATATTTGATGAACATAATTTCTATGTACGTTGTGACTGAAATTAATGTTTCCTAGCATCCTAACGCATTTCAATGATTTTCTTGTCTCGACCTTACATTCTCGATTAACATTCTCTTTGCAATATTTACGTTTTTGATTAAAATATTTCCTTATTAGGAGATAGATATTTCTTATAATTGCTGATTAATTAATAAATTAAAAACTATCTACGGGGTGATTCGTAGCTAAAGAGCAAACTTATAGATTTTTATGAAAAATAATTGTTATAGAAAGTTATAATTCCACCCCAAAGTTAACTATGGCGCTGTAAAAGTTGACTAGAAAATTGGTAAAATGCAATTATACAATGCCTATATACATATTCGTAGTCTGAACTAAAGCGACAATATTAACAAAAATGCACGACTTTATAAATCGATACGTATTGTTTACTAAGTCATGTTTGACAGGATTGCAATCTGTTTTCCTTATGAAAATTTGTTTCAATTTAAACTGCAATATTGCTTTAATTTCTGAATGTACCTACATTAGCAATTTTGCGGTGCTATTATTTTATGCTCCGATAACCTGTATCTTGTTGCAATAATATTTTGTAACTAAAGCTGCAGTTATTTGCTCCTGTGGTTAATAATTATGAATGGAAATGACATTTTTTACCACTAATAAATTTTTTTAAATCCTAGTCTACAATATAGTAAATGGCGATCGGGGAGTTGAAAATATTTACAATTTTTTAATCCGATTTTGATCAACAACTTTTGCGGAAAAACAATAAACAGCTCCTCGACTAAAGGATGCATCTACTTTAATAATTTAAAGGGTTGCTGGTATTTAAGAAAATTTTACGACTAATTTGAATATGAAGTGTTCTTAATCTAAATATTTATAATAGAAGAAGCTGTTATCGTATGTAGAAAAGTCGTGAGAACGATCACCCTCTTTAATTGTGTATGTAACGTCTGCAAGACAGGTTTGGTCACTTTTGTTGACCATCATCATCTTGGATCCTGCGTAAGCGAGATGCCTTTTATCAAAAGGGATGACCGTGGGATCGTGGCGGGTTAATAAAAAACGCAAGGTTAAAGTTCAGTATGTTCTTATTTAAAGGGTTAAACTTGAGAACTGCTATAAAAAAAATGTATTAATCGATGTTATATAATCCTCCGTTATTAAAGTGTAGTTAATAATTAAAAATTATTTTCCAAGAAGTAAAGGTCTAAGAGTAAACGTTGCAAAGTAAACATTTACGATAACATTTAACTCTTTCATCCATGCATACACACATTAACCATATTTACAAAATCTAAAATGTCGCTAATGAATATGCCGAAACCCTTCTTCTTAACTCTTTTTAATGGTGCACAGGCTAGGGCGAAAGGCAATTGTCCTGCTCATTAATCATGAGCGACCACGGTACTCTTGGATGTCAAACGCAGTCTGGCTGAAGAGCGGCTTTGAGGGTTTCATCTAGCTAATTGGTGCCAAACGACGTTTTTAATTAATCAACATGTATTACCACCATGTTCTGGACTATCGTTTCCAGTAGTGGTAGAGATTTTTTACAAAAAAAATCCAGCCAAAATGATTCGACCGGAAGGCTTCCATTTATTTTACAGTATTGAACTTGTCTAGTGTCCACCTGACACATCATAGCGACATTCCGAAGCAGGACATTTTTTGATCCTGTCCAGTCTGGTTTTCTTTCTGGCACGAGTTAGACGATAATAATCTTGCATTATTAAAAAGGTCAAGTGGGGTGTTCCAGTACGGGACCCTTACCTTTTATATTTCAAACACGGGACTAGTTTTTTTTTCGGTCGCGTGCTACATGGTCAGTTTTGCGGCGTGTGCTTTGGCGTAATTCCTGAATGGGACCTATTTTAAGAACAGGTTGTCTGTCCTGTTGCAATAAAAGAGTTGCGGGTTAAATGTCAATAAGCTGTGAAAGCGCTTTTTACGGTAAATGAAAGTAAAAATAACTTTTTGTCTTAATATAATTGTGGGACGAATAAGGGTTGCCTTTATGAAGCAATATAATATTTGCAATTAAAATTTAATTAAAATAAAGCAACAAACAAGTTAGTAATTATAATTGTAAAACCTTTAATTTTGAGTTGAATAATAAAACAAACTACAACAGAAGCAAAACAAAATTTCAACTACAGAACTTATAATAAAATCCATAACAAACAGCACTCGTAAATGAGGCGTAACAAACTCACACAACTAACTGAGTTCAGTTCTACATAGCATAAAAGTGTAATCAAGCCAGGCCGTAAGCTCTATCGCAAAATACAAGCTAATGTCGTAGAAATCCTTGGAGAGATAATTAAAGTCTGTCGCCAGCTAACGAAGCTAAACACATACACATTCATCACCTCATACCACCCCCATAACGCCTCACTATAGTCCATCCCTTTTCTGCCCGCATAATTATATAGGGTGTGTTTACAGTGCGTGATTAGATGATACCAGATTGAATTTCAAAATCCAAATTTATTGGTTATCTTCTTTTTGTAATTTTACGATTTCTTTCGACTTAGGGAAAAATATAATTTTTACGATGATGGAAAAACATGAAAACTATGGAAGGAAGGATTGGGAAACGCTTGGTCTCGTTTCCCAACGACGCAATATTGAATCTGTAATAAATGGCGTAACAGAATTATCTAATTTTTATTAGATGCGATAGGATGAGGAAAATGCAATTTTGAAAACTACCGGAACGTTAATAATGAAAAATAATGGTGCATCAGTCTCTCGTATGTTTATCATTAAATTTGATGGAAGGTTAGCTAAGCGGGTGCAGAACGGAGGTAAATATTTGGTCTTTTTGTCGCTCTATATGGCATTAATCTCTGTCTTTGAAGACGTATTGTGTTCGGATATTGTGTAAACATTTTTCAAACGCGTGCACACGCTTTTAGAACTGATTTAAAAAATATTATTTTCAAATAATTAAATTTTTAATGCTTCAATTTAGATAAAAAAAATTAACGTTTTCAACAAAGTCGGAACGACTCTAAAAAACATACACGACCACAAACAAAGACATAACCGTCGAAACAAAACGAATGTAAAACAGAATTGAAAAAGAATCTATAATTGGATTATTTTATGCAGACACCCCCTTTCAATCGCAGCAGGCCAAAAACAAAACAACTTAAAACAGCCGTGTTTTGTTAGTTTCAATTTTTTTTCTATTTGACAAAAAAATTGAACAAACGAAGTGCTTTTTTGTTCGAAAATTCTAGTAGGCGTATATTAATCAGTTTGATTTTTTACTTTTCCTAAATTTTCGCATACTACGCTTGTATTGTCTTTAATTTTTATGTATAACCTATTGCGATTTTTGACGAGATTAACGTGTCAATTATTGACAATTGCTTTGTGTGACCCAATGACATCAATTTTTATCTAAAATTCTCATCGCATTTTAAATTTGTGAATTTTTAAATGAAGCTTATCGTTTGACAATAGACTAATAACTAAGGTTTTGTCGGACTCGATGGCTTTAATACGAGAATATTGTAAATGTACGAACTTTTTAAACAAAGTTCTTGATTAATATTTTATGGTTGCTAATGTTCTGGAAGCTACGAGTAAAAACAAAGAGTTTATAAAATAATAGATACTGAAACTTGACTTTGGATTCAAAGCACTGAATACATCATTTAATTTTACTGCAGCAATTATAAAATTTAATGTAGAATTTAAAGCCCTAGTTTCACATGAAAATTCCACGTGCTGCAAATACCAGAAGCAAACATGCATCAAGCCGGTATTATTTTACAACGAAGAGTCTACATTTTAGTAAATGACTATTATGGAGTAAATGTATTCAAATAGACATTCCTCTAATTCTAATGTATCATACGAATGAAAGATCAAAATTCAAAAAGTACTTCATTTCTCTCAGAAATCTATGAATCATCACGAACTTTTGTCTTTTATTCTTGAAATTTAACTTTTTCAAAATTTCACAAAAAAGTGAAAAAATGAATTTTAGTTCATATGTATGTCTGTCTGTATGTCGGTGTGTGGTTAGGATACGAAAAGAAACAGTATCAATTGCACAGGTTAAACCACGCAACCGAATGTCATGAAATTTGGCATACATCTGTATCATAGTTAAACGTAAAGCCAGCTGAAAATGGTGAAATGATAAAAAAAAGTTCAATTGTCAATTACTTTTGGACCACCATTTTTTATTCCCAAATTAAATGGGTTTTTTTTTAGATTTTTAGAAACCAATTTTTAGATTACAGATTTACTGAAATCATTGCACAATCAAATCTAAACATAATTCTGAGATAAAAACTACCCCGCCGAAAAATTTTAATTTTCCTACAGGATTAAGCTACTTTCGATAACTTGCGGTATTCACAATCAATATGCTCAAAAGGGAGAGGGAGGCATCTAAACAAACACTTAACAATCAATCACCGTGAAAATCTTCTACAGCAGGTGTTGGCCTGATGTAATGCTAATTTTAGTAATTAGATGGGGTTGTTAAAAAAACAAATGTAATTACTTCCAAAAATTTACCACTTAGAAGTGGGTTCCTATATTTATATACCAATGCAACTTTAGAAATAATTTATTTTCTCTCTTTTATAGCTTAACTATGAATTATTGTAGCAATTAAGTAAATTTAAGAAATCTACAAAAATTAGTGTAGTTGTTTGTCGCTAAAAACCAGAAATTAGTGATTTGTGGTTTCAATACCAATAGAGAAGTATGTGTTACTAATCCACACAATTGTGCAGAAAAAGTAAGCAATTGTGTAGTTTTTCTACACAATTGTGTGGATTAGTCTCACTTATTCCTCTCTGTGTAGGTGTGAAAAGCCTGGAAACTTTTAGTCTACTATAGCAGGATCGATATAATATTAATAATATATTCACATAATTATGTATCATAGTTCCCACTGAACTTTCCAAATCAAGTTCTTTGACTTTTCCTGGATTTCCCTGACAAAGTATAAAACATTTTCCTGACATTTCTATAAATCAATAAAAATCAATTTCTATAAGTTAAAAATGCAAAAAATCTTAATTTTAATAAAATTAAATTCAAATTTATAATTTTTTTAAATTTAGTTAATTTAGTTAAAAAAATTCAATTTTAAAATTTAAAAACAAATGTAATTTAAATTAAAAAAAAAATTTAATTAAACTGTTTTCCATGACTGATAATTTAATTTCCCTCACTTTTCTCTGACAAAATTTGTAAAATCTTAAATTTCCTGAATTTAGTTAATTTAGTAAAAAAATTTAATTTTTAAATAAAAATTTAAAATTTAATTTTAAAATTTAAAAATAAATGTAATTAAAATAAAAAACAAATTTTAATTAAACTGTTTTCCCTGACTGATAATAATTTAATTTCCCTGACTTGGCACTAAAGGTGCGAAATTCCCTGACTTTTTCCTAACAAACTTGGGAAAATCTTAAATTCCATGATTTTTTTTGGACAAAATTTGGAAAATATTAAAGTCCCTGAATTTAGTTAATTTAGTTTAAAAAATTTATTTTTAAATAAAGCTATAAAATTCAATTTTAAAATTTAAAAACAAATGAAATTAAAATAAAAAACAAATTTTAATTAAACTGTTTTCCCTGACTGATAATAATTTAATTTCCCTGACTTGGCACTAAGGTGCGATATTCCCTGACTTTTTCCTACCAAACTTAGGAACATCTTAAATTCCATGACTTTTCTTTGACAAAATTTGGAAAATCTTAAATTCCCTGAATTTAGTTAATTTAGTTAAAAAATTTAATTTTTAAATAAAAATTTAAAATTCAATTTTAAAATTTAAAAACAAATGTAATTTAAATTAAAAGCAAAATTTTAATTTAACCGTTTTCCCTGACTGATGATTTTATTTTCTTGACTTGGCACTAAAGATGAGAAATTCTCTGACTTTTCTCTGACAAACTTAGAAAAATTTTAAATTCCTTGACTTTTCCTTGAGAAAATTTGGAAAATCTTAAATTCCCTAACTTTTTTTAGATTTTTCATGTTTTCCAGACGAGTGGGGGCCCTGCATATAAATAATACTCGAATAGTAATTTAAAGTAAAAGTAGACAGAGAAATATTATTTTCTTAGCTTATTAAGGGGAGGAAACCACTGACCCAATACACCAGATTTTTTTTATTACATTTTCTGGGATATCTATAGATTTACCCGGATTTCTTAAAATTTCTTCAAATTTCTTTAAATTTTCTTGGATTTTCTTTGGCATTATTTCATGATTTTCTTTTGAAAAACTTAAAAAAGCAAGATTATCGGTAATTTTTTCTAAGATTTCCTTAAATTTCCTTAGATTTTGTCAGATTTCTCTTCACTTGTACAACAAATTTCACCAGCGGTTTATTACGAATCACGACTAGTGTCGACAGTTATGATCGATATATATTGATACATTCAAAATGGCCAGTTAAAGGCCAGTTCTTGTTTAAATTCGATTATCGCACAATTTTTTAATATAAACGTTCACAAGATGTAGAGTATCAAAAATTAACAAATTCTTTCAATTTTCCAATATCCGCAAACGCGTACCTGATGATTAAACAACTTGATGATCACAATGGCTTTTATTTAACAAACATTCGGCTATTTTAACAAAATAAATTAAAAAATTAAAAAAATGGTCTTCGTTCAAAAGAGTGGTGGATTTATAGGGATGCTTACGATGACGGAGCATCGGGTCTCCGATTATTGCCCCCCCCCCCCCAAAGACCTCACGCATTATTTTATAGAATTAAGTTGTTTTTTTATGAGATTCAGTTGCTTTTATTTTGTTTTTATAGGTAAACAAACTAATGCATACACACTTTTTAGAACTCAAATGTTTTTAAGTTATCACAAATAAAATACATTGTAGGTATAAAATATAGCAAACGTTTTCATCATATATGGCATTATCAGGCGATGAACTAGAAAGAAAATTTAGAGAGAATCCGTTTAAATGTTGTATCAGGGGGTGGGAGCACGTATTTTTACCCCCGATTTAGTCCAAATATCGGACATTTTTTGCAACAATATACTTTTTATACTTTTAAAATTATTATATATTTATTTTGTTTGATATTTATGTTTGTTAGTAAGAATACTAATTTTTTCTTACCTATTACATATTATTTTTATATTCGTCTTCATCCTTAGACAGCCAACTCCCTCACTCAATAATACACAGTAAAAACGTTTTTCTTTAGAAAAAAAAAACAAACTATTTTGTTTGAATAATTTTTTTGAAGCAAATAAATTTTGTTGAATTTAAATAAAATATATTTGGTCTTGATCCTGGTCGCGTCAAATACACTGCTGTGATTTAAAGCCCAAAATATATCTGTGGGCTATGGGGAAGGCAACGGAAAACCACCCCATTTATTGAATTCCCTAGTACGTCAACTTGGCTTCAGCCAACATTTAAATCCAAAAAAATTTTAATTCAGTTAATTCAGTAAAAAAGTTATTCAAATAAAATGATTTTTTTGATTCAAAGAAAATGTCTTTACTGTCGATTTTGCCTCTAAAATGCAATCAGCATTGAGCCCCAAAAAGTCACCATCCACCAAAACAAATGTAAAGTACTTGTCAAAGGTAAAGCTGATTTAATTGCTACTATATAATAAAATTCTGATTCTCTCCAAAGATCTAAGATGCCTCTAAGGTACCACACTTTGTCTCTAGCGTATCGAGCTTTTTATTCTTTTTTTAAGTTTTTTCTGTCTGCATTGCAGGAAAATCAGCCTCCTTCTCTGAAAGAAATGTTTACACATTTAAACCTCACGGTTGCTTAATGCGGATTGGTGAATGCATGTATCATCATCATCAGGGGGACCGCCGGCTTTACGTGCCTTCCGAAGCACGATGACGGTCATATGAGGGTTTTAGACTTTCCCCGGACTCGAACCGAGTACCTTAGAGTCAGCAGTTGTTCGGCTAACCTACTAAGCTTATGACCGTTTCTATAGCTATCTAGAGATAGCAAATATCAATGTTTAAAATTGTTTAATGTTTTCCTGTTATATTTTCTTTTAACATTCGATTAGTTCGATAATTGTTTCAGGAGAAAATTAGGTAATATATATATTACTAGAGCTTAAACTGCTTATTAATTACTTGTTTAGATAATAAGCTATTTTCCACCCTTGTAATATAATCTATTATTATGTCTCTAAAGTACAATTTCTGGACGGTATTATGCACTAATTGGAAAGTAAAACAAATTAGTCACATGGTCAATATGGTCGTTGAGCAGCCATATTAAATATTTAGTTCAATTTTGGTAGTAACACATCTTCGTAGCTGGTTGTCAAATTAAAATTTTTTTAGGCAACACATTTTTTGGTTGAAGGGCAGTAGTTTGCTGCGACCTGAGGTTACGAATGCAACCAAAATTAATAGTTTTCCGAAAAAATCAGACAGTTCACTTTGGGTTCGCACATTTGTGTTGGCTGGCATCACATGAAATAAACCTTGAATCTGCAATCAACAAATATTTATTTTCTTCGTGGGGTGAGTTGCATTGTAGATTAGGAATACATTATTAACATATCAAATATTATTTTTACTTATATTTTACTTTACCATTTACGAAATATTGTCATTTGAAATTACTTCAAGTGATGTTTTATTATATAGGTAACTGAAACCTTCAGTTTATCACCAATTTTAGCTTGTTGAACTCTAGCTTTTGTTTTTGTTCAAATAATATGTATGTATTGAAGTACAGTACAGCCTCGTTATTCCGAACAGATATAGTTTTGAGTTTGTTCGGATAACCGAGTTTTCCGGATTAGCGAGATATTTTTTTTTTACTTATTTTATTGATACGTAGTATATATTATTTAATTATTTTATTTTATATAGTTTACAACAATAAAACTGGGGGGTGTTCTGAACAAAGCTGAATTTACATTTATCGATCTTTGAATAGCAGTTAACAAATCTGAATTGCAATTGACAATTTCTAAATGTATCAGTTGACAAATCTGTATTAAAGTTTACGATGTCTGATTGCCTAGGTTGTGCGGCCTGAAGGCCGCATTGATCCATCGCTCCCACGTAATCACTTAATATTTTTAGGCTGGTAACTTAAAATTAATCAATTCTAAATAGGCCAGTGGAAAAACGCCGATACTTTTTATTATGATTTTTTTTTGTTTAATTTTTTTTAAATTAAAAAAAAAAATTAAAATTTAGTGCAAATGTTTAAGCAGGATTTTCACTTGCAAAAGTAAAGGAATTGAGAATTACACAAATTTGGTCAGGGAAATTCGAGGAATTTTTTATTTTTAAAGAAAATTCGTGGAAATTAAGACTTGAAAACAGGAAAAATTGTTGGGAAATAGGACAAATAAAAAATTTGCTAAGGTTTGAAAAATGTTTAATTTTGATTTAGGGCAGGGGTCGGCAACCTTTTGAAACGGAAAAGCCAAAAGTTACAATTTACAAAATTTCCCAGTTTTTAAAGAGCCACTAACATTTTTATTTCAATATTATGTTATTTTATCCTGTTTTTATTCTGTTTAAAGTTTTTTTTGCAGAATAATATTTTTTATGGGTTTTGAAAATAAAATAATATAATTATTGTTAGGTAATATTTTTTGTGCATGGATCTGGAGACTACATCTTGACATCAAGAGCCGCAGGTTGCCGACACCTGATCTAGGGGAAAACTTGGAAAAGTTAGGGATTTTGTTTTTGAAAGTTTGAAAGAAAACATACACAAGTTTGAGTTTTTGAAACCGGGGGGTCTGGGGGGTGTGGAACACCTTCCAGTACACCTAAACAAAATTGGTCCCAGAAGAGCTAATAATTTAATTAAGAATCTAGCTTTATATAGATTTTTCCAAATGTTGTTTGTAACCTAGATCCAGTAATGTCCAATCACAACTTCAAAATTGGAATCGAAATCTGTTTGCTATTTGTGTTTTTTAACACACTTACAGGTATACTGGAGGGTGTTCCACACCCCCAGACCCCCCGGTTGTAAAAACTGAAAACTTGCATATAATGTACATGTTTTGTATGATTGCTTTATTTTTTGCCGAAATAAGTGAAAAAATTAAGCAGAAAGACGGAAAATTCAATCATCTTTAATGATTTTGTTTACAATTTCAGGGGCAGATCTTCTCCCAAATCAACTTTCTTGTTACAAATATTAACTTTTCACCTTTCTAGTTTACCAGAAAAAATGTAAAGACTAAAATAATTGTTAAAAATGAAAATAAAATAGATCCCCCGATAGCGGTGGATGATGGGGGGAAAACAGAGATCATATTCGGAGATTCAGGAGGTTAATTTACATGAGAAGAGGAGATCAAGGAGTCTCGGTAAATATCACATAATTAAAAAAAACAAATCTTACGACATCTCACCAGGGAGAGAGGGAGTCGAAAAATCGCCTCACATAATTAATGGCCGCCCCTACTTATTACCAATTAAATCATAGAAAATTTGAATTAAATCACAATTCGTGACTTCACACTTAGCGTTTTCTTCTTTTTATTCAAAATTTAATATTTTGTAAAGAATTAAATTAATAACGCACAATTTTAGAGCCGTCTGAATTTTGGCGCTGGATGCGGCGGCTCCATTGCACCCATGGTTTATCCGGCCTTCAGTGCTGTCATAGTTTAGTCTTATAAAGGAGTACCGATGAATTGCATTAATTTGAAATTGCAACTAGAAATTCGTCCGGATTGCAAAGGTAAAAAATATGAAATGTCCGAAAAGCCGGAGTATCCGGATTACTGGAGTGTCCAGAATAAAGTGTGTCCGGATAAGCGAGGCTGTACTGTATTTTAATTGTAAGCCGACTCTAATTGATCAAAATGATACAAAATTGATTAGTATTTTAAATAATTTGAATATTATTTTAACGATTTAAGGGTTGGTGGGAAGCTTCCCAGTAGAAGGTTAGAAGACATATTTTAAAATATGTCTCATAATGAATCTCATAATTAACAGTGATTTACTCAAGTAGAATAAATGAGATAAGGGATTGCAATTACGAAATTTCAAAATTTTGAGAGAGGAATAAAAGAAAGTTTAATTAAGAATATAAAATAAAAATAAGAGTTCCACAATTGAGGTAACATAATTTAAAATGAATTAAACTTGATAAAATAGAATGAAATGGCAAAACGTTTAAAGTAAAAATTATTTATGAACTGAAATTTGCTAACCATGAGCCATAAATACTTCTGTTTTAAAAAATATAAATTTTTAATAGATATAAATTATCAGTGTATTATAGCTCGATTCGTTCCATTAGCTTGGCGGCACTAAAAATTTCACATTTGTCATCTACCATATTCATTTCTACCAAATTCATTCGATTGACTAGTATACAACTAAAAATAAGGTAAGTGATTCTCTTTGTTTAAAGCTACCAGCTAAGAAAGCTATGAAAAAAACAACGACTGGCACTAAAGTAGTACTTTAGCACCGCTTGTCACCGGCACTAAAGTAAAATAATTGATTTCAGACTGCTTTTTGAGATTTGGAAGAAACTTCCCTAATTGTTGTTGGGTAACTAAATTATTTTCAATTCTGACCGGACTGCAAGTCGAAATTTTAGATATGGGAATTGGAAGGTATTTTTATTTTTCTTCGAAAAAAAAAAAATACAAAAATTTGTATTGGATTACATAGATCATTAGGTTGGAGTAGTACTTTACAAGCATTTTAGAAGTAAAATTGCGAAGCAAATAGTAAAATATTAATTTAACATAATTTACGAGTATGTTCACATGTTTCCCATAATTAGTTAATAATGAGGTTGGGTTAATCTACACCAATGATCGGCTTGTTATATATAATGTTATGTGCAGTGTCTGCTGTCTCATGCCAGTGTGGTGTCCTGTCAACAAACCAACAGGTACGGTTTCCGGGTGTTCCGTGTCGTATCAGTTAGATTTGTTAAAAAATCTGCCTAATAATTGACTTTTTATTATAAATTTATTCCACCTAAAAGAGTAAAAGGTCAAGCCTGATCATAAACTTAACTAAAACGAGATCGATTTTTCGTATGGACAAAATCACATAAAACAAATTAATCCCGGTGTCTACACAAATTTTGTTTAGGGCTTAACAAAATTTCCGCGATAATCTACTATGTCCATATTTTTATTGCAAAATGAATACGAATAATAAAATTATAGTCATTTTTATATCAATAAATAAACAAAAAGAACTCAATAACTTTTCCGTTCTCTAATTCAAAAATAAAATCTCATTTAAAAATAAACAAACAACCTCAACGCCGTTACTGACCTAGGTTAAGCTACAAAAGCTCATAACTTAATTTAAAAACGCATCGCAGGTGGCACGCTAATAAAAGTGAATTAAAATACAATGGTTGGAAGGAAAATAAGTAACTCAATAAGCTCCAACTACTGCTGAACAGTCATGTGACTAAAAATTCAGCCAATAGCTTGCACCGAAAGTGAGGGAGTATCGACTTTTTGGGTAGCACTAACTCATTTTCAGCCTAAATTTTCATATCTTACTCCGTAAGTCCATTATTTCTATTTCGTTATGGAAAAGCCTCGGTATGCCTTTGCACTCGGGCGGCACGTTTTCGCAAGAATTTCGATTAAAAAATTGAAATTGCTAAGCAAGTAAGTTTATTTTTTGAATTTGTGAAAGCATTTTCAATTAAAAATTGATTACACACCATTATGTGTGTTTTCATGATTTTATTAATTTTTTGCAGTTATAGATATACGAAAACATGTCATGAATAATCGAATATTTCATAATCATGTTTACATTTTCAAACTGACTTTGGTCTAAATAAATAACCACGTTTAATAAACGATCATCTGTTACATCAATGTTTGTACGTTATATACATGAACGAAATGTATGATTATAGAATTTTGCGGACTAATTTTGCTTTGTTGATTACCTATCTTATGACTATTCGTATATATTATTTATACATTCAATTTTCCTCTATACTTCCAAATTACACCAACAAAATTTTCCAAGTTTTAATTATAAGCATTGAATTGAAGCAGAAAAATTATACTAGGGGTGGATTGTCAGTTTAAGCATAATTTTGCATTACGTCTACTTTATTGAATAGTCCGTTGCGAACATAAAAGGGAATACAAGAAATACAGTCCTTTCGTTTTAATTAAACCGACGTACAACAAAAAGTAAACGTTGCAATTTGGCATCCCTAAAGTATAAGAAAAAGGGTTAAATTTCCCCTGCGATGAGTTTAAATTTCAAGTGCTCACAATATACTTGACATTAAAAAATTCTTATATGTAGGTTGAGAGAGCTTTTCGTATTATTTTATCTTTTGCGTTGGGAAATTTAAATTCGCTCGCGTAAAAATTTATATCATCTCCTTTTCCACTAACTTGTTGATAGTTCACAATTTTTTCTAAAATAATTGAGTTAACTGGGCATGCATGCATTAGCGTTAAATTTAAAAGCAGAAACGTAAAATTCAAACACTTTTTCATTGAACAATTTTTATTCACCCCAACGTAAAACATTTTTCCTTTATATAAAATGCATTAGATCAACCTGTAACTGATTCACACGGTCGTTACCCTAATAATTTAAATACAAATACACTTCCCCATCCCTAAAAATCCACTGACCAGCAGCATCTTGAAGCGGTGGTCAATCGAAAAGAAAGAGAAATATTTAAATTGCGATGCTTTGAAAAAGGATAAGGGGAAAACAAAAAGAAGAACCGGTTAGATAATCGTAAAAAGTGTCTTGATATCTTTTCTACATATTTTGATCGAGACAAGTCAGTATCAAATTTGTATCTGAACGTACGAGGAGTTTTAAAATTGCGTGTTTCGTGAATTTAAAAATTTTAAATTAAATACGATAGGTTCCGCTTTAAAAATGTTTTGTTACTGAAAAATGCATATTGACAATTGCACTTAAAGCTCAAGAGTAAATAATGGTATGTGTTGCTGCGGATTTTTATTTTCCGGAATTTCAATAGATGAAATATTGTGCTAATTTGCACAATTGCTTTTTTTAATCGCCGAATCATAAACGTAAACAAGGTAAGATTTTTGTTTTTGGGACTTTCTGATTGTTGCATGCCTGATTAATAAATTTTCAAGTAAATTTTTTTTCTTTGAAGTGATCGAAAGAAGCAGCAATTTTGCAAATTTAATGAGACATATTTAATCTTGTTTGTGACACAGTCGAGCATATTCATTATTGATCAATGGTTGCTGTGCCTTATTCTACGTCGCGACGCCCATCAGGCATCCATTTTGTACAAGTTCTAGGCTTTCGTAACCAACGACGCGAACACCTACACGAATACTAACTTAAATAGCATTTAGAAGTTGTTGGTTAATGTTACACTTTTTCCTTTCTGGGTTTCTGAACTTTATGGTTATTTGGTTTTCCACTATAAAGAACCGAAAGTTCTCTTTGGGGGGAATTTCTAACAAAATATAAAATTTATTCTGCTAATGTAATCAGTTAATTAAATTTGTTTTACTTTAAAACGAAATTTGCTCAAGTATTAATGGCAATGTTTATTTAACAATTTAAATTTCTAAAATAACATAATATTTTAATTTTGTTTATTTTATTATCAACTTAGGTATTTATTTTTAGTTACAAATTAAATTAAAGCATTAATTACTTAACGGCAATTAATATACACAGGTTCATACATACATTTTTAAATAAAATTATTAAATATTTGATTTCTGAGTTTTATAAGTAAAAATATATTTAAAAAATATATTTACACATTTTAATTTCATTTTAAACTTTAAAATTCACATAATTTGATTAATTTTTTGCTAATTTTAATTTAGTTCTAGGAATTGAAAATCTTACTGCCGCTCTGCCTAATTATCTTAAAGTAAAAATTATAAAGTTAAATTAAAGAAACTTTTCATTATAAATAAATAAAAATAAAAGAATATAAATAAAGAAGAAGAAATGAAGTTATTCTTGACATTGCAATTACTTTCGAAATATTAACAAAATGTTAACTTCACGAAAAAATTATAAGAGAAACAGAAAAAATTATTTTTTATTTAAAAAATAAAAATAAAAAAAAATTTCAATCCTGAATTAGATTATTTTCAAAATGAATTTAAACATATTTGTCGATAGGCTGTCAGAAAAATTAAATAAATAAAAAAAAAATAGCTATTTTTGAAATTTTATTAATCTTAAATTATTAAATTAATTTAAAACAAAAATTAAATATTATGCGAAATAGATTAAGCACTGAAATGTTTGAGTTTCAATTTTAAATGAAGATAAATAAATAAACTCACTTTAAAGACCTTATTTGTTCAGTGACAGAATGGAAATAAAAATATTTTAAATAAAAAGATTTATTTATAAATGATAATAAAAGCAAAATTTAAAAGAAGAATTTTAAAAGAAAATTGAAAAACAGTAATTAAAATTGTTTTAAAAAATTTAAAAAATAGATAAATAAACAAGTAAAATACATATTATAGGATTAAATACAAACTTAAAAATCAATTGCAAATTAAGTAAAAAAAAATCTTTAAAAATTTCACTAACTTTAGTTAAAAATCATAAGAAATCTTATTCCTTTCTTAAAAGCAATAGTGAAAATTTTCGAATCTTAAATCAAATCTGATTTTACCATGCCAGGATATGGCTGAAAATCCTTTTTAAAGGATATTGAAGTCCAGTACCGGACTCCTAAATCACGCAAGGGAATTATCCAAAGAAAAAATACATTTATAACTGAAAATATTCTGGATATGAGCTAATAACAATTAACAAGCTATTCACAATGAATGTACGTAAAACGTAAGATGAACATAAGATTTAAGAATATAAATACAATAAATATAAGCCTTATGGAGTATCGAACGACATAGAATGATCTTTTGCATATAACAAAATAACTCCAGTATTTTTCAATATTCGATTAAGGTCTTATTTGTATATGTAATTCTTACGTTTTAAGTATTTCTTATGTCTTATGTACATTGCGAACAAACACTAAGATTTCAGTTCTCTTTGTATTAAATAAATCCAAATAGCAATTTTTAGTTTTGAAATTAAAATTAATTTAATTATTTTTCTCGATATACCAAATGCTGACCCTGTGTTTTTTTTGTGCTGAAAAGCACAAAAGCATCTGATTTCCTTCTAAAAGCTAATCGAAACCTTAACACCAACGCCAAAAACAAACGATATTGTTGTTTTCCCGAAGCTGAGCGGCAAAAAATACGACCACTTCATAATAATTGGTATATTTTGCAACGATCAAAAGTGATCTATGCATATGACATCTAATACAAATGGCCCATATGTTTTATCGTACTTTTAAAAACCACCTCGTGCTTGTACATGCTGATGGGTTACATTATAAATCACAGATTAACAAAAGATATGACCAGAAAATGAATATGATAACATTAACACTTACCTGAAATATTTTCATAACCTAAAAACCGATTCATAAAACTAAATTTTTCCGAACATAATAAAGCGTTTTCGGGATTACAGTTTCTCTTGCAGGAGAAAGTCTAAACATGCGCGTACGTTCGTCCTGGAAAAAAGTTTTGGTTTCATCAGTTCGAAAAAATGTCAAGGTCGGATCGATTAATAAGTTATGAATGGGATGTCGTCCTGTTTTTTTCCCTATTTACGTTGAACGAGTTCAAAGAACTTTTTGCAGGATTGATTCCATATTTTTATTAACTTTAAGTTTTGGCCGAACGGTTAACGAGTTAATTGAAAATGTACACGTTTTTCGGAGTATAATTTTGTTTTTGAAGGACTCCATTACACGATATATTCAGAAAGCAGTAATTGCTTTTGTATCATTATTCCAAGACTTTAAAATAACACACATAATATACATATAACGTGGGTATACATCGGAGTTGCTTGAAGAAAAATAATTTTGAAACAAATTTAGTTTTGTTTATTTTACATCTCATTAAAACACTATATGGTGGTTTAATTTTAGAGACAAAATTGTTTAAAGTTAGACAATAAAGAGGAAAACACCGACCTTATCTTGAAGATCCTTTTGAGCGTTGTCAGATAAAACGAAACGAAAACGTTATATGTTATCTTTGCACGATTTTTCGTTTAACACCGCACATGTACCTGAATTAATCCGTATTAATTTTCTTAATTTGACAATTTCTAAACAAAAACATTTGTATTCAACCTAAGTGTTAGTAAAAACTAGAGTATTTTTGCATAAACACGAAAAATTTGGCAAATTTGCATAAGGTAATTGGTAATAAGATGAAAAGAGAAGAAGGACCTCATATTATTTTGCGAATGAAGAGGAAAAGACTAGATGGTACATGAAAAAGGATGAGAAATTGAAAAACACGTGTCAGACGAGAGAACATGTATGTTTCATGCGGTCGACAGCTTTAGGGATGGGGAACAGAGAGGATAGACAGAAAATTTGCATAAAAAATGGAACGACAAGGATGGCGGTACGCGTTGGTAAGGGAGGCAAACTTATACGCCGTTCATATAAGATAGACTGCGATATTCGGAATTAATTAGTTGAAACAGAGATAGAAGTATTTATAAACTAAAGAACGAAGCGAAATAGTAAAAGTTCGAGTGTAGTCGTGTGATGGGTTTCGCTATTCAGGAAAAACACCACTGCAAAACTAACGCGAAGCTTTCCAAAAAGAGAGACCGCTTGCGAAATTAAGGGTGCTAGAGCAGGCCAGGATACGGTTAGACAGAGGCGATCGTCGGGTAAGTGTGCATTAGATGTGAATATAGAAGAGAGAGAAATAAGACAAAAAGAGATAAATAGGCCATGCGCTGAATTCAGAACCTCCCTATTCTGCATCGATCTTTCGACAAGCAAAATGGCTCCCCAGTGCAAAACCTAGATGGAAAATCATTAAGGGTCAAAAGCGTAGTTAAAATTGTTGCAAAATCGGCTCTAAAAGCAACAAAATAAAGGTTACTCGACACTGAAAAATTACTAGGTTTGCTGAAAAGTACGTAGGGGCATTTTCGTTTACAGCATAGTTGGCATTATGTGCCTTTTTCTGTATAAATAGACCTTAACGAACGTTTCGGTTAGGGTAGAATACGCCACATAAAAACTATCTCTCAAAGCCAGTGCCAGTGAAAAATATGTGTACTTTGACGTAAATTAATGTGCGTAACGTAAATTCAACTATTTTACAATAATTTTACATGAACGCGGAGATTTCAGTTCAGAAACTGGCTAATTAAAGGTTCAACCTCGTTGGCTTTGACTAATGATACCTCATCAGTTCAACTGTTTGATTTTGATTAGCCATGCAATCGTCCAAAGACTATTTCGCTCAATACGAAACAAATCATCCGTTTATTTAAAATTGAAACACTTTCTTTCTCACCTGACATTTTTTTCCCAACTTCCCCAATAAGAAACACAATCTTGGCCCACTACACTCGAATTTTATTAGAAATTACTGTTTTCTTTATATACTTGATTCCAAATATTTTGTCTCGCATAGCGTAATCAATATCCTGTACAACAACAGATTTTTGTGGAAGGGAATTAGTAAATCGCGTGCCCTTTTTTATAATGAAATTAAAATTGTCGACAAATTAAACACTTAAATGTGCGATATCGGTTAAAATTTCACTTTTTGTTTAGCATTTTTGTTTTAAGCCCTAAGAGACAGATTAAAAATTCATTAAATGAAAATATTTGATTTACTAATTACCTGTAATGGTCTTAATTAAATAAAGCATTAATCGTGCGTTCTAATGATGATCGGAAAATAGGAAACGCATCTGCGACTAGGATAATTGATAAACTTAATTTGAAAAAATGTCTAATGAAATTTTTACGCTAAAAAGGACGATGTTTTCAAAAATAAAAAAAAAGTGCAAAAAGAAAAATGTTAACTACCCTAGTTTTATTAACGGAAACTTTAAAGCTGTTTTATGGAACTTTAAAAGTTTTTTTTTATTTTAAATACGAAAAATATTTAAGCTTTAAAAATTCTTGACGTTTTGTTTTCAAAATCGGGCAAGACACAGTTAGCATTTAACATTTGAGAGTTTTAAAACTGTTTTTCCGGATAAGAAAATTATAAATTTCAAAATTAAAATAATATTTTGTTTTATATGTGCATACCAACCTTACATTGTTATGTCTCCCTCCAGCTTTCCGCCGGAGATCGCTGTTTATCAGATCCAAGTTTTTCGAGCGGGTTGATTAACATTGCAAGGCAAAAGAGTAACCCGCGAGTCAGAAAATTTATAAGTAGGCCTAAATTGGAGAAGTTGAGTCCTTAGATTGCAAAGATTTTTGAGTAATTTTGTGACGTTTCAAAAGAACATTTTTTCACATTTAAGATCAAGAAAATAATTTTAGAAATTCATTAAAAACACAAAATCTCAAACTTTGATTATAAAATTGATTGTTAAATGTTTTGAATTAAAAATCAAAATAGTAATAAAATACAAATAATTAAGTATTCAAACCTTATCCAAGTTGCAATGGCGGTGATATCAATAAGAGTGCACTGGAGGGTATTCCATACCCCCCAGACCCCCCGGATTACACCTAGGTATTATTTTGTTACTTCAATAATATGTTTAGACTTTTACTCCCTGATGAGCAAAAATAAAATTACTTTTGGACAACCAGTTTTTTCCGATTCTAAAGCTCTAAACATATTATTTAAGTCACAAAACAATTGGTGTAATCCGGGGGGTCTGGGGGGTATGGAATACCCCCCAGTGAACTCTTCTAAATTCTGGATTTTAGGTAAAGGGGCAGGGAAATATTCCTACGCGCACTAAGGGGCCCTGGACCATAAAGGGTAATAAATCCCAAAAAGCTACTCTTGCACTGCCACTGATAAGTTGGCATGCTTGATTCTTGAATCAACGGATATCAACGTAATATAATATAATAAACTGAATATGAAAATCATAATTATAAGACCGCATTTATCAAAATTTAAATTCTTCAAATACAATAAAAATAAAATTTGTGTATGATGAATAAGGTGACTTATTGATTTAAATTATTATTATTTATTTAGTTTTTATTATTTAAATTGATCAGTTATACAGTAAACGAATAACAAAGTAACATATTTTAATATGATTTACGTTCTTTCTAATGTCGGAGAAAATCTGAAGCAAATCATATTTAGGGGGTCATCCATAAATTACGTCACACGTTAGGGGGTAGGGAAGTCATCTCAGATTTGAGACAAAAATGTGACAGGGGGTCCGGGGGATTTTAAATGTTGTGATGTTACAAAGTCAAATATTTAAAAAATATATATTTTGATCGAATTATTGAATTTTATAGAGTAGAAGTGTGACGTCATGTCACTTGGAGGGAAATGTGACTAAATGTGACATAGGGGGAGGGAGGGGGTCTAAAAACCATAAAAATCCTTAGAGAAGCCTTAGTATTTGTCCCAAAGTTGTAATCAATAATTTAATTATAATAATAAATCTTGAAGGAAAAACGACAAATCGTAAAGGAAATTATTTTTTTAAAATTAATTAAAGGAAATAAAGGAAATTAAAAGAAAAATATTTCCTTCTAAAATGTTAGTAAACATATTAGTATATATTAGTAATATTTATAATTAATATATTAGTAGGTAAACTGAAAAAAAAGTTTAAGATTTTTGCGCCAATGAACAAAATTCATCAATATAATGAAATCTTCATCAATACTATGAATCGTTCATCAATATGATGAATTATATTAATCGGCGCAAAAATGATGAATTTTTTTTTCAGTGATAAATACAATAATATGCAATCTTTTTGTGTAAAATTCAATTAATTTTTTACAAATTTTAATTTAGTGCAAGAAATTGAAATCTTACGACAGTGAAATTATCGAAAAAAAATTTATTAAAATTTTAAGCAGTTCTAGGTAATTAAAATAGAAAACATAACATTCTGTCTAATTATCTCAAATTCCTAATATAAAATAATTATTTTACAATCTTCAAAGCCAAATTAATTAAAATTTTAATTACTAATTAAAACGTAACTTTCCCGAATTACTAAACATCAACAATAAATGAAGCTATTCTAAATTTCAATTTTTAAGTTTTTTTCTTATTTGCAATGGAACAGCACTGCTTTTGCAATTAGTTTGAACTAAAACTTGCAATTAGATGAACAAAATTCATCAATATAATGAATTTTTCATCAACATGATGAATTATATTCATCGAAGCAATAATGATGTATATTTTATGCATCTTTTTTTTTAGAGTAGTAAATAAAGTAATAATATAAAAGGGAATGCAATCTTGTTGTGTAAAACTCGTAAAATTGAGAACTCACAAGCCAGTTTAACCATAAAATCTGAAGCTGAGCTAAAGTGAACTTCTTCGTTTACAAAATCGCTGTGACCTTTGTAGAAGCTCTCTTAGCAAATTTTCTTGGTGGTTTACCATTGTTTTCCAGGAAGACATTCAGAATGACATTTTTTGTCGTCGTAACAAAATCATTAGTAACCACAGATAGCCTCAACAGAATTTTTTGTTGTTACAACAAATTTTATGCTGTTTGGAAAAAAAAATTTGTTCTAACCACAAAAAGCTTTGTTGTGACAACATAAAATTTGTTGTAGCAGCAAAAAACTCTGTTGAGGCTATAGCTACTAACGACTATGTTACGACGACAAATCTTTTTTTAGAGTGAACCGGTCAACCGGCTATCTCAACTTGGTAGTTAACGCACTTATATACTTACGCACGATTGAACTGACGTTATATATAATTTTAGAAGTATTAACAACTACACCAAGTACACTACGACTACTACAATTAGAAAAATTAGATCAACCCTGGTTGTGAGGACTCGTGAGTCCTTCTGAAGGCTAGATAAGTTGACCAACGCTCTAACCGCTAACTTACAAACTGACTTAATTATTATTCAGTTATTTCACGAGTAAAATCGTAATCAAGCTCAAACCTGTTTTCATTGAGCTTTTTGAATTTCATATTTTGCTTGCTCGGTTTTTATTTCGAATTGATCGTAAAGATGACTCGGGGATTAAAAAGGAAAGAAAATCTTTTGCAATTAAGGAAATTATTTAATACAATTAATTTTTATATCTGGAATATAAAAGTTTTAAAAAATGCTGTGCATTTTTGTTTGTTGATTCAGAGATTTATTTTTTTCAGTTTTTCATTCAGTTTTTTTCTTATGTTTCTACCAATTTACTTGTTGTTTTGAATAAGACAAGGCCTTATATGAATGATTTTTGTGTGTTTATTTTATTGTTTACATGAGTTTATTTTTGTGTCTATAATCAGTTACAATTTCCTACAAAAATATCAAGTTTATCAAGATTAACAAACATTTTTTTTTAAATTAACTGGTAGAAATACCAAAATTTTTGTTGTAGGCTGCCGTAAATCAGTGTGGCCGACTGATTTTTAACTTTTGGTGCGTAATAAACTTTTACGCAGTTGCAGGTGCATCTATTAGTGGAGAAATAATTTTTTTAGATAAATATTATTTGAAAAAATAGGTTTTTGTAGATTTCGTACAAATGAAAAATTTTGAAAATGAATATGCATTAAAAACATAATCAAAGCATTAAAGTTGAAAAATTAAATTTCCTTAACGAAAACAGAATTTTGTATGCGAGATTCTGCGTGTTAATCAAGCTTAAAGCTTAGTTGGTACATGAATTTTTCAGCTATTTTAAATTCCTTCCTATTAGAAATTCTTTAGAGAGTCGTTTTTCTCGGACGGTATTTTGTAAAGTGGGTACTTGTTTTGTAACATTAGTAAAGCAAAGTTTAAACAAATATCATGAGCGGGACACATTAAGTGTACTAAATAATTCAATATTAAAAGTCTAATACATTATGTCGAACAACTTTAAACAAACAACTTTGCTATTAGGTTTTAGTTGTAATTTACAAAACCTTTATATTATAATAGGATAGTAACCGAATGATATATTATTAATCCTGTGAAATTTAATAAAAATCTTGAATTTTTGTGACGTAAAATTTAATCATAATATGTAACCAACAATTTTACGTGGAATTTTTATACAAAATTACATCTCAAAAATGCGTATTAAAAGCATTTTATTTTGTTACGGTGATAAAGCTCAAAAGCTCAATAAATGTTATAGGAAGGCCGCGATGGATTATGTTGTGGCACATACATCATCGGTTCAGTTGACCGACAAAATCAGAACAAAAATATGAAAAGAATGAAAGGGAAAAGAAAGAAAAACACGACGGTTCGCGTATTTATAAAAACGCGGTCATATCAATGGCAATTCTTTACCGCACACAAGCCAAATGGACACCGCAGCTTTAAAAACGAACCGACTACTTTTACACCTCTCATTTTTCACATGCGCTTTGCGAAAAGAGTTCACAATCTGTTTTTAAAAGCGATATCATCTTTAAAACGATTAAACACATTTTATAAATTGAAATAGCTTGTGCGTCGCCTTTATCGAAACACACAGCACAAATCCACCAACTACGACTTTATGCCTAATTTAAATTTTTTTTCTTCGTTTACTTACACCCAACTTGGGGCGCAAAATTGTTCCAAAATGTTTGTTAGAAATTTAATTTATTTTTAAATTGTTTATTTATTCGTTACGAGAAACGGTGCGGTTTTGATAAAATTCTTTGCTCTTTAAAAACGCGAGTTTATCGCCACTTGAATAAAAGTAAATGTTGGAAACTTTTTGAATTGCCCCTAAAACTTTGTATAAGTTTTTTGCTTTTCAGAAAAGTAATTTCAAATTGAAAGAACAAAGGATTGTGCTTTATAGAACGCTTCATAAGGGTGAAATTTCAAAACTTCCTTCGTTTGGTATTAAGGAGTGGTAATGGTAGATCCCGGCCAAGCTAAGCTAAAAATCTTGCAGGAGCTCAGAGCTAGCTGTATTGATCAGTTAGAGGGTGGTTGGGGGCTTTCTAAGGGTGGGAGTTTGGTCTAAGGGTGGTTGAGGCAAGGACAAGGGTGGGTTGCGGTCTTAGTCCCTACCCGATAGCTCTAACACCCTCATATATTTCATTCTGTATACCTTGACACAATGGCAAGGGTTGTGGCGACTATAGTTGATGACTTTTTGAGTTAACCAAAAGTTTTATTTTCCATTACAAACTTTCTTAATAAAATTCCCGCTTTAATTACTTTCTTTAATTTTATTTATTTTTTAAATTTCATATTAATAAATTTGGCAAAGTGTCTGGTGGACGAGAAATTTAAAGATGCGAACGAATGGAGATTTAAAAACTTTTCGGACAGAAATAGGAAGGATAAAGTTTGATAGGACGAAATAGTAGTGTAATTCTCACACAGGCATTATCCTCTGAAATTACTTTGCACAGTCCAGGAAACTAATATTACCTAGCTCTCTTTTTCTAATGGTTTTGTACAAAGCGTCATCAAAAGTAACTACCGCATGTACAATAAATGTAGATATAAACATACAAACTTGGATATATGATGTACAGTAGTGGAAGAAAGTATAGAGTGGTGAAAAATGGAATTAATTAATTATTCAAGGATATTTATGATATCTCTGAAGCTTTTGTGCTATTGTTTAAGGAAGACAATCGCTATTGTTATTCTAAAGCTCACTGCAAACAATTAGAGATAATTGGAAGTCTTTTATGCTCTTGATTTGTTACTTTTTTGTACTTTTACATGTTTTAAAGTATTGTGTGCCATTATTACAGCAATTTTATTGTAATTTTTAATTTTAAACTATCCGCATTTTATTGTTAAGCAGAAAAAAAAAGAACAAAATTAACACGAGGCTGTTAAAAATAAAATCAGCTGTAAATTTTTGAACGTTCGGGGGGATGCTAACGTGTTATAATACCTACACGTTGGTCCTGAATATTTTTCTTGCGTTAAAGGATTAAATTTTCTAGAAACGTTTAGCAATTCAAAGTCCAGGTCAAATCCCAAATTGTGAATTTGTCACGTCCACCCGCAATATATCTTATCAGCTGTATAAGGGTGATAGTCGCGCAACCCTATAATCATTAGTGACCGTTGCCCCACTCCTTGTGCTTAGTTTGCATTTACAAGTTCCCTTGCATCCCTCGTATATGCCCCTTCAACCCTCTGGGCTTATCCCTTACCCCAGCACAGAGGTTCATATACATAGAGGTGTACACTCACCACCTCAAATTCATATTGCTTTCAAAGTCTTTACGATGTTTACATTTAAAGTACACTCCACCCCCAAGGATATACAATTTCCTTAAGAAAAAATTTCGTAGCTTTCATGAATACTCAGATTTTAATTATAAAACTCATAAACTCGCTTCAAGTTGCTCTAACGAACATAAACTTTTATGCTATAAAGTGGAAAAATTTATAGCGAAAAGTGCATTAAAAGACAAAATAAGCTTTTCGCGACGTTAATGCTCAAAGTGAAATAAACGTATAAAAGAATAACATAAAAATTCATAAACGCCAAGTTATAAAGTTCTAAGTAATTATTCTGGAATGATGAAAAGCGGTCTGCCGTGCTGATGCTTTTATTTACATTTTTAAATGAGCAAGATGTTAATGAGAGAATACAAACTGTCACATTTTTTTAACTTTTTGACTTTATTTAAAAGATTTTTTATTTAATGACACTCAATCATATCAACTTGAGTTGTTTTCCATCTAAAAATTTCCTATACAGCTTTTCTGATTGGATCCATTTTGGCTTTATCGATAATTACTTCCGCTTTTTTACGTAAACCTCATTTATATTTTGATATCAAATTAACCTCAACTTATTATTAGATATCCAGATAAAAAAATTTTCCCTTTCAAAACTACAAGAAAAATCATTCAAATATGAAGTTTATTTTACCACAAAGCGAAAACCGCATCAAAAGAACAGGAAAAGCGCTAATTTTCCAAAATTTTAAAATATCTTTTCAGAAATTTCTTTTCTTTCAGTTTTATGGAAACCACTTGAAATTTTCACTTTTCGGAAAACAAAACTAAAATAATTTTCTTTCGTTTGGTGAAAAACGCAAATCTTAAGAAAATCTAAACTTATGGTTAAACTGTACCAAATGCGACAGTGCGAATTTTTCTTAAAAATCTTGCGCAGTGGCGCCCTCGCTTTTGCGCGGATCGTTAGCGAACTTTTATAAACGCATGCGCTTGAAAAACGCTCCTAAGAGAAAAAAGCTCCATGTTAAATAAAAATTAAAAGAAGCGCAACATCTTAAGATGATTTTCTGATATTTTTTCTTTTTTTTGTGATTTTTTGCGAATGCCAATTGGACTTGTCGGTTTTTTGTAGCTTTCGTAGTTAGAATTTTACGTTTTGGTTAACAAAAAAGTGGTGGAAGTTTTTTTAAGCTTTAGTGCTTTAGCAGTAGCAAAGTAGAAAATGCAAATTACATAGTATAACGTAGTTTAATAATGAATTAATCTTTTGTTAAATAATTTATTAGCTTTTCTTGATCGCTTTTATTAGGTAGAACTTGCACCCCCTTGTGCTTAGCAGCCGAACTGGAGGGCTTTTCTAGGACGAAGAGGGCGCTTACTCGCTTGCAATTCGCATCTTAAATTTAAACTGTAATTAATAATTATAATTAAAAATTAAATAATTGGTTAAGACATTTATTGTATCTTATGATTGAAATTATGTGCTGTAATTTTTACTTCCAGTGAACTTACGATTAATAATTATTGTTAATTAGATGCTTTTAATAAAATTCGTAGATTTAGCTGAATTAAATAATTTATTATAAATTTTGTAAAACACATCATATTGTATATATGCTTTTAGAAAATTAAAATCCTATGCTTCTTGTTGCTTTTTTCTAAGTTGTCGCTTTCGCTTGTATTTTTGTTGTTTTTCTCTTACAGCTGCTTACGCTTTTTATTGCGAGTTTTCATCTCAAGGTAAGACAGTATTTACTTTTAATTTGTACCTGTTTACACTCGGCGATTACAATTCATTTGTTTCACTTTTTATGTTTGAATTTCAATAGCCGCCTTGGCTCTTTCTAAATTAAAAGTCAATAATTAATTGATTTATTAGTAAGACAATGTTAACTTTATGGCAAATAAATTTTTTGAGCAGAACAGATTCAAATTTTATATGCCGGATAATTATCTTAATAAGCAAATAAAATAACAATTGGAAACCAGCCGTAAGAATTAAGTAGTGGAGTAATTTCCGCTAAGTACAGAATATTACTGACGTTAATCTTTTGACTGTGCAAATTTTGTGAAAACAAAGTACTTAAAGATAAATAGCTTAAAAAACTAAAATACTGAAAAATAAACAAACTAATAAAGTTGTTCATAAACTAATATACGATATAATATGAAAAAGTCACAAGCAAAAAACTATACGTTTAGCCTGAAACTATAATATGTTGTTGTTCTACTTAAAACAAAGTACTTTGTATAAGTCCGCTTTTTGTCAAAAGTCTTAGTTATAAATTATTTGTTATTATACACAATGAATACAATTTATCATCAAAGTTGGTTAATAAATGAAGTTAACCGTACAACTTGTTAAAATTATTAAACTGAATTTATTCCAATTGCAACAGAATTATGAACATTAAATTTTATTTAAAAACTTTTCGTCTAGATACTTACCCATTTATTACAAACATAAATATTTTTAAAATAAAGTTATATTTAAATTGCATAAGCTCCTACAAGAGAACCTCATTATATATAGGTAAGTTTGAACAAAATAATAAAAAACTTGAATAAAAATATTATTTATAATTATTATAAAATAAATATTTTACAGTTATTGGATATTGAAATTGATAATAATTAGTTGTAGCAAATACGACAAGACATACATAATTTATTATATGTATTATGTTCAATGAGACCAATAGACCAAAAACAATAACAGAAACATTTATCGTTTAATGTGATAAGTTCATTTAAAATTAAATACCTAATGTAATACTTTCAATTAATAATAAATTACTAATTTATAAACGAATTTAATTACCCAACCTCAAGATTATTGTAAGCCATTTGAATTTATCGTTTTATTATATACAGTTAGCCAAACATAGGAAATTAACATGTAAAAACTTATTTTTGCAAATTCCTGCTTTCCTAATTATTTTAGAGATAAAAAAAAGACACAAAAATAATGCAGAAATATAAACTACGAACGCTAAGAGCATTAGATTTCATCTACCTTTTACCTAAAAAGTCACAAAATGCTTTTGAAATTGTTAAAAGTTTCATTTATCAGACTGGCCATGTAAGTTTCCAAGGTAATTATTTTTGAAAATAGAGATTAAATTGAAATTATTTCACGGCCACTCCGATAAATAAAAATTTTAACAATTTCAAAAACATTTTTAGATCTTTCAGTAAAAGCTAGATAAAATCTAATGCTCTTATCATTCGTAGTTTATATTTCTGCATTAATTTTGTGTCTTTCATTTTTTCTCTAAAATAATTAGGGAAGCAGGAAAAAAATCATTCAACACCCTGTATATAAAAAGTCTAGCAGATGAGCAGACTACTATAAAATTTACACAGTTTATTAGCTATACTATAAAACTTTCAGAAATCGGTTACTAAACGTCAGTTGTTATTTCTTCTTTTCCTTGTAGTGATTAAATTCTGATTAGTCTATTTGTTGACTTCAAAAATCACCAATAGACATTTTGATTATTATTATTGACATTTGTGTTGTAAAACTAGTTGAGGTGGCAACAACTAGATGGGGAAACCGGGATTTTGCAGTTGAAAATAAATTGATTTCTCGAGTTTTCATTAAGAAATAGTTTCTATTTTTTTATTTTGGCGAATAAAATTAATTATATTTTTTAATTATTTTGAATTTGTAAATTGTTCCAATTTTGGAAAAGTTTATGAATTTTTCAATGGATTGAATGAAACTGGTTAATTTTGATATTAAAAGAGACAATTAAAATTTGGAAATATTAATTACAATAATAATTATTGATTTTGGAATGGTGAAATTAAAATTAAAGTTTGAAGGTATCGTCAGGTAAAGTTGATATCAATTTACATGTACCCCGAATTTTCCCAACGATTGACTTTTCTACTATTCCACTTTATTTATATTTTTAATTTTATTTTACATTGAAATTAAAATTGTGATTTTGATTTTGATTTTTGGATTTAGAATATGGTTAACAAAATAATATTTGAAGAATAGGTTCTCCCAATTAATAATTTATTATTTATTTGTGTTTTCATGAATATTTTTTTAAAAATTTAACTGAGTAAACTAGAGAATTTATAATTTTCTTGATGGTTTGGTAATTTGGAATCTGGAGGCTGGGAAAATACATTATCATACATAAAAAAGGTATAAATGTAGTAAAAACATGAAGAAGTGGATATTGGCAATAGTCGAAGAAATTTGAAAGGATTTTTTAAATAAAAATTCAAATAAAAAATATAAATTTAAATAAAAACAAAAAAATTTTTTTTAAATAAATAATTAAATAATAAATACCTATTCAATTCAAGTAAGTAATAATTCTGTCTGATTTCCGTTTAATTATTTTTAAAATAACATTCTATTTTTTGACAACTTGACTCTTCATTACTTAGAGGTCTGCGCAGCCGAAAGACCTACTGACCTTTCAGTGGTTAATTAATTAAATAATTAAATAGACAATTATATCGCAGCAAAAATATCGTTCCGGATGTAAGTATCGCAAAATCAAAAATATAAATTTTACGTGTAGGGACGCAGTTGTAGATTATTAAGGCAGGTTGATACCCAGAGTGCGAAAGAAAATCATGGGTCTCTTAAAAAAAGTGTGAGAGAGAAAGAAAATTAAAATTCATTTTAACCATATATTTTTAAATTAAAAGTGTAAAGTTGAGGTTTTTTGGAGCTATTCAGAATTTGTTACCCAAAACGCGTGTCCGGTGCGCCCTCCCTTAAATCTGCCTCTGAATGGACACACTAAGAATCACTGCTATCAAATGAATAACTGCACTAAAATTTTTAATTTTAAACTGAGTTACTGGATGACCAATGATTTTAAACTTAAATTGATATCGTCAGACTTACATTGTTTTATAATTACTTTATTAGTATTATTATTATTATCTAGATAGTCAGACAAACAGTGTAAAATCGCGATTCAATTCCTGGTCGCGCTGACTACACTGGGTATCCAGTTTTTTTTTGGCTGACAATCATTTGACCGATAGTTTTTGGCCGATAAATTATTTGGCGGCAATTATTCATACCAATATCTGATGTGCTTAGGGGTCGTTCATATATTACGTGAGACATTTCTTTCCTACTTTTTGACTCCCCCCCCATTCCCCAATACGAAAAAATACAAAAATTGACCCCCCCCCAATAATCTTACGTATGATTTTAATGATTACCCAATGAAAAGTCAAATCAAATTGGGTCAAAAGAAGTTTCGGAATCTATTAACGTTAAAAGTGAAATTAATTAAGATTAAGAATTAAGACTCTGGAATTGGTCCTAGGGGACCAGGTTCTCATAACATTCATTTTAAACCCAACGGATCTTACAGAAATATTTTGTTGATTTGCATTGAATACTTCGTATTGCATATTTTTTAGTAAGATTTAAATAAAACAATATAATTTATTTATTAATTTTCTAAAAAATAAATAATATCGGCAAAAAACTGGTCGGCCAAATAATCTGTCGGCCAAAGAATGTGTCGGCTAATTGATTTATCGGTCAAAAACTGTCGACCAATAGAATTCGATCAAATAATTTGGTGCTGGCAAAGTGGCACCGATAAAACGTCGCGGTCGGCTAAAAATTCCTACAGAAAAGCAAGATAAAAAAATTCAGAGAATTTCCAATAACGATCTTTATCTGCCTCAAAAATTTGTGCTAAAGTTAAAATTGAGTCCCAAATTAATGTATCTATATGATACAATACGACGTCGACTTTATGAAGACTTTATTATGGTTTGGGAATGCTGGTGTTGGTAAAATAGTAATTTTTGATGTCCAGATCATTCACCAATTGAAAACCTATGGTCTTTATTAGAATTTTGCATATGAGAGAAATCACCAAGAAATGTGAACGATCTACGAGTTTCCATTTCCGAAATTTGGTACCAAATTACTCCTGAAGAGTGTCAGAAGTGTATCAGCTCATTACCATCCCGAATTCCACGCATGTCGGAGAGAAAAGGTGGTCATTTTGGATATTAAATCATATTTTAACCTATTTTTCTGTGTAATTTTTCTTGACTAATTAAATTAAGATATTTTTCTTGGCGTTAAAATAAAAATTTCAATTTTTTTTTTCTATTTAAAGTAATTAATAAAATAATAATGAGTAATTAACTGCTGAAATCATTAACATTGAAAAGTAAAAATCAAGTTTTTTAACTTACTTTTGCGTAAGTTGTGTCTGTGTGCTTTTCCATGTGCCATTTCAAGAATGGAATGGAAGACAGCCGCTGGTCTCTTTGAATTGATAAATTGCGATCAGTAATAATGATAATATACGTTTACAGTTACAATTTGAAGGTAATCTTAGATGCAAAAGAATTATGCTCAAAAAACTAATTGAAGCTTTGTTTACCAACAAGGTTACTGTTAGGGAAAACATCAAACAGCATTGCTGTTTTTAGTTTTACATGGCAGATGAAAAGTCTAGCTCAAATCTTTAGAACATTGAAATGGAACAAATTTGCAAAACAGAAAATGCACAAAACTTGTGTAAAGCAAATCGGACAATTTCTTACAATGAAAATCCTTCAGTCAACGACATAGACCGTAAAGAACAAAATTTGACTTACCATTGCACACTTATGGTATATTCTTAAAGATTTCAAATGATTTTTCTTTCTTCTGCTTTGTAAATTGCACATTAGTTAATCACTAAAAAATTTAAGGACAACACAAGAAGAGATATCATTAAACCTAATAGAATATGAAGAGGCGTTGATAAACACCCACCATGAGTTCATAGCCTTATAAGGTTGAGCAAAAACGCAATTAATTAAATGTTGCTCTAAAGATCTATTCCTGATGCAAAATAGCTATTAGCAAACAAGCAATGTTGTTACTAGCAACAAATTAGCATGAAACTAACGTAAAAACTTAGACTAAAAGTAAAGTTCAAACTACAGAATAAATTGACCCAAAAAATATTAAAATGGCTGGGTCACATAGTGAAAAAGCGATGATAAGGAGCCCACAAAAGTGTTGAGGCTAGATGGTAGTCGATGTGTAAGAAAGTCCAGACTGAGATGGTGGAACTCCGTGATGGAAAATCTCAAGAAGATGAGTATAAGTGATTGAGAGCATCGATGAGAGTTGGTGACAAAATGAAATAGATGAATATAATAAATTAATTAATCGAAAATAATTTGTACCTTATACTAATTTTAATTTCTAAGAGGATTTGTCTCAAGGTTAGTTTTATTCTACGGAATGTGTTGCTGTTAAGGGGGTATTCTAGTCTAGAGGCATAAATTGTGGGCAGTTTTTGACGCTCTGTACAAAGAAAAAAAAATTATTTTTACTATCCATTTTTGTATCATTTGTTTAACTCAAAATTCACAAAGTTATTAGCTAAAAGTCCAAAAAAAGAGTGTCCTTGCGTGCACGATATTTCAAGTTCTAATGAACCGATTTATTTGAAATTTAGTGTGAATGGTTTTTCTAGAAGTTGCTATAGCATGAAACTTGAAAAAGTAAAAAAAAAATTTTTTACAAAATGGCGACCGTTCGAAAAAAAATTTTGTTTTTGGCATGTTTTAATTAACAATTCCGAATTGTTAACAAATAGTAAAATTAAAAATTTTTATCTGAGCAAGGTTCATGCGATAGAGAAATGTGTAAAGAACATTCACACCAAATTTCAAATAAATCAGTTCATTAGAACTTGAGATATCGTGCACGCCAGTTTTTTTTTGGGACCTACCACTTTGCCAGCTCATAACTTTGTGAATTTTTAGTTTTTTTTCAGTTAATTTTTTATGTAATCTTAAAATATCAATAAATAAATGATAAAACAATGGATAGCAAAAATATTTTTTGTTTCGTTTGTACAGAGTTTCAAAAACAGCCTGAAAATTCATGCTTCTAGACTAGAATACCCCCTTAAATAAATAATTATTATTGGTTTATCAATCTGTATTTATTATTGTTATTTATGAAATTATTTGTATGATGGTTTGAATTTCACGTTAAGTTGGTCCATAAGTAGAACTGCGGAGTTTTAATTTATTATTGCGCGTTTATCGCTTAATAATAGAATAAGTATATTCTGTAACAAGTTTAGAATAGCCATTCTAAACTAAGTTCCAGACTATATTTTCTATATGATTATATTTTCTATATATTTAAAAGAGAATGAATCTTCTGTACCAAATCACAAAGAGGTGAACTCTGAAGACTGGATCAAAAGAGATAAACTCTTCTAAGTTGAAGATGAAGTAAACTTTCGGATACTTCAACGGACGTCGTCAATCAAAACTAATTTAAATGAGAATCGTTTATTTAACAAATTTACATTGCTTATATATCTAATAACTAGAGTAATAACAATTGCTGACTAAACAAATAACATGTACTAGTATTCTTGACCTAGTAAAGAATTTGTAATATTAGCTATAGTAATTTGAGGAATTTGCACTTTTTAACACTTAAGTGTAGTAAATGTTTTCATTACCTACGTTAATATGTTTTGTGAATTTGCAGTTAATGAATTAGTTCAAGGTGGTTTACAAATTGCAATATTAAGATTACTTTTGTTTCGACTACAAAAAATACAATTTTGAAATATAAAAATTCCATGGTTAATTTTGAATTAAACACTATACGTAATATGATATAAGGCAAATTTGAAGTTGAGTCAAGTAAGTTATGCTATATATTATGCAAATCCTCCTTATTTATAATTTGGAACACACACATAAGTTTTAATGTACTTTAACAGTTGTACTACGTTGTTACGTTAATTGGATGAAAACGACGCTAAATTGGTTGAGAATTACGCTTAAAGATAGTAACCTGTGTAAGTTTTCATTATAATTTATTACAAAACCGGATAATATTTATTGTTAAATGTTTAAAAATTGTGGTACAGATCAAATTTAACTAAAAACAAAGACTTTTAACTTTTTTAATTCTTCTATAAAATCATTCCTAAATACCGAATTATGAAAATTCATTGAAAACTGCATTGAAAATTATTAAAGAAAAGAAATTTTTATTGTTTGTTGGCAGTTTGCAAAAATGTAATGTCAATCTCTTAAAATGTGTTAACATGCGAGATTCTGTATTGAACCAAAGCTAAGAGAATAGGTTTGATTAATTGCAGCGATGCGGTGTTCAAGCTATTGAAAATAAAATAATTAATGTTGAAAGGTAGGTAACTATAGGAAAAATAACCAATTTTGTTTTTTATGGTAGTTAAATGGTATTGAATTAACAATTATTCTATTTACGAATTCATGCAGAGTATTAGAATAGAAGCTGGAAATAAAAACACAATTGAATAGCAAATACACGATTCCCTACTTCAATTTCTAAATGAATTTCAAAATTTATTATAAAACTGTCTATTTATGATAATAATATTCAGTCCTGATTTGACAGAAAGATAATAAAAAAGAATTCAAAATTGATTTAGTCGCAACTTGAGATATGAAATTTATACAATTTTGTTTTTGATTTTGTGTTCTAGTTCAGGTGTTGATTGTTTTACTTTATCATGTTATATCAAAATCCTTATCTAATCATTGCTGCATAGATTTTAGATGTTTCTTTCATTTACTTAAATATCAATTGATATTAGTTTCTTCTTGTGCTATTCTTTATTTTACAAATATTTCTTCAAAAATAAATTGTTTCCGGACCTTTGTTCTATAAATTGTTGTCCACAAAGACCTGACTACGATTGATATAAAGCCTTTTTTGACATATTACAAAAAAATAAAATAAACCAAATTTTGGTATGTTTTCATTACAATAATAATAATAATAATTAGAGCTCAGATCTATATGCACCAAAATACTTAAAAATATGCGCATTTATATGCATTGAATTTTTCTAAAATATGCATTAAAATTGATAAAAAAAAGGTAAAATAAGCATTGATATGCAAACTAAAATATATTTTTTCTTCGAATTTTAATGAGAAGCTGCTTTTAACTTATTACTTCTTTTGAATACTGCCGACAAAACACCTTATCGTCGTTTTTTGATATAATTCTGGATATTAACCATATCAATATTTTAGAAAACCCAAAAAATGCACTAAACACTTTTCAGAACTAAAATGTTTATAAGCTAGCACATGTAAAATACACTGTAAGTATTCGCAAACGTTTTCACCATACTATGGCATACTATGGCATCATCACCATTTTTTGGGTTTTCTAAAATATTGATACGGTTAATATCGAGTTACACTACCTAAACCACGTATCAATTGATTAATTCTGGATAGTTTTGAATCTAAGTGGACATCAAAGTCCTTGTTGGTGGTATAATTACTTTACTTAATAACAAAAATTGACAAAAATTTGACAATGCCAATATGTCCAAACGGAAAAGGGCTATGTTCCAACAACTGTATCATTCAAAATAAATAAGTTAACATGGGATTTTTAATTCAACATCATCGACTATTTAATTTTAAACATTTTGCTAGTTTTTCTTGAAAATAATTGCTTAAACTGGCAAATTTAATAATAATTTTTAATTTTTTGTTATTAAAATTCTTCAAAAAACACCAAAAGTGTCCCAAATATGCACCATTTCCTTAAATATGCACCCAACGTTGAAAATATGCAAAATTTGCTATTCGTCCAGAATTCAACATGCAAATGCATAAAATCCGAGCTCTAATAATAATAATATCTTGAATAGATTTTTTTATATTTCAAATTTAGGAAACATTTTCCAAAGACAGATCATAAAATTTTTGGATCTTAAATTTCACTTCGTCGATGTTGTCGTAAAATTTTTGAAAAATTTTTATTTTGGTGGATTTCACAAAAGCATTTACTCTTATTGGGATTTCTAAAAAAAGAACTTCAGCGATAAAGTTGAGCTATAAAGCAATTTTCACAACCTACATCATTACTTAGTGCTGAAAATTAATTAAAACAAAATAATTCAACAATTAGCTTTTATGGAATTTTACTACTCAACCATAGCATGAACCGGATATTCACTTGATAACTTAGAGTAAGAAAAAACTGCCATCAGACGAAAAAAAAAAATTTAGGCAAAAGTTGTATAATAATAATGAGCAGGAAACAAAATAAAGTAATTAATTTTTTAATTACTAGACGCTTCCATAGTCATATCAAGGTCAACTTTGTTGGTTTTTGAAGTAATTTCATTAAAAAAAAAAAACTTTTATTTTTTTCCTGAAACATCAATTTTGTTATGTAAATGAGTTTTCATTTGTTCCGTTAACTTTAGATCTGATAAAAGTCTAAAATTAGATATATCCTAAAATAGTACATAATACTGAATTGAATTAATTTTTCTGCATGGACCACAGAATGTAAATGATGAAGGAACTGCAGAAGCTTTTAAGGAAAGGCAGCTTAGTAGAAATACTTCTCATCTACTTTTATTTAAATGTTTCTTGGTTTCTGATGAACCAATATTAAATGAGCTTGCTAACAACCTTATTTATTGTCAGTATTGGTATGAAAAAAATTCTCACCTATGATGCAGTATACAGTGGCCGCAGAAAGTAAATTTATGAGCTAATTTATTATTGGGTCATTATTTATTGATGGCAACAGACCAAAAAGTATCTGAAAATTCTTGAAAAAGTTTGCTGTCAATTAATAGCATAGCTTTTAAATTGAAATATTATTAATATAATAAATAAATTGTAAAATTTAAGTGATGAAGAAGAATACACAAAGATGGGTAAAAATATTTTTTATTTTCAACAAGGATTCTTTTCAAAAACTTTCTTTTCAAAAATACCTGCTCCCACCACCCCGAACAATACTTAAAATGGATTCTCCCTTAATTTTTTTTTAGTTTATCGCCTGATGGTGCCATATCTCAACATTTTTTTGTGTTGCATTTAGTTTTGGAAATATTTCTTTGGAAATTTTGAATTTTTAATTAAAAATCCGGTAGAAAAATAATATATGGTAACACAAATTATTGCGACTACAGAGGTTTATGTCTACCGCTCTAAAATTAGAAAATTTTAAATGGAAAATTTAATTTCTATTTAACTTAAACAATAGTCACACCAAGCCAGTGTGGTCGTGCTATGATCATGGACTTCAATAAAAATTTAATTTCCTTTAAAGCAGTTTCAAACAAAATTTTAATAGTAGCAGTTTAATTAAAAGTCTTTTGCAATAAATTGATATCTTACTTTGTTTCTCTGATGTACTTTTACCCGTAACAAATCGATGGCATTAGCGAGTGTAAAGTTTCTTACGCCAAACAGAATTACTATTTAAACAAAGTTGAAACGTTTGCAACAGAAGAACTGTAATTAAAGCTTCTTTTAGCTCAAAGCCCTTATACGTAAAATGCGGCCTGTTGTGTACTCGGCCATTTTGTTTGATACATTAGAATATGAAGTTTAAAGAGAATTTACAAAATGTCCGATTGTATTTTATTTTAGTGCTTGGACAATAAGTATTTCATTACTTAGAGTCACTAACATACATATGCAAATCAGCTTTTCATAATTTTGTGAAATAAAATACATTTATATCGTTAGCTTTAGTTCCACTTAAACAAATTTTGTTGAATTTATAACTCTTTTTTATCATGTGTGCAGTTGCTCTAGGCGTACAGATCCAAATAATATATTTTTGAAAATATTCCAATTGCCGCAGGATGTAATGGAATTGCACATTAAATAAAGAGCTATATTTTAACAAAGTGCATGGTAGTTGCATCTACTACCAGATTAATTGTTCGTAAAATATATTAACTTTAAAGTAAAATTACCTGAGTGATTTTTTATTTAACTAATTTTTAATCACCTACTCGTACATTAATAATTCAATATCAACCTGTACTGAAACTAAATCTTGAGACTATTCTAATTAAAATAAATTAGTTTAACTTCAAATATTAAATTCAAATATTGACATTGATTTTGCAATGTTATAAAAAAAATTTCAAATCGATTCAATAGTTCTTGCAGTTTTAATTTGATGTTTACTTTTTGTTAAAATTCAAGAAAATCAGATCTATGGTTTTGCTTAAGAGTTTGCTGTTAGGGAAAATCACAAGGTTTTAACAGTAAAATACTTGTCTAAATACAAATCTAAAGTAAAATCTTACGAAAACTTTAAAGAATTATTTAATATAAAAATCATTTTATGAACAACAACATTTTTAGCTTAAAATATATGAATTTTTTCAAAGAAGGTTTTAGCAAAATTTCATCACTGTTTACTACCCCGATCTTGAGATATAATTAGTAATTGAACTATACCGATATAGAGAGTGGTTACCTTCAATTCTCTAAAAATAATATAAATTTCGACGTTAAAAGAACCCTAAACATATTTAACACTGCTTGGTATTATAAACATTAAGTATATCTCTGCTTTTATCAGTTTTAATAACAAATATCAATTTTTACTCATCAAAATTATTACCTTTTTTATTTTGTTAGTAGGTTGGATTGCAAGGATAGTCACTAATAAAAATTTTGTTATATTAAATTTAATATTTGTAATTTCAGAAAATGAACTGATTTAAACGAAAAAAACCTTTCTACATGCATTTTTATAACTTTGTTTATCGTTTATGATATTTAAAAAGTATTTTACTACACACATAAAACCAATATTCGTAAAATTTAAATTAACCCTATTTTTGTCTCCGATAGTATCTTCCATACATCCTTAACTATTATGTTTAGGTAGTCATTATTTAGTTTTCATTAAAAATAGTTGAGCTTAAGGTCTATTTAAAATAATAATCAAATTTAAATAAGTCAACTATAATTTATTCCTTATTATTAGTTTACTAATTTTCGTCCTTTGGTGTTGACAACAAAAAAAGCAGATAACCAATGTAAATGAAGAACTGATCGTTACTATAAAATGCCATTTCATGGTTACATTGCCCGAGAATACCTTACCACGTACTATGTATTACGTATAATTAATAGATTTTAGGTGACCGCTCCCTTTTATGTATTATTTAGTGAAATACATATGAAACATTAAAAACAAAAAATCAGTTTAAAAATTCTGCTAGTTCAACCACAGCAATGCATTGTATACTTACTCTGAAGTCAGAGATTTTCAAGGCCTACAATGGTAAACTATTGTTAATACTTTTTTTGGTTTATCTCCGTATGCAAGATTCACTGCAGTGCGAATACGAGAAAAAAATATAGTAGGTACATAGCTTTTCTGCATTGGATAAGATAGCTTGATTTGAGAAAGTGAATGAAATTCCAATGATAAAATATATTTTTCACAATTCCGGGAGTAAAGTGCTCACTTTACTCCCGCTTTTGCGGGACTAAAGTAATACTTTTTTTCTCGCGCCATTATTGCTCGCTATTGATCTGAAATTTTGCATATGGCTTCTTACGACAAATCGCTGCGAAGTTACTCTATCGGGGGTAAATTTTTTGCTCAGTTTTTCGATATCTAGCGCCGTTTTGGAGTTATTGCAATTTCAAAATCTCAAATTTAGTTATTAACCAATGTAATTTAGCATTTTCAGCGAAATTGTGAAAAATAGTATATACACCTTGGGACCAAGGTTCTTTTCATCCCGTGTGCTATTTTTGCACTCGGCTAACACCTCGTGCAAAAACCTTCGCATGCGGGATGAAAAGTAGCACCTTAGTCCCATGGTGTATAATATACTATTTCCAAAGTCAAAAAGTTTCTAAAAAAATGAATGTATGGCTTTATACAGGCTGTTCAGGATAAGAATGCCACTTGCATGATGTAAATATTCATTAATTTCACAATTATAATTGCTGTAACAATAATATAAGAAGTTAAAGTAGAATTCTGCTTGATGACTCTGTAAAGTTGATAGATCAGTCATAAAATGCTAATTTTGCTCAGAATAAAACATTTATTCGGTTTACAATAGAATAAAACATTTTATACGTAAAAAATAATGGGTATAATTTATCGGGCCGACAGAAAAGAGTAAACTAATGACAAAAAAGGTATTTAAAACGCAAATAAAATATAAGGAACGACAAAAAAGTTATTCCCCGTTAAAAAAGAATATTGTACGATAAAAAAGATTATTGCACGACAAAAGTTGATATTGAACGGTGAGAAAATATTTTCCACGACAAAAATATGTATTTCACTGAAGAAAATTCCAAGACGAGAGAAAATTACAAATTAACGACAGTAACCGACAGATACAGTCGTATTTCCATACTTCCCAAGTTTTAATTGTTTCAAGTAAGTGACTAATTTTGGCTTTGGAGGTTCCAGAATATTTTTCTGTCTCATAATGGTTAATATGGCGTTTAGTTTTTGAATACCTTTTCCATATTTTTTCTTAATAAAAGTTTTGAAGTTTAAAAAAGGTTTACCTCTGCTAATAAGTTCCGTATTGTCATCGTGCGTATGACGACATTAGTTGTAAAATGCGAAAATTGATAGCTGGTAGAATTATACAAAAAGTATAATCTAGCTAAACGTTCATTAACTATATATTCCTGCAGAGCAGCGGTACTCGACTTTGCATCCATCTAAAGTATCTGTAGTGTAACACTTGCTTATACCTCACAGTTTCCAATAAAAATGTGTTCTACGTAAGGTAACGTAACGTAACGTAATAGTTTCATACTGTCGTTCATTACTATATCCTGTCGTGCAATCTCCTTTTGTTTTTTTGTCGTGTGAACGTTGGCGTGAATAAAATTATAGTTGTCGTTAATTTATACTATTTTATATGTGAATTCCTGTCGTGCAAAAAACTTATTCTGGCGTGCCAATTTATATTCCCCAAAAATAATTGTCAAATTAATATTACATTTACTTTTACTCCATAAGGCACTAAAGTACTACTTCAGTGCTGTTCAATATTTTCGTAATAACTTGATGATACGACAATATTATGGCAAGAAATTAAAGAAAAATATTTTGGATTTAGACAAAAATATTAGTTTAAGTTTGTTCTCTCAAGTATCTGCCGGTGTCTGCTATAATCACTTAAAATCTTTTTATAATGTCCACGAGAACACCGTGTATACTTAATTATTTATATGTTGGATAAAAAAAACTGTTTAGCATTGATCCTAGTTTTCCAAGCTAGTTCACCAGCTATTTCGTCTATTACTAAATACATTGTTAAAAAATATTTCTTTCTGCATTTTACTCACTAAAACAATGTCAATTTGTTGGTTTCAGATAACATTATAAATGAAATAAATATATATTTTCTTACAAAAGACAGTGTAACATATTCTGAAAACTGACATCAGAACATGGATAGAGTTTGTGTCTCGCAATTTGGGTGTTACGTCATCGTTCGCATAATAATTTTATGTATTATGAATTCCCTGTAAATCCTGTCTTGCTTTTATAATAACTTATATTATAGAGTAATGTAGAAAACAAGAAATTAGAAATTATATTATCAACCACGAAGTTAGAAAATAATAAAAAAATTCAAATAATAACTAGAGCTCGGATTCTAAGCTTTTTGCTTATTGATCTAAATTATAAGCAGATTCTTTTTGGATCTTGACGTTTTTTAAAAATTGCAGTATTTTGAGCTAATGTTGATAGTGCTTTTTTTGCTTTTTTTTCAAAATTTTGCTTAAAACGCACGTTAGTGCTTATTTGAGCTTTTTTTAAATGTTTTTTTGGGACTTTGAATAATTTCTTGTAAGAAATTTAGTAATTTGAAAATTTCAGAAAGCTTTTAAAGAAAATTTTCCAGATACACCTATTCCTTCCGAACCAGTGCCAGTGTGAGGAACATGGCTCAATGCTAATCTAAAGTTACTCCAGAACTACCAGAAATTATTAATAAATACACTTCTCTGTTAACAATGCAAAGCGTACCTTTCCAAGACTTTTTTCTCATATAAAAATCGATTTTACAGCAAAATGTTTCATACATTTTTTATTAAAAATCGAATTCCCTTTATTTTAATAAAACTTCCATAAGAGCAATGTTAATTTTATTTAATTTCCTTACAGAGTGTTTTGAAAGTAGCTGTTACTCAGAAAACGTTCGACAAAATTGAAATATGTATAGAAACAAAAATGAAGGGAATGAAATTTTCAACAAAGAATGTCTGAAACATATTGATTTTTTTATGGGAAGAAAGTCTTGGAAAGGTACGATTTACATTGTATTATTGTACGAGGGTGGTCTGAAAAGTTTCCGACCTCAACATGAACATGGCAGCACTTGTCAAAAAAAAAATAGGGAATGTGTTTGGTCTAGCTTTGACAGGTACTTACCAAAATTTCAGCCATTTTGGACGCGCCGTTGTTGTTTGACAACCGCTTCAGTGAGTCAGTGCGAGTGTACTTGTGAAAATGGAAAAAATCGTGTATCGAGTATCATTAAACATTTAGCTTTGAAAGGCAATACGTCTACAAAAATCTAAGACAAATTGGACACAGTGTACGGGGACTCTGTACCATCATTTACCACCGTGAAATATTGAGCAGCTGAATTTAAATGTGGGCGTACTAGCTTGAGAGACGATGAACGTTCGAGATATCCAAAAATCGCAACCACTGACGATAACATTGTTCAAATTCACCAAATAATACTAGACAACTTTCGAATTAAAATTAGGGAGATAGCAGAGACTATGCGTATGTCCAAAAAATGTATTTGTCATATAATGAATCAACATTTAGGCATGAGAAAGCTGCCCGCGCGTTGGATGCCGCGTTTGCTCACATTGAACAAAAACGTGTTCAAATGAACAATTTCAATCCTCTGTTAACGCAGTTTAGGGGCAATAAATTAGAGTTTTGGCGCCGTTCAATTACTGTAGATGAAACTTGGATACATCCTTATACTTCAAAAACAAAAATTCCCATAAATCAATGGACTGAAAAGAGGGAATCAGCTACAAAAGAGGCAAACACTGTTCCTTCGGCTGGGAAGTGATGGCGACTGTTTTTTTTTTGGGTTAGCCATGGAGTTATCTTAAACGATTATTTTCGAAAAAGAACAACCATTACAAAAGCATACACTGCGCATCATTACTTGACAAGCTGAAGGCAGAAATTCCTGAAAAACAGCCATTTTATCAGAAAAAAAAAGTTGTTTCCGCAGTCTCACACCTCATAGTTTGCCATGGCGAAAATCGACGAATTACGATTTGAACTGCTTGACCACCCAACTTACACACCAGATCCTAGCCCCAAGCAACTGTATTTTGTTCTATAAGCTAAAAGTTTCGCTCGGAAGACAGAGATTTTAGTCGAATGAGGAGTTATCACCTTTGTAAACAACTATTTTGCAAAGAAACATGTCGAGTCCTATTTAGACGGGTTAGAAAAGTGACAGATTTGCTGGGATAAGTATATAGACTTAAAAGGAGACTTAGGTAGAAAAATAAAAATAAATTTGAAAAAAACATTAGTTGCTTCTATGTTAGGTCGGAAACTTTTCAGACCACCCTCGTATTAATAATAATTTCTGGAGTCACTGTATATTTTGAAACAAATTTTGAAAATTAAATTATATCAAAGCTAACTTTTTTAAATAATTTGAAAAAAAATTTGCTTTTAGAGGAATCAGTAAAAATTATTTATTAAAAATTTTTTTTTGGTTTATAAGCATGCATTAACGACAGACCACAACTGAAAAATTTGGAAAAACATAATATGAAAATAATTTTTTATAATTATTATGAAGCGAATGTCTATATATAATAAATTAATATTTAATAAAAATTGCATTTTGATGTTTGAATTTTTAGTGCTTTTTTTCAATTTTATATGACTGTTTTTTCTGTTTTTTGAAACTTTTTAAAGCGCTTATTTTGGAATTATAAGTGCTTATAAATCCGAGCTCTAATAATAACGATGGATGACGTAACACCCAAGTTTCGTGACTACAGATATAAATAAATAGAATATTTAAATTATAGCATATTTGGTCGTTCTTTATTGTTTTCAGATTATGTAGTGATGCATACACACATAAAATGTAAATTACAGTACTTGAATGCTTAACATTCGATGAAGAACAACTATTTCAATATAATAGAAATCATTATTGAAATACTTTACCTATATGTTTAATATGCACATTACAACTACGGGACGAATCCCAAATGTTGATAAACGAAATTATACAAAACTTGCAATACACATAAAAAAAAAACTCAATATAAAACAGCGAAAAAAAGAGAGCACTTGTAAAGGTTACAATATATACCTATATATATGGACAAGCATAGAATCATTGTAATGTTCTCAAGAAAACAAAACAAACGATGATTAGGTTACGATATTTACTTTACTTATATCAATTAACAATCAAGTAACGTTCGCCTGAATTACCTGTCACCACGGTGAAAATCAAAATCATTATAATATTTATTGAATAACGTCATCATAGCACTGAGTGGCTCGTTCATGCCATAAGTTGTACGATGCCACGGTAAATAAAAGAAACGCATTTCTCTAGTTAATCTTACTTGCGTATCCACAGATAGCAAATTCAAAATATAAGGGGATACTATGTTCCCTGTCAATAAATTAGTAATAAACCGGACACGGTGCCTATCCCGTCTTATACTGAGCGGCTCAAGTCCAAACCTCACACATCTACTCACGTAATTATTACTAATATCATCGTTTACAGTATCACTTGGGAAGGTAGAGTCTAACTTCCCGGCTATAAACCTTGTAAATCTTTTCTGTACTCGTTCAATTCGCGACGAGTGAACCTCATAATAAGGGCACCATACCTGAGAAGCATATTCCAATACAGATCGTACATAAGCATTATAGAGCCGAACCAAGACAACAGGATCACGGAACTCTCTGCAAATGCGCATAATGAAACCCATGAGTCTGCTTGCTCTGGTGACCACCAAATTTACATTCTGCGAAAAATCTAGAGAAGAAACTAACGTAACTCCCAAGTCAATCTTTTCAAATACTCTCACCAATTTTCAGTCGTCAATGAAATAATCAGCAACCAAAGGAAAATGCTTGCGGTGAAACGACATAATGCTACACTTCCGCTCGTTCAAAAATAACTTGTTTTCATTGCACCACCGACAAATCGCGTCCAGATCACGTTGTATCAACGCAGAATCGGATAATAACTTCAACTTTGCAAATACTTTAAGATCATCTGCGAAAAGCAATAGTGAGCAAAACTTTATCAAAAATGTCAAATCGTTCACAAATAATAGGAAAAGCAATGGTCCAAGATGACTACCTTGGGGCACACCTGATAGTACATTAATGATTTCAGATCGTATTCCACCTATTTCAATGTATTGGGTCCTCCCACTAAGGTAGGATTCCAACCACTTCACCAAAAGGCCAGATAGACCTGCGCCGCTCAATTTAGTTAATAAGATATCATGTTGTACCGAGTCAAAGGCTTTGCGAAAATTCGTATATATCACATCTACCTGATCACCTGATTCAATAACACGAGAAACAAAACTAGTGAAACATACCAGATTAGTTATGGTTGACTTACGCGACATAAAACCATGTTGGGCATCATTGATGATGGACAAAGTATTAAATTTCAGATGACTTGCCACTATGCTTTCAAAAATCTTAGGTATTACAGACAGGATCGAGATCCCACGATAATTCTCAACAAACTCCCTCTTCCCATGTTTAGGGATAGGTGTAATACTAGCAACTTTCCATTGAGAAGGGAATACTCCTGATTGAAGTGACTGGTTGAATAACAAGGCAAGAGGTAAGATCAATTGATGTCCAAATCTCTGAATAAATTCGGTTGGAATTCCATCAGGACCACACCCACGCTTAGCACTTCGAATGGCCTCCAGAACGCTCTGCTCGTCTATTAATACAGAATCAATAATGTACCCATCGTTATTATAATTACATTTCGGCAATTCTGCTGACATATTATGTTTAACATACACAGATGCAAAAAAAGAACGAAAGAAACCCACTATCTCGCTTATATCAGATGAGGAACTCCCGTTATAATACATCTCTGACGGTAAACCCACCGTTTTCCGTTTTTCATTTACATATGACCACAACATTCTTGGATTAGTTTTTAAATTATTTTGTACATCTAGTAAGTGAATATCATAGGCAATCGAGTGAAGGGCCTTGAAATTACCTCTCAGATATGAGTAATATTCATAATCAACTGCAGATTTAGATTGAATATAAGTTTTATATGCCTTTTGTTTTTGTTTATGTAGATGTATAAGGTGCGCATCGAACCACCCAGGATACTTGAAATTTCTCTTTTTATACTTGATCTTTGAGGCGTAATGCTCCAAGCCTCCGTAAATACGCTCATAGAACCTAGAGACATTTGCATTTATATTCGTATCATCTAAAACACTCGACCAATTAATGGAAGACAAATAAATTGTAAATTCGTTAAAGTCAATAGACTTGAAATTAAATTTAATTTTGTTTTCACCACGATTCGTAAGGTTTGAAAAACTAGTGTTAGCATCATGAAGAAATGATACCCCTACAGGACAATGATTCCTATCCCTGCCATGCAGTATACTCTCTGGGCTAAAAACAGAAAACATTTGTGAATTATCAACATATACAAGATCCAGCAATTTATCAAAATCATTACAAATAAAGTTAATCTGCGACAAACCACATGAATTTATACCATCAATAAATGTTGTTTCCGTACGCGAATTTGTATTGATTGGAATGAGCACGCAAGAACCATCCATCAGATCCTCTTCCTCAATACCAGCCTCACACCACTGAAGATTCGGTAGGTTGAAATCGCCCATCACTGTCCAATGTATATTTTCATTTTCGTATTCTGACATGAGATTTTCTATAACAAGTACCACTTTTTCGTAAACAACAACAGTACTAGCAGGGGGAATATAAACTACTATCACCATCAAATAACAGCTATGCTTTCCAATTCGTACACAAAGAAGTTCTAATGTGTTTGCTTTGTTTATTATTAATTGTTGGCTTGATAATGCAGAAGAAACTATACTTGTAATATTTTAAATTTTTGCACCAATTATGCATTTTAAAGATAATTAAATTAATAATAGAAACGTTAACACATAATAAATTAATTTGTATTAAACTGTCTGACATTTCCTGACATTTTCAGAGAAACATTCAAATACAATAGTATTACTATACGTATACCTATAATATTATTATATTATCTAGTAAAACGCATTAAGTATATAATTTCAAATGAAAAGACATCTTTTTGGCCATCAATAATTATATTATGAAAAATGACTCATGGTCATGGTAACAGCAATTTCAGAAATCGTCGAGTGATGATTTGATAAATAAGTATTATTCAATGATTATTTGCAACAACTTTTTATTGTCCGAATTACGACTTAATCACGTGAAATGAGATAAAACTTTGTATACTAATAGTGAAAAAAATTTTCTACAGTCTCAGACTTTCCGCATTTGTTTGGCGGTTCGTTCGTTAATCCGCCTACTTATTCAGTAATCTGCCTTTTACTAGTTTATGTATAACGTACTAATAGATATTTTTTGTTATTTTTGTTTTTTGTTTTTTGGATATTAGTTTTGCTATTTGAAGCTTTTTTTTAGTGTAATGCTTATGATTTTATCGTAAAAAGATATTGTTTCCAAAAAATAAACTGAAATATAAGAAATATTTCAGTTTCAATGTTTCAATTTTCCATGGTTATTTCATGAACTGCTTTAAAATTACAATCTTAAACGTTTCAATTTTTTTGGTTAGATGTTTCAATTGTCTAATCTAAAGGTAAACTATTAATCATACAAACAGGTTTTTTCGAAATTTTTTTGTACTGGATCTAAATAAAACTTTAATTTTAGTCGACGTTTCGCTTTCATCTTCAACTTATCTTTACGACTACAATCGGAAACTTCCACCGGTTCTTAAAATAAACAATATCAGCAAAATAAATTTTTACTCTCTCTTAAATTATGTTACCAACCTACAAAAAATGAATTAATCATTTACTATTTTTTAATATTCTGAAGTATAGTATCGGCCTTATTTGGAGTTTTTCTGAATTTTATATTTGAATCTAGATTTTTCAAGTTAAACGAAAACAGTACAGAAGCCTAAGAATTACGGTCATCCGAGTTTTGCCTTGTTCAGAGAAGGACGTTTAAGTTGCTTACAACAGCAATTTGAATGATAGTAAATGATTCTAAAATTTCTCTTAAAAAAATTTTGAAAAGAAGCCAATGTTTGAATTTTTGTAGAACTATTTGGCAAGCAGAACAGAGAAAGTCCGCTAATTACAGTCGAGCAACAAAAAGAACAAGAAAGAATTTTGTTGAATTCCGAAAGAAAACTTGTAAATTTCCCTTGAATTTAGTTGGTACAGAGTCACATGCAACTCAAAAATATTTTTTAATTTAATTACTTTCATAGCTCCATCACCCAAAAATCCATTAAAAAGTCTTTAAATATTTTGCATGATGTATATTTTCAGCGATACAAGCGATTTACTCTCTGAGAAAATTTCAGTAAGTTTTTTCAGAATTTTTCAGATTTCAGATTTCAGACAGATTTTATATTACCTATATAATATGTAAAAAGGGGATAAGTCGAAAATTGTGCAAAACTGAGATAAGTGGTTACTGGTTTCAAACAAAACAAAAATATTATGTGTCCGATCTCAACCTAATTTTTGTAGCTCGTTTCTCAACTTGAATTAATTCCAGTGAAAATTGTTGAAAATTAACTTATCCCTATTTTCCCAAGGACCACAGATTTGCGTCTTCAAAAAATTCTAAGTGAAATTTTGTTTTTCATGGTTTTACTACAAATATATAACTTTTACATAGGAGAATAGGCTTTGCATCTCTTCAGATTATTGAGATTCTTATACTACACCGATTAAAAAGCAAGCACTTGGAATACAATAAACAATAATAGTTTATTATAGGTACAGAAATTCTCATCCAATATGAATAATATAAAAATCAGGATTTCAGGTGCAGTGGAAAAATCAAACAACAGGGATCTGTCGTGTCGACGTTTCGAAGAATTTATTTCTTCATCCTTAGGACTAATGAAGAAATAAATTCTCAGGACTAATGAAGAAATAAATTCTTCGAAATGTCGACACGACATATACCTGTTGTTTGATTTTTCCACTGCACCTGAAATCCTGATTTTTATAAATAGTTTATTGTTTTATAAGGATCAACAGTAGAACTTTTGTAACGCGTAAGTGTAGGGTTGGCAATAAAACCGAGCTTTAAAAATCCTATCTTTTTTTGCAATTTTTACTTCAAAGCTAAAAAATGATTGTAATTAATAAATATTACTTTGACTGCCGACCACGGGCGGCACTAAAAGTTACGCAAAATGATGAAAAGAGAAATTAAAGTACTTATAACCTATTGGTTTTGCAATATAGTAAATCTTCAGGTTTATTTATTATGGGTAGAGGGGTTGTGTAATAGAAGATCAACATCGGATCAGAGTTAACTCGAGAATTAAAGTAAGGTTAAACGTTGATCCTTCTGGTTAACTTCTGGTTTTTTCTTATTCTAGAAATCGGTGGATTAACATATTTAACTGTGGCTTTACAATTACAATTACAACTTTAATAAAAATAAAGTTTCTGTTGACTTTATTAAAAAAGTAAAAAGTCTAAATTCAAGGCAATTAAATTACCTTTAAAACAATACCTCGATCGTAATATTCATTGAGTAAAGATGATATTGTGTAAAAAAAAACGTAACTAACTTTAAAGTTAATGTTACCTGATGGATTCAGTTCACAAGTCCTAGAAATCATTTCAGGCTTTTTTGAAGAATTTTTTTGAATTTGCCTTCTGATTTCCTCTATCACATTTACTTTTCAAGTGAAATAGGAATATTTAAAGAAAAACAAGTCTAGAAACTTAGATGTGACTGACTGGAAGTAAGGAATTTTTAAGTAATTTTATGTAATGAAGATGGAATTTTTGTTGGTCCACAGATACGTAAACTAATGGCAGATAAGGAGTTTGAAAACCTTTTGTCTACTAATGAAACAATGCTTGCGATTTCTTTCAAATGGTCGTCCATAGATTCCTAGGAAATCTTAACGATGAAAGTTAGAAAAAACCTGCAATTTTAAATTAAAGACAAATACAAAGGTTTTTGGACGAAGGAATGTTAGGGGATTTAACTTCAACCTACAAATTATTTTGTGTTTGATTGCTACCCAATCAACCCGAAATCCTTTCATTCTAATCTGATCAAAAAAATTATAAAAAAAACTAAAATTTCTATTTTTTTTTAATATTTTGTGCTATTTTTTTATTTTTAAAATCTATAAAAAAAGCACATTTTGGCAAAAGTATATAAGCCGTGTAAACCAGTGTTATTTATTGAAGATGTTTAATAATAGTGCGAGTAGTTCAAATCAGATTGGCTGTTTAATAATAAGATTGCTTTAATTTTTTGATTTCTAAAGATTCTAAAAATTCTAATATTTTACTTTTTGGCTCTACATGTAAATTTTGATACCCCCCTTGTTTATCTTTGGTGTCTTATAAATGTTTCGCGAAGGTTGATTTTCCATCAGCAAGTCTGTGAGATCGCGAGTGCTCCTTACATCGTGTTTGGAAAGATCTACCTGTGCGACCGATGTATTTTTAACAGCATTCGCAAGTGAGCACATAAACACCTGATTTAGTTATGTAACGACACGTTACAAGCAAAAACGCAACCTTATATCACGAACTTGTACAAACATTACAGTTCGACCGGGATAGCCACCCGAAATGCCCAGGATCGAATCCCACCACGAACACAATTTTTATATTTAATATTATTTAAATAATAATATTAAATAAGTCACGAGTTCTGCCAATCGATAACAGATGACGCCATAACACTTGGAACCTCACTCATCTGTTACATTGGTGACCCCGACGTGATTTGAACACGCAGCCGCAAACACGCAACAAGCAAGCACCACACAAGCAAGCACCATACCTCGCTCTACTTCTTCTTCTGCTCGAACCACAGCCCCACATCAGCACCAGTTGACTTGTTCATTCGTACCACTGTGATTCGCCATTCGACACACCGGATACGAGAACACAATCAGCAACTACGCTATGATGTGCTACCGGTTCTCAAAAAGCAAAGAGGGAAGTAATGTAACGACACGTTACAAGCAAAAACGCAACCTTATATCGTCACGAACTTGTACAAACATTACAGTTCGACCGGGATCCTAATCGATTCTGCGAATATCGATCATTTCGCAACCCGAAATGCCCAGGATTGAATCCCACCACGAACACAATTTTTATATTTAATATTATTTAAATAATAATATTAAATAAGTCACTCGATAACAGATGACGCCATAACACTTGGAACCTCACTCATCTGTTACAGTTAAAATGTCTGACTTTAAAAGGGCCGATTTTGCGTTTAAATTTGTTACGTTAACCATTTGAATTGTTTTCTCATTTTCTCATTTACAACGTATAAAAATATTTTGACAAGAGATCATTATTAATTTGTGTGTAGGTGATCAAACCAAGATGATTTACTTAGGAAATATAATTATGTGGTGATGTTTTGTTTCTTCCTTGAAGGGCTCTAATCATAATAATCTATAATTATTCTAAAAAATCTTAAAATTCTTTGAAATATTTGAGATCTTTTACCATTGAAAAGCAATTGGTTCTTGTTTTTTTATTCTTTAAAATTAATAGTCTAAATACTTAACTTTCCTAATGGTTACATGGGTTTTGAAAGCTAAAACAAAGCATATTTTCTCGAATTATTTTCTTTTATAAAAAATGAACTATTTTATTCAAACTTTCCAACATATCAAAGATAAACATTTGACAAATATTTTGTGAAATTTTTATTTAAAATTTTTGAAAATTCAGTATTGGGACTTCATTTCTTGTGACCCCTTAGAATAAAGTTTTCTTGGCGTTGTCAGAATAATTAACGTGTGATAGATTTATCAGAAATTCAAAAACAAAATTTTTTCTGTTAGTAGCCGGGTGCTGAATGAGTTATGCCCTTATTCATCAACTACAAATAGCACTATTTGTCGAATAAAATGACATATTTTGCAGTGAAATACATCATTTTACGACATACGACAAATATTGCTATTTGTAGTTGGCGAATACGGGCATTAGCCCAACATAGGAAATTCCTGCTTCCCTAATTATTTTAGGGAAAAAATGAAAGATCCAAAAATAATGCAGAAATATAAACTACGAATGATATGAGTATTAGATTTCATCTAGCTTTTACTTAAAAGTCCAAAAATGCTTTTGAAATTGTTAAAATTTTGATTTATCGGACTGGCCATGGAATAAATACAATTTAATTTCTATTTTCAAAAATAATTCTCTTGGAAACTTTCATGGTCAGTCTGATTAATGAAACTTTTAATAATTTCAAAAGCAATTTTTGATTTTTTAAGTTAAAGCTAGGTGAAAGCTAATGTCCTTATCATTGGTAGTTTATATTTCTGCATTATTTTTGTGTCTTTCATTTTTTCTCTAAAATAATTAGGGAAGCAGGAATTTCTATAAATAAGTTTTTACATGTTAATTTCCTATGTTCGGCTAACTCATTCAGCACCCTGTAGATAGCTTGTGCTTGAACGAAAGAAAAATTTAAGGCTACTATATTTGGTGTATTGCCTTGTAACATTACTTATGATAAACAAAAAAAATTCCTTTATTTAAGCACTAGTCAATCTTATCTTAAAGAACTGGGCAAAATTTGACTAAGATCGGTTCATTCGTTTCTGAGAAATCGTATCAATCGACTTTTGAGAAAAACGCAATTAAAGCTTTCAGTATTATTTTTAAATTTACGTAGAATCGTCGATTCAAGCTTCATAAATCAAAAATCCTGCTGAAGCTCCAATATCCAGAGGGCCATTCCGTTCAAATCTAATGAAAATTCTCCAGATTTTCAAACCCATGTAACCCCTGCTTAACCTTTATTAAATGAAGCACAGTAATTTAACAAACGAAGCTGGATAAACATTTCTCTCATATTTTAAACAATAATAATAAATCAAAAATTAAGTTTGTTTTCTTATTTTAATTCTAAATCCTTATTTTTACAAGTAGAAAGATTGTTTCTTCCGCAGGCACCTGTGTTCTTTAATATGCAACTACCTACTGATCTTATCTGGGTAACAGATCCCATTGTTTATAAAATATTAAATTAAATTAACTAAAAAATAACTTAATTTCCTTTATAAATATGCTCCACTTAAAATTTAAGTCTTTCTCAGATATTCTTTCAACCTATAGAAGAAAGGAATAAGTGACACTACTTCCATCTAACCACCTTCACTTAAAAATGTTAAGCGTTTCTTAAGTCGTTAAGCGCCACTTATATCCATTGAATTCTCTTAACTTCTTACGCAACACTTAAATTTAAGCTTAAGAAATTTTTTTTTTTTATTATCAAAGGCAATGTAGTTAAATTTATGCAAAGTTAAACTTAACTTCCACTTAAAAATAATTAAGACCCCACATTTAAGCAGAAGTGAACAGACCAAACAATATTATATTGAGAACTGACCCTCGTGGAGCTTATTGTTTCAAATTTTTTTTTCTTTGAGTATGTTAAATAGTCTTAACGAATGCTGGACAGACGGTCTTCAAATTATCTCCTACCTCAATTAAACAATAATTTGTACTGTTGATTACATTTAGATGTTGCAATAGTTTAGTTGTTGGACAAATAGTTTTGTTCTCTATAACAAGTTAATAGGTTTAAAATCACTAAGTAAGCTTTTTCTTCTTAAATTTTGACATAAGTTAATTTTGCAGTGTGGGACCAGCTTTATTTTCTTATAATGTAATAATAATAATCGGTGCCGCACGTGTAATTCCGGTTTGAGTGTGAGCAACCCCCTATCAATGCAAGAACTACCTACCCAAAAGAATAATATTAACGTCAGGCTTAGGCCGAACAGATAACAAAATAAAAATTTACAAATAACATGAGTGTAATTTTTTTGTTAATTCTACTTTTACTGTTGTGAAAAGTGCCCATCAAAACTTTTTAAAATAATTTTATTAATTGAATGAATATGTTCAAAAATTAATACAGTTAACGACTCGAAAACACATATACATAAGTTTGTTGATGTCATAGTTAAAAGTTTTATTTAAAAAAAAAGCATAAAAGCACACCCTTTGTATCGGAAAAGTATAAATATTTACAACCTGGAGTTTTTTTTAATACAAACGTTCTTTTTATGTTTATCAAGCGAATTAAGGAAATCGAACCCAGAAACGTAAAACAGCAATTAAGAATGAACAAATAAACAAAAAGCCTCTAAAGTAATCCTCAAAAGCATGAATTTAGACCCAAAAAGCTGCAGTAAAAACAACTAAAGTAATCAATTCTACTTTCCGCAAAAAGCTTTCTAAGTAAAAAATAACCTAAAACTGTATTTCAGGCGGCCATTGGAACTGCTATGTATTTTTAAAGTTTGGATCACCGAAGCTTTTAAGCTCCACCACACACCCTCGTGTGTAATCCCCCCACTTCAAAAAAATAGGGGTGCAGGAGCACGCCCTTTTCGCGTGCCGGCGTCATCATTGGTTGGAAAAAGTTTAGAATAGGCATCTCATTAGGAAGACTTTGAAATTTTATTGTATTCGAAATTCGTCTCTATAAATCAAGTTGGTTGGATCCGGAATTCAGCAAATATTCCAGGTTACAAAGTGCTTTTGATAAGGACGAAAATTGCAAGTCATGACCGTCATTTATAGTAAACGATTATACTTAGAGCTCCGTATTGAAAAGCTATGGATAGTAGACAGAATATTCTTCAAAACTCAGAAAAATTAGCTCGAAGTTGGGTTCGTATGTTCAGAAAATTTATTGGCAATTTTAGGTTACAATGTTCAGCGAATATCTAACCTTCTCTCTCCCTACTATTTAAGTGACATCGATTAATCGACTTAACTTGATCCTAAAAGTTACTAATTATATTTTTTAAGTTTTAAGCATATTAATTATTTTAATTAAACCAACACTTTTAATTACTGCTAGCCCGATGTTTTTATAATTAACCTATTTAAATATTAAATAATACTATATTATTATATCGAAATGAAATATATACCAAGGATAATCATAAAGTCATCGGTTTTTAATATCTTGTACTAATATTTTTCATTTATTCAAAATGGTCACTTTCGTCATAGTAAATGTGTAATAATATCTAAAAGTTAGGGGGGGACCTACGGTTTAACGTTTTTATTATTATTATTATTCTTAATTAAGGACTTTGTCCTGTTAACACCATTAAGGTACCAAGTTTCATACTTGACACTCATGGTTCTATGAGCACTCGAATAATTTTCTAGTGTGGTGCTAAGCTTGCTAGACGCATAGCCCAGAGGTCTATATTGGGCTTAATCAGACCTCGGTATTATATGTAAAACGTAACCGGTCTATAAAATCAGGTTAACAATTTGTATGTATTCCTTATATTATCAAAACTTTAATATAGCATATTTTAAATATTTTTGGTGAAATGGTTTTTTATATTCTTGAAAAAAAATGTTATTTACTAATGATGTTTTAGATAAACATTTAAAAAAATATATCTCTCAAAAGCATTGGTAGGCCGTAGGCTTCTGATATAAATCCATGTATAAATCTTAAAATATTTTATGATTTGGGATAAATTAGATTTGTGTTATATTGCTATTTTTTTGTTTTGCGATGTAATAAATAATAACAATACAAATTAAAAGTAGAAGTATAGTATTATAATTTTGGGAAATCTATATAATTTAAGGTTTTTTTTTAGTAACTTCTGAATTTTCAATTTTAACATTTTAAAAATTATTAATAAATTTAACAAAAAATAATTCTTTTGCGAATATCGCTTTATATATCAAAATCTAAAAATGTAAATCAATGGAATGTTCGGAATTACAAAGCGGTTAGGAAAAATATTGTAAGCATCAAGTCAAGTTTTTTTAACAATTTTACAACAAATATGTATGTGTAAAATTTGATTTGTAATATAAATAACTTTAAAGTAAAATAAAGTAATGAATAATACTCCCAGTTGTGAAAGAAACTGTAAAATTCACTAATAATCCTACAAGGGCATGGTGACCACTTTTTTATATTTTGAAAAAGGTTTTCTTGGCAATTACCTCGGTGGTTTGCCATTGCCCTGCCTAGATGAGACGATTTACTCCGCTCGGACTCAAACGACAGCTTCTGCAGCCTTTGGTATTATTAATATAATTATATTTAATAACAATCAATCATCTTAGTGATTGGTTTGGCTTGGACAAGCTTACAAAAAGATTGTCTAGTTGACACTTGAAAAGCTTTTTTTGCTTTACGTGACAAGCTTGTCGATGGAAACCTTACGTAAAGCTTGCTACAAGGGTTTCTTATGTTAAGCTTGTCGGCGAAAGCCTTGCTGCAAGCTTTCCACAAGCTAATTACGTGAAGGTTGTCGTGAGAAGCCAACGACAAGCTTACATGTTGTCTGGGAACAGTTCCTCTGATATGCTGGGGATTGGGAAGATATTTTGTTCTGATGAAGTGAATGTTTCTTATTTAATAAAATCAATCACAGAACAGAAACGCAAACCTTCCGTTTCTGAAACTCCACGGTATTCAAGTAATTGTGCTTAAAAGTAAAACTTTCATCTTCAGCAAACTGAAAAGGTGAAGTAATTTTTAGCCTCCAGTGTTGCTGTAATTGTGTTCAAAAATTTTAAGGTTAGTATTTCAGTGTCACTTTAAACCCAAAACTGGACATCTGGAAATTTAAACTCCAGTGTCACATTTTTTGAGACCACGCAAAAGATTTCTACATTGCCTTTGTTGTTTCCTGGAAATCAGTAATTACGGGAAATCCAAGATTCGAAACCAAAATGTTTGCAATGTATGACTCATTCGCCAACGACGATTTAAACCAACTATATAACCGAGCCATATTTCTATTAAATTTTTCCTAATTTTCCAGTCGATGTTCTATTTTTTGGCTTTTTTCGAAACTCTGCATCTCAATTATTAACTTTTTAACACCTAAATTTTATCTTTTCAGGATAAGATGGGCACTGCAGCTTTATGGTCACCAAACGATACATTAGACTCTCAAGAGTTGTTTTTCCAATTATTTTGTTCACAAAAAAACAAAAACCAAAATATCTTGTAAGACATTCAACGGGAAATTGCTAAAAACGGTAAGTAAAATATGCACAAATATATGTGTTCTTGCACAATAATTTTACTAGAAATTATAGTAATAACACTAGTTATATACCGGGTGCTGAATGAGTTAGCCGAACATAGGAAATTAACATGTAAGAACTTATTTATGCAAATTTCTGCTTCCCTAATTACTTTAGAGAAAAAAATGAAAGACACAAAAACAATGCAGAAATATAAACTACGAATGATAAGAACATTAGACTTCATCTAGCTGTAAGAGCGCTTACTCCAATTTTCGGTTGTAATAATCTTCCTACCAGACAGGCTGTATTTGCTACAGTGGATAAATTCGAGTGAACATATTCACTATTTAATGTTCCTATCCCAGTGAGACAACCCACTGGTCGAAGTACCAAAAATATCACAGCCGGAACTGCTTTAGTTCAAAATGAGCCAAATCAGTCTGCAAAAGTTTGAAGAAAATTCTGAATTTAATCGAAATATCATCTTCAGCGATTAAGGTCGTTTTTGACTTAATGGCTTTGTCAATAAGCGAAATATACGTTATTGAACAACTATAAACCCACATATATGCTTCATGAATAATATCGAAAGCAAAATTGCCAACATTCTGGGCGATATGTGTGCGAGAATTGGAGAAAATTGACTTCAAAGATTCGATCGCTGCAAACGTGCTCGTGGTGGTCATATGAACAAGATCGAATTCCCTACTAAAACGTGACATGTCTACTATATAGTAGTGGTATTTTGTGAAAAAAATTATTTTTCCCACAAAACCTTTTGGTCGGTGCCCAAGAGACTCCTCAGTAGTCGGTTCTATTGATGCTGCGTTGCGGCGCAATTCAATCTTGACAAATGTCCAAAATACTCAAAAAAATTATTTCCAATAATTTGAATTTATAAAATTTAATTCCAAAAGAAATTTTGTCTTCAAAATGGAACGAAGATTGCTAGCACGGCTTATCGTCACAGGTGCGACGTGCACACAAAATTTTCGTTTTACCTTCAACTTTAATTTTAATTTCAATTTTACTAGAACCAATTATAACCTATAGCGCAATTTCCAATTATACAATTTCAGCCATCAACAATTAAAGGATGCAACCAATGCAAATCAAAAAATCTCAGGACTCGCAAAAATATGTCCGGGTCCTTCCACGGACACGGCTGGAAACCTTTACATCATTCGTCCTTTTAGTGCCAACATTCAAACTTGTTAGCACTAAAAGACCCACCAAATTCAAAATTTTACAATAAATTATTTACAAACGTAAAATCAAATAAAAAAACAGTTAAATACAAATTATTCAAAATTCAAAATAAATTTATAAATAAAAAAAAAATAAAAAAAAATTGCAAATCATCAAAAATTCTCCCAAAAACGATTTGGTAACACGACATCTTTTGCTCCCCTGGTGTCTTCGCGCAACGATGGTCGACGACAAGGAGTGCGCCGAAGAAAACCATCCCAGTTGTGGTACCAAATCTATTAAAAGAAATTTAAAATAAATTTTCCATCTCATGGACTTCCATAAAAACACCTTCGGCGTAGACGGACGTCCATTCTCAAATCTAAAAATACTTAGTAATAATTCCAAATTCATCTAACTTTACTAGTGTTTGGACCAGTATCTCGGTTGTTGGTCCACATCTAATTTTATTGTCCAAAATGATTTTATTTAATACGCCGCTTTCTTGCTTTTCATCTTCTTCTTTTTCCTGCTCCCCATTTACTTTTACTTCTGGTTTACCTTCGTTAGCATTTTCTTCACGGCATTTTCCAAATTTTCATGTTCAATTTTGGCCATACTTACTTCAAAATTTTCTTTCCTAACGTAATTTACTTTTTCCAAAATTTGTATTTTTTTCTTGTCTACATAAATTATTTCTTTAACGACGAAACTCTGTTTTTCCATATTTTTATTTTTAATTTCGGCTTTATTTACTCCCAAATCTTCATTTACTACCAAATTTTCATTTAAATCCTTCAATTCCAGATTTTTATCTATAATTTCGGCCATATTTTCTTCATTTTCTTCTCCAACATTTTCTTTAATGCAAATATTTCCCATTTCCAAATTTTTATTATTTTTAATTTCATCAAATCCTTCTCCATTTTCTACCTTGATTTCTACCTTTTGGCTTTCTATTGTTTTGTTTACTATATCCAAATTTTTGTTCTCGCTAATTTTAATTCTTGTTGTAAGTGAGATTGTGCTATTGCTTTATTTACGAAGTGTACATTCCCCATAATTTTCTCTACCATTTCATTTGTATGACTTACATTTTACATTCTCTTATCGTTTAGACGCCTCATTTTCTTTATTAAGTGTTTCTTATCTATTTCTCTCTGTGTTAGATCCTTTAATCTTTGTTCTTGTTCCTTTGCTTTTTTTCATACATAAATGATAACTTGAAGTGGGCTATAACGTGTAACTATATCTTGCCAGGTGCCGCCACACTATCCACATAAATTTTATAAAGTGTTGCTATTTTGCTTTAATTTAATAATTCAAAAACAATTATAATTCATCGTCCAATTTATCCAAATCTATCTATCAATTTCAATTTCAATCCCCAAAATCTAAATCTTCAAAAATCTGGACAATCTCCAAATAAAAATAAAACGAAAATTCCACCAACTCAAATTCACAATTTATTCTCAACAATAACTCAAAAATGTTGTCCAAAATAGGGACGCAAATCCAACAAATCTCAGGAGACTCGCAAAAATACATCCACTTCGTCCAACGGACGACAATGAAATCCTTCATTCGCCTTTTGGTGCCAAGATAAAAATTGCTAACACCAAAAGACCCACCAAAATCCAAAATTTTGCAATAAATTATTTACAAACATAAAATCAAATAAAAAAAACAGTTAATCAATTGATACGTGGTTTAGTTAGTGTAACTCGATATTAACCATATCAATATTTTAGAAAACCCAAAAAATGCACTAAACACTTTTCAGAACTAAAATTTTTAAAAGTTAGCACATGTAAAATACACTGTAAGTATTCGCAAACGTTTTCACCATACTATGGCATCATCAGGCGATGAATTAGAAAGAAAATTAAGAGAGAATCCTTTAAATATTGTTCAGAGTGGTAGGGGGAGGTTTTTATAAGAAAAGAAGGGATATTTTGAAAGTCATTACAAAAAGGGGGGGGTTTAATTACTTATTAAAAATGTTTAATAAAGGTGAATTGTTTAAATCCGATTGACTATTTAATAACAAAGGTGAATATTTTAATTTATTTATTTCTAAAGCTTCTAAAAATTCTAATTTTTTACTTTTTGGCTCTACATGTAAAATTTCATAACCTCCTTGTTTATGGTTGGTATCCAATAAATGTTTCGCGAAAGTAGATTTTCCATCCGCAAGTCTGTGGGATCGCGAGTGTTCTTTAAATCGTGGTTGGAAAGATCTACCTGTATGACCGATATATTTTTGAGAGCATTCGCAAGTGAGCTCATAAACTCCTGATTTGGTTAAAATATCTGACTTTGATTTAGCATTATTAATGAATTTTTTAAGTTTATTGTCTGTTCTAAAAGCTATATTGAAATTATGATGATTCAAATATTTGACAATTTTTTCTGACTTGTATCCGAGAAAAGTAACTACGTTAAAATTTACGTTAGATTTATTATGAATAGTGGGGTATATTGAATTGACTAGTTGTTTATGTTTAATCTGACTAAGTAAATTATCAATCAATTTGACTTGGTATCCATCAGAAATCTCGATAAATTTAATTCTATCTAATTCTTTTTGAAAATTTTCTTTACTGAGAGGAATTTTGGTTCAACCTTTCAGAAAAGCACGAAAAGAGGCAATTTTATGTGAAAAGGGATGCTCAGAGCTGTTATGAATAACCGATCCAGCTTCTGTTGGTTTATGAAAGATATCAAATGAATGAATGTTGTTAATTTTAGAGATTGTGAGGTAGAGGTAGTTAATCTTATTATTAACTTCAATTTCTTTAGTGAATGTAATATTCGCGCGTTGTTTATTAATAAAATTGAAAAGTTTATCTAATTGTCTAAGAGACCTATTGAAACAAATAAAAATATCGTCAACATATCTATACCAATAAATTATGAACTTTTTAAATTCAGAATTGAGAATTTTAGTTTCGAAGTGATCCATAAAAATATCAGCTAATAAACAGGACAGGGAATTTCCCTGTTACAGTTAAATACAAATTATTCAAAATTCAAAATAAATTAATAAATTTAAAAAAAACAAATCAAAAAAATCTCCCAAAAACGATTTGGTAGCACGACAATATATACCTGGAATAAATTTCAGTCTGATATGTCAATTATTCTGTATTTTATTTAAATACAAAATTGTTATGACCTTTTTGAAAAACCCCTGATGTATAAGCTCTTTACAGACCTTGTAGGTCCATGGCTTGAACCGTCTTTTTCCATTTATTTCTCCAGTTGTCCTCTCTGATCACCCTCAGGTTATTTTCTACCATATCCAACCACCTTTTTCTTGGTCTTCCTCTTCTTCTGGTGCCTATCGCATATTTTTCGAGTTATTCCTTCTTTCGGCAGTTTTTCTACGTGGAAAATTTGTGTTTGTGAAAGAAATAGTTTGTGATCGCCTACCCAAAAATTAAAAAAAAAAATTAAACAATATCGTGATTTCCTCACGTTTTATGGAATGAGAGTTATCTTTTATGTGTTTACATATAGCTGTGTATGTGTTTTCATCATCTTCTCTAAAGAAAACGAAAGCTTTTTCGCGAACCACGATATTGACTAGGGAAAAAATCGAAAATTAAAAAAGCAATCAACATTCACTAAAATCCTAAAACAATGAACGACAAAAGAGATGTCCAATACTTTCATGCTGGATACAAACATATTTTGAATATCGTGAAAACGAAGGCATGATTTTTGGTCAAAATCTTTTTTAACTTTTTGCAACTGCTTAATTCTAATTTTTAATTTTCAATTTTTTAAATATCTGATTTACATCAGGCAATTTTTTATTGTTCTGCATAAATAACGATTTCACAAAACAATACTCAATTGCCAAAATCAGGTAATGCGATTTTTTCCGTTTTCGGCTTCCAGCTTCAGTATATAAGGATATATTTATGAAAGCCTTGAAAATGGTTTAATTAAAAATGATCCTAAACGTCGGACAAGAAAATTGTTTAAAAAAACTTAAAACTCAACACTATTCTTTATCTAACTAATATTAATAATATGATCTGGTTATTTCTTTTCATTTTCTTTATAACATAAAGATATGCTTCCAGTAGAGTTAATTTCATATACCTTTTCATATGGATTGACAAAAATGGTTCATCATCATAATGAAAATATCAACATGTTTTCATCAATAAATGAATTTGTACTATTGTACTCATCGGCACAAATACATCAATATGATTAATCATATTTTTCAGTGTGAATTACCTAATTTTCTAATTTATGGATTTTTTCTCTTATGTGAATTCTTACGTTAGTTTTAAAAAACTTCTAAAGCGTTCTTTTATTCTTGTTTCAACATTTTTCCCATATCCAATCCAAATGATGGTAAATGCGAAAAGTAGTGGATTCCAAAATTAAAAATAATAAAATGTTATATGTATAAGGAGCACATAAACTGAGAATCACTTTAGTTAGTAGCCAAAGTTTTGACTATGTACAAAGCTGATAATGTTTATACCAACTTAATATATTTTTATTAAATTAATTTTTGGAATAAAAAAAATAATGTAGTTTCGAAATTTTCTATAACTATTCTTACTAGTATAACTAATAAAAATTCAAAATTATCTTTAAATAGTGAATATTCGTGATTTCTTGCAATTATTTCTTTTATTAAAATTAATGAAAACTTAGTTGTTGGACTAAGAAATAAATGATTGGTGAAAACGTTTGCGAATTTATACTTACAGTGTATTTTACATGTGTTAATTTAAAAACATTTTAGTTCTGAAAAGTGTTTAGTGAATTTTTTGGGTTTTCTAAAATATTGATATGAAGAAATGAATGGATAGTTCTGGTACCCGAGACACAATAATTCGTTTCTCGCGCTCTGGGTTTGCGAACAACTTCAAATAGCAAAACGAATTAAATCATCTTTGTTCAAAATTTCGTTCCCATTAATTTTAAAATTAATGCTTTATACGTATTCTTTACCTGAATTTCCATTTTTACCTTACCTTTCACAATTTGACAGATATTTGATTCTACAATATTCTACTAGAGCATTATTTATGCCAAATATATCAAAACTAACATTTATAAAGTCAGAAAATTGTAAAAAGTTGAGAGCAGCGGTTACAAAATAAGAATTTTTCAGAGAAAAATAAAGAAACTAAAATTTTGTGAATACAACGAGCGAATAAAGAACATCTAACAAATTACGAATTTAATATACTTCACATTAGATTAATTAAGAGTTTAGTTCTTAGCGTATATTAATGCAATGCAATACACATAACATTCCAATGTATAACAATAAATTTACTGCATGGTGTCTGTGCGCTGATGCAGTATAAGGAAGAGAGCTGCAATATTCGATTCTTTGAATTATCTTTTTTTTTTAAATTTTCAGTTGAAATATAGGTATTTATTTGTATTTGTAAATATAGGTACATGGGTTTCTCTCTCAGCAAATCTCACCAGTAGCGTATAGAGCAGAATCTCTGGAAAGAACTAAACATGCAGTACCTATGTTGTTGTTGGAATCTCTGCTTATTACTTTTTAAATTGGTAAATTCTGTATAAAATACAATTTTTTGTGCCCAATTCTGTACAGCACTTACGAGTGACGTGGTTTTTAAAAGAATTAAGATAAAAAAAACATCTGATAGGTAATATTAAGTTTAGAAAAGCATATAGCATGAAGAATAAAGCAAAAAATCAGGCCAACCCTGGTATTAATTTTATTCTAGTACTTTACCATTTAAAATTTTGAACTTAAAGACAAGCGAAAATTACAATAATAGAGACTAGCGGTTAGACAAGTCTAACCGCCAATTGGCAATTTTCGAAAAAATCTGAAAATTTTATTTTAAATTTTGTCGTTTTTACCTTTAAATGTTTTTTGACCTTCAAATTACGTTTAGAAAAAAATAAAGATCTGAATATCAACCTAACACATTTGCAAATTGATCTACGAAGAGATATAGCACACATGTTGTATACTCGTATGTCAAATTAAAATCTGACTTGAAAATTGCAAACATTATTTTGTAATGTTGTGTTAATAAAACTATAGTTTAATAATTTTTTTAAATCAAAATTTGCAGTATTCTAGGTTTTTTATGCTGTAAAATTTTTTATTACAAAACTCACAAATGGAATATTAGTAGAGTGATATAGAAACTTCACAAAGGTTTCTGATACTGTTTTCTAGATCAACACAATTACTATTTGGCGTTAAATAATTCAAAATGTTGTTAATTAAAATTTAATTACAGTAATTTTCATATGAGTACTAGCACAAAACTTGGAGAAAATAAAATTTGTATTATATAGATGGAATAATATCACACGCCACTAAATTCATTAAATTAAGGTAACTATAATGTTTATTATAAATTTAGTTTTATTGGTCTGTATATCTGCTACCACAGTGCCTATTAATAACATAATGTTACATATTGTTATTTATTTAAATGAAGAATTAGATATATTCTTGGCATGCTCGTATTTAATTGTAATTATATTATTCTTTAAGAAAACAAATTATATAAATAATATGTAAAAAATAGAAATTAAATTATTATAAAATAGTTATATTTGAGTAAGTAAATATTCAGGATGGATATGTAATTAAGTAAAATTGCTTTCAATTAAAAGCAAAAATTGCAAGATAGTTTTGCAATATGAACAGGACCGGCCCAAAAGGGTCTAAATCGCGCTTTATATTAAACTTTAAGAAAAATATGAAATATAAATAAAATATAAGTGGTGTCGGATGGTATGTAGTCCAGTCAATAGAGGGTTTTGTTTTGCAATAAATAATAAAGTTTTGAAACTTGGCAGAACGTTTTGTCTTAGGTTACTCATTATAAAAATGTTGTTCAATAATGTTTTAAAATTTCGACTTTTTACGATTTTCGGTAGAATTTAATACCATACTTGTCAGGAAAATGTCTCACTTTACTCGGAGCTTTAAAATACTTGGCACAAAGTGACTCGTATTTCAACATTGCTCCTTGTCAGTAATGTATCATTTTCTTGACTTTTAGGTAAATAACTATTACATTAACAAAACTAAACTAAACAAAATTAACAAATAATAAAAAAGTAAAAATAAAACTTTCATCAAACAATCATACTATGATTTTTTTAAGAAACAATTAATTTTTGATAGGGTTAATGTTTTCTTTACTACCAAACCTCGAGCCATATTTTTCATTCTTCTTAATAAGAGTAGATCTTGTGATAACAGATTTCTTTTTTCAGTTTTTGAAAGCGGGCGGTCTAGGGAGTGTTCTAAACAAAGCTGAATTTACAGTTGTCGATATCTGATTACCTAGGTTGTGCGGCTTGAAGGCCGCACTGATCTATCACACCCCCGTAATCTTTAGGCTGGTAACTTAAAATTAGCCAATTCTAAACAGGCCAGTGAAAAAACGCCGATACTTTTAATAATTTTTTTTTGTTTAATTTATTTTATAAAATTCCTATTTGACCTGGGTATTGAATCAAAGCAAGGTCTTTGGAAGTATCTAACTTCAACGATTTTAACGCCATTCGTGAAAGGTTGAACGTAATTCCTATTAATGTTGAATAAATTAAATTTCCGATAGAAAATTTTTAGTATCATTTTATAATAATTGAAGAACTGGCTTAACCTCGGATTGTAAACAAGGTGACAATTGTCAGTGTCAACTAGGTAAATTGACAATGCATCGTAAGCATGAATTGTCAATTTTATTTATTGTTACTGATAATTGAAAAACAAATTTATCACAATTATTGCATGGTTTCGAAGTACAAGATTGGATGGAATATGAAAGATATTTAATAAACTGCCAGATATCAAAAAAGGCACTAATCGCGAGCTTAGGCGGATTTATGGGGGAGCACCCCTCCCCCAGACGTTTAAAAATAAACAAGAAGACAATCCCAAATCTGAGAACACTTTTTGCTCGTCTGATCTTTTTGTCCCCTTTCAGAAAAATTCTGGAACCGCCCCGATTAAGCAACGACTTGTAGTTGGGGGGAGGGCAAAATATTAAAAATTAAAGAAAATGTTTAAGCAGGATTTTCACTTGCAAAAGTAAAAGAATTGAGAATTACACAAATTTGGTCAGGGAAAGTCGAGGAATTTTTTATTTTTAGGGAAAATTCGTGGAAATTAAGACTAGGAGGCAGGAAAATTTCTTGGAAAATTCGAAAAATAAAAAATTTGCAATTTTCAAAATTTGCTAAGGTTTGAAAAATGTTCAATTTTGATCTAGGGTTCTAGGGGAAGACTTGGAAAAGTTAGGAATTTTATTTTTAAAAGTTTGAAAGAAAACATACACAAGTTTTCAGTTTTTAAAACCGGGGGGTCTGGGGGGTGTGGAACACCCTCCAGTACACCTAAACAAAATTGGTCCCAGAATCTAGCTTTATATATATTTTTCCAAATGTCTTTTAAAAACAACTTTAAAACTGGAAGCGAAATCTGTTTGCTATTTGTGTTTTTTAACACACTTACAGGTATACTGGAGGGTGTTCCACACCCCCCAGAACCCCCGATTGTAAAAACTGAAAACTTGCATATAATTCTTTATTTTTTCTGAAATATTAAATTTAAAATATTAAATTTTTTAAAAAATTAAATTTAAACGCTCAATTTTAGCCTTCTGAATTTTAGCGCTGGGTGAAATTCGTCCGGATTGCAGAGGTAAAAAATATAAAATGTCAGAAGAGCCGAAATGTGTGGATTACTGGAGTGTCCAGAATAAAGTGTGTCCGGATAAGCGAGGCTGTACTGTATAAAAATTAAAGCTTATTTCACTTTCTATAAAGAAGTTTATATTCAATATTAGCGTCAGTGTAATATTTAATCAAGAAAATCCATCCACCTATCATGAAATATGGTGCCGCACCTCATTATGACTAGCGACGTTTTATGTAGACAGCAACCGCGCACAAAAACCGTTGTACCAGTATTTTTATTCAATTGTATAACAAACATACAATTCCAATGAATTATTTGAATTATTTTCGTTAATTTAAAAATAATTCAAGTAATGCCAAAAAAAGTTATGAAAAAGTTAATAATTAAAACAAAAAAAAAGCTAAAAATGGGAGTTTTGAAATTATTATTCGAAGAATAAACAAAGCACGTTTGGTTATTTTGCAAAATATGCTCGAATTGTACCTCGAATTGGCGTAGATTTATATGAAATATTTACCAATGAGGTATTTGACATAGAGTGCACTGGAGGGCATTCCATGCCCCCCAGACCCCCCGGATTACACCAATTCATTTGTGACTTAAGGTAAGTGTCCCAAATTCAAACAGTGTCCTAAATTAAGAATGTTAGTCGAATATTTGTTGTACTAACATCGGTTAGTACAATTTAACATTGATTCTTTCAGTTAATTTTTTTTTATTTTACCGATACCCTAGCAGTAAATACATAAGCTAGTTGTTACATAAATGGTGTTTGAAACTTACTATGTTTTGTGTTTATCTCCAAAAAATTTCTAATAAGAAGCAGATTTTAACTATTAGGTTGCTCAAATATCTAATTTTGGGTCTCTGTCGGAATTAGGTTCACTGATATGACTAATTTTGGAACAAACTGCACTCTTATTGTCGGAATTAGGTGATGTTGTGACGGTTATAACTTACAATAAATATATAAATTAAATAGCTTTATGATAAATAACTGAGTAGATCTCCTTAGAAACAATTAGTAATTCAAGAAAATTAAAACTGATCCACGTCACTGAATAATTATTAATTATATTAAATAAAATGCAACGTGAATTTCTAAAGGTGTTTGAATTTGGGTCACTTACGTTAAATAATATGTTTAGACCTTCACTTTCTGATGAGCAAAAATAAAATTACTTCTTGAATTGGCAGCAAAACCAGTTTTTTCCGATTCCAAAGCTCTAAACATATTATTTAAGTCAAAAAACAATTGGTGTAATCCGGGGGGTCTGGGGGGTATGGAATACCCCCCAGTGCACTCTTCTGAATTTTAGGTTTTAGGTAGGATGGCAGAGAGATATCCCTAGGCGCACTTAGACCACTAAATCTGGCCCATTGCAGTGGCGATGATATCAATAAGCGAATGTAAGCAATGCTTAGCCATAAAGGGTAGTAAATCCCAAAGAGAAGATTTTTAAATAATATGCGCAATTCAAAATTAATACATTGTTTTTTTAGGGGCCCGTTTTTTATATCTGCTTACGGGCCCTAGCTACTCTTGCACCGCCATTGAAAACGTTGCCGCTTAGGATAAAAAAAAAATTTTATGACAAACTTAAATTTTAAATTAGAAGATAAGTTCAAAATAAGCATAAAAGTAGAAAATAAGATCAGGTATAAGCAAAAAATCACAAAAAAGCAAAAAAAAGCATGAAAAACTATACGTTAAAATGCATCTTCTTATGTAATTCGTCCAGATCTCAAATTTCAAAGATCTGCTTTGAAAATTGACAATAAGCAAAATTGCTTAAAATCCGGTCTCTAGTTATAAATGAGCAATAAAATACGGAATAGATTGACAATGTACAATATTATATTCCAGATGGAATTCAAAGTTTGCCGCTTCTTAGGTCACCTAAACGAAAAATATGGTATACTTACATAAATACCTCGGAAATAATCCCTTACAGACGCTATTTAACACTCGAAAATTTTAAACAAATCTGTTTTTGCAAATCTACACTTTTTTTCATATAATGTATTTGGTGCCCCAATCTGCCGTTTGCCCCGATGTGCTGGCCTCACTGGCTCGGCTCTAGGGCCGGCCCTGAATATGAAGTCGGGCGAAGCCGGGTACCATCTCTAGTAAAATATAAAATAACTTTAAAAAAACTTGATATTGTCCTTAAGTACCTATATATCTTAAAAATATACTTAATCATATATTAGTAGGTACAAATTTTATTTTAAAATTTTAACTGGGAAACTTTAATTTAATCAATTAAAAAAAAAGAATATTTGAGTGGATACATAAAATTGTGGTAATTTTGAAATTTATATAATATCTTGTCCTAATTTATTTATAGACTATTTGATTATGAAGGTACTTAATATCCATTGTAGTTCAGAAAATGTTCATGGATTGGTATAGAAGCATTAAATATTTTATAACTTAAACTCATTAATTCAATCAGCTAATCAGGAGTAACCTATTTTCTAGTCAGAATATCGTGTTAGTACGTAATTTATTGAATTTCTTTACTGGATTATACAGTTAACCTTTCGCTTAAAGAATTATTTTCAAACTTTTCAAGAAAAATATTTCATATTATATTAGATGTCCCAAAATGAATTTCTTTTATATTAAATTCAAAAAATATAAGAATAATACAATACGTAGAAAATCAAAATTCAAAAAATTTAAAAAGGAGACAATTAACACATAACAGGTCTGGATTATTTTTTTCAAATTTTCTTAATCCAGACCTGTTATGTGTTAATTGTCTCCTTTTTAAATTTTTTGAATTTTGATTTTCTACGTATTGTATTATTCTTATATTTTTTGAATTTAACCATAAATACATACTAAAAACCACAAATTTACTTAAAATTTTTTATTTTGAGTTCTTTTTCTCTTTTATATTATATTATTTTAATTTTAGGTGCAGCGTTGCAAACACTCAAAATAATTTAAAATGGGCAAAATTCTATAAATGTGACTCGGAAATGGAAAAATAATGCATTCTGGTCAAGCACACTCGTGAATTTTGGACGAATTAAAATAGAGAAGAAAAAAAAATTTCTGAACTTGATGTTACCAATTGAGGTTTGTTATTTAGAATACATTTTAATAGCAATCTATTTATTGTTTATGTTTTTAGGACAGTAAAACTGGAAGAAAAATATTGCAAAGTAAGTGATTTTCATTATGGATTCTACATTCTACTTAAACTTGTAGATCTAAATCTGAAGAAAATTTCGGTTAGAGAGACTTATTTAGACCCTGAGGAGCTAAACTAAACTTAAGATGTGATTCAATGTAAAATATGTATTTGTGAAACAGATATTTAATGATATTTTTGAAAATTAACAAGTTAAAATAACAATCAATACAGATTTTTCATAATCTTTCAGCAACGGTATCTGGCTATCTTGAAATGCCTTGATTCCAATAGTATTTTATTTATTATTTTTCATTCAAACATCAAATGCTAAAAATTAATTAAAATAATTTCAGAATCCTAATTATTATTAATATAACATTTAATATAAAACTAAAATAAAGTAAATAAAAAATAATAATATCTGAAACACAATTATGTAATAATAATATGAAAACAAAATATAAACAGAGTGGAACTCGAAATTGATAGAAAATTTATAAATTGCAAAATATCTAAATTGCACGAAAATTGTGGTGCTGTTCATATTTATTTCTAGAATTGCACAAAAAAGTTATATAATCGCTAATGTCCTGCTACGTACCTTGAAATAAATCCTATAATAAACAGTAGGAGTAAGTAAATGGATTAGAAAATCCACTTACTCCTACTGTCCCCGAATTGTAGATTATTGTTTTGCATACAAAAACGCAAAAAGTTTCAATTAATATTAACGATTTCAGCTCAAAATTGTATTTTTTCTAATGCAGTCACTGTAAATTCTTAAATAATAATTTTATATTCTTAATGAGTTTATTGAAAAGGTATTTTAGATATTTTAATTTAAATTATAAAATCAGGGCAGAGGCAGATTTAACTTTAATTTAGCATAATTTTAACTAAAAAAAATAATAAAATCTTAAATTAAAATTGAAAAACATGAAGATTTGAATTTAAATTGGAAGAAAATACTAAACAAAATGCCATAAATCAAAAAGTTAATAATAAGATTAAAATAAGAGCTAAGTAAATAAGAAATATAACAAAACAAATTATATAGAATCAGAAATAGAATATAAAAAAAATGTAAAAACAAATTTGATAACTAAAAAATTAATAAAATAATAATAAGAACTAAAATACCAAATTATCGTTTAAAACAATAAATTATTTTATCTATAAAAATTAATAATTTGAGGAAATAATTTATTTCATAAAAAAACTTTTCGTTTTTGCCTGTTTAAGTTTTTTAATTTGAAACTGCAGTAATTTTTTCAGTCTCTTAATTATGCATTGTTCAAAAAACTAAGTATAAACTAATATTTTTTTCGGTTTCACCGAGTTAGTTCACAAATGCATGCTAAAATCCAACTTTGCTGAAATAAACCACTATAAATATTGTTAAAATATCATCTAATTTTTGTTTTTGGTTTCATATAATGTGAGGACATAGGAGTACATATTTCTTTTGAAAAGTAAAAATGATTTAGTTGGGTTAATTCTGGCATTTTCACTAAAATTTTCATAATGCAATAGGCTTGATTTTTAGATTGCTGTATAAAATGTAGAATTTTTACTAATTCTAATGAATACGAAGTTTGAGTAGGCAAGTTTTAAAAGCCACATTATGAGTAATTAAAAAGATGTGGTCATAATGTAACATAAGCTAGGGGTAAAATATTTAGGTCACAAAGGTTACGACACATAATAACATGTCTCTGCAAATGTATATTTACTCATATAAATATTAAAAAAAAAAATAATAAAATTTTACTAAGAGGTGGCAATTTCCTTTTAAATGTAATTTAACATTTTTTAAAATAAAATTAACACACCATATAAATGGAATTAAATTACTATAAAAAAATTTAATTTTAATTTTTATATCAAACTCCAATCTGAAGACATTTTATTAATAATTTTAGTTTTAGGCTTATTGATTTCCAAAAGTTTAAAAATCAGACTTCAGTTTCTTTGAATTTATATTGAAATTTTACATTTCTCGAAGAAAAACGTATGCTAATTTCCAGTAAAGTACCTGCTAGGAGTTTTCGTGCTCCTGATAATTTTCCATTATTTAATCCTTTGAAAAATTAAACAAGTTAAGTTTCGTAGACAACAAATTTTACTCAACAATTTAAAATATGGTCAAAACCAGTAAGTTGTCGTTTTTGTAGTGCTCGCTTTTTAACGTCCGTCGCTAGAGGAAATGGCGTCGAGACGACCGTCGGAACTGCTAAAAATCTTTTATTATTTACAGGTTTTTCAAGTTTTATTTTAATTTTTTTTTTCCATTTTTATTTCGAATTATCAATTTTTATTTAAACTTTTGTTGTGTTAATTTTACTTTAAAATTTGTGAAATATAATTTTTTGCATTACTTAATGGTGTAAGCAGTAGTATATTAATAATTTAGCCTAAAAATTGTTGCTCGTATGTATCTTTTAACGACCACGCTTTTTAGAATTATTATTACGTTTGCCACAATAAAATAGTAACAAAAATTACAAAATTATAACAAAACTTTTCTAAATTATTGTTTCTGAAAGGCAAATGCTGGTTTTGTTACATAATGACTAATTTTGGATCTACAAAACAATGAATAGCGAATAAATAAATAACGAAAAAGAACGACATTTTTTTTTATAACGACAAAATGCGGTGTATAAATTCACATTACTGAGAGATAAGGCCTGTTTCTGCACGTTAGTCAGAATGAAAAACTCGGAAAACTTTAATTTTGCTCGCGGAGCCTGTAAAATATTGCTTTAATCTCCGCGAAACGTGAAAAATAACGCATCTCTTCGCCTTAGCTGAATTTAAATTACTTGTATAATCCTTTAAAGGATGAATAAAAATGCGGATGTCCTCTCACATAAAAGCAGCTTATGGTTGGTATGTGGTTTCATATATTTTTGTCATAAAAATAAATACAAAAAAGTTCATCCTATTTATTCTCAATACAAACTTAACGCTAAAAGTACAAAACGCGGTCGCATTATTTACGTAGTTTCCAAGGAAGATTAATTTTTCATTTTCTTTGTTGTATATTTTTCAAAAGGTTTAAAACTGTCATGATAAGTAATTTTTTAAATTTTGTAAGAGTTTTACAAATAGCACTACGAAATATTAAAAAAAATGTTACATTGTGAGAATTAACAAAATTCTCTTCTTCTCTTCCCGGCACTAAATTGATTAGAAATTAATTAAAAAACTTTTTGTTTCAAAATGTTCTAAATGTGAATTATGAAATTATAACGTGAAACTTGTTTCTAAAACACCTGATATCTACTTGACTCGTTTTCTATTGTTCGTATTTTTAACATAAGAACTATAAACTTGTTTTCAAAACCTTTCAGTACTTATAATTGAACAAACCCCTAATCTTTCAATTTTAAATTAACAAAGTGTGGCTTTGCATTATTATATTCCTTCAAATTAGCCGACATAATTATTGGTGGAACAAGAGATTCGGTTTAAAGATTTTTATTTTTTATTAAAAATATGAACAAATCCTAAGGTGCTTCATCAGAACCAACTGCTTGAAGTGGCGATTTGAATAAAAACCAAAAAAATTTAAATATATTTGTGTCCTTTATTCTAAATCCAAGCCACATAGATAAATCGAAGTGAAGCAATCCAAAACTAATTTAGCATTGACAAATAGTAGATGAAAGAGAGATACACCAAATAGCTTTTCGTATCAGACTAAAAAAATTTAATATGTGTGTAAGACTGATGGGTTTTACCATTTACTGTTTCGGCCTTGTTGAGGAAACAATGAAAAATCCACAATTATTTCATGAAAAATTTATTGATTTTATGAAATTATCTTAGAGGTAAATTTTCGTGGCATTTTTGCAATTTTAATTGAGAAAAAGAACCCAAAATAAAAATTTTAAGTAAATTTGTGGAATTTTAGTATGTATTTATGGTTAAATTAAAAAAATATAAGAATAATACAATACGTAGAAAATCAAAATTCAAAAAATTTCAAAAAAAGACAAAATCCAGACCTGTTTATATGTTAATTTTGTCTTTTTTTGAAATTTTTTGAATTTTGATTTTCTACGTATTGTATTATTCTTATATTTTTTTAATTTAATTTTAATTGATGTACATTTTTCGTTAGTCTGCATTAATTTTCTGCAATAATTTATAAACTGAAAAAATTGTTAGATAAGTAAACTTTTAACAATAAAAATGTTTTTGAATTAAAAGATAAATTAAACCGAAATTATTTCGGTTTTGTTGAAAATTTGAATTTTCATTTTTAATTGGCGGAACTTGTAATTACCGGAAGACCTAAACAATTTAAGTACTGCAAAATAAAAAAAATTGGTGAAAATCATACCCCAAATTAATAATTTTTCAAAGCATTGAAATAAAATTATAGTAAATCAAAAAATTTAATGAAATTTTAATTATTTTTATAATTATACAATAAAAACCTATATTGACTTAATTCTTACATATTACGAAGCCTGCAAGGCCAAGAACCTCCGCTTCCAGATCTTTGTGGAACGAATGAATATCATGCAATCATTTATTTTCAAAAAAAATTTTCGAGATTTGTTCTATTTGCCGCAAGAACCGCATTAACACTTAGAATGGTAATTATGCAAACCTGTCCTTATCTTCTTCTTTTATTTGACCTAAATGGTCCACTTTAAATTGGTTGTAAATCTTCTATTTATTTCTCACGTTACATAGAACTGCTTCCAGCTAATTGCAAATAAATTCCTTTCCACTTGTTCCAAAATACTTTGTCCAAAAATTACATCTCGTACTTTCTCCAAATTAAATTTGTTATTCTTGTTTCAAAAGAGTTATTTTTTATTCACCTTGTGGTTGACCTCGTTCAGGTTCTATCGTCCACTAACTAATTTTCAGTTATTATCTTATCAATCTGTTGTTTAGGCAATTTTTTTAAATCAATGATTGTTAATGATAATACGATTTGTTATTTTTATTGCATGCGCATGCACGCACACTGTCGACAATCTTATGTTACCACATCTCAAGTTCTTCAACTTTCGATTGTTTACTTAACCAAGAATTTTTTAAATAAATCTTTTAATTCATAAACTTAACAACTACTGCTTTTACCGATTATTTACTGATATACTGATTTTCCAACGTAAACAATAAGAAGAAACAACAAATTTAGTTAAATTTCAACCAATTATTGTTTGAATTTTCGTTTTTAGATTACAGAAATTTGTTGGTTGTATTTATGATAGGTTTATAACTGAGTTTAAACTAAAATATTGTTTTGGTGTAGGTATATTTAATCCGAAAATTAATATATATACTTATTATAATAAATAAAAAGCATAATATCAGTTCTCACATTATAATAAAGATGCATTATTGTGCATAGCCTAGAGCCAGCTTATAAAAGCTGTAGTTATTGTAAACTACATACATACTTATTATACCTTCTCTATGGAGAATAAGGAATTTCTATTAGAAATCTTATTAGTTTCATTGTTATTTGAAAAACAAATCAAAAATGAATAAAAATACGAGAAAAACAAAACAATTTATTGTGGAGTTGGTTATTCAGATACATAAAACTTCTAAATTACATGCAGGTAGTTATATATTTTAGCAATATCGAACTTGAGAGATAAAGTTAAATTAAAAGCAACATTGTGCTTCCATATTCAATAATTTGGATCAACTTTGAATTAATGTAGTCGCAGTAATCCTGTTCTAATGAGATATAGGAGAAATTAATTATTCTTGTAGCGTTAAAACCTTGAACAACACTGAAAGCATTTTAAAATTTGTAGCAGATGCTTACTTTGGTTTGATTTTAGAAAATATTTACAATCTCAAAGGAGCGATACCTTAGAAGCTATAGGTAAAGTTTTAATTAAATTTTGCCGAGAGTGTGTCGGCCATGACTGAATGGAAGCTCCGGGGCCCCGAGGTCATCCATCAAGGACCCTTCGGACCTCACACCCAACCATCGAGAGGGGGGGGTGTAACTCAACCGCTAACAATTTCTCTTCCTTCTAAAACAAGTAAAATTGGACGGACGCTGTGAGAGGTTTTAATTCTAAAAGTTTAAATAGGCATTCGGAATTTAAGGAAAATTATTTTTAGAATTTTCAACTCGTGGGCCAACACGGAATATTTGAAGCAAATTTTAAAAGCCTGTTAAGTTGAAATGCGTTAGTAACAAGGATCATTAGAAATAAATTAAGGACGATACGTTTAAAATTTCCTAAAATTTATCTTGTTCAATTTGTGGTTTACTCTGCAGCTCGTTTTTCACGAGTAAACAATTCAAGAGGAAACTTATAAAAACTGTTTTTTATACATCATTCAGAAAAAAAATGTGAAACTTTTTTGTTATGCTAATTTTCAATTAAATAGTTGACGGGTTGGAATATAAACTTTGTAGATGTTGATTTTTTGTCAGCGGTCTGATGATGTAGGATTTTAAGGAAAACTTCATTAACCAACAAAGTCATTTAAACTCGAGGGTTTTCGCTTACATTTTGTCTCGTTTTGCATAATTTTCACATAATTCTTACAATTCCTACACTTTCAAGTGGAATACATGCGAATTTGAACCAATTAAATAAAATATTTCTTTTATGCTAATGCTATAGAACATAATAGCCTTAAAACTCTATTCTGCAGTATAATGAAAAGTCCTTAACATTTTGCTCTTCTAAAAATATTTATTCTGGCCCGCAAATTTATGACATACAAAAATAATGTTTGCAGGAGCTTTGCGTTTTCCAGAGGGTGGATCTCGTTTTTTTTCAGAAGTTTTCCGACCAATCAACTGTTTTTACCGCTCCGCCTACATTTTCACGTTGGTTTTTCTTTCTTTCTCGTTATCAAACACTTTTTAAATCTTTTACTTGGACACTGCAAAAAAATTCCTATCAATTTAATCCCGATGCTTAATACGAACACATAGAATATTCTCTAAGCTTATACGTCACAATTGCAATTTTTTGAGAAAATTAAATGCAGGATAATTAATAAATTCACCTTTTATATAATATAAGTAAACATTGTTCTATTGTTCTGACTATTGTTCTAAATAGGAAAATTTATTTAATACTTCCACTTGGTTAATATTCAAAAGAATCTCATAAAGATTTTCGAGATCAAAAGCTTGAAATAGGAAGATAATTTGCAGTAGGCTTAAACGAAAAACCTTGCAATTAGTTTGCCAGAAAGGTTGGCAAAACGGTTCCTCTTCCGGGAAAACTTTTAATGTAGATTTAGATATTAAATGCAAAGCTTTGAGAATTTTATTTTCTTTTATGAGTCTTTCACTTTATATGCTAAAAACGTGGGGGTCAACATTTCACATATATTTAAATTTTATTTTACTCTAAGGTTAATTTGTTACTGTAAAACTGGATTGCTTTTGTTGTTTTATCAATAAGATTAGAATAACTTAGTTGTATAATTAAATTCCAAGTTTGTTACTTAGTACCTATATGATGGTTATTTAATTTCACTTAATTAATGGGCGTGCTGTATTAAAAGGTCTTTCTATTTAAATATTTGTTTTATAAATGGACTAAGGTATACGTACATAACATGGTGATCTACTTTTTCCGTTGAGATAGTAAACTATTGAGGTAATAATAATTTATCTAATTTAAAAGTAAACTGCACGACGAGAGTAAAAATCCGTCGGATAGAAAGCAAATTAGGTGCTAATAAAATTTACAAAAATTTTTATTTGTTGTTCTAATATGCTATATTATTTATAAAAAAAGCAAAGAGTAAAAAAATTATTTATGCATAGCATTTTTTATTTTACTAAATTTCATTAGGCATCTTTTTTGTATATGTATTGTAAAATAAATTATATTACATAATATTGTATTATCTTTTATTATGTAGATGACTATGGTTAATTTCATTTTGATTAAAGTGAATGTATTTTCATGCATTCCAATAAATAATGTTCTTCCCGTATTTATGAAATGTCATCTACCGCATTGTGCTGAAAACCACTCAAGTTTTTCTTGTTGAGATATTTGCATTATATTATGCTATTTGTAGTATTTCTGTTTTAGTTTATACATTTTCCAATTATTAACATTTAAAATAACTAAATTTTAATAAAATATACGATTTTAACAGGAAACTTACAGAATTTTTTATATAAAATAAATCTCCTAATTATTATCCTTCTGAATTTCAAAATAAATTAATTCACTTTGGCCAGAAGATTTTTTAGTAATATTTAATATATTTTGTAGGCATTTTTCTATTATTAATGATTACACAGTTTAAGAAACAATAAGTTTATTGTTTCAACATCACAAGATTAAATAATGCACAAAAAGATTTTTAATTATAACTAAACTTATTTTATTTTAAAAAGTATGTTTAAAAATTTAGTATTATGAATTTTATTTATTTTAATTTTATAATATTTTTGTATACTGGTCCTAATATAATACAAGTGTAATTATTATATTCAAATATTCAAATATATAATATAATTTAATTATTATTAAATTTATTTGTGTGTCTTCATATTGCTTAAATTCGCTTTGAACTTATCAAGGATAATTACATTGGTTCAACAACAATGTCTCCTGCAGAACTACAGTATTAAATATACAGTACAGCCTCGCTTAACCGGACACACTTTATTATAGACACTCCAGTAATCCGGACACTCCGCCTTTTCGGACATTTTATATTTTTTACCTCTGCAATCAGGACAAATTTCTAGTTGCAATTTCAAATGAATTCAACTAAGACTAAACTATGACATTGGGTCGGATAAACCATGGGTGCAATGGAGCCGCTGCATCCAGCGCCAAAATTCAGAAGGCTCTAAAATTGTGCGTTTTTAATTTAATTTTCTACAAAATATTAAATTTTGAATAAAAACCGATTTAATTCATATTTTCTTTGATTTAATTGGTAAAATTAAATAAATAGGGGGTGGCCATTAATTACGTGGGGCGATTTTTTGACCCCATCTTCCCCTGGTGAGATGTCGTAAGATTTGTTTCAACAAATGATAACACAGGTTTTCAAATCGAATTTTTTTTTCGAGCCCTGATACCATTCTTCCTGATTCTTATGTAAATTAACCTCCTGAATCCGAATATGACCTCCGCTCTCCCCCATCATCCATCGCTATCAGGGGATGTCCCGCCCCATCTATTTTTTAACAATAACTATTTTAGTCTTTACATTTTTTCTGGTAAACTAGAAAGGTGAAAAGTTAATATTTGTGGCAAGAAAGTTGATTTGGGAGAAGATTTGTCCCCTGAAGTTGTAAAAAAAAATCATTAAAGATGATCGAATTTTCCGTTTTTTTGCTTAATTTTTTCACTTATTTTGGCTGTTTATTTCTGCAAAAAATAAAGCAATCACACAGAACATGTACATATATGCATGTTTTCAGTTTTTACAACCCGGGGTCTTGGAGGGGGGGGGGTGGAACGCCCTCTAGTATACCTGTAAGTGTGTTAAAAAACACAAATAGCAAACAAATTTTGATTCAGGTTTTAAAGTTGAGATTCCACTGGGTATTACTGGATCTTAAGTTACAAAAGACATTTAGAAAAATCTATATAAAGCTAGATTCTGGGAATAATTTTGTTTAGGTGCACTGGAGGGTGTTCCACACCCCCCAGACCCCCCGGTTTCAAAAACTGAAAACTTGTGTATGTTTTCTTTCAAACTTTCAAAAACAAAATCCCTAACTTTTCCAAGTCTTCCCCTAGATAAGGGGTGTGCAACCTGCGGCACGCCAGCCACATGCGGCTCTTTTGATGTCATGTTCTCCAGGTACATGCACAAATATTACTTAATAATTATATTATTTTATTTTCAAAACCCATAGAAAATATTATTCCGCAAAAAAATACTTTAAACAGGATAAAATACCATAATATTGAAATAAAAATGTTAGTGACTCTTTAAGAACTGGGAAATTTTGTAAATTGTACCGATTGGCTCTTTCGTCTCAAAAGGTTGCCGATCCTGAAAGTTTTGCAAACCTTAGCTTTTAAAAATTGTAAATTTTTTATTTGTCGAATTTTTCGAAAAATTTTCCTGCCTTCAAGTCTTAATTTCTACCACTTTTCCGTAAAAATAAAAAATTCCTCGACTTTGACCAAATTTGTGTAATTCTCAATTCCTTTACTTTTGCAAATAAAAGTCCTGCTTAAACATTTGTCCTAATTTTTGATTTTTTGCCCCCCCCTGGCTCCTTATAACAAACTACAACTCGCTGCTTAATCCATATTCGCTATCAGGAAACTTAATTTATTCAAAATTAATAGGAATTACGTTAAACCTTTCACGATTTAGGAAGGAAGATATTTCCGAAGACCTTAATTTGATTCGATACCCCAGGTCAAATAGGAATTTTATGAAATAAATGAAAAAAAAAATCATAATAAAAAGTATTGGCGTTTTTCCACTGGCCTATTTAGAATTGGTTAATTTTAAGTTACCAGCCTAAAAATATTAAGTGATTATGGGGTGTGATGGATCAGTGCGGCCTTCAGGCCGCACAACTTAGGCAATCAGACATCGTCAACTTTAATACAGATTTGTCAACTGCAATTCAGATTTGTTAACTGCTATTCAAAGATGGATAACTGTAAATTCAGCTTTGTTCAGAACACCCCCCAGACCCCCCCCCTGTTCTGTGATTGATCTTATCTACTTAATAAGAGACTATCACTTTTTGAGAGTAAGTATGCATTTGTAGGTTTATGAAATACGCACTGAGTAGTACCGAGTACCCCAGTATCCAACTGATTGTATAAAATTCTTGCCAAAAATTTTTGCTAATCCGGAAAAATCGGTTATCCGAACAAACTCAAAACTATATCTGTCTGGAATAACGAGGCTGTACTGTATCTATATACACCGATTAAAATTGCCATCCAGTAGATGTATTTTATTTTATCATATCAATAGTTTAGAAAACTCTTTTTAAATTTTTAAGTTATCACAAATAAAATACACTGTAAGTATAAAATTTTGCAAACGTTTTACCATACTTATAGCATCATTTTAGAGAGAATCCGTTTAAATAAATACAGGGTGGTAGAAAACTTTCAAAAAACTGCTTTTTTGGAAGGTGATTTAATAGCTAAAAGATAAGCGTTCCTATAGGTTAAACTAAAAGGAGGTTATTTATAAATTCATAAGAGGGTTAATTATTTATTGAAGATAACACTAGTTTACACCGAAAATGTACATTTGATGAGAGATGGATTTCTTTATGTATTTTTTTTCGCTGAATTCGAAAATCAAGGTTAAATTTTTTTTTATGGAACAGCTCTTGAGATATTGTAACTTTTTCATTTATTCGACCTTTTTTCAATTGACAAATCATATCTCGAGCTAGAAATGTCCGATTTGTTCGTTCTTGGTACCCAAATGCAAGGTATTAAAGTGACGAACAAATATGTGTATCAGATCTTTGATTATTAAAGCGGTTCAAAATACATCGATGAAAATAGGGCACATTTTCCAAAAAATCATATTTTACAGTGATTCTATGGAGACGGAAAAGTATAAATCGTTAAAAAAGCTTCTGGTTTCTTTTCATGTACGTAAAGGTGATACTTTTATGCAAGAACTAAGACCAAGCAGAAGAAAATCGACCAAAAAATGACAATGACAGTATTTTGTTTTAATACACAGTACCTATGTGCGAAAGATTTTGAAATAATTAAAGATTAACCTACATTTTAATTTTTGTTTGTACTCAAAACTCTTGATTGTGTAGCACGAAATGTTGAAATTGAGAGATCTAGAAGTAAAGGGGTTCAAGTGCACTTTTTTAAACAAACAAATCTAAGTGCAAAATATCATCGTTAAAAGGTATTCATTCTTCTTACTTTTTTTGTAATGTGTCTTGCCTTTAAAGAAAACAAAAATATTAATATAGATTTCTAAACTTATTCCTGGAATTTTGAATTTCAAGCTAACTTAAAGCAATTTATCTCAGAGCTATTACCTTTTACTTCTAGACCCCTCAATTGCTATGTTTTTATTATTATAAGTTTCGGATTCCATTGGTGCTAATTTAGTAGCAACATCTTTTGATAATCTTTCGTCGTAGGATTTCAAAATTCTCATTAGTAGAGTACGGATTTCTAATAGATTTGCTATACATAAATATCGATTGCAGAAGTATAATTGTTAAAATGTCCATAAATTTGATAAAAATGAGGCATTTGGCGCTAATTTTTTTATGCTTATATTTTGATACTTTTATGTTTAGATTTATTTTTAAGCAATTTTAGTGCTTTGTTTAGCACATTTTTAATAAATTTAAAAAAAATTTCAGTGGAGACATAAATTCCTACATTGTATGAGTCACAAAATTTTGTGAGATAAATTTAGGGTGCTTCTTGACTAAGGAATTGAAATTGGCACTAAAATTTTCGAGGCCCTCTAGAAAATTATTATTTGCACAATATATCTTTAATTTTAAAATTAAATTAAATTAATTAAAGACACATAATTATAGAAGTAATTACTTTTCAATAATATTCAACTAATTTAAAAAAATAAAACAATGTTTATTAAATTAATTCACTAAAACTTATTCATTTACACACAAAATTATTAAAAATTAAAAAAAAATTGTTTCCGTTTTTACGGGGCCCCTAAAATAAGCGGGTATCCTAGGCAGATGTCTTTCCTGCTATATGGGTAATCCGGCACTGCGTTTACCCCTAAGGATAAGAGCAATAAATAGGTTTGAAATTTAAATCACAGTAGCCATTCGTCGACTAAACTAAATTATTAAATAAATGGAGCTTTAACTATAACTTTTATAAAAGCACATTGTAGCTAAATTAGCTCATCTATTAGGTAGCTAAAAATAATACATCTTCCTTTAACGGAAGCTATAGATGTGGTAAATATCTTTCTAATTGCCATTTCAAAAGTTCCAGCTTTTTGACAAAAAAGTATTGGTATAAAATATTGGATTTAATTATACATTAGAGCAAATTGATAGCGCCTTAGTGAAATTTAAGACGTCTCAATTAACAATTAATTTTTAATAAAAAATTTAATAATTTCATTATTTAGAAAATAAAAAAGAAATTATTTTATTATTTTACTTTTTTTTACTATATTTTATACTTTATTACTTTTATCTTGTTACTTTTCAAATAAATTTTATTTAAAAAAATATTTTTAATGCTTATATTTAAGATAAAATCATATTTTTATGCTTAAAAGTCCGTACTCTAGTTATGAACTTCATTCTATGAGCCCTAAGGAAAGTTATGCAATGCAAATTATTTAGACAAAAGTCAGTTGCTGGAATAATTGTTTGAAATCAGGAACAATTGTTGTAAGTTGTAAGTAAATCGTACAAATATTTCAAAGCTGCTTCCAAATGCAACTTTACTGTCTCTACAGTTGTATCTACCGTAATTTTAATAAATTTTTAATTAATTATGTTCACGATTTTAACCATAAGTAGTCTGGACATATGATGTAAATACATATTAATAATTATTAAGTAAGACTGAATATAATATTTTTAAATCACCTATATTCCGAATTCTGAAGCTGCTACTGTTACTAATTTTCCTTAAGCTGAACGTTTTAATTTCCCTCACTTTAGCTCAAAAACAAAAAATTTCGCAGCTTTTTCAGACGAAATGTATAATTATTTTGTGTTCTGTCTGTATTCTAGAAGAGTGGGAATTTTATTATATGTACTGGAAGGTGTTCAACCCCCGGACCCCCCGGTTTACACTTTTGACTATAATTTCGACAGTTAACTTTCAAAGTAACGCAAAAGTTGCTGCTATACTCCGAGCATTAAGGCACTTAAATAAAATAATGTTTTTCCAAGTTTTAATATTCTCATTGCCAAAGGTTTAATTTCCCTCATTTTTACTTAAAAATTCAAATTTTCCGATTTTTCCTGGCAAAATTTGTAAAATTATAAATTATTATCTATCTTCTCCAAGTATTCTAAAAGAGTGGAAAATCTGCGAAATGCACTGGAGGGTGTTCCACACCCCCCAGACCCCCCGGTTTACAATTTTGACTTTATATTTTTATATTATTTTTAAAGTCAACTTTCAAAGTAATACAGAAAGTTGCTACTAAACTCCGTGAGCAGAAAAGTAATTAAATAAATATGCTTTCCAAGTTGTAATTTTTTCTAGCCGAAGCTTAAATTTTCCTTATTTTTACTTAAAAATTCAAGTTTCCCAGTTTGGATTAAAAATCGACCAATCAGAGAGTGTTTTTCAACCAAAAAATGACACGTTGTAACAGGGGCAGCAACGTGCTGGGATTTTATATATTAGGACGAATCTTTCCTTTTTTCTCGAGTTTAATGCCTAGTTTTCTCCAACTGAGGAATTCCGAAGCTGCTACTGTTCCTGAGAGCATATTTATTATTTTATTTGTTTCTATCGTATAACGGTATAATAAACGCTTTATGTCTCATTTAAATGAGGCTAAACTGGTCTAGTTGTTACAATATTTATTTACCTCTCTTACGATGTAATATGCCTACGCATTTCTTATAATATATTAAATGTACATATCTGCCGATGTTATGGCAGAGAACGCCTTGGTTATAAATAGCAAAATTATTTATAAAATTTATATTTTTGTTATTTTATGTCAAAAAGAATTATATATTTTTATTACCAAATTAGAAATATTATCAAACTTATAATAACAACTACTGTTAATTTGCGAGATATTTTAATTTTAATCTTCCCATATTATATAAATCTTTTATTTAAATTCATTTAATTTGAACAATTTTTTAGAAACAGATAAAATAGTATATTACTTAACTAGAGCTTAAAATAGCTTAACTGTGAAGTAGATTGTATATCACGAAGCGTTTCCAATTTTTTTTAAATGTTATATTCGCATCAAAGTGAAAACTATATCAGCGAATTACGTTTTATTCAGGGTTCAATCGCCATATTTATCAAAACATAAAAGAATGTACATAAAAGTGTACGTTACTTAAAATTAATTAAAATATTACATTACATAGTAGCGCTCTAACCCAGGATAAGTTCTTGTTCTACTTGGGATCGAATCATGGATCTCTGCTTAGTAGTCGAAGCAGTAATATAATATTCTAAATTTAACAATAAACTTTTGGTCTATTACTACATACTACAGTAGAAGCTCAATTCTGTGAACGCAAAAATCCAAAGCTAAGTTCAAATTAATGCAAGTATTCACACTAACGGGGGTTGTAGAAACACTAATATTATACTTTATACATACAGTGACTCGAGTAAACAGTAAACAGTAAATAGCGGTGTTAACTTACCATTTGATAAAGTACTTCTTCAGGTCCCCAAAAACACAATGATTTAAAAAAAATTAAGAACAACAAGAAATTCTAACGATTAAACAATTTAATACTAGAAATGATGTCTACTAGAAAAATTATATTTTTTTAATGTTCTTTACGTCACTTCACTTTCATGATCATCTTCTAATAATTCGTTAATTCCAACTGTTTCCTTGTGTGTGTCTGTATTCCATTCTAGTACAGACGCTAAGATATCCAATACACAACATTAACAACTCTTAACTTTTACTATTTACGTTACAAAGTGTAATAAAAGTTCACGTTATCGAGTTTCTACTGTACTTATAAATTTTCTAAAAAAACTAGAAAAATACATCGGGATTATCTAACTTTTGTAACTCTAACTCTAACTTTTCCTCGACGTTTCGAACTTTTATTTTGATCTTCTTCAGGACTACAAAAACAAAATTCAACAACCTGCAGAAATCAACTAAATCCATTCCTAAAGTTTAGTTTACAGAGACCAGGGGTACATTATTAAATTTGGAACTAGATGTAACATAAAAATTTTGTTTTTGTAGTCCTGAAGAAGAACAAAATAAAAGTTTGAAACGTCGACGAAAAGTTAGAGTTTTAATTAGACCTGTTCTAATTGATTAAGTACGGACGATAACAATTATAGATAATTTCTATGGAACCACTGACATCAAAAGACAATCGGATAGTCTGTCTGAAATTTGCCTAAGACCATTTACACTGAAAAAAAAAAGTTGTTCAAGTATATTTGAGCGATAAAATTAAATATAAATTATTATTTTCCTCAGATAGTATTCAAAAATGAAAAAACGATATTATAATATCAAGTTTCCACTACTAAGCACGGTGGAAAAAACTTTATAGTTTATTCTAGTTTTTCTCTTGATGGCACTCAGATGCTTCATTATTGATGAAAAATTTATCAGTTTTGCGTCTATAAACAAAGTTCATCATATTGATGAACAAATTCATAAATACAATGATAATTTTTAAGAATACTATTAATTTTTTCTGAAAACGATGAATATTGTTCATCGGCGTAAAAATGATGATTTTGCCATCAATTTTTTTTGTGTAATTTTTTCTACGAAGTTTACTATTTTTTCTCTAATTGTGCAGAATTTGTAACAAAAAATGCAAAATAAAATCCATTTCCACTCCAGCGCTATCTAAGTGTTGATTTCAAGATAAAGTTATATTAATGCAAATAGTTCGAGATTCTAGATGGTTTATTCCGTATTAATATATTGTGTACTAAGGTGAATTTACTTAAAATTAATTCACAGAAAAAATTGTTCAGAATTTGAAATATTGTTGGTTTAAAACATTAACTGAACTTTTTTTTTACAACTTTGAAGTCTGGTAACGGCTCGTCGACTTGTTTTTAAAATACTTTCTACACCAACTATTTGTGAAAATACAAACATTGCACTTTTATAAAATTTTCTTTGTCGAGGATAGCTTCCTATATTTTTGTTTTACACAAATTCACCAATTGATGGAGCTCGATCTTTTTTATATTTTAATACTTCCAATATATTGCAAGCAACTAAAATTAAAGATTTGGGAATTTTGGTTCTTGGTAGTTTGTCGAGCTATTCTTTATTTTTAATATTTTGTTAATTCTTTTATTTTCATTTTTTTTGTTGAATTTAAAATTATATTTTATGACCCATAATGCTTTTTATTTACATTTGCTCAGATCTTCGTCCTCTTTTCACAAAACAACACAAAACTTTCAAAAAATTTAACTTTTAGTGGTCAGCTTCAGTAGTCAAGCTTCTCTGTATTTTTTTACATAATTTCAAGTACTATTTGAGTTCAGTATTTTTTTAAATTATTTTTTCAACACTGAAAAAAGATTTGTCGTCGTAACAAAGTCGTTAGTAGCTGTAGCTCCGACAAAGTTTTGTGCTGCTACAACAAATTTTATGCTGCCACAACAAAGTTTTTTGTGTTTAGAACAAACTTTTTTTTCAAACAGCATACACTTTGTTGTAACAGCAAAAAACGCTGTTGAGGTTATAGCTACTAACAGTTTTGTTACAACGACAAATCTTTTTTCAGAGTGAATCTTTGGATTTTTATCCACTCTTATATGTATATATTCTTCTTCTTTTTTTTTTAAATTTTGAAATGTTATATAACATTTTTTTCAAGTTTATTTATTACTGTTAATTATTAACAGTTTGAATTTTAGTAAATTTCAAACTGTTTTATACCTTTATTTGATACCGGTGAGTTAGATTGTTACTTATACCAATTTTGTGTAATTTGTGGCCTGTCGCCATTTTCAGTCCTGAAGATGGAAATATATTAAATTTCCGAAACGTCGGCGTTCAAATAGTTGTAGTTTGATTGCTTCCTATCCAACCCGATAATCCCTTATCGTTTACAAAAATTTGTTTTCTCTATTTTAATTAAAACTTCATTTTAAAATATGCGTAGGTATCGATTTCAAACTTTTATTATAAGATTTGTGAAACTCTATTACTAATTCCACCTATTTAAGACCCTTTTATAGCGATTTTTTTGAAAATATCGTATAAACTGATTCAACAATTTTTTCTGAGGATGAAAAATGGGTTTTGTCAACATTTATTTGTAACTTTCTGAACAAAGTTACATCAAGTTGTAATAGTCATTGCAATGGTGTAATGATTGAAATAAAATGGTTTCTTTGAAATGAATTATTTTGATTTAACTCATTTTTTTTCTTTCTTTTAGGAAGAATTTCTGAATTTCAAAAAATTCAAAAACTTGAAATAGCTTATTCGCGGTTTACATCTAATCTAATCTAATTTGTATGGTTGGTGTAGAAAGTTTATAAAAAATTTAAAATCAAATCCAAAACAACATCAAGTGTACGTGATAGAGCCGCCATCTTGTTGACAATAACAATTTATTATTTCGTATATATTTTCTAAAGGACAGACTAAAAATAAGTGGTAAAATGTGGTCCCAAAAACTCGTTTTTAGGCAATTTTGGTGGTGGGAATACGTTTTCCCGTCGCCCACCAAAGGGTTAAAAACGCGAAAATAATGAAATCAGTTACTAACTACAAAGATCGACTTCTTCATGCAATGATATGTATTAGAAGACATCTACAGCCATTTACTTGTCTAGTTTCTTCCTGCACACATTGGAGTTAAGTTTTTCCTATTTGAAGGAAACTTATTATAAGGTTGTTCCTTAACTCACTATCATTTTTATTTTTGGATCTTAGATCGTATCAAATGATAATGTGTTTTTATCAGTTTCCATGTAATTTATTTTGTTTATAAATAAATTTCTGAGGGAGGCGATAACAGTCGCTGAAAGCTTGAAAATATAATTTCATTATATTATTGAATTTAACTTGTTATTTGAAGTTTTATTGTTTATAAAAATTTTACAATACTTTTAACGTGCGTGGGTAAAATACTTAGTAGCATTGGAAAATGGCTAATTTATCCTAATAATAGAAATCATCAGCTAAACAATTAGAAAAACTATCTGGGACATTTTTATGCATAAGTGCGCTTATTATATTTCTCAATTTAATTTGATTCTAATATACCAATAAGGTAAAACCGAGGGTAAAACAGTCCGTTCTATAGTCAATATAATAATAACACATATGATATATATAACACATATATAATAACACATAATATGTAAATGTAGCTACAATGTAGTATAATAAATATTTCTAAGTATCACCAAAATTTACACTTTATGGGGATGCCTGCCACTCATCGTATTCCAAAATTCCTTATTGGAATTTGTATATTTGTTTTATAAAATTAATATTTATTACGAATTTTCTGGTTTTCCTACTAATTAATACAGGTGGCAATGGTGACGTGAGAAAACCAAGCATTTTGCTTTAAAGTTGTTAAGAAGAAAAATGAATTAAAAAATTCTGTCAAAATTTGAACTTAACTTGTTCTTAGTTATCGAGATAAAAAATGTTAAAGTTTACATTGACTTAAAGGTCATTATTTCGACAATCAGAAATGTCAGCATTTTCAAAAATTGCCAAAATATTTATGAAAGTCTTATAAATAAGTATGGTATATTTCAAAGAAGTCATGTTTTTAGTTTCTGAGAAAATTAAATTATTATTCTAAAAAGTAGTTCAAAAGCTATGAAGATTTTAGATAAATTTACATTAGAAACAAAAATATTGGTTGAAAAATGAAAAGGTTACGAAATCAGATGTTGCCATGATTTACTAAATCTTGATGAAATCCAAATTATCTGCACGGGTAGTGGTTGATTGCCCACTTTGTACTGAAGCTCTAAGCTTATTGTACCCCGTTTTCCATTAAGATGTTAAGGAAAGTTATTAGTATTTCGATCCACAGTTTGATGTTCACTAGAGGGCTGAGCTAAGAAATTCTGCGAAGTCCGGGATTTGAACCCAGAATTTCCGCTCATAACTCAACTAGTGATCACATCTTGATAGCTTTTGTACACTTTTTGTACAATTTTTTCAGCAACTAAAAACTAAAAAACTAAGATAAAAAACTAAGATTGTATTTTTCTGGCAAATCGGATTTGGGATTTTTGAAAGCTGAAAAAATACAAATAAAGACAAGCTTGAATTTTGATGATGATTATCTTGTCGACTTCCCTATAGAGCGGATTCCTCGTGAACACATCAGCATTATCGAATATTTTGTGTAGTTTGCGTTTCACTTACATGAAGACTACAGTCGTAAGTAAAATACTTCATAATTAAGAGTTTTTTTCTCTTGTATACAGCACTACTGAGAAAAACTAATGAGTCATTTTAATTGAAATAAAATTGATTAATTTTTCTGTATTATTCTCTCATTTAGTCACAATTTACTTTCAACTACAACAAAGAAGATTAAATTTAGCATAGTTATTTTATAATAATGCTGTTATATTAAATATTTTTATAATTATTTTGTAAAAGTCCTTTCTACCTGTATGTAGCTTTTCTTCGTTTAATTTGAAGTTTTGGTAATTCAAAATTATTTATTATTTTATATTTTAAAAACTCATTAGTTTACTATCATTATTATCAATAAATAATAATATTACTATTGAACATTTCGTTTCCATACATTTTGCAAACCCGATTTCGCTGCCGTCTCGGAATTCTTATTAAATTTATACGTTGGCTTCCGAAATATTGAGGTAATTTGCGTAATCTACAAAATATTTTTTTTGCAATTTTGTATAGAATTTTTTAATTAATTTTCCTATTAATGATTCCTCTCCACTTCAAAATTAAATTTCTCGAGGCCTATGTGGAAATAATTCGGAAATGAAATTCGTATTTTATATATAAAAAAAGATCTTATGTTTTCAGATGATCTAAATGCCTTCACTGACTGCCAAGTTTAAGGTGATTATTCTGTATCTCATAAAGGAGCTCTACAAAAAGGATTCCTTTCTGATGAAATAAATTTAATTCTGTAACTATAAAGAATCCTTTAATCCCAGACTGTCCTTTATAGTCCGATCTTTATGCACTGGATTTTATAAATAAATACTTTATGTTAAAGGATTGGTAAAAAAACACATTTATCTAAAAAAAATGCTTATTAATCCTTTAACATAAAGGCATTCCTTTGTAAAACCCACTCCATAAAGATCGATTTTCAAAGAACAGTCTGTCATTAAAGGATTCTTTATAGTTACAGAATAAGTTTATCTTTTCAGAAAGGAGTCCTTTTTGTGAAGATCCTTTATAAGTTACAGAATAACGTGGTTGGAGGTATTTCGCACCATCACCTCAGTGTGATTCCTCGGACCATTCTCCAATCATAGTCACATTTTCTTCTCAAATCAATAGAACATCAAAACCTCTAACTCTTTGTAATAAGCTAACTGATTGGAACAAGTTTAGAAAACTACTCCAATGGAAACTACCGCAAGATGTTTCCTTGAAATCAGAATTCAAGCTGGATGAAGCAGTACAACATCTAACAAAAAATATACAAGAAGCAGCCTGGGAAGCAACCCCAGAAAATCAAAACCATCAAGTTGAAAACTTTTGTCCAAAACGTATTCAAAGCAAATTACAAGAAAAAAGAAAGCTCAGAAAAAATGGCAAGAAACCCGGGCTCCCAGGATAGAGCAAATTATAATAAGGCAACTAAAAACCTTAAAAAACTGTTAAAAGACCATAAAACTCAAGAAATTCACGATTACCTGATTACCTGACTATTCCCTGTGGAAGGCAACTAGTAAGTTGAAAAGACCACAAACAGCAATTCCGCCAATAAAAACACCAACACTAGAATGGGCAAGAAGCAATAAAAAAAAAGGCAAATGCATTCGCAGATCATCTGGCCAACGTTTTCAAACCGTTCCAAGCAGAAGCCCCAGAAGAAGAAGTTAGACTTGTAGAATTCCTGGAAGCACCATTCCAAATGGAACTACCCGTGAAAAAATTTAAGAAAAGTGAAGTTTAAACCTACATTAAGAAGCACTTAAACTTAAAGAAATCATTCGGATTTGACCTAATAACTGCAAAAGTCCTACAAGAACTCCCAGACAATGCTATCACGTTTATAACTATGATCTTTAATTCCATCTTGAGATTGGGATCTTTTCCTGCACAATGGAAGGTGGCTCCAATTATTTTAATACCCAAACCGGGAAAACCACCAACAGAAACTACCTCGTACAGGACCATCAGCTTGCTCCCAATTTTATCTAAAATATTTGAAAAACTATTTTTGAGAAGACTGATGCCTGGGATTGAGGAGAGGCAAGTGATTCCTGAGTATCAATTCAGATTCCGACATCAGCATTCCACTATCGAGCAAGTTCACAGAATTGCTAATAAAATCAAGCAAGATTTGGAGACCAAAAGATACTGTTCAGCCGCATTTCTTGATATATCCCAAGCCTTCGACAAGGTGTAGCATATTGGTCTAGTATTCAAAATCAAATTATATCTTCCACACAACTTCTATCCGGTGTTGAAATCCTACCTACAACATAGACACTTCTTTGTAAAATATCAAGACGAGATATCACCACTTTTGCCAGTCCACTCTGGAGTCCCCCAGGGCAGCGTATTAGGTCCGCTTCTATACCTAATTTACACATCTGATCTACCAACTAATCCAAGCACATTTATTGCGACTTTTGCGGATGACACAGCAATCCTAATGCATTAACAGCGTCTACAAATCTACAAAAGCATCTTAAGAAATTAGAAAAATGGTTGAAGAAATGGCGCATTAAAGCCAATGTCCAAAAGTCGGTGCATGTAACATTCACTACAAGGAGAGACACATGTCCTACTGTTAACTTCAATGAAAATATACTACCACGAAAAGAGGAAGTTAGGTATCTTGGAGTGCATTTGGAAAGAAGACTGACGTGGGGTAAACATATCTGGAACAAAAGACTCCAACTTGGCCATTCCTTTAGAAAACACCAATGGTTACTGAATCGTTACTCACAATTATCTCTAGAAAATAAGGTGCTCATATATAAAATCATAATAAAGCCAATTTGGACCTATGGCATCCAGCTTTGGGGAGCAGCAAGTAACTCCAATATCGCCAAAATACAGAGGTTTCAAGCAAAAACACTGAGAACGATCGCAGACGCCCCTTGGTTTGTACCAAATCATGTGATTCATCGTGATCTTCAAGTGCCCACATTTGAAGAATGTATGAAGTCGTTCAGCACCAGATACCAGGAGACCATCCCAACTCCCTCACTGTGGATTTACTATCTTTCCATCGAATAAAAAGATTAAAGCGTCACGACCCACTGGACTTGCCTCATCGGTTTTGAAATGATACTTACTGTAAGCCTGACATAACACTCTCTGGATTAAAAAAAAAAAAAAAATTAAGCTTTAGAATACCCATAAACTTCATTTTTAATAACAGAGCTTGATGGTCTTTTGATAAATTGATAAACATACCCATCTGTTACCGTATCAATTGCGATTTTTCATGCCTTTAATTATTACCTTCTCTATCTAAATCATCTAACTAATGGTTTTGTTAGTTTTTCTAATCCAAATCAAATAAAACTTTTTGGCAGAGGCATCGTTTCATTCGCTAGTTGACGCAAGCCAACCAACTCACGACAAATACAAAATTACAGAAAAAAATTAAATTATTCTACAGAATAATATTGATTTTACTAAATAATATTACTAAATTATGCATTGATTAATAAGGAAATTTAATGCAGCAGAATATTAGGCAAAACTCGAGCTTTACTGCATAAAGCTGCATTCTATGTCAATACCCGATTCTACGAGTATATCACAATATTATGAGAATTGCTTTATCAGCATCAATGTTAATAATATATCAGCAAACCTCTCTATAATATAAATATATCATCCATGCAAGTTTTAATGGCTCTTAATAGCAGTATTAGAAAAAAAAATGGCTATTAACTTTTCAGTGACCATCGTCGGTACTCGAGAAGCAGCCGATAATTTAATTACTTGTAACTTAAAATTTTGACTATGAAACGAGCCTCTTGTATTTTAGTTTATTATAATTTTCTGAGTCCTGGAACTATTTATGATATTTATTTAATAATTTCACGTTCAGTATAACATAGTTTTTTGTTGGAAAAAGAATATTTGCTTCAGTAATCAATATAAGTTCCAAAAGTATTCGGTGGAAAAATATGCGAAAAATTTCAAAATTAATAGATTGCTAGAATAAATTAAAATTTTTTTATTTATACATTAATTTGTTTATTTTAATTACCTAGTTTGTTACCAAAAATGTTAACTTAAGTTTTTTGGAAAAATTCATCAAAATATTAATTATTCTAATTAATACTATATGGACCGAAACACATTCGGCAGAAATGGAGATTGTTGATTTTGTTGAGAATTTATTAATATTTTCGGTAGTAATAATAATAATTATTTGTTGATTTTAAAATAACTTTTAAATTATTTTTCCTGAATATGGATAATTTAAAATTATTTCAAGGTTTAGTAAATTTTCTGTTTAATAGTGTGTGTGCTATGCAAAATAAATCAAACTGAAATAGAAAAAGGAAATGGTCCTGACACATTTACACAATGTAAGTTTTTTAGTTTCTGGTTTCTGTTATTAATGATTACCGTTTGTACTAAAACGTTACGGTCCCCCAATATAATGGTGAAAATTTAAGGATGACATTTATATTTACATTGGATTTTGAGATGTTCGTTATCGAATCCATTCTTTTTTTGATATACAAACACTTTTGTAAACACCGCAGTTTGCGTCTTAGATCACACTAAAAGGAAAAAGCCAGAATGACTTCTTAAGGAGATGAGAAACTAGTGAAACAAAAATTAATTTAAAATGATGTAGGTTGAAGTTATGTTTGCGATAGAACTAAACAAACGGAACGAAAATGTAGTTCATTTAATGGTGAAAATGTGATGCTACTGAAAAAAAGAGGAAAACAAATAAAAAATAAAATAAATCGACGTTTCAGCAGCACGTCACACATAAATGTAAAGGTAGCACATGTGCATGTATATATTCAGAGTTTAAAAACGCGCATTCCAAAACAATAATACTCAATCAATGATAGCAATGAGCCAATAACCAAATGGAACGTTACATTCACAGGGGGGAAGGGTAATGTGACAACCCTGTTTACAAATGTTGCGATTGATTCTTCCAATGTTGTTTGAGCTGTACTGATCTGTCTACGTTTTATAACTCGTGTCCCGTGGGAGTGCTTAAGTGACAATTGTTAAGTTGGCTAATTCCTGATCAAAGAACTTCGTTATACCTATACTTTGATGCGAGAGAAGCGTCAACTTTCGTCCAATCCAATTTGGTACTACCAAGGTTGGTGTAATTAACTACTTGACTAAAATAATAAGGTGAGCAATGCTCAATGTTGAAAGTGTCAAAATTTGCATGCGGCTGAAAATCGACAGGTGATTATTGATTTCAGAATGAGAAAGTTTAAACAAGATCCGCATGCGTTGAGATAAACAAAGATGGATATGCGTTTCGGGCACGCAACTAAAGATATTGGATACCTTAAGCTTCATCCCTTCCAATTTTTATTGCACCATCTTTGTTTAACAATTTGTTTTTGGTTAACGTTATTTATTTCGATTCAAGTTATCTTGATGTACGTCCATTTTAATTATTGATTTGTTTCGTTAGGCCCCTTAAAAAAATATTACATTACCTTTTGTTATTTGTAAAATTGCTTGTAACGACGTTTTATTTTATTAACAGACAAATTATTTAAATTAATGAACGTTGTTTAATGCTACGAAGTACTAAATATTATACTAACTCGGTTTTTGATGTAAAAAATTGGATAGTATAATTATAAAACTTTTTAATATAGATAATTATTAACTACATTAAAATTAAAAAAAAAAAATCACTAAGGGTTGATTCCAAATGTGTAGAATATTTCGGAGATGATTTTATTTTGCCTCAAGAAATCTCTGCATGGAGTTTAGATTACTATTGTGTGTGGGCGGAAATGAGATTCTAATCTTAAAATTATATGATAATGCAGGAGGAAATTCGTTTTTAATCTGTATTGACAAATTTTATTTTAAAAATGGAAATTTTTCTGGTTTAAAGCTAAAATCTTCAAGTTTTCAATTTTAAGGCTGTGAATGCAGCATAAAATATTTCTAATTCATATGTTACTGTCTTCGTGAAAAATGTTACGAGCTATAAAATCTTACCAATTAATTTACAGCAGCATCAATAATAAATTGTCAATTTCAAACCTGGTTGCATCGATATGTATCATAATGCAATTCACGTATACATTTTTCTATTGAACAATTGACAAACTTGAAACTGCTTGTAATTTTTCTATTTGAAAAATTTGTTAGAATTTTTACATTATTTACTTTCAGAGATTAAACTGTAAAAACATTTGATATCAACATTATTATTTTCATTTAGTAGAATAACAGTTTACCAAGAAAACATTGCCTACTGCAGTAGTTAATTTCATTCGTTGTTTGGTACCTAACTATTCCAGCAGAATTAATGTCTACCGGTGAAACGAGTAAAACTATTAATGTTTTTTTAGGCAGATCATTGATGGAGTACTGCGTCGAAAAACAACTGTAGTTAAAAAATTCATATAATAATTGAATGCATGGAAACATACACATCAGGTATGTCATACTTAGATCTGTGGGCTATATGAAAGGCAATGGGAAACCACCCTAGTACGCCATCTTGGCTTCGGTCAACTGGTTGCCTACGCATTGCATAGTGTATGGCACTTGAAGAAGAATTAGAAGAATAGTTGCCTGGTATCCGGCCCGCCCTTTAAATTATTTTGATAAATCAAATCAAACAAAGTCATCATACATAATAATAATCAGATATTTTATTGGCCAACTGAAAATGGTTGTCAAAACACAAGAATAAGTTAACAAAATGCAATCTGAATCTGATGAGGAAGTTAAATCTTGACCCTCGGGACTTTGTCGAGCAAATAGTCTGGCTGTTAGACTAAAAAGTTTGGAAACCCCTGGTTTAAACGACTAATTTTTGTTTATTATTATAGTATTTTTTTGGATTTATTTAAGTAAAAACTAAAAATACTGTAATACTTTAAACAGCAATACAAAATGAAAACTGTAGCAATAAAAAAAGTTACAAAAAAGATAAAATTATAAAATTTAGTATTTAAAATAATTAAAAATTAAATTTAAATTTAAAATAATCACTAAAGATGTGTTTCAGAAGGATTTGATATAAAATATTTTAAAACCGGCAAATAAAAACTTACATAGTAGGCATTATGATACTACGCGATGATCCGGGTTAAAAAAAAGCTGAATAACTTGCATGAAAAATATATAATATACTAGCTGACCCGGCGAACTTCGTATCACCTAAAATTAATTTGATTGTAACACTTCATCAGGGGCGTCCATTAATTAAGTGCGGTGATTTCGAAATTTTTTTGACCCCCACCCTAGTGAGATGTCGTGAGATTTGCCTTTAACCCCCCCACCCCTCTAATCTCACGTAAAATTGTTTGTTTTACTTAATTTAACCCAGTTCTCTCGAAATTTTAGTTTCTTGCGGAAAAAAAATTACGTGATATTTTTCCGAGACCCGCCGTCTCCCCCATGTGTGATTGGGTGAGATCCAGATTCGATGTTCCCTAAGCGATTATAAATTCCCAATCAACCTTCCAACTCCAATTCATTGAAATCGGCAATATTGACCCCATTGTATACGGTTTGAGTTTCGCTTTGTGATTAAGGACGTTCATGCGCTAAGCTAGAGTCAAATGAGTACTAACCTTTTCAAAATTTATTCGGAACTTGAGAAAAATTAAAAAATATATCAATAATCATGCAATGATTTATAATGTTTTATTATTCTTCCCGAATATTTTTTAGTAATTTATTGTAAAATATCAGTTCATATAAATAAGTGATTAATTTAACTCAATTTTTATTATTATATTAAACTTGACAACTCCGCCTAGCCAAATCTATTCAAATATAACCTTCATTATGTTTTATTTAACTTTTGTGTACTTATGTGTTTTGTTGCGCGCTGTTGCTAGATTTCAATATGGAGAAAAATCTACCGCATTAGTTTCAATTTAACTGATTAAAATAATTAATAATTCATTTTAACGTTCATCAACACCATTTTTTTAATGCAATTACATAAACTGCATAATTTGAAGAATATTTAAAAACATTATTTATTATGGTATCTTTGTAATAACATAGTTATTATAATTATAACACAACAAAATGCTGCTTCCCCATAAAGCTCTATGTTAGAAATTTGATTTTCAATCATTAATTACGCTCCGAAATGATCGATGAGGGGTTTTGAATTTTTGAGGAAGAATGACTATATAATTGAGGGTTCCAATTTTCAAAATTAAAAATTTTTATCTGCTATCAAGTTTCACGCATGAACATCCTTAATTCCTTTTGTTTTCCGGCGCGTAAATAAACAAAGATGAAAACTTGCGAACACGCGAGATACTACAGTTGTCCGTACGCGAAACATGGAAACTTCAAGTTAATTCCAACGACTTGATGATCATCGCAAACGCCAAACGCACGGGGAATTACAGCCGTTTAAACTCGATTGGCAAGAACTTTTGAATACGCAGTCCGTAAATGTGGGCTTTTTATTTCTTGCGGCCCGCCTTTAACTCATAATCTGGCCGAGTGGCCCCTAGTCCCAATAAGTCTGTGCATCCCTGTATTATACAACATGATGATAACTGAGCTTACTTTCAGTTACAAATTGGGAGGTAGTAATCCGAACAATTCAAGCGAATTCAAGAATTCTATGGTATAGTTGACTATTTTTTTCATCTTTTCATCTTTCATCTTTGAAGGAAATCAACTCACCCGCAGTTGATTCATCATCGACATCTTTGTTATTCGCAGCCAATTATGGTTTTTGAAACGTTGCACTCTGTTGGGAAATACACTATGAATGAGATGTCCTTCGATTCGGCCAACTGGCAGAAATGAGTGGGCAATGTGATGAATCCGGTCAAGATGTCAACTGCGATTTTCCTATTACCAATGTCCAACAATCTGGCAAGTATGCCATTTTGGTTTTGTGAATGAATTTATCTGGACAGTTGTACCTAATATAATTGATGACATATTTAAGTGTCACCTTCTAATTTAAAAATTCTGTCAAACGACATTTACGCACGTAGCACTATCTATCGGAATAGAAATGCAGTAATTTTAGTTTTTCCCAGATTTTTCTATTTTCCGGACAACTTTTCTAAGGTTTTTTTTGTAAAAACCTTACTGAAACCATAACAAACATTTATAAAAAATAAATTAGCCAAATCGGTCCAGCCTTTCTCAAGTTATGAGATTAGCAACGAACAGCATTTCATTTTTATTTATATAGATAATGATTTAAAGTAGCGGCGATTGGTGGGTTGGTGGCACCGATCGCTGTGTTTGGCGTCACTATTCGATCACCTGACGTTTCAGCAAATTATAAATTTTTTTTATTTTAATATATTCATAAGGGAACCTTTAGCTATCGATTGGTGTAACTTTTGGGTTGCCACATATTCAAAGTCTCCATTGACTGACTGGACTATAAGATAAAATGTTAACAAATATAAACACCACAAAATATAAACAATTCGCGATATAAATTATAACATTTGGTTATAACTATGGTGACCATATATGCTTATTTTAGTAGGGCAGTACTCTTTTTTGGAACGATGAACTTAAAAACTTTTCGGTGCAAATTTTAGACCCAACTGTGTGTTCACCCTGTATGTGTACCTTTTCACCGGATTATATGATTAAAAGTCGACCAAGCAGAACAACGTTACCGTTAATCGTTTGTAGATTCCGCGTTTTCGCGAATTTTAAAATTTTTTCTGCACTTAAACCTATTCTCATACCTACCAAATATACAAAAAAAAAATTCATAAAAATCAGTCGAGCCGTTTCGGAGGAGTTCGGTAACAAACATCGTGACACGAGATTTTTATATATTAGATTTTGAAATCCGACACATGAATATCATTTGTTACCTAAAAATATTAGACTTCTAAAAATGAAATTGAATTAAAAAGGTTCTGGTGGATAATAATATTTGCAAACATGTAATTTCTGGGTCAGAGTGGACCCGGTTTAGGTACGGCGAGTGTTAAGTACAGACTAGAGATATCCGTCGCGGGTCCACTAAGCATGTACTTTATTTGATTTGAAAGCTAATATGGTAATGTTGAAAATAATTGGTCATAAATAGCAGAATATACTGGCAGTTAAAGTGGAACTGGGCTGGACACGTTGCGAGAGTAAAAGATGAGTGTTGAACAAGATGTATACTCCAATGGAAGCCTAAAAACACAAAAGAAAGTCGTGGAGGAAATGCCGAAAATTGGATGCAAGTGGCTCAAGATAGGGAAAATTGGAGAACCAAAGGGGAGGCCTATGTTCAGCAATGGACGCAACTGACTGGCCGAGGATGATAATGACTGGCGCTTACCCGAATGAAAACTTTTTGAAATGCATTGTATTTGGTGAACATTGCTGAATCTAGATAAAATTAGTTATGCCTGATGTACAATACATAGTTTTAAAATTATAGAATGCAAGTGTACTTAATTTGAGTTAACTACAATTTTCTTATATACAGTAAAACTTCTCAAGCTCGACATAAACGGGACCCATTTCCGTGTAAAGTGTAATTAATAAAACAAAACCGAAAATCTCATTAGCACAAATTTCAATTTATTCTCTACAGCTTCATTATACTGTGGTAACTGGGAGGTAAATTTCGTTAATTTTCAATCATTCAAAAGACGCTTGTGTAGTCTCCCTTAAGCCATCGTCAAATAGGAAATGCCATTTTACAGCACATTCATAAATTCGTGTTTCACGGAAGCTGACAAGATGTTGAAAAGTGCAATTACCTATTTTTCAGAAAGCTTGAATCTAAAAATATAGAGTTATGATTAGAGCTTGGATTTATATGCACCAAAATACTTGAAAATATGGGCAAATATGCACGTAATTTCCTTAAAATATGCACTAAAATTGGTAAAAATTGATAAAATATGCATTGATATGCTAACCAAAAAATATCTTTTCTTCGAATTCTTCAATTTTTGTTTTAATTTTCAATATAAGTACTTCCTAGATTAATAAATTTAATAATTTATTAATTAAAAAAAAACAAATTAATTAAAAAATATAGAAAGCTGCCTATGTCATTTGTATTTTTAATAATAAGATAAATATTTATCTTAATTGCTTGAATTTCAATTTAAAAAAAAATTAAATTGCTTAAAATTAAGTAAAGCAATTGCTTAAATGGGCAAATTTAATTTTAATTTTTTATTTTCTCTAATAAAATTCTTCAAAAAACACCAAAAGTGGCCCAAATATGCATCATTTATGCAAATATGCACCAAATGTTGAAAATATGCAAAATATGCATTTTGACAATCAGTTTTTTGGATTCGTCTGGCATATCAATATTAAAGAACATGCAAATGCATAAAATCCGAGCTCTAGTTGTGATATAGTGAAGGAAATAGCTATAAAGCCACAAACATATTCCATCGACGTTTTTACCAGAAAAAAATTCTACTTTCGGACAAGGCTCATCAGACGTTTATTTAAATAACAAACACGTATGTAATACGTTTTCCATTACTCTATGTAATAGAAAAACAAAAAAGTTAAAAATTTGAGCAATAAGGAAATGACTATAAAGCCGCCTAAAATGCATTAATAATTTTTCCATGTAACTTGTTCAAATTTAATTTAATATTTAGTACTACCATCCTTGCTAGAAATTACAAAAAAAATTCGATGTGGCTTTGAATTTACCAAGCCCCGAAGAACTTTAATAGAAATAGAGTTCTAATCTTCCTGAATTGTCACTTTTAAATCAAAAACATTGTTGAATCGGCGTCCGATTTCGTAAAGGTTAAAGCATAACTAATTGAAAACTTCAAATATTTTTTTGTCAACGTTCTTCATGAACTAGCAAACTAGATAGCCTACAGTTTTACTGAATGATCCAAGTTTCTACCTAGTCAATATAGATTCAAAAATTTGCAGGAAATGGTTAAGAAACCTTCATCTAATATAATGAGGCAACAAAAAAGTAAACCCGTTAGGCTTCAAATGAGAATGCTGTTGTAAACAATAAAATATCGACATGCATATGTTATGTAGGTATTTGCTAAAACTGAATCGGTTGAGATGCATACAAAAGCATTAGCTAATCATTACTTGACGATTTTCAATTTAAAAAGATTTTTCAAATTTGATTTTAAAATTTAATCCCAACCGCCGCTATTTGTACGGCCTTTGAAAGATGCAGCCTTTGAATAATTTTCAATTTAGATTTTATAGTATTACTGGCCGATCTTACCAGATACCAGGTAATAACAAAACGAGTTTCAGCAAAACTTGAATTAATTAAGAAAATTTTCCAAAAATGGTACCAAAGTATTATTAACCCTGCGGCAGTCGCGCCATTTATTTTCCTTCGAGCGGTCGCGTTGCGGTCTTTAGATTATGTTGCATGTCACACAAAAACTATTAAAAGAAAACAAATATTATTCGAAATTAAAAGTTTACTAAATAAACTGTATTGATTCAACAATTTAGTAACTAAAAACTAAATTCTTCTTTAGTATTCATAATTGTTAAACTTCGGTTTCGAGGGTGGTAGAACAGGTAACTTTTCTGTGGCAATGCTCTAAACGTCTAAACAAACAAATTTCTCACAGGAACCATAAATAAGTGTCGTTTTTCTACTCTTGTGAGAACCACACTTGTGGCAGGAAAGCATACCTACACACATCCATTCGATATAATGATGAATATGTACACAATTTCAAATTTTATCAGCAGTGCGGACCTCTGTTCCCCGACGCGACTGGCGGAGGGTTAATCAAGTTTAGCTTAAACTCGTTTTGTTTTTGCCTAGTCGGATCAGCTCTCACAATTACAGCTCTACAAATTGCAGATAATTTATACTTTTTTCTACAAAAATTTGCCATTAAGTCTATTTAGCCGATTTCGGCTGAAAGTAACATTCTGATGCGCCAATTAACTATGATTTAATAACTGTAATAACTATGATAATAATAACTATGAAAACAACTTAAGTAATATTTTTGTTTGCTCCTTGTATTTTGATCATTTTATGAGAACATTGTTAATTTTTGAATTTATTTGATATTCCCAACCTTAATGAGGAGATTAATGCCCGGTTTCTTCACCTTGAGATATCTATCGGATAAGTATAACTATACGGATAGCCAATTAAATAACCGTAATTCAAATTTTTACGGTTGTTTGATTGGTTATCCGTATAGTTATACTTATCCGATAGATATCTCAAGGTGAAGAAATCGGGCATAAGTCAAAAAAAATTAAAATTTTAAAATAAAATTTAAATATTTTTTATATTATAAAAATAAGTTTTGCAAAAAAATGAGTAGAAATAAAATATCAAAATCAAAAATGAATAAGCTAACTTTTTTGAAAAGCCCGTATTCAAAATTACTTTTTTTGGCTGATCTCCTGTTTTGAGCTGAGTAGAAAATTTTTTAAATAGTCTCTTCTAGCTTTACGATTTTATCTTACAAAAGCGCTCTTAATTAATGTATTCTTTTTAATTTATTATAAGCATTTATAATAAAACAATTTAACTAAAAATAGCTAGAAATTTGCGGTAAGTTGATAAATGTCCTAGTCGAACGCGTAATGGAATTCATCAACGGTTAGGTTTACAACAATTGTTCATTTTCAGCCATACCTTTTTTGTTTCTGTATATTTGTTCATTTTCACTAGAATTTTCAATTAAAAATGAATAGAAAAATGAATATATTGCCGTGTTCCAAAATCATTTCATTTTTGACTTTTCAATTTGTTTTTGTTAACTTTTATTATAAATTTTATTATGAAATGATTTTGTTTTTGAATTTTATTATGTCACCGTTTTTAAAATTAATTTTGTTTTATGATTGAATTTATTCGTAAAATTGAATTTGCAAATAATTTGTGTAACATAATTGTAAATATTTGAATTTGTATGTCTTTTTGCGCAAAAAGTTTAAGTTGGTAGACGATTTTTAATAACTTTTGCTTTTTGCCATGTTTGTCAACGTAGACGGACGCTTTTGAAAAAGTTTCCAATAATTCATAATTTGGTGTTTATAATTTGAAATTTATTTGAAACCTTGTGCAAATATATAAATTAATTAACAGTGTATTTTATTGATTGATTTGGATTTGAATTTGAGTAAGATTTGGAAAATTTTGAATGATGGTTTGGAAGTGATAATTTGCTTGGGAATTATTTAATTGAAAATTATATGTTCGATTTTGAAAGTGAAGATTAGGTTGGATTCGCAAAATTGGAAAATAGTGGTAATGTTTAAAAATTCAATATTTAAAAGTTAAATTCGAAGCGATAAGACGACAAGTCTTATGTATAATCTCTGGATAATCGTAATTACTGCTTCGAAAATATTTTTATTTTCTCTGTTATATTATATACATTGATATTTTATGTAAATGTTTTTCTTTTATTTAAAAAAATAATTACAATATCATTTTTGTAAGGAAGTTCAATACTGTTTGAAAAAGTACAACTTTACCGTATTCGTTTGAGTAAGGTTAAGTAAGTTTTCCGCACGCTGTACGAAAAAGTAATTTTTCACGCACTAGTGCTTTTTACTTTTCTGCACACATGAGAATTCAAGCGCAAACCTTAGAAAAAATTACAAATATTTACGATATCAATATCTTCCAGTTACAGGTAGAACAGCTACTTACCCTGACTTACAAATAAGAATAATTTGCAAACCAATACTCTGTAATAGTTTAACTAAGAAATACTTTTGTTTCTTATTCACGCAATAATAGAAAAAATACTGTATGAAACGCGTATGAAATGCTTCTTTTCATTATTAATCACACAAAGATATTATTATTATGTTATACTCCTAATAGTAGAAGATGTAATACCTATTGTTGTGTTCTGATAAAGTAATGAAAAGTGAGTTGCGTAATTTAGAAATAAAGAACTGACTTTGCAACCTGAGGGACAATAAAGACAGGACTCTTGTTCGTTTTCAAAATTGTTTTTATTAGTGTTAAGTTTGTTCGTTAGTTTAAGTTGTATTGTTTAGTTTAAGTTTGTTGTTGCAGTAATTTCGTTTGTTGTATCTAAATTTTAATGTTTGTATTGTTAATTTTCGTTGTTTAGCGACTCACACGAATGCAGCTGAGCAGTACGCAAGCAAGAATCTTGATTTTAATTTAAAAAAAAAGAACAATATAAAAAACCAAGGAAATGAAGAGAATATAAATAAATTAAAAGAACAGTGAGTCGAAAAATTACAGCCAGACAGGCTAGTTCTATAAGAGTCATTATTGGAGAGCCCGAGAGGCTAATTGTATATAAGTCGTGATTTAAAAAGCCCGAGAGGCTAGTAATAGTAATAGTAATAGTAATAGAAGCAGTCACAAATTTACAACCCTAGTGGAGTTGTAATTGAGAGTCCAAGAGTTGGTGTTGAATTTAGCCGAAGAAATTTGTGGATAGAGTGGGGAAGAAAGAAGCCGAATTACGTGCTGCTCGGCGGATTTGTGTGAGTCCTGCTTTTTCTAAAATTTGTTCTGTGTGTACAGGTTGCAAATAAATTGTTCTGTCATTTGTCAGTTCCTTATTGTCTTACATGTAACCATTTTTCGAGAATCAACGACCCATTTTAATAAGAGATCGGAAAGAGAGCACAACACTATTTATCCAGTTTTTCTAAAATAACAATTGAATTGATTGAATTCTAAAACTTTTAATAGTTACTCCCCATTTATACTATTTTAAGCTTGTTAAACTATTCACCTCAGCAACGATAGAATGTAACCACTATTATTTATTAAACTTTTAGTAACAAAATAGTACTACTACCTAGAGTAATTAGTACCTAAGTAGGTTACCTAAATAAATTATTTAATAGTAGGTATAACTGAAATGTTATGTAGATAATGTTATTATGTTTGTATAATTGAAAGGATCATCAAATTTGGTTATTTGGTAAGCCAAGTGTCAAATAAGTTTTAAATAGATGATTATTGTTACAAGGCAACTGGTATTATTTTAACAGAATTTATTTTTTATTTGTCAACTTTAAACTATACTTCTTTTTTCTTTTTTAAAAATTTTTTATATAAATTATTTGAAGTCTACATAAATGGAAAATCATAGAAAAGGCATTTATTTTGTTTAGGCTTTTAGTTTGGTATTTGATTTGGTAGTTTTATTGATTATATTGTTATAACTTTGCATTTTATGAGTGGAACCATTGTAGTTCCTTATTTTAAAAACAATTTGATTGGCTTTGTTATACTTTTTCATAATATTTTATTACGAATTCAAAAGATTTAGATTTTTTTTAGATTTTTGGAAAATATTTATTTTCAAATTGTGATGACGAATGTTTTGTGATAAGGAAGTTAGTGCAAATAATAATTTCATTTGTGAAGATGGATTTTTTTCTGTGATTTTGGGTCTACAAATAAAACTACAAAAGTCAAAATATATATTTTCTAACCGCATTCAACCTTTAATACGGCCTTCATCAGTCTACAGCTAAAATAAAATAATCATAACTTAAGCTGTCGGGACGAGACGCTAAGCCGCTTACTCATTACCTGTACAATTCAAGTTTGAGTTACATAATGAGCCACTTTGAAGCACTAGTGTGGAAAATAATTTACTTGAAATTAAATTAGCTATGCTTTTATATATTTTTTTAATTAAAGAAACTGATGTTTTTCGATATTATATTTGTTATGTGTAAACCAATAGAAAAACAAATATTTATGCCTCTTTTCTTCGAAAGTGCTACTGTACCTACTTCTACTTCATCTTAAATTTTTTAAATTTTTATTCTTATTTCCTTTTTGACAAATTTTACCAAGGGATAAGTTTACAAAATTTGTTACAATTTTGCTCAAAAGCATTTTTTATTTTTAACTTTTGCAATTTTCTAAATAATAATAATCATGAAATTATTATTTCGAAAACTTTAATTATTTTTTATTCAAAAAAATTCACTATTCTCATGATTTTTTGAGTAATTTTTTCAAATGTTTGAAAATTAGCAAAAGCTGACCTATTATGTAATTAATATAGCAATACGACAACCAAAAATAAAACATATTTAGATCCATTTCTTTGTTGCTTCCAATAATTATTGTTTTTAATTATCTCAGAAAGTGTGATTTTGTTGAATAAATATCAACAAAGCACAAAAACTTTAGATATCCGTTTAAATACTAATTTTTTTACTGTTAATCGTTTACACATAATAAAATATTGAAATTTACAACCGCATAAAGAGTTAGTAGACATTTAACAGCAGCCATATCAATATTTTAGAAAACCCAAAAAATGCACTAAACACTTTTCAGAACTAAAATGTTTAAAAGTTAGCACATGTAAAATACACTGTAAGTATTCGCAAACGTTTTCACCATACTATGGCATCATCAGGCGATGAATTAGGCGATGAATTAAAATATTGATATGGTTAATATCGAGTTACACTACCTAAACCACGTATCAATTGATTATTTAACAGCAGGCTTTTGTTTTCTGAAATATTAGTATTGTTGCTGTTTTCAGTTATTGTTCTTATTGCAGCCCAACAATAACCACAAAATGAAATTTCATGGAAGTCTCTTTTCTTTAAAATCATCATCGAGAGGCTTAGAGGAATCGTATTTACAAGTGACATTTTCCAAAAATAAATGAAATGGCGTTTTATAACAAAAGAAGTAAAAATTAACAAATGAAAAACCAATACATCTGAATCTGAGAAATATACCTTTGAACTACCAAAATCTTAACTACATATATTATATAAAATCTTCTTTTCGTATTCTTAACAATCTTATTATAATTTTAAGATAATTAAAAATATCTAAAACTTAAATTTGTCACTTATATCACTACTTTTTCTTAAATTTTAAAATTTCTTATGATAGTATGCCAGAGAAAAAAGATTGTTTCATTTAAAGAAAATTTATTTGATTTAAACAAATTTGTTGTTTGTATACGGGGAAGTAAATATTTCTTTGAAAATATACCTCATTTGTTTTAACTTTATTATAATCATATTTCTTTCATTCAAGCAATGGTTTTTTTAAAATAAATAAATATAATTTGTTGTAGCAAACAAATACTTTTAAAATGTGAATATTTTGCAATTGTGTCAAACAAACCATTTCTTTGTTGCAAGATATTAATTTATTAAATTTGTTTTATCTCTATATTTGTTTCAAATAAATAATAGTTTTACTTAAATAATTTCAATTTTAAAGATTAGGGTTAGATTGTGGATTAAAATAAATTGTATTTTAAATATTTTTTATTTTTTTTATTAAAAATTCAAGATAGAAAGCATAAAAATAAAATTAAAATTAAATGTAATTATTGTATGATATAGTAACTAAACTAAACTAAAGTACAACAAGGTACAACTTAACTTATGGGTATGGTAACAAATAAAAATGAAATATTTCTTTAAACAAAATTATAACTTATTCTTTAAGGTCTTACATACTTCTAGCAACGTCAGAAATTCACCAAAATAAAATATTTTTTAGTAGGGAAAACAATAGAAATTAATAAAAATAAATAGTACACATTGTTTGTTGTTATTTAAACTTTATAAAAAAATTTATTTCACTTTATTTTTACCAAAATTACTATATAAAAAATCACGTGTTCTACAACACTAAGAAAAAAATAGTTGCTCCACGGTCGGCATGATATCTCCAGTAAATGTTGATCGATCAGCAAAATTAAAAAAAGTTCTTGTAAATTAAAGTTGTAGTTATAGTCTGTCGAGCCGGCATTTTGAATATCAAAATATTTAGGAATTTATGGAAGTTAAAAAAAAAGTATGCGTTTTACTTCATAAATTTTACACTTCAATTATTTTTATAAAATATCAAAATTCCGGCTCGACAGACTATAACTACAACTTTACAAGAACTTTTTTTAATTTTGCAGATCGATCAACATCATTTACTGGAGACATCATGCCGACCGTGGAGCAACCGAGTGTTATGGATCACGTAATTTTTTATAGTAATTTAAAAAAAATTAAAAAAAAAAAAAAGTAGATGTCCCTGGTACCGCCGTTTGCACTACATTAGCGTTCTCTTCAAGACGCAAAATAGGGGTATCGTCCTGTGTGGTTAAGAGCGTTTCCTCAAGTTTTGCTTTCTTCGCTGCCCTCTCACAGTCAAAATCAGAGTTATCTTCAAGATACCTATTGTACTGCGGGGTTATTTAAAGGCTTGTACAATCTATAAATAAAAATTAATTTTAAATTACTGGAAAGTAGATTAATGTATGAAATATATAAATATAATATAAATAAAATAACAGTCCTATGTTAGCAATGTAAAATGTACGTTTTGAAGACATGTTTTGTCATATATAAAAATTGTTTTCATGAGAATACTTATTCAAAAATTTTTGTTGCAGATTTCATTGTCTTCAATTTTGTTTATATAAATTTTTTTACTTTGTTGCACCATTTTACTCTGTAAAATAAAAAGAAATTATTTGTATCTCAAAAACGGTGCAACGAAATAGAAAAATGTACCAGTAGTTTTTTTTTGTGAATTTCATTCCTTACATTTTTATTCATATTATAAGTTTTTATTAAGTTTTCGATATGAACATCGCTTAAATATGGTAGCAGGGTTACGCTATAAATGTTCTGTTCTAATGAAAATAAATACCAGTTTCATAATATTACTACGTATATTATAATTTGTAACTAACTCAAAATTATGCACTGAAATGTTTTTAACTTACCAAGAAAAGCCGGTATCAAGTGAGCCAAGTCGCTGGACGTGAGAAAATTTGTTAAATCATCCATCACGCAAATGACACCAAACGTTTAAACCGTTAATTACAAATCAGTACTATATAATATTATTTTCGCACACACAAGAGTTTCTTAAAGACAAATGATAAAACCAACCACAAAACCAACCACTACAATTTAATGCGTATAAATGAACTTCAAACTTATAAAGTATAAACAATTCACAAGCATAATCTCAATATAACCGCGCGTGGTGTGGGCGCAACATCAGCAAAATGCACTGAAGGCCCCATAACATTTAGCTTTGTCTCAATGTTATGTGCAAGTATTTATTTTTTTAAATAATTGTTTGTTTGACTATAAAATGGGTTATGTTAAAACAAAGAAATTGCTAAAAACAATAATTATGCATTCACTTCAAACAATGATTTGTTTCAAAACCACCAGAACATGTTATTCAATTCAAATAAATTAAGGAAAAATCGCAACAAAATCTGTTTATTTGTATTAAAGAACATTTATTTTGGTAAAAGAAGAATATTTTCATTCAAACAAATGGCAGTCAAACAAACCGATATTTTTAATTCAAAATAACAGTTTTCTCTGTGTGCAACCAACAATGAGGTAGTTGTATTGTTGTACATTTTCTTTCTTCAGTGATTAATACATTATACGAACTAATTTAAGTTAAGTCTTTTTGTTAAGTTGAATTTAGTTAAAAGAGCTTAGTTTTAATTTCATTCCATATGAATTTAATTTTTTAGATCGTCGAATTGAACAAATGAGCGTATATACATATCTTCATACAGGGGCAGTCAAGTTTTAAAAACTGTTAGCATATTATTAATAAATAGGTAAAATATTTTTGGCACTAATAACACCGAGTCATAAGATTCTATATTTAGAGTTTAATAAAAATTAAATTAAAAAAATTAATCCAAAAATATTACAAATTAAAAATTTGTTTAACTACAGCTAAATACTTGTTTACAATGTACGTATAACGTAAGACGAACATAAGACTTAAAAATTAAATACAAATAAAAGCTTAATGGAGTATCGAATAATATTAAAATCCTAAAGTACACGACGGCGACGTAGAATGTTCTTTTGCATTGAACAAGACACTCCAGTATTATATTATAAATTTATAATTCTTACGTTTTATGTATTTCTTACGTCTTATGTAGATTGTGAACAAGCACTAAGTCTTGCTGAATCACACTATTTGTCAATTTGGTCAGAAATTAATCAAAACGTAACGTTTAAGAGAGATATTTTGTAAAAGTCAAATTTCAACGTATATTTTTTGCGTTATGCTTGAATGGTAAAAGTCCTACATAAAAACAGTAATTAGCGACATGAAAGATAATTTAATTCTTTGTAACTTTGTGTTTTCTTTATTCTTTTGTCGTAAACATTGACTACGTTATAGCCATATGTTCTTAAAAAACTGCGTTTTGTGAAATTCGAAATTATCAATTTAGTTATTTAAATTCCATTTTGAGGATCTCGTTCTGAGGAAAGGTGGTCTCATTTTATTATATTTAATTGTGCAAACTAAAAACTTATTTATGAAAAAATAAATTTAAAAAAAACAGCGGTAGGAACGGCTATAGCATCAAAACATAAATAACAATTATAATAATTATTCAATATTTTACTTTTTTAAATATTTAAATTAAATTAAGGAATAAGTAATTGAAATGACAATAATAATTCTATTAATTGTAAACAGCAGTTAATAAATTTTTTCGAAGACAATTTTCTTCCAAAAATGCGATTTTTAGTATTTTAATTATTCGTAAACCAATCAAGTTCACAAATTTATAATATCAAGTAACAGTCTTGCCAAAGTTTCGGGCTTAGGAAAGTTTTGTCCTAAAGTGGGCTAGAATTTGTATTGTTTATATACTATATTAAAATATAAAAGCTTTCCATAAAGTTTTCGATATTATTTATTATTATCAAAACAAGAAAATGCAATGATTATCTTAATTTGTATTTATTTATTTTATAAGCAGGGTCAAACTAGATAACCATGTATTCGATGTCAATAATCATGTTATCGTCGTAATAACGCGAAAAGTGTTTAAGCTATAAAATGACAGTGTTGTTAACAAATATATTTACAAAGTGGACTATTTTGTCTATTCAATTGTTGTACATCTCCTGTTTGAACACAAAATTGCTAAATAATGAATTCAAGGAATGTGGCAAGAGAGAGTTTAGTTGTACCAATTCAATATGCATTCCTCTTCAATGGACATGTGATGGTGAATTTGACTGTCAAGACAAGTCGGATGAAAGTACAATCCTTTGTGCAAAGGCCCTAAATACAACTTGCTCCAAAGAAGAATTTAAATGTGATGATGGAACATGTATTCCGTTGCGTTGGCAATGCGATAAAGAAAAAGATTGTCCTAATGGCAGTGACGAAGACCACCACACATGCCAACAAAAAGTTTGTAGTGCAGACGAATTTACATGTACATCAGCACCAAGCGAATGTGTACCATTGATTTTGATATGTGATGATAAACCCGACTGTTCCGATGGCAGTGATGAAAAATCATGTAATAAAACTAGATACCATATGTTTAACCATGAAGATCCAGGAATTCCCGCCTGATTATGCACTGTTAAAAATTTATGGAAAATTACAATGATTTTTATTGTAAAATTTAATAGCACAATGTAAATATACTGATTTAGATAATCTAAAATTAATTTCTGCTCTGTAAATTTACAAAAATTTTGTGAAATCACAATGATATAAGTTGTATTTTTACAGTTCCCATATGAGTATGTATTACTTGGGTATGTAAAATTACATCCTTATGTATATTTACATAGATTACCATAGGTCACAAAGTTGCCAATGATTTTCTGTGTAAATTTACACTAAAATTTTTTACAGTGTGATAATATTTTTTATTATTAATAATCTGATTAATTATTTTATGTTGATATTGTAGATTAATAGTGTCTCAATAGCAGATATGTTTTTTCTTTATTACCACCAGGACTTTTAGCATTTGACGTAGCAAAAATTATTGTAAATATGAAAATTGACTTAAATCATCTTTAATCTTTACTAAGCAACATATTAAAACTCCCAAGACCTTCGCCATCGGCGTCAATGATTTTTCATAGTAGTAAACATAGCTTTTTTTTTGGTAAACTCCAGTGAAAATATCTCGACCAGGGGGTTCTGATGTCCGTTTCCAATGGTATATTTTGAGTTGAATAAAAAACTATTTAAACTGTTTTTGTATCTAGAACACACTGTATAAGAAAAATATTAAAAAATAATAATATGATTATGACAACGTTCGTGTCCGGTTGTCCATCCCTCGTCCGTCCGTAGATCAGTCCACACGCATACTAGAATAGTTCTTAAATTTAAAACATGCAGACGGACGGACACGGGACCGGAACATAAGGCTTCTTACTATACTTCGTATAGAAAAAATGTAAGTTTCCGTAATTTATCGCGAAGATATTCTTATACTAAATTACAAGATACAAGCAAAATTATTATATCGACACTTGATAGGTCAAATGGCGTAACCTTCAAAATGTTGAAAATCGAGTTATGCATATATTTAGGTGAGTTACGACATTTTGAACCCAAATATATGCATAACTCGATTTTCAAAATTTTGAGGTTTACGCCATTTGACCTATCAAGTGACGATATTTAACATAATTATGTGAAAGCTCTTCGGTGGGCCGTTTTGTCACCAGAGTGAAAAAGAGAGAAACAACCAATTATGGGTTTTATTTGAACTAGATTAGTTTAAAAAAAAATGTTTTTAAACTAAAATTGCGGACGTAAGTATGCAAATACGAGATTTGCAAAGAAAATTACGAAAAAACTTAGAGTTGTTAACATTTGTTTACTTAATTTAGTTCATAGTTCAAAGGCTTTGATTTTAGACAATAAAGGGTCAGAATATAATTTATACATAATTTTGCATTCTTTTAAAAAGAACTAAATATTAACAAACAATCTAAAGATAAGTATTAAAACTAATCTTGATTAAAAAGGCCAAGATAGTTATTCTATAACTCCTAAAAGAGCTTTACAAAAAGAATTCCTTTCTGAAAACATAAACTTATTCTGTAACCAAATTCTATTATACGAGAAAACTAAAATGATTAATATCAACAGAAGAGTTGGACAAGGACATTCTATCTCACCCAAGCTATTCACACTAGCACCAGAAGATATGTTTTAGAAGCTACAGTGGGACGAGAGAGGTGTAATTATAGATGGGAATATAGATTTTGCTGATGACGTGATTCTGATAGCCAACAAAAAGGAAGAACTGAATGAACACTCAAGACAGATCGGTCTGCAGATGAATACTTCTAAAACCAAATACATGACCAATGACCATGCAGAAAATGAAGAAGACATGGCACAATTAAACGCCGGGGACGTTTTCACCGTTTCAAAATCACCATCTCTAAAGAAAATTTGAAAGCCGACTTGAGCAGAAGAATATCCCTAGCGTGGGCAGCATTTGGGAAACTGCAAAAAGTCTTGAAATCTAACAAACTAAATACTCTCAAAGCACGAACTTTCGATCAATACATATTGCCGGTATGGCCAACTTATGGCACTGAAACGAAGGCTCTAAGTAACAGCATAATAAAAAACTACAAGTTGTGCTAAGAGCAATGGAAAGACGTATGATTGGAGTCACGCTGCGGGATCGAATACATAATGCAGAAATTCGAAATAGATCCCGAGTAACAGATATAATACAGCGTATGTGCAGTCTAAGGTGGAACTGGGCAGGTCACATCGCCAGAACAACAGATAATAGATGGACCCGTCGAATAATAGAATCGAGACCTCGGCGCCAAAGAAGAAGCATTGGACGACCAGACGAGGTGGACGCAGGAAATCTCAAAGAGCAAGAAATCTAGAAGACTGGAAGAATTTGGGGGAGGCTTATGTCCGACGATGGATTTGTAGCTGATGATGATGATGATGATTCTGTAACCATAAAGAATCTTTTAATAATTGACTGTCATTTAAAGATCGATCTTTAGGTGATTATTCTGAAACTCATAAAGGATCTTTACAAAAAGAATTTCTTTCTGAAATCATAAACTTATTCTGTAACTATAAAGAATCCTTTAATGACAGCCAGTCCTTTAAAGATCGATCTTTAATCATCCACAAAACACAACATAAAAGCGCTGTTAAAGAATTCGTTAGATTTACAGAGTAAGCAAATTCTTTTCATGAATGTCCTTTATTACCAATCGTTTAACATAAAAGCATTCCTTTGTAAAATCCAGTACATAAAGGACAGTCTGTCATTAAAGAATTCTTTGTAGTTACAGAATAAGTTTATCAGTTTATCTTTTCAGAGAGGAATACTTTCTGTAAATCTCCTTTATGAGTTACAGAATAACCACCTCGGCCTCGAAAAGGTGTGAAATTTTTAATATTAAGTTCTATTCAGGAGTTCCTAGTGGGTATTCCAGTAAGAAGTCTGGTTTGAGTTTCTCCTCTGTTTCGGAGGCTCTCTTCCTGAATTATTCATTTAAACAACGTAAAAATTACTCTCATCAGCATCGCTTGGGTAATTTTCTACTTTCGAACGAGACATTTGTAAATCTCGGCTCGATGTATCACTGGTTGAATTAAGGTTTTTGGTTCTTAATGCCTGTATTGTTAAGGTTTCTGTTGACCTTTTAAATAGTATTTAGTAGTTTTAGTATTTAAAAATACTATTTTTTATTTTATTATTAAGTTTTTAACAAAAACTATAGAACAAAATAACAAAATATCAAGTGGTGGGTATCTTTAGACGCCGAAAAAAAATATCTTTTAGTTTATATGTTGTTTATTTTTATCTGTTATAATAGGAAGAATAAATTCAAAAAAATTCTAGTTTCCATCTTATTTCTTTATGCTCGGGTGTGAGGTCGGTCACCCGGTATAGACTTCTGGTATCGTTCTGATTAGTTTCGCTCATCAAAAATTAACATAGGTTAATACGTTTTATGTTTACGTTTTTTTGAATCACTAATTTTACCAAGTTGGCCCAAAGTACTGAAGGCTAGTAAGACGTTTGCTCTCTGTAGTTGTCATTGCAGCGCGTTTTCCGATGTTTTGTCGCGGACTGCTAAGTATAATACAATAATTGGTTTAGATTAAAAAATCTTCTGGAATATGGCATGAAATCCTTTTGTGATGTTCTAAGTTTTTCATCAAACAGCTAATAATTTTTTTAAATCTTCCTTTAATTTTATATTTTAAATTCAAAGAGTACTTTACCTATTAATAATTACAACCCAGCTGCACTATGGTAATTTGTTGCCATTTACATCTCTTGTGAACTCCAGCCGTGTATACATATTATGTGCTTTACAACAATTTATACGTTTGTTTAAAAAGTTTGTTTAATTACCCACATTTTCACAATACGTAAAATACAAAATGAAATATAATGTCAAAGACAATGCAGTATTTACGAATGTGACTTTTCTTTCGGGCAAAAATTTTTTTGTCACATTTTTTTTCGTTTTTGATTACAAGTAAGCTGTAGAATCGGGTCCCAAGAGCGATATTGATTCGCTTAGCTTTTATTATACTATAAAATTAATTCCATTGCTGTTGCTTGTTCTGATTTCCTGGCATTCCCGAATTTCCGTGGCACTTAATAAGGGAAACTATTTTTCAGAGTAATTATTTTTTCTTACATTGTCAAGCTTAAGGCGTCAAAATCACAAAACACAACTTTAAAGCGGATTTAAATCAACTTTTGTTAAATTATTTCTAAAGTTCAACTTATTTATTAGACAGTTTTTGTAATAAATGTTCGTGCTTTATTTATCAGTTTGAAAGTTTCTAAAAATCAGGTCGAAAGCTTCAATTAACGAACTTCTTGTGGATATATAAAGCTTAAAATTTAATGCTCAAAACCACTGCATGTTTTAAGGAGCAAGGATTAAAATTTATAGAAACCGGTATGTGAGAAAAAAATTGGCACGTGGAACGATATGACAAGATTCCCCTAATATTTATAAGGTGCAAGGTGTGAGTTTTGCTGAAGTTGCACCGACTACATTTATTTCTTTACGACTGCTTGATTTTTGATAAGCTCCGATGGTGAGCCTTTTGTGAAGCAAAATTGCACATCTTTTTTGCATATGAAAAATGTTGGTTAGGGGGTTTTGAAAGATGTAAAACCAGTATTTTGGCAGTTGCAAAATTTAGATAAAGCTCGTTGCGTTAGGGTTGCCTGATTCCTTGTTCGGTTGGCAGCTTCTCATAAAAGAAATGTTGCAGTAATCACTCACCTTACAAAAATTGTGCAAATTTATTCTTCGTGTAATAGTTAGTGAAAATCGTGAAAATGAGTAACGTTATCCATAATATGGGTAACTTAGTTTTTATCAACAAAGTTAGCTTTCAAGTCACATTCATTTATTTATACAAAATTTGCAAATGCTAGGGTGTGGTTCGCAAAACATAACTTATGCAAAGTGAAAATGGCCGTCCTTCTTGTTAAAAACACGAGGGTGGAGTTTGCGAATGGGTCCTAGCCACAAAAGTTGTGTGGCCTGCTAAAAACTTTACCCCTGCAGATGATGCAAAACTTTCAAACAAACAAAAACAACCCTTATAACGTATTTTATTAAAGTTACTTTTGCTTACTTTTCATGCTGTTTTAGACCTATTCTCTTTTATAATTAACTCGCTTTTATGCTATTTTAGTTCTTATTTTAATTTCTCATAGATTTTGTTTTTACTAATGGTTATTTCAAAAGAGCTTTTCATCCATTATAGATTATAATATTTAATTATGTTTAATAAATTTTTATTTAGATATCCCGTTTCAAAAGACACTCAAAAATTCTTCCCTTATTTTTTCTTATCTATTTTCATTATTAAGTTTTCTCGAAATTTTATTATCTTTTAATTTAAAAAAATTCAATTTCATCGATAATTATAATATTATTAAAGTATAAGTTAACAATGTGATTGTACAAGTATTCAATTCTCTATTGCACATCTAACCCCAGGCAATAATCCATATTTATGAATTAATTTTAAGTTTAATGTAAATAATCTCCTATACAAAGTTCAGCATAGAACGGCTTTATTACCATACATTAATACCAACAATATGGAGTTGCTTCGACAGCTGATATTAATTAAGAATTAATTAAAAATATTAAAACAAAACTTCTGCTTCTACCACATTCAAATTTACATAAATGTTTATCATTTACTTATTTTGCATAATTATTGAAAATTTATTATCTGCTTATTTTATATTTTTATTAGTAATTTATTAAACCTCCTTTTTTGTTTCAGGTTTCTTTCCATGTTCGTGGCCCAAACTATAATCGTTAAATTCAAATTTAACCGATGCATCTCTCCCATAGATTAAAATGTAGTTAAGCTTTGTTCTGCTTGTTACGAAGTATTTAGTGATCATCTGACCAACCGATGAAATAATAATTATCTTAAGCTTTAAGGAAAACTATCTAACAATTGTTTTTTTTTTTTTAAATAAAGTGCTTGTAAATAAATCGACTATTTTGTTAAAATTCACGTGTTTAAGGGATCAACGTTTCTCTAAAAAATAGGGTGGAGTAAAATAAAAAAGGAAAAGTAGTCCCGAATACTTCTAGACTCTTTTAGGGAGTGGTTAAGGGTGCGATCGATTTTTCGTTTTTAACCCTGCAAAGTTAGAAAACTGGCTATCGCGGAAAACCCTACAACTTTTGCTAGTTGAATCTAGAGGGCGATATTGTTTTACTTTTTTCTTTTTCGTTTTATATTTTTAAATTTAAATTATGGTTTTCCGAATTTCCTAATTTGAATTCTCCATTTTCGTCTGTTTGTATGATATTACCTCTGATAATTCGAATTATGTATTTTAAAATACATAAATTATAATAATATAAGCAAAGTAATGGAAAGGATAAGAAATATTTGAATAAAAGGAAATCAAGTTTGTCGTAAATAAGAGAACATTGGAGTATCATAAAGGAACATTAAATTGTTCTAAATATTGCAGTATCGTCGTCACGCATATTATGCGGGTGGTCCTTATGTGTGTTGAAGTGCGTCTACTATTTCCCAAAACAGTTTCGTCCTTTAACATCCTCTATTAACCAGGATAAAAATATAATCGTTTTCATTTAAAGATAACGAAGATTAGGCGTCGGTCTAGCACATCAACGCTATATCATTAACAACTGAAAACCTCAACTACGTCGTTACTTAACAACAATAAAGCCGAAAATGGCTGTGAGGTGCAACGGACCGTTATGTCCTTTATCTGCGTAATCTACATACAAGACCTTTGCACACGATGGAACTACTGCTGTACATCGACGTTCCTTCACATTAGGATTATTTTAACGTAAATTAAATTTTAAATATTTTCTTTAGCTTCATTTTAGAATCTTCAAATTCTACGCAATAATCAAACAATTAAATCAATATCTTCGCTTTCGACCTGTCAAAGAAAAGTTTGAAGATAAGTGGGAAGGCAAGGATAATTTCAATTTTAGTGAAAATGAAACCAAGCTAATCGAGAAATAAATATTCCTTTTAGCTTCTTGTGTGTTTGTCAATTTAACATTTTTCTTGGTAGTTGTTTACGTTTAACGTAACAAAGTTATCGTGTAAATGTTGACAAAGGCAAGTAATTTTACTAAGGTAGCACTTTAGGTAGAAACCAGAAGTAGATGGCTTTCAAACGCGCCTGGCATGTCCTAAACTAATCCAAACACAAGAACTTCAACTAGAAACAACAAATAAAAGTTAAATTCTAATTTGATTTAGTAGAACAGAATTGTTTTAAAATAAATTTCTAGTCAAATTAATTTTCAAATGTTTACAAGTTAAGTGTTTAGATGAATTGTCGCATCTAACCAGTTTTAACTCAACAACGTTCTCTCATCTATAGACATTAGGGACAAATCAACAAAGAAGAACGTCGGTTCCTTAATTTCCCACGGGATCTCAGCATCCCTATTTGGAGCAACTGACCAAACTTGTTCCACCTGTGCCACCTTTAACCTGTCTAACATTCTCTTAGAATTTAGCAATTTAATCTTTTCTGTATTTTATCTTAAATGCAAATTAGTTCTAAGTTACATGCAAATGAAACTTGTTTGGATTTTTCAAATTCTATGCTTTAAGATTCGGAAAAATCTTATTTACATTACACTAAAATATAGCATAGGTAGGGATGATGTAAAATTTTTAATGCAACCCTTTTCAGTACTTATGTGATCGTTCTGAGATGTTTACTACGGCACAAGTTTTATAATGTGAAAAATATTTGTGACGTTTATGAAATCGCGCAATCGATATGCTGTATTGCTGATTTATGAAAATTTTTTTCGCGTAATTTTGAGAAAAAAGGTATTACAATTGCTATTGAGTTTAAATAAGTTAGGTGTTAAGCTTACCCAACAAGTGGAATTGGGATTCGAACTCACAATTTTACTTAATTTAATTTAGATTGTATTTAATACTACTTGAAGTTCTACTTAATTTAAAATACATTTATTTTACCAATGTTTGCATTTTGGCTTCACTTAAATTTTAATATTATATATTTGCAAGTTAATAACATATTAATTAATTATTTTATGATAACCAAGAGGATTCAATAAATAAACCGAATAAATACACTTTTTACAGAATATTTTTTGTATAATTACTATAAATATCCGCTATTTAATTAATTAGAATTCTAAATGTTAGCAATATTTGAGGTTGAGATGAATTGATTTCAAAGTTTTACGATTTGACTGCAGTTGGACATTGTCGCAAGGTAAATTTAAAATTTACATTAATAAAACTTTTTTAATATTTTAATGTTTTAATTTAGAAAAAATAAACTTTTTTTCGGTTTCGAATCATTTTGAGTTTTTATTTTTATTTTATGATTTCACAATAAACAATTTGTGTTACTGATCTACGCAATTGTGCAGAAAATGTACACAATTGTGTAATTTTTTTGCACAATTGTGTGGATTAGTAACACAAATTTCTCTCTGTGTTAAATTACAAATACCCAAGTCATTTTCTACGATTTTTTAAATTACAGTTAGTTTTAAATTATAGCAAAAAAAAATTTTGAGTAAAAAAACACGTGAAAGTAATTTCAAAAAATATGAAAATCGTGGAAACCCAATCGAATTAAATTAAATTAATTTAATATTATTTTATTTGGTTTTGCCATTTTTATAACTCTTTGGCTTTCCGTTTAACACTTCCGAGTGTTTTTATTTCTACTCGCAGTTAAAATTTAAATAATATTAACATTTAGTTAAATCTTTGTTTAAACTGATCTATTTAGCATTTATTTGATAACCATAATTTCAACGAAATATATTTCCGGCAATATTTAATTTAAAAAAATAAATGCATCCGACATTTTATGTAAATTATTTATTATTTATATTTATCATTTATTTAGTTGTTTAATGCCCGTGTAAAACCAGCATTTTGCATTGAAATATGTCATTTTATTCGACAAATAGTGCTATTTCTAGTTGGTGAATACGGGCATTAATAAAATGATTTGATTAATAATTTATTATTAATTAATTTTAATTTTAACTTTTTTTATTTCATTATTTATTAATAGAATAATTGTGCCGTAGTTTAAAATAAAAAATAGAAAAATAAGTTGTTTCTCTCGGAAAATGGAGCGGAAAGACTTGATAGAAAAGCTAGTTAGCTATATTTCGAATAGAATGAAAACCTAATGTATTTGTAATCGGTACTACATAATTATATAATTAACAAATTTTCACTAAATGCACATTTAAGTTAATATCTGTAAAGTAATTTGTTTATAATTATAATGTTGTTATGTATTTGCTAATTTGCAACTCTTAAACCCGATCGGTCAGAAGAATATATTATTAAAATCAGTTGTGGTGTTTATAGATTTTATATAAGGTCAACTTTCTGAAGTTTTGTAAGTAATTAATGGGTCATTACTTCAACAATGTCAATGATCGAATTAAGTCCGGACTGCTAATAATTTCGTTATCGGACGTTCTATTGAGCGGCCTCTGTCTCCATGACATTTTTACAACTTTGATAGTTACGAAATCTATAGAAGAAAATCGGTTTTTCTGAAAACAACATGAAAACCATAAATATACACTTGAGTATGAGTATAGTTTTTAGCTAAAAAAATTACTCATAATCTTTTAGTGCCGCTCAATTCGGAGCAATTGTACTCCAATTTAGCAGGATCCACATAGTCGAATTATGATGAAAAAAATAATAAACAAAAAATTTCCAAATTTGACCTCGAAACGACCGTGTCTGAGAGGTTTATAATGCAATAAAATAAATATTAAAGTAAAAATAAAAAATAAAATATGAAATGTCAATATTTTAAATTATTCACAGTTATATCTGAGAGGTTGGCAATAAGATAGCCATGATTTCCTCTAAATTCTAAATACCTAATTAATTTGAATATTTTTCAGTAAAAATATAAGAAAATCAAGAATTAAGAAATATAAAAATTAAAATTGAAATACAAAAATTGAAATATAAAATACAAAAATATTAACATTAGAAAGAAATAATTAAAAATTGAAAAAACAAAAGTTTATAGGTGGAATACCAAATGGAATTTTTTTCAAAACATCACGTGGCTGGTTGAAACGTGGTAAAATACTGCCAAAACGGAAGGATGTCACCTTTTACTTCAAAATTTTTCTATTTAGGTCAGTATTCCTCCTTTAAACAGTTTTTCTCTAAAAATGGTACAATTTTACGTTTTTCTTTACTGAAAGAATAAAAATTGGAAATTTAATCCAGAAAATAAAAGATAGAGGGAAAAAAACGTACAAAAAAATTCCCACATATTGTCTGAGACAGGAACGACAGCAATTTCATTTTTGTATATGTGTGACTAAATCGGAAAACAATTTGATACGGAATTAATTACTTATATAAGTATACCTCTTCCCGTTTAAGTGTTTAAGCCTGAATTTCCTTCTGAAAAACTTTCAATATTTTTCAGTGTTTCAAAAACGACTTTCAGAAATATTTATAAAGTTAATCTCTGATAAGCAGAATAGAAAATATAAAAAGGAAATAAGTGTCCTTTTTGTAGACTTAATATCAATTTCACAAGGAAAAAGGAAATTTAACTTCTATGAAACGTTTTTAGGGTTTATTTTTAACGTATAAATTTGAAAAACCGCATTTTAGAAAATTATGTTCTAATAATATCGCAAAATTTTGAAGCAAACTTATGGAACATCTGTACCAAGACGGCTTGGTCGGTATTGATTTAATTCTAAGATGGCCGACCTAGAAGGAGAGACATCTTAGAAGGGGAGTGCGATGTCCATTATATCAGTCAGTAATTAAATATATGCAAATGGTTTTCAGGATTATAACTAGAGCAACATCCCCCTAGTTTGTAGGGTACAATAAAGACCGATTTTCTATCGCATCCATTTCATTTTGCTCATTCCATATATTATTGCAGCAATTAAAATTTTCACACATAAAAGTAAATTTGATGAAAAGCGATTAATCGATGCAACAAGTTGAATCTTTCTATCGCACAATTTGCTTTATCGATTAACATCTTCAGTTGACTTGGACGAAATACTTAAAAAGTATCGCATTTCTCATCGAGGATTAAGTAGATAACTATTTGTTTAGGATTGTCGGTCTTAGTTTTACGCAGCTGAGTTGACCACTTGTCATATTTACTTTTGTTAGTTTCTCAACTAAATGTAAACTCTAAACCTTTGATTCTCTAAATTTTTAATTAATGCGGTAGTTGTTTATAAAAATTTAAGCTACAAGTTTGTCAACTAACAAGAAATCCTTTGCTGGCTGCTTTATTTCCAACTTTGAAAATGGCACTATAATTACAAATTTAATTTTCAATTATAAGTTTGCCCGACTTTGGAGAGTATTTTTAGCGCGCGATTATGTTCCAAAGTGTAGTTTTGGTAGTGGTCAATATATGCACGTTTTAGTTTACCTTATAGAATTGAATATAACAGAAATTACTTCAATATCGAACTATAACTACAGAACATAATATAAATTATAAACTTAGAAGAGGTATTACAATATCAAAGGCATTTCATCTGAATCTACGGCACTAAAGGCCCTACAGATAACCGTTCTAACGCAAATATATTCAGTTGAGAACGTTCGGGCATTTGGGAATTTGAATATGTATTTGAAACTAAGTTTTGATGATAAATATGAATGGGTTTGAATTCTATTGGTTTTCTTAGAGCAATATTTGTTTCTATAGTACTATGAAGTCATAGATTTATAAAAGCGTAATGGCGATGGTGGTTTTCGAAAATTTAATCATATTACTCGAATTACTTTTTTTCTATTTTATAAAAAATCCCTCTCGGTACCAACCAACCTGTACCAAAATTTGATTATGTAAAAGCGTTTGTGTTGAATATTAATTATACGAAATTAAATTTACTTAGTAAATTACTTTACTAAATATGGCATTCTATGTATAAAGATATAATGAGAGTAAATAACAAAGACAAAGTGGAGTAATTTAGAGCAAAATTATGAGATCTTGAATAAATGAAATCAGGAAATGAATTCGCTTGGACAAACGCAGGTTTGTCTCCAATGATATTTCCTCTCCTTTTATCCCATTATTTATCGGTGACTTTCCGCTACTTCATCCTTTTCACTTTCCTGTTGCTCCTAAATTTACTGACAACTTTATGTTTGTCCACATTTCTTCTTCCATTTTATTACTTTTTTACGTTTTCATTATATATCAAAAATTTAAAATTGCCCCAAAATTTCACTTTTTGCCTAGCGTAATTTTGCGAATTAATTTAAACTGTTAAACTCTCGGTGTTGAAAAATTGAAAAAAAATTGTTTACTTTATGGATGGATTATTTTAATTAGACCTTAAATTACATTACACAAGTTTTGTTTGCCTTCTGCACGGATCGCCTCAATTTAACCGCAAATTAGGTAAGGTACAATTTTTGTGTTTGTAGGTAAAATGTTGGTGGTCTGAAAACTTATTTAAGTTTTATACTTGAAAATGAAGGGCATGCACGTGTAATGATGAGACTAGTCGGAGATGTCGTTAGCGAAGAGTTAGTAACTGGGATTAGCAACCTTGTCGTTATCTAAACTCCCATTCCTGCCACTATAAAGTTTATTGAGTTAGATTAGCCATAGTTTACACACGTACCTCTTATCTGGGGTCGTTTGCTTAAATTATACATCGTCCCGACGTGTCTTTGTTTTACATACACGACCTTTGTGTTTTGTCGTTTCAAAGACGGGGCAACCTATGGGTTTTGTACCGAAAAGGCGTGTAGGATTTATACATAGGCGTAAGAAATTGCTATTAAAGTAAATTTTGTTTTTGACTTTAAACCCTTTTTTCATAAGCAATTACAAATAATCTCCAAACCTATTATAGGTCAGAAATTTCCAATCTAATCCACAAGAATTCTTAAGTATTAATATTGAAAATATGATAAAAGCAGAATAACATTTATCCACAAGGTTTTAGTGCAGTGGTTACAATTTTAATCTTACATGTATATCGATTTTATGTTGAAATTAATTAATAAACATAATCGTGCCGTGATTAGAATTCCACGTTAAATTGGATCATGATGTTGAGCTGGATTGTAATTAGCTCGCCCAGTAATCAGAAAATAGTTTTTATATAAATTTAGTTTAGATATTCGTGTAGCGGTAGGGAATCCGCGAAAGGTTGGGTTGACACAACATAAAAATGCTAGCTCAAAGCTAGAGATCAATTGAAGACTTAAGCACTGGTAAGTAGTGGATTAAGGCAATCAAACGCTATTGTTAAAAAATGTTGAAAAAGAAATCTAACTTAAATTCATAAAATTTTATAAAATTAAAAGCTAAGAAAATCACTTGCACACCAAATTTCAATACTCATGAATTTTTACCAATAAATCAATCATAAATCAAAATAAACCATTTAACTTCTTAGTAAAATTAAAAGAAAAGCTGACGCAGTCTTGGAAACGAAGGGAGGTCCACTATGTGTAACAGGAAATTATTTTACTGAAAAATCTGGTTGTCAAATTTTAAATGCGTAAATGCGACTTACGCAGGCTTTCGTTAGAATTTTGCTTCGTTAAATTTTTATTCGGGAAATGCCATTTAATTCTCAAATTTTACAGTATTTTATGACAGATCACTGTAGTTCCTCTAAAATATTGACTCGTCAAAACACAGCTACTGCTATTGTTCTACGATTCGGTAATTACTCTTTCTTTATTTGATTCCATCAAAATCATTAGCATCCTTTTTGTTTGAAAAACTAACGGATAAGATATTTATATACAATTTAAACTAAGTTACTATTGTTCCCCAAAAAAACGGCCCAGTGTCGGAAAGTAGAAAAGGGCCTCTAGTTCTACTGTGGCCTTCCTCAATCTTTTTAAAAAAATTTAAAACCATTAAATATATAAAGAAATAATCCAGTATATTAGTATTTAATTTCTAATTTTTTTTTGCTTGAGTTTCATTGCTTGTTGAGACAGTCGAAACACGACAATTGCAGATCAACGCGACTGCTGGTCAGAAACCAAATGGTTTCTTCCCTAGGACAGAAACCGTCAAGTTTCTTCCCACCTACTCAGTTTTAAATCTATCGTTTTAACCGTCAATTTATCTGACATTGATAGTTGTTATATGTTATGAAGGTTAGGTTAGTTAAGGAAACTCTCCGATTCATTGCAGGTAATATGTAAAATAGTGTGTATGGCACGGGACGAAACACGAATTCAGACCAGGGTGTTGCCAGCCCTCGCTGTCGCTCGGGCAAGCAATCCTCACCCTGGTCTGAAATCGTTTTGTTTCGTCCCTAGGTAAACAATATACTATTGTCTTAAATTGCCAACAGTAAATCATACAAATGCTTATTCAATGATTTCCTATTTTAGAAGCACCAAAGTACAATTTTTTGTTTAGCGCTTTGTGACTTTTCTTTTCCAGAAAGATAATTTTCAAAATGACATAAAGTTAATCATAAGCAGTAGCGGTGATATCAATAAGCGAATATAAGCAATGCTTAGGGCCCCGTGACCATAAGGGGATGGGACCATAAAGGGTAGTAAATCCCAAAAAAGAGACAAAACGGAGAGCAGCTGCATCGGAGGTAGTACAGTGGGCCTCATTTAGTCGCCAAAGTGCGCGTAGGGATATCTCCCTGCCCTTCTACCTAAAATCCAGAATCCAGAAGAGTGCACTGGAGGGTATTCCATACCCCCAAGACCCCCCGGATTACACCAAAAGTTTTGTGATTTAAATAATATGTTTAAACTTAGCAGCGAAACCAGTTTGTTCCGATTTCAAAGCTCTAAACATTTTATTTAAGTCAAAAAACTATTGGTGTAATCCGGGGGGTCTGGGGGGTATGGAATACCCCCCAGCGCACTTTTCTGGATTCTAGATTTTAGGTAGGAGGGCAGAGAGATATCCCTAAGCGCACTTAGGCCACTAAATCGGGCTCATTGCAGTAGCGGTGATATCAATAATGTATGTAAGCAATATAAGCAATGCTTAGGGCCCCGGCACCATAAGGGGCCCCCGGGACCGTAAAGAGTAGTAAATCCCAAAAAAAGACAGGACGAAGAACCTCTGCATGAGAGGTAGTACAATGAGCTACATTTAGTTGCCTAAGTGCGCATAGGGATAATCCAGAAGAGTGCACTGGGAGGTATTCGATACCCCCCAGACCCCCCCGGATTACACCAATTCTTTTGCGAATTAAATAATATGTCTAAACTTTTACTCCTTGATGAGCAAACATAAAATTACTTTTAGACATTTTTTTTAGTAGCGAAACCAGTTTATTCCGATTCCAAAGCTCTAAACACATTATTTAAGTCAAAAAACTATTGGTGTAATCCGGGGGTCTGGGGGGTATGGAATACCCCCCAGTGCACCCTTCCGGATTATGGATTTTAGTTAAGAGGGCAGGGAGATATCGCTACGCGCACTTAGGGCCAGTTTATCAATCTCTAGTTAGTGTCCCAAGTAAATTTATCTGACAAGAAAGTATGAATTTCGTTTGATCAATGTTTAGTTAGTATTTACTTAGTTAGATTTTACTTGGCGGTCAAAGTAAGAAGTAAATTACTTGTAGGAGGTAACTGGCACCTGACTAATTATTTTAATATGATTTTACAAAATGAAAGATGAAATAAAAGATTCATTTTATTATAAACTAAATATTTATTGCTAAAAATACTTTTTCTCAACTTTTTTCATTTTCTGTCTTTTGGTTCACCTGGTTCTTGAGAAAAAATGTTAAAAAAACGAAAAATTTTAAAATTAAAAAAAATTTTTTAATGAAAATATAATTTTTTAGCTAAAATAAAGCATTCCTGAAAATTTCATAAAAAAATTCCAACGTCCTAGGCGCTTGAGCCGAACTGGGTTAGTGGCTATATCCATGGTACTATTAGTACCATGAATATATCCAGTTTTGCAGCTTCCAAATTGCATTTTTGTTGTCGACATCAAGTCCTGTTAATTGACACTGCAGCATCAATAAATTTTTTGTGTATCGTACACCTTTCTTCGTTGTCTGCAGGGGCGGATCCAGAATTTTTTGGGGGGGGGGGCTCAATAATCCAATAATCCGTTAAAGACAATTTTAAATACCTAGAATTATCCTCAAAATTTAATTCTTTCAATATTGAAATATAGATTCCCTAAAATCGTATTATCCTTAACAATAACCACACTTAGCAATGTTTTGAAATGAACTAATAGTTCATAAAACACCAGAACAATGATACCAACCATGAATACTAAACTATTATGTGTTAGGTAAAATGATTGATCAACCCATTTTACTTACCAGAAAGTTTATTCGGCAAGTAACGATATTTGTTGGATAACGAACTGACACTTTTACTTAGACTTTGATAAACTGGCCCTTAGGCAACTAAATGAGGCCCATTGTACTACCTCCGATGAAGCGGCGGATCATAAGCTACTTAAAAAGTGGAAGTAGAGTTAAGAATTCTCATAGAAAGCTAAGTAGTTTAGCTATGCTCTGTATTAAAAATTAAGTTACCTGAAATTTAGATATTGGCAAAATAATTGATATATTTGCTGATGCACTTTAACTCATAATTTTTATAAAATTTTAATTAATTACTGTATTGTTTATTCTACCATAAAGGCCGGTTTTAAAATAGTCGGATAAACCTGGTACAACGTTAGACTGACAATAAATTAGTATTACCACTATTACCAATAATAATTCAGTGTTCCAGACCTGACATTTCCAGGTTTTCCCTGACAAAAAATAAAAATTTTCATGATATTTCGATAAATCAGAAAATAAAAAGGTAAAAAATTTTAATTTTAAAATTAAATTAAAATAAATAATTTTTTAAATTTTTAATATTTTTACCTAAATAAATAAAAAAAGAAATAAAATAAAATTCAAATTAAATTGTTTATTTCTACTAAAATATAATTTGTTTGACTTAGTACTAAAATGAAAAATTCCCTGACCTTTCCCGATTTTCCAGGTTTTCCAAACAAGTGGCAACTCTGAAACCGTGTAGTTGTTATACCGGGAATAACGTTATACTAACTTGATCTGATTATACCTAAATTGGCCTTTAATCTAGTTTTTTTATATGTTTATCATATAATTATGGTTATATAGTATGAGTTATTGATTATTTTTTTTATTGTATAAAAATAGGGCCCCCCCGTTAACAACTTCGCACACGGGTTCCTCAATTGCTTGTTACGCCAATTTTAAAATAACTACTTTCAGCTGCTCGTAAGAATTTACAGCCTTTTATAATTACATTTATGTACTACAGAGTCAAGAAGAATTAGAAGGCCAATAACGTTTTGCAAATCACATTTTCCAAAATTTCCAAAAAATAAAATTTTTTCTGAATTTGAAATATCTCCACAAATTTTCTAACAGCTGATTGAATTTAGCTGATGTAAAATTAATTTGTCAAAAAAATTATTACAAAATTTTGGTACTTACTTACTCCATTTTAACGAAAACAAATTGATTATTCTAGAATTCTAGAAATTCTAAAAAAAATTCTAGATTGATCGACAAACTATGATGTGGTGAGACTAAGTTTGCGTATGCAGTATTTTCTTTAGAATTTCGCAATTTTTTTGAGACTGATGATATTTTAAAAAATTCCCACGCTTAATGGAAACTAGGTATATTCTTTTTGGTTTATTTGTATAAAAAACTAGACAATTTATTTTCTTTGTGAGGAAAAAAAAGAGTGCATTTCAGTTTTCAAGTAGGTGGATCCCATAAACTTTAAATAACAACTTAAATTCAATAATATAATGAAAATTATATTTTTAAGCTTTCAGCGGCTGTTATTGCTAAATAAATTTCTGACGAAGGCGATAACAGTCGCTAAAAGCTTTAAAATATAAATTTCATTATATTATTGAATTTAACTTGTTATTTAAAGTTTTATTGTTTATTTTCTCACAACTTAAGATTAAGTATTATGTTGTAATTTAAAATCAACAATTATTGAATTAAATTGAATTCTATCAATGCATTAATTTATTATAAAATTACTCAAAAAAAGCGTTGTAACAAAAATAATATTTTAAAAATATTATAAAGAAAAAGAATAATTTCTTCAAAATTAGTGAAATAATTTTAAACATAGCTTTAGTGTTAAGAAACACTGGAATATTTATATTGCTATGACTTACTCGAAGAAATTGAGGTTGCATTGTTGTTTTTTTAAATTATTTTATTTTATTAAATAATTAAAATTAAAATTAAAAATAAAAACAATTGCACTTTTATAATATATCTTTTAATCATAATATTTTTATTTTACACAGACTAATGTGTGACTAATCCACATAATTGTGCAGAAAAACTACTCAATTGCGTACTTTTTCTGCACAATTGTGTGAATTAGCGACACAATTTTTTCTTTGTTTAGTAAGTTATAAAATGAACAACAAATTAAAGTTACTAATCAAAACCTAAATTCATGACGATTAATCCTTAAAGTAATCCTTCCTTCAGACTTGTATGTTAAACGTAATTTTATAAAGTTTAAAATGCAGAATTCTGAACGCTGAAAAATTCAACTCTGTTATCTAACTTTAACGGTTTGTAATTTTTTATTTGCATATGATTGGGGCTGGCCTCACAATGTTACTGAACTTGACACACGTTCTCAACTATTCAAATTTGAGATGTAATACAGAATGCAGTAACTTAATGAAGTCAAATTATGGACACCAGCTTTATATCAAAATTCCGAGCTGCAATTTAGTTAAATCTAAATTTTCTCCATATTCATAACATAGAATTTCATTTAAACTAAAGTAAATTAATTTTCGATTTGTTTCTTGGAGTTTGTAAAGTATCAAGTGAAAAATTGATTTAGTGAAAATTACCATTGCAGTTATTATTGTGTGAACAATTTTTCTATCCGGACGTGACATAATCTAATCAAGTAACCCCTACACTTTCATATACTTGTGGTAAGCAATAAAGAGCACTAGCTCGTTTCTCTTCTAGTTATTAATGAAGGTTACAAACTCCTTTAATTAATTTTGCACAATTATCCCTCGTATATTAATCAGTATATGGCTCAGTGTGCGACTTCTCAAGTTTTACAGCTCTAAGCAGCTCTCAAATTTCGCCACAGAATAATTAATTCCTATAACAACTTTAACTAAAGGTACCTCTATAAAGATTAAATTTGAATTGCGGTGATGAAAAGTGAGAGTTAATTTGAAACGTTTATGCAATATTTTCAATAAGAAATTGGGTAACCAACTCGTATACGCGTTACGCGAACAGGTTCCCATTTAATTTTTCACCCCTTAAGATGTGAATTCGAATTGGAAGCTGGGACTAATAAATTGTATAAAAGAAAACTGGTCAGTCTGTGACCTTAGACCGAGTGGTCCAGTGGGAAAGTATACTGGTTGCTTTTGTCGAATATTTCTTAAAATGTAACAGACGTTTTTCTTCGTTAGTTTTATTGTATTATACAAAAGTTTCCATTAATATCTAAGCTAACATAAGCAATATCACAAAAGTTGTGTAACAGTTTGTGTTCTTGTATTGTTCTAGGGCTTAAACTGAGCAAGGGTTAGTTCTATGTATAGTGGGTGGTAGTTAAGGCCTGGGTGGTAGTTTAGAACAGTAAATGGTATGAGAACAACTAGGCTAGGATGAGGGTGCGATGGCCGCTGACATGGGTAAGGGCGGCTCCTGATCTGTATTGATCTCAGCCCCAGGATGTAAGATGCGCCCCTTACATCACCCCTTTACACCCTCTTATATACAACTTGATGCTAACGTTGGTGCAGAAATTTTGCCATGTTGAAAACGAATTCTTTAAGTTTGCACGTTTAATTAATCAACTTCATTTTTCACAACTTAAGAAACTAATTCGTAATTTACAAATGGTTAATTTTAGGTATTTGATTAATAAGTTCGTGTTTGTAAGCATTTGTTTGCATAAAACCGCGTCGCAATCTATCAAAACTAACTCAATATTTTACACTTCAGATGAGAATTAATTACGAACGGAACCGGAATCGGTACACCTATTAAACAAATTGCAGCTAATTGCAAAATTAAACAGTTATAATTAAATTATTTTAAATCTAAAGCAAATTTGCATTGCCGTTTAAAAATCTTGATGAAAATTGAAACGCTAGAAAATGAAAACCATCTACGTTTTATATCAAATTATGTAACGCCTGTTAATTTTATAAAAACTCACTCTATAATTTTTAATTTAGTTTTTATTATTTGCCATTAATAGTAAAACTGCAGTAAGTTTTTGTTTCATCATTTTTAGTTTTAATAAATTTATTTCAGATTTTTATTAAATATCTACATAAGTAATTACATTCTCGTGGTTTGGATTCCACGTTAAACGGTGTGTTTCAAGGATTTATCTTGAATTTCATGAAAAAGGGGTAGATAATTTGAGAAAATATTATTAAAATTAAAAAAAATAGAATCTAATCAAATTCAGTTTAATGGAAATAAAAATTAAGCTCAGGTGTAGGTAAATTATGTGTTTTAGGCAACAGGTAAATGGGTTAAAATCGATTTCTCAATTATAATAAAATTTTAGTATTTTAGATTATATTTTACACTGTTATATTGTCTAATACCGACTGAATAGTAAAATTTTCCGATTCTAACAAGCAATGGCTCAACGAGTTCAAATCGCGGAAGAAGTTTCCTTCATTTACATTTTTATTCCTCGAAACCTATATACTCTCTATAAATCAATTTATTAAAAAAAATTAAATTAAATTAAAATAAAATAAAAAAAATATCTTGTGAAAAAATAAAAATTTAATTTTCTTCTACACTTGCGCATTTGAAAATGTTATTTATAATATTTGATGTTATGTATTATTTGAAAATGTAGCTGAAATTTTATTTAAATTGATTTTTAAAGTAAAAATTGGGGAGTCTACACTGAGAAAAAATGAAGTAATTTTTAATTCAATTCAAAATTTTTACTTCATTTGAAGTTCAAATCAGCATCACAACAATTTTGAAGTAAATTTTACTAAATTTGAAGTAAATTTTACTAAATTTGAAGTAAATGTTACTAAATTTGAAGTAAATTTTACTAAAGATATAAAATTTACCCAAATTGATGTAATATTTACTTCAAAAGTAATTTTTACTTTAATTGAAGTGGAAATCAACATCAAACCAATTTTGAAGTAAATTTTACTAAATTTAATATAAAATTTACTCTAATTGATGTAATATTTACTTTAAAATTATTGCGAGGATTTTTTTTTATTCTGTGTGTATATAACCAACTCTTAAGCTGCTGAACTTGACTAAGAATATGGATAAATTTTATTACGCGCTCCTTCTCATTTAAATTAACTCGAAAAAAATTAAATACATTTTTAAATTAAATCGTGCGCAAGAAATCTGAGCTGTGCACCGATCCTCCTTTTTATACCAGATATTTTTGGTCCTCTAAGATAAAAATTACATCAAAATGGAACAACCCTGAAGCATAATTTAATGTCACTGCTATAATCAACTATAATTTAAAAAAATTAAACTAGATTTAAAAAAATTCAAGCACTTACGGAATTGCTAATCAATAATCATCACTAACAATGTTAATGATTACCTACTTCAAGTATTACTAGTGTTATTAGCCTTTGAATCACAAGGAACAAGAACAATAATAATAATAATAAAAAAAAATCTGTATTGTGGGATAATAATATTATACTATTAACGGGGCTTTTTGCCGATATTGAGTGGTATTTTGTCTAATAAATTTAATTAAAATTTGTTGAAAAATATTATAATTTTACGAATAAACCTTTGATTTTGCGTGAGTTGAATTTTAATTTATTTGGAATTTAAAATTTACTTGTTCGGAGATTGGACATATTTTTGGACATAATAGTTTGGATTAGTCTGAATATTTGATTATTATTTTAATTAATTTGAATGATAATTTGGATAATTGAGAAAAATATAATTAATTGGATTGGTAAAATTGGAAGCATTAAAACTCGAAAATTTAAAGGCTTTGTTAAATTCATATGGACGTTGACGCACCTGGTCCGGTGTCGGGCACATTTGCGTTCCATTTTCCATTGGTGAATTAAATTGAAATATTTTAATTTGTATTTGAAATTTTTTAAGAGTGTAATTTTCCCGGAAAAGTCGTTTTTAAAAATTGGAACCCGAAAAAAACACTCCAATATATGAAATTATTTGTTATTTGAATATTTAAAAGTTCTGAGCGATTCTTAAATCCTTATTTCTTCTTTCATAAAATTAGCAGAAAAAATAGAATTATTAGGAGAAATTATTTTTATATTTCATATTTTAAATTTCCATTCGAGTGCGTGACCTTAAAATTTTTTTTTAAATTTCCAATTGTAAATGTTATTTGACTTTTCGATCCTTTTCGACTTTTCGGGGGTACACGTAATTGCTAAATACGCCACTGATACTACGTAAATCAATTTAAAATTTTTTCAACAACACAGAACTATTTTGTGAAAGTTGTGTACTATCTACAACAAATGCAAACATCAAAGTGTACATAAAAACAATTTTACAACTACGAGAAGATCTCTGTGTAAGAGAAGATTTAGCTTCTACTTTATGGCACCCAACGTGGGGCGAAAGTAAAATTTGTTTACAACTATCATAAACATAATCTTCTGGAACAAAAATATCATAACTAAATGGGTTTGCTGTATGTATGTAGGTACTTCTTCGATAAATTAATGAAATTCTTGTTTCAATGATCTTTATTTTGACAATATGTTTCGTGTAAATTTTTACACATTTTCAAGTCTTTAAAATTAAATTGCAATTGATTTTAATATTTCTGCAAATTTGAATTAAAATTTGTTTGAAGTTAAATTTTTTTATAAGTTAAGTTGAAGTTTAACTTCAAATATATATAATTTTTAAGAAAAGAAATCTTAAAGAAAGCATACTTTTCAATTTGTTTAAAACTAGTTTGAAACCAATATATTATTACTAGAACAAATTATTGATTATTGACTAATAATAAAAAATTACAAAAATTGCAATTGAAATTTTGTTGATAAGTTTCAGCAATTTTTGATTAGCATTAATATACAAAAACAAAGGAAGAAATATTAATTATGGATTCTACTTTTAATATCAATTTTAAAAGTGGATATCATATTTAAATCTACTTTTAGTTGTGCAAAACACCACATGTAGACGACAATAATTTGCTTTCGACTCTAATATATTATAAACTACTGTTATTTATGTACCTTAAATGTATTAAATTAATAATTTCAAATAAATTTTGTAAATTTTGTAAAATCCAAAATTTATTTTGAATCAGATTTTTCTTTTTCAATTTTTTCTTGTTTTAATGTCATTAAATTTGGTTGGGTATGTTTCAATTTTGTCGCCCCCTTTTTGACTGCAGCGACTTAAAGAATACTCTGTAAAATACAACAAATATTCTTACCTGTATATCAAAATCGGTGCAACGAATTAGAAGTACTTATGTACTATGTATATAAAATTACTATGTACTTAATTGCCCCTTAAATCTATAAATCGTAGGTGTCAATCCGGGGGGTCTGGGGGGCATGGAATGCCCTCCAGTGCACTTTATGCCAAATACCTTATTGGTAAATATTTCTCATCTGAATCAACATCAATTCGAAGTATTTAGTAAAGAATGTACTGGAGGGCATTCCATGCCCCCCAGACCCCCCGGATTGACACCTAAATTTTGAATTTAAAAACACAGGAGACATACACAGGCTAACGAAAAATTTGAAACCTCCTTTGTTAACATTGTAAATTGAACAATTCTGTGGCCTCTGGGTAAAACGACTAAAGTCGCTTTTTGGCGATTTCGGTGAAATCGGTGTAACGAAATAGAACTACGTACACTAGCGTCCAAAAGTTTAATCGCACTTAAATAAAGTTAAATCGCATAGCAAAATATTTAAAATACAACTGTTTAAAAATAATTTTATTATTTAAATAGCAAGTTTACATATTGCTTAATCATGTTAAGTAAAAAAATTTAATTAATAAACAAAAAATTTTACTAAATTTTACTCTTCAAAATATCCCCCTTTTGCTTTAATTACTGCTTCGCATATACGCGGCATTCGATGAATTAAACGTTCAAGATAATCTTCACTTACTGTGTTCCACACCCGCTGTAGAGCATCCCAAAGGGTCTTCTTACTTGACGGCATAATTTTACGTACCTCCTGGTCCAAGTGATCCCATAATAATTCAATTGGATTGCAATCAGGACTCTTTGTGGAGGCCATGTCATCAATGTAAGCAAACCTTCTTCAGTACGGTCCTCAAAAAAATTTTTAACAATTTTTGCGGTATGCTTTGGGTCGTTGTCTTGTTGAAAAACAAACCCCTCGCCCAAAATTTCCATTCCTGTGGGAATTGCATGGTCGTTTAAAATATCCAAATAAACCTCTTTCGTCATTTTTTCGGTAATTTGAACCAATTTTCCTATTCTATTTGTTCCGAAACATCCCCAAACTAAAACATTTCCACCTCCATGCTTCACAGTTTTTACGGTGCACTCATCCAACATTCTTTCACCCGGGCGACGACGAACAAATACTCTTCGTTTACTTCTAAAAATTTCGAATTTCGACTCGTTTGTCCATAATACTTGATTCCAATCAGCGATTGTCCAATTTCTATGATGTTTTGCCCATGTTAGTCGTTTTTGTTTGTTTTTTCCCGAAAGCCGTGTTTTTTTTACAGCAATATTTTCTTTTAGTCCAGCTTTACTTAAACGACGTTTTACTGTTGTGACGCTAATGTTGCTACTATGAGCAGCATTGAATTCTGCTGAAATATTAGGAGCTGTAAGGCTTCGATTTCGTAGTGACATTAATTTTATGGACTGATCTTGAGCTTCTGTGGTAATTTTTTGTCTTCCACTGCGTCTACGGTCCTGAAGTTGACCGGTTTCTGCTGTTCTTTTAATTGTTTGACGCACACAATACTTCGAAACTTTTAATTGTAGCGCAATTGCTCGGTTGGAAATTTTTGTTTCGTGCAGAAATATTATTCTAACCCTTTGTTCAAAGTCCAACTGTTTTCTTTTTGCCATATTTTTAAATAAATATTGGAATGGAGCCGATGGAACACGCAACTAAAGTAATACTGCAACGTTTAACTGTATACTGATCTTAAAGGGAGTTTGGGGGTAGTAAAATTCATTAAGTTTTAAAATTCAGATAATTATTTTTCTACTTAACGATTATTTTTCATGCGATCGATCGCTGCAATAAGTTGCAGCGATTTTTTGGCTTGCGCAAAATTGCTGCGCATTTTCGCATGTGCGATTTTTATTTTTGACAACTAGAAAAAATATTATAAATACATGACATACTTACTACAATGCCAATCTATTGGTTTTATTCAGTGAATTTATGTATATACTTAGAAAATCATTTAGAAACATTTTCCAAACATTTTTAAGTTGGTAGTAAGAAATCGCACGAAAAAATCGCATAAAATTAGAACAAGTTCTAATTTAAAAAATCGCACGTGCGCAAAGTTGCAGCAACAAATCGCCTGAGCGATTTTGTATTACACGAGGCGCTAAGCGTCTGCAATTTATCGCAGCGATCAATTGCATCCAAAAATCGCCTCGTGTAATGTGGCCTTTAAAAGCATAAAAATTCCAAAAATTCAAAAATTAAAAATCTTTTATTTGAATGCAAAAATATTACCTGAAGTTTATTTAACAGGTAAATTTAATTACCCAAAAAGCTTCCCTAAAATTTTGTTTAAATTTGCCAACTTATTATTATAGAGGTACATGTTAATACCACTATTATACCTATGAAACCAAAATTTTCACATTCAAATTTACATTATATTATATTTTTAAACTATAGCATTTGTTCTCCAGGTGCGATTAAACTTATGGACGGTAGTGTATGTACTATGTATATAAAATTACTATGTACTTAATTGTCCCTTAATTTTATACATCGTAGGTGTCAATCCGGGGGGTCTGGGGGGCATGGAATGCCCTCCAGTGCACTTTATGCCAAATACCTCATTGGTAAATATTTCTCATCTGAATCAACATCAATTCGAAGTATTTAGTAAAGAATGTACTGGAGGGCATTCCATGCCCCCCAGACCCCCCGGATTGACAATTAAAATTTTGAATTTAAAAACACAGGAGACATACAGAGGCTAACGAAAAATTCGAACCCTCCTCTATTAACAATGTAAATTGCACAATTCTGTGACCTCGATTTAGAGTTTATTGCACCATCAGATGCAGAAAGTCGAGATCAATGTTTTGGTAAAATTACCAAGTCATTCGGCCAATGAATAACGAGATATTGAGAAGTGAAAAAAAAAACTTGGTACAGGTTTTAATAGGGCATGTGGGCCACAAATGTGGCCATATCTCAAAACTTCATTTTTGGAGTTCAGTCGTTTTACCCAGAGACCACAGAATCTGAAATCGCTTAATGGTCGTTGGTTCTCGAAAAACGGTTACATGGAAGACAATAAAAAACTGACGAATAACAGAATAATTTATTTTGCAACCTTACACAAGTAAACAATTTTATAAAAAGCAGGATTCACACAAATCTTGCTGAGCAGCACGGTTCGGCTTCTTTCTTCCACACTCTCCTCGGATAATTTTCAACACCACACCAACTCTCGGACTGTAAATTTGCGACTCTCTGTGATTAACTTTTATACATTAGCCTCTAGGACTGTAGATTTGCGACTCTCAGTTCAACTAACTTTTTATTATTCTATTTTTAGCCTCTCGGACTGTAAATTTTCGACTCTCTGTTCGACTATTTATTTATTATCCAGTTTTAAATTTGCGACTTCTCGTTCTTTCCTTTATTTATATTCTTCTTTATCCATTTCCTTGGTTTTTTTATTCTTCTTTTTTTTTAATCAAATCAAGCTTCTTGTTTGCGTACTGCTCAGCTGCATTCGTGTGAGTCGCTAAACAACGAAAATTACAAATACAAACATTAAAATTTAGAAAAACAAACGAAATTACTGCAACAACAAACTTAAACTAAACAATACAACTTAAACTAACGAACAAAACTTAACACTAATAAAAACAATTTTGAAAACGAACACAGAGTCCTGCCTTTATTGTTCCTCAGGTTGCAAAGTCAGTTCTTTATTTCTAACTTACGCAACTCACTTTTCATTACTTTATCAGAACACAACAATATATATATATCTGCTATATCTGCTATCTGCTATATCTCGGAAGCGGTGCGACGAAATGAAAAAATGAATAGCCATTTTTTCTTCAAAACGTGATTCTCTACATTATTTTTGTTCTTAAGCATTATTCTATTTTATTTAAGTAAACAAATTTAAACTTTTACGGTAATTAATAATAATAAAATAAAATATTCGTAGGTAACCGTCCCGGGCAGGAGGGAAATTTTCCCGGGTATTTTCCCTATTACAGTCCGGGGCTGTTTACTCGAGTATGGCACGAAAAGGCTCAGAACTTGTTTTTACAATTCCAGGAGTAAAGTAATGCTTTTAAATATAATTATAAAAAAATAGTGATAAAGTAATACTTTTTTGCGCCATTATTGTGCACTGTTGATCTGAAATTTTGCATATGGCTTCTTGCGACCAATTGCTGGGGGAATTACTGTACCGGGAGTAAATTTTTTGCTCAGTTTTTCGATAGCCAGCGCCGTTTTCGAGTTATTGCAATTTCAAAATCAAGGAAATTACTCGGGTGGAATCTCGTTGATCCATTCATGCGCGTCACAGTGGGGAAAATATTTGCAAACATTCCCGACTAGTCCCCAATCTTACGTGCAATGCTCGGTATAATTACAAATAATTATTATATTCCAACGTTTAATTGCAATTTCTATCAACGCTTACCTGTTAATTTGCGCTTTTTGAGCTTGTAACTCGAAAACTGTCCATTACATCAAGTTGTACACATTGAGACATTTGTTCAGAATGATGAGAATTTCTTTAACCAATTTTATGGCACTGATTTTATTGATTTTCTGCAATTTCTTATTAGATAAGTAAAATTGGTGAAAAACTCATCGGCTGTTGATTAGAACAACATAATTACTTTCGATAGAATATTATTTAATATTAATATTAATTTCAGAATTATGATTTTATAAAATATTTTTCATTTATTAGGTTCTATCATCTTAAATTAAAATTTATGTATTATCAAATTTTATATTTAAAATATGTTTTCAATAATGAACAGTTTGAGAATTAGAAAATTATTGTAGAAGTCGCACTGCAGTGGCAAATTTTCCTTATACGATCCTGTGTAATTCCAAAGTTTTTAATTATAAAAATTCTTATAAAATCTTCTTACGGAATAAAAATCCTTACAATTAATTAAGGATAATTTTATTATTGCGTAACTGTAACTTTATTATGTCTATGCAGTCGATGTAATATAATTTAAATTTTATATGCAATTCAATTTTTATTACTTCCAATAAAATTTATCATAACAAATTATTTGAAATTATAGCATATAAATTATATTCACCGAATAAAGCGTAGTAGGTGGTTTTGAGCATTAAACCTCAATTACTCGATATCTATGTAATATAAGATATATATGTCGTCCTTCGTCCTTAGCAGAACGGTCAAGTTATCTAAGCTAACAGTGAAGCCGACAAGAAGGGTTATAGATATAGTTTGGAATAATCCATTTCTCTGGAGAACAATGCTTTATTACACAATAACCCTCCTGTGTAATTTAGCCTTTGTACCTTCCAATATATTCATTACTAGTCTGTGTTAGGCTACAACTAACATCTAATTTCGAATTGCATGTTTTTATCTCCGGATACAGCCGTTTACATACTACACTACAATAGTTTTATTATAATTACCAAAATTAGAAATTAATCGAATTTTTACTTGCAACATTTGTATCATCACAAAATTGTATTACAACATTTTTTTAGGTGGTTAAACCGGATCTCAACCCCCAGTATATGGAACAAGAAAACATCGATATGCTGTCTTTGTAGCTAGATGATGGAACGATAGAAGTCAAGAGTTAAATTTCTTTAACAACATAGGTCCGTGTTATATCCTTGGGGCACCTCTTTGAATGAAATAAAATGTAAGAATTTAAAAATAAAAATAAGTTATTTTTCTTAAAAAATAAGAAATATGATAATTAATAGTTAATGGAAATAAAGATAATGGATTTTGAGATGTGACAATTGAAAAACTGTTAAGTGTAATATTAAGTAGACGAAGTAAGAAATTAAAAATTGATTTAGAATGCAAAGATACTTTCGCTTTGTTTATTTATCTATTCGTGCAATAAATTGTAGTGTTAGACAACAGCATCCCATTAATAAGCAACCATACCTACCTAATCTAAACATAACCTAAACTCGAAGCAAGAGCATCTCTAAGCTCATGTATATTAATGACCAGAACTGTACAGGCAAATCTTATTGCCAGCAGTAAGCCGATATCAAGGGACCGCGCCCGGACGCCATCTTGCATCCTCACACCCTCATCTCTTGGTCAATGCTTGTCTCTGTCACAGACACATTTCTAACTTTGATTCTCCTTGTCTTCCCCTTCCTCTTGAGTCAATACTCTGCAGAGGTTCGCTGTAAGAATTTATTCAAAGAATCTCGAAACTTGGAAACTGAAACCAGACGCAATTTTAGTCTTTATCATACAATTACATAAGATTCATAATTGTTTAATTGTTACTTGGCTTATTTAAAGAAAAACTGCAATGAGAAATAATAATTCTAGATATATTAATCTGTCCAAATAAATTTACCTGCAAATTTTGAATTAATTTTCTATAATATAAAGAAACACAAAATTTGGTCATTCGAACCGGATGTTTAAAAATCTTACAAATTTTCTAATTGTTAAAAGCTGGTAGACGATTTGGTTTCAAAGAACGTTTAGTTAATTATAAAAACAGACAAAGGAATAATAAACTATCTCTGTTATTATAAAGCAGAATATAAGGATGGAGAAAAGGACGACGAGTCTATTAACTACTGGAACTAATAAGTGCTATACAAACTTAGTTTCTAGGACTCGTGTTGAGGTTACGAAGTCTCAGCCACATCGTATTTCAAACGATTTTCACAGAGCTTTTCAACAAATTGTTTTCAACCTTTGTATATCTTATTCATTTTAACCAATTTTGTTTATGTATTCAGCCATCCTTTTTTTATGAACCAAATAATTTAAGTTTCTTTACGTGTATGTATGTAAACTTACAACATACATATATACAGTTGAGATTTTCATGCAAGGACCTGTAGGTTTATCTTGGTTTATTCTGCATGTCCTGAGGTTTCTACGTGATATTCTCTATGTCGGTATATTTACAGATGCGCAGAATAAACTAGGAACATATCCTGAAGCCGATGTAATTGTCCATGTTTACTGCGACATTTCATTAACTCACGTTTATGCAGTTTAAGTTTCATTATTTGTGTAAAGCTGATTAAATTAGTTTGCGGCTTTAAATATACTCAAATTTCAAATTAATGAATACCTTCTCTTCTGGGCCTAATTCTCATCATTAGAAAATAATTTGCTTATTTCGTACAACGGACGAACCAAAATTTGATTGGCTCGAAATTAATTTATAATTAACACTGTAGACCTAAGTTTAATTTATGCAATCGGTAATTAGTGCAATGATGGAAACGGTCTTGGATCCAATCATTACAATTCCATTAAGTTTCTAACTACATCAAACATGCAATTCAGGGAAATACCGCAAACACTTTGGTAATTCACGAAGAAGGTCATAAGGTAGCATGGGAAAATAAATTCTCGAGCAGCTTCAACTTATTTCATTAACACAAAAAATAAATTAAGTTTTATTCTGCGCACAGTCGAAGTAAACAATTAAATTCATGAAAAATAAAAAAAAAATTTTTTTTTAAATGTAGCCGTTACGTTCATGGGTACGCACCCACGTGCTCGGTCTACTTATAAACATTATAGTAAAAAGGGGAAAAAGTTTTACAACCTATATATGAATGAATGAATGAAATTTTAAGGGTGCCTTATTTTACTTACATTAACGAAGGGGTAAATTGAGGTGGGAGAGAACTCCGCCTTTTGGCCAATGATAGGTTTCGAACGTCGATCGATGCAAGAAAAGGTTCTCAGATTCTAAAAAGACGTTTCTAATTTAAACTTAGTCGGAAAATGGTGGGGGATAAGACAAAACATTGTGGTCATTAGTCATTCCAAACGGTTGGGATATTAGTTTGCTATGTATAACCTAACCTCAACTTAGGAAAAATTTAGTCTTGGTCGTAAATTATTTTGACGTAGGATTCGAGTATTGGCTACTTAAACTTTGGGCTTTGAAAACTACTTTCCACTGATCGATATTACTTGACTACTAACACAAATTCATGTTTCTAATTGTTAATGAGTTAAGTCTAAAATTACATGGCCGAGCTTAATCACCACAATCTCCAGAACATTTTTAAGACGGCTTGTTTGATCACTTACCTTACTTCCGATCGAACACAAAGAGTCTCTCAATTTAGATTAATTATGAACTGGAGAAGTTTGAATTTAATCCTTAACAATGATATTTCTCAGAGTTGCTGAATTAACCGCAATGCTAGAGAAAGCGCTGAAGCTAACAGAATCAATATTCAATTCACATGGTCCAATAGATGGTAATTATTAATTTCGAAGCAGACGTTGCATTTGACAGTTATGAAATTTCTATAATGTTGCCATTTTACGTCAATAATCACTTATCATCAACCATCTCGACTTGAGAAATTATTTCCATCACAAGCAAATACCGAACCCAAAGTTTGGAAGAATGTCAGGAGCGCTTGACATTTAAAAAATGTCGCATTCCTTCAAGAAATTCATTTGGCAATCCAGAATTCTTTGATGCCTGATGAAGGATGGCTGGTCGATTGGACTTTCTTCAAGCAGCATTTATTTAAATTTTGTTCTCGGTTTGAACTTCACACATTCTCGTCGACCTGTTGTGCCGGTGCATTATTAAACGCTCATTAAAGTAATTTGAACTCACTTCCCCTTTGCAAATCTAAATACCTTTGCACTTAACATGACCATGCGTAGCATTATAAATCACAAAACGATCAAATGGAAAATTTCGAACTATTAAGAGTTCTGTTTTTTTTTTGGGATAAAATAATAATTATTTAATATTTTATATAATTTTAGAGGTCAGTAAGGCAACAAAACTTACCAAGCTATAGAAGCATTAAGGCGTACAAGAACGGACATCGTCATTTCCACCCTAACGCCTGCTTAATGATACGAGCGCGACACAAAGGCGACAACGCTTTGTATCACCATCAGAGGATTTTCTAAAGATGAAAAACTCAGCACTAAAAATATGCAATATTTATGAATAAGGATTCGTTTCAATGTTGGTTCGTCAACAGTTACTCCAGTACTTGAAATGGTAATTTCACCAAAAAGAACTGAAAAAACTACTCATGGTGAAACTACAGTTGAAGGTATAGGAACCTGATGTAAGATGACTTCTGCAGATTTAATAGTAAATTCCTTATTCAATAATATGTACGTACACTTACATAACAATATCGTTTTAATAAAAAATTTATGAATCGAAAATTTTTATTGTGTAGCTGGAATACGAAATTAATGTGATGGAATTTAACTTACTTTTATTATACTTTGCAACTTCTACAAGATGAGATTATCATCTTATTAAGTTCATGCTTGTGTCTTTGTAACACATTATTTTGCTTAAAAACGGCTGTATAATTTAAGTAGGCATTGGTTTTTAATTTTAATTGTACTTCTCTGAAATTTTGGATGCGCAGTCAGTTCTATTCCTGATATACTTTAGATAACTTGACAAAAAAAAGCTGCAATTTCTTTTTCATGAGCATAAAAATTATTTGGACTTCGCTGATTATCTTCGAGCAGGTAGGTACAAAATATAAAATAAAAATTTTGTTAGTAGCTTATAATATAATAATTACTTTATGTCATTAAAGAAGAAAAAGACAATTTTTCTATTTTCTTTTACATTTTCAGTTTGAACAGAAAAGCTCTCTTTACTGCCCTTTCATCGATTAATCCATAAATATTGATGGTTATCGATTAAATGATATTTTATTTTTGAAATTTCGATTAATCGAGATATCGAATTTTCGATATTTATCGAAACTTCGATAGTTGTCGATATGTCGATAGTTATCGATATTTTGATAGTTATTGATATTTTGATAACTTCGATATTTCTAATTTAGGTTAGTCTTATGTTTCTGGACTTTCCATTGGTCAATTTTGGGTTCGACCGGTTTCTTTATTTGAGAAAAAAGTTGGGATTTATTATTTTGATAAATCGATAATTTTCGATACTTCGATACTGCAATAATTATCGACAAATATCGATTAATCTAAGTTATCGATAGTTTTTGAATTATCGATATTCGATAAAGATTTTAGAATATCGCCCAGCTCTAGTTTTGCAGCAACTTTTTGCGTTACATTGAAAATATAGAAAAACGAGAATCACCCAGTAGCGGGGAACGAAATTAAATGTTTAAATATTATACCGCTAAAAAAGAAATCCAGCTAGTAAATAAATAAATAAACAAATAAATACAAATAATTTAAAGTTTTTTAAATTTTAAAACTTTGCGGTAAACAGTACAATCTGAGTCGTCCTTGGGGGGGGGCAATTGCCCCTTTGACCCCCTCTAAATACGCCACTGACCAAAATAAAGTATAATACCTGGTTAAAAATTATTTATATTCCAATTTAATAATAAAAATTATAAAGAGCTATGTGTGTCTATCCTTCAATCTATAACGCACCTCTGATTGGTCCAAACGTTTATCAATTAAAAAATTTCTAAAGAAAATTAGATATAATAATCTAATATAAATTATTTATTTAATTAAATAAAAAGCTATATGTATCCTTTTATAGTTCTATTTGAAACTCCGGTAGGTACAATGGCGGTAATATCAATAAGCGAATGTAAAATGTAAGCAATTACAATCCCAAAAAAGAGATTTTTAAAAAATAATATACGCAATTCAAAATTAATTCATTGTTTTTTTTAAGGATCCGATACTCTTGCGTGTAGGAATATCTTCCTGCCCTCCTACGTAAGATCCAGAATCCATAAGAGCACGCTGGGGGGTATTCCATACCCCCCAGACCCCCCGGATTGCACCAATAGTTTTTTGAGTTAAATAATATGTTTAGTGGTTTGGAATCGGAAAAATCTGGTTTCGCTTAGTCCGAAGTCCAAAAGTAATTTTATTTTCGCTCATCAGAAAGTAAAAGTCTGAACATATTATTAAAGTCATAAAATAATAAATTGGTGTAATCCGGGGGGTCTGGGGGGTATGGAATACCCTCCAGTGCACTTTTCTGGATTCTGGATTTAAGGTAGGAGGGCAGGGAGATATTCCTGCACGCAAGAGTAGCTAGTGCCAGTAAGCAACTATACTAAACGGATCCCTAAAAAAACAATGTATTAATTTTGAATTGCGTATATTATTTAAAAATCTTTCTTTTGGGATTTACTACCCTTTATGGTCCCGGGCCCTTAAGTATTCGCTTTTTATATCACCGCCACTGCAATGGGCCCAATTTATCTTAAAATCCAGAATCTAGAAAAGTGCGCCCCCAGACCCCCCGGATTACACCAATTGTTTTGTGATTTAAATAATATGTTTAGAGCTTTGGAATCGGAAAAATCTGGTTTCGCTTAGTCCAAAAGTAATTTTATTTTTGCTCATCAGAAAGTAAAAGTCTGAACATATTATTAAAGTCACAAAATAATTAGTGTAATCCGGGGGGTCTGGGGGGTATGGAATACCCTCCAGTGCACTCTTCTGGATTCTGGATTTTAGGTAGAAGGGCAGGGAGATATCCCTACGCTCACTTGCCGCACTTGCCGCAGCAAATAGTATATTACATATCAAGAGACTTCAAAATGATGTTTTACTCTGAAAGCGAGAAATATACGCAGAGAACTGTTGGTTCCGAACAACATTATTTTTGCGAAATTCTGCATTTTTCATGCATTTTGACGAGTAACATTATTTGACTCATTAAGTTTATGAAGTCCTTGCAAATTTGGTAAAATTTTAAGAACATTTCAATCAATCTTTAATTCGATTTTCACTATAGCTCTGGATTCTATCAGCTCTCAAGACTGTTCATACTCCCCTAAAATAGAATATTACCCTAAATCTGCACTTTCAACAGATAAGCAAAAAAAATTCAAATGCAAATAACTTAGAGCAACCTCCAGAATCAAACTGGAAAAAATGGCAGAGATATTAATACTTTTTCTCTTTGGCTGTGGACTGGACAAAGGCCCTCGTTCTTTGTCTAATCTGGGTTATTCTATTTCTCTATAATTATAACTCTTCGTATCTGCTATAATCAGTTTCATATATTTTTAGTGTATTTCTCCTGCTTTTCTCAATCCTTCCTCGTTTGTAACCCGTCTGCATCCAACTAATCTTTAAGGTTTTATAATATTACATTTATATGGAGAGATTTTTAGAGATTCTAATTTTCAAACTTTTTTTCTTGAGCTCAGACCTTCAGACCCCAACATATAAGATAAAATTGAAGTAAATTTTACTAAATTTGAAGTAAATTTTACTAAATTTGAAGTAAATTTTATTAATTTGAAGTAAATTTACTAAATTCAAAACTTTAAGCTAATCTGTCAAACCGTTTGCAAGATTGATATTTTCTTGTGAAATACTGCAAAAACTCTATCGTAATTTTTAAGTAAAGATGCCGGTCGTCTGATAGCTGATTCTCATTGCTTAAAATGTTGCAGAATAAGAAATATCCCACCTAATCCAGTTAATTACTTGCAGGAACTGGTAAATTAATTATAACAGTTAGCAAACTTCAAATTTTCGCAATAGATTCCTACAGCATTTTTACAACCACCAATCACCGGCGATGTAATAATGTGTTAAGCTTGTTATTATTAATTAACTTTATAACTGATTTATTATCAGTCTTTTCTGATTAAATTCTATTTTTTGTACTTTTTCACCAATATTCCCGTGGTGAAAGTTAAGACTTTCCTGGGTGCCATCTGCTAAGCTCGCCCCAGGCACTTGTTTGTTTTGGTATTCCGCTAAGAAATTAAATGTGAGCATTCAGCGCAAACGTTTTTCATAAACGAACTTGGAAACACTTTGAAAGTTTTATACATAATATTCCTTTTTCAGAAAGAGACGGTCGAGTCTCACTTGAATAAATTAAAAGTAATCTTTTATTCTCGAACTAACGCGTAAACACCGGACCGTTTTAATTCAAAAAAATTAATTTACGATGTTGCTGTAGTCTCTGGATCTGATAAATTATAAATTTTTAAGAGTTCCATCTCCTTAATATAAATAATATTGGGAATGGTTAAGATTTTAAATTTACCTTTTAATTACTCTAATGAACATTTGATAAAGTAAATACAAAGGGAGAGAGAAAGAGAAGCACGGAAGATACATCCTTTAGGATGTAATCTCGTAAAGGAACAAGCACAGATCCTTGAGGCTTTATGCTAGTATTGATCGTTTCGTCTTGCACCCTTCTCACCACCCGTACTGCTTAATTCTAACCCCTTCGCCTCATTACACTCTTAGTTTGAGCAAACGATTTTCACCCTTACCGTATCTGATAATTTTCGTACCAAGTATTAGAAACTCCATATAAAATGGTTTTAGATAAAATTCTGTTAGGTACTGTGAATGCAAACTGATAAGTTAAATTTCTGTTTCGGATAAGAGATATCTAATACAGAATTACTGTTAGGCAGCTTAAATTTCCCTTTTGTTTTTGATTTCTTGTAAACTTTATTTAGCACATCTTGACCATAAAGAGTAACTGATATCAGGAAATAAAGTGATCAATTGGGAATTTCCACTCTAACGCTTCCTTTCGCATGATTGGATCCTCAGGAACTATAGCGCCTATAAGTTGATTACATACTTTGTGAAGCACTTCTCGCATGGTCGGTCTTTGGTCAGCGCTTGAGGCATTGATTAGAGGTGTCTATTATAGACAACAACCAGGGTTAAGAGAACTAACAGGCTACAACTATTTATATACATTACCTGCACAAAATTGAAACAATCGATTTACTCGTGCATCTTCATCAATTTTTTTTGTCAATCATATTATACTTTAATTATTATTATTTCTCTTAATAGGTAGGTAGGTACTTCAGAAATTAAATTTTAACTGAAATGATCACTTGGACTTATAAAAAAATTTATTTTATAAACAAGATTGATTTCTTACTTAATTTCGAAAATGATGAACGGCTTCAAACTTACCTACTCACAGATGAAAATTTTTCCTGTTTCCTGCAAGGATCACACTCATTTTTAACACTTTTCAGAAATGTGCAAAGGTTAGTTAAACTATAAAGAAATGAAACTAACGAAAACCAGATCTTGGTTAGATCTTTTGTCGATTAACCTTAGACACCCTTCAATAATGTTTAGAAAAAGCAAATATAAAACAATAAATAATAGAAAAAGTAATAAATACAATTAAAAATATTGCAGATTTTTTTTTTAAATTAACCAAATTTAAACTTAAACTATAAAAAATGGTGCAGAACTTTCATAGCCCCTCTACTCTATATTGCCGTGTTCTAAAATTCTCGTAGATTTTTTGAATGTTTAATTTGCAAATTTGATTATTTTTTATTATATTTATATAATATTAAATATTTGATTATATTTATATTATACAAATTGTTGAGAATAGAGATCTTTTATATCAATTTAAATTGACCGACGTTTCGAGTCTTCTTATAATTGACCCATTTTCAAGGCTAAAAATTATACAATAAAAATAAAATTATTAAAAAATTTTTAAAAATATTTTTACATGAAATTGACAAATTTTTTGACAAAATAATGTCATAGTAATGATGTTATATTAATTATGTGAAAAATAAAAATAAAAACAAATGAATTATTTAGTTAGCATAAAAATACTTTTTAAAATTTTTTAAAAACTTTTACAATTAACAATATAAAAATTAAAAAGAATTTGACCAAGAATTATCATAAGGTTTTCATTATATCCAGGATGTATTTATATCCACCGTGAAAAAATTGCACATCTCGTTTATCATTCATGGTATTAGAATTTATATGGATATTGATGGCCTCTTTTATTTTACGTTTCTTATCTATCTTTTCCCTAGCCAGTATTCTGATGTTCTCACGTTTTATGGAATGAGAGTTTTCGGTCATATGTTTGCATAAAGCAGTAAAAGTATTGTCATCTTCCTCACGGAAGAAAACGCGGGCATTTTTGATATCTCTTAAGTGTTCTTTTATGCGAATACCTAATTTCCTAGAACTTTCACCTACGTACACAGAATCACAATCCTTACAAGGGACAAGATAGATTAAACCGCTTTCATCTTCAATGGGGGTTGGATCTTTCGTTTTAGAAAAAAATCTTAAAGATTTATTGGGGCACTTAAGACCAAATTTTATAGTAGAGATAGGTTTAAAAATAGAAATTAATTTATTAGAAAGGCCTTTAATATATGTTATACTATGGAAATTTTAAAAAATTTGGGAAGAAGATGGTTTTGTAGAATTAGTTTTTATATTTGTGTTAAAAAGTGAATTTATAACGTTATTAGGAAAATTATTAGCCGAAAGAATAAGATATATAGTAAGATATATATAGATATATAGATTTATCATATCTGTTGATTTAGCTAACATCTGTATGAACATTCTTCTCGAAGAGAAGATTGAAAAAAAAAGAAAGATTAAAAAATTTTAAACTATTAAAAATATAAAAAGAAAAATCTGTATTTCGATAAATCCAAAAATAAAAAAACAAAAAAATCATAATTTTATAATTAAAAAAAGGAATTAAATTAAATTGTTTTCTTAGACTGAAAATTTAATTTCTTTGACTTAGCATCAAAAATGAGAAATTATATCCTTGACAAAATTAGGAAAATCTTAAATTTCCCATGACTTTTCCAGATTTTCCAAAGACGTGGGAACCTTGTAATATCGCGAATAACCGTATTTACGGGAGTGGGGCTAGGGGGTTCGGACCCCCTCTGTAACTAATTAATATAATATTAAATAACATTCAATTATTTGTTATTTAAGTATTTAAAAGTCTTGAGCGATTTTGAAATCCTGATTTATTTAATAAATTAATTTAGGTCAAATAATTAATTATAATTAAATTAATAAAAAAACAAACAATAAACCATTTTTAGGAAAAATTATTTTCTATTCCATTAGTGCTCGTGACCTTGACTCCGCTAGAGGTTTCAAATGTTGTTATATTACTTTTTGATCCCAGGTCCCAAAGTTCAAAGTTCTTTGGGATGATAATCTCGTTAATCCCTTCATGCGCACTAGTGATAAACAATTACAATAAACAAAATATAGAAAATCTCAAGAAATTTGAGATAGAAATTTCAAGAAAATTGCAGGAATCGCGAGAAAATTTCAGTAAATCTCGAAAAGTTCAAAAAATTTTAAGTCCATTGAAATCTCAGAAAATGGAAAAAGCAAAATTGAGATATTATTGTAGATAGTCTATAATAATCTAGATTTCCTCAAATTTCCGCTGATTTCCGTTTAGTTGTGCATATGACAATTTCTCCATCATTGTTCCACTTATTTTAGTAAAAAACGACCGGAAAATTTGAAGAAATCGGGAAAACTTTGAAGGAATCCCAAACAATTTTAGGAAATCCAAGAAAATCTCATTAATTTTACAATATTAGGAAATGTAGAAAATTAGAGAAAATCTTAGTAAATAGAAAATTATAGAAAATCATAGTATAAAACTCTGGTCCTCTTGAGTTTAGTGGTGTTCCATGGGTTCATTCCTTATTAACTTCGATGTGAATTGAGACTCGAAGTTTGTTTCATAACGTTTATTTATATACGGGGGGGGGGGGGGGTTAATATCCCCTGTTTGGAAAAAATTCTTTGGAAATCTCTGGAAATTGTATGGAAATCGTCGGAATTCCAAAATTATGGTTATAAATATACGTTATTTATTATCTTATTTTATTTTTGTCTCTTATAAAAGCAGGGCCCCAGTTGACAACTTCGCACACGGGTCCCTCACCTGCTTGTTACGCCACTGGCATTGTCGTAATCTAATATTTTAGTTTTAAATCAGAACGAAAAGAAAGTTAGCCCTGTGGCTAGGGCAGGCTCAAATTCTCCTAGGGCAGGCATAGCCTGCCCTGGCCTATCCCTGGCTACGGGCCTAAGGCCAAGATTGGTTGGTTTTTGGATGCGATAATAAGACTTAAATTAACAATTGAAAGTTGAAAATAAAGTTAATAAAGGAAAGAAAGTCTCAGCTCCTGAGAAATTCGCACGGTGTGGGGCTTGGCGTTGTCATGCAGGAGACTGACTCTCCGGGTCAGCATTTCCCTTCTGCGGTTCTGAATGGCTCTTTTGAGTTTTTGTATGGTATTGCTGTAAGCATCTATATTAATGGTAGCCGTAGGTAGAAATACAGATGCCATGACTTTTCCGGCTGAATAGGTTGTCTTGAACTTTTTGATTGCTGGAGAATTCATGAAAGTGGGTTTGCAATAGTCTGAAATAGATTGGTGCAGCATATATGAGGATCGGTGCTAAGTTGACCCCTTACTTAATCGGAAAGTTGCTTGTTGTGGACGCCCCACCAAAGTCCTCTGTCCTACGTTATTCCCAAATACTTGGAGGTTTCGTTCCAGGACTTCTCAGTACCAATCATATTTAATTTTGTTTTAGGTAATCCTTGGGTTAGATTCGGTTTAACCCTACAATGCATGACATTTTATTTTGTAAAATAAACTTTAAAAACTAAGAAGAAATAATGATTACATTACGGGAAAAATACAAAAAAAAATATATTTTTAAATTTTCATAGTTTTTTATTAAAAATATTGGGCGATGTAAATTTGCATCCCTATGCTGTAGGGCATGAAATAATAGTAATATTTAACTTTTATGAAAATTTTTAGAACAGTTTTGATTGCCGTTAAAAACAAAGAAGTAAAAAATATACATACCTTTAATACATAACAGGCTTTATCATTTTACAAAATAGCACAAAATAGCTGGAATTCATATATTCGTACATCGCACGTTCGAATGGTCATAAATTGGTTGTAATTTCATTATTTTTGCGTTTTCATGTTTTCATTAGGAGGCTACTGGTTGACATTAGATACAGCATGCATTTGCGACATAAAATGTTTTCAAAACAAATTTATATAAGCCTAAATGTAAGTGATGCATATATGCATCACTATGCATTGTAGAGTTAAGTCATTCTCTGGTTAAGGGTTTTCCCCTATGCGTCGATCCCGTGAGAACCCCCGCTTCAATCGGCCACTCCGGCACTGGACAGTTTCGCGATGACCCTGTTTGACCTTTTTTTCTAGATAGTTGAGTTCATCTTGGCGGTTCTTTGTCGTCGAGTACTTGCTCTGCTATGAAACAAAGAAGTTAGAGGGGGTGAGCAGCTCTTTGCTTCTTCATTCTTTGACGCTTGGTTTTCTGAAGTGGAGCATTAGGCTTGATCTGTTGAAGCAAAGCAACTGCCGTTTGCACCAGCGAGTTGATCAGTATGGCACGGTCTACCCGTTTGAGAGGCTAGGCTGTTAATGTTTTTGCCCTAGAGATTGCTGGATTCTTATGGGTTTCTTGTAGACCGCCTGTCGGTGGTGGTTTACTTGGACTTATATTGCAGGTACCTGCGAGAATAAAAAATAACAATTTTGTTTTTAAATAAAATGCAATTACTTGGCTCGTTTTTCTCTAAACCAAAATGAGAACACTGAAAATAAGGCTTTGGAATGTACGTAAATGAAAATATACTGGTTTACGCAAATTCAAAACGTAAAGTATATAATCTTAAATTGAACCATTGTTATTTGGATTCGGGACAGAAAAGATGTAAAAGATGTAAATATTCCTTTTTATTTTATTATTAGGCACTGGCGCTGGTTATATGACGTTTCGCCCCCGCCGTTTAGCCCCTACCGTTTCGCCCCCGCCGTTTCGCCCCTGGATGTTTCGCCCCGGGATGTTTCGCCCCCGCCGTTTCGCCCCGGGATATTTCGTCCCCGACCGTTTCACCCCCACCTTTTAGTCCACACAATTTCAAATTTCAATTCCAAACTTTTCAATTCCAAACAAATAATCCATAGTGTATATCCTACCATAACTTTCCACAATGGTTTTGATTCGTTGGTTGCAACGGCGTCTTTGGGGATAGCGTTTTGACGTGATACCAATTTCCCAGCCACTCGCACCCCTCCGACATACCATTAGATCGTGACGTTTTAAAATAGTAAATTCTTTATAGCCCACTCTGTATTTGTTTTGACAGAGACCGATTGTACACTTACCTTCGAAGTTTATTTTTACCAGATCAATTTTCGAAAACACCAACCTATCATAAGTTAAAGTTTATTTTAAATCAATCAATATTGGTCAGTTTACATAGGGGTCGTCTATAAATTACCTCACACGATTTTTAAGGTTTTTAGACTCCTCGCTCCCCCTGTCACATTTAGTCAAATTTTAATATTTTAATTAAAATTAAATTTAAACCTAAATTAAATCAATTTTGCAGGTCTTAAATAATAATTTATTTTTATAAATATTTAATTTTTTTTTCGGCCGCACCATACAACCGATCCATGGGTCCAAAAAATATATTTTTAAAAATTTGACATCACAATATTTGAAACTTCCCCGGACCCCCTGATACATTTTTGTCCCAAATCTAAGATAACCCCCCTACCCCCTAAGTGTGACGTAATTTATGGATGGCTCCATACGGAGAGAAACGGGGGCGAAACGGTCAGGGGCGAAACGGACGGGGGCAAATCGCCGGATTCCAAACGGCGGGGGCTAAACGGCTGGGGGCGAATCAGCGCCGGGGGCGAATCGGCGGGGGATAAACGGTGGGGGCGAAACGGCGGGGGCTAAACGGTGGGGGCAAAACGTCCCTATCCCCTGGCGCTCATCTCTTAGAGTGCAGATTCATTATTAGAGCCTAATGTATTGTATTTGTTCCTTAGCATTGCTATTTTGTAGATAAAAAATCCGTTATTTGGTGTTCAAATGATTTTTTATACTAGAGGAATATCTGCGTCGTGGTTTATTCAAATTGTTGTTGATTAAATCAGGAAAAACAATGGCCCGGTTGGAATTACCTGAACCCAAGTCAAAATAGCATTTCTAATAAAATAAAACTTGCTCTCAGGTTGCGAAGATGGGGGCTGTAGAACCACAGGCGAGGAACTGTTGGTCATATGCGGATTTTCGAGGACTACTCAATTACAGTACTTCTGCTGCATCTTGAACCTAACAGAATTTCCCCTAAATATATTGTCGTGTTTCAAATATCAAATTTAATATTAAATTTTTTATTTAGGTGCGAAGATTTTGTTTAATTTTACTATTTTTTGAATTTGTAATTTTAATAGAGAAAAGGGCTTTTTGCCAAAAATGGCTGCACGTAAAGGCGAGGGAAAAAGTCCTTCCTATTTATACTTGATGATTCATGTATGATGATTCATTCAATTGCGCATGCATGATGATTCACATAAGGTAACCTGTTGTTATAGTTTAAATACTGCTGAGTTTTTAGTCTAGAATGTTCCAGAAAGCTATAGAACTTTATAGAAATACCAGGAAGGTTGTGGAAGATTCTAGTACTATTTTTAGCATTTGAATATAAATAGCAGCGCGATTTGCTGTGTGTGAACATAAATAACATGAAAATAAATAGTAGTGTAAATAAATATACTGGGTGTTACATAAATAAAGTGACTTAGTTGAAATATATATAGACTTATGTAGTGTTAATAATTATAGTGTAATTTAGAATTAAGTGTAAATATTAGTGTAGTAATTTTTTTAAGTGTTTTTAAGTAACTTTATATTTTAGCCCTTTAGCAATTATTTCTAAAGAATAAAATCAATTGATTTGTGAAGTTTAGGTGAGTTATTTTCATTATTATAATTATTTTGGATTTGAGGATAGTTTTGGTCCTGATTTTTGACTGATGTGAGTAAATTTTGGAGGATATTTGATTAAATAATTGGACGATAAATTAGATCGATTGGAAAGAAGAATATTATTTGGATGTCAAGATTTAAAATTACATTGATTTCGTTGATGTAGGAAGTTCATATTGGAAGGCAATGTAAAACGAGATACCGACCGGCGTGACGCGACGCGACGTGTGGTATTGCTATCGGCACATTTTTTCAATAATCGTTTCATTTTACTATTGAAAATTTATGAACAAAAATAAATCAATTTAGGAATTTATTTACAATTTAAATTCGGATTTTTTGAAAAATTTTAATTATAAAATTTTCAAAAAAATTTGAAAATTGAAAATTTGATTTAATCGAAATATAAGCATACTGTTAAACGTGGGGCATAAAGGAAAAACAAAACTTGCTGTCACCTTGGAGATAATTACATAAACAGAAAAATTAGTGAAAATGAAGATGAGTTGATAGAAGAAAGAAGTCCAGTTCAGTTTTCAACCCGGATCAAAACTTAATTACTCGCAAGGGTACTCTGAGTACTGAACAAGGGGAATGGATTACGCTTCTGAGAGAAATGTTTGAAAATCACGAAAGAAAATCAGAAAGAATAATAGATAAAAATTTATATTCTGAAGATAAAAATGAAAACTTGTATATGAAAAATGTAAATTTAACTGGACAAAAAGATGAAAAGTTGGAAAATGATAAATTGGTTTGTTTGAGAAATAATAATTTAATTAATTTGGAAAATAACAGTCCGATAAATTGGGAAAATGGAAATTTTGAAAATTTAAATATTAACAAATTAATTAATTTGGAGAAGAAAGATTTGGACAGATTTGAAGAAGACAAATTGGATATGAAAAATAAAAATTTTCATAAAATTGGTGACTCAGAAAATAAAATTTTAGACTTCAAAAATAATAATTTGAATAATAATTTTAAATTAAAAAATGAAAACTTACATAAAATCATTGAATCAGAAATTTAAATTTTGGATTTAAAAAATAAAAGGTTACCTACATAAAATCTTGGAATTGGAAAATAAAATTTTGGACATTAGAAATCAAAATTTGGATTGTAAAAATAAAATTTTGTAAATGGATTACAAAAACAAAGATTTGAATTATGGAAAAGGAAATGAAATTGGTACCGAAAGTGAAGATGAATCGGGGATGAAAAGATTGGGAGAGTCGGAGGAGACGAGCATGACGATTTCCAAAGTCAAGGATGAACCGACAGCACCAATGCAAAAAAGAACAGGAGCAGAAATGCAAATTTAACATTTTTATTGTAGTAATGGATTATGGAAGGAAGCATCAGGTTTCACCGATGATTGTGCTATGGAAGCCCAAACACAACATGGATAATATTTTTTTTAACCACCTTTATTACAACGGTAATCAAAGAAAAATTGGAGGAGTAAAATTGTCGTGTTTCAATATCAAATTTGATATTTATTTATTTAGTTGCGAAGATTTTCTTTATTTTTAATGTGCGTGAAGTTAGCCCCCCTTATGTCGAAAACTAAAATGTTTTTTTTGTATTGTGTTGTATTCAGTTTGTATTGTTTGTATTGTAAATCTTTTTTTCATTTCGCGAAGCATAAAATTATAAATCGCGAAAAACCATTTTACGCGCTGGCCCCCTTTTTTGAAAACTTTCAAATTTTTTGCTTGTATTGTGTTGTATTCAATTTGTATTGTTTGTATTGCTAACATTTAAAGTTCTAAATTTAACATTAGTCGCGTACATCGCGAAACAAAATTTTGCCCTGGCCCCCCATTTTCGAAAATTTTGAAAGTTTGTTGTTGTATTGTGTTGTATTCAATTTGTATTGTTTGTATTGATAACAATTAAAGTTCTAAATTAAACATTAGTGGTTTAAATCGCGAAACAAAATTGCCTAAGCTGACTCAAAGTTTCAAAATTATTTTTGTATTTGTATGCAATTTGGTTTGTGTTCCAATGCAACTTGTATCGTAAAAATTAAATCCTCCTCTCTGGTCGTACAATCATGATTTTGTTAAATTGTATATTTCAAAACAAATTTTATTTGTACAGTAATAAAATTATGTAGGTACACTTCTTATCTTTATCAAAAATTATATTTCCGTTCCGAAACGGCTTGCGGTCCAACCGTCTTTGCTCCGAACCGTCCTTGCACCGAACCGGCTTGCGCCGAAACGTTAGCGTCGAAACGTCCGTCCCGAGAAGTCCCTATACTAAAGAATTTCAAATTAGTGGGACAATGCAGCAACATTTCTTCTTTTTCAAGTGACATACACTATGCAGTGCGTAGACCAGCGGTTCCGAATTAGTTTTGGCCGGGGAACCCTTGGGCGAAGAAAAAAATATGGCAAAAATTATTTTTCGCCATTTTGAAATTCTTTTTGGCGGAACCCTTGGATTTTTTCGCGAACCTCTAAGAGTTTTCGGGAACCCCATTTGGGAACCGCTGCCTTAGAGACCCCTGCAAAATTCGCATTCTAACGAAACATTCCCATAAGAAAACATGTAGAGCAGTCACTGCGACTTCAGTCGCAGAGTCCCCGCCGCAGCTAATGAATCACACCTTTAACTGGTTATCTTAACCGCAGTTAACCGCAGTTAACCGCTTAACTGCTCTCTACACTTCCTTATGATAAAATCGCATTCTAAGGAAATACTCCCATAAGAAAGTATTGTTGATATAAAAGTATGAAAGATATGAATCTTTAGCTGCGGCCGGGACTCTGCGACTGAAGTCGCAGAGGATACTTTCCATGCTTTTTTATGAGACTGTTACCTTAGAGTCCCCTGCAAAGATCGCATTCTAAGAAAACATACCTATAAGAAAGCATGGAAAGCAGTCACTGCGACTTCAGTCGCAGAGCTTCAGCCGCAGCTGAGGAATCACACCTTTAGCTGGGCGAAATTTTCTTCACCAACACTACGGGCTAGTGAAATGTTATGTAAAAGCCGCAGTTAAAAAATCACACTTTGAGCTGGTTATCTTAAAGTTCCTTAGCTACGGCTGGAACTCTGCGACTGCAGTCGCAGGGACTGCTCTCTACGCTTTCTTAGAATGATACAATCACATTCTAAGGAAACACTCTCATACGAAAGCTTGATTGATATAAAAGTATGAAAGATATGAATCTTTAGCTTGGGCTGGGGCTCTGCGACTAAAGTCGCAGTGGATGCTCTCCATGCTTTTATATAAGACAGTTACCTTAGAGCAGCGGTTCCAAATTAGTTTTGGCCGCGGAACCCTTGGGCGAAGTAAAACATTTTGCAAATATTATTTTTCGCCATTTTGAAATTCTTTTTGGTGGAACCCTTGGATTTTTTCGCGGAACCCCATTTGGGAACCGCTGACGTTGCTTCATTGTTGTAATAGTCAACAATTTAATTTTTACTATACAAGTTACATTGCTACACAATACAAATTGCATAGAAATACGAAAATAATTATGAAATTTTGAGTCAGCTAAGCAGCGGGTCAGAGCAAAATTTTGTTTTGCGATTTACGCGGTTAATACTAAACTTAAGACTTTAATTTTTAACAATACAAATAATACAAATTGAATATAACACAATACAAAAAAGAAATTTCAAAATTTTCGAAAAAAAATTTTAGCAATACAAACAATACAAATTGAATACAACACAATACAAACAAAATATTTCAAAATTTTCAAAAAAGGGGGGCCAGCGCTTAAAATGGTTTTTCGCAATTTATAACTTTATGCTTCGCGAAATGAAAAAAAGATTTACAATACAAACAATACAAACTGAATACAACACAATACAAAAAAACAATTTTTTAATTTGTTAATAACGCGAGAAGGTTGGAAACAATTTTAAGAGGGGAAAGGGCGTTTTGCCAAGATGGCCGCCTGAAGCGGATGAGGCTAAGTTTGTATCCTTGATTTGTTTAAAATTTGTTCAAAATTTTATAATTTTGAAAATAAACTGAAATTTAAGGTGAGTACCTAATAATTTAGTTTAATTTTATTTTGGAAACTGTCCCAGGATTTCAATGGTACAGAAGTTGTTTTTTGATATTTGAAGTTGGATCTGTAGGATTGAGATTGGATCCGTATTAATAAATAATACAATTGGAAATTAGTAGAAATTATAATTGCTTTTTTACGAAAATATTATTCTTTTAATTAAGAAGGAAAAATTGAATTTAGATGTGCACGTTGCACACCTAGATGATAAGGCGCGCTTACAATCGTCGTTTCATTTTATATTAAGTACGAAAATTTGTGTAAAGGTTGGATTTGGATTTAATGGGAATTAATTTTATGGATTCTTTTTTTATTAATTATTATTAATTTAATTTTGAAAAATTTTGGAAAAGAAATACCATGACAATATAGTATCTTACAGGAAATACAATATCCTGTTAAATCCAACCGGAACCAACGATTATCACATATGTCTATTCTCGGACGGTTCCTAAATAAATTTTGGCTCAGGAGCCGGAATTTTCTCTGCTGAACTTGATATACACATGAGTATACTTCTGAAAATGTACACATTGGTTATCCAAGCTGAACTTATGGGCATACTGCACTGCTTAAAACCAGTACAAGATAAATGTATCTGTGAAAAAAACATTTAGATATCTACAGATAGCAGAGCGGCACTTGTGGCACTGGGAAGTCACAAGGTCACATTTGGTCTGGTGCTTGAATGCATCCAGATACTAAACGAGATATCTAACTTAAATGGCATTTCCCTTTCGTAGGTGAAAGGGCATCAAGGTACGAGGATAACGTAAAAACGGACCAGCTAGCAAGAAACGGTGCCAACAGCCTTCTCTGCCCTTTAAAGCCGATGATTGTGCCAGCTGTCAAAACTATCAATACTCTCCTAAAATAATACATCCTAAATCTGCACTCTAGCAGATGGGCAAAAGAAACTGAATGCAGACAAGCAAGGGCAGCGATTGAAGCAGCTCTGAAGCTGTCCAGAGTCAGTCTACGGGCATTTGCATGGTAATAGTCTGGCCTGACATGGCCAGAATCAGCGACACTCCACAGGATTAGTTGATAAATTTATGTTTTTTGAAATTGTTGAGGGAGGGGTATGAAATTTTATTTCTTAATAAAAACTATAAGTTTTTCATCAATATAATTTTATTTATCGCTGCAAATATGATGATTTTATTTCTGTGTTCAAAATCATTTGTTTGCATCTAATTCATTACAGCTTTCGAGGAAAGGCTGGAAAACTAAATCCGTAAGTCGAGAAAATTCTACATTGCACATGGCCTCTGTTAGCTGCGTGGTACATTTTTGCAGTGATTTCAAATCACTAAAAATATTTATCGATTAGATAGATATACCAAGAAAAATAAAAGAAAACCTCACCAGCAAACATCCTGCTTATTGAGATTGAGTATTCCATCATCCAATTCTTTAAATATATTTAAACTTCCTGTTTTACATGACCCATATTGGGCAAGTAGGGTTCCAGCCATTTGCATACAGACTGCAGTTTGATTAACCTTTTCGTATATATCTAATAAAATCATATTATTTGAGTATTTTTAATAAATTTCTGATTAAACTTACATTGCTGGTTTGAAATTCCATTAGCTCCACACAATTCTTCATAAATGTCATCAAATGCATTGAGTAACATCTGCTGAATATAAACTTCATTTTCAGCTAAGCATGGTGATATATTCTTTGTGAAGTTTCTAGCACAAATACGTGTTTCCACTTTTTTAAAGTAGGTACAATGATCTGGGTTATAGGTGGATAGATTAGGTGGTGAGGGTAAATCTCGAAATAAGTTATTTGTACAGTCGCCAAATTCTTCAAGTGCATGCTGAAAAATAAGATTTAAGAGAAAAAAGATGAAAAAAATTTAGAATTACCTGAAATAGTTTAGGATTTCCAGCAGTACGACATTTGTTTTCAATTGCCTCTCCGACAGCATTTATATCAAGAGGTTTTTGAACGGAATTTTTATTACCGGCATAACAAGCACTAACGCAATATGTATAGGTATCTTAATAATTAAAAAATTATTTTTATATTTTATAGTTTCAATAAATTAATAAATAAGTAATACTTACATATGATAAATAAAACTAATAACAAATTCTTCATTTTGAGTTATTTGATAATTGTTAACTTGGCTATTCTTCTAATGGAATCCAGCACCTCAATTCTTGTACGTATGTTGATACAACAGCTTTAATATAGAGGCAAACAGTAAACAATCTCCGAGTTTTTTTCTTGGAAGATATTAATTTAGCAATACTCTTTATCAGGCGCGGACTGGCCAGAGGTGCTGGGCGCTAGAGCAACCCGAGCCCTTCGGAGTAAGCTAGGCCGGGCTCCCTCAATTCCAAAAAATTAAAAATAATCAAAATAGAAAAACCAATCCGGTTTAACACCTTTGGTCGACGTCATAAAGGACCAATTAGGCAAAAGTTGAAAAAATTCTGACAGTCCGCGCCTGCGCTATATAAGTTGGAAGTTCATAGTTTGACTGATTTCAAGTTTTAATTTAGTGGTAAATAAAATCAAATAAAATCATGTATATATCAAAACAAATGAAGCTGACTTCTTGGTAAGATTAATAACAAATAATTATTTTAGAGTTAAAATTATTATAATCAACATTTACGTTACCAATATAATCAAAATGAAAACTTAGCCTTGATCTTGCTGCCATTACTGAGATATTCGTAATCGATTCACTTTTTTTATATATTTTTGGACAAGAACTACAACATATTATTATCAATAATAAAATATTGCTTCATTTACAATATTAGCTTTAATAAAAATTAATAAAACAAATCTATTTTTCCTCTAATTTTAATAAAATAATAAAAAATTATTTATAATAAAATAGAACTTTTAGCAATAAGCTTCTTTTATTTATTCTTATTAATGTAGTAATATAAGTAATAATAATTACACATCTACAAAATGTCTTGGATTAGTGAAATTTAATTTACATGCATAAAATAATGAATAAAATAAAACTACAAATAAAAAATTTCCTAAATTCCTGGCCACACCACCTCTTTGAATTTCGAGGCTAATTCGTTAAAAAAAGAAGGAATTTTCAGTCTCCACCGCAGGGCCTAAAATTTTAAAGTGGTTACGCAGAGCAGCATATTTTTAAATTTTGATACCATTTTCATGCCTGCTACTGTATATACATACTTCCAACTATTATAATATAATTTTGTAATAGCAGCTTTCGGGTTCTTTCATTTAAATCATTACCATTTTCAAGAAAAGAATGGAATACTAATGCCCGGTTCACCAACCTTGGTCAAGGCATTGATCAACTTCAAATGGTTTCACGTTCGTTAACTCATGAAAATCTGTTTCATAATTGGTTAAAGCAGATTTGACGTAGATCAAATGCCTTGAGAAGTGACAACTTTGACGAAGGTTGGTGAAAAAATTTTGCCCTTTGCATTACCAAAAAAGGTCCTTCAAACATATAATCAAATGGAGTAAAAGACAGAATTAAAAAATAATATATTTTCATTTCCCATTATTTAATCTTATTGGGTCATTCCATGTCAAACCAACGAGTCACTCAAATTAACTAAAACTTTGGTTAATTATACTCTTTAACATGTAAATTTTTTTAAAAATTTAAAGAAAATTCTAACTTGTATGGTTTTGATGTTATTTAATTATAAAAATCGCAAATATGACACCTTTTTGGTCCACGCTCAATCATACAAAATGTTATAACTGCAATTCATAAGTCTTACAGAGTTGTGCGATAGCTCATTTTGAAGAGGATTTATAGGGCTTTAATTTGATAGTAATCTTGACAATTTTCTAAACAAACTGAATTATTTTGAAAACCTCAAAAAATGTTTTTGAAAAAAAATTTGAGTTAGTGTTTTTTAAAAATTATAAAAATTAGCTTATTTATAATAGTGACTTGGTAAATGTTTCATAAAAATTTCAGAGTGAGACCATCTGAGACCATAATGGGATCAGCAGTTATGATAAAAAATTCAATTTTATGTTTTAGTTCAAGTATTTTAATTGCAGTACTAAGAATATGTGTACATCAGTGGCGTATTTAGAAAATGATTTGGGTGGGGGCAGATTAAAGATATTTCTAGAATTTTGTCAATTCATTCATGCGCGTCAGTTGTAACTAATCCTAATACATAAAATCCCAGCACGCTTCTGCTGCTCCTGCTAAAACGTGTCAGTTTTTGGTAAAAAACACTCAAGTTGGTCTATTTTATACCAACCAAAAAATGTATTAAACTAAGATTTGGACTAAAAATATTTGTCTAATATTAATCCAAACCGGGAAATTTGAATTTTTAAGCAAAAATGAGGGAAGTTTAACCTTCGGATAGAAAAAATTAAAACTTGGAAAACATATTTATTCCATTCCCTTACTGTTCACGGAGTTTAGCAGCAACTTCCTGTGTTACTTTGAAAGTAACAATATAAATTATAAAAATATAAAATAATATAAAAATATAAAGTCAAAGTTGTAAACCGGGGGGTCTGGGGGGTGTGGAACACCCTCCAGTACATATCGCAGGATTTCCATTCTTTTAGAATACTTGGAGAAGATAGACGATTTATGATTTTACAAATTTTGCGAGGAAAAACCGGGAATTTTTAATTTTTAAGTAAAAATGAGGGAAATTTAAACCTTTGGTTAGAGAATACTAAAGCTTGGAAAAACATTTTTATTTAAGTGCCTTACTGCTCGGAGTTTAGTAGCAATTTTTAAGTTACTTTGCAAGTTAACTGTCAGAATTATAGTCAAAAGTGTAAACCGTTTGGTTTGGGGGTAAACACCTTTCAGTACATAATATTATAATAAAATTCCCACTCTTCTAGAGTATAATTTCCTAGCAAAAAAAAGCTAAGAAATTTTTTGTTTTTGAGCAAAAGTGAGGGAAATTAAAACGTTCGGCTAAAGAAAATTAGAATTTGAGAAACTTATTTATTTTTATATTATAAAAAAAAATTTAATTGCCCCACGGCACATCAAGTTTAGCAGCAACTTTTTGTGTTACTTCGAAAATACAGAAAAACGGGAATCACCCAGTAGCAGGAAACGAAATTAAATGTTTAAATGTTATACCGCTAAAAAAGAGATCCACCGTCTAGCTTTCCAGCTAGTAAAAAAAACAAATAAATAAAAATAATTTAAAATTAATTAAATTTTAATTTTTTAATTTAAATTTAATCTTCTGGTTGGCACGTGGAGTCTTTTGGGACCCTCGGGTGTTATTTTTGCTCATAACTTCAAAATTTTAAGATATTAAAGATATTTTACATTGAAATTTAAGGACATCTCTTTTAAATATGTATTTAATATAAATAATCTAAATATAAAGGTTGAACTAAAATCATCAGTTAAAACAAATCAGTTATAGTTATTTATGTATCAAGGGCATTGTGACGATGTTTATGTCGAGGGTAACCAATTTAAAAGGTTGAGGGCCATTAGGCCCGAGAGTTTTTAAGCTGCTCGAGAGCATAAACATCGAGTAAAGCCAGTGGTGCATACAAGGTTTCATATTGCACTGCATCTGAATTTGAGAAAATTTAAAACTAAAATGAGAAAAATAAAAAATCGTCCGCTGGACGAATCGTCCGGGGATCAATCGTCCGGGGATCAATCGTCCGGGGGATCAATCGTCCGCTGGATCAATCGTCCGCTGGATCAATCGTCCGGGGATTAAACGTCCGGGACCAATCGTCCGGGGATCAATCGTCCGGGGACCAAACATCCTAGAATCCTATCTTTACCTACATATATGTGAACAATGTATGAATATATTCTTAAAGTTTCCTACTTTTTTTGTAAGAAGAAACTATAGTTGCATTTGTCTCACTGTTGGACACTAGTGCCCAGCAGTGAGACACCCAATTTTTGTTCGCGTAAAAATTAAATATGTCACGTTTTAACGTTTAAAATGTTTATTTGAAATAAAAACAAATACATTGGATGATGAATGATGAATAATGAAAACGAGTTCATATTTTTATCAGTGGAGTATGCATGTATGATTAAAAAAAAGAAAAAATAAAAATAGAAAACAGCATCAGACACGTACCAAGTGGGTGAAGGAATGGCTTTTAAAGCGACAAGATTTTACACATATAAATTTACTAGAAGAATTACGCTTACAACCTGATGATGATTTACTTAAATTAGTAACTCCGCTAATTGAGAAGCAGGACACAATATTGAGGCCTGCTATATCCCCTTTGAAGTTTTCTACACTAATTTCTCCTCAGTCGTTGGGCAAAATAATTCCGGAAAAATTACAAAATAGTAGCAAATCAAAATACCACAAATGGGTCACGTAAATTTCATCCCTTCCTGCGCCCGATCGTTTCGATTCTTCAATTTTTTTTGTTTCTCTTCGGAAACTCCCACGAATACTATTTACGGCCGGTTTCACAATCGATAGTCAAAACCTAAGGTTACGTAACCTTGACTTGAAGGTTAACTTGGAGTTTGAGATGTGGCACTGTTTCACATCCGAATTTTGACCTTTGGTCTGCTTACCGGCAGTTGACCATAGGTTTAGAAATGTTGGTATCTCTGTCGAGTACTCATTTGTCTGTCATGTGTCATATTTAAAAATTTTGAGTTTTGATAAATTTTTGTCAACTTAATATTCGAAGTTTGTGCTGTTGAAAATTATTATGAATTGCAAGAAGAAAACTAGCCTTTGTAAGGCTTCAAAAATAGAAAGTTTTGATGGAAAATGCTCCCGAAAATCTAAAATTAAAAAATGATTCATTACATAAACAATTAAATTTATAGTATTATAAAATGTAAGTTTTCTAAAAAAAATAAATAATACTACTTCCTATTTAATATGCATTTAACATCAACACATTATACGGTGCTAAAACATACACTTTAAGGTCATATTTGTCCAAAATAATTAGTAATGTCCAATCTTGTACGCCTCCTCTTGCTTCTCGTTGACTGGAGGTACTGATTCATTTCCCTCGCAAGTTTTATTATGTAGAACAGCTATGGCTGTAATTATTGCTTGAGAGGTATTCAAGTTTATCAGGAGACCCATAGCTAAAGCAGGTAATCGACGTTTCCATACACCATATTGTCTTTCGACCTCATTTCTCTTTCTAATTAAGGACTTGTTAAACAGGTTTTAAGCATTTGTCCACACCTGCTAAAATGAGGTAATCAAATAAAGCTTTATGGGGTACCCACTATCGCCAACTAAGACACTGTCGCTGAAAACTCCTCTTTCAAACAACCTACTCACATTGGAGATTCTAAAAATGTTGGAGTCATGGGTAGATCCAGGCCATCTAGCAACTATATCTCTTATTTTAATTTTACATTTAATTAGAAATATTGTTTCCTGTTCCAAAATATCTCAGGATCATTTCCTCCAAGTGTCTGTAATTTTACATGTGTACAGTCTATACAACCAATGTATCTTGGAAATCTTGCAATGTTGTAAAATGCTTGACGAGTTTGCGCTACTTCTTCTTCGGGCCTTTTAATATATTGTCGAGCCAGAGAAGCAATAGCCATTTTGTTGCTGCTAATACTCATTTAAGTATATCGTATAAATCCATATTACTAACTTTTAACAATAACTTTCGCATCTTTTTCTACAATTATTATAGGTAAAATACCATTATGTAAAGTTACAAGGTGTATTATTATGTATGTTTATTCCGAATTACAAATTTATAAACATAAAAAATTTACACTTTTTTACAGGTTAAGTTATGGTTAGCACTAAACTACAGGTTAACCAGATATTGTGAAACCGGCCGTAAGTTTAGCTTTAAGGTTTATCTTCGTTGAATTTAGTTCACTAGTTTGAAGTTTTTTTTAGTAATACTTCATAAGCTGCATCTTTCTTAGCTCTATTCATATAATCTTGGGATTTAGTTTTCCAAAGACAAGGGTAATTTTTATAAAGTCCAATGAACTCAATCATAAATTCTTTCGTCAAACTTCGTAAATCTGACATTTTAATTAATAATTAATAATTTTAACAGCAAGAGTCCACAGACCGGCATGCATGCATGAACGTTGATGTGTGACACACATGAATTCAAATTAAGTTGAAAACTTGTGCGTCGCGCATGTATGTTACTCTTTGCCCACACACCAGCGAACATCAACGTCAAACCGGTGTGACGTGCATGTATGACACTCTTGTACGCCGGTCTGTGGCCGTTAATGTATGACATACCTTGAATTCAAGTAAAATAGAAAACTTGTGCGTCGCAAATGTATGTCACTCTTGCCCACACACCAGCGAACATCAACGTCGAACCCGGTGTGACGTACATGTGTGACACACATGTACGCCGGTCTGTGGCCAGCTTTGGACCTGTCTCACTGTAGGGCAGGTTCCCCTACTACTTTTATATACTATTATACCGTAGAATTCCTGGGCCTTTAAAAGACCCCCCCGGTGCCCATCCTACCAGAAGTTTAATTTTCACTTTCACATGGTCATGGCTCCGAAAATATTGATATTTTAGTTTTTTCGTTAATTCTTGTTTTTTTGTTTTTTTTTTATATTTATATTTTTGTTAATTCCTTTTTTTTTAATTTTACAAAGTCTGCTAGTTCAACTGCAGCTCGTTGAACAGTGTGATTATGTTAAGCTACATATAGTTTTAGTATAATATCTATTATTTTTACTGAAAAAATTGATGAAAAATTATTATTCTGGCGCCAATGAACAAAATTCATGATATTGATGAAGAACTTGAATGATTCTTTTATAAAACACTATAAACCTTTCATCAATATAATTTTGTTGAATTTTTCAATTTTCAAAAATTATTTTCTTGCATCTAAATCATTACAGCCTTCAAGGAAAGGATGGAAAATTAAATTCGTAAGTCGAGAATATTCTTCATTGCACATGGCCTCTGTTAGTTGTGTAGTGCACTTGTGAAGTGATTCTAAATCACTGAAAAATATTATCCGTTAGATAATTATATATTATATTAAATAAAATAAGAAGAAAAGCTCACCCACAAACGTCATGCTTATTGAGACTAAGTATTTCCTTATCTAAATGTTTAAATATATTTAAGTGTGTTGTATTACATGACCCATAAGAGTAAAGTAATACTCCAGACATATGCAAACAATCGGCAGTTCGATTAAATTTGTCGTAAATATCTAAAAAGTCATATTATCAAGATAGGTATTTTTAATAAATTTTAGAGTAAACTTACATTGCTTGTTTGACATTCCATTTGCTCCACAGAATTCTTCATAAAAACCATCAAATGCTTTGAGTAGAAACTGTTGAATGTAAATTTCATTTTCAGCTAAACATGGTAATATATTTGTTGTTAAGTTTTTAACACACAAACGTAATTGGCCTTCGCTGAAGTAGCTACAGTGATCTTGGTTATAATCGGATATATCAAATCGTACGGGGGATTCCCGCACTAAATCATACAAGCACTCGCCCAATTCGCCAACTGCATCCTGAAAAGTAAGTGTTAATAGAAAAGAGAAAAGAGAAAATAAAATCTTAAAATTACCTCAAGTTGTTTAGGATTTCCAGCAGTATGGCATTTCTTTTCAATTGCGTTCATCGCTGTTAATGCAAGTTGCTCAAGACCGTTTCCATAACTCACGTGAAAACCAGCAGTAACGCAAAATGTATGAGCAACTTAATAATTTAAAAGTTTTGTTTAATATTTCGTAATTATAATTAGTATTTAAGTACTACTTACTTATTATAGGAAAAATCAATTGCAGAACTTTCATTGTGGTTGTAAATGTAACTTTTTCCAAAATTACTATTGAATTGATAACTAAGTATTCTTCTAATGGGAATCAACGCCTCAATGCTTGTATGGGTGTCGATACGACTGGTTTAATATATGAGCAAATGGTAAACAACATCCGCGTTTTTATTTCTTACTAGAAATTAAGTACCGGACTATTTGCACCTGGATTTCCTAGAAAAAATAATTGGAAATCCAAAAATACAAATATATTATACAATCACGTGTACATCAGAACATATCAAGCTGATTTCTTAGTAAAATTTCAAAAAGGTAATATAATTAAATACTACATTACTAATAAAGAACATGCAAACGTAGCTTTGATCTTGACGCTACTACTTAGATATTCGTAATGAATTAACTTTTTTTATTTATTTTTGAACAAGAACAACAACCTGTTACTAACATGATAATATATTGCTGAATTTATAACTAATAGCTTTGCTGTTCTTTCTTATACCCATCTCTAGCACATACCCAGACAGCATACAAGTCAGAAAGACTTCGTGAAATAGTCTTTTTAAAGACGCCTTTTAGAAGTTAAAATATGACGTCTTAACGACCTCGTTTAGCAGAACTCTCAATTAAGAGCTCTTAATTCTTCTTTAAGAAGTTTTTTTCTGACTTCATAAGACGTCGAAAACATGAGATTTTTAAGAAGTATTTTTTCTGAGGTTTGCTTGAATTAAATTTAGCGCAAGAGTCCTTGGAGCAAAATGTCCTAGTAGCAAAATGTCCGGGAGCGAATTGTCGGGGAGCAAAATATCCGGGAACGAAATGAACCGCTACAATGTTATTTTAAAATTATTGAAAGTCCAGAATATAAAGATTTTAACGCCACAGAAAGGCTTGCAGGTAAATTCAGCTAAGTCAACAAAGCTTCTGGGAAAAAGCAGAAAGGATTTACTACATTGACCAAATTTAGCATAAAAACTTATTTTTGTATTCTATGAGTGCTTAAGTGCTAATATTTTGAAAATTTCATTTGTACTCTAGTACATTTTGTGAGGAAATTGTCACCAATTACCCACCCTACCGATACGATGCTATAATATTAACGTCAGAGATTGGCCATCCAGAGTCTAAATCTTTTTTTTACAGAAGTATCTGGTTTCTGCAAAAATTAAAAATTGTTTGTATTGTAAATCTTTTTTTCATTTCGTGAAGCATAAAATTATAAATCGCAAAAAACCATTTTTCGCGCTGGCCCCCTTTTCGGAAAATTTTGAAATTTTTTGTTTGTATTGTGTTGTATTCAATTTGTATTGTTTGTATTGTTAAAATTTAAAGTTCTAAATTTAACATTAGTCACGTAAATCGCGAAAGAAAATTTCGCCCTGGCCCCCCATTTTCGAAAATTTTGAAATTTTGTTGTTGTATTGTGTTGTATTCAATTTGTATTGTTTGTATTAATAAAAATTAAAGTTCTAAATTTAACATTAGTCGCGTAAATTGCAAAACTAAATTTAGCTCTGGCCCACTGCCTAAGCTGACTCAAAGTTTCTAAATTATTTTTGTATTTGTATGCAATTTGTTTTGTGTTGCAATGCAATTTGTATCGTAAAAATTAAATCCTCCTCTCTGGCCGCACACTCATTATTTTGTTAAATTATATATTTCAAAACAAATTTTATTTGTACAGTAATAAAATTATGTAGGTACACTACTTATCTTTATCAAAAATTATATTTCCGTGCCGAAACGGCTTGCGGTCAAACCGTCCTTGCACCGAACCGGCTTGCGCCGAAACTATACCCTATACTCTATACCCTATATATATGTGTCCCTATACCCTAGAATTTCAAATTAGTGGGACAATACAGCAACATTTCTTCTTTTTCAAGTGCCATACACTATGCAGTGCATAGACCTGCGGTTCCCAATTAGTTTTGGCAGCGGAACCCTTGGGCGAAGAAAAAAATTTGGCAAAATTATATTTTGCCATTTTGAAATTCTTTTTGGCGGAACCCTTGGATATTTTCGCGGACCCCTAAGGGTTCCGCGGAACCCCATTTGGGAACCGCTGCCTTAGAGTCCCCTGCAAAATTCGCATTCTAACGAAACACTCCCATAAGAAAACATGGAGAGCAGTCACTGCGACTTCAGTTGCAGAGCCCCAGCCGCAGCTAAGGAATCACACCTTTAGCTGGTCATCTTAAGGTTCCTTAGTTGCGGCTGGAGCTCTGCGACTGCAGTCGCAGTGACTGCTCTCTACACTTCCTTATGATGCAATCGCATTCTAAGGAAACACTCTCATAAGAAAGCATTGTTGATATGAAAGTATGAAAGATATGAATCTTTAGCTGCGGCCGGGACCATCCATTTTTTTTTGAGACCTTGGAATCCCCTGCAAAGATCGCATTCTTAGAAAACTTTCCTATAAGAAAGCATGGAAAGCAGTCACTGCGACTTCAGTCGCAGAGCCCCAGCCGCAGCTGAAAAATCACACCTATAGCTAGCCGAAATTTTCTTCACTAACACTAGGGGCTAGTTAAATGTTATGTAAAAGCCGCAGTTAAAAAATCACAACTTAAGCTGCAGTGGCGTAACAAGGCAGCTACGGACCTGTGTTTCTGACTCAAGCGGGGCCCCAAATGGAATATTAAATTAATATGGAACTTTTTTATAAGCAGAACAATTTTTATAAATTAATTGTTATGAGAAACATATATATAATAAATATTAAACACGTTTGCATATTTAAGGAAGAGCAGTAGACGCATGCGTTTGTGTGACAACAACTTACCTGCTGCTACCAAAACGATAAACACGCTTAATTATGCAAAATTACACTTGCGTAAACTAAGGCAAACTAAAAAATTGAGTAATTTTTGGAAGCTTCTTTTTCCTTTCTTCGCCGTCTTCGCGTTCCTTGCGTTTTTGGGCACCTGATTTATATTTGTATGCAGTACTCATTCTAAAATAGCTTTATTAAAGCTTCTTTACATTTAAAGAAATACTTATTATAACATACCTGACGGTTTTAATAAATTATACTCCAAAATAAACAATTAAACTTAAAAACTCCACTATTTCACACTTAAAAAATTTTTAAAAACAAAACACTTTTTAACAAACAACAAACTTGCAACAAACTAGCAATGTTGTGTTAAAAATCAAAATATACCCTACTCTTATTTTTTTCGGTATTTTGTTAAATTGCTATATAAGGGTGACAGTTTATTTGTTTATTACTGTAATCGCTACCAGATGGGAAGTTTTGCTTTGGCGGGTGCGTTTAATCTTTCTTGATGACGCTTCAACTTCAATTCAACAAAAGACGAAACAGACAGTAAATATATTTTATATTTTAAATACTTAGGTACATGAAAAATGTGGCAGACAAGTTATTTTGAAAAAGTGCCGAAAATAATCTGGTTTTATTGGTGCTTTCAATATTTAGTGCTACAAATCACAAAAATTTGAATTCGCATTAAATCATTAATTTATTTTATATTTTTGGTCGTGATAGCGACCGGGCCCTTTTAATGTCCGGGCCCTTGTTTGATCGAACACATCGAACACTGGTAGTTACGCCACTGTTAAGCTGGTCATCTTAAGGTTCCTTAGCTACGGCTGGAGCTCTGCGACTGCAGTCGCAGGGACTGCTCTCTTCGCTTTCTTAGAATGATACAATCACATTCTAAGGAAACACTCTCATACGAAAGCATGATTGATATAAGAGTATGAAAGATATGAATCTTTAGCTGGGGCTGGGGCTCTGCGACTAAAGTCGCAGTGGATGCTCTCCATGCTTTTATATAAGACAGTTACCTTAGAGCAGCGGTTCCTAATTAGTTTTGGGCGCGGAACCCTTGGGCAAAATAAAAATTTTTGTCAAATTTACTTTTCGTCATTTTGAAATTTTTTTGGCAGAACCCTTGGATTTTTTCCTTTTTTTTTTAGAAATTTCAAAAAATTTGCCCAAATATGCACGAAACTTTATAAAATATGCTCAAATATGCAAGAACTATTATAAATTTAGCCCAAATATGCACGATTAGTAGATTTCAGTCGAAATATGCAATATTCTTAAAAAATAGGCAAAATATGCAAGTGCCCATAATCCGGTCTCTAATAATAAGTTAGTATGCTCAGTCATTACTAGAGCTAAAAATTTATGCTTTTGCATGTTCTTTAATATTGATATGCCAACAGATTCGTTATGAAATCTGGACAAATTAGGTAAATACAAATCCGAAAATCTGCTTGTCAAAATTCATATTTTGCATATTTTCAACATTTTGTGCATATTTGAATAAATAAAGCATATTAGTGAACATTTGGACCAGTTTTGGTGATTTTTGAAGAATTTTAATAGAGAAAATAAAAAATTATTATAAAATTTTGCTAATTGAAGCAATTAAGATAAAAGCAATTAAAAAAGCAATTAAGATTAAAAATAATTAAAATAAAAGCAATTTTATTTAATTTTTAATTAAATTTTTTATATAAAAAATTATTCATTTATTTATTTAAAAAAATTAAATTGCTTAAAATTATATAAAATAATAGCTTAAATTGGCAAATTGAATAATAATTTTTTTATTTTCTCTATTAAAATTCTTCAAGAAGCACCAAAAGTGGCCCAAATATGCGCAAATGTGCATTATTTACTCAAATATGCACCAAAGGTTGAATATATGCAAAATTTTGCAAATTTTACGTAATTCGTCCAGATTTATTATTAAAATTATTAAATTTTATTCGGTGCATATATACGCGTATATTTTGATCCATATAAATCCGAGCTCTAGTCATTACCATCTCATTGGCAGCTATATGACTGCGAAGGGGTGGATACTATCTTTGTGACAAAAATGTTCGTTAGAATATTATAAATTTGATCTTTTAAGACTGAAAACTAATGAAACTTAATATAATTTTTAATCATTATGTACAAAAATGAACTATCTTAGGCCTATGTTTTCTTGTTTTTGATTTAGATAATAAAATAAGCATAAAAATTAATTTTTTATTGAAAAATATACTTTGTTAACCTGCTTTTTGTGAGGCTATGTGTATATTGTCGTGATATCAAATCATCTTTTTGAAAATATTTTGTTAGTTGAATAATTTTTGATTTTTGTAAAGTATTTTTTTAGTTTCCATTTAATTTTCGATAATTTGAAGTTTTTGTAAATGCAACATTTTATTTGTTTTTGTATTTGGATTTGATTTGTGAATGATTTTGTTAATTTTTGTGAGATTTTTGTGTACGAATTGTTTTAAAGTTGGTACTACAAAATGAACAATAATTCTCCCCTTTCAATTGAGTCCACCGGTGCGAGCGGACGTATTTTTGTGGGGAGGATTGAGCATCATTTTTGATATAATTTTAATATAAATTACGATTTACGTGAGAAATCAAATAAAATAAATAAATTCAAATAATTAAAATTATTTTATCGGAAGGCAAAGTAAGAAAAAATAATTATTAAATTTAAAATATTATTATTTTGAATAGTCTTATTAATATTAAAATCTATTACAGGAATTTTTTCGTCCAAAACCGTGGTAAATCTGAAAAACTGAAAAGGGGGGACTTCTTTTACACATTTTCATTCCGATTAAAGGTGGCGACACTGTGTTATGGTTTGTGAAACCTTATTTAAAATAGAAAATGCTTGTGATCGATTAAAATTAATTGAAATAAATAAATAAATATACAAAATACTTTCCTTAAGAAAATTATAACTAGTTAATGTGAACCAGTTTCGACTTACGTCATCAACTTATACATATCTATCATATAACAATAATTTTTATTAATATTTGAATTTATACTTTTTAACAATATTTATGTATCTTTGACTATTTTGACTCAATTTTGAAAATATAAAAATTATTTCTAATGCAAATTGTATGACCGCTACTGTATAATAGTAATAATAATAAAATTTATAGAATAAAACGTTTTTATTTATTTTGTGATATAGATTGTGTCAAGCTTCCATTTTTCATCAAAAAATCATTTCTTTGCTTCTAAATCATTACAGCCTGCAAGAAAAGGATGAAAAATCAAACCTGTAAGTCGAGAATATTCTTCATTGCATACGGCTTCCGTTAGCTGTGTTGTACACTTATAGAGCGATTTTAAATCACTGAAAAATATAATCGGTTGGTTATAGGATACTAATTAATAAAATAAGAAGATCTCACCTACAAACTTCCTGCTTATTAAGACTAAGAATTCCCTTATCTAAATTTTTAAATATAATTAAGTTTGTTGTATTACATGACCCATGAGAGTACAGTAATAAGCCACACGTTTGCATACAGTCGCCAGTTCGATTAACTTTATCGTAAATATCTAATAAGTTATATTATTATGGTATTTTCAATAAACTTCGGAGTAAACTTACATTGCTTGTTTGAAATTCGATTAGCTCCACATAATTCTTCATGAAGAATATCAAAGGCATTGAGTAATAACTCCTGAACGTAAACTTCATTTTCTGCCAAACATGGAGATATATTCGTTGTTAGGTTTTTAAGACACATACGAAATTCGCTATTGTTAAAGTAGCTACAATGATCTTGGTTATAGTCGGTTAGATCAAATGGTGCTGGAAACTGTTGCATTAAATGAGATACGCAATGGTCCAACTCTTCAAATGCATTCTGAAAAGTAAAAGTTAAGAAAAAAAAAGTAGAATATTAGAATTACCTGAAATTGTCTGAAATTGTCGGTAGTATGGCATTTATTTTCGATTGCGTTTATCAAAGGTATTGTAAGTAGCTCAACACTGTTTCCATAGCCAATGTAAAAACCAGCAGTAACGCTGAATGTATGAGCACCTGAATAATTAAAATATTTAGTTAGATATTTTGTAATTATAATTAATAAATAACTACTTACATATTATCGGAAAAATTAATAGCAGAACTTTCATTGTAACTTATTGCAAAAATTAATTTTGAATTTATTAAATTTGAACTTAGCTGTTCTTTCAATCGGAAGCAACACCGCAATGCTTCTAAAGGTGTATCGACACCGTCGATACAACAGGTTTCATAATATAATATAGGCAAACAACATTCGCGTTTTTATTTCTTACAAGAAATGTAGTACCCACCATTATTTATATTTAATTTAAATTTAAATTCCTTCAATTAATAAATAAATCTTCTATGTGCTTTACTTGGCATTTGAAACTCGAAAACTACTATAAATGAAGAAATAATAGTAAAAGTAAAATAAAAAATTAGAGCAGCCTTCCGGAATGGTAAATTAAGGAATTTTTTTATATGCAATTTTTATATGATAAAAAATAAAGAAATGTAGAAATTTATTAATTTTATTTTTGAAGCAGCTCAACAAAACTGAAAATCATCATAACTTTTAATTATTTTCTGATTGATTGATGAGATGCTCATTTTTCCAATACTCCTTTCCCAGAAGATTACTACAACCTTCTATAAAGGGGTTGACGAGTAAATCTACAAATCGAGAGTAGCTTCCATTACATTGTCGTTCCAAAACGTTAGCTACACATTTTGGGATTGATACCAAATCACTAAAAAATATTGTTAGCTTCTAAGGCATTAGAAATTCAAAAAAACCTTACTGGCATAAATTGTCCTTGCTGAGATCCAAAATACCCCGATCTACATTTTTGAAAAACGTTAAGTTGGATAAACACTCTCCACCACCCAAATACGTTCCAGCAGTAGTCACCAAACAGTCACTATCATTTTTAATTGTGTAATACGTATCTGAAAATAACGAACAGTTCCAGTATTTCAAAATTCAATTACCTAATTACACTCAGTGTTTGAAAATCCATCAATTCCACAAAATCGTTCATAGCTTGAATTAAGTGAAGTCAGTATTAATAGAGGCAGATAACTTTCAGTTTCATCTAGACATGGTGATAAATCCTGCGTAAAATTTCTTACGCAGGTTCGAAATTCACCTTCTTTTAGATGTCTACAATATTCTTGATGTTTGTTTACAGGATGAGGAGCATCTGCTTTATGAGTTTTCACAACGCAAGACACATAACTGGTAAGTGCATTCTAAAAAGAAAAAATTGGTTAAAATCAATAAAAACCTATTTTATGCAAATCTTCACTTACTTGAAACTGATGTGATGTGTTGCTTTTGGAATTATTAATGCATTTTACTTGCATTAACTCTTTAATTGCATTTAAACTTATTACTGTCTCCTTACAGAATCCATCTAATCCTGCATCTAAAGAACTAAAATTATTGTTATACTATGTAGATTTAGATTCAATTTTACATACAAATAAAAAACACTAACAGCATCGTCCGCATCTTCGTAAATGTTGTGGTAACAATACTTCTTTAACCTGTATTGGTTTTACCGTTTAAATGGGGACAATGAACGTTAACGATTCTTGCGACAGTCGCAGTTGTAGCCAGTTATCTCTACAAGGTCCTTCGTGAAGAAATCTATAAAATAAAAAGTTAAATTTTTCTTTTTAAAAAAAATTTAAAAAGAAGAATATAGGCCAGGTTTGCATAAACTCTAACATTCTAAGTGTTCGCTAGGCTTATGCGGCAAAATACTACGGGTTTCAAAATAAACGGTGCGTTAATTGGCGTTAATTGGCGAATAAAAGCAAAATAATATAAGCACCTCATAGTTTTACGTATTAAATTTTACTAAAAATTTAATTTTAATTTAATAAGCAACCACTGCTAACTTTTAATTATAACACCTATTGAGGTGGCCGAATGTACCCCCTGCCACTATATGTAATACAGTTTAATCGTTTAATTGCATTGATTTTATTGTATAATCAAAGTTTTTGAAAAAAAAAATTAAAAATTTTAAAAATTCAATCAAATTAAAAAAATAGAAAAAAAAACATTGGTCCACTCTGGGATTGGCGGAAATAATCGCAGAATTAATTGAAGTTTTTTTTGAGAAAATAAAAAATGAAATAAAAACTGGCGAACTTTCATGGCGAAGGGCGAAAATTTCATGGAGTTTATCATCTTAAAATTTTTTTGTATTTTGTTCTGAAAAGTAAATTTAAATACAAAAATTTTCAATACAATGCTATGTCGAAAGGTCAATTTTTGAAAAAGTTATAGCTATTTGAAAATAAAAAAGCCATATTTTTTAAAAATTCATAACTTTTTTTGGGTTGGGTAAAAAAATTTGAAAATATTCTAAGAACCGTTTTTCATAGGGTAGAAAAAAATGAAAATCTTTCAGCTAAATCGAAAAGGGTCGGGGTCAAAAGTGGTCAATTTGGCGTGGAATACCCCATATCCCACATATAATTAAATAGTGAATCAATAAATAGAAGATATTTTTTTCTAATATATACAAATATCAATGTTTGTACTATTTAGTGTCAATTTTGCTTCAATATTGCTACAATATCGATTACCAATATTAGCTGTAAATTTCATGTGCGTGAAGTTAGCCCCCTTTTTGTCGAAAACTAAAACTTGTTTTTTTGTATTGTGTTGTATTCAATTTGTATTGTTTATATTGTAAATCTTCTTTTCATTTCGCGAAGCATAAAGTTATAAATTGCGAAAAACCATTTTATGCGCTGGCCCCCCATTTTTGAAAATTTTGAATTTCTTTTTTGTATTGTGTTATATTCAATTTGTATTATTTGTATTGTTAAAAATTAAAGTCTTAAGTTTAGTATTAGTTGCGTAAATCGCGAAACAAAATTTTGCTCTGAACCGCTGCTTAGCTGACTCAAATTTCAAAATTATTTTCGTATTTGTATGCAATTTGTATTGTGTAGCAATGTAACTTGTATCGTAAAAATTAAATTGTTGACTATTACAACAATGAACCTACGTCAGCGGTTCCCAAATGAGGTTCCGCGAAGAAATCCAAGGGTTCTGCCAAAAAGAATTTCAAAATGGCGAAAAATAAATTTTGCAAAATTTTTTACTTCGCCCAAGGGTTCCGCGGCCAAAACCGCTGCTCTAAGGTAAACTGTCTTATATAAAAGCATGAAGAGCATCCACTGCGACTTTAGTCGCAGAGCCCCAGCCGCAGCAAAAGATTCATATCTTTCATACTTTTATATCAATCATGCTTTTGTATGAAAGTGTTTCCTTAGAATGTGATTGTATCATTCTAAGACAGCGTAGAGAGCAGTCCCTGCGACTGCAGTCGTAGAGCTCCAGCCGTAGCTAAGGAATCTTAAGATGACCAGCTTAAAGTGTGATATTTTAACTGCGGCTTTTACATAGCATTTAACTAGCCCATAGTGCTGGTGAAGAAAATTTCGCCCAGCTAAAGGTGTGCTTCCTCAGCTGAGGCTGGGGCTCTGCGACTGAAGTCGCAGTGACTGCTTTCCATGCTTTCTTATAGGAATGTTTTCTTAGAATGCGATCTTTGCAGGGGACTCTAAGGTAACAGTCTCATAAAAAAGCATGGAGAGCATTCTCTGCGACTTCAGTCGCAGAGTCCCGGCCGCAGCTAAAGATTCATATCTTTCATAGTTTTATATCAACAATGCTTTCTTATGGGAGTGTTTCCTTAGAATGCGATTGTATCATAAGGAAGTGTAGAGACTGCTCTCCATGTTTTCTTATGGGAGTGTTTCGTTAGAATGCGAATTTTGCAGGGGACTCTAAGGCAGTGGTTCCCAAATGGGGTTCCGCGAAACCCTTAGGGGTCCGCGAAAAAATCCAAGGGCTCCGCTAAAAGGAAAAATAAATTTTGCCTAATTTTTTTCATCCCCCAAGGGTTCCGCGGCCAAAACTAATTGGGAACCGCTGCTCTAAGGTAACTGTCTTATATAAAAGCATGGAGAGCATCCACTGCAACTTTAGTCGCAGAGGCCCAGTCGCAGCTAAAGATTCATATCAATCATACTTTTATATTAATCATGCTTTCGTATGAGAGTGTTTCCTTAGAATGTGATTGTATCATTCTAAGAAAGCGTAGAGAGCAGTCCCTGCGACTGCAGACGCAGAGCTCCAGCCGTAGCTAAGGAACCTTAAGATGACCAGCTTAAAGTGTGATCTTTTAACTGCGGCTTTTACATAACATTTAACTAGCCCGTAATGTTGGTGAAGAAAATTTCGCCCAGCTAAAGGTGTGATTCTTCAGCTGCGGCTGGGGCTCTGCGACTGAAGTCACAGTGACTGCTCTCTATGTTTTCTTATGGGAGTGTTTCCTTAGAATGTGAATTTTGTAGGGAACTCTAACGCAGCGGTTCCCAAATGAGGTTCAGCGGAACCCTTAGGGGTCCGCGAAAAAATCCAAGGGTTCCGTCAAAAAGAATTTCAAAATGGCGAAAAATAAATTTTGCCAAATTTTTTACTTTGCCCAAGTGTTCCGAGGCCAAAACTAATTGGGTACCGCTGGTATACGCACTGCATAGTGTATGGCAGTTGAAAAAGAAGAAATGTTGCTGTATTGGCTCACTAATTTGAAATTCTTGGGTATAGGGACTTCTCGGAACGGACGTTTCGACGCTGACGTTTCGGCGCAAGCCGGTTCGGTGCAAGGACGGTTCGGAGCAAAGACGGTTCGACCGCAAGCCGTTTCGGCACGGAAATATAATTTTTGATAAAGATAAGTAGTGTACCTACATAATTTTATTACTGTACAAATAAAATTTGTTTTGAAATATATAATTTAACAAAATAATGATTGTACGGGCACAGAGGAGGATTTAATTTTCACGATACAAGTTGCATTGCAACACAAAACAAATTGCATACAAATACAAAAATAATTTAGAAAATTTGAGTCAGCTTAGGCAGTGGGCCAGAGCTAAATTTTGTTTCGCGATTTACGCGACTAATGTTAAATTTAAAACTTTAAATTTTAGCAATACAAACAATACAAATTGAATACAACACAATACAGCAGCAAAATTTCAAAATTTTCAAAAATGAGGGCCAGGGCGAAATTTTGTTTCGCGATTTACGCGACTAAGGTTAAATTTAAAAACTTTAAATTTTAGCAATACAAACAATACAAATTGAATACAACACAATACAGCAACAAAATTTCAAAATTTTCAAAAATGGGGGGCCAGGGCGAAATTTTGTTTCGCGATTTACGTAACTAATGTTAAATTTAGAACTTTAATTTTTATCAATACAAACAATACAAATTGAATTCAACACAATACAAACAAAAAATTTCAAAATTTTCAAAAAAGGGGGGCCAGCGCATAAAATGGTTTTTCGCGATTTATAATTTTATGCTTCGCGAAATGAAAAAAAGATTTACAATACGAACAATACAAACTGAATACAACACAATACAAAAAAAAAATTTTAGTTTTCGACAAAAAGGGGGCTAACTTCACGCACATGTAAATTTGAAGTAAATTTTATTATAATTTTCACAAACAATAACAACTGGTCTATTAAGTGTAATATTATTGATTCAACATAATAGTGTAAATATTGGTACAATATTAATATCAGCATTATGATTTAAGACACCAAAGATCAATTTTAAGATTTACCAAACTTTTATCTATTGCTTTTATCGGAATATCACCTATAATGCCGATGCTATTAAATGCTGTTAGTTCTCCAGGATTCAGGATTACCAGGACTTTCATGAACTATGTACTTATTTGGTATACATATAAACTTCTAGATATATCAAGACAAAATATTAATTTAATTGAAAAATAACTTAAAGGTAATTAAGCAAATTCAGAATTTTATCAAATATGAGGTTACTGGGAATATAATATGTTTTAGTAGACTGTTCTTTACTAATGTAAATAAGACAAAATAGTAACCTTGATCTTGCTGCGGCCACTTAAATATGCAATCAATACACGTTTTTAACTTGACTCTCGGACAAGATACTTGAACCTATTTTTAGAATTAAAAAAAATGTTGCAGCATAATAACTTTTAAGTTTATTGATGTTTTTTATATTCAAAATAATATTATCTCTTGAGCATTAAATTTTATTTATTTATATTCAAAAAAATTTTTGATAAAATGCTAAAAGTAAATAAAATTAAAAATAAAAAAATAAAAACGCTCACATAGAACCACAGAGTATACCAGGGGTAACTTCATTATACATATTGTGGTGTTCAAACATCAATTTTGACTTTTTTTGTTGAATTGTGAAGATTTTGTTTATTTTTGTTATTCTGTTTGCTTTTGTAAATAATTTTTAAACTTTGTAATAACGCGCGAAAGAATTTTTGAGTTGGTAACAATTTTTGAAAAGGAACGGGCGGGTTGCCGAGGTGAACACAAGAGCGGACGTGTTTCCGTTACGCTCTTGTAATTTTTGGGTCATTTTGACCAGTATTTGGCATTCGATTTATATTGGAAAAGTGATTGGAAATTGTACTATTGAATTTGTTAATTGGATGAATAAATTTGTATTCTTTTTTTGGTGAGAAAATTTTTATTATTTCGACTTAATTCATTTGGATTAATTTGAAGTTGGATTTTGGATAATAAAATTTTAATTTGGATTCTGAAGATACAAATTGTTATTTTGTGGAATTTAGATGTGTACGTCGCACCTGTATGATAAGGCGCGCTGACAATCACCGTTCCAATTTGAGCATATGAAGTACAAAAATTTATTAAAAATTTTGAAGTTTAATTTGGATGGATTTGATTTTATGGATTATTCTTTTTATTAGTGGATTTAATTTTGAAAAATCTAAAAGTTACGAACCCAACCTGAGAAGTCTATAGCTCTCCGACTTGGAAGCCGCTATAGAATAGTGATTATTTTTTACAAAAATATCATTACAATATATACGATCGACTATGTTTCTTAAAATTTTTTTGCAATCTACCTATTAAAATCTTAATATAATATAATATTAATATTATATTGACCATTGACATACAAATAATATTACACAAATAGAATTTATTAAATTCAAAAAATATAAGAATAATACAATACGTAGAAAATCAAAATTCAAAAAATTTGAAAAAGAGACAATTAACACATACTTCATGTAACAAGTTCATTTTTGATAATCTTTGGAGGTTATGGTAAGTCAATTTTGTACAATTTAGTCGATATTTTTGTTTAGTTTGAAAATTTGTTTCTTATTTTACAATGTAAGCGATTACGTGCAACTGAAGAATGGCAATAACCATGAAATAACGTTATATTGTACTATCGTATTACAAATTTTTCATTTTTTCAAATTTTCTTAATTCGGACCTGTTATATGTTAATTGTCTCTTTTTCAAATTTTTTGAATTTTGATTTTCTACGTATTGTATTATTCTTATATTTTTTTAATTTAACCATAAATACATACTAAAAACCACAAATTTACTTAAAAATTTTTATTTTGAGTTCATTTTCTAGAATTTATTAAGGTAAAAGTAGAAAAAAAAAGAAAAAACATATTTTCTTAGCTTATTACGAGAAACGAGGAGAAAACCATAGATCCAATTTTTGTAAACCAGATTTTTCTTTTTAAGACATTTCCTTGGATTTCTCTAGGTTTCTCCGGAATTCCTAAAATTTCTTCAGATTTCCTAAAATATCCTTGGGTTTTCTTTTGGATTGTCTTATGATTTCCTTTCGAAAAAGTTGAAAAAGCAAGATTATCTGTAATTTCTAAGATATCCTCAGATTTTAAAATTTTCTCTAATTTTCCTTTACTTGTACATGAAATTTCCTCAAATTTTCATGGTTTTTGTTTCGGATTGTCTTATGATTTCCTATCAAAAAAGCAATATTATCTGTAATTTCTAAGATATCCATGGATTTTCTTAGATAGCTTTCTAGATAGTCTAAGATTTCCTTGGATTTTCTCAAATTTCCCTTGTCTCATGATTTCCTTTCGAAAAAGTTGAAAAAGCAACATTATCTGTAATTTTTAAGATATCTTTGGATTTCCTTACAATTTTTAAGATTTCCTAAATTGCCTAAGATATCCTTAGCTTTTCTCAAATTTTCCTTTACTTGTTTATCAAATTTTCTAAAATTTTCTTGGATTTTCTTTGGGATTGTCTTATGATTTCCTTTCGAAAATATCGAAAAAGTAAGATTATCTGTAATTTCTAAGATATCCTTGGATTTCCTTAGATTTCCTAGATAGTCTAAGATTTCCTTAGATTTTCTCAAATTTCCCTTTCCTGGTACATCAAATTTCTTAAAATTTCCGTGGGTTTTGTTTTGGATTGTCTCATCTGTAATTTCTAAGATATCCATGGATTTCCTTAGATTTTCTTAAATTTTCCTGTACTTGTACATCAAATTTCCTCAAATTTCCAAGGTTTTTGTTTGAATTGTCTTATGATTTCGTTTCGAAAAAGTTAAAAAAGCAAGTTTATCTGTAATTTCAAAGATATCCTAGAATTTCTTTAGACTTCCTAAGATTTAGATTGTCTTTTCTCAAATTTTCTTTCACTTGTTTATCAAATTTCCCCAGCGGTTTTCATCTCGGCTTTTTATTATTATGAATCACGACTAGTATTCGCGGCTATGATCGACTAAGAATTGCTTGGCGATCGACCTGTTGGCCACCCCTGAAGTATACTATAAAACTCTAGATCCTAAAACTGACCCATATAGAAGAGCTGAAAATCACCAGATGAAAATCTTTGTAAAAGCCTTTCGGAGACGGATTGTACTGCAGGTTTAAAAAATAAAAAAATAAATTTGTATCAAGAAGGATAATTAATGATTATCAATTTAAAGCAAAAAGGTAAGTGGACTCAAAAATAGCGTTTGGGGAGAGCAGGTTGGAGATTATAATATGAAAAGAAATATTCCAGTAAAAATTCAAAATATCCAAATCCAAATCTTTTTTTGGTTTTGACCTGTTAATATATCTTATAGAACTTATGATGTTTACGTCCGTCCGTCTACTAAGCAGAGAACTCTAATTCGAGCCCGTGTGGGAAATGGCAAACCACCGAGGTAATCTGCCTTCAAAACCCCTTCATAAAATGAAGTGGTTAGCCAAAGCTCTTTCTGGGGTGTGACGGCTACTTTATGTGTAAAATATAGCTTATAAAATAAACTTTTTTAGAAATCAAATGACAAACTTAATTTGTAGTTAATTTATTTTAAGTCTTACACATTTTTAAGATTTGGAATGTACAATAAATTTAAAAATCATTTCTCTTTGTCTAAGTCCATACAGGCTGTAAGAAAGGGACTAAGAACTAAATCCACAAGTCGAGAAAGATCATCATTGCATATGCCTTGCATTAGTTGTGGAATACACTTCTGAAGTGAGTCCAAATCACTGAAAAATATTATCCGTTAGGTAGATAATACATACGTCATAAGCAAATTAATGAAAAAGGCTCACCGACAAACAGCATTCTTGGTGAGATCTAGTACTCCATTATCTAATTGCTTAAATATATATAAGTTTGTGGTATCGCATGCCCCAAAATTGACAATGAATTGAAAACATACATCCATGCACTGCTGAGATACATTAACTGTATCATATAAATCTAAAAACATCATTTTATTAATATATTTTTAAGAAAGTTCACAGTATACTTACATTGCATATTTGAAATTCCATTTTTTCCACATAATTCATCAAGAATTAGATCACCTGCTTTGCGTAGGAGTTTCTCCAGATAAATTTCATCTCCAGCTAAACATTGGGTTATATTTGTTGTAAAGTCGTTTACACACATACGATACTGATTTTCTCTAAGATTACTGCAATAATCTTCATTATTTTTGACTGGATCAAATGGAACAGGGTACTCCTGGGATAATCGAGATATGCATCTGCTCAATGTTTCAAATGCATTCTGAAAAGTAATAGTTACTTATTAATTATTTTATTGAAATGCTTAAATATTAAAATTACCAAAAATTGGTTAAAATTGTCTTTGGTATTGCATTTGTTCATCATTGCTTCTGGCATGCGACTTTTATCGGGACCTCTCCCACCGGGACCCACATCAACACAATAAGATCCAGTAGTAATGTTGAATATTTCAACACCTGAAAATCAGAAAATTTGTATTTATATTCTGTAATTACCTATTATTTTAATCAACACTTACACATAAATAAAACTACTAGCCAAACTTTCATTGTAACTTTGTTAGTATTCTTCTTATGAAAATCAGCATTCAAATGATCTTAAGGTTATCGATACAACTGGTTTAGTATGGCAATTAACAACTGGGTTTTTATCATCATTGTTTGCGACTTGAATTTCCTAGAATGAAAATAATGGAATTCAAATATCAAAACAAAAACTTCTAGAATAAAAAATTATAAATCAATCATTCTAAATATTTTTTTATTACTAAGCAAGGCAGAAATCTAGCCTTGACTATCCTTTAAATTGACATTCTGACATTATGTATTTCTGCTGGGTTATTTATACTATAACTGTTCCAAATTCTAAAAAGTTCTGATTAAACTTATAAAAAAAGAGTAATTAATTAATAAACAAGAAAATTTAAATATGAGAAGTGATTATACTTTTATTATTTTCAGACCTCTTCTTTATTGTTTTAATTTTCATGTTTTTAGAAAATTTCCAGCACTGTAAAAAAATTTTATGTAAATTTACATAGAAAATCTATGTAAGTATACATAAGGATGTAATTTTACATACTCAAGTAATATGTACTCATATGGGAACTGTAAAAATCATTGTGATTTCAAAATTTTTGTAAATTTACAGAACAGAAATTAATTTTACATTATCTAAATCAGTAAATTTACATTTACATCTTTACACAATGTTTTTAATTTTACACGAACGTTACCCTAATTATTTGTTTACAATAAACATCATTGTAATTTTTCATAAATTTTTAACAATGTAAATTAATTTTGAAATTTTTTCCTAATAACACTATTCTAAGATAGACCTAAAAATTAAATTTCTATATTTGGGAAAATCTTCGATGTTTACATATATACTTGAGAACTTGGGTGGAGCATTTTTGGGCGCTTCCAAATCAATGAAAAATTTATTTCTCTTGGTTTAAATCGTTACAGGCTTTAAGAAAGGGATGAAAAATTAAATCCATAAATCGAGAATATTCTTCGTTGCATATGCCTTCCATCACCTGTGTGGTACACTTATGCCGTGATTCCAAATCACTGAAAAATATCATCGATTAAATAATCCAATAGAAGCAAAATAAGGGAAAAAACTCACCGACAAACAGCATCCTTGTTGAGATTAAGTATACCCTTATCCAATTGTTTAAATATATTTAAATTTGTTGTGTTACATGCCCCATATTGGTAAAACAAGGATCCACACAATTGTATGCATTCACCAGTTCGACTAACTTTATCGTAAAAATCTAATGAAATCATTTTGTTAGCTTGTTACAAAAAAACTTTAGGTAAACTTACAGTGCATATTTGAAACTCCATTATTTCCACAAAACTCTTCAAAAGCAATATTGTCCGCATTGAGTATAAATTCCTGAAGGTAAATTTCATTTTCGGCCAAACACGGTAATATATTTAAAGTGAAGTTCTTTGTACACTCATGAAATTGCCTATCTTTCAGGTAGGTACAAAACTCTTGGTTATTGTTGAATGGATCAAATGGAACAGAATAGCCATTGAATATCTCAGATATGCAGTGATTAAATTCGTTTAATGCACCCTGAAAAGTAAGAGTTATTTATTAATTGTATTGATATGCTTGAATCTTGAAATTACCTGAAAATTTTTAATATTATCAGGAGTAACGCATTTGTTTTCAATTGCTTTCATTAACTTTTCTTCATCGATGCCTTTCCTATGATATAAACCAGTAGTAATGCTGATTACGCGAGCATCTTAACATTAGAACATTGGTTTTGATAAATATTCATTATTATTATTATTATATTTATTAATACTTACACACAAATAAAACTAATAATAGACCTTTCATGGCAACTTGTCTTGTTAGCTATTCTTCCAATTGTGGTCAATGAAACCTCTGTGTTTATCTGGCTGGGCGATACAACAGGTTTTAAATATAGGCAATCAACGTTTTGTGTTTTTGTCTTACGAAAATATTAGCATTACTGTAAAATTTCCTAGACTAAAGGTCTGATAAAAAAAATGTATTAAAAATTAAAATATGTACCTATAATTAAATATGACATCACTTGGAAAAATTATTTTGTAGGTAATTCTTCAATGGTAAACAACATAAAAAAGTAGCCTTGATCTTACAATTAGTGTGACCACTTAAATATTCACAATTAATTAAAATTTTTTATCTTCTTTTCGAGATATTTACAGTTATAAAAGTGAAATCTTAAAACAAATAAATTTTAATTATAAATATTTGAAAAGCTATTCGTATCAATATTTCTATAAAATTGAATTCTCTGCATGGTTTTTACCTTGAGATTCGAATGAGGGAAGTTCAACTATTTATATGTTGCAAAATTACTATTTTAATTTACATGAGATGGTCATCGACCTAATAGTAGCTAAGGTACCCATTCAAATCTGTGGACAAAATAACTTTCGAGTGATTATCCTCGCAGTTTCAGAAGTAATGTATGTAAATTATGGGTTAATAATTGCTACCAATATCAATAAAACAGGGTCACGGGCACATGTGTAGCAAGCCTAGAAGACGACTTCAAGTGTGAAAAAATCACATTTTTTCAAATACCATCAGGTTACTAATATTGCAGAAGAGATCTACAGATCTCAAAAAAGTTGTAAAGAACAAAATATTCCAAAATCAAAAATTTCATGGTAAACACAAAAATTTAAAAAAATTGAAAAGTGTAAGCCATAATTTGAGACTGTAAAATTTTGTAAAAAAATCGCTGATGGCTATTATATAAATACTTTCTTACTTTAAATTCCTTACAAATTATAGATTATTTACAATTTTTATTCAATAACATCGTAGAATTTCGCCAATCTTTAAAAAAAAATTTAAGTTTTTTATTAATTTATTTAATTTAATTTAATTGACACTGTTAGGCTATATAAGCATATAAATTTAACTGTTGCGTTGATAATATTTTTTGCTGGGGTGGTAATATAGCACTCAATTAATCAATTACCTGACCAATTGGTACTTTATTACCACTTCATCGAAAGAAATTGCTAACTACGGAATTTACATCTGTTTTAATGGTTTTAAATATAGCAGCTTTCAAGAAAAGGATGAAAAACTAAATTCAAAAATCGAGAAAAATCATCATTGCATATGCCTTCCATTACTTGTGGAACACACTTCTGCAGCGATTCCAAATCACTGAAAAATTTTGTAGGTTAGGTACATTATAAGCGAATTAATGAAAAAAAGCTCACCGACAAACAGCATTCTTGCTGAGGTTTAGTACTCCCTTATCTAATTGCTTAAATATATATAAGTTTGCTGTATTGCATGACCCATAACTGTAAATCAATTGGCCGCATACCCCCATACACTCGCCAGATACATTAAATATATCATATATATCTAATCGGTAACAAAATCATTTTATTAGTATATTTTTAGGAAATTTCACAGTTTACTTACATTGCATATTCGAAATTCCATTTTTTCCACACAATTCATCAAAAATAAAATCACCTGCTTTGCGTAGGAATTTCTCCAGATAAATTTCATTTCCAGCTAAACATGGAGTTATATTTGTAGTAAAGTTTTTTATACACAAACGAAATTGATTTTCTCTAAGGTGGCTACAATAATCTTCATTATTTTTGAATGGATCAAATGGAGCAGGGTATTCCCGGTATATGTGAGATATGCAGGTGCTCAAATTTTCAAGTGCAAGCTGAAAAGTAACAGTTACTTATTAATTATTTTAATGAAATGCTTACATAGAGAAAACACAATCCACGCAATAATTTGAATTAGAGTAAATTTTATATCAAATTATGTAAAATTTACTTCAAATTTAGTAAAATTTACTTCAAAATTTTTGTTAAGTCGATTTGAACTTCAATTGAAGTAAATATTATTTTAAAATACCAAAAATTACTGTGTAAATATTTAAATTACCGAAAATTGTTTAAAATTGTCTTCGGTAATGCATTTGTTCTTCATTGCGTCGACTATGAGTTTTTCATCAGGACCTTTCCCATCACGACCGGAACAATAAAACCCAGCAGTAATGTTAAATATTTCAACACCTGAAAATCAGAAAATTGATATTTTGTAATTACCTATTAACTATTATATTAATCAACACTTACACATGAATAAAACTACTAGCCAAACTTTCATTGTAACTTAGTATTCTTCTTACGAGAATCAAGATCTCAATGATTGTACGGCTATCGATGTAACAGGTTTAGTATCGCAATTAACATCTGAGTTCATATTTCTTACAACAATTTTGGCATTATTGTCTGTGACTTGAACAATTTCCTAGAAGGAAAATAATGGAAGTATTGGTTTTTTCCTTTAATTAATTGAAATTTGTATTATTACTTCCTAATCATTTCACGATAATGTCCTATATACCAGAGAAACTAAAACCCTAAAAAAAAATCAAAACAGAAATACCTGTAAAGTAAAGTGAAAAAAAATTACAGTTTCCTAAGGTAATTAATTATTTTGAAATTAATAATAAATAAATAATTGTAGATAGTTTTTTATTAATAAACAAAACACAATCTAGCCTTGACTATTTAAATTATGCACAATCAATCAATTCACATTTTTTATATTATTTTCGGACATTATTTATTGATTCTGCCTTATTTATGCTTAAAAGTTCTAATCTCTCTCTCTCAGGTTCCATCGTTCTACGTAAGAACATAGTGGCATCACTATGATAGCGCGTTCATGCTTCTCGGTTACGTGCTACGTGAGTCTGTCCCGTCAGGGATTTGATCTGGTCTATCCATCTTGTTGGGGATCTTCCTCTCGGCCGCTTTCCTTCGATCTTGCCTTGGATCATCAATTTTTCTATTGCTTCTGGTCTTCTTGCAATGTGTCCAAAATATCGTAGGACAGACTGGCTGATCTTAATTGACAACCGCGTTTTGACCCGTAGCTCGTTCAAGATGGACACGTTTGTGCGGTGGGCCGTCCAAGATATTCTCAGCATGCGCCGGTATGCCCACATCTCAAAGGCTTCAACTCGTCTTCTGTCGTCCACCGTTATTGTCCACGTTTCGGCCGCGTACGTGGCCACAGGGAATATCAGTGCCGCAGCAGTCTCGTTTTCGTTGTTCTGGTAACGGTTGTGTCTCTCCAAATATTGACGAGTTTGGTGGTCGCCGTCCTTGCCATAGCCAGTCGTCTCCTTATTTCCGGTGTACTTCCTTCTGAGTTGGAGATCATGGAGCCTAATTTTTCGGTTATTTTTCGGTTTAAGTCTTCTAGTGTACGTGTCTTCTCTGATGATAGCGGTCTTGCGGTTTTTTGGTGTCTTCGTTTTTCCAATAATCAAATCGTCTCGTCTGACATCCAATGTTTCCTCTTAATGGAGGTTTTGGGTGGGGTATACCTCTTTGCAATCTTCACCATCCACTCTTTGATGTTCTTCCACATCTTCCCTGGATCTTCGCTCATCTCCGGTACCTCGGACTTTCCAAGCATTTCTTCAATGGTTTCTGTGTTCGGGAATTTTATTCTTTGGTTTGTATCGATTGGTTTTATATTGTGCAGTTTAAGCTTAAAACTGGCTTGTAGCATCCTGTGATCAGATCCACATTCCGCAGAACGTTTTGTTTTGGTGTTATATATGGATGTTCTCCATCGCTTTCTAATTAGTACATAATCGATTTGGTTCTTAAATTCTCAATTAGGGGAAGTCCATGTATGAAGACGTCTAGGATGGTGCTTGAAATAGCTGTTTATAATAACAAGGTTGTTATCTAAAGCGAATTGGACGAGTCTGTTTCCTCTTTCGTTTCGTGCACCTAAGCCGTACTTGCCTATCACGTTACGTAGATGGTCATCGTTGGTTGTACTTCCAATTTTTGCGTTAAAGTCGCCCATGAGGACCACAGGATACTTGTGTAGGATGCCCGCTATCGTAGTCTCCACTTCTGTGTATATTTTTTCTATCCCTTCGTCCGAGGCTGCTGTTGTTGGCATATTTAATTGCAATATGTAGATTTTATTTGGTGAGGCATTTATTGTGATCATCATCAACCTTTCGCTAATGCATTTGTAGATTTCCACATGTTTAGCAATTCGGTTCCTCACCAGAAAGGCCACGCCGGCGCCGTTTCTACTATTCGTTCCACCAGAGATATAGGCAATGTGATTCTGCGTTTTAAAATGACCTTGCTGTTTCCAATGTGTCTCGCTTATACCGCATATTTCGATTCCGGCCCGAACAAGCTCTCTCTACTATATGTAGCTTCCCAGCCTCCAGCAGCACTCTCACATTCCATGTTGCCATTTTAAGTTGTTTTCTTAGTTTAAAGTTCTAATAGTACAATACAATTAGATGTGAACCCCGAAATCCAAACAATTAAAGGTTGGATAGTCACAAAATGTTTATCAATTGCTCTATAAGTACTAAAAAGACTCCCGCTTAAGAGCCACGAACTTGGGTGGGGCGAGGGGGGAAAGGAATCAAAACCATACATTTCCACAGTTTTTGTCAAATATCTCGAAAATGACGTTAGATAGAGCAAATCCCACCTTATACAAAATTAAAGCCGTTTAAATTTTTTAGAAAAATTTTCTTAAACATGATTTTGGTAAACCACATAGATTAGAAGATATGGAGGAGGAAAGTTTCAATGAATATTTGCCTTTCTTGAATACTTTTTTCCAGGATTCATATATTTATATGAAAAAAAAACTTTTGTTAGTTACAGACTGGCATTTGTAAAAAGCATTTTAATGTATCTAAATAAAATTACATGTGGACATACACATATATAATAAAAGGAAAAATATAGAAACTAGAAAAGTGGTGCATAAAGCACTTAAAAATACCATTGAATGAATGATCTTCCAAAAACCTTTCAAAGTTCTCATATCTGATAGGGGAACAGAAGGCACCAAGCATGAGCTGGGGGCTCTATATGATACCATCTGGTATACAGATGAATCCAAAACGGAAATTAGTACTGGAGCAGCGATCAGTCGACGTAAAACGGGAGATGCGTTTAGCATACTGAGCTTCCACGCTACTGTTTTCCAGGCAGAAATAACTGCTGTAGCAGCTTGTGCAGAGGAAATGACATAGGGGGCTTATGCAAATAAGCGGATCTGTATCATGACCGACAGCAAGGCAGCTATATAAGCCCTGGAGTCAGTCATTGCCTCGATGTGCTAGTAATTAACACTTGCCCAACAGAACAGCTTAATGCTGAGGTGGGTGTCGGACCACTCAGGAATAAAAGGCAACAAAAAAGCATATGCTTTTGCTAAGGCTGCAGAAAACGATATCTAGTGGGACCAGAACCAACTTGCAGGATAGCATATCTGACCGCAAAAGGGACTATAAAGGAACTGCTAAGGAAACAACATCTTGCGTACTGGAGGGATCTTCTGGGACTGAGGCAATCGAGGATACACATTGGAGGACCCTCCAATAACGAAAGAACTAGCCCCGTTAAGGTTACGACACTTCGGTTGGCCATATCCGACAACCGAGGAAACAACTCAAGCAAAACATAACTCATGAAACAAGGCTGATGGAGTAAAACTTGAAACGCGGGGCACAACAAGCTTCGAGCTTCAGTGCAAGTGGGCCTGAAACCACAACCAATTCAGCTATAATAATAATAATACTTATTAATGACTTTCCTTGAACTTGATGTTTTGTGTCCTGATCATGTTTTCAATCCTATGTTTGAGCAAGGGCAAGGGAAATCCTAAAATTCGGGTTATTAATTTCCAATTAAAATTCAAAACTAATTTTGGAAAAAAATCGCTCAATTTTCTGCAACCCCGCAAAATAGACGCCAACCCCCTTTGAGGTCGCGACCTCCAGGTTGAGAATCGCTTGGCCAATGGCAGCATAGGTGTTGTAAAGGAATTTTGATGCATAGAAGCAAGGGAGTTGCCTTATACTGTATTAATTCTTTTTGATGATCCTAAAATTAGTTCAAAATCCAAGGATAAAGATGAATATCTCGCAGTATCTCCCATTACAGTAACGTTTCAAGCCAAACGTAGTTGCGGTGATGTGGAACGACATATGTTACCGCTTATACTGAGTTGGGCAGTAACTGCTCATAAGTTATTATTATTATTATTATTATTATTATTATTATTATTATTAACAAATATAAAGAACAGAGGTACAGAAGTACCTATAAAGCTCAAAAAGCATTAAAAAAATACAAAGACAAGTCCAATCGACTTACAACAGTTGTAAATTAACACCATTCGAAGTTGCATAAGTTAAGGGCACAACAATGGAAACTGCGGTAGTAATTTTAGGTAAAGCTCTGTTTGAAAAGAGCCAAGCTTACGTAGCTTTAATAAGCCAGGAAAATTTGGATTCTCAGAGGAAAGTTTTGCTATAGTTTTGTTTTTCTCACCCTTTATGTTTTTAGAGTTGCTGAAGACAAATTTGAAGTTTATTTTGGCCCGGAACTTTGTTTTTCGGCACTTTTTGCTCAAATTTTGTCACTATCGATATTTATCGATTAATCGATAAAAAGTTCCGACCCTACACTGAAAAAAATGATTTATCATATTGATGAAAACTTCATAATTTTTACACAAATGAACAAAATTCATTATATTGATGAAGCAATTCATAAATACATTGATTTTGTTCATGAATGCTATGAATTTTTCATCAATGTGATGAACAATTTTATTCAGTGTAGTATTAACATAAGGGTTAAGCAATAAGAGGATTTTATTTAACCTTTCTGACCATGATACCACGCTAGGGCTACTTGGACCGGATATATTATTATTATGATCGCTGCTGTATATTACGATATTCACTTTTTATATCATTTTTATTTATATTATGAAAATATACGAGTAGCTTTCATTAAAAATAGTTCATTAATTTTTTGCACATCATATTGGAATAAAATAGAATGCTTTATATATAATATAATATTTTATATAACAATAATATTGTTTTTGTTGTTATTACAATAGTTGTACATTCACCAACACTTTTGTGATCAACCACAACTGCATCCATTTGTTACACTACATTAAATAATATCCTGTAGTCTATACTCTATAAAATTATGTATATTCGTAGAAACTCTTCCAGTAGTTACATATCGGGCTGCTGTATAAGATTGTTGGAAGTTCAAAATGAAGATTTTAATTTTAATGTTGCTGCTTGTCTTATTAACTCAAGATATCTCATGTGATGACATCATCCTGTCTAAAGTGAGTTTTAATTTTTGATCAGTAAAACTATGCATTTTCAACTCAAGAAAATGTAAATCCACTGTATAATTACTTGTTTGCAATTGGCATCAGGAAAATCATGGCAATTGACCTACACTATCACTGTAGGTTGGGATAGGATGTATCAGCACAGCCGGTTAGGAGCAAATCGCCACCAAACTATCTTTTGTCCCCTAGACAGGTCATAGATTGCAATACTGCAATATTTCAAGTAATTTAAAACCTACGTATAATTTGGTTAATTCAATTTTAGAATTTAAATTTTATCATTTCTAATTCAACTTTGTTTTAGTTTCATCAAAATGCCTACAAAATTAAGGATATTCGAACAAGTTCGATTAGTTACAATGAAAAGTATTTCAATTACTTGGAAATTAAATCATTTAAATACAATCGTACTACCACAGCAATAAACTGTACTGCAAATTTAAAAATTGACGTGGAAGACAAACTCGAAGTAATATTAAATTTTATACCAGCCTTGCTATTTTAAATTAAACTTAATTAACCCTAATTAATTACCAACAAAAATAGAAAGAAAATTATTAACAGTGAACAAAAAATATTATTGTCAATTAGTTAACTATTATTTGCAAGCTGCAATAATAAAATAGTTAATTTTTAGTTAATCGTCCAAGCTTATAAATTTTTGAGTAACGAGTATCGACGCTTGGCTCATCGTTTTCAAGTCAATCTAAAAAAATGTTTTGATTCAGACGCATTTGGTCTGAAAAGAGTAAGGAATTGTGGTAACATTACAGAGGCTTACTTTAAAAAGGTTTGCAAATCCGTTACTGTAATAAAATATGTCGATCTAAATTTTTCCACTTTTAGGATATTACATATCACTACTGCAATTACGTTATTGACGAAACTCATTTTCCTCCACTTGTTCCTAGTGGCATGTATAAAGTTGACTTAATATGTCTGCATTTAAATGAACAAATATCTCTTTTAAGTGTTTTTTTTGAAATATACACTCCAATCGCCTATCCAAAAGATTAAAAATTCTGTAATAATACTAACTTACTCTTCAAGAGCGTGGTTAAAAACCAATTAATGCTGTTGATACTATTTGTTAAAATTATACTGTATTTTACTTTGTGTTGCACTTCTTAATATAAAAATAAATTACTGAATTTTAAAAGTAATGTAAAATTATTTACTAAAAAATTCAATATCATATTATTACACCGACAAAACTTTAAATTCATCTAAAGCCGCTTCAAAATTACAAAATTACAAAGAAAAATTAGCTTGACAGAAACGATTACATTTGGAATTGCCAATGTCACCAGATAAAAACAGTGTTTTTACACAAAAATTGAAAAGAATTGAAAATTAAAGTGCAGTTTACGTTATGCGATTTTGCTTACGATTTTACATAAGATTTCTCTTGTATGACTGGTTTTGAAAATTGGAAATATCCAAATCCAAATCTTTTTTTGTTTTTGACCTGCTAATATAACTTATGTGACTTATGAGGACGGTTACGGTCTGATACTTAAGTACGTCGACTACTAAGCACACGAAAAACAAAAGTTGTTAAAGTAACTACAAATGCAGTGCAATCTACTACAATGGATTGTAAATATAGTGACAACATCAAACATAAGTAAAATGACTGCAATACAGCTTACTATAACAATACTTTCGAGTTAAAAGTACCAAAAAAAATGGTAAAATTTACTACATTTCACAGCTGATGTAGTATAAACAGCATGAGAGGTGCATTTAAATTTACTACAATTGTTGTTCGTGTGACAACAATAATTATTTTACTACATGAAAAATGTTAATATAACAACATCTATTTTTGCGTGCAGAGAATTTGTATTTAATGTGTTTTAAAAATTCTTACAATATTTTTAAGATTTGTAATGTACAATAAATTTAAAAATCATTTCTCTTAATCTAAATCGATACAGGCTTCAAGAAACGGATGCAAAATTAAATCCACAAACCGAGAAAGATCTTTATTGCATATGCCTTCCATTACTTGTGGGACACACTTCTGAAGTGATTCCAAATCACTGAAAAATTTTGTGGGTTAGGTAGATAACAGACATACGTCATAAGCATATTAATGAAAAAGGCTCACCGACAAACAGCACTCTCGTTGAAGTTTAGTACTCCATTATCTAATTGCTTAAATATATATAATTTTGCTGTATCGCATGTCCCATAAATGGAAATGAATTGCAAACATATCTCCATACACCTGCCAGATACATTAAGTGTATCATGCATATCTAATAAAATCACTTTATTAATATATTTTTTAAACATTTCACTGTATACTTATACATTGCATATTCGAAATTCCATTTTTTCCACATAATTCATCAAAAATAAGATCGCCTGCTTTGCGTAGGAAATTCTCCAGATAAATTTCATCTCCGGCTAAACATTGTGTTATATTTGTTGCTAAGTTGTTTATACACATACGAAATTGATTTTCTCTAAGGTAGCTACAATAATCTTCATTATTTTTGACTGGATCAAATGGAACAGGGTATTCTCGGTATAAGTCATATATGCACGTACGTAATTCTTCAAAAGCATGCTGAAAATGAAATTAATATGCACTAAAAAACACCACAGTTAGCATTATAAATTAGCACTTAATAAAAATATTTGTCTAATATTCTAAATCAGTGGATATCCTGCGATATGTTCTGGAAGGTGTTCCACACCCCCCAGACCCCCCGGTTAACTTTTAATTTATTTATACTTATTTTTAATAATTATAAAAATATTATAAAAATATAAAGTCAAAATTGTAAACCGGGGGGTCTGGGGGGTGTGGAACACCCTCCAGTACATATCTCAAGATTTCCACTCTTTTACAATACTTGGAGAAGATAGGGAATTTATAATTTTACAAATTTCGACAGGCAAATCGGGAAATTTGAATTTTTAAGCAAGAGTGAGGGAAATTTAAACCTTTGGTTAGAGAACATTAAAGCTTGGAAATATGTATATCTAATTTATGGTTACTTTAAAAGTTAACTATCAAAAGTATAAACCGGGGAGTCTGGGGGTAAACACCCTCCAGTAGATATAATAAAATTCCCACTCTTCTAGAATACCTACAGAAGACAGAATAACTATATCAATTTCGTCAGAAAATGCTAGAAAACTTTTGTTTTTGTGCAAAAGTGATGGAAATGGAAAGAAAATTAGAATTTGAAAAACTTATTTATTTTTGAATTATTAAAAAAAAATTTAATTGCTCTTCGGCACATCAAGTTTAGCAGAAACTTTTTACGCTACTTTAAAATTATAGAAAACGGGGAATCACCCAGTAGCGGAAACGAAATTAAGTGTTTAATATTATACCGCTAAAACAAAAATCCACCGGCTAGCTCGGGGGTTCCCAAATGGGGTTCCGCCACAAAGAATTTCAGAATGGCGGAAAAATAAATTTTGCCGCTTAAAAATATTTTTTTATTATTGGATTATATTATTGTCAATTTATTATTATTTATTATTACGAAATTCCTATTTCGAGAGAGAGAGAGAGTGCATATGTTACGGTCCATAATGATAATTCGGCCATTATCGTTAATGGCCGGACAATAACGTCAATGCCCAGCTTAGTTGGGCATTGACGTCATTATAGTAGTTATTTATTTATAGTATTTATTTTATTTAGTAGACGTCATAATAGTTATTCTATAATATCATCATTGTCCAATCCATTTTGGCCATTAACGTCATTGACCGGCCAAAGATGTAAATATTACAATCAAATGAAAATATTTAATTGCAGAACTTGATAAGCCTATTTTTTTAAGCCTATACTAAACTAATTGGCTTGGGGTTCTCCAAATTTTTTACTTCGCCCAAGGGTTCCACGGCCAAAACTAATTAATAAATAAAAGAGGTAAAAGTTTACTTTTTTTAGTGCTCTAACTTCCGAGCCCTGCTTATTAATTATTTTATTGAAATGCTTAAATATTAAAATTACCGAAAATTGTTTAAAATTGTCTTTGGTATTGCATTTGTTTATCATTGCTTCTGCCATGCGTCTTCTATCAGGACCTCTCCCACCGGGACCGACATCAACACAATAAGAGCCAGCAGTAATGTTAAATATTTCAACACCTGAAAATCAGAAAATTGTATTGGCATTTTGTAATTACCTATTATAATAATTAACACTTACACATAATAATAACTACTATCCAAACTTTCATTGTAACTTTGTTAATATTTTTTCATGAGAATCAATATCAAAATGATTATACCATGATACAACGTTAACTTTTCAAGATATGCTCACGCGCACAGTTCATGACGTGAGTCCGTGACCCATGATACTATAATACACAATACTATGTCTATTCTATAATATAAAAAGATAAGGTTTTTTATGGAACGCTAAATTCAACGACAAAACGCAACGTTAAAATGCAACTTTATTTCATAATAATCGGATAATCGGACAACCAACATTAAATTAAAAAACCTATAAAAACAAGAAGTTAAACTTTATTGTTACTTGGTAAGTTGTTTTTCTGTAAGATTAAAAAATTCTTTGACCTCAGATTCTTTAAAATTCAAACATTACCAAAAACATTATTTATTACAGTTTTTATCTAATTTTAATAGACTAAAGTCAACTAAAAGCATTTACGTTTTTAGAGCAAATCAGTTTCAACTTAAAATTTTTAGTTTAAAATTGCCTTCTTCCTTGCTTAGAGTGTTGCATTCTTCCAAAAATGGTCTAAATATTAAATCAGTAAATCGAGAAAAGTCTTTTTCACATTCCTGCTTCAGCATTTGGGTGGAGCACTTCTGAAGCGATTCTAAATCACTGAAAATATTTTTAGTATTTCGGTTCTATATGAAACAAAAACATAACTTACCGACAAACGCTTTCCTTGTCCAGATTTAAAGTTCCTTGGTCCAGATTTTTGAAGACATTTAAGTCTGGTGATATGCATGTTCCATTAGCCAGAAAAAGATATGCAGTAATCGCTATACACTCACGGGTTTGGTTAAATTTTTCAAAAAAATCTAAAAAAATAACAATAAACGATTTTGTATCTACCAAATAAAATTGTGTTTTACATTTTGTGTTAGAAAATCCTTCAATGCCGCAAAATTCTTCCAATCCAGAGTTAAATGCATTTAGTAGAAGATGCTGAAGGTACATTTCAGATTTGGCCAAAATTGGCGATAAATCGATCACAAAGTTTTTCAAACACTTTCCAAGTTGTTTTCCCTTGAGATATCTACAAAATCCTTCATGATCCTCGGCAGGTTCAGTTGGAAATGCTTCCAGCGAACTTATGCATTGGCGATAATTTGCACTAGCAGCCTAATATGAAAAATAACTGCATAAGTTTTATTTCGAATTTGTTAACTTGAAAAATAATTACTTCATAATGATTTTTGTTATTAGTATCGGTAAATTTTTTTTCCAGGGTTTTCGTTAATGCAGTCAGGTTTAAACCAGACCTTGTCCAATAAAATGGTTGATGAGCGGTAGCATATAACGCATGAGTACCTGAGCAATATAATTTATTTTACTTACTTTTAAATTCTGCAAAATCTTTATTCAGAGTGATACTCACCAATAACCAAAAATATCATCAAAACGTTCATTATCATTTTTTTTTAACTTAACTTTGAAATTTAAATTTCAAACGTAGCTCGTTTGTAGGTAATCAACACTTAAATGTGACTGCTATCTTGGTGTGACCGGTTGAAACTGGGTGGGCATTCCCCCCATTCGTTGTAATAAAAATAAGGGGAATAATATAGTAATTAATCGGAATGAACTTGAAGGATATTCTTAATTAGTTTAAAACATCAACTCACTTTTAATCTTGGCGAATCAGAAAGAATATGTAAGTAAAAAGTGATTTATCACAATTTGTTATAAGAAATCAGAATTCAGAAAATTTTTTGGATAGAAATATTTTAATAGAAACAGGTAATACATTGGAAGTAGCTACATATCCTATAAAGAGCAGTTCTAAAAATTTTTCATTTCAAAATTTTAAAACGCATCCGTTCTTATTAGCGGCAAATTTATTCTTGTTAATTGTTATTAAACTGTTGCCGTAATGTTCTCGTCACTAATTCGGTATGAACAATAAACTATTATGTAGGTGTTCATAATTGGTGATGCTCATTGTAGATTTGATTACTAAGGACTCGAAGACTAACTATGTATTCAACAATGCATAACGAATATTTGATTTATTACGATTTCACCATAAAAATGTTCTATTCTTTGTTATTTGATTAGAAATAATATTTATTAAATTGAATTTTCGGTAAAATGCCATCTGTCGAAGTTATTAGGGAAGGAGTCACTCCTGTATATCCCCACATGTTCATTCCTGCTTGTGAGATGTAGGTGTTGGCACAAATAATAATAATATATAATATATTGTTAGAAATACCATGGCTAGAAGTCAATAATTAGGCACGTGCCTAGAGTCCAATGGCCAGACGGGCCCGAAAATAAAAATCAAATTCTGATAAAATAACCCGAAAATTGATCCACGAGTAAAGAGTACTTACTTTTTAAAGTAAGAGTACAATGCCTTTTATTTAACATTATAACTCGTAATCGGAAGTGAAATCGTAATAAAAAAGAGTAAACCGTGCACTGGGGGGTATTCCATACCCCCCAGACCCCCCGGTTTGCCCGTGGCTACACTGAAGCTCAATCAATATTTGAAGTTATAATAATAAATAAATACGTTTAACCTCGGCTCCATTTTGTTAGGTCTAGGACTTTTCAGCGCAGCCGATTTGGCGTAACCGATTCGACGTTGCCAGTTCGGCGCACATCCAATCTGACGCAGCCGCCTTTTCGGTACAGAGACGATTCGGCTCCAGAGACTGTTCGACGAATCCCGCTTCGGCGCGAAGACTATTCGGAGCGAAGACTATATCCAATTTCATTAATCTCATAATCTTTTCTGCCATCGATCGAAGATATTCAACTCGCGGGTATGCAAAAATAAATTTACTTACATATGCGCTCAGCAGAGGATCTAGCTCTTTCAGTGCCCAAAACTTGAACCATATTGTGAGACCTCTGCAACTTCTAAATTTTTAATTTAAGTTTAAGAGAAACAAAACAATGATGATAAACCGGGGGGTCTTTTTTTTGTGAGCGTCGGGAGTGGGGAAATCTTCAAAAGACACCACCCGGATGTGTTGGGTGGTAGTGTCGGATTTTTATCGACTAAAACCCCACTCCTTAGAGGTGCCGGGAATCGCTAGGCATTTCTTCCGAACACGCTCTTGCCTCTGACTGTCTTCGCCCTTTCGGGACTTTGCTCTTCAAGTTTGCATCTCGTCTTGGAGTTTAGCCTTGGCAGAGATGATGTCCACCAGCATCCTATCGATAACATTCCAGTGATCCTCGCTAACCAGCATCAGCTTCACTATGTTCGACGGAGACAAGTTCTGCCCCAGCTGCGTTTGAGCGGCTGTTCTGATGTCCGTCCATTTGATGCAGGAAAAGATGGTGTGTTCCGCATCGTCTAGCTCTCCACAGAAGAGGCAGCTGGGGGTATCGGATTTCTTGAAGCGATGCAGGTAGCTCCTGAAGCAGCCATGCCCATTAAGGGCTTGTGTGGTTTTGTAAGTAAGCTCACCGTGTTTCCTATTTAGCCATGGTTCCAAGTCCGGGATCTGACGGTGTGTCCGCCGACCTTTGTCCGATGCCATGCACCTACTCATGAAGAGGGTCTTGTTGTTAGATCTATATTTGGCATCTCGCATCTTGTAATGTTAATCGACATTTTTTTAAATTCAGGCTCATTCAAAATTTTATTCAAACCAAATTTCGTTCAATTGTCACATTTACTCGGATTGGAAAATTCAATTTTGTCACGTTTAATTTGCTAAAAGAACATTCTTATGCCCTCTATCGGCTAATAGTATAATTAAGCCCATTTTTAAGTAATTACCGATTCATTAGTAAACGCAGTTACCTGCAAAAACCCCCTTCTCCTTTTAACGATTAACTGCGCATTGACCGCAGCGAGCAGTTCTGCCTTAACAGTACTCATAGAAGGTTGTGTGTTGGGAAATGGTTTCCTTTTTGTTGAAAAACTTGGAAAAATTTAGTGTTACCGTTTAAGTTTTGGGGTTCTTTATTGATCTAGGCAGATCAAGAACCATTCTGCACTCGTTGCAAATTTAATTCACGAATTCCAAGGCATGATCCAACATTGCGCAATCCCAGGTCGATTGCGTTTCACTTGAAAATTTTAAGGAAAACCATTTGAACATCACCATCGCAGACAACTTGTCAATCAACCTTTGTGGACCACCTGAAGTACCATCCAGAACCGCTGTTGGTCACCATCATTTGCACCCCAGGGCGCCGATGTTTGCAGATTCATCAGACGACCACGTTGCCCAGCGTCCATCTTGTTTAGTTTTTCAACGTAATCCGCTTACTCCACACAACTGTAAGTGACTACGATTCTTTTAATTAACATCCCTCGAAATTTGATTTCACCAACAATTAACGGTCCACCTTGTATGGAATTTCTCAAAAATTTCCGTTGTGACGTCATCCAGTAACCTTGCCGGTTTGAACCATCCCCCGCCATTGTGATTACCGGTCTTTGCATTTTTTTAACCGACATAAATAACTTTCAAACTTTAAGAAATTAACTTTTAACTTTCATGATAATTAGTAGTGCCACCGATACCGTACAATTTAAGTCACGTTTAATTGACAATAATTTTGATTCCACTACCAAAACAAAAATTGAAGTGCTCCATGCTACACGTATTTTTAGTTAATCTTAATTGCTTTTGACTAACACTGCAAAACTTTGACTTGACTCGTTGGAGGTCATCTTTGCAATTATTTTGGGTTCAAACTAAATTTTTTATTACACCTCTACGAGTCGGGGATACAAAGTATTATTTTGTATGCTTGCAATTTTAATTATTTGATTATCTTCAAAATATTATTTCAAAAACTCTATTGTGGTAATTGGGTTGCCTATTCCTAAGGCAACATTCGATTGTATTAAATTTTTAATGTTACAACATCTTATGTGAAAAATCATATTATTTACAGGTATTGAAAATTAATGTTAAACTTCATCTCATCATTCATTTAATTTTAAGCATTATAACTGTCCGGAAACCAAAATTATTATCAACTTTTAAGATCCCGTTTGTGGTACTTTTGCAAATTATTCACCCACTATATTTTTATAATTTGTTTTTTTTGTCATTAATTAGCCTTTCATTAAAATTTATTAACTTCTCATGGACCTATCTTTCTATTGAATCTACCTGCCTCAAAATCATATTTAGTTGAAGATTCCATCTCGAGCCGAACTCAACTCAAGGTAAGATTTAGTGACATTTGCTCGAGTGGCGCCCTCTCGATCTTGACGACTTTTGAAGATTCTTTGAGCAACATCGTTTACTTGGACCCAGGATTTCCTTGTTTTTCAGCGACCCACGACCTCGCCGACTCGAGCCAGCGGCAATCCTGTGTGTCTGAGCGGATAGCCATTCCCCGCTATCAATTTGAGACTTAGGGCAGTTTGAGCCCGTTACAATCTCCGCCTTAAGCTGGATTGACAGAAGGGACGCCAGCACAAGTACCGCTTTTGTGGATACCGTTCTATATGCTCTGCATATCTTCAGGGCACTCTTCCCTTGGGTTCATTCAAGTAGGCGCCTGTACGTTACCCTTCTGAGGGCCGAGACCCAGATTGGGGTGGCGTACAGCATTATAGACTCTGCTACCGCACTCAACAGTCTTCTCCTCGCCTGGTCGGGCCCATTTAAGTTAGGCATAATCCTGCCCAGTGCGTTTGTAGTTCTTGCTGCTCTTGCAGCAACTCTTTCTATGTGGGGCTTGAACGACAGGTGCCGATCTACGTCCACTCCAAGCACCCTAACGTGGTCACTTGTCAAGATAGTGTGTCCGCCCAATGAGAACCGGAGCGGCCTGGTCCACCTCTTCATTTACCACTCTTATCCTTTGAACCACGCTGTCGATCGCATTGGTGGTTGATCTACCTTTTCGGAAGCCAAATTGACTATCCGAGAGGCCCTCGGTCTTTTCGATCTCTTGTTGTAGTCTGTGTAAGATCAGTCTTTCGAATAGTTTCCCAAACCCCCCGGTTTGCCCATGGCTACACTGAAGCTCAATCAATATTTGAAGTTATAATAATAAATAAATACGTTTAACCTCGGCTCCATTTTAATAGATCTAGGACTTTTCAGCGCAGCCGATTTGGCGTAACCGATTCGACCTTGCCAGTTTGGCGCACACCCAACCTGACGCCGCCGCCTTTTCGGTGCAGAGACGATTCGGATCCAGAGACTGTTCGACGAATCCCGTTTCGGCGCGAAGACTATTCGGGGCGAAGACTATATCCAATTTCCTTAATCTCATAATCTTTTCTGCCATCGATCGAAGATATTCAACTCGCGGGTATGCAAAAATAAATTTACTTACATATGCGCCCAGCAGTGGATCTAGCTCTTTCAGTGCCCAAAACTTGAACCATATTGTGGGATCTCTGAAACTTCTAAATTTTTAATTTAAGTTTAAGAGAAACAAAACAATGAAGATAAACCGGGGGGTCTGGGGGGTATGGAATACCCCCCAGTGAACACTTTTATTTTATTCCCAAATCTACGTCCATCATAACAAACTAGACGACATCGTCTACTCAACCTCTCAACAAGGCCTATTTTACCATTAGACGCATTATGCACGAGCCTAGGGCTTAGTGGGACCCGAAAAGAGAGATAATAAAATGGTAAAATGAAAATCAAATTCTGATAAAATATCCCAAAAATTACACTCGAATATCAATTTGCTAGAGCCTAGGGCCCAATCTAGTTAAAAATAGGTGCTGCTCACTTGAGAGTGAAGTACTGCACCTATTTTGGTAGAGCCCACGCACCGTCAACAGAATGAGCAATTTATCTACTTTTATGTGAAAATATTCGGTAAATGTTTATGTAGGTATCTACTTGAACCACAATGGGATTATGTACCTTAATGGCCAATAATGAAACTGGATTGTTTTGTTATAAGAAAATATAAAAGTATTTTTTTTAATTTCAAGGATTATCAGATGTTACCACCCGGCATCGTCGGGTAGTAAAGTGAAACAATTGATTTTGATTGAAAAAGAAATAAACAAAAAAAAATAGTTTGTGTTTTGGTAAAAATATGTAACAGATACCGATTTGGATAAAGGAGCAACTTTTTGCTATTAAAATACGGAATCTGTAACATATAAATATGGAAAAAAAAAAGTTAGCACTGCGGTTATACTAAAAGCTGAAAGTCAATAAATTCCGAAAGGTACAATTCGGGGGTCATGGGCAAATGAAATGAAAACATTCTGTTTTTGTGCTTTTTTAAAATAAATTTATCTAATACAGTTGCATATAACCGGTTATTTATAGATATTTTATCCTCTTTTAGTTAATTAACTTTTAGTTAATATATATAATGGTTAATCAGTATTACACATTGGATAGTAAATATGGTAACTCAAAATTTACTTCAATACAACTGGATTTGTTTTACTAAACTCCTGGCACTGTTCCAAAAAAGGCTGGAAGACCAAATCAGTAAATCTAGAAAAATCTTCGTTGTTGCATATTCTCTCTATCGCTAGAGTAGAACAATTCCGAAGTGAATTCATGTCGCTGAAACAAATTATTATTTAGGAATAAATTGTAAAGGAAACAATGCACAGTGTGGCCGTTTGAAAACGAAACAGACTGGATCTTTTTTACAGACCCATTTTTTCAAACCCCCTTGAAATTAAAATCAACCTGCCCAAGCGTTTTTCACTTTTTTATTCTTAAATGTCTTGAAATATCGTATTTATTTCGCATTTTTGCAGCTTCAATTTTTTTGTTGAATAATTGACAAAACTTCAAAAAAATTATTGCACTGAATTCAGGGAAGCAAGACCTTTCAAATGAGGTGTCACTTGCCATATCATCCCTATTAATATTTCAGGGGTGGTCATCACAGCGCGAAGGGATGAAACAATATGGGAGGACATTTGTTGAAAAAAAATTCTGCTGGCCACAATCCCGTCTGTTTCGTTTTCAAACGGCCATTCTGTATGTGAGAACTTACAGGCAAACATTTTTTTTATTGACGTTCAAAATGCCTTTATTCAAGTTCTCAAAGAAAGTTAAGTCTGTTAAGCATATTCCACCGTACATGAACATAAATGCGGCGTACGATGAGCACTCTCTAGTTCGATTAAATTTATCCTCTAAATCTAAAATAAAATAAAATAAAAATTTTATCAGAAATTGTATGGATTTCGTTTTACATCTGAGATTGGACAATCCGCTTGGTCCACAAAATTCGTTATAACCAGAACCGATTGCATTTAGTATAAAGTGTTGTAAATAAGTTTCCGTTTCGTCCAGACATGGTAAAAAATCTGCCGTGAAATTTTTTATGCAACCATAAAACTGGTTTTCTGTTAAATATTTGCAAAACTTTTGGTGATGCAGGATGGGATGAGGTGGTTCCGAGCTGAGCCCACCATTTATACAATCGTAGGCTCTAATATAAGCAAGCTAAAAGTTATAATTGGTTAATTAGTTAATTTTTAATATTAAGCCATTACTTTAAAATGATCTTTATTCTGGCCATTACTGATGCATTTTCTTTCAAATAATTTTTCTAATGTATTTTCATTAATATGTTTTATATTAGAAGCTCCATATGCATATGTAGCTGCTAGAAAAACCCATATTGTTAAAATCGTTTTAATAACATTAGGTAGTTGTACTTACACATCAAAGTAATCAACCAAATCACTTTCATTTTAAATATTTTTAACCGTTGCTCTCGAATTAATTGATTAAACTTAGGTGAACTTCCACTCTCGTGCGAAGTTCAAGTGTTACCTTGATCTTGGTGGTCGGTTTAATATAGGCAATGAAACCAGTTGTTATTTGGTGAATAAATTTGGCATTCCACGAAATTGACAAAAAATAACTGCGACCAATTTTAAAAAGAGAAGTTAAAAAAAATTTGCTCCAAATTTGGCTGAAACTGAATTCGAGCACTGGTTGGGAAAAAAATATATGAAAGCCTACATAAAAAAGGATTTCAGTAATTAATAATTAATAAGAAATAAAAATTTTGAAGGATTTTGACAAACCAGAATATCAAAAAATATGACCTTAGTAAAAAATCGTTCTATTTCTTTTTTTTTTAATTTTATTATTACATGTATTATAATATATTATTTTTTAATCGATTGATACGTGGTTTAAGTAGTGTACTAACTCGATATTTACCATATCAATATTTCAGAAAATATTTTAGAATTAGAACCTAATTCATTGCCTGATGATGTCATAGAGTATGGTGAAAACGTTTGCGAATTTATACTTACACTATATTTTACATGTGATAACTTATAAATATTTTAGTTCTGAAAAGTGATTAGTGCATTTTTTGGGTTTTCTAAAATATTGATATGGATATTATTTTTATTTTATTTTTTTAGACCTTCGCTTTAAGAGCTTCGGGAAAACAAATTTGATTTGAAATACTTAAAATTATTATGTAAAGTAAGCAATACTATTTATCTTATTTTTATGTTCTTGTTGAACGTTGAAACCTCTTCATCGTTGGTTAACACGTAAACAAAAATGGGTCGATTAGGAAGTTCACCGTTACGGTATGATCTTCATGGCATAGATCTGTCAGGCTTTGAATAATGCATTGTTTATAGGTTCGTATATCGCTGAAAATGTAACCTTTAACCTACCTATCATTTTTATGTTAATTTTTACCTGCACAAATCATCTTTTTTTAACGTGAAAACGTTGTTCTCTAAATTTCTGGTTATTATTAAATTATTAAGGCATCTGACATAGATGTTTTGCAAGGTTTCTTGATTGATTCCACAAGTGCTACTCCTGATATCGTTCAGTATTTCTAAACATAAATTGTATGATAATTATAGAAATTGATAGAAATGTAAATTATTTCTTGAATTACCAGTAACTCTGTACAACCCATTTGCACCACAAAAATCTTCCATACTAACATTATATGTTGTTAACATGAAGTTAGGAAGATATGCTTCGTCTTCGTCAAGGCATGGGGATAGCTTTTCTGTAAGATTCTCGATACACGTATAGTAACTGGGATTCCCAATACGTCTACAAAATAAATCTTGATCATCGAAAAGTGTTGGTGCTGGAGAACCCATTACTTTTGCAAAGCACGTTGGAAGATAATGTTCATAGGAATCCTGTAATATAAAAAGTCAGCAGTAGTATGGCGTTAATAATAATTTGTTGCACGAACAAAGGTTTAGTAACTATTGTCCCAACAGAATGTTTTGCTTCTACAACAAATTTTATGCTACCATAACAAAATTTTTTTGGTTAAAAAAATTCTTTTTTCAATCAGTTAATTTCATTTTTGGACCAGAAGTACCTTTATTATTTTTTAATTATAGCAGCATAAAATTAATAGCATATATTTTCTATTTCTTGAAGAAGATATTTTGAAAACGACAAACCTTTAAATCCCAGTATGTTTGGTTATTATGTGCATTATTGTTGCATTTTTGTTGCAGATGTGTTGCCATTGATTCCCAAGAACCTACCAGGACATAAGCATCAGCAAGCGTGCAGGAAACTATAAAAAGTGGTATATTATATTAAAATTACTACAGTTAAATACCCAAACATAAAATACCAATTGCAATTAAAACACTTGTAAGAAAGAAATTCATTTTTATCTACGTTTTTTAGATTGTTATACAATTTAACTAAAATTTTTGGCTGCATTTAGCTCAAATATTCTCAATTTTATTATTTTTAATTATTCTGATTATTCCATGTTAAAGTTCTAAAGATTGGGTATCTAATTTAAAATAAAATAATTATTTAATAAAGATAAGAAGATTTCGCAACCCAAATCAAAGTAAACAAATATAATTGCTACGTAAAATTGGTAAACAAATTGCATTTAATTAATAAAGAACAAAAACTACTAATTAAACTAGCAATATGTCTACTGTAGCGACTACACTATTTTGTGATAACCTTCTTGTGAGCAAGCTTAGCACCTTACTAGAATATACTTAAGTGCTTATAATGCAATAAAATACCAAGTGTAAACTTGTGTGTAAGTATGAAGTGTGTAATGCAATTTTTAGTTTCTATGTAATTTAAATTTCTTCTTCTTCATCATCTTTCAGCCTATAATCAATATATTTTCGGATGTAGGCCTCCTCAAGTTCCATCCAGCCCGTTCTACTTTCCGCTCTTCTTCTCCAAAGTAGTTCCGCATGCTTGTTTGGGTCGTCGGTCCACCTTATTTGCGATCTCCCCCTCGTTCTTCCGCCTAGCCATGGTCTCCATTGTTGTAGAACAGCATTCCATCTATTATCGGTTTGTCTCGCATTGTGTCCCGCAAATCGCCACTTTAATGTCGCCACCATCTCTCATATATCCCTTACTTTGGTCTTCCCTCTGATCCATTCATTTCTCTTTCTATCTCTTAGAGAAATCGCAAGCATTTGCTTTTCCATTCCTCTTTTCTGTAAGTGTCCAAGTTTGTGACCCATATGTAAGTACTGATGGTAGTATGCATTGGTCGTAAACTTTCTGGGGGGATTGTTTTGTTCTTGAGTATGTATCTCAGTTTTCCGAAGGCAACCTAACCCAGTCTCACTCTTCTGATGACCTCAGCTTCCTGATTTTCTTTGTTTGGCTTGATGATTTATCCCAGATATATATACTCTGTGACTTGTTCCAGTTTTTCTCCGTCAACCGTGATATTTAGTCTATCTGTTTTATTTTTGTTCTGCAGCTCCTCTTTGCTCTCGGTGATGATGATAATATTATCTGCATATCTGAGGTGGTTGAAACGATCACCGTTTACGTTTGTAACAATTTTTTGTTAATTGTTGCGCGATCCCTTGATGACGACTTTTGGTACGCCTATGCTTAGTAAGGCATGCGCGAGGGATCGTAGAAGGGCGCGTGCTAAGCTGGGTTAGGGATTCTAAAGCGCACGGTGAGTGAAGTAAGACGTGTTTTAGTTTCGTTGGTGGCTGAAGATTATTTCAAATAGGGCCGAATATTTATAAAGAGTAAGCCTGAGGAAGAAATCGATCAGCGAAGTTTGGATTTACGAAACCGTAAAACATTCGTAATACAGTTTAACATCGGAAACCTTATTTGGGATTTGTACCGTGGCGCCGATAACTCAAACTGCCTACATTTGCAAGCAACACTGAATGTTCGATTTTGAAAACGGTTGGTGGCCGTATGTTACATCTTTCTGATTTTTTACTTACCTTCGACGACTACTGGAAGGAGTCAGTTCTGTGCTACGATAAAGTGTTTGGTAGTGAAATTCTTGTTTGAGCGACGCAAAGAATTCTTCAAGCAGCTTCGCAATCGAGCCGAGTTTTTCATCTGCAACAGCCAGGGGAAGTCATCAAGTCAAGAGCTTGTGTGGGTTGCAGTTGCAGTACATTACTAGTAAACAAGTATCTGTCGAATTACCACTTTGTAAACGAACTAGGCCTTGGTAAGTGTTTTTTTGATTTACTGGGTTTTTTACTGCAATTGCGGAAAGGTCTAGTTTTGCATCGGCTGGCGACGTGGATGTTCCCCTATTTGTGGCTAACGATTTATATTGTTATCAAATTGGAAATTGTTGTATGCGATTTAATATTCATTATACGGATAATTGTTAAAAGAGTTTTATTTTGCTCAGAGGAAGCAAATTCTTATTTTTCGGAACCTTCGCTCTCGCCTCCGCAATTAAGAATTGGTTATCCATCTGGGTTTCACCACAATTATTAAATACTGGGGAATACCTATCACAGGTGCGGTGAGCAAGGTATTTTTTTCATAAAAAATACCGAAATTGTTACACGTTTATGCCTTTTTTCTCCCAATTTAATTGTTTGGAAACATCTTCTAAGGCAGTGATGAAGAGTTTCTGAGACATATTGTCACCTTGCCTTTCTCCTATTTTTAAGAGTATTGGATTTGTTTCTGCATATACCTTGATTGTCATTTTGGATGCCTGGTATATAATTGTGAATTAGCATCATGTATCGATGGTCGATTCTGCTATTTCAAAGTGACTCTTCTATTGCCCATGTTTCTATTGTATCGAAGGCTTTTTCGTAACCTATAAATCCCAAGATAACGGTAGATGGTATTTATCCTTTTCCAAGAGGGTTCGAATTGCCAGCAGATGGTCACATCTGAATCCTCTTCTGAAACCTGCCTGTTCACGGGATTGGTACAGTTCTAGTTAGTTGTTAATTTTCTTCGTGATAATTTTTGTGAGCACGTTATATATTTGTGAGAGCAGTGTTATGGGGCGATAGTTGACTAAATTATGTCTGTCACCTTTTTTATGTATTAAAATTGTTGATGCATTTTTTCAATCATTTGGTATACGCTCTTCTTCTAGGCATTTGTTGAATAGCACCTTTAGCACCTGCGTATCTCTATTTCCACCTTCTTGGAGCATTTCTTTTGCAACGTCATCTTTCCCCGGGGCTTTGTTGTTTTTCGTTTCTTTCATGGCAGTTTCTATTTCTTTTTCGGTTGTATCCGGCATATCTTCGGAGTTGACGTTTGTTATCTTTTGTTTTAGTTTTTGTTCAGTTGCTTCTGGTTTTTTAGCTTTTGATGTATATAGTTTTGTTCCAATATGTATAGTCTATATTGTATTTCATTTCCATACTTGTCGTTCATTGAGACTATTGAGCAATAATTTCTTATTTCTGCCACGAAACAAATACTTTTTGTCTTAGAAAAATATTTTAAAATAAATATTGTAATCTTTTATTATTTTATTGGCTATTTTATTATGAATATAACCAAAATAATATCAAATCTTTATTAATTATGAGTTGTTGATAAGTAAGTTGTTATCATGTTGTTTCAAAAAATTATCTCTTTCCATTAAAAGAGATATTGCAATATATACATTTAATTTTATATGACATAATGTGACAAAATTAGTTTCCAAACGAATAAGAAGTATTATTTTAATGCAGTTGAATTTTTATAACTTAATCCAAACGTATTTCTTATTTAGCAAGGGCTATTTATAATCTTTTTCTACTATATCATTTATTAAAATTCTTATTTTATACTCTTGTTACATAATACACTATTAATTTTTGCCATCAAAAAATTTAAGGATTAAAATTAAAGGTTGAATAAAACATGTAAATAATTCAAAATATTAGCTATGTTTTAAATTATTTATAATTATTGTTCTTCATTGTTTAAGCACATGGTGCTAAAATTGTTGCAAAGAGGTAATCAAGAGAATTGGAATAATCTTTATTACATTGCTCTTCTAAACCTTCTTTAATGCATCCCTTGACAGATTGTAAATCACTGAAATATAAATAATTATTTTAATACTAGAATTATTATTCCAAAAAATATAATAAAAAAAGCACTTACCTGCACAAATCGTTTTTCTTTATGGTGAAAATGTTGAATTCATAATTTTCATACAAAATTAAATTTTCAAGACATCTAGTATGTAATTTGTCCAAAAACTGGTGATCTATACAGGGGTTAGTTGTAACATCTCTCAGTATTGCTAGTTTTAATTTTTCAAAATGTAATTAATTTTTTTTAAATAAAAATTTTTAGAATTACCTCTAATTTCCTTGAATCCGTTTTCTCCACAAAATTCTGCAAGAGTAGCATTATATACACTTAACACCAAGTTGGGAAAATAAGCTTCATCTTCATCAAGACAAGGCGCTAATTTTGTACCAATATTTTCAAAATACTTGTAATAACAATCTTGCTCAAATAATTGGCAATATTCAATAATATTGGTGTCTATAATATCGTATTGCAGCTTTCTATCTACTGGAGATGCCAAGCAATTTGGAGAATCGGAAACTGCATTCTACAAAATGAATATTAAAATCATATCTTACTGATATTATAATTATTCAAACCATTAACTCAGAATACGCAGCATCATTGTGAGAATTTCTAAAGCATTTTTTTGTAATATAAATTTCAGGATCATCTGCTTTAATATTAGCGCAATAAGCATTCAATGATAAACTCACGATTAAACTTAAAACAAATAGTTTCATTTTCGTTGGGTATCTCACAAAAATATTTTCGCAAAACTGATCGAAATTATCGTAAAACTTGCTTATATAATTTCTTTATCAAATCAAGAATTGGTTATCAAAATTATTGTAATTGTATATGTTTTTTGCAGATACACTTCGGACTTGGGACTAAACAGAGTTTCCTACTCTTCTAGCTCCCTATCCAAGTTTTCCAATCGTCAATTACCGATTTACATTAAGAAAACGCCACCACGCGGAATAATTTCTAATTAGTAAGTGACGTATATAGTACGAATCAATCTCTGATTCAACCAATACAACCAATCTGTAATACAGTATTCTTAATAATTTTAACTTTTATCATAAACAACAAATTTATTATTAACAATAATGAAAATTTAAAGCTGTTGTCCATTTCCTAAGCACATGGTGCTAAATATGAATCAAAGATGAAATCGACTGTGTTGGTATGATCTTCGTTGCATTGTTCTTGTAAAAGTTGAATAACGCATCCCTTGACAGAGTGCAAGTCACTGAAATTCAAATAATTATTTTAGTATTTTAAAATTATATTTATAAATCGGGCACTTACTTGCATAAATCGTTTTTCTTTATGGTGAAAATGTTTGACTGGACATTTCTATACAAAATTAAATTTTCGAAACATCTGGTTTGTAATAGCTCCATAGAGAAGGAATTCCTTACACACGAGCTGCTTTCAATATCGTTGACTAATTCTAATTTAAATATTCCAAAATATAATTATTCACATTATGAAAGTATAAACTGTTTTATAATTACCACCAATTTTCCTGAATCCATCTTCTCCACAAAATTGCTCGATACTAGCATTAAATGAAGTTAATACAAAATTAGGGAAATAGGCTTCATCTTCTGCAAGGCACGGCGCTACTTTTTTAGCCAAATTATCTAAACATTTATAATAACCACCTCCCCCAACAACCTGGCAATATTGAGAGTATTCTTCTATAGGATTGGGTGGTAGCCCTCCACCTACTGCAGATTCTAAACAGGTTGGAAAATCTGTACCTGCATTCTGAAAATATATAATATTAGAATTATATTTTAGAGATAGTAAAATTATTCAAACCATCAATTCGTAAAACGCAGCATCGTTGTGGGCATTTTTATTGCATTTCTGTTCAATAAAAGCCATGGCTTCATTGCCTTCTTCTTCTCTTCTAATACTAGCGCCATAAGCACCCAGTACTAAACTCAGAATTAAACTTGAAACGAATAATTTCATGTTGCGTTTATTTTACAAGACTAAAGCTAATTATTGTAATATTTGCTTTAAATAATTCAAAGTTTATCAAATCAAGTTTGTTTTCCTGATTCTCTTAGGTCAAGGTCTTGGCAATGAAGATTATCAATGTGTTTTTATAACGTAGTGTAACTTAAAGTAAGCATTTCGTTAGTATAAAATAATCTAATATTACTTTTTTAAGCTTATTTCAAATTATTTTTATCTAAGGTCGGGGGGTGCTCACAAAATTCTGAGGAGAATAATAATGCCGAATAAGGTCACTTGAAAAACTTATAATTTAATATTGTTTATAATATAGTATTAATTGAGAGCCAATGGTCTCTATCAATTGGTTGTAGAAACTCCCTATTACCAAGGAATCATTCCTGCGGGTGTGCACTCTCGTCGTTATCTAGATTTAGACTAGATTTAGTCGCAACCGCTACACACTTTACACACTCCCGACGACAGGTAATTCAAAAAAATTTAATAAAAATATAATCGCTTTAATGAACTAATACTATAGATATCACTACAGTTGAAGTGGACAATGTGGAAAATGATAAATTGAGACTTACAAACTAGTAAAAACAGAACTTAAATTTAAGGAATTAGGTACTCTCTATACATAGTTGAGATGTACGAATCCCAAATTTTCATTCAAGATCGTTTATACAATAAAATCCATATCCCAGATAAAAAAAAGCGTTGTAACATAGAAAGTTGAGATTTCCCAAGTGCTGCACCTGTATGAAAACTATAAAGAAAACCTTCATTTGAAGCTTTTACATTTTCACACTGGGATAAGTAAGGGTCCAGTATATAGCCAACAGCTTCGGTGTGATCTTCATTGCATTGATCTTGCAGGTTTTGAATCGTGCAGCTTTTCAGGGAACGTATGCAGCTGAAATTTAAAAGTTAATTTTACACGATTTATTCTATTTATTTATTTACCTGCATAAATCATCTTTTTTTATGACGAAACCGTTTGCTAAAATGTTCTGCATTATATGTTGAACGTCATTAAAGCATTCTTTGTGCTGTATAATTCCGCTGGATATATAATTGCTTAGACAAGGACTACTGTCAAGATTTCCTAGGTATGCTGAAAGTAAAAATAACAATTTTGCAATATAACAATAAGTGAAAAATTTGTCAAGTTACCGTTTATTTTTTCCGATGAATTTTTATCACAAGTTCTTACTAAACTTGTATTAAATACGGTCAATGCAAAGTTCGGTAAATATTCTTCTTCTTTATGGAGACATGGGGATATTTTGTTGGCAAAATTATCCAAGCACGTGTAGTAATTGCTGTTCCCATAAAGTTCACAGAACGGCATTAATTTAGCCGTTGATCTATCGATGCACTCTGATAGATGTTCAAAAATACTCTGAAACATATTTACAATATGAAGAAAAAACATTTGCGCCTAAAAATTATCAAATTTAATTAACCCTTAACTGCCACACTGGGGCATTTTATACCCCATCGTTAAAAGATTGTTTGGAAAAAATTTTCTAATAATTGTTAAGAACTTCTTTAGAATACATCACAGGTAGATTAATGAAAAAATAACAGTTAGTTTTAAAACAAAATTGTTCAATGTAAAAAATGACCATTTTCACAAAAACAAATCATAACTTTTAATTTTTTGGATTATAAACGCTTATAAATAACTTCAGACCAACCACAATGTTTTACTTACGTTTTTTCTTCACAACAAAACTAGAACATAGTCAAAACAAAATTTCAAAAAAATTGTACTTTACATGATTGCCAATGATTCCAAATTAATGATTTTGGATCGAAAGGGTAAGGGGTAAAGTGTTTAAATTGTAGTTGATTACGGCTGGGGTCCAATGGACCCCACAGTGGCAGTTAAGGGTTTGTTACTTTTACAGCTGGCAGAAAATTGTCTAGTTTATTAAATTCAAAAATTTAATAAAACAACAAACCGTTAAGTCGTGCAATTCGTCGTTATTTGGGTTTCTGTTACATTTTGCTTCAAGCAGTGCTTTCAACTCATTCCAGAAGATTTGCTCATCATCACTACAGGAACAAAAACCTGTAAAAATATGTTACTCCTTAAATTTTAGTCCGATTATCACAAAATGTTATTACCAATTACAACTAATACAATAGTTAAAATCAAATTCATTGTTAATTTTACAAAAACTTTCTATAAACTGACTGCAATTTATACTCCCTTTACTTTAAATATTACCTATTTTATCAGTTGCTTTTTTATCATTTTATCATGACTTTCCTGTTTGCTCGAATCAACGAATATGTATTTTAAATTAATTTTATAATAGATTCTATTGATTCTTCAAAATCCCCTAAAATAAGCATGCAGTGCAAAAGTAAACTTTCGCAATTTTTCAAATCAACTGCAATATTATTTTACATATTCTTGTTTTGTAACTTTTCATCAATAATTCAATTTTTTGTATTTTAAATTTTCTTACTATTTTGTTACTTGAAAAATTGAACAGTACAAATCGGTAAACCTTTCGCTTTATTAATAATTATTACCTTCATTTAATCCAAACAGGTAAATCCTAGAATGTAATTTAAATTTAAAAAAAAATTTAATTTTGAGATTTTTTTAATAATTTTTAAATTGAAAAAATCAAGAGGGGAAACGGGTCGGAAAATCAATTTTTGTTTTATTTTTTTTTTCTGATACTACAATTTATAAGAAATATTGTCAGAAAATGGAGATGGAATCGACCATTCCACGTAAGTTTAAAAACAAATTTTGTTTCTCTATTTTATTCATGTATCAAACTTTAATCGCGTTCTTTTTTTTAAGTCGGTAGTCAAAATTTCTCGAAAACCTTTGGGCCGATTTCGCCTGAACTTTGCACACTTCTTTTACATATTAAATACTCAGTTTTTTTCCTGATATCCTGATTACCGTAAGGAAACTATTTTTTTATTTAACTGGGTTCCACCACTACCACTGGCATATTTGTACGTGCGTGAACTTGGCTTCCTTTTTTTCAAAATATTAATTTTTTTTGTTGTTTTTGATTGTTTTCCATTTTTGTTTTCAACTGTTTTGATACTTTTTTTGATTTTCCAAAAAAAATTAAGTAAATCTCATAAAAAATTTTTTTCTGCCAGTTCCCTTTTTTCGAAATTAAAATTTTTTTTTGTTTGCGATTGTTTTTGATTTGTTGTCAATTGTTTTGTAAAAATGAAATTTTAAAATCTAATAACCGCGAAATAAGATTTTGCACCAGCTCCCCTTTTTTCAAAAATTTTTTTTTGCGATTTTTGAATTAATTTTTGAAATTAATACTTACATATTTTTGTAGTTATTGTTTCGTTGTTTTATGTTTTTGTTTGTGCTTTACTTAATAAATAATAAAAGAATTTTCTACAATTTATAAAAATTTAAGTTTTTAAAAATTTTTAAAAATCACCAATTTATATAATTTTTTATTTCAGTTTAGTTCTTTATGGAAATGTTATTTAATATTTAAGAAAATTCTTTAAAAGAGCTATTTACGAAAGAGCGATCAAAACATAATGCTTTTATGTAATGCGTAAACTTATAGCAGAACGAGTCGCAGAGCGACGAGTTTTGGTAGTTTACAAATTACGTAAAAAATTGTTTCGGCGCGAACCACATATGTATGCAGTTTTACCTCGAAAGCAGAATCTACTAAAGTCAGTGTTGAATTCTGACTGAGAGGGAATTCTCCCGAGAGGGCTAATAAAACTTTCAAGGAGAAGAACACTTTTTCAATTTTTTTTTTTTTTTAATTAAAATACAAAGAACAAAAAAACAAAAATCGAAACAATTGAAAACAAATGGAAAACAATCGAAAACTACAAAATAAAATCAATATTTTGGAAAAAGGGGAGCCAAGTTTTTTTACACACGCCGTTCACACCCCCCCACACCCACTGATGGCCGCTACTGTATGCCTTGTTGTACAATATTTATCTATTATTAATTCAATTAATTAAAATAATTAAATATTTAAAGAAGGTAATAAATTTAATCCAATATTAACTTTTTTCTTATATTCTTTCAATTATATCTCGCCAAACAAATACATATTAAAAAAAACTGCCATAAGGTTCAATACAACATTTTATCATAATTAAAAGTAGTACCACATGATTATCATATATATTTACATACATACATATTGCCAATTATTGCAAAGTACAGTAGAATCCGCTTAATGTGATCACTTTGGGCCAAGAATATTTTAATAATATTAACTGATAACAATAAGCAAAATTTAGAAAAAAAGGAATTTTAGAAGACTTGGATTAGAACAAAATAGCAAAAAAAGAAAAAGCCGCAGGTTTCCAAACAAAATGATCAAAATAACCGCTGGATAATGACATTATCCGTGATAACATTAAGCGGATTCTACTGTATATTTACTTTTAAAAATATTAACTGATTTCAGTATTGATTCTACTTTTATTATTTATGTTGTGTTATTATAAATTATTTTGAGTTTGAGTTTGAGGGAATAGTAGTTGATTTTGTGTCTTAAGGGGGGAACCACATGGAAACGGTCAAAAATGACGAGAAATTTCGGGATTTTTTTCTGAAGTCAGTACTACACCAATCGTTTTCAACTTTGGAGGCTATTTTATTTGATATTCGAAGACTTGAAAAAAAAACATTTTTCCATGGAAAATAATTATTCATTAGCTGACTGCAACCAATTGTTGTTAAACGAATTTTTCCCGCGACGTCAAATTTTTCTTCTGAAACAAAAATTTCAAAAACCATTTAATTCTGTATGAAAGTACGCTGTCGATAAACCTAAAAAAAGTTAAAAATTTTGAATATTGTGTAAATGGCGGCACTCAGAAGAAAAGATCGGTATTTCACCAAACATTTTTATGCAAAATGCATTTAAAAAAATTTTTTTTGAGATATTGGAGGTTTATCGACAAAGGTTTACAATTACGTGTCTAAAAAAATTTGGTTGAAGTGAATCGGATGAATAGTTTTTTTTTTATCATTGCCGCAATTTGATGTCGCGGGAAAAATTCGTTTAACAGCAATTGGTTGCAGTCAGCTAATGAATAACTATTTTTCATTGAAAAACAGTTTTTTTCAAGTCTTCGAATATCAAATAAAATAGCCTCCAAAGTTGAAAACGATTGGTGTAGTACTCCTTCAGAAAAAAATCCCGAAATTCCTCGTCATTTTTGACCGTTTCTATGTGTTTCCCCCCTTAAGTTAAAGAAAAACTTTTTAAAAAAATAATTTTAATTATATTATAGTCAATAAATACAAATCACAAATAAAAATGTTCATAACTTCTTTTTTGGAAAATCTAAAACAGTTTTAAATTTTGAAAATCTTGTAGAGGTTCTACTTGTTACAAACGTCTAAGAATAGATGGGAAACTTCAGCTATAAGTAAGGTAAAGTCTTCGGTACATTTTTCTTCTATAACTTCAGTTGCACAACCCACAAAGGATTTCATGTCCCTGCAAAAGTTCATATTGAAACATCAAAAAATTTGATTTAGTCAAAATTAAATAATAATAAACTTACATGCAGTAATCGTGCTTGTTTAGGTCTATAATATCCTGCTGAATATTTTCGTACATAGATAAATTTTCGTTGCATCTTCCTTCCCATATAATTGTATACATGGCATCATGTAAACATTGCTGATTTCTCTCAAGTTTGTTAAAAATATCTGAAAATTTATTGTTTGATTATTCAAATAAGAAAATGTTATTTCTAGTACTTACATTCCGTTTTAATGTATCCGTTTGTTCCACAAAGTTCATTAAAAGTAGTATTATATGCTTTAAGTATCATATGAGGGAAAAAAATTTCTGTTTTATCAAGACAGGGTAACACATTGATTGCTAAGTTCTTCATACAGGTATAATATCCATTTTCATCAAAATACCTGCACAATTCATCGTGCTCTTCCACTGGATGGGGAGGTCGGAGGCGAAATGCTTCGTTTGAACATTGTTGATAATTTAATCCTGCTTTCTATAAAATTACAGTTGAACAAATAATGTATACAATTTTATCTTTCACTCAAACTTACATAAAGGGCTTCAAATGCATGTTTGTTATGAGAATTATTAAAACATTTTTCTTCTACAAAGTCTTCTAGACGACTACGATGAGGAAGAGAAGCACTGCCAGTACTGGCACCAAATACAGCGAATGCACTGGAAGCTAAAAGTTTTGGTAAGTAATATTAGTTATTTTCAGTATTTTTATACTTACCAATTGCAAGAACTAGAAGTACAGTTTTCATCTTGGGTTTTCGTGTTGCAAATATCGGAATATCGGTACTTGTGGTGACTAACATCTAAGTACCATCGATTTTATACAGCAAAATTATCAATTTAAGAAGAATTGAAAGATTTATTTTTCTGCTAATTTTTCTGATAACCTTATATTCGTTTAATAACGAAATATTCAAGTAGCGGATATTAATCAATTCTTAGATTAGTTTAACATAAACTTCAATATTTACGTTTAAGTGAAATGACGTGTTAATAATTTTATTGCTGATTACAAGTACAGTTTTAATGTTTTTTTACATTTCCAGCAATTTTAATATTAAGATAAAAATGTATTGAATAACAAGAATATTTGCATTAAATTTAGACACTAATTTTATTTTTTTCACTTTCAAATTTTCAAAAAAATAAAGGTTTCAATTAACTGTTAGTTTTTAGTTTTAGTATTTATATATTAAATTAATTATTGTACCGTACGTGGCTTATTCTGTAGCCTCTTGAATGGTTGTCACACTTTTTTATTTTTTTTTTATTTTTATTTAATTTTCATTTTTATTTAATTTTTATTTTAATTTAATTTTTATTTTTATTTAATTTTTATTTTTATTTTTTATTTTTATTTTTATTTTTTATTTTTATTTTTATTTATTTTTATTTATTTTTATTTATTTTTATTTATTTTTATTTATTTTTATTTATTTTTATTTATTTTTATTTATTTTTATTTATTTTTATTTATTTTTATTTATTTTTATTTATTTTTATTTATTTTTATTTATTTTTATTTATTTTTATTTATTTTTATTATTTTATTTTTATATTTTAATCGATATTAATTTAAAGTCCTATAATCTGGGAAATATGAAGAATATTTTAATTTTTGTTATAATTTTAATCTTTGTATTTTTTTAAAGGTGGCGCAAAAATCAAATTAAACATAGTTCCATTTTTCAATGATTTTAAATCACTAAATCATGATTATCATCACTAAACCGATAAAGCTGCAAATAAACTATCTTACTTGCACACATCATGCTATGTGCTGGATAACTTGAATTAACTTGAAATCCTCATAACTTGAATTGAATGCACAAAGAAGGAAATCTGGTAAATAAGCTTTCAATTAATTGATCGAGGGATGGTATTTTGTGGCTATTGACGATCTGACACATACGTATACAATTCGTTTTAATCCATCAAGTAGCTGAAAAAATATTTTTATATGGCAATTTCGCATCCAAAGCATATTTCACACAATTGAGAAAGTCTTGAAATGAAACCTCAAAAATAACAATAAATAACAAACTCCTTAATTTATTAATCAAACACAGAATATACTCTTTAACATCTCGAATTCAAATATAATTTTAAAAAAATTCTAACTCTTATAGTTTTTGAGTTATTTAATTCTAAAAATAGCAAAAACAATACTTTTTAGGCTCACGCTCAATCATACAAAATGTTATAACTTCAGTTCTATAAGTCGTACAGAGCTGTGCTATAGCTCATTTTAAATAGGATTTAAAGGGCTTTAATTTCATACTAATCTTGATTACTTTAGAACAAAAATAAATTTTTTTTTAAACCTCAAAAAGTGATTTTGAAAAAATGTTTGAGTTAGTGTTTTTTTAAAGTTATAAAAATAATTTATATTTATAATGATGACTTGGTGAACACTTCATAAAAATTTCAGAGTGGGACCATCGTGGGATCAGCAGTTATGATAAACAATTCACCTCTATGTTTTAGCTCAAGTATTTTAATTACCCATACAGGGTGTCCACAGATAGACTTTACACAATTTCGGTGGTGTTAAAGGACACTTTGCTAAGAAAAATATTTGATAAATTTTTTTGATAAATTCAAACCGTCGAGATTCAACGCCTCTTTAAAGCAATTCTTTTATTTTCACCTTCACATGGCCATAGCTCCAAAAATATTGTTTTTTCAGTAAAAATGGTTTAGTATTTTTATAAAAATCGTGAAATAATTTCCAAAAAAGATTAATACGTTTTATTGTCAACAATCAACGGCTTTCGAGTTATGAATTAAAGTAGGTAGGTAAGTAAAAAAATGTTGAAAAATTCAAGCTTTCTTTTTTTTGTTTTTTTTTCAAAACTCTGGCCATTTTGAATAATTACTCATATAATTTAATAGTTTAAGTTTAGTTAATAATATAATTTTTCAATAAATATAAAAATTTTGTGATTTTAATGTTTTGTTATGTAGCTGTTTTGGTTATTATTTTCTGATTTTCTGTAAAATGGATTAGTTTAAAAAAAAATTTTATTAAACAAAAGTTAAAGTCCATTATTTTTCCTATCTGGAAGGGAACTTCAGATTTTTTGTAAAATGTTTCGTTTAAAAGATACGGGGTTTTGAAAAAAAACAAAATTAAAAAACACTCAAATTTTTTAACATCTTTGAACTTACTTTAATTCATAACTCAAAAGCCATTGATTTTAGACAATAAAAAATGTAAATCTTCTTTATAGATTATTTCACGTTCTTTAAAAAACTACAAAACCATTTTTACAAAAAAATCAATATTTTCGGAGCTATGGTCATGTGAAGGTAAAAATAAAAAAAAATTCTTTAAAGAGGTCTAACTCTCGAAGGTTTGAATTTAGAAAAAAAATTTTATTAAATATTTTCCTTAAAAAGGTGACCTCTATACCACTGAAATTGTATAAAATCTATCCGGGGACACCTGTATGTACCTATATTCTCAGTAGTGCTGTAATTAAAGTACCTGAGCTAAAACATTGAGTTGAATTGTTTATCATAACTACTGATCCAATTATGGTCCCACTCTGAAATTTTTATGAAGTGTTCAGCAAGTCACCATTATAAATATAAATTATTTTTATAATTTTCAAAAAACATTAACTCAAACTTTTTTCAAAAACACTTTTTGAGGTTTCCCAAAAAAATTATTTTTATTAGAAAATAATCGAGATTAGTATCAAATTAAAGCCCTTTAAATTCTCTTTAAAATGAGCTATAGCACAGCTCTGTATGACTTATAGAATTGAAGTTATAACATTTTGTATGAATGAGCGTGAGCTTAAAAAGTATCTTTTTTGTGATTTTTAGAATTAAATAACTCAAAAACTATAAAAGTTAAAATTTTTTAAAAATCACATTTGAATTCAGGATATTGAAGAGTATAATTTACCAAAGTTTCAAAAAAATCTGTGATGGTCAATTTGAAAACTATCTATTTTTGTTTGATTTCATAATATGGAATGACCCAGACGTGTATTATGAAAGCCTAGTTGCCGGGAATCATGCTGCAAAAGAGCATACAAAGTTTATCCTTGCAGATCAAAGAATTTTGACATCAGTCAATGATTTTGAGAATCGGGATATATTAGAATACCTTTGTGGTTTGGCCCACAATTTCGACATGTTGGAGACTTAATCTAAATAAAATTGAAAATTTGAAAATAAACAAAAATAAAAAAAACTACAATTTTATTTATTTAATTTGTTTAATTTATTTAATTCATTTTTATGGGTTAAAAATCTATCAAAGATTATCAATAGATGTTACTGAACGGATAAAAATAAAAGATTCACCGCGAATCGTACCGCCGCGAATAGTTCCCGAATAATATTGCATTGCATACTTGCAAATTTAAGAAAAACCAGCAGGACTACTTTCATCACTTTGATTTATTTTGTACTATACTATATTATTATCTATTATATAAAAATAAAAATTTGTTTGTTTGCTTGTTTGTTTGTTCGTCTCTTATACACTCTTAGACTTTGCACACTAGTCAGTAGAACTTGGGGAAGGTTTTTATACAGGATATCTTCAAAAATGTGAGAGGAGAGAAAGATGGCATTTAATTCGCAAAATAAAATACTAATCGCAAAATGCAGGTGGCGCGACAATTGAAATATTATATGTGGATTAAATTGAAAGTTGGTAATAAATGTTTACTCCAATAATTGCTATTAAGGGATTGATCTCTTGATCAATTCAAATGATCAATCAAAAACTTGAGTCCGTTATTATAAAAATAAGGATTCAGGCACAGAACAAAGCAACAAAAGAACGGGAAGCAAAACTGAAAAACGTTCGAGTACGCTGATTCTTTAATAAAATGATTTCGGACAAATGCTTGCTTCCGAGAGCAAACAACCAATTAAACAGCGACGTGCGAGGTAGGTATAGTAATGCAACACGCAAACAGCAGCTAAAATCGGCTATGAACATAATTTTGGTTTGCGTATCAGGTTGCTAATACTAATTACCAGCAAAATCATTTTATATAACTGGCCTCAGGAGCTGTCGCAGAACAATTGGAGTAACAGTTTTAATTTGAATTATTTCAAGTTATTTTGAAATTAAAATTGAAATTAAGATAAATATAAAATTAATTTGATACCGTCGCATGTGAACAAGTTATCCTTTCGATTGACGATTCCATTTTAATATTGAAAAATTTGTTATAAACTTAATTAAAATTTAGACTTTTTAGTAATTCGGATTTGGATTTTGTTGAATTTTTGGAAGGAAGAGTCTTTTCTCTTTTTCATGACACAATTTTGTGGTTCACATCAAAAATAATTCTAGATCACTGGAAAAAATAGGGTTAGCTATATATAATACTGTGCACATTAAGTAAACAATTATTACAAAACTTACAGACATAAATCCCTTTTGTTGAAATCGATAATTCCGTTTCTCAAGTGTTTATATAGGGTTAAATCTGTTAAACAAGTTCCTTTAGAAATGCATAATTAATTTGATTAGTCCTTCTTTGCAAATTGAAAAAAAAATTTCATTCTACTAATCTAATTAATTACTAACGAACTTTGCTTAAGGTATCAACTTTTATTAAAAATAAATAAGTTTTTAAATAAGCTGTGTAATTAAATAGCTTGAAATTTACTTTTTAATACAAATTTGTCTTTCAATTCCAATAAAACTTCATAACCAAAGCTTTCTTGGTGTTCATGTTGGCAGCACTTGAACTACCAACCTATTTACAGTTTATAATTCAAAAAGCAGATGAATTAACTCAAGTAAAATTGTTTCATCAGCTTCTAGTTTAAGGGTAGGATTGAAAACAATTAATTAGTTCAGTAATTTTGGCCATCAATTTATTGTCGTTCTAAAAATTAACAGATATTGTACTTATACATTCATTGAAAGCTCTCGATTTTTTAGCAAGCAGCTATGAATGAATCTCCCAAAAGGCTAACAATGATCTGCGTGAAGTTAGCCCCCCTTTTGTCGAAAACTAAAAAAAAATTTTTTGTATTGTGTTGTATTTAAATCTTTTTTACCATTTTATGCGTTGGCCCCCCTTTTTCTCAAATTTTGAAATTTTTTGTTTGTAATGTGTTGTATTCAATTTGTATTGTTTGTATTGCTAAAATTTAACATTAGTCACGTAAATCTAACAAATTTTCGCAAAAAATAGATAAATTAAGATTTCAGTTAATATTTTATGTAATTTTCTTTCCTTTATATTTGGCTTCATTGTTTTCTCACCAATACTTCTTGTATTTTAAAACCTCGATCACCACACAAAATTTGATCTCAATCTATTATACAGTTCCGGAGATACGATGACATTTTCATTTTTTTTTCATTTGGCAAAGATTTCTCTGCCAAAACCTTATTTTTACCACTAGAGCCCACCAGCCATATGTCTAAAAAGTTTGATTGCCATCGACGCAGAAATGCCGAAGAAAATCGAGGGACAATGACTTTCTTCAAGATTTCGCAAAAAAAGTAATCTTTTTTTTTTCATGTTGAATTCCTGATTTTTACCAAATAGTTCCATATGCTGCCAAGTTCTGCGGGAGCAATGTTCCTACATATAAAATTTGATTGAGATCCCTTCAGTACTTGATGAGTTATTCATTCTTAAAGTTTCAGCTTTGACAGCTTATAATTTTTGATTGAATACAGACAGAAAGTTAATTTTACCTGTCCTGGATAAAACTTTTCAAGGTCTATCACAAGTAAAATTTGTTTTTAAAAATCTTGTGTTATTTTCTTGTAGTGGTACTCCTGATTGACAGATCGCGACGAAAACTTTATTTTCACCTTTCTACCGTGAACCCTACTACCATACCAAATTTGGTTGTGATTGGTTGAACGGTTTAGGAATAAAACGAGTGACAAAATTTGACAACCGACAGACTAACACAAACATTTTTTTTATTTTTTGCAAATCTTTACGTTTACGTGATCTCGAAAATGTAAAAAAAAAATTAGAATTTTTTTTTTCGATTACCTTACCTCTAAAAAATTTTTTTTTTTTGATTGGAGGTAAAAAGCATGGAGAGCATCCACTGCGACTTTAGTCGCAGAGCCCCAGCCGCAGCTAAAGAGACATATCTTTCATACTTTTATATCAATCATGCTTTCGTATGAAAGTGTTTCCTTAGAATATGATTGTGTCATTATAAGAAAGCGTGGAAAGCAGTCGCAGAGCTCCAGCCGTAGCTAAGGAACCTTAAGATGACCAGGTTAAGGTGTGATTTCTTAACTGCGGCTTTTACATAACGTTTAACTAGCCCTTAGTAGCTCCCATAAGAAAGCATGGTTTATATAAAAATATAAAAGATATGAATCTTTAGCTGCGGCCGGGACTCTGCGACTGAAGTCGCAGTGACTGCTCTCCATGCTTTCTTATAGGAATGTTTCTTAAGAATGCGATCTTTGCAGGGGACTCTAAGGTAACAGTTTCATAAAAAAGCATGGAGAGCATCTACTGCGACTTCAGTCGCAGAGTCCCGGCCGCAGCTAAAGATTCATTACTATCATACTTCTATATCAACCATGCTTTCTTATGGGAGTGTTTCTTTAGAATGCGATTGTATCATAACAAAGCGTAGACAGCGGCTCCAGCCGCAGCTAAGGAACCTTAAGAGGTTCCATGTTTTCTTATGGGAGTGTTTCCTTAGAATGCCATTTTTGCAGGGGACCTTAAGGCAGCAATTCCCAAATGGGGTTCCGGGTTCCACTAAAAAGAATTTCAAAATGGCGCAAAATAAATTTTGACAAATTTTTTACATTGCTCAAGGGTTCCGCGGCCAAAACTAATTGGGAACTAAATTTTGTTTCGCGATTTACGCGACTAATGTTAAATTTAAACCTTTAAATTTTAGCAATACAAACATACAAATTGAATACAACACAATACAAACAAAAAATTTCAAAATTTTTGAAAAAGGGGGCCAGCGCATAAAATGGTTTTTCGCGATTTATAGCTTTATGCTTCGCGAAATGAAAAAAAGATTTACTATACAAACCGCTGTGATCTTCATTGCAAATTTCTCGCAGATAATCAATAATGCATCCCTTGAAAGATAGTAAATCGCTAAAATTTAATTATTAGTTCTGCACTTCGTATTTATTTCAAATTTTTACCTCCACAAATCTTCTTTTTTTATAATGAAAGGGTTATTCCTCATATTATTATATAAAACCAAGTTATCAACGCACCTCCTTTGTGTAGGTTCTATCGCTAAATATCTCCTAAAGCAAGTAGTTTTCTGAAGATCATTAATCACCGCTAAAAAATTATAAAAATATTAGAGATCAGCAAATAAAAAGCTTTTAAAATTACTTATCGTTTATTCTGTTTCCTCTATCTTCACCACAATATTCTATAAAACTTGCTTTAACTGAAGTCAACACGAAGTCGAGACGATATTCTTCATCTGCATCAATACATGGACGTAATTTCTTATCAAAATTTTCCAAGCACTTATAATAATTTCCATTCTCGGCGACTTCACAAAATGTGTTATACCGGTTTAAATGATTTGATGTCGGATCACCCATTGCACTTTCAATACAGTCATTCATAGCTCATTTGTTATAGTCATTTATTTATTTTAGTAGTCTGGGGAAGTCCGAGGAAGTCCGAGGAAGTGCGGGAAAGTCCGGGAAAGTCTGGGAAAGTCCGGGGAAGTTTGGAGAAGTCCAGGGAAGTTCGAGGAAGTTCGGGGAAGTCTGGGGTAGTCCGGGAAGTCTGGGGAAGTCCGGCAAAATTTGGGAAGTCCGAAGTAGCAGGAACTCGGTTGACCATCTATGTTTTTCTTGGCGAGCCACATGGCCAACCCAGCGCCACTTCAGTATTGCCATTGTCTCTACTACTTCCTCTACTACAGATACAATAAAGACCAACAACGACAAAGAGAGGCGTAAGGAGGCTACAGATGAGATGGAGTGACGACGTGAAGAAGACGGCGAGTAGAGAGTGTCTACAAGAGGCTCAATTTAGAGAAAAACCAAAAAAATTGGGAGAGGCCTACGTCCAGGAGTGGATAAACTCAGGCTAATGAAGATGAAGAAGAAAAATAAAAAAATTTACCCACTCAAATTAAATAAATTTATTTACCAAATATCAATTCTCCAATGTAAAAAAAAAAATTTTAAAAGTTTAAAAATAACGGAGACTACCAAGGGGTAACTATCTCAAAAAATTTGTGTACGCTTATTTGGAATTCCCTTGGAAATTTCTGGAATTCCTTGCAAATCATAGAAATTCTTTAGAGGGAACTAGTTTCGAAATCAAAGGAGGATCCAGGCAAAGTTCATAGAGATAGAGAGGGTAAGCAAGGAATAGTTAGGAGGGGGTAAACAAATATATTTTGATAATAATTTAAGTATATTTTTCAAATTACCATAAAAATTTAGTTTAGTAAATTAATTACAAAAAAAAAGAAATATCAGAAAAATCTTTACAGGATCTTAGGCCATCTTCTGAAATGGAACATCCCAGAAAATGTAGAAAATTCTAAGATATTTTAAGAAATCGAGAAAATCTTAGAAAAGCCAAGAAAATCTCAGAAAATTGAAATAATAAAAACAGCTCAGCTATAGCATCCTTAAGATTTTCTAATTTCCTTGTAAATATTTTTTATTTCCATACTTCTTCAAATTTCCCTTCAGTTGTACGCTAGTGCAGATTCAGAAGAAATTCATGGGTGAGGTAAACGAGGCTGAGGGGGGTGAATACATATTTTTTGATTAGAATTTAGATACATTTTTGAAGTTTTAACAAAATTTAGTAATTTTATTGGTTTTGACGGGTCATGGGAGGGCAGGAACAGTTACCCCGTTACCTTCCCCTTGTTGAATATCATTGGAATTCTTTGAAAATTTTTGGAATTCCATGGAATTCATTTGAATTCCGAGTCCTTTGTACAAAATTATTTTGGGGTATTTTCCCCTTGGACACTACTTTCTCCACAACCGCTTCGAGTGGCCATCTTGGCAAAAAGCTTTGTTTATCCCGCCAGTCAGCGCCAGTTCTTACACTGAAAGAAATAATGACCTTATAGTAATGAAAATGTTCTTCATATTGATGGATGAAAAAATCATAAATTTTACATCCATGATCAAGTTCATACTTATAACATTTCGAAATAAATCAGATTTTTCTCAAAGATTCGGTGTATAGCATAAGAAAAATTGCCGCCAATTTGGTAATCTTGAAGCTTTTGGATTGATTTTTTTTTTTTTTAAGAGGAAAATTTCTGAAAAACAACTTGAAATTTTTTCAGAAAAACTGCAATATTTTTGGTATTCTTAGATATTAATTAAATTTTTTTATTTTAGAATATTAAATACGACGTTCTAGACGTTCTAACGGCAACAAGAGGCAGGAAAAGTGAAACAGCTGCCACCTGAATGTAAATCTAGCGTACCTGAAGCCAGCCGTAATAATTAAGCTGTAGAGGCTTAAAAATAATGTCAAGTGTTATCATTTCGGAAAATGACGTCAACGCCCATTTACGCTGGCCATTAACGTCATTGACCGGCCATTGATGTCAACGCCCGTTAACGGTGGCAATGATGGAAATATTTTCATATGGTTGTAATATTTACGTCTTTGGCCGGTCAATGACGTTAACGGCCAAAATGGATTGGATAATGATGATATTATAGAATAATTACTATAAGGAACAGCAAAATGTGTTTGCGTCAGCCAAAGCGGCCCGGAGGAAATAATTAATTAAATTTAATTACTTAATTTGTTTTACGGTGGATCCGCGATTTGCTGTAGTAGCACCAACCGAAACTGAAAGAGTGATAGAATATAGAATCTGTAAAATAGTAATTTCATCATTGTCCACCTTGTATTGGACATTACCGTCATTGCCCGGGCAATGATGTAAAAATCACATATACAATTTTAAATGTCAACATTGCCTAAAATGTATAGTCATTGACGTCATTGGCCGGTCAATGACGTTAATGCCCAACTTATCTGGGCATTGACATTATTGTCCGGCCATTGACGTTAATGGCCGAATTGTCAACATTGACCGTAACATATATAATAACAATTATTACAGTTTGACAAAGCAGTAACAAAACAAAAACCAATTGTAATTGTTTGTTAATTTATCAATTTATTTATATTATTTAGTTGGTATAAGGAATTTTTTTAATTCTACTTAATTTTTCTATGAATTGCAAGCTTCTAGCAATGGTTTGAAAATAAGGCGCATGGCAATTGAGTAATCTTCTTTACAAATTTCATCAACCACTTTTGTTGTACACTTTAATAGAAGTTCGATATCCCTAAAAAAAAAAATTTGATGTGAAATAATATACATTAATTAAACTTACAGGCACAAATCTCGTTTGTTGAAATCGATAATTCCGTCTCCCAAGTGTCTGTATTGAGTTAAATCTGTTATGCAAGTTCCTTGATAACGAAATGAATTTGTTGCATTTGAGAAACATGGATTCCCAATTTTATTGTATAAATCTGAAAAAATATGAATTTATAATTTTTTTTTTAAATCTTATACTGAATGACTTACATTCGGTATTCGAAAATCCATCTAGACCGCAAAGCGTTTCCAAACTGGAATTATAAGCATTAAGTATTAAAGGCGGCAAGTAAGTTTCCGGTTGATCAAGACAGGGTGAAAATTTTTTATTGAAATTTTCCAGGCACTCATATAGGGTTATATTATTTCTAAGATATCTACAAAAGTCGTCGTGCTTTTCAATAGGATGGGGAGGTTTTTCAGAAAATGCCATATTGAAACAGTTTGGAACATCGACGAAAGCATCCTGAAAAAAATATTAGAAACCTGTGTTTTGAATGGTAAATCAAACATACATGAAAATTGTTAGCTGCGTTTTGAATGTCAGTATTTCGATCGCATTTTTCATGCAATGCTTCCTCTATGTTACGTGAATTACTGGCATTTATGAAACAACCTAAAAAGTTACTTATGAAATTAATTTGTCAAAAAAACAAAATTCAAAAGTTGAGTTACAAATTATAGAAGTTAACGCTACCGCAATTTTTATCTTCATCGCTAACGCCAAAATTTCTTATTGAAAAATGTAGATTTTGGTAACCGCTTAGAACTAAAAAACACAGGATTATTATCGTACATTTTTAGAAAAACATTGTAAAGTAAAAATGAAATATTTTAAAACAATTTTTTTAATTACAATTTTTGCGATAACCTCTTGGCCAGTGTTGATCATGCAAAAGTCACTTTTATAGTGAATAATTTGGTATGACCATGAATTTGTTAGGTTCATCAACTTTTAACTAATTGACCTTCGGAAACATATGTAAGAGACTCATATAAAATCATATAAAATCATATAAAATATACCATTGAATTCGTGAAATCAAAATATTTTTTAAACTGAATTGTTATTCAATATTATGTAAGTCAACTGCAGACATTATATTCATTCAGGTATTCTTCTTTTAATTTTTTTTAAATTAAATTCAAATTCTTCCAAAAAAAACTGCACATATTCAGCAGAATTCAGGTTCAGGAAGAAAGAATTGTAAGTTTTGCATATTTATATATAATTATTTTTAAATAAAACACAAGTTGATATCGAACTGGTTTCGGTTTATTAAAACATCATCAGGGCACAGCAATTATGAAATTGTAAATTGAGTCTGAAAGATTTGTAGAATTCACATTATAGATTATATAAATCGAAATTAAAAAATTTTAATTCTATAGATTATTGCAGACTTCTAGGAAAGGTTGAGATTGTAAATCGACGAAACGGGAGTAATCTGCATTACATTCTTGTTTCATCAATATAGAAAAGCGTTTCTTAATTGACGTTAAATCACTAAAAATTAAACTTTTACAGTAAAGTGATCATTCGTAAATTGTAGAACTTACGAGCATAGATCATTTGCGTTCAGGTTGATAATGTGATTATCCATTAAATTTCTGTATATCGTCAAATTTGAAAAAGTTTCTTCACTCATGAGCAAATTTCCAGTTATCTTTGAGCACATTTTAACCTTTGGAATTTGACTATCAATTATATTCAATAAATCTAAACAGGAAAAACAAAATTACATTTGTAGTTATAACGGGGCGGCCTATCCGCCGCAATGCTCATTGACCGTTTCATAATTAAACCAACTCAGTTTGTAGAATATTAAAAAATAAAATATATTGAATTTTATTACATTCAAGATTGGATTCTCCATTCACCCCACACAGTTCAGTATACGTATTATTTCGTATACTTAGAAGATAATCTGGTAAATAAGCTTCTGTTTCGTCAAGACATGGTCGTAAGATAACATCTGTGAAGTTCGCCACACATTCATAGACGTTACTTTCCCTTAAGGCTCGGCAAAAATCTTCGTGATGAAGTAACGAATCATCGATGCTTATAGACGATAAACCTTCCACACACTTTAATATATTATCCGATTCTTCCTACATGAAACATAGCAAAATTAGTAAACACTGATTAATTAAATTCAATTTATACTCACTCTTAATCTATCAAATGCTTGTGTACCTCCAGAATTGCTATCACATTTTTTTTTAATTATGTTTTCCATATTGAGTTCTTCATTATGCTCATGCCTGAAAACGTGAGCAGAATACGTGTAAGCACCTGAAAATGTACAAAAAATTGTATTTTAATAATCTTATATAAGTAAATCAATTTGTATTACTACTTACAAATAGCGAATATCACCAAAAGAACCTTCATGATTTAACTGTAAGTACCTATATCTTTAAATAAATTTTACTTGCAATTTTCCATTTTATACTGCAACACGTAACAAGGTTATCTTCCAAAATTCTGTTTATTTAGATAGAATTTTTATGATAAACTTTAATTAAATATAATTAATAATTTTGGATAAATTATATAATATTTATTCAAATAATTACATAATAATAACAACAAATAATAACTGGGTTTAATATTTGGGGAAGGAAAGGGGGGACAATATCGTCATTGACCGGCCAATGACGTCAATGACCATGCATTTTGGACAATGTTGACATTTAAAATTGCATATGTAATTTTTACATCATTGCCCGGGCAATGACGTTAATGTCCAATACAAAGTGGACAATGATGAAATTACTATTCTACAGATTCTATCACTCTTTCAGTTTTGGCTGGCGCAACTACAGCGTAAAATGAATTAATTAAATTTAATTTAATTAATTAAATTTAATTCATTTTTTCTCCGGGCCGCTTTGGTTGACGCAAACACGACAAATCATAAATCCACCCTAAAATGATCGTTTATCTAAATTAAATAAAAATCTCTGTACACTTATGAGGCCTTGACAAAGGCCCAGTTGCTGTCATTTATATGACAAATAATTTTTTGAAGTGCATCGCCATTTTGCTGTCCCTTATAGTAATTATTCTATAATATCATCATTGTCCAATCCATGTAGGCCATTAACGTCATTGACCGGCCAAAGACGTAAATATTACAATCATATGAAAATATTTACATCATTGCCAACCATTAACGGGCGTTGACGTCAATGACCGGTCAATGACGTTGATACCCAATTTACGTCATTGACCGTAACATATATACTACTTCTCTCAAGTCTAAAGTAAACCAGATAAGTAAACTTAATTTTTATTTAAAATCTTTACAGTTATTTAAAGTTAATTATTAACTACCATTAATTGATTATAGCATTGCAATCATCCAGAAACGGTTGCAAATGTAAATCCATAAAACGGAAATAGTCTTCATTGCATTCTCGTCTCATCATCAGAGTAATATGGTTATGAATCGATTTTAAATCACTTAAAATAAAATTGTAATTAAAATGTAAATCTCAAGAGTTGTCTCATAGCTTACGAGCATACATCCTTTGCATTCAAGTCCACAATAGAACTTTCTCTGAGGTTTCTGTAAACTACAGAATTGGAATGGATCTGTAAATTCCTAAGGAAATCTCCGGTTGTCCTTAAGCATGTAATATTCACTCCTGGTATAACGGTATCAGATATTCTCTGGAGACCTAAAAATATTAGAAACTGAATCAAACAATTTTCTGAAAAGAAAATTTAAATTAAGTAATAAAGTATTATTTTATTACTTTCAAAGCTGGAAAGTCCGTTTACTCCACATAGTTCATTGTATGTAGTATTAAGCATAGTTAGCAAAAGATTTGGAAAATAAGCTTCGGTTTCGGCAAGACATGGACGTAAGGAATCTGTGAAATTCAAAACGCATGCGTACACTTGACTTTTTCTTAAAATCCTGCAAAAATTCTCGTGATCTTGTAACGGATCGGGCAATTCATCTTTAAATGCATATGCTACACAATTAGGTAGAATTTCAAATCCTTCCTGAATAAAAAAAAAGCAAAAAAATACATTGATTAATCAAATTGAATTGGTATTTACTGTGAAATTATAATATGCTTGAGTATTTCCAGCATTACTTTCACATTTTCTTTGCAGTACTTCTAAAATATTGACATGTTCATGTATATCTCCAAAATTGTATGCTTGAGTACCATAATATGTGTGAACATCTAAATATAATAAATAAACAAATTATTTTAATTTTTAATTTATTTAATTCAATTTGTACTCACAAACAGCGAAAATTAACAAAATTGCTTTCATGTTTTAAACATTTATATTTAAATAAATTTTACTTTTCATATTTATTTGTATTCCTAGGATATCTAGCAAGATAACTTTTTTATAAGTTTAATTGTTTAGATATCCAACTTTTTATTTAAAGAAAAAACAGTAAAAAAAACAAAAAAAGAAATCATCAGATATCCTATCACGTGAAATGTTCAACAACAATTCGATATTGCTAAATAATAATTCTGTCGGAAATTCGAAATAATATCCTAAGTAAAATATCTTTATAAAGATTTGTTAATTGGATTGGATTGTATTTTGTATGGACCCCCAAAAGTGTCATTTTGAAGTTTGTATTTTATATAATTTTGTACAGTTGTATTTTTATATATAAAAATATATAACACTTCCAGGAGTGAAAAAAGTACCTAAATAAACTCTTTTAATTTATTTACTCCTGTTACTTAAAACTTCCAGGAATAAAAGATATAAATAATCTCTTTAAATTTATTTACTCCTGTTACTTAGAACTTCCAGGAGTAAAATATATAGGAAACTTCCCGGAGTAAAGGATATATGATATGATTAGAAAGGGAAATAAACCACTGCAGGATCCCAGCTCTTACAGACCGATTTGTCTCATTGACCATCTGGGGACGGTCTTAGAGAGGCTACTGTTGGAGAGAATCAAGAGCAATCAATATCTGTCCGAGAATCAGTACGGTTTCAGAAAGGTCGATCTACAGTTGACGCCGTCAAGAGGCTAAAAACGTTCGCGGAGATTGCTAAAGGTGAAACTGGGCGAAAGCGAAAGTTCTGTGTAGCGGTGGTCTTGGACGTAAAAAACGCTTTTAATTCAGCCAGATGGAAGTGCATCATCGAACAGCTAACACGAAGAAGGTTACCACCGTATCTTCTCAATATGATAAAAAGCTATTTAAAGGACCGACAACTAATTATACAAGAAGAATTGCTACAAGAAACAAGATCAGTGACGAGTGGAGTACCTCGGGGGCCAGTTCTTGGAGCCTTTCTATGGAACATCCACAATATGGAATGTTGAGGTGGTTGGGTTCGCTGACGACCTTATGGTTATGGCTGCGGACATAAAAATCGAACTACAACTAGAAGAAAAAACCAATGCCGCCCCCGAAAGAGTCAGACAATGGATGGCCGACAAAGGACTCACTCTGGTCCTAAGACTTGGCAACTCAACCATAACCCTCCAGAGAGACATTAAATACCTAGGAGTCAGAGTCGATCGGGAAATAGCATTTGTCCGGCACCTGAAAACGGTGGCCGAGAAAGCGGGCAAACCTGCGGCGGCGCTCTCTCGCACTATGCCAAACATAGGAGGTCCATCCACTCAAAAAAGAAAACTACTGGTAGCGGTGGCGGACTCAATACTATTGTATGCTGCCCCAATATGGGAGGAAACTCTAAGATATAAGAGCCGAAAGAATAGCATCTCAAAATGCCAAAGACGATTGGCCATCCGGGTGGCCAGGGCTTACCCTACAATATCAGAGCAAGCCGTATTGGTGATTGCTGGAGTGTGGCCAATAGACCTAATGGTAAAAGAACGAAAAGAGGTGTATGAAAATGGAAAACACCACAAAGAAGAAGCCAGATGCAAACTTTTACAGGAATGGCAAAGAAGTTGGGAAAGCTCTGAAAAAGGCAGATCGACCTTGGAACTTATTCCCGACCTACGAAGCTGGGTAACCATTAAGCACGGAGAAGTAAGCTATCACCTGAAGCAGGCGCTTAGTGACTATCGATGCTTTGCATCCTACCTCCACAAATTCACTGGGAAAGAAAACGACATCTGCTTCTTTTGCGATGCGGTGGATACGCCTGCTCACACTTTGTTCGACTGCTGTAGATGGAGTGCTGAGAGACAGCTTGCCGAGAGAACTCTAGAAACAAACTTGACCACTGGAAACATGATTGATCTGATGCTACAAAGCAACGAGAATTCCTCCTGTTACTTAAAAGTTCAGAAGTAAAATATATATAAAACTTCCAGGCGTAAAAAATGTAAGTAAACCTCTGATTTGGTTAGAATTTCAGACTTAGATTTGGCGTTATTAATAAATTTCTTAAGTTTAGGTATTGTCTGTTCTAAAAACGATATTAAAATTGTGATGATTCAAATAGTTGACAATTTTTTCTGAATTTCTTCCGAGAAAGGTAACAAAGTTAAAATGTTAAAACGACGTTAAAACGACGTTGAAACGACGTTAAAACAACGTTAACCACCCCGATACTCTTAATAAGTCTAACGTAAATTTTAACGTCGTTGCCTTTCTCGGAAGAAAGTCAGAAAAAATTGTCAAACAGTTGAATCATCACAATTTTAATATCGCTTTTAGAACACACAATAAACTTAAGAAATTTATTAATAATGCCAAGTCTAAGTCGGAAATACTAGCCAAATCAGGGGTTTACGAGCTTACTTGCAAATTCTCTCAAAAATATATCGGTTATACCAGGCAGATCTTTACAAACAAAATTTAACGAACACTCGCGATCTCACAGACTTGCAGATGGAAAATCTACTTTCACGAAACATTTATTAGACACCAACCACAAACAAAGGGGATATGAAATTTTATCAATTTTTAGTCAAATGTAAAAAATTAGAATTTTTAGAAGCTTTAAAAATTAATAAATTAACATTTTTATCTTTGTTATTAAATAGTCAATCAGTTTTAAACAATTCACTATTATTAAACATTTTTAATAAGTAATCACCCCCCCCCCCTCTTTATTTGAACCTATTAGAGAGCTAATTTTGTCCCTTTTCTTATCACTTTAAATTATCCCTTCTTTTTTTAAAGTACCTGCCTCCAACACCCCGAACAATATTTAAAGGATTCTCTCTTAATTTTCTTTCTAATTCATCGCCTGATGATGCCATAGTATGGTGAAAACGTTTGCGAAGTTATACTTACAGTGTATTTTACATGTGATAACTTAAAAACATTTTAGTTCTGAAAAGCGTTCAGTGCATTTTTTGGGTTTTCTAAAATATTGATATGGTTAATATCGAGTTACACTACTTAAACCACGTATCAATCGATTACAATAATTTTACTTGGCTTTTCCCTTGTCTGAGCAGTCTATGCGGTAAACGTTGTCCGTTTCAGTTAATCGACTACGATCATAAAGTAATTTTAAACAGGATTGACAATAAAACAACTTAAAAAGTTAGATGTATAAAAATTATATTAAAATAATAATATACTAAATTTAAAACAACAATTGATTATGTAATTATTCGTTTATTTTTGCAATCAATTTCCATGGTGGTTGTGTTAAAATCTCTTAACGAACACTGTGATTGTATGGAAACCAGTAATATCGTCATGTCAATTGAAAAAATTACTGCAATGAATCTTGTAATAAAATTTCGACTAAAAACAGAAATTATTAGCTTAAACTATCGAAATAACGTATTTTTAACGTTGTACGGTTCAAATAATTACCGTAAATAATATTATTTGTTGAAATAAGATAATTATTTATATTCTGTACTATATCAACCGTAGATCGTTAAAAACACGTTAATTCCAGTGTTATTTTAATTATTAAGAATTAACGTTAATATTTTAACGTTCTTGGATAATTGGCTATTATACAATTTGACTTTTTAACTTACTAAATGTAATTTTCTTCGAGAAATTACCAAAAAAGCTATCTAATCTAATTAACTACTTACACTCTGTTATATAAGGCCTTAACATTATATCCACATATCGGCTGTAGTCATTGTTGCAATTCCGTTGTAGTAACTCAATCACGCATTTTTTAAGTCGAAGTAAATCACTAAAAAAAATTATTATGGAAGTTGATAAATATTTATAAAAACAGTTTTACCTGTATACATCGTTTTTGTCCAGATGCAAAATTCCTTTATCCAAACTTTTAAATATAACCAAGTCCGAAATACACTCTCCTTGTTCCAAGTAGCCTAATATGTACACACAAGAGCCACTCGTTTGTGCTACACTCTCCAAATCTGAAATTATTATTAATATTATTTTTATTTAATTTTTATATATCAGTTTATCATTTACATTCTTCTTCATCTTCTATTAGATCCCCACCACAAAAATGCTTATATCTAACGTCAAATGAATCCAATATAAGTTTTGGTAAATAAGTCTCAGTGTCGTCCAGACAAACAGAAACGTCCATTGTGAAGTTCACCAAACATTCCCGAACATATTTGTTTATGTTTTCGCATGTTTTTTCGTGAGAATCGTGCGGAGAAGAATATGTTCGTAGTGATTGTGTTAAACAATCTGTGTAATCTTGAAAGGCATTCTGTAAATTAAACAATATTGCTCATTAACTAACTTCATTTTGAAATTATTTATACTTCTATCTGATGTGCAGCTTTGGTATTATTGGAATTTACAATACATTTTAATTGAATCGCATCGTTTAGACTGGCCAGTGTCCAATTTCCAGTAGCGTCCGTTCGAACAGCATCTGAAAAGAGGCAATAATTTTTACACCTAACACTTAAATACTGAAAGCTTACACAGTACAGCTAGTACTACCATATACTTCATTTTCAACATTTTGACACTGAACCGGTATATGCTATTCATTATTTTTTATTTATGCTTCCTAATTTATCTATAAAATTGTCTTTATTCAATGTTGAAATCGTAAATATTCCGATAACCTTTGTATTACTATACTAATATGTGAATAGTCGCAAGTCCCATGAAGCAGCTTGTTGACTTCAAAAAAACTATCAAGGTCATATATGTTTAAGTAAAAAATAACAAATTAATTTAATTTTAGGAATTAAAGCAGGAAACCTACAGAAATTGGTAGGCTGGCCATAGTAATCTCTATGTTGTACCGGAAAAATCCAGTATGTAAGTAGGTAAGTATACCATTTATTTTAAAAATATATAAATATTTAAAATGTTACCCATTTAATTTGCTTTAATTTTGTGAAAATCAGTTTTACGTTCATTTGAAACACATTTACTAGAATTTATTTAACTTCAGTTTGCATCCAGCAAATGCAATGCATCCAGTTTAAATAAAAGAATGAATAATGGAAGCTATAGCTAAACAGTTTTGGATTATAAAACTATTTTTTTACTATTATATTCTTTTTTAATAATAATAATAATAATAATAATACACATTTATTAAGAAAAAAAGTACAATTCCTTAATTGGATGATTTCTAATAAGATTAGATTTTCAAACCACCCATACATAAAAATAAAAGCAACATAAAAGCAGGCTATAAATATAATATTTATTGACAGATTACATTATTTGTAAGCGGAGTTCATCTGTTAGATTACGGCGGAAAGACACCACACTCGCTGAGTTTACAAAGAGTCCTCGATGCACTTCTATAAATCTGGGCGCCGAGCACGCGAAACACTGTTCAAACTTTGCTGTGGAATGAGAGGGTAGATCGAAGTTTCCCAAATCACGCAAAACCCGATCGTGGCATGTCGAACGGGGCCTAATCATGCTTCGTAGACAAACCGGTTCTCCACTTTTCCAGATTTTGAAAAGCAGAACTCCAAAAAGCAAAGAGAAACGCTGGGCTACCTTTAGAATACCTAAATCTCGATAAAAACGGGTGACGTGATCATACCTTCGTAAGTCAAATGCAAAACGCAAACATGAATTCTGCAAGAGCTGGAGCTTGCGTCTATATTCTTGTGTGAGAAAACCGTAATACACTGTAGAACAATATTCGATGTTTGATAAAATCGTACTACTAACGATCGACCACTTTACGTGGGGAGGTAATATTGTTTTGAATTGTTAAAGAGATCTTAGTTTAAAATAGCACAGTTTAAGCTTTCGGTCCACATGTTGACAAAACTTGAGCTCACTGTCCAAGATAAGCCCCAGACTCCGAGCGGAATCGACCACCCTGACGACCTCATCGCCAATCGTTACAGCTGACCTTGCAACACTCAAAGCCTTCCGTACAAGCCACGGTTTACCCAAAATTATGAGTTCCGACTTAGTCGGATTTAAAGTCAGACCATTTATCAACGACCACATACGCACTTGTTCAAGATTGCGGTTTAGCACATCAATTGCAGCATCAATGTCCGAGGGCAAACACGATACACGTATCCGAGAATCATCGGCATAGAGATCAAGATGGCGATCAGAATCAACCACTCCTACTAAATCAGTTGTATACAGTATGAAAAGCAATGGAGCAAGGATGCTTCCCTGCGGAACGCCACGAGAAACCGTCAACGACTGAGATAAGTTTCCCGCTAACTCAACCATCTGGGATCTATCCCGCAAATAACCCGCCAACCATCTACACAGCAAATCATCACAGCCATAGTAACGTAACTTGGCCAAAAGACGATCATGAACAACGGAGTCAAATGCTCTGGAATAGTCGAGAAGTGCCAATATGGTGACTTCAGCCCGATCGACTGATGAAGCCACGTCAGACGTGAGCTGCAACAGAGAAGTCGCAGTGCTATGGTGGGGCCTGAAACCAGACTGGGCAGGCGACAAAACCTTGTAGAGTGCCAGGTGCTCACATAGAGCATCTTTAACAAGGAGCTCCGCTATTTTTGCAAATGGCGACAGGATGCTGATTGGACGGAGATGAGAAGGCTCCGAAGCCAGTGGAACCTTAGAAAGAGGTCTCACACGAGATGCCTTCCAAACAAAAGGCACCTCCCCGGTTCCAAAAGAGTGATTGAACAAATTACAAATCACCTCACTACAAAAAGGAAGAACAAGTCTAAGCATGCGAAGACTAATACCATCCGGACCAAGAGCATTAGAACGCAAAGCGCCAACAATGGCACTTAACCCCTCAGGAGTGACCTCGGGAATAGAGAGTGGCTGTATTCCCGGCAAAAACGAACCCTCCCATGCCAAATCAATCCCGGTGGAACCTCCCGGAACAGAGTCGAGAAAATACGCATTGATGAAATCAGGGTCATCACACAAATGAGCAGCTAATTGGTTGGAAGGACGAGAATGCACGCCCCAAGAAGACAGACATTGCCAAACTTTTTTAGGGTTAGAGCTATGCAGCGAAAGCTGATAATTTATATAGCTCGCCTTCTCCCTCCTGACAGCCCCAGATAAGTACCTCTTCAGATCGCAATAACATTCAAAGTCCACAACAGCACGAGTGCGTCTATACTTGTTGTAAGCCCGCCTCTTCAACTTAGCCATCTCTCTGATTGTCCACGTAATCCAAGGTCTATCCCTCCCCCTGAAAACAACAGTTCGTACAGGAGCGTGAACATTAAATAAAGACAGGATCATATTATTCAAAAATTCGACCTTAGAATCGCAAGAGTGTAACTCATCAATGATAGTCCAAGGCAGGCAAGCCGCGTCAGCCGAAAAACTAGCTTGATCAAAATTACCGAAATCACGATAAGTGATTTTGCGAGGCTCCTGTACCGGCACAGACAGGTCCAGGCGACAATAAACCAGATAGTGATTAGTTGCTGCCAAAAGATCAACAATGCCACACTGAAGAGGAATTCGATGCTTATCAATACAGATCACATCCAACAGAGTGCTGGATGTTGCGGTAACACGAGTGGGATCAGTTATTATCTGATGAAGATCGAAAACATCAAGGATCCCCCGCAAGCGCCTCAAAGAAGGCGATGGGATGAGGTAATTAATATTCATGTCACCTAAAATGATCAGCTCACTGCAGTCACTACCAAGCAAAGAAAGAAACTCCTCAAACTCGCTTAGGCAAGAAAGCGTCTTTTCTTTTGTTTCTCTTGAGTACTTACCTTTTTTCTGTTTTTTTTTTAACTAACGGAATTAAATTTCGCAAAACAAAAAGCAAAGTTTACTTTACAATTACAAAATTATAGAAAAATCAACAAAAATAAATTTTTCTTAATAAAAGCAAAATTTGGAAATTTAGATATACAAAGAAAACCCCTCAATATATGGGTGGAAGTGTAATCTTCGACGTTTTTACACGAAATCAATAGAATTCCATTAAAATCGTCAACTTAAATTGATGATCAACCAATTGAATAAATAAAATATTGAATTATACTTTAAAGACTTTTTATTGTATTTAATTATTATTAATTAATCAAAATAAATATTTAATTAAATATTAAATAAATAAAAATCAAAGCTCTAAAGCTTTCAAGAAAATTAATTTAAAATTAAAAACTTAAAATTAATAAAATTCAGAAATATTTATTTATTTTCTATTTCTGATCAGTGATCACACCAAACACCAATACAAATTTTCTAACTAAAGCCTACATTAATTTTCTATTGTGTTACTACTAGATTCGTGTGTGTTGCACCAATCTATCGACGAATTGAAAAACTTATCGGAAAGTGTAATATTTTGTGTTGGACATTCGTCTTTTACTGATTGATCCACACATTCCTTAATTGCTTTTATATCACTAAACAATAAAAAATTTTAAAATTTAAAAATTATTGACGAATGTAATTTCACCTGCAGGCTTCGTCTTGCTTATACGTAAAATCATTTAACTCCAAATTTTTAACAAAATTTAAATTGTTAAAACAAAGTCTTGATATTTTTTGTCCAATTATTTCCAATTTTGTGCTACAATTTCCATTTACAAATGTGTCGATTAAATCTGAAAAAAGTGTTTTTATGTGATAAGCTGTAAAACCAAATATTGAATGTTTACATAACAAAAATTACGTCTATTTTTAAATAAAAGTTATTTATTACCAACAATTTGTAATTTATCATTTCCACACAGAGGTTCAAACGTTGCATTGAACGAAGTCAGCAGCAGATCTGATAAATACCGTTCGTCTTCTTCCAGACACTTAAAGAGATGCTCAGCAAGTCTCTCCGTATTCGAAAACGCCGTATTGGCTGCAATTTTGCATAACTCATCAACTTTGCCTGGAATATCGTTACTACTCTCAAATAATGAAAGTGGCACAGAATATTTCAATCTGTCTGATGCAATCTGAAAATAAAATAAATACAACTGTTATCCCCAAGATAAACCCATACTTACCGAAATTTCCAATGCCGAAAAGAAGTTATCTGAATTTTTCCAGCATCTATTTTGAATTATTTGATTCAACCTTTGCGAATTTCCCGAATCCACAAATAATACAGCTGTAAATTTAATTAGCAATGAAAATGTAAAAAAATAGTGCGATACTCACATAATATAGCAACAATATAAAAATTTTGCATTTTTAATACTGCGAAATTTTAAAATTATTTAAATTATTAATTTTTGATTGATAACCCACTGCTCTAAAAACAGATTTTCAATGTAATAAACTTTTTCCTGATAAAATGTAGTGAGATAATAATTATTTTAAAATTTAAACTCATTTACTTCATGTGCCATCTTAATTTCGGCGGTAGAAGTTGTAAAAGCTTCGCGTTCTAGACTATTAGTTGGATTTTTTACCACTACGGCGCTACCTACCGTATAGTTAAGGGAACAAGTTTTAAGGGGTGAGTAGGGTGTAATTTTAAAGTCTCCGCCCCTATTATGACCTTATTGTGTAATAATCTCAAAGCGGTTTATTATGCAAAGTGAGATTGTTCGGAAGTCTTGTTTCCTAGACCTAAATTTTTAGCACTCAGCTAAATTATTTATTATAATTTATTCAAGTGTTCTTTTCTTTTTTTTTTAATTATACGAAGTTAAATAAGAAGAAGAAAATAGGAAAGATTTTTTTTGTTTTGGCAAGAAACAATTAATTCTTAAGACGCTCCGCGGCAGTTGGGCCGCTATTTTTCGTAATCTTTCAATTAATATTTTTAAATTTTAAATCTCCAAGTCAAAAAGCAGGTCTGTTCAGGGTTTCTGAAAAACCTCACGAAACAGTTGTTGCATTATTAATTATTATATATATTTAGTATCTTGGAATACTGCCAAATACAAATATAGATAATGCGACGATGTTTTCTAGAAATTTTTTAATTTTTTCATTGAAAAAAAGTTTATTAATAATTTTTTTTAATTAAAAGATATTGAAGAGAGATGTAATCATCTAATCTTATCATTTCAAGCAAAGCATAATTTGAACAAAAATTCACTTTATTGATAAAAAAATTCGTAGTATTAATGAACAGATTCATTGTAATTATAATTTTATTTATTGCATTTATGAAAATTACATTTTTATGGGGAGAAATAATGTAAAACAAATAATGTTTTAATAAAACTATTTTTAACACAAAAAAATGGTCTGGGTTGGCCGCATAAAATTTCGAGTAATACATTTTTTTAAATATACTCTAAACCCGTATTGTATATCCAAGATTCGACTGTCCAAAAATTCTCAATAATTTTCTAAATTTATTTTTAAAAAATTTTATTTTACTTAATTTGCTTTGTTTTTAAGTAATTGAGAACAGATCCGGACTGATCCGGATTATCGCAATTATCACTACAAACATTTGACAAGTACATCTACAATTTATTTGTGCTCTTAACTACTTATTCGCTTGTACTCTTAAGCAATCCACAAAATTAATTACACCACTTGTATGATATCAAATTACAAAGCTGCTTTGATCCTGTGTTGCTGCCGATGGTCAACCTACCCCATAGATTATCTTTAATGCTAAACATTTCTAACAATTTTAAGTATTTTTGCGTTTAATATGAAGAATAATAATTATCAAAATAATTACTAGTCCGGACTTGACTGAGTGGATGCGGTTACATCCTTTACTTTAAATGCGTAGATAATAATTTAGTAAAGCCAAGATGACTTACTGGAGATTATAATTTATTAATTGGCTGCTTTCCAGGTGTTATTCTTCAAAACTCAAAAATTGGCAAAAACTGGAAAAAAATATTGGTTTAAGGAAAACCGTATCGTACAATCGAAGAACCTAGTAAATCAAATTATTAAAACTTAAACAGATCAGAATTGTATGTATTTTAATAGCGGTTTAAACTAAGTGCGATCTTACTGTTTCAGCTGACACAGAGAACTTCGATGCCAAACTAAATTATTTTAACAAAAATAAATTTTTTTTTAATCTTGAAAATAAACCAAGGTTCTTTTTAATTTACAACCAATTTTATTTCTTTTCTTCTTTCCTATATTTTTTAATTTTTGATGTTATTTCGATATTTCAATTTAGTTATTCTAATTATCACCCTGACGCTTTCTTTTCATTTAATTTTTATCAAATGTTAAATTAATTGAGAACTTTTTAATTTTAGATAAAAGTAGCGAATGAAATAATAATAGTAAACTAGTAAAAAGGGGGAATTCTTATTTAAATCTTTTAACCAGTTTTTCTATACAAAGCGCGAGACAAATCATCGGGCAGATGTGCATAGGATGCTGTTGAGTTTTTTATCGCACGCTGGACCAGTTTAACGGCTGCTGACCACTGTCCACTTTAAATGTAGGCGATTGTTGGACCACATTGATCATACGTTAAAATATGATTTAGCTAGAGCTTTAAAGTTTAAAATAAAAGAAACTAGTTTTGAAAAAACCGTTAAACAACTGAAAGCTTTTAAGAGAATCAAATTTTCAGTCATTCGATAAATGTTGTCGCTGCTGCAGTTACTTTAATGGATCCGCACTTCGCAAACATCGAATAAAAAGTTTGTGCTTGTGATTTTTCCATTTTGATTAATTAAAGTTTAATTAAACTGTAAGTTTTTTAATTTATTTTTTTTATTTCGAAGTAGTTGAATTTATTATGATTTTTCACAAATTCAATTTTCCAACATTGCGAGGACCTCTGTTGAGAATTTTCCGTAAGATCGGTTAGGAATTTTCGCGATATAAACAGGAAAGTGCAAATTATAATCCATAAATTTCGAAATAAATATTTTATGCAAATTTAAGTCGAAAATAAATAAATGCAGAAGAAACTTGATATAAATAGAAAAATTTCTGAATTTTTTAAATAAATATGATATTATAAAATTTATAGTTTTACTTTTTTAAAACTTCGATCATTTGGAAAACCAAAATAAACAAATAAATCAAATTAATGGCTTCGAAAATTTTAAGATACAAAAATTTTATACAATAAAAGATAAAATAAACATCCATTATATAACATTGACATTTGTGCGCGATTGTAATCCAAAATTGAGATAATAAATTATATTTTCTTATTTCTTGGGGCGCCGAGACGCCCGCCGTTGAAATTGGACGCCAAACTAAACTTGAGATGCCATCTCCTGGGTAAGATGTAAAGCCACGTTCGGAGTTTCAATAATCAGCCTTAAATCTATTTTAAGTAAGGATTAGTATCGCACACTGTATTATCCTTACATTGTGAGCAAATTGTACTTTATAAATCACTAAAATTGTCGGCTGTCTCTTTTAGAATAAATAATATGCATTATTTAGGGGATTAGCTTGAGATTTTACCAGTGGTGGAGTTATGGATCATTTTAGATTTTAATTTAATTCCTAATGAGTTACCTTCGTAAATGTGAAATCTTCGGTAAATTTAAGTTTTTCTTTGCATTTTTAATGATAATAAATAGTTTAATGCATCAGATATTGAAAGAATTTAATTAGTGTAGTGGTTTAATAGCAAATTAATGCAAAAGTTTGGAAAATATGATGTCCACGCAGGGGTAAGGTGACAATGAGGAAAATGCTCGAAATCCAATCTGTGATAGAGCAGATAGCAAAAATTTATTGCTATTACAATTTTTTTATTATTAAAACAAGGATTACACAGATTGCAATTTAGTGTTTTCGACATATATGTACTGATGAAGATCTAATAAGTTCGAAACAATAAAAAACAAAACAAAAAAAAATTTTGAATTTTGATTTTCTAAGAAAATTTTTTTCTTAATTCAAACCTGTTATGTGTTAATTGTCTCTTTTTTAAATTTTTTGAATTTTGATTTTCTACGTATTGTATTATTCTTATATTTTTTTGAATTTAAACATAAATACATACTAAAAACCACAAATTTACTTAAAATTTTTTATTTTGAGTTTTTTTCAAATCTTTCTGATTTGCAAATAAGAGCTAAATTATGCTTATATTTCCATCTTTAATATTTTGCATAATAGGAATTTCTTCTTAGAAATTTAACTCGTTAGTATTTGATTATAATTAAAAATAAATTAACTTTGGTTTACTATTAAATTTTTTCATTTTCTCGTGTTCGTATTTATATAATATACATTGATTTCTTGATAGTTAAGTTTTTTAATAGTTATTAATGGAGCTCAATTTTATGCTTTTGCATGTTCTTTAATATTGATATGCCAACATATTCGTTATGAAATCTGGACAAATTAAGTAAAACCGAATCTGCTTGTCAATATGCATATTTTGCATATTTTCAACATTTGGTGCATATTCGAGTAAATAATGTATATTTGTGCATATTTAGGCCACTTTTGGTGATTTTTGAAGAATTTTAATAGAGAAAATAAAGAATTATTATTTTGTTGCTAATTGAAGCAATTGCTTTATTTAATTTTAAGCAATTTAATTTTTTATTTAAAAAATTATTTATTTTTTATTTAATTAAAAAATTATAAAAATTAAATTTTTTTAAATTAAATAAAATATTTGCTTAAATTGGCAAATTTAATAATAATTTTTTATTTGCTCTATTTAAATTCTTCAAAAATTCTTCCAAAAGTGGCCCAAATATACATTATTTACTTCAATATGCACCAAATGTTGAAAATATGCAAAATTTTACGTAATTCGTCCAGATATATTATTAAAATTATTAAATTTTATAAATCTAGGTAGTAGCTACTTATTGAAAATTTGAAAAAAGAAATTGACAAATTCCAAGATTAGATATTTTTTAGTTTGCCTATCAATGTATATTTTATCTATTTTTATTAATTTTAGTGCATATTGTAAGGAAATTCGGTGCATATAAATATGCGCATATTTTCAAGTATTTTGGTAGCTGTAGTTATTAATTAAAAATTTTAATCGGATAGCCAATTCATTAGGAACTCAAAAATAATTCCAAAATTTTACTTGATACTTAAAAATCTGCTTTGATTTCGCGTTTTTTTAAGAAGCAGGTAGTTTTTTTCGATATTTTCATATATAGTCCACAGAAATTAGTCAAAAAATATACCTTGACACGGAATAATTATATCCTACAGTTTTTGTGCGTTTTCATATATATTATGGTGTCCTGAATAACGTCTCAAAATTCCGAAAAAGAAAGAGCTCCGCCAAGCATGTGGCAACAATGTAAAGGTGCTGTAAAGTGGTTTTTGACAATTTTCTCGGTTGCCATCAGTTTTACAAACAAAATACCTCTATTCAAAAAGAAAGACACAATAATTCTATACAAAAACGATTCTATAAAATTTTTCAGTCCGAGCAATACTTTTCATGATAAACCCCGCTGAAAAATATGTAGTATATAAATTTTTTTTTTCTCAGATTAAAACGTAAAATATAATGAAAACATCGGTAATAAAAAATTTTAATCAAAGTTTGAATATAAGTAGATGGATGTCGGAACGTTCAATGTGCCGAGCAGGCCCATCGGGTTTCGTCAGTTGAGGGTATATACTTGCCTTGGGATTGGAGATGGCTGTCAAAAGACGACATTTTGTGGCCAAAAACAACATTTCAACTTTTTGTACCTAATTGTCTTTTAAACATGATTTTTAGCAATTGCGCAAAAGGTTGTGGACCATTGTGCACTTGTCGAAGATTAGGACTACGTTGCCCATCAGTTTGCCTTAATTGCCATGGCCATTCTTGCTCAAATACTGCTCGGACTGAAAAATTTTATAGAACCTTTTTTATGTAGAATTATCGTGTCTTTCTTTTTCAATAGAGGTATTTTGTTCGTAAAACTAATAGGAACCGAGAAAATCGTCAAAAACCGTTTTAGAGCACCTTTACATTGTTGGCACATGTATGGCGGAGCTCCCCCCCTTCGGACTTTTGAGACGTTATTCGGGACACCATAATATATATGAAAACGTGCAAAAACTGTAGGATATAATTATTCCGTACCAAAATCCTAAATGCAGTGGACTAATATAGGAAAAAATAAATACAACAGAAATATTTGACGACAAATAAAATTCTATTTTAATTTCTATTTCTATTTTCCAGTTTTCCTAATTAAGATTAAATTCGAAAATTTCTTTTTTAATTCATTTTTATATCTTTGTGTTTGTTCGTATAAAAACTTTCGTATACAACTTTTCTTTGTATTTTTAATCATATTACATTTTCTTTATTGAAAATTTTGATTCTACTACACTTTTAAGTAAAAAAAACATTTTTGTAGTAGTAATTTTCGTAAATAAGGACACAAAATAATTTTTTATTATTAATTAGTTACTGTTAATCCTTGAAAATCGTAGAATACGCCTTTTGTAAAAAATGTAGAATCCTTAATACTGGTGCTCCAAACCAAATTTGTTTTTTTCGTAGATTTTAAAACATCAAAAGTAAACTCGGAAATTTTTCATTACTGATTAAATTACAATGTATTAATTAATTATTTTTTTGCAAATTAGCTAGGCAAAAAAATTTTCAAACTTGTCATAGCTTTTAATCAAATTACGACTTTATATTTCGTTTTACAATTTTCTTTCAAAAATCAAGAAGAACAATTCTTTCAGGCGAATTTTTAAATTGTTCGCCAGCTAATTTTTTAATTAATTTAACGAATGCTAGTTAAAACAAACAAGTTTTTTATGCAAACTGAGTTTTTAAAAATGTGTGCAGTCTATCAGTTAATTTGGAAAAAATTTATCAGGTCAAATTTTTCTTCAAACGACAAACTAAAAGTATATTAAAATGATGTCTGAGAACAGCCATTTTGCATCTTATTTAATCAATACATCCCATCTCAGATGCTGCAGTTAATATATTAGAATCGCAAATCTTATTTTCTCTTTACGGCACCCTCCATGCAATGTAATTCAAAGGGGAGGAAATACGACCCCAACTTTTACTTGAGTTTCATATGAGAATTGAAATTTATAAAAGTATTGGGGTCTTTATTATCAAAATTTCCGACTAACAGCTTCCTAAATTGCGTTTTTATATGCAGTTCGGTAGAAAAAGTAATTTTTTGTCTGCAGAAAATAATTTTGTTGGTTTGAAATATTTTACGACCGCTTTCGCGTATACAATGAAAACTGTTCATTAAATCAATGATCTTTCATTTTTTTAATGTACAAGTTTATTGTAATTACGTATTTGTTCATTGTATAAATACAATACAATAGATTTTTTTGACTTGACTAGACAACTTTTGAACTTATGTGGTGTTTTGCTTGCAGTACTATGTAAATCTTATAGGTTTTGAATTTAATGATCTAATTAAAACAGTTTGATGGGATATAAAACAAATTTTGATATGGCAATTTATTTGCAAATAAGTTTGAATATTGCTTAAGTTGTCAAAACAGGAGTTTGTTGCTGACTTGTGCAATGAAGAGAAGACATTCGCCTCAGCTAGTTTCATAAGGGGAAGAGAAATTTAATTACACCCTACAGAGATAGAGTAATCACGTTATGAACGGTTGCTACTCGTCTTAGACGTCTCTTACAAAAATGTTATATTCCCTCGGGCTTTTAGATGTACACAAGATGAAAGCAAACGTACACAAAACTAATTCATGAATATACCGCTAACGGAATACAATTTAGAAATCAAGCTTCGTATAAAGTAAACCAAATATTTGTAATTTTTTTCTAAAATTTAGCTCAAACTATTTCCATATTTGATTTTGATCTGGATTATCAAAACTGCCACTAATCATAACTCGAGGGTTATAAGAGGAAGTAACCCTTAGAACATCTACCCCTCTCCAAACTTTATTTCTACCCTCAGATTGTAGCCAAGAAAGGGAGTTTATGTATTGGAAATATTACCCTCGATAAAGAATTTTCATCGACTGCAATTTTAACCCCTATGGTGACGTTCATTTGGGCTGACTTTTATTAACGAAAGCAGCATTTTCTCAAGTAGAACGACGATAATTTAAAAATTTACGTTATTTTCCATTTTTGTTGTGTTTTTTATAGTTCTGTTTTGATACTTTGTTGGGTTGTGTATTTCGCCACTTTGAAATTTTTTAATCTGGAAGTTGCAATTTCTTTAACAAAAAGAAAATTTATTACCGAGAGAAAATTCAAACATAATAATTGAATTTGGTAAATAAACTTAAGCATTTATAAGTTCCTTAAAGTTGAGATAACTTTCGTTATTATCGGATGAATGAGAATGCGAGTTGATCTAAACCAACCGCAAAATGAACAATAATAATGACAACTATAACGACAATAGATGATAACATCGCGGCATCTTTGTCCTTTCAAGTCCACAAAGCTAGCGAGCAGTTGGTTTTATGTACATTTTAAGGGCCTAGCAGGCAATTAAGTGGAGATAGTGAACGGGTTGTAAGACGCGTCCTGGAAGTGTTCCCCAAGGATGAGGAAGGGGCCGCTAATCTACAAGACTCTGGGCTCGACCCCGCCATGTTATGGCCCGTAATTTATTCATAGCAGTTCTCGACATGACTGTTTGAATCGGTCTGCAAGAGATTTCAACTTGGATTAACTCGAGTCATAATCACATGCCAGTGTCTCTTACCCGAGTTCATTGCAGTGTTCATCTACTTCAATGAGAGTAGTTTTATTAGTCGATTTGTTCAATCGTTTGCCTTAAATGTAAATTCTCGTAAATCCTTAATCGGTTAAACTTGTCCTACTTAGATATTATCAATAGAAGAATCACACTTATAATTTCGATTTCTCAAAATCTTAAATCGATCACTCTGTATATTATATTGTATCGTGCTATATCGTCTACTTTAATATCAATCATAAATAAAAATGCCTTTACCCTAGTCGACCCTTGGAATGATTTCAAGTTGGAAACTACCTCGTAATTATTAAAGCTCCCATCCTAAATGTTGGGAATATTGAGACGGCCACAAGCAATAATTAACATAAGATCTAAATTCCAGGAGAAACTTCTACACAATCTCCAACTAATACATACTTTGGTTATTGATTAAGGTATATATAAGTGCATGCTTAGACAATGGTCAAAACTTGCGGTTACTTGTAAAATTTGTGGTACTCTATTGGCAATATAAATGCTTCGTTTAATTACGAAAACCTAAAATATCTCTATACGTGCAATTGATAACTTAATTGGATCCAATGGATCTTTATTCAAAATATCACTAATTAATATTATTACTTTGAAAATTAAAGTAAACTATATGAAATTATAAAAGAATAACAAAGAATCATCATCATTAAATTAATTAATCATAAAAAATTAAAATAATCCCCTCTGAAAACAGAAGAAGAGCTTGACATTGCAGTAGAAAACTTAACTGCAGCAATTCAAAATGCAGCATGGCAAAGTACACCTGATCGAAATACAACTCATATTGAAGAATCGTGCCCCGCTTCAGTTAAACAAAAAATTTCCGAAAAACGAAAACTTCGAAAACAATGGCAAACCTTAAGAACACCTGAGAGCAAAGCAAAATTCAACAAAGCTGCTAAACAACTTAAAATCCTCTTATCACAACTCAAAAACCAGTCTGTTCAGGACTATCTTAGCAATCTAACAGCTACTAGAGCAACCGACTACTCGCTCTGGAAAGCCACAAGAAGACTCAAGCACCCACAAGAAACAATACCACCAGTCAGAGATGATAGGGGTAAGTGGGCTAGAAGCGATAAGGAAAAGGCTGATGCATTTGCCAAGCACCTTTCTAATGTTTTCAAACCATTCCCATCAACATCTACACTAAAAGATAATGACATCTATAAATATCTCGATGCACCCTTTCAGATGGATTTGCCAATAAAGAGTTTTAAACTTCAAGAAGTTAAACAAACAATCCTACGCGAAATCAATCCCAAAAAAGCACCCGGCTTTGACCTGATTACAGGTAGGGTTTTACAAGAATTAACTCCTAAGTGCCTAACACTACTTACGTACATCTACAATGCAATATTAAGATTAAACCACTTCCCGCACTTATGGAAAGTTGCACAAATTATTCTTATACAGAAACCAGGAAAGAAACCTGAAGAAATAACGTCTTACAGACCAATAAGTCTGCTACCAGTGCTAAGAAAGATTTTCGAAAAACTTTTCTACAAACGCCTAAAACCAATATTGGAGAAAGATTCACTCATTCCTAGCCACCAATTTGGATTTAGAAGTCATCATGGCACGGTGGAACAGGTTCACAGAATTATAAAACAAATCGGTAACGATCTGGAACATAAGAGATACTGCTCTGCGGCATTCCTAGATATAAGCCAAGCATTCGACAAGGTGTGGCACGAGGGTTTATTCTACAAATTGAAGAAGAACTTACCACACAATTACTATCAGGTATTAAAATCTTACTTGACTAACAGACATTTTTTAGTTAAATATGGTGAAGAATATTCCGAAATGTATCCAATCCAGTCAGGTGTGCCGCAGGGTAGTGTCCTGGGTCCGGTTTTGTACTTGTTGTACACTGCTGATCTACCAACGACTGAAGCAACAATGGTAGCAACTTTTGCTGACGACACCGCTGTGCTTGCATCACATACTAATCCGACGGTCGCTTCAACAAACTTGCAGAAAAACCTAGATAGAATCCAAAAGTGGCTCAAAGTGTGGAGGATAAAAGCCAATGAAACAAAATCTTCACAAGTTACATTCACCATGAGAAGAGATGATTGCCCACCTGTAACTTTGAATGGCTGCGTTCTACCCAAGGCTGAAGATGCAAAATATCTGGGTTTACACATAGATAGAAGACTTACATGGCGCAAACATATTTTTAATAAAAGGAAGCAGCTTGGTATCAAATTTAGACAAATGTATTGGTTAATAGGTAAAAATTCACAAGTAAGTTTAGAGAGCAAACTATTAATTTATAAAACAATACTGAAACCGATTTGGACATACGGAATCCAGCTCTGGGGAACTGCGAGCACATCAAACGTCGAAATACTTCAAAGATTCCAAAATAAGACACTTCGAACAATTGTACAAGCTCCGTGGTATGTGCCAAATGATACAATCCATCGAGACCTGAAAATTCCTTCAATACACAGCGAAATTAAGAACTACTCCGTTAAATATAAAGATCGATTGAAAACGCATCCAAACGAATTGGCAGTGGACCTGCTTGATGATTCATATGAGATTCGAAGACTGAAACGCTTTAAGCCCTCGGACCTGGCTTCTCGATTTGACTAACAACTAGTGTATTTGCATTTTATGTTCACAAATTTTGATAACTTAAAATGAGTACATTCACTGGAATGTTCTCAACGTGTCACTAATTTAAGCCAAATAATTTACTTATTGTTTAATAAACAGATTGTAAATATTAATTGAAATAAAAAAAAAAAAAAAAAATTAAATTAATAAATAAATAAATAATTATAACTGGATTTTCAGATTGTGCGGCATGTAGGCCGCACTTACCCATCATATCTTCTTTTTTTTGAGGTTGTTAACTTTTATCGAACAAATTAGAGGTGCGTTGCGGAAGGAAAGGTATAAAAAAAATAAAATAATAAATAATTGGCAATCATTGGTTTTGTTAAAAAATGGTGAACCATTTTTTGCCATTTGGTTTTGCAGATCTCGAACTTGTAGTGTTAAGCATGATGTTTCCTAATTGGCAATAAATGTGAGTGATTCGCTTTACGTCTTGATGGTATTTATTCAAATTTCTATTTAAAACAATTAATTATATTATACTTACTATTGATTATTTCGGAATGTATAACTTGAATAAATCTTTTTGTCCTTTGATGGCAAATTGAGTCGGATAAGTTGATAAGTAATAATTATTTAAAAGAACAACCGATAAACTGCTCAAATGAATCTAAAATAATATGTAATTTATAACCTGTGCAATAATATACCTAATATTGATAAATTATAAGTTTTTAAAAACCTTAAAACAATTAATAAAAATCTGAAGATACCAAAATACCATTGTTGAAGGTTTATGTTTTAATAAAAATTGTAATTAATATTCTTGTGATGTAGTACAATTATAGTGCTAACCTACAAAATATAATTATCCGATTAACCGATTATCCGATTATCCGATTACCCGATATTCTAATCAAAATTTTTCAAGTTTAACCAGAAATACAGCAGTATAGGAGCCTAAAAACTATTGAAATAAATTTCAGATTTAAAATGGAACGAAAATAAAAATTATTTAACTATCAAAATATCTTCAAAAAATGATTCGGTGACACGACAGTACATTGTCGCTTATCTTGCAATCTGCTTACTTAATTAAAGTTTTACAAAAATTATACAATTTTGAATTAGAAAGTTTTAGTTTTTACTAAGGCAGTCGTAATTAATTTACTATAATTAAAAACAAGATATTTTAAAATGGAAATTCTAACTTCGCTTCATAACTTGATGAAGTTATTTTAAATTCTACAAAATCTTGTGTTAGAAAATTCATGAAAAAAAAAAGTTTATGTAAGTAAGATGAGTCCCTGAAAAAATAAAAAGAAAGTTTTTTATAGTTATTATTCCTGAGATTTCTTTTATGGACTGTGTTACGTTAATTTACTTTTTTTCCTTAAAAATCAAATACAAAAAATTAAAAAAGGTAACGAAAAACCGGAGAGCATGTCAGGGGGGTGTGTTCGTAATGCAAGACAATAAAAATGCAAAATAATTTAAATTGTTTAATTCGAGCATTTAACAATTTAATTCAAAATCGCAAAATTGGTTAAAAGGCTTGGATCCAGCTTACTAAAATTCTAAATCACATCAACAATTACAAAAGTTAAATAAACAAAAATTCCACATTCCACAACATTCTACATAAATTTTGTATTAATCAATTTTCACTGAACTTGGCCCATGCCAATCGGAGTTACCACGACACTTTTTCATAATCACAATCAATTTGTGGCGATCCAAATCTCCAGCGGTTGTCCCAAACTTAACTTAATAATACAAATGTTTACCTTACAAAGTCGGATACGAGTACCATTAGATTTCTTAAGCAGTTCCAATTCTTACGAATTTGCCGAAATATATCTCGAACTAGATGCCCTTCGGCCTGCATTTACCATGGCGCGCCCTCCATAAATACTTATATGATGTTGAAGTCGATTACAGAACATCTTAATTACGTGAGTTGGTTCCTTTAGGGACTACACGAATAAGTGTGTTGACTCCACAATCTTATTATAAAACGGCACGCGTGGCCAATACTTTCAAAAGCCGATAGTATCACAAAATTTTACTGCCATTTCAAACTTTCACAATTTTTAGAACTAATTGCTTGTTAAATTCATCTTGTTACAATTAATTGAATCCCGAAACCATAATTAACAAATTTAACCAAGCACTTGCTTAAACAATTTCAAATTATAACTGGATACGCAAAGGCTTGTTACCATTTTGATGGTTTAGCTGGGACTGTTTTTCCCCGCACCTGTGAGTTACTTATATTGTATATTATCACGCCCTGTCGACACTTGGGTCTCCTACTGTCTGTAATTCAAGACGCTGAATCGTAAATTGTCAGATGGTTCGACGGAACTTATTAAGCATAATAATTTTTATCGAGTGCTGAAAAGATGAATTCCACACGAACTAGACGGGGACCTAGTAAGCATAATAAATTGAGTTTATTTATTAGCTGAAGACGCAGAACTCACGCTATCGGGATGGTACTTATTAAGCATGAATTATAAATAATTTAAATTTTCCACACAATAAAAAACATAAGCGTAACAACTGTGTCGTTAGAAAATCGTAATTTTAAATTAAACCCAACTTTCAAGTGTAAAGATTTATTTTATTGAAACTATTTTTAAAATGATATTGAATCCTTTAAATTTATAAAAAAATCAAAAAAAATCAACTTTTAGGATTGCGGATGGTCAAGCGTACTTTTCTTTTGATACCTCTCATTATGTTCTGCACGACCCTACTGGCTGCTCTTTTCCACTTAATCTTAAATGATTCGACGTCCTTGCTGGTTTTTTTTTTTACTAGAGCCCAATATCTCTCTATGGGCGAAGTTCTGGCATATTTGGTGGATTAGCAGTTTTAGGTACAAATTCAATATGCTTTTCTTTACGGAGCTCCAAAGTGTGTTTAGCATAATCAGCCGAGGCTAAGTCAGGCCAAAATAATGTTGGACCATCATGTGAATTAATAAATGGTTGTAATCTTTTTTTAATGCATTCTTTGCGATAAACTTCTCCATTTATAGTTCCTGATGTCACGAAACCTCCGCTTCGCTGTCCGCACTGACAAATTACCTGCCAAACTAATATCTTGGGACCAAATTTTTCAACACCGATTTTAGTTATGGCATCAGGAAGATTCTCTATAGGGTTTTTTGTGAAATATTGAGGACCAGCTAGTGTTGCGAAACCATTTTTACGTAGGTTTCGTTATCCATGACAATGCAAACTTTTTTTTCTAACAAAATTTTATATAAGTTTGCCATCCGCGTTTTTATTGTTAAAATTTGTTTTTCCGTTCTTTTGGGCTTTTGTTGTTTTTATTGGTCTTTAAATTATTTCTTTTTTTGCTCGCTGGACCATGCTTACATTTGTTCCAACTTTTTTAGCAACATCCCGGACTGAAGCACTTCTTTTTAATTTTAGCACCTTTTCTTCTTCCAGTTCCAGATTTTCTTTGGATAGTGTGATGTTCATAATAACTTTTTAAGGTTGAATTTACTCGATTTACTGTAACTCCGAGTTCTCTGGCGATCATTTTACTAGAAATTGTAGGATTTCTATTTCGCTTTTGCACAATTTGGTGACGCACTTGTTCTTGTTAACTCTGCATTATGTAAGATATTCAAGAAAACTGAAAAGTGACATAGTATGTCTATGATGTTAGAAGCCTACTATTTTATACTACCTATAAATTTTTAAAAAAATTTTTCTTTTTTGCAAGTGAAAATCGTTCATAAAAATTACGATTTTCTAACGACACAGTCCTTAATTTCCTGAGATGTCTCCATATTTCCCAGGATTTTCTCAGATTTTCCTTCACTTTTGGACCAGATTTCCTTATGGCTTCTGGCCTGGATTTTAAATAACAAAAAAAATTATATCTATTAAAGCGGTGATCTGCCGATACTACACTGAAAAAAATGGTTGATTATATTGATGAAAAGTTTATCATTTATGAGCCGATGAACAACATTCGTCATATTGATGAACAAAATTCATAAATACTATGAATTTTTTTATCAATATGATGAATTTCGTTCATCGGCGTAAAAATGATGATATTTTGATCTACCTTTTTTTCAGTGTATTTTTCATCATAAAAAAATTATCTGCGAATTTTTTAATATCCTATGTATTTTGCACAAAATTTAAGGTCCCGCAACAGAAAAGAATGCCAGACCAGCAAGTGGGAAATCTTGAGTGGTTAAAGAAGAAATCAAAAGGTGAACCTATAACAGTTTTATCCAAATTAAGAGTCAAGATAAGTACCTAAATTTTAGGGTCACCCCAAAAGCTCACGAAAGAATCTTCAATATGGGTTCTTATAAAAATCGCAGAATAATTAACTTTATTTGTATTAATGATCAACGACGATTAATTATAAAACACAAAATTTATAAACACTGAAAAAAAAGGTACATCAAAATTTCATCATTTTACATATTGATGACAAATTCATAGTATTGATGAAGAAATCATTATATTGATGAATTTTGTTCATCGGGCCCAAATATAATGAACTTTTGATCAATAAGTTGAACCATTTTTTTCAGTATACAGTACAGTTGTCATGGTAAATTTTAACATATTTGACTGGGAGCTGCACTTTAATAATAATAAATTGACGTATGATGCAGTTGAATTTATTGATATTGATCATCGTTTACAACTCACTCGCGTACGCGATTTTGTTGTCGTGTTCTTAAATTTTCTGGTTTTCCTGCTAACTGATTAAGGTGACGACAACTGGGTAGGGAAACCAAGCTTTTTACCTAAAATGACCTCCAGACACGGTTGAAAGGAAGTTTGTCTCCTAAGAATTTATTTTAGATTTTAACTTTTTAAGTTTTATTATTTTGCAAAAATAAAGTGATTTTGATTTTGAGTGAGTAATTTTTTGATTATTTTGAAATTAAAAACTGTTTTTTTCAGAAAAAGAACTGAAATTTTTAAACATTGGATTGTTTTTGAATAATGATAATAGGCATGACAGTAACCAAAAATCACTAAAATTATGTATAAAAACCTATTTTTTTATATTATGAGCAAGATTCATAACTTTTTTGATAAAATAAAATTAGAAATACAAAATTCCGCCATGATAAGTTGAACACCAATCAGAGCGAATGACGTCACTATTGTGAAAGCTTGTAAAAAGTTATTCAGATTGGATTTAATTTCAAAAGTGTGAGCGTTGTTATCTGCGTTTTTTGAATCACGTAGTGCTATATTTTATGAAGTTAGGTTAGGTTTTCATTATTATTTATAACCTGCAAGACTTCGGTAGTGACATTTATGTGTTGTGACGTCACAAATAGACGTCATGACACAAGCGAGTGTTTTGGCGTGAATTTAAGATTTCAAATTAAAATGGTAATTTTTTCTACCAAACCTTTATTTTTTACAGAAATTTAGATATTTTTCGAAAATAGTAGATACTTTCTGACATCATAGAACAGTTTTTCAAAATTAGTCATCATGCCTATTGATTATTTGATATATTTGGAGATCTGGAAGAATTAGGTAATTCATTTAGATGTGCAAGTTATGATAAGTTTAATTGGTAAATTTATAAAATTGAAGTTAAAATTTGAAGATATTGTGAGGAAATGCGATGAAAGCCGGTATAAGCTTTTTTGCTCTTCTAGTTATTTTTGGAAAATCCGTTGAAATTTTCAAAATATTAAGAAAATGTAGAAAGATCTGACGGAATATGTTGCAATTCCTTTTCAATTTACACTTATTATATATTATGAAATTAAGAATTTTAGATTAAAAATAATTAATTATTTTTTAAAATTAATATACATTTGATCTAAATGCTAATATCGCTTGCTACGAAAAAAATCAAATGTTCAAGAATGAATGATCTTGATTAGTATATAACGAATAGAAAGGCCGAAATATCTGTCATACCTTCCGTAACGTATTTTTCATTAGTATATTTTTATTGCCAATCTAAAAAAGTTAGGAGAGTTACTGCAAAGTGACAAGCCAGTGCGGCCTTTAGGCCGCACACCCTAAGTATTCGAGTTGCACGTATTAATCAAATTCTACTGTATTTCTCACCGTGAGATCGGGCTGTCATTATTATTTAACTTGTGACAGATTTTAGGACGGACGATTTTAGTTGTAATACAAAAAATAATACAACTAAGTACTATTTATTTGTACTATATATATGTACTAAGTAAGGCTGGGAATCAAATTCGAATAATTCGAATATTCGAATATTTGAATATTCGAATACGAATAATATCGCAATTTGAATAATCGAATTATTCGAATAATCGAATAATTCGAATATTCGAATATTATTCGAATAATTCGAAAATTCGAATAATTTGAATATTCGAATAAATTGAATATTCGGATAATTTGAATATTCGAATAATATGAGTAATCGAATTATTCAAAAATTCAAAATATTCGAATATTCAGATTATTCGAATATTGACAAATTATTTGAATTTTAAATTATTCGATTATTTCATAAATTTAAATATTTGAACAGGGCCGAGTTGAGTTGTTTGAGTGCTCGAGCACCACATTAAGAATTTACAAAAATTGCATTTATAATAATTTTCCGACACGCACGGTAAATAATATAAATTCTAAAAATAATAAATTAATACTTAAAGTTATTAAAAAATAAAAATAGATTTAACAAAGCTAACGGAAAAACACGGAAAATCGAAAATATTCCAGCCCTGTATTTGAATACAAGGTTCTTTGTTCTTTGATTAAAATATAAATAAAAAAAAGTTTTAACGTTATTTTATTACTACTATTAAGTTTCATATATTAACTTCATATATTTTAAGAATTGTAATAAATAAATCTAAAAATCGACATGTATGTAATAGTCGACAGGATAATATTAAATTCATTTGGAAGCCGGGATATAATAAATTGAATATTCGAATACATAATTTGAATATTCGAATACATAATTTGAATATTCGAATACATAATTTGAATATTCGAATTATTCGAATATTATTTTTCGAATTAATTATTCGAATATTTGAATTATTCGAATATGGAAATAATGCGAATATTCGAATAATTCGAATATTCGAATAACTTGATCAACGAATATTCGAATACAAAAATGACAACGATTCCCAGCCTTAGTACTAAGTACTATATATCCTGACAAAACCGGTCGGGAATCGAACCCACGACTGAAATATAGATTCTTAAATAAAATTACTATAAATTAAATAAAATTCTAACAAACCACGCTAAGTTTTTAATTTTTAATTCTATTTTTCAGGTGATGAGCTTTCTCTGAAGGAAAATTCCAATAATCATATCGATGAAAAATTCGTCCTGTCGACCATTCTGTATATAACCTGCTAACCCACGAAGGATAACCTAAAGTTTTTTTTTAAACTGTTTTATTAATAATTAAGTGCAATATTATTGCACTGAAAACTTTAATAATTATAAAATAATTAATAATAAAATTAGTTTTAATAATAATAACTATCCTGATTTTCAATTTTTCATAACTGCATACTACGTATAATAATTATGTTGCCTATGCGAAAATTTAATCTTTTCGTAAATTTTGTAAATGGAAAATAATTCGAAATAAAAAGAGTCGTTTAACTTTTAATTCTCTGTAATTACTATTAATTTGTTACAAAACTCCAAGTTGAACCCTTGTAATGCCTGGTCGAGCATCTCGACATCGATTGTGCGCTTGTACAGTAACTACTAAGACAACCATAAAACAAAGTATGCCAATGTTTGGTAACTATATTTATAGCCGTGATACCTAGCAAGTTTGTAACTTAATAATCTCACGTAAAGCTTCTCCTGTTTCTAATTTGTGCATAAACCAGGAGGAGAGCTTCGGACGCCGCAGTGTTGTTGGTGGAAACCTACAAGTTATCAATAAAATTCAAATTAAACTAAAAATTGATTTAGCCAGAAAGATTGTATGCTAAAGCAAATTAAAAACATACAAATTACTAATTAACATTTATGTTGCCATTCAAATTGTTTTTGCCGTAAGTTGTGTTTGTGTAATTAAGACGAATAGTGGTGACGATTCGTAACTAAAACACAATTAAGAAGATTAATCACAACGAATCCAGAACGCAAATGTGCTTATTTGTCTTGAAATTATAGTATGGATTAACAAAACACAAACCTCAAAATGTTTTTGGATATGTTTTGTCAACAAAATTCATCGAAAGAAAATGTGTAAACTATTTTTTGTAAAACTCACTTCTAATAAATTGAAAAGGGGCATTAGTCGACGCTACACAATATATTATATGTAATAATAATATATTATCAATTCTTCTTCTCATGAGTTTTTGTAAAAAAGATAAATTTTAAATATTTTTAAATTTTATAGTGGTTTGTTAGGATAATTGGATTTGATATGGTAGGTTAGGTACACTTAAATGCAACCAACCCTTCCTCTACTTTTACAGGTTTCCAGTGTCTTCAGTTACTCACTTCAAAGCATCCCTTAATATAAAGTGCTCTTTACTACAGTCAAGTTCTAAGTAAATGGAGAAGATTCACTTAATGTGTTTCTGACATCCCTTAAATAGGTTGAAGTTGGTAGAAATTTGTAGATGCAAGATGTTCAACATGCGTGTGTTTACTTGCAAGTTTAACTTTGACCTCTCAGTTTATTATGTAAGCATTTACTTACAACAATTAATGTAAAGGTAAATTAAATCTGCTTTTCAAGCACTAAACATAACAAAAATAAGTAGAAGCAATTATTTTTTGCTTTAATTTATTTATACGTGTAAACTATGCTATAGGTCAGGAACAAGAATAATTATTTGAAAATCAAGTGGAGTAAATCTAAAGCTTCTCTTCAAAGATGGCATTTTTTTAAACCAGAGGAATTGAAACTGCAATTTAACCGTTTAGGATTGATTTTAAGTAAAAATATGTAATGAAGAATATTGTAGTCCGTTTCTTTTTAAATAATTTTAATTTTTCCCCATTTTGATAGGATAAATTTAATAAGAGCTGAAATATTTTATTTGGGGTTTTCCCCGAAAATTTAAAAAAATACTGCACATTCTATAGCGAATTTATGGCTCCTACACGAAAACAAAAAACAAAAAAACTGAAATAATAATAGTCATTTAGTACTACTAACAGTTAGACTGATTTGAAAAAAATCAATTTTACAATTGAATCGGTCCTCTCAAAAACAGCATAAGTCATAGAATTAAAATTTTACAGGAATCAAAAACATCAACATTTTTAAAAGATTTTTATTTGTTAATTTGTCTTTTCATACCTTTAATTTGTTAGTTACTTAAAAATTACTGCATTAAAAATAATTTAACATATTATAAAAATTAACAAATTCCATTTTGTTACTTAAGGTTCACAAATTTTTTTTTTTTTAATTATTTTGCGACTAATTACATTCCAATTTAGCAGTCGAGGTAAATTCTTGAACTCGAAAAACTAGTAATTTTCTAAAAATTAATTTTATTTTAATTTTTTTTTTTTTAATAGAAATTACTTTGGTTGCAAGATGGTTGAATCGGTAATACAATAACTAATAAGTAGGGTCCGGATTTATAAGCACTAAAAAACTTGAAAATACTCATTCAAATGTGCTCTTAAAACTTCAAAATAAGCACTTAAATTTAAATATTTATTCTAATTAGTAGAAACTAATTAAATAAATAAATAAAATATTCAAAAACCAAAAGTGAGCCTCATCCTCGAAAAGTTTCACTTTAAAAATATTCCTTGAGACTTCATACTTCTAAATATTTATTGAATTTTAAAACGCAATTTTCAAAAATCAAAAAAAAACAATATTTTGTTGTATTGCTCATTTATATATTAGGAATATTTTATTTCTAAGGACTTCAAAAATTTAAATAAAGATAGCCATAATACCAAGTGGTACAAATATTAACGTAACGCAGGATTCCCACTCGTCTGGAAAACATGGAAAATCTGGAAAAGTCGGGGAATTTAAGATTTTCCTAATTTTGTCAGGGAAACGTCAAGGAATTTCTTATTTTTAGAGCCAAGTCAGAGAAATTAAATTTTCAGTCAATGAAAACAATAAATTTAAAAAAAATAATTTTTACTTTTTTTTAAATAAAAGTTTTTTACCGTCTACCTTCTAATTTATCGAAATGTCAGGGAAAATTTTTATTCTTTTTCAGGGAAAATCTGGAATTATGCTGCAAAATATTAAAGAAAAACCCTTAAATCGTTTTAAATCGTAGCAAATCACAAAATTTTTTTATTTAATTTTCTTATATGTGCCAACATAAGCAAATACGCATTTATTTTTTCACGTGCCTGTATGCAAAAAGAACATGCATATGCCTATTAATCCAATCCCTATTAATAAGTTAAACTTCTACCCTAATTCGTAGGGTAGAATGGTAAATATTTTTTTTTGAAATGGCGGTGATTTCGAAGAAAATCGGTGATTTTGCTTTTTCTTTTATTAATCATATTAGTATAATTAAAATTTTAAATTTAAGAAATTAAAATACAGATGCTATTCAAAATTTCTGTATAAAATGAATTATTTTGTATAACTAACATAAAATAATTTTAATGAAAATTAAATACCACTAGCTCCATCTGCTGTACAATAGTTCACAACTTCATAATCATCGGAGTAGATGTAAAATTTAGCAAATAGGAAACTGAATAAGGAAGAAAACATCCCTACTGATCCCAAACGCGACATCCTTTAGGATACTCTACAATCCACTTGATTTCCAATATATGGAATTCAAAGTTTTGAATTCAAAATTAAACTAAATAAATCTATAAAAATGCGAGTTTGTTGAAATGATGCGCGGTTAAGTAGATTTCCTGTTGGAATATTTAATTAATTAATTTATTTTACAAAAATTATTTTTATTATTAATTAATAGATTATAATATAGTTTTAGAAAAAATTGCAACATTCGTAAATTACCTTCATCCTTAAATATCATACACTAGCTGGCCCGGCAGACGTTGTCCTGTCCAAATTGCAATATTTGCCCACATGAATTTTCTGGATCCAATCCGCATATAGCCTTGCGACTTATTTATGGTCATCGCAAATTCCAAACGTATTAAAAAAGGATTACCTAAATAAATAAATGATTAAAGAATACAAATCAAGGTTTAATAAAAAGTTGAACAAAACTGCAAGTATTCATAAAAATCCCAATTTTACACAATCACAATAATTACTAATTTTATTTTTGCCAATTACTGTTCTTCCTTTTCCTCCTCCCCTTCTTCATCTAATAAAGATTTTTTTAAATTGCACAGGAATATTGCCAATACCTCTCGTTCTTTTTGTTCTTCCTTTTCCTCCTCTCCTTCGTCTTCTAATAAAGAATTTTCAAAATTACGCAGCAATATTGCCAATTCCTGTTCTTCTTTCCGTTTCTTCTTCATATAGGCAGCATCCAATTCTTTTTCTCTTTTTCTTTTTGCAATAGTTAATGCATCCCTACGCATGGGGTTTCCGGCAAAATCTTGCAATACTTCTTTTAAAAAATTTATAGAGGCTTGTGTGAATTCCTCTTTTACTTCCCAAGTTTCGTATTTTGAATGAAATGAAATGTTCGAAATCGGAAGCTTTCTTCGCTGTTTCTTATGAACTTTGAGCAGAAAATACGAATGCCGCAGTCTGATTTTTCTTAAATATGATATTTTTGGATTTATGGGGCTTTAAACGTAAGAAATTCGGGGTGACTTTGCCCTCTTCTTATTTCTCAATTTTTCATGGTTTTAATTGCTTGCGCCAAGTTCCTACGGCTGTTTCGAGCGCTAGGCATCCAAATACGTCGATTTAGGTAATAAAAAGACCAACTAAATTTTTTATCAAAAATTGAAAATTAATGAATTAATTGATTAAACTTTTTTGGCCCAAAAAATGAAAATTCGAAATCGGAAGCTTTTTTCACTATTTCTTATGTAGTTTGAGCAGAAAATGCGAATGCCGCAGTCATATTTCTCCTAAGTATGATATTTTTTAATTTATGGAGCGTTAAACGTAAGAAATTCGAGGTGACTTTGCCCTCATCTTATTTCTCAATTTTTAGCAGTTTTGATTCCTTGCGCCAAGTTTCGGCGCCTGTTTCGAGCACTAGGCATCCAAATATGTCGACTCGAAAATTGCACAGGAATATTACCAATACCTCTTCTTCTTTTTGGTTTTCCTTTTCCTTCTCCCTTTTGTCTTATAATAAAGAATTTCCAAAATTACGCAGCGATATTGCCAATTCTTGTTCTTCTTTCTGTTTCTTCTTTATATAGGCAGCAGCCAATTCTTCTTCTCTTTTTCTTTTTGCAATAGTTAATGCATCACTACGCATGGGGCTTTCACCAAAATCTTTCAATACTTCTTTTAAAGAATTTATAGTGGCTTGAGTAAATTCCTCTTTTACTTCCCAATTTTCATATTTTGTGACCAGCAATTGGTTTGAAAATACTTCATCAGACTGGTCGTTCTGCATTCTGCAACTCCACGTGTATGTTTATACTTAATTTGAGTGTTTCTATAAAACGGACGACTTCAAGCATGCATTAACTTTATCGGCTAGCGTTGACCGTGGAATCACTGACAATGTTTGACAAAAATCACCTGCCAACAGCATCATCACCACCAAACCGGTTTTGATTGTTTCGCAGATCTTGCATTGTTCGGTCTAATGCCCCCAAAAGACTTTTTATGCGCCATCGTACATTCATCCCAAACGATCAAGTTGCATTGCTGCAAAACTTTGGGCATTGCACAGTTCTTCGAAAGGTTGCACATTGGAGTTTTATTGATTTGCATATTCAATGGCAACTTGATTGCTGAATGAGCTGTTCGGCCGCCTTCCAACAACGTAGCTGCAATTCCAATTCCAGATTCCGGAAAAACACTTCGAATGAGCTCTTCCTTTGATTCAGATTCATTTTTATTTATATAGATAGATTTTATAAAATAATGATTTAGAATTTGCTGAAAAAATGTAGAAATTAGTAGATTTCCATGAATAATCAAAACGAAGCTTTTTTGGTTTTCAAATATTCATTGAGCTACCGTCCCATGAAAACAAAATCGTAATTGAATTTTTTATGTAAATTTATAGACGTACATGTAGGTTTATTTTTGCACTACTTCGGAAAAATATTGAACATTGCGATTGAAAATAAATCGTAATTAACTTAATTTTTTTTCGAATTTCAAAATACTATTATTTCAATTCTCTCAGGAAATAAGTTATTAAAAAGATAGTTTCATAGTGAAACTATTGGAAAAAAATACTTAAATAAGAAAACCAAAAAAAGACACTTCTTCTTTATAAGCTAGTTGGACAGCTATGGTGCCGACACCTAGGTGGTGATTTTGTGCATAAATTAGGTGAGAATAATTGACCATAATTGACCAGAAGATGGCGCGGCGTACGCTTTTTTGGGATATCCAACCAATAACGCCAGTTGGACAGATATGGTGCCGCCGCCTAGATAGTGATTTTGTGCATAAATTAGGTGAGAATCTCGCCATAATTGACCAGAAGATGGCGCTGCGTACGCTTTTTTGGGATATCCAACTAGCGTATAGTCCAATCTACCAAAACATTCCAAAAATACAACTTCATATCTTGGACCAAATTAACCAAGTAAAACCACAATTATTACTCACAAAATTTAATTTAAAATTATATCCAAATAAATCTCAAACTTGAAGCTCAAATTCAAAATATCTCAAAACTCCCAAAATACGTTCGTGTTCCTCCACGGACACGGCTGCAAGCCCCTATTTTTCGGGTCCGTTACTTTGGCCCCCCCCAGTTAAAATTTTTGGCCAAAAAGCTAGCTCCCGAATCGATATAGCTAGCACCGGCTAGCACCCTAATATTAAAGCTAGCACCATTACAGTTTTTTCACAAATCCACATTGAAACTGGGGGGGGCTAAAGTAACGCTAGCCCCCCCCAGTTAATATTTTGGCTCCAAAAGCTAGCTCCCTAATCTATATAGCTAGCACCAGCTAGCACCCAAATATTAGAGCTAGCACCATTACAGTTTTTTCACAAATCCACATTGAAACCGGGGGGGGCTAAAGTAACGCTAGCCCCCCCCGTTAATATTTTGGCTCCAAAAGCTAGCTCCTTAATCTACATAGCTAGCACCAGCTAGCACCAAAATATTAGAGCTAGCACCATTACAATTTCTTTACAAATTAGTATTTGATAAAAATGATAAAAATGTTTAAATGTTTCATTCCACTGCGCATGATCCGATATATTTCACACGCTCCGCCCATTCTAAACTTGACTAACAATTTTTTAACAGCTATGGCTTATTGTTAATCTATATTATGTCATTTATTTAAGAACAAAACGATAAAGTTAATAAATACAACCTTAATTATCATAATATATCGCTTTGTATATAGTAGACAAAGTAAAATAAATTTATTTAAAAAAATATCAACAAGACAACTTTATGTGAAAATAAATCACAATTTTCCGATATCTCTTATAAGGTATAGATAAGATAATGACACCTGACTGTTTGACTTGGCGAAACATCTTCTTTATTTTTTAATAGGTCATTATAAATTTCCCATTTTCCGTTGTGTCGTCTCCCATAAGTCAAAAAATGTCCGATACAATTTGGAGTACTTTGAGAAGTTCCTTGAAATGCAACTATACCACGTAGAACATATTTATCGCCATTTATAGAAAAATGTGGAGGTATATCTTCCAAATTTGTTGTGAGTTCTAAAATCATATTACTAGTTGCAATTGGTTCTATCGCAATATATATTCGGTCTAAAATTTTCTTTCGCAAGAACCCATTGTTTCCACATTCATTGCAAGTTTTTCTGATGACATGTTCGGATATATGTGCCTCTAATTTCGTCGGCAGTTCTTGAATAGTATTAAGTTCTACCGATAACCATTTTAGATCACTTTGTTGAATATTTTTGCAATTGTTGCATTCATCCGTTTGCATTCCTATCTTAAAACTTTCTAAAGTTGTATTAGCTATATTGGTTATACTATCTTCACAGTTAATTTCTGTAATGTTTTCTGGCAATGAATGTTTCGGAAAATGTTCGTACAATAGTTCTGCTCGAGTTCTATATGTATGAATGTTCACACCTTTATTCACAACTTGTACTACTAATTTTGCGAACCTATTGCTGTCTTTAATTGATTCTATGTATTCTTTGATAACTAACGAATCACAATATCCAATACAAAATATTTGAATTAGTGCATCTAGTCCGCAAGTGTTTCTTAACGTTATCAATTGCTTGAAGATTTTTAGTGGTTTTTGATGAACTATATTACCATTTCGCAGGAGTCCAATTGTCGTTATATTTATTTTTCTCGTCCAATCGACAACAGCCATTTCTGACTGTGGCTCTAAATATGACTTTCGGGGTCTCTTCTTGGGAGGAACGTTCATTCTCATCCATGATTCTTCAGCGACTCTTTCGGATAATGTTTTATCTTGTGTACCTCTAATATAACATTCTTTACAAAATATATCATCTTCGTATGAGACAGTGCAGTTGTCATTGTTATGCAACAGCAAATTGCATAATTTACATACCACATTGGCACTTCCAATTCCTAACTGACAAGAAGCACACAGATTATCAGGCAACAGAAGATTACGTTTTGGTTGTGAATTATCTGTTTCAGATTGGAAATTGTTAACTACGGATGATTTTTCTACTTGGCTTGTAGTAATTCTATCAACTTGAATATTATCGTTCATATCATACTCTACAGCTAGCTTCATAGCACCTTCGTAGTGCCTGATGTATTCGCTAACAAACTCATCCACACGTAGGGGAAGTTTTTCGTGAGCAAAAATTCTGTTCTTGACTTGATTAAAATTACTTTCAGCCGATGCTGAGCTGGCAATTCTAGGCGAAAATGGAAAATTTTTACACATAATACTGCTCCATAAAGGCAAAAAGTTCGAAATCTTTAAAAAATCGTCGACGAAATGTGGTAGAACCTGTTGATTTCCTCGGTCACCTGTTTCTTCTGGTGTGTTGACTCTATTTTTTGCGAATTCAGATATGTTCTTGCACCAACTTGTAAAATTATTATCGGTTTTAATTTCTTCCTTTTCTTTATCATGTAGCTTTCCCATAACGTCTTCTTCTGCAAAATTTTCCTCATCCATCATCTTGTTGAGCTCAACTGTCCCTGTAGATATACGTCCAATAAGCCACTTTTTATTAATTTCGCAAATTGTCGGGTTGCCATTGTAGTGCCCTTCTGTATCGGAATAAGCAACAATAAACATAGCATCTAATAATAACTGCAAATCTTCTATTCCTTGACATTGTACAACTTGTCCCATACATCGAAGATAAAATGTTCTTGTTAGTTTATGCTGATTTCTAAGACTAGGCCATCTAGTAACGAGCTTTATAAAATGGGCCACGTCAAAACGAAGAAAACATTTAAAAATTTTATCATCATTTCTAAATAGTACCTTGTAACATTGTTCAATGTATTGGTTGAGGTTCTTATACTGAGTAAATGTGTTTGCGCACGAATGCATTAAAGCAAGAGACATATCAGTTACTACTTCTGACGGAGTACATCCTGCGCTTCTAAACCAAACGGATAGCCAATGCGTTATTTCTTCTGTGTTTTGCGAATCACTAAGCATTGATCCAACGGAATATTGTTTTTGATTTGGATACAATATTACAATATCATATAAAAAGATATGCCTTGATTTGCTTCCATCGGTGTAGATAATACGTTTTACAACTGATCCTGTGGCATCGATAGCTATTCTACTATAATTGTTTTCACAATATCGACGATACACAAGAAGCTGAGAATTTTGATTTTCTCACAGACTTATCCTTTCTTTTGTATGTAACAAGTTTTTTATCAAAACTTACATATTCAGTCCATGTCAAAGCAATATTAAACCGATAAGTAGTTTCCAGTTCGTCAACACAGTCTTCTTCAATATCAGTGCTAGTATCACTGTTACTGTTAGTATTACTGCATGATATATTACCGATAGAAACTTCTTCGTATATTGCTTGTACATCTTTAACATCATCCGGATAAATTTGTAGAACATTCCATAAATCATAATAATTTTTTGAAACTGCCGTGTAAATTCCAAGTTTTGATATGTTCAGATTATAAAGTATCATAAAATCTTCCGATATTTTCTGCCAAATTGCATTGTGTTTTGAAACAAAACATTTTTTCTCTCTATCGTACAGTGATTCTAATGGAAACTTCAGCAATCCTTCTACAATTGTGTGAATATCAGATTCAGAACGTTTTTTTCCCATTTTAAGTTATATTTGGTATAATTTTTGTTACTTTTCCTTCCCAAATCTCCTATATAGACTAATCCCATTATCTGTTAAGTAGATAATTCCCTAAGCGTATTATCCTTTTTAATCATAACTCGGGGGGGGGGGGGTGATAAGAAGTAAATCTTCAATCTTGCTTGTAGCGCCAGTCCTGGCTATTATCGAGACCGAAATTATCTTATTTATGACGTAGTCTTATAATTATAAATAATAAATAAATGATGTCACCCAAGTACGGACCTGATAAGTGAATATTTGAACCTTTCCATACAGGGCGGTTAAATTAAATAAAATTTATTTTACTTTGTCCACTATTATAGTATATCTACGTATTTACTATTTATTTCATATTATACGATATTAGTGTATTACAATTTGATATAGAGAAACCGTGTCGATGTACAAAGCGATATATTATGATAATTAAGGTTGTATTTATTAACTTTATCGTTTTGTTCTTAAATAAATGACATAATATAGATTAACAATAAGCCATAGCTGTTAAAAAATTGTTAGTCAAGTTTAGAATGGGCGGAGCGTGTGAAATATATCGGATCATGCGCAGTGGAATGAAACATTTAAACATTTTTATCATTTTTATCAAATACTAATTTGTAAAGAAATTGTAATGGTGCTAGCTCTAATATTTTGGTGCTAGCTGGTGCTAGCTATGTAGATTAAGGAGCTAGCTTTTGGAGCCAAAATATTAACGGGGGGGGCTAGCGTTACTTTAGCCCCCCCCGGTTTCAATGTGGATTTGTGAAAAAACTGTAATGGTGCTAGCTCTAATATTTGGGTGTTAGCTGGTGCTAGCTATATAGATTAGGGAGCTAGCTTTTGGAGCCAAAATATTAACTGGGGGGGGCTAGCGTTACTTTAGCCCCCCCCAGTTTCAATGTGGATTTGTGAAAAAACTGTAATGGTGCTAGCTTTAATATTAGGGTGCTAGCCGGTGCTAGCTATATCGATTCGGGAGCTAGCTTTTTGGCCAAAAATTTTAACTGGGGGGGGCTAAAGTAACGGACCCCTATTTTTCGTCTTTAGAAGCCAACATTAAAATTGTTAACACCAAAAGACCAAGTAAAAATTCAAATTAAAAAAGAAATATTCCACTACACAACTCAAAAATTTAAGTTGTACAAAAATCCTCAAAAAAACGATTTGATAACACGACAATATATTAATAAATAAATAAATAAAGATTTTGTTGGTTTTGATAGGTTATGATGGGGGAAGGGGTAGTTACTCACCATACATAGATGTTTATATAGAAGGCCTTCTATATAAACATCTATGTCACCATATAGGTATAGGGACCGAGCGTGTTTGCAACTAGCGCCAGTAGTGATGATAATTTGCATAATTGGCGTGATCATTTCAAATAGTTTCAAATAGTGATATTGCATATTAGATTTTGTTTATTAGTTTCACGTGTTCTTAACAATGGAAAACGGTAGTCGTATGAATTGCTGTGTTGTTGGGTGTTCAAATAATTATTTAACACCAAAGGAGCTGTAAAATTTTATAGATTTCTCGCAAAACCACACGAAAAAGAGCGACGTGATCAATGGATAAACAGGATAAATAGGTCACCATATAGGTATGGTCACCATTTTATGGTCACCTTATTTTAGTAGGACAGTACTATTTTTTAGAACGATGTCCTATGTACTTTAACATTTCTCTAAGTACATACAAATGTACTTATTTTTTCATTTAAAATTTAAAAATAAAATTTTTTTTTAATTTAAAAAAAATTTTAAATTCTGCCGCCAGATGTCGTTTTCAATCACTATTTGCAACAGCAAATAGACGATTTACGTGGGGCGTTTAGGAGGGGAGGGGGTCGAGCAGAATCTCACCTAATCTCACGTAGAGGTGGGGGGGGGATACTCTAGGATCGCAAAAATTCGATTGGTATGGTGGATCAAGTGAAGCATCAATGTCAAATGAACTATCAACTTCCAATGAGTAGTTTATTATTAAATGTTTTGTTTTATTTATTTTTTTTTTTTTAATGTTTTTTTAAAAATTTTTTTTGTTAAATAAATTTTTGTTAGTTATAACCACCTATCCCAAATATTCCTTGATTATTTTACCTTTCAACGGTTGATCGTTGACCTTTGTTTATTTTTTAGGTATTTTGGGTACGTACCCTTGTTTGCCCGAATTTTTTTTTTTTTGAAAAAAATTATGGGGTCACCATACCTATATGCCCTCATAACAAAATAACAAAATCCAGATTGGCTAACAGTCAACCAATCAACGTTATTCAATGCCTAAGTAGTATTACTTATACTAGTGACTTTATGGAGACAGAGGTAGCGATAGCCCCTAAATTGGCTCAGGATGATGCAAAAAATACCATATAGAATGTTGTAAATTCAATGAAGAAATACTAAAATTGAAAAAAAAATTGACCCCTAAATTTTTTATCAAATTTTTATGTTTTGAGGTTCCCTTAACCCATTTCTATTATTTTTCAAAAATGTCTATGTATGTATGTCTGTGAACACGATAGCAATCAAACGAAGTAACGAAATCACTCCAACTTTTAAATTTAAGTTTTAATTTGTTATGGCACAATAATGCCTATTGAAGATGAATGATATCGTATGGAGAGAACGGGGGGTTTACTTGAAGCGATAAAACATAATCCATCATAACTTCGAAACGCAATGAAACAATTGAAAGTTTATTGTGACAAAAAATTATTAGTATCAAATTACCTACAACTTTTGTTCTATAAAATTTTTTCTAAACTGATAAATAAAAATAAAAAAAAAATTTGAAATAAAATTTCTAAACAAATTTAAATTTTTTTGTACATAGAATTTTAGTTATTTGTGATATATTTTTTTATTCGTGTTATTGGTTTTTGCTTATTATTTCGATTTTCCAAATGTTTTTCATGTTTATTTTCATATCACTTTTATATATTGTCGTGTTTCAAAATGTAAAATTGGGATATTTTTGAATTATTTTATTTGTTTTGAAATGAGTTTGTTTATTTTTGTTAATTTTTAATATTTAACTTTGATTTTGTAAATAATTCTTTTGAATTTCGCAATTATGCGCTAAATTGTAAAAGTTGGTAGGATTTTTGGAAGAGTAAGGGCGTTTTGCCGATGTGCGTATCGAGGACGGACGTGTTCCGCTACGCTCTCGAAATTTTTGAGTAATTTGGCCAGTTTTTGGCATATTTTGGTAAATTAATTTGAAGTTGTGAGATTTAGTTTGTTGATTCAACGAATAAAGAAATTTTATGGTGAGAATTTATTATTTCGATTGCGTTATTTTTGTCCGGGTCTGATGAAGATTTGGATGTTGTCAAGTTGGATTTGAATTTGGATTTTGGCTAATTAATTTAGATGCTGGAAATTGGAATTATTTTAAATTTAAAAAGATTGAGAATACGTTCAAGCGATAGTGTGGTCTGGCGGTTTATCGCCACATGAACGAAGACGATTTTTCCATTTTATATTTAAATTTAAAAATTGCAATTTACGTTAAGAATAATTTAAAATTATTTTATTTGGAGAACCGAGAATATTATTGAAAAATAATTGGCGCCAGAACGTGGGGCATGTGAACAATAAATGCGAAAATTGTCGCAAATTAAAAATTATTTTCAATAAAACTAAAATTTTTGTGTCAATAAGAAGCATTTATTTTCGTTACTTCGATCATAAACAGGGGATTTTTACAACCGACAAGAATCTACTCTTGGGGGAGTTCTTGCGCCGACCGATAAAGCTAGCTGTGGCAATAAAAGATAGTGAAGGGTTTTACAAATTCTGCAAAATTCCACTACAATATAAACCAAAACATTGTAGCGAATCAAAAATTGAACATCACTTAGCTTGTCACCACTGTCTCTACCAAGCAGTAGCGTAGCGTGGGGGCAAGGGGCAAATGTCCCGAAGGGCACTTCTGTGGAGGGCGGCAGAATAAAACATGCAGAATAATATTATAATTTTTTTAAATATATAAATCTTAACTTGTGAGAAAATAAACAATTAAACTATATATAACAAGTTAAATTCAATAATATAATCAAATATATCTTAAGCTTTCGACGATTTTTGTCGTCTTCTTCAGAATTTTATTTAATATAAACAAAAAAAAATACATGGAAACCGGGAACAAAACACATTGTCATTTGATACGACCTAAGATCCAAAAAGATCGTGAGTTAAGGAACAACCAATGATGAGTTTCCGTCAAATAGGAAAAACTTAACTCCAATGTGTGTAGGGCGAAGTAGACAAGTAAATGGCTGTAGATGTTGCTTAATCCGTCTATATCTGTCTTCATTCATGGCGTTCTTCTCTCTTGTGAAACATATCATTTCATGAAGAAGTCGATCTTTGTAGTTGGTAACAGATTTGATTATCTTGGCGTTCATAAAATCTGCATCATGTCCATCGACTAGAATGTGTTTGGCAATAGCTGTGGATTCGGGCTTATTACAGCGTATACTTGAAATGTGTCCACTCATTCTTTTTTGAAGCCATTGGTTTGTTTGTCCAATATATACCAAATTGCAGTTATTGCATTGGACCTTGTATATTAAATCTGACCTCTTCTCAGGAGGTACGGTGTCTTTCAATTTAGTATAAAGTTGACCAATGTTAATTGGTTAATTGGCAGATTTTATGAACGCCAAGATAATCAAATCTGTTACCAACTACAAAGATCGACTTCTTCATGAAATGATATGTATCACAAGAGAGAAGAACGCCATGAATAGGAAGACAGACATAGACGGATTACGCCTTTTACTCGTCTAGTTCGCCCTACACACATTGGAGTTAAGTTTTTCCATTCTCCAAGGAGAATGCTCTCAAAAATATATCGGTCATACAGGTAGATCTTTCCAAACACTATTTAAAGAACACTCGCGATCCCACAGACTTGCGGATGGAAAATCTACTTTCGCGAAACATTTATTGGATACCAACCATAAACAAGGAGGTTATGAAATTTTACATGTAGAACCAAAAAGTAAAAAATTAGAATTTTTAGAAGCTTTAGAAATAAATAAATTAAAATATTCACCTTTGTTGTTAAATAGTCAATCGGATTTAAATAATTCACATTTATTAAACATTTTCAATAAGTAATAACCCCCCCCTTTTTTTTGTAATAACTTTCAAAATGTCCCTTTTTTTCTTATAAAAACCTCCCCCTACCACTCGGAACAATATTTAAAGGATTCTCTCTTAATTTTCTTTCTAATTCATCGCCTGATGATGCCATAGTATGGTGAAAACGTTTGCGAATACTTACAGTGTATTTTACATGTGCTAACTTTTAAACATTTTAGTTCTGAAAAGTGTTTAGTGCATTTTTTGGGTTTTCTAAAATATTGATATGGTTAATATCGAGTTACACTACCTAAACCACGTATAAATTGATTAAGTTTTTCCTATTTGACGGAAACTCATCATAGGTTGTTCCTTAACTCACGATATTTTTGGATCTTAGGTCGTATCAAATGACAATGAGTTTTGTTCCCGGTTTCCATGTATTTTATTTTGTTTATATTAAATAAAATTCTGAAGAAGACGACAAAAATCGTCGAAAGCTTAAGATATATTTGATTATATTATTGAATTTAACTTGTTATTTATAGTTTAATTGTTTATAATTTTTTTATTTTTATTTTTTTTAAATAATTATTTTTAATAATATCTAATAAATTGATATAAGAAATACTTTTTTTTTACTTAATTGAGAAAATAGTAGAGCGACAAACTTAAGTATAGGGGGGGGCAATTTAAGGTTTGCCCCTAGTACCAGAAATCTACGCTACGCCACTGCTACCAAGTCATTGTAGCATAACTCACTCATTCGTTAAATTTGACCGGGGAACTCACGGACAAAGCCACGGACAAAACATATAGAGCCAGTTTTCCAGAAGCAAATTTGCAAAAAAAAGTTTAAATAAAAACGTAAAAAGTAAAAAAACGCCGACAAACTGAACTTACAAACGAGTACTTACTTGGGGCAGGTAGAAACCAAACATTTTTATAACCATCTTTGGGGTTTTCGGGCTTTAAAGCCTTTTGGATCTAAATAAATTATTGCACAATAACCTTTTGTGGGATTTAAAATTTTTAACACATTTCACTTGAAAATAACAAGTTCTTTTGAGCTTGGCAGATACTGCTATTTTTTACTCTTTTTTTAAATTTTGAAAGTTAAATCGGTAAAATTCACTAAATTGCAATTTTGAAAAATATTGTTTCAAATTGGATTTTTATCTATTATATTGAATCTTAATGCAAGTTTGGTTTATGCCCGATTTTTTCACCTTGAGATATCTATCGGATAAGTATAACTATACGGATAACCAATCAAACAACCGTAAAAATTTAAATTACGGTTATTTGATTGGTTAACCGTATACTTATCCGATAGATATCTCAAGGTGAAGAAACCGGGCATTAATCAATTTTTAATTTAGGGTAATTGTTTAACATATTATGAAATTATTACCAACTATGCTTTTGTGATTTACATCAACAGAAAAACAAATTATGATCAAACTATCCAGTAAGATTTTAAATTTCATCCATAAATCCCTCTGTAAGCAGGGACGGCGCTAGGATATTTGACGCCCTAGGCAAAAATCTATCACCTCCCCCCCCCCCATTTATATAGCAGTGCTGAGTTTGGGAGGAGAGGGTGAGAAAAAAATACTTACATTTACATATTTTTTATATTCAAAGAAAATACCTTTTGAACAAATATAAAACTAAAAAAATATTCAAATTTTAATTTTTCTGGTCTTTCTTGTGACAAAAGTTGTTACAAGTTCTTTCAAATTTTAGCAGAATTTCCACGTTGGATACACAAACACAAAATACAAAAATAATTTTCAAAATTTTTAATATTCCAATATTTTAATTTTTTAGTTTATGTAATAAGAATATTTTACATCAGGTTATACAAAGTGCACCGTTGTGTGACGTAAAATGTCATAACAAGCTGATACTTTGTTACCGTAATTGTATAAATAAATTTGTCGAACTCCTGCATAGTCAAAACCTTCCTTTAGTGAAAAATATTAGTTAGGACGGCTCTGCTTGTTATATATAAATCCTTGCAATGTAATTCCTGTGTGGGTCACTTTTTAGATAATCACGATTCACAGGAAAACAAGTTTCAAATAATATGGTTATTCATATATTCACTATAAATTTTCACATTAATTATTAAATTTTGAATTTTTCGCAAAATGTGAAATAAAGTTATAAATATTAATACCAACTGAAAATAAAATTAATTTAAAAATTGTTAATTAGTGGGTACCTATTTAATAAAAACTGGTAAATTTATGTAAAATAAAAATCAATACCCAACCTGTAACAACTGGATTTTCTAAAAACACAAATTCTCAAAATTCCATTGTGAAAGCTAGCGGTTGTTTAATTGAACAGGTATTATTTGTAGAGGTGGTAAACACCCTTATTCATCCCCAAAACTCCAGTGACGCGTCAAATCTCAAGTGTTTAGTTTGTTAAATAAATAAACGTTAAAGTTACCAAACCTAAAATCGACAAAAATGCTTGAATTAAACATTATATTCTTTGTCTTCCTATCTGGCATAGTTTGTAAAACCATTATAAGTCCGGAACTTCATACAATATTGGAAGAAGCGTATTGCAATATCACGTGTACAAGTGAGGTAATTTTTCTATTTAAATTTTAATCTAATTTCTTAATTTTTATTATTATTTTATGTTAGAATGTCGATCTATGCCAGAAAACTAGCTTATCGTCAACTCAGATTCACTTGAGAAACAACACAGAACCGTTACAAGTGGACTGGCTATGTAGAGATGAACAAATTTTAAGTTTCAATTGGACTTTGAATAACAAATCCATGCATGTCATCGAGTTCAAAAGCAATGACGTCAACTGGACCTATTACGACCAAACCAGGCTGAATATCATCGTACTGGAAGACCTCGACTACAATGAAGAATACCAGATTCGGGTATGGAAAGTTTCTCCCGATGGAAGTGTGGAAGGTCCCTTCCTATCAGACACAGTTAAAACTTTCGATCCTTCACATTATCCACTTATAGTTCCTGAATTTAAATTGCTAGACTGGGAATATCAAGATGGAGATACATTTTATGCCAATCTAGAATGGACGCCAGCAGAAGGTTAGTTTTCTTTAGTTTAAAAAAAATTTTGCTGACCCGAATTACAATTATTTTAGATCGATTATGCTTCTATTCCATCCGGAGCGATGACGGCAATATAATGCACGAGACTGAAGACGTGAGTCTTTTTTGTCAAAAGTAAAATTTTAATTACACCGCATTTAAAATTTTAGTTCACTGACGTCTTTAAGGAAAAAATTCCAGGATTTACCAGTGGTGAATCTTACGACTTGAGAATTTTTCCAAAATTGCTCAACTCCGTACCACTGACCGATGGGATCTATTTAGAAGTAAACACACCGAAATGTATGGATTTATACAAAAGTGTGGATAAATGCGGTAAGTTGATTGGAGTAAAACCGCTTTCCATTAACAGTGTCTCTTGAGTCTGTAAATTTTAGTTCCAATTATTCCTGGTAATGTGCAAACCAACGAGAGAATTTCTAAGTATTATCAATATCCTGCCGAAAACTTAACTTATGACGTTGAAGTAACCTGGTCTGAGCCTGCGTACAGACCAGACAACTACACCATAACCATCCTAATATTAAAAGAAGATCATCCACCTATAAGCAAAATTACATCAGGAGTAAGTTAACAGATTAGGTTATGAAAGCAATATTAACACTATTTTTACAGAATGCTACCAGTGTAACGTTTTACAACCTGACCCTTACTCCATATTATACTGTGACGTTGATGATGTCGTCAAAGGCAGGACACAATTCAAGAACATTCCATGGAATGTTTACCAATCATCCTAAGTCCTTCAAACCTCCAGTTAAACCCACCAGCACTCTGTTGATTGTAATTTATGCTGTTAGTGCAGTATCTCTTCCAATAATATCATTAATCTCCTTTTTCTGCTATAAAAGATACGAAAGAAGCAAAATGATAAATGAGAAAAGTACGGCAGAGGAAACATCTCTCACTTATTTACCATCCATTCATCAAAGGCAGTTTTGTATTGTGGACGATAAGTGGAAACTTAACTCTGAAGATATCAAAGTGGAAAATGTAATTGGTGAAGGTGTTTTTGGAGTTGTGTATCAAGGAAGAAAAAAAAATGAGAATGTAGCTATTAAAATGTTGAAAGGTATATAATGTTATTTCAATTTTGGTTCATACTGATCTGTACTCATTGTAGGAAATTACACTTCTGACGAGGTTCGACAATTTGAAAACGAAATTGATATTATGAAATCTGTTGGTTTCCATCCAAATATCGTTTCACTTATAGGGTTTTGTTTAAAACCGGAATATTCTTGTCCGCTTTTGATTGTAGAATATTGCAAAATGGGAAACTTACAAGATCATTTGCGCTCTCTTTGGAGTGCAATTACTACAACGTAAGTAATAATTGCTTTTTATCATATCAATCCTAATTTTCTTATATGTTTAGACATTATAATAATAGAGAGTATGCTAACTGTTCAACTATGGAGTTTGCTAACTTGGAGTATGACTTTCCGGAAATCGTAAACTTTTCCAAAAGGTTTTTGTCGTATGCTCATCAGATAGCTTCCGGAATGGTAAATTTAGACCAACATCTTATTTTTGACCTTACTAATGGAGCATTTTTAGGAACATCTGTCTAATTGCAAAGTTGTTCATAGAGATCTAGCAGCTAGGAATATATTAATGTGCTCCAATGATTTGGTTAAAGTAGCTGACTTCGGTTTAAGTCGGGATGTATATCTCGACAACATTTACACCAAATCTGGTTCGGGAGTACTACCAGTGAAATGGATGGCCATTGAATCTCTTACCCATCAAGTATTCTCATCTCAAAGCGACGTATGGTCTTTCGGAGTTTTTCTATGGGAAATTGCTACATTTGGCGAACATCCTTATTCCGCCATTCCTCATGAAAACCTTCTTCCATTCTTACTTAACGGACATAGGTTGAATTGTCCCGAATCTTGTCATACGGCAGTGTAAGTACTATTCATTTTTGAAGTTATCCATTTTTTGTATTTTTTTTTAATTTTAGATATCAGATTATGTTAAAGTGTTGGAAACAAAATCCACAAGACAGATTAACATTTACGGAATTGGTACAAAAATTTGAGAATTTATTGCAAAGTAATAATCAATATTTATTTATCAAAAGAGATGACGACGAAGTATTCTTGTAAATTTAGGTTTTTATTTATTACTACTTGTTAATTAATGTAAAAGTATTTGTATTATTTGTTTTTCTAAAAATTTTATATTTACGAACTATCGAAAATTGTTAATAATAAATAATGTATTTAAACCTAGGATTTTATGTTGCCCGCTGGGGCGGTCGTATTTATACTTTTTGAGGAGGGGTGAAATTTCGAGAAAATAACAAAATTTATCAAATATATACAGAAACCAACAGAGAATCCACAAAAAACAACATTCATTTTATAATACGTAAATAATGATAAACAAGAAATAACTGTAAAATAGGGCCTTATATCGCATTACCAATTATTTACTTTTAATTTTTTCATTTGAAACCTTAAGCTAGGGGTAATAATTGTAAAATATTTGATTTGATAAAGGGGAGCCAAAGGCTCTCATTCGTTTTGCGCTTTTTTAAAGAGAAAAGTTTTTTTAATTTTTGTCTTGACTCTTTTTTCCACATGTGTGAATTAAAGAGTAGAAAGGGGGGGGCATGGAAATCTCGCCCAGATCTCAGCATTGGCTACTAAGTAAATACTATTGATCCATGAATAAAGAGTAAACCGTGCACTGGGGGCTATTCCATACCCCCCGGTTTGCAGGTGGCTACACCGAAGCTCAATCAATATTTGAACTTATAATAATAAATAAATAAGTTTAACCTCGGGCCCGTTTTATTATGGTTTCTGCCATCGATCGACGATATTTCACTCCCTGTTATGCAAAAAATAAAATTACTTACAAATGCGCCGAGCAGTGAATCTATCTGTTTGATGCCCAAAAGGTTACTGTTAGGGAATTGACTCCAGGAATTTAACTTTTTCCTATATACCATTGGAAAGAGGGCAATTTTTTAAGTATATTAAAAAAATTTTTCTTGGATTATCCATTAGTTTTCAAGAAACGTCATTTGAAAATTGAAATTTTCCATATTATATTTAACATGGGAGTACATAGAGATTGCAAGTAACGGGTTTTCTGTTGACGGTACGTGTACTCTGAACTAGTCTTGGTGATAGCGTCACACGCGTGTAGTACTTGTGAAGCACGTCACGCTGCACTGGAATAAAAGCCGTGCAACGGGAGCAGTGTTCCTCGATGTCGCCAAGGGCTTCGATAAGGTCTGGGCATGAAGGTTTGATCCACAAACTTATCATGGACGGCATCGAATTAGCACTAATCAGGCTGATAGCGTCCTATCTATCGGGACGAACTTTAAGGGTAAAGTTGGGGGGGACGTACTCAACTTTCAGGGTCATCTTAGCAGGAGTCCCGCAAGGGTCAGTCCTGGCCCCGATACTCTATATCTACTATGCCAGGGATATACCCAAACCGCCTGAACAAATTCCCCAAACGCAGCTCATGTTGTATGCGGACGACACCCATACTATGTGAGCTCACTCAGAAACGAAACAATAATCGACAAACTACAGGCAGCATTGGATGGGATGGAGGGTTGGTGCCGCACTTGGCGCATCGGGGTAAACCCCAGTAAGAGTTCGGCCACTTATTTTTCTAAAAAACTGTCGCGATTACCACAAACTCGACTAAAAATGTTCGGCACCGAGATCCCCTGGACAAACACCTCCAAGTACTTGGGGGTGACTCTGGACAGAGGACTTCGGTGGGGGCCCCACATTAAACAAGTAACTATTAAAGCAAGGGCTGCCATGTCCGCATTGGGCCCCTTGCTTAATAGTAATAGCAAACTCAGCATTAAAAACGGTCTTACTTTAGTCAAAACCCATACTCACGTATGCATCACCTGTCTGGGGTTATGCGGTCTTCAGCCATATTAACATCGAAGAGTTTATCCGGAATGCGGCGGATAAACTCTACGAGGCTTCTGGCCACTCGGAAAATCTGTTAGTCCGCGAACTGGGTAACTACCAGCTCGAGGACTTTCTGCGATACAAGAGACCGAAAGCCATCTTGCAGCTCCCCCCCTTTTAAATCAAACACTGCCTTAGTGCGATCAGGGTGGTGTCGAAAGAGGGGGGCCCCCCTGTTAATTTATTGTAATTTTGTCTGCACTAACCCGCAATTATCTTTATTTTTCAGGGGGTCACACACGATAAGTGAGTACAGGCGAAGAGGAAGGTCTGTACTGAACACCAAAATGCCTCTGGCAGAATTCGAGATCATGCCGGAGATTCTTTTTGCGCCGCTTCTGCGGGTCGGGCCTCAATGGCGGCTCCTGACCTCGGTGTTGTTTGCGAAAACTGTGCGGGGCTCGCTTCGCGCTCTTTTTCCTAAACCGGCCAAACTTTCGCATAATCCGGTCACTCGGTCTTATTCGGATAATTCATGTTAAACTCGACAGGTACAGCCGACGGCGTCATAAAACTATGCCTTCTATGAACTAAAAGTTCCTCGTTTTCATTTTATTCCCACTCTCCCACCCATCCAAATCCCCCCCCCCCAATCCCCTTCACACAGCAAATCCCAAGCGCGGCCGTCTCGGTTTAATCCGCGAGCGCGACGTGCTGGGTCACGTATCCCGCGACTCCAAAGTCCGGCGTACACGATAGGGCCAAGGCTCCTATCTTGAATGCCTAAAAAGGAGCAGCGGACGCCAAGTGGTTCTAGAGGCCGCTCGCTGAGGAAAATACCCGAACTTAGCTCAGACAATTAGCGCGGCGCAGCGACCCACAGAATACACTGGCAATGCGGTTGCTCTCTATGATAGACCTAAAACGGCACAAAGGGTACGATCCCATTTAAAAAACGTCTACAATGTTAACACACTAGACTAGGAGTATACGGCACAGCCGTGGTATCCTAAAAATGTTCACGATTCGATTCGATTCGTAAGGTTGGGACACTTTATCGATTAATCGAAGAACGATATTTAATTTTGGAAATATCGATTAATAGTTTTCCATATTCCGATAATTATCGATATTTCGATAGTTATTGATATTTTGATAGTTATCGATATTTCTAATTTAGGTTATTGTCTTGTTTTCTGGACTTCTCATTGGTCAATTTTGGGTTCGACTGGTTTCTTTATTCGAGAAAAAAAAGTTGGGGTTTATTATTTCGATAATTATCGATATATCAATACTTCGATAATAATCGATACTTCGACACTCCGATAATTATCGACAAATATCGATTAATCGAAGTTATCGATAGTTTTTGAAATATCGAAATTCGATATCGATTTTTGAATATCGCTCAGCCCTAGTCCCTCGCCGAGTGCGGGCCTCCCAGTCGAGTTTTCGATCTTTAAGGTCCAGTATTTCAGTTGCTAGTTAAACTAAATTCAAGGTTTAAACTACGTTTATTTACCGCTAATAAAAAATGCTAATTGGTCAGATATTGAGTTTAAACTCTGATCATAGTTTAAACCACAACTGAAATACCGGCCCTAAATGCCGTTATTTCGAAAACTAATGGATAATCGGAGAAAATTTTTTTTTGATATGCTTAAAAAATTGTCTTCTTTCCAATGGTATGTAGTAAATTGTGAAATTCGTGGAGTCAATTCTCTGACAGTCCCCGCCTAAAGCTTTAAACATATTGTGAGACCTCTACAACTTATTAAATTTTGAATTTAAGCTTAAGAGATCCAAAACAATGAGGATAAACCGGGGTGAACGCTTTTATTTTATTCCCAAATTACTCATAATTTAATTCAGAAAATTGGAGATTGACTGGCGAATCAAAGATTATAGATGGATTTATTACTGAAGCCCGGATTCTAGGCAATAGGGAACCCAATATCTGGTATGCGGCAAACAATTTATGCATAAACACAAGATATTATACATATTATAAATTATAGGCAACATACTAATTATCGCGTTCCCTATTGTCTAGAATCCGGGCTCTATTTATTACCTAAGGGGCCGTTCATTAATTACGTAAGGGGGGGGGGGGTATCGGAAATCTTACGGACCCTTACGTGAGGGAGGGGAGGGTCCGACGTATTCCTTACGTAAGTATCGTAAAATACCGTTTTTAAATTACATTTTAAAAATACCCCGTTAGCCTTTCTTTTTCGGTTTTCTCTATTTTTTAAGTGCGCCGGCGCCGCGCCGTCGATCATTTTTTTGGTATTCACTATTTTTCAGGTACCCCGTTGACTTCTTTTTTATCGGTTTTCACTGTTTTTTAGGTACGCCGCGCCGTCGTCGACCTTTCTGTTTTTGTGTGCTCTTTTTTTCATGAAAATAATTTTAATAATCCTCACGTAAGATGTGACGGGGGGGGGGGGGGGGAGGTGCCAAAATCTTACGTGCCCTTATGTGAGGGGGGGGGTCAAAAATTACAAAAATCGTCCTTACGTAATTAATGGACAGCCCCTAAGTAGATTATAGAAACAGACAATCGAATACTCCCCCGTGAACACTTTTATTTTATTCCCAGATCACTACACTCAACACAACAAAGTATAGACTAAATCATTTTCTCAACTTCTCATTTTTTTCTTTTCCACTTCTTCTCAAAACTGCGACTTCTAAATACGGCGCTATGGCGTGCCTAAGGGAGGGTACAAACCGCATAAAACATGACATTGCTAAAAAAAAAGTTCAAGTTCAAAAGTTCAATTTTACGACTGCTCTCCCCTCATAAAAGTTGGTTCCAGTGGCGTATTTAGAAAATGCTTTTGGAGGGGGCAGATTAAATATATTTCGGAATCTCGTTAATCCATTCATGCGCGTCAGTTGTAGCTAATCCCAATACATACAATCCCAGCACGCTTCTGCTGCTCCTGCTACAACGTGTAATTTTTTGGTAAAAAACACTCTGGTTGGTCGATCTTTTTTACCAACCAAAAAATATTTGTCCAATATTAATCCAAACCGGAAAATTTGAATTTTTAAGCAAAAATGAGAGAAGTTTAACCTTCGGCTAGAAAAAATTAAAACTTGGAAAGCATATTTATTTAATTACCTTACTGTTCACGGAGTTTAGCAGCAACTTCCTGTGTCACTTTGAAAGTTAATTATAAAAATATAAAGTCAAAGTTGTAAACCGGGGGGTCTGGGGGGTGTGGAACACCCTCCAGTGCATATCGCAGAATTTCCACTCTTTTAGAATACTTGGAGAAGATAGGGGATTTATAATTTTACAAATTTTACCAGGAAAAACCGAAAAATTTAAATTTTTAAGCAAAAATGAGGGAAATTTAAGCCTTTGGCTAGAGAATATTAAAGCTTGGAAAAACATTTATTTAAGTGCTCAGAGTTTAGTAGCAATTTTTATGTTTCTTTGAATGTTAGCTGTCAAAATTATAGTCAAAAGTGTAAACCGGGTGAGCTGGGGGTGAACACCATCCATTACATATTATAATAAAATTCCCACTCTTCTAGAATACCTACGCAAGTCAGAATAAGTCGAAAAAAGGTAGGAAATTTTTTGTTGTTGACCAAAGGGAGAGAAATTAAAGCGTTCGGCTAAAGAAAATTAGAATTTGAGAAACTTATTTATTTTTATATTATAAAAAAAAATTTTATTGCCCCACGGCATATCAAGTTTAGCAGCAAATCTTTGCTTTTTTGCTAAAATTAAATATTTAAATATTATAACGCTAAAAAAGAGATCCACCGTCTAGCTGCCTGTACGCAGACGGGCTTTCCAGCTAGTAAATAAATAAATAAATAAATAAATAAACAAATAAACAAAAATAATTTAAAGTTATTTAAATTTTAAAACTTTGTAATAAACATTATTTTTATCGGGGGGGGGGAGCTTCAGGGGTACAGTCCGAGACATCCTTGAGGGGGGGCAGATGCCCCTTTGCCCCCCCTCTAAATACGCCACTGGTTGGTTCGGCACGTCCCTGTACGGCGCTCACAATCAAGAATCAGCATTCGCTACTAAGTAACTCTTCGGTACTGAAGAACTAATACTATTGGTCCATGAATAAAGAGTAAACCGTGCACTGGGAGGTATTCCATACACCTCAGACCCCCAGGTTTGCCAATAGCTACACTGCAGCTCAATCAATATTTGAAGTTATAATAATAAACGAATTTAAAGCACAAAGCTTTAAACATATTGTGGGACCTCTACAACTTATGAAATTTTGAATTTAAGTGTAAGAGAAACAAAAGAACGTAGATAAACCGGGGGTCCCAGTGCTTGCTTTTATTTCATTCCTAAATCGCTAGTCGCTACCCGAGAAGAGAGAACATAAAATCGTAAAATAAAAATTAAATTCTGATAAAATAACTCGAAAATTGGGCCTTCGAATATCAGGGGCCCGAAAATTTGCTAGAGCCTAGCGCCCAACCCAGTTAAAAATAGGCGCTGCCTGCACTTCTACTGTTCTACTGGCATTTTGTTACGACGCATTTCCCTTCTGGACATTTCGCTACTAGAACATTTTTCGCTTCCGGATATTCCATTACCACTCCTAAATTCTTACTGAAATTATACATTAGGTACTGAAATATAAAATCTAATCTACTTCTAATATGTACCTAGATACAGTAGTAAATTACATCCCCAATTACTTCTATTAAGTGATTAGTTCCTTCCAAGTGAAAGATAACGCAAAAATGCTGAAAAAATTCTACTACTCGTATAAATGGAGAACTATGGGATAACTTATTCAATTTACAATCATGCTTCGTTTGGTACTTCTTCTCTTCTTCTTTTTCTTCAGACTTTTTCATTCCAATATTGGACATAGTCCTCTTCTTTATTTTTCCACTCTTCGCGGTTTGTCTTTCATTGTCTTTCGGCTATCACTCTTATGTCATCTGCCCATCTTTTGGGCGATCGTCCGACACTCCTTTTACTGCATCTCGGTCTCCAGTTTATGATTCTGGTCGACCATCTGCCGTCCTCCGCTCTCATAACGTGTCCAGTGCAACTCCATTTCTATTTGCTACCCTTTGTGATATGTCCGTGATTCCCGTTTTTTCAAGAATCCATTCTTTGCGTTTCCTATCACGTAGAGTTATGCCAAGCATTCTTCTCTCCATTGCTCTTTGTGTCACTGCCAGTCTATTTGCTTTCTTATTAGTAATTGTCATAGTCTCCACGCCATAGGTCAGCACTGGTAGTATGCAGGAGTCATATATTTTTGCCTTAAGTTTTTTACGAAATCTTCCACATGCCACCCATCCCAGGCTTATTCTTCTGTTTATTCCTGCGTCCTGGTTGTCTTTTCCAAGCCTGATGGTATCACCTAGGTAAATGTAGTTGTTCACATTTTCAATTTTATTTCCGTCTAAGTTAACATCAATTTGAGGATCGTCAGACATAATTTTTGTTTTTTGTGTGTTCATACGGAGACCTATCTTCCCTGACTGTTCATGCAGCTGTTGCAGCATTATTGTAATTTCTGTTTCATTTTTTGCGATGATTGTATGTCGAAAAAATATCGTGAATGATGAAAAAGCACCCGAGTCCACTGAATACTGAATAGATTATGGGATAAAGGTACGGTCAGACACAGATACTTTTGCTGCGCTGCCAATTAAAAAGTTGCGCAACTTTAGCTGCTTGTCGTGTGAACACTGCTGCAACCTAAGAAGCAGCGCGTGCAGTAGTGCTACCTGCAACATTTTTAACGAGCACCACCGGATGTACCAAGTTGCAAGAGCGTCCGTTGCAAGCTGAAGTGAAAGCAGTAAGTATGAATAGCTTCGCTACTTTTGCGAAGCTTGCAACTTTTTTAAGCAGCCGCAGTACAGGCCTCTGCGTGTTGCAGGCTACTTTCCTCGTATTTCTTATAATAACTGAGATCCTCATGGTGGAGCTCAAAAACGGGCATCCTGTATACCTAGTCGGGACATAAGTTCTGTTACACAGTATTAATTAAATTTTTAATGTTCCAAAATAATAAATTCAATTATGATATATACTGCTTTATTACTTAATATATAAAGAATACATTTTTAATAAATTTACTCAAAATATCCTCCTTTAGCCTTTACACAAGCCTTTAAACGCCGTGGCCAATCATCAATTGCGGCACGGACGACTTGTAACGGTATCGATGCTGCTGCTTTCACCAAATCCCGCTTCAGAAGCTCGATATTTTTATGAGACTTACTACAAGCCATGTTTTCAAGAACTGACCACAATTTATAATCCAAAGGATTCAGATCAGGACTTCCAGAAAGCCATTGTTCTGCTGCAATAAACGCAGGTAAATTTTCTGCTAGCCACCTTTGGGTTGTCTTAGCTTTGTGTGCTGGTGCAGAGTCCTGTTGGTAAACCCAATGGTTTCTTTGAAAGAGAGAGTCGTTAAGAGGCTTTACCACGTCTTCTAACATTTCTTGGTAAATTGGTGCCGATGTTTTAACGCCTTTTTCACAAAAGTGAAGTTGAGTAACCCCTTCGTAGGATACACCCCACCAAACCATCACAGATGCTGGATAATGGCCTCTTTGAACCCTCGGAATTTTTTCTGCCGCTTCTTTAGAGCTGTGAGCATAAACACGATCGTTTTGCTTATTAAATTTTTCTTCGACGGTAAAATGTTTTTCATCGGTAAACAAAATATTTTTAAAATTATTATTACCGTGCCTCCTTAATAGGGTTTTCGATCTCTCGTGCCTAATTTTTTTTAAAGCTGTTGTTAACCTTTGTCCTGTTGCTCTACGAAAAGCCCCAAGTTTTAGGTCCTGCCTCAATACGCGAGACACGCTTTTTTTAGAAATTTGCATCTCCATAGCAATAATTTTTTGTTTTCGCAGAGGATTTCGTCGTATTCTTTCACGCACTGCTTTAATCACTCGCGGAGTTCTTATGGTACGAGGACGTCCACTTCTTTTTCTGTCAGCTATTGCATTTGTATCGGTAAACCGTTTTATAGCACGACTTACAAACATTTTTGAAATTTTTAACGGCTTTAGCAATTTTAAAATTTCACTATTTGATACACCACATTTATGTAACGCAATAACTGCTATCCGATTTTCTTTCACACCCCAATCCATGTTGCTGGTTGAACTCAAAAATTTTAACTACAGTCTGTACAAGTTGCCAAAAGAAAGGGCTTTCTAAATATGTAATTGTTTTCCACCCTCTGTAATCTTAAGCTGTAAAATCTAACGGTTCTTTACAGGTAACAGAATTTATGTCCCGACTAGGTATACTATTTTTTACGGTCCTAAAAAATTAAGTTAAAATAATTCTGAGCGCAAGAAGACCGAACAAACCATAGTCTTTATGCGCCAAAGGCTAAAGGCGGCCAGAGGCCAATAATTGTGCTTACTAGTTTATTATATTTATTGTTATATAATATAATATAATATAATACATTATTATATTATTGCATCATAAGTAGATTGCACAATACAAAATTAGATAATATTAAAATTTTAGCTCATTAGCATAGTATGATTATCGAGATTCGAGAAGAAAAATAAAATATTATCAGCACCTGAGCACTAAATTAAAGGTAGCGTTTAGTTCAATTCCATTCGTTGCTCGGTGAACTTGAAATCAAAAAGATAAAGTTGCGAATGACCGAACAATCTTAAATAATTTTTTGTTATATATTTGCATGACATTTTTTCTAACAAAAATGCAAGTATGTTATTGTTAATTTTATTTTTAACATTGTCGAAGATCAGTTGCGAATTTATTTCTGAAGATGTGAAAATTAAGCTGAAAGAAGCTTTTTGTGACCTAAAGTGCAACACCAATAAGGTAATTTTCCAAATGCAATTTTTTCGGTTGCATAAAATAAGTTATACCTAAATATAATAAAATAAAATAAAATAAAATAAAATATAAATTAATGTAATTTTGATGAAAACTGAAAAAGCTCAGGAAGTCATTTCAAAATTTTTAAATTAGAAAATTGCTTTAATTTTTGAACCAGATGAACTAAAAGTTTCAAAATCGACAAATTTTAATTTGAAAATAAAATTAAAAATCCGAATTTCACTTTTTAAAAATTTAAAAACCAAAGACCTTTAAAGATTTTAAATTTGTGATTTTAATTTTGCTACAAGGACAAAAATAGACGCATTTTACTTTATAAATTAAAATTTACATTTCAATTCTGATGACAATGACGAGGAAACGAATACATTAATCGAATTTATTCTCTCAAGCCAGACATTGAGAGCGATTTAATTTTTTCTTAACAGTTTATTTTTATTTTTTTTGTGATGAAAAAAATCAATACATTTTGATGCTACTGGGCAAACAACTTAAAATTGATTGCTTACGCACTTTTATTGAATAAAAATATTTTTTATATAAAATCAATATTCTGCTTTAAATAGAAATAAAACACCAACTTTCATTTTGCGCACTTATTCAGATTTGATTTAAATCAATAAATTATTTCAAAAATTATTCTGTACAAATTAAAATTCATTTTCGTTTTTTTTTTTAATTCTACTTATAATTTATTTCAAAATGCGCTTGACTGTCTTGAAGCATCTATAAAAATAAAGAGATTTAATTCAAATTTTGGTGTAGTTCTAAAATTTATTAATTAATATTTAATTTTTAATTGGAATTTAACTTAAAATTTAATAATAATTGTATGCAAAAGAACGGTAATAATTAAAAAAATATATAAATAGCAAGAAAACTGTAAAAAAAATTATTAAAAATTTATCAGAAAATTTCCTTTGAGCCTGGTGGAAAAATAATTATGCTGTTATCCATTTGAGAGAGAGGTAGCAAGAAAGATGGAGAAAAACCCTGTTTTGGCCCCACTGCACTCCCAAACCACTTAAATTGTCTTTACAGTGACGGATCCCCCCTTAGAACTGAAAACAATATCAATTTTTACATCAAAAAAATTTAATTTATTTTTAACTTAAATTTAGTTTCACTTAATTTATTTACTTTTTATTTTTTAAATTTTTAATCTTTTTTTAGATTATTGAAGAAAATTGTAACTGTTCGCATTTGACAACAAGTTTGTATTATATGAATTAAATTTAGACAAATCATAACTTTCTATTTTGTAGAATTGGAAATATCAGAGGAAATCGACAATATAATTCAAGTTCATTGGTTATGCAGAGATGAAAAGATTTTAGGGTTCAGATGGACATCAAATTTTTCCTTAGCTTACATTGTCGAATATAGAGCCTACAACAGCAACTGGATCTACCATGATTGGGTGCGTATACTTCCAATCTTCCTTTTCCAATTTTAGATTATTTGAAAATTGGGCATTGTTAGGTCCAAGGTGAGGGATATAAGGATAACATCTCATTGGTTGATATCAATCCAACTAATTTTTAATTTTTTTTGAGATTTTTAATAAATTTTGTGAATAAAATTTTAATTTGAGTGAGTAGATTTGTTGGTATTATTTTTATATGGAAATTTTCCGAAATTTGGATGAAATTCTAGTAATTTTTGGGATATCTGAAATTGTATAATTGTATGATTGCATATAATTAATTTTTGAATAATTAAATTGAAATTGAAGGCACAGTAAAGTTTATGTGCACATCGAGCACCTGGTTTGATAACGCACGCTTGCAGTTATTCTTACATTTTGGATCGGAAATTTGTTTAAAACTTTAATTTGGAGTAATTTATGGATTATTATGAAAATTTTTGAAAAGAAAATTACCGGAAAATTCACCCACTTCTCTTGTTACTTATACTTAAAACTTAAGCTTCCCTTAAATCTTTCCTTTAAACTTGAAAACAGACTTTTAGCTATTTCATTTTCAGACTAGAAAAACTTTTGTTGTACTTGAAAATTTAACAAAAAATCATGAGTATCAAATCCGAGTGACCGGTGTCTCTGCGGATAGCTACGTGTACGGTCCTTTCCTATCTGATGTTGTAAGAACATTGGGCTCGGATAGCTATCCTCTTCAATCTCCCGAATTTGACAATGTTCAATGGGAATTGGCTGCTAATACAACATACAACGCTATCATAACATGGAAACCAGCTGAAGGTATTTAAACGTTTTTAGACGTTCTCGTTTTAATTTGGAATTTTTAGATCGCTTATGTTATTATAAAATTATCCTGCTTCCCGAAGGAGGGAGGATGTACTTGCACCAAATTAAAAACGTTAGTATAACTTCGGCGCTATTACTAGCCCCACGTTGGGCTCCAATTATTTTATGTTACAGATCGAAAAATTATTTACAACGAATGTATCAGGATTCACTATGGAAAAAACTTATTCGGTGTCCCTTACAAGTATAACTCAAGATTCTCTTCATGAAAGTCCACAAATAGAACTGACTTTAAGCTCACCGACTTGTTTGGAAACGTTGCAAAACTTGATCGATTGCGGTAACTTAAAAAAAAAATTTCTCAGAAAACTAAGGCAGAACTTTATTGAATAACTCTATTTCAGCCCCACCTTCGCCAGATAACGTTAGCGTATCTGAAGAGATCTCAAAATATTATGAATCAAATTTTGAGAATCTGACTTACGATGTAAACGTCATGTGGCCAACTCCAGAATACATTCCAGATTATTACACCGTGGACATATTACTGGTAGGCGATAACTCTCCAGAAATTATTGAGAAAGTTGCAGGGGTAAAAGTTCAAAATTTACAAATTCTCAATAATCTCTTAGTTTTTCTAGAATGAGACTAATGTAATGTTTTACAATGTAACGCTGACGTCATATTACAACGTACGGATGATTGCATATTCCGAAGGAGGAAATAGTACTCCGGTGGCATTTAGTCGAGTACTCACACCTAAAATCCATATGATTCCTTCTCCCAACACTTTTGAACATCCCGAAAATATTATAATAATCTTCAGCACTCTAGGGGGGCTCCTCGCAGTCGCAGTAATAGTTGCTGGAATATATTATTATCGTTTCAAAATTCTGAAAACAAACGAAATGTCTGCTGAATATTACGCTCACGACAAGGAAGATTCTTCTTCCTACGCCAAAACTGCTATTTACTACATGTCGGACGACATTGCAGACGACGAATGGAAAATCCTCTCTGACGACATCGAAGTACAAGAATTGTTAGGCGAAGGTGCTTTTGGAGTGGTTTATAAAGGAATCAGGACCAAAACAATGGGTGGGAATGTAAGCAAGGAAAACATTGCTATCAAAATGTTGAAAGGTTCCCTACCTTGATTTTCACCCATCTTAATCTAATCAGTTTCAATTTCAGGAGACTCATCGATGGTCGAAATAAGGCAATTCGAAAAAGAAATCGAAATTATGAAGTCGGTAGGCAGTCATCCACACATCGTCTCTCTGATTGGTTGTTGTTCAAAATCGGGATATTGGGGACCACTGTTAATTGTGGAATACTGCGAAAAGGGAGATTTACTGAGTCATTTACACGCTCTTTGGACTGCGGTAACTGCAACGTATTTATGCAAATTTGGGGAGAAAAAAAACTACAGCTTACATTTTTAGGAAATATAACGAAAATTATGTCAATTCCATCAATACCGATTTTTATAACAAATCGTATGATTTACAAAACGATCAGTTCATTCAAGTGCCTAAAAATTTACTGACGTATGCACGGCAAATTGCAATGGGCATGGTACGTATTTGACCATGTTACGGGAGTAGTACGAAAACCAGACCCATATGATATTAGCAGTTGTACCACTAGAAGTCAACTGCGGCCGGCCACGCCCACTGGGTCCTCTGGGCCCGGTTAGCGTACTACACCCATATGTTTCAATAAAATTAACCGAAGATTTTATTAGGAATATCTTTCTAACAGAAGAGTGGTCCATCGAGATTTAGCTACCAGAAACGTTTTGATCCGCGATAATGGTTGGGTGAAAGTGGCGGATTTTGGATTAAGTCGGGATGTTTACCAAGACAGCATATACACTAAAACCGGTATGGGTCGCTTGCCCATGAAGTGGATGGCGATAGAATCGCTAACCCATCAGCTCTATACGTCACAAAGCGATGTCTGGTCTTTTGGTGTGGTCCTGTGGGAAATTGCCACTCTTGGTAAAAGTCCATACTTAACAATCGATCAAGTTGATTTTTTAAAGTTTTTACTGAATGGAAACAGATTGGAATGTCCAAAAAATTGTGGAACACGATTGTATTTATTTAATTCTTCTTCTTAAATCATTTGATTTAAAAACATTTTTAGATATCAAATCATGATGCTATGTTGGAAAGAAATCCCTTTAGAGAGACCTACATTTTCCACCCTACTAAAAATTATTGAGAATTTACTGGAAACAGAAAATGATTACTTAACTTTAGATATTTAGAATTTTTATGTATTTAACTATTAATAATTTTTATTAATTAAGTATTTCTAAACTGTAGTTTCTAGAAACCTAATAAATATTTTAACTAATTGGTTTTGGAAGCACTGGTTTTCTCAGTTTCAGATTAAGTAGCGATCTGCAATACCGATACTTCTACTCTGGTTCGTACCCGAACTAAATTTGTTGAATACTGATTTGTCATTTAGCGAATTTAAATAAGCAACTTTTATTTGTGTATTTCCACTTAAATTAGTTAATTTAATCTTCAAATTTGTATTAAATTAAGGTGAGCTTTCGTGTTTTTAATTTAATTTCAATTAGATCCATTAATTTCATAAATAAAAGAAACAACGCCGAGTCATTGCAGTAACTTAACCTTCAATTTTGTAGATGTTTTTAACAAGAAGTGAATACGATCGGGGTGTAAATACCTTCTCCCCTGAAGGGCGCTTATTTCAAGTCGAATATGCCATCGAAGCAATTAAACTGGGTTCCACTGCGATTGGCATTTGTACCAGCGAAGGAGTGGTTTTAGCCGTTGAAAAACGTATTACCTCAGCTTTAATGGAGCCAACCACTATAGAAAAAATCGTGGAGGTTGATAAACATATCGGTTGTGCTGTTTCGGGTTTGATGGCCGATTCTAGAACCATGATCGATAGGTACGTTTTATTCAGGTTTCTTTTAGAACGGTTACAGGAAATTATGTTTTAGGGCTCGTGTAGAATGTCAGAACCACTGGTTTGTTTACAACGAAAACATTACCGTTGAATCCTGTGCTCAAGCTGTTTCAAATCTGGCCATACAGTTTGGCGATTCCGATGATGATGGTGCGGCTATGTCAAGACCATTTGGTGTTGCTATTTTGTTTGCTGGAATTGACGAAAAAGGTCCTCAATTATACCACATGGATCCTTCAGGTACTTTTGTTGAATTCGATGCTAAAGCTATTGGATCGGGGTCTGAAGGAGCGCAACAAAGTTTGCAAGAAATGTACCATCGTAGTATGACCCTTGTTGAAGCTACAACTTCAGCTCTTACAATTTTGAAGCAGGTTATGGAAGAGAAACTTAATTCTACGAATGTTGAAGTGATGACCATGACGCCTGGTGAATTTTTCCATATGTTTTCGAAGGAACAAGTAGAGGAAGCATTGAAAAATGTTGCTCCTCTGGAACAATCAAAGGGTGATACGGCTAGCACTCAATCTGGATCTTCTGCCGCTAAGGCAGCCGTTGTGTAATTACTTTGTTATTTAGTAATTTTTTTAAAAGCTATTTTTATTCGATTTGTCATTAAATAAATACTTCATTATTGAGAATTTATTTTATTTTATTTTTCATCAAATTCAAATTTATTGAGTAGTATCTGTTCGTTTAAGCTCTTGGTTTCGTATATCCATTATGTAACATGTCGTCAATAATTTATGCACAATTTTCAGAATTTTTTATTAAAAATTGCTACAAATTGATTTCTTGTTTTAATTGGATAATTTTATAAAGCTGTTAAATGGGAGCTTTTTAAAATTTGAAAAGCAAAGCTCTGTAGATATTGGCGAGAAAAAACTTCAAATAATTTTTAATTACATTATTTTTACATGATTTTTCTACTTGATGTAGTTTGTTTTTAACAAATTTTATCATAATATAATATAATAATAAAATTTTCCACTAGTTGAAGAAGCTGTGCACAACATTTCAGCTAAATGCTCTATGAGATATTGGAAAATTTGTTTGAATAAACCAAACGAAGTTCTTTTATATTCACAATAAGAACAAATAAACATTGTTAGGATACTGTCTGACGTCACACTGCTGTTTTGAGTGCAGATATCAGAGAAGAACTAAATATTTTCAATTTGATCACTAAAATAAAAAAATATCGAGAAGCTTGGAAACAGCATGTAAAACGAATAAAGAACATTCGGCTACCAAAAAAACTCTTCCAATGCAAACCAAAGAGAAAGCGTAACATCGGAAGATCTTAGAAGCGATGGATTGACCAAAGGTGACGTAGCAGGTAAAACTAAACCTAAAACGTACAGCAGCAGAAGAAGAAGAAATATAAAACACAACATTACATTCTGAAATAAAACCAACATTTAATATAAATAATTATGTATTTTTGGTTCTTTGTATTTTGTGTCTTCCAACCGAAAGTTTCATAAGCCTCTCCGGAGGAAAAGGTCAGAATTCAACACTGGTTTCAATAGTTCCTGGAAGCTATAAAAATGCACCGACTGTTTATAAAAAATTATTTCATTTCATAGGGCAAATATTTTAAAAGTTTTCATCGGTGTTGAATCCAGAGGGTTCCCGGAGATGTTGATGTTTTTGTTTTTGATATTTATTTTTTTTTTAATATAGTTTTTCATGTTTTTTCATTTATTTTGTTAATTTTAGCCTTGAAAATGTGTCAATAAAGAGAACCCTAAACATCGGACAACTTAATTTTTGTTCTTACTGACCTACTCATTTTTACGTATCACAATGAAAGGTCAACTAAACTCAAACTAGTTTAAATTATCTATTAAATAGTTGCTATTTAGCATTTTTTGCAGGACCTTTACGTTTGGAGCAAATCTCAATAATAATATATGTTAAAATTTAATTTTTACAAAATAGTAAAATATAACTGGCTCTTTAAAAAATCATATTTTTATAAATTTTTGACCAAAATAATCCTATAATTGTATTATTTAGTAAGCCTTAAGTGCAGGGGTCATTAGCTTAGTAGGTTAGCCGAACAACTGCTGACTCTAAGGTACTCGGTTCGAATCCGGGGAGAGTCTAAAAACTTTCACATGACCGTCTCCGTGCTTCGGAGGGCACGTAAACCCGGCGGTCCCCCTGAGTTGATGATTGCCGCCATCAACTATTAAAAAAAAACAGGGTTACAGGCATTCTCCAATCCGGATTTAGCAACCGTGGGGTCTAAATGCTAAAACCTTTCTCCTAGAGAAAGAGGCTTTGTTCAGGAGTGGACAGAAATGGCTGAAGAGAGAAGTGCAGGGGTGTAACTTCAAAAATTGAACCCCGGGGCAAGGATTTTTGCTACGCTCTTTGTGGTCAGTGATGATTCATTTGAAGATTCATTTTTTTTCCTTTTTCGGGACCCCTTACATGTATTCATTCTATATAATCAATAAAGAAATGAAATTACAGAGGGTTGATATTCATGATGTAATAACAAATGTGAATTTAATATTCCCCAAAAAGTTAAAATTGATATAAATCAAATTTACATTGAATTAAAAATCAATTTAATTTAAAATTGAAAAGTTTGAATTTGAAAATTGAAAATTAGAAGAGTAGATCACTGCAATATATAATAAATCGGTCAATTGTCATTAATTATTTATTCAGTGGTTTTAAATTAGTTATTTAAATTTTGATTAATAAAATGATTTGTGATTATTTTGATTGGCTTGATCGCTTGATTGATTGCTCATTAATTACAGCATTACAATTATTATTATTATAAATTTAATATAATAAATTCTACAACAAAAACAACATTAATAACTTACTAATAAGTATCAATTTTATTTTTTATTAATAACAATAATATATTGTTGCTGTTAAGAGATTTGACTGTATATAATATGCTAAAGATGACTTAAAATCGAAACCGGTACACATTAACTGAAATGAAGCTTAAGGAAATTTTTATTCCCTTTTTAATTTTTATTTATTTATTTGTTACTTAATAGTGGTTCAATAATAAATTAGTTGAGATATAAAACTTACGTTTTTCTTACTTTCTAAATTTGAAAATTTTTCGAAAATTGGGGACAAAGTTATGGCGATGGGGTGACTTTGGCTTACAGCTGATTTTACCTCTAAACTACACGTGAAACGAATATTGGGCCAATATCACACTAAAATATGTTTTGAAAAATCGCCAAAAACAGTTTTTGAACCAAATATTAATTATTATTTGAAACTAATGCTATATGCCAGGGGTCTCCAAACTACAACCCGCGGGTCAAATCCGGCCCGCAACATCGCGCTTGACGTGCCTGACGTCCTTTAATTAATTTTGATAAATCAAATCAAACAAAATAATAATCGGATACTTTATTTATCGACTAAAATTAGTTATTAAAAGACTTCAAAAAGTTGTCAAAAGGTAATCTTAATTTGATGAGCAAGCTAGATCTTGGCCCTCGGGGCATTGTGGAGCAATCCGTCTGGCCCTTAGGCGAAAAAGTTTGGAGAGCCCTGCTATATGCCATAAAACTGATCAAATAAAGGTATCTGCTGCGCTACTCCATCCGAGACAAACATTCTCCGGAATTGTGGCAAAGTTACCACCTATGGGTCAATCTTACCCCAGTTTATGGTATACAAAGTTTCAGATTATGATTCTTTGATAGTAGTTATTACTAGATCATATTGTTTCTATTTTTTGGGGAGCATTTCTGAAAAAATAATCAAAATATTGAAAAATTTATAGGTATTTAGTAAGGGCATTGGTTGAAAACACTATAGGGATCGGGGGGCCATGGCCACCCCATTATGACCGCTCTTGTTACTTCCTTGTAAAACAAGGAAGTATTGTGATACCGATTTTTTTCGATTTCCAGATTTTGACGGAAATATCCGTTTTGACCTTCCCTGAATCCATTTTGACTATTTTCGTTGTGACGTCTGTACGTACGTACGTATGTACGGAAGTCTGTATGTCGCATAACTCAAATACGGTAGATCGTAGAAAGTTGAAATTTTGGATTTGAGACACTTATAGCATCTAGTTGTGCACCTCCTATTTTTGGTTGCGATTGTCCGTGCCAAAAGTTGTAATTAATGACGCGCATGAATAGATTAACGAGATTCCTGTCCAATTATTATAAAAATTACAAGGAAGTTATGTGGTGTCCACATCAGATTTTATAATTAGTTTTCTATATTTTATAAACCTAAATTCCGTTTTGAATTTATAAGTACTACTATTTTTATTCAATTAAGATTAGTTTTAGGTGCAACATTCGTTAGCTATTATTAAAACTGCATAGATACCATCTAAAAGCACCGCTTCAGTGTTTGTGGTTATCATTACACCTGTTTATATAAAAGACATTGGTTGGCAATGTTTTTGGTAACCTAAAAAATTCAAATTACGCTCTTCGTCATAGTACCAAACGCTACCGCCGCACTTCAACGTTCAACCTATCAAAAAGAGGGGGGCGGTACTCCATCAACAGTTTGTTGTTTGCTTTAAGGTGGTTACATGCACTTGCGTTTTGCGATTTGCGGAATGCGTTTTCCGCAAAAATTTAACAGTTCATTACATGCACTTGCGATTTGCGGAATGCGAAAGTTTAGTAACTTTTTCATAAATTAATAGGGTGTTTTGTAGAAATTGGTCGAGTTAGATTGGCACTAGCGATTTGCGGAATGCGAAAGTAGTAACTTTTCGTGAATTGATAGGGTGTTTTGTAGAAATTGGTCGAGTCAGATTGGCAATTCTAAAATAACCTAAAATACAGTAGTTTCACTCGTGGTCCCACAATGGTATTTTGTTTTGGATTAATCCAATTAGGACTTCGACCACACTGTCCCCGACTGTGATTTCTAGTTGATTAAAAATTAAATGAATGTAGTACCTAATATACACATTTTATTCAACGACTTTGCTAAGCTAATTGATTGCAAATTAAAATATACATAACATAATAATGCACCTCTTGTACTTCACTCATGATATCAAAATCAAAGCTATTGATTCTATTATTAATTATTAAAACAATAAAAACAGCACTTGATTTATTGTAATTATATTGTAACAATATAATAAATAGCTGTAAAAAATTCGTATTTATATATAGGTATAAAAAAATAGTTCATTATTATATTGATAATGTTTTTAAAATCAATTTGAAAACCACATGTATTTTGAAAAACTGGAAAAATTGCACCTGAACGCATGCGTATTTCAAGAAATGACCAACGGAATCCGTAAAATCTTGAAACCATTTCAAGTTTTGCGAAAATCGCAAATTCTTACATTAGTAAAGTGTCGTTTACACTGCGTTCAAATTTAACCAATCAAAACCATCTCAAGTTTTGCGATTATCGCAAAATCTTAAAATACTTAATTGCCGTTTACACTGCGTTCAAATTTAACCAATCAGAACAAAAATCGCATTCCGCAAATCGCAAAACGCAAGTGCATGTAACCACCTTTATTTCCACGAAATTATTGTAGTAGTGAAACCATTCTTGTGCTAAAACGTTTTGCAAAAGTGTTTACGAAATGGGAAAAAAGAATAAAGGTAAGATTTATTGATAATTTAAGCTTTTATGTCTGCTCAAGCATTCATAAGTAAACCCACAAAGTTGTAAACTGCCGTTTAAGAATGCCAAATGAAATTGCCTCATCAGCATCAGAATTAATTAAATCTCAAGATATTTACAAGATGAGCAAAAGAGTTGATGGTTTTGCAATTTTATGATTGCTAACCCACTTAGTTGGCCCAAAATATAAATTTACGGCTATTTTGGGCATTTTCGCTGTTTTCATTAATGACGCTTATGTATCCGGCAAAATTAATGCAGTTTTAAAAACAAAAGTTAGCTTCATGGCCAACATGACTCCATTTTTTCCATATTTCCACGACGACGTTCGAGATCACGCGACTTCTCATCAGTTAGGATTTGATCTTACGTGGCTTGCTCTTATTGGTTCAAATCTTGTAGCTTTGTAGCATGGCGTATTAAACAAGATATCACGAACAAATTATCATATTAATTTAATTTTTTATTTTGAAAAATTCTGAAGTTATGAAAATAATTCAATTAATTCAAATTTATGCTATTTTAAATATAATAATAATTCATTTGTATGAATAATTAAAATTATTATTAAAAAATCTGATGTGGACACCACATAACTTCCTTGTAATTTTTATAATAATTGGACATGAATCTCGTTAATCTATTCTTGCGCGTCATTAATTACAACTTTTGGCACGGACAATCGCAACCAAAAATAGGAGGTGCACAACTAGATGCTATAAGTGTCTCAAATCCAAAATTTCAACTTTCTACGACCTACCGTATTTGAGTTATGCGACATACAGACGTCCGTACATACGTACGTACGTACGTACAGACGTCACAACGAAAATAGTCAAAATGGATTCAGGGAAGGTCAAAACGGATATTTCCGCCAAAATCTGGAAATCGAAAAAAAATCGGTATCACAATACTTCCTTGGTTTACAAGGAAGTAAAAAAAACACAAATTTTACAACATTTTGGAGTCAAAAATAATTGAATTTTTAGGTCAAAAGAAAAATGATTCAGGAAATCAAAAGAAGACGACTATTTCTGTTGAAAACAAACAGAAAACGGAACCAAAAATTGAGGTTCATAACATCAAATCCAATAAAGGTGGACTGGAAGGAAACAATGTGGAGAAATTACCTGACCCAGAAAAAACTCAGGCAGTAGATATTCGTACTGAAAATATTGGTAAAGAAAAATCTCAAGCTGCTGCAAAAGAGAAGCAAAATCTCAAAAACATCCCAAATGATGTTTGTGCTGAAAACATCGTTAAAGAAAAATCTCAAGCTGCTACAAAAGAGAAACAAAATCTCAAAAATGGCCCAAAGATTTCTGATGGTTCAAATAAAAATGGCAAAAATTTGGAAACCCAAACAAAAAAAGGTAAAAAACAAAAAGCGGTAAACGGGCAAACAGAGAGTACAAACAAAACTAAAGGTAAAAAGGATAAATCTGCGCCGTTAAACTCCGCTAATAATAAAAACAAGAACAAAGCTCAAGCATTAGATGCAAAAGAAAATCCAAATGAAGATAACTTGAAAGCTTTTACCGAAACGGAAGCAAACGACGTGTTGTTAGCAATGCAACTAAAAAATGAGAAATGTGATGAACCAAAAGTACAAATCATCGTAGTACCTGATGAAAAAAGTCAAATGGAAGAAAATGGTTTTGGAGATGAAGACGATGGGTTTTTTGTAGTACAGTCAAAAAAAGGTAAAAAACCAAAAGCAGTGGAAAAGGATCTGATGGATCTTAAGAGTAAATACAAAGAACCATCAAATTTGAAGAATAAAAGAAAACCAACAGAAAATGTTCCAATTAGCCAAAGCTTGAAAAAATTGCAGTCAGATTCAAAAACTGAAGATAGAACAGAAATTAAGACTATTGAAACAAAAGTCATGAATGGATTTGCTTCACAAGATCAGCAAGTGGATGACCCTGGTGATGCTGAATTTAGTACACAAGTAAGTCGTAAAAAGAAGAGAGGTAAAGAAGCAACTGAAATTCCGGAAACTGTGTCTTCAAAACCGCTACCTAAAATCACCCCTGAAAATCCTTCGTTGGCCAAAGCTAACCAATCAGTGGCAACAAAAGCAGCAATACCGAGTCAAAATTATGGTGTATCTGCTTTGTCGAAGAGATTTTCGGCAACCAAGTTAAGTTGTGAGTATAAAAATCAGCAAAGTATGGCCAAATTCGCTGCTCGTGACGACACCACATCAGTTAACAAGGAATCTGCAGGTTGCTTTGAATTGAGCATTCCTCAACGGAAAACAAAAAGCGGCACCAAAGGACGACCTATCATAATTGAAACTAATCATTTGGCTTTGAGCTTTAAGAATATGACACAGGCAGTTCATTACGATGTCACCATTATACCGAACACCCCAAAACAATTATTTAGAACGGTGAGCAAAATTTTTAATAGTTTAAAATTTACAATTAAATATTTACTTTTTACTTTTTTCAGATAATGGAAGAATTTCGCAAAAAGTGCTACAAAGATCGCTATCCCGCATTTGATGGTACCAAAAATTTGTACAGTTCCACTGATTTGCCATTTGGGGGCAAATCACAAATTCTGCATGACGTCGCAGTTGCCGAAAAGGGCTGTGTCAAAACTTTCCGAGTGATTGTGAAATTCGCAAATTATGTAGACATGACGCCTCTTCAAACATTTATGTCCTCGTCTGCAAATGGAATTCATCAGATGAAGACACCACAAGAAGTGTTACAGTGTTTGGATATTGTTTTGCGTAGCGCACCCGCTTTGACATTTCTGGCAGTTGGACGATCTTATTTTACTCAACCAAAAGATCAAATTATAAATTTAGGCGGAGGCATGGAAGTTTATTACGGATTTTATCAATCAGCCGTAATCGGATGGAAACCATATTTAAACATTGACGTAGCCCATAAAGCTTTTCCTGCCAGCCAAAATGTGATCGATCTGATCGTCGAGTTGTGCAATTTAAACACAAGCCAATTGCATCAGCCTTTGGGGAAGCAAGAGGTAAGCACCGTTGGTCGCTTCCTCCGCACACTAAAAGTTGAATACAAAATTCCCAAAATTGAATCATCAAAAAGAGAATATCGAGTGAACGAATTGGAAGCTCCCGCGGATCAGCTAATATTCGAATCGGACGGGCAAAAATTGAGCGTCGACAAATATTTCTTTAAAATAAAAGGCATCAAACTAAAATATCCAAAAATGCCTTGTTTATGGGTGGGCAATAAGAAACGCGATAAGCCAATTTACTTACCAGCGGAACTTTGCACTGTCGTTTCGGGCCAAGTTGTTAATAGAAAACTGCCGGAGCAATTTGCTAGTCTGATGATTAAGCAAACCGCTTCTTCGACAAAAGTGAGAAAGGATAAGATAATTGATTCCATGCGCACAGCGCAATTTAACCAGAATGCCTGTATAAATGAATTTGGTATTACTGTAGATGACAAATTTGCAAAAATTGAGGCTCGAATTTTGGATCCGCCTTCTCTCAGTTACAGTGGAAAAACTATCGTTAAGCCTCGTCAAGGTGCTTGGAAACCACTAAAATTTCTTATTCCGGCCGCATTATTGCAATGGACGGTGGTCAATTTGGATCGTTACACAAAAATGGAGCATATAGAAGAATTCGTAAAATTGGTAAGTGAATCGTGTATGCGGTACGAATGAAGCTAATAATTTTTCTTCATTTTCAGATACTTACACAATCTGCAAGCGTGGGAATGAAAATTGCACAGCCCGATAGGCCTTTTACAACTTTAAATTTAACATACAAGAGAGAACTGCAAGATATAGAAGAGCTCTTTACCAAGAAGAAAAATTCAAGAATAATTTTTGTCATCATTCCCAATAACGGATTACACTATAGCTACGTAAAACAAGTTTCCGAGTTAATGGTGGGTTGCTTAACGCAATGCGTTAAATCTAAAACAATTGCCAAATTGTCCTCGTCGACAGTAACCAATATTTTGCAAAAACTAAACGCAAAATTGGAAGGCACCAATCACGTAATTCAAGACAAGTTGGAATGGATGAAGAGGCCATATATGATAATGGGAGCAGATGTAACGCATCCCAGTCCGGATGTGAGAGATAAACCCAGCATTGCAGCAGTCACGGCTTCGCACGATTATGGAGCATTTAAATATAACGTCTGCTACCGATTACAACCTCCAAAAGTTGAAATAATTGAAGATCTGGAGGAAATCACCCGAGAACACCTTTTGTATTATTACAAAGTTACAAACCATGCTAAACCCGAGAGAATTGTATTTTTCCGAGATGGTGTATCGGAAGGTCAATTTTCCTACGTTTTGAACACTGAAATTCAAGCGATTAGAAGAGCTTGCATGCGCTTGCAAACGGATGGAACGTATAAACCCAAAATAACCTTCTTGGTGGTCCAAAAACGTCATCATACTCGATTTTTTCCAACAAGCGACAGAGATGCTTCGAATGACAAAAATTTAAATGTTCCTGTGGGTACTTGTGTAGACACCGATATAACCCATCCCACTGCAATAGATTTTTGTCTCGTTTCCCATGCAAGTATTCAGGGAGTTGCTCGTCCAACAAAATATCGCGTGTTATGGGACGATAACGATTCAACTGAAGATGAATTGGAACAATTATCGTTCTATTTTTGCCATATGTTTGCCCGTTGTTCCCGATCTGTCAGTTATCCGGCCCCCACGTACTATGCTCATTTGGCAGCAGCTCGGATTACGGCTTACACCGATAGCACCAAGTTAAATCTTAATAATTTGGCGGCAGAACAAGAACGCATAGCTATTAAAACGTCCATTATAAAAGAACACCCAATGTTTTTTGTTTAATTTTTTGTATTTTCACTTTGTATTCATATTTGCTTGTTTGTATTCATATTTTTAATTGTGTATTTGTTTCTCTCATGTAGTAACTTAAAAATAAAGTGCATTATTTAATTTCTTTTATTTTTTATTTTTATATTTATTAAAATATTAAGTCAGGATTAAATGCAGTAAATTTTTTTAGGAATTTTCAAATTTGAAGCTCTCCCCTGCCCCCCTCATTAATTTATATTAATATTTCAGTTCAGTTTTTTTGGAAATTTTCAGTTAAAAATTTAAAAAGTAAATTTTGCAAAAATTTATATTTTTGGATTTTCAAGCCTTGGAAGTATAGCAGGCAACTAAACATTCACGAAAGCGAGAAGTATGTTTCTTGTCCTACCACGTACAGGTAACTGGCACAGGTAAAGCAGAAATCGTGTTAGCTTTGTTTAGTCCACAATAGTGAAATTTCAACCTGTGGCTGTGAAAGGTGTGTTGGTTCAGCATTTATGTAATGTTTATAATAAGATCGTATTGAATACAATCAAAATGGGCTCAAAAATCGAATATGTGGATTCGTCACAAATTTACGCGACCAGCTATGCCCGAAACTCAAAAGCAATCGGTGTTCTTTGGGCAGTGTTTACAGTATGTTACCTCATTATTGGAATTGTTTGTTTTATTACACCTGAGTGGATAGGAGATTTGGAAAAGGATTCGCCAGGAAAATTTGGCTTGTGGTCTTCTTGTCACGTCGAAGAAGCTGGTGAAAAATGCACGGGAAGATTAGACGAAGTAATGACAATATCGAATATTGCTTTTCGGGCTGCGACAATTTTCATTGGAGTGGCCGTAATTATTGCAGCTATTACAGTCGGAGCTATGATTTTATTTTTTTTCTGCCATTCCACAACGGTTTACCACATTTGTGCTTGGACTCAACTTATTTCGGGTGAGTTTAATGGTAGAACTAGAAGTTATGAAAACCTGACCCCATTTCCGGTATTGAATGGTATTGCTTAAAATATTACCAAATTGTAAATAAGTAGTACTAGGTGCTACCTAGATTTTTTACATCAATTCAATGACAAATCAATTTCCTTAATTTTATAGTATATGCATACAATTAACAATTATTTCCCATTTCATGTTTATTCTCTTACACACAATACTTAATAGATGCGGATGAGAACATTTTTATATGCATATTTGCAAATTTATTCAAATAAATTTCGTTGACCCCCTTAATAATTAAGGTCAATACCAAAATACAGACCCCAATTACACGCATTTGCAATGCAGAGTATTTTTGAAAATTTTATTTTTTCGCAGCCGCATGCATGATAGCCGGTTGTGCATGCTTTCCTGCAGGCTGGTCCGAAGATGAGGTTCGTCGTGTTTGTGGAACTTCTGATAGTTACATACTTGGAGATTGTGGAATTAGATGGGCTTATTTGCTAGCCGTTATTGGAACTTTGGATGCCATTATTTTATCAACATTGGCCTTTATTTTGGCCACTCGGCATGTTCGCCTCCAACCTGATCCACATTACTCCACTGCCAGTTTGTATAAAGGTACAACCAATTTAAGTAACTTGGATATTTTCTCTTGGGTTTGGAAATATTTTGGATTTCAAAAGTTATTGTGATGTCCAGCAGTTATTCAAATTTTATTTATTGGAGAAACTATGTTATCTCACGATAGCCTGAAGCTATGAGAATAATTTTAGCCTACGCATTTAACTATAAATCAAATTTGAAATATTTAAATATTGTCACACTTTTTTTTATATTGCAGTGATTTATTATTACAAATTTATGTTTTCAGGCGAAATGAACAACGGATTTCTTGGTGATACGGCCAGTATTGCTGGTTCTCGTAAGTCACTTAATTTACATCCCGTTTTATTGATGCATCCCGGTCAAGACGACACTTATTCCCAATTTTCCCAAAGAACTGTACCCAGATCGATACATTCCGGACATTACTCGCACCCGATGCATCATCATAATTTTCAGCTTTAGTGGCGAAAGGAAAGTTTTCGAAAATTATATATTACATTATGTACAAAAATATTATTTATTTTTAGTTTATTTTTTAAGTTATACTTTTTATATTAATAATTTTATTTTTAAATTATTTTGTAAAAAAACATAATTAATGCTACAGTAAAATTTATATAACTACTCCAGTATAAATTTATTTAGTTTTTAAAATTTGGATTTTTATACAAGGTGGCCAACTTTTTGCATATTTTTTTGTAAATAAAACCTGTTTAAATACAAAATACTGTACAGTTTACCCTTCAAGTGTGGCAATATTCAACTTTTTTATTTTAAATGGAGCACTCCCTGTATATTTTTTTATAAAATATAAAACATGTGACCTTGGCGACATACCATTACTGAAAGTAATATTTTACTTTTCTTGTACTATGTTAATTTCTAATTAATACTTTATGCACCGAGCGACAGCTGTTAGACTGCAATATTAAAAAGAAAATTACATTGAATGATCAAAATGAAAAATATATCAAAAGATACATAATTATGTTGTTCCACATCAAATTTGATATATTTGCTTTTAAATTACAGTAGAATCCGCTTAATGTGATCACTTCGGGCCAAGGTCATTTTAATAATATTAACTGATAACAATTAGCCAAATTTAGAAAAAGGCGAATTTTAAAAGACTTGGATTAGAACAAGATAGAAGAAAGAAAAAGTTGCCGGTTTCCAAAAAAAATGATCACAATAACCGACTGATAACATTATCCGAGATCACATTAAGCGGATTCTACTGTATTGTTAAAAATACTCAAATAAAATAAGTAATTTTTAAAAAATATTAGATGTCTTTGACAAATCAAAAGACAAACATCAAGCAATTAACAAAATTTAAATTAAATTATTTTGATCTGGAATGAATTTTTGTAAGAAATTATATTTTGAAAAATTATCTCTTCTTATTCTTATCCGTTATACATAGACGAGGGGTTGTTCCCTCAGAATTTTTTTGTTCACGGATTATTATTACGTAAAAAATTATTAAGATTATTAAAATATTATCGTGATTACTTAAGATTATTCCTAATTATTTTGATTATTAATGATTACTAAGATTATATTTGCAATTATCTAGGATTACCTGATTATCAGTGATTATTCGTGATTATATTCATGATTATACTTTATTATGTGTGATTATTTGGTATTATTTGTGATTATATAATCATTTTAAGAGTACAAATTTTTAACACCAGATGGCGCCAGTAGATTTTTAAAAATAAACTTTTTTTACGTACCCTGTGTTTTTTCAAATTGTTTTTAACAAACTGTTACATTTAACAAACCAATAGAAATTATCTCTCTGTACTAACAACCATATAGAAATCCAAAAAATATAAGAATAATACAATACGTAGAAAATCAAAATTCAAAAAATTTAAAAAGGAGACAATTAACACATAACAGGTCTGGATTAAGAAAATTTGAAAAAATGAAAATTTCGTAATACGAAGTACAATATAACGTTATTTCATGGTTATTGCCATTCATCAGTTGTACGCATCGATTACGATTACATTGTAAAATAAGAAGAAAAAATTTTTCAAACTAAACAAAATTATCGACTAAATTGTACAAAATTGACTTACCATAACCTCCAAAGATTATCAAAACTAAACTTGTTACACGAGGTATGAATAATTTAAAAATGATTTGAACTAAGAAATTCGTTTACCTAGCACTGCTAGTTTGAAATCCGAAGGCACTGCCCTCTTAATATGATTTCTAAAAACTTTGAAAAAATTCAAAATTCAAAAATTTACCACGTTTTTTAACCGTGAGGCGTAAAACTAGAAAAAGAACTCAAAATAAAAAATTTTAAGTAAATTTGTGGTTTTTAGTATGTATTTATGGTTAAATTCAAAAAATATAAGAATAATACAATACGTAGAAAATCAAAATTCAAAAAATTTAAAAAGGAGACAATTAACACATAACAGGTCTGGATTAAGAAAATTTGAAAAAATGAAAATTTCGTAATACGAAGTACAATATAACGTTATTTCATGGTTATTGCCATTCATCAGTTGTACGCATCGATTACGATTACATTGTAAAATAAGAAGAAAAAATTTTTCAAACTAAACAAAATTATCGACTAAATTGTACAAAATTGACTTACCATAACCTCCAAAGATTATCAAAACTAAACTTGTTACACGAGGTATGAATAATTTAAAAATGATTTGAACTAAGAAATTCGTTTACCTAGCACTGCTAGTTTGAAATCCGAAGGCACTGCCCTCTTAATATGATTTCTAAAAACTTTGAAAAAATTCAAAATTCAAAAATTTACCACGTTTTTTAACCGTGAGGCGTAAAACTAGAAAAAGAACTCAAAATAAAAAATTTTAAGTAAATTTGTGGTTTTTAGTATGTATTTATGGTTAAATTCAAAAAATATAAGAATAATACAATACGTAGAAAATCAAAATTCAAAAAATTTAAAAAGGAGACAATTAACACATAACAGGTCTGGATTAAGAAAATTTGAAAAAATGAAAATTTCGTAATACGAAGTACAATATAACGTTATTTCATGGTTATTGCCATTCATCAGTTGTACGCATCGATTACGATTACATTGTAAAATAAGAAGAAAAAATTTTTCAAACTAAACAAAATTATCGACTAAATTGTACAAAATTGACTTACCATAACCTCCAAAGATTATCAAAACTAAACTTGTTACACGAGGTATGAATAATTTAAAAATGATTTGAACTAAGAAATTCGTTTACCTAGCACTGCTAGTTTGAAATCCGAAGGCACTGCCCTCTTAATATGATTTCTAAAAACTTTGAAAAAATTCAAAATTCAAAAATTTACCACGTTTTTTAACCGTGAGGCGTAAAACTAGAAAAAGAACTCAAAATAAAAAATTTTAAGTAAATTTGTGGTTTTTAGTATGTATTTATGGTTAAATTCAAAAAATATAAGAATAATACAATACGTAGAAAATCAAAATTCAAAAAATTTAAAAAGGAGACAATTAACACATAACAGGTCTGGATTAAGAAAATTTGAAAAAATGAAAATTTCGTAATACGAAGTACAATATAACGTTATTTCATGGTTATTGCCATTCATCAGTTGTACGCATCGATTACGATTACATTGTAAAATAAGAAGAAAAAATTTTTCAAACTAAACAAAATTATCGACTAAATTGTACAAAATTGACTTACCATAACCTCCAAAGATTATCAAAACTAAACTTGTTACACGAGGTATGAATAATTTAAAAATGATTTGAACTAAGAAATTCGTTTACCTAGCACTGCTAGTTTGAAATCCGAAGGCACTGCCCTCTTAATATGATTTCTAAAAACTTTGAAAAAATTCAAAATTCAAAAATTTACCACGTTTTTTAACCGTGAGGCGTAAAACTAGAAAAAGAACTCAAAATAAAAAATTTTAAGTAAATTTGTGGTTTTTAGTATGTATTTATGGTTAAATTCAAAAAATATAAGAATAATACAATACGTAGAAAATCAAAATTCAAAAAATTTAAAAAGGAGACAATTAACACATAACAGGTCTGGATTAAGAAAATTTGAAAAAATGAAAATTTCGTAATACGAAGTACAATATAACGTTATTTCATGGTTATTGCCATTCATCAGTTGTACGCATCGATTACGATTACATTGTAAAATAAGAAGAAAAAATTTTTCAAACTAAACAAAATTATCGACTAAATTGTACAAAATTGACTTACCATAACCTCCAAAGATTATCAAAACTAAACTTGTTACACGAGGTATGAATAATTTAAAAATGATTTGAACTAAGAAATTCGTTTACCTAGCACTGCTAGTTTGAAATCCGAAGGCACTGCCCTCTTAATATGATTTCTAAAAACTTTGAAAAAATTCAAAATTCAAAAATTTACCACGTTTTTTAACCGTGAGGCGTAAAACTAGAAAAAGAACTCAAAATAAAAAATTTTAAGTAAATTTGTGGTTTTTAGTATGTATTTATGGTTAAATTCAAAAAATATAAGAATAATACAATACGTAGAAAATCAAAATTCAAAAAATTTAAAAAGGAGACAATTAACACATAACAGGTCTGGATTAAGAAAATTTGAAAAAATGAAAATTTCGTAATACGAAGTACAATATAACGTTATTTCATGGTTATTGCCATTCATCAGTTGTACGCATCGATTACGATTACATTGTAAAATAAGAAGAAAAAATTTTTCAAACTAAACAAAATTATCGACTAAATTGTACAAAATTGACTTACCATAACCTCCAAAGATTATCAAAACTAAACTTGTTACACGAGGTATGAATAATTTAAAAATGATTTGAACTAAGAAATTCGTTTACCTAGCACTGCTAGTTTGAAATCCGAAGGCACTGCCCTCTTAATATGATTTCTAAAAACTTTGAAAAAATTCAAAATTCAAAAATTTACCACGTTTTTTAACCGTGAGGCGTAAAACTAGAAAAAGAACTCAAAATAAAAAATTTTAAGTAAATTTGTGGTTTTTAGTATGTATTTATGGTTAAATTCAAAAAATATAAGAATAATACAATACGTAGAAAATCAAAATTCAAAAAATTTAAAAAGGAGACAATTAACACATAACAGGTCTGGATTAAGAAAATTTGAAAAAATGAAAATTTCGTAATACGAAGTACAATATAACGTTATTTCATGGTTATTGCCATTCATCAGTTGTACGCATCGATTACGATTACATTGTAAAATAAGAAGAAAAAATTTTTCAAACTAAACAAAATTATCGACTAAATTGTACAAAATTGACTTACCATAACCTCCAAAGATTATCAAAACTAAACTTGTTACACGAGGTATGAATAATTTAAAAATGATTTGAACTAAGAAATTCGTTTACCTAGCACTGCTAGTTTGAAATCCGAAGGCACTGCCCTCTTAATATGATTTCTAAAAACTTTGAAAAAATTCAAAATTCAAAAATTTTTACCACGTTTTTTAACCGTGAGGCGTAAAACTGAATTTAACCATAAATACATACTAAAAACCACAAATTTACTTAAAATTTTTTATTTTGAGTTCTTTTTCTAGTTTTACGCCTCACGGTTAAAAAACGTGGTAAATTTTTGAATTTTGAATTTTTTCAAAGTTTTTAGAAATCATATTAAGAGGGCAGTGCCTTCGGATTTCAAACTAGCAGTGCTAGGTAAACGAATTTCTTAGTTCAAATCATTTTTAAATTATTCATACCTCGTGTAACAAGTTTAGTTTTGATAATCTTTGGAGGTTATGGTAAGTCAATTTTGTACAATTTAGTCGATAATTTTGTTTAGTTTGAAAAATTTTTTCTTCTTATTTTACAATGTAATCGTAATCGATGCGTACAACTGATGAATGGCAATAACCATGAAATAACGTTATATTGTACTTCGTATTACGAAATTTTCATTTTTTCAAATTTTCTTAATCCAGACCTGTTATGTGTTAATTGTCTCCTTTTTAAATTTTTTGAATTTTGATTTTCTACGTATTGTATTATTCTTATATTTTTTGAATTTAACCATAAATACATACTAAAAACCACAAATTTACTTAAAATTTTTTATTTTGAGTTCTTTTTCTAGTTTTACGCCTCACGGTTAAAAAACGTGGTAAATTTTTGAATTTTGAATTTTTTCAAAGTTTTTAGAAATCATATTAAGAGGGCAGTGCCTTCGGATTTCAAACTAGCAGTGCTAGGTAAACGAATTTCTTAGTTCAAATCATTTTTAAATTATTCATACCTCGTGTAACAAGTTTAGTTTTGATAATCTTTGGAGGTTATGGTAAGTCAATTTTGTACAATTTAGTCGATAATTTTGTTTAGTTTGAAAAATTTTTTCTTCTTATTTTACAATGTAATCGTAATCGATGCGTACAACTGATGAATGGCAATAACCATGAAATAACGTTATATTGTACTTCGTATTACGAAATTTTCATTTTTTCAAATTTTCTTAATCCAGACCTGTTATGTGTTAATTGTCTCCTTTTTAAATTTTTTGAATTTTGATTTTCTACGTATTGTATTATTCTTATATTTTTTGAATTTAACCATAAATACATACTAAAAACCACAAATTTACTTAAAATTTTTTATTTTGAGTTCTTTTTCTAGTTTTACGCCTCACGGTTAAAAAACGTGGTAAATTTTTGAATTTTGAATTTTTTCAAAGTTTTTAGAAATCATATTAAGAGGGCAGTGCCTTCGGATTTCAAACTAGCAGTGCTAGGTAAACGAATTTCTTAGTTCAAATCATTTTTAAATTATTCATACCTCGTGTAACAAGTTTAGTTTTGATAATCTTTGGAGGTTATGGTAAGTCAATTTTGTACAATTTAGTCGATAATTTTGTTTAGTTTGAAAAATTTTTTCTTCTTATTTTACAATGTAATCGTAATCGATGCGTACAACTGATGAATGGCAATAACCATGAAATAACGTTATATTGTACTTCGTATTACGAAATTTTCATTTTTTCAAATTTTCTTAATCCAGACCTGTTATGTGTTAATTGTCTCCTTTTTAAATTTTTTGAATTTTGATTTTCTACGTATTGTATTATTCTTATATTTTTTGAATTTAACCATAAATACATACTAAAAACCACAAATTTACTTAAAATTTTTTATTTTGAGTTCTTTTTCTAGTTTTACGCCTCACGGTTAAAAAACGTGGTAAAAATTTTTGAATTTTGAATTTTTTCAAAGTTTTTAGAAATCATATTAAGAGGGCAGTGCCTTCGGATTTCAAACTAGCAGTGCTAGGTAAACGAATTTCTTAGTTCAAATCATTTTTAAATTATTCATACCTCGTGTAACAAGTTTAGTTTTGATAATCTTTGGAGGTTATGGTAAGTCAATTTTGTACAATTTAGTCGATAATTTTGTTTAGTTTGAAAAATTTTTTCTTCTTATTTTACAATGTAATCGTAATCGATGCGTACAACTGATGAATGGCAATAACCATGAAATAACGTTATATTGTACTTCGTATTACGAAATTTTCATTTTTTCAAATTTTCTTAATCCAGACCTGTTATGTGTTAATTGTCTCCTTTTTAAATTTTTTGAATTTTGATTTTCTACGTATTGTATTATTCTTATATTTTTTGAATTTAACCATAAATACATACTAAAAACCACAAATTTACTTAAAATTTTTTATTTTGAGTTCTTTTTCTAGTTTTACGCCTCACGGTTAAAAAACGTGGTAAATTTTTGAATTTTGAATTTTTTCAAAGTTTTTAGAAATCATATTAAGAGGGCAGTGCCTTCGGATTTCAAACTAGCAGTGCTAGGTAAACGAATTTCTTAGTTCAAATCATTTTTAAATTATTCATACCTCGTGTAACAAGTTTAGTTTTGATAATCTTTGGAGGTTATGGTAAGTCAATTTTGTACAATTTAGTCGATAATTTTGTTTAGTTTGAAAAATTTTTTCTTCTTATTTTACAATGTAATCGTAATCGATGCGTACAACTGATGAATGGCAATAACCATGAAATAACGTTATATTGTACTTCGTATTACGAAATTTTCATTTTTTCAAATTTTCTTAATCCAGACCTGTTATGTGTTAATTGTCTCCTTTTTAAATTTTTTGAATTTTGATTTTCTACGTATTGTATTATTCTTATATTTTTTGAATTTAACCATAAATACATACTAAAAACCACAAATTTACTTAAAATTTTTTATTTTGAGTTCTTTTTCTAGTTTTACGCCTCACGGTTAAAAAACGTGGTAAATTTTTGAATTTTGAATTTTTTCAAAGTTTTTAGAAATCATATTAAGAGGGCAGTGCCTTCGGATTTCAAACTAGCAGTGCTAGGTAAACGAATTTCTTAGTTCAAATCATTTTTAAATTATTCATACCTCGTGTAACAAGTTTAGTTTTGATAATCTTTGGAGGTTATGGTAAGTCAATTTTGTACAATTTAGTCGATAATTTTGTTTAGTTTGAAAAATTTTTTCTTCTTATTTTACAATGTAATCGTAATCGATGCGTACAACTGATGAATGGCAATAACCATGAAATAACGTTATATTGTACTTCGTATTACGAAATTTTCATTTTTTCAAATTTTCTTAATCCAGACCTGTTATGTGTTAATTGTCTCCTTTTTAAATTTTTTGAATTTTGATTTTCTACGTATTGTATTATTCTTATATTTTTTGAATTTAACCATAAATACATACTAAAAACCACAAATTTACTTAAAATTTTTTATTTTGAGTTCTTTTTCTTATATAGAAATCATCCGTTAACTTTAACGGATTCTTAGACAGAGGTTACACGTTTAATCTGGCATCAGTCTGACTCTTCCTGCGGGTCACGTATTTTAAAACCCAATTGGGGGAGAAAAGTACTTTGTAATAACAAACTCTAGGCCAAGCGGTAGGACCCACTTCTCGAAAATAAAAAAGTTTTTGAAAAAATTTTTATAATTTTATTCATATAGCTACTCGGTTGCATTAGACTATACGACTAGCACCCGCGCGGTTCAGGTTTCAATTCCCGCAAGAGTAAATTTTTTTTTAGTTTTTTTTTAATTTTTTTCTTAACTAATGTGTCAATTTACCTACAAAATGATTGAATTATAACGCTATTACTTTATTAAACACAAAATTATTAAAATATTCAATCAGTCCGTAATTCTCCCGTCAATCTGCATCAATTCAGTCCGAGACCTTGGTAAGATTGACGCCAGACCGCGCCAGATTGAACGTGTAACCTCTGTCTTAAAAATTTTATGAAACGGGTTATTAATCATTTGAATTTTACCCTTACCGTACCGAGTATATCTACCGAAGACGGTGATCTATCTCCAGTAGATATTGATGTTTATCTTGATATTACCCACTATATAGCAACGATTCCTAAACCGCTAGTAGAAAATAGAAATTTAGTAGTAATACTACGTCCGTACCTATGTTTTATGGTGTTTAAACTAAGGTTTATATGCTAAACTTACATGTACAGTAGAATCCGCTTAATGTGATCTCGGATAATGTTATCAGTCGGTTATTGCGATCATTTTTTTTGAAAACCGGCCACTTTTTCTTTCTTTTTTTCTTCTATCTTGTTCTAATCCAAGTCTTCTAAAATTCGCCTTTTTCTAAATTTCGCTAATTGTTATCAGTTATCAGTTAATATTATTAAAATGACCTTGGCCCGAAGTGATCACATTAAGCGGATTCTACTGTATTATTATTTGCTTTAGTCTATTCTATCGTAAATCTCTTATATAAAAATTAATGATTGCTAGTTTGTTAAAAATTATTTGAGATTACTTAGATTACTTAAGATTATTTCATTTAGATTACTTCAGATTACTTCAGATTACTACAGATTACCACAGATTACCAAAGATTACTTTAGATTACTACAGATTATTTACATTACTAAAGATTATTTAGATTATTAAATATTATGGGAGATTATTTGAGATTAGTAATATATTATTGAAATTTTGTAGTACACATGATTATTGAAGTGAACAACCCCTCGTACATAGATGATATTACATTTTTTTTAGTGAAAACTTGGAAAATTATAATTATATTTAATATTTATGTCATCCAAGATATTTTAAAATATTATTATTTATTAAGGGGGTATTCTAGTCTAGAGGCATGAATTTCGAGTGGTTTCTGAAGCTCGGTACAAACGAAACAAAAAATATTTTTACTATCCATTTTATTATTTATTATAAACTCAAAATTTTAGCTGACAAAGTGGGAGGTCCAAAAAAAGAGTGTCCTGGCGAGCACGATATCTCAAGTTCTAATGAACCGATTTGTGTGAAATTTTCTGTGAATGTTCTTTATAGATGCCGCTATAGCATGAACCTTAAAAAAATAAAGAAAAATTTTTTTCACAAAATGGCTACCGTTTGAAAAAAATTTTCTTTTTGGCATGTTTTAATTAAAAATTCCGAATTTTTTAAAAATAGTAAAATTAAAAATTTTGATCTGAGCATGGTTCAGGCGATAGAGGAATGCATAAAGAACATTCACACCAAATTTCAAACAAATCGGTTCATTAGAACTTGAGATATCGTGCACGCCAGTTTTTTTGGATCTCCCACTTTGCCAGCTAATAACTTTGTGAATTTTAAGTTTTTATTTTTGGTTAAGTTTTTATGTAATCTTAAAATATCATTAAGCAAGTGATAAAAAAATAGATAGTAAAAATTCTTCAGCTTCAAAAACCGCCTGAAAATTCATGCCTCTAGACTAGAATACCCCCTTAAGTAAGTACATTGCATTATAAGATCCCGATACCTAATTAATTTATTTTATTATATTTTATTTCAAGATTTTGAGGTTCCTCGGGTTTTTCAGTTGTTATGTATAGCGTTTTTCAAATAGTTGTAGTTCCAAAATATTATTTGTTATAAAATAAAGAAGAAGCAAACTTAAGAAAAGTTTGAATTAAATTATAAATCAGAATGTAATTTAAATTAAAATAATGAAGACAGCTAAAAACAAAAATACATTTTATATAAAATATAATAAATAATTTTATAATAAAAATTTTGATAAAATTTATTCCATTTTATATTTTAAATTTAAATTTGTTGAAAACTTTTTCCAACTAAGTATTACATGTTGGTCAAAGAAAGCTTAAAGACGAACCTGGTAACCACTTAAAATAAAGAGTAAACACTAAAACTAAACAAATTCATATTGTTTGTAAAAATAGACAGCCACAGAAGAAAAATATAATAGTTGAATTACCAACCTAATGATAATATTAGATACAACCTACAACCTAAATGTTGCATTAAAAGTTGAAAAGTTCTTAAATTCTAATGTTCCATTTAAAATAAGAAATATATACAGTTACTCGCAACAGAACTCGGACACTCCTCTAGATATTAGCAATGTAAATTTTTGTATCTCACTATATCTCAGGAACGGTGCCACAAAATAGAAAAATGTATATAAATGAAAATCTAGGAAATAAAATATACAAGAAAAAATTCTTATTTATTTTTTTATTTCGTTGCACCGTTCTTGAGATACAGGTGATAATTATAATTTTTTTATATTTTACATACTCTTGTTTTAAGTCGCTGTCAGTCAGAGACGGTGAAACAAAATAGAAAAATGTATAGATTCAAAATTAAAGACAATAAAATTGTTAACAAAAAATGTCTAAAAAGTTTTGCGCTAAAATCGATTTTTATATGGCAAAAATGGCTTCAAAATGTACAATTTACATTGCTAAACTAAACGATCTCTCTCTCTTTCTCTCTCTCTGGTATATTATATTCCTATTTGTTTTTAAATTTTGTCATTGATAAGAGAAAACAGATAAAACAAATGCTGATACCCCAACTGTTTTTGGGTTAATAATTATATTAATAATAATAATAATAATAAAATAAAAAAGCTATCGTCAACTTGCAATTATGATTTGCAAAGACAATGATAAAATCACTTTTAATTTTAAAATTGTGTTCCAAATTATAAAAACATTTTATTGTTCTTTTTCATCTTCTCTTTTGCGAATATATCTCTATAGAATAAATTTTGTTATTTTCTTTGCTGTGTACAGCTGAAAAATTGCTACTAAACTGATAAGAAATATTTATTTTTAAAATAAATTATGTGAAACTTTAAAATCTGTATCGATTTTCATAATTTACCTTGCATTTAAAGTTGCCTATCCGTTGGGGGCTTCAATTTATAATAATTTTTGTAAAAACTCGACCCTATAATTAATTTAATTTCTTCTTGCAGAATAAATTTTTCAATAAAACATCAAACCAATAATTAAAATATTTTAAATTTATTTTATTTATTAAATTATTAAAATAAATACAAAAATTGTGGTTCGATCTATACCAAACCTCGAGATTGACCCCCCATATCAAAGAATTTATTTATAATGGGGCATTGCCCACTTTGCATATCCATAATTACAAATTAAGTGCATTCCCACATTTTCTCTCCTTAATTTAAATTTTTTAATTATTTTTCCAATAAGTTTTTAAGTAGGTACTCATATTTAATATGCCCGCGAACTTGAAGATATTTTTATAAAAGGAAAGGTTCTCGTCCGATGTAGTTATTGAAAAACAGGATATTGGGTTAGCGGATACTAAATAAAACTACAAAGTTACTTTGCCGACGTTTCGAAGGTATACTACGCCTTCATCTTCAGGACTGTAAAGAAAGCAATTATGGAACATCGGTACAATAAGCAACAAAAAACAACAATCTTACCTCCGTAACTGGATGTAAGGTAGTAAAATTGGTAAAACAACAACTGTAAAACAACCCGGAAGCAATAACAAGCCTTAACAAAGTCCAGAATATTAAGTAACGATAAAAGTTCATAAAAGGATAAATACTATAAATAATTGATAAAAATATAAAAAACTATAACAAAATAATATTAAAACAACAATAAATACTATAAATAATTAACTCTTGTAAGACACTTTAAAATTGAATAAAATTTTTCAAAAAGATAAAGAACTTATCTGGAATTTGAATACAATTATTGAAAATTAAATATTAATAATAAGGCAAAAGCCACCGGTCAGAGCCATCTCACAATGATCACTCTAACAGTCGTGTAAACCAAGCAATATTACATCCATAGAGAGGCATTCGTACAAAAAGGTTAGTAAAATATTAGGAAACTGCCAATGATCATCAACATTACGTATACCCGTCATTTACGAACATAAGCCTGTTTAGTTTTATCTTTTTTTTATTTTTATTAATATTTTATTAATGGCAACGCAAAAAAAATTATATTTTGTAAGTTAAAAAATTATTTTTTTCTTATATTTTAAATTTTATTCTTTTATTATATTCTTTTCTGTAATAATATTAAAGAAGTATTATCAATAATCGTGAAAATATCCTATTTTTTTAGTTTTTTGTTTTGTTATGGGCATGGCCACATCCGATATTTTAAATTACACTGAGCTACTGAAAACAAAAAATTATTTAAATCAACTACATTAATTACCTAATTATTGAGTTGAGCTCAAAAAAGTGCACTTATACTAAAGAAATCATAATATGTTGTATAAGTCCTTAATAAATTAATTTTCGACGTATAAAATGTATTTGGTTAAAGAAATCTTCTCCCAGGGATGCAAACTTTTGTGTAAAACAAAATTTCAAAATTATTTATTTTGTTTGTTTTGCTTTCATGTTTTAGTGATCTAACTATTCGATTCCTATCATTAAACAAGAGAAGCTAGGAAAGCGATATTCAATTTGTGTAAAGTGGGCCATTGAATCTTGTAATGAAAAGGTGCAAAGGGTAAGATTTATGTTAATGTCATGGTGGGACATTTAATTTTTGGATGCAGGAATTTCCTTTTCAGTTGGAGTAGCGTGGAAATGTCTGCTACAGCATCCATTCCGATGTACAGAATTTTTAAGCTGGGTTTCTCTCTCAGAGATTCTGTTGTTTTTATGTTTTTTATATCTACACCTTTTCCACCAGTAATTCAGAAATCGTCAACTGTAATTCTGATTTGCCAGTTGCTATTCAAAAATCGTCAATTATAATTCAGATTTTACAACTGGTATTCAGAAACCGTATCTCGTAATTCAGATTTGTCAACTGATATTCAGAAATCGTTAATTGTAATTCATATTTGTCAACTATTATTCAGATTTGTCACCGATATTCAGAAATCGTCAATTATAATTCAAAAATCGTCAGTTGATATTCAAAAATAGTCAATTGTAATTCAGAAACCGTTAAATAAAATTTAATTTTTTAAATTAAAAGGCTTCATAAAAACGAAAAAAATAATGTTTTAATTTTTTTTTAAATTTTAATATTTTTTATATTTTTATTAAATGCCTCTGGGTTCTTTCCTTAAGAAATGATTGCTAAGAAAGGGTTAATATGTTAACCCGTGGTAACCACACCTCGATCATGGATACATACAAACCACAATAGTGCGAATTGGGATTTTGAATTTTGAAAGTACTATAACTCGTATAAATAGCCGAAAAGTATTTGATAATTCATGTTTCTTGGAGTAAAAATTTCCAAAAAATCCAGTGATGATGGTCTCGAATGCGAAAAATTATATTAAGTTACTGAAAATACGTCAAAATCGAAACAAAAGTTTTCAAAAATCTGCTTTTGTAAAAAAAATCGCCATTTTTTATCTATTCGACGTAAATGATGTTTCTTTCTTTTAAATTCATGTTCAAATATTGTACTTTGTGGAAAAAAATATTTCATTAACATAACAGATCATTGAGGATTTTTTAACGGTGTTTGAAAATATGGTATACTTTAAAGGTATAATAAACAGGTACATGGTTGATGTATGATCGCAAAATGTAAGTATTTTTTTGAAAAAAGTAAAAAAAATTGAAACATATTTATAAGAAATATATAATAACATAATCAAATCTATTTTATTAATCCACTCGATGCAAAGGACGCATCTAATATGCAGAAAAAAGATTTAATCGCGCACCAACTTAACTAACGCTAATACCACACTAGTGCTAATTTGCACCTCGTTTCACTTTACGCATTGCTAGAACTGTAGTTTCAAAACGAATTTTGCCGGAACCTTTCTCAGTTAATAACTTAAGGTGACAACACATTTGTCGTGATAAAAGGATACAGTTACAGAACGCCGTAAAAGAAAGCTAAGAATAAGAAATTTTCGGTGGTGCGAATTTGCACTGGTGTGGTTACCACGGGTTAATATGACTTAACGGTCGACTGGCATATCGTCCATTTTACTAATTATTAGGGTCCGGATTTATAGGCACTTTACTTCGGATTTAGAATATTTTATTTATTTATTAATACATGTATAGTATAATACAGGGCGTAACAAATATTAATGTAACGTGTCTGACGTATGACCAAGTTAATTAAACGCTGCAATTTTTAAAGTTATTTCAAAAGAAAAACCCTTGCAAAAACACAAAATTTTATTATTTAAATTAAATTTTAAATTTAAATTATTGGCAAAATATAATATGCCAATATAAGCAAATACATATGCACTTAACCTCAAAATATGCAATTATAGGCAAAATAAAAACTATATAAAACGACTCAGAAAAGCGTAAAACAGGTTCGCTTTTTAAAAGTTTTCACTTGCTAGTAAGTACGCAAAAAAAACATGCAGTGGTTTTCTATTTACTTTTATTGGATTAGTTTGCTTATAAACGATTATATTTATCTTTGATTTATGAATTACATTTGATGTTTTCTGATTTTCATTTGACGTTTTCTGAATATCATTTGACGGTTTCTGAATATCGTTTGACAAATCTGAATTACAAATAACTATTTCTGAATATCAGTTGACAAATCTGAATTACAATTTACGATTTCTGAATATCAGTTGACAAATCTGAATTACAGTTGACGATTTCTGAATTACAGTTGCAAAAAGGACGGTGTAGTATCGTAACTGGAATGTCGTGTAACACCAGTGGCGGAACTACCGGGGTGCGGTGGGTGCGATGCACGCTGGCCCCAGGCTAAAAGGGCCCCCAGTTCTACTTTTAAAAAATTTAAAACCATTAAAAATATAATGAAATAATCCAGTATTAGTATTTAATTTCTAATATTCACAATGAAATATTATATTATTTTGTAAGGTGAGATATCTCATCCAACCGTTGATAATCAAAAATTAATTTCGGGATAATTGGAATGGAAAAATAAAACACGATTACTTGTCAGCCGACGTTTCGCTGCTATATATCAGGAGTGGCCAACTTCATTTTATATACGATCGACTATGTTTCTTAAAATTTTTTCGCGATCTACCTATTCTACCTAAAGTAGAAAAAAAAAAGTTAAAACAAATTTTCTTAGCTTATTACGAGAAATCACAGATCCAATTTTTGTACATCAGATTTCCTTTCAGGACATTTTCTTGGATTTCTCTAAATTTGCCCAGATTTTCTAAAATTTCCTTGAGTTTTATTTTGGATTTCCTTTCGAAAAAATTGAAAATGCTAGTGTATCCGTAATTTCGAAGATATCCTTGGATTTCCTAAGATTTCCTTCGGTTTTCCTTTCGATTCTCCCATGATTTTCTTTCGAAAAAATTGAAAAAGTAAGATTATCTGTAATTTCTAAGACATCCTTGAATTTCTTTAGATTTCCTAGATTTCCTAAGATTTCCTTAGATTTTTCTTTGGATTGTTTCATCATTTCCTTTCGAAAAAATTGAAAAAACAAAATTATCTGTAATTTCCAAGATATCCTTTAATTTCCTTAGATTTCCTAAGATTTCCTTAGATTTTCTCAAACTTCCTAAGATTTCCTTCGGTTTTCCTTTCGATTCTCTCATGATTTTCTTTCGAAAAAATTGAAAAAGTAAGATTATCTGTAATTTCTAAGATATCCTTGAATTTCTTTAGATTTCCTAGATTTCCTAAGATTTCCTTAGATTTTTCTTTGGATTGTTTCATGATTTCCTTTCGAAAAAATTGAAAAAGCAAAATTATCTGTAATTTCCAAGATATCCTTTAATTTCCTTAGATTGCCTAAGATTTCCTTAGATTTTCTCAAATTTCCTTTCCCTTATACATCAAATTTCCTAAAATTTTCTTGGATTTTCCTTTGGATGATTTTTTTTTCGAAAAAATTGAAAGAGCAAGATTATCTGAAATTTCTAAGATATCCTTAAATTTTCTTAGATTTCTTAGATTTCCTAAGATTTCCTTAGATTTCCTCAAATTTCCCTTCACTTGTACATACATCAAATTTCTTAAAATTTCTTTGGATTTTCATTTGGATTGTCACATGATTTCCTTTTGAAAAAATTGAAAAAGCAAGATTGTCTGTAATTTCTAAGAAATCCTTGGATTTTCTTAGATTTCTTAAGATTTCATTAGATTTTATCAAATTTCCCTTCACTTATATATCAAATTTCCTAAAATTTCCTTAGATTTTCCTTTGGATGGGCTCATGATTTCTTTATGAAAAAATTGAAAAAGCAAGATTATCTGAAATTTCTAAGATATCCTTGAATATTCTTAGATTTCCTAAGATTGCCGAAGATTTAATTAGATTTTCTCAAATTTCCCCTAACTTGTAGTACATCAAATTTCACCAGCGGTTTCCTCCTCGGCTTTTTATGAATTACGACTAGTATCGGCGGCTATTATCGACTAAAAATTGCTTCGCGATCGACTTGTTGGCCACCCTTGCTATATATTATATTTTGGTAGTCTTCTTTTATGCCTGGTTTCTGAAGATCTCTGGTTATCCTCTATATAGCTAATTGAAGGTTAAAGTGTTTGTGGTTTCAGAAACCATGCTGATTATTTTAATAATAATAATAATAATAAAGAAATTTATTAAGAAACTATACAATATAATATAAATACAAGTTCTTAATTGGAAGGCTTCTAACAAAGTTAGATTTTCAAGCCCCCCGTAATTGACACACAAAAAACAAACGAAAATAACAATTAAGGCATAAATACAAGAATTCGTCGTCTGAAATTTACATATGGGCACGCAGGACAGCATCCAGATCTCGGCGGAAGGACCTCACACTTGTGGAATCGTCGTAAAGTCTACGATGCCTCTCCATAAATCTGGGCGCCAGACATGCAAAACACCGTTCGAAACTTGCCGTGGAATGGGAGGGTACATCGAAGTTTCCCAGATCCCGCAAAACACGAGCATGGCAGGCCGAACGAGGCCTAATCATACTTCTCAGATAACTCGGCTCCCCACTCTTCATAATCCTGAAGAGCATAACTCCAAAGAGCAAAGAGAAACGCCCGTCAATCTTAAGCAATCCAAGATCCCGATACAGAGGAGTAACGTGCTCGTACCTACGCAGGTCGAAAGAAAATCGCAAACAGGAATTTTGCAAGAGCTGGAGCTTGCGCCTATATTCCTGCGAGAGGAAACCGTAGTATACCGTTGCACAATACTCAATGTTAGATAGGATCGTAGTACTAACGATTGACCACTTCACATGAGAAGGTAAAAGAGTCTTGAACTGGTAAAGCGATCTAAGTTTGTAATAACAAACCTTGAGCTTACGGTCCACATGTTGACGAAAATTAAGCTCACTATCCAAGACAAGCCCCAGACTCCGAGCACAATCCACGACCCTGACGACTTCATTACCAATCGCAACAGACAACGTTGCAACACTTAGAGCCCTACGCACCAGCCCAGGATTACCCAAGAAAAGCAGTTCCGATTTCGCAGGATTCAGAGTCAGACCATTCGATAACGACCAAACCCGTATCGATTCGAGATTGCGATTTAAAACATCCATCGCCGTGTCAATGTTCGAAGGCAGGCATGACACACGAATTCGAGAGTCATCGGCGTAGAGATCAAGAGAGCAATCAGGATCCACTACTCTCCCCAAATCGGTGGTATATAATATAAATAACAGCGGAGCAAGAATGCTTCCCTGCGGAACACCACGAGAAATAGTCAGCGGCCGAGACACCTTTCCCGCCAACTCAACCACCTGGGATCTATCGCGCAAGTAGCCCGCTAACCATCTACACAGTGACTCATCACACCCATAATGGTGTAATTTGGTCAAAAGTCGATCAAGCACAACCGAATCAAATGCCTTAGAGTAGTCAAGGAGCACCAATAAGGTGATTTCAGAACGATCGATAGATGAAGCAATATCTGAAGTGAGCCGCATCAAAGAGGTCGCAGTGCTGTGGTGGGGTCTAAAACCAGACTGTGCAGGCGACAAAACATGGTGGAGTGCCAGGTGCTCACATAAGGCAACCTTAATAAAGGACTCCGCTATCTTTGCAAATGGTGACAAAATACTAATGGGACGGAGATGAGAAGGCTCCACGGCTATTGGAACCTTGGAAAGCGGTGTGACACGTGACGCCTTCCAGATAGATGGCACCTCTCCGGTTCTAAACGAAAAATTCAACAAGTTGCAGATCACCTCACTGCAAAACGGAAGTACAAGCCTAAGCATACGAAGGCTGATACCGTCAGGACCAAGAGCATCAGAGTGCAGCGCCCCGATGATATCAAATAACGCCTCAGGCGTGGCCTCACAAATGGAGAGTGGTTCCACTTCAGGAAAATGCAAATCATCCAATCCCAAATCCATCCCTGTAGAAACCCCCGGAACAGAGCTGAGAAAGTACGCATTAATAAAATCCGGATCCTCAGACAAATGTGCAGATATCTGACTAGAAGGTCGAGAATGCACGCCCCAAGAAGACAAACACCGCCAGAGCTTTTTCGGATTTGAGCGATGAAGCGAAAGCTGGCGGTTTATAAAACTCGCCTTTTCCCTTCTCACAGCACCTGACAAATACCTCCTAAGGTCGCAATAGCATTCAAAATCTACACTAGAACGTTTGCGCCTGTATTTGCTGTAGGCTCGCCTCTTTAACTTCGCCATTTCTCTGATTGTCCAAGTAATCCACGGCTTACTCCTCTCTCTGAAAACGAGAGTTCGAATAGGAGCATGTACATTGAACAACGACAAGATCAAAGTATTTAAAAATTCAACTTTAGAATCACAAACGGGCAACTCGTTGACGATACTCCACGGCAGACATGCCGCATCCGCCGAAAAACTAGCCTGATCAAAATTACTGAAATCACGATAAGTTATCTTGCGCGGCTCGCGTGGTGGCGCAACCAGATCCAAGCAGCAATATACCAAGTAATGATCAGTCACAGCCAAAAGATCAACAACGCCACACCGAAGAGGGATTCGATGCTTATCAATACAAATGACATCCAGGAGAGTGCTAGATGTCGAGGTGACACGAGTAGGATCCACTATTATCTGCTGAAGATTGAAACCATCAAGAATCCCCTGGAAGCGCTTTAAAGAAGGCGATAGAATAAGGCAGTTAATGTTAATATCACCTAAAATGATCAACTCGCTACATTCACTCCCAAGCAATGAGAGAAATTCTTCAAACTCACTCAGACACGAAAGAGCAACAGTCGAAGGTCTATAAACTACGCCAACTGCAAATGTAATGCCGTGAACTCTAACACGTATCCATAGATGCTCCAAGCCACAAGCAAATCGATGTCCATCGTGCAAGACTTTAAATGAGATCGAGTTATGAACATACAACGCAACCCCCCCTCCGCGAGACACTCTATCCGCTCTAACGACCGCGTAGTTCTCCAAGATGATAAGATGAGAGGGAAAATCAGGGGCAAGCCATGATTCAGATACTGCGATGATACCAAAATTATTCAGAGACACGAAATCAGAGAAAACGTGAAAATCTGACAAAAGAGATCGAATGTTTATATGAGCCACCGAAAAATTAGTGGCACTAATCGAGCAAGAAAACACCAAATCGCGACGAACAGACGGAGGCTCAGGCGGGGAAAGAGAACCACTCATTACCTCCTCGCAACTTCTCGCAATGAACGACTCCCTAAAAAAACATCGGGACCACCCAGGGTACTGTTGTTATCATCGACCGGCTTGCGAAAGTAAAAATCTCGAATAGAGGTCTCCCTAGGCCAGACCTTATCATTCAACAGTTTGGAAATATCGCATTCCGGGATACAAATCTTAAAAGAGCAATATTTTGTATTTGAGGTCAAGCTCTCACACACCACATCCGAAATCCCCACGACATTCGCGATATGCTCCTTAACTGTCTCGACAGCGGTGTTAGGCGCAAGATTGTTTAAATAATAAAAAAAAAAATAAAAACCACTTGCGACGGACTTGAGGAAAACAAAGTGGGATTCATTTTTCAAGTACAATATTTCATTTAGTGATTTGTAACTTCAGCTTTGTCAGAAAAATCATTTTCAAAATTCAAGTTAAGCCAGTTCAGTGTTCCCACAAGATTTTCCAAATAAAATCCTGCCATTTCCAGGTTTTCAATTTTTTCCAGGTTTTCAAAAATTTCAATTCCAATTTTGGGATTTCTAAAATATTGATATGCTAATATCGAGTTACTACACCACTTAAACCAAGTATTAATCGACTAGAAAATAAAAAGGTAAAAAAATCTAAATTTTAAAATTTAAAAACAAATTAATTTTAAAATTAAAAAAAAAGTTTAATTAAATTGTTTATCGTAAATCTTAAATTCCCTGACTTTTCCAGATTTTCTAGGTTTTTCAAATAAGTGGGAAACCTGCAACCCTATAAATTGTTATACCAGGAATAACGTTATACTAAGTTTATCCGATTATTCGAAATTTGGCCCTTAATTCAGTTTTGTTATTTGTTTATCTTAAAATTATGGTTATATTGTATGATTTATTTATTATTTTTTTTTATTTTTGTCTTTCATAAAAACAGGGATACAAAATAGGAAAAAGTTTGCTGTGACGTACCTCGGTCCTCCATACCGTCGGAGTATAACCATGGTTCGGCATGGGCTTTCGCGTTTTTGAAAGCAGATCGCCTAATACCGTAATACTCTGTTTTTCAGGGTAATTTTTCAGTTTTAACAATGTGTTAATAAGATATGTAGAACAGAAAAATCAGGAAAAACAACTTTCCGACGCCAACTTCCAGAAAATTTTCTTTTAAAGTGAAATTTACCTTCGTTACATTATTTTTAAACTGAAGTAAATTTTTTCAAAATTATATTTTTATGAATTAATAGTGCAAAAGTTTTAACAAAATATAATTATTGTAGATGAAGTTTTCCGATACAGAGTTTTACAAGCAAAGCTTTCATAGTATTTATTGTAATCAAGCAGAAGACAAAACTGTTGTGTAACACAACAAAATATTTATCATTTAATAACATATTGAGTACAATGTAAAGGCGGTGTTGATGAGTAATCATTAAATATTAGGCCAATGTTCAGGGAATGGCGAGTGACAGATAAAAATAGGGATTGTAATGAAGCTGCCCATAGAGAATATAAATATGAGGGTGTCAGGGTGTCATAGAATTGAAAGTGTTAAGTATTTCTATCAAATCTGATAGAAACATTTATTATCACAGCTAAGCTCAATGTTGCTGAAAAATTAGTTCAAAAACAGTAATATGCCTGTTTTCTGTTTCAGATATTTTTCAAATTATGGGGGCGGTAGATCATTAGAATAATGATAATAGCCTACTAAATATATAGGTCAAATATAATATATTATGTATAAATAATATATAATGTACAAAAATTGGTCCGATAAAAATGCTAAAATATGATTAAATTAAGTATGAAATTGTTTGTAATCTGGAAAACTGAGCTAATGGAACAATCGATTATTTATTAAATGAATAATTTATATCCTAAGGGTGTTTATATTATTATACCAAGTGATGATTTCTTTATTGCAGATCATAGAGTTTGAATTTCCTTAAATTCCACATATTTTGCTATGTTCATTTGCATCAGTAAAATTTTGAATTTCATGTTAGGATTATTTTTTAAAGCTCAAAACTGTACAAAATTGAGAATGCGAACAAGAATAATGAGTTCCTCTAGTTGGATTTGGGGTAGGTAATCTACTTTATTTTATATCAATAGTGCTAAGGTAATAATTGTTCAAGGGGTGTTCGGTGGTGTATAACCGTATGCGGTTTCGGTACACCGATTACATTTATAAGCTGTAACAAACATTTGCTAACTGTTGGACGCAACATCAAATGGCTCCATAATGTTCCTCTGGGGTATTTGAAACACGTCTCATTACAAATATGTTACTCTATCAAGAGTCAGGACAAATCCCTGTTCGAAAGCTGCGTCATCCAAAAAAAATTTTGTTAAACTTACATAATGTAAAAAGTAAAACTAGCGAATTGTCGTAATCAGAACCTTAGCATGTATACCTATATCACTTAATCACCTGAGCGCGCAAAACAATAAAAAAGCTCCATATACAAAAAATAAGTTGTATACCACACAAATGTATGGTAACTAAACTCTTCTTTAATTATCAAAAAGCAGGCGCAAACCACCCTTGTTAAAAGACTAACTCATTGGTTCTTCCTAAGATCGACTCCCGCTCTGATTGGCTGCGCGTGCCCTTTACCGTGACACATTGGACGGAAGCTTTCCGTAAAAGCTCATCACGTTTGACGACTTTGTAGTTTGCAATCGAATCACAAAATTCGTTCATTTCGTAGTGTCTTCGTCACGACTACATTTTATACAATAAGTAACACTTTTAGCATGTTGACTCGATTTACTCTTATTTCTCGAGTTTCAAGCTTCGGTAAAAGCTCGAAGCTTAATTTTTGAAGCGGGTATACCAAACAAGATTAAATTTAGCTTGAAAGACTGCATACTAACAGTGGTCTTCCTGAGGGCGGGAAGTTACGACCCCCATCGCGGGTCATCACCGTTACAGTCGAATGTCCGACAGTGCCACCGTGAACGTCGTCATTCTTTGTTACCCAAATTGACACCACTCAAAATTTATTTAAAAAAAATCAGTGAACAAGTTGAAGACTTCAGCAATTATCTAACAGGTTGGTACCGTTCCATTATTTTTCTTCCAAGTCCAAGAGTCGGAAAAGCTCACTTTTCGTACTTTCGGTCTTTTAACAAACACACGTGTGAAATCAGAATCCAATAAGGGGAAATTAATGTTTTTATGTTAATGAAATGAATAATTTAAGATTGGGCAAGTGATATTGCTCGTGAGTGTGTTGAATGCCGACTAATTTGTGTTTAACCGAATACTCATTTTGCACACCTGTACACGCACGATTAATGAACATTGTTGTTGTTTAATTTTTGTACAGAGAATTGCGCAAATAGAGATTGAGACATCCGAGATCTAAAAATTTGGACTTCGTCTTAGCCATCACACTTAACGTTTTCGTGTTTTTCTGTAGACCGGCCACCTTCACCTGGTGTTCCTTCACAATGAGATTTAAAATCGATAAGAAAATTAATTTAATGTGTTTTTAATCACACATTCTCGGCTGCCCCCATAAAAATTTTGCTAAAAAAATGCAAATATAAAAATCAAAAGTGTGGTTTGGTTTGATATCGAAGCATAAATCCAGATATCATCTGCGTGACCGTAGATGCAAATGTGAGTTAACTACCAGAATAATTTGGCTTGAATACGTCGCGGTTTGCGCTTATGATTCCGATTTACATTAATTTCAAATTTTTTACCACGAAATTGTGTGTAAAATTAAGAAACGCCTTTAATAGACTTTGTATATTGCGTCACATTTACGTGTTAACCAATAATTGCAGTGTAGATATGAAGGGTTCAAAATATATTTTGTAATTTTAATAATCTTACTCGTACAGGGGTGAATTAATATGTTAATTGCCTCGAATTATTCAAATTTAGGAAACTAGATTTATGACCATATAATCTACCTAACTCATTAAAAAAATAACGATGCGTGAGCAAATTTACCCAAAAGTAGTTCTCCTTTTGCTTTTTTCCAAAAAATTATTTTCAAATTTCTTAATTTTCAAAACGAACACGGTTTTTAACGGCTTCCGACAGTTCGTAAAGTTTATTGTCTTATCTACCTCATTAGTGTATTGTATAAGATTGTAATCAAATACAATACCCTGGGTCCCAAGGTATTAAATTTGCCAACTGCCAAGTCCGAACCAGCCAAACTTTTAAAAATTTCTTCAAAAATTCTTTGTTTGTTTAAAAAAAAAAAATTAAAATTGCAATTGGTACTTCGAGCCGGATACAATGTTAAACGCTATATTTCTTTTATTAATTCCCCGTTCATGTTTCATTAAAATTTTTGATTGATGTGATTATTTCGTTATCGATCGCACGTTGCCACTCGACGATTAATATCGATTTACGATTACTTTTCAATATATTTACACCGATTACACATTGATGCGTGATTGTTTTTTACTCGTTATTATTATTAATCTTGATTTAAATTGTATTACAATTTACATTATCGAGTACCTGACTGTTTAAATTAGCTTTTATCAATTTATTATGTTTGCTCGATTACGGTTGAAGAATGCGGCGTAGCGTAACACATCGCTTGTTCAAGAATACCTAAGGGAAATTCTAAAAAATTTACTGTCTCCAAGAGTGGCTTGGTGTGATCCCTGGTTAAGTTACAAAAGTATTTAACCCTGTTGTCCATTGTTGATTTTCAAAAATCAAGCCGAAAATCAGCTTAGAACAATAAAAAGTAAAAAATATTATTTTTTTTTTGTTTTTTTAATTGTAACATTATTTATTTCAAAAATACTTTTACGTTCCACTTCTTATGTTAATATTTTGTAAATTTTAATGCTAGACATTTCTTAATTCATTGTAAATTTACTTGTTTAAATTTTAAAATATCTATTATAGTTCATGGAACAATTTGACTGTGAAGTCAAAATTTTTTAATTATATTAATTGATTATTAATTATTATTATATTTGAAGATAAAATGAATTTTTTCAACCTCCAGACAAAATTTACTTCAAATTTAGTAAAATTTACTTCAAAATTGTTGTGAGGCTGATTTGAATTTCAATTATAGTAAAAATTACTTCCAAACACCAAAATATTTTCTCTGTGTAGGCAAAAGATATCAATTTTTCAATATCAATATCAAATTGTCCAAATTATCTTCTCTGCCTCCAAACTGAAATTCATCAATCTAAATACAATAGAATCCGCTTAATGTGATCACGGATAATGTTATCAGTCGGTTATTGTGATCATTTTTTTTGGAAACAAGCCACTTTTTCTTTTCCTTTTTTCTTCTATTTTGTTCTAATCCAAGTCTTCTAAAATTCGTCTTTTTCTAAATTTCGCTAATTGTTATCAGTTAATATTATTAAAATGTACTTGGCCCAAAGTGATCACATTAAGCGGATTCTACTGTATTCACTCTCAAAAATCAAATCCAAACTTTATCTAAATTTTCCGACTTTAAATTGAAATAATCAAAATCAACTTCACTTTATTCTTGTAAAGTAAATAAACTCATAAAGCAAAATTATCAACCATAAATTCAGGAGACAAAATTGTCTTGATGCCAAAATCACCGTTTCTTCACCTAGCTGTCGCAATGCCAAATAGTCGGCGGGAAAACGATAAATATGCTAATAAATAGAGCTCGGGTTTTATGCTTTTGCATATTTTTTATATTGAAATGCCAACAGATTCGTTTTGAAATCTTGACGAATTAAGTAAAAACTGCTTGTAAATGACTAAATGATGCATATTTGTGCATATTTAGGCCACTTTTGGTTTTTTTTAAAGAATTTTAATAGAGAAAATATAAAATTATTATTAAATTTGTCAATTTAAGCAATTATTTTATTTAATTTTAAGCAATTTAACTTTTTTTTTAATTTAAATAAACAATTTAAGATATAAATATTTATCATATTATTCATATCTTTATATATTTTTTAAAGTATTAATTTGAAATTAAAATTTATCATTAAAATTATTAAATTTTATAAATCTAGGTACCTGCGTAGTATTTATATTGAAAACTAGCTCTCTTTTTTAGCGGTATAATATTTAAACATTTTATTTCGTTTCCTTCTACTGGGGGATTCCCCGGTTTTCTATATTTTCAAAGTAACTCAAAAAGTTGCTGCACTTTTGCTTAAAAATTCTACTATATGTACTGAAGGGTGTTCCACACCCCCCAGACCCCCCGGTTTAAAATTTTTACTTTGTATTTGTACATTATTTTTATAATTAACTTTCAATATAACACAGAAAATTCCTGCTAAACTCTATGAGTAGTAAGGTAATTAAATAAATAATCTTTCCAAGTTTTAATTTTTTCTAACCGAAATTCCCCCGATTTTTACTTAAAAATTCAAATTTTCCGATTAGTCCTATAATCTTAGTCAGTTTAATATATTTTTCGGTTGGGAAAATTGTAAACCGGGGGGTCTGGGGGGTGTGGAACACCCTCCAGTACATATCGCAGGATTTCCACTCTTTTAGAATACTTGGAGAAGGTAAGGAATTTATAATATTTGAAATTTCGCAGGAAATATATCGGGAAATTTGAATTTTGAAGCAAAAGTGAGGGAAACCAGAGTGTATATTTTCACCAAAAAATGACACGCTGTAGTAAGAGCAGATTTGAAGAAAAAATTTAAAAATTCGAAAAAAATATATATTTTTTAGTTTGCATATCATTGCATAATAATAATAATAATAATATTATGGGTTTATTCACATGAGCTGACAACTTACAATTTAATTTACAAATTAATAATGAGAAAAAACTTGAAATATTAAATTGTCCAAAATGCAAAAGTCATTAATAACTATAATAATATGCGTAAGCAACTCATGTGGAAGGGCGAAGTTTGGAAAGGTCTCTTTACAGAGAGACCTATTTTATCTGTTTTTATCAATTTTAGTGCATATTTTAAGGAAATTCGGTGCATACAAATGTGAGGAACACCCTCCAGTACATATCGCAGGATTTCCACTCTTTTAGTATACTTGGAGAAGGTAAGGAATTTATAATATTTGAAATTTCGCCAGAAGATATCGGGAAATTTCAATTTTGAAGCAAAAGTGATGGAAATCAGAGTGTATATTTTCACCAAAAAATGACACGCTGTAGTAAGAGCAGATTTGAAGAAAAAAAAAGTCGCCGAGTTGCCGTCGCCGAGTTGACGGTGTCCGTCCTGCGGTATGTACTAGAGGGTGTTCCACACCCCCCAGACCCCCCGGTTTAAAATTTTTACTTTGTATTTGTACATTATTTATATACTTAACTTTCAAAATAACACAGAAAATTCCTGCTAAACTCTATGAGTAGTAAGGTAATTAAATAAATAATCTTTCCAAGTTTTAATTTTTTCTAACCGAAATTCCCCCGATTTTTACTTAAAAATTCAAATTTTCCGATTAGTCCTATAATCTTAGTCAGTTTAATATATTTTTCGGTTGGGAAAATTGTAAACCGGGGGGTCTGGGGGGTGTGGAACACCCTCCAGTACATATCGCAGGATTTCCACTCTTTTAGAATGCTTGGAGAAGGTAAGGAATTTATAATATTTGAAATTTCGCCAGAAGATATGGGGAAATTTGAATTTTGAAGCAAAAGTGAGGAAAATCAGAGTGTATATTTTCACCAAAAAATGGCACGTTGTAGTAAGAGCAGATTTAAAGAAAAAATTTAAAAATTCGAAAAAAATATATATTTTTTAGTTTGCATATCATTGCATAATAATAATAATAATAATATGTCTTTATTCACATGAGCTGACAACTTACAATTTAATTTACAAATTAATAATAAAAAAAAACATGAAATATTAAATTGTCCAAAATACAAAAGTCAATAATAACTATAATAATATGCGTAAGCAACTCATGTGGAAGGGCGAAGTTTTATCTGTTTTTATCAATTTTAGTGCATATTTTAAGGAAATTCGGTGCATACAAATGCGCATATTTTCAAGTATTTTGGTGCATATAAATACGAGCTCTTTACTAATAAATATTCACAATTTTCCAATAAATAAAATTTACAAATTAAATAGCTCATTTAGCTATTAATAGCTTTACTCAACGTAAAGAAATCTTTGAGCAAAAACAATTGAATCTCATTAGATATAGTCGTAACCATTTTAAGTCGCACAAGTGACTCAACGTTAAAAAGCGCAAAATTCGAAGTATTTTTATTTTCTGTCACTTTTCTAATAGTTACTTCTTGTATGCGGATGACAAAGATAACCAAATTTTATGCGTTGGTTCTCATTGCATAAAACGATTAGTCATGCTCGAGTTAAAATGGTTACGACTATAACCAAAAAGTTTTGTTACCTTGACAACGTAAAATTATTGAAATCGCCAATATTTAAATTAATTTTTGATTTCGGTTGATTTTGATTGACAAAATAGTTTAAAATAATTCAATAGCAATGAATATTTTTTATTGATTCAGTTTTAATTTTTTAAAGTGTGAAAAAGTTTATGAAAAAAATAATATTTTAAATCTGTCGAAATTTATATTTTTTTAATTTTCTATGTTGATTAATTTAATAACATTATTATAGTCCGGTCAATTTAGACATAAAAATAGTGGTCAAATAACAAAAATTGCCGGAGAGCCAAATTTTGGTGGAGAGCTGGGGTTTACTATTACAAACCAAGTTTTAAAAATCCCCATCGATCCTATGTGTGCTACAAAAGTTATTCGGGGCAAAGGTCAGAATTTGAGGTTTTTTGGATTTTTCTCGAAAACGGTAAGTTTTATCAAAAAAAAAACTTCAAACCAAAGTTGTAGAGTTACCATTCCTGATATATCGCGATTCTAAGAGTCACATTGTACATGTTATGCACATACAAGCCACGAACTGAATCCCGTCTACCCACGTGGCCTTGAAAAACATTTGGCTATTTTATTACGCCGCCGTCACGACGACTTCAAAACTTTTTAGAAAATCAAAATCCGACGCCAAATAACGGCGATGCAACCGCATTTAGCAAAAACCTTTCAACTCTCGCAGAAGGGTTCGGGGGTACTTTTTCAACTTTTTCGATTTTTCTGGGTGGTTGTGCCACTAACCCAACGGGTTTGCAAAATTTCAGCTTTCCACGACATCTAGAAGTGGTCAAACATTTCCACTCGAAATGATGAATCAGTGAGTAAAAGCAGCTTTATATAATGTGCATATCATGTATATCTCAGGAATTGTAACTCTTAGGAAAAAAATTATGAAAACCATTTTTGTAGAGAATTTTAAGATCTATAACTTTGGTTTGAGGTTTTTTTTGATAAAGCTTACCGTTTTCGAGAAAAATCCAAAAAACCTCAAATTTTGACTTTTGACCCCGAATAACTTTTGTAGCACACATAGGATCGATGGGGATTTTTAAAACTTTATTTGTAATGGTAAACCCCAGCTCTTCACCGGATTATTATTATACTATGAATTAGATTCGACCCTCTAGCGCCGATTTGATTGATCTATAATAACCGACCGAGCAGCTTCTGCACAAATATCTTAGACTTCATAAATTTCTATTACACAGAATTTTTTTAATATTTGGCTTAAAAAAATTAATAAAAAATTGTTAAAACATGAGGCGAATATTTTCCGGATTTAAAATATTAAATATTTTCTGAATTAAATAAAATATAAAATTAAATCTTGAAAATCTTTCTATTAGTAAATTAGTATTGAATTGTCAAATTTATTTTTTTTAAATTACCTAATACAGCTTTTTACAATACTTTGTAAAGCGCATAATTTGACTCATTAAAAAATAACCTCAATATATAAATATTTTGTTTCAAATCAAAATTATGTTTCAAAAATTTTCAAATTAATTTTTAACAAACTATTAGGATTTAGATTAAATAGATTTAAATAGAATAGAATACGAAACCAATGAAAAAAAATAGTTGCAGACAGAAAAGCAGGAAGAAAATTATTAGAGATTTGAAAATGAAGATATGTATACACTTAAAAAAAATTAGAGTGATGAATTAAAAGGCAGATGTTGAGGTATCTTTTTAAACGGTAGAAGGTGGAAAAATAGAGAAAAAAATTATACCTATAATGAATATCAAAGACATGAACTAAATTAAAGAAATGATTATACGAGTATACAGGAACAGAAATTTTTGAAATAAACTACGTTTTTTAAACAACATACGAAACATTTTTCAATATTGATGACAAATCTATTTACTTTAATTATGTCCTATCAATCAAATCTTGCTCTTAAATACATAGTACTTTCTATAACTCTAATCCATAATAAATCATTAAAGGAAAAAATTATAGCAATATAATCAATAATTATAGGGTTTCGGTAAACATCAGTTAATTACGAGGCACGAGTTTTCATAAACAATTCAATTATTACAAAAATTACGAAAGATTTTTTTGCTACTGGGTGGCTTTATTAAGCAATAAAACCGTACCTTTAAGGGTAGGTCCCTAATTATGTGTTACAAAAAAATCTTTCGTCCAGTTATGATTATGTAACGGGACCCAATAAAGTCAACACTTAACTTAATTTGTGCTTATTTTCAGGAGGGAGCACCCGAAATTGCGACAAATTCTTCAGCAATGCCGCATACCGGTAAGTAGACAATTAAGCCTAATTAAAAGTCTAAATAAATTTATACAAATTAAAAATTATATAAACAAAAAATTTGTGTTCACCTAATTGACTCTACTTAACTAAATTACGAAATAAATTTGATTAAGTCGTATTGTATTGAATTCCCCGCAATTATATTTTCAAAATCTATAATTACACAATTTTTTATTAATAATTTTTAGTTGCGTTACGGTAAAATAAATTTTAACATACAATTGTAAGCAAAACTTTCTAGTATAATAAAAGTTAGAACTCAATTGCAATTATATTTCTAATGAAAACTCTTAAAATTAATCGACTTTCTAAATTAAGCGATTCATTTCTTGTTATTTTAATTTGTTTACATGCTTTATATATTTTTTGCATATCATAAATTACGGCAGTGGGTTTTAAATGAAAATTCTTGGTTTGCATAATTACCTACGTTGCATAAATTATAATTATTCCATAAAACTTGACAAAATTTGATTTGGCCCAAACAGTCCCATGGTGAAAAAGTTAATAGATGATAGGTACTTACTTAAGCAATTAGAGCGATTTTATTTTAAATAAAACAAATCATAAATATATTCTACACTCCATAATTTTATTATAATTGAAAGTACTTTTCAAATTTCGTGCTAATTAATTCGAAATAATTTTTTAAGTGCGAAATTAAAGTGTAATTATTAAATTGCATAAAATTTAACAAACAACTTTAATTTTTGTAACTATTAATTTGTAATTATTATAATTATTATTGCCGTAGATTTACAAATTGTTTATTGTGTTATGAAGTAGGTATTTGTAAAATGCACAGATTGCGCATTTTATTTTTTAATTATTATTTTAAGTTTTACAAAACTTTTTATCCTACCTCCCTCCTCCCCCCAAATATTGCTTCGGGATGCGTAAAATATGCGTTTTCGAATAAAACTAGAAAATTTTTAAAAATAACCAGGTTATTTATAACAAATTTGAAATTTCACAAAAAAGAAAAAAAAATTTGTAAAAATTGTAGGTAGAAGTAGAAATTTAATTCACTTGACCTAGAGCAGTGAACTGCTCAAGTGATTCAATCTCTATATAATAAAATCAATCACTTGAACAGTGTGGTTGTAAGTTATCGGTGGTAAAAGTGGACCCACTACCCAGGACTCCCTCTGGACAAATGATCTACCCATTACAATATTGAATTAAATTTTTATTTTTTTATAATAAATTTTAACAATGGTGTACTTAGAGGGGGGCAAAAGGGCAATCCCCCCCCTCAAGGATAACTCGGTTTGTACCCCTAAAGCCCCCCTGATAAAAATAATGTTTACCACGAAGTTTTAAAATTTAAATATCTTTCAATTATTTTTATTTATTTATTTACCAGCTGGAAAGCCCGTCCACGGACGGGCAGCTACCCGGTGAATCCCTTTTTTAGCGGTATAATATTTAAACATTTAATTTAGTTTCCCGCCACTGAGTGATTCCCGTTTTTCTATATTTTAACGTAACGTAAAAGTTGCTACTAAACTCTGAGCAGTAAGGTACTTAAATAAATGTTTTTCCAAGCCAAAGGTTTAAATTTCCCTCATATTTTTGCTTAAAAATTCAAATTTCTCGGTTTTTCTTGGCGAAACTTCTTCTCCAAGTATTATAAAGGAGTGGAAATCCTGCGATACGGTACGCGACAACTCGGCGACGCTCACCTCGGCGACAAAATTGATCAAATCAAATATTATTCAAATAGATTGCTAAGTTGGATATATAAATGTTACGGTCAATGACGTAAATTGGGCATTAACGTTAATGACCGGGCAATGACGTCAATGCCCATTTAAGCTGGCCATTAACGTCATTGACCGGCCATTGACGTCAAGGCCCGTTAACGGTGGGCAATGATGTAAATACTTCCATCTGATTGTAATATTTACGTTTTTGGCCGGTCAATAACGTTAATGGCCAAAATAGATTGGGCAATGATGATATTATGGAATTACCACTATAAAGAACAGCAAAATGGCGATTTAAATTTGACAGCTAACTGTCAAGTGATATTTGCGTACATATTTTGTATTTATTGTATTATAATATACTTAATCATTATTTATTAACAAAAATAATATAAATTAAAAAATAATAAAATAAAATTTTTTAAGTTAATCATTTTTATTCTGGTACGAGAGAAAATTGCAAAGTTTGCTGGAGCGACACGCACATTTATTATTTTTACATTCAATCTCGCAAAGACAACGCTTGTAACCCTGGCCTCGTAAAACACTGTTTTGAGCTGCTGCTTGTCTAAGAGTAATCTCATTTTCTTTGGTCGTATCACTAATATTTTCTAACAAAATTAACTTTTCTATATCCCTTAATAACTAATATTAATTGCAATGGTACATTTAATATATTACTTTCAGATGGAATCTATAGAATAATAGTTTCATCATTGCCCACCCCGCATGGGGCATTACCGTCATTGCCCGGACAATGATGTAATAACCACACATGAAATTTTAAATGTCAACATCGCCCAAAATGCATGGTCATTAACGTCAATGGCCGGTCAATGACGTCAATGCCCAACTAAGCTGGGCATTGACGTTATTGGCCGGCCATTGACGTCAATGACCGAATTGTCATCATTGACCGTAAAATATATATGTTAAATCATTATTGCTTTATTTCAGAATTATTATTTTAAAAATAAAAAATACTTAATGTAGCCTATTTCTCCAGCCATTGGCCAATCATTTCTTTTCCTTTTTTTTTATTGTTTATGATTTTGATGTTTCATTAATTGGAGTATAATTTCTTATACTTCTATGGTTAACTTTAAATCTTTAAATTGTCGCCTTATTCAATTATTACGACCGTGGGAATTTTGGACCATGAGTGGATTTTGTTTAGAAAAAGAATAAAAATGATCTTTTCTTGAAATCATCGCCGAGTTGACCGGTCGCCGAGTTGGCCGTCGCTGAGTTAATCTGTCGCCGAGTTGATCGATCGCCGAAGTGACCGTCGCAGAGTTGACGGTGTCCGTCCTGTGGTATGTACTGGAGGGTGTTCCACACCCCCCAGACCCCCCGGTTTACAATTTTGACTTTATATTTTTATAATTAACTTGAAAAGTAGCACAGAAAGTTGCTGCTAAACTTGTTTAGCCGAAGGTTAAACTTCCCTCATTTTTGCTTCAAATTTCCCGGTTTGGATAAATATTGGACAAATAATATTTTTAGTCCGAATCTTAGTTTAAAGTATTTTTTGATTAGTAAAAAAATCAACCAACCAGAGTGTTTTTTTTTCACCAAAAAATGACGCGTTCTAGGAGGATTTTGTGTAAGTAATATGATTAGTTACAACTGACGCGCATGAATGGATTAACGAGATTCAAGAACTCTAAATTCCATAATCCCCCACCCCAAGGATTTTTTAAATACGCCACTGAATTTTAATACCAGCAGTATTTATCGTGTCCCATTCAAACTTTTGTATTTTTTATTTTGAAATATTTTTGAGTTATATAGTATTTTTGGCTGGCTGACGCGGTTGTGGAGACAATAGTCTTCGTTATTTTTGAGATTTTCGTTTGTATTTTGAAACATTGAATTTTGAGTATAAAATAATTTGACTTTTGAGTGAGTGATTTTTTGAATAATTATTTTTGGATTTAATTATCTCTGGTTTGGAATTTTTGATTTGAAATTGATTTGAGAATGTTTTCGATATTTGGATGAAAGTTGTATTACCTAGATTCTTAATATTTTGGAATTGGATTCGAAGATAAATAAAGACAAATTTTTGGAAAAATTTAGAAATAATAAAAATAAAAAGTCATTTTAATATGTTGCTATGTTTTCTTTTATCAAGTCTATGTTAGCTTGATAGAATAATGTAAAAAGTCAAGAAGAAAACAATTGAAAGAAAAAAACTTTGGAATTAGAATATAATAATTATTAGTAGAAACCGGAATTTAAGCAATTTTGCTTATTTTAAAAGCAGCTCTTTGAAATTTGAAACGTGTAGTTTTTCATGCTTTTTTTGCTTTTTTTGTGATTTCTTGCTTATTTGCTTATACCTGAACTTATTTTCTACGTTTATACTACTTTTAATTTTTAACTTATCTTCGAGTTTTAAATTTAACTTTGACATAAAATTAATTTTTTTGATACAACTTCTTACCACTGATTAATTATCTCTGGAATTATTGGTCATAAAGTAACGATGCTTTACCAAAAAATATTTTTAGAAATTGTATGTAGCACATTTTTCTATGAATAAATACCTTATTTTGTCAAATAACCAAAAGTGCATTGACGCGCATGAATGGATTAACGAGATTCTACCAGAAACTTACTCTTTTTTGCCGTCTCTGAGCCTTTTCGTTCCATACTGGAGTAAACAGCCCCGGGATGTACTCGGGGTAGAATGTCAAGTGCAATACTCGGGAAAATTCTCCCTCCTACCCGGAGCTGTTACCTACGAATATTATTCTCTAAGTTCTCATTTTTTGCTTTTTTTGTTTTAATTATTAACGTTTTCATAACTTTTTTTGGCATAGTTCGAACTTTTTTAGTGCTTTTTGAATTGGAAATAGACCGGACGTTTGAAAAAAATTATTATTGACTACTGTAGAAGTCTTAAAATCAATGTTTATCATAATTAGAGTACTTTCGTTTAGAGTGGAGCAATTAACAGTACTTAATAGATGAACGACAAACTATTAAATTGAAAGTGTTAACAGAGCAATAATTGCAATAAAAAAAGGCAAAATCCTAAGTGCGGTTTATGCTCACAGCATAAATTCACAATAATATTATATTTCCCCCAAGGATACTATTATAGAAACAGGAAATTCTATTAGTGTATGTTACAAATAGTTCAAATATCTTCTGGGTATGTAGAAATGTTGCTATATTTTTATAAAGTAAAAATAAGTACATTGGTATTTTCTGTTCTAATTGCCTTGTTACAATAATTTTAAATTTATATGTTGAGATAAAATCTTAGCAGATGCTAAGATCGTTTTGCGTACAAATTAAGTAATCCTCAAAGGAAAACACGAGTTTTACACAAATTCTGCAAGAATTTATTAATAATAATAAAAAATTTCAGGTCGTGCACATCTGAGTGGGTATTTTAAAAATCTTGTAACTTAACAATTGTTGATATTCATCCCGGGGGCATTTAAAAAATAATTTATAAGGATTGAGCCACCTGGCACTTAAATATCGGATTTTTCTGAAACTGCCGGAATGAGTTTAAAAGAATAAAATAAGTTCCAAAATGTAATCATTTAAATATTGAATTTTATTGTAGCAAAAATAATAATTTATATTTACTTAAAGTTGCAATATTTTTTGGTATTGCGTGAATGGAAAGCGATTCAGAAGCAGCACGCTTTACTTATGTAAAAGATCGCCGAAAGCGCAATCGTGCACGACTGCTCTCTTTCCACAATTTTGTCGTGATTGTCGTATTAGCTCCATTTGCACATTAAATGAGCATTACATTTTATAAAATAAATTTTTAGGAAATTATTATAGCATGCGTGAATAATTTTGTAATAATTTAAAACCGGTCACTATTTTCCAGAAAGTTACTTATTCAAAATTCGTACATCACACTATATACTTACGTATAAACGAGAGCCCTAAGCTTTCAAAATAAAATATTTGTTTGATTACAGTTTAGCGTTATATTTTTAAATTTTTGACTCTGAGCAAAATTATTTTTTAGGAACCTTTTCATCGCGCAGCTGAACGTCAAAAATTGCATTTAGTCGTCACATTAGCAATAATTTACCGCAGTTACCAAAAAAAAAAATATAAATTATTAGCGTGACTTTTTTCGAAAAACTAAAATCTAATGGTTCGGCGGGTGTTTTGGCAGGTGTAAGATTTGTAGATCACGCAAAGTTGTGGTAAAACTAGGGTTTTGTTTTGACTCTCAATAAATAAATTTCATTGTTACATTTTTCTAAGCCAGCTAGGCAATATTATGCAAAATGGGCCTGATTAAGCAAATTTATACTAAGTGATGGTATCAAAATTGGGAGGATCCGCCCAAAGAAGTTCATAACTCGATATTAATTTGCAAAATTCTCAACAATTTGAGGAATAGCTTATTAAGTACTTTGTTAGGCATAAATTGCTCCCGTAAACAAAAAATGATTAAAAGGTGCGACCAATTCGTCGGAATACTCTTCAATTATGCTCTAAATAGTAAGTTTAAGCTAACTTATAATGAGCGGCGAACCTGAGGCCCGGTTTTGCCGGCAGGTTGTAATCGCAATTTATTTACGTACCTACCAGCTTTGATTCGGCGGCGAATGCGCTTTTTTGGCTTGAGGCTGGTTAAACATGGGGTTGTTTTACTTCTTGCGTATACAATTGACTGAGCCCTTAAACACGCACCACAAAGCGTTGCTCAACTTGCAATTATTAACGAATCAAGTCTTCACCTGTAGATAGCCGTGGCTGTCACCGTATTTTGATGCCACTGTCTAGATATAGATACCCTTCCTATGTACAGGTGTACCTTCAGGATTATCGCGACGGTTATTTACTAAATTATCTGGTCCTCCTAATGTACGACCCAAAACAGTAGTCATACATGGGTGGTTCAATCAACAGTCGCCATGTTCGGTACTTACTACTAGACTACACTAACCTTCCCCTATTCACTTTTTTTTTTTTTTTGATTTCAGGACAAGCAGGTGTCAATCAATTAGGTGGCGTATTTGTCAATGGACGTCCTTTGCCCGACTGCGTGAGGCGTCGAATAGTAGAACTCGCCCTATTAGGAGTTCGCCCGTGTGATATATCGCGACAGCTTCTGGTGTCGCACGGCTGCGTGTCCAAAATTTTGACAAGATTTTACGAGACGGGATCCATCAGGCCAGGATCGATTGGCGGTTCCAAAACAAAGGTCAGTTCTATGTGATTAACGAGACAGCATACTTTATACCTTTTAATGAAGTAATAAACTTTAAAAAATTTTATGAGTTCAACCGTGAGAATTTCAGCGCCTGTTGCGATCGTTTCCTGGTTTTATATTTTTATTAAAAATTACAGGTGCAATCACGACTAAGTAAACTAATTATTATGTTTATACCCATTCAATATTTTAATAGCAAACTCGAGTGGTGCTCGAAAGAGTGAGATTATTGTTTTGCACACCCAACTTTTTATACGCTTTCTAACGCGAATAATTAAAAAAAATGTGTTTATATTCTAATTTGCAAAATTTAATTAAGCTGGAATCGTACTTTGCAACTTGCAATTCACCTAACACAATAAAGGATACAAATTAGTTATTGGCGAAGAAAAAAAACAATTAAAAATGTAATAGCGGATTTTGTGCAAAGAAATTGTTTCACTTTTCATTGCCATCAGCTTGCGAAAGTGGAATAGTTTTTATTGAATATTTTACAATTTTTTTTTATGCATAGAAGGAACCACGTATGAAAAATGTTGATTTACGTGAAATCATTAATTACTTCGTTATTGCTTTCATTATCTCATTTTTTATTAATTATAAAGAATATTTATAACAATTTTAATTAATTACTGTAATCTTTAACATAACATTTTACGGCCTCGATTTTTAAATAAGTTCCAGTAATAATATAAACACGTTAAAAATACGTGAAACTGACAAATGCTAAAAAATAACCATCCCATTATAATCAAATTAATAACGGGTCAAGCTAACAAGCTTGAAACATTAGCATAATGACAATAGGACAAGCTAATATTCATGCTTTAATTGAATCCGAGTAGAAGAGTGGCAGTTGGTATTTGTCGCTAACAAAACTTTTAGTAGCTGTAGCTTCAACAAAGTTTTTTGCTGCTACAACAAATTTTTTGTTGCCGTAACAAAGTTTTTTCTGTTCATAGTGATAAAATAGTTAATTTACCAAAAAATGTTTAAAAATTTGTTAAGGTGACGGATCTCTTCACACGAAGAGAGTCCTGAAATTTTTTACGCTGAAATTGAATTTTGGAGTAATTTACTAAAATGGAAATTTTAAGGAAAAATTTTAAGATGATTTGTTTATACTTAGGTTGAGTTTGAAGTCAGTAAGAACTAACTAAATTAAGTTGTACGACGTTTCGGGTTCTTTATTGAAACATTTTCAAGGCTAAAATATACACAAATAAATAAAACATGAAAATGACTTGAAAAAATTAAACACAAAAATCAAAATTTTAAGAGCAAGTTAAGAAAAAAAAACAATATGTAGAATATCAATTGTTAAAAAAATCAAAGAAGGCAAAATAATTACTTAAAAAATTAGTGAACAATTAAACTATAAATAAAAAGTTAAATTCAATAATATAGTCAAATATATCTTAAGCTTTCGACGATTGAAATTGATTGAAATTCTGAAGAAGACGACAAAAATCGTCGAAAGCTTAAGATATATTTGACTATATTATTGAATTTAACTTGTTATTTATAGTTTAATTGTTTATTTTCTCACAAGTTAAGATTTATATATTCAAAAAATTAAAAATTAAAAATTCAGATAAGGTCCCTATTTCACGGTTAATTCCGTTCGTCAGTCGTATATAGTGAAACTGAAAATTGAAAAAAATATGTAACAAATAAAAAAAAAATATTCTAACTAAACCAATAAGAATCTGTAAATAATGAACAAAATATTAAAAATTGATGAAGATGACTTACCAAAAACCTACAAAAATATAAAATCTGAGCGATGTCCCGCGTAGTAATGACCCTTTAAAAATAATTTGAACGGAGATTGTTTTTATTTTGGGTTATCTTCAAAAATCTAAAATTTAACAATTTTGAAAAATAATAGAAATATAAAAAAAATTTTAATTTAAAAAATAGAAAAATTTAAAAATTCAAATTCAAAATTAGTACATAGTATACTAAATCGAGGAGAAAAATTTTCAAATTAAATTTTTAATTTTTGTGATTAATTTTTTCAAGTCATTTTCTTATTTTCTACTTTATTTGTACTTTTTTAACTTGAAAATAGGTCAATAAAGAACCCGAAACGTCCGACAACTTAATTTACTTTGTTCTTACTGACCTCAAACTCAGCCATAATCAATACCTAAATTATGAAAAGTCAACAATACTCAAACAATTATAATTTGTTTAGTTTTGAAAATAATTGCATCTACAATAATTATGTGATATTTCAGTGCTTACTATTGTAAGTTTATGATCTGTCGATAATCAGCTATCTAATCCCACCATAATTTAAATATTTTTAGTATGACATAATTAATAATAAAAATTCATCGTGACACTTTAGTGCGGAGCATTTTGTAAATTACAAATTTCAAAAAAGAAAATTATTGCAAAGAAAAGTTTCCATTTCCAAAGTGGCTTTGTAAAGCCTTTTGCTCTGACCCGCTGCTTAACTGACTCAAAATTTCTAAATTCTTTTCGTATTTGTATGCAATTTGTATTGTGTTGCAATGTAACTTGTATCGTAAAAATTAAATTGTTGACTATTACAACAATAAAGCTACGTCAGCGGTTCCCAAATGGGGTTCCTCGAAAAAATCCAAGGGTTCCTCCAAAAAGAATTTCACAATGGCGAAAAATAAATTTTGCAAGCCCAAGGGTTCCGCGGCCAAAACTAATTGGGAACCGTTGCTCTAGGGTAATTGTCTTATATAAAAGCATGGAGAGCATCCACTGCGACTTTAGTCAGAGAGCTCCAGCCGCAGCTAAAGATTCATATCTTTCATACTTTTATATCAATCATGCTTTCGTGTGAACGTGTTTTCTTAGAATGTCATTGTATCATTCTAAGAAAGCGTAGAGAGCAGTCCCTGCGACTGCAGTCGCAGAGCTCCAGCCGTAGCTAAGGAACCTTAAGATGACCAGCTTAATATGTGATTTTTTAACTACGGTTTTACATAACATTTAACTATCCCGTAGTGTTGGTAAAGAAAATTTCGCCCAGCTAAAGGTGTGATTCCTCAGCTGCGGCTGGGGCTCTGCGACTGAAGTCGCAGTGACTGCTTTCTTATAGGAATGTTTTCTTAGAATGCGATCTTTGCAGGGGACTCTAAGGTAACAGTCTCATAAAAAGGCATGGAGAGCATCCTCTGCGACTTCAGTCGCAGCTAAAGAATCATATCTTTCATACTTTTATATCAACAATGCTTTCTTATGGGAGTGTTTCCTTAGAATGCGATTGTATCATAAGGAAGTGTAGAGAGCAGTCACTGCGACTGCAGTCGCAGAGCTCCAGCCGCAGCTAAGGAACCTTAAGATGATCAGCTAAAGGTGTGATTCCTTAGCTGCGGCTGGGGCTCTGCGACTGAAGTTTTTTTCTTATGGGAGTGTTTCGTTAGAATGCGAATTTTGCAGGGGACTCTAAGGCAGGGGTTCCCAAATGGGGTTCCGCGGAACCCTTAGGGGTCCGCGAAAAAATCCAAGGGTTCCGCCAAAAAGAATTTCAAAATGGCGAAAAATAAATTTTGCCAAATTTTTTACTTCGCCCAAGGGTTCCGCGGCCAAGACTAATTGGGAACCGCTGGTCTACGCACTGCATAGTGTATGGCACTTAAAAAAGGAGAAATGTTGCTGTATTGTCGCACTAATTTGAAATTCTTGGGTATAGGGAATACAACAAAAAATTTCAAAATTTTCAAAAAACCCCCTTTTTTGAAAATAGCCCCCCTAGCGCATAAAATGGTTTTTCGCAATTTATAATTTTATGCTTAGCGAAATGAAAAAAAGGTTTACAATGCAAACAATACAAACTGAATACAACACAATACAAAGAAAACATTTTAGTTTTCGACAAAAGGGGGGCTAACTTCACGCACATATATTTGGGCCACTTTTGGTGTTTTTTAAAGAATCTTAATAGAGAAAATAAAAATTAGTATTAAATTTGCCAATTTAATATGAATAGGTACGTGGGTAGCTTTGTATATTTTTTTAAAGTATTAATTTGTAATTAAAATTTATTATTAAAATTATTAAACTTTATAAATCTAGGTAGTACTTATATTGAAAATTTGGAAAACAAAATTAAAAAAATCGAAAAAGGATATTTTTCAGTTTGCATATTAATGCATATTTTTTCTTTTTTTATCAATTTTAGTGCATATTTTAAAGAAATTCGGTGCATATATATGCTAATATTTTCAAGTATTTTGGTGCATATAAATCCGAGCTCGAATTATTAATATACTGTGGTGTTTCAAACATCAATTTTTGATTATTTTGGATTTAATTATAAAGATTTTGTTTATTTTCATGATGCTATTTAATTTTGTAAATAATTTTTGAATTTTGGTCAAGACGCCCGCAGAATTTTAAGTTGCCATAATTTTGAGAATGGAAGGGGCTTTTGCCGAATTTTTTTTGCGTTTTTGAGCATTTTGGCCAGTTTTTGGCATATTTTTATAAATTGATTTAAAATTGTGCGGTTGAGTTTGTTTTTTTAAACAAATAAAATTATTTTCCTGAGCTTTTTTTTATTTTTTAAATTAATTTGGATATTAATATTATTTTGGATTTGGATGTTGGAGATTTCAATAATTATTGTAGGAAAGTTAAAAATAAAAAAAAAATAAATAGTGAGGCCTGGCGGCTTATCGCCACATAAAGTTGGACGACTATTTTTCTATTAATAAAATTAAAATTAAATTTCGATTGACGATTCGGATATTTGGAAGATTTCCTGAGCTAGCTGAAGCAAAACAAATTTTAAGTTGGAAAAGGAAGTCGAAAAATTACATTTTTTACAACGTTTCACCACAATATAGTAAAAAATAAAATGAAAATACATATAATAATATAAAAAATAAATTCAACATCATTGTTTACCTTACAAGACGCTGAGCGTCGCGATGCCGCGCCATAGCAACCGCTAACAAGTGCCAGAATCGCCATTTTATTTTCAGCACGTAGTAAACTAACAAATAAATATTATTCTAGGTTTTAAAAAATGCATGCGATCTCCATGGCTATAAGCAAAATGGTTTATAAATTTGGTGCATTTTAACTCCCCCCCCCCCCACCATTGTGGACCCATTAGGTCTGTTTATTTGCACCGAGCAAGTTAGTGTAAATAAAAGAATTTGCTGATTGGTTCTTTGCAAGTTAGTGCAAGCAAACGAACAGACCTATTTTGTATTGCAAATATTTCAAAACATCTAATAATGGTATTTTGTCAGCTCCCCTCTTCCCCCCTTTTATTTCCTACAACAAACAGAAATATTATCATTAAATTTTTTTTTCCTAAAACTTTGATAATGAAAAAACTCCTGTTATTTTAAAAAAATCAAAACTTGAGTAGTCCCATCAAAATCACTTAGAATTGTTTGAAATCACTGAAATTCCCCTTAATAAAAAAGTTAGAAAGCAAAAAAATGTCGTAAATATTACATCAATTATAGTAAATTTTATATCAAATTTTGTAAAATTTACTTCAAACTTAGTAATATTTACTTCAAAATTGGTGTGAGGCTGATTTGAACTTCAATTATAGTAACAATTACTTCAAAACACCAAAATTTTTTCTCGACTTTTTAAATTTTACTAAATTTGAAGTAAATTTTACTAAATTTGATATAAAATTTACTATAATTATTGATGTAATATTTACTTCATAATTATTGCGAGGATTGTTTTTTTCTCTGTGAAGGGTTTCAGTTAGTATTTTTCAAAAAATAATAAATATAAAATTTTTAATTTTTTGAAATAATTAGAGAAGTTTTCAACAGGATTGACAAATGATAGCGCTTTTATACATTTTTTTTTTCAAAATTTTTCAAGATGGAATATTTCAATATTCTCGATATATTTTGAATCAAAAAAATTGTTTATTTTGTACCTTCGTTTTTTGGGTTGCACCTATTTTGTTTGTTGTTTAGTTTCGAGAGAGTCTATTAATTATGTAAGAGTTTTTAAGGGGGGGGGGTTACACATTAACTTATTTTTAGATCAGTTTGCAAGTTCATATAGAAATAATTTGACTAGAAAACCAAGATTTACAATAATTAAGTTAGATCTCCATCCTTCAAACTAAGTAATCCTTCTCTTGTTAAATATTTTAGGGTGAAAATTGGGTACAAACAAAAATAAAAAATATGTACAGATAAAAGCGATTTAAATTAATTTTGATTTGAAAAATTCTAAATGGCTTCTTCCATACGTATTTGGTATGATCATAAGACCATGGAATATTCCTGAAATTTCTTTCGCATGATTTTGGAAAGCAAACTTTATAGCAATCACTTACAGCTTTTCTACAAACTCACTTATGGAAGTTAAAAAACTTGCCAAACTTTAACTTTTTAGAAAAAACTAACAATTTGTTTCCATCTAATTCATGTGCGTGATCTTTATCTATATTTGATGACCTCGGGGAGAACTTCCTCGATTATGAAAAACCAGGTTATCACTAACTTGATGTTCCACTTGTCCAAATTCGTTCAAGTAGTACCTACATTATTTTTTCCCACTTAATTATACGTGGAACTTCTTTAGTCGGTTATTGTGATGCTTAATTTAAGTCATCACATGTTCCAAATTTTTTCATTCTTATCTTTCAGATTCCTGTTTAATATGTAATTAAATTCCAATTTTTAAACTTTTTTTCGTTTTTAGCGAAACTAAGTGGCAATTCCTCTATATTTAATGTTTACATCTTATACCACACTAACCAATTAACCTTCTCGAGACTTTCATTTTCATTTTCGATTTTCAATTTTTTTTCAGAATAATGTTTCGCTTTAATGTAGGTAAATGAGTGTTTTTTATAAACAAACTGTTTAGTAAATTGAACATGCTATATCAAACTAGACACAATTTTTTGTTTCTACAACCGATAACATCGCATTAATTAAAGCTACAGAAATTGAAGTATAACGATTATTTGAAATGGAAAATAAAAGTAAATTTACATTTTTTTACAACACAACACCAAATCGATGGCCATAAAATTTAAGGCGAATCATCAAAAATATTGAAACTAATAATTCCACCTGAGTATAAATTTATGGCCTAATTTAAAACAGAGAGGTAAACATGGCTCGATTGTAGTTTTATACGTCCTATCGTTGCATGTCATCTACTTGTTATTAATTCATTCGACTTAGATTAACCCTCATTTTGCATAAAAAAGGACAAATTACTAACATGCATGAAGCATAACAATAAAAAGTTGACAATAATTAAAACATCCTTAATAGTTTTGAATGTTTCGGTTAATTATAGTTCGTATTTTCTATTTGTCCACTTTTTACTGCCGAAGAAGAAAAACGTAACAAAGATACATTTGTTTGATAAAAACGACTTATTTTATTACAATCTAGTGATAATGCGACCTAAATGCACGCAATGTTTTAACGTTTTCTCACATAATCCACACCTGGAAAAATAATATGCTGTCGTTACTAAATATTGGTAACTACAACTAATAATTTTAGTTGAATTAGCATAAACATTAAGTTTTCTTTTTCGCCTACACATATCATTATCCAATCTAGCTGATAAATTTTTTTGATGTTAGACTTCTCTGATAGAAAATACCTTTATTTGTTGTCGTGACAAATATCGAAAATTTCAAAATTCGACGATCAATTAATTTGTACTTATAGTGGATACTTCGCTCGTTTTCGTACTCTTTTGTAATATTTCAAATGAATAAAACTTCTGCAATCTCTAGAATAAAAATTTTCATTGTTAGAATCTTGGCGACATACGCTGGCTACTTTCAAGTAATCACTTTCTAACTGAAAATTATTTATAATTAATAATGTTAATAAAAGTTCTAAGTTGCATTTATTCCATGCAATAAAGAGAATATACCATCGGTGTTTATTAATCAATTTAAAATGAATAAGTTACTTTCAAAATTTGCATTCTGATTATAATTTATTTATATATTAAAATTAATTAAAAAATTAAGATCTATCATACTAGCACTGTTTGATATCGCAAACTGCTTTATAAGCATGAGAATTTCTTTTCATTATAGGCACAAACTCATTTTTTTTCATCATTTATCAATCATTCCATATGAAATCACCAAAAAAACAAAAAAATTGTAGCTGCACTATTTTAGATTTTGATTAAACTTTGTTGAAACACAAAATCAACCAATTGAAAAGTCTTATTTTTATGCTTAACGATTTTCGACCAAAGTGGGATTTTGAAGCTGAAAGATGGTACTTTCTAGAAAAAAATATAAATATTTCATAATTCTTATACCTGAAAAATAACATGGTATTGAAATACGTGTATTTTATTGATTTTTATTGTGATTTTCAATTCACTCCAGTATCTGAGCTGTTCAATATAAAAGTCTAATTGTTTTCTGATCTAAATAAAACATTTAGATCGGCATCAGTCATCCAGTCATGAAAAAATCTTTGCTTGAAATTTCAAAATTTTAAGAATTTGCATATTTCAGGATACAATTTGGATGGGTTTGCTAAAAAAAAATTAAAATTTTCAGTATACTTAGTTCTTACCTTTAACTTCAAAAAACTTTAAGGTTTTTTTGGTATTTTCTTCTCTCGCAGATGTTCAGGCGTTTAAAGAGAAGCAAAAAATAAATAAAATTTGTTGTACAAATTGATATTTGTAACTGTAAAACAGTATTGATATATGTATGTATAATAACAGCAATAACAAAAAAAACTTTAAAGTTTTTTGAAATTAAAGGTAAGAACTCAGTATCCTGTAAGTGTTAAATTTTTGTCTCTTATCAAACACGTCCAAATTGTAGCCTGAAATTTGCAAATTCATAAAATTTCAAAATATTAAGAATTTGTTTATTTCAGGCTACAATTTTTAGGTGTTTGATAAGAGACAAAAATTTTACACTTACAGGTAGGGCTGCGCGATATTCAAAAATCGATATCGAATTTCGACAATTCAAAAACTTCGATTAATCGATATTTTTTTTAATTATTGATTTTTTCCCAATCCCCAATTTTTTTTCTCGAATAAAAAAACCGGTTAAACCCAAAATTGACTAATGAGAAGTCCAGGAAACATAAGACAACAACCTAAATTAGAAATATCGATAACTATCGAAATATCGATAACTATCGGAATATCGATAGTTATATATTATATATAGATAGTTATATCGATAACTATCGGAATATCGAAAACTATCGAAATTTCGATATATCGATTAATCGATATTTCAAAAGTAAAATATCGTTCTTCGATTAATCGATAACTATCGATATTTATCGATCAAATGTCCCAATTCTACTTATAGGATACTGAGTTCTTACCCTTAATTTCAAAAAACTTCAAGGCTCAAGGTAGTTTCATTATGGAATACAATGTAACACAATTACTGATGTACTGGAGGGCATTCCCCGGTTTGAAAAATAAAAAGTTTGTTTTTTTGTACCTCTCAGACCCCCTGTGCATATTATTGCAACCTGTAGTTTTTGTTTCTGAAAAAGTGGAATGTCTTTAATTCAAAAATTTAATTAAAAAATATTTGCACGAAGTTCCTGCTTCTGGTTCTGAATATTCCCTAATTACTGGTCTCTCCCTCTCTCTTAGAAATAAAAATAACACGACAACATTCATAGAAAAATTGAACTTCTCAAACCGGGAAGTCTGGGGGGCATGGATTGCCCTCCAGTGCACTAGTAGTTTCATTATGGAATACAATTTAACACAATTACTGATGTACTGGAGGGCATTCCATGCCCCCCAGACCCCCCGGTTTGAAAAATAAAAAGTTTGTTTTTTTGTACCTCCCAGACCCCCATTGCATATTACTGCTACCTGTAAATAATGTAGTTTTACTTTATGAAAAATTAATCTAAAAATATGCGCACGGACTTTTTGTTTCTGATTCTAAATATTTTACGAATTCTGAATATTCGAGTAGCTAGAATGGTTTATAATTAAAACAAAAATTTTCAAAGTAAACCAAAAAATAAAGAATTTTAATAAATAAAATTTTAAAAATTACTAGTATACCCTTCCCTCTGGTATGAAAGTAACACAACATGCATAAAAAAATTTAACTTTTCAAACCGGGGGGTCTGGGGGGCATGGAATGCCCTCTAGTGCACTAGTAGTTTCATTATGGAATACAATTTAACACAATTACTGATGTACTGAAGGGCATTCCATGCCCCCCAGACCCCCCGGTTTGAAAAATAAAAAGTTTGTTTTTTTCTACCTCCCAGACCCCCATTGCATATTACTGCTACCTGTAAATAATGTAGTTTTACTTTATGAAAAATTAATCTAAAAATATGCACACGGACTTTTTGTTTCTGATTCTAAATATTTTACGAATTCTGAATATTCGAGAAGCTAGAATGGTTTATAATTAAAACAAAAATTTTCAAAGTAAACCAAAAAATAAAAAAATTTAATAAATAAAATTTTAAAAATTACTAGTCTACCCTTCCCTTTGGTATGAAAGTAATACAACCTGCATAAAAAGAATTAACTTTTTAAACCGGGGGGTCTGGGGGGCATGGAATGCCCTCCAGTGCACTATAGTAATTTCTTTCTGGAATTCAATTTAATACAGTTACTGAAACAAATCGCTATATGTTTTGCTTCTCTTTCAACATCTGTACATCCGCGAGAGAAGAAGTTAAAGGTAAGAACTAAGTATCCTGAAAATTTCTTTTTCCTTTATCGAACATGTCCAAATTGTTGCCTGAAATATGCAAATTCTTAAAATTTTGATGTTTTGATTATCTTATCCTATTCGCGAGAGAAAAAAATACGAAAAAGGACATTGAAGTTTTTTGAAGTTAAAGGTAAGAACTAAGTATCCTGAAAATTTTAAATTTTTTTCTGTTATCGAACATGTCCATATTGTTGCCTGAATTTTAAAATTTCTAGCAAAGATTTTTTCATGACTAAATTTTTTATTCTCTTATGATATGTGCACTTTGATGTCAGAGAACAATTAGACTTTTATATTTAACTACTCAGATACTGGAGTCAATTGAAAATCACAATAAAAATCAATAAAATACAAGTATTTCAATATCATGTTATTTTTCAGGTAGGTAGGTATATGAATTATGAAATATTTATATTTTTTTCTAGAAACTACCATCTTTCAGCTTCAAAATGCCACCTTGGTTGACTAGATATCTCTAATAGAAAAAATTTTTACAGCTAAAACCGCTAAGCTCAAAAATAGGACTTTTCAATTGCTTGATTTTGTGTGGATCGGAAGTGGCAAGTGAGAAAATAAAATCTTTCTGGATTTTGGTTTTTGGAACCCCAAAGAACATTTCCACAAAGTTTAATCAAAATCTAAAATAGTGCAGCAACAAGGATTTGATGATTTCATATGATTTTAACTCGGAATGACAAATTTTAGTTACCTGTGAGGACAAAATTATGTGTTAAACATCACCATTTTTGTTATGCCGCACTTAGTTCATTTTTTGAGGTCACTGATGGCTAGTATATTGCCTGGTTAATTGAAGTACCAGTGATGTTTAGCAGACCGCTAAGTGAAAGTCTGCAGAATATCTTAAATTACTCCAGCGTTAGTTAGACCGAAAAAAGTTTGAGCAAATGCGATATTTGCTGGAGTAACAAATTACCTTGAAGTAACTACTACATTATTTTTGGAGAAACTAAACCGACTAATTTTCGGCGATAATTAAATAATGTGGAGAAGCTAATCAGCTACAACAAACGTAAATGCATAAATTTATAATCAATTTCCTGTCAACCATCATGTTGACAAGAGATGTACGATCTGATAGTGCTGGTTCATGCGAAGCTATTATCAGTAGTTTGAAATTACCCTAACTATAGAACACTGATCGCTAGATCAGCAAACAAACCCCTCTCATGTTCACACTGAACTCGATCAAAAACCCATTATGTTATTTGAAAAAGCAACTAACGTAAACGATCAAGTGATAACATCATACTTTTTTAGTGGGTTAAGTAGAACAATGTGATATCGAAAAACAAAATTATTTTCGGCACTTTGGTCTAACAAAATTAATTTAAAGGCCCCTTTACGCCCCTATCAATTAAGCACTCCTATCGAGTTAAAATTATTATTAAAAATATAAAAAACGGCACACAGGAAACACTTAACCGGAATCGTAATCTCAAAAATCTAAACATTTTTTAAAATTAAATTTTATTTTTTTAATTTTTTTATTCCAGCAAGTAGCTACCCCAACCGTTGTAAAAAAGATATTGAAATTTAAACAGGAAAATCCCGGAATGTTCGCATGGGAAATTCGGGAACAACTTGTTGCACAACGTGTGTGCGAACCTCACAGCATCCCATCCGTCAGTTCGGTCAACCGCATCCTCAGGAATAGTGGGGCCTGGCCAGATACTCCAGAGCTCATACATCATTCCCGATCAGGTAATTTAGATTTAGATAGAGAAATAAATGCAAAATTAACATAAAGCGAAGAAGTTAATTATCCCTACTTTTTCAAAAATAATTTAAAAAATTGCATAGCTCGATACACCTGTAAAAATGATGTTTATTTGACCTTAAAACTTAATTATCACAAATTAATTTATAAGTCAATCTTTAGAGGAAATCATTTTGGCTTTTTTATAATTAATTAATTTCAATCACCGAAACTTTGTAGAAATCAAATTTTAACGTTGAAATTGGATGTTTACGTTAAGTACGCAGGTGGCTCGGTCGGTATAGATGCACTTAATTGATATACATAAATTAAATTAATAACTTAATACACGAATCAAGATTTTTAACAGATTTCTCGAGTTAACAGCTACGTCTATTAAGGTGGACATCCGCATTTAACACCGCATAATAAAGAATGAAAAAACTAAATTACCAGCGAGCCATCAATGATCCCTTAATCAGTAATCGATTAAACAAGATATTTACGACTTTCTAGAAAACGGTGAATTTTATGCAACTTGACAATTTGGCTTAATTAAAATGTTTTAAAGGCAAAGGTGCATCCTCCCCACGACGCTGAAATATAGCACTAATAAATTTTACGTAACCCACAGATATCTTACAAATTTCACAAATGCACTCGGCTACCTGTTCCGTTTTATACCTGTTTAAGTACTTTTTTATTTATAAATTACGTCATAACAACTTTTTCGATTAATCAAATGTATTTCTAATTATTTTCAGAATCAATCCTCGGGTCGGAAATCTACACCAAACAATTAACTATGTTAAACAATCATTTGCCATATTTTCCTTCGTTATCCGACACTTATTCCAATACCCGACTAACAGCACTCCAACAGCAACTTCACGTTCCCACAAATCAACATCGTCCAGCTAGTTCCTGGTCCGATTTCATAAATCCCTATCATCCCACGCCATCCGCCGCCCCAACCAATTATCCCGAAAAACCGAAAGAAACGACGCTGGACAAACAGCCGCAACCTGAAACCAAAAAAAGAAACCCTTATTCGATAGAAGAGTTGCTTAAAAAGCCGGAAAAAAAAGAAAAAAATTATAATGAAATATTCGTTTTTGCCGACATTCAGCAGCCCTTCGGGATCCGTATCGAAAATGATGGAGAGAGGGAGAAACTACAAACTGAAATTTTATAAACCAAATACAAAAATGTAAAATTTACATGCAGTATTAAATCAAAACACTCTTTTGGTTTTACTAAAACTAGAATAATTAATTTATTACAAAAATCGACTGTTGTTTAATTTTAATGTAAAAATAAAATAGAAAATTATTAAATAATTTTAAAATATATTTTCCATATTTATTTTGTGTCCGCCCAAATCGTTCTGTCTATTTCAATAATTTATTGCAGACAACCTAATGCGAATAGGAATCAACAGCTTTTATCATTTCCTCATTTAAATCTAAAATTATCTAAATAATTTCAATTTTTCTTATGCATAATACGAAGAGCGAATGGCAACATAGAGAAAGGGATAAAATCCAAAGTGGGTCGGCTTTCTCATCATGATCACATATAAAAAATTCCAGTATAATGAATTCCTCCTTTCAGCCAAAACATTTTATTTTCAATCTTGTGGAAGATTACCATCAAAAGCTGCTTGAAATTGTTTTATGTATAATTTCCATCAGACGTTGCTAGATGACTTTTTACCATTAAGTTAGCGCCAATCTGATAGATGCTTCAACCACCTACATAAGGATGTGACTCCTGATTTTTTACGGTAAGTAAGCAAACTACTTTTTTTTCTGCCAGGGCCTATTTTACCATTAGGCGTATTAAACATATGCCTAGGGCCCAATGGTCAGACAAAATAAATACTGACAAAATAACCCAAAAATTGGGCCTTCGATGCTATTAGTTACACTTGAATATAAGGGTCCCGAAATTTTGCTATATAGCGTAGGCCCCAACTCAGTTAAAAATAGTCCCTGATTGCAAGTTTTCTTAAAAAATTAATTTAATAGGTTCACTGAAAGAGAGGCCCGATTTAGTGGCCTAAGTGCGTGTGGGGATACCTCCCTACCCTCCTACCTAAAATCCAGAATCCAGAGGGGGGAGGTAGCATACCTCGAAAACAGGTTCTAAACATTGGCTATGTAAACATTGCATAACTTTCCCCATTAAATTTGGGTATAAAAATTATCGCTCAACCTCCTCTTTCCGGGTAGCATTTGAAAAATTTGAAAACCGTTAAATTAAAAGTGCAGATTTACTTCTTTGCACACATAATTTTCGTCCGCTACCCTCTTGTTGGGTACCGTTCGACGTGGAAGACCTCAAGGAAGCGACAGGTTGCATCTGCGGGGATCAAAAATCGCGCTACGCGAGACGCAGGGCGTAAAACCCGAAAAATTTCATAAACGTCAAACTTGAATTAATTTCCGAAAAATTTTGGAATCGAGTTGCGGCGCGACTCGCATATATACATATGGGTATAACAAATGGTGGTCCAAAAGTAATTGGCACTTAAACTTTTTTTATTTTCTTTATCATTTCCTCAATTTTCAACGAATTTTCACCATTTTCTAACTTTAACTATGATGCACATTTATGCCAAATCTGTGCAATTGATACTATTTTTTTTCATGATGTCGTAACCACATACAGACATACAGACATACAGACATACAGACATACAGACATACAGACATACAGACATACATACAGACATACAGACATACAGACATATAGACATACAGACATACAGACATACAGACATACAGACATACAGACATACAGACATACAGACATACAGACATACAGACATACAGACATACAGACATACAGACATACAGACATACAGACATACAGACATACAGACATACAGACATACAGACATACAGACATACAGACATACAGACATACAGACATACAGACATACAGACATACAGACATACAGACATACAGACATACAGACATACAGACATACAGACATACAGACATACAGACATACAGACATACAGACATACAGACATACAGACATACAGACATACAGACATACAGACAGACAGACAGACAGACATACAGACATACAGACATACAGACATACAGACATACAGACATACAGACATACAGACATACAGACATACAGACATACAGACATACAGACATACAGACATACATGCAGACAGACAGACAGACAGACAGACAGACAGACATACACAGACAGACAGACAGACAGACAGACATACATACAGACTAACATCCAACTAAAATTCTTCAAAAAATTTATCAGGACATGATAAGAAACATACCAAAATTTCGATTTTTGATTCTTGAGTGGATTACAATACTTTCCCTTACACATACTTATACGTATGGGGAAAGTAAAAATGGGAAACGTTTTTGACTAATAAAATTTTAATAAAGTTTTGTAAATCATAAAACTTTCGGCTTTGAAACCGGGGGGTCTGGGGGGCATGGAATGCCCTCCAGGACATCATAAATTTAGTTGTACTATTGCTATTCAGAAAACGTCAATTGTAATTCAGAATTGTCAACTGATATTCAGAAATCGTCAACTGTAATTCAGATTTGTCAGTTGATATTCAGAAATCGTCAGTTGCAATTCAGATTTGTCAACTGATATTCAGAAATCGTGAATTGTAATATCATTTGACAAATTTGAATTACAATTAACAATTTCTGAATATCAGTTGACAAATCTGAATTACAGTTGACGATTTCTAAATTACTGATGGAAAAGGTGTAGATAGATTCTGGGACTTATTTTGTTTAGGTGTACTGGAGGGTGTTCCACACCCCCCAGACCCCCCGGTTTCAAAAACTGAAAACTTGTGTATATGTTCTGTGGCAAAAGGTTATATTCGCCGCCCCTCCTTAGATCCGGATTAAGGATGTGTGAGACCCGAAGTAAACAATTTTTTAAGGCTTGTAGGTTTTAATATGCGCCGCAAACATAAATTATTGATTTTTCAAGGTCAACCGCATAGATCAAATGTAAAATTTTTAAAATAATAATAAATTATTATACATAGTTTATTATAAAACACAGGTATACATTACAATAACATTTTAAAAACATTATTTCTTACTTTAAGTTGCACAAATTTAGCAATTAAGTCATCAAAATTTTTTTTTCGAAGTAGATCAGTTGCAATGCTTCCCTTAATCCGGCTCTGCCTCTCCCATTACCAACCTCCTATCGTCCCCTTACCCTAACGCGAACACAAACCATCAAAAGTTTGTAGTATTTTTAAATTGAGGATACCACTTTAAATATTCACAGTTTGTTAAATTAACTGCTATACAAAATTTTTTTCCCCTTTGTCACCCTAAAAAAACCCTAGGCGGTTTCCTTACCCGCCTAATGGGTCCGCCGGCCCTGATCTTTCCTACTCAATAAAAGTCTGGGAGGCATGCCGTCCAGTGCGTCAGTAATTGAGTTAAAATTGTATTCCATTATCAAGTTATTGGGTCAATAAATAACTGATGCACTGAAGGGCATTCCATGCCCCCCAGACCCCCCAGTTAGCAAAAAGTTTAAGGTCATATTTTTTTATTAATTTGATTAAATTAAGAACTCTCACTCTTTCAGGACCAAATTGTTCAGGGGATATGGAACACCCTTTAATTAAGGTGACCATTATTATGAAATTTAAAACCAGTACATGGAAACACGGAGGACCTTTTTTTAGGTTTTCACCTTTCTTTCGGGACAGCAGGTATACATCAATAAAAAAATAGTTACATCAATAAGTTTTTATGTCCTGGTTAACTATCTTGACTAACCAGAACAAAGATTCCAAAACCAGTACTGTCCTGGTAAAACCAGTACGAATGGTCACTTTAAAGTATCATCATCATTTTATTAGTTTATTATTTTTGAAACTATTAAAAGTAGGAGAGAGAAGTATGGAATATGTTGAGGAATACAGCAGTAATTGTGATCAAAAATACAAAAAAGTTCAATTATTGTGCTGAAGAAACAAAGGATATTCTGAATTGAAAGGGGGGACCCTATCTTCAGTGCGTACTGCTGCGAACTATAAATGTATTTTGTTCTGAAAGAGGGAAACGGTATCTTATCTAATAAAACCAATCACGAAAGATGAATACAAACTTTTGTATGTAAGACTAGAGAGATCTGAAACGGTCTGGTAGATACATGTACTGGTACATTAGGGGGGGGGGGGACTGCCGTGATCTATAAATGTATTTTGTTGTAAAAAAGTGAAAGCTTCTTACTAAAAAAATAAAAATGATTAGAAAATATGCACACAAACTTTCTGTATTTCAAACCGGGGGGTCTGGGGGGTATGGAATACCCTCCAGTACAACAATACTAATTGTGCTTAAAAGCGAAGGGAATTTTAACATTGAATTTACGTTTATATTACATTTAAAATTATTATACAAAATATATTTCATAGATCAGAGCGAGGGGGGAACTGTTGGTGAAATCAGATGTACAAGGGTAAGGAAATCTGGGAAAATCTTGGGAAAACCTCGTCGAAAGAAATTTAGTATATAAAAATCTGCCTTGTGACTCACCCCTCAGATCAGAGGTTTTCAAACATTGTAAACCTAGTAGCGACCCACCAAAAATCGACTCAATTTGGAAACCACCATATTTTACCATAAGGCGCATTATGCGCTTGCCTTTTTTTGGGGGGCTTTTGAATTTTGAAAAAAAAATTTGTTTTGAATTTTTGTTTTTTGAAATTTTTGAAACAACTCAGTTAAAAATAGACTCTGGTTTCTGCAGATTAGAAAAAAAATATTTCAAATGTTGATGGATTGCACTACAAGAAGTCTTTTTTCCTCTGAAACAGTCCAGAATCTACCTCTCTAATATAAATAAATTGAGTTAACCATAATATTATAATTAATGCAATATTTCAGATATTTAATTAAAAAATTTCAAATAATAAATTCACAGTAGTTGAACAAAATGTTGCAGTACATCACTAGTTAAATGAATAGCTATTTTTATATTTATTACTTTATTTTGTATTAATGTGTTAGCCTAGTAATTATTTATGTTCAGAAAATTAATATTCGAATAATAAATATTTTTATGAATTTTTGATCAAAATATTTTAAGGATCAGAAAGCTGCCGTATTTAATGTACAGAACGAGCGTTACTCTCTGTGCTACCGAGCAATTAGTTTTATATATAAAACTGCTTATTAGTGTTGCTAATAATTCTAAGATATTAATATTTTTTTCAAGTGCTAAATCACAAATACAATATTTTTTATAATTTTATTTTTAACCTCATTTGTTTATAGTAACTGAGTAAGTATTCTTCTATGCATCGATCCAATTAATATCTATAAGCCACTCCTGAGTTATAACATTAGGTAATCACTGCCCAAAGCGACCATGTTGTCGCAAAATCATGTCAAACAAAAATAATTTATTAAAGCTCCACTATGGTTTTTCTCTCAAAAAATTAATAATTTCCTTTAAGTTTTTTTTAATTTATTTGCGTGATAATGATCCGAAACCCGAATACTTTAAATAATGAACTTGTTGCAAGCAGTTAGAAACGTGAAAACAGATTTTTTGTATAAATCTTATAAGGAGTACAATGGAAGCTATAATACCGCAACGATGTTGATTTTTCTTGTAAATAACTGAACTCTGAATGTGTAATTTATAATAAATTGCGGCAATATTAATTTAATTAGGAGTTATCATGTGTTTATAAACACAGATGTACCAAATAGAAAGTCGTAATTCTGCATTCAGCAGTTGCTATTACGAACGTTTAATTCGATTAATGCTCAAATTTCTAAAAATTCAAATTTCACAGACACAAAATTTATTTCATTCTCGCATCAGATAACACGAGAAATTAAGTAAAAATTTGTCGAATATGCGTTCGTTTTTTTGGCTTTCATATGATATCAACATTATTGATATAGAAAGGAAATGTCGAACAAGTTACAAAATTTTTTTGGGCAACAGAAAGCTTTCTTTGAAGATATTGAATATTAAAAACGCTTCCACCAGGGTCACATCGATGAGAAAGTAAGTAAATAATTTTTCCTCTCCGACCAAACCTTTAAATTGCACTTATTACCTAATTATTTGTATTTAAGAGCACTCTCCAGTGTTGCATTGAGCAATAGTATGCGTGTTTTATCTAATTTATTTACATAATTTTCCTAACATTTAAATAATCGCTAGTTTCCACCATTCTTTAAATATCTGCATGCAAGGATTTCGATTTACCCATAGGAGCATTGCATAAAGCTGAAGCTGGGACTAGAGAACTCAATCTATAATTTTTATTATATTTTCAACACTTGCGACCTGAATAAATAAAAAATAATATAAAGAAAAAATTTCTAATTACCTAAAACCTATTGAAAAAAAACAATTTTAATTAATATTAATATTGATTAACGATAAAATTACCTTCTGTTCAGTAAACCTCGCAATCAGGTTATATATTTTCTTTAATGGTGACAGATTTTTCAAATTTCCAAAGTTTAACCCCAATTTAAGATACTTTTCTGCATTTCATGTAAAAATTATGAAAAATAAAATGGACTTTCGATATTAGTTTGAGTAAGGTAAAATAAGCTTCTTCCGCTCTAGTGCAGAAAAGTGTTTTTACACGAACCCCCGAAAAATTTCACAAATTTTCAAAATTTCACATAATAATTATTTAATCCTTTAATGCAAATTCCGCGGTTTGGGGAGATCTCCAAGTTAGGGGACTTTCGGGGACTGAATCACTAGGCTTGAATATGTACTGGACTGCTATTTGGCAGTATTGAATGAAATATTGCTAGTTACTGCCGTTTACTACTTAATATTGCTACTTATACTGCTTAGGTCTTATTGATACTGCCACATACTGCTAATACGGTTTCTTACTGCTAATACTGTTTGATATTGCCTAATGATGTCATTTACCATTTACTGCCGTTAAGATAATCTGATAGGTGCACTAGTAATATTTCAGCAGTACGTGGTAGTATTAAGTAGTTGCTAGGAACAGCACACATTTCTGACTTGACTCAAAAGAATTATACCTCCAACGAAAGTATGACTTTCTGTACAGTTTATCAGGCAGAAAATAATACTTTTACTTTAATAATTCTTTACGTAATTTGTAAGCTATTACAAAAGCTGCTTAGAAAAAAAATCTCATTCAATTTTTGCAAAGGACCCCAAGACATTACCGCCGCCATTGCATGAACAGCCTTTAGGAAACTCAAACTCATTCAACCTGCAGTGTGGTATAAGGCTATATATAAGGTGTAAGACCCCGGTTCAATGCTTGATCGCACCGACTACACTGTTGTGATCTACAACCTAAGTTTTACTTATGGGCATCTAGGAAGGTTAGCACCCTACTAGAATATGCTCAAAGCACCATGAGACAGAGACAGAGAGAAATATGTATTAGGTACTTATCCACACAATTGTGCAAAAAAATTGCACAATTTTTGTACTTTTTCTGCACAATTGTAGGGACTAGTAACAGGTATTTCTCTCTGCGTGGAATTAACTGTAAAATTGTAATTCTCAGAAAACCAGAATAGTTTGTTTCTAACCAGGAATCAAACAAAATTCTTCATAGAACTTCAAAACAAAGTTTTGGTACGACAACGACACTGACGATTAGAGAGCCGATAGAAATAACTGAATGAGACATTTTCTACAAAACACTATCATATCTCAGTGTTAAGATTGAAAAGATGACGGTGCAAGTGTAGTTGGATTACTTGCAAACCTCACGCTTAAAGAGAAAACTTAACAATTCCAATTACGGTAATAATTAAAAAAAAAGGTAAAAAAATTCTTATGGGAAAATGTCTTTCTGTAGATTTGGCTGATTTTTGGATATCTTCTTCTTCTTCTCAGCCTTTCCTGTCCTCTGCAGGACAATCAGCCTCTTTCTCAGAGAGAAAGGTTTTAAGCATTTAGACCCCACGGTTGCTTAATCCGAGTTAGGGAATGCCTGTAACCCTGTTTTTAATAGTTGATGGCGGCAATCATCAACCTAGGGGGACCGCCGGCTTTACGTGCCCTCCGAAGCACGGAGACGATCATATGAAAGTTTTAGACTCTCCCCGGATCAGACCGTTTCTGATTTTTGGATTTTTGGATATATTGCTGTAATTCTCATCATTTTGAACACGGTACGCGACAACTCGGCGACGTCAACTCTGCGACGGTCAACTCAGCGATGTCAACTCGGCGACGCACACTGGGGCAGAAGAGCTAAAACATGCCTTTAAATCAAATACTTAAATCAAAAAATATGACAATATTTTTTGTGTTTTACAGTCTTGTTTAAGTCTCTGCCAGTCAAAAAAGGGGTGACAAAATTAAAAAATCTATAGATACAAAATCAAAGATAATTAAATTTTTAACAAAAAATGTCTAAAAAGATTTGTTGTAAAAGCGATTTTTTTGTGTAAAAAAACGGTTTCAAAATGTGCAATTTACATTGTTAACATGGGAGGGTTCAAATATCTTCGTTAGCTTCTGTATGTTCCCAGTGCTGTTTAAATTCAAAATGTAGGTGTCAATCCGGGGGGTCTGGGGGGCATGGAATGCCCTCCAGTACATTCTTTACTAAATACCTCGAATTGACGTAGATTCTGATGAGAAATATTTACCAATAAGATATTTGGCATAGGGTGCACTGGAGGGCATTCCATGCCCCCCAGACCCCCCGGATTGGCACCTACGTTTTGTAAATTTAAGTGGTAATTAAGTACATAGTAATTGTACATACATAGTACATAGTTCTATTTCGTTGCACTGATTTTGACATACAGGTAATAATATTTTTTGTATTTTACACAGTCTTTTTAAAGTCGCTGCCAGTCAAAAAGGGGGCGACATAATTTTAAAATGTATAGATTTACATTGTTAATATAGGAGGGTTCGAATATTTTCGTTAGCCTCTGTATGTCCCCAGTGTTTTTTAAATTCAAAATGTAGGTGTCAATCCGGGGGGTCTGGGGGGCATGGAATGCCCTCCAGTACATTCATTACCATATACCTCGAATTGACGTAGATTCAGATGAGAAATATTTACCAATGAGGTATTTGGCATAGGGTGCACTGGAGGGCATTCCATGCCCCCCAGACCCCCCGGATTGACACCTACGTTTTGTAAATTTAAGGGGCAATTAAATGCGTATTTGAAATACAAATGTATTTCGTTATACACATATTTTCGATGATTTTCTAAATGTTTCTTTGTAATTGTATTTGAAATACAATAAAAATGTGTTTTGTATTTTTGAAATACTTTACTCAATTACATTTTGAAGCTAATTAAATTAATTAATTTTTTTAAATTATAAAATAAAAATTTTTAAATTAACCGCCGAATCAGTTCGAGAGATTGTTTTTTTTAAAGGGAACAACTATTATGTTAAGCAATGTATATGTTACGATCAATGTTGATAATTCGGCCATTAACGTCAATGGCCGGACAATAACGTCAATGCCTAGTTTAGTTGGGCATTAACGTCATTTACCGGTCAATAACGTCAATGACCATGCATTTTGGGCAATGTTGACATTTCAAATTGTATATGTGGTTTTTACATCATTGCCCGGGCAATATGTTTTGTCCAATTAATGTCACGTTAATGTCCAATACAAGGTGGACAATGATGAAATTACTATTAATTCTACAGATTCTATATTCTATCACTGAGTTGCTGGCGCAACTACAGCAAATCAAGATTCCATCGTAAAATGAATTAATTAAATTTAATTAATTTTTCCTTTGGGCCACTTTGGTTGACCCAAACACTACAAATCATGGAGCCACCCTAAAATGATCGTTTTTCAAAATTAATTAAAAATCTGTGTACACTTATGAGGCCTTGAAAAGGGCTGAGTTGCTGTCATTTACACGGAAAAATGCGTAAACGACAAATAACTGTCCCTAGTTGAAGTGCATCGCCATTTTGCTGTTACTTATAGTAATTATTCTATAATATCATCATTGTCCAATCCATTTTGGCCATTAACGTCATTGACCGTCCAAAGACGCAAATATTAGAATCATATGAAAATATTTACATCATTGCCCACCGTTAACGGGCGTTGACGTCAATGGCCGGTCAATGACGTTAATGGCCAGCGTAAATGGGCATTGACGTAATTGTCCGGCCATTGACGTTAATGTCCAATTTACGTCATTGCCCCTAACATATATAATGTATTTTAATAAAATATTTTAAATGCAAATGAATTTCAAATACAAAAAATGTGTTTCAAATACAAATGTATTTTAAAACATTTTTTGAAATGTATTTTGTATTTGTATTTCAAATACAAAAAAAATGTATTTTGCTCAGCCCTGATTATATCTGCATAATTAAGGAATGAGCAAACAGTGCTGTATTTCTGGCTTAATAGCTGTCCTCAGTACCGTATTCACGTTATTAACTCTTAATAATTTAAGCAATGTAGGAATTTTTACTATATTACGACGATCTAGTCGTTTTTCGATGGAGCAGACAGCTCGATAGCACGTAGACATATTTGAGTGTTATGGTAAGACTGAAATATTGTGATCACAATATTGCATTAATATAAATGCGAAAACTTTTATGATTTAAAACTAATGTTGCAAGCAACTGCATACAATTCTACAAGTCAGCCAACGTGGGAAACTCAGTTTCAATTACGACTTGAAACTATATTGCAGAATATTAATTACTCTCTAACTGTTGACACTAAAATTAGATATAGAAGATAGGACCATTAATCAATCAGCTTATGTAATATGTAAATTTCTGGAAGACTCACCCTAAGTGCAACACTGCCACCTTCACGGTTTTGTAAGTGCTAACTCGAGTATGTTTTGTGGTAGAGTATTGAACTTTGGATCAAATGGTTTGCGGTTCGAATCCCGTCAGTCAGTATTTAATTAAATTACGTACCTACATCTTAACAAAATCTCATTATGATGACTTCTAAGTCGATTTTCTGGGTTCTTTCCAAATTTTAAATTTTGGAAACTTTCACAAATATTTTAATGTAGTCTATTGGCAAGTACATCTCATCATAAGATCATCATACCTAAATATGGTCAACATTGTCGTTGGACAAGTTCAGAAGAAGATCATAATAATGGGTTTGGTCGATTGCGTCACAGATTCATATCGCGTTATGTATTTAAAATTTGTACTTTATTGTTAATTATCTGAAATGAACATTAAGGACCTTCCACGTGGGATACCACACAACTTTTCCTTCTAATTATTAATTTATTTTATAGGATTAAATTACAAAAACAACGCTAGAAGGTCAAGGGCAACGTTGACATAAAATAAAATTTGTTCAGCCGTTTTCGAAAAATTAAGAGTGAAAATTTTAATTAGTACTGCTCATAGCTTAATTATAAATTTTGTCCATTTTCCATATGTCCAGTTCGTCCTTGCCCGCCACCGAAAATATAATATTGCAAAAATTTACTGAAATTGATCACTGGAAACGTGCAACTCAGGTCAGGACTACCTTAACGTTATTGTCAAAAACTAACTTGATATCGTCAATAGAAGAAAATTATGAGAGCGAAACTCGTACATGACGAGAAATAGATTGGTAGCACCTGACCGACATAATTAGATAGAGAACATGACCCGTTATCGACTATCGACTCTTAAACATCTCCCTAATTTATTATTAATGTGCACGCAGTGTACGTAATTAATTACCCAATTACGTATCTGGTTGGTAATTTTTAAATGAGTGTCTAATAAATTACGTTAACACAATAAAATTTGCTACTTGAATTAAATTATTACATAAAGAAAAAAAAACTAATTGAATGTCTCAATTTACCGACGTTTTCTATGTCGATTCTGGCGCTAATATAAAATTTTTCATCGATTCGCTTATAATTATTATTAAAATAAATTATTTCGTTTTAGCATAGTGGATATAAAAAATATAGGTGTATAATAATTAAGAGTCGGAAGTAAATCGGTGGAGCAGAAAGTTGCATAATGCATGGAAGACGTTCGTTCAGCTCTTGATGTGGAAGTGAAACCTATAGAACGGTGTGGTGTGCGTTATGTATGTGAGAAAGCGTGGAAGACATTCATATAAAAGCGCTCGTGGCCTGCTAACATCAGAGCCTTCAGCTTCTTCATAGCAATCACACAATGAGGGCTTTGGTGAGTACACAGTATTACATTTAAGAAAAAATATTAATTTGTTTTATTTCTTTTGCAGTTCGTATTCGTAAGCGTCGCATACCTGTGTTCTGCTCTAGCTGCAGAATCCGTCACTAAAAGTGCGGAGACGCAGGAGAACAAAAAACAGGATAAACGCGGGATATTATTAGGGAACCATGGCGAACACGACTTTGGTGGATATTCGGGTGGTGATTTTGGCGGACACGACGATGGCGGACACGATTTCGGCGATCATGGTCATCATGGTCATCATCATGAAACCGTAAAAACCGTGGTTGTGGAAAAGAAAATTCCAGTACCATACACCGTGGAAAAACACGTTCCATACACCGTCGAAAAGAAAGTGCCCTATGAAGTTAAAGTTCCAGTACCGCAACCCTACACAGTCGAGAAGAAAGTGCCCTACACAGTCAAAGAATACGTGAAAGTACCATATGCAGTGCCACAACCCTACGAAGTGATTAAAAAGATCCCATACGAAGTTAAAGTGCCCGTTCCAAGGCCCTACGAAGTTAAAGTACATGTGCCACAACCCTACACAGTTGAAAAGAAAATTCCATACCCAGTTAAAGTGAATGTTCCACAACCCTACATCGTTGAGAGGAAAGTACCAGTACATGTTAAATACGAAGTTCCAGTGCCCCAACCCTACACCGTAGAAAAGAAAGTACCATATGAAGTCAAAGTACCAGTAGACAGACCATACCCAGTTCACGTACCAAAACCATACCCAGTCACCGTAGAAAAGCACATTCCAGTACCAGTAGACAAACCAGTACCATACGAAGTTAAAGTACCAGTAGACAGGCCTTATCCAGTAGAAGTAGCTAAACCAGTACCATACCACGTTAAATATCCAGTACCACAACCATACACTGTGTACAAGAAATACCCAGTCGAAGTCGAAAAACCAGTACCTGTGCCCGTCAAAGTACCAGTAGACAAACCATACCCAGTCTACAAGGAAATTCCATACCCAGTCGAAAAGAGGGTGCCATACCCAGTCAAAGTACCATACCCAGTACCAGTTCATGTACCACATCATCACGAATCTCACGGCGAATCCTCTTATGGTGGTGATTATGAAGAATCTTATCATCATTAGACATAAATTTTTAGATAATTATTGTTAAAATATACTAGTAAAATGTTTTTCAAAAAAATTCTTTTGGTGCCGACCAAAGCTGTGTTACGAAAATTCTGTATTGTTCAGTATTATTCCTATTACTTGTATGTCTTTTTTTTTATATTCGTTAATCATTGTGTTTGCTATTTTGTTTTTAATAAATTATTCTTATAAATAAAAATTATTCTCGTTACTTCACTAATGTGATTAGAAAGTTGTGTAATCTGGAGCTATAATTTTATGGTAGAAAGTTGAACAGCAACTAAAAATTTTAACATATTGTGCTTCTCGTGTTCACATGTGGGGCATTTTAAAAAAATCAAAATCTGTATCGGAGTGATTGTTAAAAGTGAAAGTCATTACATAACTACCCACCTTTCGCTCAAGAATAATAAAATCAGATCAATGGGATTAATATTGAAATGATAAATTAATTTAATTATTCCGTAAATTTCTAATAATTATGTTTTGGTGCTAATCGGAAATGCAACAAAAGTATAATTTATTATTCTAAACAAACAGATTTCAAAAGTTTTCTTTACTTCCTCGTTACACTTCGGCGGACCGACACCATCACTGGAATAAGCTTTGGGCTTATCCCATTACCATTTGCAAAAACTCAGTTTGTAGAATTTACGCGTGCAGGCCAAAAGGGAAATCTTGCTAAAGAAAGCATGACGATTACTAAACAGTGTGTGTTGAAGGTTATCATTTTTTTAATTAAAAATATTCTTTACAAATCACCAAAAAAAAAGAAGGATAAGTTTTCTCTTTCGGTAATCACGTGGTTAATTAATGGAAGCTATTTGGGGTGAGGTGCATCCGATGATGTCATTTCCAGTTCTTGCGTTGGTTTTATCTCTTCCAATTTAGGTTCCATTTTCCAAAAATTTGGACTTGAAAGTGTTAGATTCTTTGTTTTTGGCAGTTCTTGAAAAAATCCTTGATTGCTCCTTGAACTAAATATTAACCAAAAAAATAGTCTTTCTCGAACTTTTTCTGTTTGTTATTAAAATCCAAGCTATTGGGCAATACGAACAACCTCTGCAATGTTGTTTGAAACAAACGGGACTTGCGTAATTGTTCGATAAATAGACTAATTTTGAAATTATAAAATAATAATTAAGCCTTACATGTTTAGTAAAAAATTTAGAATTTAGAGCATTACAGAAGTGTTACAGTAAAAGTAAACGTGCGTTACATGAATTTAAATGTGGCAAATAATGTAAATTACATATTAGCGGTAATTCTTTATTACGTTGTACATAAATTTTACAAACATTTTTCAGTAATTTTAAAATTTATTTATGTAATATTAATTATGTGAGTAGTTGGTTCTAAGAAACTTATTAGCATTCTGTTAGACATCCTGAGTATACAAGTAATTATGATGTTATGAATTACATTTGTAATTATTAGTACCTATTGTGTAATGGATGTGCCACACATGAAAATCGTCTTCCTGTTTGCTTGACAACATCCTGTGCAGTCCTAGAGCACCATACCGAAATATGTGCATGTCATTGGCTTAAAATTCATCGAACAGATACTTACCTACTTACAATATGCAGTATTTACTGTATTTTCATATTTCGACAATTTTATGTACACTTGTTTGAAATTCCTTTGGAAATCATTGGAATTCTTTGAAAATCCTTGGAATTTTTTTAACTTGCTGGCATTCCTAGGAAATCACTAGAATTTTTTGTAAATCACTGGTATTCATTAGATATCATTCAAGTTCTTTACATTTGAAAATCATTGGAATTCCTTGGAATTCTTTAAGAAACATTGGAATTCCTGGAAAATTTTTGGAATTTACTGCAAAATTAAATTATCTGCAGTTTTTTGAAAATCTGGAAATCATTAAAATTCTTTAGAAAATTGGAAATTTTAGGATAACTCTGGAATTCCCTGAAATCTTAGGAATTCTTAGGAATTCTTTAGAATTTTTTGAAAATGCTTGAAATTCCGTAAAAAGCTATGGAAATCCCTAGAATTCTGAACCCAGTATTCAATTATTTTTTTTTAATATTTACCCCTTGGTCGAATTTGTCGAAAAGAGTCCGTAGAATCATAAATTTATGGATACAAAATTTAGTTAGAGCCTTCCAAATCACTGCTGTATTTTCGAAGTTCTATTTTCCTAGAAAACCTATTTTCTATTCATCTGACGCAAAAATAGTCTGCACTTCAAAACTTAAAAAGAATAATTAAAAAATTATTATGAAGAGAAAAATTGAAGTCGATAATTTTAATTTTTAATTAAATTTGTTTATTTTAATTTTTTCATTTTAATTTATATTTTGCAGTCTTGAAAATGGGTAAATCAATGAACCCGAAACGTTGGACAAAACCTATTATTTGTTTCATTCTGACGGTTTGTATGCTTTGTTTGTATGGTTTGTATGCTTACAGTGAAATTGACCTTTTTTTATGAACAAAATTTGTGCACGAATCAATTTATTTTTCACTTAGCATGTGCAGCATTCCATGCTGGGACATATATCTCCCAGTCGCCCAGTCCGTCCGCAACGGAAAGTTCAATTTTAACAAAATTTTATTTTACTGTTTTCTACGTAATTTGATGCGTTGAAGATGAAAAAAATAGTGAAAATTTTTTTTAAAGCACAGATGACCTTGAGAATAATTTTACAATGATTACAATTTGACTTTGAAATGCAATTTTCAAGGTCATCTGCGCTTCAAAAAAAAATTCAAATTACGTAGAAAAACATCAGTAGTCGATTTTTGTCCCAGCCGCAGCCGGTGATATGATAAAATAACCCAAAACTTGGACCTTTGATGTTATTAGTTACAATCGAATATCAGGATCCTGAAAATATACTAGAGCTTAGGGTCCAACTCAGTTAAAGATAGGTCCTGCTTCTTAAATTATTCCTTTCCACTTCCTTCCCCCTTTTTCTATTACTATTGGTTCATAAATAAAGAGTGAACCGTACACTGGGGGGTATTCCATACCCCCCAGACCCCCCAATTTGCCCATGGCTACACTGAAGCTCAATCTATATTTCAAGTTTTAAGAATAAATAAATACGTTTAGCCTCGGGCTCGTTTTATTATGGTTTTTGCCATCGATCAACGATACTCAACTCCCGAGTATGCAAAAGTAAAATTATACTCACATGCATATGCGCTCAGTAGAGGATCTATCTCTTTCGATGCCCCGAGTTATAAAGAAAATCTGTGACCTCTACAACTTATTAAATTTTGAATTTAAAATTAAGAGACACAATACAATGAGGATAAACCTGGGGGTCTGGGGGGTATGGAATACCCCCCAGTGCACGGCTTTATTTTATTTCCAAATTTTCTCGCGGACTTATTGTTGCATCTGGGGGTATAAAATACTCCCAGCATTAGCTACTGCGTAACTCCTCAGTTTTGACCACAAAAGAAACGGTGTACTGGAGGGTATTCCATACCCCCCAGACCCCCCGGTTTGTCAATAACTACACTGAAGCTTAATCGATATTCGAAATTGTAATTGTGTGACTTCTAAAACTTCTTAGTTTTAAATTTATTTAATAACTTAAAATAATGGGCATAAACCGGGGGGTCTGGGGGGTATGGAATACCCCCCAGTGCACGTTTTTATTTTCAATCCTTTGTTTTTTAAAACAATCCAGACTACATCATCTACTTAACCCCGCAACAGAGCCTATTTTACCATTAGACGCATTAGGCACATGCCTAGGGTCCAATGGCCAGTGGGGCCCAAAAAGAAGGAACATAAAATCGTAAAATAAAAGTCGCATTCTCATAAAATAACCCAAAAATTGGGGCTTCCATGCCATTAGTTACAGTCGAATATCAGGGGCCTAAAAATTTGCTAAAGCCTAGTGCCCAACCCAGTTAAAAATAGGCACTGATACTATACGCGGATGAACGAAAGAACTAACAGGGTTCGCACTAGCCTGGAAAACCTATAAAATCTGGAAAAGTCAGAAAACTTAAAATTTCTCTAATTTTGTCAGGGAATTTCTCATTTTTAGTATCAAATCAGGAAAAATAAATTTTCAACCAGGGAAAACAATTGAATTTAAATCAAGAATTTTTAATTTTAAAGTAAATTTGTTTTTCAATTTTAAAATTAAGATTTTTTTTTACCTTTTTATCTTCAAATTTAAATGTCAGTGAAAATTTTTATTTTTTGTCAAGGAAAACCTGGACAATACAGGGAATTTGATTTGAAAAATTCAGTGGTACCTCACTACAGAATTCTACGAGCAGATGAAAGCAAGTTTAAAATTAGTAAAATCAGAAGAAATAGGTGAACAAAACAAGTTAATTACGTGGGAGAACATGAATTGGGAAGAAGAAACCCACAAGGAAGATTGCCTAATACAATTTTGTGAAATGGAAGATTTGGTTATATCTAGAGGACGGATTTTATGCTTTTGCATGTTCTTTAATGTTGATATGCCAACAGATTCGCTTTGAAATCTGGAAAATTAGATAAAATGCATATTTTACATATTTTTGACATTTGGTGCATATTTGACCAAATAATGAATATTTGTGCATATTTGGGGCACTTTTGGTGCTTATTGAAGATTTTTAATAGAGAAAATAAAAAATTATTATTAAATTTGCCAATTTAAGCAATAATTTTATTCAATTTCAAGCAATTCAATTTTTATAACTTTTTAAATAAATAAAAAAATAAATAATTTTTTAAATAAAAAATTAAATTGCTAAAATTAATTAAAACAATTGCTTAAATTGGCAAATTTATTAGTAATTTTTTATTTTCTTCATTAAAATTCTTCAAAACAACACCAAAATTGGCCCAAATATGCATTATTTAATTAAATATGTACCAAATGTTGAAAATATGCAAAATTTTGCAAATTTTACGTAATTCGTCCAGATTTATTTTTAAAATTATTATATTTTATAAATTTAGGTAATTCAAAGATTAGATATTTTTTAATTTGCATAACAATGCATATTTTATCTGTTTTTATCAATTTTAGTGCATATTTTATGGAAATTCGGTGAATATATATGCGCATATTTTCAAGTATTTTGGTGCACGTAAATCCGAGCTCTGGTTATATCAAATGCCTTTCATAAGTTACCACCTCGCAAATTGTATACGTGGAAAGTTCCAATAACCTTTATAATGAATAGACTCTTATATACTCTTAAATAATATAAAAAAATTTACCTTTTATGCCAAAATTTATAATAATTTAATTTTGGAATTAGATTTATTTAAATTTTTGGTAATTATTATTTAGTAATCTGATCGGGGGAAGAAAAGATATATAATTTGAATTTTTTCATCCTTCCAGATTACATGGCAATAGCTATTGACTGAAAAATGCTTACTTAACTGGCGGAAAAATTAATTTAATGAGCAAATACATAGAATTCTATAATATCATATCTATTCAAATAGTGGGCAATATTGGACAAAGGTGTTAATAAAACTATAATTATTGATCGACGACGTTTTGAAGATTACATTTTGTCTTCTTCAGGATCAATAAGGCAGTTTCACGAATATGAACATCACAATAATGAGAGAATATATATTAGTATAATATATTAATGTTGTTTATCCAATATTCCCACTACTTGAATGGATATCATTAGAGCTCGGATTTTATGCTTTTGCATGTTCTTTAATATTGATATTCCAACAGATTTGTTTTGAACTCTGGACTAATTAGGTAAAAACAAATCCGAAAAACTGCTTGTCAAAATGCATATTTTGCATATTTTCAGCATTTGGTGCATATTTTAGCAAATAATGCATATTTGGTCCACTTTTGGTGCTTTTTGAAGATTTTTAATAGGGAAAAAAAAGATTATTATTAAATTTGCCAATTTAAGCAATTGTTTTATTAATTTTTTAGCAATTTAATTTTTATATTTTTTAAATAAATAAAAAAATAAAATAATTTGGTGCATATTTTAGCAAATAATGCATATTGTGCATATTTGAGGCGCTTTTGGTGTTTTTTTTAAGAATGTCGATAGAGAAAATAAAAATTTTTTATTAAATTTGCCAATTTTAGCAGTTATTTTATTTAATTTTAAGCAATTTAATTTTTATAATTTTTTTTTTCTATTAAAATTCTTCAAAAACACCAAAAGTCACCCAAATATGCATTATTTACTCAAATATGCACCAAATGTTAAAAATAGGCACAATTTTGCTGATTTTATGTAATTCGTACAGATTTATTATTAAAATTTATTAATTAAATTTTATAAATCAAGGTAGTATTACTTATTAAAAATTTGAAAAAAAAAAATTTTCAATTCGAAGATTAAATATTTTTCAGTTCGCATATCTATGCATATTTTATCTGTTTTCGGTGCATATTATAAGGAAATTCGGTGCATATATATGCACATATTTTCAAGTATTTTAGTGCATATAAATCCGAGCTCTAGATATGATTAATGAGATGGCCACGATTGAAGAACAAAATAAAATTCTATCTTTTTATCAAAATTAGAATGTGTGTAACAGTTTCGATGACTGCGTTGCCGCTTGAAAGGAACTGCAATAATACAATTTATTTCTAAATTAAATCATTTTGCAATTTCAGTAGGTATTTAGTATTAATGACACCTGTCGTGATTGCAGGTTAATTGAATTTTGCAAAAATCTACAAAAAAGAAGAAAAAGTGTTTCGTGATGTATAAAGAAAAAACTAAAAACCTAGTTGTTGCAAATTTGGAACAAAAAGAAACAAAAGTAGGTAGGAGTGGAGTTATTGAATTATAGTAATACAACTGTAATTTAGCATTTGCAATGAACAATCGTTAATTTAGTTCAAAAATGATAATCCGTAATGTTTAATAATTTGGAGAAGAAAGTTTCTTTAGTGAAAAATCGAGTGGACAGTTAAGGCTTATTGAGTGATCCTGGATCATAGGACACGAGTCGGCTTTATAGCACACGGTCGTTGGATAACCAACTTCAAGTCTCAGTAGTTCCTATCTTCTGTGTCCAGAATATCCCTTGGGATCGTCTGTTAATAGCTATGTACAGTTCCAAATTGTATAGTACGATGCCGACTTCCGTTTATATTAACGTTCTGCTGTTAAATATTAAACACAATAACCCAAAGACAACAACTGCATGCATGTTCATCATACTACGTATTAAGGCAACACAAAAAATGCTTGCACTCGCTAATTGTTTCAGGAGAACAATTGTCCAAAAAATTAAAAATAGAAAAGAGACTTTGTTAAATTAACATTTTGCGCAATCTTTTTAATAAGTATGTGCACCGGCCTAATCAAAATTGCGCTTGCGATTTTAGTTCTAGTTTTTATGCACCGTACGATAGAATCAACGACCGCAATTTATTATAATTGGACAATTATAACAACTCTAATAAAAAAGATTTTGGAACTCAATTATTTTACTAATAATAATTTACATAAAACAAAACCGTCTAATTATTCGGCTTACTAAGTTCATGTTCTCATTTTTTACTTCTTCCTCTTTAATTAGCATTAATTAAATTTGCAATATATAATATTTTAAAAATAACCTCCCGAATATTTAAAATGCCAAGATCCAATACACTTTCGAATATGAAAATTTTATTAAGTTAGGGGTTGAGGTATGGGGTCGTTTTAATGAGTGATTTAGCGGCACAAAGCGCGTCTCCTGGGACTTCTATCAACCGGGACCAGGCAGCGTAATTCCTGTTCCACATCGAGAAGTTCCGTAACTGCTAATCTTTTGGCTTATCCTCGTTTCTCACATTCCTCATCATCTCGAGGTTTTCAAAATCGTTATTAAATGGTTATACGCGTATACGTTTTCTCGACTTGTAACTCAAAACTTAAAAGCAAACTCTCTTTACTACTAGGACCAAAAAATCATTTTGTTTCCGAGTTAATTTAAACTTATTTTTTATTTTCTAAAATTTATCAAAAAAAAAAATTAATTGAAATTGTTTCGTCGTGACAATCTCATAAATGCAATGCTATGTTGCGACAATAAACTGATCGACTGTAACGGTGACAATTTTAATTGACACTCGGAAAAGCTTTAATGGTTGATTTTTAATTGAAAATTTTAGTTTCAATCTCCGACTCCGCTTTATGCACTCCGCAACTATTATAGAATTTCTTTTATGTTTTTCTAATTATAATCATTTTTGTTCTTTAGTATCATCTACATCCTCTTCCATAAATGTTGTCCACTCAGGAAATCTGCATTCTCGTCCTTTTTCTGTCTGATGTACAATAATTTACAGCAATACTTATTATACATTTTTTGTTGAAAATTTCTTTCTCTTCATTTTTGTTTATATAAATTTTTTTATTTAGTCGCACCGTTTCCGAGATATTCTCGTTTATTCCATTATTATCAGAATAATGTTAGTTTTTGTTTTTAATTTTTACATTCGTTTTCAAGTCACTGTAACTCGGAAACGGTGCGATAAAATAGAAAATTGATTCCATGAAAGAACAGAACATGACATAACAGAACATGAAAGAACAGAACAAGACAGAACAGAAAATGAAAAAACAGAACAATGAAAAAACAGAACAATGAAAAAACAGAACCATGAAAAAACAGAACATTGACAAAAAAGAATTCTGAAAAAACAGAACACTGAAATAAAAGAACATTGACAAAAGAGAACATTGACAAAACAGAACTTTGAAAAATGAGAACAATAAATTTAAATAAATTTTAAATTTTATTTTAATTCACATAAAAATAAAACAAAGATAATAACAACAAAACAACCAAAGTCAATAATAATAAAAACAAAAAATAAAAAACAACTGTAAATCATTGCAAGTTTGCCATGCGCCGCAAGAATCTCAACTTATCATCATAACTTTCGTATTCCTGAACCACGGCTGCCACTTGTATGCCAAGATTCTCATACTTCTTCTTTCTTACTTCTAGGCGGCCAGTTTGTGCATTGGCTAACAACAAACGTTGGCAAGCAATGTCACGCTGCAATCCATCCAAAAAATTCCATACACTGGGATGGCTGCAGTGAAATATGGAATTTAAAGCATTGTGAAAACCTTCACAACAATTTGTTGTTTTGGGGCTATTTTCTCCAGCGGCTTCAAAATGGTTCCACAACGCGATAGGAAATTGAGGTGATCTTCCTGCAACGTCAGCTATGTATGTGGAAAAAAAATACGTCAGCACATCGTTGTAGCGATCATCGTCGGGAAATGTCGCAGCTAGATTTTCAAATACGGGCCGCACTTCTTCTGCTGGAATAAATGACAAAGCAGCCAGAGATTTCAGTTTTAACTTTACATCAATGTCAGCCTCAAATTCTATTTTCAAGCCTGCACTGTTAATTCTTCGTAATAAACTTTGGTTTAAGTGGAAGTAGCAACCTTTGATTTCTGCTTCAGGGAAAGCAATCCGAGCAGCACAAATACATGCTTTCTCAAAATCAATCAAAATTTTCTGCGGTGCAATGTTGGGCACTAGTTCTTTCAAAATTGTAAATATTCGCTGGTACGTATTGCTATCTTTCTTTTGCAACAAGAAGTAAACGCAAGGTGGATAGGAGTTGCCGACCTTAGCATGCCACGTATATAGTTGGTAAAACATGCTGGGGGCTTTGTCAAATGTTCCATCTCCAAATATTGTATCCTTTTCTAGTTCTGCTAGCAGCTCACCATTCCCAATTACTAGCATTCTGTCTAAATCATCCGCTCCTGTGTCGTACAAAATTAAGTCCGCGTAAATGTCAGGGATCGCAAAATTTGTCGTGATTGGATTTGGAATATGCGCCGTTTTCTTGTGGTTAAACAAATTTCTGGTCAATGAAGATTGCTTTGGCAAATGTTCTAATACATCGGAACTAACACCAATTAATGCATTAATTACCTAATATATTTCGTGGGGTTGCTCCAATTGCTTTCATTTCTTCCTTCATCTTGGCCTTAATAATATTGGCCTGCGCTACTTGTGGGTTGGAATCATGACTATGTAGTGGAACCGCACCAATTATCTGTTTAAAGACTTTAAAAACGCCTTAGATTTGGTCGCAAAGTATACTCTGCATCTCCACGTGATTACTCCACTTTCGTTCTCTCTGTACCTAGTATATTCATACCCCTGGTACAAAAGAACTCTATTTCCTTTCTGCGTCAATGAATATTCCATTGTTTGATAAAATAATACAAGTAACAACAAATAAATAAAGAAAAAATAAATTAAAAACAAATATAATTTAATTTTAGTTTCTGAAGCCGGATCTCAAACAAGTAGTTTGTAATTTATGTTCTCATTTTTCAAAGTTCTGTTTTGTCAATGTTCTCTTTTGTCAATGTTCTTTTATTTCAGTGTTCTGTTTTTTCAGAGTTCTTTTTTGTCAATGTTCTGTTTTTTCATGGTTCTGTTTTTTCATTGTTCTGTTTTTTCATTGTTCTGTTTTTTCATTTTCTGTTCTGTCATGTGCTGTTCTTTCATGTTCTGTTCTTTCATGTTCTGTTTTGTCCGGTCACCTAGAAAATTGTATATTAACAAAAATGAAAAGAATAAAATTTTCAACAAAAAATGTCTAATAAGTATTGCTGTAAAACCGATATTAGTAAAAATAAAAAAAAAAATTTTTATTTATTAACAATTTATTATTTTTTTAATAAAATATTTTTTAATAAAAATAAAAATTTTGTAAATTTAATATTTATTTTGGAGCTGCCTTGTTTATTATTTTCTGCTAGCGGTATAATATTTAAACATTTAATTTCGTTTCCCGTTACTGGGGGATTCCCCGGTATTCTATATTTTGAAAGTAACACAAAAGTTGCTGCAAAACTTTTTTTATAATAATAAAAGTAAATTAGTTTTTCAAATTCTAATTTTCTTTAGCCGATCGTTTTAATTTCCCAGCTTCTTCTGACGAAATTTGAATAATTCTTCTGTCTTCTGTAGGTAGTCTAGAAGAGTGGGAATTTTATTATATGTACTGGAGGGTGTTATATGTTCTGGAGGGTGGTATTTTTAGTGTAAATACGTTAATCTGTGCTTGATTGTGTTGAATTTATTAAGAAGGCATGATTTCCTTAATTATTTTTATTTAAGAATAGTTAATACAAAAAAATTACGTGATATTTGCCAAGACCCCCCTCACCCCTACGTGAGATTTAGTGAGATTCCCCCCTAAATGCCTCACGTAATTAATAGAAGCCCCCTAAGGCACTTAAAGGGGAGTCCATTAATTACGTGAGGTGTTTAAGGGGGGGGGTCAAGCAAAATCTCACGTGGGGGAGAGGAGGGTCTTGGCAAATATCACGTAATTTTTTTGTTTTAACTAATTAGTCCTAAATAAAAATAATTCATCAATTTATGTTTTTCTTTAAATTAATCCAACGCAATCACATGAGATTGAGACGGGGGGAGAGGGGGTCGAGCCAATCTCACGGCATCTCACCAAGCGGGAAAGGCCAGGGATAGATGGGCTACCAAGAAACTGGGTAGCCCATCTATTCCTGGCCTGACTGAAGACAAACTCAGAGAGATTATTCGGACCCTCTTCCCAGAACATCCTGAAATGACATTCCAAACCAAAACAGTGAACGGAAACATCCCTTATTTTGACGAAGCCGAATTGAAGGCAGCTTCGAAGAAGATGCCGAACAGCAAGGCGCCGGGGCCAGATGTAGTTCCGTCGGCCATCATCGAAGAGCTGGCAGAGACCCGACCTGAGGTGCTGCTGGACGTGTATAATGGGTACCTGAGAGAAGGCAATTACCCAAAAAACTGGAAGAAAGCTAAACTACGACTGCTGAGGAAGGGAGACAAGCCGCTTGAGCTCCCTAACTTGTACAGACCAATCTGCCTACTGGACCACGCTGGTAAACTATTTGAAAGATTGATCCTCCACAGGTTACAATTAGAGATCGCAAAGACCGAGGGCTTCTCGGATAGACAATATGGCTTCCGAAGGGGTAGATCCACCACCGATGCGATGCGTTGCCCAGAGAATAAAAGCGACAATGGGCAAGAAGAAGAAGAAGAAGCGTTACGCTGTACTGGTGACGCTCGACGGCAAAAACGCTTTTAATTCGGCGAGATGGCAGACGATCATGGAAGAACTAGAGAAGAGGGAGGTGTCACCATACCTCCTCAACATCTTGTCAAGCTACTTCCACGACAGGACGCTGGTAGTAGACGAGAAACTCTGGCAACAGAGTCAGTGGTGTCTGCTATGGAATGTGATGTATGACGGCGTCTTCAGGCTCCCCACGCCACCCGGGGTAAGCATCATCTGCTTCGCGGACGACATCACGGTCGTAGTAGAGGCCGAAACAGAAGAAGAGATGGAGCGATTGGTCAACGCTACCATCGCCGACATTGCAGCGTGGATGGCTGCTAGGGGTTTGCAGCTGGTCCCGGAGAAGACGGAGGCTGTCTTGGTCATTGGGAAGAAGTGGATCAAGCCGGTCCGGTTTTCGCTGGGAGGTCACACCATAACACCCGACAACCAGGTCAGAGTGCTAGGCCTGGACATCGACCGGTGCCTATCGTTCAAGCCCCACATTACAAGGGTTGCAACCAGAGCAGGAGAAGAGAAAACTGCTGTGCGCCCTGGCGGAATCCATTATGCTGTACGCTGCTCCAATATGGGCCTCGGCCCTTGGAAGGGTAACGTACAGGCGCCTGCTTGAGTCAATCCAGAGGAAGAGCGCCCTGAGGATATGCAGAGCCTACAGAACCGTATCCACAGAGGCGGTTCTTGTCTTGGCGTCCCTTCTGCCAATCCACCTTAAGGCGGAGATAATAAAGATCCTCTTTAAAGGCAGATGATGGATATCCAAAAGCAGTGGCAGACGTCATGAACGGCCTCGGAAAACGGTCGGTGCACTCGCCGCCTAATTTCCGAATTAGAGCCTTGGAGAAATAGGAAGCACGGTGAGCTTACCTACGAGACCACATAGGCCCTTAGTGGGCATGGATGCTTCAGGAGCTACCTGCATCGCTTCAAGAGGTCCGATACCCCCAACTGTCTCTTCTGTGGAGAGATCTATGATGCAGAACATACCATCTTTTTCTGCAATAAATGGACGGACCGCAGAGTAGCCGCCCAAACCCAGCTGGGGCAGAACCTGACCCCCACAAACATCGTGAAGCTGATGCTGTCGTAGGTAACATACCTGCGTGGAGGGAAAAGTCCCTTGGGACTTTTCCCGACAAATTGCAGGTATGTTTACCCGAGAACATCACGAGCACATCGCGAGAGGTTCGTTTTTTAATAGCGTGCGGGACAAATCCCTCCGAACAACACGCGAGTGATGTTCTCTAGTGAAAAGCTATGGATAGTTATAGAGAAAATGCTGGTTGACATCATCTCCGCCAAGGCCAAACTACAGGACGAGTCACCAACTTGAAGAGCAAAGTCCCGAAAGGGCGAACAGCCAGAGGCAAGAGAGTGTACGGAAGAAATGCCAAGCGATTCCCGGCACCTCTAAGGAGTGGGGTTTTAGTCGCTAAAAATCCGACACTACCACCCTAATCATCAGGGTGGTGTCTTTTGAAGATTTCCCCACTCCCAACGCTCACAAAAAGAAGGGGGGGAGGGGGGTTCTAAAAATCGCCAAAATCACTTTACGTAATTAATGGACGCCCCCTAAATAAATGTTTTTCCAAGCTTTAATTTTCTCTAGTCGAAGGTTTAAATTTCCCTCACTTTTGCTTAAAAATTCAAATTTCCCGGTTTTTCCTGACGAAATTTGTAAAATTATAAATTCCCTATGTTCTGCAAGTATTCTATAAGAGTGGAAATTCTGCGGTATGTACTGGTTCCACACCCCCCAGACCTCCCGGTTTACATTTTTGACATTATATTTTTATATTATTTTTAAAGTAGGACAGAAAGTTGCTGCTAAACTCCGTAAGCAGTAAGGTAGTAAAATAAATATGTTTTCCAAGATTTAATTTTCTCCAGCCGAAGGTTTAAATTTCTCTTATTTTTGCTTAAAAATTCAATTTCCCGGTTTTTCCTGACAAAATTTCTTAAATTATAAAATCCCTGTCTTCTTCGGGTATTCAGGAAGAGTGGAAATCCTGTGATATGTTCTCCATTTCTCCTTTTTGTTTTTCTTCTCATTAATCATGTCTGCGTTTTCGGGTTTTTCTAACCAAGAATATGACACTCTGTAGCAGCAGCGTCCTGGCTTTTTATATATATTAGAGATTTTCTGTGAAATGGGTTGGTTTTTCAAAAATTTTTATTAGACAAAAGTTGTAGTCCGTTAAATTTTCAATCCGGAATGGGGCGTTAGATTTTTTGTAAAGTGTTTCTTTTAATGGGGATTTGAAACATACCAAGAAAAAAAAAGTTTGAAATTTTCAACATTTTTTTACTTACTTTAATTCTTAACTCGAAAACCGTTGATTTTAGACAATAAAAGGTTTAAATCTAATTTGTAGATTATTTCACGCTCTTTAAAAAAACACTTGACCATTTTTTCTGAAAAATCAATATTTTCCGAGCTACGGTCATGTGAAGATGGAAACTAAGAAAAAGGCTTTAAAGAGGTAAAACTCTTGAAAGTTTGAATTTAGAAAAAAAAATTTGTTAAATATTTTTCTTAGAAAATTGTTCTCTATCGGCACTGAAATTATGTAAAGTGTATCCGGGAACTTCTGAATATTAGTTGACAAATCTGAATTACAATTGACGATTTGTGAATATCGACTGGCAAATCTGAATTACAGTTGACGATTTCTGTATTACTGGTGGAAAAGGTGCAGTTGTTATAAAGTCAAAATATGCGTTTTTCTGTACTTGAAGAAAACAGGGATAAACAAAAATATTTCGAAAAATTTTTAACAAAATATTTACCCCCTTCCCCCACATTCATTTACTACTTCTCTGTACTTTGCTTAAATCTGACTTTGTAATTTACCTGCAAAAAATATTTAATTTTTACAAACATAAAAAAAAATTTTAAATAAAAATAATTTAAAAAAATAATTTTAGTTTTATATGTAATTAGGGAGGGGGTCAAGCATAATCTCGGCCAATCTCACGTGGGGATGAGAGGGCCTTGGCAAATATCACGTAATTTTTTTCTCCGAAAGTAACTGCAAGAAACTGAGTTAAATTAAGTAAAACAAACAATCTCACGTGAGGTTATAGGGAGGGGGGTCAAGCCAAATCTCACGAAATCTCACCATTGGAGAAGGGGGGGTCGAAAAATCGCCAAAATCGCCTCACATAATTAATGGATGTCATCTTAGTTAATTAGAAATTTAGAAAATAAAGAACATCTGGCTTATTGCCACCAGGGGGGGGGGCAACACTTTTTTTGTTTTTATTTTTTATATCAGATTTTGTAAATTAGCAATTAAAAAATACTAGAAAAATAGTTGATCAATGATTATTATATTCGATGTGTTCTAATGAGCTGAAGCCCACTAAAAATTGTTTTTCTCTTGGGCCTTCAACCATGATATGGTTAATTTTAAACTAATATTCTGTGAAATAATATTCTGGTTTACCGGGCTTTGTCGTACAACCTTTACGGTTAATCCACCTGTTGATATAGAGACGGCTCCAGGGGGAGGGGGCACGTTCCTACCCTGTTGATTGGAGTGTCCACCCAAATGTTTTACGTGCTTATTTCAAAAATGTACTATTTTGAGCTTATTTATTAAATTTGTGTGTCTCTGCCCACTCTAAATATATTGGCCCCAATTTGTGCCCACCCAATTTAAAAATGCTGAGGCCGTCACTGTGCTGATAGTGATGGGCTGAATTTTAAGCTGAACACTTTAGGTGTTTTCGATATTTTTTACCGAGGGGGAATTGCTAAGAAACTCTGGTGTACAAGTGAAAGTAGTAATCTAAGAAAATTCGGAAAAATTTGAGAAAATCTTAGAAAATCGTAAGAAATTTTTGGAAATCCCAGAAAATTCTAAAAAATCTTAGAAAATAGGAAATTCCAAGAAATCTTAGAATATCTTAAGAAATTCTAAGAAAATTTAAAAAATAGGAAATTGAAAAAAATGTAGAAAATTTTAGTAATTCTTAGGATATCCAAGGAAAATCTCAGGAAATCTTAGAAAATAGGTAATTACCTCCGATCAAAGTAACCACTTTACTTCCAGGAATGCAAATATTGTTCATCTGTAATTAAAGAATACAATTTTACTTATATTTCTTTGATTTTCTCTTACAATATTATTGAAATTTTTAAAAAACAAGTGCCATCTTGTGTAAAACAGTCACCTTCTTTGTAGATGTCGCGTCGTTAGCAATAAGCCGGGCATCAATTTTCTAACGTAAATGCAAATATAACCTCAAAAATTAATTCATATTTCTTAATTTTCCCACAAACTGTTTTTAAATAAAATATCAAAATGAGTAGTATGGTGCATTGTCAGTTATGGATGGGGAGCGTAAGTAAATCGAAATTTCCTTTGAGTCTAATCGCATTTTACTCGAATGCATTTTTAGCTGGAGCCCTACATGACTGAAACATTTATAACTACGGCCTTTAGAAAAATGGGTGAAAACCCATTAAACGTAAAAGTAATGAGAAATAAATTTACTGGAGAACCAGCCGGTTACTGCTTTGTACACTTTGCTACTGACGAGGAAGCAATAGATGCAATGCACAAATTGAACGGTAAACCAATATCAGGTACAAATCCAGTTGTGCGGTTTCGATTGAACAACGCCAGCAACACAGGGAGAAATCTACTGGATAGAGAATTTTCCGTTTGGGTCGGCGATTTGAGTCCAGACGTGGACGATTACAATCTATACAGGGTGTTTTCCACCAAATACAATACCATCAAAACTGCAAAAGGTTTATAACTTTTTATTCGTTAACTTTGTAATATGTTGATTCTTTTAGTAATTCTCGATAACAGTGGATTTAGTAAAGGTTATGGTTTTGTTCGTTTTGGTAGCGAGGACGAAATGAAAGATGCTTTATCGAATATGAACGGGTTTATAGGGTTAGGAACTAAAGCTTTGAAAATTTGTAATGCTGTGCCAAAGCCTAAGGGAGCTGCTACAACCTCGCCTAGTCCCACATCGACTGCCACGGCAACGTTCACTACGGCAGCTGCAGCCGCTGCTACTGACTACAGCCAATATTATGATCCCACAACATATTGGCAAAATTATGCAACGTGGCAAACGGTAATATTTTTTCTATTTACATAGCATTTACTTGGTGTTATCTGTGTTTTGTGAAGCAATTAACTTATAGCTGCATCGATTGCTTATCTAGCAGCTAAGATGCAGCTTGAGTTAGTTTGTTCTAGTTGGCTGTAATATAATTATTACGTTCATCGAACTTATTGATCCAGACTGCTTAATCTAGTCAGATGTATCGATAACTCGATTATGCTTTTTGTGTACTAATTTTGTGTGAAATGTTCCAAGTATTGTACCTTTTGTTCCGCTTAGCGCACTTGTTAAGTAATAACGCTTTAACAGGTTATGGACCCGAGAATTTTCACAACAACGGTCGAAATATAGAAGATCAAGTGTATTTTTGTGTTGTCTGCATGACTAAGTGATCGATGGCAAGTGTTGTGTTCTTACGGTCAAGTTGGACCATCGCGAGTGGTGTCTCAAAGGTCAAGTTAGGCCATCGCGAATACTGTGACGTTTTAGTGAACTGGGACTAATTTAGTGCTGTGACCTAGTGCAAGAAACTCGTAACATGATTCCACAATGAAGTGGAACTTCTTCAGCTGCTGTAACTTATTAGCAAAACATTTCTTAATTTTCCCACTCATTTCACTGAGAAACCTCTTCACCAGTTTGGTTTAAGTAAGAAAATGTTGAAGAGAATCCTCTTAATTTGTCCATTTAAATTTTTTGTTGTTGACTCTTTTAGTAAAGCATCAGCAGTGGAAAATAAAATAAATGAGTATTTAGAAAATCTTTTGATGTTTAAGTGAAAAGCAGAGATGTCGTCTCAGAAGAATTACAAGTCTTCAATCCTGAATAAAGGGGATCAAGCTAATGCTAACCTGAAGATTTTTTGTTTCTCTTTTTTCTTTGTTGTTTCACCCAGAAGAGATTTTACCGTGTAAACCAACTTCTTTATTTTATTGTTAAACAAAATTTATTTTCTCTGAAAGAAATCGCCAGCTTACAAAATTGCAGTCAGCACCATGGTAATCAAATTGCCTTAATTAATATTAAATTACTTTCGTTTAAGGGTTATTATGATCAAGGTGAGAATTCTCAAGCGTCCGAAGCTTATCCGACATCCGAAATGGTCACCACAATGATGCAAACTGAACGACACAATGAGGATGACTTACAATTGATCGGTAAAAATGAGTAATTTTTCTGTACAATAATTTAACTCTTAGTTTTCAGAGCATACAGTTAGTTTGGACGTCGATATACTAAATCGTGAAACAATGGATCATGACAGTATCTTATGGGATGCTTTGGAGAGCTCCAAATGGTTGCCTTGTGACACTTTGGATTTTTACTAAAAATTTCTTAATTTATTATTAATTATTTAAGTTATAAATGTAAATTTTATTATCAGTTCCAATAATAAATTCAGAATTACGTTTTATGATTACATTTAAATTAAAGGAAATAAAGTCGCTGTATCTCGGAAACGGTGCGACAAACTAGAAAAATGTATATAATCAAAAGTGAAGAGAATAAAATTTGCAACAAAACATGTCTGATACGTGTTGCTGTAAAAGTAAGTTTTATATGAATGAAATGCCTTCGAAAGGTACAATTTACATAGCTAACATAGTAGTATTGAATACTTTGTTTAGTCACTGTAGCTACTTTTTGTAATGAATCCAACATTTCTTTTCAAATTTCAAGCTGTAGTTAAAGATCGTGTTATTTTGAATCACACTGTATATTTGTTTGTTTGATTGAACGCAGCTAGTCAGCTAGTATTTGAGGTTGGGGCATAAAAACAATTCGATAAGTGCACGAATCAGGTTTATTGTTTATTTATTACAAATGAATATTTAATTTGTTTATTCTCTAGTTATACAATATTTTAATTAATGGAATAGGCAATTGTGACGGTTTTAACCAAGTTGATCTCTACTGCAGTATTACAAAAGCAATTTGTATTATAAACCGAAGGTATCGAGTGGAGTAAACTGCAAAGAGGTTTCAAGTAACCAAACTGACTTTTAAGTTATGGACAAAAGCAAAGCAGAAAGTAGGAGAGTCACTAAAAAAGAAGACACGCAGTTAATTCGTAAGTAAACAAAAGTTTATTTTTTGTTCAGAAAACCACCAACTTCAATTTTAGAATACAAAGAAACTTTAGACATTGAAAAACTAAACCGTGAGACCATGAATCAAGATAAAAATTTATGGGATGCTTTGGAAAACTCCAAGTGGTCTTCGAGCGATGAAATCGAAGCCAACAATAAAGTAAAAAATCCTTAATTTATAGATGAATGTCAAGTTGATATTTTAGTGTCTTTTAAAGTTTATTTTCATTATTAATATTATATTTATTTACCATTAGAATTGTAAAATTAGGAGATTAAATTGGCCCAAGTGGAGTAAAGTTGCTTTTATAAAATAAGTTGGTACTCCACTGTTGCAAGATTCTAACCTAACAAAGGGGAAATATGATTTTGTTTTAATTTTTCTGTAAAAATAAGGAAGTCAATGGCAAAAAGAAGCTTCTCAGTGAAGCTGTTGGTTTTAATTTGATTAGAAGGTAAGAAATACTTCCTACAAAAATAGGATTAATAAAACTAATATATCCAAGTGCCAGGTTCGGTTTTTGAATATCCTCATGATTTTTTATTTTTCAGGATTTAGAAAACACACCCGCAGGTTTTGGGATAATTGATTTACCGGATTTACCTATGCAGACAAAGAAGTGAAGCAAAGTTTCCGATTACAAAAATTATTTTCGAATTGCCGAATGAAAAGGTTTGCATCATATAATTTTTGATATCTACAGAAAATTAAATAAATGTGTCAGATGATGATGCACATTGTAAGAATTTTTGTAAATTTTACACCAAACTTCATCATTAGGAGAACCTGGGGTCTACATACCTTCTGACGCATAGAAACTGTCGTAAAAATTTACTAAAGTGCAGTTTACGTTATGCGATTTTGCTTATGATTTCTCTTATATGACTGGTTTTGGCGGTTTTCTGTTCATGACTTCATTTGCGAGTTCATCTTCGGGTCGAACTGTATAACGTAAACTTTGAAAAATTTGCTTACGGTAACGTAAACTGCACTTAAGCCGTTGCAATAAAAAAGTAAATTTCAAATACCCTCTAATGTATCTTCTACAAATTTGACCTGTTTATGAACTTTCCCTAGATAGAATAAACAACTTAAATAATAATTCAGAGGCGGCACATTAGATAACAACAGATAGAATTGGGATTCGGCGAATATTAAATTGAATTTTAACGTTATTCTGAGAATGTGATTTTGATCCAGCATTTTATTAAGGGTCAGACTAAGAAGTCCTCTTACCTACATTTTAGCCGGGTTTGTTATCCCGTTAGGTACTGATTGTTATTCCTTGAATGCAATTTTGATTTCAGATTGTGTAAAATGAAAACTTGATTTTAAGGTGTAAGTACCCCCCACATGACTCATGAATAGCTAACAAAATTCATATTTTCTTAAAATTTTAAAAATATTAGAATATATTTACTCCCCCCTCGGCAAGCAATATGTTACATTTTGTGTTTTTAGATCCAATCACAGAATAGATAATTAAAATTTCTGTAATTCTAAAAATAGAGTACCTATGAGTATATATGACAAACATTCTGCGGACTTCCATTTCTACCTTTGATTTTGTCAGCCAGCCTATCCAGTCGGAAGCGGAGACTACTTAGGAGTGGGTTTTACTACTTTGCGACACCAATATAATTTTCTTAATCAACCAAAACATTTGTCATTATCCAAATTTTCGTTTTCAATTTTGGCCTATCCATAAAAATTTTCTCCCATAACAAAATTTCCTTTTTCCAAAATTTGTATTTTTTTCTCAACTCCATAAAATATTTCTTTTATGAAAGGAGCCCGAACCATTCTTATAGGAAAATGTCTTTCTGTAGATTTGGCTGATTTTTGGATATGTTGTACTTCTCATCATTATGAACAAATGTCTCAATGGGCACAACTTGATGTAATGAGCAGTTTCCGAATTATAAGTTCTAAAAGGTCCAGATGTTTTAACAAGAAAAAATCAATTTCGACTCGATATATAATATGTCATCGCCAGTCGAACATGGGTGAGGATGTACAGTGGCTAACAAAAATATTCAAACTCTCCTATGTTGACAATGTAAATTACACATTTTGAAACCGTTTTTTGAGATATAAAAATATAAAAAAAAATTTTTATTAAAAATTTCATTGTCTTCAATTTTGTATCTATACATTTTTTAATTTTGCCTCCCTCTTTTTGACTGGCAGTGACTAAAAGAAAACTGTAAAATACAAAATATATTATTACCTGTAACTCAAAATCGATGCGAATGAAATAGAACTATGTACAATTATTATGTACTTAATTACTCTATAAATTCACAAAACGTAGGTGTCAATCCGGGGGGTCTGGGGGGCATGGAATGCCCTCCAGTGCACCTATGCCAAATACCTAATTGGTAAATATTTCTCATCTGAATCTACTTTAATTCGAGGTATTTGGTAAAGAATGTACTGGAGGGCATTCCATGCCCCCCGGATTGACACCTACGTTTTGAATGTAAAAAGCACTGGGAACATACACTGGCTAATGAAAATATTCAAACCCTCCTATGTTGACAATGTAAATTGCACATTTTGAAACCGTTTTTGGAACATAGGTATAAGAATCGCTTTTACAAAAACTTTTTAAACATTTTTTGTTAAAAATTTTATTGTCTTTAATTTAGTATCTATACATTTTTTAATTTTGTCTTCCTCTTTTTGACTGGCAGCGACTTAAAGAAAACTCTGCAAAATACAAAAAATATTGCAACGAAATAGAATCGTTTTTGGGAAATTTTTTACTTTTTGAATTTGAATATGTGTTTTTAATGATTCTTTTTTGTTTTTGCAAGTATTGGATTTTGATTAGTTTTATGTTTGATTTTGCTATTGTAAATTTTGAATTTTGGTGGTTTTTTTGGTGTTAATAATTGGAATGTTAGCACCGAACGACGAATCATTTCATCAGGGCTTTCATTGTCGTCCGTTGGACAAAGCGGATGTATTTTTGTTAGTCTCGAGAGAATTTTTGATTTGAGTCCCCATTTTGGGGATATTTTGGACGTTGTTTAGATTAAATAAAGTTATAATTTGCGTAAGTGATCTTCATGTTTTTGTTTATTTGGAAATTGTTCAAAATTTGGACGAGATTGGATATTTGGATGTTTACATCATTAAAATTGAATTCGTTAATTAGTGATTGGATGTTTGGGATGCAATCATAGTTGGTTTCTGAAAGGTTAATAAATTTTTGAAATTTAAAAGGGAAAAGTAAAATTTGTGATAGCGGCGAGCATCTGCATGATAACCCGCACTCCAAATACCTCATTGATAAATATTTCTCATCTGAATCTACGTCAATTCGAGGTATTTAGTAAAGAATGTACTGGAGGGCATTCCAGACCCCTCGGATTGACACCTACGTTTTGAATTTAGAAAGCACTGGGAACATACACTAGCTAATAAAAATATTCAAACCCTTTTATGTTGACAATGTAAATTGCACATTTTGAAAGCGTTTACAACCAAATATTTCATTTACTTGCATAATCGGGTTAAAACTTTTCTTCTTCCGTTTCTTTCCTTTATCCACAATTTTTGTTTTACAACTAACCAAAAATGATTAAAAAATATGCCGTATAAAGTGAGTCAAAAGTGCCTCGCGCTTTGGGATGCCAATAAAAGATGTGGAATTTATTTCGCCCCACGTTGGGCGCCAATTTAGTTGTGGTGGAACGTCGGAATCGCCAAACCTCCTTTTCCTACTTAAAATTTTCAGACTAGCTCAGAAAGTCTTGAGCAATCCAATTTTCCAAAATAAACTTCAAATATCCAAAATAATTTTAAATTCAGATACGGGATAAATTGTGAATGGAATTCCGAAATTTTCCAATTTTACTAAATTTTGAAGAGCTGTAACTCGGAAACTACTGGAGCTAGACCACTCTTTTCAGTCTCAAATTGTAGAAAATTTAATGTGCTTTAAAAAGGTATGGGGTAAATTTTCTGTCAGATGCTAACTTTGACCGCTATTTGGCAAAAACTGAAAAAAGTAAGAAAATTTCAGTTTTTTAAGATGGCGGCGCCCACGGAAAAATTTTTTTAGCTCGACCATAATTAACGCATCTATTTAGATTTTTTGACTGAGATAAAAATGTGATTTTGTTTTTGCAAATTACAAGTTAATAAATTGAAATATTTTTGGTGTAAAAATTGTTGTTTTTTTGAGCTCCAGGAGGGTGCCCCCCTGGATTCGCCATTGCAAGGCGGCACTAAAGTAAAAATAAGTTACTTCCACAAAATCAGAAGTTCCTTTTAAGTTTGTCAATTAGATAACATACAAGAAATTTCTTGAACACTGGGATGGGGCAGCTCAAAAAAAATAGCCCCAGTAACTAAATTATTACCAGTACGCACCTGCAGGCGTACCCAACAAACAAAATTTTACGATTGATTTAAATCTTATCGGCCACTTTGGATAGCCAAAGTTTCAGCACAAAAATCAGTCAAGATAGGTCTGACCCTTTGAACGCTCCTATAAAAAACGTCAAAAAACTGACATAAAATTTATTTAATTTTTTTTTTTGCTTTTAACTTGTAATGAATATTAACGGTTATTCGTTCAACTTATTTTGTAATAAAAATTTGCATACATTTCTGAACTTGATTTTATGGTTTTTATAAATCGGACACGTCGTTTTTGTGAATGGTTTACTGCTAGCTGCCGGATTAAGTAAGTTGAATAAAGATAGCGGAGTGAAATGAAATTATATCGTAATTATCTAATAAAAGTTGATAACAAATAACCTGATAAGAATGAAGCACTTAAAAAATGCTATTTATACGATCGCGTTCGCTTACTATGTGGTGGTGCCAGTGTGTTATTTGTCAGTAACGTAGGTAAGCTGACACTTTTAATTTTTTTAAATTTTAATCTTAAACCCCTCCTTTTTAGATTTAAAAAGTCAGCTATGGAAAGTCAGGGAACAATTTTAGTTACCGGTGGTGCCGGATATGTAGGGTCTCACACGGTGGTCCAATTGCTGGAGAATAATTACACTGTGATAGCACTCGATAATCTTGTAAATTGTTATGCCGAATCGGAGAACCACAAACCGGAATCACTCAAACGAGTGGAAAAGATTACTGGAAAACATGTGACTTTTTATAATGTCAATATCATTGACAAAGTGGCACTCAACAAAATTTTCAAATTGGTAACTTTTCACTATCTTCTCTTCGATTAATTGAAACTTGTTTTGTGTTTTAGCATCAAATTGATTGTGTTATCCATTTTGCAGCTTTGAAAGCTGTCGGGGAATCCGTCCAGATTCCATTAACTTACTATCAGAATAACATTGCCGGCTCTGGCACACTTTTTCAAGTGATGCAGGATCACGATGTGAAGAAGCTTGTTTTTTCGTCATCGGCTACCGTTTACGGAACACCCCAATTTTTACCAATCACAGAACAGCATCCAACCGGTCAAGGGTGCACCAATCCTTATGGAAAAACAAAATACTTTGTAGAGGAAATTCTGAAGGATGTGTGCGTTTCAGATCCGGTAAGAATTTTGTTGATTAAATAATCTTACTTCCTCTCAAAAAGTGGTGTGGGCAGTGGTGGATATTTTGTGGTTTCTTTGACCTTGACTCTTTATTTTAACTGTTTGCAGGATTGGAAGGTCATTCTTTTACGTTACTTTAATCCAGTGGGAGCCCACGAATCTGGTTTAATAGGAGAAGATCCAGCTGGAATTCCTTGCAACCTAATGCCGTATGTCGCTCAGGTAAATTCTAATTGGTTTTAAAATAATGAAGAATAATTAAGATTTGTTATTTTAGGTTGCTGTTGGTCGTAGAGAAAAGGTAAATGTTCATGGTTCAGATTACGAGACACCGGATGGAACTGGAGTGAGAGACTACATTCACATAACAGATTTAGCGGTTGGTCACGTTCAGGCTTTGTTAAAAATAAACGAAACCTCATTTAAAGGTTGGGAGGCTTATAATTTAGGAACCGGTCGGGGTTACTCTGTTTTGGAAGTAATCAACTCATTTTCCAAAGCTTCCGGTCAACAAATCAAGTATGAGATTGGACCCAGAAGAGAAGGTGATGTAGCATCGAGTTATGCAGACGCTAGTAAAGCTAAGAAAGAATTAAAGTGGACAGCAAACAAGGATATCGATGATATGTGTGCGGATTCCTGGAGATGGCAGTTACAAAATCCTAACGGATTTCAAAAATTATAGTGCAATATTTTACACTTAGGAAGTACTTATGCAAATTTTATGTTATTTAATAAATTCAAACTACATTGTGATTTTTAAGCATTTATTGTTTATAATGTGGCAGTTATTTATATTATTTTTTCAAGCTAATATCTTTTGAAGGCCATTTTTTTTATAGCTATTAGAACTTCTGTTATTGACCGACACAATAAATGTTTTTTTGTAATTTACTTTTTGTTTTGTGCGTGTAGAGTTTATCTAGTGCATTACATGTAACCTTCGGTTGACTGATACAGAACACATCAAGGTTATCAGATGTTTACATTGCACTTATAATTTTAAAATCAATGGTTTGTATTTTAATTTATTTTATAATAATTACATTTTTTCTTGAAATTTTTTGTTTGTTTTAGGTGCATCTGGAATCATACCCTTTAATTTCCAATATAAATAGGAAGGATGATACAAAATCTTGAGTTCGCCTTGTATTTTTCATTGAGGAGAAATTGGATTATTTCACTTCCAACAAGACAAAGATCCCAAGTAAGTACTTTTTGAAGATCTAAATTTTGAAACATCCTGTATTTACTAAATAATGCAAACAAATTATTAAAATAACAGAAAACATGTGTCCATTTTATTATCAATTTTCTATCTTAAACGCACATTTCGTCTGTAAGCTATATTGTGGTAATAATAAAATAGTTTTGTGTTAATTTTTGAAAATGTCTTCCAGTGATTCTGATACGGATCCAAGTTTACCTCATTTTGAAACAGTTGTAACGGCTGCTTTAGTAGAACCCGACAAAAGTCTAGCTTCTTCTGTTCGTTTTACAAAATGTGACAAAACCAGCACCAATTCTAAGAGCGTCCGAGTTTTGCCCAACTTGGATGTAATCGAAGTTCTATCTGATCATAATAACAATCAAGTTAATTCTACATCGAGAGATTTCTCGAATATTTCGTATGATTCATTCAAAAACCAACTGAGTATGATTCAAGGAAATGGTACAGAAGAATTATTGCACCCTTTAACAAGTAGCCGAGTAAAACTGCCTGAACGTAAACCTCCACAAAAAAAGAAAATCCCGTTTAAACAGGATTCTAAACCTTTAAAAAGAGGAGCCATGCCTAGACGAGTTCATTATAATATAAAAAAGTTTAATACCATTGAAAGTAGTTCCGATGATGATGAAGATGATATCTATAACAAAATATTACGGAATATTCAAAAACAACCAAAATCAAGATTAAAAAAAAGAAGAGGACCCAATACTAATAAAAATCAAACTTTAACAAACAGTTCAGACGAAGATCCAGTAGAAAGAATAAAACGCCCTTTTGTTGTGAAAGATATAATTGGATATGCCAGGAATACCAAACAAGACGAAGATTTTTGGTCCTTATTTGGGACCAACCCAGATCCCAAGTCCAATGATGGTAAATGAATATTAAATCCAGAACTTTATTTTTGAAAATATTTGTTTACAGCTTTGAAAACCCTAAAAGATAAAGTTGGCACACAACTGGAAAGTGTTTTGGAAGATGAGCAAGAAATTTCAACAAAATTAAAACAAACTTTTGTTTCGGGAAATTTAACAGGATTCGCTGGAAATTTCCATCAGGATGATGATTATTCGTCCTTATCGAGTTTAAACGCTGAAGGTAAAATGAAAATTTAAAATTGCAAATGCAGCTTATGTATGTAATACTTGTTTTAGAACTGAAAATCTGGAACGAAAGATACCAAATTTGCGTTACCTCAAAACCAGATGGAGATGGTGAAAAAACTCCAACGGATTGCAATCATAAGGCGGACGAGGGGATACCTTCAGGTAAAGCTTCGATATCAACTATTTCATAAAAATGTTATGTTTGTTAATAGTCCAGGATGTTGTTAATTTAACTGAGAGTACTGCGGATGACTTCCCCGAAGCGAGTTGTACTAAGTTTATGGCTGTATCGCAAGACGAATTCTTTTTGCCAGACGAAAAACTGGAGTTGTTAACGGCAGGTAAACTTGAAAAGGGTGGAAAGGAAATTTTTGGGTGGATAGAAACAGGTATACAGGAAGACCGACAAGATGAGATTTTTAACGAGTAAGTATTTTATTAAAGATTGCCAATAGAGGGAATTCATAGTTTGAACCTCAACTTCATGTCATTATCCCATTTGAACAAATTTCATCAAAAATGGAAAAAATATATTTTTTCGAATTTTATTAATTTGTTTACACAATTTGTCCCCAATTGTTTAAGTTTAATTTTTTAATTAGGGTTGAATGGCAATTAAGAGAAATTTCCAAAGTTATTCAAATTAAATTGGATTCGATCAATGGACCAATAGCGGTAAAAAATTACAAATTTTACAACTTCTTGCTGGATTTGGAAGACAAATTGAATACTAATTTTAGAGAAAATTCCGATATAGATGATTTCATGTAAGCATGCCTAATTTGTAAAATTAAGATTTCTAATAAAAACTACTATTTTATATCTACATTCCTATTGTTTAGTTCAAAAACAACAATTTGTCAGCAACGTCCCACAGTTAACTTCAATTTGCCTAATCCAAAATTCCCAAGAAGAACGTTACCTATTTCCAAAATACCGCACAGAATTTATGTAGTCTAACGTTGAACATTGCTATATTTGGTCAACCACATGAGAAAGAAAAACTGAATTAAATTGTTGTCGTTGCTTTTATGCAAAAAATAAATTTCAGTTTCCACCAAGGTGTGGAATTAACAAATTATTGTGACAAACATTAGCTTAAGCTACGCACTTTCACAAACGGAAGTAATTGTTAAGGTTCTGCTAATGATAAAAATGTGTTCCTTTCGTCGAGAAATTCTTTGAGGTCCTTTCCGATTTGTGCAGGTAGATTTAAAGAGTCAACATCCTCTTCGGTTTTTAAAAACGACCGCACACACAGTAATGTCCTTAACCGCAAACCGTATAAAGGAATAGTAATGTTAACTAGCATGCAAGCTTCGTGACTGGGATACATTGAATCAAAATCTATATGCGGGTGTAACTTTTTCATTCTTTCTCTCCAAGTTTCCGGCATGAAAATTGATTTGAGGTTCATTAATAAACGATCTTTCGTGACGGCATTTATTGCCATCAAAGGATGAGTTTTGTAGGTGTTCAGACTCGCACAACTTTTTCTGGGTATCCGTTGGATGTTTCTGTAGTTCCCGGTGTAGTTGATCCATATTATATCGACATCCATGTCGGTTGTATTTTTTAAGAACAAGTAAACCGGTTGACTGTTGTGAATAGAACGGATGTCGTGTCGTAAGATGAACTCCATAGAAACAAATTCTACTTTTCTTAACGTCAAAACAAAGGCAACATAACCTTACCGTCTGGACAGTGCTGCCAATACATCGTAGTGTCAAATATTGTTTTAAAAAAATTTCAAAATAGTTTTGCACTGCGATTTTTCATTATACCTATTTTTGGAAATAAGGAAAAATTCAAAAATTGTCGCTAGCGGATTATTTTCACTATGGCTGTAACAATAAGTTGTACTCCGGTTGACATTTCGGTCACCATCCATCGCTGTCTGTTGCGCATAAACGACGAGGATGAAGAGAGATAGAGAGAGTGTACGGATAAAAACATTTCACACACTTGTTTGTTGGGTCATGTGCACTTGTGTACAACTTGGTTCGTTAGCACCTTGCATAGGTTAACGCGAAACTGAGCTATGTGGAAGCGCCAGTACGATTTTGTTGTTTGGTTAGTTGTAAACAGAAGCTCTTTAAGTGTTGTGTAATGTTATGAAGAACGACGCAGAGTGTAATTTTTGCTAAGAAATTTATAATTACTTTTAATTTATGAAATTCACGTACGGAATGGCAGAAACGTTTACGGTGGTTAGATTTTCAAAAGATCCCTCTTCGGCACGAATCGAAAATTTTAAACAGACCATGTCTTCGGATAAAATTTGCGAATCACAACAAACGTTTGGAATATTTTACGTGATATGCATTGCCTTATCAATTATAACCTACATTTTAGATTTAACTCTCACCTGTTTATTATTATATTTTTATTCGACTCGCGGTTACGGTGTCTATTTTGCATTAACGTTAACTTTTGTGCTAGTGCCTGCATTATTTATGACCGCATTCAGTATGCGCTGGTAAGTTCCGTTTTTTTTACTAATTCAAAAATTTCATTTTTTGTGCCCTAAAATTTGTAAACATAGTGTGTACGACTTCGTTCCAAAATTTCTGTTCAAAGTATGCCAATTTTAAATGTTAACAAATGATTGCTCAACCATTAATTAGAAGGTTAATTAGGATTTAACTTTCATTCTGAACCTATTTATGCGGACTTACGACATCGCACAATGTTTGTACTAAAAACTTACTTAGTTCCTCCCTGTCGCATTTGCAGTTTTTGTTTTTTCGAAACTATTGATAAAAATGTCCCGCATTCCGCATAGTTCGGGATTTTCCCAAGCAGTTAACTACAACATAAACAATAATTTCTTCAGACTGGTATTTCTCTGGCGGAATTTCCTTAAAAGTCCAAATTCCCAACTTCGTAATTGAAAATAGAAGACATTCCTGAACGTTTTCCTGTTAGTTACAGAAACTGGGAAAAACTTCTGAGTTTGAAAAAAATTTATTTCTAATAAAATTTAAAAATAATGATTTTAACCTTCATTGTATAATCCCAGGTTAAAAAAATAATTTGAATGTCAGAAGTAGTTGTCATATGGTCGGGGAGTCCCCGACTTACTTAAGAAAGTTAAATGGTTTGGATGGGGTTAGCGTGTTCCATTTAAATTTCGGAATTTTTTTGAAAAAAATATTAAAAACTTAATAGCCCCACGTTTTTTGTCAATTCTTACTGCTTTGAAATTACTAGGTAATGAACGCTTAAAACTGTGGTCTGGAGGGAAATGTCGATACTTCAATTTTCGACTTCGGGGTTGTGTTTGGGCTAGTTAGAACATAAATATACGAAAAGGTCCTGCACTTAGATGAAGAGGGAGCATACAGAAGGTACCGGTTAATAAAACAAAATTCGATTTTACATCAAAACTTTTCAGATATTTTTTGTTGCAAATTTCATTACCTTCAATTTTGTTCATATGCATTTTTCTATTTTGTTGCACCATTTCTAACTGACAGCGTCTTAAACATGACTCCCTAAAATGCAAAAAATAATTTCAGCTGTATCTCAAAAACGGTGCGACAAAATAGAAAAATGTATATGAATAAAAATGTAGGAAATGAAATTTACAAGAAAAAATTCCTATTCAGTTTTTTATTTCGTTGCATCGTTTTTGAGATACAGCCGACATTATTTTTTGTATTTTACAGAGTTTTGTTTATCCCACTGTCAAAATAGAAAAATTTACATAAACAGAATTGAAGGCAATGAAATTTGCAACAAAAAATGTCTGATAGTTTTCATTGTTACGTGTCAAAATAAGCCTTGAAAAGGTACAAATTACATTGCTAACATAGGATTGTGCCGATAATTCTGTGAAGCAGTGCACAGAGAAAAATTTGAAGTAATTTTTACTTCAATTGAAATTCAAATCAGCCTCACACCAATTTGAAGTAAATTTTACTAAATTTGATATAAAATTTACTTTAATTGATGTAATATTTACTTCAAAATTATTGCGAGGATTATTTTTTTCTGTGTGTATATCTCGAAAACGGTTAGGCCTGACCAAAAATTGGTTATGTACTAAATTGAAGCTGAACTAATATTTTACAAGAATGTTTCTATTAATTTTTGTTATATCTGGTCTAGTTTTCGAGGTATGCGCTCTTGAAATTCGCAAAATTTTAAAAAACTGACTTGATTTTTGTTTTTTGATAAAACAAACGTTTAATTCTACCGGTTCCAGTATTAGAAAAATATTTTATATTTTGCAGATCTGATGATGCTATAAATAATAAAATTGAAAAAATGTATCCGACATTTTCAAATTGGTATAAATGCTGATCAATTTAAGATAAAATATTGAATAATATACTCATTTTAAAGGAAATTTGATGCTCCACAACTTCTTTTCTGAGGACTTTTTTCGTAAATGAACGGTCCAGAAGGTAAGAAGCAAAGTTTATCACAAAACGTGAAACACAAAGTTACCTACTTGAAAATTTTCGAATTTCACGAGCGTATATCTCGAAAATTGAAAGAGATATGCAAAAAATAAGTAGGAATCTTCTTGTAGGAAATTTTATTAGGGTCAATTTTGTATATAACCACATTTTGGCTACAGCGATTCGTTTTCGAGTTATAAGCAAAAACCAACATCTGTATCTTCTAGATCTGAGGACTTCTAGTATGTTTACCCCCTAGGTTTAAATACAGTTCTGACGTCAAAAATTGGGATCTCGACATTTCTCTCTAGACTGCCTGAACTAAAAAGTATTATGTTATGAAAATTTAAAAAATCTAAAATTGCGGATCAAGTAAATTGGAGCGTCATGATATGTACAGTGAGTAAAGGAAATATCCGGACACTCCTATGTTAACAATGTAAATTGGACATTTTGAAGCCGCTTTATTCATATAAAAACCGATTTTACAGCAAAACCTTTAAGACATTTTTTGTTGCAAATTTCATTGCCTTCTATTTTGTTTATATGAATTTTTTTATTTTGTTGCGGCGTTTTTGACTGACAGCGACTTAAGCAAGACTCTGTAAAACACAAAAACTATTGTCATCTGTATCTCGGAAATGGTGCGATAAAATAGAAAGATGTATAGGAACAAAAATGTAGAGAATAAAACTTACAAGAAAAAATGCTTATTAATATTTTAATTATTTTGCACCGTTTCCGAGATATATAAAAAACAGCGCGACAAAATAAAAAAAATCATATAAACAAAATTAAAGGCAATGAAATTTGCAACAAAAATTGTCAAAAAAGTTTTGCTGTAAAATCGATTTTTATATGTCAAGGTTTCAAAATATCCAATTTACATTGCTAACATTGGAGTGTCCGGATATTTTTGTTACTCATTGTATATGGTATACAGGTGAACGTTCGAATGTAACATTTAACATTTTTTATGGGGGAAATTTTTAATAATAAAATCTTAAAAATCAAAATTTCAAGTTTATAAGAGTAGGTCATAGCAATATATTAATAATAAAACTTAAACTGACTTAAAAATCATAGCTAATTTTTATTAATTACAACTTGAATCGGGTATAAAAAAGTACATTGTTCTTTTTTGTTGTTTTGGATTATTTTAATATTTTTTATTTTAGAAAAAGCAGCATAAATCAGGTTCAAAGTTGTAAAAGCGGTAAATGTTGAGAGAGAGTTTTAATCTTCGATTGTATAGTTATTATAATATATACTATTTCTTATTGTTGGTAATTTAAAAAATTCTTTATCGCCTGTACATAATAAAAAGCTGTATTATTTTTTAATTTTTAATTGTTGATTCTAAAATTGCATAATAGAACCGACGCGACGGTAATAAAATGCCATTTCTAATCTTTGCATTCTGAAAGATTGCATGAAATAATAATAGAATTGGAAAACAAAACCTTAATAATTCAAGTCTTATAATTTTTACTTGTAGGTTATTATTATTTTGCTTTAATTTGTATATAAGTTTTATATAATATTTATCAGCGGAATATGTAAGTGACTCATTGCAACAAAGTTCTTTTGATAAATTTCATAAAATAAACAAACATTTTTAACCTTACCAGCTAAATAAGCACATCGTTTTCCTGTATTTTAGATTTCAAGGGAAGTACAAGAAATTATTTGGAAATATTCATGCAATTATTTTATTACAGTCGGATACAGTGGTGGATTTAGGGGGCGTCCATTAATTATTTGACGATTTTTAGGGCCCCCCTTGGTGAGATGTCGTGGGATTTGGCTTGATCCCCTCCCCCCTAAATGCTTCACGTAATTATTGGACAAAATATTGGATAAAATTTTTAAAATATTCCAATAGTTTTTCAATATTACAATTTAAATTTAGTAAATTTTACTAATTTTTTTTTATTTAATCTTAAATTTGCAAACCCACCACTGCCACAGCGTATACTATGGTAACAGAAATTTTTAAAACGCAAAGGGTAGAAATAATCCGGGGGGTCTGGGGGGCATGGAATGCCCTCCAGTGCACTATTTGCTTTTTCTTTACGGGTTATTCAGTTATCAACGTTTCGAGATATTTACCATCGAGATAATTGACAATGAATGCACTGGAGGGCGTTCCACGCCTCCCAGACCCCCCGGATTGACACCTTTATTTTATGGTATTAAGGGGCAACCTACATAAACGCGCAAAACGATATTTGGGAATAATCTTAGAAAATCTTAAATTGCTCTGGGGGGCATTCCATGGCCCATATTTTTAAATTTTACTTATGTTTTTTTTATTAATCATTGCTATAATTTGAAAAACTAGGGTATCGAATTTCAGAGGTCAGTAGGGGCGGCAAAAATTGAATAGCCTACTGGCGGCAAATTTGCAAATTCGCCACTGGTCGGATATAATATTGTCGTGATATTTTTCTTCGACTAAAATATGAAACAATTATAGCACAAAAAAATTAATTAACAATAACATAGCAATATGGTTATTCTGCGCTTAATTTAACAGATAATATAGATGTTACGGTCAATGATGACAATTCGGTCATTAACGTTAATGGCCGGATAATAACGTCAATGCCCAGCTTAGTTGGGCATTGACCGGCCATTGACGTCAATGACCATGCATTTTAAAATTAAAATTTCATGTGCGGTTTTTACATCATTGTTCGGGCAATGACGTCAATGCCCAATACAGGGTGGGCAATGATGAAATTATTATTCTATAGATTCCATCTGAATGTAATATATTAAATGTGCCTATGCAATTAATACTAGTTATTAAGGGATACCGAAAAGATAATTTTCTTAGAAACTATTAGTGATACGACCAAAGAAAATGAGATTACTCTTAGACAAGCAGCAGCTGAAAGCAGTGTTTTAGGAAACCACGGTAAAAATAACAAATGTGTGTATCGCGCCAGCAAATAAATTTGCAATTCTAAGTGCCATGGGTCACTCTCGTGCCAGAATGAAAATGATTAATTTAAAAAAATTTATTTCATTATTTTTTAATTTTTATTATTTTTGTTAATAAATGATTAAATTATACTATTATAATACAATGAATACAATATGTGTACGTAAATATCACTTGCCAGTTGGCTGTCAAATTTTAATTGCCATTTTTCTGTTCTTTATAGTAGTTATTCTATAATATTATCATCATTGTCCAATTCATTTTGGCCATTAACGTCATTGACCGGCCAAAGACGTAAATATTGCAATCAAATAAAAATATTGACATCATTGCCCACCGTTAACGGGCGTTGACGTCAATGGCCGGTCAATGACGTTAATGGCCAACGTAAATGGGCATTGACGTCATTGTCCGGTTACTGACGTCAATGCCCAATTTACGTCATTGACCGTAACATAGTAATAAAATATCCATATTTGATATTTGAAGAGGTTTAATGTATAAATAGAACAACAACATAAGAGTTCCTTCAAATAATACATGCTGACTTTAAATGATTATTATTGAAAAAACAAAGATTATTGCAAAAGTAACAGAATGCATTTCTGCAGAAAGATACATAAAACCCTAATATGGTCCGTTTCTGGTTGCCATATTTGTTATATTTTATGTTATTCTATTTAAAAAAGTGCAATGCTTTGAAATTTAAATAATAATGGATATAGTTTTTTATTTTTCCATGAAGTTGAAGAGAATTTATTATGGCTATCATAAAACAGCTTTCACATAAAATGTATTGTTTTATTTTGCAAAATTTGGTTTAAAAAAAAATCATTTTACACGAAAACAAAATTCAATGGACTCCCATGATTGGATCATCGTTAATTCGAGCTTGAAAGTAATTGTGCTTATGATTAGATACAAGCTTTCCGCATACTTCTCATATTAATTTTTTAGTCGATTAGTTGATATCATAAACAAAATTATAATAGATATTATACTATAGTTTATATTACAAATTAACATTATATTAAAGTGGTTGTAATTGTTATCATTATACAATATACGAACGTAAACACTACAAATAACAATAGAAAAATCTAAAAATATTCCAAATCAACATACATACATAACATTCCCGCATATTATTATAAAGTGTTATCATAACAAGTATGTTAAAATTCTTTCATTCGTTCTATCATATAACTGTCAATTCGTTCCTCAGTAATATGTTGAATCAAAATTGCCAGTCACAAAAATTTTAGTCGATTTGCAGTTTGACCTAACTTTTCCATCAAGAGAAGTAAAACTCAATATTTTATGTTGACATCGCTATCATTTCTCTGTGTAGAAATTTTAAATTGCACCACTTTTGTTATACCGCAACATTAACTAAACACACAATCGATTTACTCCTCAACTTTTTCCGTCCATGTATTATTTGCGCTGTGCTAAAATATTCTTTTGATCTGCTTGTCTCACATTATGTTGTGTTATTTTTGCAAACAATGCGGCACTTACAAAATTGTGCGTACATTCCTTTATTTTACTAAATTTATTCTACCACTTTGCTTTTAGTCGATAATGCGGATAAATTTAATGGCATAGATATTTCCTAAGTAGCACAAGACAGCATGCAATACAAAACTTTTATTTTGCAGTAAATTCCCGTTTAACCGGCACGGTCTGGAGCGAGGCATCCTGCTTGTTGCCGGCTAATTGGATGCCGCTTGAACGAGAATCTACTGTAGTAGCATATAGTTACATTTTTTTAATTATTAAGAATCTGTTTGATAAAGCAACAGTTTTATAAATTAATTGGCTAGTTTTTATTGATTTATGCTATCTCATATTGCGAAGCTTATTCATATCGAGTATAATTAACCAACACCAATCAGCCTACCGGTAACGCGTCATGTTATCTAAACAAGCACGTCTCTGATAGCAATTTGTATAATTACTTGTTTATGTATAATTTCCCTGTAATTTACCAGAAATTAACGGTTCCAATTTGATTTACGGTGTCGAGACAGCGTAAAAGTGACGAATGTACGACATTCACTACGGTTTTTATTATTATGCTTCACGAACAGGAAAGAATTCTTTAATAATCGGTGAAGTATTTTCCTTATTACAGGATGTTGGAAAAATTATTATTTTTCCTCATGTTTAATTAAATTTTCGATCGACGTCTGGGTTTAGAAAAACCCGCATACGTAATTTGAACAAATTACTAGCGAAATGTGCAATTATTTAATTAACTGCTTAATGATATCTTTATAGTTGATTGGAGAAACATTCCCAAGGGTCTGTGTACTCTAATACCCCGTTAGGTTCAATTAACCACTAATCAAATTTTCTCCCTGCATCGGCAAGTTTCAATCTGATGTTGGGGATTTTCGATAATTGATCGATTTTTAATTATCTATCCAATAATTAATGTGTTTATCAGAATGTTATCTTTCAATTTGTAGATGTATTTTTGTGCTGCTAATCAAACAGTATCGGAATTTTGTTATCGTACAATTTCAGAATTGCACAACTTTTTTAGCCCGGAAAATTTTACTGTTATCAAATAAAAATCGATTTTACAGCAAAACTTTTTAGACATTTTTTTGCTTTTAATTTTGTTTCTATAAATTTTCCGATTTTTCGCACCTTTTCTGACTGACGGCGACTTAAACAAGACTCGGTACAATACAAAAAAATATTTTCATCTATGTGTATCTCGGAAACGGTGCGACAAAATGGAAAAATGTATATGAACAAAAATGGAGAGAATGAAATTTACAAGAAAAAATGTATATTAATTTTTTTATTACGTTGCACCGTTTCTGAGATACAGACGACAATATTTTTGTATTTTATAAAGTTTTTACAAAGTGCTGGTTTTCCGCACTAGTGTGGTAAAGTGATAGTTTTATATAGTTTTTTATTATTTTTTTAATCCACCACGGGATTATAATCTTTTTCTTTTGTTACTTTGCAATTCTATACGCCATTGTACATTATCCAATATTAAAGGAGATTAAGGGTAAATTTGAAATATTTATGTAACATATCAGGCGAAGGCCGGGTTTTCTTACAACATCGTTGAGCCGAGAATTACATTACATTTATAAAACAAATGCATATTTATATAAATTTTAAATGAGAGAAAGTAGATATTTCAAAATTTTACATGAAATGGCAGTTTTCAACAATTAACTTTAACTTTCGCATAATATAATCAGGGTACTGTTTTCCTGAAAATTTTGTATTTGACGTCCTGTTTACAAGCGTAAAATGTAAATCGCGCTATTTTTATCATTCCAGACGTCACTAGAGGCTAACAATACATTTTCTTGAAAATTGTCTTGAAGTTTTATAAAATTTAAAAATTAATTGAAATTGCAAACCAATTTAAATAAGACTGAAAAAAATTATAAAGCCGGGCTTGTAATTATTTCATGTTGATTTTTAATTACAGCGTTAATTAACTGAAGTAAAAACTTATTAACTAATTATTGAACTTTTGAAAGGCATTAGTGAGTCGTCATTCTGGCACTTAGGAGAAACAACAATGTTCCAGCTGCTGGAAACTTTCTGCGAGCCAATCAAAGAAGGATACCACGCGGCCACGCCCAGTTTAAAGTTTGCATGCTTGGTCGATCTCTACTTTTGTTTTCCTTTTTAGCTGAAAAGGTTTTCAATTTTCTTTTTGCTCTTAAAATTCAATTAAACTGCGCAAATAGTGTATTTTTCAGATGAACGAAGTCACTTATTTGCATTGCAGTTATATTTACAAAGAAAATTCAATTTGAGATTATTATAATTTTCTCGTTCATTTACTCAGTTATCTAATATTTATCTATCGATAATAAACCAGACGACGAGATAAAGTTTTCAATTTACTGCTAATTGAAGAATTGTAATTTAATTAGTTTTCTGTCGCTAAGAGATTAAAATTGTGTTTGATTGCTGACTAGTCGTAGTTGCTATCAATAAGCCGATAAAAATATTTCTTATAAGAGCAAAAATTGCGTTATGGATATCCCAAGTTAATTTAGTATTTCATTATTTTTACAAAAAAATTAACCTAACCTAACCTTATCGATATACTGAGGGGCACCAGGAATGATCGACCATTTTTTCGAATTATTGAAAATGTTCTTTCGTGACAATCGGGAGTTCAAATATCTTTTAAAGTCAATCTCCTTCTTTATTTCTTGTTATTTTGTATTATATTTAGCGCCGAAAGAGCTAATTTTATTTCTTATATTTTGCGGACACCCGGCCCCTCTACAATTTATTCTGCGGGCGCCCTCGCTAGGGGATTACCCTTATTAAAATAAGTGGCGTAACTTCTAATTTAAGTCTAAATATATTTATTGAAATTAAAAAATTTTAATTTTGAAAAATGGTCGAAACAGCAGTAATTTTAGTTTTAAAAACTTTTTTTATTAATTTTTTCGATACTGATTTTGAATACCGAACTCGTCATTGTTTCAATTTAGATATTTTTACCGAAGTTTTTAGAATATTGAAAATCATATTATGTAATGGCAATTTTCACTCGGATTGGCTGACCAAAAATAAATTGAAAAACCTAAGAGCGCCTCTTGAAAATTTGGAATGAGTTTGGAACGTTGAAAGTTAACTTAATTGCTTTATTTCCATTAAGCTACATGCGGTCGTTAAAGCAGTTAAATATTTTGGTACATGATTTTATGAATTAATTAATGGAACTCATTAAAGTTGTTAAATTTGAATTTTATTGTGCGAATGTTTGACTCAGAAGATATATATTCCAAATTCTGGGGTCTTTGATGTAAGAAAATCTGAGATTTCCTAGTGAAACTGATATTCCTGGAAAATTGTTTGTTTGTGTCATTTTTTGAAGCGAAAATACAATTAACCTCTTTTCTGGAAGCAATAGTTGTACATGGGGAAGTACTAAAAAATCAATAGTGGTGTCTGAGTGAAACTTCATCCCTCTTGGGTGCTGCATTTTCTGCTGAACAGTAGTGCAGTAGTATAATTCCAGACAGGACATAACTTTCTTTTTCAAAACTGCTTTGAAGTTAAATTAATTTAAAAGAAATATCTACTCAGAAATTGTTACAAGGACCTAACCGAGTTGTCTATTTAAATTATGACATTTTAATTTAAAAATTTAAACTAGAAATATTTTCCGTCGTTCGTTGTTTGCAAATAGGTCAAATGCATATTTTATTTAATATTCCGCAAATTAACAAGTCAAGTTCACATCGAAGCGCTGTTTTGCGTTCTGAATTCTATTTTTGTCGTAGCGAAGGTGGAATTTTTATAAATTACAAATTATTGTAAATAAATTAGAGATGTGGGTTTTGTTTACTCAAGAATGTCCAGATCAATTTATTATTGTTTCTTAATTTACGCGAAAATTTTAATAAGAGCGTCTCGACGGTATTTGTCCACACCTCGACGCTCACACGTCAACAGTTTATTTATGTTTCATTAATTTTTCAATTAAATTTTAAGGTTTCCTTTACCATTTCACGGCTTATAATTTTAATCTTTTTTATATTTTATTGCCAATCAAATGAATTGTTTACTCGATTATCAAAATTTCCTTCGATTTTATTAGCCATAAAAGTGCAATCAGGAATAGTGTTATAATGCCCATAAAATGCGGTAATTTTCCTGTTTTTATTCTGCTCTCAAAGTTTACACAATTTGACTAATTAAAAAAAGTAAAGGCGCCGCAGGCAACTCCGAAAAATTAAAGCCTTTGTGGCGGTAGCCCGAAAGATACGCATTTGAAAATCCAGTCACGTTTGAATGGACTGAGACAACCTTGTAGGAAATGGAACGCTATTATTTAAAATCATTGTTTTCGACCTACATATTTAAGTAAAAACTATTAATTTTTAGACAAGGTTGCTCTTGAAACACTTAAGCTCACCTTGAGGTAACAATGAAAATATAATGTTAGTGGAAATTCTCTCGTTTGGCTCATATTCCTTCGTCACTCCAAATTATAGAGATTTTCCTAGCAACAAAATGTAGGAAGCGATCAAAAAAAGAGTCCATGTTCTTCTGACCGAAAGGCCCATTTGATAACGTTTCTGGTTAGGCTTTTAAATATTTAACGTTTAAATCCAGCACTTAAATGACGTCAATTCGTGTGTCATAAATTTACCACGTATGTAGTAATGGTAATCACATTGATTGAAGTATATCGATTTAACTATTAAGAAATTGGCGTCAATTTATTTTCCACGATTTTAATTACATCCAATACGCAGTGCGACCTATATATTCCATTTCGACTGGTCTTAACCTTCGAGTACCCAATTGTATGCCCAACGATACCAATCATAACGTAATCATCGAACAAAAGGTTATTAAAAGTAAAAATTCAATTTATGAAATAATGGGAACTTTTTGTAATATAAATATTTAAGTAACTCAGGAATCGATAGACCCTACAGGGGCTGTTCAATAAAACTGCGTTGGGATGTTTTTTCCTTTGTATTCCTGATGAATATTTATCGCTTCTACCTTGAATACTGTCGATGACACCTTAGATTTGCCATGACCTTCTAATTTAGTCTAGTTTAAACAATTAGCGAGCAATTTTTGTGCTCTGCTGTTTTTCAAAATTCAATTTTGCCAACTTGAAAATTTGATTCGAAATATTATTTTAGTTGAGTGTTCTATTTTTGTGCCACTTCAGAGTACCGAGAATAAAAATATCGATATACTTTTTGAAAGTATTTTATAAATTCCTAATTTTAAATATTATTGTGATACTAAAAATAATGCTGTTGCCGTATGAGGTACTTACCCAATTGTACGATATCTTTATTAGATATCTATTATTATTATTGAAAACATTTGTTTGTACCCACATGAAATTTTTCCCCTTTCTCCAAAGGGAAAAATTACTGCATGATGATTATGAAGTTTCAAAGGGATAATAAATCAGAGATGACTTGTGGGTTCAAAGAAACCTTAATCCATTTTCAGTTTAATGAATTTTGAATTTGAGAAATAAATTAAAACGTTATTATATTCAACTGCAACGAGGAAAATCACTTAACAATGATTTAGGATTACACTCCCTCTAACCTGATGGTTTAATCAAATAAACTCGAAAAGGAATCATTTTAGTTGGTGATTTTATATACCTATAGATGTACCACCTGAAGCTAATTTGACCCACAAGTCAGTCAGCTACTTAAATCAACAATAAATATTAATAAATAAACATCTGAACTTGTAAATACACTTTTCAGGATGAAATACCTATTTTATTTGTGTACTTTAAGTATTAAAGCTTTTCACGAGATCGTAAAATATTCATATTTTAATCACAGTAGCAAAAAATAAGTCGACGCGAATATTGTCTCGTGATAAAGTTTAAATTCAATAGCTCAAGTTTAATTGAAAATAGAGAAAATTTATCTAATGAATTTTGCATGTCATCTGGTAGCGAAAACCCAAAGTTATTGAATAACCAAAGTGGTTTATCGATCTGGGTCGATTGTCGTGCTTTTGGAAGGGTTAATCCCCCCCATCCTCCAGGTTTGGAGCCATTTCTCAAGGTCATCAAGGAGCTACTGTAGTAGTTTGTTTCGTTGGCATAGAAATCCCGCTTTGTTTATCTTTCATATATGTAGAGGATGAATAATGTGAAAGCAAGGATAGAGTCATTATTTTGCCGTTGGAACGGGAGTCTTCAATTTTGACCTTAAAACGTCGGCCCTTCAGATAAGAAGCTGTAAGATGTACCAAGGCTTGTGGTATTCCAATTTGGAACGTTTTTTGGTGCCATACTTTGTCGAATGCCTTGGCAATGTCGAGAAAGAAACTTCCTGTGGCCTGCTTCTTGTTCCAGAATGGCCTGATCGGAACCCAAATTTTTCCTCTGGAATGATATGTATTTCGGTCCGGAGATACTGCAATCTGACCTCGGCCAATTTGCTAAAGTGAGGTGAGTAAGATAATTGGGCAGCAGGAAGAGAGATTTCTGGAGTGCCCCCCCCCCCCCCGAAATGTTCAAAAGCAAAAAAAAAATTGAAAATAAAATAGGTAAATAGATATATTTTTAAAATGGGAACAAAAATTTTTTTTTCCCGGAAAAATTCTCGAAAGGGGAACCCCCAAAAAAAATTTTTTATGACCCCGAAATAAAATCCTGGCTACGGGCCTGGATTTTTGTATACTAAATTTCTTTTCACGAGGTTTTCCCAGATTTCCTTACACTTGTACACCAGATTTCCCCAACAGTTCCCCCCTTGGCTCTGATCTATGAAATATATTTCCTTCGCTTTTAAGCACAATTAATATTGTTGTGCTGGGGGGTATTCCATACCCCCCAGACCCCCCGGTTTAAAAAACAGAAAGTTTGTATGTATATTTTCTGATTGGTTTTATTTTTTTAGTAAGAACCTTTTACTATTTGACTTCTCTCTCCTCCTTTATTAGTTTCAAAAATAATAAACTAATATATTGATGATGATACTTGAAGTTGTATTGTATAATGAAGTTACGGGGTAAACAAATTACTGGTGTACTAAAGGGTGTTCTATATTCCCTGAAAAATTTGATCCTGAAAGAGTGAGAGGTCTTAATTTAATCACATTAATCAAAAAATATGGCCATAAACTTTTTTTTACTGAAACCGGGGGGTCTGGGGGGCATGGAATGCCCTCCAGTACATCAGTAGTTATTTATTGACTTAATGACTTGATAATGAAATACAATTTTAACTCGATTACTGACGTATGGACGGCATGCCGGCCGACTCCCAGGTTTCAGAAACGGAAAACTTGTTCGCATATTTTTGGATTAATTTTATTAAAATAGAAGCTTTTACTCTTTTAGAACCAAGTACACTTACACCGGATAGTCTGGGGGAGTATAACATACCCTCTACACTCGTAATTTGTTGGCGCAGTAACTTGATTATGGAATACAACTTAACTAAATTTATGATGTACTGGAGGGCATTCCATGCCCCCCAGACCCCCCGGTTTCAAATCCGAAAGTTTTATGATGTACAAAACTTAATTAAAATTTTATTAGCTAAAGCGTTTCCCATTTTCAGAACCTTTTTCGGCGTATGCTACCTCCTCCCTCTTTCAGTGAAAACTTGCAATCAGGGCCTATTTTTAAATGAGTTGGGACCTAGGATCTAGCAAATTTTCGGACCCCTGATATTCGAGTGTAACTAATAGCATCGAAGGCCCAATTTTTGGGTTATTTTATCAGTATTTAATTTTTATTTTACGATTTTATGTTCTCTCTTTTCGGGCCCCTCAGGCTATATCCTGGAAACTACATAGACTAGAACAACAATTTATTCATACTTTCTTAAGGATTTTTTTCTGATACTAAAATAAAGAGTTTAGGCCAAATAAAATTCATTTAACTGAAACAACTGAAAATAAATTATATTTAAATAAAGGACCCCGCACAAAAGTATATGGAAATTGGGTTTCGGTTAAATTGGCTGCTTTTTTTATATTTTGTAGTTAATATCATTCTGAACAAAAGTTGTCATGGGCACAAACACTTTCTATGTACCGTTTTCATTTGGCAGCTTGTTAAATGTTTAGATTAATTTTATGGGGTTTCCCTACTTTCGACGCGAATTAGTGCACGATATAATGTTTATCTCTACGTAATCCAAAAGACTTTGTATTTTAAATTATAAATTAGCAGTATAAATATATCAGTGGGGGGCAGATCAAAATATTTTTCAAAATCTCGTTAATCTATTCATGCGCGTCAGTGGTAACCGAATGAATATAAATAAATAAATATTAAACAAATAAATAAAAATAATTAAAAGAAATATATAAGTAGAAGTAGAAACTTTATATCGCGCACTAATTCGCGTCGATAGTAGGGAAACCCCATATAATTGATATGAACTACAAGATATAAAAAAATCAGCCAATTTAACCGAAACCTAATTTCCATATACTTTTGTGCGGGGTCCTTTAATGTTTTTGGAAAAAATTGTAGGAAGTGTGAATAAGTCTAGTACATCGATTGCTGATTATTACTTACTATAGCGGATATTTGATATAAGTCACGTATAATTATGTACAAAAAGTGTTTGAGTAATCGAGTGCTGTTTTGTAAACACAATAAGTAGATTTAATTCAGTGTATTTCGGGCATTGATAGAATGCAGTTCGGTTCTAGCTAAGAACAAATTTTGCAATTTTTAATAAGATAATCAATTTTCATGCAGTTTTGTAAAGCTGTATTAAAAGTGTTCTTTCTACAAATACTTCACCATAAACATACCAGTTTTTTAGAAAAATAAGTAAACATTCAAAGGACCTTTCAGTCTTTAGGATTGCATTTAGGTGAAAATGTGTAAGAATCAATCGTGTTGTCGGTTTCTGTGTAAACAAATTTCTTTTAACTTCATATTAACAGGTTAAATAGGAGGTAAGATACTTCAGTTTTGAAAAAAAGACTATTTACAATGTAAATTTACATGCTGTTGTGTAAAAATATGTACCTACACAAATAAATCTAAAAATTACATTATTTAATGTAAATTTACATTTTTTATATGTAAATTTACATTTTTTTACATGACGGTCAACTGAAATTAGAAATTTATTAATTTAATGTCTGAAAATACGGAAAATTGCGCCATTGTTAGCCGATTCAATTTTTAAATATTTGAATGAAACAATAATATTTGCTCCTCGTATGTATGATATAATTGCGAACTGCGCTCTCCTGTTGAAATGGAAAGATATGTATAAACAAAAGTAAAAATAAATAAAGGAATTTACAACAAACTGTTTACATTTGTTTTTTCTGTAAAATCTATAGTTCGTGTGCAATCACGTTTATATGGAAGTGGGGACAAGTTCGATAAATTTGTGTAATGTGTTTTGTTTTGTGTAAATAACTCGTACACGAATAACTTTTCATTTAAATTGCCCAGATATTAAATTGTAAAGAAGAAAATTCTTTACAATTTTACTTCTATTCATATTTATTCAATATTCACTCGTTTGCTCATTATTTGCACAAGTTTAGCAAATTTCAATAACCCACCTCGCCTTAACTGTTACTCAGACAAAAATTATAGCTTTTACAGTAAAATGAATAAATTCTTTTTTGTTGCAAATTTTGTTTTCTTAAAAAGGGTAGGGGAATCACTTAAAGTTTTAACATGCTGCGTGCTGCCGTAATTTTAATATTATTGTAGATGATCCAATATTTACATTTAAAATCAAAGGCTAACTCGCAAACTGCGAAATTGAATAATTTGTTAACTTGGGTAATTTGTATGCTTTTGACCATTAGTAGCTAATTCAAGGATGACAAATTATACCTACCTTTATGAAGTCATAAAAATAATTTAACATTGTAGGATCATTTACGTAATAAGAAATCACTTTGTTTCTTTCAAAAAGACTATTATTTTTTAAATAATGCAATTTCTCGATTTTTTTAGCAGGCACAATAAATTAATATAATTTTGAATTCGCCTCCTTTAACCCTTACTTGCCACACTTCTATGGAATGACGTACTCGACACACTGGGGTGTATTGCACCCCAGCGATAAAACGTGTTATTTCAAATGTCTATTAAATATTTTAGGTTTCAAATTTTTTTATTACTTCTCTAGGGCTAATTTTTTGTAGTGATATGGGTTATATGGCAAAAAAAAATTAAATACTACCAGTAAAAAATTAAAATATCGAGAAAGTGATAAAGTGCAACTTTTTGCAGAAAAAACATAACTAACAGATGATGCCATAAACCCGCTTTTCTCACTTAAAATTAACGAAAAGTGGGCTTGGGGTATTCTACACCCCAGTGTGGCAAGTAAGGGTTAAGAGCCATCATAATAATTTAGCCGCAATTGCAATTGATTTATGCTGTTGGGGTTTGATAATTTAAATTGAATAATCTTAAAGTTAAATTGCCACCCATTAACGATCGTTCAATTGGCAATTAGGTGACACGTTCCTTGAACTCAATTTAGTTACTGATGTGCCCCATATCTGTCCAACTTAAAATCACTTCGATTCCGTTTTGCTTCCAGAAATTTTGGATAAATATTGAAATAAAATTACATGGCATATTTGGAGAACTGAAAAACTAATATTTTTTTTATTTTTTAGGTATATTGTGGACCACGATGATCCATCCTTAGGTAGGACTTCCCTTTCGTTGTGGATAATTCGAATTGTATTTTTACTACTACAATTATCGCCTCTTTTGAGGTATTTGGATACTTTAATCTACGGATTGCGGAGTAAAATCGCCGGTTCGACAGGAATTGAAAATTTACAAAATACTTTATACAGACGTATGCTCGATGAAGATTCCAATGGAGCCTTATTAAGACTATTTCACTGTTTTCTACACGCCGCTCCCCAAGCGGTCATTCAGTTGATGATCCTCGTGGATCACATCGTTCATCCCGAAAAATTGCAGCGCTTAGGAACAGGTAAACTTCTTTAAACATCGATAAACATATTCAAGGCCAATTTTTTTGTGTATGCAAAAAGTTCACAATAGTTTACAATATTAATGCGACGTATAATTTTAGTCAACCTTGGTAAAATGAAAACTATAAATTCAATGTAGCATTAACAAACTTGACTTTGAAATGTTAAGAATGACTTGCTTAGTTGGACCTCGTCCAATTATTGTTTGGTTGACTTATTTAAAGAGCCTATTAACAACCACGTGTGAGATATTTTGATTTTTAACTGTGGCGCATGGCTGAGGAAAATTTCAGTTTTGGCAAAATTTTCAAAACATATCAGTTATCGGGGCAGTAATATAATTGACAAGAAATAAGATCTTGTCTCCAAAATAACTCAAAATACATTTTTATTCTAAAAATATTGAAAATAGGGCAACCCTGCAGTTGCACGGAGAAAATTTTTATTGACATTGTATACCAAACTCGTGCATATCCGTTGCAAAAACTATTAACATAATATAAAAGGTTATTCGTGTTAGATAACACTAATTATCTTTTATAATATGTAGTTTTTTTGTCTGGAATTTCTAGGTAAAGGCAACTATTTTCAGAAGAGGGAATCGTCAAATCAACCGATTTATTATTATTTATAAATCGACACTGACCAACTTGCACAGCCCAGGGTTGACGGTCAACCCTGGGCTGTGCAATAACTACAGGGTTACTAATCAGAAACTTTGTTTACAGAAGTTGCAATAATCCAAGCATGGACTGTCGCGGTAGCCCTAATTTCGATTGGTTGGTCTTTAACTTCGTACCACCGATCTGTAAGATATGCCAGGGACGATAAAGAAAAAATATCAAGCGTAGCAACTTTGGTGGCGTTTTGTTGGCACTTCATGAGTGCAGGTAAGAACTCTGACGGTTGTGATCGTTCCAGTATAATAACTATTTTGATTTTTTCAGTGTCACGAGTTCTGGCGCTAAGCCTATTGGCTGCAATTTTTCCAACCTGGATGGGAGTCGTCTGTGCGCTTCATTGGGGTGTGATGTCCGTTTGGTTAGCCTTAAGTCAACATCAAACTGCAGCGTGTGGGAATCGATGTGAGGAGTTGTTGTTTTCAGCAGCTTTAGGACTTGCTTATGTGATAGCTTTTATATCGCCTCGTGACGGGCCGACCAGATACATTTATTTGGCTTACTATCTAGTTTGCTTTATGGAGAATATCGGAGCACTGGTCGTTTGGTAAGTTGGCTCCCGATGAAGCGTAGAATTTTTATTCTAATTTTTTTTCTTCCAGGTGTGTCGCCAGTAATTCCGAAGATAATAGATGGTTCTACTATGGCGCAGCTGGTGCCCAAATTATTGCCTTCTTACTTGCAATATTATTTTTGTTCATATATTACCGTTGGTGTCATCCTTCAACCGGACACAGCAAGATCATTGAAATTACGGATCCGAGCGGATTAGACGTGGATAAACCTGGATACAGCAAGGCATACACGCACCATACTTCGAATTCTTGATCTTTGGTGTTTGTTTAAGATTGAGTAACAGGTTTAATCAAAGCTACAAATGCGTCCAAAGATGAAAGCAAAGCTGTATAATATAAAATATTATCCGAAAATTGCTACCGGTGAGAAAGAGAAATTTTTAAATTACAAGCAACAATTTATTCAAGTCTACAGGGTGCTAACAAAAATTTAAGCGCCATGTTGCAAAAAATTGAAAAGGTAAATTAATATTGTATGGATTTTTCTTTCTGACACATTTTTTATTTAATGTGAGGTAACGAATGGTACAATGCAGTTCAAAGAAAATTTATTTTTGTAAGTTTATTTTAACTAATGTAGAAAATAGTCCAAAAAATTTTTGATAAACCGTAAAAATAGGAATATAATTGTGCACTGCACGGAGAGTGTACCTGAATGAATCTGGGCGCAATGAATTTTGTGAGGTAACCACTGCCTTTACATAGTATACTGATATTTATAACTGCGGACTATATTGGTAAGTTGATAATAAATTAAATATATAAATCGAATTGCTATATTATATTTAAAAAAAAAACATAGCAATATATTAAATTATAAAGGTAATTTCAATAAGTTCGGCAGGCAAGGATTTGCTTGTTTAAAAACTTAGAAAAATGGGACCAAATAAAATTTATTAGGTCGAAAATACAATGAAGAAAATGAGTGCACAATTATTTTCCAGTTAAATAATTATGCTAGAATATTTTATTATATTTTTATTTGTGATTTTTCAGTATTAGAAGAGAATGTGATACCAAGTTTAGTGCGCATGACAATTTAAGTTACGTAAAAACATGGGTAGCTTTAAGAAACAATGATATTCATATCATAGGAAATTTTGAGTTTGATAGCAAAGCAAATTTGTTGGTATAAAATATTAACCTAGAGACACCAAGATCCTTTTTCTGTGCCTCTTAAAAATGTATTGCTAGAGTAATTTTTGATAAATCGATAAAGTAATTTTATAAGGGGACGACTTTAGTGTTAGACATTGCAGTATGATTTCCACTTTAAAGACTGCCGAGTGTGCCAATATAAAATTTATGTCAAAATGTTGCCTTATAAGTGTCGTTTTCTTTTGCTGGTAGAGGCATTCATTTTTCGTTAAAAAAATTTTGAGCTATCGCCAATGCCGGTTGTTGTGTGAGCAACGAAACTTAAGTATTTTAGTGTTACTTGCCTTAATTTATGCTTTGTTACCATGTTATTTTATTTTTAAGGTAAATGTACGGGGTTAAGGGCACCGAACAATGCTACATTCAGTAATTTTATTCGGAAATTCTCAAACCCGAATTTGCTTTTATTTTACTGGTTTGTGCCAAATTGACTTACATTTTGTTACTGCTCAAACTCCTTCGGTTCAACTTCATCAGTAACAAAAGATTTTTGTATTAGAGGCAAAATTTCTATTTAACCCTGTACATGACGTGTAAATATTTTTGTATATAAGTTTGATCAGTGCAATATTATATTACCTGTAAGGGTGAAAGTTATATTTTTATAAAAAGTAAGACATTTTTTAAGTTATAATGATTTAAGGTCAAAAAATTTAATTTTCGTTAAAGACAACTTACTGCCCTGTCAGAATAATGTAAATATTATTCCGACAGGGTAGTTACACCATAATGGGCAAAATAGAACTTAAAACACACAGGGTATTTAAAAAAGGTATGGTCAGAACAATTAATAAAATAATGACAGTCACATTCTTGCAGTCCTCGAAATAGAAGGTTAGATATTTGGTTTCATAATCTGTAAGTTCACTCCACATTCCCGTTCAAGTCATAAGCATGTTTTTCTTCAAAGTTGAAAATTCTTCTGGTCAGTCTCTCTGAATGTTGAAACAAAATTATGACTTTATTGTATGTTATGGTGATTAGTATACTAAATTGTAGCTTTTCTAATGGAAGAAAAATTGTAATAAAATTTATGTCACTATTTATTAACAAAAAATAAAATGTTAAGTATTTTTCAATGTTCAATAAAATAATACTTTATAATTTCTTAAAATTTCACCTTCCCTAAAATCCTTACGATACTGCTTTTTCCTTCACTCTTGATAATGGAAAAATATTTTTCCGAAACTCAGGTTTACTATTACTAAATTTATTTTTATGAAATTTTAATTCTTGTTTCTTTATTTTAGGGTAAAAAAATTTACAAACTACAAACTATTAAATAATATTAATTAAAAACAAACACAGTTAACTTATCATTCGCTTTCGGCGTTCCCGTTATTTTCCGTCAGAAATACAGCCTGTCCAGTGGCATTCTGTTGCGACACTTGAATGACTTGAGGTTGCAAGGAAGGAGCTGCTTGCAGGATGAGTGGTTGGTTGCTGTTACTTTGTAATTGCATCCGTATCAATTGCAACTGCTGCGGTGTGAGTTGGATCTGCAAGATGTCGAATTATTTCGGTGAACCTAAATCCTAAAATGTTACTTACCGGTATTTGTTGTATTTCTCCACTAGGTGTCACTATTTGTTGCACTATTTGTACGTTGGCGTTCGCAGAGGGTTGTGGTGATGTGGGGTTTTGTATGATCGCCGGGGCTGCCGTTGTGGTAGTTGCAGTACCGGAATTGTTCTGAAATATCAGAATTATTAAAGTTATACAAATTTTGTAGGCAACAGTACCTGTTCCAAAGGATTGACCTGCAATGTTTGAACCTGAGGTTGAACAATCTGGATGGTACTTTGTGTTGGCGCCGCCGTAGTTGTAGCATTTGTAGTGGGGCTTGAATTTGTTTGTATGTTGGTGTGCTGTAGCTGTTGTTGAGCTTGTTGAGCCAATTGTAAATAATAGTGAACCTGGAGACAGGTGAAAATTAGAAAAATTCAGATTGTTTGTTAAAAATAATATACGAGAAGCTTAAGGAAATTTTGAAAAATGAAAGTACATATTCTTTGAAATAAGGCTTCACCTGTCATATGACCTTGAAACAAGAGCAAGGACATGAATGTCACTGCTCGGATAATTAAAATTACTTACTTGATCGGGATTTCCAACAGACCTTCCTCCAGTAACTTCTTCTCTGGGTTTATTTTGTTTAATTTCATCACGGGGGACAATATCAATCAAAAAATCGAACTGATCGAATTTTGTTATAGCCATGGCTATGTCATTCCTCTGTTAAAATACAAATGTTAAATAGATTAGTTTCAGTTAAAATCATTTTTCTTACCTGTAGAGTTCGCCTCTTGTTGTCTTCAGTGTGAATCCATGCACGTAAGGTCAATTCGTGAATAAATATTTCGGCTGCTTTGGCAAACAAGAGCGGTGCTTCGGCAGATATCATTTTCACTTCGTCGTCCAACTTCATTATCTTTTTAATACGTGCAAGTGGAAGAACTTGCTGCTTCAAATCCATCTGAAAAGAAAAGAAATTGAATTGCAATGCTTCCGAATATCAATCGTATACTTACGGTAGCTATGGCTTTAATTTCATCTGTAACCTTTGGCCAAAACTGTTGCAAGGCAATTTGTGCCTCGCTCTGAGAGGAGTTTGGATCGTCGACATTTGTTTGCAGATCTTTCTGATCGCACTCGGAACTGTCACTGTTAAAAAATTGACATTATAGAAATGACAAGTTAAATAAAAAGAAGAAAGTCGATAATTTTACTTACTTTAATAAAAACAAGGACATTCTTGTAAATTATAGAGTAGCGGCCGAATTATTTGAAAGTGATTGCTAAATATTAGTACCCAATCACCAATTTATACAAGCCAATGTAATCCAATCAAATCTAACACGCAATGTTACTGGACCATTCACTGACTTTGTTGTTAATATACGATCACCAACTGCACATTAGTAAATTGCACTGCCAACCGTAAAACATAGAAGATACCAATGTAAAAACGTCCTCAATTTATACACGGTGGATTGTAAAACGGTAAAAATAATACCAGGTTACCAGGCAGGGGCGGGTAAAAATATCGTCAATAGGTGTCACTTGTTTTTTAGCCGCTGATTTTTTTGAAATCGGATCCAGTAAACAACTTTTTTAATACCAGGGGCGTGCGAAGAAGATCCAAGATTACCGTAACCAATTATCGGGCAAGGTTCAAAGGTCAGATATTTTGCCGATAATTTTATCGAACTTGCAATAACAAACTGATTGTTGGTAATTTTGTAGAAGTTATTTTGTGATCAACGAATATCATCATTAAAAATGTTTCAATCTCCGTTATTGAACCAAAAAGGTAAGGTTCGTGATTTTTGTAACACCCAGTGCATGGATGACGTCACGGAATGTTCATTTCGGGAATCAAGTTATCGATTTGGTTTACCATTTCCTACCGAATAGATAACAATTTATAAATAATAAATTATGGCATCCGCTAGTAGTACAAGTGCGAGATATTTGTTTGCAGATTCCAAAATGCGTTTGGCGGATCGGGTGCAAGTAAATGTCAACAATGTCGCATCTTTGGCGCGTCAAATCGTGCGCGGTTCAAAATGCGGAGAGGTAAACAAACAAATATTTTATTTTGTTTAAATCGACGACAACTTGATTTTTTTTAGATTCTGATGCACTCTGCCCGAAATTTCGCAATGCAGGAGCATGCGATTGAAAATAGTGAGGCCAATCTCAAAAAGATGCAATTTTTGTGTGTTCACTTGGGCTATCAACACGATTCGATTTTGAGATCCGCCCAACAAGTGGAGGAGGTGAAAGAACAAGTTCGTGCCATGCAAAGATAATAGTTATCTTTTTGAAAATTAAATAATAACCTGTATCAGTTTATTGCGTTTTGACATTTCACTTATTGGCAGTGACAGTACATTGGTTGGCGTTTGTCTAAACAAAAATTGACTTGTCAGTTTAAATAACACTTTCACACGAATTTTCGAAAAATACTGCGTAAATTTATTGTGTTATGTTGTGTGTGCAGTTAATTTTTATCATCAAGTGGTAAGAATTTTGATTTTGTATATAAAGTAAGGTTATGACCATACTGCTTCTATTTTTTTTGTTATTTAATTGCATAAACACGCAGTATCTCTAACCAAAATATACGAGTTGTTTATTTGAACGCGTTTTATTTCGAATTTCTCTTGCAGATCATTATCGAAATGTCTACATTGATTAAATTGAGTCGACAGTTCTGGCAAATTTCACAAGTGTCAATCCGTAACCAGCACACCCGTATCAAACCTAAACCAGGTGCAATAGTTTCTAACAACGACGTACCTGTGTTTCGAAAGGCTGCAACCTTTAGTAATAATTTGGCTTTGCGAGACAGCTACGGATGCTATACTTATGGCAATCTATTTGTCACCGCTAATAATTTGTCCAAGGAATTAGCAAAATGTTTGGAAGGCAAGACCGGCGAACAAGTCATCTTTGTTTGTCCCAATAATGCTAACTATATTATTGCTCAGTGGGCCATTTGGATAGCCGGACAGACAGGTTGGTGTCTTTTTTTAAATCTTCCTCGTCATCAAAATATGTAAATTTTAATTGTCTTATCTGTACTATTTGTGCGGTATCGAATTAATTTATCTTTTCATATTGTAGTATCTTAGATCAGCAATAATGCAATCTGATATTGATGTTTTAACACATATACAGGGTGAATAATGTGGTTACCGTACAATGAAATACAGAGCGTAAATGTAAAAGTAGCAAACCAAGTGACTCGGCCGCAGCCGAATTATGTTAATAAATTTGATTTTGTTCAATTGACACTTGGCAATCTTTAACGTGCAGCATAGGGGCCAACCCACGTCGAAAACTTAATAATATTTTAATTTTAAATTTGTTTCAAGATTTATTTTGAAAATTAAACAAAATTTATTGCGTTTTGTACAGACAATGAATTATCTTTCCGCTTAGACTGTTGTACCAAATTGTCACAGAATTTATTGGTTCCAAAGTGCAAATCGTCATTAAAATAATCATATGTAGGTGTATTCCGATTATATAAAAAATAAACATAAATAGTTACGATGTTGATACATGAAACATGATTATTGCAAGGACAAAACTAACTTTATGTTAGTTCAAAATAGCATACTTTAAGAGATTACCCTAATGAGTATTTATCAATACCAATCTTGCCAAGTAGACTTGTATAATTTTATCTTCCCCTAATACCCCCCTCTCTAATCTCGCTTGAGATTGTTTGTTTTACTTAATTTAACTTAATTTAAATTTTGTGATATTTTCCGAGGCCCCTCTCTCTCCCACGTGAGATTTTGCTGGAACCCCTCCACCCCCCTAAACGTCTCCCATAATTAATGGACGTCCCCTCAAATACTTGTCATCGATAGATTAGATGAAAAATAAAAGTATTTTAATTGTAGAAAGTTTACATTTTATTTAATTGTATTTAAATAAAAAATATGCACATCATGAAAATGACATATTTTGTGGGAAAAACTCTCAGCTTTCAGAAAAAAATATCAAATTTGAAGTACCTCGCGCGCACAGTGAGAAAAATCGTTTTTTCCACTTGCATTGAATTTTAAAGGGTTTTCTGTTACATATGACAAAAAATGAATATTTTCATTGAAAAGCTGAGAATTTTTCCTAGAAGAAATTGTCTTTTTCCAATTTTTCTGAAAAAGTTTTCTACTTCAAAAAAATTAATGAAAAATTAAAAAAAAAATTTTTCCAAACATTCAAAAAATCATAACTTCAAATTGGCTGCATATTAAGGGCTAAAATTTTCAAAAAATATTTTTTATAATATAGAGAACGTTTGAACAAAATCGGCGGTGGTCGCTCCGTAAAAGTGATTTTCCCATATACAGTAGTGGTCATGGAAACTACATCAGATTAAAATTCTTAACAATGTAATGTAATGAAAATGTAAAATTAGTTTTCAAGATTCACTTAGCTTAATTTAAAAAAAAAAATTTTCCCTAATCAATGTTTAATTTTTTTTATTATTTTTTGTTTTAGCTGTGCCTGTACCCCACTCGTATCCACAAAGCTTGATCGAATACTATGCAACCGATTCAAACTGTAAATTACTAGTAACCACTTCCGCATATGCAGAACTAATGCAAAAAGTTTCTAAAGCATGTGGCAAACCTTTATACGTACTGGACGAAGCATTACACGAGAAAATCGGAAAAAATGTACCGGTATTTCCGAGAGATCTGGAGGGTGGATATCCCAACGAGTTTTATGCGAAACACAATGCGATGATATTGTACACCAGTGGAACCACCGGAAAGCCTAAAGGTCAGTTGATACTTTTATTTTATCCTTTTTAATTTAAATTTTTAGGTGTTGCCATAACTCACAAAAATCTAATCAGTCAAATTAATGCGATGGTTGATGCATGGAAGTGGACATCGAACGATACGATATTACACACCTTGCCCTTGAATCACGTACACGGTATAGTGAACGCTCTCCTGTGTCCATTCTACGTGGGCGCCAAATGTAATATGCTGGAAAAATTTGAATCGAACGATGTGTGGACCCATTTGTTGGGTATTAATTCAAATAATGGGGATCGGAAAGTGAGCGTTTATATGGCCGTACCGACAATTTACACAAAACTAATTGAGGAATACGATCGCATTTTTAGTAAGGATCCAAAAATGACTGAGTATATTAAGAATGCACTTAAAAAGTTAAGACTGATGGTGAGTGGATCGGCTCCTCTTCCCGTGACGGTGTACGAGAAATGGTTGAGTATTTCAGGTCAGAAATTGTTGGAGAGGTACGGAATGACCGAAATAGGGATGTGTTTGTCACAAGAATTTGATTCTAACCGCGAACCTGGGTACGTTGGTGTTCCCTTACCAGGCGTTAGTATTCGGTTGGGGAATCCTCCGGAAGAAGACGAGGGTGATTACACCACTCTTTTAGAGTGTTCTAATATAAATTCAAATGTGCAAATGGAATTGAACAAAAGTTTGACTTTCGATAAAGACCCAGTTGGAGAGCTGCTTGTAAAGGGAGATTCGGTTTTTTCCGAGTATTTAGGTAACGTAGATGCAACGCTGAAAGCGTTTACGGTTGGAAAATGGTTTAAAACGGGTGATACGTGCCAGTTTTGCATGGATAAGAAGCTGTTTAAAATTTTGGGCAGAACCAGCGTGGATGTGATTAAAACCGGCGGCTATAAAGTGAGTGCATTAGAAATCGAATCGAAATTATTTGAACATCCTGATATTTCCGATTGCGCTGTTGTGGGCCTAAAAGATGAGACTTGGGGTGAAGTTGTAGCTGCGATTGTAACTCTGAAGAATGATTCACCTAAATTAAGTCTAGATAAGTTAAAACCATGGGCAAACGAAAGGATGCCCAGTTATGCAGTACCAAAACTGTTGAAAGTTGTTGATTCGATACCAAAAAATGCGATGGGAAAGGTTAATAAGCGGGAACTAGTTTTGTCACTTTTTCCATCATCCGTGTAAGTAATTTTTTTTCAACTTTGATAAATTATTTGTAACTACTAACTGGTAAACAATGTTTTCTTATTTTATTTTTTAAATATTCTGTAGTTTAAATTTAAACTCATTTTTAATAAACATTTTAATGTGAAATTAGTCCGGGTGGTTGTTTGTATTTCTAATTTAATTGGTTGAAGAATCAACAGCCAATTTATTTTGTTAATAGATTTTTAAAACTGTGATAAATTAAGGAAAATATAAATATTTTGTTATTGTATTACTTAATTATTCTTCACCTTTTTGTTCCATCAAGAAGAGCTTATCCGTCTTCAATATGTTTTAGTTTGATGTTTTTCTTAGAAAAGTTTTATTAGACGAATCAATTTTTTGGAGAAGCTCCCGATAATTTACAGGAGTTTTACTCATGTATGTACATATTTTTATATATTTTTTAGGTTTGTGAAAAAAAATATTGATGCCTTGAAAAGGAAAAGGCAGAATTTCGATAACTTTTTTAGATAGTTTGATAGAAAAATTTTCGCATCACGTGCAAGTGTAGTTTAAAAACTAAAATTAAAACACAAAAACACAAGGATTTGGACAATTTTTAGGTGTGATATTCTGCTGGGAGCAAAATATTGCACTGAGTCTGTTATCGGTAAATTTGCGAAATTAAATTGAGAGCGATATTTTATTTTAATTTTATTAGGTTGATATTGACTTGATGGAGACTTAAAGAATTGTATATTTTTGGGAAAGAGGTTTGTTGTTTTTATTTTGATGTTTTGGGCTCCCAGAAACTGAAAATCATTATTTCCGATAAAATTTTGTGTGTATCTGGTTAAATTTGTTTGTTAAATTAAATTAAACCGCTTTGTTCCAGTTTCAGACCCTGGTTTTGTTGATTCCACATAATTCTGATGATTAAGATAATTATACGAGATTTTTGCAAGATTTTCCCTGATTTATATTAGATTTCCATTTGTAAAAATTAAAATAGCAAAAAAAATAAGATTTTCTAATTTCTTAAAATTTCTTTGAATTTTCTTCGAATTTCCTGAAATTTTCTAGAATTTCTTAGGGTTTTCTCAGAATGTTTTTTATATGTACACCAGATTTCCTTCTCGACTCGTACCTACAATCGATACTTCGCTCGATCTAGATCTTGAGTTCCACATAGCATGAAGTTGCTATTTCGTGGGATCGGATAAAATCCCGCCGGACTATACGTACGAACTCAAATTACCTTAATTTCTATAGCAGCTTAAACTTGATTATGATTAAGTTAGTGTTAGTTTATGATTTTTCTTTAGCAAAATTTTCCGTAAAAATGGGATATCCGCGCCAGGACGGCCCTAAATTGGGCACTAGTAATCTTTTTTTTGTGGACTCAATCATCTCAGTGTTAAACAGAAGTTTCCATTTTCTGAATTTCATTTGACAACTCTGAATTGCAATTGACGATTTCTGAATATGAGTGGACAAATCTGAATTACAGTTGACGTTTCTGAATTATCGGTGAAATATTCCCTTAACGATCATACAATTTAGGGTAGGTATATTCAAGCGTGGATCCAGACAGTTTATCTAGAAGATGAATGAGGCGAAAACCCCAAAATATTTGAACCGGGAAGCGGGTGTATGAAATTCCGATCGAGGCCATGAAGATTGAAAAATTCAATGCAAAACTGGTGAGAGCCCAGATTCCACACTACCAACAGCACGGGCTGTTGGTGTCATTCTAAAGATTTTCCTTCTTCCGCGAGAAAAAAAAAGGGATGACATTATTGAAAGGATGGAAGTTGACGCCGAATACAGAATCTCGAACAAGGACGGCCCTATGGGTAGGTGGAGCCTCCTCCCTAATATTGAAGACATTCATCATCATCATAATCAGTCCTTCAATCCACTCCTGAACCATTAGCCTGTTTTTAATAGTTGATTATTATCAATCATCGTCTCTGAAGCACAAAGGCGGTCATATGAAAGTGTTAGACTCTCTCCGGATTCGAACTGAGTACCGAGTCAGAAGTTGTTCGGCTAACTTCCTAAGCTAATACTGTCTCTTTCAAATTATTTTATAAAAACAGTGCTAAGTCGACAGTTGACAAAACTGAGGATCTCTTTGATAAACTTTGGCTTATGATTTTATAAAATAAGGAACTTTTACTTTTTCAGAACAAAGTATATTTTTTATGAGTTGCGGTAGTATGCACTGGTGGATACGAAAGAACTCCCAGAACTTGATTATGGATTAAAATTGTTATAATTGAATATTAAACCCTTTATTTTACTTTAATGGAACTAAAATCTGAAAAATGATTATGCAATTTAACCCTCCGATGCAAAAATATTTTTTTATAACACGAGTACTAACGTCGGTCTGTGAGACCGATTCTAGTTTTTAATTTTTGTAACGCAGTGTTTACATATATTTTTTTCCCAAATGGAATAATATCAAATGTCTAGGTATTTTTCTTTATAATAATGTTAATTCAACAATAACAAATTTAAAGTAAAATTTTATAAGAAAATAAAATTTAAAAAAAAAATTGTTCTAATTTAACCCCAACAATAACCGAAATACAGTGAGTAACGAAAATATCCGAACCCTCATTTATGTTAACAATGTAAATTACACATTTGAAACCGTTTTTGACATATAATAACCGCTTTTACAGCAAAACTTTTTGGACATTTTTTGTTAAAATTTTCATTGTCTTCGATTTTGTACATATACATTTTTCTATTTTGTCGCCCCGTTTTTGACTCACAGCGACTTGCAAAAAATATTGTCATATATCTCGGAAACGGTGCGACAAAATAGGAAAATTTATAGGAACAAAAATGTAGAGAATAAAATTTACAAGAAAAAATTCTTACTAATTTTTTAATTTTTTTGCATGCTTCTCGAGATATAGTTAAAAAATATATTTTGTATTTTGTCGAGTTTCGTTTAAGTCGCAATAAGTCAGAGACGGTGCGACAAAATAAAAAAATGTATATGAACAAAATTAAAGGAAATAAAATTTTGAACAAAAAATGTCTGAAAAGTTTTGCTGTAAAATTGGTTTTTGTATGTGTTTCATTAAAAAACAATGAAAAAATTCTTTTTAAAAGTTTTAAATGATCTAAGCGCAGTTGACCTTGAAAAATCAAAAATTTTCGCCTGAGGCGCAAAAAATCGTTAGCCCCGGGCCTCGCATGTCCTTAACCCGGCTCTGTCCGTTTGGAACCCAAGTGATGCCGTGTAAACGTGCGTTTGGCTTTAGGGGGTTTAACTAAAAATATTAGTTATCAGAAGACAAAAATAAATGTTTGGAGAGGTTCTGGCTGGATAATTGTAATTTAAGGTAAATTTGAAAAATTAGTAATATTAAAATTTAAAAAAATCTTGTCAAGTGTGATTACGATAGATTGTTGAAAGATGTACGATTAGTTGACTAAACAGCAGGTTAGAGTAAAAAGTTATAATATAAAACCGGTTGTAGTGGTAATAAAAAGTAAATTTCATTAAATTTGGCGCGATTTCGTTCGTAAATCCGATGGGTAACGAAAACATCTGCCGCGATCTAGCGGGTGGGGAGCTAACCTGTCAATCAGATTTTGCAAGGTGTGACTTTAGCGTGATTGTCGAGTTACAAATGTGGAATTTAATATAAGTGATTTAATGGTTGTGAGTTTGCATTAATCGAGTGTTAAATTTTTGAATGGATCCTTCGATAACTTGGTTTCAACCAGAACAAGAAGGACCCGCTAAACATTTGTGGCTTCGGCTGTGGCAAACTCAACAAGAGTTTGATAACATGAACTTAAAAGAATTAGATAGTGATGTAGAAACGTTTAATAATTCTATGAATACACAAAATCAAACCAACACAAATATAATTAACGGCAAAAGTGATAAAATTAATAATTTTTTACCGCGCAGACGAAAGTTCGAGAATCGTGCTAGCACCAGAGCGATGTTCCGATATCCAGAAAAAGTTACAGGAGAACATGGAGGTACACCGTGGCGCAAACCGAATTTTGCATACGGACCCGCCGTCATAGGGTAAGTGTTAATTTTAAAAAATTTACCTTTTTTACTAAATTTACTTTTATTCACGTCGAACCTTCATTTATTACCTTTTGAAAACAATTCGGTCGTTTGTCATCAGATGGCCTTCAAACCGACTTTGACATTTAAGTGCAAACTCTTTCGAAAATACAAGCCTAAAAATATCTTCTGTGCCAAGCCTGCACTTTGCGAATCCTACAAAATCCTACCTAATTTAGAACGCATTATTACAGAAAAAACAACTAAAAATAACTTGTGTAGTTTTTCGGTTACATAAATACACCACCACCTCCTCAAAGACCAGCGTGTTTAAGCCCATTTCTTTTTTTTTAATTTACCATTAAACTTGAAATCTTTATCGGCGCTCTGCCCGGCTCTATTTATTCTTAACCCAATTTAAAACCAAACTATGTGCAATCTAATTAGGACACTCGAATTATTTATGTACTCTTTAATCACATTCACCTACAGGGTGCTGCACCAAAATTGTACCACCGATGACTCTTCTCTGACATCACTAGCCTTATTTTAGTCAATTACGCAATTTAGACACCCATTAACTATAGCATCATCGTTTTTTTACCAAAACAAATAAAATAGTCGAAATCGTGGGAGCTTTATACGCTTTTATCTTGCTTGTGGCATTTTAATCATCACATGATGATTTGACACAATTTTATACTAATTAACACTTATTTTCACATGTGTTTTTAACATTAATCGTCTATTTGCATTCGATTCTAGCTGTTCCATAATTAAATTAGTTGATAACACAAAAGTTTCTCCTGTAAAGTGTTAACATAAATTGTAATCGTAAGAAAGTTAAAGGCACGAGCCCGACTGTTTTTAGGGTAAAACCATAGAATATCTGTTTCGATAGTTCAAGTGTTAACATAAATTGTAATCGTAAGAAAGTTTAAAGCACCAGCCCGACTGCTTTCTGGGGTAAAACTATAGAATATCTGTTTCGATAGACCAGCACTTGTGCAACAAATGCTGATATTAAACACTAAATGTTATCTCAACACTCGACTTTGTAAGATTACAAGATATTTTTTAAATGCACACCAATCGGCTGGCATGGCGGAAGGAATTGAAATTGGGCGAAAGTTCGTGGCCGGTATAAAAGTATTTCTGGCATGGACAAAGCTTGGCAACGCTTTAAATTCACTCAAAGGTATGAAAATGAAAAATAAGTTTGTAGGCGCATTTCATTCTGTCTCAAGGCGGCACAAATATTCAGCTTTCTTTCTTTCGGTGGGATTTCACTTAAGCATTCCATATATCTCCACGCATCGGCCTGATTGTAATCTGGAAATTTCAGCTTGAATTTCCAGTTGCTTTTAGAAACATTGGGTAAACTGATTTTCTGGGATTCCCCAACTTCACAATATTCCGGAGCTACCGTTACTAACGGAAATATTCGAACCCTCCTATGTTAACAATGTAAATTGCACATTTTAAAAAATCGCTTTTGCAGCAAAACTTTTTAGACGTTTTTTGTTAAAAATTTTATTGTCTTCAATTTTGTATCTATACATTTTTCTATTTTGTCGCCCCGTGTTTGACTGACAGCGACTTAAGGGGTTTCACCACCTTGGCGTTCGGAAAAATAGGTATAAAAGTACTTACATAAAATAATTTTTATTTTACACATTTACATAGTAGTTTATGAATAATTTGACATAAAAACTAATAAAAAATATTAAAAATTGATGGAGATATGAGCCATCAAGTAAGACCCTCTTTTGAAAATCCTTGCTGATGGCGGAATTAATTTCTGTCAGGCATCGTCTAAAATGTAAAGTTAATTTTTTTTTATACAGAAAGGTAATACCCTAAGATGTAGCATAGGGAAAATTTTTTTTGCAGAAATGACAGCTGTTTGAAAAGAAAACTCAGTTTTTTTCGAAATTTTGAGTTTTAAAAATTTATAACTAATGAACGCGGCCCCCAATTAAAAAAATCCTATACTACACATTAGAAAATAATATGAAGAATATGTGGTTCAAATTTTAACAACATCGGTTAAGTAGATCCTGAGATATCTTGTCCACCAATTTGAAAAATTTAGTTTTGAGAAAAACGCAAAAGAAAAAACAGTATTGCGTTTGCCTCTTAAACCCAAATATTTTTTTAATTACCTTTTAATCTGCGATTATAATTGAATTTTGAAATGGTTAAACGTTTAAAAAATTCGATTTTTTGAAAATCTCAGGGTGGTGAAACCCCGTAAACAGACTGTAAAATAAAGAAAGTCTTGTCACCTGTATCTCAAAATCGGCGCAACCAAATAGAAAAATGTATAAGTAGTTTTTGTTGAAAATTTTATTCTCTACATTTTTGTTTATATACATTTTTCTATTTTTTCGCACCGTTTCTGAGTTACAGATGATAATATTTTTTGTATTTTACCCAGTCGGGTGTAAGTCGCTGTCAGTCAAAAACGGGGCGAGAAAATTGAAAAATCTATAGTTCAAAATTGAAGACAATGAAATTTTTAACAAAAAATGTCTGAAAAGTTTTGCTGTAAAAGCGATTTTTATGTCAAGAAACGGTTTCAAAATGTGCAATTTACATTGTTAACATAGGAGAGTTCGAATATTTTTGTTAGTCACTGTGTATGTTATACAAGTATTTTTGGGCATAAATTGCACTCGAAAATGGCGAATCTACTCAAACAATGAATCTTTGACCCGCTTTAATTATTAAAAACATCCCCGAAGCGGCCCCAACTCGAAAATTACGGATCTAGAACGACGCGAATCTTTGTTTTAAAGTTAGATTCGGCTATAATTCACGAACATAAGTTGAAGTAAAGTTAGGTAAAAAGCATTTCAGAGGAAGTTAGATTTTATGCTTATTTCTTGCATTATTAAGGTAACTCGAGATCAACTTTAGTTCCTAACTTGGATTAAAGTTTACATGTCAAATTTTATCAAGTTATAGAATTAATTAAAAATCTTTCGAATTGAAGTTAGATTAGCTAAGATTTTTATCTGACCTAACTAAGTTTAATTGTAAATTGAACCCAGAATGGGGAATTTTTTTAAACTAAACTAGTTTCCGAATTTAAATTTAAAATGGAGATTCCTGCTTTTCTAGGCTCGGGTCTTTTCACTTCGGGCGACCTACAGGGATGTTTTTACAAGTATGTGGGCTTAAAGGTTCCTGCTCTTCTAGATCCCTTCCTTTCGCCTACATGGATGTTTTTACTAATGCAGTCTGGAATCTCATTTTATCTTATAATTTAATCTAGAAACTTAAAAAGTTTTCACGTAGGTTTTTATTTATTTTCAACTTTAACTGAGAGAAGAGAGGACAACAAGTGAAAATTTTTGACATCTAATAATTTAAAAAAATTAACTAATTTCGATAATATTGGACGCATTTCAACTAGCTGGTGCAAAACAATTTTTGCGGCGCCTAGTTTTCGTTGAAATCTCATTTGCCAAAAGTGTAGGTATTTAGTTTTCGGAAGTCGGCTACAAATTTATTGTTTTCCTTAATAAAATCGCAAATCGCTCATCAATTTTGGGTGTTAATCTGAACCACGAATTTCACTTTTTCCTATACACCACTGGAAAGAGGACAATTTTTTAAGCATATTAAAAAAAATTTCGGTGGATTATCCATTAGTTTTCGAAAAAACGGCATTTAAAGATCGAAATGTAAGCGATTACGTGCAACTGAAGAATGGCAATAACCACGAAATAACGTTATATTGTACTATCGTATTACGAATTTTTCATTTTTTCAAATTTTCTTAATTCAGACCTGTTATGTGTTAATTGTCTCTTTTTCAAATTTTTTGAATTTTGATTTTCTACGTATTGTATTATTCTTATATTTTTTGAATTTAACCATAAATACATACTAAAAACCACAAATTTACTTTAAATTTTTATTTTGAGTTCTTTTTCTAAAGATCGAAAATTTTACATAATATAAAATAGCATACATAAATTAGTGGGAGGAGCCAAAGTAATTCAATTTAATTAATCCGTGATTTGCCGTGGTTGCGCCGGCCAAAAGTGACCCTACGCAGCTCACTGCTGCGCTCCGGGCCGTTTTGGCTGGCGCTTAACTCGCTAGAATCATCCCTGAACTCAATTCTCGACTGAGGCCTAACCTCTTCAGGGAAGCCCGCACTCGGCGAGGTACGACACGTGTCTGAGCGTAGCGTAGCTGAATGGTATGCGAAGCAAACCAAATTTTTTTTAAATATACTTAAAAAAGTGTCATATTTCCAATGGTACATAGGAAAAAATGAAATTCGAATACTAAATTTCTTGTAAATTTTACTTCAGCACTGATGTAATATTTACTTCGAGATGAAATTGGATTAAAAATGTTTCTTTGTGATGATAGTGACTATTTTAGTAGAATGTATTGCATGGACTCTTGGTGGCCCTTCCCACATGAGCGTGGGCTATCCGTAGTTAGTTATCTAGTAAAACTAATTCTGATATAATTTCTCAATTGAAATGTCCACATCTCTGGTGGATTGAAATATTATTATAGACAATGATATGGAAATAATTATAAACAATGCTGACTGCTCCTCCTTCCCTCGTCTCCCATTTGGGGATTGTTTTTCATTAAATCATTTAGTTTTAGTGTATTTTTGAGACATTTTGAAAAATAACAATGAATACAGACGCGCAAGATGGATTAACAGATTCTCATTTTTTTTTAAATCTCTATTAATTCAGATTGCAAATTAATGAAATTCGGTTTTGGTCAGTATCGAAGCTGTATCGAAGCATGCAAACGGTTTGAAGCGTGAAAAGCACGTTTGGCATGGTTTGCAGGAGTTTCTCTTATAGCTAATAAGCTATTTGGATTTCGTTATGAACACTTATACTAATTAATATGTTTAGTAGTACATAACATATTGAAAAGCCGTCGATTCGCTCCATTCCGTTTATTCGCTGGCCTCGCCTGACCTGTTTATTAAAACAATTTTTTTTTCGGTTTTTGGACTACTACAACTTTCTGCTTCATACATAGTTCCAACATTTTTAGAAAGTGAGAATCTCGTTAATTCGTGTTGCGCGTCAACATTATTTCTTTATTTTTATGAATACATATCGAATGCTTTTATTGAACAAATTATGGAATTATGCCATTTATTTACAAGTTGATACTATTGCTTTGGTAACACATGATATAATGAAGTCGAGATAACAATATTTTGGTGATTGGAGTGCATTACATCACGTCGAGAGTGATAACCTGCTCAATAACATAATAATATTGAACTGACTGAAAATTTCATAAATTCTATCCACCAAGAGCTTCAAAAAGTACTTTTGTCCGAATAAAACATACTTATTTTTTCTTCGAACATAAAAATTAATTATTATATTTTAGTGTTTAATTGAATGATAAAACGAATATTTATATCGGTTACAGATAAACCATATTATTATTATTTCTATTATATTTTTGTTAGGTTGAAAGGAATCGTACGTTGGCTACATTTAATTAAATCAAATTGTTTCTATTGTTGACAAAAATTATTAATCTCTTTGATTAGGCTACTTCATAAATTTATAATCTTTTAAAAATTACTTTTCGCTTTGAGTTTTCTTTTTGATTGTTTTCACTGGCAATATAAATGTATGTTTTTATTTTTCATTACAGATTGCATCAGGAAGTGGAACATTTTTTCGAATACATGTCGCCCACCAAGCTTGAACATCGCGTACGAGGAGATGTGATAAATCGCATCGAAAAAATCATTTGCAGTCTATGGCCCGATGCTCAAGTTCAAGTTTTTGGTTCTTATCGAACGGGACTTTATTTGCCCACCAGTGATATCGATCTTGTAGTTATAGGTAAGCAATAATCAAAAATTAGATAATATACTATGACAAAGAATTGACGTACCTACACGATAAAAGTCTACCTGCTGGCCCTGGGTAACATTGGATTTGTTTACTATCGTGGTTTGAAACTATAGGGAAACCGGAAGCTGTAAGCCGGTAAACCAGAGATAGATGTGGTGGAATTCGTAGTCGTCAGGATTTTTACTGCAACAATCGCCGCTTTTGTTGAAAACAAAATTCTTTGCATTTTAATCGGAGCAAAACATGGAAATGGTCCAAAATTAAAATTGTGAAACGTATGTTTTGGTTGTAAAGTTGATGAAGTAACCAAAAAAGCGTTACTATTTTTCGGCGTTATGAATCATAATAACGCTCACGCATTTACTATATTTTCATACGTAAATTGGTTATTTTTAATTTTTATTTAGACGAGATCTGTAAATATTTCTAAAAAATACCGATGAAAACGAAGTTCAAGAATTGTCGATTCAGTATTTGACCAAAGGAAAATTCGACTTAAAAATAGCGATTTTGACTGACCAATTTTCGCATTTAAAAATAAAGTTGCGCTTTCATAATGCAGGAATGTCCGAATAAAAATACTAAATGCGTGACCTCATTTTTCTCTTTCACTTTCTGAACTAATATTTGAAAATGTCATCAGCGATCGCCCATCCAAGGTTATGTCAAAAAAAATTTTCCGGTTAAGCTATTGTTAATTCGTTATTGAAAATTGAATTTTAGTATTTTACGCATCAGGTTATATCCAATTGACCTTTGTAATTAGATGAAAAATATTGAAAATCAAAAGAGTCGGTCAATGTTATCGAAAGATAAAGGCCATCGTTGACTTGTTGCATTATATGTAGAGCAGTTTTATTAATGAATGAATATTTCAATATTCATCGATTTTTCATTTCGTTAATCTGGATTAGCATAGCAGAAATGAAATTAATTGGAAGCCCCAGCAGTTTCGTTCTTTTTAATCTGATTAATACTTTTTTCAATTAAATTACGCCGAAAGAACTTGTTGAACACTCGGTACACACACAATCGCTACGTGGTTTCAAATCGAACCAATTGTTCGTATTATATCAAATCCAGCAGTATTCAATTTTATTATCAAGTTGCGAAAGGTGATTGAAGTACGTCATGGCTTATTTCGATAAAATTTTAATCAGTAGCAAAATTAAGAAACTGTTTCTTTTTGATTTAAGATGCATGAAATTATTTTAAATTGCCTATAAATAATGTAAATTTCTTTATTATGATTATTGCTGCATTAAATTTAATTGTATTTCTAATTAAAAATTGGATTAATTTCTTGCTTCTAACGATACAGTTGCTCTTTATACATCAATTTCCTTTATAACTTCATTTTTCCTAAATATTGCACTCTCAATTTTTCGAAAACGGCTGCTCGTAACGAGTTCAGTACGGTTCCTCTCGTAAGAGATTCTAAAAAATTGTATATTGTATGGCTCATGACGTCATACATTTATCTTCAATAGTTATCTCATGGAAGAAATTTGAAGTCACAGAAAACAACTAAGAAGTCTAAATGTATCCTGTCTTGTATATTATTTTCAAATATTCTCTCTTATTGGTTTATCGCCCTGGACCAATCGGTATCGTGAATCATGGCGTTGCATCATGTCGACGTTTTACATAAAACCAACCTTGACGAGTATCCGGAAATTTATACGACAACATTATTTGTAGGACGAGCATTGATCCGTTCTCTTCTATCGTTTCTATCAAAATTGGGGGGGGGGGGGGGGCAGAAGTTCTCAGTTTGCCAACAGTTCACCCTTTTTTAGCTTTCCCACGTGTTTTTAAGTACAGTGAAGTCCATTTCACCGACGGTTTTGCGAACTTCCTACAATATTTGACATTATTGCCCCCCCCCCCGACCAATAGGACCGTTCCTGTCCGTTTTGCTGATGTAAATACCTGTTGAACGAATTCATAAACGTAAAAGCCGACTTACACGATGAATACACTTCATTATTACAATTTTGAATTTTTAACTAATTAAATTCATAAATCAAAAGGTAAAAAGTTCCAAGGGCTATATTATGATTATATTAATTCAGTTTTAGTTTTATCATATTTATCAACAAGTGGGCATTTATCTAGAAAATGTTCCTGATAAGTATCTCGTGAGTTCATTAATTAAAATGTAGAACAATAAATCAAAACAAGAAAAACTTTTGTATAGTCGAAAGTCAAGGGTTTCTAATGGATTGGAAGGGGTATGGAAAATATTACAAATCCTCATGTGGAGGGGAGAGGTTGAAGAGTTTTTTTCGAAAGTTTTTATACAGCCTGAAAGGAAACTGAAGAACAGAGGTAACGGTGCTTCCCCTGCTTAATTAAAAAGAGAAGTTAGTGTAACTGCGGGAAAGTAATGAAACTTTTCTTGGGGGGGGGATTGAATTTTTTCCCCCACCGAGCTACCATTTGGTCGCATCGAGTGTTTAATACAGCATAAAAATTATATTGGGAGAAAAAGAGATGGGACCACCCCGTACTTTTTATTATACAAAAATTTTGACAAAAATATTGCATACTTAAAATTTGTTGGAAATTTTCCAATTTGGAAGTGTTCCTAAGCCTTATGAGATAGCCTGACACTTCATAAATTTTTTTATTCGAATATAACCCACAGGCCCACAGGTATTGTTAAAAATAAAGTTATAGCAGGACCCGGATTCTAATGCTCTTAAAAATTCCATAAAATTTCAAAAATAATCTCAAGATCTTTGGAAATTATATCAGAATTTTGGAAAAAAAATTTTTGTGTTTGGTGAAAAGAAGATGCCCTGGACATCAGAATCCGATCCCAAGTTATAAGTTAAATCAGATCTCCAATTCTAGTTGCATTTAAAATCTAGATTTTGATTTTAAATGAAAAATATCCACGGAGGAAGTAATAATCGGTGTAATTATGCCACTGAACTGTAACTAATAATACAAAAGTTTATGTAAACTCCCGGTTAACCTTGTCGGACATAATTTGCGTGATTGTTGTACGTACATCATTTTAATAATTAAGAAAGGAAAATCTACGGTAATTGTTTAATGTGGTAAGCGTTAAAATTTTACAACAGCACTAAAATATCTAAGGCACGGTTCATAATTTAGATTAGGACGCCCCTAGGGGGGGCGCAATGCATTTGGATATTCTAAAAAAAAATCTATTTGATCGATTTTACTTGTTATTGAAAAATAAATGTCGGGAAAATGATGTGTTTTTTTAATAATCAAAAAAATTATAAGAGGGGGGGCATGAATATATTTTTATAATGGCCGGGGAGACTCAACGTAAAAAAGAGGTTGGGAATCCCTGTTTTAGACGATATTACTATGATGGTTATTTGAAGTACAGTACGCCATAGATCAACATGTGAGTCAGTTCCACATGAATCGGTACATCTCCAATCACCATAATTATGTTACGTCTGGGGTACTAGAACTATTTGATTTGAAAGCTATTTATCTACAAAGCCAATCTTATCGTCAAGTCGTTTGTTTAGCTTGAAATATTCTGACGATAATAGTATATTACATGGCAAGTAAAAACTGCCGGCTTTTACTGTACGAGTGGGCAAACTGGCAGGACAAGCCGACGGCGAGTTTAGTAAACATATTCAAAAATTAAATAAGAATTATTAAAAAACTAGAAGGTTTTTCTTCAACCTTGCAAGTACGATAAAAACTTCACATTCCGAGTGGGTGCGTTTCCTTAGGCTACACTCTTAAAGTGCATTGTTTATAATATTAGTAACTTTCTAGGTGTGTTGAATTTTTCGATGCAAAATCAATGTCTGACCTATCGATATTCCTACAGGTCGCAGTGTTTCTCTTTGTCTAATATTCTTAAGACGACTGACTCGAATAAATCACCTATCGGGCAGGGAAGCTGAACCTTCTAGGCCGATCATAGAATGTATACGATTTCATTTCTATAGAAGAGGTTATTACCCTTGAACTTTTGATTATAAGGAGTATGTAAATGCGTGCAATCGTGCATTCAATTAAAAATCTTGGGTTAGAAAGAAGTTTTTCGTCCAACCTTGCGTCTTAAGGTCAGGGTGATAGTCGGGGTTTTCACGCCATTTGCAATTATGATGGGAGTAGGTGTACCACAGGCAGGTGTTTTCTGTGGTGCCACACCAACGCCAAGAATCTGACATTGAACTTGGCGATCCTGGCGGAATTTAAACCAACTAACGAGCAAACCTCTCTGTGTTTCCCGACCTTAAATAAAATTATAATTTGTAGCTGATGTTTTATTTTGCATTTTCAGGAAAATGGTCGTATTTACCATTAAGGACGTTAGAAAAAGAGTTTTTGGAAAAAGACATCGCCGATGAAGGATTTATAAAAGTGTTAGATAAAGCATCGGTGCCAATAGTGAAATTGACAGACAAAAAAACCGACATTAAAGTGGATATTTCTTTTAATATGTGCAATGGTGTAAAATCGGCGGAACTTATAAAAAAATTTATGCAGAAATTCCCAGTGTTACCTAAATTAGTGTACGTTTTAAAACAGTTTCTTTTAGAAAGGGATTTAAACGAAGTGTTTACGGGAGGCATTTCTAGTTATAGTTTAATTTTAATGTGTATTAGTTTCCTTCAATTACATATTCGATCTGAGGACCAGCTTAGAAATGCTAATTTAGGTGTATTGCTTATAGAATTTTTTGAATTGTATGGTAGGAAATTTAATTATATGCAAACTGGTATTCAAGTTAAGGATGGTGGTAGATATATCAACAAAGAAGAAATGCAAAAGGACATGATCGACGGACATCGACCTAGCTTATTGTGCATCGAAGATCCTCTTCTTCCCAGCAACGATATTGGTAGAAGCAGTTACGGCGTTTTACAGGTAAGATATCCTTTTATTATTTCCAAACAATATATTATTGGCTATTTTCAAGGTCTGTCGCCATAAACTTGAAAGGAATTGAAACTATTAAAATGCAAATGCGATTTAAACTTCTTTCATCAGCTTCATATTGTGTCCTCGGGGTTATCTTTTCATATTTCCTCGACAGGGTTTTGTATACCATTAACCCATAGTCGAACTCCGTGTTTCTCAAACTGTTGGTTCTTCAAAAATCGTCAATACTCTTCTCTTGAATCGTACGTTTGTGAACGTATACGTTCATATCGTCGTTTCGCTTCGAGTGTGAACTCGCTTGGAGCTCGTTAATTTGTTAACAAAATCGGAATAAAGTTTGCGGCTCGGTGATCCAGAATCTCATGCCTCAATAACCCGAGACAAAATTAATTAGTATCTGTAAGGCGTTGTTATAAGTATAAATAATAATTATATCCTATCCACACACCACCTGTTGCTCGTGCAATTGGTCAGGCACGGTTCTTGCTTATATGGGTCACAGTTTAGGTACAGCGCATGTCGTTTTCAAAAGCATCCATCAAGGTTAACACTCAATTAAAATGCATTATTCAAATGCTCACCGAACCAATTTTTCCAAGTGCAGACGGACTTGGGACAGTTGGAAAGTATTGTCTGCATTCACTTAACATAATAAATTTATATCCTTGAATTACATGCACCAATCATAAGCCTCCTAAATAGATTTGCCATAAATTTTAGTACTTTCATTGTTTTATTTACACAAGCAATCCATAATCACTTGACGCTCGAGAAGTATATACTATTTTATACAAAAACTGACTAACTGGATGTAATAAAAAAATCTAATGGAAGTAGACGAAAAGTTTGATAACTGCTGATGTAACAATGCAAATTGTATGTTCGAAATGATGATGAAGAAGTTCTAGGGCAGTTGCAAGTTGACCTCACACTCCAGACTGGCTATCACCAGTAAGATCAATCATTTACGGTCCAGTGACTTAAATTAAATTAGAAAGAAATTACATCATGCGATACGTACCAAAATATAGAAAAGCGGAAACCAATGGCTTGTTCCGCATAAAATATTCAATTTAAAACTTATCTCACAGGAAGGATGACTCACTGCATCTTAAAGGAGATGAATACATTTTTGAATCAACATTTTTCTCTTTTCGGGCTATTGTCTTCTTTGTGTTCTTGCTATTCAATTAAGTGACCAATCGGCAAGGCCAAGCTATCCCGATTCGCTCAGCTGAGAAGTAAACCGGAAAGTGGCAAAAAGAGAAACAGAAGTTGAATAGAAATTTTTTATTACCCTTATAATTGCTCCCCTTTTAATTTCAAGGGAGCTCTCTTCGAGCTTCGTACGACGTCGAAATTCTAAAATTGCGAATTCAAGGAAATTATCTTGTGCTATCATAAATATTATAAAATTTGTTCTGAAATCGTAAAATTAGTCATCATTGAGAAGTGATAGATTCAAGATTATTTTTATGATGCAAAATTAACACATTTTATGTAGGTAATGAATAAATTAGTGTATTGACGATAAAATATCTCTCTGGCTGCGTGAAATGGTTAATGAGCTATTACCATCTGCGAAAATATGTTTTATGAACTTTTAAAAATTAATTATACCTATTTTGCCCAAATTGGGTTGGGCATGCTAGTGTAACCTGTTTCTCTTGATTCAACCTCGTAATTTTCCAGTTAGCTATTTTCTTCTTCGTTATCCCACATCATGTGGACAGCTTAATTAGATTGTGTTTGTTCGAAAATTTATAACCTTGCAGATAAAATATTTTATTTAAATATAATTTTTATCTTCCACAGAATATCCTGTCGAAAAAGTATTGTGTAATTTTCTTATTACAAAAATATTATTTTAGAATTGAAATATTTTGATGTCGTGAAAGATGGCGCCATCTGTACATTTTCCATATAATGTTTTTACGTAAAGGTTTCAAATGTAAAAGTCGATAAAATTTCTTTCTTCCTTGTCTAGGGGAGCAAGGTGTTCCAATGAACGTATAGTGAGGTCACCTCTGCTGACACCTAACAAATTTAAACCCGCGCCCGCGAATAAACCCGCGAGCGCAATTTTTGGACATGGGCCTCCTTACTTATAGGGGGTCTCAATAATTAGAAACAAAGTAATATAAACAATTTTTTTCTTACAGGTAAAACGAGCGTTTGATTATGCATACACTACGCTTACAAATACCGTCACGCCGTTGTATATACACAAAGATTACTGCCGACGTTCAATATTGGGCCGAGTTATATGTGTGACCGACGATGTGATACGCTACAGAAAATGGGTCGAACAGAATTTTGTTCACCAACATAGTCCGCCCGTACGTTCGCCTTCCTTACATTACTCAAATGCGATTGGTGCAACAAGAGGGTCCCGCTCTTTATCAAGTAGCGGGTCCACGTCAAGTGTCGACAGTGGTGCTAGTTCCGAGGTAAGTGGTTGTCAAAATTTTATATACCAGGGCACAACAAACTCTTTTAATATTACTAAATCATATTATTTGTCATAGGCTTTAAAAAAACAGAATTATAATATCTATCCTCCCATGCAAGAAGAAACAAATCTTATCCCTCCTCCTCTTCCAAATATTGAAATTTGTTAATCTACAATATTGCTTATCTAAAGAACAGAAGACTGAATTTTATATTATAGTAAATAGACTTGCTTCGTAACAGATTTTTTAGAATCGAATCTCCCAACTGCTACCAAAAAAGTGAAGAGACTTCTACAGTTATGCTCGCAAAAGTTATAAATTTTAATAATCTCGATTTGTAAATGTGTAATTTTATTTTTAAAGATGATGTACATATAGTTTAAGTACCTAATCCAATTAAAGTAATATCAAATTATGTTCGATAAACAGTTTTACAGATAAGTTTTACTCGTAATTTCAATTATTCGAGTATTTTTTTAATACTGTAATCAGTATTATTTTTTCAACCTTTTTAAATTGGATAGATTTTACAAAAAAAATATTAACCCAGATTCATGGAAAATAAATTATTCCACTAATTTAGTTGCTGTTCATGTGATTATTAAAAAAATAGTAAGAAATTAGTAATGTAAATTTATTGTTTTTTTTGCATTTTTGTATTTAATTCATAATTGAAAAGCTGTTGATTTTAGGCAATGAAGTGTTAGAATTTAGTTTGTAGATAATTTCACACTTTGGAAAAATGCACTGAATCATTTACACTAAAAAATTATTTTGATGAAGGGGGTGGGGTGAGAATTATAGGGAAATACGGTTCCGTGAAAGATTTAAAACAGGGATAGTAAATAATTTGGAATTGTTTGCAGGGCTCAGATCCACCGTCGCGCGGAATATCTCCAAACAATAACATCCATCACCATCATCACAACACCCCGACGCAAAAATTGCATCACCACCACCAAAAGAATACCATCTGGACACGAAAGAACAACAAAACTCATCACAACCATCAGCAAAATTCGACAATTCAACCTATGAAACGTAAAAAATCAATGCGAAGTAATAAATACATAGAAATTGAATAGCATTTGTTGAACTTTAGGATTAAGCCAAAGGTCGTAGCAATAATGAACTAAGTAGGGTGCTCTGTTCTATTTGAGAGAAACCCTAGAATTATGCAAAATATTAATCAATTTAATATTTTTTTGTATAAAAATGGTATTGCATTTACACATTTTTGTTTTTTATGTTTTTATTTTCATTCAAAATTAAAAAAAAAAATTAATATTCGATAAAATAAAAAAAAAAGTTTTAAAATGAGGAAAAAAAAAGATAAAAATTGACTGGGATAACTTTTAAGAAGTGATAAACTGAATTTTGTTTTTGCATTTGAATCAATTCAATCTTTTTAATTGATTTTTGTTATGTATTAGAAAGAGCACGTAACTTAGTTTGGCTACTAATTTAGTCATTTTTGCCATAATTGTCTCGTGATTATTTGTTGTAATTTTTTCTTTCTTAATTTTTTTCATATGACGATAGTTTGGGCTAAAATACTTCACTTGAGTTGTGAAACTTGATAAATTTTAACGCTATTGTTTCATAAATTTGATTGGTTTTGCTGGTTGATGAATTTTAACTTTGGAAACTAAAGTAAGGATAACATTTTCAAAACAAAACAAGTAAATAATTTTTAAAAGTGTATATAATAATAAGCGTATACATACATAATGCTCTATATTTGTACAAATATCTGGTTATAAAAGATTGTGATAATATTTCCAGACGTTTTTATTCCTGACTGGAATTGGGGAAAAACAAACTTTTTTTAAATCTGATTGGCGCGCCTAAACGAATTATTAAGCTATTGCAATCATTGCTCTCGTGGAAATAAAAATCTCATGTGCACATTCTTTTTTTACAATTTTAATACTTGATCATGATGATATATATCCGTGCTTATATTTTTAAACAAACAAAAACAAAAATCCAAATTTGCAATATCTTAATGAATTTGTTTTAAGTATGCAGTTAATGATTGATTGTTATGTATAAATTATTTTTTTTGAATTTTTTTTTTTGGTCCACATTGTATATATTGTGTTTTTGTGCTACAAAGCAATTAAAAATTTTATTTGGTCGTTTTAGACCAGCGCCACTGTGTCGCTAGCATTTTGCGGTGGACGACTGATGAAAATCCTATGCAAAATTTTGTTATGAATTGATTAATTTTTCAAAAACTCTGACACTTAACACACTAAAACTAAGTAACTTACATTAGTTTAGTTTTTAAGACATTTCTTTAATTAGTATAATTTTTTATTGTTTAATCTCGTTAAAAATTGGTCAACAGTTTTTATTGGGAGTAGGCATAAGTCATATTGCAGTACAAACAAGTTAAAAAAATGTAAAAAATAAGCGAAAATTAATAATAAAAAAAATCATGTAAATTTTTACATAAATTTGCGCCAATAATTTTTATGTGAAATTTATAGAAATAATATTGTTGAAATATATTTTATATTTGGCGCCACACTTGATTGTTTTTATTTATTTTTGTTATTATTAAACATTTAATTTGTTTCTTTGTCCTTTTATAATTTTTTATTATTATTTTAAGAAACCAAGCTTAACCAACGACAAAATGATTATATTATTACCTGGTATTTACATAATTTAAGAAATCGATATTACTCCAGTGAACGGCTATTTAAGACAATGTATAAGTTATTGAAGATTTTTGAAGCATAAATAGGAAATTCAAAATTAGTGAAGTGAATTTCGAAGAAATAGAAAATCTGAGACGGGAAAATCGGGAGAAATCTTAGGACTTTCCAGGAAATCAGGTACTATACTGAAAAAAAATTGTTCATCATAGTGATGAACGAATTTTTTTGATTTTTGATGATTTTTTATTACATTTTTTGATAATCGGCTAAAAAATGACGAATTTTTTAAGTAAATTTTTTCGGGCTAGTATAGGAAACCCAAGAAAACTTAAGGAAATCTGCGGGAGTGTAGCAAATCTGAAGAAATAGGAAACCTGAAATAATATAGGAAATCGATTTCCGGAAATTCGAGGTAATCTTAGAGGACGTCCATTAATTACGTGAGACGTTTAGGGGGGGAGGGAGTCTCGGCAAATATCACCTAATTTTTTTTGCAAGAAACTGTAAAATTGCGAGAGAACTGGGTTACAAATCAAACAATCTCACGTAAGACCTTTTATTTTTATTTTTTCAACTTTTTTGAAAGGAAATCCAGGGAAATCTCGTAAAAGGAATCCTTGGAAACTCGACTTATCCAAGAAAATTTCAGGAAATTCTTAGGAAAGAACTTTTGTGAAAGGAAATCTAGTGTACACAAATTGGCCTTGTGACTTCCCCCTAATAATAAAAGTAATGAAAGACGAGACGGGCAGCCTTGGGATCCTGCAGATTCTTGCGGGAATGCAGGAATTTCATAATTGCACCTGAGTTTCTTCTATGTTAATACCCAGAAATTAACATTATTATTCAAAGATTACTTTAAACAGTTGGAGGTGCAAGCAGTGATGATTGCAGTGATTCTAGCGAAGCAGTGATTTGTAATGCATTGATTCTTATAGAACCGTTTATGTTGAAGCAGCGCGCAAGTCAATGTTAATTCGTAGAACAGCGATTAGAGCGAAACAATTTCTTCGCTTTATCAGTTATCACAGCTCCAACATAAACGTAGTCTTAGTTGTTTAAATCTAAGGTCTGATTGAAACTAGTTTGAAAATCAGGGGGTAAATGAGGCTGGTGAGGAGAGGGTAAATAAATATATTTTCGAAATAAATTTTTTTTTTGTAGATTTCATTGGTTTTTGTTGCGAGGAGGGGATTAGATACACCCGGTTATACTCTCTCCTTCCAGCCGCCCTTGCCAGGCAAATTTAGAAAATGGGAAATTTAGAATATTCAGAATTTTTTAGGAAGGCCATGAAATTTCAGAAAATTCAAAAAGTTTATCTGGAGTATTTTTTAAATTCCTAAGATTTTTCTTCAGTTTTGTGTAGGTATCATGATTTTCCCTCGGTTTCTTAGCAACAAACTAGGGAGAAATCATTAGAAAACTCCGGTGTACTAGTGAAGAGAAATCAGTAAATATTCAGGGAAATTTCAGAAAATCTCGAGGAGTTTCAGAATCTTAGAAAATTTCAAAAAATCCATGAAAATTTTACGAAATTCAAGAAAATCTTGAAGAAGAAAATTTAAGGAAACTTACAAAATTCTAGGATATTTTAAGAAATCGAGAAAAAATAATCCAACGAAATATCAAAAAATGTTAGGAAATCTTGAAAAATTCCAAAAATTTCCGGATATTAAGAAATTCTAAAAAAAAAGGAATCTGAAAAAATGTAGAAGAAATCTCGGAAAATCTTAATAAAGCCAAGAAAATCTCAAAAAATTGAAAAAATAAAGTCCATCTATAGTATTCCTAAGGTTTCCTTGTATTTCCTATTTCTTAAGAATTCCTACTCAAATTTTCCTGCACTTGTACAACAAAGCGGATTCAGGAAAAATTCATGGGGATTAGTGAGGCTATTCATAGATCCGTGGGGTAAATAGATATATTTTGATAAGAATTTAGGTGTATTTTTCAAATTTTAACAAAATTTAGTAATTTTATTGGTTTTGATGGGTCATGAGGGGGGGTGGGGGACAGTTACCGCAAAATCATTGGAATTCCGATTCCAGTGTACAAAATTATTTTGAAATATTTACCCTTGTAGAATTGGTTGCAACAATTTAACTTACTTGAAAATTGGACAATTACAATCCTGCCAAAATATGGATCTGTTTTTCAAAGCGACGCGTCATCTTACAACCACCACCACCGTGGTGAAACTAAAACTAAACGGATGATAATAATAAAATTTTAATTACAAATACAATTTTAAAAATTACGATTATTCATATTATAGCTTAAATAGTATCAATATAAAATAGGCGCTTTCTCATGATTATCACATGAAAGTACATTATTTCTTTAAAAATCTTATGTACGTCACAGCACTCAAGATACAAATTTCTATTACGATGATCAAAATCAGAATTAATTTATTGTAAATAACATTTCTTCCCATTTGACGTAGAATGTTTTTCGAATTATCCAATTGTTCGTTCGCATTTGTGAGCCGAGTTTTGGTCCTTAGAAGTGATTCCCTTTGTTCGCCCAATTCTGATAGCACCTCCGTTCCAACTGCTTCGGTTTCGATGGCAATCTGATTCGAACGTGCTATACTTTCACCTGTACGTTCAAGCACAGCTCTTCCATCCAGCATAATTTGTCTATTACGTTGTTCCCAATCCATTTTTATGAAACAATAACAACTTCAGGAAAAAAATTAATAATTAACTGTCAAAATTTTAGGTTATATTCGTGACGTAACGTTGACATGGCGACGCGATGGGTTGACATAAAACAATTCGAAAAGTAATCAAATTGCTTTTAGTTTTTAATGATTTAACAAATTCGAAATAAATTGATTTTATTATTATTTTAGCTTACAAACATGTAGCAGTCGTAAAGAAGACGTCGTCAGTTTAGTTTTACTGGATCATAAAGTAATTTTTCGCTCTCATGGATACCGGTGTCAACAGTCGTAGAACTTTTTAATAAATAATGAAGATCAAATTTTTATGTAACAATTGATTGCTTTATATGACAAGTAAGCAATATGACATTTTTATTGAAAGTTTTAAACTTAATTTTATAGTAAAAGATATTATATTGGCTTTCGGTTACTTTTTTTAAATTTACATTTTAAAAGTGCAAAAATGTCGCAAGCGAAAGATAAGATGTCCGAAATCGACGACCACATTTTAAAACGTTTCGATATACAAAAGCGACTGGGCAAAGGAGCATACGGAATCGTGTGGAAGGCTATCGACAGGAAAACTAAGGAAGTTGTGGCTGTGAAAAAAATATTTGACGCTTTTCGTAATCAGACTGATGCTCAACGAACTTTCAGGGAAATTATGTTTCTGAAATCTTTTAAGGACCATCCGAACATAATCAAACTAGTTAGCGTTCATCGGTAGGTTTACTACATGTTTTAGTGAAACTTTCAAATTTATTTTTACTTCCTAGAGCTGCCAACAATAGAGATATTTACTTAGGATTCGAATATATGGAGACCGATTTACACAACGTCATAAAAAGGGGCAACATTTTAAAAGACGTACACAAGAGGTATATTATGTATCAGTTATTTAAGGCTACCAAATACATACACTCAGGAAACGTTATACATCGGGATCAAAAACCCAGTAATGTTTTATTGGATAGCTTGTGCAGGTGAGTCTGATAGGTCTTTATCAACAATGTATTTTTATTTTTTACATTTACTTTAGGTGTAAAATTGCTGATTTTGGATTAGCTCGGTCTTTGACCCAGACTTTGGGAAATAGTCCTAGCGATACGGATCCCACTTTGACGGATTATGTTGCGACGCGATGGTACAGGGCGCCCGAGATTTTAATTGCCAACAGGAAGTAAGTGATTATTAAAACATTTAGAACTACCTCTTCTACTACTTTTACCGTAGATACACTAAAGGAATAGACATGTGGAGCCTTGGTTGCATTTTAGGTGAAATGTTGTTGGGAAAACCAATGTTTCCGGGCTCGTCAACTGTAAATCAAGTTGAAAGAATAATGGCGACCATACCCGCACCATCACCAGAAGGTAACCAAGATTGGATCTAAGTAATAAGTTGGTCTCACAATGGTTTTTCTTTTAGATATTGCACTAATTTGTCCAACAAGTGTAGGTTCGGCAATGATCAGAAATTCGTTAAATTCAAAACAACTTCCCTTGAAGACTCTTTTGGGCGAATCTGCATCTAACGACGCCCTAGATTTGGTTACCAGTTTATTACTTTTCAATCCTTACAGAAGATTAACTGCCGATAGAGCCTTAGAACACTGTTATGTCTCAAAGTAGGTAGCAAAAATATTGTTAGTTTGATATACTTTTTGAAATTATTGGCAGGCACGAATGCTAAGAAAGGGCATTTATTTTCAGATTTCGTAACCCTTCAGAAGAAGTGGAATTATTTGTCAACGTGGCTCCACCTTTAAACGACGACATACGTCTGACGGTCGACGATTACAGAAATAAATTGTACGAAATAATGTCGACACATCACCAAACTAAAATTTTCAAACCGATTTTATCAAAAGCTAGCATTAAAATTCATTCTGAAATTTCGAAACCAGATGTAAAGTCTAAAATTATGAAGGCTTCGGATAATTTTTTCAAAACTTCATTTAATGCCAAACAAAAGCCTTACAATATACATCTTGAACCAAAAGTAGTGAAACGCTTTGACGAAATAAACAGAATCAAAAGCCTGCAAACGAAATCAGAACCAAAAATTTTACGGAAATGCAGCATACCTTCAGAAACAAACCTGTATCACAACTCGGGGGGCTGTAAAAAACATCAGTCGTTGTGTGATGTTACTCGTGAAAAAGTTTCTAAAAAGTCGGTGACCTGCAAAAGTAATTTTTATGTACGTTCGTTTAATAGTTTTAATCCCAATCATGGTATTATAACACAAAGTGCACTTACCGAATTACGAGCTGCTGGAATTCGATGAATTTTTATATTTGTATATACTTATTAGTGTTTTTTTCAATCAAGTACGTATTTACACTTTGCGATTTTTTTTACACAGTACTAGGATCACTTTTTGGTCGGTACATAATTTTTGAGCGATTATACATTTTTATGCACTTGTATAACATTTGAATAAACATCTTTCTTAAATGGTTTTGATCTATCTCTGTTTTCTTACATTTCTATTTTCTATGATGGTGCGTTTTGCTTTCAGCAACGAGGAAAACGGTAAATGCTTTCAAATTCTTATCTCTCAGCATTAAAATACGTTGTTTATTTCAGTAAAAAGGCCAACTACATTTTTGAAGGTTTTTGAAAAAAACGAAAAGCTTTTACCTTTTATCTTTTGGTGACTTTTGACCTCAAAAAATGAAAGTTTGAATTTAGCTACAATTTTTTCCGTTTCTTATGTAGATTGACGAGAAAATTCGAATGGCGCAGTCACAATTTCTCCAAGTATGATAGTTTTCGTTTAATGCAGCTTTAAAGTTCCAATTTTCTATTTTCATTTTAGTCGACTTGACAGGGCTTCCGCCAGCTCCAGGCTGTTTTTTTTTATATCTATGCATTAAAATACGTCTTATAAAACAAGGAAAAGGCCAACTAAATTTTTGAAGATTTTTGAAAAAAACGAAAGGTAACCCCTTTGGTGAGTTTTGACCCCAAAAAATGAAAGTTTGAATTTAGCTACAATTTTTGCGGTTTCTTATGCCGATTGATGAGAAGATTAGAATGGCACAATCAGAATTTCCCCAAGTATGATAGTTTTCGTTTTATGCAGCTGTCAAGTTCCAATTTTCTATTTTCATTTTAGTCGACTTGGGGGTTGTCCTTTAATAACGTGAGGTTCTAACAGGGGAAGAGGGGGTTAGAATAACATCACGATTGATCACGATGAGGGGGGGGGAATGCTGTGACAATCACGTGTATTTTTTCTTGCAACCAAGTGAAATCCCGAGCTCGCAAATTTATGCCTAAAAAGGAACGTAACAACAATATTTAGCTCTCAGCAAAGATAATAAAACTTAAAGATGTCTAACGCTATACAAATTTATGTGTATCCCAATCGACTTCCAAAAGTAGATGGCGACACTAATTATATTTTTTTATGTTATATTTTAATTTGTTTTTTTTTAGTTTGTCATGTTTTTTGTAGGTTGTCCATTGGAAGTCTATGGAAGTAACCATGGAAGTCTATGGAAGTCCATGATTACAACCAACAAAAAACATGACAAACTAAAAAAAACCAAATTAAAATATAACCTAAAAAAATATAATTAGTGTCGCCATCTACTTTTGGGGGTCGATTGGGATACACATAAATTTGTATAGAGTTTGACATCTTTAAGTTTTATTATCTTTGCTGTCAGCTAGCTTCCAGCACTGGACCTTGCGACGCCACTCGACGGCCTGCTGCCCGCGGCCTTCTGCCTCGCCGTTTCTACTTGGAGAAATTTTTCAAAAAAAATACACGTGATATTGGGTAAGCGGCGTAGGGGTATCCTAAAACCTCACGTTGTATCACCAAAGGTGAGGGGGGGGGTAAAAAAATGGCATAAAAAACCTCACGTGATTAAAGGACAGCCCCTTGACAGGGCTTCCGCCAGCTCCAGGTTGCTTTTTTAATATCTATGCATTACAATACGTCGTAATAAACAATAAAAAGGCCAACTAAATTTTTGCAAATTTTTGAAAAAAACGAAAGGTGACCTTTGACCCCAAATAATGAAAGTTTGAATTTTTGCTACAATCTTTGCGGTTTCTTATGCAGATTGATGAGAAAATTAGAATGGCGCAGTCAGATTTCCCCAAGTATGATATTTTTCGTTTTATGCAGCTTTAAAGTTCGAATTTTTGATTTGCATTTTATTCGCATTTGGAGCTCTTCCGCCAGTCCCAGGTTATTTTTTTTATATCTACGCATTAAAATACGTCGTATTAATCAATAAAAAGGCCATCTAAATTTTTTAAGATTTTTGAAAAAAACAAAAGGTTGGTGATTTTTGACACCAAAAAATGAAAGTTGGAATTTAGCTACAATTTTTGCGTTTTCTTATGTAGATTGGCGAGAAAATTCGAATGGCGCAGTCAGAATTTCCCCAAGTATGATATTTTTCGTTTTATGCAGCTTTAAAGTTCGAATTTTTGATTAGCATTTTATTCGCATTTGGAGCCTTTCCGCCAGTTCTGGGGGTCAATTTGCCCTCTTGTTATTTCTCAATTTTCCACCGTTTTTATTGCTTGCGCGAGGTTCTGACGGCTGTTTCGTGTAGTAGGCAACCAAATACGTCGATTTAAGTAATAAAAAGACCACTAAATTTTTTTCGAATTTTTGAAAAAAACAGAAGGTTAACCCCTTTGGTGTTTTTTGACCCCAAAAAATGAAAGTTTGAATTTAGCTTATATTTTTGCGGTTTCTTATTCAGATTGATGAGAAAATTCGAATGGCGCAGTCAGATTTCCCGTAAGTATGATATTTTTTATTTTATGTGGCTTTAAACGAAACACATTGGGGGTCAATTTGCCCTCTTGTTATTTCTCAATTTTCCACCGTTTTTATTGCTTGCGCGAGGTTCTGACGGCTGTTTCGTGTAGTAGGCAACCAAATACGTCGATTTAAGTAATAAAAAGACCACTAAATTTTTTTCGAATTTTTGAAAAAAACAGAAGGTTAACCCCTTTGGTGTTTTTTGACCCCAAAAAATGAAAGTTTGAATTTAGCTTATATTTTTGCGGTTTCTTATTCAGATTGATGAGAAAATTCGAATGGCGCAGTCAGATTTCCCGTAAGTATGATATTTTTTGTTTTATGTGGCTTTAAACGAAACACATTGGGGGTCAATTTGCCCTCTTATTATTTCTCAATTTTCCACCGTTTTTATTGCTTGCGCGAGGTTCTGACGGCTGTTTCGTGTAGTAGGCAACCAAATACGTCGATTTAAGTAATAAAAAGACCACTAAATTTTTTTCGAATTTTTGAAAAAAACAGAAGGTTAACCCCTTTGGTGTTTTTTGACCCCAAAAAATGAAAGTTTGAATTTAGCTTATATTTTTGCGGTTTCTTATTCAGATTGATGAGAAAATTCGAATGGCGCAGTCAGATTTCCCGTAAGTATGATATTTTTTATTTTATGTGGCTTTAAACGAAACACATTGGGGGTCAATTTGCCCTCTTGTTATTTCTCAATTTTCCACCGTTTTTATTGCTTGCGCGAGGTTCTGACGGCTGTTTCGTGTAGTAGGCAACCAAATACGTCGATTTAAGTAATAAAAAGACCACTAAATTTTTTTCGAATTTTTGAAAAAAACAGAAGGTTAACCCCTTTGGTGTTTTTTGACCCCAAAAAATGAAAGTTTGAATTTAGCTTATATTTTTGCGGTTTCTTATTCAGATTGATGAGAAAATTCGAATGGCGCAGTCAGATTTCCCGTAAGTATGATATTTTTTATTTTATGTGGCTTTAAACGAAACACATTGGGGGTCAATTTGCCCTCTTGTTATTTCTCAATTTTCCACCGTTTTTATTGCTTGCGCGAGGTTCTGACGGCTGTTTCGTGTAGTAGGCAACCAAATACGTCGATTTAAGTAATAAAAAGACCACTAAATTGTTTTCGAATTTTTGAAAAAAACAGAAGGTTAACCCCTTTGGTGTTTTTTGACCCCAAAAAATGAAAGTTTGAATTTAGCTTATATTTTTGCGGTTTCTTATTCAGATTGATGAGAAAATTCGAATGGCGCAGTCAGATTTCCCGTAAGTATGATATTTTTTATTTTATGTGGCTTTAAACGAAACACATTGGGGGTCAATTTGCCCTCTTGTTATTTCTCAATTTTCCACCGTTTTTATTGCTTGCGCGAGGTTCTGACGGCTGTTTCGTGTAGTAGGCAACCAAATACGTCGATTTAAGTAATAAAAAGACCACTAAACTTTTTTCGAATTTTTGAAAAAAACAGAAGGTTAACCCCTTTGGTGTTTTTTGACCCCAAAAAATGAAAGTTTGAATTTAGCTTATATTTTTGCGGTTTCTTATTCAGATTGATGAGAAAATTCGAATGGCGCAGTCAGATTTCCCGTAAGTATGATATTTTTTATTTTATGTGGCTTTAAACGAAACACATTGGGGGTCAATTTGCCCTCTTGTTATTTCTCAATTTTCCACCGTTTTTATTGCTTGCGCGAGGTTCTGACGGCTGTTTCGTGTAGTAGGCAACCAAATACGTCGATTTAAGTAATAAAAAGACCACTAAATTTTTTTCGAATTTTTGAAAAAAACAGAAGGTTAACCCCTTTGGTGTTTTTTGACCCCAAAAAATGAAAGTTTGAATTTAGCTTATATTTTTGCGGTTTCTTATTCAGATTGATGAGAAAATTCGAATGGCGCAGTCAGATTTCCCGTAAGTATGATATTTTTTATTTTATGTGGCTTTAAACGAAACACATTGGGGGTCAATTTGCCCTCTTGTTATTTCTCAATTTTCCACCGTTTTTATTGCTTGCGCGAGGTTCTGACGGCTGTTTCGTGTAGTAGGCAACCAAATACGTCGATTTAAGTAATAAAAAGACCACTAAATTTTTTTCGAATTTTTGAAAAAAACAGAAGGTTAACCCCTTTGGTGTTTTTTGACCCCAAAAAATGAAAGTTTGAATTTAGCTTATATTTTTGCGGTTTCTTATTCAGATTGATGAGAAAATTCGAATGGCGCAGTCAGATTTCCCGTAAGTATGATATTTTTTATTTTATGTGGCTTTAAACGAAACACATTGGGGGTCAATTTGCCCTCTTGTTATTTCTCAATTTTCCACCGTTTTTATTGCTTGCGCGAGGTTCTGACGGCTGTTTCGTGTAGTAGGCAACCAAATACGTCGATTTAAGTAATAAAAAGACCACTAAATTTTTTTCGAATTTTTGAAAAAAACAGAAGGTTAACCCCTTTGGTGTTTTTTGACCCCAAAAAATGAAAGTTTGAATTTAGCTTATATTTTTGCGGTTTCTTATTCAGATTGATGAGAAAATTCGAATGGCGCAGTCAGATTTCCCGTAAGTATGATATTTTTTATTTTATGTGGCTTTAAACGAAACACATTGGGGGTCAATTTGCCCTCTTGTTATTTCTCAATTTTCCACCGTTTTTATTGCTTGCGCGAGGTTCTGACGGCTGTTTCGTGTAGTAGGCAACCAAATACGTCGATTTAAGTAATAAAAAGACCACTAAATTTTTTTCGAATTTTTGAAAAAAACAGAAGGTTAACCCCTTTGGTGTTTTTTGACCCCAAAAAATGAAAGTTTGAATTTAGCTTATATTTTTGCGGTTTCTTATTCAGATTGATGAGAAAATTCGAATGGCGCAGTCAGATTTCCCGTAAGTATGATATTTTTTATTTTATGTGGCTTTAAACGAAACACATTGGGGGTCAATTTGCCCTCTTGTTATTTCTCAATTTTCCACCGTTTTTATTGCTTGCGCGAGGTTCTGACGGCTGTTTCGTGTAGTAGGCAACCAAATACGTCGATTTAAGTAATAAAAAGACCACTAAATTTTTTTCGAATTTTTGAAAAAAACAGAAGGTTAACCCCTTTGGTGTTTTTTGACCCCAAAAAATGAAAGTTTGAATTTAGCTTATATTTTTGCGGTTTCTTATTCAGATTGATGAGAAAATTCGAATGGCGCAGTCAGATTTCCCGTAAGTATGATATTTTTTATTTTATGTGGCTTTAAACGAAACACATTGGGGGTCAATTTGCCCTCTTGTTATTTCTCAATTTTCCACCGTTTTTATTGCTTGCGCGAGGTTCTGACTTCTGTTTCGTGTAGTAGGCAACCAAATACGTCGATTTAAGTAATAAAAAGACCACTAAATTTTTTTCGAATTTTTGAAAAAAACAGAAGGTTAACCCCTTTGGTGTTTTTTGACCCCAAAAAATGAAAGTTTGAATTTAGCTTATATTTTTGCGGTTTCTTATTCAGATTGATGAGAAAATTCGAATGGCGCAGTCAGATTTCCCGTAAGTATGATATTTTTTATTTTATGTGGCTTTAAACGAAACACATTGGGGGTCAATTTGCCCTCTTGTTATTTCTCAATTTTCCACCGTTTTTATTGCTTGCGCGAGGTTCTGACGGCTGTTTCGTGTAGTAGGCAACCAAATACGTCGATTTAAGTAATAAAAAGACCACTAAATTTTTTTCGAATTTTTGAAAAAAACAGAAGGTTAACCCCTTTGGTGTTTTTTGACCCCAAAAAATGAAAGTTTGAATTTAGCTTATATTTTTGCGGTTTCTTATTCAGATTGATGAGAAAATTCGAATGGCGCAGTCAGATTTCCCGTAAGTATGATATTTTTTATTTTATGTGGCTTTAAACGAAACACATTGGGGGTCAATTTGCCCTCTTGTTATTTCTCAATTTTCCACCGTTTTTATTGCTTGCGCGAGGTTCTGACGGCTGTTTCGTGTAGTAGGCAACCAAATACGTCGATTTAAGTAATAAAAAGACCACTAAATTTTTTTCGAATTTTTGAAAAAAACAGAAGGTTAACCCCTTTGGTGTTTTTTGACCCCAAAAAATGAAAGTTTGAATTTAGCTTATATTTTTGCGGTTTCTTATTCAGATTGATGAGAAAATTCGAATGGCGCAGTCAGATTTCCCGTAAGTATGATATTTTTTATTTTATGTGGCTTTAAACGAAACACATTGGGGGTCAATTTGCCCTCTTGTTATTTCTCAATTTTCCACCGTTTTTATTGCTTGCGCGAGGTTCTGACGGCTGTTTCGTGTAGTAGGCAACCAAATACGTCGATTTAAGTAATAAAAAGACCACTAAATTTTTTTCGAATTTTTGAAAAAAACAGAAGGTTAACCCCTTTGGTGTTTTTTGACCCCAAAAAATGAAAGTTTGAATTTAGCTTATATTTTTGCGGTTTCTTATTCAGATTGATGAGAAAATTCGAATGGCGCAGTCAGATTTCCCGTAAGTATGATATTTTTTATTTTATGTGGCTTTAAACGAAACACATTGGGGGTCAATTTGCCCTCTTGTTATTTCTCAATTTTCCACCGTTTTTATTGCTTGCGCGAGGTTCTGACGGCTGTTTCGTGTAGTAGGCAACCAAATACGTCGATTTAAGTAATAAAAAGACCACTAAATTTTTTTCGAATTTTTGAAAAAAACAGAAGGTTAACCCCTTTGGTGTTTTTTGACCCCAAAAAATGTAAAGTTTGAATTTAGCTTATATTTTTGCGGTTTCTTATTCAGATTGATGAGAAAATTCGAATGGCGCAGTCAGATTTCCCGTAAGTATGATATTTTTTATTTTATGTGGCTTTAAACGAAACATATTGGGGGTCAATTTGCCCTCTTGTTATTTCTCAATTTTCCACCGTTTTTATTGCTTGCGCGAGGTTCTGACGGCTGTTTCGTGTAGTAGGCAACCAAATACGTCGATTTAAGTAATAAAAAGACCACTAAATTTTTTTCGAATTTTTGAAAAAAACAGAAGGTTAACCCCTTTGGTGTTTTTTGACCCCAAAAAATGAAAGTTTGAATTTAGCTTATATTTTTGCGGTTTCTTATTCAGATTGATGAGAAAATTCGAATGGCGCAGTCAGATTTCCCGTAAGTATGATATTTTTTATTTTATGTGGCTTTAAACGAAACACATTGGGGGTCAATTTGCCCTCTTGTTATTTCTCAATTTTCCACCGTTTTTATTGCTTGCGCGAGGTTCTGACGGCTGTTTCGTGTAGTAGGCAACCAAATACGTCGATTTAAGTAATAAAAAGACCACTAAATTTTTTTCGAATTTTTGAAAAAAACAGAAGGTTAACCCCTTTGGTGTTTTTTGACCCCAAAAAATGAAAGTTTGAATTTAGCTTATATTTTTGCGGTTTCTTATTCAGATTGATGAGAAAATTCGAATGGCGCAGTCAGATTTCCCGTAAGTATGATATTTTTTATTTTATGTGGCTTTAAACGAAACACATTGGGGGTCAATTTGCCCTCTTGTTATTTCTCAATTTTCCACCGTTTTTATTGCTTGCGCGAGGTTCTGACGGCTGTTTCGTGTAGTAGGCAACCAAATACGTCGATTTAAGTAATAAAAAGACTACTAAATTTTTTTCGAATTTTTGAAAAAAACAGAAGGTTAACCCCTTTGGTGTTTTTTGACCCCAAAAAATGTAAAGTTTGAATTTAGCTTATATTTTTGCGGTTTCTTATTCAGATTGATGAGAAAATTCGAATGGCGCAGTCAGATTTCCCGTAAGTATGATATTTTTTATTTTATGTGGCTTTAAACGAAACACATTGGGGGTCAATTTGCCCTCTTGTTATTTCTCAATTTTCCACCGTTTTTATTGCTTGCGGGAGGTTCTGACGGCTGTTTCGTGTAGTAGGCAACCAAATACGTCGATTTAAGTAATAAAAAGACTACTAAATTTTTTTCGAATTTTTGAAAAAAACAGAAGGTTAACCCCTTTGGTGTTTTTTGACCCCAAAAAATGTAAAGTTTGAATTTAGCTTATATTTTTGCGGTTTCTTATTCAGATTGATGAGAAAATTCGAATGGCGCAGTCAGATTTCCCGTAAGTATGATATTTTTTATTTTATGTGGCTTTAAACGAAACACATTGGGGGTCAATTTGCCCTCTTGTTATTTCTCAATTTTCCACCGTTTTTATTGCTTGCGCGAGGTTCTGACGGCTGTTTCGTGTAGTAGGCAACCAAATACGTCGATTTAAGTAATAAAAAGACCACTAAATTTTTTTCGATTTTTGAAAAAAACAGAAGGTTAACCCCTTTGGTGTTTTTTGACCCCAAAAAATGAAAGTTTGAATTTAGCTTATATTTTTGCGGTTTCTTATTCAGATTGATGAGAAAATTCGAATGGCGCAGTCAGATTTCCCGTAAGTATGATATTTTTTATTTTATGTGGCTTTAAACGAAACACATTGGGGGTCAATTTGCCCTCTTGTTATTTCTCAATTTTCCACCGTTTTTATTGCTTGCGGGAGGTTCTGACGGCTGTTTCGTGTAGTAGGCAACCAAATACGTCGATTTAAGTAATAAAAAGACCACTAAATTTTTTTCGAATTTTTGAAAAAAACAGAAGGTTAACCCCTTTGGTGTTTTTTGACCCCAAAAAATGAAAGTTTGAATTTAGCTTATATTTTTGCGGTTTCTTATTCAGATTGATGAGAAAATTCGAATGGCGCAGTCAGATTTCCCGTAAGTATGATATTTTTTATTTTATGTGGCTTTAAACGAAACACATTGGGGGTCAATTTGCCCTCTTGTTATTTCTCAATTTTCCACCGTTTTTATTGCTTGCGCGAGGTTCTGACGGCTGTTTCGTGTAGTAGGCAACCAAATACGTCGATTTAAGTAATAAAAAGACCACTAAATTATTTTCGAATTTTTGAAAAAAACAGAAGGTTTTGGTGTTTTTTTGGTGTTTTTTGACCCCAAAAAATGAAAGTTTGAATTTAGCTTATATTTTTGCGGTTTCTTATTCAGATTGATGAGAAAATTCGAATGGCGCAGTCAGATTTCCCGTAAGTATGATATTTTTTATTTTATGTGGCTTTAAACGAAACACATTGGGGGTCAATTTGCCCTCTTGTTATTTCTCAATTTTCCACCGTTTTTATTGCTTGCGGAAGGTTCTGACGGCTGTTTCGTGTAGTGGGCAACCAAATACGTCGATTTAAGTAATAAAAAGAACACTAAATTTTTTTCGAATTTTTGACAAAAACAGAAATAACCCCTTTGGTGTTTTTTGACCCCAAAAAATGAAAGTTTGAATTTAGCTTATATTTTTGCGGTTTCTTATTCAGATTGATGAGAAAATTCGAATGGCGCAGTCAGATTTCCCGTAAGTATGATATTTTTTATTTTATGTGGCTTTAAACGAAACACATTGGGGGTCAATTTGCCCTCTTGTTATTTCTCAATTTTCCACCGTTTTTATTGCTTGCGCGAGGTTCTGACGGCTGTTTCGTGTAGTAGGCAACCAAATACGTCGATTTAAGTAATAAAAAGACCACTAAACTTTTTTCGAATTTTTGAAAAAAACAGAAGGTTAACCCCTTTGGTGTTTTTTGACCCCAAAAAATGAAAGTTTGAATTTAGCTTATATTTTTGCGGTTTCTTATTCAGATTGATGAGAAAATTCGAATGGCGCAGTCAGATTTCCCGTAAGTATGATATTTTTTATTTTATGTGGCTTTAAACGAAACACATTGGGGGTCAATTTGCCCTCTTGTTATTTCTCAATTTTCCACCGTTTTTATTGCTTGCGCGAGGTTCTGACGGCTGTTTCGTGTAGTAGGCAACCAAATAAGTCGATTTAAGTAATAAAAAGACCACTAAATTTTTTTCGAATTTTTGAAAAAAACAGAAGGTTAACCCCTTTGGTGTTTTTTGACCCCAAAAAATGAAAGTTTGAATTTAGCTTATATTTTTGCGGTTTCTTATTCAGATTGATGAGAAAATTCGAATGGCGCAGTCAGATTTCCCGTAAGTATGATATTTTTTATTTTATGTGGCTTTAAACGAAACACATTGGGGGTCAATTTGCCCTCTTGTTATTTCTCAATTTTCCACCGTTTTTATTGCTTGCGCGAGGTTCTGACGGCTGTTTCGTGTAGTAGGCAACCAAATACGTCGATTTAAGTAATAAAAAGACCACTAAATTGTTTTCGAATTTTTGAAAAAAACAGAAGGTTAACCCCTTTGGTGTTTTTTGACCCCAAAAAATGAAAGTTTGAATTTAGCTTATATTTTTGCGGTTTCTTATTCAGATTGATGAGAAAATTCGAATGGCGCAGTCAGATTTCCCGTAAGTATGATATTTTTTATTTTATGTGGCTTTAAACGAAACACATTGGGGGTCAATTTGCCCTCTTGTTATTTCTCAATTTTCCACCGTTTTTATTGCTTGCGCGAGGTTCTGACGGCTGTTTCGTGTAGTAGGCAACCAAATACGTCGATTTAAGTAATAAAAAGACCACTAAATTTTTTTCGAATTTTTGAAAAAAACAGAAGGTTAACCCCTTTGGTGTTTTTTGACCCCAAAAAATGAAAGTTTGAATTTAGCTTATATTTTTGCGGTTTCTTATTCAGATTGATGAGAAAATTCGAATGGCGCAGTCAGATTTCCCGTAAGTATGATATTTTTTATTTTATGTGGCTTTAAACGAAACACATTGGGGGTCAATTTGCCCTCTTGTTATTTCTCAATTTTCCACCGTTTTTATTGCTTGCGCGAGGTTCTGACGGCTGTTTCGTGTAGTAGGCAACCAAATACGTCGATTTAAGTAATAAAAAGACCACTAAATTTTTTTCGAATTTTTGAAAAAAACAGAAGGTTAACCCCTTTGGTGTTTTTTGACCCCAAAAAATGAAAGTTTGAATTTAGCTTATATTTTTGCGGTTTCTTATTCAGATTGATGAGAAAATTCGAATGGCGCAGTCAGATTTCCCGTAAGTATGATATTTTTTATTTTATGTGGCTTTAAACGAAACACATTGGGGTCAATTTGCCCTCTTGTTATTTCTCAATTTTCCACCGTTTTTATTGCTTGCGCGAGGTTCTGACGGCTGTTTCGTGTAGTAGGTAACCAAATACGTCGATTTAAGTAATAAAAAGACCACTAAATTGTTTTCGAATTTTTGAAAAAAACAGAAGGTTAACCCCTTTGGTGTTTTTTGACCCCAAAAAATGAAAGTTTGAATTTAGCTTATATTTTTGCGGTTTCTTATTCAGATTGATGAGAAAATTCGAATGGCGCAGTCAGATTTCCCGTAAGTATGATATTTTTTATTTTATGTGGCTTTAAACGAAACACATTGGGGGTCAATTTGCCCTCTTGTTATTTCTCAATTTTCCACCGTTTTTATTGCTTGCGCGAGGTTCTGACGGCTGTTTCGTGTAGTAGGCAACCAAATACGTCGATTTAAGTAATAAAAAGACCACTAAATTTTTTTCGAATTTTTGAAAAAAACAGAAGATTAACCCCTTTGGTGTTTTTTGACCCCAAAAAATGAAAGTTTGAATTTAGCTTATATTTTTGCGGTTTCTTATTCAGATTGATGAGAAAATTCGAATGGCGCAGTCAGATTTCCCGTAAGTATGATATTTTTTATTTTATGTGGCTTTAAACGAAACACATTGGGGGTCAATTTGCCCTCTTGTTATTTCTCAATTTTCCACCGTTTTTATTGCTTGCGCGAGGTTCTGACGGCTGTTTCGTGTAGTAGGCAACCAAATACGTCGATTTAAGTAATAAAAAGACCACTAAATTTTTTTCGAATTTTTGAAAAAACAGAAGGTTAACCCCTTTGGTGTTTTTTGACCCCAAAAAAGAAAGTTTGAATTTAGCTTATATTTTTGCGGTTTCTTATTCAGATTGATGAGAAAATTTGAATGGCGCAGTCAGATTTCCCGTAAGTATGATATTTTTTATTTTATGTGGCTTTAAACGAAACACATTGGGGTCAATTTGCCTTCTTGTTATTTCTCAATTTTCCACCGTTTTTATTGCTTGCGCGAGGTTCTGACGGCTGTTTCGTGTAGTAGGCAACCAAATACGTCGATTTAAGTAATAAAAAGACCACTAAATTTTTTTCGAATTTTTGAAAAAAACAGAAGGTTAACCCCTTTGGTGTTTTTTGACCCCAAAAAATGAAAGTTTGAATTTAGCTTATATTTTTGCGGTTTCTTATTCAGATTGATGAGAAAATTCGAATGGCGCAGTCAGATTTCCCGTAAGTATGATATTTTTTATTTTATGTGGCTTTAAACGAAACACATTGGGGTCAATTTGCCCTCTTGTTATTTCTCAATTTTCCACCGTTTTTATTGCTTGCGCGAGGTTCTGACGGCTGTTTCGTGTAGTAGGTAAGCAAATACGTCGATTTAAGTAATAAAAAGACCACTAAATTGTTTTCGAATTTTTGAAAAAAACAGAAGGTTAACCCCTTTGGTGTTTTTTGACCCCAAAAAATGAAAGTTTGAATTTAGCTTATATTTTTGCGGTTTCTTATTCAGATTGATGAGAAAATTCGAATGGCGCAGTCAGATTTCCCGTAAGTATGATATTTTTTATTTTATGTGGCTTTAAACGAAACACATTGGGGTCAATTTGCCTTCTTGTTATTTCTCAATTTTCCACCGTTTTTATTGCTTGCGCGAGGTTCTGACGGCTGTTTCGTGTAGTAGGCAACCAAATACGTCGATTTAAGTAATAAAAAGACCACTAAATTTTTTTCGAATTTTTGAAAAAAACAGAAGGTTAACCCCTTTGGTGTTTTTTGACCCCAAAAACTGAAAGTTTCAATTTAGCTTATATTTTTGCGGTTTCTTATTCAGATTGATGAGAAAATTCGAATGGCGCAGTCAGATTTCCCGTAAGTATGATATTTTTTATTTTATGTGGCTTTAAACGAAACACATTGGGGTCAATTTGCCTTCTTGTTATTTCTCAATTTTCCACCGTTTTTATTGCTTGCGCGAGGTTCTGACGGCTGTTTCGTGTAGTAGGCAACCAAATACGTCGATTTAAGTAATAAAAAGACCACTAAATTTTTTTCGAATTTTTGAAAAAAACAGAAGGTTAACCCCTTTGGTGTTTTTTGACCCCAAAAACTGAAAGTTTCAATTTAGCTTATATTTTTGCGGTTTCTTATTCAGATTGATGAGAAAATTCGAATGGCGCAGTCAGATTTCCCGTAAGTATGATATTTTTTATTTTATGTGGCTTTAAACGAAACACATTGGGGGTCAATTTGCCCTCTTGTTATTTCTCAATTTTCCACCGTTTTTATTGCTTGCGCGAGGTTCTGACGGCTGTTTCGTGTAGTAGGCAACCAAATACGTCGATTTAAGTAATAAAAAGACCACTAAATTTTTTTCGAATTTTTGAAAAAAACAGAAGGTTAACCCCTTTGGTGTTTTTTGACCCCAAAAAATGAAAGTTTGAATTTAGCTTATATTTTTGCGGTTTCTTATTCAGATTGATGAGAAAATTCGAATGGCGCAGTCAGATTTCCCGTAAGTATGATATTTTTTATTTTATGTGGCTTTAAACGAAACACATTGGGGGTCAATTTGTCCTCTTGTTATTTCTCAATTTTCCACCGTTTTTATTGCTTGCGCGAGGTTCTGACGGCTGTTTCGTGTAGTAGGCAACCAAATACGTCGATTTAAGTAATAAAAAGACCACTAAATTGTTTTCGAATTTTTGAAAAAAACAGAAGGTTAACCCCTTTGGTGTTTTTTGACCCCAAAAAATGAAAGTTTGAATTTAGCTTATATTTTTGCGGTTTCTTATTCAGATTGATGAGAAAATTCGAATGGCGCAGTCAGATTTCCCGTAAATATGATATTTTTTATTTTATGTGGCTTTAAACGAAACACATTGGGGGTCAATTTGCCCTCTTGTTATTTCTCAATTTTCCACCGTTTTTATTTCTTGCGCGAGGTTCTGACGGCTGTTTCTTGAAGTAGGCAACCAAATACGTCGATTTAAGTAATAAAAAGACCACTAAATTTTTTTCGAATTTTTGAAAAAAACAGAAGGTTAACCCCTTTGGTGTTTTTTGACCCCAAAAAATGAAAGTTTGAATTTAGCTTATATTTTTGCGGTTTCTTATTCAGATTGATGAGAAAATTCGAATGGCGCAGTCAGATTTCTCGTAAGTATGATATTTTTTATTTTATGTGGCTTTAAACGAAACACATTGGGGGTCAATTTGCCCTCTTGTTATTTCTCAATTTTCCACCGTTTTTATTGCTTGCGGAAGGTTCTGACGGCTGTTTCGTGTAGTGGGCAACCAAATACGTCGATTTAAGTAATAAAAAGAACACTAAATTTTTTTCGAATTTTTGACAAAAACAGAAATAACCCCTTTGGTGTTTTTTGACCCCAAAAAATGAAAGTTTGAATTTAGCTTATATTTTTGCGGTTTCTTATTCAGATTGATGAGAAAATTCGAATGGCGCAGTCAGATTTCCCGTAAGTATGATATTTTTTATTTTATGTGGCTTTAAACGAAACACATTGGGGGTCAATTTGCCCTCTTGTTATTTCTCAATTTTCCACCGTTTTTATTGCTTGCGCGAGGTTCTGACGGCTGTTTCGTGTAGTAGGCAACCAAATACGTCGATTTAAGTAATAAAAAGACCACTAAATTTTTTTCGAATTTTTGAAAAAAACAGAAGGTTAACCCCTTTGGTGTTTTTTGACCCCAAAAAATGAAAGTTTGAATTTAGCTTATATTTTTGCGGTTTCTTATTCAGATTGATGAGAAAATTCGAATGGCGCAGTCAGATTTCCCGTAAGTATGATATTTTTTATTTTATGTGGCTTTAAACGAAACACATTGGGGGTCAATTTGCCCTCTTGTTATTTCTCAATTTTCCACCGTTTTTATTGCTTGCGCGAGGTTCTGACGGCTGTTTCGTGTAGTAGGCAACCAAATACGTCGATTTAAGTAATAAAAAGACCACTAAATTTTTTTCGAATTTTTGAAAAAAACAGAAGGTTAACCCCTTTGGTGTTTTTTGACCCCAAAAAATGAAAGTTTGAATTTAGCTTATATTTTTGCGGTTTCTTATTCAGATTGATGAGAAAATTCGAATGGCGCAGTCAGATTTCCCGTAAGTATGATATTTTTTATTTTATGTGGCTTTAAACGAAACACATTGGGGGTCAATTTGCCCTCTTGTTATTTCTCAATTTTCCACCGTTTTTATTGCTTGCGCGAGGTTCTGACGGCTGTTTCGTGTAGTAGGCAACCAAATACGTCGATTTAAGTAATAAAAAGACCACTAAATTTTTTTCGAATTTTTGAAAAAAACAGAAGGTTAACCCCTTTGGTGTTTTTTGACCCCAAAAAATGAAAGTTTGAATTTAGCTTATATTTTTGCGGTTTCTTATTCAGATTGATGAGAAAATTCGAATGGCGCAGTCAGATTTCCCGTAAGTATGATATTTTTTATTTTATGTGGCTTTAAACGAAACACATTGGGGGTCAATTTGCCCTCTTGTTATTTCTCAATTTTCCACCGTTTTTATTGCTTGCGCGAGGTTCTGACGGCTGTTTCGTGTAGTAGGCAACCAAATACGTCGATTTAAGTAATAAAAAGACCACTAAATTTTTTTCGAATTTTTGAAAAAAACAGAAGGTTAACCCCTTTGGTGTTTTTTGACCCCAAAAAATGAAAGTTTGAATTTAGCTTATATTTTTGCGGTTTCTTATTCAGATTGATGAGAAAATTCGAATGGCGCAGTCAGATTTCCCGTAAGTATGATATTTTTTATTTTATGTGGCTTTAAACGAAACACATTGGGGGTCAATTTGCCCTCTTGTTATTTCTCAATTTTCCACCGTTTTTATTGCTTGCGCGAGGTTCTGACGGCTGTTTCGTGTAGTAGGCAACCAAATACGTCGATTTAAGTAATAAAAAGACCACTAAATTTTTTTCGAATTTTTGAAAAAAACAGAAGGTTAACCCCTTTGGTGTTTTTTGACCCCAAAAAATGAAAGTTTGAATTTAGCTTATATTTTTGCGGTTTCTTATTCAGATTGATGAGAAAATTCGAATGGCGCAGTCAGATTTCCCGTAAGTATGATATTTTTTATTTTATGTGGCTTTAAACGAAACACATTGGGGGTCAATTTGCCCTCTTGTTATTTCTCAATTTTCCACCGTTTTTATTGCTTGCGCGAGGTTCTGACGGCTGTTTCGTGTAGTAGGCAACCAAATACGTCGATTTAAGTAATAAAAAGACCACTAAATTTTTTTCGAATTTTTGAAAAAAACAGAAGGTTAACCCCTTTGGTGTTTTTTGACCCCAAAAAATGAAAGTTTGAATTTAGCTTATATTTTTGCGGTTTCTTATTCAGATTGATGAGAAAATTCGAATGGCGCAGTCAGATTTCCCGTAAGTATGATATTTTTTATTTTATGTGGCTTTAAACGAAACACATTGGGGGTCAATTTGCCCTCTTGTTATTTCTCAATTTTCCACCGTTTTTATTGCTTGCGCGAGGTTCTGACGGCTGTTTCGTGTAGTAGGCAACCAAATACGTCGATTTAAGTAATAAAAAGACCACTAAATTTTTTTCGAATTTTTGAAAAAAACAGAAGGTTAACCCCTTTGGTGTTTTTTGACCCCAAAAAATGAAAGTTTGAATTTAGCTTATATTTTTGCGGTTTCTTATTCAGATTGATGAGAAAATTCGAATGGCGCAGTCAGATTTCCCGTAAGTATGATATTTTTTATTTTATGTGGCTTTAAACGAAACACATTAGGGGTCAATTTGCCCTCTTGTTATTTCTCAATTTTCCACCGTTTTTATTGCTTGCGGAAGGTTCTGACGGCTGTTTCGTGTAGTGGGCAACCAAATACGTCGATTTAAGTAATAAAATGACCACTAAATTTTTTTCGAATTTTTGAAAAAAACAGAAGGTTAACCCCTTTGGTGTTTTTTGACCCCAAAAAATGAAAGTTTGAATTTAGCTTATATTTTTGCGATTTCTTATTCAGATTGATGAGGAAATTCGAATGGCGCAGTCAGATTTCCCGTAAGTATGCAATTTTTTATTTTATGTGGCTTTAAACGAAACACATTGGGGGTCAATTTGCCCTCTTGTTATTTCTCAATTTTCCACCGTTTTTATTGCTTGCGCGAGGTTCTGACGGCTGTTTCGTGTAGTAGGCAACCAAATACGTCGATTTAAGTAATAAAAAGACCACTAAATTTTTTTCGAATTTTTGAAAAAAACAGAAGGTTAACCCCTTTGGTGTTTTTTGACCCCAAAAAATGAAAGTTTGAATTTAGCTTATATTTTTGCGGTTTCTTATTCAGATTGATGAGAAAATTCGAATGGCGCAGTCAGATTTCTCGTAAGTATGATATTTTTTATTTTATGTGGCTTTAAACGAAACACATTGGGGGTCAATTTGCCCTCTTGTTATTTCTCAATTTTCCACCGTTTTTATTGCTTGCGGAAGGTTCTGACGGCTGTTTCGTGTAGTGGGCAACCAAATACGTCGATTTAAGTAATAAAATGACCACTAAATTTTTTTCGAATTTTTGAAAAAAACAGAAGGTTAACCCCTTTGGTGTTTTTTGACCCCAAAAAATGAAAGTTTGAATTTAGCTTATATTTTTGCGATTTCTTATTCAGATTGATGAGGAAATTCGAATGGCGCAGTCAGATTTCCCGTAAGTATGCAATTTTTTATTTTATGTGGCTTTAAACGAAACACATTGGGGGTCAATTTGCCCTCTTGTTATTTCTCAATTTTCCACCGTTTTTATTGCTTGCGCGAGGTTCTGACGGCTGTTTCGTGTAGTAGGCAACCAAATACGTCGATTTAAGTAATAAAAAGACCACTAAATTTTTTTCGAATTTTTGAAAAAAACAGAAGGTTAACCCCTTTGGTGTTTTTTGACCCCAAAAAATGAAAGTTTGAATTTAGCTTATATTTTTGCGGTTTCTTATTCAGATTGATGAGAAAATTCGAATGGCGCAGTCAGATTTCCCGTAAGTATGATATTTTTTATTTTATGTGGCTTTAAACGAAACACATTGGGGTCAATTTGCCCTCTTGTTATTTCTCAATTTTCCACCGTTTTTATTGCTTGCGCGAGGTTCTGACGGCTGTTTCGTGTAGTAGGTAACCAAATACGTCGATTTAAGTAATAAAAAGACCACTAAATTGTTTTCGAATTTTTGAAAAAAACAGAAGGTTAACCCCTTTGGTGTTTTTTGACCCCAAAAAATGAAAGTTTGAATTTAGCTTATATTTTTGCGGTTTCTTATGCAGATTGATGAGAAAATTCGAATGGCGCAGTCAGATTTCCCGTAAGTATGATATTTTTTATTTTATGTGGCTTTAAACGAAACACATTGGGGTCAATTTGCCTTCTTGTTATTTCTCAATTTTCCACCGTTTTTATTGCTTGCGCGAGGTTCTGACGGCTGTTTCGTGTAGTAGGCAACCAAATACGTCGATTTAAGTAATAAAAAGACCACTAAATTTTTTTCGAATTTTTGAAAAAAACAGAAGGTTAACCCCTTTGGTGTTTTTTGACCCCAAAAACTGAAAGTTTCAATTTAGCTTATATTTTTGCGGTTTCTTATTCAGATTGATGAGAAAATTCGAATGGCGCAGTCAGATTTCCCGTAAGTATGATATTTTTTATTTTATGTGGCTTTAAACGAAACACATTGGGGGTCAATTTGCCCTCTTGTTATTTCTCAATTTTCCACCGTTTTTATTTCTTGCGCGAGGTTCTGACGGCTGTTTCTTGAAGTAGGCAACCAAATACGTCGATTTAAGTAATAAAAAGACCACTAAATTTTTTTCGAATTTTTGAAAAAAACAGAAGGTTAACCCCTTTGGTGTTTTTTGACCCCAAAAAATGAAAGTTTCAATTTAGCTTATATTTTTGCGGTTTCTTATTCAGATTGATGAGAAAATTCGAATGGCGCAGTCAGATTTCCCGTAAGTATGATATTTTTTATTTTATGTGGCTTTAAACGAAACACATTGGGGGTCAATTTGCCCTCTTGTTATTTCTCAATTTTCCACCGTTTTTATTTCTTGCGCGAGGTTCTGACGGCTGTTTCTTGAAGTAGGCAACCAAATACGTCGATTTAAGTAATAAAAAGACCACTAAATTTTTTTCGAATTTTTGAAAAAAACAGAAGGTTAACCCCTTTGGTGTTTTTTGACCCCAAAAAATGAAAGTTTGAATTTAGCTTATATTTTTGCGGTTTCTTATTCAGATTGATGAGAAAATTCGAATGGCGCAGTCAGATTTCCCGTAAGTATGATATTTTTTATTTTATGTGGCTTTAAACGAAACACATTGGGGGTCAATTTGCCCTCTTGTTATTTCTCAATTTTCCACCGTTTTTATTGCTTGCGCGAGGTTCTGACGGCTGTTTCGTGTAGTAGGCAACCAAATACGTCGATTTAAGTAATAAAAAGACCACTAAATTTTTTTCGAATTTTTGAAAAAAACAGAAGGTTAACCCCTTTGGTGTTTTTTGACCCCAAAAAATGAAAGTTTGAATTTAGCTTATATTTTTGCGGTTTCTTATTCAGATTGATGAGAAAATTCGAATGGCGCAGTCAGATTTCCCGTAAGTATGATATTTTTTATTTTATGTGGCTTTAAACGAAACACATTGGGGGTCAATTTGCCCTCTTGTTATTTCTCAATTTTCCACCGTTTTTATTGCTTGCGCGAGGTTCTGACGGCTGTTTCGTGTAGTAGGCAACCAAATACGTCGATTTAAGTAATAAAAAGACCACTAAATTGTTTTCGAATTTTTGAAAAAAACAGAAGGTTAACCCCTTTGGTGTTTTTTGACCCCAAAAAATGAAAGTTTGAATTTAGCTTATATTTTTGCGGTTTCTTATTCAGATTGATGAGAAAATTCGAATGGCGCAGTCAGATTTCCCGTAAATATGATATTTTTTATTTTATGTGGCTTTAAACGAAACACATTGGGGGTCAATTTGCCCTCTTGTTATTTCTCAATTTTCCACCGTTTTTATTTCTTGCGCGAGGTTCTGACGGCTGTTTCTTGAAGTAGGCAACCAAATACGTCGATTTAAGTAATAAAAAGACCACTAAATTTTTTTCGAATTTTTGAAAAAAACAGAAGGTTAACCCCTTTGGTGTTTTTTGACCCCAAAAAATGAAAGTTTGAATTTAGCTTATATTTTTGCGGTTTCTTATTCAGATTGATGAGAAAATTCGAATGGCGCAGTCAGATTTCCCGTAAGTATGATATTTTTTATTTTATGTGGCTTTAAACGAAACACATTGGGGGTCTATTTGCCCTCTTTTTATTTCTCAATTTTCCACCGTTTTTATTGCTTGCGCGAGGTTCTGACGGCTGTTTCGTGTAGTAGGCAACCAAATACGTCGATTTAAGTAATAAAAAGACCACTAAATTTTTTTCGAATTTTTGAAAAAAACAGAAGGTTAACCCCTTTGGTGTTTTTTGACCCCAAAAAATGAAAGTTTGAATTTAGCTTATATTTTTGCGGTTTCTTATTCAGATTGATGAGAAAATTCGAATGGCGCAGTCAGATTTCCCGTAAGTATGATATTTTTTATTTTATGTGGCTTTAAACGAAACACATTGGGGGTCAATTTGCCCTCTTGTTATTTCTCAATTTTCCACCGTTTTTATTGCTTGCGCGAGGTTCTGACGGCTGTTTCGTGTAGTAGGCAACCAAATACGTCGATTTAAGTAATAAAAAGACCACTAAATTATTTTCGAATTTTTGAAAAAAACAGAAGGTTTTGGTGTTTTTTTGGTGTTTTTTGACCCCAAAAAATGAAAGTTTGAATTTAGCTTATATTTTTGCGGTTTCTTATTCAGATTGATGAGAAAATTCGAATGGCGCAGTCAGATTTCTCGTAAGTATGATATTTTTTATTTTATGTGGCTTTAAACGAAACACATTGGGGGTCAATTTGCCCTCTTGTTATTTCTCAATTTTCCACCGTTTTTATTGCTTGCGGAAGGTTCTGACGGCTGTTTCGTGTAGTGGGCAACCAAATACGTCGATTTAAGTAATAAAAAGAACACTAAATTTTTTTCGAATTTTTGACAAAAACAGAAATAACCCCTTTGGTGTTTTTTGACCCCAAAAAATGAAAGTTTGAATTTAGCTTATATTTTTGCGGTTTCTTATTCAGATTGATGAGAAAATTCGAATGGCGCAGTCAGATTTCCCGTAAGTATGATATTTTTTATTTTATGTGGCTTTAAACGAAACACATTGGGGGTCAATTTGCCCTCTTGTTATTTCTCAATTTTCCACCGTTTTTATTGCTTGCGCGAGGTTCTGACGGCTGTTTCGTGTAGTAGGCAACCAAATACGTCGATTTAAGTAATAAAAAGACCACTAAATTTTTTTCGAATTTTTGAAAAAAACAGAAGGTTAACCCCTTTGGTGTTTTTTGACCCCAAAAAATGAAAGTTTGAATTTAGCTTATATTTTTGCGGTTTCTTATTCAGATTGATGAGAAAATTCGAATGGCGCAGTCAGATTTCCCGTAAGTATGATATTTTTTATTTTATGTGGCTTTAAACGAAACACATTGGGGGTCAATTTGCCCTCTTGTTATTTCTCAATTTTCCACCGTTTTTATTGCTTGCGCGAGGTTCTGACGGCTGTTTCGTGTAGTAGGCAACCAAATACGTCGATTTAAGTAATAAAAAGACCACTAAATTTTTTTCGAATTTTTGAAAAAAACAGAAGGTTAACCCCTTTGGTGTTTTTTGACCCCAAAAAATGAAAGTTTGAATTTAGCTTATATTTTTGCGGTTTCTTATTCAGATTGATGAGAAAATTCGAATGGCGCAGTCAGATTTCCCGTAAGTATGATATTTTTTATTTTATGTGGCTTTAAACGAAACACATTGGGGGTCAATTTGCCCTCTTGTTATTTCTCAATTTTCCACCGTTTTTATTGCTTGCGCGAGGTTCTGACGGCTGTTTCGTGTAGTAGGCAACCAAATACGTCGATTTAAGTAATAAAAAGACCACTAAATTTTTTTCGAATTTTTGAAAAAAACAGAAGGTTAACCCCTTTGGTGTTTTTTGACCCCAAAAAATGAAAGTTTGAATTTAGCTTATATTTTTGCGGTTTCTTATTCAGATTGATGAGAAAATTCGAATGGCGCAGTCAGATTTCCCGTAAGTATGATATTTTTTATTTTATGTGACTTTAAACGAAACACATTATGGGTCAATTTGCCCTCTTGTTATTTCTCAATTTTCCACCGTTTTTATTGCTTGCGCGAGGTTCTGACGGCTGTTTCGTGTAGTAGGCAACCAAATACGTCGATTTAAGTAATAAAAAGACCACTAAATTTTTTTCGAATTTTTGAAAAAAACAGAAGGTTAACCCCTTTGGTGTTTTTTGACCCCAAAAAATGAAAGTTTGAATTTAGCTTATATTTTTGCGGTTTCTTATTCAGATTGATGAGAAAATTCGAATGGCGCAGTCAGATTTCCCGTAAGTATGATATTTTTTATTTTATGTGGCTTTAAACGAAACACATTGGGGGTCAATTTGCCCTCTTGTTATTTCTCAATTTTCCACCGTTTTTATTGCTTGCGCGAGGTTCTGACGGCTGTTTCGTGTAGTAGGCAACCAAATACGTCGATTTAAGTAATAAAAAGACCACTAAATTTTTTTCGAATTTTTGAAAAAAACAGAAGGTTAACCCCTTTGGTGTTTTTTGACCCCAAAAAATGAAAGTTTGAATTTAGCTTATATTTTTGCGGTTTCTTATTCAGATTGATGAGAAAATTCGAATGGCGCAGTCAGATTTCCCGTAAGTATGATATTTTTTATTTTATGTGGCTTTAAACGAAACACATTGGGGGTCAATTTGCCCTCTTGTTATTTCTCAATTTTCCACCGTTTTTATTGCTTGCGCGAGGTTCTGACGGCTGTTTCGTGTAGTAGGCAACCAAATACGTCGATTTAAGTAATAAAAAGACCACTAAATTTTTTTCGAATTTTTGAAAAAAACAGAAGGTTAACCCCTTTGGTGTTTTTTGACCCCAAAAAATGAAAGTTTGAATTTAGCTTATATTTTTGCGGTTTCTTATTCAGATTGATGAGAAAATTCGAATGGCGCAGTCAGATTTCCCGTAAGTATGATATTTTTTATTTTATGTGACTTTAAACGAAACACATTATGGGTCAATTTGCCCTCTTGTTATTTCTCAATTTTCCACCGTTTTTATTGCTTGCGCGAGGTTCTGACGGCTGTTTCGTGTAGTAGGCAACCAAATACGTCGATTTAAGTAATAAAAAGACCACTAAATTTTTTTCGAATTTTTGAAAAAAACAGAAGGTTAACCCCTTTGGTGTTTTTTGACCCCAAAAAATGAAAGTTTGAATTTAGCTTATATTTTTGCGGTTTCTTATTCAGATTGATGAGAAAATTCGAATGGCGCAGTCAGATTTCCCGTAAGTATGATATTTTTTATTTTATGTGGCTTTAAACGAAACACATTGGGGGTCAATTTGCCCTCTTGTTATTTCTCAATTTTCCACCGTTTTTATTGCTTGCGCGAGGTTCTGACGGCTGTTTCGTGTAGTAGGCAACCAAATACGTCGATTTAAGTAATAAAAAGACCACTAAATTTTTTTCGAATTTTTGAAAAAAACAGAAGGTTAACCCCTTTGGTGTTTTTTGACCCCAAAAAATGAAAGTTTGAATTTAGCTTATATTTTTGCGGTTTCTTATTCAGATTGATGAGAAAATTCGAATGGCGCAGTCAGATTTCCCGTAAGTATGATATTTTTTATTTTATGTGGCTTTAAACGAAACACATTGGGGGTCAATTTGCCCTCTTGTTATTTCTCAATTTTCCACCGTTTTTATTGCTTGCGCGAGGTTCTGACGGCTGTTTCGTGTAGTAGGCAACCAAATACGTCGATTTAAGTAATAAAAAGACCACTAAATTTTTTTCGAATTTTTGAAAAAAACAGAAGGTTAACCCCTTTGGTGTTTTTTGACCCCAAAAAATGAAAGTTTGAATTTAGCTTATATTTTTGCGGTTTCTTATTCAGATTGATGAGAAAATTCGAATGGCGCAGTCAGATTTCCCGTAAGTATGATATTTTTTATTTTATGTGGCTTTAAACGAAACACATTGGGGGTCAATTTGCCCTCTTGTTATTTCTCAATTTTCCACCGTTTTTATTGCTTGCGCGAGGTTCTGACGGCTGTTTCGTGTAGTAGGCAACCAAATACGTCGATTTAAGTAATAAAAAGACCACTAAATTTTTTTCGAATTTTTGAAAAAAACAGAAGGTTAACCCCTTTGGTGTTTTTTGACCCCAAAAAATGAAAGTTTGAATTTAGCTTATATTTTTGCGGTTTCTTATTCAGATTGATGAGAAAATTCGAATGGCGCAGTCAGATTTCCCGTAAGTATGATATTTTTTATTTTATGTGACTTTAAACGAAACACATTATGGGTCAATTTGCCCTCTTGTTATTTCTCAATTTTCCACCGTTTTTATTGCTTGCGCGAGGTTCTGACGGCTGTTTCGTGTAGTAGGCAACCAAATACGTCGATTTAAGTAATAAAAAGACCACTAAATTTTTTTCGAATTTTTGAAAAAAACAGAAGGTTAACCCCTTTGGTGTTTTTTGACCCCAAAAAATGAAAGTTTGAATTTAGCTTATATTTTTGCGGTTTCTTATTCAGATTGATGAGAAAATTCGAATGGCGCAGTCAGATTTCCCGTAAGTATGATATTTTTTATTTTATGTGGCTTTAAACGAAACACATTGGGGGTCAATTTGCCCTCTTGTTATTTCTCAATTTTCCACCGTTTTTATTGCTTGCGCGAGGTTCTGACGGCTGTTTCGTGTAGTAGGCAACCAAATACGTCGATTTAAGTAATAAAAAGACCACTAAATTTTTTTCGAATTTTTGAAAAAAACAGAAGGTTAACCCCTTTGGTGTTTTTTGACCCCAAAAAATGAAAGTTTGAATTTAGCTTATATTTTTGCGGTTTCTTATTCAGATTGATGAGAAAATTCGAATGGCGCAGTCAGATTTCCCGTAAGTATGATATTTTTTATTTTATGTGGCTTTAAACGAAACACATTGGGGGTCAATTTGCCCTCTTGTTATTTCTCAATTTTCCACCGTATTTATTGCTTGCGGAAGGTTCTGACGGCTGTTTCGTGTAGTGGGCAACCAAATACGTCGATTTAAGTAATAAAAAGACCACTAAATTTTTTTCGAATTTTTGAAAAAAACAGAAGGTTAACCCCTTTGGTGTTTTTTGACCCCAAAAAATGAAAGTTTGAATTTAGCTTATATTTTTGCGGTTTCTTATTCAGATTGATGAGGAAATTCGAATGGCGCAGTCAGATTTCCCGTAAGTATGATATTTTTTATTTTATGTGGCTTTAAACGAAACACATTGGGGGTCAATTTGCCCTCTTGTTATTTCTCAATTTTCCACCGTTTTTATTGCTTGCGCGAGGTTCTGACGGCTGTTTCGTATAGTAGGCAACCAAATACGTCGATTTAAGTAATAAAAAGACCACTAAATTTTTTTCGAATTTTTGAAAAAAACAGAAGGTTAACCCCTTTGGTGTTTTTTGACCCCAAAAAATGAAAGTTTGAATTTAGCTTATATTTTTGCGGTTTCTTATTCAGATTGATGAGAAAATTCGAATGGCGCAGTCAGATTTCCCGTAAGTATGATATTTTTTATTTTATGTGGCTTTAAACGAAACACATTGGGGGTCAATTTGCCTTCTTGTTATTTCTCAATTTTCCACCTTTTTATTGCTTGCGCGAGGTTCTGACGGCTGTTTCGTGTAGTAGGCAACCAAATACGTCGATTTAAGTAATAAAAAGACCACTAAATTTTTTTCGAATTTTTGAAAAAAACAGAAGGTTAACCCCTTTGGTGTTTTTTGACCCCAAAAAATGAAAGTTTGAATTTAGCTTATATTTTTGCGGTTTCTTATTCAGATTGATGAGAAAATTCGAATGGCGCAGTCAGATTTCCCGTAAGTATGATATTTTTTATTTTATGTGGCTTTAAACGAAACACATTGGGGTCAATTTGCCCTCTTGTTATTTCTCAATTTTCCACCGATTTTATTGCTTGCGCGAGGTTCTGACGGCTGTTTCGTGTAGTAGGCAACCAAATACGCCGATTTAAGTAATAAAAAGACCACTAAATTTTTTTCGAATTTTTGAAAAAAACAGAAGGTTAACCCCTTTGGTTTTTTTTGACCCCAAAAAATGAAAGTTTGAATTTAGCTTATATTTTTGCGGTTTCTTATTCAGATTGATGAGAAAATTCGAATGGCGCAGTCAGATTTCCCGTAAGTATGATATTTTTTATTTTATGTGGCTTTAAACGAAACACATTGGGGGTCAATTTGCCCTCTTGTTATTTCTCAATTTTCCACCGTTTTTATTGCTTGCGCGAGGTTCTGACGGCTGTTTCGTGTAGTAGGCAACCAAATACGTCGATGTAAGTAATAAAAAGACCACTAAATTGTTTTCGAATTTTTGAAAAAAACAGAAGGTTTTGGTGTTTTTTTGGTGTTTTTTGACCCCAAAAAATGAAAGTTTGAATTTAGCTTATATTTTTGCGGTTTCTTATTCAGATTGATGAGGAAATTCGAATGGCGCAGTCAGATTTCCCGTAAGTATGCAATTTTTTATTTTATGTGGCTTTAAACGAAACACATTGGGGTCAATTTGCCCTCTTGTTATTTCTCAATTTTCCACCGTTTTTATTGCTTGCGCGAGGTTCTGACGGCTGTTTCGTGTAGTAGGCAACCAAATACGTCGATTTAAGTAATAAAAAGACCACTAAATTTTTTTCGAATTTTTGAAAAAAACAGAAGGTTAACCCCTTTGGTGTTTTTTGACCCCAAAAAATGAAAGTTTGAATTTAGCTTATATTTTTGCGGTTTCTTATTCAGATTGATGAGAAAATTCGAATGGCGCAGTCAGATTTCCCGTAAGTATGATATTTTTTATTTTATGTGGCTTTAAACGAAACACATTGGGGTCAATTTGCCCTCTTGTTATTTCTCAATTTTCCACCGTTTTTATTGCTTGCGCGAGGTTCTGACGGCTGTTTCGTGTAGTAGGCAACCAAATACGTCGATTTAAGTAATAAAAAGACCACTAAATTTTTTTCGAATTTTTGAAAAAAAACAGAAGGTTAACCCCTTTGGTGTTTTTTGACCCCAAAAAATGAAAGTTTGAATTTAGCTTATATTTTTGCGGTTTCTTATTCAGATTGATGAGGAAATTCGAATGGCGCAGTCAGATTTCCCGTAAGTATGATATTTTTTATTTTATGTGGCTTTAAACGAAACACATTGGGGTCAATTTGCCCTCTTGTTATTTCTCAATTTTCCACCGTTTTTATTGCTTGCGCGAGGTTCTGACGGCTGTTTCGTGTAGTAGGCAACCAAATACGTCGATTTAAGTAATAAAAAGACCACTAAATTTTTTTCGAATTTTTGAAAAAAAACAGAAGGTTAACCCCTTTGGTGTTTTTTGACCCCAAAAAATGAAAGTTTGAATTTAGCTTATATTTTTGCGGTTTCTTATTCAGATTGATGAGGAAATTCGAATGGCGCAGTCAGATTTCCCGTAAGTATGCAATTTTTTATTTTATGTGGCTTTAAACGAAACACATTGGGGGTCAATTTGCCCTCTTGTTATTTCTCAATTTTCCACCGTTTTTATTGCTTGCGCGAGGTTCTGATGGCTGTTTCGTGTAGTAGGCAACCAAATACGTCGATTTAAGTAATAAAAAGACCACTAAATTTTTTTCGAATTTTTGAAAAAAACAGAAGGTTAACCCCTTTGGTGTTTTTTGACCCCAAAAAATGAAAGTTTGAATTTAGCTTATATTTTTGCGGTTTCTTATTCAGATTGATGAGAAAATTCGAATGGCGCAGTCAGATTTCCCGTAAGTATGATATTTTTTATTTTATGTGGCTTTAAACGAAACACATTGGGGTCAATTTGCCCTCTTGTTATTTCTCAATTTTCCACCGTTTTTATTGCTTGCGCGAGGTTCTGACGGCTGTTTCGTGTAGTAGGCAACCAAATACGTCGATTTAAGTAATAAAAAGACATCTAAATTTTTTTCGAATTTTTGAAAAAAACAGAAGGTTAACCCCTTTGGTGTTTTTTGACCCCAAAAAATGAAAGTTTGAATTTAGCTTATATTTTTGCGGTTTCTTATTCAGATTGATGAGAAAATTCGAATGGCGCAGTCAGATTTCCCGTAAGTATGATATTTTTTATTTTATGTGGCTTTAAACGAAACACATTGGGGGTCAATTTGCCCTCTTGTTATTTCTCAATTTTCCACCGTTTTTATTGCTTGCGCGAGGTTCTGACGGCTGTTTCGTGTAGTAGGCAACCAAATACGTCGATTTAAGTAATAAAAAGACCACTAAATTTTTTTCGAATTTTTGAAAAAAACAGAAGGTTAACCCCTTTGGTGTTTTTTGACCCCAAAAAATGAAAGTTTGAATTTAGCTTATATTTTTGCGGTTTCTTATTCAGATTGATGAGAAAATTCGAATGGCGCAGTCAGATTTCCCGTAAGTATGATATTTTTTATTTTATGTGGCTTTAAACGAAACACATTGGGGTCAATTTGCCCTCTTGTTATTTCTCAATTTTCCACCGTTTTTATTGCTTGCGCGAGGTTCTGACGGCTGTTTCGTGTAGTAGGCAACCAAATACGTCGATTTAAGTAATAAAAAGACCACTAAATTTTTTTCGAATTTTTGAAAAAAACAGAAGGTTTTTTAAAACCAAACCCCTTTGGTGTTTTTTGACCCCAAAAAATGAAAGTTTGAATTTAGCTTATATGTTTGCGGTTTCTTATTCAGATTGATGAGAAAATTCGAATGGCGCAGTCAGATTTCCCGTAAGTATGATATTTTTTATTTTATGTGGCTTTAAACGAAACACATTGGGGGTCAATTTGCCATCTTGTTATTTCTCAATTTTCCACCGTTTTTATTGCTTGCGCGAGGTTCTGGCGGCTGTTTCGTGTAGTAGGCAACCAAATACGTCGATTTAAGTAATAACAAGACTACTAAATTTTTTTCGAATTTTTGAAAAAAACAGAAGGTTAACCCCTTTGGTGTTTTTTGACCCCAAAAAATGAAAGTTTCAATTTAGCTTATATTTTTGCGGTTTCTTATTCAGATTGATGAGAAAATTCGAATGGCGCAGTCAGATTTCCCGTAAGTATGATATTTTTTATTTTATGTGGCTTTAAACGAAACACATTGGGGGTCAATTTTCCCTCTTGTTATTTCTCAATTTTCCACCGTTTTTATTGCTTGCGCGAGGTTCTGAGGGCTGTTTCGTGTAGTAGGCAACCAAATACGTCGATTTAAGTAATAAAAAGACCACTAAATTTTTTTCGAATTTTTGAAAAAAACAGAAGGTTAACCCCTTTGGTGTTTTTTGACCCCAAAAAATGAAAGTTTGAATTTAGCTTATATTTTTGCGGTTTCTTATTCAGATTGATGAGAAAATTCGAATGGCGCAGTCAGATTTCCCGTAAGTATGATATTTTTTATTTTATGTGGCTTTAAACGAAACACATTGGGGGTCAATTTGCCCTCTTGTTATTTCTCAATTTTCCACCGTTTTTATTGCTTGCGCGAGGTTCTGACGGCTGTTTCGTGTAGTAGGCAACCAAATACGTCGATTTAAGTAATAAAAAGACCACTAAATTTTTTTCGAATTTTTGAAAAAAACAGAAGGTTAACCCCTTTGGTGTTTTTTGACCCCAAAAAATGAAAGTTTGAATTTAGCTTATATTTTTGCGGTTTCTTATTCAGATTGATGAGAAAATTCGAATGGCGCAGTCAGATTTCCCGTAAGTATGATATTTTTTATTTTATGTGGCTTTAAACGAAACACATTGGGGGTCAATTTGCCCTCTTGTTATTTCTCAATTTTCCACCGTTTTTATTTCTTGCGCGAGGTTCTGACGGCTGTTTCTTGAAGTAGGCAACCAAATACGTCGATTTAAGTAATAAAAAGACCACTAAATTTTTTTCGAATTTTTGAAAAAAACAGAAGGTTAACCCCTTTGGTGTTTTTTGACCCCAAAAAATGAAAGTTTCAATTTAGCTTATATTTTTGCGGTTTCTTATTCAGATTGATGAGAAAATTCGAATGGCGCAGTCAGATTTCCCGTAAGTATGATATTTTTTATTTTATGTGGCTTTAAACGAAACACATTGGGGGTCAATTTGCCCTCTTGTTATTTCTCAATTTTCCACCGTTTTTATTGCTTCCGCGAGGTTCTGGCGGCTGTTTCGTGTAGTAGGCAACCAAATACGTCGATTTAAGTAATAACCAGACTACTAAATTTTTTTCGAATTTTTGAAAAAAACAGAAGGTTAACCCCTTTGGTGTTTTTTGACCCCAAAAAATGAAAGTTTCAATTTAGCTTATATTTTTGCGGTTTCTTATTCAGATTGATGAGAAAATTCGAATGGCGCAGTCAGATTTCCCGTAAGTATGATATTTTTTATTTTATGTGGCTTTAAACGAAACACATTGGGGGTCAATTTTCCCTCTTGTTATTTCTCAATTTTCCACCGTTTTGATTGCTTGCGCGAGGTTCTGAGGGCTGTTTCGTGTAGTAGGCAACCAAATACGTCGATTTAAGTAATAAAAAGACCACTAAATTTTTTTCGAATTTTTGAAAAAAACAGAAGGTTAACCCCTTTGGTGTTTTTTGACCCCAAAAAATGAAAGTTTGAATTTAGCTTATATTTTTGCGGTTTCTTATTCAGATTGATGAGAAAATTCGAATGGCGCAGTCAGATTTCCCGTAAGTATGATATTTTTTATTTTATGTGGCTTTAAACGAAACACATTGGGGGTCAATTTGCCCTCTAGTTATTTCTCAATTTTCCACCGTTTTTATTGCTTGCGCGAGGTTCTGACGGCTGTTTCGTGTAGTAGGCAACCAAATACGTCGATTTAAGTAATAAAAAGACCACTAAATTTTTTTCGAATTTTTGAAAAAAACAGAAGGTTAACCCCTTTGGTGTTTTTTGACCCCAAAAAATGAAAGTTTGAATTTAGCTTATATTTTTGCGGTTTCTTATTCAGATTGATGAGAAAATTCGAATGGCGCAGTCAGATTTCCCGTAAGTATGATATTTTTTATTTTATGTGGCTTTAAACGAAACACATTGGGGGTCAATTTGCCATCTTGTTATTTCTCAATTTTCCACCGTTTTTATTGCTTGCGCGAGGTTCTGACGGCTGTTTCGTGTAGTAGGCAACCAAATACGTCGATTAAAGTAATAAAAAGACCACTAAATTTTTTTCGAATTTTTGAAAAAAACAGAAGGTTAACCCCTTTGGTGTTTTTTGACCCCAAAAAATGAAAGTTTGAATTTAGCTTATATTTTTGCGGTTTCTTATTCAGATTGATGAGAAAATTCGAATGGCGCAGTCAGATTTCCCGTAAGTATGATATTTTTTATTTTATGTGGCTTTAAACGAAACACATTGGGGTCAATTTGCCCTCTTGTTATTTCTCAATTTTCCACCGTTTTTATTGCTTGCGCGAGGTTCTGACGGCTGTTTCGTGTAGTAGGCAACCAAATACGTCGATTTAAGTAATAAAAAGACCACTAAATTTTTTTCGAATTTTTGAAAAAAAACAGAAGGTTAACCCCTTTGGTGTTTTTTGACCCCAAAAAATGAAAGTTTGAATTTAGCTTATATTTTTGCGGTTTCTTATTCAGATTGATGAGGAAATTCGAATGGCGCAGTCAGATTTCCCGTAAGTATGCAATTTTTTATTTTATGTGGCTTTAAACGAAACACATTGGGGGTCAATTTGCCCTCTTGTTATTTCTCAATTTTCCACCGTTTTTATTGCTTGCGCGAGGTTCTGATGGCTGTTTCGTGTAGTAGGCAACCAAATACGTCGATTTAAGTAATAAAAAGACCACTAAATTTTTTTCGAATTTTTGAAAAAAACAGAAGGTTAACCCCTTTGGTGTTTTTTGACCCCAAAAAATGAAAGTTTGAATTTAGCTTATATTTTTGCGGTTTCTTATTCAGATTGATGAGAAAATTCGAATGGCGCAGTCAGATTTCCCGTAAGTATGATATTTTTTATTTTATGTGGCTTTAAACGAAACACATTGGGGTCAATTTGCCCTCTTGTTATTTCTCAATTTTCCACCGTTTTTATTGCTTGCGCGAGGTTCTGACGGCTGTTTCGTGTAGTAGGCAACCAAATACGTCGATTTAAGTAATAAAAAGACATCTAAATTTTTTTCGAATTTTTGAAAAAAACAGAAGGTTAACCCCTTTGGTGTTTTTTGACCCCAAAAAATGAAAGTTTGAATTTAGCTTATATTTTTGCGGTTTCTTATTCAGATTGATGAGAAAATTCGAATGGCGCAGTCAGATTTCCCGTAAGTATGATATTTTTTATTTTATGTGGCTTTAAACGAAACACATTGGGGGTCAATTTGCCCTCTTGTTATTTCTCAATTTTCCACCGTTTTTATTGCTTGCGCGAGGTTCTGACGGCTGTTTCGTGTAGTAGGCAACCAAATACGTCGATTTAAGTAATAAAAAGACCACTAAATTTTTTTCGAATTTTTGAAAAAAACAGAAGGTTAACCCCTTTGGTGTTTTTTGACCCCAAAAAATGAAAGTTTGAATTTAGCTTATATTTTTGCGGTTTCTTATTCAGATTGATGAGAAAATTCGAATGGCGCAGTCAGATTTCCCGTAAGTATGATATTTTTTATTTTATGTGGCTTTAAACGAAACACATTGGGGTCAATTTGCCCTCTTGTTATTTCTCAATTTTCCACCGTTTTTATTGCTTGCGCGAGGTTCTGACGGCTGTTTCGTGTAGTAGGCAACCAAATACGTCGATTTAAGTAATAAAAAGACCACTAAATTTTTTTCGAATTTTTGAAAAAAACAGAAGGTTTTTTAAAACCAAACCCCTTTGGTGTTTTTTGACCCCAAAAAATGAAAGTTTGAATTTAGCTTATATGTTTGCGGTTTCTTATTCAGATTGATGAGAAAATTCGAATGGCGCAGTCAGATTTCCCGTAAGTATGATATTTTTTATTTTATGTGGCTTTAAACGAAACACATTGGGGGTCAATTTGCCATCTTGTTATTTCTCAATTTTCCACCGTTTTTATTTCTTGCGCGAGGTTCTGACGGCTGTTTCTTGAAGTAGGCAACCAAATACGTCGATTTAAGTAATAAAAAGACCACTAAATTTTTTTCGAATTTTTGAAAAAAACAGAAGGTTAACCCCTTTGGTGTTTTTTGACCCCAAAAAATGAAAGTTTGAATTTAGCTTATATTTTTGCGGTTTCTTATTCAGATTGATGAGAAAATTCGAATGGCGCAGTCAGATTTCCCGTAAGTATGATATTTTTTATTTTATGTGGCTTTAAACGAAACACATTGGGGGTCAATTTGCCCTCTTGTTATTTCTCAATTTTCCACCGTTTTTATTGCTTGCGCGAGGTTCTGGCGGCTGTTTCGTGTAGTAGGCAACCAAATACGTCGATTTAAGTAATAACAAGACTACTAAATTTTTTTCGAATTTTTGAAAAAAACAGAAGGTTAACCCCTTTGGTGTTTTTTGACCCCAAAAAATGAAAGTTTCAATTTAGCTTATATTTTTGCGGTTTCTTATTCAGATTGATGAGAAAATTCGAATGGCGCAGTCAGATTTCCCGTAAGTATGATATTTTTTATTTTATGTGGCTTTAAACGAAACACATTGGGGGTCAATTTTCCCTCTTGTTATTTCTCAATTTTCCACCGTTTTTATTGCTTGCGCGAGGTTCTGAGGGCTGTTTCGTGTAGTAGGCAACCAAATACGTCGATTTAAGTAATAAAAAGACCACTAAATTTTTTTCGAATTTTTGAAAAAAACAGAAGGTTAACCCCTTTGGTGTTTTTTGACCCCAAAAAATGAAAGTTTGAATTTAGCTTATATTTTTGCGGTTTCTTATTCAGATTGATGAGAAAATTCGAATGGCGCAGTCAGATTTCCCGTAAGTATGATATTTTTTATTTTATGTGGCTTTAAACGAAACACATTGGGGGTCAATTTGCCCTCTTGTTATTTCTCAATTTTCCACCGTTTTTATTGCTTGCGCGAGGTTCTGACGGCTGTTTCGTGTAGTAGGCAACCAAATACGTCGATTTAAGTAATAAAAAGACCACTAAATTTTTTTCGAATTTTTGAAAAAAACAGAAGGTTAACCCCTTTGGTGTTTTTTGACCCCAAAAAATGAAAGTTTGAATTTAGCTTATATTTTTGCGGTTTCTTATTCAGATTGATGAGAAAATTCGAATGGCGCAGTCAGATTTCCCGTAAGTATGATATTTTTTATTTTATGTGGCTTTAAACGAAACACATTGGGGGTCAATTTGCCCTCTTGTTATTTCTCAATTTTCCACCGTTTTTATTTCTTGCGCGAGGTTCTGACGGCTGTTTCTTGAAGTAGGCAACCAAATACGTCGATTTAAGTAATAAAAAGACCACTAAATTTTTTTCGAATTTTTGAAAAAAACAGAAGGTTAACCCCTTTGGTGTTTTTTGACCCCAAAAAATGAAAGTTTCAATTTAGCTTATATTTTTGCGGTTTCTTATTCAGATTGATGAGAAAATTCGAATGGCGCAGTCAGATTTCCCGTAAGTATGATATTTTTTATTTTATGTGGCTTTAAACGAAACACATTGGGGGTCAATTTGCCCTCTTGTTATTTCTCAATTTTCCACCGTTTTTATTGCTTCCGCGAGGTTCTGGCGGCTGTTTCGTGTAGTAGGCAACCAAATACGTCGATTTAAGTAATAACAAGACTACTAAATTTTTTTCGAATTTTTGAAAAAAACAGAAGGTTAACCCCTTTGGTGTTTTTTGACCCCAAAAAATGAAAGTTTCAATTTAGCTTATATTTTTGCGGTTTCTTATTCAGATTGATGAGAAAATTCGAATGGCGCAGTCAGATTTCCCGTAAGTATGATATTTTTTATTTTATGTGGCTTTAAACGAAACACATTGGGGGTCAATTTTCCCTCTTGTTATTTCTCAATTTTCCACCGTTTTGATTGCTTGCGCGAGGTTCTGAGGGCTGTTTCGTGTAGTAGGCAACCAAATACGTCGATTTAAGTAATAAAAAGACCACTAAATTTTTTTCGAATTTTTGAAAAAAACAGAAGGTTAACCCCTTTGGTGTTTTTTGACCCCAAAAAATGAAAGTTTGAATTTAGCTTATATTTTTGCGGTTTCTTATTCAGATTGATGAGAAAATTCGAATGGCGCAGTCAGATTTCCCGTAAGTATGATATTTTTTATTTTATGTGGCTTTAAACGAAACACATTGGGGGTCAATTTGCCCTCTTGTTATTTCTCAATTTTCCACCGTTTTTATTGCTTGCGCGAGGTTCTGACGGCTGTTTCGTGTAGTAGGCAACCAAATACGTCGATTTAAGTAATAAAAAGACCACTAAATTTTTTTCGAATTTTTGAAAAAAACAGAAGGTTAACCCCTTTGGTGTTTTTTGACCCCAAAAAATGAAAGTTTGAATTTAGCTTATATTTTTGCGGTTTCTTATTCAGATTGATGAGAAAATTCGAATGGCGCAGTCAGATTTCCCGTAAGTATGATATTTTTTATTTTATGTGGCTTTAAACGAAACACATTGGGGGTCAATTTGCCCTCTTGTTATTTCTCAATTTTCCACCGTTTTTATTGCTTGCGCGAGGTTCTGACGGCTGTTTCGTGTAGTAGGCAACCAAATACGTCGATTTAAGTAATAAAAAGACCACTAAATTTTTTTCGAATTTTTGAAAAAAACAGAAGGTTAACCCCTTTGGTGTTTTTTGACCCCAAAAAATGAAAGTTTGAATTTAGCTTATATTTTTGCGGTTTCTTATTCAGATTGATGAGAAAATTCGAATGGCGCAGTCAGATTTCCCGTAAGTATGATATTTTTTATTTTATGTGGCTTTAAACGAAACACATTGGGGGTCAATTTGCCCTCTTGTTATTTCTCAATTTTCCACCGATTTTATTGCTTGCGCGAGGTTCTGACGGCTGTTTCGTGTAGTAGGCAACCAAATACGTCGATTTAAGTAATAAAAAGACCACTAAATTTTTTTCGAATTTTTGAAAAAAACAGAAGGTTAACCCCTTTGGTGTTTTTTGACCCCAAAAAATGAAAGTTTGAATTTAGCTTATATTTTTGCGGTTTCTTATTCAGATTGATCAGAAAATTCGAATGGCGCAGTCAGATTTCCCGTAAGTATGATATTTTTTATTTTATGTGGCTTTAAACGAAACACATTGGGGGTCAATTTGCCCTCTTGTTATTTCTCAATTTTCCACCGTTTTTATTGCTTGCGCGAGGTTCTGACGGCTGTTTCGTGTAGTAGGCAACCAAATACGTCGATTAAAGTAATAAAAAGACCACTAAATTTTTTTCGAATTTTTGAAAAAAACAGAAGGTTAACCCCTTTGGTGTTTTTTGACCCCAAAAAATGAAAGTTTGAATTTAGCTTATATTTTTGCGGTTTCTTATTCAGATTGATGAGAAAATTCGAATGGCGCAGTCAGATTTCCCGTAAGTATGATATTTTTTATTTTATGTGGCTTTAAACGAAACACATTGGGGGTCAATTTGCCATCTTGTTATTTCTCAATTTTCCACCGTTTTTATTTCTTGCGCGAGGTTCTGACGGCTGTTTCTTGAAGTAGGCAACCAAATACGTCGATTTAAGTAATAAAAAGACCACTAAATTTTTTTCGAATTTTTGAAAAAAACAGAAGGTTAACCCCTTTGGTGTTTTTTGACCCCAAAAAATGAAAGTTTGAATTTAGCTTATATTTTTGCGGTTTCTTATTCAGATTGATGAGAAAATTCGAATGGCGCAGTCAGATTTCCCGTAAGTATGATATTTTTTATTTTATGTGGCTTTAAACGAAACACATTGGGGGTCAATTTGCCATCTTGTTATTTCTCAATTTTCCACCGTTTTTATTTCTTGCGCGAGGTTCTGACGGCTGTTTCTTGAAGTAGGCAACCAAATACGTCGATTTAAGTAATAAAAAGACCACTAAATTTTTTTCGAATTTTTGAAAAAAACAGAAGGTTAACCCCTTTGGTGTTTTTTGACCCCAAAAAATGAAAGTTTGAATTTAGCTTATATTTTTGCGGTTTCTTATTCAGATTGATGAGAAAATTCGAATGGCGCAGTCAGATTTCCCGTAAGTATGATATTTTTTATTTTATGTGGCTTTAAACGAAACACATTGGGGGTCAATTTGCCCTCTTGTTATTTCTCAATTTTCCACCGTTTTTATTTCTTGCGCGAGGTTCTGACGGCTGTTTCTTGAAGTAGGCAACCAAATACGTCGATTTAAGTAATAAAAAGACCACTAAATTTTTTTCGAATTTTTGAAAAAAACAGAAGGTTAACCCCTTTGGTGTTTTTTGACCCCAAAAAATGAAAGTTTCAATTTAGCTTATATTTTTGCGGTTTCTTATTCAGATTGATGAGAAAATTCGAATGGCGCAGTCAGATTTCCCGTAAGTATGATATTTTTTATTTTATGTGGCTTTAAACGAAACACATTGGGGGTCAATTTGCCCTCTTGTTATTTCTCAATTTTCCACCGTTTTTATTGCTTCCGCGAGGTTCTGGCGGCTGTTTCGTGTAGTAGGCAACCAAATACGTCGATTTAAGTAATAACAAGACTACTAAATTTTTTTCGAATTTTTGAAAAAAACAGAAGGTTAACCCCTTTGGTGTTTTTTGACCCCAAAAAATGAAAGTTTGAATTTAGCTTATATTTTTGCGGTTTCTTATTCAGATTGATGAGAAAATTCGAATGGCGCAGTCAGATTTCCCGTAAGTATGATATTTTTTATTTTATGTGGCTTTAAACGAAACACATTGGGGGTCAATTTGCCCTCTTGTTATTTCTCAATTTTCCACCGTTTTTATTGCTTGCGCGAGGTTCTGACGGCTGTTTCGTGTAGTAGGCAACCAAATACGTCGATTTAAGTAATAAAAAGACCACTAAATTTTTTTCGAATTTTTGAAAAAAACAGAAGGTTAACCCCTTTGGTGTTTTTTGACCCCAAAAAATGAAAGTTTGAATTTAGCTTATATTTTTGCGGTTTCTTATTCAGATTGATGAGAAAATTCGAATGGCGCAGTCAGATTTCCCGTAAGTATGATATTTTTTATTTTATGTGGCTTTAAACGAAACACATTGGGGGTCAATTTGCCCTCTTGTTATTTCTCAATTTTCCACCGTTTTTATTGCTTGCGCGAGGTTCTGACGGCTGTTTCGTGTAGTAGGCAACCAAATACGTCGATTTAAGTAATAAAAAGACCACTAAATTTTTTTCGAATTTTTGAAAAAAACAGAAGGTTAACCCCTTTGGTGTTTTTTGACCCCAAAAAATGAAAGTTTGAATTTAGCTTATATTTTTGCGGTTTCTTATTCAGATTGATGAGAAAATTCGAATGGCGCAGTCAGATTTCCCGTAAGTATGATATTTTTTATTTTATGTGGCTTTAAACGAAACACATTGGGGGTCAATTTGCCCTCTTGTTATTTCTCAATTTTCCACCGATTTTATTGCTTGCGCGAGGTTCTGACGGCTGTTTCGTGTAGTAGGCAACCAAATACGTCGATTTAAGTAATAAAAAGACCACTAAATTTTTTTCGAATTTTTGAAAAAAACAGAAGGTTAACCCCTTTGGTGTTTTTTGACCCCAAAAAATGAAAGTTTGAATTTAGCTTATATTTTTGCGGTTTCTTATTCAGATTGATCAGAAAATTCGAATGGCGCAGTCAGATTTCCCGTAAGTATGATATTTTTTATTTTATGTGGCTTTAAACGAAACACATTGGGGGTCAATTTGCCCTCTTGTTATTTCTCAATTTTCCACCGTTTTTATTGCTTGCGCGAGGTTCTGACGGCTGTTTCGTGTAGTAGGCAACCAAATACGTCGATTAAAGTAATAAAAAGACCACTAAATTTTTTTCGAATTTTTGAAAAAAACAGAAGGTTAACCCCTTTGGTGTTTTTTGACCCCAAAAAATGAAAGTTTGAATTTAGCTTATATTTTTGCGGTTTCTTATTCAGATTGATGAGAAAATTCGAATGGCGCAGTCAGATTTCCCGTAAGTATGATATTTTTTATTTTATGTGGCTTTAAACGAAACACATTGGGGGTCAATTTGCCCTCTTGTTATTTCTCAATTTTCCACCGTTTTTATTGCTTGCGCGAGGTTCTGACGGCTGTTTCGTGTAGTAGGCAACCAAATACGTCGATTAAAGTAATAAAAAGACCACTAAATTTTTTTCGAATTTTTGAAAAAAACAGAAGGTTAACCCCTTTGGTGTTTTTTGACCCCAAAAAATGAAAGTTTGAATTTAGCTTATATGTTTGCGGTTTCTTATTCAGATTGATGAGAAAATTCGAATGGCGCAGTCAGATTTCCCGTAAGTATGATATTTTTTATTTTATGTGGCTTTAAACGAAACACATTGGGGGTCAATTTGCCATCTTGTTATTTCTCAATTTTCCACCGTTTTTATTTCTTGCGCGAGGTTCTGACGGCTGTTTCTTGAAGTAGGCAACCAAATACGTCGATTTAAGTAATAAAAAGACCACTAAATTTTTTTCGAATTTTTGAAAAAAACAGAAGGTTAACCCCTTTGGTGTTTTTTGACCCCAAAAAATGAAAGTTTGAATTTAGCTTATATTTTTGCGGTTTCTTATTCAGATTGATGAGAAAATTCGAATGGCGCAGTCAGATTTCCCGTAAGTATGATATTTTTTATTTTATGTGGCTTTAAACGAAACACATTGGGGGTCAATTTGCCCTCTTGTTATTTCTCAATTTTCCACCGTTTTATTTGCTTGCGCGAGGTTCTGACGGCTGTTTCGTGTAGTAGGCAACCAAATACGTCGATTTAAGTAATAAAAAGACCACTAAATTTTTTTCGAATTTTTGAAAAAAACAGAAGGTTAACCCCTTTGGTGTTTTTTGACCCCAAAAAATGAAAGTTTGAATTTAGCTTATATTTTTGCGGTTTCTTATTCAGATTGATGAGAAAATTCGAATGGCGCAGTCAGATTTCCCGTAAGTATGATATTTTTTATTTTATGTGGCTTTAAACGAAACACATTGGGGGTCAATTTGCCCTCTTGTTATTTCTCAATTTTCCACCGATTTTATTGCTTGCGCGAGGTTCTGACGGCTGTTTCGTGTAGTAGGCAACCAAATACGTCGATTTAAGTAATAAAAAGACCACTAAATTTTTTTCGAATTTTTGAAAAAAACAGAAGGTTAACCCCTTTGGTGTTTTTTGACCCCAAAAAATGAAAGTTTGAATTTAGCTTATATTTTTGCGGTTTCTTATTCAGATTGATGAGAAAATTCGAATGGCGCAGTCAGATTTCCCGTAAGTATGATATTTTTTATTTTATGTGGCTTTAAACGAAACACATTGGGGGTCAATTTGCCCTCTTGTTATTTCTCAATTTTCCACCGTTTTTATTGCTTGCGCGAGGTTCTGACGGCTGTTTCGTGTAGAAGGCAACCAAATACGTCGATTAAAGTAATAAAAAGACCACTAAATTTTTTTCGAATTTTTGAAAAAAACAGAAGGTTAACCCCTTTGGTGTTTTTTGACCCCAAAAAATGAAAGTTTGAATTTAGCTTATATTTTTGCGGTTTCTTATTCAGATTGATGAGAAAATTCGAATGGCGCAGTCAGATTTCCCGTAAGTATGATATTTTTTATTTTATGTGGCTTTAAACGAAACACATTGGGGGTCAATTTGCCCTCTTGTTATTTCTCAATTTTCCACCGTTTTTATTTCTTGCGCGAGGTTCTGACGGCTGTTTCTTGAAGTAGGCAACCAAATACGTCGATTTAAGTAATAAAAAGACCACTAAATTTTTTTCGAATTTTTGAAAAAAACAGAAGGTTAACCCCTTTGGTGTTTTTTGACCCCAAAAAATGAAAGTTTGAATTTAGCTTATATTTTTGCGGTTTCTTATTCAGATTGATGAGAAAATTCGAATGGCGCAGTCAGATTTCCCGTAAGTATGATATTTTTTATTTTATGTGGCTTTAAACGAAACACATTGGGGGTCAATTTGCCCTCTTGTTATTTCTCAATTTTCCACCGTTTTTATTGCTTGCGCGAGGTTCTGACGGCTGTTTCGTGTAGTAGGCAACCAAATACGTCGATTAAAGTAATAAAAAGACCACTAAATTTTTTTCGAATTTTTGAAAAAAACAGAAGGTTAACCCCTTTGGTGTTTTTTGACCCCAAAAAATGAAAGTTTGAATTTAGCTTATATGTTTGCGGTTTCTTATTCAGATTGATGAGAAAATTCGAATGGCGCAGTCAGATTTCCCGTAAGTATGATATTTTTTATTTTATGTGGCTTTAAACGAAACACATTGGGGGTCAATTTGCCATCTTGTTATTTCTCAATTTTCCACCGTTTTTATTTCTTGCGCGAGGTTCTGACGGCTGTTTCTTGAAGTAGGCAACCAAATACGTCGATTTAAGTAATAAAAAGACCACTAAATTTTTTTCGAATTTTTGAAAAAAACAGAAGGTTAACCCCTTTGGTGTTTTTTGACCCCAAAAAATGAAAGTTTGAATTTAGCTTATATTTTTGCGGTTTCTTATTCAGATTGATGAGAAAATTCGAATGGCGCAGTCAGATTTCCCGTAAGTATGATATTTTTTATTTTATGTGGCTTTAAACGAAACACATTGGGGGTCAATTTGCCCTCTTGTTATTTCTCAATTTTCCACCGTTTTATTTGCTTGCGCGAGGTTCTGACGGCTGTTTCGTGTAGTAGGCAACCAAATACGTCGATTTAAGTAATAAAAAGACCACTAAATTTTTTTCGAATTTTTGAAAAAAACAGAAGGTTAACCCCTTTGGTGTTTTTTGACCCCAAAAAATGAAAGTTTGAATTTAGCTTATATTTTTGCGGTTTCTTATTCAGATTGATGAGAAAATTCGAATGGCGCAGTCAGATTTCCCGTAAGTATGATATTTTTTATTTTATGTGGCTTTAAACGAAACACATTGGGGGTCAATTTGCCCTCTTGTTATTTCTCAATTTTCCACCGTTTTTATTGCTTGCGCGAGGTTCTGACGGCTGTTTCGTGTAGAAGGCAACCAAATACGTCGATTAAAGTAATAAAAAGACCACTAAATTTTTTTCGAATTTTTGAAAAAAACAGAAGGTTAACCCCTTTGGTGTTTTTTGACCCCAAAAAATGAAAGTTTGAATTTAGCTTATATTTTTGCGGTTTCTTATTCAGATTGATGAGAAAATTCGAATGGCGCAGTCAGATTTCCCGTAAGTATGATATTTTTTATTTTATGTGGCTTTAAACGAAACACATTGGGGGTCAATTTGCCCTCTTGTTATTTCTCAATTTTCCACCGTTTTTATTTCTTGCGCGAGGTTCTGACGGCTGTTTCTTGAAGTAGGCAACCAAATACGTCGATTTAAGTAATAAAAAGACCACTAAATTTTTTTCGAATTTTTGAAAAAAACAGAAGGTTAACCCCTTTGGTGTTTTTTGACCCCAAAAAATGAAAGTTTGAATTTAGCTTATATTTTTGCGGTTTCTTATTCAGATTGATGAGAAAATTCGAATGGCGCAGTCAGATTTCCCGTAAGTATGATATTTTTTATTTTATGTGGCTTTAAACGAAACACATTGGGGGTCAATTTGCCCTCTTGTTATTTCTCAATTTTCCACCGTTTTTATTGCTTGCGCGAGGTTCTGACGGCTGTTTCGTGTAGTAGGCAACCAAATACGTCGATTAAAGTAATAAAAAGACCACTAAATTTTTTTCGAATTTTTGAAAAAAACAGAAGGTTAACCCCTTTGGTGTTTTTTGACCCCAAAAAATGAAAGTTTGAATTTAGCTTATATTTTTGCGGTTTCTTATTCAGATTGATGAGAAAATTCGAATGGCGCAGTCAGATTTCCCGTAAGTATGATATTTTTTATTTTATGTGGCTTTAAACGAAACACATTGGGGGTCAATTTGCCCTCTTGTTATTTCTCAATTTTCCACCGTTTTTATTGCTTGCGCGAGGTTCTGACGGCTGTTTCGTGTAGAAGGCAACCAAATACGTCGATTAAAGTAATAAAAAGACCACTAAATTTTTTTCGAATTTTTGAAAAAAACAGAAGGTTAACCCCTTTGGTGTTTTTTGACCCCAAAAAATGAAAGTTTGAATTTAGCTTATATTTTTGCGGTTTCTTATTCAGATTGATGAGAAAATTCGAATGGCGCAGTCAGATTTCCCGTAAGTATGATATTTTTTATTTTATGTGGCTTTAAACGAAACACATTGGGGGTCAATTTGCCCTCTTGTTATTTCTCAATTTTCCACCGTTTTTATTTCTTGCGCGAGGTTCTGACGGCTGTTTCTTGAAGTAGGCAACCAAATACGTCGATTTAAGTAATAAAAAGACCACTAAATTTTTTTCGAATTTTTGAAAAAAACAGAAGGTTAACCCCTTTGGTGTTTTTTGACCCCAAAAAATGAAAGTTTGAATTTAGCTTATATTTTTGCGGTTTCTTATTCAGATTGATGAGAAAATTCGAATGGCGCAGTCAGATTTCCCGTAAGTATGATATTTTTTATTTTATGTGGCTTTAAACGAAACACATTGGGGGTCAATTTGCCCTCTTGTTATTTCTCAATTTTCCACCGTTTTTATTGCTTGCGCGAGGTTCTGACGGCTGTTTCGTGTAGTAGGCAACCAAATACGTCGATTAAAGTAATAAAAAGACCACTAAATTTTTTTCGAATTTTTGAAAAAAACAGAAGGTTAACCCCTTTGGTGTTTTTTGACCCCAAAAAATGAAAGTTTGAATTTAGCTTATATGTTTGCGGTTTCTTATTCAGATTGATGAGAAAATTCGAATGGCGCAGTCAGATTTCCCGTAAGTATGATATTTTTTATTTTATGTGGCTTTAAACGAAACACATTGGGGGTCAATTTCCCATCTTGTTATTTCTCAATTTTCCACCGTTTTTATTTCTTGCGCGAGGTTCTGACGGCTGTTTCTTGAAGTAGGCAACCAAATACGTCGATTTAAGTAATAAAAAGACCACTAAATTTTTTTCGAATTTTTGAAAAAAACAGAAGGTTAACCCCTTTGGTGTTTTTTGACCCCAAAAAATGAAAGTTTGAATTTAGCTTATATTTTTGCGGTTTCTTATTCAGATTGATGAGAAAATTCGAATGGCGCAGTCAGATTTCCCGTAAGTATGATATTTTTTATTTTATGTGGCTTTAAACGAAACACATTGGGGGTCAATTTGCCCTCTTGTTATTTCTCAATTTTCCACCGTTTTATTTGCTTGCGCGAGGTTCTGACGGCTGTTTCGTGTAGTAGGCAACCAAATACGTCGATTTAAGTAATAAAAAGACCACTAAATTTTTTTCGAATTTTTGAAAAAAACAGAAGGTTAACCCCTTTGGTGTTTTTTGACCCCAAAAAATGAAAGTTTGAATTTAGCTTATATTTTTGCGGTTTCTTATTCAGATTGATGAGAAAATTCGAATGGCGCAGTCAGATTTCCCGTAAGTATGATATTTTTTATTTTATGTGGCTTTAAACGAAACACATTGGGGGTCAATTTGCCCTCTTGTTATTTCTCAATTTTCCACCGATTTTATTGCTTGCGCGAGGTTCTGACGGCTGTTTCGTGTAGTAGGCAACCAAATACGTCGATTTAAGTAATAAAAAGACCACTAAATTTTTTTCGAATTTTTGAAAAAAACAGAAGGTTAACCCCTTTGGTGTTTTTTGACCCCAAAAAATGAAAGTTTGAATTTAGCTTATATTTTTGCGGTTTCTTATTCAGATTGATGAGAAAATTCGAATGGCGCAGTCAGATTTCCCGTAAGTATGATATTTTTTATTTTATGTGGCTTTAAACGAAACACATTGGGGGTCAATTTGCCCTCTTGTTATTTCTCAATTTTCCACCGTTTTTATTGCTTGCGCGAGGTTCTGACGGCTGTTTCGTGTAGAAGGCAACCAAATACGTCGATTAAAGTAATAAAAAGACCACTAAATTTTTTTCGAATTTTTGAAAAAAACAGAAGGTTAACCCCTTTGGTGTTTTTTGACCCCAAAAAATGAAAGTTTGAATTTAGCTTATATTTTTGCGGTTTCTTATTCAGATTGATGAGAAAATTCGAATGGCGCAGTCAGATTTCCCGTAAGTATGATATTTTTTATTTTATGTGGCTTTAAACGAAACACATTGGGGGTCAATTTGCCCTCTTGTTATTTCTCAATTTTCCACCGTTTTTATTTCTTGCGCGAGGTTCTGACGGCTGTTTCTTGAAGTAGGCAACCAAATACGTCGATTTAAGTAATAAAAAGACCACTAAATTTTTTTCGAATTTTTGAAAAAAACAGAAGGTTAACCCCTTTGGTGTTTTTTGACCCCAAAAAATGAAAGTTTGAATTTAGCTTATATTTTTGCGGTTTCTTATTCAGATTGATGAGAAAATTCGAATGGCGCAGTCAGATTTCCCGTAAGTATGATATTTTTTATTTTATGTGGCTTTAAACGAAACACATTGGGGGTCAATTTGCCCTCTTGTTATTTCTCAATTTTCCACCGTTTTTATTGCTTGCGCGAGGTTCTGACGGCTGTTTCGTGTAGTAGGCAACCAAATACGTCGATTAAAGTAATAAAAAGACCACTAAATTTTTTTCGAATTTTTGAAAAAAACAGAAGGTTAACCCCTTTGGTGTTTTTTGACCCCAAAAAATGAAAGTTTGAATTTAGCTTATATTTTTGCGGTTTCTTATTCAGATTGATGAGAAAATTCGAATGGCGCAGTCAGATTTCCCGTAAGTATGATATTTTTTATTTTATGTGGCTTTAAACGAAACACATTGGGGGTCAATTTGCCCTCTTGTTATTTCTCAATTTTCCACCGTTTTTATTTCTTGCGCGAGGTTCTGACGGCTGTTTCTTGAAGTAGGCAACCAAATACGTCGATTTAAGTAATAAAAAGACCACTAAATTTTTTTCGAATTTTTGAAAAAAACAGAAGGTTAACCCCTTTGGTGTTTTTTGACCCCAAAAAATGAAAGTTTCAATTTAGCTAATATTTTTGCGGTTTCTTATTCAGATTGATGAGAAAATTCGAATGGCGCAGTCAGATTTCCCGTAAGTATGATATTTTTTATTTTATGTGGCTTTAAACGAAACACATTGGGGGTCAATTTGCCCTCTTGTTATTTCTCAATTTTCCACCGTTTTTATTGCTTGCGCGAGGTTCTGACGGCTGTTTCGTGTAGTAGGCAACCAAATACGTCGATTAAAGTAATAAAAAGACCACTAAATTTTTTTCGAATTTTTGAAAAAAACAGAAGGTTAACCCCTTTGGTGTTTTTTGACCCCAAAAAATGAAAGTTTGAATTTAGCTTATATTTTTGCGGTTTCTTATTCAGATTGATGAGAAAATTCGAATGGCGCAGTCAGATTTCCCGTAAGTATGATATTTTTTATTTTATGTGGCTTTAAACGAAACACATTGGGGGTCAATTTGCCCTCTTGTTATTTCTCAATTTTCCACCGTTTTTATTGCTTGCGCGAGGTTCTGACGGCTGTTTCGTGTAGTAGGCAACCAAATACGTCGATTAAAGTAATAAAAAGACCACTAAATTTTTTTCGAATTTTTGAAAAAAACAGAAGGTTAACCCCTTTGGTGTTTTTTGACCCCAAAAAATGAAAGTTTGAATTTAGCTTATATTTTTGCGGTTTCTTATTCAGATTGATGAGAAAATTCGAATGGCGCAGTCAGATTTCCCGTAAGTATGATATTTTTTATTTTATGTGGCTTTAAACGAAACACATTGGGGGTCAATTTGCCCTCTTGTTATTTCTCAATTTTCCACCGTTTTTATTGCTTGCGCGAGGTTCTGACGGCTGTTTCGTGTAGTAGGCAACCAAATACGTCGATTAAAGTAATAAAAAGACCACTAAATTTTTTTCGAATTTTTGAAAAAAACAGAAGGTTAACCCCTTTGGTGTTTTTTGACCCCAAAAAATGAAAGTTTGAATTTAGCTTATATTTTTGCGGTTTCTTATTCAGATTGATGAGAAAATTCGAATGGCGCAGTCAGATTTCCCGTAAGTATGATATTTTTTATTTTATGTGGCTTTAAACGAAACACATTGGGGGTCAATTTGCCCTCTTGTTATTTCTCAATTTTCCACCGTTTTTATTTCTTGCGCGAGGTTCTGACGGCTGTTTCTTGAAGTAGGCAACCAAATACGTCGATTTAAGTAATAAAAAGACCACTAAATTTTTTTCGAATTTTTGAAAAAAACAGAAGGTTAACCCCTTTGGTGTTTTTTGACCCCAAAAAATGAAAGTTTGAATTTAGCTTATATTTTTGCGGTTTCTTATTCAGATTGATGAGAAAATTCGAATGGCGCAGTCAGATTTCCCGTAAGTATGATATTTTTTATTTTATGTGGCTTTAAACGAAACACATTGGGGGTCAATTTGCCCTCTTGTTATTTCTCAATTTTCCACCGTTTTTATTTCTTGCGCGAGGTTCTGACGGCTGTTTCTTGAAGTAGGCAACCAAATACGTCGATTTAAGTAATAAAAAGACCACTAAATTTTTTTCGAATTTTTGAAAAAAACAGAAGGTTAACCCCTTTGGTGTTTTTTGACCCCAAAAAATGAAAGTTTCAATTTAGCTAATATTTTTGCGGTTTCTTATTCAGATTGATGAGAAAATTCGAATGGCGCAGTCAGATTTCCCGTAAGTATGATATTTTTTATTTTATGTGGCTTTAAACGAAACACATTGGGGGTCAATTTGCCCTCTTGTTATTTCTCAATTTTCCACCGTTTTTATTTCTTGCGCGAGGTTCTGACGGCTGTTTCTTGAAGTAGGCAACCAAATACGTCGATTTAAGTAATAAAAAGACCACTAAATTTTTTTCGAATTTTTGAAAAAAACAGAAGGTTAACCCCTTTGGTGTTTTTTGACCCCAAAAAATGAAAGTTTGAATTTAGCTTATATTTTTGCGGTTTCTTATTCAGATTGATGAGAAAATTCGAATGGCGCAGTCAGATTTCCCGTAAGTATGATATTTTTTATTTTATGTGGCTTTAAACGAAACACATTGGGGGTCAATTTGCCCTCTTGTTATTTCTCAATTTTCCACCGTTTTTATTTCTTGCGCGAGGTTCTGACGGCTGTTTCTTGAAGTAGGCAACCAAATACGTCGATTTAAGTAATAAAAAGACCACTAAATTTTTTTCGAATTTTTGAAAAAAACAGAAGGTTAACCCCTTTGGTGTTTTTTGACCCCAAAAAATGAAAGTTTCAATTTAGCTAATATTTTTGCGGTTTCTTATTCAGATTGATGAGAAAATTCGAATGGCGCAGTCAGATTTCCCGTAAGTATGATATTTTTTATTTTATGTGGCTTTAAACGAAACACATTGGGGGTCAATTTGCCCTCTTGTTATTTCTCAATTTTCCACCGTTTTTATTTCTTGCGCGAGGTTCTGACGGCTGTTTCTTGAAGTAGGCAACCAAATACGTCGATTTAAGTAATAAAAAGACCACTAAATTTTTTTCGAATTTTTGAAAAAAACAGAAGGTTAACCCCTTTGGTGTTTTTTGACCCCAAAAAATGAAAGTTTGAATTTAGCTTATATTTTTGCGGTTTCTTATTCAGATTGATGAGAAAATTCGAATGGCGCAGTCAGATTTCCCGTAAGTATGATATTTTTTATTTTATGTGGCTTTAAACGAAACACATTGGGGGTCAATTTGCCCTCTTGTTATTTCTCAATTTTCCACCGTTTTTATTGCTTGCGCGAGGTTCTGACGGCTGTTTCGTGTAGTAGGCAACCAAATACGTCGATTAAAGTAATAAAAAGACCACTAAATTTTTTTCGAATTTTTGAAAAAAACAGAAGGTTAACCCCTTTGGTGTTTTTTGACCCCAAAAAATGAAAGTTTGAATTTAGCTTATATTTTTGCGGTTTCTTATTCAGATTGATGAGAAAATTCGAATGGCGCAGTCAGATTTCCCGTAAGTATGATATTTTTTATTTTATGTGGCTTTAAACGAAACACATTGGGGGTCAATTTGCCCTCTTGTTATTTCTCAATTTTCCACCGTTTTTATTTCTTGCGCGAGGTTCTGACGGCTGTTTCTTGAAGTAGGCAACCAAATACGTCGATTTAAGTAATAAAAAGACCACTAAATTTTTTTCGAATTTTTGAAAAAAACAGAAGGTTAACCCCTTTGGTGTTTTTTGACCCCAAAAAATGAAAGTTTCAATTTAGCTAATATTTTTGCGGTTTCTTATTCAGATTGATGAGAAAATTCGAATGGCGCAGTCAGATTTCCCGTAAGTATGATATTTTTTATTTTATGTGGCTTTAAACGAAACACATTGGGGGTCAATTTGCCCTCTTGTTATTTCTCAATTTTCCACCGTTTTTATTTCTTGCGCGAGGTTCTGACGGCTGTTTCTTGAAGTAGGCAACCAAATACGTCGATTTAAGTAATAAAAAGACCACTAAATTTTTTTCGAATTTTTGAAAAAAACAGAAGGTTAACCCCTTTGGTGTTTTTTGACCCCAAAAAATGAAAGTTTGAATTTAGCTTATATTTTTGCGGTTTCTTATTCAGATTGATGAGAAAATTCGAATGGCGCAGTCAGATTTCCCGTAAGTATGATATTTTTTATTTTATGTGGCTTTAAACGAAACACATTGGGGGTCAATTTGCCCTCTTGTTATTTCTCAATTTTCCACCGTTTTTATTGCTTGCGCGAGGTTCTGACGGCTGTTTCGTGTAGTAGGCAACCAAATACGTCGATTAAAGTAATAAAAAGACCACTAAATTTTTTTCGAATTTTTGAAAAAAACAGAAGGTTAACCCCTTTGGTGTTTTTTGACCCCAAAAAATGAAAGTTTGAATTTAGCTTATATTTTTGCGGTTTCTTATTCAGATTGATGAGAAAATTCGAATGGCGCAGTCAGATTTCCCGTAAGTATGATATTTTTTATTTTATGTGGCTTTAAACGAAACACATTGGGGGTCAATTTGCCCTCTTGTTATTTCTCAATTTTCCACCGTTTTTATTTCTTGCGCGAGGTTCTGACGGCTGTTTCTTGAAGTAGGCAACCAAATACGTCGATTTAAGTAATAAAAAGACCACTAAATTTTTTTCGAATTTTTGAAAAAAACAGAAGGTTAACCCCTTTGGTGTTTTTTGACCCCAAAAAATGAAAGTTTGAATTTAGCTTATATTTTTGCGGTTTCTTATTCAGATTGATGAGAAAATTCGAATGGCGCAGTCAGATTTCCCGTAAGTATGATATTTTTTATTTTATGTGGCTTTAAACGAAACACATTGGGGGTCAATTTGCCCTCTTGTTATTTCTCAATTTTCCACCGTTTTTATTTCTTGCGCGAGGTTCTGACGGCTGTTTCTTGAAGTAGGCAACCAAATACGTCGATTTAAGTAATAAAAAGACCACTAAATTTTTTTCGAATTTTTGAAAAAAACAGAAGGTTAACCCCTTTGGTGTTTTTTGACCCCAAAAAATGAAAGTTTGAATTTAGCTTATATTTTTGCGGTTTCTTATTCAGATTGATGAGAAAATTCGAATGGCGCAGTCAGATTTCCCGTAAGTATGATATTTTTTATTTTATGTGGCTTTAAACGAAACACATTGGGGGTCAATTTGCCCTCTTGTTATTTCTCAATTTTCCACCGTTTTTATTTCTTGCGCGAGGTTCTGACGGCTGTTTCTTGAAGTAGGCAACCAAATACGTCGATTTAAGTAATAAAAAGACCACTAAATTTTTTTCGAATTTTTGAAAAAAACAGAAGGTTAACCCCTTTGGTGTTTTTTGACCCCAAAAAATGAAAGTTTGAATTTAGCTTATATTTTTGCGGTTTCTTATTCAGATTGATGAGAAAATTCGAATGGCGCAGTCAGATTTCCCGTAAGTATGATATTTTTTATTTTATGTGGCTTTAAACGAAACACATTGGGGGTCAATTTGCCCTCTTGTTATTTCTCAATTTTCCACCGTTTTTATTTCTTGCGCGAGGTTCTGACGGCTGTTTCTTGAAGTAGGCAACCAAATACGTCGATTAAAGTAATAAAAAGACCACTAAATTTTTTTCGAATTTTTGAAAAAAACAGAAGGTTAACCCCTTTGGTGTTTTTTGACCCCAAAAAATGAAAGTTTGAATTTAGCTTATATTTTTGCGGTTTCTTATTCAGATTGATGAGAAAATTCGAATGGCGCAGTCAGATTTCCCGTAAGTATGATATTTTTTATTTTATGTGGCTTTAAACGAAACACATTGGGGGTCAATTTGCCCTCTTGTTATTTCTCAATTTTCCACCGTTTTTATTTCTTGCGCGAGGTTCTGACGGCTGTTTCTTGAAGTAGGCAACCAAATACGTCGATTTAAGTAATAAAAAGACCACTAAATTTTTTTCGAATTTTTGAAAAAAACAGAAGGTTAACCCCTTTGGTGTTTTTTGACCCCAAAAAATGAAAGTTTCAATTTAGCTAATATTTTTGCGGTTTCTTATTCAGATTGATGAGAAAATTCGAATGGCGCAGTCAGATTTCCCGTAAGTATGATATTTTTTATTTTATGTGGCTTTAAACGAAACACATTGGGGGTCAATTTGCCCTCTTGTTATTTCTCAATTTTCCACCGTTTTTATTTCTTGCGCGAGGTTCTGACGGCTGTTTCTTGAAGTAGGCAACCAAATACGTCGATTTAAGTAATAAAAAGACCACTAAATTTTTTTCGAATTTTTGAAAAAAACAGAAGGTTAACCCCTTTGGTGTTTTTTGACCCCAAAAAATGAAAGTTTGAATTTAGCTTATATTTTTGCGGTTTCTTATTCAGATTGATGAGAAAATTCGAATGGCGCAGTCAGATTTCCCGTAAGTATGATATTTTTTATTTTATGTGGCTTTAAACGAAACACATTGGGGGTCAATTTGCCCTCTTGTTATTTCTCAATTTTCCACCGTTTTTATTGCTTGCGCGAGGTTCTGACGGCTGTTTCGTGTAGTAGGCAACCAAATACGTCGATTAAAGTAATAAAAAGACCACTAAATTTTTTTCGAATTTTTGAAAAAAACAGAAGGTTAACCCCTTTGGTGTTTTTTGACCCCAAAAAATGAAAGTTTGAATTTAGCTTATATTTTTGCGGTTTCTTATTCAGATTGATGAGAAAATTCGAATGGCGCAGTCAGATTTCCCGTAAGTATGATATTTTTTATTTTATGTGGCTTTAAACGAAACACATTGGGGGTCAATTTGCCCTCTTGTTATTTCTCAATTTTCCACCGTTTTTATTTCTTGCGCGAGGTTCTGACGGCTGTTTCTTGAAGTAGGCAACCAAATACGTCGATTTAAGTAATAAAAAGACCACTAAATTTTTTTCGAATTTTTGAAAAAAACAGAAGGTTAACCCCTTTGGTGTTTTTTGACCCCAAAAAATGAAAGTTTCAATTTAGCTAATATTTTTGCGGTTTCTTATTCAGATTGATGAGAAAATTCGAATGGCGCAGTCAGATTTCCCGTAAGTATGATATTTTTTATTTTATGTGGCTTTAAACGAAACACATTGGGGGTCAATTTGCCCTCTTGTTATTTCTCAATTTTCCACCGTTTTTATTGCTTGCGCGAGGTTCTGACGGCTGTTTCGTGTAGTAGGCAACCAAATACGTCGATTAAAGTAATAAAAAGACCACTAAATTTTTTTCGAATTTTTGAAAAAAACAGAAGGTTAACCCCTTTGGTGTTTTTTGACCCCAAAAAATGAAAGTTTGAATTTAGCTTATATTTTTGCGGTTTCTTATTCAGATTGATGAGAAAATTCGAATGGCGCAGTCAGATTTCCCGTAAGTATGATATTTTTATTTTATGTGGCTTTAAACGAAACACATTGGGGGTCAATTTGCCCTCTTGTTATTTCTCAATTTTCCACCGTTTTTATTTCTTGCGCGAGGTTCTGACGGCTGTTTCGTGTAGTAGGCAACCAAATACGTCGATTAAAGTAATAAAAAGACCACTAAATTTTTTTCGAATTTTTGAAAAAAACAGAAGGTTAACCCCTTTGGTGTTTTTTGACCCCAAAAAATGAAAGTTTGAATTTAGCTTATATTTTTGCGGTTTCTTATTCAGATTGATGAGAAAATTCGAATGGCGCAGTCAGATTTCCCGTAAGTATGATATTTTTTATTTTATGTGGCTTTAAACGAAACACATTGGGGGTCAATTTGCCCTCTTGTTATTTCTCAATTTTCCACCGTTTTTATTGCTTGCGCGAGGTTCTGACGGCTGTTTCGTGTAGTAGGCAACCAAATACGTCGATTAAAGTAATAAAAAGACCACTAAATTTTTTTCGAATTTTTGAAAAAAACAGAAGGTTAACCCCTTTGGTGTTTTTTGACCCCAAAAAATGAAAGTTTGAATTTAGCTTATATTTTTGCGGTTTCTTATTCAGATTGATGAGAAAATTCGAATGGCGCAGTCAGATTTCCCGTAAGTATGATATTTTTTATTTTATGTGGCTTTAAACGAAACACATTGGGGGTCAATTTGCCCTCTTGTTATTTCTCAATTTTCCACCGTTTTTATTTCTTGCGCGAGGTTCTGACGGCTGTTTCTTGAAGTAGGCAACCAAATACGTCGATTTAAGTAATAAAAAGACCACTAAATTTTTTTCGAATTTTTGAAAAAAACAGAAGGTTAACCCCTTTGGTGTTTTTTGACCCCAAAAAATGAAAGTTTCAATTTAGCTAATATTTTTGCGGTTTCTTATTCAGATTGATGAGAAAATTCGAATGGCGCAGTCAGATTTCCCGTAAGTATGATATTTTTTATTTTATGTGGCTTTAAACGAAACACATTGGGGGTCAATTTGCCCTCTTGTTATTTCTCAATTTTCCACCGTTTTTATTGCTTGCGCGAGGTTCTGACGGCTGTTTCGTGTAGTAGGCAACCAAATACGTCGATTAAAGTAATAAAAAGACCACTAAATTTTTTTCGAATTTTTGAAAAAAACAGAAGGTTAACCCCTTTGGTGTTTTTTGACCCCAAAAAATGAAAGTTTGAATTTAGCTTATATTTTTGCGGTTTCTTATTCAGATTGATGAGAAAATTCGAATGGCGCAGTCAGATTTCCCGTAAGTATGATATTTTTTATTTTATGTGGCTTTAAACGAAACACATTGGGGGTCAATTTGCCCTCTTGTTATTTCTCAATTTTCCACCGTTTTTATTGCTTGCGCGAGGTTCTGACGGCTGTTTCGTGTAGTAGGCAACCAAATACGTCGATTAAAGTAATAAAAAGACCACTAAATTTTTTTCGAATTTTTGAAAAAAACAGAAGGTTAACCCCTTTGGTGTTTTTTGACCCCAAAAAATGAAAGTTTGAATTTAGCTTATATTTTTGCGGTTTCTTATTCAGATTGATGAGAAAATTCGAATGGCGCAGTCAGATTTCCCGTAAGTATGATATTTTTTATTTTATGTGGCTTTAAACGAAACACATTGGGGGTCAATTTGCCCTCTTGTTATTTCTCAATTTTCCACCGTTTTTATTGCTTGCGCGAGGTTCTGACGGCTGTTTCGTGTAGTAGGCAACCAAATACGTCGATTAAAGTAATAAAAAGACCACTAAATTTTTTTCGAATTTTTGAAAAAAACAGAAGGTTAACCCCTTTGGTGTTTTTTGACCCCAAAAAATGAAAGTTTGAATTTAGCTTATATTTTTGCGGTTTCTTATTCAGATTGATGAGAAAATTCGAATGGCGCAGTCAGATTTCCCGTAAGTATGATATTTTTTATTTTATGTGGCTTTAAACGAAACACATTGGGGGTCAATTTGCCCTCTTGTTATTTCTCAATTTTCCACCGTTTTTATTGCTTGCGCGAGGTTCTGACGGCTGTTTCGTGTAGTAGGCAACCAAATACGTCGATTAAAGTAATAAAAAGACCACTAAATTTTTTTCGAATTTTTGAAAAAAACAGAAGGTTAACCCCTTTGGTGTTTTTTGACCCCAAAAAATGAAAGTTTGAATTTAGCTTATATTTTTGCGGTTTCTTATTCAGATTGATGAGAAAATTCGAATGGCGCAGTCTGATTTCCCGTAAGTATGATATTTTTTATTTTATGTGGCTTTAAACGAAACACATTGGGGGTCAATTTGCCCTCTTGTTATTTCTCAATTTTCCACCGTTTTTATTTCTTGCGCGAGGTTCTGACGGCTGTTTCTTGAAGTAGGCAACCAAATACGTCGATTTAAGTAATAAAAAGACCACTAAATTTTTTTCGAATTTTTGAAAAAAACAGAAGGTTAACCCCTTTGGTGTTTTTTGACCCCAAAAAATGAAAGTTTCAATTTAGCTAATATTTTTGCGGTTTCTTATTCAGATTGATGAGAAAATTCGAATGGCGCAGTCAGATTTCCCGTAAGTATGATATTTTTTATTTTATGTGGCTTTAAACGAAACACATTGGGGGTCAATTTGCCCTCTTGTTATTTCTCAATTTTCCACCGTTTTTATTGCTTGCGCGAGGTTCTGACGGCTGTTTCGTGTAGTAGGCAACCAAATACGTCGATTAAAGTAATAAAAAGACCACTAAATTTTTTTCGAATTTTTGAAAAAAACAGAAGGTTAACCCCTTTGGTGTTTTTTGACCCCAAAAAATGAAAGTTTGAATTTAGCTTATATTTTTGCGGTTTCTTATTCAGATTGATGAGAAAATTCGAATGGCGCAGTCAGATTTCCCGTAAGTATGATATTTTTTATTTTATGTGGCTTTAAACGAAACACATTGGGGGTCAATTTGCCCTCTTGTTATTTCTCAATTTTCCACCGTTTTTATTTCTTGCGCGAGGTTCTGACGGCTGTTTCTTGAAGTAGGCAACCAAATACGTCGATTTAAGTAATAAAAAGACCACTAAATTTTTTTCGAATTTTTGAAAAAAACAGAAGGTTAACCCCTTTGGTGTTTTTTGACCCCAAAAAATGAAAGTTTCAATTTAGCTAATATTTTTGCGGTTTCTTATTCAGATTGATGAGAAAATTCGAATGGCGCAGTCAGATTTCCCGTAAGTATGATATTTTTTATTTTATGTGGCTTTAAACGAAACACATTGGGGGTCAATTTGCCCTCTTGTTATTTCTCAATTTTCCACCGTTTTTATTGCTTGCGCGAGGTTCTGACGGCTGTTTCGTGTAGTAGGCAACCAAATACGTCGATTAAAGTAATAAAAAGACCACTAAATTTTTTTCGAATTTTTGAAAAAAACAGAAGGTTAACCCCTTTGGTGTTTTTTGACCCCAAAAAATGAAAGTTTGAATTTAGCTTATATTTTTGCGGTTTCTTATTCAGATTGATGAGAAAATTCGAATGGCGCAGTCAGATTTCCCGTAAGTATGATATTTTTTATTTTATGTGGCTTTAAACGAAACACATTGGGGGTCAATTTGCCCTCTTGTTATTTCTCAATTTTCCACCGTTTTTATTGCTTGCGCGAGGTTCTGACGGCTGTTTCGTGTAGTAGGCAACCAAATACGTCGATTAAAGTAATAAAAAGACCACTAAATTTTTTTCGAATTTTTGAAAAAAACAGAAGGTTAACCCCTTTGGTGTTTTTTGACCCCAAAAAATGAAAGTTTGAATTTAGCTTATATTTTTGCGGTTTCTTATTCAGATTGATGAGAAAATTCGAATGGCGCAGTCAGATTTCCCGTAAGTATGATATTTTTTATTTTATGTGGCTTTAAACGAAACACATTGGGGGTCAATTTGCCCTCTTGTTATTTCTCAATTTTCCACCGTTTTTATTTCTTGCGCGAGGTTCTGACGGCTGTTTCTTGAAGTAGGCAACCAAATACGTCGATTTAAGTAATAAAAAGACCACTAAATTTTTTTCGAATTTTTGAAAAAAACAGAAGGTTAACCCCTTTGGTGTTTTTTGACCCCAAAAAATGAAAGTTTGAATTTAGCTTATATTTTTGCGGTTTCTTATTCAGATTGATGAGAAAATTCGAATGGCGCAGTCAGATTTCCCGTAAGTATGATATTTTTTATTTTATGTGGCTTTAAACGAAACACATTGGGGGTCAATTTGCCCTCTTGTTATTTCTCAATTTTCCACCGTTTTTATTTCTTGCGCGAGGTTCTGACGGCTGTTTCTTGAAGTAGGCAACCAAATACGTCGATTTAAGTAATAAAAAGACCACTAAATTTTTTTCGAATTTTTGAAAAAAACAGAAGGTTAACCCCTTTGGTGTTTTTTGACCCCAAAAAATGAAAGTTTCAATTTAGCTAATATTTTTGCGGTTTCTTATTCAGATTGATGAGAAAATTCGAATGGCGCAGTCAGATTTCCCGTAAGTATGATATTTTTTATTTTATGTGGCTTTAAACGAAACACATTGGGGGTCAATTTGCCCTCTTGTTATTTCTCAATTTTCCACCGTTTTTATTGCTTGCGCGAGGTTCTGACGGCTGTTTCGTGTAGTAGGCAACCAAATACGTCGATTAAAGTAATAAAAAAACCACTAAATTTTTTTCGAATTTTTGAAAAAAACAGAAGGTTAACCCCTTTGGTGTTTTTTGACCCCAAAAAATGAAAGTTTGAATTTAGCTTATATTTTTGCGGTTTCTTATTCAGATTGATGAGAAAATTCGAATGGCGCAGTCAGATTTCCCGTAAGTATGATATTTTTTATTTTATGTGGCTTTAAACGAAACACATTGGGGGTCAATTTGCCCTCTTGTTATTTCTCAATTTTCCACCGTTTTTATTGCTTGCGCGAGGTTCTGACGGCTGTTTCGTGTAGTAGGCAACCAAATACGTCGATTAAAGTAATAAAAAGACCACTAAATTTTTTTCGAATTTTTGAAAAAAACAGAAGGTTAACCCCTTTGGTGTTTTTTGACCCCAAAAAATGAAAGTTTGAATTTAGCTTATATTTTTGCGGTTTCTTATTCAGATTGATGAGAAAATTCGAATGGCGCAGTCAGATTTCCCGTAAGTATGATATTTTTTATTTTATGTGGCTTTAAACGAAACACATTGGGGGTCAATTTGCCCTCTTGTTATTTCTCAATTTTCCACCGTTTTTATTTCTTGCGCGAGGTTCTGACGGCTGTTTCTTGAAGTAGGCAACCAAATACGTCGATTTAAGTAATAAAAAGACCACTAAATTTTTTTCGAATTTTTGAAAAAAACAGAAGGTTAACCCCTTTGGTGTTTTTTGACCCCAAAAAATGAAAGTTTCAATTTAGCTAATATTTTTGCGGTTTCTTATTCAGATTGATGAGAAAATTCGAATGGCGCAGTCAGATTTCCCGTAAGTATGATATTTTTTATTTTATGTGGCTTTAAACGAAACACATTGGGGGTCAATTTGCCCTCTTGTTATTTCTCAATTTTCCACCGTTTTTATTGCTTGCGCGAGGTTCTGACGGCTGTTTCGTGTAGTAGGCAACCAAATACGTCGATTAAAGTAATAAAAAGACCACTAAATTTTTTTCGAATTTTTGAAAAAAACAGAAGGTTAACCCCTTTGGTGTTTTTTGACCCCAAAAAATGAAAGTTTGAATTTAGCTTATATTTTTGCGGTTTCTTATTCAGATTGATGAGAAAATTCGAATGGCGCAGTCAGATTTCCCGTAAGTATGATATTTTTTATTTTATGTGGCTTTAAACGAAACACATTGGGGGTCAATTTGCCCTCTTGTTATTTCTCAATTTTCCACCGTTTTTATTGCTTGCGCGAGGTTCTGACGGCTGTTTCGTGTAGTAGGCAACCAAATACGTCGATTAAAGTAATAAAAAGACCACTAAATTTTTTTCGAATTTTTGAAAAAAACAGAAGGTTAACCCCTTTGGTGTTTTTTGACCCCAAAAAATGAAAGTTTGAATTTAGCTTATATTTTTGCGGTTTCTTATTCAGATTGATGAGAAAATTCGAATGGCGCAGTCAGATTTCCCGTAAGTATGATATTTTTTATTTTATGTGGCTTTAAACGAAACACATTGGGGGTCAATTTGCCCTCTTGTTATTTCTCAATTTTCCACCGTTTTTATTGCTTGCGCGAGGTTCTGACGGCTGTTTCGTGTAGTAGGCAACCAAATACGTCGATTAAAGTAATAAAAAGACCACTAAATTTTTTTCGAATTTTTGAAAAAAACAGAAGGTTAACCCCTTTGGTGTTTTTTGACCCCAAAAAATGAAAGTTTGAATTTAGCTTATATTTTTGCGGTTTCTTATTCAGATTGATGAGAAAATTCGAATGGCGCAGTCAGATTTCCCGTAAGTATGATATTTTTTATTTTATGTGGCTTTAAACGAAACACATTGGGGGTCAATTTGCCCTCTTGTTATTTCTCAATTTTCCACCGTTTTTATTTCTTGCGCGAGGTTCTGACGGCTGTTTCTTGAAGTAGGCAACCAAATACGTCGATTTAAGTAATAAAAAGACCACTAAATTTTTTTCGAATTTTTGAAAAAAACAGAAGGTTAACCCCTTTGGTGTTTTTTGACCCCAAAAAATGAAAGTTTGAATTTAGCTTATATTTTTGCGGTTTCTTATTCAGATTGATGAGAAAATTCGAATGGCGCAGTCAGATTTCCCGTAAGTATGATATTTTTTATTTTATGTGGCTTTAAACGAAACACATTGGGGGTCAATTTGCCCTCTTGTTATTTCTCAATTTTCCACCGTTTTTATTTCTTGCGCGAGGTTCTGACGGCTGTTTCTTGAAGTAGGCAACCAAATACGTCGATTTAAGTAATAAAAAGACCACTAAATTTTTTTCGAATTTTTGAAAAAAACAGAAGGTTAACCCCTTTGGTGTTTTTTGACCCCAAAAAATGAAAGTTTGAATTTAGCTTATATTTTTGCGGTTTCTTATTCAGATTGATGAGAAAATTCGAATGGCGCAGTCAGATTTCCCGTAAGTATGATATTTTTTATTTTATGTGGCTTTAAACGAAACACATTGGGGGTCAATTTGCCCTCTTGTTATTTCTCAATTTTCCACCGTTTTTATTGCTTGCGCGAGGTTCTGACGGCTGTTTCGTGTAGTAGGCAACCAAATACGTCGATTTAAGTAATAAAAAGACCACTAAATTTTTTTCGAATTTTTGAAAAAAACAGAAAGTTAACCCCTTTGGTGTTTTTTGACCCCAAAAAATGAAAGTTTGAATTTAGCTTATATTTTTGCGGTTTCTTATTCAGATTGATGAGAAAATTCGAATGGCGCAGTCAGATTTCCCGTAAGTATGATATTTTTTATTTTATGTGGCTTTAAACGAAACACATTGGGGGTCAATTTGCCCTCTTGTTATTTCTCAATTTTCCACCGTTTTTATTGCTTGCGCGAGGTTCTGACGGCTGTTTCGTGTAGTAGGCAACCAAATACGTCGATTAAAGTAATAAAAAGACCACTAAATTTTTTTCGAATTTTTGAAAAAAACAGAAGGTTAACCCCTTTGGTGTTTTTTGACCCCAAAAAATGAAAGTTTGAATTTAGCTTATATTTTTGCGGTTTCTTATTCAGATTGATGAGAAAATTCGAATGGCGCAGTCAGATTTCCCGTAAGTATGATATTTTTTATTTTATGTGGCTTTAAACGAAACACATTGGGGGTCAATTTGCCCTCTTGTTATTTCTCAATTTTCCACCGTTTTTATTGCTTGCGCGAGGTTCTGACGGCTGTTTCGTGTAGTAGGCAACCAAATACGTCGATTAAAGTAATAAAAAGACCACTAAATTTTTTTCGAATTTTTGAAAAAAACAGAAGGTTAACCCCTTTGGTGTTTTTTGACCCCAAAAAATGAAAGTTTGAATTTAGCTTATATTTTTGCGGTTTCTTATTCAGATTGATGAGAAAATTCGAATGGCGCAGTCAGATTTCCCGTAAGTATGATATTTTTTATTTTATGTGGCTTTAAACGAAACACATTGGGGGTCAATTTGCCCTCTTGTTATTTCTCAATTTTCCACCGTTTTTATTTCTTGCGCGAGGTTCTGACGGCTGTTTCTTGAAGTAGGCAACCAAATACGTCGATTTAAGTAATAAAAAGACCACTAAATTTTTTTCGAATTTTTGAAAAAAACAGAAGGTTAACCCCTTTGGTGTTTTTTGACCCCAAAAAATGAAAGTTTGAATTTAGCTTATATTTTTGCGGTTTCTTATTCAGATTGATGAGAAAATTCGAATGGCGCAGTCAGATTTCCCGTAAGTATGATATTTTTTATTTTATGTGGCTTTAAACGAAACACATTGGGGGTCAATTTGCCCTCTTGTTATTTCTCAATTTTCCACCGTTTTTATTTCTTGCGCGAGGTTCTGACGGCTGTTTCTTGAAGTAGGCAACCAAATACGTCGATTTAAGTAATAAAAAGACCACTAAATTTTTTTCGAATTTTTGAAAAAAACAGAAGGTTAACCCCTTTGGTGTTTTTTGACCCCAAAAAATGAAAGTTTGAATTTAGCTTATATTTTTGCGGTTTCTTATTCAGATTGATGAGAAAATTCGAATGGCGCAGTCAGATTTCCCGTAAGTATGATATTTTTTATTTTATGTGGCTTTAAACGAAACACATTGGGGGTCAATTTGCCCTCTTGTTATTTCTCAATTTTCCACCGTTTTTATTTCTTGCGCGAGGTTCTGACGGCTGTTTCTTGAAGTAGGCAACCAAATACGTCGATTTAAGTAATAAAAAGACCACTAAATTTTTTTCGAATTTTTGAAAAAAACAGAAGGTTAACCCCTTTGGTGTTTTTTGACCCCAAAAAATGAAAGTTTGAATTTAGCTTATATTTTTGCGGTTTCTTATTCAGATTGATGAGAAAATTCGAATGGCGCAGTCAGATTTCCCGTAAGTATGATATTTTTTATTTTATGTGGCTTTAAACGAAACACATTGGGGGTCAATTTGCCCTCTTGTTATTTCTCAATTTTCCACCGTTTTTATTTCTTGCGCGAGGTTCTGACGGCTGTTTCTTGAAGTAGGCAACCAAATACGTCGATTTAAGTAATAAAAAGACCACTAAGTTTTTTTCGAATTTTTGAAAAAAACAGAAGGTTAACCCCTTTGGTGTTTTTTGACCCCAAAAATGAAAGTTTGAGTTTAGCTTATATTTTAGCGGTTTCTTATTCAGATTGACGAGAAAATTCGAATGGCGCAGTCAGAATTTCCCCAAGTATGATATTTTTCGTTTTATGCAGCTTTAAAGTTCGAATTTTTGATTGGCATTTTATTCGCATTTGGAGCCCTTCCGCCAGTCCCAGGTTATTTTTTTTATATCTACGCATTAAAATACGTCGTATTAATCAATAAAAAGGCCATCTAAGTTTTTTAAGATTTTTGAAAAAAACGAAAGGTTCCCTTTGGTGATTTTTGACCCCAAAAAATGAAAGTTGGAATTTAGTTACAATTTTTGCGTTTTCTTATGTAGATTGACGAGAAAATTCGAATGGCGCAGTCAGAATTTCCCCAAGTAAGATATTTTTCGTATTATGCAGCTTTCAAGTTCCAATTTTCTATTTTCATTTTAGTCGATTTGACAGGGCTTCCGCCAGCCCTAGGCTGTTTTTTTTATATCTACGCATTAAAATAAAATAACAATAATTAAAAAACACGCTTTTATGACGTACTAAAAATTAAAAAATAATTTAATTTAACCCTTTCGGACACTTTAGTACGTCCAGTGACGTATTTTAAAATTTGGCGCCCTGGGCCCAAAAGGTTTGCCACTCTATAAATTAATTATAAAAAACAAAAATTAATTTTTATTTGTTCTCTCAGTGTATGTAACGATTATGAAATGCGGCCCAAGCTGAGCGCGAGGGACGCCTTGCGCCGCCCCTCGAAGCCTTCCGCCCCGGGCCATGGCCCTCTTGGCCCTTGGGTAAATACGCCACTGATTACGTCATAAAAGCGTGTTTTTTGGTTTTTTAAAACTATAATAATTTATTTTAAACTTTCAGTCTTAAACAAAGTCTCTGATAAGTTATTAATCTTAAGTAGTTAAGTAGATTATCCGATTATCTAAGCAAAAAATGCGTTTTAGAATAGAACCATAAAAATTTAATTTTTTTACTTTTTTTTCAGAAAATTTGAAATTTTTTTTTGCTAAGTGTATTGTCAGCGGGGACGAATCTATGTGCATAATTTCAGCTCAATCGGAAAACGGGAAGTGGGTCAAATTAAGCTTCCAAGATTTTCTTACATAGTTAGTTAGTTACAAGTGAAGCTATAATAAAAAATAAAAAAAAATAAAAAATAAAAGCGTTTTAAAAAGGACATCTAAATTTTCGTAGATTTTTTAAAATACACTCCTTTGGTACTTTACAAAAATACCAACATAAGCTCAACTTTCCAGCCGAACTGTCATTTTTCTAACCTCTTGAATTTAGTTGTCAGTGTAGTTTCACGTGTTTTTGTTATTCTGAAAATATTTGGGATAGCATAAAAATGAGTACTAACATCGACGTTGGAAATTTTGAACCCGCCAAAACTAAAACGAAAAAACGTCGTAAAAATGCTGAAGGTGATGAAACCATGGACGTGGAACTTCATAATGGTATCGAAGGACGTAAAATAAACAGACACCGTTCGAAGCGTAGGAAATTTGAAGCTTTTTCAGAAACTAAGCAAGATGTTCGTAAGATACCCGTACCTGCCCACAGGTACACCCCATTGAAAACAAATTGGATAAAAATTTTCACTCCGATTGTTGAATATCTTCAATTGAACATTAGATTTAATTTGCGAACCAGAAATGTCGAAATAAAAACATGCGCCGAAACAAAGGATATCGCAAACTTGCAGAAAGCTGCAGATTTTGTTAAGGTAAGAATGTTAAGTTGGGAAAAATGTATTAACCATAAAGTCGGGTTTTCTTTTAGGCATTCATATGTGGATTTGAAGTTGAGGACGCCATGGCCTTGTTGCGTTTAGATGATCTTTTTGTTGAAACCTTTGATATTAAAGACGTCAAATCGTTGAAAGGAGATCACGAGGCTCGTGCTATTGGGCGCTTGGCCGGAAAAGGTGGCACTACCAAATACTCCATTGAAAATGCGACCAAAACGAGAATAGTTTTAGCCGATTCGAGAATTCATGTACTGGGAAGTTATCAAAATGTGCAGGTTGCACGTCGAGTTATATGCAATCTCATTATGGGATCGCCTCCTTCTAAAATATTTGAACAGCTACGAACGATATCTTCGCGTGTTTCGGATCGATTGTAAACTATTTATTATGACTGTTATTGCCTTTAGTTAAATAGACGTTTTTTTTTCTAAAATTTAGTTGTTATTTAGAATGAACTGCCGAAAAGCCTACATTTCAGAAACCCACAATTAAGTAGTTATAAAATGTCACATAGATGGCGGTATTGTGTTAACAATTTTTTTGACAGTTTCATTTGTCAACACGGTAATTTTGGAGTTATACAACAATTTTTGATTTTTTGGGTAATATTCTAGCAATGCAATCGAGGAAATTTGCTATTATATTATATTTTCAGGTTTCACAGTTTAAAAATGGGCGGTCACCATCATTTTCCCAAAGTGCCATGTTATAAAATTTACAAAGTAGAAGATGTTCCCGAATTAGTGAGAGTTCAAAAAATGTTAGCTGCAAAAGGATTATGTGATCCATGGTTACGTAACGAGGTGTGGAGATACGATGTAAAAAAATTTGGAACAGAAGCTTCAAGGTGGAACTCACTTTTATTTCGAGGTTTCAAATGGGGCTTCGGTGCTTTCGTTATTACAGCAATAGTTGCTAAAGTTCTCAAAAGTGGTGATGAACACGGGCACGATCACCATTAACAATTTTTAGTTTGTATATAAAAGTAGTTAATAAATGAATTAGTTTAACTGGTACATCATATTCCTTCCGGACACAAGATTCCTAAAAGACGAATAAACCAAATTCAAATTTTTTTCCAAAAAAGTTCATAATAATCGTTAATACTTTTAAATTTATCTAGTCGCTTTCATTTTTTTTATGTGAAAAGGGTATTTTATTTAGTGAATTCAAAAATATAGAGCAAAATTGTCCAATTCCTGAAATAAATTGTATTTTCAAGCTTTCAGTTGACAACAAACGCTCAAGGCAGACTTCACAAAAATGCAAAAATAAATTCAACAGAATACTTGGCACTTTGCTATTAAACACTTTAATTTTCCAAGAAACTAGACTACTTTAAAAATATTCAAGTACCAAGTGTGGCTTACAAATAATACGTAGATAATCCTAGAGTAATAAAATGTAGAGTTAAATTAGCTTGTATTTCTTGGCTTAATTTCGTCGTAACAGGACCGTAAAAATATGTAATTTTTCTTCATCGGGTTGTAAAATTCGTGGCCTTTACTCCAATCGTAGCTGACGGAATAGGCAAAAATTTGGCCGTTGTGATTGAAAGCACAGCGTGTGATTGGTTGTTCCATAAGTTCTGAAGGTTTCAATTTCGTACGAGCGTCCTTATCCCAGAAACTGAAGGAACCGTCTGACCCTACAGTTGCCAATGTTCCATGAATCGGATGAAATGCAATATCATTAACTGCATAGATATCTTGAAAGCCGTTGGGGGTACCATTGGAACGGTGACATTTGAAGGTGAAGTTATCTTTAGGATTGGCTGGATTGACGTATTGAATTGCCACACGTCCTTCCACCGAACCTAAAGCATAGCCAGTAGGAGTCTTCTTCTTGTCTTTGAAAATTGCCACACACCGATGTTGGTACTTCAATGGACTTTCCACCCTTTTGTATTCTTGAGGTGTTCCTTCCAGTTGATACACTAAAATGTGTCGTCCTGCGGTGCCCACGACAGCCATGGGATAATCAACGTCTGCACAATAACATCTTTCTGGCAAATTAATACTCAAAATTGGTGCAGGATTTCTCGTGTCCCAAAATTTTAAAGTCTTATCCCATCCTCCGGTCATTAGGCAACTATAATTTGGTGCTTTGATCCAGTGGCAGGTTTTAATCGGTGCATCGTGAGCTGCCACTTGCATCACCTGATTACTGGCCAGATCCCACATTTTTGCTTGTTTATCGCAACCAGCCATGAAAGCCTACAATTAAATTTAATTAAGCATTGTGAAAATGCTTCCTCAATTAATTTTTACCTTTGTGCCATCGTCGCTCCAGCAGACATCGAGCACTGGTCCGCCACAAGTTTGCATCGACTTGGGAACAGTTTTTCCAGATTGTTCCACTTCCCACAGACGAACATTATTATCCCAACTTCCAGCAATTAAAAAGTTTTGCGGAATTGTAGCAGGTGAAAACTCCAACGAACTAACAGAGTCGTCCGGAGGCGAAGTAACCTCGAAATCTTTCATTGGATTTGCAGTGCTAGGAGTAGCGGTGGGCCCAAAACTACTCAAACTGCTTTGATTGAACATCGTAACTTATTCTAAAATGAAGGAAAGAGGAAAACATATTAAAAAACAAAAGGTTAAGTTTAAAACAAAAATATTGAAAAGGTATTCAAGTGTGATACAAAACCAAAGCACACTAGATTTGCTTACTTGCCTGATTTATTATTATTATTCACTTCTTGAAATTTGTATGTTGTACTTATGGAAAATGTTTCACCATAGTTTGACAATCTAACAAAACAACGATCAACAACGTACAGAGTGAGTCAAGATTAAAAAATTACTTGAGTGAGCGGCATCTATAAATTAATGTAATTTATGTTAAATTAGAATGCTAAACTATACTTTTAACAAAACCCTTGGTAAAATTTAACGATAAAAATTTGTATTTTTAATATTTAAGTCCACACTATTGCATTACCCTATATAATAAATTATGGCTGTCAAAATCTCGCATTCAACTGTCAAACGCTATTGCGTTTTTTAGCCAACTTCATGTAAGTAGATTATTTTGTCTGATTACCTAACTACTTGGATTTTTACATTTAAAAGCACTTAAGCCTTTCGTTTTTCACATTTTCAATTAACTATTTGCATTTGTTTGTGCAGTAGCAATCATGGCCGTGAACTTCATCCAAAGACGTTTCGTCAGCTTTGCCGTTCAAAAATTCTGTTACAACCTCTCTGGGTTTAACAAGTTCGGTTTGATGCGTGACGATTTACTTTGGGAGGACGAAGATGTAAAGGAAGCACTGAGGAGATTACCCGAAAATGTGATCGATGAACGCAACTACCGCATTATTCGTGCAGTGCAATTGGATGTTACAAAATCCATCTTGCCGAAGGATCAGTGGACCCAGTTGGAAAATGATGTTCTCTATCTTACGCCAATTGTCGACGACGTAATTAAGGAGAAGAAAGAACAAGATAACTGGAATAAAAACCATTAAGTCGTAGGAGTTATTTATGTAGTAAAATGTTTTTAAAGTAATAAAATTGTAAATACTAGCATTTGTTTTATTTTAAACAAATGCACATTACCTTTGACTCCCTACAGAGGAAAAAGAATAATTGGAATACAAGATTTTGGTCTGCGGTTTATCCCTAGAGCTTATTTTTGTGTTAATCCGATTTGTCAAAGGATTTATTCTTCCGAAGATGATCTAGATCGAAACAATTTTATTTTTACTCACTTCTGACATAAATAGCTATTAAAACAAAATTTTTTTTGTAAAATTGTTTTTGACACTGACATTTTTGAATGTAGAAAGTGGAAAATTTATCGTTACGGTACTGCATTTGTTTAAAACCGCCAGATGTTTTATTTGAGGTTAATTTGCAGCGATCTGTTTTTCAACTAACGAAATCGACCAATCAGTAAATTCGTGGAGGTAGAAATTGGCGCGTAAATCCTATTGTTCGTGAAGCCATTTTGTACGTGACACCGCTACGAGTTCGTTGGTGCTGTTTTCGTTTTATTTATATTTTATTTGAGTGTATAAATTTTAAAAATACAAAATGTTTGAAGCTCGTTTGGTGTCAAGTGCAACTTTGAAGAAGGTTTTGGAAGCAGTCAAGGAGCTTCTGAACGAAGCCTCTTTCGATTGTTCTGATGTTGGAATTCAACTGCAAGCCATGGACAATTCTCACGTAAGTCTGGTGTCGATGGCCTTACGTTCTGAAGGTTTCGACAAATACAGATGTGATAGAAATTTGACCATGGGAATCAATCTGGGAAGGTATGTAACCCGACAAAAAGGGATTTCGTTCCAGTGATAATAAGCTTTCCGTTGTTACAGTATGACAAAAATTTTGAAGTGTGCGAACAGTGACGATACGGTCACCATCAAAGCCCAAGATGATGCAGACACTGTCACTTTTATGTTTGAATCCAAGAAGCAAGAAAAGATCTCCGATTACGAAATGAAATTGATGAATCTGGACCAAGAACATCTTGGAATCCCCGAGACCGACTTCTCCTGTGTCATTCGTATGCCTTCCGGCGAATTTGCTCGTATCTGTCGTGACTTGTCCCAATTCGGAGAATCCGTAATTATTTCCTGTACAAAAGAGGGAGTCAGATTTTCTTCCAGTGGTGATATCGGCAGTGCTAATATCAAATTGGCTCAAACCAACAACTTCGATAAAGAAGAAGAGTCCGTTACCATTGAAATGCAAGAACCCTGCACCTTAACTTTTGCCTGTCAGTATTTAAATTCGTTCACCAAAGCCACACCTCTATCGCCACAAGTTCAGCTCTCCATGTCCGCTAATGTACCTTTGGTGGTGGAATATCAAATTCCAGATCTTGGTTACATCCGTTATTATTTGGCTCCCAAAATTGAAGAAGATGAAAATTAATCTTACTTTTACAAACTTTTAATAATCAGCACGTTGTAAATGCCGTAGTGTTAGTCCACAATACTTTTAAGAATTTAAATTAAGTTTTTTTTATAAAATAAAAGTTGATACTTGCATTTATGACTTTCAATTCAAAAATTAAGATATCGGACCAAACTATTTAATCTAATCCTAATAATATTTATGTAAAAATAATAATAAATAATCGTAATTTATTAAAAAATAATAAGACAGTTTTGTTTTGATTTATTTTTTCATAAAATACATAATTTTCACCTTAAATATGAAATAAACGATCCGGCATTGATAATACCAATTCTCGATTTTTAACTTTGCAGATAACCGAAATTGTCTACGATTTTGGTATATCTACCTTGAATTAGGACTGCAGGCGTTTTGCTGGATTCCATTTCTTTTCGTGTCAGTAGTACTGCCATCCAAGTTCTTCTTTTTCTACATTTTTCCAGTCGGTCCAAGGTTTGTGCCTTCTTGCAAATTCCAACCTGGCGACTTCGTATTTCGGTTTACCGACGCTCTTGGTTTGGCAACGTTTTTGGCGCTCGTGTTACCCCGGTTTTGTTATATTTTCCATAATGTTTTTTTTTTTAAAGCATTGATTGATGATAATATAGTAACAAATAATAAAAACACCTGTTATTTTTAGAAATCATAATTATTATTGATAATTTGTAAAACGAGGAGAATTTCTCTTTTAACCCCTTCTCTTTACCTTTAACTAAATTTTAAATTACAGGTTCTTTATTATGACATTTCTTCTTCCGTTTCCTGTTTCTTTGCTTTCTGATTATCTTCTACACTTTTGACGACATAGCTAGCTAGAGTTTGCTCCACCAGGACTACGATATTTTTAATGTACTTTGTTAAAACGTCGATGCCTTCACTGAGTTGCTCCAAGTTTAAATTTCCCGTTTGATAAAATTCCGTGACTTGCTGATGAGTGGAGAGCATAGCCAAGACGATAATGCCATGATTACTATAACTTACAGCTTTCTCTTTCTTCCTGTGTGTTTCCATCGTGTGAGCCACATCGCATATGGTTTCTTCTTCCAAGGTTGGATCGATAAACGTTTTACCCATTTGCACTCCAAGCGTTACCGCGGTAATTGTGTCATACATAGGAATAGCAGCGTGCGCCAAAGCCAAACCAGCAGCCGTGATTGCAGCACTCAACGTGGATCCGTCGTTCTCCAAAACCAAAACGTAAATATCTACCTGTGAATTTGGGAATTCGTGTCGCCTCACCGCCGATTCCAATGCTCGTTTGAGAATAGCACTGTTTTGTTTTTCTTCGGCATCTTGAATGTGCATTCTTCGTTTGGGACAACTAAACGGAGCAAATTTAAACTCGCAGTACAGTTCGCCAATTGAGCTGTAGTCACTTTTCTTTGGCATTTCTTTAGGATCGTACACCGAAACAATGAGCTTCGTTTTATCCATTTCCATGTAGACGGATCCTTTTGCGTGACTCACCACACCGCATTTTAGAACTAAAATTATAAATATTAGATTGTTTCCTAACAGCCAACAGATAAAACCTAACATATCTTTCTTTGTTCGTCCGTTTTTCTTCCATCTAATCGGATCCCGTTTTCGTTGACGGCTGCCTTTAATCTTTCGTCCAATCCAATAATCTTCGGATGTGAATACAAATCGTAAGGAACAGAAGATTCTGGTGCCGGAAGTCTTCTATTATCTACAGGCATTTTTACTCGAATTTTGAAATTGTGTCAAAATTTTAAGGTTATATTTTTAACGCGTGTGCCAGTTTGACAAACGTAAGTAAGAGGGCGGTTAGGCAACCAGCGACACTTGCGTGCTGTCGCACATTTGCGATAATCACGATTGGAAAACTGATGGTGTTTTTGGCATTTTCTCTTTTCCGACGTTTTTGTGGCATCATTAGATAAAATTTATTGAAGGCATCAGCAAAATTGTAAGTAAAATTTGGAAAAATTTAATTTTTATTATAACCTACAAATTATTTTCTCCACGTGGAATTGATAAAACTTAATTTTCAGTTGCTTTCTACCATGACTATTTTGATAGTTTATCAAGGAGGAAGTTTTGGGCCCCATTCAGCTAGGTAGGTCACAATCAATTTCTTTTTAACCTAATACAAAATGATGATTTTACTTTGGTCCGTGTTTATGACAATTTTAGTGATTTTACTACAAAGTTCTGATTCCAATAAAAATTGTTTTTATATAAGCCTTTTGCAAACAATATTTTAATTATTTGTTTTTGTTTAGGTCACGAAATGTCTCGGATCAGATTAAGAAGCATAAACGTAGAAAAAACTGGAACTGCCGGCAACTAAAATCTTTTGGATCCTGACATACATTGTCGAAAAAGAGAATGGTAACTTTCTTAGTTTTAACATTTCTACTCTTTCATTATGATGATTTTACTTTGGTCCGTGTTTATGACAAATTTAGTGATTTTACTACAAAGTTCTGATCCCAATAAAAAAATTTTCTGTAGGTTTTTCGCAAACAATATTTTAATTTTTTTTTCCTGTAGGTCACAAAATGTCTTCGATCAGATTAAAAAGCATTTGGTAATGTGGGCAGCGGCAGTTAACGTAGAAAAATGAAGCGGCAGGTGGATGGGCGTTTTATTACCTTTAGACCAATGGTATTGGTTCCTATCTAAAATGAGAACAGTAAGTTTTCTTTTAAAAATCTGAAAATTTTTATTATTTCATTATGATGATTTTACTTTGGTCCGTGTTTATGACAAATTTAGTGATTTTACTACAAAGTTCTGATCCCAATAAAAAATTTTTCTGTAGGTTTTTCGCAAACAATATTTTAATTTTTTTTTCCTGTAGGCCAAGAAATGTCTTCGATCAGATTAAAAAGCATTTGGTAATGTGGGCAGAGGCAGTTAACGTAGAAAAATGAAGCGGCAGATGGATGGGCGTTTTATTACCTTTAGACCAATAGTATTGGTTCCGATCTAAAATGAGAAAAGTAAGTTTTCTTTTAAAAACCTGAAAATTTTTATTATTTCATTATGATGATTGTACTTTGGTCCGTGTTTATGACATTTCAATTGATTATATTTCAAAGTTCTGATTGGGATTTTGGACAAAAATTTGTAATTTAAGTTCAATAGAAATTAACTCTATTTTAATTTCTTAGGGTGCTATTTATGCCGATGGAAAATAACCAATATGGACTTCTTCTACAATTTGGTATTCAAGGAACGAAGAAAATTTTACATGTACCTCGAGCGTCAATGTGTTTTGGCAACTAAGAAAAAATAAAAAATTGCAGAACCGAAGTAACTAAACCGTAGTGGTGAAGCACTTTTAAAGCCTAAACGACTGCAAGGAAACAAAAGAAATAGAACTTGGAAATATTTATTTTCATATTGCAAATGTTTAATTTGTTTTTTTTTTTTTTTAATTAAAACAATAAAAAAAAAATATAAAATGAATATTTATTTAAATACTACATGTATGGTGGTTGAAGTTGGCTCGTGCCAGTTTACTTTTGCTAAATATTTTTTGAATTAAATCAACAATTGACTGGGATATTCAGATTTTTCTTAAAATTGGTGCAATAATAATTATTAAATTTTTATTTTCACATTGAAAGTTTGAATGTTTTTCAAATTTACTTTAAATTTTTAACAATTTAAAAAAAATTTAATTTAAAAAATCGGATGTGGCCATCGCATAACTTTCCGAATATTAAAAGTCACTCCCAATTTACCTCGGATAGAAAAAAAACAAAAATACAAATAAAAAATATATCACAAATAACTAAAATTCCATGTACAAAAAAATTTACTTGTTTATAAAAATTCAGAAATTTTATAAAAAATTTTTTTTTAATTTTTAAATTTAGAAAAAATGTTATAGAACAAAAGTTGTAGGTAATTTGATACTAATAATTTTTGTCATAATAAACATTTACCTATTTCATTGCGTTTCGGAGTTATGATGGATTATGTTTTATCGCTTCAAGCAAACCCCCCGTTCCCTCCATACGATTTCATCCATCTTCAATAGGCTTTGTGCCACAACAGATAAAAACTTAAATTTAAAATTTGGAGTGATTTCGTTAGGTTTCTATCGTGTTCACAGACATAATACACACACATGCGTACAGACATTTTTCAAAAATAATAGAACTGGTTCAAGGGAACCTCAAAACATAAAAATTTTATAAAAAAATGCAGAGTCAATTTTTTTAATAAGGAGTTCGGAAAGAAAAAGGTCTATAAGACCCCTTTTTATTTGAATAATTTATTAATTTTACTTGCGATAGTCGATAACAAAAATTTAATTTTTATATGGAAAAAATTTTCAATAAGATAATTTAAAATTTATTTTCAAAATTAAAATGTCCCCTTCGTTACGAATCATTCTGGATGAAGGTTCAGTGTAATAATAAAAAATGAATTTTCCAGAACAAAAAAACAGATACAAGATTGCATTAAAGTAGTTGATTTATTATTTGAAATTTAGTTTGTATTTAAAATAAGTCTGCAAATGTGAGTTTAAAGTAACATAAAATCAAACGTACACATCAGAAGCCCGGGTAGCTCAGTCGGTAGAGCATTGGACTTTTAATCCAAGGGTCCAGGGTTCAAGTCCCTGCGCGGGCGGCTTTTTTTTTTAGGCAGGATTATAATAAAAATCGAAAAAAAACAATTAAAATAAAAATTGTTTTACAAAGGCATTGACAATTCAAAATTTAAAAAAATATGCTCATGGTCTATGGTTAACGTGACTATTTTTATTTTTACTCAAAACGGGACATTGTCAAAATTAGGGGAGTCTGGGGGGTCAATTTGAAGAAATTGTGTAAACAATATGTTTTCGGGGATCAATTATTTTTCAAAATTTGAAAATCGAAAAAGCTGGATTTTATCAACTTTAATCACTTCGCAATTATTACAAAGATAAAAACTAATTAATTCATAATTTATTGTACCTATATATCAATGGAGATTTTTATTTAAGTCATCAAAATGATAAAACTATAGTTTTGATGATTACGAAGAATCAGTTGAAGTTGGTGCTTTTTGAGAGTAAATTGAACCGTCAACGAGCATTCGGATTTACTCTCAAAAAGCACCAACTGCAACTGCTTCTATGTAATCATCAAAACTATAACGTTTCGTTAGCTGTAACTGTATCGCACTCGATAACATTTGTTATCAGTGCATTAAATTCAATTCAAAATCATCTATCGTTGACCTTTAACTGAAAACGGGACAATTCTGTGTCCCGAAGCTTTCCTCGGGGACACCGGGACGGAGTACCAGAAAACGGGACATATGGTCACGTTATCTATGGTGCATGATCATCGGAATTCTTTGGGGAAAATTTTTATTTGTACCAAAATTATTAACGTTAACTATTCAAATATAACTTACTAAATTGAAATAAACAAAGTTTTAAGGTTTATAACATAATTTGATACTTGAGAGAGCGTTTCACTCTCGAGATCAGTAAACGTCCATCATAACTCAAAGAAGCAAATATCCACGGCTCCGCAGGTGACCATTCTGCACAATACACACTATCTTCATGTTCGCACCATTGCAGTGGTCCATCGGGCAAACTAGTAAAAATATTACTTAAACTCGAATAAATTCAACAACTTCTACCTACATTTGCTGATTTTCCAAACCATCAGATGAATCCTCGTGCATATTCTCGTGATTGCTTTCCGAACTTACACTAGCTGCACTCGATAGCAAAACTCGTGCATCCGAACTAGCCGTCAGTAGGAGCTGATCGTGAAACGGATTAAATTTTACACACCAGACCCTAGAATTTGGACAATTAAAATCATGCGTAAAAAATGTTTGGAGTTGTCGTACCAATGTGAATGATCGGTGCGCGAATACACCGGCATGGAAGTCATTCTGAAGTCCCATATTTTTACAAAACCGTCATCACCACATGTCGCAACATGATACTGCTTATTTAAATTAAAATCCATGTCACGGATCAGTTGACTGTGTACATTGTCAATGTTCCAAGCTAGCTGACCACTGCGAATGTCGTACGCCTTTAAATGCGTTTCAGTTGCGGTAGCTAACTAAAAGTTACATTAAATCAACCCTTAAGCTTAGCCAATGAAATGTCTTACTTGATTGCAATTTTGGTGTGGATTCCACTTTCCCGTTGTATATTTAGGATTATTTTTTCCTTCTAGACCAACATTTAATAAATTTCTTGCTTGACACTCGGCAACATCCCAAACTATAATATGACTTTCGGTCACGGAGGCCGCTTTGGTAACATCCGTGGGATGAAATTCTGTCGTTCTTATTTCGTTACCCAACCCACTCGTGTCAAATTTTGTAACCACCTCCAGATTTTCAATTGTTTCCAAATTTTCACTTTCCGGTAATTGCAAAATGGCAGTTTTCATAGAACACGTATTATCTTGATTCACCGTGTTGTAGCAAGTGGCAATTTTTGATGCATCTAATGAACTCGAATTCACTTTCCATATTTCTCCCTCGGAGTGGTGAAATACCTAACGGTTTTTAGAGTCAAGTAGTGAAAAATTTAATATTAATTGGGTACGCACGGAGGTCTTCAAGGTAGAATTTTCCTCGTCAAATTCGACCAGATGAATCTGATTGTTGACCTGCTTCAGAGACTGGGTGCCTATGAGAAAGCGGATCTTCTCGGTTTCGGCCAATTGGGCGCACAGAGCTCTCGCCTGAAATAAGGTATACAACAGTAGGAAATCTTGGTTCTTAGATTAACCAACCTGAAATTCGAGTCCATAAATAACCGAATTATCATTTTCCATTTTAATTTAAGTTCCCATCAATGGACGATGATCTTAACCTTACTTTTGTCTACCAGGGATACTCAATCTGTCAAGTTACTGAAGTAAAACAAATGAGTTTGTTTATATTGTGGTAAAAACAGACCGAATCTGAAAAACTGCTTTTTTGATGAAGTACAAATTTTTATTAGGAAACGAAAAAATGTGGGAAATTTTAAGGAAAATCGATCGAGTAACCCATTAACTCATTTAATGGGGCAATCGTATTATTTACAAGTATGCAATAATAATCACAAAGTAAATCTATTACATTAAACCGTCTATATTATTCTAAAACGAACACTGGCTTATTGAAAAGCTTCCTTATATTCAAGTTTGAACCAATGGCCACATTCGCATCTACGAGGCTGTCCCTTGTACAGCCACATCCAATTTATGGTTGTGGATTCCTCTTCGCATACACAGCCGACGATACGACAATCGTTGGCAGAAGGAATTAAGTTTGGTTGATCTTTAGTGCCTGGACCTCTTTTCGTAACTTTCATATCGAAAGGATCGTCGTTACCAGCAGCTTTTGCTAATAATTCCCGTTGCTGTAAACCGGTAGCATGTTCCAAGGGGTCACCCATCGTAACTACGGAAAAATAAAATCTTGGATTAAAAACTTTATCTGGCGATATTGGCCTAAAGAATTTTCTCTAATTTCATTATTTACAACAAGAATAGAAATGCTAGACAATCGATAACTGCTAATAAAAGTGAAAATTACGTAATGTCAAAATTCATTTATTTTTATGCACCCAATGCACGGCACCCTCGAATATCACATTACCTTTTGTTGTAAAGCATCGCGCACTTGGATAATATCCGCTTTTTCGAGCAACAGAAATTGCTAAATTTCTACAAATAGAAGCCATTTTAGTCAAAATCGCTCCCGAAACGAAGATTTTTACTGATAGTCGTGGTAGAACCGTATCGTACACCGATGTGCGCCGATGTTGGGAACACTGGTTCTGGTGAATTTTCTTGGCAAAAATTCGAATCGATCAACTATCGGTTTTAATTAAAATAATAATAACAAAAATAATAATTAAAAATATTATTTGCTTAAAAATTCATATTATGAAAAATTAACCAAATTGTACAGGGTGACTCATAATTCGATGTCAATATCAAATTCACTCTCAGGCATTTGTTTATTTTATGTCATTGGTCATACGTTAGTTGGAGATCCCAAAAAAGCGTACGTCGCACCATCTCCTGGTCAATTATGGCCAGATTCTCACCTAATTTATGCACAAAATCACCACCTAGGCGGCGGCTGTCCAACTAGCGTATAGAAAGGGAGGAAAGTTTCAAAATTAATTCAAATTTTGGTTTGCAAAAAGTATCTGTCAAAAATTATCCCCACTGAGAAGTTTCGGCAACGCTGTTGTAAATTGGCATTCGAAATTTTCCAGCAGTAGCAAATTTTTGAGTTTTTCGATATTTCACTAAATTTAAATGTAAAGGTAAATCTCTATAAAAAGTCTGTTTTAGTTAAAATTGTAATTGTCTAATTGTTGTTTCTGTGAGAAAACTTGCGCATGCAAGTTTTTGAGGTTATGCGGTGTAAAAATTTAAGACCAGAAACCTGACTGCAATTGTTTTTAGATGGCTACCAAAATAGTTAAGTCTGGAGGTGCAGAACCCGATGCGTTCGAAACATCAGTATCCCAAGCTTTACTCGAGTTGGAATTGGGCAATTCCGACTTGAAAGCTCAACTTCGGGAACTTCACATTACGAAGGCTCGCGAAATTGATCTCAACAATAAAAAGGCCATAATTATATCTGTGCCCATGCCCAAACTTAAACAATTCCAAAAAGTGCAAATTCGATTGGTGCGAGAATTGGAGAAGAAGTTCAGTGGAAAGCATGCAGTGTTTATCGGCGACCGTAAAATTCTTCCCAAGCCTACCCGTAAAACGAGGATCAAGAACAAGCAAAAGCGTCCACGTTCGCGTACACTTACCGCCGTCTACGACGCAATTTTAGAAGACTTAGTTTTTCCTGCCGAAATTGTCGGTAAGAGGATTCGTGTCAAATTGGATGGTTCTCAACTTACGAAAGTTCATCTGGATAAAAATCAACAAACCACAATCGAACATAAGGTTTGTTATTTTCTTTTTATTTTGTAACGGAATTTATTATGGTATTTTTAGGTCGACACATTTGCTTCGGTTTACAAGAAGTTGACTGGCCGGGATGTTACGTTTGAATTTCCCGAATCTTACTTGTAAAAATTAGGTAATAAATTGGTCGATGATGAACAAATCAATATTTTAGTGTTTTATTTCCTCACCTTGAAGTTTTTGAAACCTAAAAATTTGTGTTATTTTAAAAGACGTAAAACTGGTAAGTTTTTATTAATGCATAATAAATGGTATCACAAATTTTCTATTTGCCATTACTATGTGGCTGACTAATTTATATTATATAGATAAAAAATGCTGTACTAACCACATGTAAAAAATGATAAAAATAAACAGTGGTTCCCAACCGTTATTATATTTAAAATTGAGCAACACAAAAATTAAATCTTTAAAGTTCATACAAAATCAACAGGATCCGTGCAACACAAGCATCACAGATCATTATTAACACACCAGATCCATATTTTCATTTTGGCTTTTGATTAACGAAGAACAAAAAGGTACCATCACTTTTAGGAACCGCTGCACTGTATGTTAAGTAAGATTTACCTAATAAAAATAAGTTCAAATGCATAGATTCTCCCAAATTTGAATAAACCGTAAGTCAAATGGTATTATAAATCCGCATAGAAATAAAAAGTTATTACAACAATATACCCACAGTAAAAATTGTCCGTTTAAGCGGCAACATCACTTTTTGCACTATCCGGTATATATGGCTCAGGTTTGGGATTCTTCACAATTGCATCGGCACCATTAATTTCGATGATTTGATTTTCTCCAAAACTCACCCTCTTGGTTAAATGTTTGTGGTGTGGTGGTTCAGGTTCCAAGATGGGCAATTCATTTGTTATATTATTATTATTTGTTTGCTTAGCATTTTTTAGCACACCTGAATTGGTGGAACGTTTTGAAAATAACAAATGGTTTACGGGAACTAGCCCGCTATAACCATTGCTGATGGCAAACACCCAACCTGTGTTTATAAGCTTCATTTCATCTTGTATGTACTTTGGTGCTACTAGGACATCATCGTTTACCCGTAAACTCATTTCATTTGCAACGGCCGCTTTAAAATTTGTCATTGCTTTTGCTTTATAACCGGGAGTTTTCCATTTTTCCGGATTGTAATTATCTAAAAAAGATAACAATGAGGTTACAAGTTTGATTTTAAAACAGAAAAATGCTACTAACCTTCATATTTGGGTAAAATAAATTTGCTAATAAGATATGGAGCCGAAATAAGGACACCAAGGAAAGCTACAGTTCCCCAGCTGTTTCCTCCAATTTGTGGTTTCGAAGCATCAGTTCTGATGGCTTCCTTCCATGCGACATTGGCAGCTCCTTGACTTAGCACTTTTACACCCAATAACCTCATTAGTTTTGTATACAAAAATCTAAATAGCCTGAACACACTCAGAGAGTACCATATTTGACCAAACATATTTCTGAGATGACCGAAATTTTCGGCAACGCTTAGGAATGCACGAAAAGAACTGGTCATAGCGAAAAATGTGTTATCTAACATGGTCGATATGCTGTTCACGGCGCGTACAAGACTTTCGACATTAGCAAAGGTATTCCTTGACGTCTCTTCTGCAAACTGCACAAATCTAAAAGAAAAATTGAGTATTAAATTTTTCAACAGCAAAATCGTCTCGGACAATGATTTCTTTAATAACAATAGCACATAAAAAAAAGTTTTAAATAAAAGTACCCAGGATAATGTTTTTATAAAATATACAAGGTTGAACGTACTTAAAATTTAATAGTTTGCTCAGCAACCTTTTATAATCCATGGCAGAGGATATAAAATGTACACAGGAATTACCTGCATACCTGTGCTCGTTTCTATCAATCAACATGCTTTATATTTAGTTCGATATCCAAGTACGACAGTTCAGCAGTTTTAATTAGAAAATGCTGTATTTTTATTTTAAAAATAAGACGAAAAACATAAGTTAATGTGCGAAATTATTCTACTTTTTTTATTGTGTTGATTTAATTTTAAAATAATTTTGTTTGTTTTATAATTAGTTCTCACTACATTTTTACGATAATACCAGTTTCGCGTTAATTAGTTAATATTAGTATTTGAGGAGAGGAGCTTAATAATTACAGAAAGTTTCTCAAAGATGTTTCAAGAAGCCATGATTAAGCTAAAAGCAAAGAAAGAGAAAATTGGCTTGTAGCTAAGAAAGGACCCGAAGGGGTGCGAGGGCCATGTCAATAGTGGTTTCACTGCTGGCAGCATCGAATACCCATGAAGTACTAACACCTCAAGATAAGGGGTAAATATCTCGAAGATTTTATGTACTTGTTTGGAATTTTTTGAAGATTATTGAAATTCTTTAGATTGGAAATCATTGGAACTTCCTGGAATTCTTTAAGAATCTTTGGAATTCTTGGAAAATCGTTGGAAATCCAAGCCCTGTGTACAAATTTTTTTCTAGATATTTGCAAACCCACCCAGATCGTTGTGGTCCGTCCACATCAAGCGTAATAACTATTTTCAATGCCAAAACTTCAATCGTCAGATGAAGAAGATTAAAGTGCCTCCGGCACTCCATGCTTCGCAAGCCATCATGCTACGCTACGCTAGATATTTGTTCTTTATGAAAGTAAGGCGCAGTGAAATTTAGTTATTTAGTAATACATAATGTAAATATAACTTAAGTAAGGTAAACAAGACAACCGTTGAAATAGTACAGCTACCTTGAAATATGATTCATTTGTAAGCAATTATGTATACATCTAAAAGTCTTATCTACAATATTAAACATAAATTACGAATACGAGTCACTGATAGTACTTATAATTAAACCAAATTATATTCCAAAACACTTTCGTTTAAAAAAAATGAATAAAAATCCTGGAACTGACACTACGGAAGAGAGTCCTATCTACAAAATTTCAGTTTTTTGGAGCAGGTTAACTTGTTAAAACCTCTAATTAATTTGTCCTAAATACAAGTAGTTATGATGCATTTGCAATAATAATTGTCCAAACTACGTTATTCTTAATAAATATGTCCGATCCATATTAAATTGTTCACAGAGTAAGAAAGTGAAGTGAAAGTGCAAAGCCAATGACCAACCACATCACTCTCGCATGAACCACCGGGTCGAAAAAGTATTTGAATATTTTTGGTACGATTTGGAATTGGTTTAATGCATTTTCTGAGTTCTAAATAGCCTAATATGCAATCTTGTGGTGTAAAATCACTCGAGTCGCGTAGAATTTTATGAAATGAATCGATTTGGTAATCAGTTAAATAACCCTTCGGATTGAGAACTGGTTCCAACAAGTTATCATCGGAATGAACTGTACTTTTGTCAAAAGTAAACTCTTTTCAGTTTTTAATTTGTTTAATTCAATTAAAGCATTGTCTTCATCTTGGTTTATTAATTTTTGTGTTCTAAAATTTCCTAGTATGTTTAAGCCGTTTAATGATGTCACTCTACTCAGTGCAACATATAGCATTTGCCTGGTTACTCTTTTAGTTTTATTGAAATCTACACAAATATGCTGATATGTTTGACCTTGACTTTTATGGATAGTTAGAGCTTCTGCTGGAACTATTGGAAACTGAATTCTAATTATTTGATGTTGAAGTTCATTTGTTAAATTTAATACATTTTTGGATTTGCAAATTGGCGTTAGTGTATTTTCACCTTCACTGTTTTCTACATTACATGCTTGATGGGCTGATTTGGCTCGATTTCCAATGCGATCGGATGAAAAATCTAATCACAGAATTGCAGGTTCCTCTGTATTGCGTTTAAAGTTAATGTTCTTTAATACTCCGCATGCTCCGTTAACCAATCCATCTTCAACGTCTATGTTGTATACTTAATGCCAATTTTAAATCGAATTTAGTTAGGCAAACCACTTAATTCGGTATGTTTTTTTTTAATGAACTAAATACAGATTTTCTTGTAGATTCAGATACTTTTCCTAAAATGCTGTCTATTGCTTCAGATCTATATTCGATGGCATCGTGCTGATTGATTTTTAATTCATTAAAAGAATCAACATTTTTATTTTCTGCATACAAGTACGGCACAGCCTCGATTATCCGGACACACTTTAATCTGAACACTCCAGTAATCCGGACACTTCTGCTCTTCGGACACTTTATATTTTTTACCTCTGCAATCCGGACGTATTTTTTGTTGCAGTATCTAATTAATGCAATTCATCGGTAACCTTTTATAAGACTAAACTATGACATCACTGCACACGTTTATTAAAGAGGATCAAGATGATCCTGAGATGAGAGTCGAAAATGTCCTCAAAATAAAGCATAATGATGCAATAGAAGCTTTTTCAACATTGCTCCAACGGGTTGAGGAAAATATATCACAGGATCTACTCATAATATTAAGAAGAATGAAAAATATTGCAAGATTTGGTAGTAAAGAAAAAATTAACCCAATCAAACATTAATTGCTTCTTAAAAAAATCATAGTATGATTGTTAAATGAAAGTTGTATTTTTACTTTTTTGTTTGTTTATTTTATTTAGTTTATTAATGTAAACTATATATTGTAAAATAAAATGATTCAATAATACATATCAACGGTTTTTATTCAATAAAATAAGTTTAAAAAAATATCTCGCTAATCCGGAAAACTCGGTTATCCGAACAAACTCAAAACTATATCTGTCCGGAATAAAGAGGCTGTACTGTATTTATCCATTCACTAAGATATGGTACCCCGTCAAAACAGCCCCGACACAACAGCCCCGTCAAACCAGCTCTGGCAAAATAGACCAATGACAAAATAGCTTCGGCAAAATAGCTCAATGACAAAATAGCTCCGGCAAAAAATCTCAATGACAAAAAAGCTCCGACAAAATAGCCCGATGACAAAAGGGGCAATCCATTATTAATTACGTAATTAATAATTACGTAAGGGTTTGGGGGGGGGGGGATATCATAAATTTTATAGAGCGTTATGTGGGGGGAGTCCAACAAATTCTGTTTAACGTAGTATGGCGATAGCCAAATTAATTTAATTTAATTCATTTATTTTACGGTAGATCCGTGATTTGCCGTGGTTGCGCCTGCCGAAACTGATCCTACGCAGCCCTTCGCTACGCCACAGGCGCTCCGAGCCGTTTTGGTTCGCTAAAAACATCCGACCGATATTCCAAAAAAATTGTATTCTTGATAAAATTCTTAAATAATTGTTCTCTTTCCAATGGTATATAATAAAAATTTCAATTTTTGGTATAAATTAACTGATAATAACCATGGTATAATATGCTATTTGCAGCAATCTGTTATATACCTTCACGTATCGCTATACTGCATTAGACAGAATACGTCGGACTCCCCCTACGTAACGGTCCATGAGATTTCCGATACCCGCATTTCTCCATCAAACCCTTACGTAATTAATGGACGGCCCCTTTCGTCATTGGGCTATTTTGTCGGAGCTACTTTGTCTTTGGGCTATTTTGCCGGAGCTATTTTAGCACGAGCTATTATGTCCTAGGGCTATTTTAAAGCAGGCTATTATGTCAGGGCTATTTTAGCACGGGCTATTATGTCTCGGGCTATTATGTCGGGGATATTTTGTCGGGGTTTTTTTGACGGGTCACCCTAAGATACACTTGCACAACATTTAGTTAACTTCTTCAAGTTATAATTATAATTGATTATTACTAATTGCAGTTAGAAAACTAAAATGTGTGTACAAATCACTTAGACAGAACAAAACAGCCTAATTGAAATTAAACAGAAATTGTTTTTCCATAGCCGCCTAAAATTGTTTTTGCATAAGCGCCCAAAAAGATTATTTATAAATACACTAGATGTCGCGTTCCAAACCAACCTCTGACTTAAGAAAAATTGTCAGCCACGCCCACTTATTTTTCGAATAGTTTAAATTTGACGTTACGGATAATTTCAATTTAAAAGTTAATATTTCAAGTTTTTAAATTAAATTTTATTGGAAATAAATTTTATTTTAATAATGTTATCGCAATTTTAAGACATTTATACCGATCACCAATGGTACCTACGCTAATTATTAAATTTTACGCCTTATAGATTCCTTTGTTTGTATCTTTTATTTTCTTTTTAAAAAAAAGGAATGTATGTCTGATGTATGTCGCATAACTCAAATACTATAAGTCATAGAAATTTGGTATTTGATACTCTTATAGCATGCAATAGTTGTGCATCTCCTATTTTTTTTTGGTTGCGATTGTCTGTGCCAAAAAGGCTTTCATTCGTGACGCACACAAATGGATTAACGAGATTCTTGTACGATGTTACAATCATTATAAAATAATAATAATAGTAATAATGATAATTAAAATTAGAAATTTATTTTTTTAAATAATTAAAATTTAATAAATGAAAAAATAACGTATGGATTTCAACCAAAATCTAATCAGCTCTCTAGATTGCTGTTACAAACTAGTATATGAAATTTGAATAAAATCGGTTCACGCGTTTTGAAAAAATCGTGGGCGAAAAAAGGGCCACACACACACACACATCCGGACATCATTGCAAAATTTGTCTTAAACGATTTGTACCGACTCATATAGACTATGGAAAAAATGCTAGTTCAAAATTTTTTTTTTACTCGATTACAATACTTTCCTTTACTACGTAAATGGGAAAGTAATAACTACAAAAAAAATGTTTTACTTGCAGTTTTTTCCAAAAACCAGAGGTTCTGATGAGATTATTCCTAAAATTTCTCATTATCACAGCATAAGTACATGAAAATATAAAATATCTCAAAACTATGAAAATTCAGATAGGACTCTCTTCTTAGGCAACAGTAGGACCTATAATGACGTACACAGAGGAAATGAGACCTGATACAACCAAAACAAGTTGTGTCCTGGAAACATCAGGAATGAAAACCATTCGCAGGATTGCTGAAAAAACCCTTTGGGATCGAGAACGAAGCCAACTTCTAAGACAGTCCTGTAAGATTGAGAATACCAACAAATGGATAATTGGGAGGAAAAGAGAGTGGAATCAGCATATAAGTAGAATAGCAGAGGTCTCTGGTGAGCCGCAGAGTGTGGCGAGACAACGAAAGAGGTGGAGCGATAACATCACCGTAATCCATTTGTGTTTTGCCCTATTGTCCCTACAGCGGTTGTATACGAAGACCGTTAACTCTGATTTAATTCTAGTATAATACACAAAGTGATAAAATTAACAGTGATGCCCTCCCGAATTAGTAAGATCTTGTCGATATCCGAAAAGAAGAAAATCATAATTATTAGGAAACTTCAAAACAATTTGAAGAAAGTTCATCAACCCTTCTAATGAATTGAACCTTAAAAATTAATGTAGTAAACCCACGTAATTTACAAATTAACTTAATAGTTTCATTCAGAAGTTTCAAATTTCTGCAAATACAACAAAATGACCATTCAGCAATGTTTGGATTTTTTTGTGCTAGAATGATAAAACCTATTAATAGAATCCCGATAAAATTAAATCAAGAACATTTGAATTGAATTTAAATTAATTTAAATAAATTGGAAAGGAGTAGCATAACTACACGAGCTACTCGGCAAACTGTTCTGTGTAGTTCGGTATCTTCTAATTTACACATTATTTATTAAGATTATTAGACCGGCCGATGAGGACGCCGCTGAAAAAATATGATAACAACAAATATGGTAGCAAAGTGCGACACTTTTTTGACCACAATAAAAAAACAATCTAAAGGAATTTAAGGTCATAAAACGAGAACTACTTTAATAATCAAAAAGTTGATGTTTAAAATAAAAGATTTACCCCAAAAACCTGTCAATTGTAATTAAATACAAAAATTAAACCCCACCTTTGGCTGTAGAAAATTCCATATAGTGAAATAAATAAATGTAAGTAATTACCTTACAAAATCCTACGTAAATCATTGATAAAAACGCACACAAAATTTCTACTTTGAATTGAATAAAAAACAAGAGTTTTTCAATAACTAATGTTGTTGACGTTAAAACTTAAACAAATAGCATCATCCACTGATAATACATAAAATGTTTATAATAATTGAAATCGTAAAAAATATCATAACAAGTTGAAGTGGAATTTATTGTAACTTTACAATGAAATACCTTCAACTTAAAATGTATCAAGTGAACTTTAGTTATTCTAATAAATAAGATAACCCTGAACAGTTTTGCATTAGCCAGCATAAAATAATATTTTGTAAGATTAAATTTACTCAAGTGTACTAACCTACTTTCCATATCGTAACCACCGGGTGCATAGCCGTTGGGTGGCATGCCGTAAGCATTTTGGAGACCATAATTATAACCACCGTAACCTGGGCTGTGACTGTATGGGGTTTGATATCCTCCATAACTACTGTATCCACCATAATTACCTCCATAACCTAGTAGCAAAAATGCACAAGAGTTACTTAAGCAAGTTGACCTACATTTTATAATTATAACTTGCCTGAGTATGTCGGTTGGTATGTCGGAATCACTGGAGATCTCGTTTGTACCGATACGCTTTGAGGTCTCGGTGGTACAGTTGTGGTTCCATGTGGTCGTGCAGGTACACTATGGGCACCTCGAGTGACCGTTTTATGCGAATCAATCTGATTCGAGCTCTGCAAAACAAGAGGTTCGCTACTCGTTGGAAGAGACATATTGGTGTCGTCTTAAATTTACATCACACACATAACAACCGTTTAATTTATGTCGAATTCAACCGAAACTAAACTTTGAACTTTAAATTACACTATCTCATATAAGGAAATAAAAACTTCATCTAACTTTAATTTACGTGACAGTCGAACAAACAATTATTTCAATATGAACATGACAGCAAAATGACAATGGCGATATAAAAAATTGTGTATGCACTGGCGGTAACTTTGAATTTGACAAGCGAAAGGAATATACCGGACTGATGATAAAAATTATGCGACCTATGCGACTACTGTATAAAGTACGTCATTTTAAAACCGTGAAATGCTGATGAATCACGCAAGTACGATAACCATCATTTCCACAAGTGTTTCATGGAAATCAAAGAAAATTTTAGAAAATCTAAGGAAATCCAAGGAAAATTAAGGAAATATTTTTATTTTACAAACTTTTTTGCTATTTTAAGGAAGTTCGAAATCAGAAATAAGCCCAGAGCCGGATTAAAGGCAGCCCCGGGCTTCTAAATTTTTAGGGGCCTCAAAAAAATTGAAGCAACAAAATTTTCGACAAACAAATTTTGATCATTCAAAATGATTTTGATGATATAAAAATCGATTTTACAGCAAAACTTTTTAGAGAAGTTTTGTTGCAAATTTCATTGCCTTCAATTTTATTTATATGCATTTTTAATTTTGACGCACCGTTTTTGACTGACAGCTACTTAAACAAGATTCCGTAAAATGCAAAAAATATTGTCATCTATATATCTCGAAAACGGTGCGACAAAATAGAAAATTGTATAGAAACAAAAATGTAGAGAATAAAATTTACAAAAAAAATAATTATTAATTTTTTTAATTTTTTTGCATCGTTCTCGAGATATAGTTAAAAAAGATTTTTTGTATTTCATACAGTTTCGTTTAAGTTACTCTCAGTCAGAAACGGTGCGACAAAATAAAAAAATTATATAAACAACATTGAAGTCCATAAAATTTTTAACAAAAAATGTCTAAAATGTTTTGCTGTAAATCCAAAACTAAGGCTCAAATTTATTATATTATTGTATTAAGCGCGGTTGACCTTGAAAATTTTTTCCTGCGACGCATTTTGTTAAAACATGCAAAGCCAAAGGGCCTCCAAAAATAGTTAGCCCCGGGCCTCACATATCCTTAATCCAGCTCTGAATAAGCCACAAAAAGTACATTTGCTCCGAGTAAAACATGTTTGCTCTTCTTCAAACTTTAAATTTGATTTACATGACTTTTATTCCCGGCAACCGGAGGTACTATTAAATTAATATTTCAACAATCCTCTCGCTTTGAAGGATTAAAATAAAACAATTGCTATCAGTGGCTTGCGGGGGCGATCTAAATTTTATAATTTAAATGCAAACTACGAAAAATTGTAATAATACTCCCGATCCTTCCATCGTTGGATCAATTTTATGATTTTTTAATGAAGGGGGGGGGGATTATTTTGAAAAAAATAAGAACTGTTTTATTTATCACAGCACCGCAAAAACTTATATAAAATATTTTTATATTAAATAATAATTATTTACATAATAACAATTCCTCATAAATTTCCTAAATTATTTAACTTAATTTTTAAGAATATTTTTAAAATAGAAGATAAAGATTTTTTTAAATAGGTTAAAAACTAAAAACAAAAATTAAAAATTATATAGGTTCAGATTCGTGAATCCACGTACGCGTTCCTCCTTCGGCAAAATCGGATGCGAGGTGACCATCTCCGTTGAGAACCCACTTGGTGGTGAGTAATCCTTCCACACCTACCGGTCCACGAGCATGAATTCTGGAAGTGCTTATACCAACTTCCGCACCTAAACCGAATCTGAATCCATCGGCAAATCGGGAACTTGCGTTATGGAAAACGCAAGCACTATCCACTTTCTTCAGGAAAGCAGTGGCAGTCTCATCTGTTAAAAGAAACATGATTACATTTAGCAAAACCCAATTTTGTTCGCTGGACACTTACGATTTTCAGTAACTATCACATCGGTGTGAGAGCTTCCAAACTTATGAATATGGTCGATTGCTTCTTCTAAATCTTTAACGACCTCAATTGCACACGCAAGATCTCCATACTCGTGCTTCATGGTTTTGGTTGCAGGAGGACCAAACGTTAATAATTTCGACAAATTTGGTCCGGAAAAAATTTGAACTCCTTCCTTCTTAAGCATATGGCAGACGTCATCAAAGAAACTACCTCTTACGAGTTTTTCGTTGATTAGAAGCGTTTCCATGGAATTGCAAGCAGCAGGATAATCGCACTTGGAATCCCTAACAATTTTCAAAGCCATTTCTAAATTGGCATCTTCATCGACGTAAACGTGGCAAATTCCTTCTGCGTGTCCCAATACTGGTATGTGTTGACTTTGAGACTGAATATTTTTGACCAATTCCGTGGAACCTCGTGGAATGATCAGGTCAATGTGTTGTTCCATTGAAAGCAAGTCACTAATTTCTTCGCGAGTTGAAACCAAAGAGACAGCGCTTTCAATATTTGCAGTAGCCAGTGCTTCATGTACCAACGTCATTAGAGCCTTGTTACTGCGCGAAGCTTCCTTTCCACCTTTCAGCAACAAACCATTACCGGAAGCAATCGCCAAAGACACTACTTGAGGCAGCGAATCCGGTCTGGATTCGAAAATTACCAGCAGCACTCCAATGGGAACGGTGATTTGTTCCAGATGCAACCCGTTCGCTAATTTGGTCTTCTTCAACACTCGTCCGACATTAGTGTGACTCGAATCTGCAATTTGCTTCAATCCAACAGCAAGATTTCTTAATTTCGATGGAGATAGCGAAAGACGCGATAGCAGAGCGCTCGAGAGATTAGTCAGCCTTGCTTCTTCCAAGTCTTTGGCGTTCTCTTCCAAAATATACTTTTCTCTAGATATCAAGAGATCGGCCAAAGTGTGCACTATTGTCGCTCGTTGTTCTGGAGATAAACTTAGCAGTTCTCTGCCTCCCTTTCGAGCTAAAATGTTTTAATTAGATTTTGACTTGACGAAAACTCAAATAAACTTACCGTTCATAGCCATGTTCTCGGTGCTGATAGAGTCGCTTACGGTGTCGGTGAAAAGTGTACCAACTTTTCTTCCACTTAGGATTCTTTCGATCGCGTGCTCTAACATTCCGTTGCAAATGACTACGGAAACTCCACGATCAATTGCGAATGTTGCTGCTCTAACCTTGGAATCCATACCTCCAGTGCCGACTTTGGATTTTTTTCCAAACTTGATTGTGTTGCGATGATTCGTTGTAAAGGTATGGATGAATTGAGCTCCTTCTTCCCATGGAGGCTTGGTGTAGATTCCATCAACGTCGGACATTAATATGAGCAAATCGGCGTTGACTTCGGTTGCTAGTAAGGCTGCCAAACTGTCGTTATCTTTAAGACTGAGGCCCTTCTTCGCGATCTTCTCTGGGTCGCTAACTGGTGGTGGTTCCACAGCATCGTTGGTGTTAATAATCGGGATGATGTTTAAACTAATCAACTCGGATAAGGTACTGTACAAATTGTTCCGCGTTTGTTCGTTGTTGAAATCTGGTTTCGTGACCAAAACTTGAGCAATCTTTATACCGTACTGACTGAACATGGCGTCATATAAAGACATCAAGCCTGATTGGCCGACAGCTGCTGCAGCACGTGGTTCAACCTGAGTCTCGTAACTCTTAAAGTAAAAAAAATATTAATAAGAAATTTTTGGACAAGTCTCCAAGAGAATTTACATGTCTCGAAGGATCTTTTGGTGCCAGGGTCTCCCTCATCGATAAGGACATGAGCAACTCTTGGTTTAATTTTTGTTTGCCAAAAGCTACAGCCCCACTCGTCACCATGATGCATTCTCGTCCTTGGGAGTGACATTCCGCAACCTGTAAAAAATGAAAAATATAATATGTTTACTGTTGCACTCCTAGAAGGCAACTGCGGCCGGCTTCTGCTGCACCTGTCAACTACATATTAGAGAAATAATAAAAACTCTCACCTGCTCTACGATGGAAGCCAGACGACCAAGAGCGATTCCGTGTTCATCTTCACGGGTGATTACGGCGCTTCCTAATTTTACCACCAGTCTGCGCGCCTTTTTCAAATCGCTTCTTTCCGTAATAAGAAGTTTGTTGATGGTACAAAAACCATTATTACTCCCAGCTTTAGTCTATAAAAATAAATAAAAGTAAATATTTTGACCTTTGTATCTTGATGCTTGATGTAGCGCGAATGGAGTTTTGAAGCTTCCGTAAATAAATAAGATATCAGTTATTAGTAAGTATAATATTGAGAATTTATCTTTGTGTACATAGCTAGAAAATTGTTATTATTTTTATTATTATTCTGATATAGCAGCGATATCATTTTAATTAACCAATCGTCCTATTTTTTCGAAAATCATACTCAGTGAATGGTGAAATAAATATAAATAATGAACAAAAGAAATGTTTGAAAAAATAAGAAACTTTAATTTGATTTTTTAAATTGTTTGTTACATAATAATTGGATTTTGGAGCGAAATCGGCGGATAACCAATTTACTAACAAATTATTTAATCTTCTTTTTTATATAATATTGCTGATACGTAAATGGTTGTTTAGTGAATAATTATTTTTGGTGGCAAAAAAGCAAAATAAAAAATTGAACTGATGTTTACAGAATTATAGATCGACGATGACGTCTAGACTTACACGAAAACAACTTAATCCTGATAAACTGATACATGGACCTGTATAAATACGTCAAACTGGTTAAAATCACGGAGTTACCCTGTGCACAACAATAAAATGTATTTTCTGGATTTTACCGAAATTCTAATAAATTTTTTCAAAATTCAACGGAAAAATTTCGAATAATTAGGTGAAAACAAAATAACAAAATAAATCAGTTTTTTTAAGATTTCCGCTTTCCATCGCAAATCCTAAATGTGAAAATAGTCTCAATCGAAAGAGATTGTTTTTCCGCATCCAAAGATACCCAACACTAACTATTTTTCTTTTTAATTCCTCTCCCCAAAAAACAGTTGCCGGTAATATTCTTTGACAGGTATTTACAGTACCTGCTGGCAAGCCGACTTGTTTTATTACATTTTTAACAAAACTTAAGAAGAAAAATATCCCGTGTTTGGTGTCATCGGACGCCATTTTTTTTCTCTTTTGATTTAAGCTATTTTTTAATTAAAAAATTTTTTTTCAATAATTGGAATCCTGTTAATTTAATGGATTTTTACTCCGACTCGTAATTGTGGTTTAAGTAGTTTGGTCTGGCGATAACCGGTTAGATTGTTGATACAAAGGTCATGATCAAACTTTGCAATTACTTGCGCCGTGGTTTGAAATCCACGTTAAGCAGTATATGCTGAACAAACAAGAAATATAAGGTTGGTTTATTCTTGTTGGTTCATAACTTGGATAAGGAATAAACGGACAACAGTATGACGCATAGATAAACTAGTAAATCTGGGTTAAAATTAAATGAAGTATCGATAAAGTAACCGAGGACGTTAAGATAAATAGAGTAGGTACGTGAAATGTCAAGAATAATATGGAATCTATTTGTTTTATCTGGATATGGTTCTTTATCTTGTTCTAATCCACTGTCAGTCATGAGTTATATTTACGCAGATTTTTATCTACGAAATAATCAAAATAATTTTATTTATATTATGTAAGTTTATAAACGGTAACAGATGATGATGTTACTAAAACTTCCATAAGGTTAACAGATCTGATTGATTTCTAATGGCGAAACGGCAATCAGCGAAATCATTATTCATCATCATCATAATAATATAATAAATTACAGCCTTAGTTTTCGGTTTTACAGCAAAATTTTTCAGACATTTTTTGTTGCAAATGTAATTCCCTTCATTTTTGTTTATATACATTTTTCTATTTTGTCGCACCGTTTCTGAGATACGGTGACTTAAAGTAGTTTCTGTAAAAATTTTAATAAATCACCATTGAGTAATCTTTTCTTTAAGTCGTTGTATCTCGGAAACGGTGCCACGAAATGAAAAAATGTATATAAACAAAAATGAAGAAAATGAAATTTACAACAAAAAATGTTTAATAAATTTTTCTGTAAAGGCGATTTTTATAGTCTTTGTAAGATACAATATTTTGAACAGTGCCGAAAGTAGGTTTTTTCTTCACTTCAGAAAGAAATGCAGAAGGAATAATTTGAAAAGAAAATCATATACTTCGTCTACGTTTTTAAGATCGTCAATATAATCAGTGATATAACAAAATATTTGTTGATGATTGATTAAAACTTGAAAAAAAAGATTAAATTATATAAAAAAACTGTAACTCATCAAATAATTTTGATAAACGGTAGACCTTCAGATATACTGAAAAATAAAAAAATTTCCACACAAAAACAAAAGAATACTTACTTGGGCTGTTTGTGGAACCCAATGTTTATTTGGTATATTAATTTGATAAGTTCTAACTGCCGGACGAGCTAAAGCCCAAGAATTTCCCGATTTTAGTAACCTGGTTCGGTTGGAAAGCAAAAATTTGCTAATATTGGAAACTTTCAATAGAGACATAATGAATCACACTCGATCTTAACTCAACTACGCACGCACACTAACTTATTCCTCTCGAAAGTAATAACAAATTTTGAAATAACTAAAGTTTATAGATAAAGTACGGATAAATGATTATTTAAGTTCTACAATAATTATTATTCACTCAATTACGTAGTGCACAAGTTCAAATTCAATATTTACTTACTTCACCAATTATAGATTATTAATAGATAGGTACTATAGGTACCACCTAAATTATTTTTTAATTACTCACAAACAATTATTTTTCGAATTAATGACCGTACTTAGTACAATGAAACCCTATTGGAATTCAAAATATTTTTTTATTTTCAAAATTTAAGCCTGTCGCCATTTAAAATCCGCGGGATCGCTAGATAAGATAATAATCGGGATCCCGATTTTATCGAAGTCAGTAATACAAACATTCTTTTCTAAAGAATTCTAAAAACAAACCCAAACAGTCGTGCAATTAAATTAAAAATTTAAAAAAAAATCAGTAAACAAATAAAATATTTTTTTGAAAATTTCTGAACCAAGCAAATAAAACAAAAAATAAACTTTTCAAATATCATAATAACACCCCCCCCCTCCAGTAGCTGGTTGTAGCAATATCAATAACTTCCACACAAAAATCTACCCTTATTTTTTTATATGTTACGCACCTTCAAATAATCCGATCGATTGGGCAACATTGTGAACTTACTAAAACTCATTTCGATTTGAATATCAAGTCGCTTTAAATACCTCTATATGTATTCATTCATTATTCTAGTGTTAATTGTTCGAATATTCTTATCTCAAAAATTACAAGAAAATTATCGCGATTTGCAATAATAATTACAATAAAACATTATTTTTTTTAATAACTATTAATAGGTGTAACGAATTTATCGATAAAATCTTTTAAAGAAGATAAACATCCTCACGTACAGTGACCATACGTAGCAGACAAATTTATGATGCAATCGGAAAACTGTTTAAATTTGAGAAAACAAATAAAACTTGATTGAATCGCCGAACCCTTTTTAAGCCCATATTACGTCCGCCTATGAAGTGTTTAAATTTAATATTGGAAATTGACTCAAATGCCTCAAAGAACTCATTTCGTGCAATTTGGTCAAAAACTGCTTGAGATATGATCTTTTAAAGATTTTATGTTTTATTACCCCCCCCCCAAGTCAAAATTCAACGGGCGCATTTGAAATAAAACAAACAACTATTTCTGTAGAAGAATCGAACCTGACTTTCTAATTCACTTGCGGAGAAATTACTATCAGTTAAAAGATCTTTGTATTGCTGTTGCATAAACTAGTTGATATATTGCAATTAATAACTTTTTTAAGCGTAATTTCCTTAAAAATTAACAGGTGTTCGTATAAACTAAATTTATAAAAGATTTTTATATTTTCTATTAAAAACATTATTATTAAAAACATAATAAATTAATTAAATAATTAAAATTAAAGTAAGCTTTGAAAAAACAATAGCCACTTTATAATCCGCTTAGAAATTAGCGGAGTTTAGAAAACCCCGAAAAATATACTTATTTACATCCCCCAGCCTCATTTACCCCATTAAAAAAAAGAAGAAAAAAAAAAAGAAAGAAAATTTTTAACAAAATAGTAAATTGAATTTACGTAATCAATAATTTTTCTTTAATTGTTTTGTCCACCACATGCTTGTAGTTCTTTATCTAATATAATAATGTACACATGCAATAAGTAGGTATTGTTAATTGATAAAAAATCCCGCGTTCATAATAAAAGCATTAAGAGGTTCCGTGGTTCCGTTTCAATATTTAAAATTTTTAAATTTGAAAATCCACAAAGAATGTGAACAGATTGAGCTTTTTAGCAAAACTCACATTTTTTTAAAAAATACACCTACTTGATAAATTTCTAAATAAATTTTTATAAAAAATAATAAATTAAAAAAAATATACAAAATTTTTTTTAATAAAATTATGGCAATTTAGTGCTAAAAATCTAAAAACTAAGGAGTTCGGAAAGTAATAATTTGAATTAAAATTTTTATTATTACTAGAAAAAACGTTTTTCCTAAATAACAGTTTTAACCCTCCGTCGGGAGAACCCGACCCCGTTGACACGGTTACGTAAGATCACGTAAAAATCACGTGATTTAAGTCAAAAATACGTCAAGTACCGTGATTTTGACGAATTCTGACGTAACCATGTAAACTGGGGATCTGAGAGGCACAGCAATTACTGCAATTAGAGGGTTATACTAAATAAATTATATTTAGGTGTTATAGAAGTTTTTTAGTGAATATGAAATTTTATTTTCTTCAAATACATCCCAACAAAGGTGAGGATTTTTTTTGTCGCGCTAAATTGATCAGAATGGATTTTATCGACAGTTTAAAAGTGAGCCTCTCAGGCACACTGCGCCCGATCTCGGTAGTTTTCGAGGCGCGCCCGACCGAGGGTTAAGAAAATAAAAAAGAGTTGACGTTTGTCATTTGTTTCTGCACTAAAAAAAACCGGGCCGTTACTTGAGCCACTTCCGTATTAGGCTAGTTTGAAAGTAAGAAGAGCGGGAATTTTTCAATGTTTTTAACTTATTTGTCTAATTTTAATTAAAAGTATATTAATTCAGTAAAAAGAAATGGACGAGTGAGTACAACTTCTGTTTATACATCGATGCATGCGTTTTTAAATCAGTACTGTAATGTTTATAAGATTTTGTGGAATTATTTCATGGTTATGTATTTCATGCAATATCTTGATGATTTATTATAACTTTTGATAAATTTTTTAGTTTTTACAGCTTATTACTCCAATTTATTTAGTTTCAATTTTCTATTGCATTTATATTTTGTAAATTACGGAATTGTTCAACAAAGTAGCAATTTGTGGCTACTCTCACGCTACTGTATACAGCGGCACCTCAGAAAAATGCCGTAATTTACATAAAAAAAATTCGAAATAAGCAACAAGATTTAAAAAATCCTAGAATTTTGTTAATTGTACAGATGACCAAATGCAGTTTGTTGGATTAAAAATAGTAACAAGTGACACTTGAACCGCAAGGGTAGATAGTTAAATTGTTCCAATCACTCCAAATTTTAAATAGAGTAGAATCCGCTTAATGTGATCACTTCGGGCCAAGGTCATTTTAATAATATTAACTGATTACAATTAGCGAAATTTAGAAAAATGCGAATTTTAGAAGACTTCAATTAGAACAAGATAGAAGAAAAAAAAGAAAGAAAAAGTGGCCAGTTTCCAAAAAAAATGATCACAATAACCGACTGATAACATTATCCGAGATCACATTAAGCGGATTCTACTGTATAAGTTTTGATCTGTTGTGGCATGAAGCCTATTGAAGATGAATATCGTAGGGGGGGGGAACGGGGGGTTTACTTGAAGTTATAAAACATAATCCATCAGAACTTCGAAACGCAATGATATAGGTAAAAGTTCATTATGACAAAAAATTATCAGTTTCAAATTACCTACAACTTTTGTTCTATAAAATTTTTTCATAAAAATCACTAAATTGACCAAACTCTTTCTCTATTAGGATCCCGGTAAAGAATAGATCCCTGGAAGACATAGATGAAATTTTAAAATTAGCAAAACTAAATCCGTCCGATTTACTACCGACCGCCCAAACCATATACTTTGCATCGGAAAACGTCCACACTAATAATTATAAGTTTTTGGAATTGGACAAGCATTTGCTGGAAACCATCAAAGAGGGTGATTCGATTTTTATAAAAGGAGACGACGATGAAAATGCTGTACTTTGTACCGAGACCAAAACATACAACGTCGTCGAAACCGAGACGTCCAACAGTTTACTCTTGTCGCGGAATGTTAAATTCAAAGAAGATTTAACCGACGGAGATGATAGAACGACTTCCACTATTGTTGTGTCGGGAATCTTTTACGATTACTTAGAGGCCGTTTCCTGTAAACCTCATTTGGGTAAATTAAAGGAAATTTTAAATAAAACTTTGTATAAAGGCCCAGAATTGGAAGGAGATATTGATCCAAGTTTACTGTTCACTTATGAAGAATTAGTGGATACGATCCAGTCTTCCAGGCAGGAACTACAAGACGCTCTGAAGAAGATGCACATTGTAAAGATCAACAATAAGATTCGCTTGCTCGACTTTGAGTACCATTTTCGTATCCTGTCATATATGTTAAAGGTGATAGACGAAAATGCGTGGGCTTTAGACGAAATTGAATACGAAGTCACAATCGAATTACTCAACGAAATTGTTCCGGTCGAAATACTGAACAGCCTGTTCGATTTGTATACAGAACCCTCGAAAATAATCGACCACTTACAACTGTATAGCTACAAAGAAACCGACGTGTGTCGGTTTTTCGCGCAAGTTTTATTACTGCATGCTGGAAAATTTAATTTTAACGAGTTTTTGCAAGCTTGGAATGAATCCGTACCCGAAGGAATGGTACCACAGTTGGAGATGCTTTATGGACTGGCGATTATCGATAAAGTTTCGGTCCCTCCCGTAATTAGGTCATTCCCGGAAAGTCAATTGCCCGAAAAGATTTTGGAACGATTTAGTGCTTTGTTTCAAGCAAAAGAAAAATGGACGGTGCCTGAAATTACGCCATACATCAGGTAATATTCCTTTATGAAATTGCTATGTTTGTTACACTTTTATTGAATTTTAGGCCGTTAACAACAGACAAAATCGATGTGAATGCCCTTTTAGCGAAGCATGCACGTTCGTCCACTGTCGATAATGTAAAATATTATTCTGCAAAACATGCAAAATAAAGCAGGAAGGTAAATTAAACTTTTTATGCTTAACTTTTTGTAATAAATTGGATGAGTACAGAAATAAAATAAGTTAAAAACATTTACTACCTGAATAAAATTTAAAAGATAAAAAAATTAAAATGAAGTTTCCGTCAATCAATTGGTTTAAAAAACGACCTTACACTTCTCACTCCTCCGTTGGTTTTTTGTTTTGTCACTTGGTTAGTTTTATTTTTTATGCCGCCAATTTTGATGGGGGGTGTTTGCAATTCGTTGATTTCTAAGTGCAAGCGTTTTGCGGCGTGGTAATCCAAATGGCTCACAAATTCATGCGAATGAAATTTTTTATTGCATTGGGGGCAAACTTCCGTTTTACCAGATTCATCTTCGTCATTTTTAAAAAATGACGTTAATGTGGAATTTCGTTCTACTTCTGCAGATTTACGTTTACTACCGCCTTTCTTTACGACCGGTTTTGTTACTTTTGGTTCCACTTTCCTCATTTCGGTTTCATCCTTCACCAAATCCATTGCGAAATGATAATCTGCGTGCGACATTCGTTCCAGTTCGATCACTTCTTTGCCACATTTGTTGCAAACAAATACCTGTTGTTCTGGATCCTGAAAACAACTTGGACCAGGAAGTTCTAATTCTGCTTCATTAGTTTCGAGTTCTTCGTCGATCAAATTTAGAGACGTATCGAAGTCTCTTTGGGTTGGACTAGGAGGTTTTTTAAAATTCTCAAAGTAGCGGAGAAAGAAAGACCCTGCTTGTTGATTATTGTTTTCTTTAGGCAACTCCTCGGTGATTGAATCGTGATCAGAATTGTCTTCGTTAAAAAACTTCAAATCGGAACTGTCTTCGTGCAAATCCACAGTTAAATTTGAATCGTTCTGAAAATTTGAAACACTTGGATGATTTTCGCCAACTTTAAAAAACGATGTAATTGCATTGACATTTTTGTGCTCTTCAAATTTAGAAGCGCTGATACCCAAGAAGGTCACTCGAAAGCTTCCATCTTTTTTCAAACCACAATTTTTTTTAATAACTTCGAATGCATCACTTGTAACTCTTTTGATGTCGTACGAATTTAACGAAATAGTTCTGGTACCTGAGATCTCTTTTCCGTTATTATTGTGAGCAAAACTGACTATCATTTGCTTGGCTTTTCTTCGATTGTTTTCCTCATAATCTTGTTCTAAACGTTCCACAATTTCGATAGCCAGTTCGTTGAGCCAATGCGTGATCTTTTCTACGGTTTTTAACGCCGATCCGCCTGGAAACTTTTTACAACAGCCTATTGATTTTGATACGAGTCGTACGGTTACAGGTTCCATATCGATTCCTCTTGCTATGTTGTACAACCAAGATCTGGTAACAAAAATATTTGGTTTAATTTTTTCAAGTGATAAATTTGAAAACTTACGCGGTTTTTTCGTCATAACGTTTGGCAAGTTGTTTCTCGCTGAATTTGATCAATTCACCCATATTTGTAATTTCCAAATCTTCCGACAGAGTATTTCCAAACTTCCCACCTAAACTTTTAATTTTTCGGACTGGCAAAGTTTTGTACAACTCCGCGACACTATCCATTGATAAAATCGTCTGTTTGTTGGGTTTATTAATACCACAGGAAAGTTTAGCCAAAATTTTATTGTGTGATATGCCAGCTGAACACGTATAACCTGAATATACCAAAATTTTAAAAGAAACTCAAATTATTGTACAATCACTTACCCGTTTCTTTATACACGGCAGCTCTAATCTCTTCTGCTATTACACCACCCCATGCTAGCCGCAGGTTAGCTTCTGAAGACAGTCCGCTATTGTAAAGGTTGTAAAGAAAATCGGTGGTGTCCCCACCAATTGTGTATGTACTTTTTAACTGATCTATTGAAATGTTTTGTGACGTTGCTTCTAATCGACTCTTTACCAGTTCTGTCACATCGAGATAAGCCTCATCCACCGATGCTCTTTCCAATAATGGGGTGTAATTAAGCAACACTTTAGCCACCGATTTGCCAGCCTCCCGATACCTAACAAAATAGTTACTTACAAAATGTAAGATCCCACTTTATTTTACGCTCACTTTGTCAGATCTGCCTTGCCTCGAATGTTAGGTACCCGAACCAATTCAATTTCAGGACATTTTGCTTTTGCTTCTTTCCCCCTCATGTGCCGAGTTACACCTCTATTTCGAGCCTCATAATTAACTGCTATTATTCTAAAAGAGCACTACATTACTTAAAAAAAAGGAAAGTTTTGGATACGCACCCTCCACCTTGCCACTGGTTGTATTGCACCACCGCAACAGGTTTTCCTTTCAATGTCGGGTTTAACTTTTCCTCAACTTGACAATAGAAACAATCCATGTCTACAAGTATGATCACACGCTCCGTGTGAGACATTATAATGCATAATCACTTATGTGTGATAATAAAAAGATTTCAGAGTTCAGAACCTATTTATGTTTTGCGATTTAACCTCAAACTTTCAAACGTCATCGTAAAATATGGCGCGAAATGTCAAATAACAACATTGAGGCGCGTTCACATTTTAAAAATTTCCAATAAATCAAGTTTTAGATCATTCCTACCATGGAAATTATAAGAAGCTGACAGAATAGCAATATTTTTAATTATTATTATTCTGTGCACTCGTAAATCTAAAGCTAAGTAGTTTTTATTCTTCAAAAATATCTGTGAACCTAGCATAAAGATGTCAGTTGTGAGCTGATGAGAAGATTGCTTGTGTTTTCAAGAGACTTCTTGAAGTATTTTCGTTCACAATGCCGAATTGTAGCGAAAATTACGAGAACGAAATATTCGAGGGGCGAAACAAACGAAGCGTCATGTGTAAATATTGTAATTCGATAATATTGAAGCCTTCGATGGCTGTGTTTACAACCGCAGAGGTTAGTTTATAATTTTAGATCACTTTAACAAAATGTAAGTCATATTGCTTCCAGGTTCAATTACCAATAGTTACCATTAATCGTGCAGATGATAATACAACAACAGAAGACTTGTCTTTGTTTTGGTTGGTGTCGGACATGTTAATATTTGAAAATGTAGGGTTCTCGAACACTGTGGGAAATAATAAATATTTAGCTTGTGCCGATTGCGAAGTAGGGCCCATAGGATATTATGATATAGCAACTCAAACTAGTTATGTCGCTTTAAGTCGTGTAGTGCATCAGTAACAATAAATACGTAATTACATTTTTGTTTTACTTTTTTACGTTACAGTAATATCATATTATTTATATTATATTATATAATAAGTTTTAAATATTGAAATTTTTTGTATATTAAAGGTTATTTATAGTAAATAACTTGGTTATATCTCTTTACTTATCAATATCGTTCAGAATGCAATCGTTGTTCCGTATCTACATTGCATCACATACTCGACAACATTTAAATATTTATTTATACAGATAAATTTTATGCATTATTTACTTTAGGTATTGTGATAGTGCCAGTGGCGTACTCAGTTGTAGGCTAAGGGTTACCTGACTAAATTATGGAAAGATCTGCAGAGCTCTTCCAGGTTCTTTCTTCATCGCTGTCGATTGCAGGTTTTTAACTCTCTTAACCGCTTGGCTGAAACACCAGTTTCGAATCAACGTGTGGGCTGAATTCAGGGTGAGATGAATTTATAGATTTTTATACAAATTTATTTACATAAATATATAAACTGATGTACATACAATACTTATAATATAACTGGCATTAGTTTTAGTAATGAAATAACTTAACAAGAAAGGAACAGAGTATTAGAAGTTCTTATAAATATAATACAAAGTACAAAATGAAATCTATTTTTTATAGCCGATGCGTTGATATTTTAGCCACGTGTAGGTACTAAACAAGCAACTTGCAATCAAAATGGAGATCAAGAGAGTAGAAGATAAAACGAATCCTTCAGTGGACATACAAATTCCATCATTCTGGCTAAAATTAATGAACGCATTTACGTCGTCGATATCCTCTGGCAGAATAACCCGCAACATTTTCTTCATCGTAACCGAATTATCATCTTCTTTGGTCGTCAAATTTAGTGAATATAAATCACGTCGGCGACGCCGGCCTGGCTCAATCTTTTGATCCGGTTCTGGACATATGGCGCAGTCCGTTTTGCATAAATCGACATTGCATTCCAAACTGAGGTCCATAACATCGGGGAATTTAAAGGCACTGAAAAATGCATAAGCAATGATCGACGCACCTGTATCGCCGGTGTTTCGCGTTTTCTGGAAAGCTCCAAACAGTTTAGGTTTTAAAATACAACCTTGCTCGTCGGTTAAAGCAACCACATTTTCCCCTGTTGAGTCTTTCGCCCGACAATCTTTAACTTGAATATCGAAGCCAGGATCTCCGGTGATCGATACAACCAGCGTCATTACTTCTCCAATTTTGACCAGACCATTCGCTGGTGGAGCAAACGGACCTTTTCCTAATTGAATATCCAATTTGGCCATTGCGGTATCTCCGCTAAACGTAACAATTTCTTGATTTAGCATGCCAACACTTAGAGCAACATTTAACGCTTTCTTTAAGTTTCCTTCCCAAAGACAACGAACCGAGCGTATAGTATCCCATACTTCTTGTATTCCAGCTTCGTTTTGCAAAACTAAAACATTTTCTAGGTACGATTTTCCCTGGGTATCGAAAGCGTTAATGAACTCTGTTCCGCACGAATTTAAACTAACCGTGAAAGTGTATTTCGTTTGATCGGAGTTTTCTTGCACGTATCTGCATTCCGGGTTATTGTAATGGCCTTTGGAATATATGATACCGTTAAATTGGCGATTGAATTCAATATGAATTGTCATCATATCTTTTGAACATTCTACGTCGATGGCGTGGATGTGTGGTGGATGGTTTAAGTCTTCATCGGGGGGAGATACGGTAGTTGGGTTTCCTCCTTCACTGGGATTGTTATCTGCTGTGGTAATTAGTGATGTGTCACCGATATTTGGATTTGACGTTGGCGAGGGATTAGTAAAGGGTGCATCTGTTTCTGATGGTTGGGTTGGGTTTTGGGTCTGTGGTGGATTTGTTGGTGGACCAGTGGGATAAGGAGTGCTCGGAGAAGGATAGCCTGTAGTAGGACTAGTATATCCCGTACTGGGTCCTGGGTAACCGGTACTTGGTCCTGGGTAACCAGTGCTGGGTCCTGGAAAACCGGTAGTTGGTCCCGGGTAACCGGTGCTGGGTCCAGGAAAATCGGTGCTGGACCCTGGAAAACCAGTGCTGGGATAACCTGTACTTGGGCCTGGGTAACCTGTACTTGGGCCTGGGTAACCTGTACTTGGGCCTGGGTAACCGGTACTTGGACCGGGGAAACCGGTACTTGGGCCTGGGAAACCTGTGCTGGGGCCTGGGAAACCTGTGCCAGGGCCTGGATATCCAGTGCTGGGACCTGGGTAATCGGTGTTTGATCCTGGATAGCCAGTACCGGGTCCAGGATAGCCGGTTCCAGGTCCGGGGTAGTCGGTACCAGGACCAGGATAACCAGTGCTAGGATAATTTGTATTGGGACTAGGAAAGCTGGGGTAGGTACTAGGGTTTGGATAACCTGTACTGGTACTGGTTGGCGGAAACGGTGGTTGAGGAGTTGACGGTGAAGGGTATCCGGTGAACACGGGTGGAGATATTCCTGGATATGTTCCTCCCCCTGTGAAAGGTGGCTGTGGGTTTATACTTCCCGATGGGGGATAACCACCGCTAATAACATTGTTATCGTCTCCGATATCGCCATTGGTCGATGGTAACGTATTGTGTGTCACGGGCTGAAACGGTCGCGGTTTTTGCGTATTGGTGGGTGGAAGATATTCTCTTAAACTGCCTTGCCTAACTAAAACCAAAAATAATTTAAAATCGTGAATTTTCAACTTAAAAAAATATAAAAATAGAAGCGGATGAGTTTTGATTAGTAAGCTATTTTTAGATGTTAGCTGTTGTTTTTAAATTTACAAATTTACTATAAGTTAAGGTTTTTGCATAGAAATTGTTTATTAGATAACAATGTTTACAATTAAATGCAACAATTGCTACAATAACTGTCTTTTAATTATTTTTATTCACCGCGAAAATTGATTTTCAGCTTCGTCCTTGTAGTGCGATAATTACATCCTGCCTTACGTGGATTTTTCTAATTACTAGTAAGACAAATTTAAAATTCTGAAATTTAAAATTAAAACTTTAAGGCAAAAAGCATTATCACTTCTTGGTGGTGCAGGCGATTTTAGCAAAGGAAAAAATTGCAAAATTAAATAGAAACATACTTTTTCGGCTATTTTTTGTGTAGACTCCTTGTAGCCATTCCAGAATATTTTGAACCATTTGATCTGAACTTGTTTGTCTCGTAACACGTTTACCTAAATTTAATGTACATAATATTTACATTATTTATTTACATTATGGTACAATTTGGGACATCCAGAACTGATTTTTTTATGGGTGCACACTTTTTAAATCTACGTTAACCCACTAAACCTTTAGTATGGAAATTTAACTAAGAAAGCTAAGGAAAAATTCATCATTTCTGCGACGATGAACAAAATTCGTAGTACAGTACAGCCTCGTTATTCCGGACAGATATAGTTTTGAGTTTGTTCGGATAACCGAGTTTTCCGGAGCCGCAGGTTGCCCACGCCTGATCTAGGGGAAGACTTGGAAAAAAACAGAAGACATACGTAAGTTTTCAGTTTTTGAAACCGGGGGGTCTGGGGGGTGTGGAACACCCTCCAGTACACCAAAACAAAATTGGTCCCAGAATCTAGCTTCGTATAGATTTTTCCAAATGTTTTTTGTAACCTAGATCCAGTAATGCCCAGTGGAATCACAACTTTAAAACTGGAATCGAAATCTGTTTACTATTTGTGTTTTTTAACACACTTACAGGTATACTGGATGGTGTTCCACACCCCCCAGACCCCCCGGTTGTAAAAACTGAAAACTTGCATATATGTACATGTTCTGTGTGATTGCTTTATTTTTGCTGAAATAAACAGCAAAAATAAGTGAAAAAATTAAGCAGAAAAACGGAAAATTCGATCATCTTTAATGATTTTTTTTACAATTTCGGGGGAAAGATCTACTCCCAAATCAACTTTCTTGCTATAAATATTAACTTTTCACCTTTCTAGTTTATCAGAAAAAATGTAAAGGCTAAAATAATTGTTAAAAAAAATAATAAAATAGATAGGGGGAAAGCATCCCCCGATAGCGGTGGATGATGGAGGAAAACGAAGGTCATATTCGAATTCAGGAGGTTAATTTACATAAGAATCAGGAGGAATGGTATCAGAACTCGAAAAAAAAATTTTATTGGCAGACCTGTGTTATCATTAGGGGACGTTCGTTAATTACGTGAGCGTTTAAGGGAGGAGGAGATCAAGGAGTTTCGGTAAATATCATGTAATTAAAAAAAACAAATTTTACGATATCTCACTTGGGGCAGAGGGGGTCGACAAATCGCCTCACATAATTAATGGCCGCCCCCTACTTATTTAACTTTACCAATTAAATCAAAGAAAATATGAATTAAATCACAATTCGTGACTTCTCGTTTAGCGTTTTCTTCTTTTTATTCAAAATTTAATATTTTATAGAAAATTAAATTAAAAACGCTCAATTTTAGAGCCTTCTGAATTTTGTCGCTGGGTGCGGCCCTGAGTGATGTCATAGTTTAGTCTTATAAAAGAGTACTGATGAATTGCATTAATTTGAAATTGCAACTAGAAATTCGTCCGGATTGCAGAGATAAAAATATAAAATGTCCGAAGAGCCGGAATGTCCGGATTACTGGAGGGTCCAGAATAAAGTGTGTCCGGATAAGCGAGGCTGTACTGTATTTATGAATTTGTTCACCAATATAATGAATTTTGTTTATCGGCGCAAAATGATGAATTTTTTCGTTAATATCAGTTTTTATTTTTAATTAATCATTTTTTCAGAGTAGAAATCTAATTTTCTTCCTAACTTCAGCTTCTGTCTCTCAAATTTGGTCGAAGACCCAAGCTCCTTAGCTGTAACTTAGATCAAAGCGACTTAGGACCTCCTTTTTTTATGAGAAGTTGAAATAATTACCAAATTATCAGAATTTTTTTCCAGCAGAACTTAAAGAACTGCGAGTTAAATCTCAAAGTTAGCTGACTTTGAAGCTCAGTTCTGAGACATCCCAATAAATTATTAAGTCATTAAAAATCGTTTGTGCATTTTCTACTATTGATTTACCTAAAAATTCAAAAATAATTTTTGAATAAGTCCAGGACACCGGACAGATGCACAATCGACTTTTCTAGTATAACTAACTACAGACTAATAAATTTACAAATTTAATTAGTTAAGCAGTAAAGCAGTTAAAATTTAAGTTTTACTCTAGCAATTGTAGTTGTACTTACTATTTCCAAGTACATTTCTATTTACAAATAGGGCATGGTTTTGCGAATATGTCGATGGTGGATACGTTGTTGTTAGGAAGAAGGCAGCGATGTAGTAGATAAGTTTCATTCTAAAAATTAAATAATTTTATTTCTACAGGTAACGCAATTATTTTGCATAAAAAAATATTATAAAGTCAGAAGTCGTTGAAGCGAATATCCGGCTGGAAGGCCCAAAGCTTGGCCATTATATTTAAATATTATACCATTTATTTTTTTTAGTTGTTGCAAAATTACTTTTAATTTTGTTGGAAATATTATTACCATACAATACATAACAATACTTTGTATTATTTTATTTCAAAATGAGTTTAATTTAAAATTTTTTACAATTGCCTACTAATTTGGCAATAAGTTCTCAAAGAAGTTGTAGTGTATATTTAGGTTTTATCAAACGAAAGCACCTCGAATCGATAGATTTTGTAATGTAATTAAGATGGTTGTGCTATTTAGTTATGTAATCATAATTAAGTATAATACTCAATAAATAGTTAAATTTTTTTTAAAACGAAGACGAAATGTTGCAAGTTGTAAAGGTGAATTTTAAGTTAATTTATGTGTGCTAGAAAAATCGTCATAAGAAACTTTTATGCAAACGGGGAAGTACCTGTATCTGAAAAGCGCGGTAAAACCGATTGCGGCGAAACACATGAGATTGAAAAGATAAGAATTGAATAAAAAATAATGTGAACAATTTCAACTTTCGACACAAAAACAATGTAAGTGCACTTAAAGTATTACGGTAGTTGAGGTTACTCAATTGAGGTGTGCCGGCGACCCTAAATTCGTAATGAAAATTGACTTGGTCTAGTTCTTCTTTAAGGGAGTGTCGCCCACGACCCGGTGACTAAGCTAACCGAGAAATAAATTCCAATTTTTGTGAAAGCTGCAAGCTTCTTTGCGTCCTTCGGCATGGAGTTAAGGATTGGAAAGCTCGAAGTGGAACCAAAATTTGTGATAAAAGATCAATTGGTACTTCCGTAAACCAAACTAACAAATTTAATAAACCACTTATCATACGAAACCTATTGTATGGGTAAAATTGTAAATTTCTTCAACAATACCTAGCAGCTGGTCACGACTTAAGTGGGCATTCACGATAGAAAAGCAAATTTTCTTTCTATTTCAAACAATAATATTTTTATTTAATTGTGATACATAAAAAATGAGAAAGTAGAAAAATTTGAACTAATGACAAATCATTAAGGGCGTTATTGATTGCGGTCAGAGGTTACACTTGGTGAGTGGTTTTATAAAAGTCACGAGATAAGTCTATCATTGATTCCATTCATCTACCGTTTTCACTTTCAAATATGTAATCGCATTTTATAGCTTTCTTTGTAATTTTTGTCGTGTATGCTAGATGTATGTAGGTAGCTAGGTAAAAAAAATTGCACACCGATGGGAGATCGTCAACAAAATCGAAAGTTTCTTATCGTAAATAAAATATTCAGCATTGTTCCTTGTATTCAGATTTCTTATAAGCAATTAGAGATAAAAATTTCAAGTGTAACAAGAACAATGAAGGTTCAAAAATATCATCCAGGATGTAACCACTACAATTATCTCATCAGCGCTTGCTCGAGATTAATAATTTGCAGATTGAAGATATACTTTCCAAATTTTGGAAATATCTTATTTCCAAAAAATCTTTCACTTTTCGTTTTTGAATAGCCTACAGACCTCCTGGACCTCGTAATAGGCGTAATCAGTATTTGAACCGCAATTTTCCACTTAAATGCGGAATGGCTAAAATAATTATTAGTAAGTAATCAAATTTTGCTTCCCCTACAAATCGAAACAAATGAAAAAATTACAATTTTCTGAAATTTTTTCGTATTGCAATCTTCAGTCAATATTAGTGCGCTATTGCACCAAGATTGCATAAATATTGGTTCAAGTTTATGCAATATTGCCTGTCGATCTTCTGTCGATTTCCATTCAATATTATAGTAATATTTACGTTACATGATTTTCCAATCTAATTTGAGGAGCTACGTGGTCTTAAACCTTTGGGGGCCAAATCCTTGTTTGAAAAGGAAAATGGTCCAGGAGTGGACTGAATATAAATCATAGGTCATTGTAATGCTTGGTATCTGATGCTGGGGTATCGACCAAAAAATTTTTGAAAATAAACTTTTCGCCGTCGAAAAATTAGTGTTTGATTTTTTAATATCAAAATATGTTTAGTGTGTTTGAGTGTTTTTATCAAGAGGTGGAAAGGAATATACAGTAAATTAAATTAAAATTTCAAAATCAACTGGATTTAGAATGAGATTTTCTTGGATTTCCTAAAATTTTCTGAGATTTCTTAAAGTTTTCGGATTTCTTCAAATTTTCGTTTTCCCTTGTTTTTAACTAAGTAGAAAAATAATGGATAAATTGTCATATGCAAAACTGAAAGGAAATTAGGGAAAACTTGCGATATTCTGGACTACCTTTTTTTGTTTTTTCCATTTTCTGCAATTTAATTGGCTTTAAATTTTTTGAGATATCTTAAGATACCTTAGAATTTTCCATTTCCTAAGATTTTCTAGAGTTTTCTGCATTTCTCTGAGATTTTCTTGAAATTTCTATGGATTTCTTGAGATTTTCTATATTTTATTTTTGAGATTTTTGCACAAAATTGTGTTGTGTTACTGGTGCGTAAGAAGGGATTAACGAGATTATCATCCCAAAGAACTTTGAACTTTAGAGCCTGGGATCGAATAGTAAAATAACATTTAAAATGGAAATGTAAAATAAGAAATACAAAAATAAGTTTTCCTAAAAATAGGTTTTGTTCTGCTTTTCATGATTTAATTAATAATTAATTTTCCGATCTAAGTTATAATTTATTAAATAAATCAGGATTTATAAATCGCTTAAGACTTTTAAATATTGAAATAACAAATAATTGTATGTTATTTAATATATTGATTAGTTATATAGGGGGCCCGGACCTTCTAGACCCCCCCCCCGTAAATACGCCACTGGTTATTCCCGATATAGCAATTACATGGTTCCCACTTCTTTGAAAAATCTAGAAAAGTCATGGAAAATTTAAGATTTCCCTAATTTTGCCAGAGAATTTCTCATTTTTAGTGCCAAATCAAGAATATTAAATTTTCACTTTTTATCCGGGAGCCCGCGTGCGTCGCACCCCGGTAGTTCCTCCCCTGGCTTTTACATATTTTTGTTAAAAAATTGACAAAAGTATAAACATCCTGATTAAATTTTAAACTTTACATTTCAGTGGCGGATTAAGCGGGGGGCGGACCTGGCGGCCGGCAGAGGTCCCGGCCCCGATAATTTGCAAACCTCGCAGAACCAAGTTCACTAAAAACGATATTTTAGAAATAAGATAAGTGAAAAAACAGTGTTTACAGCTCTTCCTTAATTAGACAATTTTACAACCGCAAAAATGTTTTGAATAAATCTTTGGTTTTTCTCGAAACGTTGAATACTACAATTTTTCCGAAAAAGTCTTTATTTCCTCACACAATTTTTTGTTTGGAGGACTTAAGTTTAGGGGCCTCGCAATTATTACCACCAGAGACTTCCAATCGTCCTAATCAGCCTCTGATTAAATAATAAATCTTATAAATATCAAAAATTTAAGATAAGATTTTAAAAAATCATGTTAGAGTTAAAAAATTATATACTAAATTTTCGGTGGCGAAACAGCCGATAGTGAAGTGTGGCGAAACGGCGACGGCAAAATATCTTATGTTAGACTAAAAGGTAAGGTTTTGAAAAATTATAAGAATCAAAGGCGATGCCAGGCAATTTATTGAAGGGGTAAATGGGGTACAACGCTTTTTACAGCAGCGGCGTATTTATAGGGGGGCAAAGGGGCAATTGCCCCCCCAAGGATGACTCGGATTGTATTCCTAAAGCCCTCTGATAAAAATAATATTTATCACAAGGTTTTAAAATTTAAATTCTTTAAACTATTTCTATTTATTTATTCATTCATTCATTCGGTTACCACTGACGCGCACGAATGGATTAACGAGATTCTGAAAAATATTTTGATTACCCTCCCCCCCCCAATCATTTTCTAAATACGCCACTGTTCCACAGTACTAAATATGACTTATTTTTCCTGGAGAGGAAAAAAAAGTTACTCCGTTACCCTCCAGGAGGGTCCCTCCTTGTATCTAATCTTGGTGATAATTGATATAAATAATTCATTATTCAATGGCATTGCATAGTGAATCTTAGAGGCGTAAACCATGCACTTGTTCACCAATTTTGGTTTATTTGTATCTTTCCTTTAAAATATGTAGATATATTGAGATTAATTAAATTGATTAGATTTGAGTGATTGAGTGGTGGAATTCTGAACTTGTTTCTAACATAGCGTAACTTAGCGTAGCGTAAGATTAATACCGAAGCTACCCTACAATGTTTGATCAATGATCAAAAATTCTTTCGGATTTTGGTTTATAGAAGGTAAAATCGTGAAGCGAATAAACCAAATTCTAATTGACCATCAAGCCATCATCCTCGACATCCAGTTGAGGTTGTGCCTGACTAATTAAAGTTTTTTTTTTCAAGAAAATATAAATAAATCAGAAACAACAATACTGTTCGGACATTTTTACGACAGAACTAACCGCAGTTAAATGAAAACCGACAGCATTGTTGCAGTTTTTCGATCTGAAATGAGATAATAGGATTATTTATATGTGAAAGAATTAATGAAATAAATTAGTTCGTCTTTGTTTTGCAATAAGTTATAAAGATCTGGTCATTAATAATTAAGCAAATGTGAGTTAACATCGACTTATTTATTAAAGAACAATTTCTAAAGACATTCTCACCATAAGCGCGGCTCCGGCAAAAACTTTTTCACACAACACTTTATTATTGTTAGACATAAAATTTTGTAATATAATGTAAGAGTATTTTAAGAATTTGGTGAGAGCCGAAATTAAAGCAAAATTTAATTAAGCGGATAGACGATTAATTAAATGGAGAGGAAAATTTTTGAAGCGGCCGAACTTTCTGATGTAATTAAATCACTTTGGTTTTAAAAAATCTTGACATTTCTATTAAAATCCAAATTTGGTACAACTGTAGTAATTAATCCTTGTTTAATTGTTCAAGATTCCTTATTTTGTTTTATTAATGAAGATTTAAGATGATAGAATTGCCAAGTCCGAGGAGGTCGCAGGAATACGAAATGAGACCAGCCAACCAATTCTTTGTTAAATACGAAAGGGAAACATTAATAACTTGATTTGTGCTTGTACAAATGCTACGTTTTGTAATTTAAACCATTTAAAGTGCTAATTTCAAATTACTTTATAATAAGAAATCGTAAGTACTTCTTTGCTCTTCATTGTTCTGCACAAGTCATATAAAAAATGTAAAAAATTGAACAATTGTAGACAATTTTAATATTACAAAGTGCAAAACAAAAGAAATTCTATTTTATTGCAAGCATGGCGAAGGAAAAGTAAAATATTTTTAATATTTCTAAAATTATTTTTTAATATTTTATTTTTATTTCTTATTTATTTTCATAATTTTAATTAATTTATTAAATTTTCCTCACCAGGGGGGGGGGATTATTCTGTATTAAATTTAAGTCCAAGATAGATCTGTGGGCTATGAGAAAGGCAATGCGATACCACCCCATTTAAATTTCATAGTTAGTCATCTTGGCTTTAGCCAAGTTCGATCGCCGACGCCCATTGAAGGCGTGGGATAGTTAAGATGAAGATGCTCGGTTAATCTTGATATGATTTTCTTCTGAATTAATAATTTGAAGACGAACTAGGAGTAAACAGTAATTTGAATTGTTAATATGACGGCCTATATATATTGGCAAACTCACTTCTTGCACAATTAGCATAAATCGAGAAAAGCAAATCAGATGAATTATTCGATGAACATTTTTATATTTTACCAAATAAATTAGAAAAAATCGCACAAAAGATCTGTTTGAGTAATTCTTCGGCACGAGTTTGCATCCACGTACCTATTAATGGACCGAGAAAAAATGATAATTTTATACTTTCTACTATTAAATTATTATTATATTAAATAAACATCGCAGCTTTTATTGGTTAGTTTATATAATTTACATCCGATAAGTGTATTGAACGTTATGACAACTTACTCTCTCTAATTAACCTTTTGTACTCACGCACAACAATTTTTTAAGTACACAAAATCGAAATAAAGAAATCTGTAAATTAATAAAATTGTATTCCAAACAAACTTGATAGTCAGAATAGTTATGAATGGGTTTTCATCATTTTCTCATTGCGCTTAATGCCGATGTAATTAGAGGTAATTACGCAACCGATTAAAATATTGGCCGAAATGGGAAAATGCGTAATGTTTTCGCAGGTCTGTCCTACCGAATCAGTCTTACTGACTTTTTTCGACATTTCCTCATCGTTAAATTTGATTGTTTTTTGGTAGCAACAATTGCAGAGTTAATTGCAAATTTATTACTTCGGATACATTCACAACGTCGGCAAATGTGAAATTAATTATTAATTTAGGAAAAAAAGTAAGTGGCAGGCAGACTCCGGTATAATAATAGAAATTTGCTTGCAAGTTTCACTATCAGTGTTAACTTTGTTTATAAATTCAGCCATATAACTGATGTAATCAAACGTATAATAAAACAAAGCTTGCATGGGAATTAAAAATTAATACCGCAATAAGAAGAGAAAGTGTGAAGATGCACAACTTTTAATGTTAGCCATTGCACCCCAATAAAATCAAAAAGTATTTAGCTTCTTCGTCAACGCATTTCTACATAATTTGTTTTAAGCAATTGCAAATCGGCAAGTGGTTTGACATTTAAAAATTGTAGCTAATTACAGTTCAATTTAGTTTACAATTATTTCTTCAATTCAATATATTTAGCAGTAAGAAAATGGGAAAGTCCATGTAACAACTTGTTAAAAAAAGAGGAAGATGAAATTATAGAGCTTTCTATGCTATGGGTTTCGTTTAAAAGTTCAGATCGCTTAATGCATTAATTACTTTAATTACTATTTCTTTTATGAAGACTATTCAAGTTAATAAGATGTCTGCGGTTGCGTTCTGAATATCTAATTAAAAAATATTTGAATTTTTTCCATTACAAGAGCGAATGCATTCCAATTTGATTATGTTTGACGATTCATTTTATTCTTCTTGCTTTTACAAAATTTCCTCGGATTTCCCAAGATTTCCTCAAATTTTCCCAGATTCACTAATAAATCTGCTTTTAAAAGCTGATTCAAATAATACCAGGTTATTGACCCATTTTTTATCTTTTTTCTACGTCTCTGTTCACTCGGGGAAGCACAGCAGCCAAAATATTTTTAGGTCCCGAGTTAAACGTAAAACGAATTTTACTAGTATTAATAACAAACTCTAAATATAGCAAGAAATTATCAAAAAAATTCGTTAATTTTCAGTTAAAGTGGCACTTGAAGAGTACACTGGGGGGTATTCCATACCCCCCAGACCCCCCGGTTTGATCTCATCATAGGTCGTTGTACAAATTTGTCAAGTTTTAGTTTAACTGAACAAAATTAGTTTAAGCTAGCATTATAAAACCGGTTTTTACGTTCACTTTACGTCAGTTTAAATCTGGGGAGGGGGGAATTCTCCTGGGGGAGTTATAGAAATCAAGATCATAGTTGGCACCATCTAAATGCAATGATTTTGAAACTACTGGCTGAGTGGGATAATCGAATCCCTGTTATCACAGGACCTTGAAGCTGTCATTTTTTGACAAAAAAAGAAACACCCTGATTGGTCAATTTTTTTTACCAACTTCAAAATATATTAAACTAAGATTAGGACTAAAAATATTTGTTCAATATTAATCCAAACTGGGAAATTTAAATTTTCCCTCAAAAAATGAGGGAAAATTAACCTTCGGGTAGAAAAAATTAAAACTTGGAAAGCATATTTATTTAATTACCTTACCTCTTACAGAGTTAAGCAGCAACTTTCTGTGTTACTTTGAAAGTTAATTAAAAAATTATATAAAAATATAAAGTCAAAATTGTAAACCGGGGGGTCTGGGGGGTGTGGAACACCCTCCAGTACATATCGCAAGATTTCCTCTCTTTTAGAATACTTGGAGAAGATAGGGAATTTATAATTTTTCAAATTTCGGCAGGAAAAACCGGGAAATTTGAATTTTTAAGCAAAAGTGAGGAAAATTTAAACTTTTGGCTAGAGAATATTTAAGCTTGGAAAAACATTTATTTAAGTGCCTTACTGCACAGAGTTTAGCAGCAACTTTTTGCGTTACTTTGAAAATGTAGAAAAATGGGGAATCCCCCAGTAGCGGGAAACTAAATTAAATGTTTTAATATTATACTGCTAAAAAAGAGATCCGATCGACCGTCTAGCTTTCCAGCTAGTTTTAAATATTCTTGAATTATAAATTTAAAATTAAAAAAAAATGAACTTGAATCATTCAAATTAACTAATTCCAAATTTTTCTATCCAAATTATCCAACTAAATTCCGTTGGTTCAATTTTGCAAAAGTAAATCAATTTTACTCAAATCTGGATCAAATAAATTTTATTTCGCAAAATTACTCAAAAATTAATCAAAATTACGAACATACAAATTTATCCGTCTACTTAGTCGGCCATTTTTGTAAAATAATGAATGAAATATAACCAAGAAACATACAAGCGATGTATTAAAATAAATTTAAAGTTGACTTTACTTTATTTCGATTTGATGAATCTGACGATGGCGGGAGGGCGAAACCGGTAATTCAAAGTTACGTGATTACTACAAGTAGAAATGCATTTTAATATTATTAATTTTTAACAATACAAAAAGCTTTTAAAGAAATAAACAAACACTGCTTCCGACTTGTAATTAATAAATTTTTGTAGTTTCAAGCAAAATAAAAATATTTTATTTAAAAAATAAAATGATCAGTTTAGATAAATTCACCAAAAAATTAAAATATTTTGAAAATATTATATGCGGAGAGTACACTGGGGGGTATTCCATACCCCCCAGACCCCCCGGTTTGACCTCATGAAATTTAAAAAATTTAAAAATAATTTAATGAAGTTATAAAATATAAAAAAAAGATTAAAATATTTTAAATCTTGAGCTTATTTTATTGCCAATAAAAATATTAACGTCCACTTAATTAATAAGACTATAAATAATTTAGAAATAAATATATTTCTACACTCGCGTCTCAAATTACTTTTCCCTGAGATGTATGTGCAGAAACATAATATTATCTATTATTTATAGACCTATTACCTCAACTATTACCGCAATAAAGTAAACTATTGTGAAAATCACGATAATTTAAAAAATACTAATTTAATTTGTGCAGTAATTATATCGCGAGTGTTAATAAAATATTTATGAAAATCAGAAGATTTTTTTGTTCTTAATTTTAATGTTGCTTAGCAATGACTAGAGTTTCAATAGGGAGATTATTAAAAATTGAAAATAAGGAAAAATCGAATTAACTAAGTAAATCAATTTTGCCTTAGTACGAAAAATGATGAGAATTTTAATAGAAATCCGCAATGGAATAGGTCATCTAAGAAGAAAAGGTGATTTAAATTCACAACTTTGACTGCATTCCGTGATGAAGTAAAAAAGATATAAATAGGTATTTTTATAGTTCCGATGTGATAAAAATATTGAATCCCAAAATATTTGATAGACAATCGATTTGCGACCTTGAGATTACAATAGAATAATTGTAATAACGTAAAATTGATCTGGCTACCGTTATATCACTCGACGCTGGAGGTAACCAGATTCCAGATTGGAGATGGATGAACCGCTTGGTTGAACATTCTGTTTCACATTAATTATAAAATTAATTTTTCTCAATTCAATTAGGTCAGAAGAAGACTTCGTATTAACTAATTGCAGGTTTACGACGGATTTTCGGCTGCCCATTGAATTGTTTTGGCCATTTCGTTAACGACATCGTATAACCTTAGGCCCCATCAAATTTTGGCATTAATTTTGAAGGTACTGGCTATGTACCATGAATAAATTAAAATATTAATTATTTTTGCAATTATCATAAACGAGCAGTTGCTTAAGATTTAATTGTCAAAGTACCAGGCCTTAATTTATCCAAAACTATTAAAATGTGAGTACTTAGCGGATCCTCTATACTATCATTATTTATTACCGTATTTTACGGAAGCACGAAAGTCTATGCTAATATTGAATTTACTTTCTATGTACAATTATTTTTTTAAACATTGGCATTGACCTCAGCATCACGAAAACGTTGTTACGTCTTTGAACACAAATTCAAAATCACGACGAGAAATGTGCGACGATTTTTCAATTACGGAAATTTCTTTTTTATTTTCGTTGTAAAATCCTTTCTCGAATTGATCGACAGTTTAGAAATTTTAGAACCTTTTTTTTTTTCTTGATGAACACTGCAATAATCTTTTTAAATTTAAATAATTTTTGCTATTAGTTCAAGCAAGAACAGAGCAGTAATTGCTCATATTGACTTTAAATTATGAAAAATTAGTGCAGGCAAGCGCCCATGATAGCTTATATCCGTTTTCATTTCCGAGAATTAAAAAAAAATTATTCCGCACAAAAAAAAAATAATAAATTTAGGGGATGCACCGTTCAATAAAATTTACAGACTTACTTGTAATCTTAATCCTAAATTGCAGCACAAATGAACACAAACTAACTAAATGAGGTACTCATCCCAATTACCTTTTATATATACAAGTGAAGTGATGCTTTTCTATCTCTCCAACTGTTTACTACTAACTTTCATTTCATAGAAGCTTTCAGACATTGCACTGGTCTATTGTTTAGAAAAAATGGGGAGAAGTAACAATTTTACACAAATAATTTACCTACCTCCATTTAAATATTTGCTCAAGTTCTGAAAATCACGTTTCTTTTGCAAATGCCAATCCGTTTACAAAAATTTGAATTTGTAACAATAATTGGGAAAAATCAGAATCTACTTATTCCTCAAATAATTTCCAAATCAAACCCCCCAACGATCAATTTTTTTTTCAATAAATTTGTATTTTGTTGTATATTATTATTTTATTTAAATTATTTTTTTTTAATACATTGGGCTATCGGGTTAAGACTTAGGTCAGGGTCAGTTTAATTAAGACGGCTGCTCGGCCTTCCACCTCACTAAAGTGGATCAAAACCATAAACTAAGGCCGTAGATTTTTCATTTATCTCCTGGAAGTTTGACTCAAAAATAGGTAGGAATATTGGGCAAAGTTGTAGTAGTTACGATACTCTCACGATTTCGTCCTGTATTATTAATTTGTGCATTTTTAATCTCTTAATGATAACTGCGGTCATCCGAGTTCCACCTGGTCTTATTAGGAGATGTTTCGAGAATTACTAAGGACCAGTAACGGATCCAGGAAGGGAAATAGAAACGATCGCACTTTAATTTATTAAAAACCAAAATATAAATTTATTTTTGTTATTACTACTACTTTTTGTTTTTCGTATTTATTAAATTTATACTTTGTCGCCCCCCCCTTTTGGTAATTATCTGGATCCGTTACTGCATATAATTCACAATCTCACTGTTAAGAGCGCTATTTCGTCTTATATTGAACAATATTTATGTTTTTTTATAGTTTTTAATTGTCTGCCTCCACGACTGAAAGGGTTAAGAAAACCCTTTCGTTTGGAAAACCCTCAACCCTGAAAAAGTTCTTCTAAGATTCTCTTAGATTTTCTCCCAGATTGCTTTAAGATATTCTTTCGAAGAAGTTGAAAAAGCGAAAACAAAGCTCATCTATAGTATTTCTAAGATTTCTTTGGATTTCCAAAATTTTCCTCAGATTTCCTATGATTTACAGATTTACTATGTTTTCTCGGATTTTCTATTTCCTAAGTTTTTCTAATATTTTATGACATTTTTCCAAATTTCCCTTCACTTGTACACTAGTGGGAGTACCTTACTGTATCAGCATGGTTTCCCAGATAGCAATTTAAGGTTTTCATAAGCTTGCAGCAAGCTTGTCATTGAAGGCCTGCAAGCTTACAGAAAGGTTGTCTAGTTGACACTACTTGACAAGCTTTTTTTGCTTTACGTGACAAGCTTGTCGATGAAAACCTTACGTAAAGCTTGCGACAAGGGTTTCTTATGTTAAGCTTGTCGGCGAAAGCCTTACAGTAAGCTTTTTACAAGGATTTCATGTTAAGCTTGTTGCCGAAAGCCTTGCTGCAAGCTTTTAACAAGCTAATTACGTAAAGCTTGCGTGACAAGCCAACGACAACCTTGTCTTAAGCTTACATGTTATTTGGGTTACACTGGCTGACAGTATTAGCAGTAAGTGGCAATATCAAGTAGTATTCACCTCTCCAGAACTGTTTCCCCTTGAAAAATGTCGCTTCAGTTCGTCAGTATCTTATGTCAGTTTCTTCTTCTCTTCTTCTCAGCCATTATTCATGCTTCATTATACAGCTGATGCGCACGAATGGATTAACAAAAGATATTTTAATGAAAAATTACGAAATAAGCCTTACAAGACTTGATGTGGGGAATCTTCAAAGTGAGTAGATCTTTGAGCCTAAGCACTTGGTAAAAATATTTTTGAAGCGTGACCAAACTCAAAAATCTTGAATCTAGGAAAGCAGGGAATCCCCAAGGCCTTGAAAACTTGAAAATCATGAAATCATCAGTAGAGGAAATCGTATTAACTCTCTATCTTATTTTAGTTATTTTTCAGATTAGACTCTCTTAAATATTGAGATTGAAATGAGGGGATATGAAATGTCCTGGGGGGTATTCCATACCCCCCAGACCCCCTGGTTTACGTCTTATGGTTTTGTGCTTTTAAAATTGAAATTTAAATTAGGCCCTACGGCTGCTCAAACTGGATTGGGGAATGCCTGTAACCCTGTTTTTAATAGTTGATGGAGGCAATCATCAACCCAGAGTCATATGGTCATATGAAAGTTTTAGACTTTCCCCGGATTCGAACCGAGTACCTTTGAGTCAGCAGTTGTTCGGCTACCTTACTAAGCTAATGACCGTCAGTGCGGTATTGTTGGCCAGTAAATGGCATTGTTATCAGTAAATGATAATATTTAAAATATCAGGAAGTATTAGCAGTATTAACTGCCTATAGCTCGTGCCAAGTAGAAATAGAACCGATAATCATCGTTTTTCAGCAATAACTTTCTTCTTGATTTTTGAGATACAGCAAAACTTGTATATACAAACTTAAAGAATTTTATTAGTTCTTTAAATTTGTATATTACAATTTTTACTGTACCTCAAAAATCAAGAGAGTTATTGCTGAAAAACGATGATTGTCAGTTCTATTTCTACTTGGCACGAGCTATAATACTCCACTTACTGCTGATACTACCTGTTACTGCTTGATACAGGCTAATACTGTTATTTACTGAAGTTACTACCTGATTAATATATTGTTCCAAGTATCAGGTAGTAGCAGCAGTAAATGGGCAGTACCCGGCAGTACGACGAGGAAACTGCAAACAAAATTTTTGTACATCAGATTGCCTTTTATGAGGTTTCTTTAGATTTCCCTAAATTGCCCTGGATTTCATAAAATTTTCGCAGATTTTCTAGGATTGCTTCAAAATCTTCTTTTGGAAATGTTTAAAAATTACACAAAAAGCAAAGGTTGTCTGTAGTATTTTTAAGATTTCCTGATTTCCTAAAATTTTAGATTTCCTTGGTGTTCATAGATATCATAGGATTTCCTTAAATTTACCCAGATTTCTTTTTACTTGTACTCCAAATTTCCTCAGAGGTTCCCCCCTTGAATCAGTATTTGGCAATAAATATTTACTAACCTACTGATTAACCTACTGATTCACTCAGTGGCGTATTTAGAGGGGGGCAAGAGGGAAATTGCCCCCTCCCCAAGAATGACTCAGATTGTATCCTTGAAGCCCTCCCGGATAAAAGTAATGTTTACCACGATGTTTTAAAATTTAAATAGAGTTAAATTAATTTTATATATCCGTTTATTATTTATTTCTTTATTTATTTATTTGGTTACCACTGACGCGCACGAATGGATTAACGAGATTCCGAAAAATATTTATTTTGCCCCCCTCCCAAAAGCATTTTCTAAATACGCCACTAGATTCACTCCCCATACATCAAATTTCATCAGCGATTCTGCTCTCGAATGAGATCAAACCAGCGAATCGGGGCCGCACTTCAGTGCCTTGAACAAACCGTAGTATCTTTATTTTAGTAAAAATAAAAATAAAAACCGAATAATTGATTATCTGCAATTAGCAGCTGATCTTAGTTTTGGTAATTATTATTTTTGAAGTTTTTGGTTGCGCAGGTAGTTTCCCAACAGTAAAAAGGTCTAAAATTTTCGTATGAATATTTTTGGGCTACGTAAAGTCGGCGGGCCTCCTGAGTTGATGATTACCACGATCAACTATTAAAAACAGGGTTACAGGCACTCCCCAATCTGGTTTCAGCAGCCGTGGGGTCTAAATGCTAAAACCTTTCTCGATAGAAAAAGAAGTGGAAGGGTATAAATTTTAAAAGCATGTATGGCAGGACCGAATTGAAAAATTTATAGATCAACTAACTAACTCTCTTGTTTTAAATTTTATCGCGTGCATCGCACAAATACAACCTTACAAAGTAACTTGTTAAGTTAAATAATTGAGAATTAGCAATTCTTCATGCATTGCTACTTTACTTATACGCACTTACTACATGGAACTCTCAGAGTTAAAGAACTTTTTATGATTTTTTTGATTGTATTTATTTGCTAAATAGTTTCATTTGACGATGCCAAACTAGCCTGGAGCGCACTTCACAATTTTTTTCTAATTTCAAAATAATAATTAACACCTGGAATTTTTACGTAATTTTTTCTTGATCTTAGATAATTAAAAGAATGTAAATAGTGGCGGCCTGTAATTTACTACAACAGAGGGGTCACGACTAGAAATAGAAGCAATTACTAAACGCCATGTCAAGTTAACGCCGAGTTGTCCTGGCGCCGTGTCGGGGAAGAACCGATAAATATAAAATAATTGATTTATGATAATAAACAATAATTAATAAATGTTGAAATAAAACTGCCATCGTAAAGTAACAAGTGTTTATAACTTTTGATAATATTAAATTTGCGTGTAATTTGTTTATTGCCAAATTACAACTTCACACACTTGACAAGTAGATTTTCAATACACAAATGTATTGTTGCTTCATGCATCGCAATAATAATAATAGTCATTATTAAATTTGTATGTGAATTTCAGTCGTAGTGTTTATCTTACGAAAACAGCGGTGGTCAAGTCGGCCCGAGTCGAATTTGCGAATTACGTGTATACACTGAAAAAAATTTAAATGTTATAACTTTCATTTATTACATTTTTCTGAAGTGCTTATGTGCATTTAGTGACGTAATATTGCAATAACAATAAAAAAATCGATTTTGTCTGCAAATACTACCTACAGATGATGACAAAAAGCGAAAGTAGCATGAGAATCGTTTCTGAATAAATATTGTTAAACAAATTTGTTAAAATATTTGTTCCATTATTTATATTATTTGTTATAGAAGGTATGTTATTAAAGAACTAGTAAATATGTACATACTCATGACAAAAAAAGTAAATACATGTCTGGTAGCCAATAATTGCGTAATGCGTGAATGCATGAATGAACGAACAATAATTTCACTAGTGACTTTTGCTACACCCATTGTGTCTGCAGAGTTGGGTAAAATTAATTTTATTTTTTGCATCATCTTGTACATTAATTAGCGTATTTGATTTAAAACGATAACTTTCTTCTGGTCTGAAGCTCTTCGTCCTTGACCTTCATTTTCACGCTTCAGATTTTCCATTTTCTTCCGGCCGACCGCTATGTAATTTGTTTCGCTTTGCCAAGTGCGGCATCGATTGGTAATTTTGTTCCGCCTCAGATTTTATGCAAATATCGCGGCTACTTGCTTCAATGTACTATAATTATAGCTTCATTGTCTGAGATCGAAAACTTCGAAAGTAGACGAGCGAACATTTTTCCACCCTTTCGGCAGATTTAAGAAAAGTACTCATATTATTCGAACATCAAATATTGCTTAATGATGAATTACCATACAAAGATAATTTTCATTGGTTAAATAAAAAGTGAACGTTGTTGATAATTGTCTTAGATTTAGTATTGTTAGTACCTCTTAGAGAAAGTAGAAGGCGGGTAATGACATCGGTGACCTTAGCTTACTACATCTTTTACTCATCATCTTCTGAATCGTTATAACAATAATTGTTATTAGTTTATTACTAATTAAATTCCGGTTGGTAGTTACGCGAGAATTGCGGAATTTGCGTAAATTACAAGAAAGTTGCGTTTTATTATTTTATTATTTTTGGAATGTATCCATTTAATCGCCTAAAAGGTATCGTGGTGACATGTACGCACCAAGCCAGCGACAGCTGCTTCTACAATGAATTTCTTCTGCAGGAAATCGGGCTTTATTATGCATAATTATCCAATAAACGTTATTGAACTTTAAAGTTTTGTAACTTTTGCTAAAGTTTATATTGACACTAAATTTACTGTCAACGTCTAACTATTTACAAAAAGCACGCTCAATATAATTAGAAACATTAACACTTTCAAATGTCAATCATTATCTATGCTTTATGTGCAATTGCAATTTTGCATTGTAGTTTGCTTAAACGTAACTTATGGACTGATTGAACTAATTTATAAAGAGCAAAAGAAGCCAGCCAAAAGCTATTTTCAGTATAATTAACAAACATCAGGTTTCGAAACAAACTGGACCTCGGCATAATCGACTTAATAAAATATAGTAATCGATCCAGTTTTCAACCAATTAAGTTGCACATCGGTCGAATTCCATATCAATCGAGTTCTCAAACTAATGGAGTTGCACACCAATCGAGTTGCACATCAGTCGAGTCTCATTGTAACCAAAGTGTTACATAACAGTACATAATGGTACCGTTTCACCTATTAAGTAGTAACAGCAGTAAATAGCAATTTTCAGTAACTAGTCAGCGACAACATTAGGAAAAATCGGCAGTAACCAAAAAAAAGTTTTAAATAACCAAAATTGTGAAAAATATGTAGGTACATAGGTCTTTTACGGATTTTATCCGTTATTAGTCTACCACTACCGCCCATGAGTGAATTATAAAATTTCCCCTACCATAATTCAAGATTTTCAATTTTAGGAAAATTTTAAGAAAGTTAAAGAAATTTTTTGCTATATTTTACTGAATTAAGGGGTAAATCCACAAGGGATTCGAGTGTACAAATGATGTAAAATTTGAGAAAAACTTAGGAAATGTAGAGAATCGCAAGAAATTTAAGGATATTGGCAGAAAATTGAGGAAATCTTACTAAAACTGGGAAAATTTTAGAAAATCTTAAGAAATTTAGGAACTAAACCTTAGAAAATGTAGACAATTCTAAGAATTTATAAGAAATTGAAGGAAATTCGAAGAAAATCTTAAGATATTTTGGGAAATCGAAAGAAATTTTAAGAAATCTAAAGAAGATTTTTATTATTTTTTACTGAATTAAGGGGAAATTTAGAGAATCTCAAGAATTTAGTAGAAAATTGAAGAAATCTTAGTAAAAAATCGGGAAATCTCAGAAAATAAAAAATCCGAAAAACTGGAAATTATTTTAGTAAATCCAAAGAAATCTTAAGAAATTTAGGAAATATTTTGGGAATTTCAGATTATTTTAGTAAATCGTAGAAAATCCAAAGAAATCTTAAGGAATTAAGAAATCCTAAAAACTTAAAAAATTCTAAGAATTCATAAAAAATTCAAGGAAATTTAAAGGAAATCTTAAGACATTTTTTACTGTATTTTACTGAATTAAGGGGTAAATCCACAAGGAAGTCTAGAGTACAAATGATGAAAAATTTGAGAAAATCCCATGAAGTGCAAAGAATCGAAAGAAATTTAAGGGTATTGGTAGAAAATTGAGGAAATCCGTAAAACCACAGATGTAAAACTGTAGATTATTTTAGGAAATCTCAGAAATTCTAGTAAAGTTCTAGATTCTAGAAATTTTAGTAAACCTTAGAAAATCCAAAGAAATCTTAAAAATCCGAGAAAATATTAGAAATTAGAAAATCCTAGAAAATATGGCAGATCCTAAGAATTCATAAGAAATTCAAGGAAATCCAAAGAAAATTTAATCGATTGATACGTGGTTTAAGTAGTGTAACTCGATATTAATCATATTTATCAATATTTTAGAAAACCCAAAAAATGCACTAAACACTTTTCAGAACTAACATGTTTTTAAGTTAACACATGTAAAATACACTGTAAGTATAACTTTGCAAACGTTTTCACCATACCATGGCATCATCAAGAAATTTAAGATATTAGTAGAAAATTGAGGAAATTAATCTTAGTAAAACTCGGGAAATCTTAGAAAATAGAAAATCCTAGAAATTATAGAGTCCCTAAGAATTCATAAGAAATTCAAGGAAATTTATACTTCTAGTGTATTTTACATGTGTCAACTTAAAAACATTTTAGTTCTGAAAAGTGTTTAGTGCTTTTTTTGGGTTTTCTACAATATTGATTTGATCAAAGAAATTTTACTTTTACTAAATCTTAGAGAATCTAAAGAAATCTTAAGAAATTAAGAAATCTTAGCAATAAATAACCTTTTTTTTTGATTTTTCAATTTTTTCGAAAAGAAATCTCAAGGCAATTTAGGAAAACCGAATAAATCAAAAAAAAGTTTTGTAAAAGGAAATTTACTGTACAAAAACTATGAAATTTTAGGAAATTTATAGAAATTTTTTACTATATTTTACTAAATTTAGGGGTAAATCTACAAGGAAGAAATTTAAGGATATTAGTAGAAAATTGAGGAAATCTTAGTAAAACTCGGGAATCTTAGAAAATCCTAGAAAATATAGAAGACCCTAAGAAATTCAAGAAAATCCGGAGAAAATCTTAGGAAATATCAGGAAATCTAAAAAAATTTTCTAATCTTAGAAAATCCGAAAAAATCTTAGAAAATTCTAAGAATTCATAAGAAATTCTGAGAAAATTTTAGAAAATCTGAAGAATTTTTTTACCATATTTTATTGCTTTGAGGTAAATCTACAAGGAAGTCAAGTACACAAGTGATGTAAAATTTGAGGAAATCATAGGAAATATGGAGAATCGTCTAAAATTTAAGAATATTAGAAGAAAATTGAGAAAATATTGGAAAATAGAAAATCCGAAAAAATGTTGATTATTTTAGGAAATCTCAGGAAAATTCAAGTAAACCTTAGAAAATTCTAGAAAACTTAAAAAAATCTTGTAATTTTTCAATTTTTCAACTTTTTTGAAAAGAAATCTCAATCTCAAATCTTAAAATTTAAATAAAAATTGTAAGAGGAAATCGACTGTACTATGAGTTTCTTCTAACCTTTTTGCTTATTGCCCTAAATTATAAGCAGAAGATATTACTTTTGGATCTTGACGTTTCTTAAAAATTGTAGTGTTTTGACCTAATGTTGATATAGTACTTTTTTTGCTTTTTTCTCAAATTTTTCCTTAAAATGCACGTTAGTGCTTATTTGAGCTTTTTTAAATTTTTTTTTTTAGGATTTGGAATAATTTCTTTTAAGAAATTAGAAAATTTCAGAAAGCTTCTAATGACAATTTTCCAGATATACCTATTCCTTCCGAACCAGTGCGAGGAACACATGTACCAAAATGTTTCAGACATTTTTTATTGAAACTTTCATTCTCTTCATTTTCGTTTCAATATGTTACGGTCATTGACGTCAATGGCCGGACAATGACGTCAATGCCCATTTACGCTGGCCATTAACGTCATTGACCGGCCATTGACGCCAACGCCCGTTAACGGTGGGCAATGATGTAAATATTTTCATATGATTGTAATATTTACGTCTTTGGCCGGTCAATGACGTTAATGGCCAAAATGGATTGGACAATGAAGATATTATAGAATAATTACTATAAGGAATAGCAAAATGGCGATGCTCTTCAACTAGGGACGATTATTTGTCGTGAACGCATTTTTTCGTGTAAATGACAGCAACTCGGCCCTTTTCAAGGCCTCATAACATAAGTGTACAGAGATTTTTATTTAATTTAGACAAACGATCATTTTAAGGTGGATCCGTGATTTGCTGTAGTTGCACCAACCAAAACTGAAAGAGTGATAGAATATAGAATCTGTAGAATAGTAATTTCATCATTGTCCACCTTGTATTGGACATTAACGTCATTGCCCGGGCAATGATGTAAAAACCACATATACAATTTTAAATGTCAACATTGCCCAAAATGCGTGGTCATTGACGTCATTGGCCGGTCAATGACGTTAATTCCCAACTAAGCTGGGCATTGATGTTATTGTCCGGCCATTGACGTTAATGGCCGAATTATCAACGTTGACCATAACATATACATGTTTCTATTTTGTCGCATCGTTTCTGAGTATAAGAGCAATGTTGATTTTATTAAATTTTTTACAAAGTGTTTTGAAAGTAGCTGTTACTCAGAAAACGTTCAAAAAAATTGAAATATAGTATATAGAAACAAAAAAGAAGGGAATGAAATTCGCAACAAAAAGTTTTTGAAACATTTAGCTATTAAATCGATTTTTATATGAGAAAAAAGTCTTGGAAAGGTACGATTTACATTGTTAACATAGGAGTGCATTAATAATAATTTCTGGAGCCACTGTATATTTACACTAAAAATTTGTTTCTGAATTGTCAGAATCGTCGTCGGCAGCAATAACAAAATGTCAAAAAATTTTTAATAATACATCCATAGAAAATTTTTAAAAAAAATTTGGCTTTAGTGGAATCAACAAAAATTATGTATTAAATTTTTCTTTTGATGTATAAGCAGGCATTAACGACAGACAACAATTTTTAAAACTGGAAAATTTAGAAAAATATATGAAAATTAATTTTTTTATAATTATGAAGCGAATGTTTAAATAATATTTAATAAAAATTACATTTTTTGTTTGATTTTTAGTGCTTTTTTTCAATTTTATATGACTTTCTTTTCTGTTTTTTGAAACTTTTTAAAGCGCTTATTTTAAAATTATAAGTGCTTATAAATCCGGGCTCTAGTTATTAGTTATTAGGTAGGAGGCTGTCCATTAATTACGTAAGGGTTTGGGAGGCGGGGGAGAAGGTATCGAAAATCTTACGGACCCTTACGTGGGGGAGGGGAGGGTCCGACATATTCCTTACGTAAGTTACGTAAAATACTTTTTTTAAATTAAATTACTTATTTTTACCTGGATATTAAGGAATTACCAATTTTTTGTATTAACTTTTTTATGTAATTAATTAATCTTTATTAACTTTTATTTATATAAACAAAATTTGATTTAAATTTTTGTATTTTTCGTAGAATAACAATATTATTGTTATTTTGCCAAAATCTTACGTGCCCTTATAAATGGGGATTTATTGATAGTTTATACATTTTCTAGACTTAATAATTCCGCTATTTAAATATTTATGAATTGTATATTTTTTTTACAAATTGCAAAATTTGGAGTACTACCTTGAAAAGTATTTTTTCACAAATTAGTTTACATTGCAATAAAATTGATTATTTATTGATCATACCAATAAAGGAATTATAATTTTACAAGGACAAAATTTGTTAACAATATAATTACGAGTCGTAATTAAGGTATCAATGGAAATACTACTATAAAATTTAACATTGAATTGTTTGAAAGTTGAGAAATTTACTGAAATTTTCTATTCAAGATGATTAGCTTACAACCCCTGTTTATGAGAAAAATCATAGCGATTTAATATTATTATGTAAATATAATTATTTATTATATTATATATTATTTTATTTAATTATATTATTTGAAGTATAGAAATTATTATATTATTTAATATTTTAAGCTTGTTTTTAATTATTTAATAAAAATTAAAATTAAAATAAAATATAATCGGGAAACAATTTAAAAAATATAATTTCAACATTAAATAGTAAATTACTTATCGTCTTTTTCTTCTTTAAAAAATTTATAATTTAAAATAAAAATTTAATCATCTAATTTAAATAAAAAATTAAAATAAAAAAAAATTTATTTATAATTAAAATTAAAATTTAAAATAAAAATAAATTTATTTAATTAAAATAAAAATTTTAAAAAATACTATTATTTTAGGAGAGGCACTTTACCCTAATAGATTGCAAAAATAGAAAACATTTAGTAGCATTTGAGAATTAACAAATTATTGTTTGTTGTTTTATTATTTTAAAACTTACAATAATTCTATTAAACTTTGTAAATATTTAAAATAAAATTTTTTAACTTTGTTTAAAGTTGTGCAAGACGTTGACCCTAATATGTATTACAAAATGATCAAAATATAAAACATTAGGAATTAAAACATTGACGTGGAATATAAACCTCGCAAATTATTTTTTTATTTATTATTTATTTTTTAATTCATTAAATCAAAATAGTAATTTTATAATTTAAAAATAGCTCACTATATCGGGAAGAGGGGGGGGGGGATTTTATTCATTGAAAATAAAAAAAAATATTGATATTCAATATTTAAAATTATGGAAGTTGTACACAGGAGGCTTTAATTTTTGAGTTTTATTAGTTTAACTATAAATAGAAGCTGCTTCAGTAATTAATAACCATAATGAAGTACTATTATGAAGACGCCTTTATGTAGCATGCGATGATGACCTGGCGCAAATATTTGCATTTCATTTGCAATTGAAGTAATACAAATTAACATTAATTAACAATTTAACAATAATTAAAATTAAAAAAGAATTTCATGTAATGGTGTGGTAATTGGAGTATTCATTGTAATATAGAATGTTAACAAAACACCAAAATATTTGAATTTTAACTTTTTTTATTTTATTTTAATTTTAACTTAAAATTTAAAAAATATATACTTTTTTTTATCATAAAATATTTAATTTTTTCTTCTTTTTTCAATTAATTGTTTTGTAAAAAAAATTGCTGAAGTCTTCTAACATTGGACTTCAAGACTTCAAGACTTTTTTGGTCACATAAAAATCGCTTTTACAAAAATACTTATTAGACATTTTTGTTGCAAAATTTATTTTGTTCATTTTTGTTTATATACAATTTTTTATTTGGTCGCACGGTTTTTGAGTTACAGTGACTTAAAAGAGACTCCGTAAAACATTTAATAAAATTGCTTATAGAACCCACATAGAATCTTCTTTAAGTCACTGTAACTCAGAAACGGTGCAACCAAATAAAAAATTATATATAAACAAAAATGAACAGAATGAATTTTTCAACAAAAAATGTCTGAAAAGTATTTCTGTAAATGTGACTTTTATGTGACAAAAACAGTTTTGCTATTCACTGTTCATATATGAAGTAAATTTTTGTTTCTTTTTAAATTTATTTATTTTTCTCTGTGTAACATATTATTAAAACATAAATTATACCGACTGGAAAAATCATTCTCGAAAGATTTTGATAAACTTAGATAAGTAATAATCTTTTTGAGACAACGATCGAGGAAGCGATCTGGTTAAATGATGCTTATTTATCAAAAATTGAAAAGCTTCGATTTCGTAGTTGTCATAAAATCGTGATATACTTTAAATCGGCTATTATTTCACCCACACATTTTCCTGCTCTTCCGGAAGAAATAGTTTTTTGAAGCTTAACCTATCGACCTTCAAAATCAGATAACTTGAGGACAATGCAAGTAAAATAAATCAGTTGGAAATCATGATTTGGATTTGGGTTTAATGAAGGAATAAAACTAAAAAGAATATCGAAGAGACCACGACAGCAAAACCCAAAGCCTGCAATTAATTTTTAAGTTAATTAATTTGGATAGTTATATTCCAATTAATTTTAAAATTTGACATCCAGAAGATGAAAGTCCAAAAGTATATTTAAGAAAAATCCATTTTAGCAACAATAGAATTATTAACAATTGCCAGTTGCAATTTTAATTTGAAAGCGTGTATGTGAAATATAAATAGATTCAAGTTAGGTAAGTAATAAATCACAAATTTCTCTTTCATTGAACTAGTGCAACGATTTGGATTCACTTATTATTTGCGGTACTATTCTGCAGGATAATTGAAAATTTACCAATTTTGCATTGAGAGCCATAAGCAATAAAAGTTTATTACTTAAGTTATTGTTTCGTATCAATGGAGTTATTCATTGATGTTGACTAAACGGTGCGGCGCCCGAGAAGGGACATTTGAAATAAAAATCAAGTCAAGTTTTAAGTGCATATCAAATAATAGATATGCGACATGATGGATCGGTTAATTAATATTTCTTAATTCAATGTTTATTGTTATTAGAGAATTTTGTAATTTACTTATTCTATTTATGTAGAATGGATGTTGTTTTTACCTTAATGGATGCGTAAAAATGCTGACATTTACAATGCACGTACGTCCTTACAAGATTGATGAAATCCATCTTCATTAATTACAAAAGCACCGACATTCGATATTTTATTATTACACAAATTTACGCTTCAATAGTGATAATAATAATAATAATTTGTTGTCAATTATTTACCAAACACTTGGTGTCGAGGTTGTACCTGCTCCAAAGTTTCTCTATTTTGCACCTAAGGTCGCCTTCTCTCTCTAAGTTAGTTAGCTGTACAGAGGACTGACCAAACCACTGCTTGAGAAGGTAAATATATTATCTCCACAAAAAAGAATAACAAAGTTTATTTATTTCTGTGTGAAAGGCCCTAAGAGATTAAACAACTAGCTGGATAATAGCGGAGTCTCTTTCATGCAAATAAAATAATTTTCCCGAAAGAAAGACAATAATATTTATTATCGTAAACTTGACTGTCTGTTTAAAATGATAAAAATCGTAATCAAAAAGCTGGTAATCAGTGACAAATAATACCAGCAAGTTCACACAATATATACCTTATACACAAGATTCGAACAGTGACAGATTAATACAAAATCAACAATCTTTAAATCGACAATTGAACACTGGATTCAGTAGCGGATCCAGACAATTGCCATAAGAGGAGGGACGACAAAATATAAATTTATTAAATATATAAAATAAAAAGTACTAATAATATCAAAAATAAATTTATTTATTGTTTTTTAATAAATTTAATGTTTATCGAGCTCTAAGGGGGACATTTGTCCCTATCGCCTCCTAGATCCGCTACTGACTGGACTTGAATTGAAGCGGTTGTCATGTACTAATGGTATAGAACAAATTGATCAATGTACCACAAAAATTAGAAAAGAAAATTGATCTTAGTGGATCTAATTCTAATCGTGCACTAATTCGCGATAATCGTAATTAGATATTCGTAGATATTAAAATAATTCGAATCTTTCTATTTAACATTATATTCAGACAGTGGTGGTGATATCAATAAGCTAATGTAAGCAATGCATAGTAAATCTCAAAAAATAGATATTTAAATAATATACAATATACGCAATTAAAAAAAGCCCATTTTGTATATTTGTTTACGGGCCTATAGCTACTCTTGCACGTAGGGATATTTCCCTGCTTTTTACCTAAAATCCAGAATCCAGAGGAGTGCACTGGAGGGTAATCCATACCTCCCAGACCCCCCGGATTACACCAATTATTTTGTGACTTCAATAATATGGTTAGACTTTTACTGGCTGATGAGCAAAAACACAATTACTTTTGTACTTAACAGTGAAAACCAGTTTTTTCCGACTCCAAAGCTCTAAACATGTTGTTTAAGTCACAAAACAATTGGTGTGATCCGGGGGGTCTGGGGGGAATACCCCCCAGCACACTCTTCTGGATTCTGAACTACCAATGACCTACTGAAAACGAACTAACATGTATGTTTAGGTTCTTCTTATCTGTTGCGCCTTACCTTAAGCCTTAAGGTAAACGACCTTAAGGCTTAGGGGATTAAGCCACTCTGGAAGCCGAGAAAAATAGTTTTTTTAGGGATTTTGTTTCAGAAAAACTACAAAATAAATTGAGATTACAGAAAAATGTGTTTATCATACATCTCAGTGACTAAAATAGCGGCTATGCAGCGGACAAACAGCTCCTGAAATTTTTGAATTATGATTAGCCAATACATTTTTTTGATTTTTATATTGTGTATAATAACAGCTATGGAAGTACGTAGGATTTATTTTTATATTGCATAATTCATTTGTTTTTTTTTCACATTAGAAGTGCGCCATTTGGCCAAAACTCAATATATCGAAATATCCTTCGTACATAGCTGTTGTTATATACAGGGAAAGAGTCCAAGAAAATTTTTTTTAACATTTCCAACATTTTTTTACTTACTTTTCTTCATAACTCGAAAGCCGTTGAATTTAGACAAAAAAAGAATTAAATCTAGTTTGTAGATTATTTTACGCTCTTCAAAAATGCACTTTACCATTTTTACTGAAAAATCAATATTTTCTGAGTTATGGCCATGTGAAAGTGGAAATTAAAAAAAATGCTTTAAGGAGGCCTAACTCTCGAGGGTTTGAATTTAAAAAAAAATGTTTGTTAAATATTATTTTTGGAATAGTGTCCTCTATCATCACTGAAATTATGTAAGGTGTATCTGTGGACACTCTGTATAATGACAAAAAATTATTGCAGCTGTAATGTTGGGGTGGGCTATGGGCCTCTGGAGTGGCCTAACCCTTTAAAGAACTGCATACTCATACTCATAAATGACTGGATAGCATTGGAACTTCAGTTTTCAACTTTTTGTTTTCATTTTTGAAATTCACCTAGGTGCAGGTTATCTAGTGTTTTGTTAAAATACAGAAATTTCTTTGTCAATAAACCTGATCAATGCAATTTTATTAAATCTCACGAAATAGATTTCTCTTGATACCGGGAACGTGACTATAATTTAAACTTTTGGCCTTATTTCTGACAGTGGTTAGCGAAGATATATTGTAGTCTGGACATTTGAAGGATTCGTTTCTATATATTTTAATATAAAATTAATCAAATTAGATATCTATCTTTCAGATTAAACTTTAACAACTTACAATTTTTTAGAAATGAATAGGGTGAGCTGGGAGGGGGAGGGGATCACTGTAATTTGTAAAACTCAAACCGATGTGGTACAAATGATGGCGCAATATTCAAAATTAATATTGGGCCAATATAAAAAGAACTGAAATTTAAATTTCAGTTTCATTTTATTGCAGTTCTCTCAGCTCATGTAATTAGAAAACCATCGCTGAGAGACTCCCGAAGTCAAAAGTTTCAGATGTAGAAAATGACAAATCGACAAAAACAGCATTCTTGAAGGCAACCGTAGTCTTAAGGAATTGATCTAAAAATTAACAAAATCCAATTTCAAATAAATTGGCCTGTATCTCCCCCAAAATTCACAATGTACCTCAAAGAAATTTTTAAAAAAGGATATTAAAATAATTCTCTGGAAAATAAAATCTGGCTCCGACACTGAACTACTTAGTCCCGGTGATTATCTGCTAATTAATTGTTGGCCAAATAACTACGCACAGAAAAAAACAATCCTCGCAATAATTTTGAAATAAATCAAGAGTAAATTTTACATCAAATTTAGTAAAATTTTCTTCAAATCGAGTAAAATTTACTTCAAATTTAATAAAATTTACTCCAAAATTGGTGTGAGGCTGATTTGAACTTCAGTTGAAGTAAAAATTACTTCAAAATACCAAAAAAATTTCTCTGTGTAGATTTAAAGGGCGGATTCCGCCAAAGGTAACATTTTAGGTATATTTTTCAAATGTTTAGTGTTGTAATCTTAATCAGAGCAACAGGAATTTTTTTTTTCAAAAGGTCAGAAGGAAAGTACATTTTTTCCCTTAGTAGGAAAGTATCTCGGCAAGTAATCTTATTTTAAAAATTTAATCTCTTATTTTTTGTGCAAATTACTATGTTTTCTACTATTTTTTGAAATAACAGGGGGTTTACCTGAGCGATAAAACAAAATCCAACAAAACCTCAAAACGCAATGAAATAGGTAAAAGTTTCTTACGACAAAAAATTATCGCTATCAAATTTTCTATAATTTTATGTAGAATGTACAGGGTGAACAAATTTTAATGGCGATACAGCAGCAGCAAGTTGATGTTTTCAAAACATATTAGGTATGTTGATTGCTGATGCTATTTGATTGTTATTCAATATACAGGGCATTTTTAATTTACAGCCTCCGGTATGTATGAAATATAAATATTTTTGGGTTTATTTTAGAAAGCATTTATCTGATTTGGCAATAGGTATTTGCCTAGGGCAGGCGAAGATAATGTTAATACCTATATAACAATTTAATCCACTTCTTTTTATTTAATAATAGATGCATTTAACGACGAACTTTAATAATTCTGATCTTTGATCTTTTGCTTTACCAAGATATGGGTGGTAAGTGATATTTGTGGTATATTAATAATATTATATTACTTGATATTTTATGCGCAATGAGGTTAACAGTTAAAAAGAGCAATTATGAAAATAAAAATTATGAGTCGGTTGGAAGTTTCACAAAGACTTTTGTTGAATTTTTTAATTTTTAAAATTACATTTATTAATTCAATAATTTTATGCCTGTCTGCGATCTACAAAAAGCAAACATCGAGATTAGAGATGGAGGTGAGGAACAGAATCGGAGAAAAGAAATCACCACAGACCAATGTTGGAAAAGCAGATAATTGATTTATTTGCATAAACCTTTAGATGAAGACTTAATTGTTACATTATTTTACGGTGGCATTTTTATTGCTTTTCCATATTCTTCTCAATCAATGGAAGGCTCCATTTGAGATATACGGAAATCCTTCACCTCCTTTAGGATTTTATAGGTTGGTGTTAAAGAGATAAAATGTTTCAAGTATGTTGGTTTAATTTGTCAATCAAGTATTTAATCTTTTCTTATTTGCAGTAAAATAAAAGGTTACATACAAATTTGACAAATAAGCTTGAAGATAGCATCGTGGGTTTGCGTGACCGGATTAACTTAATTAAATATAAATACATAATATAAAGTCGCGCTCAAGACAATTTTAGTAATGGAAAGAGCGTGATTTAAGACTTTTAATTTATATCACAACGTTGAATCTGTGATGTAAAATATTGAGTAAGTAAATCTAATTAAGTAGGTAGCGAGAAACAAAAATAAAGGATCTGTTATGTGAATTTAGAACGGCGCGTTTACTAGCTGAAGAAAGTACCGGCTCGAGAGATCATCATTACATCTTTTATAACATAATCAAATTTTAGGCGATCTAGTTACCACTATATTTACACTCGAGCCATATATTTCGACTGTTGGGAAATATGATATCTCAATATCGATGTTGCCTAATTACTAACCCAATCGCTGTCTTCACATTTAATTTTTTTTAAGAAAATGGATTCAGGAAGAAAATAATATGGACTTCTGAGAGTGGTGCGCCAGGTCAAGGTATCTCAAGGTAAGAATATGCTACGGTCCATGACGTAAATTGGGCATTGACATCAATGGCCGGACAATGACGTCAATGCCCATTTACGCTAGCCATTAACGTCATTGACCGGCCATTCACGTCAACGCCCGTTAACGGTGGACAATAATGTAAATATTTCCATATGATTGTAATATTTACGTCTTTGACCGGTCAATGACGTTAATGGCCAAAGTGGATTGGACAATGATGACATGGACACTTATTTGCCGTGCACGGGTTTTTCCGTATAAATGACAGCAACTCAACTCTTTTCACGTCTTCATAAGTGTACAGAAATTTTTATTTAATTTAGACCAACGCAAACTCATTTTAGGGTGGATCTGTGATTCGTCGTGGTTACATCAATCAAAACGGCCCAGAGCGGCCGGAGCTCTCTAAAAAGCTGTCTTAAAAAAAGCTTTCTTACCCGCTAAAACATCTCCAAACTTCGACTGGGAGGCCCGACCTCGGCGAAAAACGAAATGTGTGTGACGGCTATCATTAATAGGATTAAAAGTGACAGAATATGGAATCTATAGAATAGTAGTTTCATCATTGCCCACCCTGTATTGCGCATTAACGTCATTGCTCTTACAATGATGTAAAAATGACATATGAAATTTTAAATGTCAACATTGGCCAAAATGCATGGTCATTGACGTCAATGACCGGTCAATGACGTTAATGCCCAACTAAGCTGGGCATTGACGTTACTGTCCGGCCATTGACGTTAATGGCCGAATTGTCATCATTGACCATAACAAATACACGAATGAGTCGGAAAAGTCGAAGATTAATTTGGTAGAAAACAATCACACAGTGTTTGTTCCCAACACTATTACTGGGTACTGGGAGTATTCCATGCCTCCCAGACCCCCCTGTTTAAGACACCTAAAGTGTCTGTTTTTCTATCAAAAGCAATTACTTCGTATAGCATATCTTCTCCATTCCAAATTAAATAAAACGTACACTGTTAAAAATTTACGTTGAAAATCTATGTAAATAAGTAATTACGGTAGGTAACGTTCGTGTAAAATTAAAAATTTTGTGTAAAAATACTAGCACAATGTAAATTTACTGATTTATATACTGTAAAATTAATTTCTGTTTTGTAAATTTACAAAAATTTTGTGAAATCACAATGATATAGGTAACTAGTATTTTTACAGTTCCCATATGTGTACATATTACTTGGGTATGTAAAATTACATACTTTATGTATATTTACATAGATTATCATAAGTCACAAAGTTGCCAATAATTTTCTATGTAAATTTACATACAAATTTTTTACAGTGTATCACTTCTTCTCAGGTCGATTACATTTTGTAAATAAAGTTTTTACTTCACGCGGAGTCAGTACCACAACAACAGACTAAGCTAGTGGTATACGGATTCAGAAAGTTTGCGTTTGGTAGGTAATTGCCTATATTGCCCGACACAAGCAGCGTAATCAGAATCTCACTTGGGAGGGGGGGGGGCTAAATTATTGATTTTACATTTATTTTCATACTTGAGGCAGAGCTAAAAAGGCTTCTCCCCGAAGATGCGTTCACATATTTAGTTATTTCTACTTGGGCAGGAGGTCTAACCCCGCATGACTCGCCCTGGGCTATGCCATTGCCTAAGTATAAGCTGGTGGTATCTTGTTTAATATTTCCCCTTTCTTTTATTCCCTGAACATCCCATAATTCCGTTGTCGCTCTTTCTTGTTTTAACCATTGAGGGGGTCACTATATCTTGAATAACTCGGCCATTTTCAATTTTCAATTTTTTAGGAAATTCAATTCCCTACAACTTTGGTTCCTGCATTTTTTTTTCTGGAATTGATATTTTTCAAATTAAACCTGAATAGTCCGTGAAGTAAAACTCTTGCATTATATCATTTATTTTTAACTTTAGGGCAAAAATGAACATAAACGAACTTGTAGAGAATTAAATTTTCAATAATTTTGGTCTTTACCTTTTTATTCTACAGTTAATATTTAGTACGCCAATGGCAAAAATAAGGAAAACCATAAAAATTTTGTTTATATGAGTTTCCTACGATGAGTATTTTGTTTTTGTTTTGTTTTTGAGTTTTTTGTTTTTGTTTTGTTATTGAGTTTTTTGTTTTTAATTTGTTTTCGAGTTTTGTGTCAGATGGCATAGGCGGCAAGAAGCTGGCTACGGAGTACACGTACTTCAAGAAAATGTAAAAAAATTCGAGACCTACTTGAGAAAGACAATAATCAGGCCCAACCAGAGGAGGGGAGCTCGAGGATTTGTCCCCGGTACCCGGGATCCTTCAAGGGCCCTGACGAATCACTTAATAAATTCCATAAATAAAAAGGAATGCAACAAAAGGCACGAAAAACAATTTTTTAAATTTGAATAAATAAAAAATTGGATATTGGGTTTTGGGTTTTGGGTTTTTCTTTCTTATTAAAACCTGGCGTTACGTATGTGGAAAAAAATCCCATCAGTATATAGTCCGGTATATGGGTGGGGTGTGACAAATCCCAAACTTAAAACGATGTAATATTAATTTTGTGTCCCGATTTTTTTTAAGTTTTCATTAAACAATGCTCTTTGTAGTCATCTTAAGAACCTTATAAACACGAAAGTTTTTTTTTAAATACCTAACAAAGGATAACGTAAAAATGATCAATTTCCCTAAATCAAAAAACAGATCTACAAGTGATTGATGGGCTGAAATGGTGCACTGGGAGGTATTCCATACCCCCCAGACCCCCCGGTTTGCCAATAGCTGCAGGTGAATAAATATTTGAAGTGGTAATTATAAATAAATATTTTTAACCTCAGGTTTAAAAAAAAGAATAAAGTCAGAGAAGCTTGAAGCTGAAACATGACTTAACCGAAATGAACCAAAAACATCTTAACTTCAACTTCCGTGCAATAAAAATTAAAATTATTTGTGCGCTTAGCGCTTAGCAAAACAATATTTTCTGGAGCCCCAAGTTATCAAGTATTATGAGAACCCTAAAACTACTTAGATTTTAAATTTAAGTTTTAAATACACAAAAAAATGAGTGTCTACCGGGGGGTCTGGGGGGTATGGAATACCCTCCAGTGCACTCTTTTTTTTGGTTTGCGAATTATTCAGTAGCCAAATAGTAAAAAATATATAGATCCTTTACGGATATTATCGGTTATGTGTCTACAGGTGGCTGGTGCGCTGATACGGTGCACTGGGGGGTATTCCATACCTGGCGTATGGCATATTCCATACACCCCAGACCCCCCGGTTTGCCAATAGTTACAGCTTATAAATATTTTCAGTTGTAATTATAAATAAAAAATAAGTTTAACCTCAAACTAAAAAAAAAAAAATAAAGTCTGAGAACCAAAATGAAACTAGCTACATCTATTACGATATCAGCGTATTTTTTGCACTTAACAGCAAAACAATTTTCTTTGCTGCCCGAAACTTTAATGTATTATGAGACCCCTAACACTACTTAGATTTTAAATTTAAGTTTTAAAGGCAGAAAAAAATGAGTGTATACCGGGGGGTCTGGGGGGTATGGAATACCCTACAGTGTATTCTTTCTATTTGTTCCCAAGTTTTTCAGTAGACAATGATTTTTCTTCTTTTTTCAAGGTATAGGTAGTTCTTGCTTGTTCCTTAGATTGTGTCATTGCGACGTGGCTCTCGACGGCCCTGACAATAATGATGATGGGTGATATCGACAATCCTGCACAATCAACATTCAATGCTAATACTCTTGAAACCGAAAATTTCAAAGTTTCCGAAGCTGAAACCGAAATATTGATTTGGCAGGACGATCGTCGAAAAAAAAATAAGAATAATTTCGATTCTTTAATTTATTAATTAATCCTGTAATTTTTTAATTCTTTACAAGTTTTTTATGTTCATTTAAACGAGATAATGCACGAGTTTTACTTCGCCGCTTTTTTCAGGTTTAATTTGAAAAAAGAATAAAAATATTATAGTTGAGATATTGGTCATAAAAATCTACAAAATAGATTGAAAATTCTAATTAAAAAAAATGCAGCAGGACAATGGCAGTCGGGCCGTCTGTGCTAAAATGCTATTTTTTCATTCTTCATTGATTCCAAAGACGGCCCTGACTGCCGTTGGCTTGCTACGATTGTGTTTATTTAGAATTTTCGGTTATATGACGTTTCGCCCCCGCCGTTTAGCCCCCACCGTTTCGCCCCCGCCGTTTCGCCCCGGGATGTTTCGCCCCCGTACCGTTTCGCCCCCGACCGTGTCGCCCCGACCTTTTAGCCCCCACCATTTCGCCCCCGCCGTTTCGCCCCGGGATGTTTCGCCTCCGTACCGTTTCGCCCCCACCGTTTCGCGCCGGGATATTTTGCCCCCGACCGTTTCACCCCCACCTTTTAGTCCCCACCGTTTTTAATTAATTCATACGTAAAATGACGGGGGGGGGCAAAATATTACGTACCTACACAGGGGAGGGGGAGCTAAAAAATTAGAAGAATCGTCCTTACGTAAATGTTTTTGAAAACACCAACCTATCATAAGTTAAAGTTTATTTTAAATCAATCAATATTGGTCAGTTTACATAGGGGTCGTCTATAAATTACCTCACACGATTTTTAAGCTTTTTAAACTCCTCGCTCCCCCTCTCACATTTAGTCAAATTTTCATTACCCCCCCCCCCCCTAACTTTAATTAAATCAATTTTGCAGGTCTTAAATAATAATTTATTTTTATAAATATTTAATTTTTTTTTCGTCCGCACCATACAATCAATCCATGGATCCAAAAAATATATTTTTAAAAATTTGACATCACAACATTTGAAACTCCCCCGGACCCCCTGATACATTTTTGTCACAAATCTAAGATAACCCCCCTTCCCCCTAAGTGTGACGTAATTTATGGATGGCTCCATACGGGGAGAAACGGAGGCGAAACGGGCGGGGACAATCGCCGGAGGCCAAACGGGGGGGGCTACACGGCTGGGGTCGAATCAGCGCCGGCGGCGAATCGGTGGGGGCGAAACGGCGGGGCTAAACGGTGGGGGCGAAACGTCCCTATCCCGAGTTTTCAATCTACTTTGTAGATTTTTATGACCAATATCTCAACTATAATATTTTTATTCTAGTTTCTAAAGGTCAACTAAAAAGGTTTTGAAAATGTTTGAATTTCTTTAAATTTAAATATTCGTTTTACCGTTATACTTTTAATTTGAAAAATATCGATTTTAGAAAAAAACTGCCGAAACCAAAGTTGTAGGAAATTGAATTTTCTACCACTTTTGTGTTGACGATTTTTCTCTAAAATTTAAAATGGCCGAGTTATTCAAGAAAAATCATTTTTCATCTAATTCAAAATGGAGGACATAAACAAATGCAAGATTTGATCGACTTTTTGAATGAAGACTTTTTTTTGTAGTGATGTGGGTTATATGGCAAAAAAAATTTTACAAAAAATAACATAACTAACAGATGATGCCATAAACCCGCTTTTTTCTGGTAAACGAGTATATACTTAAAATTAACGAAAAGTGGACTTGGGGTATTCTACACCCCAGTGTGGCAAGTAAGGGTTAAAAATCCGAGAAAATCGAGTAAATTTTAGAAAACAGGAAATTTTAAGAATAACTATGGAAAAACTTTTTTTGTTTTTTTAGCTTTTTTCGAAAGAAAATCTCAAGGCAATCTAAGGAAAACCTAGAAATTTTAAAAATTTTAGGAAATCCGGAGCAATCTGCTCTTTATATTTTGTTAATAATAATAACAATCTAAGGAAATGCAATAAAAGGAAATCGAGTGTAAATAACTTAAAAATATGTAGAAGTATTTGCTTTAAAGTTACTTTAAATCTCTATCTGTAGCAGATAGTGTAGTAGCAGTTTTTGGAGTTTACCATCAGGCCATCAAACAAATCAAATCTGAAAAAATCCGGGAAAATTTGAGGATATTTTTCGATATCTCAAGAAATATTAAGAAATCCAGAGCAATCTTAAGAAATTAAAAAATGCAAGAAATTCTAGAAAATCATAGAAAATGCTTTGCGCCAATGAACAAAATTCATCATATTGATGAAAAATTCATAGTATTCGTTAAAAAAAAATCATTGAACTGCTGTTCAAAAAATTGAATTGCTACACAAGAGTAAAGCTTTCTAGGACCGAAATTGATCGTTGATAGGTATATTTGAGTAAGGAAATCATAATGATAGCATTGAGAACCCTGCCTCGGGTGGACTCATACTTCATACACAATGCAAATTTTCACATTTGACATTGCATTGATACAAAATAAAAATGAATTTAATTCTAAGATATTTTTTAAGACAACAAATCAAGTTATTTATTATCCATCAAATTAATGTAATTATCAGCTCCAACTAAAAATAAGTGAACTCGAAAGTGAAATGTTGGAACGTGTTATGAAAATTACCTTTAATAATAGGTTTTAGATTCGCATCATCGCAAGCCTAATTTGTTTATGATGTGAACAAATACCTTGAACTGTATAATATATTAAGTTACCATATTAATGCACACAATTAGTTCTTTTTTTATTGAATAAAATTGCACATAGGTACGAAAGTGTTAATTTTATTCCTAAATATGCAGTCTATGATTTATGTAATTTATTGCCAATAACTTAAAATGGATTGCGACCATCCAAATTTTTCAAAATTTTCGTTTTTCCCACGACTGAAAAATTTGTCGCAAAAACTAACAAAATATATTAGAATTATTGCGGTGCCATGAACTTGACCTTATTGCTAATAAAATAATTGCTATTAATATTTTTTTTAAACGTTTGCCCCCAGGCGAAGACAAAAAAATGATGGTAAGTAATTTGAAAAATTATCAATTATCATAATCTTTCGTCCTAGACATGTTTACGCAGCGATATTACACCGAGAAACATAAATAAGATAATAAAAAAATTAAGGTAATTTAGCAATTAGTGAATTTTAGCATTTATGATTTTACTAAATTATTTTTTTCAATGACCTGCTTATTGATTATTATTTATTACCATTCACATTTCCTAAGATTTATATCTGTAAAAGCTATTCTTCGAAAAAAAAATTTGTATAGATTAATTATTATTAAAAATAATAAGAGTCGACGAAGACCGCACACGTCTATGAAACCTAAATTGTTAAAATAATCAATTAAAATTCTCAGTTAAATATGTAGAACGAAATTCTTTAAATATTATCATTTGCCATATTAAGGTAACAATGCGGGGAAAGTAAGTTATTACCCCTTATGTGTTTTTACCATGTCGCAATGCAATTTACTTAAACTGTTTGTATTCTTGAGGCAAATAAAATTTTCATGGTTATTTTACCATAAAGCAGTTTTATAGTAAAAAAAACTTGACACATAAATTCTATTAATGAATTGATCGAAGGTTTGCAAATTAAAAGTATTAAATTACTATTTACTACTAGGCTGATAAATGGACCGCTTGGAGTCTTCAATTGCTCAGGGGAAATATAATTTTTTTTGCTGAAAATCAAAATTTATTGTATTTATAAAAAAAATTATAGATTCAATGATCTATTTATTACCTAATGAATATTACAAAAAAATATTTACTTGGGCGCAGAAAAGAGTCACCAAACAAATTTCCATTTACAAAAATTTTAAAAGATTTTTTATTTGTTTTTAATTTTTATTCATAATAATTAAAAATTAATTCATAAATTACTTTATAAGTAATTTTTGTTCCTGAAATCTGCATCAGATTAAATTTAATATATTTATTTATTTTAATTTATTTATTTGTATTTAACTAGTAATTTATTTATTGAAATATAAAATATTTAATCTACAGAATTGAAGTGAACGGTAACGAACATACGAAGATTTTTATTACAGTCTGAAAAACATTTTTTAAATAAAAAATCTAAAATAAAAATTTTTTTTATTATAAAACAAATTTAAAAAAATTTGGGTATTTTCACAAAATTTTTATTTGAATAATATGTGCGTTATTGCATAAATAAAGGTACCAGAAAAAGCATATAATAATTAAAAAATGATATATTTTGCTATTGATTATGCAAAATCATTTTGAAATATCATTAAAAAGCTCAATTTTAAACGAGAATCAAAACGCATTTTTGCGCAAACGCATAGGTGTGACGTACTTTATTTTATTAAATTGGTAATGGTTTATAGGTGTAAGCTGTGTATTATAATATAGTTTAGTGCTTATTGTCAGATGTTAATTATAACAAATCGTAAGCGAATTACAAACAACGCAAATTTCCATCAAAAAGACTGTAAATAATTTACAGTCAGTCGATATGTATATGTTACGGTCAATGACGTAAATTGGACATTGACGTCAATGGCCGGGCAATGACGTCAATGCCCATTTACCCTGGCCATTAACGTCAACGCCCGTTAACGGTGGGCAATGATGTTAATATTTTCATTTGACTATAATATTTACGTCTTTGGCCGGTCAATGACGTTAATGGCCAAAATGGGTTGGGCAATGATGATATTATGGAATAACTAATATAAAGAACAGCAAAATGGCAATTAAAATTTGACAGCCAACTTGCAAGTGATATTTACGTACCCATGTTGTATTCATTGTATTATAATCATTTATTAACAAAAAACTTTAAAAACAAAAAAAATTTTTCATAATTTCATTTAAAATTTAATTAGGTATGTTATTTATTACTTTAAAGAATTGTATTTTAACTTAATTTCTTCTGTAGACACCTGAAGATGTATGATTCTTCATACGAAACATGTTGTGATAATTTTTAAAGAATTAAAATTAAAAAATAATTAAATACATTTTTTTAATTAAATTAATCATTTTTATTCTGGCACGGGAGTGACCCATGGCACTTAGAATTCCAAATTTGGTTACTGGCACGACACGCAAATTTATTATTTTTACATTCAGCCTTGCAATAGACTGGGAAAGTGTGACGTCAAAATGTGGCCGATCGAACAGCTGATGGGTGGAAACATTGCCGGGTGCATGCGTTATTTTAAACTTTTTCGTGATTTTACAATGTTTTAATTCAAAATTATGCCTTTATTGCATTTGCCCAGGTCGCCTACATAATAATTTGCCTAAACGCAAACAAAGTGAGGTTATCATCATGTTTCCACCCATCAGCTGATTGATCGTGACGACACCACTTTCCCAGTCCATGACAACGCTTGTAACCGTGACTTCCTAAAACACTGCTTTCAGCTGCTGCTTGTCTAAGAGTATTCTCATTTTCTTTGGTCGTATCACTAATATTTTCTAACAAAATTAATTTTTCAGTGTTCCTTAACAGCTAGTATTAATTGCAAAGGCACATTTAATAAATATTACTTTCAGATGGAATCTATAGAATAATAATTTCATCATTGCCCACCCTGTATTGGGCATTGACGTCATTGCCCGGACAATGATGTAAAAACCACACATGTAATTTTAAATGTCAACATTGCCCAAAATGCATGGTCATTGACGTCAATGGCCGAATTGTCATCATTGACCGTAACATATATTTAAATTTTAAAACCAGCTGTGCAGGCCATTTTGGAGTGGGGAATAATGGAACTGCTCCATTCGTTTGTTGTTACCGTTGTAAACATAGCCGTAAACAACTTGTGACGTAATCCGAGTTTTGTGTTTTCGAGGTAAATATTCTTATTTAAATTTATTTTTAAAATTACTCGGCTATAGGGTCTCAAAAAAATTTTTTTTTAATCCGCTCATTTATATGCTTGATAAAGTGTCTCCTTGTATACTTTTTAAAAAATGTGAAAATACCCAATTGTGTTATTTAAAAAAATAATATAAAAAAATAAAAATAATGTTATTAAATAGAATAGAATCAATATTTGCTCGTTACCGGGGGCCTGAGAGTATGGAGGGTACCCCCCAGTACTCTAATAATTCTATAAAATATTTTTTGGAGTAAATATTATTACGCTGCTCCAGCGTGTCATTTTTTAGTGAAAAAAGAATCACTCTGATTGATCGATTATTTTTTACCAACCAAAAATAAATTAAAGTAAAATTAGGACTAAAAATATTATAAACCGCGAAATCTGAATTTTTAATTAAAAATAAGGAAAATTTAACCTTGGAAAATTAAAACTTAGAAAACATATTTATTTAATTACCTTACTGCTCACAGAGTTTAGCAGCAACTTTCTGTGTTACTTTGAAAGTTAATTATAAAAATATAAAGTAAAAGTTGTAAACCGGGGGGTCTGGGTGGTGTGGAACACCCCCCAGTACATATTGAAAAATTTCCACTCCTTTAGAATACTTGGAAAAAATAGGGAATTTAAATTTTTCAAATTTCGGCAGGAAAAACAGGGAAATTTGAATTTTTAAGCAAAAGTGAGGAAAATTTAAACCTTCGGCTAGAGAATATTGAAACTTGGAAAAACATTTATTTAAGTACCTTACTGCTTTACAGTACAGAATTGAGAGGCAAAGTTAACTGTCAAATTATAGTCAAAAGTGTAAACCGGGGGATCTGGGGGTGAACACTCTCCAGTACATATAATAAAATTCCCACTCTTCTAGAATACCTACAGAAAACAGAATAATTATACAAATTTCGTCAGAAAATGCTGGGAAATTTTTTGTTTTTGAGCAAAAGTGAGGGAAATTAAAACGTTCGGCTAAAGAAAATTCGAATTTGAGGAACTAATTTATTTTTATATTATTATAAAAAAAATAGTTTAGCAGCAACTTTTTGCGTCACTTTGAAAATATAGAAAATTGGGGAATTCCCCAGTAGCGGAAAACAAAATTAAATGTTTAAATATTATACCGCTAAAAAAGAGATCCACCGTCTGGCTGCCCGTCCTCGGACGGGCTTTCTAGCTAGTAAACAATAAAACTTCAAATAAGCAAGTTAAATTCAATAATATAATAATAATAATAAAAAGTTACGATTTATATATTTAAATATTATTATAGCAAACTCCCAGCAACCGCTACTGTACGATGATCTTCAAATCTCATCAGCTTCTTAATCAGCACCTACAAAAAAAATTAATTTCTACTTCAAAACATACTAAAATTACTTTCCGACTTATTACTCAAACTCAATCATAACTAACCATAAACAATTGACTGACTACATCACTGGAGAAATATTTTCACTGACTGGAAAACCGATCGCTCAAGACTCTTTCGCATAGATACTAGCTATTACAGAAACTATTTATTCAAATTTCAGAATGTTTTATTAATTTTTATTTTGGGATTTATTTAAATCTAGCCTTGATTGACAGGTTGATTGATGACTTTATGATGTCATTTATTAAAAGCTTGACGAATTAATCAACTGCTGAGCAATGAAAATCTACGAAGAAAAAAAATTAGTTCTCTGAAATTACTACTTACTACTTATTTAATTAATTAATTATTACTTCAGTACGCAAAAACTTTTCTTACCAAACTACAGTTCGTGCATTTAAAGAAAAATGCATTATTTCACAATTTTAAACAATTCACTGGCTACATCACTGGAGAGAAAAGTTTACTAACCTGAATTGCTGCTAAACCCACGAAGTGGACCCTACCTGCAATAATAAAGAAAATTCTTGGTTAGTTATCATTTCGGATGAGAATGGTTTTTGTCAAATTACCTTTAACACTGTAGTTCTTTCGCCTTATTCCTCTTGACCATAATAGCTCCTCCATCGTCCATTACTCACTAACCCGGACACTTGCACATTTTTTTAAACGATTTCGAATGAAAATTTTTATTACAAAAACACTTGGAAGCACAAATTTTTTACTCAAGGATTAAAAAAAATGATTCGCGATTATTAATTAATAAGCTATCAAGCTTTTCCACAAAGATTCGTACTCGACACATTACACTCCCGATCGCGAAATACGAATTTCACGTTCACGCACCAAAGTCGATCTAACTGAAAACGAAAAAAAAATTGTTAATTCTTCTTCCGATTGTTTATTTTGTAATCGAGATTATAAATAATAATAAAAAGGAACAGCATTCGAACCTGTGCGGGTTAAACCCAAAAAAAGAAAAAACTAGATTTCAGGACTAAGATTTCAGCAAGATTAGAATCAAAATAAGGAAGTGAATGTTCAGAAGTTTTTTTTGCTTTTGCTTGTTAGCGTTCCCAAAACAGACCTGACTGTTGCTGGCTATTAACAAATAAACAAAAGCGAATAACGTGTTGGATAATCGTTGGAAAATTAAAATAGTCTTTCAAGATTTCCAAAGCCGATAAGGACTTCCATTATCCAACTCTTAATGTAAGTTGGTTAAATTGGAAGGTTAAAAACTACGAGTGGTCTAAAACGACAAACAATTTGTTTGTTTTTGGTTAGAATTCGTTCAGCTCCAACATTTTAAAGTTGAATTAAACTTAAGTGGCGGGCTTAAAAGATACAAAACCGGGGGTCTGGGGGGTATGGAATACCCTCCAGTGCATTCTCACGTCATACACGACTATGCAGAAGCAGCAATGGACTAATCCACATTAAAAATTAAGGAACTCTTAATGGAACGGCCTAACAAAAGAAATCAAAGACAGTGTCTTTTGTGCTATTCATTTTTTTCTTAACCTTCCCGACTATTCCATTTTGATTAGGATTAGGAAATGAACAATCAGGATGGTCTTTACTTTTAGTAGGCAAACTTTTTTTTTTAGCTAACCATGGATTAGCCGCGTGAAGATAAAAGAGACCTGATTCTTACTGAATATTAACAAAGAAATAAACGCAACTAGGAGTAAAATTTAAGCAAACTCCAGAATACCCTTATGTCTTAAAAATAAATGAAGAAGAAGGAGAAGATTAATCCACCTTAGAAAAAAAATTAAGAAAGTTGTAATCGAGTAGCCTAACCCTCGCCAAGATTGTGAAGTCAAAGAGGAAAAATCAAGGCCAAAGTCTTCTTGGTTATACAATTTTCATCGCAGTTTCAGCAGGATTAGGATCTGGATCAAGAGATGAACAATCAAAAGGGTTTTTAGTTTTAGTAGAGGAAAATTTCACTTTTCGTTTTCACTGGATCAACCGTTTGAAGGTAGAACAGGCTTGTTTCTAGCCATGGCACTCTTGTTACTGACTATTGTCAAAGAAACAAAAGCAACTAGGACAAAAACTAAAGCCGATAAGGACTTCCAACATCGACAAAGCATGGAAAACACAACACTTTCTTGTAGTGTATGCATGGAAAAAATAAAATCAAACTAAAACACAAAGGAAACCTCGCGAGAAAAAAGTTTCCTTTTTTCCAGAGGTGGCTAAACGGCAAGTTAAAAAAATTAAGTGTCTAAAATGGCCGTTGAAAACAAGTCAAAATCACTGAACGAAAATAATGAAACCGATCGAGCACTTACCCCACTTATCCCAAATTTGCAAAGAAAATTGAAAACTTCCACTGTTAGAAAATCACAAAAGGATTGCACAGTTAACATTTTTCCAGATTTCCTTCATGCGATGTTATTTCGGAGGCCTTAAACGCACAAATGAGTCCGAGTGGTAGGCGCGGCGCTGCGTAATTCGAATATCACTTTTTTTTGTTTCCTGATAGGTGGTCAGCTGATAAGTTTTTAATACACATGTAACGAAATGTCTCATCGTAGTATATTTTGTTGATAAAATTCTTATAAAAACTTTTAAAGCAAATCAAGTAGTCATTATGTCACTCAACTGAACAAACCGACGCGACGTTTTGCTTTTTTTTCGGCTTGACAGCCGCAAGTGTTTTGTTTCTCGACGTTCATTATCTTTACTGCTGTTTTGATTTTTTGACGTTTCATCACGGAATTTCTGCAGATTGTTAATTTAGTGCACAGGGGATTGTAAATTAATTGTGCTGTGTTTTGGATTCCAGCTTAAGCTGTAAGTAACAATTTATTGTCTTGCGCATTTTTAATTTATAGTAAATACTAATTACTAACCGTAAGACTACGCCAACTATTTTTTGAAAAATAAAAATCACGTAACTAATAAATACCATGCTTTGAACAAAGGACTCGGAATTTGAAAGAAAACAATAAACAAGATGAAATTAGAAAGATTTACACTTTCGCACAAAAATTCAAATTTTATTAGATTTACCTACATAATTTTTGAAACTACATTTTGGCTAGCCTACTTCCGTTGTAAAGTGAATGTATTAGCCCACCAGTGTTGCACAATTTAGTTTAAATTATGTATAATGGAATTAAAGCACAATTTTATTGCTTTTGTCTCACGATTTTGAAAATAAGAATGTGAACATGAATATAGATCAATATCCATCCGGAAAGAATGTGCATAATTTGTAACACAATTAATTATTATAATTTTCTTTATGCATTTCTTAATGGCTTTTTTTATTGCTTACAAACCATTAACATTCAGCACCCAGTAAGGTGACAAAATCCATTGCTTTATTAGTCTGCTAATTAGATCGCTCAACATTTCTTTACAAAATAAAAAACCTTTAAATTGATTGCTTCCTATATATCAAATTGATGGAAGCCATAAAACGTACAGACTGTAATTAATTACATGATTATTAATTCCTCAATTAACACTGGCTTATGGGCAAATCCTAGTTCGATTTACATCAGTTGTTGTCTTTTTTAAGTATGGAGTTTTAAAAGTTCATTTGAAAACTCATACAGGCCAAATTTGTAATCAAAAATTTTCACAAAATGGAAATTTAATAATTCACTCACGAAAAAACCATTTACGTGTGAAATTTGTCAACATAAATTTTCACGTAAAAAAGCCCCTTCTCTCACAAAACCTATTGGAAAAGTTCGATTGAAGTAATGCATTATTTTAATTATGGAAAAATGGTATATTGGAGGCTAATTTAAAAGACGGAAACAAATATCTCACAAAAGTCTATATTTTGTAAAATAACATAAAATTTAATATAGTATAATAAGAAAATACAAAGTTGATGGCTTTTTCAAATGTACTTTATAATTTTTAAAATAAAATTTGAAGTCCGCATGTTTTACAATATAATTTATCTTAATTACTTAAACAAAATCACTGAATCAGACAAAATTCTTTCAATTTACTTAAATTAAAAAATAAAAAGCAATCAAGTTTTATACACTTTTTATTGTATTTGGTTACTACAACCTGGTAAAATATAAATTTATACATATATAAATTTAGTGCACATTTTTTGTCCAAGATATGAAAATTTAAAATAGCAGTCTTACTCATTTCAACAATTACATGAATTAAAATGTAACTCTTGCGTGAAATCTAAAAACTATCTTTTTTTTAATGCCAATCAATTAATATTAATTATAACAATAATATTCAACAATATTTACAACAAAATCATTATTACACTTGAAAATTAATGCAAAACCATCTAGCTACTTAGTAAACTATCGTGTTACTTCTATAAAATTAATTTCATTCTCTTTTTATAAAATTGAATTCCTTTTAAAACCGTAAAAAATATTTCACAATTATAATATATTTCTAATTAGCACCAACCAACTTACAAGATTTTTTTTCTGTCAAACGAAATTGACAAGATAGAAAATTTGAACATTTTTTTTTCGTTTTCTTCCAATTTGCCGGTAAGCTTGGCGGCGATATAAATCTATTTCCCCCGTAAGGAATGTTAATAAAATGTTTAGTCTTGATCACCCTCGGGACTTGTAGGTGAATAACTAGGCGATGAAGGTGAATACCTGGGTGGTTCTGGAGAGTACGCCAGACTCGCGGGCGAGTAACTAGGCGACATTGGTGTGTATGTAGGTGAGGTGGGGGAATATTTTGTACTTGCGTTGGGGGAATATTGTGGAGACGTTGGTGAATAACTTGGAGAAGTCGGGGAGTAATTTGGTGAGGAGGGGGAATACCGTGAACTGGCGGCGGGAGTGTGTTGAGGAGAAGATGGTGAATAACTTGGAGATGTTGGGGAGTAACTGGGCGAAGTGGGAGAGTATTGTGGACTTCCACCTGCGAATGATGGAGAAGTTGGTGAATAACTGGGAGATGTAGGTGAATATTTGGGTGAAGATGGTGAGTAGCTTGGAGAAGCTGGAGAGTATTGCGGAGATGACGGTGAATAGTTGGGCGATGTAGGAGAATAACTGGGCGATGTGGGAGAATATCTTGGAGATGATGGCGAATAGCTTGGAGAAGTTGGAGAGTAACTTGGAGATGTAGGCGAGTAACTAGGAGAAGTTGGAGAATAGCTAGGCGATGTAGGAGAATAACTTGGCGAAGTTGGACTGTATGACGGAGAAGTGGGCGAATAACTTGGCGATGTTGGAGAGTAGCTCGGCGAGGTTGGTGAATAACTTGGAGAAGTGGGGGAGTAGCTCGGGGAAGTTGGACTGTACGATGGCGATGTTGGAGAATATGACGGTGAAGTGGGCGAATAACTAGGAGAAGTTGGAGAATAACTTGGACTTGTTGGCGAATAAGACGGCGATGTTGGACTATAGCTCGGACTTGTCGGTGAATAACTAGGGCTGGTTGGACTATAATTTGGACTAGTCGGAGAATACCCTGGCGAACTTGGAGAGTATCCAGGTGAAACTGGTATCATAGATGGTGAAGCAATTTGATGATAAGCTGGACTAGATGGACTATAAGATGGTGAAGCACCTCTCGGAGATTGCAAATATGGAGACAAAGCAGGAGATTGTGGAGTAGGAGACGACCAAGCTCCGTATGCCGGAGACATTCCTGAAGCGTCTGAAGCACCAGATGGTGAAAAGGCTGGACCTCCGGGAGTCATACCGCTTCCTAAAAGATCTAAACAAATGCATTAGAAACAGTTCCTTGTCTTTTCTCTTTCAAATAAACTTACTTTGTGGTGACCAAGCGCTTCCACCTGCATACGGTGTTGCGCCTTGATTCCAAGGCGTCATAGAACCACCGGGACTCATACTAGGAGTAGCCGCAGACCCAAAGAACATTCCAGAATTCATGAGGTCTCCAGCATGAGCTTGAGGAATTGGCATACCCATTTTGCATTTTTCTGCATCCAGCAATAAATCGAAACAGCCAGTTCCCATTCTGGGCAACTGTCCCATTATAATATTTTCTGAGACTCCTCTCATTGGATCGACTTCTGCATGGCAAGCAGCATCCATCAAAACGTCAACAGTTTCTTCAAATGAACATCTCATCAATGCACCAGTATCTTGCCTGTTAATTCCATGCCTAGTGATGGCCATAAGATGACCTTTTGCAGTCATCACATCGCAAAGCAAAGCAAGATGACGATAGTTTACATACAAACCATAGAACTGCAGGACAGCATTCATTTCTTTCTCAATCGACTTACGTACAGCTTCGATTCCCAATACCTAGAATACAAAAACATTAAATCAATCTAGGTATATCAATTCATTGAAAAAAGTAATCGGTTATGGCATTTACTTACTGAGAAAATTTCGCAAATATCGTTCGAGAAAGTTCGTACAGGATCAACGTCACGTTCGGACAGAACTTTCATTAAGCTGGTACCGTCAGTTTCTAATAACCATTCGGCTATAGCTTTAAATTCGCCAGTTTCGGTAATAATAATCCGCTTTTTACTATCTGTCTGTGGTAAATGCATGTATACTTTAGCAATGGCTTCGATTCCCTAAAAGAAATCTAATTTAGCAAATCCTTTTAAGTAACAGTATATTTCTTACCTGTAAAGTCATATCACTAAGCATATTAGCTTCAATGCATCTTAAAAACATGTCATCGTCCATTTTATCTACTTCTTCATCGGCCCCTTCTTGGAATTTATTATCGTCGCTATTCATGATTCGAATACGTAACACCAATTTTTCTGCATTGTCGTCATTGAATATGCAATTCAAATCGTCCCCAAAGCCGGCGTTTATTTTTTCGGCAATTTGCTCCATGGTTAACTTCTTATCTGTCATTCTCTTACGATCAAGTTCGATACGTAACAACCACGGCGAAATTCGGGTAGGGTCAAAATCGGGCATTTCGTAATAAACGTTAACAAACTCCTGATCCTCAGGAATTACGGTATTTTGTGGATCTGGATCGTAATAGATGGCGGTGTTGGCGGTCACTTTTCTCAATGTGGTGTGTTCCAAGCGGCACAAGACGTTTTTAGCCTTTTCAGCATCACGAGCAGCCACTCCGGTTAGAAACACTGTTAGAGATGGAGCTTTAGGCTTTTTCGAAACATTGATAATTTCCTTCAAACGTGGTACACCAAGAGTTACGTTCTTCGACGATACACCAGCAAAATGGAAAGTATTCAGTGTCATTTGAGTTGCAGGTTCACCAAGAGACTGAGCAGCCAGGGCGCCTACCATTTCTCCGGGGTGAGCGTGAGCTTGTTGGAATCTGGTTTCGATTTCACCAATAAGCCACTCGTACGCTTCGGTACTCAATCTAAACTCTTCGGAGACAACTTTGGTGCACAATGTGGATCGAACCAAACATTGGAACAATAAAGTAGCATTTTCGTTAGCCTGTTTAGATAGTCGATCCTCTCCATCCACTATAATACATTTTTGCAGTAATTCCCTGACGCCTTGAATTACTCTCAAAGGAGATAAATCCGTTGCCGTTCGTTTGTTGATATGAAAAATCTTTTGTACATTCCAAATCATTCTTTGTAAATTGCAAGGCAACACAACTTTTGATTCTCCGCTAGGGAAAATTTGCCTTAACGCTTCTCGATCCTTTTGTAATTGATCCCATTCCCGTTCCAACTCAGATATAACCTCACCCGAACCCATAAGTTGTCGACTCACATCCTCATTAAATATCCTTCTCAAGTAACGTTCGTTACTCGGATCGAATCTAAATCTCCTTTCAAAAGCTTTGTTACTCAATTTCACAGTCGGCAACGTCTGAAATTCTACCATTTCTCCACACAGACCGTCCTCTCCATATCTCAATTGAATCAACTGTCCCACAGAGTTACGAACAGTTCCGTCGTAATTTACCATGACAGACTCCATAGCTTTGATAAGCCTACGTTGAATATATCCAGTTTCTGCAGTCTTTACGGCGGTATCAATAAGACCTTCTCGACCACCCATGGCGTGGAAATAAAACTCTGATGGTGTCAGACCAGCAAGATACGAATTTTCTACGAAACCCCTCGATTCGGGACCATAATCGTCTTTGATGAAGTGGGGCAATGTACGTTTACGAAAACCAAACGGAATTCGTTTACCCTCTACGTTTTGCTGACCCACACAAGCAATAACCTGGGAAATATTAATATTTGATCCTTTAGAACCCGCAACCACCATAGCTTTCAGATTATTGTATTCAGTCAAAGATTTTTTGGCAGAACCACCAGTTTTGTCACGAGCGTCGTTCAAAATTCTGTTTACTTGATTCTCGAAAGTTTGCCTTAAGGTGTTACCCGGCGTCGGTTCTAATTCCATGTTGTGGGCTTTCTGAATAACCTCTATTACGTCTTCTTTGGCTTTCTTGATGGCTTTTTGAATTTCTAAGTAAGTTTGGGGATCTGCAATTGTGTCACCAATACCGATGCTGTGACCTAGAAATCATATGTTATGATATTTTAATCAAACCAGCAATGTTTTTAAATTCATTGCAATGGATAGCGTTTCTACCATCCATTCCTTGTGAGCAGGATCATCTTATAGTTTGTATTGTTAGCTATTTTAGTAACCCTGCCCACAAAAGTCCTAAACAGCTGTTATACTATCAAGTTTTGTTCACTTACCTTCCAATAACAGCCAATTGTTGATGACAGTTTGAATGTTACCATAAAATCGACCGCATACTTCGTGCCCCAATTCCAACATACAAATATGAAGCAAAGATCCTGCTGAAGTACCTAAAGTCTTTTTACACAGAATTCCCATTACTAATTCGCCGTGCTCTACCATAACCTGAACACAAAAAATATTTTAGCAAAGTTGAAAATGAAAAAAATTTGATTCCCATACTTTAGTGTCTCCTGGTGATATCCACTTGTATGGACCATCGTCTTCTTCGTCTGGATGAGTTGAATGTGTCCTGATCATGTTTACGTTACCGGGAATAATTAAAGAAAAGATTTGTTTGCCTGTCCATAGAGGTTTGGGTTTCAGAATAGCAGGTCGAGGCATTTTACCGTCCCAAATGGGCAAGAACATAAGTAAATTCATCATTTGCTCTTGGTTTATAAAAACGTCGCGTTTTGTCATTTTTCTTACTGCTGTTAAAGTATCTTGTACGATACCCATGACAGGTTTGTTCGCCTGAGGAGTAATAATCTGCCGAGGGGTGATGTGAAGATTTTCAACTTCGGCTCTGGTTTCCATACTCTGTGGTACGTGCAAGTTCATTTCATCTCCGTCAAAATCGGCATTGTAGGGCGAAGTGCAACTCAAGTTCATACGAAAAGTTGACCAAGGTAGAACTTTAACACGATGCCCCATCATACTCATCTTGTGCAAAGTCGGCTGTCGGTTAAATATTACCAAATCGCCATCGCGAATGTGACGTTCAACTTTGTAACCACACTGAAGATGTAAATCTGAAGGCTTTGGATGGAAACGTAAATCAATACGCTCTCCGTTGTCTCTTACGATGTACTTAGCACCGGGATATTGCGAATTACCCCTTTGTACCAGTTCTAACATTCTAAAAACGAGAAAATTTACAATTGGATAACATTATAACTTTGCAGAGCTTACTTGTCCAAATTGAAAGGCGTAACGATTTCGGGAAAAGTTAGATTTTGAGCGATACTTCTAGGAACTCCTACCTGATCGATTCGTAAGTTCGGATCAGGCGTAATTACAGTACGTGCAGAAAAATCCACACGTTTTCCCATAAGATTTCCTCTTATACGACCTTCTTTTCCTTTTAATCGCGCCTTGACTGCTTTTAATGGTTTTCCCGATTTTTGCATTGCTCTGAAAATAATTGTTAACCCAATTGATAATTTTAGGCTTGAAATGAAGCTTACCTCGGCATGCCGGGCATGTCGTTATCTACAAATGTGGCCACATGAAACTGTAACATCTTAATGTTTTCAGAAATTACATGAGCCGCTGCACCAGCAGCTTCGTTTCTTTGTAATTCGTTATTTGCTTTGATTATGTCTGCTAATTTGTGAGTAAGATCGTCTTGGTTTCTTGCAGATCCATACATTACAACTGCCGGTCGTACCGAAAGTGGGGGTACAGGCAAAACTGTCAAAATCATCCAATCTGGACGGGCGTATTTTGGGTCCATGCCCAAAATGCAACATTCTTCGTCTAAAAGAAAAAATTCACAGGCTGTAATCTTTACTTCATTATAACCGGTTCCAAAGAAAATTTGTTTAACAGTTCTATGAAACCCAAGATTAGATTTTAATGTTTTAAAGATTTGCATTATCAAATTGTGTACCAGTATTAATGCTTTCGTTTTCTGTACTGGGAGTCAAGTGGTTGCTTTGAGAGCTAATGTGCTTTTTACCCCCTGCAACTCAAATGCAAGAGACCAAAAATTTATGAAGAAAAAAAAAAGAGAAGCACTCATCACTTTACTTGAGAGTGCAAAGAATACTCTTATATAAACTAGAAGTGATTTTCTTCTCTGCTTTCGAGATAAAAACCTGTTGGTGTATATAATACTACACATTTCAATTTCTCACGATCATAGATTAATGTTAAAATGCCAAATTACTATGTCGCAGTTGTGGGTTCAATGCTGACAATATCTTTGAGGTATAAAATGTCTGAATACTACTCAGCCCTGGGCTCACAAGGCCGGTAGCTGTTAATCAATTTCTTCAAGTGGTAGATTGGTTGACTAAATTTCGAGATAAACTTTATTAAAATGTGAGAGGGATCACAAAGACAAAAAGTTTTGTAAAATTTTATTAAATAAAAAGCTGCATGAAAACCTATAAATTTATAACTGGAGAATAAAATTTCACTTAAACCAAAAATATAGAATTTAAAAAGAAAACCTGTAAAAATAAAACTTCTACGATTAACTCATGCTTAATTAAACATGACCAAAAAATTAAATGTTTTTGACCACGAAACTACAAAATTTTCTTACCTGTTATGTGTTTAAGGATTTCCCAAACTCGTTCAGCTGACAAGAATATTTTTTTCTCTTGTGTGTCTTCATTAACGTGCTTCCACTCGGCTGTCAAGTCAAGACCGGATCTTCTGATTCGAGGTTGGTAACGTCCACAACCACCATGCCCTTGTCTTTTACCTAAAATAAGATCAATTAACAAATAAAACCACAGGTAAAAATAACCAACTTACTTGGATCTTCGCCTTCCTTACCGACGTCCATTTCGTCGCCTCCTTCACAAATGTTTTTACCTTTACACAAGTCATATACAAAAGTTAATCGTTTTCTCGGTTGACCTTTTGATTTCATAACAATTTCTTTAATTTTAGGGTTATTCTGAAAGTTATAAAATTATAAAATATATAAAAATTCAAAGAAGTTGAAAAATACTTACTGGACTAACTAATAATTTACTGCAAAAAAAACAAACGCATCTTAAAATTTTAATAGTTTTCACAATGAAACCAACGTGAAAAACGGGCTTGGCTAAATCTATGTGGCCAAAATGACCCGGACATTTGGCCATGTCTCCAGCACATGTGTGGCAACGAGAAGTTTTGTCGACGACTCCCATCCTGGGGTCCATGAGACCACCCAATTTTGGACGGCCAGCTTCCATTGTCTCAGGAAAGCGGATGCTGCCATCGGTAACAGAATCGCGACGCTGAAACAAAAACACAAAATTTAAAATTCCCGCTTCCAAATTTGCACGATGCGCAATCGCGCGTCATTTTATCAACACTTTTGTGTATATTTACAATACAATACGGACTATTAGTAAAACCACAGTGCAAGTTAAAATAATGCACAAATTCAATTCGCCAGGTTATGACAACAAGATAACACGAAGAGCAGCTCCGTTATTTGCAGTTGTGCAATATTTATAACCTACTTCAGCGACATAACCGTCACGACGCACAATTTCGTAAATTTCCACATTTTAACACAAATTTTTTATATCAACAGCAAGTGCACTTCATAACGAAATACTTACGATTTCATCTGGTCCGTATATACCGAATTGAACTCGTTTTACAGTCTGTAAAGGTGCTCTACTGTCGTTAGCGGCCATCTTGGTCGCTTACACTACGGAAATTACATCAACGACAGACCGTGCGGTCGGGCACTAACGTTTTTCGTTTATTTTACGACGCGCTATCCTCGCAAGGCGGAGCTTAGAATCCGCGCTTGCGCCTTGTATCAATAATGAAAATTTCAATAAATCAGTTTCAAAATTCTTTGCGTAATCGCGTATTATAAATTTCTGTTTTTGGGTTTATTTTTAATGGCAAATCATTAAAATTAATACAAACAATATGTACAGAGTACTAATAATTGTAATAATTTCTAATTTTAGCACGTCAACTATTTAACATAACTTAAGGGCGGCGAAAATTTAAAATCCTTCAGGCTGTAAAAAAATACTTGCAGAAAAGTGAACTTCTTAACCGGGAGGGAACAAATAATTAGCTTGAAACTATCAGCCCGGGTAGCTCAGTCGGTAGAGCATTGGACTTTTAATCCAAGGGTCCAGGGTTCAAGTCCCTGCGCGGGCGGTTTTTTTTTATATACTAACATAAAAATATTTTCTTTTTTATTATTAATGGTCAATTTATACTCAACATTTAAGACTTAACCAACCAATGGGGTTTCCAAAAGGGACATAATCCCTATTGTTAACTTTCTTAAATGATAAAAATGTCAAATTTTGAGTATAAATCGACCATAATATTATTTTGAATTCATAATTTTTTTTAATTACTTTAGGAACAAAATAGGTAGGTACAAAAAAAATAATTACTGCACAAACGATTTAAACTATTTTAATATTAAATTTTATAATGTTCTCTGTCGCCCTTTTAACTAATTACATTTTTAAATTAATATTTTATAAAATTATATTTACAAGATTTTCAACATAATAAAATCATAACTTGGCATTAATTGTGTATTGCAACATCAAAGGTGATGTGCCATTATTTTGAATTGAATATGGAAATCCAAGTGGAACATAAATTATATTGCCTTCGTGTAAAGGAAAATGGCGATTAGCAATTGTTGAGACGCCGTTTCCTTTTAAAACTGTATAGGACTAAAATAAAAATATTTCCTTAATAAAAGCAAACATCAGACAAAACATCAACTTACAATAAAGAGATACTTGTTAACTTCCACGTAAAGCTTCTTATTGGGAAGTATTTTCATATGGCCTAAAGTGAATTCATTATTTTGAGATTGATTAATCATGTTGGGAACTACACTGATAGGATGTCCGTCGGTATCTTCAAACAACGGCATTTTTGAATAACATTCTGAAACGTTAAAACTTATTAACCTGTAAATTCATTCGTTGTCTTGAATTCGGTATTCCAGCAAGCACGTTGCCTTGACAATTAGAAATTGCATGTAAAAATAAAACAAAATACTTACTAACATCCGCAAATTTATCGTTAATTAAACACAAAAAGCGACTGTTTTCCTCAGTCGATTCATTCTCGCAGAATTTTCTGACACCTGTAATGGTATCATTCGAAATACAAATTTGTGATTGGTCAAACAATAAGTTGACATTGCGAACACTCGCTTCAGGCAACACGGCATCATCGGTGTTCCGTAATTCATTTCCATATTCTAATCTTTTTCCTACTTTTTTCTTGTGTGTCAATTTTGATGCAGTTTGTTCCACCTCATCCATACAACTATTCATTCTATTATTAATATTTTCTGTTAAATCCTGAAGAGGCTTTCTTATTCTGCTATTGTCTTTTTCCTTTTTACTTTCAGTAGCCTTGGTAGTACAAGAAAGTGCCTTGCTTACATTTTCAGATATTATGGTACTACTTCTTAAGTTATATCTAAACGATGAAGGTGTTTCTACATTTGGTTTTTTACAACCTTTCCTTACTTGAGTTTTAACCGCAATTTTTTCAGGTTTAAATTTGGTGGTTCCTATATAAATTGTAATTTCAATTTATAACATCAATTAAAATAAAAAATTACTAACTTACTCTTAAGTTTTGGTAATTCAGGTAAAAATGCAGCTTGTATGAATTGCTTGGGAGGCCTTCGATTACGTTGCGGTCTGCCTTCAACTCTTGCAGCAGTAATGGGCTCATCAGGTAACTGATAAAATCCTATAAAAATATAATTTAAGACGCCTAACTAAAAACCAATTTAATTACTTACCAGATTTTCTGTGAACAACGTATTGGTACAAATCCACTGTTACTTTTTTTCTATCTCTTTTATCAGGTATGTCCATCACAGATTGAGTTACAGTACTTTCATTTGTTTCATCTGCTGAGCTTTCTGGTGGTAAACGATCTTGTTTAAGTTTTGCTTTTCTTTGATTTCGTGTTTGGATCCGATTTGAAGTGTGGGTTTGCAATTTTTCCAGTACTACACATGGTGAAAATTCTTGCAATTGACTAAGTTGTGATTTTAATATCTCTGTGTGTTGGTCGTGAGAGCTTTCTATATTTGGAGGAGATTCTGGGAGAGCATCGGTTTCTAAAGTTTCTGAAATACATTCAAGTGGGTTACAAAATAAACAAACATTGTGGACCTCTTTCGCAGCTCTCTTGTGATACAAATTTGCTTTTAATTAAGAGTTATGAATTATCGAATTTTTATAATTTGACAAAAGTAGTATAATAGATTATCCAAAAATCTGTTGATAATCTCAGTAAATTTTTTTTAAATTATTATTAGTTTAACAAAGAAACATTTGGCGGAATTGGCAAAACTTTAAGCCGTCATTTTGGAGAAGAAAGTTTTCATGTTTTAAATCCCCATTTGCTCGAAACATATCAAATTTTCAATTCATCAGTTCTCTGTCGAAAAATTGTGTTTTGTAAATTTGAAATCAAAATATTTTACTTCAATTCGAGAGCTATCACAGAAGTTCACACTATCGATTGAACAAAATACGAAGTTTAATTTTACTTACCTGAATTTTTAAGGGCAGTCGTCCTCCTCACCGCCGTTGTTTTTTGCTTCGTTTTCTTCTTCTTGTTACCTTTCTTCTGCACAGGTAATTCTTCTTTCGATTCGGTAATTTCACCTCCCTCTGAAAGAAGTTCTTTGGTATGAATTTTGGAAACCGATGGTCTCACCTCAGGGCTGTGTTTCTTTGCCTTGTTACCCTCGACTTCTTTACGTATTCTTTTATTAGCGTTTAATCGAGGCAGGATGTTCTGATCAACTAAATATAAATTTTCAAGATTAACCAAGTACTTACTTTTAGTAACAAAAAATTAGTTTACCACTTGTGTTCCTCTTTCTCAGCCTTTCACGAAAGGGAGTGCTTCTCCCACTTATTGGAACTAAAAAAAATTATGAATCCATCAGCGATAAAAATAATAACAAAAATTACCTTCTTCTTGTACTTTTTGCTTTTCTACTTTAATTTCCTTTAGTTCAGTTTCAAGATTTAAATGGGAAAGAACCAACGTCTTTTCTACACTTGAAGCAGCAGGTTCGTTGTTGTTATCAGGAGCAATTTGTGGAGCAATACTAGAAGCCTCCACAGTATCTTCTGGTGTAGCCAATTCATAGAAGATGATACTTTCATTTTCAGGATTTTCTTCTAGTTGATTCAAATCGTTCGTCTGAAAAACTGAAATATCCGATATTGAAATTGTGGAAATATTTTCAAAACCCTCCTTTGCTTGATCTAAATTATTTATGACCTCCTTTGCTTGATCCAAACTCTTTAGGACCTCCCCTGCTTGATCTAAACTATTTAGGACCTCCCCTGCTTGATTTAAACTACTTTTAACCTCACTCAATGAATTTTCCACCCCTGACTTCAGAGATGAAAGTAATCTCTCTTCATTCGGATCATTTTGATTAGATTTTTGATGCAAAGCATTTAAAGAATCGGAAGTTTGAGTTTGTCGTGTTACATATTTAGAAGCTCGAGTTGTTCTACTGCTCTCTGCTTCGAGGCTACTACTTCGTTTTTTAAATAGACTTGTTTGTAATGTTTCAGTTGTACGAGCATCAATTTTGAGAATTTCTTCAATTTTTGACTGATTAATTTCTTGGTTCACTTGTGCACTTGCGTTCTTTTGGCTAGATCTTAATTTATTTTCTTGCTTTATTTCAGCGTTAAAAGCTTTAACTGCATTTTTTAAAGATCTGGACTTACGTTTTGGGACTGACTTTATGATTCTTCCATTTTCGTCTGGTGCAATCGGTGATATGAAACACTCATCATTGTTAAGCTCAAACTTCCTTGTAAGTATTGGAGTACTAGCTACAAACTGCCCAAAACATTTCAAAACTGCCGATTTTCGTAAACGAGGCACATCTTTGGGAATCCTTCCGAACAAAGGTCTTCTTCTAATGCTTGCTGGTATGGAAGATGAAACCTAATAAAAAATTTTGTTAGAAATTGCCAACAAACACTAGATTATCTTACTTTTTTTGTTTTCACAATATCGCTATCATCGGACGATAAAATAACTGATGGTGATTTGAACGATTGAAATTCGGGAGATGACGATTGAGATCTAGTAATAGATTTCATTTTCAACTGTAATAGAAAGAAATTTTAATATTTTGGGATTCTTCATGTCCTCCGTCGGACGGGTGAGATCTCTCCGCTTATAGTGGTATAATTGCTGCGTTCTATTTACCGAAAAGTTATAGTATGAAGTTAGCAAAATTGGGTTCTATTTACAACTAAGCATTTGAAGGGAAGTCAGATTTTTTGCTTGTTTCGTAGGTACCTAAATATCGACCTTAGTTCCTAAGTTTAACGAAGTTGTTGTTTATGTCAAATTTTCACAAGTTATGAATTTATATGTTTAAATATACGGAATAACAACGTAATGCAAACTGTTTAAGGTTAAACAACAACACAAAACGCTAACTCTTAAACTTGATATACAATTTGTTAGTACATGCATAAGAGAAGAACTTTTACCAAAATTTGCACAATTTAAATTACCTCAAAATGTTTAAGGTTAGGTTATAATTCAAACAAATACTTAAGTTAGATTAACTTAGATTAGAACGCAGCACTTGTGTGATAAAGATAATCCAACGGAAAGCTAAAAAATTTTACTTGCCGAAAAAACTTGGATGATTAGGTTATATTAATGACAGTTGGCAATTTTATACATACTTGTATTTGGAAATTTTTGACAAGTTAGTATTATGTGGTTTTAATAAACTATAATTTAATTACCTGATAAAATTATTTAAAAGTCGCCATATATTAATAAATACAATAATTGGAAGCCACTCATCAATTGACATACGAATTTAAATTATAGTTGAACGGCTAGCGATCGAGGGCGCTGAGCCGCATTGAAATAATTAAAGTGGTCCATGTACGCACTGCGTAATTTTATGTATGCATAATGGGTGGCCTATCGTCGCTGAAGATTTTAATTTTCTGGAAATAATCAATCGATGAACGCACGCTCGATTAATTATATTATTATTATATAAAATAATTATTACACTGGTTTTAATTAGAATAAGCTCGATTCGTTTAAAGAATTTACATAAAAACGTCATTACGTTTTCATCGGAGGAAATTGTAAACAAATTTCTTTTGTTTATTTTTATTTTTTTGATGTTTATCGTAAAAGAACAAAATTTAAAGTTGGGCGGGTTGAATCGATTCAGGAGGTCGTTTTTGTTTCGATCGGTTTTTGTTTAATAAGAAAAAGTGAAAGTTGCCAAAGTGTCACTAGAATAAGGTGGTGCAGTCGAAGAATTGAAGTATCCCCTAATGAAAATTTAGGATGGTCTTAAGATTACGGCTGTGTAATTGGTAGCTTTACCGATCGGTAAGCTACGCGTCTTTGTTTATCGCACGCATTTTGACGCGCAGAGAGGGAGACGAGGCGAGCACGTGTGCACTATGCCCGCATGTCATTGTACGTTGTGTGTTAGCAGGTTTTTGGTTGGTCTGTTTATTTTTGTTTTAAATCAAAAGGAGAGCGTTTGCAACTGGCGGAGTTAATTTACTGTGTGCGGTTATTTAAAAATAATTTATTATTAATCATTTTTTGTGCGTGATGATAATTTATTGTGCGCAGACAAAGGGGCTTTATGCGTGTGAATAAATTTTTATGCAAAAATTAAAAGTTTTTATAAATGTTTTTTATCGTAATTAATAATAATATTGTGATCGATGTTGTTAAATAGTACTTAAAGGAGTATGGAACGTACAGTTGTATTTTGTGTGTTATTTTTGTGTTTGGGGTTAAATAGCGTCACTACCCTTACAGATCAATCTCGACTCGGCATTTCGAATCAAGGTAAGGAATTCTTCTCCAGTGTCTGCCTATATTTGCTTGCTTACTTCCTTCCTCACAACTTTTTAAAATAAATGCAATTATTTTATAATTTATCCAGTTTGTTGTATTGATTAAACATACCAACATTAATTTCTATTCAATTTAAATACCGGCTTTGAATTTGCATTGTATTTCGAGTGGCGTTTCTCCACTAGATTAAATAGAACAGGAGCGGACCGAGGGTTTTTACCATTTCAAAAACAGGTGGTGACGTTTAAACTGTCAAACTTTTATTTAAAAAGACTCCTGAACCCTTCACTAATAACCGACCCTTCCCTTGCGACTAATTAGTAACATTTTCGCTTCCCATTCTAATTTTCATTAACGCAAACGTCTTTTTAAAATTTTTAATTGCTAAACTTCGTGGTAATTTTTCAATTAAAAAATAAACGCAAATTCTGATGTTTCCAATATTCTGCCATTACAGGGGTTGGTCCAATAAAAACTGAGCATAATCTCGGATCCAGTTCCCTGCTATGGCAATGGTGGGTAAAGGGTGGGAGCTGTTCGTATTGACCCCGACGGGGTTACCTTCTTTTCCTTTTCGAAATCTTTTCTCAGTTAAAACGGTTGTTTCACTCGGATATAATTAAAGGTCTTCACCTCAGATTCTCCTCGACTCTGAAAATTGATTAGGTACCAAATTTTTAGCTTATATTCTTAATTTTGACTTCCCAGCATTAGCAACTAGACTAATCAGTTTTAGTACGCAAATGAAGAGCAAATAGTGCACTGGGGGGTATTCCAGACCCCCCGGACATACGTCTAAGTTTTGTGTCTTCAACTTCTTAAGAAACGCTTCCTATTGTATTAATTACCTCATTTCCGAACTTAAACTGAAATGAAATGTTTCTAAAACAGGGTTCCCACTTGTATGGAAAACCTGGAATACCTGGAAAAATCAGAGAATTTAAAAGTTGTCAGGGAAAGTTATGGAATGTCAGGGAATTTGAAATTTTTAGGGCCAATGTCAGGGAAAACAAAAATTTTTAAAGAAAATATTTTTAAATTTGACAGAATTTTTTTTCATTTTCAAATTTTCAATTATTTACAAAAATTACAATAAATTATTAAATTATATTTACGTGGCTGGAAAGCCCGTCCATGGACGGGCAGGTAGATGGTGGATCTCTTTTTAGCGGTATAATATTTAAACCTTTAATTTCGTTTCGCGCTACTGGGGGATTCCCCGATTTTTCTGGCGAAATTTGAAAAATTATAAATTCTATATCTTCTCCAAGTATTGAGAAAAGAATGGAAATCCTGCAATATGTACTGGGGGGTGTTCCACACCCCCCAGACCCCCCGGTTTAAAATTTTGGCTTTATATTTTTATATTATGTTTATAATTAACTTTTAAAGTAACAGAAAGTTGAATCTTGAGAAAGATTCTCCGTTTTTCCTGGCGAAAATTGAAAAATTATAAATTCTATATCTTCTCCAAGTATTCTAAAAGAATGGAAATCCTGCGATATGTACTGGAGAGTGTTTCACAGCCCCATACCCCCCCGGTTTAAAATCTTGCCTTTATATTTTTATAATTAACTTTCAAAGTAATAGAAAGTTGCTGCTAAACTCTACGTATAGTAAGGTATAAATAAATAGGAAAGTTAAATTTCCCCCGTTTTTGCTTAAAAATTCAAATTTCCCAGTTAGTCCTAATCTTAGTTAGTTTAATATATTTTTCTATTGATAAAATTGTAAACCGGGGGGTCTGGGGGGTGTGGAACACCCTCCAGTACATATCGCAGGATTTCCCCTCTTTTAGAATACTTGGAGAAGTATTTTTTCAAATTTCGCCAGGAAAAATCGGGAATTTTGAATTTTTAAGCAAAAGTGACGGAAATCAGAGTGTTTTTTTATATATCAGGATTAAATTATTTAATTTTTTTTTAAATTATATATTTTTTTCGGTGCAAATTGTTTTCCGATTGCTGTATTAGGTACCATTGTTTGGTATTACGATACTAAAATGTCAGGGAAAACCTGGAAAAGTCAGGGAATTTTCTTTGAAAAATTTAGTGGGAACCCTGTAAAAGCATCCATAGAAAATTGGGCAAAAGAGCTTAAAAAAAAGGCCATCAAAGTTAGTATTGTTGAAGGAAATCATGGAAGTGCTTCCCTGCCCCAAATAAAAGCTGGCTGCGATACTCAATTGTATAGAGAAGCGACCTAGGGGCGAATCAGATTTCTCTAACGATTCCACCTTAGCTTTGAAGTTTTATAAAATTTGGTATAATCTGGTGATGAATTAGCCTCTGATTAACCCTTCGGTTGCTATTAAACTACCGCCCAATCCTAGGCAGTGCCATCTCCACACCGGACGTCTCCACGCTTACTTTCGGTTAAGTCTTTTTGGCACTTAACTCGTATTATATAATTTTTTTTCATTTTTGACATTGGCGTTTTATTAATTGGCCAGACTTCTTTAATAGAACGAATTCTTCTTCAAAAGCCGAACTAAGAAATTTTATTAAGACCGAGATTCAAACCCAGAAGTTTCGCGCTGTAACTCAATCAGGGATCGCACCAATCCACTACTGTGGTATAATACAGGCGACGCGTTTCAGCTAGCTGTTCTTACGGGGGTTACCCTATACTCAAGATCTGCTTTCAGAAATTGAAGATTTTATTAAATGGGAACTTTTTACTCTTTCAGGCTAAATACATCTATAGTTGACGTTTTTAACGCTTCGAGCTTTTACCAGTACCGGTCGTGACTTTTTCGTTTGATTTTATTTTAAATTCAAAAATTAATTACCTCGAATGATGCTATTTACTTGCTGCGTATCGGTAGCGGCATACATTTATGCGGAGGTTTCAGTTGATTCATAATAACTGCGAGTTAATTATCTGTATGATGAATGATGATGTATGTACCAAGCCGAATCTCTAATAAAAATGTTAATAGTAATAGTCTAGAATTTCAGGAGAGGCTAAACCTTCCTTACCTCCTCTGAAGAGCTACCGGCGGGGGTTACCCTCGTGAGAACAAAGCTTTCCTCATTTATCAACAGAACAAATGAATTGAAGGATTTCCCGACGACGATCTTGTATACAGTGACCTGCATTTTTGACATTTTTTCTAAATGGCTGAGCTTACAAAATAGCTCAGTAGCTCATTCAGACTCTCTGTATAATCTTGTAACGGAAAAATTCTAATTAAAAGCAACATGGTGTACCAGCAACATAATATGCATAGTTACCGACATTAAGTAAGAGTGGAACTTGGTAAACAATTCAATTAAAAGCAGTTTAGTTTCCGTTGCAATAAAAGTGTCGATCAGGGTCCCCAATTAAAGTTTTGCACAAAGCTGAAGGTCACAGCGTAACATGCGAGACCATCACAGGGGATGTTTATCGTGGGAAATTAGTCGAAGCTGAAGACAACTTGCAGAGTATTTAATTTTGACTTTGTTGTGAATCTAAAGAATCTTACATTAGACTAGGTTCTACAATTGCACACTGAACTGTGGCGCCGCCTATTGGTCAAGTTCAACGTAAATGAGATGTTCGCGTTAAATTTCTAAGTATTATTATTACTTAAAATTTCAAAATATTTTCGTTAATTTCTAAACCTACTATGGATTTTCGTACGGAGTCAGAGTAAGTTTGACACAATTTGGTGTCATCCTATATATACAAAATTTTATTTGCGATGCAAGGAGAATAAGTTAAGAATTTATTTGCCCTCGTTCATGAACTACGCTACAGTTTTGTTAGTACGTACTAAAAATAACTTAACATTAATTGGTTAATCCCCCCCCTCGTCGAGAAGTAGGAGGCTAAGGTCTGATTTAACGATATGCGATAAAAAATCAATGCATTGCTTCATACCTATTTGAGGTAGAGGTGGCTGTATAATTTTCATAAAACTACATTTCCTTATTTTGGCTTATCTTCAAGTAGAAATATAAGTGCTTTATTTAAGTGACCCCGATTTTACATCGTACAATACTTATTTTTGGTGTAAAACAGCAGAATTGGGGCAAGGAGGCTGTAATTAAATTAGTCATCCAGGAAACCATATTTATTTTTCTTACATTTTTTGTTTAATAATTAATTATTATGGAAACAGCCAATGTAATTTAATTGTAATTTACGTCATAAGCCACCATAATTTCATTGGAAATTTTTTTTTAAATTTTGGGTAAAGCTTATCGTACACTATCCTCGCAGTACTTCCATACCTCCCAGACCCAGCGATGATTCGTAAGAAGCTTTCGTGGTTGATTTTATTAAATAGGAATCTTTCGCTCGTGCAGATTTATTCAATGATTAATTTATTGCAATATAGGTAGAATTATACTTTGATCGTTAGTAAATACGAATCTTATTCTTTATTCTGTCTACCGCTGACTCGCATGAATGGATTAATGAGATATATTTTAATAAAAAGATTATTAGGTGCATGTAACTTATAAAAGCTTCTCTGAGCCTACACAAATACCCCACAATACGTTTAGAGCTTACGACTCCAATGAAGCTGGTTTTCTTTGCCGATAATTTTATTTTGGTATGTCCGGGAGTAGAAGTCCGTTAATCGATTGCAGATATCGTAGCTAGCTTAAGGTTAGCTCATGTTTAGCTTCAAGTTTAGCTTGAGCTTAAACGTATTTGTTTATTGTTACAATTTCGAATGTGGATTGAGCTTCAGTGTAGTTATTGTCAAACCGGGGGGTCTGGGGGATTTGGAATACCCCACAGTGCACCTTTATTAGGGTTAGTTTATGTTTAGCTTCAAGGTTTCAGATTTTTTTCTTTCTTTTCGGGGCTTGTGCTTAAACGTATTTATTTATTGTTACAATGTCGAATATTGATTGAGCTTCAGTGTAGCTATTGGCAAACCGGGGGGTCTGGGGGGTATGGAATACCCCCCAGTGCACCTTTATTAGGGTTAGTTCATGTTTAGCTTCAAGGTTTCAGATTTTTTTCTTTCTTTCTTTTCGGGGCTTGTGCTTAAACGTATTTATTTATTGTTACAATGTCGATTATTGATTGAGCTTCAGTGTAGCTATTGGCAAACCGGGGGGTCTGGGGGGTATGGAATACCCCCCAGTGCACCTTTATTAGGGTTAGTTCATGTTTAGCTTCAAGGTTTCAGATTTTTTTTTCTTTCTTTTCGGGGCTTGTGCTTAAACGTATTTATTTATTGTTACAATGTCGAATATTGATTGAGCTTCAGTGTAGCTATTGGCAAAGCGGGGGGTCTGGGGGGTATGGAATACCCCCCAGTTAACCGCTTAAATGCTGAGAGTATTCACTGAGAGACTGCTAATGCCCAGTACCCTGTCCCTGATGAAGCAGGTAAAACATCAATCTGAGGTACTACTGAAATTCTGAATCTAAACTGTCTGGTTCCTTGTGAACTGAGGTCTAATCGAATTCGTTCTCGTTACACTTCGTATGATGCATTAAAAACATCAAGGTTATCGGTAATTATGCAAATATTGATAGCATAGTGGACAAAGTGTTATCTAAGAAAATTTATCGAAACAGATAGGTGAACCAAATAATATGAAAAATACCGCCAATGTGCAATTCAGCAATAATATTTTTCTGATCGTCAATCTTAGTTGATCTCATTTTGTATGCAGTAATGCAGCGGGAACAAGGTTTCGATCGGATACTGGTTTTCAGCGCAAAAGCCAGTCGCAACTTAGTTGGGAGCTAAAATTCTGGGTTCGAATCTGACTACTTCTGCTGTTCCAAATTAAAATTTCAGGAAACCATTTAATTGCACAATTTGTCAGATTCCACATTTAACATTGACTAAATTACAAATTAACTTGAAAAATGCGTTGTAGCTTTTAAATTAGCTACATTGTCGTTATCTAACACACCCGAAAGCATTTTAATTGGATCGTTTTTTCAAATTAACGATGCAAATATTTGCAAAAAAAAGAAAAGAGAAAAAAAATGGAATTTATTTTTAGTTCGTGCCAATTGAATAAGCAAAAAACTGAAACATGTGGATTGTTGACACTATTAATTTTTGTTTTTGATAATAAATTATGCTGTTTATAAATAATCGATGATAATATCCACAGCACCACACCCAAGAGCCGATTTTCCTGCTTTTCTCGTACACATTATTTGTAATAGGAAAATGTTGCTTAAATATTAAATTCGACGATCAGAAAGTTCGAGCTCCAGCTCGAGTTTTGAATTAATTGAAGTAGCTTTTGGGACGGAGGAATAGGTAAATTTAATTAAGTAAAACTAAAACTTTAAATCTCTTGTGCTAAATTTTGAGTTAATTAACTTTAGACGAGTTTTTAATTATCTTTGTTGTCTCCACTTATTTATTATTTCCTTGTTTTTTAATAATGCAGCCGACTCATCAGCACTCGAGTGTTTATTAAATTACAAATTAAAATTTTAAATAATTTTTCCATAAAATAAAAACTCCTAAGCCTTGAAGGTAATTTAGAAAAAAAATCAATCCCAGGTGGGAATCGAACCCAAGGTCTTTTGTAACGAGTAATGTATCTAATTATAATGCAATCACTGAAATTGGAACTTCGCCCACTTTGTCTTGTAATACCACGAGAGGACACTAGGCGAACACGGTGCCGGTCATGGGCTACCCGCAAGAGCTTAAAATCGGCAGGTGTTTCGTAACCTGCACGATTCACACGTTCTCCGTAAAAACCGTAATGTACCCTTCATTTCAATTTATGAAGGGTAATTTTTGAAAATCCCTCTGGGATTATAAAAAAATAAAAAGTATCTCGAATCTCGAAAATTTAATTTAATTTTTTGCTACTCGAAGAACTTAAAGCATCGGGGGAGGTCCACTAATGACCGTAGCTGCTTGTATCCCGCGGGGATGTACTCGACCATATTTTCCAAACGCCATTAGCTTCAAAAAGCGAAACAAAAAGTTAATTGTTGAACGAATTACGAACAAACACTTTCATTTTATTTACTTTTTCTCCGAAGAAAATTGGATCACGTAAAAATAGACGACTCAGGCAATATCAACATTTCTCGAGTTTAATTTTAAGTTGAAGTGGAATTTCTTATCAATATTTAAGAGCCGCTTATTTCAAACAAATGAATGTCACTTTATACCAATCCAGCTTTCAGGCTTTGCTTAGCTCTTCAATTACCAGTAAGTCCCCTCGACATTTGAAAGTGCTCTCTCGAAAAAAAAAAAAATTGTATTATGTAAGAAGATGGAGGGGGAGGGGGTGTAACGTAATATTTTTTGCGAAAATTTAAATTTCATCGGTAAATAGAAGTATACGAGTAATCTCCAGTTTCTAATCTTATTTGTGTTTTTTATCAACCGACTTGGCCGATTATTATTGCATTATCATCGGACTTGGCTAAAAATTAAAATTTGGATTGCGTGAAGTAATGAATGCATTATTAAAATTTTTCATGTGTATAGTCTACATCCTGTAAGTTATTGTCTAGCAAAGGGAAGTAATTTCTTTTGAAGATTGAAGTATGTATTTCAATGAGGTTTAATGAGCCTTCACTATCTCCTCGATTATCTAAAGTCGCAAGTTCAAGGATTTAAATATTGCGAACTTGTTTATTGATGAATATACAAGTTAACAATCGATAGACTGTAATTGGAGGAGCAGCATTATTAATAATATATAACAACCTCACCTTTAATCGAATTGCATATGAGTAATCGATATCGTGTGAGAACCTATGTATTTCTTCATTGCATAAAAATGTGATCAGCGAAAACACTTTTTCTCTGCTGTTGAAATAATCTGCATAGCGGAAGAAATATCTGTGGTAATAAATCATCTTTGTCTTTTTACGACTCTATACGGCATAATGTACATCTGCATAATCCTATTTCCTTCACAAAGCGTGAAAATTTCTTGTAAAATAATTACCAGGGACGTTTGGCCGATAGAGGCGGTCTGAAGCAAATATGCAATAATTTTATGTGAAGATCAAGCTGCTAGGCTTAATTGCTATTCAACCAACGGCCGACTACCTTAAGAAGGTAGCTTGAAAATACCAAAGGAATTTTATGGAAAGGCTAAACCTGACGGGCTATTGTGCGATTAGCGAATAGGTTTCAAGAGGTAATTTTCTAATGATATGGTCAGGGTCGGATTCAAGAACTCACATTCCAAAAATTTCTTCCGTTTTTCAACTAAAGCGGTTACCTGGAAGAAGGTGTTTACTATTAATTAGTAATTACCCTTTCGGATTTAATGTTTTATTATCGTTAAAATACAATTTTGTATTTTTTTGTTGCATTTTTTAAAACACAAAATATATCGTCGTCTATATCTCGGAAACGGTGCGACAAAATAGAAAAATGCTTATGAACAAAAATGTAGAGAATCGCTTTTTCAAGAAAAAAGTGTCTATTCATTTTTTCATTTCGTCGCACCGCTTCTGAGATATAGAGTATATGACAATATTTTTTATGTTTTACACAGTCTTGTTTAAGTTGCTACCAGTCAAAAACGGGGCCACAAAATTGAAAAATGTGTAGGTACAAAATTGAAGGCAATGAAAATTTTAACAAAAAATGTCTAAAAAGATTTGCTGTAAAAGCGATTTTTATATGTCAAAAAACGGTTTCAAAATGTGCAATTTACATTGTTAACATACGAGGGTTGTTTAACGATCCCAGCTCTCCGCTCAGTGAAGGTAGAGCGATGAAATTTTTTTTGGTTAGTCTGATCAATTGTGAACATGTTTGTTTGGGTAGAAATCAAATCGATTGAAGTTTAACTGTTTTATAACGTTTTACCATGGAACTGCCATTGTAAGTTGCGTCCAAATTTGAACTTCGTGATGTAGTTCGTTTTTTGGTTGGAAAAAATAAAAACTAAAAAAAATTCATCAATAACTGTGTTGTGTATACGGTTAACAGTGTATGAGCCTTGAAATAGTAGCGCGATGTAATTCGTAGATGGTCCAGATCAGTTGCAGAATAAAGAGCGACCTGCGCATGCAAACACCGATTTATGAAGTTCCGTAGTACACAAACGACGAATTAACCCTACGATTACCAAGTAGAGAGGAATGTAGTCGTTTACAATTCGAACAATTGAATTCAACAGAGGAAATCGAAGGAGCTGTAACCGATTATTTTCTGTAGAAATCTGTAGATTTCAAATATCAGCTTGTTTTTGTGTTTTGGCAGTGTAATGCGATCGTTAAACTTTGTAATTAAACGACCCTCGTAGAAATGTAGGTGTCAATCCGGGGGGTCTGGGGGGCATGGAATGCCCTCCAGTACATTCTTTACCAAATACCTCGAATTGACCTAGACTTAGATGAGAAATATTTACCAATGAGATATTTGGTATAGGGTGCACTGGAGGGCATTCCATGCCCCCCAGACCCCCCGGATTGACACCTACGTTTTGTAAATTTAAGAGTCTATTAAGTACGTAGTAATTATTGTACATAGGTAAATTGCACGTAGTTCTATTTCGTTGCACCGATTTTGAGATGCAGGTAATAATATTTTTTGTATTTTACAGAGTCTACTTTAAGTCGCTGCCAGTCAAAAAGGGGGCGACAAAATTATAAAAAGACAATGAAATTTTTTTTTGATTTGCTGTAAACGCGATTTTTATACATAAATATGTCTAAAAACGGTTTTAAAATGTGCAATTTACATTGTTAACATAGGAGGGTTCGAATATTTTCGTTAGTCACTGTACATCTTCACCCATATTCGACTGGCGATCACATATTATATCGAGTCGAAATTGATTTTTTCTTGTTAAATCTGGACCTTTTACAACTTATAATTCGGAAACTGCTCATAACATCAAGTTGTGCCCATTGAGACATCTGTACAGAATGATGAGAAGTACAACATATCCAAAAATCTTAAATTTTTGTTTAACTTTTACCTTCCTTTTGGCTGTTTGGCAACTCGATTGGTTGGGAACTTCATTGATGTGTAATTCGATTGGTGTGGAAATTGATTGGTGTGTAACTCGATTGGTGTAGAAATTTACTGATGTGCTACAAAGGTTGATAAACAATCAGATCATTTTTTTCTTGCAGCTTGTGCATATGCCGATTTTTTTTTATTATTATTTTTTTATTTTAATTCTCAAATTGGTTTTCTTGATTTCGATTATTTAATATATTTTTATGTATTTCCAATATCCACATCCTCTAAAATTAACAGAATATTTTTCACCGCCGTTGACGCACTCGAGAAAAGAATTCGCTGATTTGCGGTTATTTATTATCATAATTCACAAGTTTATTTGCGATAGGAACACTTTAAAACACATGCAGTTTACACTTGGAATAAAAAAATTTTTTCTTCCAACATCTACTGAACAATGTAGCCGACAATCCTTGGAATCCTTAGATGATGTTACCGGGATTTACGAATTTCGGCCTTTCGGCCAGGGAAAAATTTATTGCTCATTAGGAATTTTACATCTGGCGTCATCACCTCAATTTTATTCCCATAAGAACCCTTATTATTAACCCGCCCAAGGAACTTTCTTCTTGACGATTACCCGGATTCTCTTCAAGAAAAGGAGTCGAAGTTTACGCATATACGGGCAGCAAACAGTCACCTAACAACTTTGGGAGCAAACCTTAGCAAATGATGTGAACGCATGAAATTAACCTTCCGGAAACGAAAACCAAGATCATGTAAGTCTAATCTGAGCAGGTTCGCAAAAGCGACTTGAAAAAACACTTTAGATTCCAGGGCAGGGGCAATAGTCTCCATTTTTGCTGACGGAAACCAGATCTGGCTGCATCGAGTCTGTTATCGACTCATGGTAAAATGCTATAGTGTAGTGTGAACGCAGGCACACATCCCCTAAACATTAAAATTCAAAAAAGGGCACCTGGCACGGTTGTTGCGTCCAGATATAGACTAATAAAACCCTCATATCAATATTTTGCCTTATCAGAGCCACCCTTGACGACACAACAAACCTGGCAAAAGAGATGGAATGTCGAAACGTGTGGAAAAATTATAAATTCTTTTGACCGGGAAGTTCTGTACATATTTTTGAAATTTTAGTATTCCCGGGAAGTAAAGTTTTATCAGACATATTACATCTTCTATAATATAAAAATCCATGTTTTTGGTCTGTCGTTCCTTCCATAATCGATTGATTCATTCAAATTGGAAAGTTATAACTGATCATTGCGGTCTTCAGACCGCACAACCTGGGCTATCTAGTTCTCATTAGATAGAAGACACTTGGAGTATTGTTGCATAAACTAGCTGAAGTATTGCAATTAAAAATTTTGAAATCGGCCCCATTTTAATAAATTACATATATTACAAAATAACTTAAATGCATCAGAATCCACGTGGAATCCAAATCACGGCACAATTAATTGGATAAGAAAATTTCTAACTGAGCAATCTGCATATTATATTTTTGAAACATTTTAAAAATTTGGAAAAATTGTGCCGTAAGTATTAAAATAATTTAAATATAAACAAAATCAGAAGTAAAATCAGCAACTGGTTTTGCAAAACTTTAAACTTCCAAGGTAATCCACCCATCTGCAGGCAAAAAATGGTGTTGATGTACTCGGGGAAATTTTTTGTTACAATTTTTTGCAGACTTGACTCGAGAGTAGTACACTCGAGACTTAATAATAGAACGAGATTGGTAGCCTTTTTTTTATTGTCCTGGAGATTAGAAATTTAATAAAAAAAAAAGAAAGAAATTAATTAGAAAATATTATTGATATAATTTGATACATAAATTCTTGAGAGTATATCGGCATAATTTCATGATTTAAGGTCAAAGGTGAATGCTGGGCGTTAATTATGTTTTTGCGTGGTCTTCTGTTATCTTTTTTTTATTGTTATGAATTGAAACGATTCGATTCATTTAAGTTGTTCGTTCATTCATGCATCGCAATGATCTAATAAACTTTTATTGTAAGATTGGTTCCATAAAGGATTCATTTAAAATTTATTCCAACACCAACAATTTATATATCATTAATCTATTACTTATGAGAAATTTTCTATTAATTTTAATAGTCTGCATGTAATATAGATTAACTTTATTTATATTGCGTCGAAGACGTCTTTACCACGTGCTGGTAACATTGGGGAAGGTTATTATCAGCCCGATACGCAGTTGCGGCTCGTGGCTTTTCCTGTTAAGGGGGCTAATCGTAAAGTACAGTATAAGAATGTTACCCCACCCCAAAGTCACTCTATGGATATGTATTGCGAAAGAAAGATTTTTTTTCAAAATTTTAATAATCCAGAAATTTACTATTTTTTTACTGTCCGACGATTTCGATATGAGTTGACTACAAACATTTATTATCTTTTCAAATATTGACGAATTGATAGTCTGGAATTTATTATTGATTTAAGATTTGAAATCAGTTTCATCGCAGTACAATAATTTAATATTGTACTTTAAAATAGGACGACCGAATCGAATTCGGCTCGAAGGACCAGAAGTTGTGCGGTTTTGATTTTTTTTTTTTGCTCTCTAATTTTTTAACATTATACTGATGCAACGTATAATTGTACCTGTTTCATTTGTTAATATGTGATGTAATTTTCTTCAAGTGTTTGCTAAATTTTGTTATCATTAAGAGCACATACGTTCTTATTAGGAACTGTTGACCTTCTGGTAGCACAATGGTTTTCAATAATTATTATACTAATTATAAAAGTTATAAAGATGACTAATATCTGCTTTATTGAGTGCTTAATGATGCATTTAAGAATTACAGAAGGTCAACCGTAGTTCTTGTTGACAATATTAAACTAAGTTGTCTTCGTGTAGCAATTTTTATAAAAAAAAATTTGAATAATGCGTAAATGCCTTGTGCAATTTTCTCATTGTACATTAAAATGTTAACATAATAAACTCATTATCATGCTTTACATTAATATTTACATATATGCAATATCCTTATTTGCATAATTCAGCTAGAATAACAATGGCTTAATTAAATACCTCACAACGTTTGCTTAAATAACGTAAAATTGGTCGTAAACTGTTCGAGGCGCTCACCTAATATGAAATTTAAATTCCATAATAGAATCAACACATGCAGATTCAAATGTAATAGGATCGATATTCGAATTACATGGTTTAATTTCGGACGTATGTAAATTCCACCGAGGGTAATGCTTTTTGCCGACGTTCTAATTGAGTACCCAACCAATCGGGTGTAACCAATCGGTTCATTCGTTTGTTATTTCGTTACCATTCTAACAAAAATACATTACCATCGGTGGAATTAACAATCGCCGGCTGCCGATTTCAGCCCTAGCTTCACCGGGGCTTCAAACGGGCGACGGCAACGGCCCATTCCCCATTTAGCTGTGAAACCAATTTTGAAAGATGCCAGACTAAAACCAATTTATTGTTTCAGAAACATGTTCTGCATCACAATTCACATGCGACAACGGATACTGCATACCAGCACATTGGAAATGCGATTCGCATATGGACTGCGATGATGGTAGTGACGAAATTGGTGACTGTGTATCTAACCGCAACTGCCGTCCCGGTCAGTTCCAATGCGAACTGACCCACAAGTGCCTCCCCCTCGGTTGGATGTGTGATGGAGAAGCAGATTGTGGTGTATCACAGGAGTTTGGTCCAGATACTTCCGACGAAGATATTCGACAGTGTCATCAAGGCAAACCCTGTTCCTGGAACGAGGCACGATGTGGAGAAACACTTGAATGCCGTCCATTAAGTCTCTTTTGTGATGGTCACGGAGATTGTCCAGATAATAGTGATGAGTGGGACTTTTGTAGAAACACCACTCAATGTGCTAATCAACATTGCGAATATAAATGTAAACCGACGCTCTCCGGTCCAATGTGTTACTGTCCGGTAGGATACACATTAAACGGTACCAGGTGTGTAGACGCTAACGAATGCGAGTTGGATAACTCTTGTGCTCAATTGTGTAAGAACACAGTTGGTTCCTTTACTTGCTCGTGCGTTTCGGGTTACACAAAAAATGGTACCGATTGTACAGCAATAAATGGTAAATCTACTCCCAATTTCATTGTTATCCCATTTACCGTTTTCTTTATTTTTAGTACCAGAAACCGAAGCTGCTTCACTTATTTATTCGACAAAAACCAAAATTCGTCGAGTCGCACTGGATGGTAAACCATGGCCGGGAAATTCTACTTTAAATTTGCTGACTAGTAACGCATTAGAGTTTTCTCACAAAAATCGTACCTTCTGTTACATTCACTATAACGTAACAAAAACAGCAATAGTTTGCGTAAATATCGATAATATGAATATAAAATGGGAGTTGGGTGTTCCGTCGAGCTTTTCCGAAGTCGATTCGATTCAACAGATGTCGCTCGATTGGATTTCTGGAAATTGGTATTTTTTGGACGACATTCACGAAATTATTTTGATATGTTCGGGTAATTTGGTGTGGTGCAATGTTCTGGTGGAGCATAGGTTGAGTAAACCTAGAGCTCTGGCTTTGGATCCCACTCGCGGAGTGATGTTCTTCACCAAGTGGGGACACACTTCGCCTATGTTGGAACGATGTAACATGGATGGAACCGAACGAATCCCTCTCGTAACTCATAAGATTGTTTATCCGTATGGAGTAACTGTCGATTATCCCACTAGTCACGTTTATTGGGTCGATACGTATTTGGATTACGTGGAACGAATTGATTATGATGGTGGAAATCGCAGAACAATCATGAAAGGCTTTCCGGTACAAAATTTATACGGAATAACAATTTTTGAGAGTCGGATTTTTGTTTCGTCCTGGCATAACGACACCATTCGCGAACTGCATAAGATACTTCACACCGAAAAGCAAATTCTGAAAGACACGGAACGGCCGTTTAATTTACACGTATTTCATAGACAAAGACAGCCTGACGGTAAGTTTTTGTGGTATTTTCTTTTATTCCAAGTTTATTAAATAAAAATGTTTATTGCAGTTGCTCACCCATGTAAAAATAATAATGGCGGCTGTGATCATTTTTGTATACCAAACTGGATCAAAAACATAGCAGTTGCAAAATGCATGTGCAGTTCTGGTTACACTTTGCTTGACAATGAAACTTGCTCAATGTACACGCCACCAGCATTTTTGATTCTCGCAAAAAGTAAACCCGCGTCAATTAAAGGATTAAATTTGCGTGGTGGTTCCGACACAATGGTTCCAATAATGGGCTTAACCCTGCCCACCGCTTTAGACTATGACTTGGCCACCAACACGGTAATTTACGCAGATACCCAAAAGTTTGTTATACAACGCGGAATGCTCGATGGCAGTAATAGTTCCATACTCGTCCATGTAGGCATCGAAAGATGCGAAGGTCTCGCGTTTGATTGGATGAGTCGGAACTTGTACTGGACGGACGAAGCTTTAGGACGTATCAGCGTTCTACGGATAGACGATCCGCAATACATGAAGATTCTCATAGAGCAACCCAATTTTAACCCACGGTCCATTGCCGTGAATCCCAAAAAGGGCATAATGTATTGGGCAAATTGGTCTCATACCTTACCTGGAAACGGTTCTATCCAGCGCGCCGGAATGGATGGCTCTAACCAAGAAACGTTTTTGGAAAACGACGTCTATTGGCCGACAGGTTTGACGTTAGATTTTTCAGAAAAACGATTGTATTGGTGCGACGCTCATCGTAAAACAATAGAAAGTGTCGATTTCGACGGAAACAACAGGAAAGTGATTCTTTCGGAACATTTAAATAGACCTTTCGGTTTAGCTCTGTACAACAAGTCGATTTATTTTATCGAGTACGTTCTTGGAACCGTGATGGTTTACCATACTCAAAATAAGACAATTCAAAAATTGTACGAGAGTAATCCGCCGATTTTTGATCTCTTAGTGTTTGATTCAAAATCCCAGACTGGTAAGTGACCACGCTTTTTTTTTAACTGAGAACCATGAAATTATTCTTCTAAATTTCAGGCATCAATGATTGCAGCAAAGATAATAACGGTTGTTCTGAATTGTGTATTTTTACCCCAAACAAAGCAGTGTGCGCTTGTTCGCTAGGACGTAAATTGCTACCCGATGGTAAAACCTGCACCACCGATAAAAATTACACCGTTTCCTCGTCTTGTGGATCCGAATACTTTAAATGTAATGTTACCGGTGCAAAAGTTTGCGTGCCCATCGAAGATATATGCGATGGATCCAGTGACTGTCCAGATGGTTCGGACGAATCGAGCGCTGCAGGTGGACCCTGCGAAAATATTGAATGTAACGAAAACCAGCACAAGTGCGACAATAACCGGTGCATCGCGAAGTATTGGTTGTGCGACGGCGAAAAAGATTGTTTGGATGGAAGCGACGAAAATTCGGAATTTTGTACGGGCAATTGCACTGATCAGCAATTTGCGTGCGAAAAAAGTAAGCGCTGCATACACAAGGCGTGGAAATGTGACGGGGTGGTCGACTGCGGACCTAACGACAACAGTGACGAAAAAGATTGCTGTGAGTAATTCTACTCTTCAACTTCTTTCAATTTTCAACTTTCTTTTTTGTTTCAGACGTCTCACCTTGCAGCATAATGGAATTTGGCTGCAACAACTCGCGATGCCTAAGTCTCGATTTGTATTGCAACGGAATTGACGATTGCGGAGACGGAAGTGATGAAGCCGGTTGCGTTATTTGCGACCCTTCAACTCAATACTTTTGTCCAAGCAACCGATCGTGTTTGCCACGATATCAGCGTTGCGATCAAATAATTAATTGTCCCGACGGATCTGACGAAGAAGGATGCGAAGATCCAACTTCCCGGCCTTGCGAAATTCACGAGTTTGCATGTGCCACTTTAGAATGCATTCCAAAAGTAAGTGGAATTTATTGTGTAGCATTAATTTCAAGCATCACTTTTAGAGATTTCTTTGTGATGGAAGATTGGACTGTGCTGACGGTTCCGATGAACACAACTGTTCGCAAAGTAACACAACGACAATTACTTCCACCACCGCTGCACCGGGCTTGGAATGTGAATATCCGTCACGTATGTGCGATAACAACACAGTTTGTATTACGGCCGAACAACTTTGCGATGATAGAGAAGATTGTGCTGATGGATCAGACGAAGGTATGCGCTGTTTGGAAAAATTGTGCGACCTTCGTCCAGTTTGCTCCCACACGTGTCACAATGCTCCCGAAGGTTTAATTTGTTCGTGTCCCGATCACTTACATCTACAACCAGATCGTGTGCACTGTTTGCACGCACATCCATGCGATTCGTGGGGAATTTGCTCTCAAACCTGCGTGAAGGATAAATCCAGGCACAAGTGTACTTGTTTGTCCGGTTACACCTTGGAAAGTGATGGATTTACGTGTAAAAGCGACGACGGCGCAACACCGTTTGTTATATTTAGCAACCGGCACGAATTACGCGGAATCGACTTGAATACTTTTAGTGCAAAAGCTTTTATCTCCAGTTTGAAAAACACCATTGCAGTGGATTTCTATCATTCGCCAGATGCCGATATGGTGAGTGACTAGAAGTTTATGAAATTAAGATTTATGATTCATTTTATAGGTATTTTGGACTGACGTTATTGATGATAAAATTTACCGAGGTACTATAATAGGTGGAACTTTAAGCAACATAGAGGTTGTGGTACAAACGGGATTGTCTACTGCGGAAGGATTAGCGGTCGATTGGATAGGTGAAAATTTGTATTGGGTAGAAAGTAACCTGGACCAAATCGAAGTGGCTAAATTGAACGGCAGTTTTCGGCGAACTTTAGTTGCTGGCGAAATGGAAAGTCCTAGAGCCATCGCCTTAGACCCCAGAGATGGTTATCTGTTTTGGTCTGACTGGGATAACACGGCACCACGAATCGAACGTTGTTCTCTAGCGGGATTGGAACGCAATATTGTGGTGCGAGTGGATCAAATTACAGACGGCGCATGGCCAAATGGTTTAACTTTGGATTACGACGCGCGCCGAATATATTGGATCGACGCACGATCTGATTCAATTCACACGACCACTTACGATGGAAAGGAACACCACGAAGTTATACGAAATCACGAAATGCTTTCACACCCTTTCGCCATTGCATTGTATGGAAATTACGTTTATTGGACGGATTGGCGCACCAATAGCGTCGTACGCGCTAACAAATGGATGGGAAGCGAAGTTTCAGTTATACAACGCACTTTAACGCAACCGTTTGATATACAAATTTTGCATCCGAGTCGACAACCGCGTGATGGAATCAGTCCTTGCGCGAATAACAACGGCGGCTGCTCTCACCTGTGCTTACTTGATACCAATAAGACGTTCCGCTGCGATTGTCCACACGTAATGAGATTGGATAAGGATAACAAAACATGCATCGGTAAGTTACGTCCGACAGAGTTTAAATTTATTTTTTAATTTTTTCCTTCTAGTTAACGAACGCGTGCTGCTTATTGCAAGAGCAAATGAAATACGCGGTGTCGACCTCACCCAACCCTACTACCACACCATTCCTACCATCAGCTTACCTCAGGTTCTAAGCCCAAGCCAGTTAGAGTTTCTTGGCAAAAATAACACTCTGTATTGGTCGGATTCCCAAGTGAATGAGGTTAAACGTACCGGTTTAACGTCGGGTCCGACGCAAACGCTCATAGATACTGGAATAGAAAAACCTTCCGGTCTTGCAGTGGATTGGATATCTAATAATTTGTTTATTAGCTCACCGTATGGTATAATAGCATGCAATTTGGATGGAGAATATTATACCGTAATTTTGAAAGACGTCGATATTGTTAGCATTGCAATTGATCCGTCCCAAGGTCAACTTTATTGGATTTCGGTTGCGAACGGAAAAGCAAGTATAGAAACGAGCCTGATGGATGGTGGCGAACGTGTTGTTATTATATCCGATCTTCCTTCCAACTCAAAAGGTTTAAGTGTTGACTTGGAGACCAGATTACTGTACTATATCAGTGAATATGAAATTTATTACTCAAATTTGCAAGGAACTGAAGTTAGGAAATTGGAATTGCCACCGAAAATCTCGGTAGCAGCTGCGACGGTCTACAAGGATCGTATCTATTACGCCGATGATGATGATCAGTCTATACACGTGGCAAATAAGTTGACAGGTGGCGATGACGCGGTATTACGGAATGGTACGGGTTCGGTGCTTGCTTTGCGAATTTACGACCCCATGCAGCAAACCGGTTCACATCCATGTGCTGTCAATAAAGGAGGGTGTCAGCATTTGTGTTTACCTACTTCCGCGACAACTTACGTGTGTCAGTGTGCGACAGGATACACGGTTAATCCAAAAAATTCAAGTGCATGTCAAGGTTTGCCGGCGTTCTTGTTTTATTCGATCAACTGGGAAATGCGTGGTTTGTCATTGGACGGTGACAATAGCACCCAAGTATTGGGTCCAATTTCGCGCGTTTCTTTAGCTAGTGCAATAGATTTCCTTGCGGAAGAAGATGTAATTTTATGGACGGATAGCGATCACGGTTCGATAACCAAAATTTTAAGAGACGGAACACACAGGGAAGTGATTGTTGAACAAACCGAACTCATGGAAAGCGTTCTTGCTGATTGGATGACCGGTCTTGCTGTCGATTGGGTTGCACATAACATGTACTGGTGCGATCCAAAACGTGGGGTTATCGAAGTGTCTCATCTGAATGGATCTGCACGTTACGTTGTGCTATCAGAAGAAATCGGAAAACCCAGTTCACTGGTTGTAGATCCGTCAATCGGAATGTTAATTTGGGGCGGCGCATCTCGTATAGAACGAGCCGGTTTGGACGGCTCTTCCAGGCACTTACTTCACAATTCGTCGATGGACATTTCGGATGTAACTCTGGACCTTCAGAAGAAACAAATTTATTGGTGCGATTCAGAAGCTAACACTATTGAAAAAATAAATTATGATGGTTCTGGACACGTCGTGCTTTTGAATCATTCTTTGGAAAATCCTGTAGCTCTCACCATCTTAAAAGACACTTTGTACTGGATAGACACGTAAGTTGATACTTTGTCAAACTTCATGAACTGTATTATGTCAAAATATCAAAACAAAAACACCATTACCAACAATAAATCAGTTTGAATTAAATTTTGACGTGAAATTTTCTTGAACATACATTTTTGTTTCTAAAAAGAAACTTTCTTTTTTTATATTTATAATTTTCAATTTTAGAACTCACGATCACGGCAGCATAAAGGTTGCTCCTTTAAGTAACCTTTCCGATTACAAATCTATATTAAAACAAGGTGGTGACTCATTGAAAGACATTCAGATCTTTTCACGTGAAAAACAAACTGGAACAAATGCATGTGCTGTCGATAACGGCGGATGTCAACAGTTGTGCTTATTTAACGGCACTCATCCTGTTTGTGCATGCCCTCACGGCTCGGTTGCTTCAGACGGAAAAACATGCAAAGGTAAAAAAAGGTTTTATCTACAGTTGCTCTTAAAAGAACTCCGACACTCCTATGTTAGCAATGTAAATTGCATCTTTTGAAAACTTTTTTCTTTTTGAGTTCTTTAAAGAGTAACTGTATTTCGTGACCTGCTTGTTACAACAAAATTTTCAACTTTCAGAGTACGAAAGTTTCATCATGTACTCGAGAGTCATCAGCATAGACTCGATCCATATGACAGATGCGAACATCCAAAATGCTCCTTACCCGAATATAAAAAACACAACTTTGATGCGCAACTCAATCGGATTGGCATTTGATTACAAATACACCCGCCTTTTCTATTCTGACATTCAAAAGGGTTCGATAAACACGGTGTACTTTAACGGTTCCGAGAATCGCATCATGATTGAAAGTGAGTACCTATTAATAATACTATATCGTGAAAATACATAATAGTAAATTTTCAGAACAAGGCTCGGTAGAAGGTTTAGCCTTCGAACAAATACAACGAACTCTGTACTGGACGTGCAACAATGACGCCACTATCAGTCGAGTCAATTTAACGGCGGATGGAAAAAATGCAACCGAAGTGGAAACAATAATTCGATTGAAACCTCAAGATAAACCACGCGGAATCTCAATTGACAGCTGTTTTGGTCGATTGTTTTGGTCCAATTGGAATTCTCATCAGCCTAGTATCGAACGTGCGTTTTTGACCGGTTACGGTCGCGAAGCTATCATAACCACCGATATTCGTATGCCCAATGCCTTGACCCTGGATCAGAGGGCTCATAAAGTGTACTGGGGGGATGCAAGATTGGATAAGATCGAGCGGTGCGAGTACGACGGAAGTAATCGAGTTATCGTTGCAAAGGACACGCCACAGCATCCGTTTGCGTTGGCGGTTTACGGCGATTTAATTTTCTGGACCGATTGGGTTCTTCATGCCGTTTTAAGGGTCGACAAATTGACTGGTGAAAATGTAGTTTGGCTGAGACGAGATATTGCAAGACCTATGGGCATAATTGCGATAGCAAACGACACGAACGACTGTTCTTCTAATCCGTGTCTTGTTTTAAATGGAGGTTGCGAGGAACTTTGCGGACTCACGCCTTCTGCAACCGTGCAATGCTCCTGTACAGAAGGAAAGGTGTTGTCGGAAGACGGAAGGCGCTGCTTTAGTAAAAATGCAATTTGTACGGACGAATCATTTAGATGTTCTGACGGCGGATGCGTTCCCTTCCAGTTGACGTGCGATGGAATTCCACATTGTACTGATGGATCAGACGAAGAACCCGGTTATTGTGGTCACAGAACGTGTCCCCTTGCATGGTTTCAGTGCTTAAACAGGCGTTGCGTTCCTAATAATTTGACGTGCAATACTGTTGATGATTGCGGCGATGCAAGTGACGAAGTTAACTGTTCTTGCTCGGATAAGGATCACTTTAGGTGCTCAAACGGCGAATGTATTTTAATCGCATTTAGGTGCGACCACGATCCGGATTGTATCGATGCTAGTGACGAAGTAGGCTGTGGTACGTTTCTCTACCGTTACTTTGCATTTTCATTTAGTATTTTACTTTTTTTTTTTGTAGAACACCGAAACTGTAGCCGAGAGTTCCGCGATATGAATTTTGTTAATTGTCCAAACACCACCGGATGTATCCACAGGGAGTGGTTCTGCGATGGAGAAAACGATTGTTGGGACATGTCGGACGAACAAAATTGTACTACATCTGCTAAACGACTGTGCAAATTGAATCAATTCCAGTGTTTGGATGGCTCTTGCATTAAAATGGACGCTCACTGTGACAGACACAACGATTGTCATGACGAAAGAAACGACGCCATTAGTTCAGATGAGCGCAATTGCAGTAAGTAAAATTTTTGTAACTAAAACTTGAAACTAAAAAATAGATTTTTTTTAATGTAGAAGGAAGATGTCGCTCAAACGAATTTATGTGCAGCGCCGATAACATTTGCATTCCCATGGAATGGCATTGTAATGGTCAACCTGATTGCGCCGACGAATCAGACGAACAAGGTTGCAGTAAGTGTGACATGAAATTCTTCTTGTTGCATGAATTTTAAGGTTTGCTTCTGTTTTTAGAGCATCAGTGCCGATCGGATCAATTTAAATGTCATAATGGAGAGTGCATCCCCATATCTTGGCAGTGTGATGGTCAACCGGATTGTACGGACCACAGCGATGAAACCGAGCATTGTCGCAATCGTCAGTGTGGGTCTTGGGAATTTTTGTGTAACAGTACCGGTCGTTGTATACCGTGGGCGTGGGTTTGCGATGGGGAAGCCGATTGTCAAGACATGGCAGACGAGCACGGAGATCAAGGCTGTAAAGCTAGCACCTGTTTGCCGGATCAATTCCAGTGTGCAGATCGGACGTGCATAGCAAGCTTATTTTATTGCGATGGTGATCCCGATTGCTTGGACAAAAGTGACGAACCTCCATCTTGTCAGCCACACTGTATGGGTACCGAATTTCGGTGTGACAACGGAAAGTGTATCATGGAAATGCTTAAGTGCGACGGTCACGACGACTGTGGGGACGCCAGCGACGAAGGAAAGATTTGTAAAGGCGAAAAGAATTATTGTAACGGTAACGGGTGGTTTAAGTGCAACAACGGAGTTTGTATTAACGACACACTTTTGTGCGACGGTGAAAATAACTGTGGCGATTTTAGTGACGAAGGCAAATGTAATATCGACGAGTGTGCAACGTCGATGCCACCTTGTGCTCATACCTGTGTCGATAAACCGGTTGGGTACGAATGTTCATGTAACGACGGCTATCGCTTAAGCACCAAAGATCAACATTTATGTGAAGACATCAACGAATGCGACGATTATCCCTGCAGTCAAAAGTGTCGTAACACAAGAGGATCCTTCCATTGCAGTTGCGTTCCTGGATATCTTCTCCGGCCTGATAAAAAATCCTGCCGCGCTAATTCTACTGTACCTTCAAAATTAATCTTAGCAAATAAATATTACATCCGAGAGTTGGATCTAGATGGTCACTCAACCTTGATAGCCCACAACTTGTCAAACGCCGTTGCTTTGGATTACGAGTGGAGTACTAAATGTATATTTTGGTCAGACGTCACTGCACTCGGCAGTTCCATTAAGCGATTATGTAACAATTCAGCAAATGCTACCTCACAAGTGCTTCACTCGGCCACTTTACAAAATCCCGATGGTTTGGCAGTGGATTGGGTTGCTCACAATTTGTATTGGTGCGATAAAGGATTGGATACCTTGGAAGTTTCAACACTCGACGGTAAATATCGTCGCGTATTGATCAACGAAGGATTAGACGAACCACGGGCCGTAACATTGGATCCCATTCGAGGATACCTTTATTGGAGCGATTGGGGTACAAAAGTTCACATCGGCAAAGCCGGAATGGACGGTTCCAATCCTCAAGTCATCGTCAATTCTAGTTTGGGTTGGCCCAACGCGTTAACCATAGCTTACGACACCAACGAACTGTTTTGGGCGGACGCGCGCGAAGATTACATCGCCGTGTCCGATTTAGACGGAATGAATATTCGCATAATTGCAAGTCGCTCGAAAATGCCAAACTTACAACTTCACCACGTGTTTGCCTTAGCAGTTTGGGAAGATTACGTGTATTGGACGGATTGGGAGACCAAATCGGTCGAGCGTTGTCATAAATACCATGGGGATCAGTGCACGTCATTACTATTTGTGGTTCATCGTCCCATGGATATTAGGGTTATGCATCCTTTGCGTCAACCCGAGAGAGATAATCCTTGTGCTGCAGCTAACTGTTCTGCATTGTGTTTAATTAAACCCGACCCTCCCTACTATACCTGTGCTTGTCCCGAAAACCACATTTTAGACAAAGACGGTCGCAATTGCATATCGAATTGTTCGTCTGCTCATTTTGAATGTGCCTCCACGTACAAATGCATTCCGTTTTGGTGGAAGTGCGATACGCAAGACGATTGTGGAGATAAAAGTGACGAGCCCGCCGATTGTCCGCAATTTAAATGTATGCCCGGACAATATCAGTGTAAAAATGGTCAATGCACCCACCCGTCTAATCTTTGTAACGGAAACGACGATTGCGGAGATAACTCCGACGAAAAAGATTGTCGTCAATACACCTGTCTCAATAATCAATTTAGATGTATCGGTAACGATTCCATACCACCACGCTGCATTCCATCCACTCAGAGATGCGATAAACATCAAGATTGTCCTTTAGGAGAAGACGAATTAAGTTGTCCTCCGACAACGTGTGCGCCTAATCAGTACAAATGCAAAAATGATAAGTGTATTCCCACCGTTTGGGTTTGCGATAACGACAACGATTGCGACGATTCTTCCGACGAACTGGAAGATTGTCAAAATCGCGAGTGCCCTCACGATCACTTTAAATGTACTTCCGGTAGATGCATACCTCTGTCGTGGCAGTGTGACGGTGATCCGGATTGTTCTAACGGCGAGGACGAACCGCCGTCGTGTAGTCAGCCAGAATTTCATACTTGCGAACCTACTTATTTTAAGTGTAACAACAATAAGTGCATTCCGGGTAGGTGGTACTGTGATTACGACAACGATTGTGGTGATGGTTCGGACGAAATTGGTTGTACCCCGCGTAATTGTTCGGAATCTGAATTTAGGTGCGGCGATGGTCGATGCATAAGAGGAAATTTCAAGTGTGATGGAGAATATCAATGTCAAGATAAATCGGACGAAGTCGGATGCAATCCTAAATGTAAAAATAACGAATTCCAGTGCACCAATCCACAATTTTGCATATTTCTGTAAGTTTTATAATTTTTATTTGTTGTAATATTATCTAATATAAATTTTTGTTTACAGTCAGTGGAAATGCGATGGCGATGCGGATTGCGCTGACGGATCTGACGAAGTTAATTGCAGTGATACTTGTGCAGATAACGGATTTAAGTGTGATAACGGATTGTGTATTAACGAAGATTGGCGTTGCGACGGTCAAAGCGATTGCGAGGATGGATCGGATGAGTCGTTAAGTATGTGCTCTTCGTTGGCTTGTCCGCCGGGCCGTTTGCGATGTCGAAATCACCGTTGTGTGCCGTTTAGTGCGGTTTGTGACGGACGCGATCAGTGCGGTGACAACAGCGACGAAGATCCACTCGCGTGTCGTAATTTCGGTATATGTGCTCTTCATCAGTTCCGTTGCCATAACGGGCATTGTATCGATCCACATTTGCACTGCGATGGTGCGAACGATTGCGAAGACAATAGTGACGAAGAGGATTGCAATTCCTCTATATGTCACTGGGGAACTTGTTCTCAAAATTGTATCGAACGGAAGAACGGGAACTACAGCTGCAAATGTGCAGCTGGTTTTCAATCGACTCGGGAGGGTGGTTGTCAAGCGTTGGGTTATTCTGCCAATTTAGTTTTGGCTGCCGAAGCTGAGTTACGTTTACTGTCGCCGTATAAATCTGAACCGGCTAATCAAATATACAGTAAAACTGTGTTGGCTACCGCTCCGGGTTATAAAGTCGACGCCGTTGATGTTTTATACGAATCTTTGCAAGTTACAGCGTTTTGGTGTAACCATCAAAATAAACGAATTCAAAGCATGATTTTGCCAATCAGTGAGGAGAGAAGAACGACACCGACCACCGATATACGGACTGTACTCACGGGATTGCAAGAACCCCGAGGTTTGGCTATGGATTGGGTTACAAAGAAATTGTACATCAGTGATATGAATCATATAATTGTTGCAAGTCTAGATGGTCAGTTAGTTTATACACTGATTAAAGATGAGATGCAAGAACCACGCGATATTGTGGTAGCGCCATCACAAGGCTTGCTGTTTTGGGCGGATTGGGGACCTGCCCCGCGTATAGAGACGTCTTACATGGACGGAACCAAGCGACGTGTTTTGTTAAGTGTAGGAATATTGTGGCCAACTGGATTGACTATAGATCATCCTGCGCAACGTTTGTATTGGGCTGATCCGAAAGCGCTCACGATCGAATCTGTCCGATTTGATGGAAGCGAACGGAACATTGTGAAGCGGTTTACACAAGGTAAGATAGATATTTTTTGCATTAATTTTATGTACGTTTGCCAAATTAAAAAGGTTCCGTTTTTGAAGGGATCACTCGGCCTTGGTTATATCGGCAATCAAGATTCCAATAAAAAAAAACTTTGTATAAAGAAATCGATATCTGAACTTTTTGCGTGATTAATTAAAAATTGATTTTTTCTTTTGTCTACATTTTTTTTTATAAAGCAGGTAACCATTTAAACCGGTTTTCATGCTTTTAATTTAATTTGTGTTATTTTGCATTTTAATCTTTTGCAACAATTTGCATACCAGTTGATATTTTTGTGTTTTGTTTATGGATTTTAGCAGTTTTAATAAAAGCTTTTCTAGATTTTTCTTGGTGCATCTCGACCGAATGGTTTTTTTCTCTACGATCAATCACAACAAAGTCACTTTTTTACCTTGAACTTGAAACAAAAGACAAAGCATGCGATTGTTGCGGGAGGAGGTAGTTATAGATCATTGGTATACTAAAAATGCGAAAAAAAAATTCTCAAGGATACTAATTAAAACTTATAATTTTACTCGGAGATCAAATCTGCATAACTAAATAAGCAATTTTAATTATCTTACAAACATGTTTGATTTATTTGTCCACCTGGATATACATCAACAAAACATTTTTATATAAAAATATAGTTATGAAAAATCCAAGTAATTATTACCTGAGAACTAAATAATTTCTTCGGAAAACTCAATTTCTTAGTGTTGGGAAATTTATAAATTCTTTTCTTTGCACAATTCTATCATAACCATAATAATTAATTTTTAAAAGTGTGTTAATTACAATATTACGAAACACTGTTGTGTTAGCGAAAAATTAGCATTCTTAAGGTCAATGTCGCTATAATTATGGAAAAAATGTGTCCAAGCGATATTTCTTTTGTGACTTCGTTTTCTTATGCTTTGACGTATTTACCAATGTTATGAAAAATCCATAACCGGTTTTAACAAAAAAATAATATATTTTCTTTATTTGTACAGAAGAGAAACCATACAAGTTGGAAGTTTTCGAGGACAGCCTATTTGTTACGACATACCATACACACAATTTACTTAGGATGAATAAATTTGGACGAGGCAATAGCACCTACCTGGCCCAAAGCCTGCCTCGATTATCGCACATTCTAATAGTTCAAGAACATCGCCAGGAGCGTAACATCGTAAATCGCTGTCTTGATCTTTGTCACCTAACCGAATTTTGTCTGCTGAAACCGGGAGGTGCAACCTGCACTTGTGCCGACGGCTTTATCAAGGACAATTTGGTAAGTACTTACCGTCGGAAAGTACTCTGTGTTGGTTCTTCCGCTTAATTACATTTTGGTATTTCCAATTTTAGCTAAGCATTTAAAATTAATTCAGTTAGTAAATCGTTGACTGCAGGCGAACCAGTTGTGTTCGCGGTAGCTCTGCATCCAAAAATATGCTGTCACTGAATATATTTATAATTACATGCATTTTGCAGACTTGTCGGGCTACCGTCATCACCACACCGACTTGTAATCTCAATTGCAACAGCGGAGCTTGCAAGATAGTTTTTGGACAAGGACCTCGTTGCATTTGTCCTCCTCCATACTCTGGCGCTCAGTGCGAACATTTCAGGTGCTCCGGATTTTGCAAAAATAAAGGATTGTGTTATGTCGACCTTCTGTCCAGTAAAACTCCAAACGCTCAGCCTCCGTTGCGCTGCAATTGCCCGGCGCAATTTACTGGCGAACGATGCGAAATCCCGGTTAATATGTGCGACGGACGATGCTTCAACGGTGGAACGTGCTATGGTACGAGACCCGGCGAACCTCAATGTAATTGTAAACCGGGATTCTATGGATCCCGCTGTCAAGATTGCTCCAAATTTGAGTGCAAAAATGGAGGCGTGTGCTTCCGTAACGAAACCAAAGAAATTTGTCAGTGTTCTGCCGGTTTTCGCGGTGACAATTGCGAAGTGTCCGATTGCGATAATTTTTGTAGTAATTTCGGTAAATGTGTACTTACCCCTACCGGACCACGCTGTACGTGCGCGTCTGGATTTGCTGGACCCAGGTGCGACCAAGACGCTTGCTTCCAGCACTGTCAGAATGGAGGTACCTGTCGTATTGGTACCAAACAACCGGAGTGTATCTGTCCGCCTCATTACAGCGGTCGTCGGTGTGAAATCAACACATGCATGGGATCGAAACCACCCGCTGAGTGTGGAACAATGAAACCGTGCGAGTGCAAACACAATGGATCGTGCGAAATTCGGTCCGGCAATCACGTTTGCAAGTGCCCGGACGTGTGGGGCGGCGAGATTTGTGACGTAAGTATTTTTGTTTTATTTAATAAAATATTAGCACCGCCACTGTCTTTTAATTTTAACACTTTCGGCCAGCCAAATTTGAAATTTTTTGGATTTAATTGGAATTCATAAACAAAAGATTTGTTTTTTGTATAATTAAAAGCGAAAGGTCAAGTCGGTATGTTAAAATACCCATAAATATTTTAATGTAGTAGCATTATAGAAGATGGTCAACTGTGGTTTTCCCAGGTGGTTTATCCACATGATTAATTAACTTCAACGAACTCTCAGAATTGGTGCATGGCTGGCGGCTAAAAATAACTGCTCATTGTGTTTTTCATATTTAAATTTTTTTTAGATATATTTGGGTCACGACAACCCATGTCTTAATCGTTGCAAAAACGATGGAATATGCAAAATTGGTGGACCTCGTTATTTACCATTTTGTCTGTGTACCGATAGTTGGATTGGCGAGCAATGCGAACAACCGGCACTTTGTCAATTTTATTGCCAAAACGGCGGTTCTTGTACAATTAGTAATAATTCACCGGTATGCCGTTGTGCCGATGGCTATCAAGGGATCAGATGCGAACGTTCGAAACGTAGTGGCGATACATATGCCGGTGAAATATCGGTGGACGATGAGGGTGGCAGTTACACTTTACCAACTATTCTGGCAATCGGCACATTTTTGGTGGTAGTGTTTACAATTGGCGCCATTTACTTTATACTGAAACGTAGACGTCCGTTTTCTCACGAACGGCTTCAAGAAAACGACTTCAATAATCCCATATATCAGGAGCGCGACGCCGAACCGTTTACTTTGGACGCCGATAAGGTAAGTCGATTTTTTTAAATTTTATTTTATAGAAAAATAACAGATTAACCTAATCATTGAGCATAAACATTTTGCTAATCTTATTACTAACCATTGATTATTGAGATCCTTGCGTATAACAAAATGTATTTGTTGTCTGCAGTCTGGAAATTTTGCAAATCCGGTATATGAGACGGTTTATAATGGTGCAGGGAGCGTAAGAGAAGAGAAGGCTGGTCTGTTGCAAAGTACGGCCGACGATGCGCCGCTACCACCGAACGAAGAACTGTAGCTACATATCAAAAAGTAATCAAAGACAATTTAAATAGTCATTTGCTGTGAATTGTGCCATTTTGTAATTTTCGGGCAGCTAAGTTAAGAAGGCTGCACAATACCGTCACACGAAGAAGAAACAATTATACACTTAAGATATTACGTTTTATCTTGCCTCACTAATTTTAGCTTTAATGTAATTTATACTTTTTTTAATTATTATAAAAATCGTTCCTACTAAACTGTAACTTTTTTTAAGAGTTTTGTAATTTTAAACGACAGCTACACCAGAGAAATGAATTTTATTGTAAGGCAGCTCAAAGAAATTTCTAAATGTATAGGAGTATGTATAGGTAATTCTTGTGTTTTTTACTTCAAGTTTTTCACAAATTTATTCGTATTAATATTTGGCGCTTCTGCTTGGGCCTCATTAAGAAAAACTTTCTAGGTGTTTTTGGGTTCTTTATATCATTCTATATTTCAGCTTCCACTTTTGTTGCCAAAATTTTTATACTTATTTCCTAATGTGATTTTTTTTAAAGGTAAAATTCAAGATTTATGACGATGGATTAATTTTTGAATAAAAACCAATTTGAATTTTTCAAATGGAGGTTGTGCGTTTATCTAAATGTGCTTTTATTTGTTAATAACGATGGTAGCTGTTGCTGATTGTTAATATGAATCTGTGCTCAATACTCATATACAGTAATGTAAATTTATATATTTTGATTAAGTACCTATGTAATTTTTATTGTAGTCTTAATGTAAGATTTTATATAAAACAAAAAAATTAAAGTATATCTTTGAATGTTAATCTTCGTCTGAATTAATATTTCCTGATTTTTTTGTATTTTTTTATTGGAGTTTGGGAGTTTGTCATTATGGAATCTCTACAAAACTCTAGCTTCTGGACGCAGTCTTAGGTAATAAATTTACTTTAATTGAATTTTTTGCTTTCTATTTTAATGTTGTAGGATCGGACTAAAGCTATATCATGAAGGATAATAAGAAGTTTACCTCATCTCGTAGATGGAATTCAAATATGGCCTGGCTACCCATTTTTTCATGATCAAATTGGTGAGTTCAGTAGTGCTGCTTTTCTCACTTATTGCATAAACTACTATTAATTCTTGCACATTATTTAAGATATCAAATTGATTCATCCGACTAATTATCCTTATTAGCTGTTAAATGAAGATTGTATAAAATGACCTCGTGGTCCCAAATTGTTCTGTAGTTGTCAATGTTGACTAACTTTTACCAAGGTAGAACGAAAACCGGACTTCTTCTATCTAGCGTTACGATATTTTTTGTTTGAAGCTTTCAAATTTTTTTTAACTATGAACAATAATAATAATTAAGATTTTTTCTGATTGCCTTGTATTTCTTAAGATTTTCTCAGATTTCCCTTGACTCGTACATTAGATTTTCCTAAAAAAGTCAATAACATTCAATTCAATGCAAAAAGTAATTTTAAAAATCATATAAAATAAACAAATTTTACAAATAACTTGAGTTATTATATGCAAAAAGCTCATCTGTTTTGTATTTCCAGGCAATGCTGCTTATGCTGCGGCCAGTGATTTACTTGGCAGTTACGGGAACAATACCACTCGGTTTTACATCGTGAACATCTCTGTATCGCATTTTTTCCACAACTGGTGCAATTATTTGAAGTCGGCTGCTTGCTTTCGAATTTCTCATACAATTCGCAATTGTATGCTTCGCTAAGCCTACAAATAATATTTAATCCGATTAACTAAAATCTGCACTAATGCACTCACCCTTGTGCCGTTTCCATCAGTTGCTTGTGATCGGTGCAAAATATATTCGGAAGCTGTTGTTTTGCAATTTTTTTCCACTTGCCCACACAGCTATTAACGATACCGGTTTTTATGTCCAATACGACTTCCAACAGCAACGTCTTGTTTGATTTCGATGGTATTTCGCTCATGGCAAGTTTGTATAACCACTGTTGCAGTTCGATAAGAGGCGACAATTGATCCAATATAACTGGAGACAAAAGAGGCTGCAGTTTTAGCAGCTGGGAACGTCTGCTGTCGGTGATTTCGTAATTTGAAGGACAGGCAGGATCCAACACCAATTGACGGATGGCCAGCCAAGCCTAAATTTAAAATGTCAGTTTGCTGTTTTACCACAACAAGTGATCGTAATACCTGGGCTTCTACCGTGTTCAAAGCTTCTCCATCCCATGAAACCCAATGCCCGCCAGTGTACTGTTTATCGCTCCGAAACCAAGGTTTATCCAATAGAAGCTGAACCAGAAGAACGGGAACGTCAAAGGTTGTATACATAGATGAAGTAACAGCCAGAGTTAATCTGAGAGAAAAACCAGATTTTAGTTTTTCAGACCAAATAACAATTTGCGACCCACCTATCCATATAGTCGGCCAGGTATCGCAGGACTGTTAAAGATCTAATTCCAATATCGAAAGCTAATTCATCTTTATGCTTCATTATTTCGTGTCTATCGTCTAACTCATCTCCGTCTTTGTCCAGTACTAATAATTGAGAAACCGCACCGTATGCGTAATCCAATAAATCTGCAGCGGAATCTTCTAGCCCTTCGGCTGCGCTACCGTGATACATAACCAACTCCAAGAGGGCAATGCAAACGCCCTCGTGATATAGCACCGAATAAGCTATGAAAGTTGTGTTTGGATTGGATTCCATACGCAAGAGAATAGGCAATATTTTGTTTTTCCATATAGATATTAATATAACTTCGTGAACCAGCACCGGAATCTGTCAAACGGAACCGATTAAGTATTGTCGTGATATAATCTGTAAGGGGGGTGATTTACAGAAAAATGTTGAATTTTATTTGTTTTCTTTTTTAATTTGGTAAATTTTGGTTTTGCCGCGGGTTAGTTAAGCTGAGCGCCAGCTAGTGACTAAACCTGGCTTTTTGCCGATTTGAAGCCGCACGAAGCGGACGGACCGGAGTTGGTCTCCGGTAAATTTGTAATTTTAATTGAGATTTGATTAGAAAATAAAAAGTTATTGGTTTTGCGTGAGTAATTTTTGATTTTATTTTTGAATTGAAAGTTGTCCAAAGTTTGGACAACCAACGTTGGAGTTATTTTCGATTATTGGAATTTTTGTATTGGGTGAAAGTGAAGCTGGATTTGTTGATTAATAATACTAATTGGATATTTGGATATTAATAATATTAATTGTTGATTTTTGGACAATTTAATTACTAAAATTGGAAAAATTTGTAAAATTTAAGTACTCGTCGGACATATGGTCCGATATCGACGCATACCTGCGATTATCGTCGGCATTCATTGAGTTGAAAATTTATTTTAAAAATTTGAATAATAATAAAATTGGAATTACATATTTAAAATTTATGTTTCTTATAAATTTGGATTGGAGAAATTTTGGTGATTGGAAAATATTATCTCAGTATATTCCAAGCGAAAACTTTTACTTACTTTTCCGAAGGAAATAAGAGTTTCCTTCACCGTTTCTTCCTTTAATTCGGAAGCTTCCAAAACTGCTTCTTGATTAAGCTTTTGCATTCTCTGGTGCCAGTCCATCCAGCTTTTACTGGCGATATTCTCCATAGTTTGCCCTTGCATTGTACTGATGTACAAATCAATTTCACTCGAGAGTAAAACGCTGTCCATTTTGACAAGAAACTAAGCAAGGATGTATTGATAAAACTTATCGAGATAGTTGTTATGGATACCTTGTCACTTATGGCAACACCTGGTGTAGGATTTGAAATAAAAGGAAAAATAGATCAATATATTATTTATTTTTTTAGATAAATTTTGCAAAGACTTCTTAGAGCAATCGGTAACCGAAAAAACGTTTAATTTTCGCTAGATTCTACAGAACTAGATCTGCATGCTTCTAAGTCGCAATCAAAATTAAGCATGATCAAAGCTTCGAAGTTCTTGTAAATGGTAGGTATTCCATTCTTATCTGGAATGTTTAGTCCTTGGTAGGGTGTAAGAGTGTAGATTTTTCCAATGTTGATATACCCTGGTTCCGAATGGCGTCCAATGTAAAGGGGGGAGCTGCTTTCGGTTCCTGCAACTGGAAAGTTTAAGAAATGCAATTTTCCTAGTTTGTGAAAGTTTGGGTAGTGAACCGAAACCCATTCGAAGTCTGAATCCGGGTACCGACTATCTGTAGCCATGATCTGTAACAGATTATGTTTAGCTATAAATATTTCGGGAAAAAAAAAAATGTAGGTGACTCACTTTAATATTGGTGGTTGCAGTGCGAACTTTACCTTTGGCAACGGCTTCCATTTTCATTTCTCCTTTTTTAATCATTCCTGGTAATATACCAAAACCTTCAAAATATGCTTGGCCAATGTAAACTGGCACATTGCTATCATTTTGATGTACCTTCAAAGCATCTTTGGGTATTTCACCATTAAATTCTCTCCAGTAAAAACCTAAGAAATAAGATTTTTAAGTTTGCAATATCATGGAAAATGTTTTACTTACCAGGTTTACCATGAGGGCTTGCTGATGCTACCGAGATTAATGCAACGGCGAGAACGATGAAGGCTTTCATAGTGAGGCTTGAAGACTTGTTCAGATTGCAACTCCTTTATGACTGCCGATGAATATTGTTGGCTATTTTATATATTATGAAAATTGAAATGGATGCAGTTATAATTTACATCGGACACAGCTTTTTTGAGGTAAACACATGTTTGAGATAATAAAGGAACTAATTCAGCGATGATAATAATTAATTAGATAAATATTTGTCGACGTTTTCAATTTTTACATACTAATTTGCTTTTCTGAATGATTAAACAAATAAATAAATTATTTTAGTTTACAGGGTCAGGGTGCTCGGTTTTTGACCTCGACATGCGAATATCTGTTGCTAATAATCTGAAAATAAATTTGATTTTGCATTTGCAAATAAATAAATTATTTTTTGGTTGCGATTCCAGAGCAGTGAAAGGAACTCCTTATATTGGAGCTCCTCCTCGCCAGCTTGACCATCAGAAGATAGATGGGTCTTTAGAGTATGAGGACTAGTTTTTCTCTTTTCCAGCTTTCGGGAAATATACCTCCTTCCAAACACTTTTGCAGTAGCAGGTCCAGTCGAACTTTAGCAGTGCGGGCCGAAAGCCTTATAAATGGAAATGTGAATATTTTTTTAATTTTTTTATTTTTGTTTATTTTATTTTTTTAAATTCTTGTTTATTTTGGCAGCCATGGCTTTTGGTTTAGCTGTCGCATCTTTGCCTCTTATTTGGAGACTAGTATATGCTCTTCTAGCTCTTGTCTTGCTTCGGAAATCTCTGCGTCCCACCAATAGACCGCTCATCTTCTCCAAGTCCCCTGGAGAAGGTCCCCTCTTCTCATTTACAATATTTCAATGCAGTTGGAATTTTGGATTTTATATGGTTCGCTTAGAAAGGCGGCCTTCGTTTGGTTTAAATTGACCTGGATGACCTTCGTGAACAGTGACTGTACTGTTCCGTCTTGTACATGCACATGGAAGCTGGGTACCCTGTTCCCCAGCAACCTGGGCAAAAGCTGAGAAAATCCTATTCTAATATTTTTTTCTGTTGCTATCTTAGAAAAAAGAGGAGATAGGAAAAACTTTGTTTTACTCTTCTTTGTTTTTTTAGGAAAAAGAAGTAAAACTGTAAAAAAACAAATAAGTGGGTCGAGGGTGAAACCCAGAAGGGAAATTTTCAATGTAAAAATTTTGTGACTGGGTCACCGCAAACATTAAAGAACTGATATTATGCATATATATTTATTTTCGATATAATTCATTCCAATACATTTTTCAACTATGGGTAATTGAAATATTAATAAACCCCTCCAGAATTTCTGAATTTTCTTGGGGCAGATCTAAGGGATTTTAAGTTAGATTCTTCGGAACTTGCACCAGCTTCATCTTCGTCGCATTCAAAATTGAGCATAGCCAAAACTTCAAAGTTTTTGTAAATGGTGACTTTTCCCTGTGCATCGGGGATGGTTAATCCTTGGTAGGGATCAACTGTGTAAATTTTTCCAATATTGGTATAACCTGGTTCGGAGTGACGTCCGATATAAACGGTCGTACTGGATTCGGTTCCTCCTTTTAGGACTCTTAAGAAATGCAAACCCATTAAATCTTCCAAGTGTTGATAATGGATCTTAATCCATTGGAAATCTACATCAGGATGTTTACTGTCTGGAGCCAAGATCTGTAACAATTTAGTTCTTATTTTAACCGACTCTTGGAAAAAAAAACTTACCTTAATATTCTCTGTGGTGTTGTAAATTTTACCGTCAGCAACGACTTCCATGAGCATTTCTCCTTTTTTTAGCATTCCTGGCAATAAGCCAATTCCGTCAAAATACCCTTGGCCAATGTAAACGGGCTCATCGCTTCCTTCTTGGGCAACTTCCAAAGCGTCGAATGGTATGGTTCCATTAAAATCTCTCCAGTGATAATCTAATAATTTTTTTTAAAGTATCAGTGTTGGTTGTCATGTTTGAATAGAAATTTTTGAACTTACCAGGTTTGTCGTGTGTTGCTGATGCTGCCGCGAGAAACGCGATGGCAAAAATTACGAAGGCTTTCATTGCGATATTTCAGATTGCTTCTCGTCTATGACTACTGCAATATCATATTGGAGAATTTATATATGGATTGGAAAAGATGCAATTCAACAGACACTGCTTTTTTGAGATAACGGAGACATTCAATGACAATAAAGAAATAACATAAATAAGATAAATTATTGTAGACCTTTTCAATTTCTACATTATATATTGACCTGCATTTATTAAATTAGCGAATTAAGTATTTATTAATTTAAAAATTAAGCTGAAGTAATCCAAATCATATCTTATAATTAAAATTTTTTTTTTATTTTAATTTTTTTATTTTTAATTTTTTTTTTTTATTAAAAAATTTTATTTAAATTTTAATTTTTTTAATTTAATTTTAAAAAGCATTCTATCATTTTTACTGAAAAATCAATATTTTCGGGCTAAGGCCATGTAAAGGTGGAAATTGACAGAAAAGCTTTCTCCCGAAGGTTTGAATTTAGAAAAAAACCAAAAGTGATCTAGTGTTTAAACGACGGGCTATAGCCCCGAAAATATTGATTTTTCCGTAAAAATGCTAGAGTACTTTTTCAAAGAGCGTGAAATAACCTACAAACTAGATCCAAACTTTTTTTGTCTAAAATCAACGGTTTTCGAGTTATGAATTAAAATAAGTAAAAAAATGTTTTTTCTTTGTTTTTTTTTTCAAAATCCTGTATCTTTTAAACGAAACATTTTACAAAATACCTCACGCCCCATTTCGGATAGAAAATTTAACGGACTACAATTTTTGTCTAATAAATATTTTTGAAAAACCAACCTGTTTCACAAAAACTTGGAAAATAATAAACAAGGTAGCTTCAAACTTAAAAAATTAAATTCTCAAAATTTTTATTTTTTTTGAAAAATTATTTTATTTTATTTTAGCTCATTTTTTGGGCGGGGATTTTATATATTGCAATTACTGAGAAAATAATCGGGAACTAAAGGATTAATCAATTTTCAAAACTTGCAGATTATTGCCTGGAGTGATGGTGCGATGAGGCTAATCGACTGGATCCTTCGGAACAGTCGAAATTGAGCTGGGTCAAAACTTCGAAGTTTTTGTAAATGGCGGCTTTTCCTTGCGCATCTGGGATGTTTAATCCTTGGTAGGGTTCAAGAGTGGAAATTTTTCCGATGTTCATGTATCCTGGTTCGGAGTGACGTCCAATGTAGACGGCCGAATTGTTTTCGGTTCCCCCTTTAATCACATTTAAGAAATTTAAAGCTTTTAAGCTATCGAAGTTCTCATAATTGATGCTAATCCACTGGAAGGCTGATTTGGGGTTTATATCATGTGAAGTCAGGATCTGAAAAAATTTATGTTTAGTTCAAATCAACTGTTGTAAAATTCAACCAACTAACTTGAATGTTTTTCGTTATTGTATAAATGTGATCTTTTGCAACTACGACTATCCAGTTTTCTCCGTCGTGCAGCATTCCAGGCAATAAACCAATGTCTTCAACATACACTTGTCCAATGTAAACGGGCGTATCGGATCCATTCAGATATACTTTTATAGCGTCCCTTGGCGCTCTTCCATCAAAATCTCTCCAGAAGAAACCTAGAAATTTTGATATTTGGATAATGTTATTTAGCAAAATATTTTGGATTCACCTGATTCATAATGGTTTGCTGATGCTACAGAGATGATTGCGACTGCTAGAACAACGAAAGATTTCATGGTGATGTTTTAAGCAAAACTTCTTCTGAATGCTGCTGAATATTTTTGGACAACTTATACTAAATTGAGGAATGATAAATAGGCAAGTTTCAAATTCATAGCTGTTTTGAGATAAACACGCGTTTGAGATAATGGAACATCTTGCAGTTTTTTTATAACTTGGCGGATTCCAAAATAAGTTATCTCAATATTACATTATTAAATTTTATTGATCATCACAATAATACTTTTAGTTTTCGATTAAAATGTTCGAGCAATTGGAGCAACATTTCAATTTTTAAGATTCATAATTTTTGAGTATTTTAATCTTAGATCTGTAATTTTTGAGTTAGGGCCGCTTCAGGGACGTTTTTAATGGCAAGAGCGGCTTAATTGTTTCAAGTAATAATTTTTCTGACAAAATGACTGGAGGACGATTTTGCGTGGACTAAATGGCCAGAGAATGAAATGTAACTTTAAATCAAAATACGTCAGCTTAAGTAATTAAATTGCAATTTAAATTTTTTACGATTGTTGAAATTTAAATTTTGAAATCGGAAGTCTTTTCCACATTTTTTAACTCCATGCATCAAACTACGTCGGTTTAAGTAACAAAATAGCAATTTAACTTCATACAATTTTTGGAAAAAATCATAGGTTCTCGCTACTTTGTGATCCCAAAAATCAGTGACGTTTTTAAAGGGGAGCAAAGGAGCCCCCCCCAGGATGACTCAGATTGTGTTCCTGAAGCGTTCCCTGATTAAATTAAATAATAAAATTATGTTCACCACCAGGTTTTAAAATTTAAATAACTCAAACATTTTTTTTATTTTTCTTCGTTTCTCAGTTTTTGGATTTCGTTTGTGGAGGTCCATCGAGATTTTTGGAACTTGTCAAGGCGTTTATTATTGACGCGCATGAATGGATTAACGAGATTCTGAAAATTTTTTTTTTTCTGACACCTCCAAACGCATTTTCTAAATACGTCACTGCCAAAAATTACATTTCTTTGGAAATCTCTGGAATTTCTTGAAAATCATAGAAATTAATTTTATTTTTAATTAAAAGTTAAATGAGGCTGGTGGGAAGGAGGTAAATAGATATATTTTTGAAATTAAAAATTTTGTTGTAGATTTAGTTGGTTTTTGATGAGTCACGAGGGGGCGGGAAGTTAGATACACCGTTACCCTCCCTCCTTCCAACCGCGCTTGCCAGGCAAACTTAAAAAATGGGAAATTCGAGTAAATTTGAAATATTCAGAATATTTTGGAAAATCCAGAAAATCTTATGAAAGCCAAGGAAATTTTACTAGCCAAACTTCCTAAGATTTTCCGTCACTTTTGTATATCACGATTTCCCCAAACTATGGAGAAATTTGAAGATATTTGGGAAATTCCAGAAAATCTCGAGAAATATTAGGATCTTAGAAAATTCCAAGAATTCCATGAAAATTTTAAGAAATTCAAGAAAATCTTGAGGAAGAGGAAAATCTAGAAAAAAAAAATTTAAGAAAATCCAACGGAATATCAGAAAATTCTAGAAAATCTTTAAAAATCCAAAGAAATTTCAAAAAATTCTAGAATATTTCGGGATATTAAGAAATTCTGAAAATGAAAAATCCGAAAAAATGTAGAAAATCCCGGAAAATGTAATAAGGCCAAAGAAATCTCAAAAAATTGAAATTTAACAAAATTTAGTAATTTTTTTGGTGTTGTTGGGTCAGGAGGCAGCCAGTTGCTCAGTTACCTCCCCCTTGTTAACCATTTAATTTATTTACTATTTTTTTTAAAAATTTGGTGTATTGAGAAGAAACAACTACAGAATTATGTACTTAAATTTGTTTATTTTTTTAAATATTTATTAATTTGCAGACATTTGAAATTGAATGATTAGGAAAAATCTTCAAAACTTCCAGTTTCTTCTATTGTCCCCAGGTAGAACGGTGTTTTGAGCTTTGATGACGATTGGACGATGCCATTCTATGAGAATTTCCGCTAGATTTGGCGGATCTACTTCCATAATAATCAGGTTCGTCGCAATCAAAATTGAGGAGAGCTAAAAATTCGAAGTTTTTGTAAACGGTGGGCTTTCCTTCGGCATCTGGGATATTTAATCCTTCGTAGGGTGAAACGGTGTAAACTTTTCCAATCTGTTGGTAGCCTTCTTCGACGTGACGTCCAATGAAAACCTCGGTTTTGGATTCGGTTCCTCCAGATGGAACATGCAAGAACGACAATGCTCTAAAGTTTTTCAAGTTATCGTAAGTGGTCGAAATCCATTGGAAGTCATTTTCAGGATGTGGGCTATTGGTAGCCATAATCTATAATGAATTGGTTTTTGTTTTCAACTACTCGAGAAAAATAAAAGTAACTTACTTTGATGTAATCCTTGATGAGATGAACTTGACCATTAGCAACAACTTCCATCTCCTGTACTCCCTCTTGAAGCATTCCTGGCAATATACCAACGCCTGCTAAATATCCTTGGCCAACGTAAACTGCCTTAGTGCTTCCCTTTGGGACTACCCGCAAAGCATCTCTAGGTATTGTTCCATTGAAGTCTCTCCAGTGGAAATCTAAAGTTTTTTATGTTTTGGCTTTAAAAAAATTTTGCAAACAATTTTTCACTTACCAGGTTTGCCATGGTGGCTGCTTTCTACTGCCAACACCACAAATGCCACTGCAAAAACAACGAAGGCTTTCATATTTGATATTTTAGCGAGTATCAAGTTATGACTGCTGTTTGATCTGTTGGACAATTATTTATACTCAAAATAAGAAAATATATTAACAAACGCAGCTTTTTTGAGGTAAACATGTGTTCTGATAACGAACGTAATTATCATCAATAATAATTAAAAATCCAGAAGATTAATTCTTGTGAACGTTGCCAATTTATTCAATGACTCTGATCTGCTGTTCTTAATAGATAAGATAAAAAAAATATACACAAAAAATAAAATAATAGAAAAAAAAAACTATTTGAAATAGGAAAACTCATTTAAAATTCTAGAATTATCAGTTTTTCACCTAAAAGGTTTCAGCCAGCTCAAAAATGTCGGAAGCAAGAAATCCTTTGGCAAATCTGGCTCAAAGCAAAAATTACTATTGTTTTACTCCAATTTCAAAATTCAAAAATTTCCAATACTCACACGAATCTCAAACAATTTAATTCAATTGTTAAAATTTCAAAAAAAAATTTTCAAATGGATTTTGTAACATGACAATATATACCCCCATTTACCCCTTGTTTTCACAAACCAAACATTTTATTAAATAAGAACTTTTTATTATTTCAGAATAAATACCTACATTTATAAAAATTAATTTAATTTAATTAATTCATTTTAATGAGAATCAGTGATTCGCCATGGTTCTGCCATCCAAAATTGAGCCTATACGCAGCCCTTCGCTGCGCTCCGGGTTATTTATATCCGGGAATCTGTAGAATAATAGTTTCATCATGATGGACTTTAACGTCATTGCCCGGACAATGTAAAAATCAAATATGAAATTTAAATGTCAACATCACTCAAAATGCATGGTCATTGACGTCGATGGCCGAATTGTCATCATTGACCGTAACATATTGTTTAGAATATTGTTACTACTGCATATTAAAAAAATCTAGTTTAGTATATTTCGGACGCAGTCATTCGCTTAGTAGTTATCGCGATCAACTACTAATGCCCCCGGACCGGACGGCATACCGGGTAGGGTGGTTAAAGAAGCGGTGGCCCAAAACAGAGAGCTATTCTTAGGCGTCTTCAACGACTGCCTTGCCAGAGGGGTCTTCCCGGCGAAGTGGAAGATTGCCAGGTTGGCGCTAAACCCGCAGAGGATCCGGCGTCCTACAGGCCCATCTGCCTCCTGGACCACACAGCCAAGTTCCTAGAGAGGATGATGGCAAACCGCCTCCAGAAAGAGATAGAAAACCAACACGGCTTTCGAGCCAGAAGATCCACAATCGGGGACCTCAAGGACATCGTGGGGGAGGTGGATCGAGCAAGGAGCGGCATGTGGAGGACCAGGAAGTACGCCATGCTAGTCACCCTGGACGTGCGCAACGCATTCAATAGTGCCGGGTGGAAGTACATACTGGCGGCGCTGAGAGAACGGAACATCACTCCCGAGACCTACAACATACTGGTCAGTTATCTCAGCGACAGACACCTCCAACTAGGTCTGGAGGACGGAGAAGAGGATGTTGTCATCACAAGCGGAGTACCTCAGGGTTCGGTGCACGGGCCAATCCTGTGGAATGTGATGTACGACGGCATCCTGAGGTTGAAACTCCCCGATGGAGTGAAGATCATCGGGTTCGCGGACGACATTAACGTGGGACATGCTTGCTGTTAAAGCAAACGAGGCAATAGAACTCATCGCCGCGTGGGCGAAGACCAAAGGTCTCGCGCTAGTCCCGGAGAAGTCCGAAGCCGTGGTAGTGTGCGGAAGAAGGCGGGAGCCCAGGGTTGACATCCGGCTAAAAAAAAGAAAGAGGTCACCATCCTTGGAGTGGTGGTGGACAGGCACCTTAGCTTCACTCCACATATCCGGACGGTCTCGGCAAAGGCGATGTCAGTAGCATCATCGCTCGCCCGTCTGATGCCTAACATCGGAGGACCGAAGGCCGTGAAAGGGAAGACCCTGAGCTTGGTCACCCAGTCCATCATGCTGTATGCGGCACCGGTTTGGTATGCAGCAGTGGACCCCACCAAATACGGGATTATGAGAAACCGGAACAAGTTGCAGTGCGTGCAGCGCAGGATGGCGCTCAGAGTGGTGTGCGGTTGCATCCCTGCCCCCGATAGACCTTTTGGCGCGAGACAGGGCAAGGAGATGCGAAGGGCACGACGGCGACTCGAGTGACATGTTCGCGGAGTGGCAGACTAGGTGGATTGCATCCGAGAGTGGTAGGTGGACGTGCTTCGAAAAGCACGTAAAGCCGTTGAACTACTTATTTTGGTTTTTTTGGATTTTTGGTTTTACGTGAAAATTAATTTTTTGTATTTCTTTTTTAAAAGTTTAATTTAGACCCCGCAACGTTATTCAGGGACTCCCAAATCAATCTGGATGATCTCGGGGATTCCTGGGGGGTTCATAAGGACCACTTTGGGAATCACTGGTGTGGAGAATAAGATTAAAAATTAATTTTAAATTGGAGTTTTTTACAGCCAAATTTTTACGTAAAAACGAATATCGGTCTGTGATTTTCGAGTTCAGCCGGCTTGGGGGATGATTTTTTTTACACTTAGTAAAGATCATTAAATTTAAGAAAAACAACTAAAATAGTATTATTCATTCAATTTATTTATTTTTTTTTTTTTTCATAATTACAATTTGCAAGATCATTTTGAAATTAAAAGCTAATCAAAGACATCATCAGTTCAGTATCTCACGTTGTAAAGATGATCTGTAAAACGACGAGTAGATGGAATCATTCTGCTGGGTTGTTCGTTAGACTCTCCGGAATCGTTTCCTTCATCGTCGTCGTTGCATTCAAAATTGAGCAGGGTCAAAACTTCAAAGTTTTTGTAAATGGTAATTTTTCCATTCTTATCTGGGATGGTTAATCCTTGGTAGGGTGGAAGGGTGTAAATTTTTCCAATGTTGGTGTATCCTTCCTCGGAGTGACGTCCAATGTAAACTACGGATTTGGATTCGGTTCCTCCAGGTGGAACCTTTAAGAATTCCAAGGATCTTAAGCTTTCCAAGTTATCGAAATTGATTGAAACCCATGGGAAATCTGTTTCGGGATGTTTGCTATCGGTACCCATAATCTGTAACAATTTGGATTTTATTTTAAGCAGTTTTTGAGAAATAAAAGTAACTTACTTGGATGTTACTTTGGATTTTATGTATTTTACCATCCGCAACGGCTTCCAATTCCATTTTTCCATCATGAAGCATTCCTGGTAATAAACCAATGCCCGGAAAGTATCCTTGGCCAACGTAAACAGGACCATCGCCTCCTTGTGAAACTACTTTCAAAGCGTCTCTTGGTACTGTTCCATTAAAATCTCTCCAGTGGTATTCTAAAATTTTTTTAGGTTTAAAAATGGATTTAAAATTTTCTATTAAAAAAATTTGTTACCAGGTTGACCACGTCTAGCGGATGCTACCGCAAGGAGTGCGAAGGCGAAAACAATAAAGGCTTTCATATTTGAGAGTACAACTCGATTATGACTGCTGTTGTATGAATGGATAATTATTTATATATGAATTGGAAAAGATGAAAATGTAATACACAGCTTTTTCAAAGCTACACGTGTTTTAAATATAGAACCCATTCAGCGATAATATCGGCCAATTCAGAGATAAACAAATAATTGATTATTGTGAAGGTTTTCAGTTCTTACTTTGTTTGCATTTCTTAAAAGATTTTTTAGAAGTTAATCTTTCAACTGATTAATATTTTTATTTTATTTGATTTTATTTGAATAATAAGTGAATTCGTATTTTATTGTTCATTTAACTTATTAATAAAAAATAAATTTATAATAATAATAATTGTGTATATGTTACGGTCAATGATGACAATTCGGCCATTGACGTCAATGACCGTGCATTTTGAACGATGTTGACATTTTAGGAATCCCATGAATTACATAAATATTTTTAATTTTTTATTTCATTTCTTTGTTTCATTAGTCTCCCAACCGTTTTGAAATCGTTAAGCGCAAGCGCAGATTAAAATTAGCAAGCTAAAATGGCATTTGCGCGTGCGCCTGACAGTTTCAAGCGTTTGGAGTGAGACTCAAATATTCAGTGTTATTCCTTCGAATTTAATATTATCATTTTATGATTTAATTTTTTGAATAACCAGAAGAGGGTTATGGGACGGTTCCCCCCCCCCTAGAGTTCAAAAACCTTCAATTCTTACACTGAAAAATTTTAATTTATAAAAAAAAAGTTTATTTTCTTGATATTTAAATTACAAAATTAAATTTTTTTTTTTCAAATTTTTCAAAACGGAAATATCCGTTTTGACCCTCTCTGAATTCATTTTGACTTCGTTGTGACGTCTGTACGTACGTATGTACGTTGTGCACCTCCTATTTTTGGTTGCGATTGTCCGTGCCAAAAGTCGTAATTAACGACGCGCATGAGTAGATTAACGAGATTCTTGTACAATTATTATAAAAATTACAAGTTATGTGGTGTCCACATCAGATTTTTATATCAAAAATACCCATTACCCCTAGAATTAATTGATAAAATAAAGGGTTTATGCTTCAATCTACAAATCTTTTTTTAATTTAAATTAAATAATCCTGAAAAGCATTTAGAAAATTTAAATAATAATCGTAAACCAAAAATACAAATAAAAAATATATATCACAAATAACTAAAATTCTATGTACAAATTTTTTTTATTTATCTTAGGCAACTTAAATTTTTTTATAGCAATTTTATTTAAAATTTTTTTTTAATTTTTATTTTAAATTATTATTTCAGAAAAAAAAATTTGACAAAATTTGTAGTTAATTTGATACTGATAATTTTTTGTTATAATAAACTTTTATCTATTTCTCGAATTTTTAAACAATTGGATCAAATTTTCAAATTAATTTTCAAATCATTTATTTTTAATGTTTTTCTTTTTCTTTTTCTTTCTTATCGTAATTTGTAATTTTCCATAAGTTTGTACCGTATAATTCTGTTTTAAAGTTTTTTTTCTAAATTTTTTTTATTTGCAGTTTCACAATTTTAATACAATTTTTTTAATAATTTGTTTCTTCAGTTCCTACACAGTAAAACGGTTTTCTTTGAATCAAAAAAACTATATTTTTTGAATAATTATTTTTGAAGCAAATAAATTTTGTTTAATTTAAATAAAATATTTTAACTGAAGAAACTAAAAATTTTAGTTAACTATTCTTGGTTAACTACAATAAGATAATATAAAATATTATTTAAATTTAAAAAAAAATTTTTTATTTAAAATAAAAAACAAAAATTAAACAAAATTTATTTTTTTAAAAAACATTATTCCAACAAATTAGTTTTTTTGATTCAAAGAAAGGTTTTTCTTGTTTTTTGAATTTCTTGATTTTATGAACAATTGAATCTAATTTTCAGATTAATTTTTAAATAATTTATTTTTAATGTTTTTTATTTAGTTTTAATTTGAAATTTTCCATAAGTTTGTACCCTATAATTTTGTTTTTAAAGTTTTTCTTCTTCATTTTTTATTTTCAGTCTCACATTTTTAATTTAATTTTCTTTAATAATTTGTTTTTTAGCAATGTTTTGTAAACTACTTTTATCATTCAGCTTGTTAAAGTTTTTTTTTTAATTTTCATTTTTATTATTATCATCCTTTTTTAAATTTTATCTTAAGGTGACAGTAATCAGGGCCGGACAGTAATCAAGGCTATAGCCTTCGGCCCTTAAATATGGTCCCAGCTTTTTTTTCAGTATCAAAAAAAATTATTAAATGAATAAAAAAAAATTTGTTAAACAAAAATAAATGAAATAAATATTTTGTTTAGTCATTTACAGAATTCGAAAACCGCACCACGCACCTGCCTTGATTGCGATTTTTATTTCTCAGGAACTACATAGATAGTTAGATGGTTAGAAATTTAGACCACCTTACTGAAGGTGGGCCCTCAAAATGTCATAGCCTAAGGCCCAAGTAAGACGTATTCCGGCCCTGACCGTAAGTTCTGTAATGTATAAGCTTTAAAATACATAATCAGGCCCCACGTTGGGCGCCAAATGAACTGTATTTTTCCAATATTAATAATTTTTTTAATTTAAAAATCAATACAATTATCTGATAGTTTAATTTAAATCTATTAATTATCATTTTTTTTATCTTTATTTTCCATAAACTTTCTTATCTCCAAATCCACACCTGTTTACAGTCTCCGCTGTATCAAAAATTATCAATTTCTTCCTTTCCAAACTAAATTAAATACATTTTCGTCAAATTCAATTTATTCAAATACACAAATTAACACAAATTTAAACAGCGGCCGATAAAGTCCTATATAAGACTTTTTTGGGGGGGGGGGCAAATTCTTGAGGTGGAGTGATGGAGTCCTAGGCCCAATATTTCACCAAGCTACAGCCAATATAGGTGCAATATTGTTTTCCTATATGTCACCGAAATTGTAATTTTTTATTATTTTCAAAAACCTTCGGTTAAACCTTAAACGAATTTCGAAAATTTAGATCAAAATTTAAAAAATTTTTTTTTAATAATCTTAATGGTCAAAACAAATTTGGAACACAGATATAAAAAAAAATTTTTTTTTTTTTAATATTAAATTTTAACCGAATTAGATAGAGCAATATTGGTTGTCAATATTGGTCCGATATTGCAACAAGCTACAGTCTATATTGGTCCAGTATTGATTTTCTATATCGGCGCAATATTGAAATACAATGATGGACCGATATTGGCTGAAAATTGGCAGACAATATTGGTTATCAATATTGGCCCAATATTGTACTAAGATATAGCCAATATTGGTCCAATATTTATTTCCTATATAGGTGCAATATTGAAAAACAATATTGGCTGCAGATTGGCAGACAATATTGGTTATCAATATTGGCCCAATATGGCGCCAAGTTACAATATTGCACCAACATTCAATATTGCGCCAAGATTATGTGCTACATGGGCTAAGTGTTCTTTACGTAAAATTTCACTTGTTTTTCAATTTCTGCCATTAAAATTATTTTTTTACGTACCTACTAATCTATCAAGGCTTAAAAAACGTGAAAAAATTTAGTTTATATACAGTTAACAATATGTTACGATCAATGACGTATATTGGGTATTGACGGCAATGGCCGGTCAATGACGTTAATGGCCAAAATGGATTGGGCAATGATATTATTGAATAAATATAATTAAGAACAGCTAAATGACAATGCATTTCAACCAGGGACATTTTTCCATGTAAATAACAGCAACTCGGCCCTTTTCAAGGATTTTTATTTTATTTCGACAAACGCAAACTCATTTTAGGGTGGATCCGTGATTCGTTGTGGTTGCGTCAACCAAAACGGCCCGGAGGAAAAATTAATTTAATTTAATTAATTCATTTTATTGTCAAAACAGCCCGGAGCGCCCGGAGCGTAGCGAAGCCATTTGCGAGTGCGCCTGGCAGTTTCAAAAGCGTTTGGAATGAGAATCAAATATATAGACTTCATTGTTATTCCTTCGAATTTATTATTTTCATATTGAGAGTTTTCAAACTTCGCAGTGATGGATCCAGGGGAGGCTGATGGGGCGATTGCATCCTTTGAGTTCAAAATAACATCAATTCTTACACCAAAATATTTTTATGGTAATTGTCTGGATCCTCTATTGACTTTGCATTATATCACCAGCTTTCCAGCTTCCAGCTTCAGTGAAACTCCATTGAGGTGTAATTCAATTGGTTATAAAATTTATAGAGTTAATGCGTTAATGGTTTTATTTATGTACAAAACTGTAGTTCGTTGAAGAAGTTCTCCCTATTTCTATTATCTTATTTAAATTCTTTGTTCTTTTCTCTTTTTGAAATCTTCTTATATCTCTGACTAATTGTCTTTGATTCTTCTTAGTTTTTCTTTTTTCCATTATTCTCCTCGTTTTTCTTCTTATTAATCATGTCTTCATATTCATCTTATTTATATTTTGACTTGCGATGTATCTTCACTAATTCCTGCATGTTACTTCCTCTTTCTTTTTGTTTTTACATTATCCTCTTTGTTTTCTTTCTCATTAATCATGTTCGTAGTTTAATATATTTTTTGGTTGGTAAAAAAATCGACCAATCAGAGTGTTTTATTTTCACCCAAAAACAAAATTTCTTCCGTTAGTTGACACTAAGTTCAACAAATGGGACAATTAATATTTACAAAATAATATAAAAATATATAAATAAAATTGTGATTTATTGTTCATTTAACTCATTATTTTTATAAAAATTATTATAATAATAATAATAATTGGTGTATTTAAAAATATTCCATTTTAGGAGGGCGGCGCCTCATTGCCCCATGAATTACATATTTTTCATTTTTTAATTCATTTAATTAATTTCTTTGTTTCATTAGCCTCCCAACCGTTTTGAAATTGTTATGCGCAAGCGCAGATTAAAATTCGCAAGCTAAAATAATATAAATTTATTTTTGTTATTATTTTATTTTTTTACGTTTTTTATTTTTAATATTTAATAAATGTTTATTTTGTCTTGACATTGTAAAAAACCAACAAAATTTTATTTTTTTATTTATTATAAATATATCCCCTATACCAAAAGTAACATAATATTGCCCCCTAGATTTAGTTGATAAAATAAAGGGTTTATATTTCAATCTACCAATTTGTAGTGTAAAATTTAAAAATAATTGCAAAATTTAAATTTAAATTAAAATATTCCATTCTAAATCATAATAAAAAATTAATAATCCCCTTAATAATGTCAAAATTTTATTTAGCAAATTAAAATTTTTTACTTGCAAATGTCTCTTTCTGGTTTCTACCAAATTTTATAATTTTTAAAATTGTTTGAGTATAGTTGACCTTTCATAATTTTAGTTATAACAAAAAATAAATAAGAAAATTACTTGAAAAAATTAAACAAATAAACAAATTAAACAGCAGTGTGGCTTAAAACACACAGGTGCAGACTAGGGAGCGTGAAACCGTGGTCCTAGCCCTGGTGGCGCCGAATACATTATTGTGATCTAGTTGCAATTTGCTATTTATCGAGTTTATAAGATATATTCTCAACTCTCTTAGTATTAAATAATAATAATAATAAATATCAAAAATAAAAATTAAAAAGAAAAATTTTAAAAATTAAAAAATAAAAAAAATATACAATAAATAATCGAAATACCACAAAATAGTCGAAATATAAAAAAAATAACTGAAATACAAAGACAAAAATATTTAATCATTCTTCTAAGTTGGACTGATTTTGTATTTGAGTTTAAATTTTTAGTATTTAATCTATTATTTTTGTTTTTCAATTTTTTTTTTATTTTGATTATTTTTTGTATTTCGATTATTTTTTCTGTATTGGTAAAAAAAATTTGATTTTTGATATTTATGTTTCATTGTTTCAAGTCATTTTTATATTTGTTTATATTTTTCAATATAATTAATTTGTAATTTTCGATAAGTTTGTAATGACGTACACTGTAAAAACGTTTTCTTTGAATCAAAAAACTATTTTGTTTGAATTATTTTTTTGAAGCAAATAAAAATTTGTTTAATTAAAATAAAATTTTTTTAGCCCAACAAAAATTTATTTAAAACAAAAAAAAAAATATTGAAGGAAACGAAATATTTTAGTTGGGTATATATAACAAAAATTTTTTTTTGAAAAAAAAATTTTTTTGATTTAAATAAATTTATTTAAATTAAATAAAATTTATTTGATTCAAAAAAATAATTCAAACAAAATAGGTTTTTTAATTCAAAGACGACGTTTTGTAAAAGATTTTGTCAAAATTTTATTTAACAAATTTAAATTTTTTCCATGCAAATATTCTTGTTTTTGCTTTTGTATTCCTTTGTATTAATCGATTTTATGAACAATTGAATCTGGTTTTCAGATTAATTTTCAAATAATTTATTTTTAATACCAAATTTGTACCGTATAATTTTGTTTTTAAAGTTTTTCATCTTATTTTTTTTAATTTTAAGTTTCACATTTTTTTTGTTTTATTTCTTTAATTTTCTTGTGTTTTTCTCTTTAGTTCCTGTATAGTTTTATCAATGTTTTGTAAACTGCTTTTATCATTCAGCTTGTTAAAGTCCTTCTATAACATGATTATTATTATTATCATTTTTTTCAGTAAGTTCTGTGTTGCGGAAGCTTTATAATGCATAATCAGGTCCCATGTTGGGCGCCAAATGAACTGTATTCTTCCAATATCAATAATTCTTCAAATTTAGAAATCAGTACAATTATCAAATTTTGTAAACTTTCTTATCTCCAAATCCACACCTGTTTACTGTCTCCACTTTGATATCATTGAAAATCAATCCACCTCGACCGGGAAGCCCGACCTCTCCAGGGAAGTGAAAACTTAAAAAAAATATAAGATATAAAATTTTTAAATAAATTTTAAATCTTAGGGCGGGCGTTGGGGGGTTACTAATTCTAGTCCTTACATAAGAACATAGAGGGTTCTACTAAAGATTACTTGGGGAATAAAAAGGGAACTTGGGAATCGACAACTTGGTATGGTTATGGTAACCAATCGAGTTCCACGGTAAGGAAAAGAGGTTGATTTGGACACTGCAATATATTAGAAAACTGTATAATTTCCACCGCAGTTGCAAGAGCAGGACCCCTAAAAAAATTTTTGGTGCCCTTAATTTCACCCAATTGGCTACCATTTGCAATTTGTTAAATTGTAAAAAAAACAACAAAATTTAATTTTTTGAATTTATTAATTTCTTTTTATTTTTCAATTTCTTTTTAAAAAATTCATCGGGTTTCAGAATTGGCAATTCAGACTCTTACGATGCGTTGTCCGTGTTTTTTCATGGCACGGGAATTTCCGTGAGACTCTTCAGAACCGTTTTCTTCTTCGTCATCGATGCATTCAAAATTAAGCAGGGTCAAAACTTCAAAGTTTTTGTAAACGGTTACTTTTCCATCTTTATCTGGGATGGTTAATCCTTGGTAGGGTGGAATGGTGTAAATTTTTCCAATGTCGGTGTATCCTTCCTCGGAGTGACGTCCAATGTAAAGGACTGATTTGGATTCGGTTCCTCCAGGTGGGATATTTAAGAATTCCAAAGCTCTTAAGCTTTCCAAGTTATCGAAATTGATTGAAATCCATTGGAAGTCTGTTTCGGGATGTTTGCTATCGGTACCCATGATCTGTAACAATTTGGGTTTCTTTTAAACAATTTTTGGGGAATAAAAATAACTCACTTGGATATTGCTGTTGACGGTCAAAATTTGACCGTTGGCAACGGCTTTCATTTCCATTTCTCCATCTTTAAGCATTCCTGGTAATAAGCCAACGCCGTCAAAGTATGCTTGGCCAACGTAAACAGGACCATCGCCTCCTTCTGAAGCTACCTTCAAAGCGTCTGTTGGTGCTGTTCCATTAAAATCCCTCCAGTGGTATTCTAAAAATTTTTTAAGTTTAAAGATCAATTTGAAATTTTTTATTTAAAAATTTGTTACCAGGTTGACCACGTCTAGCGGATGCTACCGCAAGGAGTGCGAAGGCGAAAACAATAAAGGCTTTCATGTTTTGAGCGTACAACTCGTTTATGACTGCCAATGTAAGAATGGATAATCATTTATATATGATTTGGAAAGGATGAAATTGCAATACACAGCTATTTTGAAGCAACACGTGTTTTCAATATAGAACACATTCAGCGATAATAGAGGCCATTTCAGAGATAAATAATAAATTAATTACTTTATTTTACTTCACTTGCATATTTTAAAATATTTTTAAGAAATTAACATTAAAACTGATTAATTTTATTTGATACTTGAAGCCCAATCGGTCTACGACATTTTGCCGTCGCCACTTCGCCGTCGCCGTTTTTTCGTAGTCAAAAATTTAGTATTTAATTTTTTTAACCAAAGCATCGGTCAAAATTTTTGGAAAACTTAAAAAATTCCAACCGGTTAGGGAAGGTGGGTGGTCGCTCATCCCGCTTCTCTGTTAATCCGCCACTAACTAACTAAAATATTTTAAACCTACATTTATTTATTTCTGCATACTTTTTACATAGACATAAAATTCTTTAAAAAATTCAGTTAGATTCTTCGGAATTGTTTTCACTAGGATCATCGTAGCATCGGAAGGTGAGCATGGCCAAAACATCAAAAGTTTCGTAAACGGTGACTTCCCCTTCGGCATTAGGGATGATTAATCCTTGATGGGGCTTAAGAGTGGAAACTTTTCCTATGTTGGTATATCCTGGTTCCGAGTGACGTCCAATATAGACATCCGAGTCTGATTCAATACCTCCTGTTACGATCTTTATGATAGTCATGTTCATTAAACCCTCCCAGTTGTCGTGGTTAGCCGGAATCCACTGGAAGTCTATATCCGGCCGAGGACTAAAGGTAGCCATAATCTGTAAAATTAATATTAAAAACATAAAATTAATTCCGCTGGCGGCTTTCCATGTATGGGAGGTCTGACAAACCAACTCACTTTAATGCTATTATAAATTGTTTGGGATTGACCATTTACAACGGCGCTCATTTCGACTACTCCTTTTTTAAGCATTCCCGGTAATAAACCGACGCCGTTGAAATAGCCTTGTCCAACGTAAACAGGTTCATCGCTTCCGTGTTGTGCAACTTTCACAGCGTCTGCGGGTATATCTCCTTCGTATTCCCTCCAGAAGAAATCTAAAAGGAAAAATTTTTTTTGATAGAATTTTGCGGAAAATTTTTGACTTACCAGGTACACGAGGGAATGCTGCTGATACTACCCAGATGGATGCGATAGCGAAAATAATGAAAACTTTCATGATGATGTTTGGGGATGCAGTTTCTAAATCCTGTTAGGTGAATTTATATCCCACATGCGATTTATAGAAAGTTGCTCATATTCAGCAATAATTACCAACGAGATAAATTTTTGTAAACGATATCAATTTTCCATTTTCATCAATTTGTGATTTTCAATAAAAATTTGAGTTTGACCTTTTTATCGAGAAGATACGAACTGGTTTGTTTCGAAATGGTGAGGTAATGTGTTTAATAAATATTTTGGCTCAAAATTTCGCAGAGTATTAGACCTAGTGGCGGTTATGGCGCAGCGCCGGGCCAACTGAATTTTTCGTTTTTTCTTAGTTATTCAATTTTTTTTAAATATTTAATTTATGAGTATAACACAAAATAATATTATATAATAATTAATAAAATTGATTTTGATAATTAGTACATCAGCAATCGTATCGGACTGTTTTCACTTTAGCCTGATAAGGATGCTATGCATTTTTGTTATTAATTCAAGTTCAAATTAATTTTATTTTAATAATTTTAATAATCATCAATTTAACACAGTAAAACGATTTTTTTTAATTTAAAAAATTATTTTATTTGAAACAAATAAACTTAAAAAATTATTTTTTTGATTTAAATAAATTTTTGTTGATCCAAAAATATTTTATTTAAATTAAAAAAAATTTATTTGCTTCAAAAAAAATAATTCAAACAAAATAATTTTTTTTTTAATTTGAAAAATTCCTTCCGGCAAACAAATATCAAATTAGGAATTTATTTTCAAAAATTTTCGAATTAAATTTATTGTCTATGTAAACACCATCTTTTATGAACTGAAGGCCAAGTCCCCATAAATAAATAATTGGCCATCTTACAGCAAACGATCAGGATCAGATGAAGGATATGCACCATCATCAGTTATTATTTCTAATCCAATCTCCAGGAATTATTAAAACAAACCTGCTTCGCAAACGATTAGCTAATCGATATGCAATATCATCTTGTACTGTTATATCCAATCCCATATTCAGGTAAAAATTAATAATTTGATTTCGCTGCCATCTATTTGAGTATTGAACATCTGCAATGAAACGATCATCATCTAAATAATAGTCATAAATGTAAATACCTTGATAGACGATAAAGTAACCTTCCACTAGAACTCCGTTTTCAAAAATTTCTATAAAATCTAACGGCTTTCGGTCCAAAGGACAATTTAGATGCTGTTCAGCCCATTGCTTAATGCATTCAAGACAAAATTAATCTGGCAAGCATTTGGTTTTCCCGCTCAGTCAGTGTTAATTCCATCCAAACATATTGAGCATACTTCATTTTCGTTGTCGTTCTCCATTTTTTACAGTTTGTTTAATATTTCCATATATTTCAAATTCCACATTTATACAGACTTTAATTTTTTAATTGGATAAAAAGATAAACTGTTAAGTAGTTAAGCCAGTACTGAATGCACTAAGAAGTACATTCTTCATCTGTAATCAAAATTAGTTTGATATTATATTAAGTTAAACAAAATTTTCAAAAAGTGGCTTAGATCTGGCATAGCCTCTAGGCTATTTTTATGTACCGTAAATTTTATGTACCGAAACGGTACTGTAAATTTCTAGATATTCCGTTAATAAAAAATCAACACATAATATGTACATAAATGATACACCAATTGAGTAAAGGCATAATTGGCAAATCAATGTCGTACCGTTACGAAAATACCTGTACCGTATATGTACTTAAATGATACATTGAAAGAGTAACGGCAAAATGGGCAAATCAATGCCGTACCGTTATGAAAATACCTGTGCTGTATGTGTACCTAAATGATACATCGAAAGAGTAACGGCAAAATGGGCAAATCAATGCCGTACCGTTATGAAAATACCTGTACCGTATATGTACCTAAATGATACATCACAACAGTAACGGAAAAATGGGCAAATCAATGCGGCACCGTTACGAAAATACCTACACCGTATATGTACATAAATGATACCTCAAAACATTAACGGCAAAATAAGAAAATCAATACCGTATCGTTACGAAAATAACTGTACCGTTTAGGTACATAAATGATACCTCAAAACAGTAACGGAAAAATGGGCAAATCAATGCCGCATCGTTATGTTAATATCGGTACCGTATATTTACATTTTTGACGGCTTTGTGCTGCTTGGGTCTCTACTGATCAAATTAGATATTATAGTGGAACGCCGGAAAAAATTAATTCCCCGACTTTCTTTTTGCACTTTACTCTGAAAAAAATGGTTCATTATATTGATGAAAAGTTCATCATTTTTGCGCCGATGAACCAAATTCATAAATGTAATGATATTAATATGATGAATTTTGTTCATCGGCGCAAAAATGGTAAATTTTTGATGGATCTACCTTTTTTTTCAGTGTAGTTGCCAGCTAGCTTTTCCAGTCGGAAGCTAAGACCTCTCAGGAGTGGATTCTTGTTTCCTACGTTGTGGCTCCAATTTATTTTTCTTCAAAAAAATCCAAAAATCTTTTGGTAAAACAATTTTTAAATATCCAATTATCCAATTTTAATATCGACGATCAAAATCCGAACTTCATCAAAAACATCCAATGTCGTCCAAATTCTAACCACCGCACCGCCATCGCCAAATAAAAATAAAACGAAAATTCCAATTTTCTCGCAAAATCGCAATTTAATTCTCAAAATCAAATAAAAAATGTCTCAAACTTGAAACGCAAATCAAAAATATTTGGATCTTCATAAAATCACGTCTGTGTGCCTCAGCGGACACGGCTGGAAGAGACATATCACTAGTCTTTTCGTACCAACATTCAAAATTCAAAATTTCATCAAATAAAAATTCAAATTCAAAAAAAACCATTCCAGTTGTGGTCCCAAATCAAAAAAAAATTGTTTTCCATCTAATGGACTTCCACAAAATGATCGTCGGTGTAGTCGGATGCTCCTTCGCAAATCCAACAATAATTTGTATTTCTTCCTGAAATCCATCAAATTTTTCCAAATTTTCATCTTTAATTTCGGCTTTATTTTCTTCAAAATCTTTTTTTACAACCAAATTTTCAATTATTAACCAAAATTTTTGTTTTTAATTTCGGCAAAAAAATGATTTAATTTGATTTTTATGTAAAAAAAGGTCATTTTTAAGTATATTTATTTCACTTAATTTGGGTTTTCTTTTAGGTTTAGTCTTACTTTTATTTTTTTTTATTTTTTATTTTTGTGTTTCTTTCTTTTCTTTCAAAAATAGTACAGTAGAATCCGCTTAATGTGATCACGGATAATGTTATCGGTCGGTTATTGTGATCATTTTTTTTTGGAAACAGGTCACTTTTTTATTCTTCTATTTTGTTCTATCCAAGTCTTCTAAAACTCTCCGTTTTCACAATTTCGCTAATTGTTATCAGTTAATATTCTTAAAATGTCCTTGACCCAAAGTGATCACATTAAGCGGATTCTACTGTATGTCATTTTTCATTAATTATTTTTTCTTCATCTTCCTTGTTTTCCCGTTCTTCTGTTTCTTCTATTACTCATATTTCTAATCTATCTTGCTTGTCCAAGAATGATTGATTTTTCTTTTCTTTTGTTCCCGCCATTTTAATAAATTTCTTTCTCTCAACTAACGAAAACTGATTGAAAAAATATACTACAGCAGTGGCGTACTTATAAAATGTATTTGGGGGGATCAATAAATTTCAGAATCTCGTTAATCCATTCATGCGCGTCAGTGGTAACCAAACAAATAAATAAATAATAAATAATGAATAATGAATAATGAATAATGAATAATAAATAATAAATGATAAATGATAAATGATAAATGATAAATGATAAATGATAAATGATAAATGATAAATGATAAATGATAAATGATAAATGATAAATGATAAATGATAAATGATAAATGATAAAAGATAAAAGATAAAAGATAAATGATAAATGATAAATGATAAATGATAAATGATAAATGATAAATGATAAATGATAAATGATAAATGATAAATGATAAATGATAAATAATAAATAATAAATAATAAATAATAAATAATAAATAATAAATAATAAATAATAAATAATAAATAATAAATAATAAATAATAAATAATAAATAATAAATAATAAATAATAAATAATAAATAATAAATAATAAATAATAAATAATAAATAATAAATAATAAATAATAAATAATAAATAATAAATAATAAATAATAAATAATAAATAATAAATAATAAATAATAAACAAACAAATAAATAAAAATAATTTAAAGTTATTTAAATTTTAAAACCTCGTGGTAAAATTATTTTTATCGGGGAGGGCTTCCGATTCTCAATATTCAGACGAAAATTTAAAAATCTCTGGACCTTTACAAAAATACGTCTGTGTGCCTCGACGGACACGGCTGGAAGTCGAAGAATATCAGGTCTTTTGGTACCAACATTCAAATTGTTAGAACCAAAAAGCGAACAAAAATTCAAAATTTTACAAAATTTACCAATAAATCCAATTTTTACATAAATTTTAAAATCATCAAATTAAATTCAAATTCAAAAACAATTATTTATCACAATGTAAAAATTATGAACCATCAAAAATTCTTCTAAAACTGATTTGGCAACACGACAGTATAGAGAAAATCCCGTAGCTCATCCATGGTTCTTCATTTTTCATTTGTAATCAAAATTTAATTGATGTTATATTAAGTTTGAATTATAACTTAAAGAAATTCTCAAAAAGTAGTTCGGATCTGGCATAGCCTTTCTACTAATAAAATTAAATAAATTAAGCAAATACTAAAAATTTTATAGAGCTGCGTGAAATTCGATGGAATAATAAATCAGAAAATATATAAAAAGAAAAAAATTACAGAAAACCAGAATATTATTGATTACAACAGAGATGATCAGTAGCGCAGCCAAGGGGGGCTAGGGGACTATAGCCCCCTCCCCCCCAGGACACAATAATTATACTAGAAAATAAATGACCATGCCCCTTTTTCCAAAAAATGTTTGCCTGCTGCACGTGCCTTCTGCGCAGCTCGCTTTGCTCGCATCTTTTAGCCCCCCATATCAAAATCCTGGCTGCGCCACTGGAGATGATCGACCGTAATTCTTTTAGGTTGGCAAAAAATGGACCCATTACCTATGACCTATCCCACAACGTATTTTTTAAAGATATTTTTTTGGCAAATGTGAGAGCAAGGGCATAAGTACGAAGTCTTCACGACTTTTAATTTCCTATTTTGTTGAATTGAATTTAATATTTATATAATTTGTGATAAATAAATATAAATAAATCAGCATAATTGGCGATTTCTGTTGGTTCAAAATACAAAGATGCTGCTATCACTGTTTGCAAATTCATCTCGATATTTTTATCATAAATGTAATTTATCTGCATAAACAATGTATTGGTCAATAAATTATGTGTATATAAACAAAAGCAATATTTAATCAATCAGTAATTTAATGTGCAAATTCTAAGTGAACTCAAGGTAATTACTCTTTTCTAATGCCCTTGTCATACGGTCAATATTTTGATATAAACCGTTTCGACCGTGGGACAAGGGCATTAGCAATAACATTTCTTGTTTAAAATTTCATATTTTTAGTAGAGAATGAAAGTTTTCATTGTTTTGCTACTTGCCTACGCAGCATGGGCTTCTCCGACGGAAGCAGGTAAGGAAATCACCTATTTTGTAAATTTCCTCAAATTTCAACTACTTTGAATTTCTTAAGATGTCTATTGGAGAGAGTATCATGGAAATATTCCAAATGACGCCATAGATGCCAGCAACTCTTCTGCGGAATCAATTTACGTCGGTCAAGGATACTTCCAAGACGTAGGATTGTTACCCGGAACTCTTCATCCTGGATCCATCCGACTTCAAGCAACCGAACGAGGAAACCTTCCCATCACAGTCAAAAATGTTTTGGTAAACTACGGCTTAGTAATTTTTATTTTGTGTGTTAACCAATTAATTTGCAGATTCTCTGCTCAAAACATACCGTCAATGTTCGTTGGTTGGAAATAAATTCTACAGACATGGAATGTCTGAAGAGAATAGGTGGCATCAAGATGGTAAATGGAGGAACGGAAATGGGTGTTCCACTTTTTATTGGAAGACACAAACACGAAGGTTCCACTCAGGTCGGAAAAGTTTATACCAAAGCTCCTTATGAAGGATTACACCTTATCAACCAAAACGGTGGAGCTACCCAATACAGAACTTTCGAAATTTTAGTTTATGTTTAATTTTTTTTTTTTTTGGTTCGGGAATAAATAATGCTTCCAATAAATTACTCTTTATTTATTACAATAATTATTGATTAGAAATTTCTTAACTTAACCCTGATGAGAACTTACTGTTCGTCTTTCCTGATTTAACCACAACGCGAGGTTTAGGTTTTCTAAATATCTAAGGATCTTCTAACCCATTCGGGCCAATCTAAACGGATTCTGCGACTTCTGGCACACTCTGAGAAATAAATCAGAAAAGTAGAATTTGACAATGCTGAAGTTTTCGTCACATTGCTGTTCTACGAGTTCGGTTGCACAATCAACGAGAGACTCCATATCGCTACAAAGGTTCACATACAAAAATAAAATAAAATAAAATAAAAAAATTAAATAGGCTTACTTGCAGTAATCCAGTTGATTGAAGTCGAAAACAAATTGCATAAAATTCTTGTATGCATTTAAATTTTCGATACATCTCCCTGTGTATACTATTGTGTTTAAGGTCTCTCTCATACATTCATGATTATGTTTGATTTTGTTAAAAAAATCTAAAAAAATTTTGGATTATAGTCTGCGCTTCAATGACTGTCTGCTTACATTCGGTTTTACGCAATCCGTTTGTTCCACAGAGGGTGTCGAAGGTGGTATTATACGCTTCGAGTATCATTTGAGGGAAAAACAATTCTGATTTGCCAAGACATGGCAATGCGTTGTTAGCTAGGTTCTCCATACACGAATAAAATTGGCTTTCTTCAAAATACCTGCAGAATTCGTCGTGTTGTTCTACCGGATGAGGTACTCTTCCATTTAATATTTTTCTTTCACACTGGTCAAAATCTGCAGCTGCTTCCTATTAAATAAAATCCGGATTAAAATGTATTTTTTAAGTAATAAGTCCAGTAGCTCAGCCAAGATTTAGTTATGGGGGGGGGCTAAAGGATGCGAGCGACGCAAGCTGCGTAGAAAGCCCGGGCTGCGGGCCAATTTTTTTCGGAAAAAGGGAGGTGGTCATCTTATTTTCGGTAAAATTATTGCGTCTGGGCGAGGGGGCTATAGCCCCCCTAGCCCCCCCTTGGCTGCGCCACTGAATAAGTCGAAGTAACATACTATTAGGTTTTGATAGGCATATTTGCTGTGAGAGTTTTCAAAACATTTATCTTCTATAGCAGCTTCGAAGCTGTGCTCGGGTGTAGCAGGATATTCTTCAGTAGTAGTGGCGCCCAATACCAAATCTACAGCCGCGTGCACATCTAAATTAAATTAAAAAAATTATAAATAAAATAAAATAAAAAATAACAAAAAATCTATATACTTACAAATTGCAAGAGTTAAAATTATAATCTTCATTTTGGATTTTAGCTGACTAATTTCAAAATAATGCTAATTACAATGATCTGCGATCGATTTTATATAGCCGAGAAATCAATTATAGTTTCATTTTCCCACTAATCATTCCGATAACCTTTTTCAAGCGAACTTTGAATACAAACATAAACAAACAACATATTTATGTTGAATTAAAAATTTTGCTTTAGAATTCCAATTAAACTAATTCGGAATATTACTAATTAATACCAAGTATACATATAATTATCTACGATGTGAAATAAATTCAAATTAATCGTAAATTTATATCCGCAGATATTAAACAGTAAAAACGTTTTCTTTGAATCAAAAAAACTATTTTGTTTGAATCAAATAAATTTTGTTTAATTTAAATAAAATTTTCAACAAAAATTTATTTAAATCAAAAAAAAAATTTATTGGAGAAAACGAAAAATTTAGTTGGGTATATATGTTAAGGTCAATGTTGATAGTTCGGCCATTAACGTCAATGGCCGGACAATAACGTCAATGCCCAGCTTAGTTGGGCATTAACGTCATTGACCGGCCAATGACGTCAATGACCATGCATTTTGGGCAATGTTGACATTTAAAATTGTATATGTGGTTTTTACATCATTGCCCGGGCAATGACGTTAATGTCCAATACAAGGTGGACAATGATGAAATTACTATTCTACAGATTCTATATTCTATCACTCTTTCAGTTTTGGTTGGTGCAACTACAGCAAATCACGGATCCACCGTAAAATGAATTAATTAATTTAATTAATTTTACCTCCGGGCCGCTTTGGCTGACGCAAACACAACAAATCATGGATCCACCCTAAAATGATCGTTTGTCTAAATTAAATAAAAATCTCTGTACACTTATGTTATGAGGCCTTGAAAAGGGCCGAGTTGCTGTCATTTACACGAAAAAATTCGTTCACGACAAATAATCGTCCTTAGTTGAAAAGCATCGCCATTTTGCTGTTCCTTATAGTAATTATTCTATAATATCATCATTGTCCAATCCATTTTGGCCATTAACGTCATTGACCGGATAAAAACGTAAATATTACAATCATATGAAAATATTTACATCATTGCCCACCGTTAACGGGCGTTGGCGTCAATGGCCGGTCAATGACGTTAATGGCCAGCGTAAATGGGCATTGACGTCATTGTCCGGCCTTTGACGTCAATGCCCAATTTACGTCATTGACCGTAACATATATATAACAAAAAAATTTGTTACATATATTTATCCCTAATATTGTCTAGATTTTCTAAAATACCCTAGAATTTTCTGTGATTCCCCACTTCACAAAAATTCCTAATATTCTGAAATTCTTTAGGTTTTATGTAATTTTCTAGAATTTTCTATTTCCTAAGATTTTTTATAATTTTCTACATTTCCTAAGATAGTAAAATTAATGAGATTTTCTTGGATTTCCTAAAAAATTTTGGGATTTCTTGAATTTCTTCCGGATTTCTTCAAATTTTCCGCTCGTTTTTTCGTTTTTTACTAATAAGTGGAAAAATGATGGAGAAATTGTCATATGCAAAGCTAAAGAGAAATCAGGGGAAATTTAAAAAAAAATAGATTTTTTTTTTGCTTTATCAATTTGCTGAGATTTCAATGGCTTTAAAATTTTCTTGATTTTTCGGGATATCCTAAGATACCTTAGAATTTTCCATTTCCTAGAGTTTTCTTCATTTCTCTCGATTTCCTATTTACTAAAATTTTCTCGAGTTTCCCGAGATTTTCTTGAAATTTCTAAGGATTTCTTGAGATTTTCTATATTTCTACAAATTTTCTACACAGTAAAAACGTTTTATTTGAATCAAAAAAACTATTTTGTGTGAATTATTTTTTTTGAATCAAATAAATTTTGTGTAATTTAAATAAAATATGTTTGGTCCAACAAAAATTTATTTAAAAAAAAAAAAAATTATCGGATGAAAAGAAAAATTAAGTTGCGTTTATTTATGTTTTTGATTTAAATAAATTTTTGTTGGACAAAAATATCTTATTTAATTAATCCATAGATTAATTCTTTTATTTCCTGAGATTTCCTTGACTATTGGGTATCCTAAGATTTTCTAGAATATTCTAAAATCAACCCCCCCCCCCCACCCAATTAGCCATAAAAAAAAAATTACATTTTGTTAAAATTTCATAAATATCATATCAAAATACAACATAAATAATTAATAATATAAATAATAAACAAAAAATAATAATAAATAACAAACATAAATAATATACTATTTATTCCCCCATCCATGAACTTCGCCTAGATTCGCCCTTGGTTTTAGATTTCAAGGCTGTATTAGACTTCAATGATTTAATAATTTTGAGATTTCTGTACAAAATTGTCTAACACTGGTGCGCATGAAAGGATTAACGAGATTATCATCCCAAAGAACTTTGAACTTTGAGGCCTGGGATCGAAAAGTAAAATAACAACATTTAAAACTCGAACGGAGTCAAACTCACGCGCACTAATGGAATAGAAAATAATTTTTCCTAAAAATAGTTTTCGTTCTTTTTTTTATTAATTTAATTATAATTAATTTTTTGATTTAAATTAATTTATTAAATAAATCATGATTTAAATATCGCTCAGACTTTTAAATATTTAAATAACAAATAATTGTATGTTATTTAATATATTGATTAGTTACAAAGGGGGACCGACCCCCCCCCCCTCTCTGTAATTTTTACAGAGTTCTCACTTCTTTGAAAAGCCATGGAAAATTAAAGATTTCCTCAATTTTGTCAGAGATATAATTTTTCATTTTTAGTGCCAAGTCAAGGAAATTAAATTTTCAGTCTATAAGAAAATAATTTAATTTATTTTAGTTAATTTTTGTCATTAATTAAATTTTTTAATTCATTTAATTTTAATTAAAATTACTGATTTTAACTTAGTTTTAAAATTAAAATTTTTTTTTGCTTAAATTTTTCATGGTTTAAAATTTTTTTTTAAATATTGAAGAGGTCATAGTGCAACTGGGGGCTCTTTTAACCGGGGGTCCGCGTGCGTCACACCCACTGCGCCCCGGCAGTTCCGCCCCTGTATTAAACTCGAAATAAATAAGTATTATTTCTTATTAAACTGATTATTTCAGTAAATTGGTACTTAACTGGCGCTGCGAACACGATTTTTTTAAGTGAAAGGAAATTTACGATTAATTTGTAAATAAATAAGAAAACAGGTAATTTTTTCACACAATTTAACAAAAAAATCACAAATGAGGTATTATGTGGTCGTAGGTCTATTTAACTTTTATCCATACGACAATAACACAATGGCAAAAGCTTCCATTATTGTACCTGATCGTTTAACCCTTGATTGACGCCACGTGGTAATGTCACCCCGATATTGAACAAGCCGACAAAATTTAAAATTTTTAATTAAAAATATAAAAAATAACAAAATTAATGCTTTCGTTTCTTGCTGGTTTTATATTTGGACAACAGTTTAGCATAGTCTTCCGCTGCTTCTTTTCGTTTGAGACAGCGTTGCTTCTTCAAAGCCAAACGATGACGTTTACGTTGCAAAACGGCTGGCGTAATCAAACGTTGTATTTTTGGAGCCTTGAACTTTTGGATTTTGCCTTCTTTGAGCGGTAAAGGTCTTTTAACCACATATTGTCGCACATCATCTTCCTTCGTCAAATTGAAGAGCTTTCTAATATTGGAAGCTCTTTTCGGACCCAACCTGCGTGGAACAGTCGAATCGGTTAATCCTGAAATTTCTTGCTCGCCTTTTCGCACAATCGAAAGAGCCAAAACACTCAAATTGGAATCCACGATACATCCCCGAACAGACTTACGCTTGCGTTCACCAGTTCGTCGAGGTCTATAACATGAATGTCCTTTCGAAAGGAGTAATCGAACACGTCCATTGGTAAGAACACCTTGCTTCATTGGAAAACCTTGTTTATCATTTCCACCATTTATCCTTACCATGTAGCCTTTCCATTCTTCTCCTAACAGTCCAGCATCGACTTCGGCTCCCATGCGCTTTTCGTAGAACATGCGAAGTTTGTGTTCATCCACAACTTCGATCAATTTTTGGCAGCCCGTAGCTGGATACGAAATATTGAGCTTCATATTTTTTACTGTAAACAAAATGCGAACCGAATGGTTTCGACCTAGCTAACCGAATGAATGACTTCAACTGAGCTTACCTGGTTTTAGGACGGATTAAGTTTGCCGGTAGAATTTTTGCTTTGAAACCTTGCCGGTAGGGTAATTATTTCAAATATTACGTTATCATTTTGGTAGGGACTTTACAGGCCCGTACCAGTACCGACTTTCCACAACTCCACAAATTCCACAACAATTGGCGGGCGATGCCGAAATTTTGTAATGAAAATCTTTTTTAAAGTAGAAATCTTTGAGTTTGAGCTGGGAGGGGGGGCAGAATTTCCAAAATACGATGTAATCGGAAAAAATTCATCAGTTTTTGAGTAAAAGAAAAAGTTAACACATGAATACAGACATCTGCTGGCAAACCCGACTAGAGGGGGGTCAGGGGTAATTTGCTTCGGGCTTGGAGTTTCTGAAGGGGCAACAAACATGCATTGGATGAAAATTTTAAATTATGAAGTAATTACTTTTATCGAAATGAGGGGGTCTTTACTATTCCCGGGTCCCGATTTTCTCTCGATGGCTTTGGCTGCTGCTAACTGAATTGAGCAAGCAGAAAACACTCACAAACATAAAAATTAAAATAAATAAAAATCAAAATTTTAAAAGCTTAGTTTTTGGTTTCTACTCGATGCTCTCACAATCTATGACGCACCCCCGTCATATTCAGGTTTCAAGAAAATCGGAGTGTTACAGATAAACTGCAATCATTGCCTCTAGATCAGCGGTTCCCAATTAGATTTGGCCGCGGAACCCTTGGGCGACGTAAAAAATTTGACGGAACTCCAAGCCCATTTGTTTATTGTTAGAAAGATCATCAAGTTCTGCCTGCATGTACTCCCCCCCCCCCTGCCCGGTGGCCTGTGAGAATTACAAGTTTAAAATTCTTTTAATATTCGGTTTGATTTCGGATAGCTGGATTCTCATATCAGGAACTGCATCAAGTCGATCTCGATAGTTTGTTTTACTTTTACGCCATTTTGACATTCTTTTTGACATTTAAGACATTTCAAGGTCAACAAGGTTTAAATGAAAAGTATTTTTACAGGAAATTTACAATTCATTTACAGGAAACTTAGACCATGCAGCGGCAACCTGTTCATTCCGATTTTTTAGCATATTATGTTGGACATTTTTCTATCTTTGAATTTTAATTCAGGCTCAGAAACCTAACCTAGGTTAGGTTCAGGGTTAGGTTTAGGAACCTAACCTAAGATAGGTTGGATTCAGGTTTAGGTTAGGCTCAGGAAGAAACCTAACCTAGGTTAGGTTCAGATTTAAGTTAGGCTCAGGTTTAAACCTAGGTTAGGTTCCTAAACTTTTTTTTGATTTAATTGGATGATTGAAAAATTTAAGAATGGATATCTTCGTACGTGAACGGCTTACGAGGGTTTACGGAAAGTCCAGACTTGTTTTCCAATCTCCTTGCATCAAATTAAGACAGTTTAAGTAATAGTAAGGCCATCTAAAGGTTGTTCAATTTACAAGCCCCCTTTGCTAGAGGACTTCTGACCTAACATGGCCAGAATCAGCGAGACTCAGCCTGCCATAATACTTGAATTAATCCTGGAGACAGGATGGCTTGAGGAGTGACAGGACGGAGAGCTGCTGCATCGGAGTTACCCAGAAGAAATGGTTCATCATATTGATGAAAAGTTCATCATTTTTCAGCCGATGAACAGAATTCATCATATTGATGAACAAATTTCATCAATACTATGAATATTTCATCAATATGATGAATTTTGTTCATCGGCTGAAAAATGATGAATTTTTGATGTACCTTTTTTTTCAGTGTAGTTTGTAGTACAATGGGTCCGATTTTGTACCTCCCTGCCCTCCTACCTAAAATCCAGAATCCAGAGACCCCTTTGCTACTTTTTGATCCCAAAAAGTCTTAAATCGGACACTATTTCGGCACTTTCTTATGCAATTTGAAGAGATAAATCGATTGGGACTGTATCTCACTCCAATTCATTTTTTAGAAACTAGAAGATTTTGGATGACCAAAATAATAATAAAATTCACTAAGAAACTTAAAAAAAAAACTAGATGCAATGGGTAGTTCAGTTTATTATTATTTTTTTTATAATAAATTTTTATATGCAGACTATTTCAAACTGTAAGATTAATCAAACTTCGTCGCAATCAAAATTGAGCAGGGCCAAAAGTTCAAAATTCCTGAAAACGGAGAACCTTGGCATTCTGGGATTTGGGATGTTTAATCCTTGATAGGGAGGAACAGTGCTAACTTGTCCAATGTTACCCAATACTGGATCGAGGTAACGTCCAATGTAAACGACGTGGCCGCCTGCAACACCTCCCTTTGGAACATTTAAAAATGGCAACGATTTCGTACTGAATAAGTCTTCGTAATGAATCGGAATCCACTGGAAGTCTAATTCTGGGTGAGCACTATCGGTAGCCATGATCTGCAATGATTCAATTTCTTCTAAACAGCTCTTGACGAATAAAAGTAACTTACTTGAATATTATCCAGGACAGTGTAAATATGACTTCTGTAGGAGACTTTCATTTCCATTGATCCGCCGTGAAGCATTCCCGGCAACAAACCAACGCCGGCAACATATGCTTGCCCAATGTAAACGGCCTCCTTGCTTTCGTCCATAAATACTTTCACAGCATCTCTTGGTACTGTTCCATTAAAATTTCTCCAGTATAATTCTAAAATTTTTTTTTGTTTTAGCATTTAATAAAATTTTTACAGAATTTTTTTTACTTACCAGGCTTACCATAGCGGCTGCATTCCACCGACAGGAACACGACAGCCAAAACGATCAAAATCTTCATTGTGGTTGTCTCTGATGGCTATTCGTTTGTGATTGCTATGGAATACTTTCGGCTAATTTATATAATATATAATAAATTATTAACTTACACAGCTTTTTCGAGGTGAGCATGTGTCTGTGATAATGGAACATAATCATCAGCAATGTTAATAATTAAATATCAATAAGATAAACTTTTGCAAACACTTTCAATTTATGAATTATTATTAATTTGTTATTTTTGATTTTTATTAAATTTTCCCAATCCAGATTAAGCAACCTTGGGGTCTAAATATGCTAAAATCTTTCACTCAGAAAAAGAGCCTGGTTGTCCTGCAGTGGACAGAGAAAGACTGAAGAGAGAGAGATAGAATCTTATATAATATATACTCGATCAGTAGCGTATTTAGAAAATGCTTTTGGGGGGGGGGGGCAGATAGAATATTTTCAGAATCTCGTTAATCCATTCGTGCGCGTCGGTGGTAAACAAATAAATAAAAATAATTTAAGGTTAATTAAATAAATCATCCTTGGTGGGGGGAATTGACCTTTGACCCCTCTAAATACGCCACTGCAGTGCTTTCGATTTAATTAATATATAAAATTTTATTACTAAATTAAATAAATAAAATATTATAATCAATTGATACGTGGTTTAGGTAGTGTAACTCGATATTAACCATATCAATATTTTAGAAAAAAATTTTTTAAAAAAAAATTGATTATTTTAAGAAAGCTGACACCAGTGAATTAAAAAAGTGGTTTTTTAAATTGAATTTGAAGAGAAGAATCCTTGAGTTAAATATTACGTTCAATCGCTCATGCAAAACTCACAATCTCGTTCCTAATTACATCAATCTTGCTACTCGTACCACTTCGTTATCCGCTCAGAAAACCTTAGATTATGGAAAAAAATTCTGGCTCAATGAAGAACTTCGTATTAGTTACAAGAAACGGGACATTTGTCAATCTTATATTAAGGTAATACATTCTGAATTAGCTTTTAGACTTAATGCCGTAGAATTTGATATTTTAGATAGTAATTGTAGAGATTATATTAGAGTCATTACTTACAAAAAATCAAAAACACAAAAAAAGAAATTTGAATATTTATTAAAAACCCAAAAAAAGACTGTAGAAACGCCCATAATTGTCAATTATTCTAAATACGATTTTTATCCAAAATTTGTCAATCTCACTAACATTTCATTTAACAAACCCCAAGTAGAATTAATTAACAAAGGATTTAAATATAATATTCCTTCTGTAGTAACTAAAACTAAATTAGAAAAACTAGCAGTTGAATGTGAAGTAGCTATTAACAAAACTAATGACAACCCTCTGTTGCATAAATTACAATTAACTAATCTAATTAAGAATGTATCACATAATAATATTTCTTCTCGTTCTTCACGCGAAGAAAAAACTGCTTTATCTATACGTAAACTCGCGAAATATTCAGAATTAATTTTTACAAAAGCCGATAAAGGTAATACCGTAGTTTGTATTCATAATAATGATTATATTAAAAAAGTCGAAGATTTCATTAAACCAGAAAATTTTTCCGTAATTAAAAATGATCCTACTTCAAAATTTCAAGCCCAGGTCAAAGAAGTTATTAACAATACCGAGATTATCTTTTCAAAAAAGGACAGGTATTTCCTAAGTTGTATGAATCCACAAGCTCCCGGGCTTTATGGTCTTGTAAAATTGCATAAAACTGGAAATCCCATTAGACCAGTAGTCAGTTATATTAATGCACCTTGTAGAAATTTAGCTTCTAAACTTATAGATATCATTAAATATTACACAAAATTTGAACCTAAACATACCGTAAAAAATTCATTAGATCTCGTTAATAAATTGCATAACGTAACTCTTAAAAATTCCCATAAATTTGTATCTTTCGATGTCACTAATCTTTTCCCAAGCGTTCCCATAAAAGACACCTTAAACATAATACGAGAACTTTTAGTTAATAACAAAACGAACCCTTTAATTATTCAAGAAATTTTAATCGCCTTAGATGTTTGCCTTAAGCAAAACTATTTTAAATTTAATAACAAATTTTACCTTCAAAAAGATGGTTTACCTATGGGAAATCCCCTGTCCTGTTTATTAGCTGATATTTTTATGGATCACCTCGAAACTAAAATTCTCAATTCTGCATTTAAAAAGTTCATAATTTATTGGTATAGATATGTTGACGATATTTTTATTTGTTTCAATGGGTCCCTTAGACAATTAGATAAACTTTTCAATTTTATTAATAAACAACACGCGAATATTAAATTCACTAAAGAAATTGAAGTTAATAATAAGATTAACTACCTCGACCTCACAATCTCTAAAATTAACAACATTCTTTCATTTGATATCTTTCATAAACCAACAGAAGCTGGATCGGTTATTCATAACAGCTCTGAGCACCCCTTTTCACATAAAATTGCCTCTTTTCGTGCTTTTCTGAATCGTTTAACCAAAATTCCTCTCAGTAAAGAAAATTTTCAAAAAGAATTAGATAGAATTAAATTTATCGCGACTTCTAATGGATACCAGGTCAAATTGATTGATAATTTACTTAGTCAGATTAAACATAAACAACTAGTCAATTCAATATACCCCACTATTCATAATAAATCTAACGTAAATTTTAACGTAGTTACTTTTCTCGGAAACAAGTCAGAAAAAATTGTCAAATATTTGAATCAACATAATTTCAATATAGCTTTTAGAACAGACAATAAACTTAAAAAATTCATTAATAACGCTAAATCAAAGTCAGATATTTTAACTAAATCAGGAGTTTATGAGCTCACTTGCGAATGCTCTCAAAAATATATCGGTCATACAGGTAGATCTTTCCAAACACGATTTAAAGAACACTCGCGATCCCACAGACTTGCGGATGGAAAATCTACTTTCGCGAAACATTTATTGGATACCAACCATAAACAAGGAAATTATGAAATTTTACATGTAGAACCAAAAAGTAAAAAATTAGAATTTTTAGAAGCTTTAGAAATAAATAAATTAAAATATTCACCTTTGTTGTTAAATAGTCAATCGGATTTAAATAATTCACCTTTATTAAACATTTTCAATAAGTTATAACCCCCCCCCCTTTTTTGTAATAACTTTCAAAATGTCCCTTCTTTTCTTATAAAAACCTCCCCCTACCACTCGGAACAATATTTAAAGGATTCTCTCTTAATTTTCTTTCTAATTCATCGCCTGATGATGCCATAGTATGGTGAAAACGTTTGCGAATACTTACAGTGTATTTTACATGTGCTAACTTTTAAACATTTTAGTTCTGAAAAGTGTTTAGTGCATTTTTTGGGTTTTCTAAAATATTGATATGGTAAATAAAATATTACATTAAAAATTAAATTAATCATTTTTTTGTTTTAATTTTAGAGGTTCCACAAACTTTTTAACTACACTGCAAGCGACCACTACAAACAAGCGTTTCAATTTCTTGCATATGGAAGATTTCGTCTTATGGCGAAAGTTTTTAAGTTCCCAAACATTAGCTGTATTGTAACTGGAATACAGAGCATCGAAACAGTCTGTACTCGTTTTGTCGTCCTGACTTGGTGTTTTCACTTCAGGATTATTCAATCTGTCTTCTGGATTAACCACTTCTCGAATATTTTCACGCGGTCTGCCTGGTTTACCTTTTCCACATTTTTTCGATCCCAACTTTAGCGGCTTACTCTTTTCTGCATGTTCGGAGCTCTTATTCACAGAGCTGAATAGTCCTGTACGTGATCTATATGGTTGTAAATACGCACAAACCCGTTCTGTTGGTTTGGACTTAGACGAACTTTTTAGAGATTTCTCTCCACGTTCCAAAGGTTTCCTTGGAGTGCTCCCGCCGGGCACTGGAATAGAACTTTTGGATAAGTTCTTATTAGATCCTAACCTGGAAGATGCTTGTTTCATGACGTTGATTTCCTTCTATTTTATTAGTTTCTTTAAAAATATTGTTCTGTTCAGCTTATATAATTAGTGTAAAGAACTTTTATTCGGTTGGTATACCTACTCAATTTTAATTCAAACTGATTAACCCAGTGGCGGTGATATCAATATGCGAATGTAAGCAATGCTTAGGGGCCCAGGGGCCCAAAAGAGGGATTTTTAAATAATATACGCAATTCAAAATTAATACATTTGCTACACTTGCACCGCCACTGTCCCATTGTACTACCTCCGATGCAGCTGTCTCGATCGAATTCGTTCTGGAAACAGGAAGGCTTGAGTGGCACGATGGAGAGCCGCTGCATCAGAGGTAGTGCAATGGGCCCCATTTAGTCACCTATGTGCGCGTAGGGATATCTCCCTGCCCTCCTACCTAAAATCCAGAAGACTGCACTGGGGGGTATGGAATACCCCCCAGACCCCCCGGATTACATCAATTATTTTGTGACTTAAATAATATGTTTAAACTTTTACTTCCTGATGTGCAAAAATAAAATTACTTTTAGACTTAGCAGACTTGAAGCTCTAAACTAGTCACAAAACAATTGGTGTAATTCGGGGAGTCACTCACAGTGCACTCTTCTAGATTCTGGATTTTAGGTAGGAGGGCAGGGAGATATCCCTACGCGCACTTAGGCTACTAAATCGGGTCCATTGCAGTGGCGGTTAGTAGCGTATTTAAAGGGAGGCAAAGGGGCAATTGCCCCTCTCCCTCCAAGAATGACTCGAGTTGTATCCCTGAAGCGCTCCTCGATAAAGAAGTTTTAAAATTTTAATAACTTTTAAATATTTTTATTTATTTATTTATTTATTCATTTGGTTACCACTGACGCGCACGAATGGATTAACGAGATTCTGAAAAATATTTTGATCTGCCCCCCCCTCCCCAAAACATTTTCTAAATACGCCACTGGTGGCGGTGATATCAATAGGTGAATTGATATCACGAAAGGGCTTTTGATATCACAAAGGAAAGACCTTTTTAAATAATTTACGCAATTCAAAATTAATACATTTTTTTAGGGGTCCGTTTTGTATATTTGCTTACGGGCCCTAGCTACTCTTATCAAAACCCTTTTTGATGTTTCTATCAAAATACGCAATGATGAGCTAATAAGACGCTAAATAGCTATTGAAAATTGCAGTGTCATCTTTTAAATTTCGACGGACATCGATGTCAAACGAGTAGTTGTCGCTTTTAATGTAATTGTGGTGCACACGGACACAATACAGGGTGTTTGTTAAATAAAATGGTTTAAAAATGCAGGTGGTCACCTTTTTTGGCTTGCAGGTTGCCACCCCTCTTATTTTACATTGTGACGTACACTACAGTGACTGTAGGCCCCGGACAGGCTACCGCGCAAAGGGGGGGGGGGAGTTTACCCCTCCATTGCGTATTTTTAATTCTTTTAATTTTCATTCGGTGGTTTGATTGGCGAATACCGAGATTTCCTATAGTGATCGGGACGAGTTTAAAAAAAAAACTGTTTAGAAAGTGTGGAAACCGGTAATTATAATAATTAAGTTTTGTTTAAATTCAATTCATTAATTTTTAATTTGTTAATTGAAGGAATTGAATTAATTGAAACAAAAAAGGAAACTAGATGATAGCGATGAAAACGAGTGACTCGATAATATAATTATTGTTTTGGTTTTTAATACGCTAGTTGGGCAGCTATGGTGTCGCCGCCTAGGCGGTGATTTTGAGCATAAATTAAGTGAGAATCTGGCCATAATTGACCAGAAGATGGCGCGGCGTACGCTTTTTTGGGATATCCAACTAGCATATAATTTTATTTTATTTTTTTGATTTTGATAATAATTGATTTTAGCTAATCATATAGCGTCTGTTTAGCTAGCTAGTAGAAAGTGCGATTTTTTGCGTGTTTTTAGCTAGCAAAATAGTGTGGATTTAGCTAGATTTTAGCTATCTAGCTAAAAAGCGTGTTTTTAGCAATATTTTAGCTAGCAAAATTACGTGATTTTAGCTAACAAAATAGCGTGGATTTAGCTAGATTTTAGCTAGCTAGTAAAAATTGCGAATTTTTGCATGTTTTTAACCAGCAAAATAGCGTGTTTTTAGCAAGCGAAATAGCGTGTATTTAGCTAGCTAAAATCGCATTAATAGCTGTCTGGCAGCAAGCAAATTGCTTTTAAATAGCTAGCTATTTGCTTAAAAATAGTGAGCCATTTTAGCAATATTGCTGCAATAAGGATGCAATTTAAAAGCTATTTTGCTGGCTGCCGCAGCGTCGGTGCTGCCAAATATAGCTAATTAGCTATTTTTTAGCATCCAAATGCTACTTGGGAAAAGAACTGGTACAATTGTTAAGTATCCAGCAAAATTAGTCTTTGGGAGTTGAACAAAAATGGCAAAAAATTAAATTATTGTTAAACTGACAAAGAAAGCAGATAATATTTAATTTACAATTAATTAAGTTTATTATTAACTAAATAGCTGCTTTCCTTTTAATCTAATAGGGCCAGTGGCGGATCCAGATAATTGGATTATCGGGGGGGTCTGGGGGGTATGGAATACCCCCCCGTGCTCTTCTGGATTTTAGGTAGGAGGGCAGGGAGATATCCCTACGCGCACTTAGGTGACTAAATGGGGCCCATTGGAATACCTCTGATGCAGCGGCTCTGCATCGTGTCACTCAAGCCATCCTGTTTCCAGAACGAATTCGATCGAGACAGCTGCATCGGAGGTAGTACAATGGGACAGTGGCGGTGCAAGTGTAGCAAATGTATTAATTTTGAATTGCGTATATTATTTAAAAATCTCTTTTTTGGCCCCTGGACCCCTAAGCATTGCTTACATTCGCTTATTGATATCACCGCCTCTGGGTTAATCAGTTTGAATTAAAATTGAGTTGGTATACCAACCGAATAAAAGTTCTTTACACTAATTATATAAGCTGAACAGAACAATATTTTTAAAGAAACTAATAAAATAGAAGGAAACCAACGTCATGAAACAAGCATCTTCCAAGTTAGGATCTAATAAGAACTTATCCAAAAGTTCTATTCCAGTGCCCGGTGGGAGCACTCCAAGGAAACCTTTGGAACGTGGAGAGAAATCTCTAAAAAGTTCGTCTAAGTCAAAACCAACAGAACGGGTTTGTGCGTATTTACAGCCATATAAATCACGTACAGGACTATTCAGCTCTGTGAATAAAAGCTCCGAACATGCAGAAAAGAGTAAGCAGCTAAAGTTGGGATCGAAAAAATGTGGAAAAGGTAAACCAGGCAGACCGCGTGAAAATATTCGAGAAGTGGTTAATCCAGAAGACAGATTGAATAATCCTGAAGTGAAAACACCAAGTCAGGACGGCAAAACGAGTACAGACTGTTTCGATGCTTTGTATTCCAGTTACAATACAGCTAATGTTTGGGAACTTAAAAACTTTCGCCATAAGACGAAATCTTCCATATGCAAGAAATTGAAACGCTTGTTTGTAGTGGTCGCTTGCAGTGTAGTTAAAAAGTTTGTGGAACCTCTAAAATTAAAACAAAAAAATGATTAATTTAATTTTTAATGTAATAATTTATTTATTTATGAAAAAATGAAAAATAAAAAGTAGTAATAATATCAAAAATAAATTTATTTTTTGTTTTCTAATAAATTAAAAAAAAACAGAATAATTTTTTAAATTGCATATTTTTTAAAACTTACAATTAATATTATTGCGGGGCTAATAATTTATATATTTAATCTTTTTAAGTATTAAAATTATAAAATAAACTTATAATTAAGTTATTTTTATTACAATTAAAGTTTATTTGTTGTGTTCCTTAATTTAGCATCATTTAAACTAGATTTTTCTCTAATTGGAGTAATCATACATTTTTAATTATCCGACAAAAATAAATTACAGAGGTTCCCAAAAATTATAAAAAATCAATTTTTCTAAAAAATTTTTTACGTTATTGTAATAATATTATATATCCAATGGTGTAACACTTAGTATACTACGTCTTTGTAATTAGCAATTAAGATGAAGTAATTTTTTTAAATATTAATCTTCTGTTGTATAAATAAGTCTGCATTCGCTTCTTTATTAATTATTATGATTGTAATTGATCAGCGACCAGTGTAAATCATGAAAAACTTTTTAATTCTTTGGGTCTTCCTCTTGATTTCAATTTCAACTGCAGAAAGATTGGGTAAATAGATAGCTGGTAATTATTTACTTTTAAATATTATAAAAATTATGTTTAGAATATTACTGGAAGGATTTTGACGGGTATATCCCAGAAGATGCGTTTATTGCACATTTAGACCTGGAACCAATTTATGTTGGGCAAGGATATTTTAAGGATGCTGGAATATTTCCAGCTACAATTTTCCAGCATTTATCCACAATAACCGTCACCGAGAGAGATAGAAATCCAGTTATAAGTAAAAATATTAAGGTAAAACCAATGCAGAATTTTCTTTTGATTAAATTAATTAAAAAAAATTTGTAAATAAAAAAAAAAAATTATTATTTTTAAAATTTTCCTTTTTTTAATTTTTTTTTAACAAAACCAATTTGAAAAAATGCAAAATTTTACATTTTCATCAAGCTAAGATCAGCCGGATAAAGGAAAACAGCACCATATTTTTTATTTACACTTATTTAATTTTTTTTGTTTTAGATTTTATGCACACAAAATTCTAATGCTTTGCAATGGATTCAAGTAAATTACAATGATTTGAAAATTATCAAGAACGTCCATTTTTTAAAAATTGTTGAATCCGGTACCGAATCTGATGCTCCCTTATACGTAGGAAGAATTTTACATGAAGGAACTATGCAGGTAGCAAAGGTTTATAATGTTTCTCCATACGAAGGAGTAAATGCTCCTAATAAAAGCGGAGGAGGAACCAATTATAAAAATTTTTAAATATTAGTGTATTGTACAATCTGTTAACAATGTAGGTACTTTGAAATTTAATAACTATAAAAATTTATTTTCATTGTATTAATTATATTTTATTTTATCCTTTCTGTTGTTTTTTCATTTTTAGAACCCCCCCCCCCCGGGATGTTCAAAAGAAAAATTTAGAAAAAAAAAAAGAAAAAATAGATAATATTTTAAAGCGGAAAAAAAATTTTCTTTTTACAAGTGCCTCCCCCCACAAAATGAAATCCTGGCTACGGGCCTGTTTAGAACCAATACATCTATAAATTTATTTAAAATTACCCGAATCACTGTACCTGTTCATAATATAACAATAAACAATTAATTGGTGTTATGAAAATCATCGAAGGCTATGGTAATTAATTATTATGCTATACAATTATCAGTAAAAATTAATAAAAAATAATTGTTTCCGGTAGTTTACTTTTTCTCGAATTGTATATAAACAGATGCATTTTTCATTTCATCAAAATTCAATCAAAATGTTGAAATCAGCAGCAATGTTCACTGTGTGCTTAATGTTGGCTTTTGCATTTGTGCAATCGATGCCTCAAAACCCGGATTCAAAAATATTTAGGGTAAGTACCCATTTCTAAAAAATTTAAAAAAATTTTTTTTACTGAAAACAGTGGCCGGTCAAGGGGGAGACGATCGCTCTTCCAAAAAATATATTAATTAGAAAAAAAAATTATTTGATATTACTACATTTTATTTTTTATATTTAATAAATTTTGGAGGGTTCATAAATAAAATTATAAATATTATTTTATATTTTAGGTTATCCGTCAAGTTCCCGATGTTGATAAAACTTTTAAACAGGCAAAAGATGCAGCAGGCCAAGCAATCCAAGATGTCATAGAAGCAATTTCTAATAGGCGTTAATATTTCTTATTAATTACAAAATAAATATCTATTATAAATTTTGCTAAATGACCTTGATGTTTTGAATAAATTTTGAATAAAATAAAAATCAGCATTTATTTATTTCTTAACCAATCAGTGGTCCATTATAATCTAGAAAGAAGAACAATTTTCATATTTAATTTTTTGGATTGCCTATAAAGAAAACACCACAATATATTCTAAAATTTGGACTGTCTAAATTTCAGCACTTTATGCCTCACCACTAACAGATCAAAGGGGGGCGAGGGTGGCTTTTGTTAGTTTTTAACTAAAAAATTAGTTCAATAGAAATATTGTAATAGCCGGAATAAATTATAATAAATACATAATAATATGTATAGAGAAGAATCACATATTTTATGAACGTACAATCTTGATTCAAGGTTAGCCTTGGTGACATGATACTAGAAAATAGAAGGACTTTCCCAATTTATCTCAAGATTAAAAGTTATGAAAATATTATTTGTGCCAGCCAAAACTAAAATGGTATGTTGGAGTTAAATATATTTAGTTTGTTTTTCGATTATCCTCTTCAGCAGGTATCTCAATTCTAATTTTTTTAGAATTATATTATATTATTCGTTCTACTCTGGATGAGTTTTAATAAAGTAGATGCACTACCATTTGGAGCGCCTCTTCACGTTTGTCAGTCCATGTATCCGTTTCACGACGGTGGAATATCAAGTCAACTAACACCATCTCCTTTTGAAGTCACCGCAAACCAAACCAATTTAGGTTTAATTGTGTCTATAAAGTCTACATCAAACGAGCTTTTTCAGGGAGTAATGCTACAAGCTCGACTTGCAAATGACAACATAGGCGGAACATTTGAACCACTCAATAATCTCGTCCACACTATAAATTGTCGACAACAAAGAGACACAGTTACCCACAATAACGTTGAACCCATGTCACTCTTAGAATTGCGATGGATTCCCCCAAACGATTATCAGGGTCCTGTAATATTCAAGTAAGTTGTTTCATCTTCATCCAACACCAAGTCTGTACTCAAATTTGATTTCAAGTTCTACAGTTGTCCAAAATTATTCCATCTTTTGGGTAGGAGTTCAATCAAAAAGTCTACAAATATCCAGCAATCTACAAAATAACAACATAACTAAATTAGACCGATTTTACGAAGGTTGTTCCATTACTAAGCTGTGCTTTGGAGTACCCGATAACTGCGTAGAAAAAGAAAATTGCAAAGCTGTTACCGCTATTACCGTAAAAGGAAGTCGGTACGAATTTGAAATGAAAGCTACCGGTAATCCTGCATGGGTGGGTGTTGGTCTGTCCGACGACCAAATCATGGGCGACGATTCCGTTATTGAGTGCGTTAAAAATGAAAATTCCGTAGAAGCCTACTTGTCATGGACCGTAGCAGGTCCCAAATTGGATGCCAATAGGCTACAAAACGTAAATGTTATATTAATGCAAATATAACACACAAAAAATAACAATTTTTGTTTTAGCAACATCAGGGAATCGAACTTAAAAATTTTAGTGTGGCGGATGGCGTTTTGTATTGTCAAGTTGTGCGTGATGCCAAAACCTCAATCAACGAACGTGATTTTGATTTGGATAACAACAAATATCATATTTTAATTGCGGCCGGTACCATAGTTGAAAGTAAAAATTACTAATTTGTCACAATAAGATTATCTCAAAATTTTTTATTTCAGAAAATAAAGTTAGGTTCCATGACATCGCATATCTTGCGAGTCCTGCTAGCAGCTTCTTATCGGAGATCGCCAAAGTAGAAAGAGAGGATTCTGTAAAAATATTTTAGAAAATGCTAACTTGGGTTGGATGATATAAAAAACGTGTGGTTTGATAATTTACTTTTTATTCAAATACTATTTACTCACAGTCTCCCTGATAACATCTGTTGTTCATAAAAGTTTATAACTTCATTGTCTAAATTGCTTTACGTTATTAACAGTATTGAGAAACACATAAAAACAATCAACAGGCAAAAAATAAACTCTTCGACAATACAAATAACCGAATCACGTTTTTAACTTCCTTCCAATTAAACAAGAGCTACATACATTTACAAAAATTCGATGTAGTCACAAGCATTATAAATTTTGAAAAAAAATCACCCAAAAATGATTGTCAAACTTGGATATTTTCAAAATTGATGTACAAAAGAGACTTACGACGCTCCTATTGTCGAATTGTTCAGCAAAATTATACCATCAGGTGTTTATTAAATTTTTTAACAATAAATTCGTAAACAAATTAAAAAAAAAACAAGAACATTAATAATCTTAAAAAATAAGTTACAATAAATATGTCTGTAACGTATCACTTTCACAACATACATAAACTTTTATTGTACAATAAAGGTAAACAATATTATAATTATTAAAACCTTGCCGATAAATTGTATAAAATTTTGTTTTTTTTTCTTACGCAAAATAATAAACAATTCATAAACAAAAATTAGCTTAATTTTTTTAATGCAAACAAAAACTTTCTATTGCACCAGAATTAAAGATTTGCAGGCATAGTGCAATATCAATTTTATTTTGACTTGAAATTGTAACATTTTTTTGTGCTCTGTTTGCATCTTTCGCTTCATTTAAAAACCGAAAGAACCGGTAAGTGAACAAACACCGGGTCTGTTTAATGCTGCCATCTATTGAAGACTGACTAAAAAGTTAAACTAGTGAAGTGATGCGAGCGTAAGGATTCGTCAGAGCCAAATACACCTGTCAAGTGTATAACTACAATAATTAAAAACTGTAAATTTGGTGAGTAATTTAGAAAATTCATCCTTGTTGTTTGTCGTGAACAAAAATATTTACCTTTATAATGCAAACTAATAAAGACTAACATCGTTATCGAGTCACACATCATCAAAATTTTCGTTTAAAAAAAAACTCATCTAAATAAGGAATGTGAAACTAATTGAAAATCAAAGACTTGACAGTATAGTCATTCGAGATTTTAAACTTTACGCTTATTTGATAACTTTCCTTTTTAACTACTACAGAACAATCGTTTTCCTATAATCGAAAAACATGATTATTAAAATATCAATTAAAGGTTTGTTAACAATTGTAAAAATAAAACAAACTGCATATCTAACACTGCTTCAATAATATTATAACAAAAATTAAATAAGTTCCTGATATCACTTACAATAATTTGTTATTCAGATAATTAATTGTATAGTGATTTAATTAATTTACTAAAAATCCTACCAGAATGTATAACCACCGTCTGATCCTCCTGATAAGAAAGAACCTTTTTTTTGTCCTAGAGCAACTTGATGTCCTGCCATTGCAGCCAGTTGTGCCGCATTGGGAGGAACTCCCGGAGGTGATGGTGGTATCACTGGTTGAGCTATACCGTCAAATCTTGCACCCGCATCATATCCATTCTAAAATTCAAACCAACGTATGAACAAAATATGCGGCTAACAAAATTCGGTTGCACCTACAGGAATCATAATAGTTGGGCGTAATTGCGCATGTTGCATAGGATATGAATAGGCACCCAAAGATGGATAATATTGCATTGGGGCATAAGTTGGATATCCTAGATATGTTGGGTATCCTGTAGCATACATTGCAGCTCCAGGTGGATAAACCTAAATACAAACCAAATTAAACACCAAACGAAATAATACATTCGTAAGTGACTTACGTGTTGACCAACAAGTGCTGGATGACCTAAAGCTTGATCATACGTAGGCGGTGGTCCCTGCGCATACAACTGTTGCCCGGGAACCATGTAAGGAGACGCCGTTGGTATTCCAGGCAAAACTAAGACACAAACCAATTAAACCAGTTTTCAACGATTTTCTCGATTTTTAAATACCTCCATAACCTTGTGGAGCAGGAGCACCTGTGTTAACTTGGGGCGGTCCTCCCAACCCTTGCTGTGAAGGTGGCGGTGGTAAAACAGTTCCTGTGAGAATAATTTAAAAATTACCACTTCCAATTCAACCAAACCTAATTATATAACAAATAAGCACTCAGATGCATTTCTGTGCCATATCGATATGTTTGTACAACTATATACACATTTACGATGCCGATAGGGCACAAAACTAAGAAAAATTTTAAAACCACGCTACAATAATGTTAGCATGTCAATTATTTTTAAATTAAAAACAAAACTTTTCCTTCTTAAAAGATTTATCAACATTAATGCATTTGAAAGATGCCAATTTTGATTTCTTCAATGTTTTCTGGATTTCATTATTTTCCTCAACAGCTTCAAATGTTTTTTTATGGCAATTAGCCACGTGGGGGATTCCCAGCGAAGTAGAATATGCATCGGAACTTTGACAAAATTAATTTTTTACTGAACAGTATTTAGGCTTTCGACTAAATTGCTAAGAAACCAAATCAAAGGATAGACACTTAATTTCCTAGTTAATTGTGCTTGTGAAGCATAGCTGTTTAGAAGTCAGGGAAACAAACAAAATTAATAAGCGGGAAAACCACTTAGAGGTAGATTCAACATCGGGATCAATACAAATTCTTCAGAAATACGAAGAATATGACTGCATTTCCAGGAAAACAAGAATAAATATCCTGGTTTCAAGTCTTAAGAGAAAGAAATTTTTGATTAGCAATTAACATAATCGATAATACCAAAATGCACCTTGAGAATAATTTTTAGACCTGAATGCTGAATTAAAGGTATTCAAAATGGAGTGACATTAAAAATGTATAACCAATTGGAAAATACGAATAGGTAAAAATTGATTAACACTTATAATATTAAATGAGTTACGATATAGAGTATATAAGTTACGTGTCCTGAATTGTTCCAATATTAGTACAAATGCATTAATGTTGTCTTTTGAAAACTAATATTCTTTTAAACTAAAGCAAAGTTACATAATTATAATTTAAATATCTCTCGTTTTGTTAAATTTTTACACGCGTTTAACTTATTACAATTCATATAATTGTACTTAATTTTATTTGATACTTCAGTAATAATTATACAAAAAAACTATGGTGAATTTTTAAAAGTAACATGCAAAACAGAATCATCCCAAGTGACAATTATTATTGATTAAATTAAAATAATTAAGTTTAAACATCATGAGCTGAATCTGTACACTTTTATGTTCGGATGCAAAATAAAAACTAAAGATGCCCGATTGTAAATACAAAATTTTGAAATCGTGGATTTACAAACGGCAACCAAAAATAAAAACCGCCACAAACTACGTGCAAAATTAATCAAAACTTGGACGTATTTGAGCAGAAAAAGCAATGAATACTTGAGAAATTTCTGCTGAAATACTTAAAATTTTAAAATTAAAATAATCAAGCACTTATTTTTTAAATGATTGATAAATTTAAATTTGTGGACATAAAATTAACGAAAATCTGAACCCTCCATTGAAAAATGAGGGGAGCGACTATTCTATAATACTTCCGTCTCTAAATATAAACGTCGCGATATTTAATTTGCACTTGAAATTTTTTTAATGAAGCCCACAGATCCGAGGAAAAATTTCCTCGAAAAAATAGGTTAAATCCCACGCAAACACAGTTAATTTACATTTATAATTTTAAAACTGTTAACACAGCCGCACGTTTCCTGATTGGGTCTATTCCTCCGTTGAAATCGATAGAATTTTAAATAAACCAGTTGCAATTTCATTAAAAATATATTGCACAAATTTCAATTTAAAAGTTTGTTTTTTATTAATGTTGAAAATGCTTTTTCACAATAGGTAAACATTTAACAACAATCAGATATAAAGAACAAACCAGCGGATTTATAATAGTAGGAAGTGGAGAAAGAAGTGTAAAATTAAAATTTTCATGCTTTCTAAAATATAGTTCTATTATTAAGTCTACACATGCAAGATTGATTGATTTTGAAGGAGTCGAGCCAAAAATTTTTTTATCTTGAAGGCAAAAAAAATATAATAGCATTCAATTTCCGGGTTTTCCCTGCCGTGCCCACTCTGTGTTAAAAATGTGGAAGTGTTTAAATTATTTTTAACTAAAAGCCAGAATTAAATCCTGAACCTTCAGCACCGCAACCTACGCAGCTAGTAGTTTATGCAATAGAAAGTAAGTATTTCTTTGGCAAAGGGGTTATAGGACTTGAACGAACACAGTATTTTGTAAATCACCTTCGAGTGAAATATTTTTCCTTATATTGTGGAATTTAAAAATACAAGTGAACCTTTTTGGAATAGAAGGATGATGCGAAGGATCGACTCATTGAAAATCAATCAAAAACGTGTCGATACAGCTTCAATGGGTAGATTGAAGATGTAACCACGTTACTTATTATTAATTATATTAACTAAGTTAGTCACATATATTAAAATATTAAATCAAACGCTGTAAATATGTATAATATAAATAACCCTGAAAACCTGTTGCAATAACATTCTTTACCTATCAAAGTTCAAAAAGTGTTTTTCATTTAGCTCGGATTGTTTGATAGGTTAAGAACACGCTTAGCGTTGTAGTTGTGCTGTAGCAAGTTATAGCCAACATTGTAGTAGCAAAACACCGGGTGAATCCATAATGATTAGCACCCTACACCCAAACACAACTAATAACATGTAACAACCAAAATATTCAAAATCAATTCTAAAAGTACGACACGGTACACCCAAGTCAAACAAAACGACAAATTGTTACATGTTATTTCAACTTTTATCATGCAGTGAAATTTGATCATCAAATTTCTAATGTTGAACCACTGAGATTTGTACATCTTCAGCTACAAAAATCTTTGTTGAGATCTAAGTTACCATCTATTTCTTTCATGTGTGTGCGTTTTAACTCAGTTCCCTAATGTTCCGTGAGACTCAACAAGACTCAAAATTTGATCGACGGTTGCCTTAGCCAACTCGAAGAGGAGAAATTGAAGCCAATAACTAGAAAAATACCTTTTATCGGGAATGCGAGATATATCGAGATATGTAATATCTATTAATTACATTGTAAAGGTGCACATGCAAGTTTGCAAGGTTTTTAACGTTTTAATTTCTATTTCAACAAAATTCTTGTTGTAGTTAAAAGTAAGAAGTACTTATACCATTTTTAATTATGTTAACACAAATAGTTATAAATAGTAGCTACTGTCAGACGTGGATTCCGAACCACGTCAAAGTAATTTGTCATTAGTTGATCGGAAGACAAAACTACCTATACTTACGAATCCAGATGGACTACTGCGCAAACAGATGCACGATTATGAATATAATTAGAGCTCGGATTTATATGCACCAAAATATTTGAAACTATGCGAATATATATGCACCGAATTTCCTTAAAATATGCACTAAAATTGATTTTTTTTTTCAAATTTTCAGTAAGTAGGTGCTACCTTGATTTATAAAATTTAATAATTTTAATAATGAATCTGGGCGAATTACGTAAAATTTGCAAAATTTTTTCATATTTTCAACCTTTGGTGCATATTTGAGTAAATAATGCATATTTGGGCCACTTTTGGTGTCCAGTCAGAGCTAAAGATTCATATGACTCTGGATTAACTTTTACCTAACGTTTAACTAGCCCTTAGTGTTTGTGCAGATAATGTCGCCCAGCGAAAGATATGTTTGCTAAGCTGGGGCAGGGGCTCTGCGACTGAAGTCGCAGTGAATGCTTTCTTATGGGAGTGTTTCCTTATGGAATGCGATATTTGCAGGCGATTCTAAGGTAACACTCCCATAAGAAAGCATGGAAAGCACTCACTGCGACTCGCAGAGCCCCAGCCGCAGCTTAGTAAACATATCTTTAACTGAGCGACATTATCTGCACCAACACTAAAGGCTAGTTAAACCTTACGTAAAAGTTAATCCAGAGTCAATTGATTGTGATCATATCAAACACTTCACATAAAAGAGCGTGATTAATACAGTTTGGATTTATATGCACCAAAATACTTGAAAATATGCACTAAAATTGATAAAAATAGATAAAATATGCAAACTAAAAATTATGTAATCTTCGAATTTTTCAATTTTTTTTTCAAATTTTCAATAAGTAGGTACTATCCGGTACTACCTAGATTTATAAAATTTAATAATTTTAATAATAAATCTGGACGAATTACGTAAAATTTGCAAAATTTTGCATATTTTCAACCTTTGGTGCATATTTGAGTAAATAATGCATATTTGGGCCACTTTTGGTGTCCAGTCGGAGCTAAAGATTCATATGACTCTGGATTAACTTTTACCTAACGTTTAACTAGCCCTTAGTGTTTGTGCAGATAATGTCGCCCAGCTAAAGATATGTTTGCTAAGCTGGGGCAGAGGCTCTGCGACTGAAGTCGCAGTAAATGCTTTCTTATGGGAGTGTTTCCTTAGAATGTGCTCTTTGCAGACGACTGTAAGGTGACACTCCTTTAAGAAGGCATAGAGAGCAGTCACTGCGACTTCAGTCGCAGAGCCCAGCTTAGTAAACATATCTTCAGCTGGGCGAAATTATTTGCACCAGTTAAACGTTAGGTTAAAAGTTAATCAAGAGTCAATTGATGTTGATCCTATCAGTCTATAGGAAACACTCCCATAAGAAAGCATGATTAATAGAGCTCGGATTTATATGTACCAAAATACTTGAAAATATGCACCGAATTTCCTTAAAATATGCACTAAAATTGATAAAAATAGTTAAAATATGCATTTATATGCAAACTAAAAAATTATGTAATCTTCGAATTTTTCAATTTTTTTTTTCAAATTTTCAATAAATACTACATAGATTTATAAAATTTAATAATTTTAATAATATACCTATCTGGACGAATTACGTAAAATTTGCAAAATTTGCATATTTTCAACATAATAGTACTTTATAATCAGCTCAAGGGTCTCCTATTTTTAATTATTCTAAATTTTGCTATAAAATATCACTATTAATTTATTAGAACATTCAAGATAATACTTATTATCTGCTCAATTTTAATTAATTTTAATTAGGTTTGTTTTATTATACAATATTATGTACATAAATATGTAATTATAGTACTAATTAAATCAAATTATTGAATATTTTTATATTGCATAAAAAAAAGATATGTTTCCTGTTTATCTGCTCACCACTGACGAGCATAACTAGATTAACGAGATTCGATATCGAATCAAGAGAATTCAATAAATTAATTAGTTAGCTAAATCTTTAAATTTAGCATTCCAATGTAGCCTAATTTTTAATCTACCGGCAAATCACTTGCAGTATTTTTCAGCATTCTCGACCACGAGAATCTTGGGAAGTTCTAGGAAACAAATAGAGGAAGTCTGAAAAGTGATGGTTGATATAATTGAAACCATTTAACTAAAGCAGCCTTCATATGGTAGCCTTCACGTCTTAGATATATTTTAAGAGTTTACAAAAACCAATAAAATTAAAGTATCGGAGATATAGATATTATTTCTATTGCTTCAGCACCAATATGAAGCAAGATGTCGAATAAAAAGAAAGCCAAAAAGCAATGTATTATGCCTTTCAATGTGGGAGCGCCATCTGTTGATGCTATTTTGAACTACATTAGGTGTTGGCAAAATTATGAAAGTTTGCCTATGTTTAGAGCCTATATAGGGAAATGGAGATTTGTACTTCCCCTTATTAAATTGAAAAACCAAATTTCAAGTCTCGTTTAGTCGAAATAGTAGTAATAAAGTAAATTTAGGATTGTTACGAGTAACTTAGACCTCAAGCATCCGCTACAATACTGCACTTAATTTAAGTTTGTATAAAGTAATTTAAGTTTCGATTTGACGTTAGATCACATTTAAAAATAATAAAGAATCAATGGTTGTAAAGAGTGACATAATATTATTATAATCACATAAAGTTAAACTGGTGGGTGTGTAGCAGCAGTTGTTAGGATGTAAGAGTGCAAAATTTAATTGGCAATTATGCAAAAGAATAATGCATTACTGGGTTGATTACGATGGTGGTTATAATAATGAGAAGTGTCGAAACTTAATTTAGAAGGAAATAGCTTAAATGCAGCATTGTTATCGATCCCAACCAAAAATCTAGTGAAGGTAGTCGATGAGCGGGTAACCAACAAGCATCAGCCACTGTATAAATAAACACATGAAAATTAAATAGGTACTGTTTGAATCGAGGTCCTTGTCCAAGGCTCCACCGTCCGATCCCTCTTACAGCAGTTCTTAGTGCACTCGCTGGAAGGAACACACTATCATCATACTTATGCCCTAACTTCATCAAATAAAAATTAATATTTCCTAATAGAACCTCACTTACAATGCAGTATTTTGCAATGTAGGGCAAGGCCATATCACAAAGATTGAAATGAAAAATAACAACTCTCTGCATTAGAAAGAGACAGCATATACATTTTAGTATTGATCAAAAACATCCTGCATAATATTACAACTTGCAATTACTATTTTGTACCAACATTTGGATTTTTCTAACTTTAATCGCTAAACTTCCAATATTGACTTTTGTTTTATCTCTTTTTGAAAACCAAAATGTGAATTACTAATGAAAGGGCGTACAACTCGCTAAATTTTGTCAACTTTCCTGGAAAAGCACCAATCGTTTTAATCCCAAGTTGCAATTTTTACCTTTTTTATCACTCATTCTTATTTGTCGATTAATGATTTTTTCGTTAATTGGAAATTCTCGGCACAAAAACACTACTTTCGTTACAACTGCACCAAATTTGCACAATCAAAACTTAGATCACAAATGCGAGCAAATGCTGTAATTAACACAAAATAAAATCCGTTTCAAAATATAAGGAGAAACAAGATACATCGAATCGGATAAACAAAAGAGACAACCGAATGACGTTGACGTAAAATTTTTTGAAATTTACATGTTCGCCAACCGCATGGTTTTTTACATCCTCATTGGCGGAACTTGTCGGTTTTAGGGGTTGCACCCGACTCCAAATTATATGGCCAAATCATACCCATTTATAATTTGTGGTGTAAAAAAGGAAAATCTAGAAAACCCAGGTCTTTATGGTCTGCTGAAATTCTCATCGTATTTTCTTGAGAATTTTAAATGCTAATTTTTTGTTCATTAATGTAGCGTTATTTTTGGTACGTCACTGGTTTACGAATTTTATAAACCCAGAATTGGATTTAATTTATAATTAAACGATGATTTTTTCGATACAAGTAAATATAGTTAAAGTTTAAAATAAAAAAATATTTCATTTTTCCTCATCGTCATAGTTCATTAGCAGTTCCTATTAAATTTATCCCGTTGGTAGACTTGCATATTGTCACTTTGTTCTATTCGTTTATGATAATAAAAGGAGAATAATAAATTATTTTTATTACAAGATATTAAAAATTTATAGTTGAATATATTTTTTAGTCACCTAATCTAAGTTCTGGTGATGTTATAACATTTTAAGTAAGTCGATTTTGCTAATTTTATTTTTTTTTGTTCCTACTCGTGCATGCTGGTAAGTCATACTAAAAAGGCCAAATTAATGGTCTACATTTTTGTTAAAATCAAATTACTTTCCTTTCGCGTACTTGTTGACAACTTTGTTTTTCCATTTGGACGTTTGAAATTGAAATTTAGAACATGATTGTTGTCATTATTGCTTAATTTGTCAAAATTTGTAGTCACCCATATTTTTGCACTAACGTAAACGGAATTACCGCAAATTTGGAATCTAGTTTTACCAATTGTTTTGTGTTTTGCAACTAAAGCTTATCTTTTGTTCTTTGCAGTTATTACAAGACGTAGCACAATAGCATTGGAAATGTCTCACAAGAATATGTCGAATATAGGAGGGCACAGCTCCGTGAAACAAATTGATTTGGATCACATATGGGGCGATCTAAATGCAGGTATCGATAGGGTTTACGAAGGAAAAAGTATGCCAAAGCAACGTTACATGCAATTATATACACACGTTTATAATTATTGCACATCGGTACACCAACAAACTAACGGACGTAACTCTACTTCTTTACCTGGGTCTGGTAAAAGCAAAAAGAACCAGTCCAATAATGGTGGTGCTCAGTTGGTCGGTTTGGAGTTGTACAAACGGTTACGGGAATTTATGCGCTCATATCTGATTAGTTTATTACAGGTTAGTAATTTTTTTGATAAACATCTTCTTGTTGTGTATCGGAGATTGATGTCTTAAAAGTGTACTACGTGAAAATCTAAAAATTGCAAAATAATTTCTAAGTATGTCACCGAAAGAATCTTTTCGTATCTGATTGACTTGCATAACCTAACATTACCTTTAACTGTTCTTGAAGAGGACAATACAATTTTATTGTTTCTAAGTGGAACACCCTGTACTATTTTACCTATTCGGATGCGCATTTCAATTTCCCATTATGCTAATTTATTTAGTTATTATTACTTCTGCGACAATGGATTTACATAATATTGTCGGATTAACAATCTTTTGTGTAAACAAATATGTACAATTTGAGTATTATAGAACAGGAAACTGCAGTGAAACATAAGTATTAGCCATAATCCTACTCTTGAATTAAAAGCAAACCGCCCGAAGAAGTGGCATTGAGTCAAATAAATTAGTTTCCCAACCTGACCCTAATAAATAACTTTTTGAACCGATCTTCCCTGATTTGTGATATGCTTATTCCATGGTAACTATTAAACTATAATAGATTGCATGCTAACATTAAGAGCGCTGTGACCATGAAGTCCTTGAAGTCAAAGCTCGCTATTACTTAGCGTCATGCTAAATTGAGAATCGGGTTTATTTGTAAACAAGGTTAGATGAATTTCGACTGTGTGTAAGATTATCCATGTATTTATTGCAATTTATGGAATAAATATGATTATAATACATTAACGTAACCAACAAGCACAAGGGAACTCGCTAACAAAGATTGCTCTTGATTTAGGTAATATTTTAGAAATTACCGACTTAAAAAAATCACACTGCTACAACAACAAACAGGCATTTGCTGCTGTTCCCAACAAAAAACCTCATCAAAACAGCCCTTAAGTTATCTACATAAAACTGTGACGAGAAGATGGCAACATCACGATCACGAATTGCCTATATCAATCCAACGCTGGATGTAGGCTTTCCCTATTTCGCTCCACCTCTGTGGAAAGCTATCAACAGTGTCGAGTCGTCGTCCATTCAGCAAAATGTTGCCATCTTCACCTAGATTTCTCATAATTTTTGTTTTTGCAATATTCACTTCCAAGCCTGAGAGCTGGTGCTAAACATTACTATGTCGTTGGCAAATCGAAGGTGACCGAGATGTTCTCCGACCAGTCGGTCTTATCGTGAAGAAGCACACTATTTTTGCAGTCTCGTAGATGTTTTTCATCAAACTGGTGTATCTGCGACCAATGCGGCATCTCCGTAGAGAATTTAGTACTGCCCACGTCTCTATTGTGTCGAATGCTTTCTGGTAGTAGTTAAAAGGCATATATAATTCTAGGTTGTATTCGTTGTACTTTGTATATGATACAAGTGCTGAAACCTGATCTGAACCCCTCGAAACCCCATACACGACAGTAAATCACCCTCAACAAAAATGCTATTACAGTCCAAAATATTGAATTTTCTCCATTTTAAACCACTATGCGTCACTATATTTTTCAAATTCAAAATTGACTAAATATCCTAGAATTCCAGATAATTATAAATATAAAGGAAAACAAAATTTCGTACACCTAATCTTCTCCTTGTTGGACCTGTATTTGTCAGTGACATATCTCTAGGATTGTGGTAATATTCAAGGATTTCCTAGAGACAGTCTTTGTGTAGTGAAATTAGACTAAAGAACTATCCCACGAGAAATACTACTAATATTAATTTGTCTAATGGTAAAATGTCTAAACAACATTTTCTCATTTACAGAAAGGTTTACATCGCATGGACGAAGATGTATTGAAATTTTACACCACCCAGTGGGAAGATTATCAATTTAGTAGCAAAGTTCTTAATGGCGTTTGTTCATATCTGAACCGACATTGGGTCAAAAGAGAATGCGAAGAAGGTCGTAAAGGAATATATGAAATTTATCAGTTAGCTTTAGTTACATGGCGAGATCATCTATTTAAACAGTTAAACAAACAAGTGAGTTTTTGCCACTTTGGTTCACCTTTTCATAATATTAAATTTACTATTTCTGCAGGTCACTAGTGCAGTTCTCAAGCTTATCGAACGCGAGAGGAACGGCGAAACAATTAATACTCGTTTAGTCTCAGGTGTGATAAATTGCTACGTAGAATTAGGTTTAAACGAAGACGAACCCGGTGCAAAAGGTCAAAATCTCACTGTCTACAAAGAAAGTTTCGAAAACATATTTTTAGAAGACACAGAAAGATTTTATATTCACGAAGGAACTAGTTTCTTGCAACAAAATCCGATTACGGAATACATGAAAAAGGCGGAACAGAGGCTTCAGGAAGAGCAAAGAAGAGTACAAGTGTATTTACACGAAACAACCAGTGAACGTTTAGCTAAAACCTGCGAGCGTGTTCTAATACAAAAACACTTAGAATTATTTTATGGTGAGTTTCAACAGCTGTTGGATTCCGAGAAGGACGGCGATTTAGGACGAATGTATTCGCTTGTCGCCAGAATTCCTGACGGTTTAGTGGAACTCAGGTCACTGTTGGAACAACACATCGCCTCTCAAGGGTTAACCGCAATTGAAAAATGCAGCGAATCCGCTCATAACGTAAGTTTTTAATTTTATAAAAATTTAATTTCTCAAATCTTTTTTTATATTTCAGGATCCTAAAACATACGTGAACACAATTTTAGAAGTACACAGAAAGTATTACGCCCTGGTGTTGGTTGCATTTAACAATGACAGTGGTTTTGTGGCCGCACTAGATAAAGCCTGCGGTCGTTTCATAAACGCAAATGCCGTAACTAAAATGGCCAATTCGAGTAGCAAATCTCCTGAACTATTGGCAAAATACTGTGATCTCTTGCTTAAAAAATCGAGCAAAAATCCCGAGGAAGCCGAACTAGAAGACACTTTAAATCAAGTCATGGTTGTGTTTAAATACATCGAAGACAAAGATGTGTTTCAAAAGTTCTACAGCAAAATGTTGGCTAAACGTTTGGTGCAACACATGTCAGCTAGCGATGATGCCGAAGCATCTATGATATCTAAACTGAAGCAGGCATGTGGTTTTGAGTACACATCAAAATTACAGAGGATGTTCCAAGATATTGGAGTATCGAAAGATCTAAACGAACAGTTTCGTACTCATCTTGTAAATTCCAACGAACTTTTGGATATTGACTTTAGTATCCAAGTGCTTTCGTCTGGTTCTTGGCCGTTCCAACAATCGTTTACTTTTGGATTACCAACCGAGTTGGAAAGAAGCGTCAGTAGATTCGGTACCTTCTATTCGGGACAGCATTCAGGTCGAAAATTAAATTGGTTGTATAACATGTCTAAAGGAGAACTTGTAACAAATTGTTACAAGAATCGATACACTTTACAAGCTAGTACATTTCAAATGGCTGTACTTTTGCAATACAACGTTTCAAAAACTTGGACGATAGCTCAGTTAAGCGAACACACTCAAATAAAGATGGATTACCTTCTGCAAGTGATTCAAATTTTGTTGAAAGCTAAGTTATTGACCTGCGAGGAGGACGAAAATGATTTAAATGCAAATTCTTTAGTTTCTCTATTCACAGCCTACAAAAAGTAAGTTTTGACAGTTTTTCATTAGTTTTGAAATTCACCAATTTCGTTTTAGTAAAAAACTTCGGGTGAATATTAATATTCCAATGAAGACTGAAATGAAACTCGAACAGGAAACTACACACAAACACATCGAGGAAGATAGGAAGTTACTTATTCAGGCTGCTATTGTGAGAATTATGAAAATGCGCAAAGTATTGAAGCATCAACAGTTGGTTGCCGAAGTTTTGAATCAGCTTTCAACTAGGTTTAAGCCTCGCGTTCACATAATCAAGGTAAGTGCTATTTAAATTTTTAATACGGACAGTTTGCTTCAAGAAATATTTAATTTTATTAAATACAGTAGAGTGTCGATAATCCGGATTATCGAAAAGAACGAAGAAAAGGTCGTTTTGAGTTCATAACAAAAAAAAACTTGCTAAAACCGTTAATAATTCACTTTAGTTGTAAAATAATTGGAGTAGATAAGTAAAACCATTAATTAATATGAACTTATAATGTATTTTAATAAAAAAATATTAAAGACGACCCCGTCCAGCCTGACTCATCAACGTTTTTGTTTGACAAATTATGTTTTTCAACTTTTTTTTTCACCAGAATTAAATCCGGATTATTGACGCTCTACTGTATAAGTATTGAATTACTGTAGTACGGAAAGCAGTAAAAAAATGAATTTCTTTTTATAGAAATGCATTGATATTCTAATCGAAAAAGAATATTTGGAGAGGACAGAAGGACAAAAGGACACTTACAGCTATCTGGCATGATTTATCATTTACATTTAAAAAATTTCAACCAGCAATTTTTATAGTTCGGTTACGACCATCTTGGTTTCTATTGTTGGTGTGTAATAATTATATATGAAGACGACTATATGTGAATGGATTCATCTGTATACTTATTGTAAATATTAAATATGTATGTAATAATTAAAACTTGAGTGATTTAAAATTTGATAAGTAACCAAATGATTCTTAGTTTTCTTTATAAGTTTACAATCATTTAAAAAAAAAGGACACTAACACTTTAGATAGAATCTACTCGATGAATTGCATTGCAAATGATTTTGGTAAAAGTGCAGCAAAACTACTCGAATTTGTTTTTTTAAATTATTTGTAGTTGCATTTTTGTTGTAACTTTTTGTGCATGGTACCTTATGTAACTATTAACTCTTTTTTATAAAGAATTATTTGTTGTATTTTATACTAAATTTGTATTTGTGATGGATTAAATATTATTTTGTTGTAAATGCAAATCGGAAATAAATTTAGCAAAGCAAACCCTTCTGTAGTTTATTAGAAATTTTATTATTTGCTGTTGATACGCGATCGTCGGTGGAATTGTTTCGGAAATTTTAGTCAACTAGATGCTATTTTAGTTCCTTTCGAGCATTGTAATAAAAGGGTGATTATTAAGTGACAACTGACTTGAAAATCTGTAGAATGTTTATGTTCAGTCTTTCTTGTAAATTACACGTTTGTCAACTACGCAAAAGAAAATTGCAAGTGTAGAATTTTGTTTGAAGTAATTTTAATTTTGTAAAATATGTTTTTTCTTTTATATTACTATGATTTGTAAAATCAAAAAATAAATAAAATTATTAATTAGCCTATGTATTTCTTATTGTTCTTCCTGAATTTTGAGACTTCTTGACAAAATCAAATCATTCCGATTTTACTCCACTCTCCCCTACATACCAGTTATGTAGGCTGGAAGCCTATTAAAAAACAAATTTCTTAATTGAGAACAATTCTAAAATTAATTAACTATACCAGTTTATTGCGATAAATTTAATGTCAATGTTGGAATAAATTTAAAATTTTTGGTTTTGTCCAATGCAACACAAGAAGAAACTCGAGAAAAAACTAATTTACAGTAATTATTGTTTTCAGTTACTCGAGGAATTTTTGAATTAAAATTTGACCTCGGTCGTAATTGGTTTACAATAATTTGTGAAATTAAATTTAATGGAAAAGCAACTACTCGTTACTTTTCCGCATTGAGAAAAACATTTAAGAAATGTAAAATTACTTACGTTTCCTGACTTCCTTGCTTCAAAATTCAAGGCAAACTAATAATCTAAAATAAATAAATAAATAATTTATTTATTATTTCCTAAACAGAGTCTAGAACAAAATATAAATTTTATTTTACTTTAAGTAAAAAATTAAGTAGCTTCTTATCCTTAATTAAAGCTAGTGCTAAGATGAAGGCTTAAACGCTAGCGAACAAATACATGAAACGCTAATAGTTATGAATATTTTATATCTAAATTTTCCTTCATGAAACTTTTATTATCTAATTTAATAAATACAATTTTTGCACTGGTAACTGGTGAAACTTTGTAATTTAATTTTTAGCTACAAACTAGGGCCGCCTAATCCTTTTAACCTGCCCTGCGCGAAATTATCTTAGCAATCCAGATTCTTGAGCGTCGGATTTTGGAATCTCAACTTGTCTTCCATAGTTTCAAACAGCTGTTGACGGATGTGTTCCAAGTTTTACCGACGTTGGAATTTTGTAAACTGATTCCCAACTTCATAATTAAGATGCACACCACGTAATTGACAATGACGAAGTATGCGCGTTCCTGCCAGTTTAAAACGTAGAAAAAGCCGTAAATCCATCTTCCAAATTCGTAATAGGTGTAAAAGAATCTAAAAAGAGTAATTTGGATGTACAGAGTTAGCGACGATGTTCAATTTTATGCAGTACTTACATGATGTTGTAGGAAGTCATCAGCAAGATCAAACCAATTACAGCGGATTTAAAACTGGGAAGTACCTGTTTGGTGGCAATTATCTCGACGATGATTGGAATCATAACTGTAGTGTGCAATGCGTGATTTATCCATTTTGGAGCAATCAAATCCAGTGCGACTGGCAATACCCATTCCCTGTTGATGAAGTAGAGTGACCAAAATATGATGCACACGAACAGAGTACAAGGAAACATGAAGGTTGTAAAAATGTAACCCTTGATTTCTAACATTATTTTTTCATATTTGTGGAGGGTCGCCGGGAAAGCATGGTAAAATGTTGTTACTATAGCCAGTAATAAGTAAATTACTTGGATCATCTGAAAAATAAAAAATTGAAGATTTTTTTCCTTAATATTTTTGATCACTCACGAAATTCCAAGCTGTTAAGTAACGAAAACTGAAGTTTTCCATTTCGATCACTCTTTCGTCGTCGCTTTTTCTAAATTCGAGTTCGTTGGATCTTTTCACTGTGTAAAGATGATGGATTAGTAAGATGAAGTAGAATACTTTTATGAAACATTTTTTCAGGGATTGATCCATTCTGAAATAAAATAAAAAATTAAATAAATTTTGATTTTTCAATTCAAAAAAATTCAAGAAATATAAAAAAAGTAATACTTACATTTCAAAAAATTAATACTTGTGTTGTCGACGAGTATTAATAATAAACTAACTTTAAAATTAAGTAACGATCTGTAGTATATTGATTATACAACAAGTTTTGATAATGAAGGCCAATAAGTTTTTATCAAATAATTAATTATATGATACTAGCATAATTAAATACCAACACGCTAAAAATATTTAAAACAGAAAGCAGAATTGAGAAATTAATGATTAATTGCATGCTATCCAGATGCGCAAAATTGCATGTTATTAGTAACAAAATAACAACAATTTTAAGCTCAAGTTAAGAAAAAGAAAGAAGACAAAGTTAAGAAAATTTAAAACAAAGAGTAAAAATTATGAGAAGTTTTTCAAAACAAAAATTAAGGGGTTGGGAAATTGAAGTTCCCCCCCCCCCAAATTTGCTAATAACAAAATAATTACAATCAATTAACATAAATTATTCATTTTACGATAAAAAAAACTTATTGGCTGTATTATCAAAAAATTTTCAAGAAGGCAAAAAATTATTATAATAAATCAGACGAGAGATGGTCATTGGCCTAGCAGTAGTTGCACGATTAATTGAAGATAACTGGTTCGAATCCGGAAAGAGAACTGACTTTGTTAGGACCGTCTCCGTGCTTGGGAGGGCACGTAAAAACATCGGACTGTAGGCTGTTTACCCCATCTAGTTCAAGCAGCAAAGAACCCGACACATCAAATTGAACATGAAAATTTATATATTCAAAATATTAGGATGTAAGTTAAGATAAAAAAATGTAGAAGTAATAAATCTGAAAAAATTATCAAAAAGTGAAATATGGGGCATTCTAATCCAATTTTTATTAGATTAATAATAAAACAAACAAATAGATTATTTTAAAATTTTGACCCCCACGTTATCATGTCGTAAAAAATTTTATGAAGAAATATGATGGTTAATTAGGGTTCAAAATTTTTATCATCTGATTGAATAGAAAATAAGGATGTCTAGACGGAACTCTGTTATATTTACATAAAAGGAATGCAAAGGTTATCAATTAAAATAATTAAAACTAATTCAGATTATTTAATTATCATGCAATTTTATTTAAGATAAAGAAACGTTCACTAAAAATTGATTTTCATAAAAATCTATTAATAACAGTTTATTCCAATTCATACATGAAACATAAAGAGTTTATCCCTCGGGAGCATAATCGGCTTCAAATTATAAAGCAATATCGCTATATGATACTTGGGATGACTTTTTCTTTGATTTTCAAAAATTAAAAATTTACCCGACTTTTATTGGAACCTTTGCATCTACAATGAAAAAATTTTGAAAATGTAATAGCTTTAATTTTCATTTTAAAATTTAAAAAATATAAATAATTTTTAGTTTCTGTAAACTGGTTTTAACCAAAATGTAATCAGCTCGTAAGTATTCAAGTTCTAAATACGAAATTCGGTTAGAAAATTCTTATTACCTGTAGAAATTTTTATTTTCTAATTTCTTCTAAAATTTCTGCGAACTGATTTTAATCAAATATATAAAATGGTAATTAAATGCAGAAACTTCTTTGCTCCAAAATCAAGTTAAAAAAATTGCAACAAATATTTTCTTTATACATCACTTTTCAGTTGAGATAAAAAGTAGACTTCGGTGCTGGAATAGATTATTGGAAGGATTAATAATAAATACCCAAACATAACAAATACTTAAATTATATTCAAATTATAAACATTTTATCCAAATAAATAAGGAACATCATAATAATTAATAAACAATCAAAGCCTGTACAGCAGAATTACTTTACCTCACTTTTCATCCCTTATATACCTAAACGGATACTTTAGGAGTCGACGCAGCCATTTTTTGTAACAAAATCATTAAATTACTAAACCTATCTTTAATTTGTCCGATGCTACGATTTTCAAGAACTTCCGAAATCTTCACAAATGCTTCCTCTTTTCTACCTTCCTTCTGTATCGTTTCTAAAATAATTTTATCTTCGTCTCGTGTCCAGGTAATTTGTTCAAAGGTATTACTATTACTATTATCACTATGAATAGGCGAATTGCTTAAACTTTCAATTTCGGACTCATCCGTTTCTGTATTAATATTATCTTGAGAAGATTCCTCGCAAAACTCTTCCAACTCGGATTCTATGGACGTATTACAATCCCATTCCACACCCTCCTCACTTATTTTTTTATCCGTGACGACAGTATCGTTATTTGTGTCTTGTGTCGAGGGCTCGGCTTTGAGAGAGAAATTTACGGACGCCAATGGTTCACTTTTGACAGGTACAACCACACTAGCTTCACTATCTACAGTTTGACCAACTAATTTGTCGCTTTTTTCCGTCAGTTTTACTTTCCTCCTACGCGGCAATTTATTCAAACGCTTTTTGCGATTAAATTCGTTATCGTCTTCGCTATCAACGTTCGGTCGAACCTCTTCTTGGAACTCCTTTGAAAATGAAGTATGTTTCGACGGGCTATTGTCCGATCGCCGCTTTTTTTTATCGGGCGAACAATTTAACCTCTTATAATGTTCGGCATCAAAGCTTCCATTGAATGTTAAATTTGCTAGTCGTAAACCTTTGCCGGTTTGCACGTAAACGCGACCCTGAAGAAACTAAAATAAAAACATATGAAGTTAAATATTCACAAAATACCTCATCAGCTTTTTACCTTCATGCCACAAGAAATGCAATGTTGATTGTGCGCTTTTGCATTTTCCCCTTTATGGCACATGCAAATGCAATTTGTACCACCATAGGGATCTTCGGCTTCCGGAATTGCGACCACCTCAAACATATCTTGATTAGGATCCCCGTCACGTTTCACATCAACTTCTTCAAATAAACCTTTCAATAAGCTGCAAATTAAACAAATAAGCTTCTATAAAGCCATCACGAAATCGATAAATGTTACCTTTCTGGTGGCGGCTCAGTGGGAAAAATTTGTAAAAACCAATCCGTCAACAAACTGTTTCCTTTTAGAAGTGGCAAAATTGTACTTTTGACTCGATCCATAGTCACGTCGGTGCAATTAGCCAAATCACTTAAACTTCTATAAATTTTACGCAATTGTGACGGTTGCTCTTTAAAGTACAGTTCCAATTTTCGTAAAAATAGCGACATATTACTGAGGTTATAATACACACTCAATTTTCCAACACTTAGCGCTTGAGAGGGATTTAAAAACGTAATAAATTCGTCCAGCAAGTCCGTATGATTTTTTCCAAAAATTACCTCCACTTGCCTGTAAAGATCTACCACATTTTTTGTACTATCTCCAAAATTTGCAAAAATTTCCATAAATTTCTCGTAGTCTTCCGGACTCAGATGGTCGTGTGCTTTATCAAAATAAGCTTGAGCATAGCCTGCAAAAAAAACAATTAAATAAGTAAAGTTACAAATTTCAATTTCACTTGATAACTTACTTTGCGTTTTTTCCTGTAATACAACGGGATCCTCGGGAGCCAACAGCGATAAATTGGTAGCATATTCTTTTCTTAACTTTAATTTCTTCTTTTCGGCAACCGAAAGACTTTTACGATTTACACCTTTCACGTATGTACTAGCTGCCATTAGAGCATTAATATCATTTTCGTTGTCCTGCAAAAAACTGGTTATTACAAAAAATAATTCGACTAAAAACAGTCTCACCTTTGGCACTTCTTCCACATCTTCGGTTTCTTGAGAAGTACTAGCATTAACGTCAAGTACCAACGTGTTCGACAACGTAGAAGTTTCATTCGCGTTTCCAGTATTGTCACTTAGAAGTCCACTCAAACTTGGCATACTCGGCAACATATTTGTGTTTTCAATGGAACTTTCGTTTCCCGATTTCAAATTTTTGAATATTGACGAATTAAATTTATAACATTTAAAACACGAAGGATCGGTTTTGAACGTCGATAACTGAGGCGACTCAAAATAACTGTCCAATTTGGGCTGAACTTTCGTTTTAGGCGTCGAACAGAACAAAGAACGTCTCGAAAAGCCAACCGGAGACGATTTTATGGGTTTGTTGTTAGTTGAAGAGTTGAATGTTTGCTTGCGTTTTTTTGCGGTTGCTCGATTTGTAAAACTTTTAAAAGATCCCGGGGTAGGTAAGATCGCCGGGCTTGCTGATTTTACTACCTAATAAATATTTAAAACAATTGCATTAACGTCAAAATTCATAAAAAAACAAACTAGCCAAACAAAGGCGGTGGTTATCTGAACTAAAAGATTTTGACAGTTTCATAACAAGATCAGTGGATCTAAAACTGGGGTCCATCGTGGGACTTGAAAAAACTTATAAAATTGTCACTTACATTATCAGGATACAGATGTTGCTTGAACTGATAGGGTAACATGTTTTTATCTCGTTCAATCGGAGCCTTAATTCCAAATTCTTCAAGAGTGTGAACGTAGTGTAAAGTTGTCGGAGCTTTAAAATTTTTGAAATAATACTTTATGGGGTTCATCGGATTCCTAGGATTTTTGCAGGCACCAATGCGATTGTATATTTTGGTGTGGGATTTTGTGGGCATCATAAATTGAGATATTATGAGACAGACCTTTTTTAAGTTGACTTGACCGTTACGTATCAAGTTCATCGGATCTTGAGACAAGTGAGGAATAAATTGTTCCAATCCAATTGCTATTAACCTAAGATTCCATAAATTAAGTATCAAACAAATGAATAAAAACTTACTCGTCTTCGTTGCTCGTAAATGTAGCATGTTTTCCGAACAAGCACGAAGATTTAAAAGGAATTCTTGGTAACAGAGATGGATAAAGGAAAACGTTGCTGTTTGCAATGGTTTCTATTATTATTGGTGGTAATTTTACAATGTACTCGTTACCAACCAATCGGTGCTGTTTCCTATATAAGAAGAAAATTTGAAAAACAAACATCACAAGTAAATTTTGAAAACTTACGATTCTTCCATAACTTGAACTATTTGCCTAAAATAAAATATTTTAAAAAATCCTTAGAATGTTTACAAAAAAACTTACTTCTTCATGCTTATAATCTCTTCGGTGTTTTCGGTAAATTTTGCTTCCCAATCGGCTATTAATCTAAGTGACCCTTCTAAATTGCAAGATCGAAATGCAGAATTCTGGTTGTCACCGGCCAAGTGGTGATAGTTATACTGAAAGATAAATATTATAAGTAAAATTTTAAGTTTTAAATTGTGAAAATCCTACCAGGTGTTCTTTGACTTCGAGAGCCATTTTGTAAAACTCGGGATGTTCATACGCAAGTAAAAAATGCTGAGTTAATAATTGTACGTGTTGTCGTAGTTGTTGTTGAAGAAGCAATTGTTGACTAGTATTTATTATTTCATTTTCCTTAGTAGATTCAGCATTCGAAAGATCAATGGTGCTGTCGAGCGTGGTGTTCTGAAAAAAAAAGAAGGAAGGAAACAAATAAGAAGGCTATTCATTTTTTTTCATACCTCCAGATCATATTCGATCATTTGAACTTGCGGAATGGCATTTAAATCTACTTTTAATTTATCTCCGTCTTTGTAATTATCTACAAATTCACACAAACCAGCTATCAAATTTCTCAGTTCCTTTTTAGATACATTTACAGCTTTATCAATTCGAAAGTCTTCAGTGTCAACTAAATAAAAAATTCAGCTTTTATTTTACAACTTAAAATAATTACTTACCGAGAGAGATTTCCTCATCGGCTAAGATATTGTAGGAAGGATCGTGTTCGTCATCTTCCATTTGCTTGCTGATTTCATCCACAGGTTCGGTGTGAAGCATTACTAAAAAATCTGACCATAATGTGTCACCGTGAGTCTCTGTATCATACATATCGGCTGTTATGTCGGGTGGCATGAAGGCACTTTCTATTGTTTCCAGCGGAATTTGTTCCAAGTTCAACTTGGAACGCGTACGTAATGCAACCGTGGGACTCTCTTCGACAGTCTCCTCGACTACTTTAACGGGAGGAACTTTAAATACGCCGTCCTCGGTCCACTTAATTGGAGAATCGATAGGTGGAGGAGTGGGTGATACAGATTTAAGATCAGTTTCACTGACCACAGAATTATCGTGATCGTCTTCACTCTATAAAAAGAAAATTATTCTAACCCAACTTGAGGTGTTGTTTAATCTTACCTCCTCTTCCATTGGCACATATTCATCTCCAGAGGAATCCTCTCCAAATTCATCGTTGATAAACTTTTCAACCTCTGAAGGTTGTTTCGATGGAGCAAACAAAGGGTGGGATTGTAACGGGGTCGAAGGAAACAGTTCCCTAATCAAAGTAAAAAATGTAAACTATAAGATAGAAGCTGAAAACTAAATAGGACTCACTTGACTTTAGACCGGGTCAATTTGGGTTCAAACACAGGTTCCGCAACAAAACCAAGATTTTCGCTTTGTCGTACCAAATCAAAAACATATTCGTTGCTAACCACTTCTTTCAAAATATTCTTCACGTTCATTACATTCAAGTTACTCTTAGCTGCCTTTTTGTCCAGCATTTCCTCAAAGTCACTATCAATCATTTCCAATGCAGTTTCATCTATTTCCACATTAATTTTCTTTTTAGGCCGCTTAGGACTGGGCATAACAATTGTTAAATCGTGATCCGAGACTTCACTCTCTGATAATTCTTTCGATTCTTCGTTTTCTTCCATCTTATTACTAATTAATAAATAATTAAAGTGAAAGTACGAACTAAAATATTAAATTTGATTTGTTGACAATACATAACCTCACTTTAGGCAGTTTTATAATTATACAGGATGCTTCGTACGGAATAGATTTTGTCGTTGGCTCAAGTTTTTTCAAAACAGTAGCTTTAAAAATGTTCTCAAAATTACGTAGCCACCTTTAATATTAAAAATTTATTTAAACATAATTTTAAGTACATTCCGTTACATTATTTATGTACAACAACCCAAAAGTTGCCAATCCTGATCAAAAAAATGTTTTTTTTAAATAAAATAACAATTATAAAAAATCAATATTATTATTGTTATTGGTAAGTTACATTTAAAAATTTAGATTTGCTAAATCTGATAAAAAAATAAATGGTGAAACAGCATCACATGATAAAATTACAATATTTGGTGATCGTAGAACAAAAATTCCATTCCGATGACTCGAGAAAACATTTCAACAAATTTTTATAATAAACTAAACATAACAAACAATTAATGTATTCTTGTTAAATCTTCCACCATTTTGATTAAATCGTCCACCGTGCATTCCTGTCTCATGCCACCATCGACGACTAATTGTAAACCATCCGCCACTTCTCTCATCTTATCCGTAGATAAATCCAGAAAACTTTCGATTAAATCGCCATCTATGAAGCCTTCACAAGGTTCCGTTTTTATATCGGTGTGGAACGACCGCCAATGTGCGTGCTCAATTTTACCCACCGATTTGATAACTGTAGATAATTTACCTTGTAATTCTAAGAGGAAATCGTAAAAATCTGATGGAATTTGAGTTACCAAGCCTGTAACAAAATTTTGTTATTTACGAGTTGTTACACAAATATTAAAATTTACTTACCAATTGCACCACCGACGGTACCAAAAAGTACACACCCGGAAGTGGGCGTTGAAGTTTCTCCTAAATTTTGCATAACCAAAGATCCATGTCTAAAAACGTTTATCATATCACCGACATGAAATTGCCCCACTTCTTGCATTTGCGATCTTTCTTCGTCTGTGGTGGCAGCACTATCCTTTTGGCAGACAAACATGTTATAGGAATTTTCGGCCCCCAAGAACACTTCATCATCTAAAATTTCGATTGCGGCCATCCAATTTGGATTATAATCGCGCGATATTTCTTCAAAGCTGCCTTCCATGGTTTTGTACTGCAACAGTGTCATACTTCGCATCAAATCGCCAACCAATACAAAATCGCCCTTGGTTTTCAAGTATAACGAGATTATGTTGTTAAAATGTGAACACTCGAGGCGCAATTCTTTCTCTGCCGTCCATTCGAATAAGCGCACCGTGCTGTTGATGCTCGCCAATAATTTTCCATTAAATTCCGCTAAGGAATAGCAGGCCCCTTTAATTTCTTTTTCCGAAATCGAAGTAAGTTTGTTGTCGGCCCATTGGAAAATTAGTAAACGGCCCAACTTGGGTTCGGCTTCTTCGGGATTCACCATGGCAGTACCCACGATGTAGTATGTGTTGGGATCATCACCCAAATTACAAGAAATGAGCGACATTGCGTACTCTTGTTGCATCAGTTGATGAGCGTGCAAGACTTCAAAGGTATGTTGGTCGATAATCAACAAGTTATGAACTTCGATTTCTTGGCCATATTCCGGAGTGGTGTTTGCACCAGAAATTCCACTAACACCCGATTTTCCAAACGATAGTGATCCCACGCTACTAGAAACTGTTACAGACTGAGTCATTGTGGATGCACTCGCTCTGGCAGGATTCAAACCAGTCGAATCTTGAATATCCATTCGAACCGATAACACTCCGAAGGTTTGTGATTTTTCCTGATATGCTATCCTGCGAGGTGACTCTTGCAATGGTACAGTTCTAATGTGAAGTTTTTGTATTTCATCAATCGTTCCTATAGTGACACAGTTATCAGTAGCTAGGGCCAAACTATCGGGATAAGATTCGGCATTTAATGAACACATGTGGTTCACCTCCTTCATATTTACGTTTGAAAAGACTAATTTGTGGTTAGACGAATAAATAACGGTGGGCCGATCTGAGCAGGCAAAAACGTTGGTCGTGCTTAAAGACCTAAAAGTGCGCAACATTGTGGGTTGCGTTCCTAAAGTGACTTTCTTTTTGTCCATCAGAAAACCGGAATCCTTGTGTATCGAAAAATAAAACATGGAACCGTCTCCAAGTGCGCATAAAAGATAATTGTGTCCCTCGAAGCAAGTCATGAGAACAGATCTCGGTATGATTTCTGCAAAAAAGTGTTAAAATAACCTAAAGATCTAACGTAGTAAAATTGTAACAAACCTCCACCCAAGGTTTCTTTATAAACTTCCGATAGATCAGGTAGTCGTAAGATGCAGGCAGATATGTCAGTCCATAATCCTACTGCAACTAACTGTGATGAGGTAGCATTTTCACCCAAAGGACTGATGTCTAAACATGCAACTTCCACGTCTAAAGTAATGTGACTGTAAAAAATTATTGTTATGTATAACAGGTCTGTCGCCCTCGCCACTCCTTTTATGTAAAATAGAAAAAGAAAATCAGCGATGAGAAAGGAAGGGGCAGGTGACAAGGATTTAAAAAGATTTAAATAATTACCCTTTCAAAATAAGCTCGTTTGGATGAATTTCAATGTAATACAAGTCGGAACCGGTTGACACTACAATTTGTTCCAAGTTACAAGCGACGACGCTGATATTCCTATCGCTCATCGGTTTCCATTCGGACACCAACAGTTTGGTCTGCGATGAAACCAAACGTGCCGAAATGGGCGTCACCTGAATAATCTGCTCGTGAACAACATTACCACAATAAAAAGTTTGTTGATCTGCAGCAAATCCCAAAATCTCTGTTTCTTCGACTTCTTCACCATTCAAGCTTAATACTCTCGTTTGACCGACGAAGGCCAAAATCAAGGTGTTGTCAAATTTGGAATCTGAAATATTTTTTATAATTAAATGTATAAAAATGATAATTAAATACCTGAAGCGACGGTAAGGGCCCACATTCCTTTAATTCCAGGCAAATCGATGGAAGCATGCTCCTGAATACCAATCCCGTTCCGTATAATTCTTAGGGAGCCCTCCTTGAATGCACCAGAACAAGTGACCAACTGCCCCTGACCTTGTCTTTCTAAATCGACAACACACATATCCATAATGGGAGCTAAATTCGTAAATGATTCCATTATGGTCACGTAAGAGCCTCCATCATCGGTCTTTGAATTCAATTTAATTAGCTGGGAGTCTCCAAGACGAGATCCAATATACAAAACGCCGTTATCTAAATATGTAATGCACTCGGGCGTTGAAATCTCCCCAAGTAATTCGACTTTCAGGTCCTTAACAACATCGGCACCGTCGCCCCTACTTTCGGTTTCGAGAAAAAGCATAAACAAATGACCAGCCATATCCCCCAGCAAGTACCGATAACCTCCCGGATCGACTCGAGCATAACATATTATTGTACTTTGCTGTAAAAAAAAATTTGTAAAATCAAACCCTTTGCAAAACCAAAGTTGTTACTTTAATAACTGGCGGAGCTACCGCAATTGAAGTGTTTCCATCGTGGTATAAAATACTTTCTTGACCAATAATTATGGCACCACCGAGAGGTGAAGGTACTGGTATGATCATGGACGCTTCGGTTTCTACATTATCTTGCCTCCAAGGTATTTTAACAAATTCTTTATCTCTTAACGAAATTTCATGTGTTTTTACGTGACGTCCATTTAAATCTTGGTGAATTAAAACAATTGTGGGGTTCGCACAACCATGTAGAAATTCTACATCCATAACTTGCAATTCGTCCATTCTGAAACAGACAGAATGAGTCGATTCCAAATTTGAAATATATGACTCACCTAATACTGGAAGCTTTCAATTCGCAATTATCTCGTTCCAGTGGAATAATTTTAAACAAACCATCGTACAATCTAAGGCCAATAACTCTAGCTTTGGGATCGATAACGGCAATAATGCCAGTGTCTGATGGTTTGCCGATTCTATCAGACACATTACCATGTGCTTTAGTAACAATTTCTAAATTTTCTCCATCGCCAATGCACTCCAATATCATGGCATTGTAGCGCACTGTTACTATAAAAAGCAAATCTTTTTGTTCATTCTGCAACGGAATGTTTTAACCCTACAATGTTCAAAACCATACGAGTACTACAAACCTGAGGTCGATATAATTTCATAACCGCCACCTTTCCATATAGACCCACTTCCTTCACGGGTCGTAGACCCTCAGGTGTAACCAAATAAATTTCTAATCTTGTGTTCTTTGCTACTATCAGGTTGAGATCTTGCGGAGATGTGAAGTTACCTAATAAGGTTAAAATGTGTTAACAGAAAAGGATTTGCATTGGGTTTGTTTTACTTACCAGTAACGCATGCCGTTACTGCTGTTGGTTTGTGTGCAGTCACGACATAATGGAAAGCCATAATTGTGTTATAAATACTTTTTGATATAAACTAGCGCGAATTCGAGCATTTAATGCCGGAAATATGTCAACATATCAAATAAAAACAATTTTTGATTCAGGATTACCACAAATTACCCAACCAAAATCCCTACGATGAAACTTTTGAATTTCAAGTATGAAAATTATCCGTCTGTGTATGTAAAATGACCTGACGTTTGAATGTTTGTGAGGTTATTTTATTGTTTTTCGATGCTTTTTTTGAATTCTATTCGAATTTAACTAATAATTTGTAGTTTATTTGCTGTATACTTTTACAGCTGTTGGCTGTTTATTTGATGGTAAGTAATTTTATTTATTTTATTCAGTATCCAGAGAGAATGCAGGCTTTCCAATATGCTAAAGTTATATGGGTCTTAAATTCAGAAATTTGAGTAATCCAACTAATATTATGTAATTAAAATAATCTGTTATGCTAAATAAAGCGATAATGCCTCTGATAGTTGATTTTCCTTTGCTCAGTGGTCATAAAAAAACTGAAAATGCGTCGTTCGACCAGAACATCGAAAAAACGAGCCGTCTCAAGTTTTACCGACAGCGAAGACGAAGAGGAGTTAGTGACGCTGAAACCAAAAAGAAAACTTATCAATTTTCCAAAAGAAGTTAAACAAAACCAAGAGTTTCCAAGTTCTTCCAAAAAACCTGGAAAAGGTAAAGACTCCGGTAGCTCTTCGAGCGAAAGCGACATAGAAAATTATTTGCAAAAACCCGAGGAAATTGATTTCAGTTCCAAATTCTTCTTAAATCCTGAAAAAAACTCGGTTCAAGTTACCGAGAAGAACAACAACTTGGATAACCTGTCCAGCGATTCGGAATTGGAACATGAAGTTTCAGTGAATGATGTTGCTTATAATCATAGTTTTCATGAGTTGAATAGCTTTACAAAAAAGTTGGAAGAAACCAAAGAGTTGGTGGAACAATACGAAGCTAACAAGAAGCTAAAAAGAGTAGAAATTAAAACAGAAAAAAAGGAAGACGAAGACATTTTGAATTTGTTAACGCGAGGCGAAGCCTCAAGAAACGAAGTCATCCAAATTGTGGATTCTAGCAATTCCGAGTCGTCGTCTGACTCTGAGGGGGGAGAATGGGAAGAGATTGAAAACCAAGAAGAAAGTAAAATCACAATTCCTAAGGAAGGCATTCAAGTGTTGGTGGAATTACCTGACCCACGACGGAAGAAAAAGGAGGTTGACTTACTGGCAAGTATAAAACGGCGTCTCAATTCGGTTAGAAAAGAAAATCAAGTTTTGGTCCATCAAGTTCATCTTCTCTGCTGGATTGCACATGGAAATTATCTTAATGAAACGTTAAATTCTGAAAGCCTGATGTCTTTATGCTTATCCGTAATACCACCGCGTTTTTGTGTTTCTCCGAAACGTACAAATTTGAAGTATTTTGAAAACTTTCTTAAGTGGTACCGCGAAGAAATTTCAATTCAAGAAAAGGAAACTCCTTCTGGCATGACTCTAAAATGCTTATTAAAACTGCAAGTGAACTTAAAAAAAGTGTTTGCGAAGAAAATGCTGGTATATGTTTTCATTTCCATTTTGCGTTCTTTGGGAATACCCTGCCGTTTGCTTCTTTCTTTTCAAGTAGAACCATTAAAACCGCCATCGAGTGATCTCCATACCGTAAGTACAAAAAAGAACGAAACGAAAGAAATAATTCAAATTGACGGCGCCGGTGATTCGGACAATGAGCAAAAATCGGTGCGAAACCGCCGCAAGTCGAAACTTGCGTATGTAGAAATATCATCGGGTGATGAAGATTTTGAGCCGAAAAAGAAAAGAAAGAGTAGCAAGTCCATCAAAACTGGTTCCAGAACGTCTGAAGATGACAGGGAATTTCAGGTGAAAAATAAAGCAACGGGTAAGAAACGCGTAAGAAATAAAAAAAAGGTCCCAACTGAAGCCGGCGGTCTCGATACTTGGATGGAAGTTTTTGTAGAATCTGAAGAGAAGTGGATCAGTGTGGATGTCATCAACGGCCAAATAAACTGCCCCGGTGAAATTTACGTAAGTAATTATGAAAGTATCCAACTTGATTTAATATTTGACTTGTAGTCAAGAGCTTCCAACCCGGTTACTTACGTGGTGGGATGGAACAACGCCGGTTTTATTAAAGACGTGACACAGAGGTATTGTTGTAATTGGCACACGGAAACCAGAAAGTTACGTGTAGATAAGAAATGGTGGAGAAGGACGGTGCGTCGTTTTGCTGGCAAGAAAACTTCGAGTGACCGAAAGGAAGACGAAGAATTAGAAAGTCTACAGTTAAAACAGCCTTTACCCACCAGAATTTCTGAGTATATCTACCATGCTTTGTCGGAATTTTGTTTTGATAAAAACATTTTAGTTACAAAAACCACCCTCTTTACGTGCTTCAGCGGCACCTCCTCAAGTACGAAGCTATTTATCCACCCAATCCTACCGTTTTGGGTTTTATAAGGAAAGAGCCTGTTTATTCTAGAGACTGCGTCAAAATTCTGCAACCACGAGAAAATTGGTACAAGGAGGCAAAGGTTGTTAGATTGGGGGAAGAACCCTACAAAATGGTCAAGTGTCAACGATGGAACAGGGTAAGCTAATTAGTCAAGGGGTAAATCACTGGAATTCTGAATCTGTGTATAGGGGAAAGGAATTTTTGAGTATAATCTTCCACAAGAAATTTTTGGAGAGTGGCAACTCGAAGATTTTGTTCCGCCGACCGCTAAAAATGGCATTGTTCCCAAAAACGAGTATGGAAATGTGGATCTGTACAAACCAAGCATGCTGCCCAAGGGAACTGTGCAACTTCGCTGTAGGTCAGAGAAATTCGGTTGATTTTTCCTAATTTTAAATTTTTAGTGCCAGGTTTGCATAAGGTCGCAAAAAAATTAAGAATCGATTGTCCACAAGCCATGATTACTTTTGATAAAATTGAATGGGTCCCCATATTCGATGGGTACATTGTGTGTGAGGAAGATGCGGAAATTCTTACGGAAGCTTGGCATGAGGTAAATATTGACAACTCTGGAAGTAATTAAATTTTCTGGATTTTAACCTTAACCCGACTTTAACCGCAAGGGCCACTGACGCGCATGAATGGATTAATTTGATTCCCACTTCTGTGATTGGAGGGCTCTTAGGTTACATGTTATCTAGTGATTTTTTTAATAAAATATTTCTTATTAATCCATTCATGCGCGTTAGTGGTAGTCAGATAACAGATAAGATCAATTTTTTTCTTCAACGGAAATTTTCTTAGGAACAAGAGGAAATGAAGAAGAAGGCAAGAGAGAAAATAGAAAACCGGGTCTATGAGAATTGGAAAAAATTAACCCGAGGTTTATTGATTTTACAAAAATTGAAAGTGAGGTATAATTTTGGTGAAACTTCCAAGTCCAATGAAGCAAAAATTGAAACCAAAACGAAAAGCTCTAGATTCACTTGCAGAAAACCCAAGGCAGCAAATTGAGGTTCGAATTAGTATTTTTAAGTTTAAAAAAAATGTTCTATTTTTGTTATTTTTTCTATTAAAAAAAGTATTAAAAACTTTTAATTTTCTTTCACTAAACCCAACTTTCAGGTATAAAGATTTTCTTGTATGCAAAATTGCCGCTCAACAGTTGACATTTGAAATTTAACAACTATTTGGGGTTATGTAATTTTGTCAATTTTTGTATCTTTCATTTTGTTGTTAGTGAACCGTAGATTTTAAAAATTTATAAGGCCATAAAGTGATTTATTAGAAATATTACGGGTAAAACTATTTTATGTTGTGTTATTAACATTTAAACTTGTCACCGCTATAAAAACAATTGATAGTTTCGCGCTTGTTATTGTTTAACGAATTTGGTATCAAAATAACCAATTGTTTTTTATGATCCTGCACATACTACCAAAAACTGTCATTACCTAGAGTAAGTACAAGTTAGGATTTTATTTTTTTTCAAAATATAGGTTTTCTAACATTGTGCAATCGATTGGAAAAAACGAACATTTAAATCCATGGTCAACATTCCTAAGGCATTTTTTTTATATTATACCTGCACACAATGTTTAAGAAATCGAATTTAATTGGTCAACATCATGTATATTTTAATTACAGTGCAATCTCGATTATATGAAATCTCAAAATTTTTATACCAATGTCAGTGGAGTAGCGACACCCCCCCCCCCTCTGCTTGTAAACTCTTCATTCCATTTTTGACCATTGCATTTAATTTATTTTTAAAACAATTAATTGTTTTTTCTTGTATGTATTAGATTTACAATGGGGGGTTCGTCGCGTCTCCGAAAGCAACGTGTGGTATCTGAATCGGAAAGCGATAATGAAACTCCGAAAAACAAAAGAGCCTCTTATCCTAAAAGAAAATCTCGAAAACTACCGAAATATGAAACATCTGATGAGGAAGAGGAAAATTCAAACACCGTCCTAGCAAGCAATACCAAAAAACCACAGACAAATTGCGAAAATGACGATTCGTCGAGCGAAAGTGACATTGAAAATTATCTAAAACACCCAAGCGAAATGGATTTTGAGTCGAGTTATTTTCAAGTCTATCGGGCTCCCAAAAAATCAGAATTTGAAAATATCGAGAAGAACATTTTAGAAGACATAAACATGGAACGATTGAGCGACTCCGATCCGGACGAAAAGATGGAAGCTGCCCCAACGCAAGTTAATTTTCAAACATTGCACAAGTATACGAAAGATATGGATGAAGCTAAAAAGGTAATTCAAAAATATGAAGCTTCCAAAAAGAAAGCGAAGACCAAAGAAAATGTAGTCATCGAGAATGAAATCTCAAATCTGTTAGCACTGGGAGAAACCAAGAGGACGTCAGATGTAATGCAACATTCCGATTCATTTTCAGATTCAGAAAAAGAAGATTGGGAAGAAATCGAGCACAATGAAGTTGAAGAGGACGAAACAACTGTTATTCGGAAGGAAGGATTGCAAGTTGTGGTCGAATTACCTGGCGGTGGTGTCAAGAAGAAGAAAGAAGTCGACATGTTGGCTTCGATAAAAAGACGTCTCAATCGGGTTCGAAAAGAAAATCAAGTGTTGGTTCACAAGGTTCATCTGCTTTGTTGGTTGGCCCACGGGAATTACGTTAACAAAACGTTGAACAACGAAAATTTGATGGCTTTGGCTTTATCCCTATTACCTTCTCAGCATTGTTACCCACCGGAACGCACAGATTTGAATTACCTTGAAAAAATTGTAAAATGGTTTAGGGATTTGATTCAAATTATCGAAAAAGAAAATCCTCCGAATGTAACACTAGAAGAACTTTTGAAGTCTCAAATTAATAGTAAAACTGCATATAGTAAGCAAATGTTGATCTACATCTTTGTTTGTATACTGAGGTCTTTGGGAATTCAGTGCAGAATCGTCCTCTCCTTTCAAGTGGAACCACTAAGACCTCCAGCTAGTGACCTTCATTCTTTAAGTACCAAAATTGAAGACGAGAAAATTAAAGCTACAGCATCCTCTTCCAAAAAGCAGGAAACTGTAAGCCCCACTAAAAAAGATGATGAAAAACCAGGACCTTCCAAAGTGTCCCTTTCCAAAAAGGAAGAAAAAGCGGTTAAAAAACCAATTCTGAAAAAGGATGCTGAAAAAGCCGGTTCCACAAAGAATCAGAAAGCGAATTCTACCAAGAAGTCTCTGCCCAAAAAACAGGAAAAAGAAATTCCTAAAACATACGGCATTGCTGAAAAAGATAAATTGATTACGAAAAAAATTCTGGATCGGTTGCAGGCAGAACAAGAAAAAAGGAATAATGTTAAACCTTCCAGAAAATCTCAAAGAGCCAGTGCTGATCCAATAACACCAAGTAAAAAAGGAGAAACTTCTAAAGCAGGAAGTACTCCAAAAACTCGTTCCAAGAAAGCTGAAACTGGAAAAGAAACCAAGAGTAAGTCGTCAAAACTGGAACCCAAATTGAAAACGATCGTAGCAAAAAAGCCGCTCTTGAGTAGCAAGTCTCCTTCGCTTTCAAAACTCAGACTTCGTAGTTCCGTCAAGATATCGCAAGTGGATGGCATGAATGATTCAGACGAGGAATCAGAAAAATCGAAGAAACCGAACCTAAAAGGTTTATCGCAAAAACAAACAAGCTCGTGTCCAGTTAAGAAACACGAAAAACGTTTACAATCTCGGCGTTCCTGTAAGAGCCTTCCGAAAAAGCAATCCAGTGCGGAAGAGTCTTCGGATGAAGATTTTGAACCCGTTCGAGAAAAGAAGCAGCCGAATTTGAGGAATCTTAAAAATCCGAGTTTGAGCGTTTCTGGTAAAAGTCCTAAGCCATCTTCCTCGAGAGCTTCCAAACAGCTAGATGTGCGGGACGATATAATTTCAATAATGAAAACTAGAATTTCGGCAGAGAATGGTGCACAGAAAACTAAATTGGCGAAAAATAGAAGGTCGCGAAAATCGAGTGGGGAAGATAGCGACTACGTCCCGGTCGAGATAAAAAAGAAACCAGTCGATAGCGATGACGAATTTCACGAAAAAACCAAAATTAAGGTAAAACAGCGTGTGAAAACCAAAAAGATGCTTGAGCAAGAAGCAGTTGAAGTTAAGAAGAAGAAAGGCATTGATGTTTGGGTAGAAGTATTTTTGGAGTCGGAAGAGAAATGGATTTCGGCCGACTTAATTAAGGGGAAAGTTCACTGCGTCAGTGAAATTTATGTAAGTTAGATATTTTAAATTTGACTTTGATTCTAGTGTTTTTCCTTTTTTCAGTCGCGCGCTTCTCATCCAGTTTCTTACATAGTAGCATGGAATAACGATAACTCGATTAAAGATGTGACACAGAGGTATTGCGTGAATTGGAATACGGTGACGAGAAAGTTACGGGTGGATCCCAAGTGGTGGGAAAAATCTTTACAACCTTTCGTCGCGAGAAAAACTGCACGTGATCGAGAAGAAGACGAAGAATTGGCCCGTTTACAGCTGGAAAAACCTTTACCGACTTCCATTTCTGAGTACGATGAAGCAATTAGTTTTGCAAAAAAAATTGATTTGGTTGTTTTAGGTACAAAAATCACCCCTTGTATGCACTCGAACGGCATTTATTAAAATACGAAGCCCTTTATCCTCCCAATCCAACAATTTTAGGTTTTATAAGGAAGGAGCCCGTTTATTCCAGAGATTGCGTGTTCACATTACATTCGCGAGAGAGTTGGTTTAAATATGCAAAAGTTGTTAAACCGGGCGAACAACCTTACAAAGTTGTATTGAGACCAAAATGGGACAAGGTAACTGTTCTCACCGATTCCAATTGCAACTTTTTCAAATTCAAAATTTTAGATAAATCGAAAGATATTGAAAAACCAACCGTTGGACGCGTTTGGGGAATGGCAGGTTCAAGAATATGTGCCACCGCCAGCCGAGAACGGCATAGTTCCCAAAAATGAATATGGAAACGTGGACCTCTACCAGAAAAGCATGTTACCTAAAGGAACAGTCCATTTGCAATGTGATAATTTCTGTTTATATAATTTCCCCTTTTAACAGTTTTAAATTTTAGTGCCTGCTTTGAACAAAGTTGCCCGGAAAATGAATATCGACTGTCCACCGGCCATGGTTGGATTTGACGTCCACCACGGATGGACTCACCCCGTGTTTGACGGTTTCGTAGTGTGCGAGGAACACGCAGAACCACTTATAGCGGCATGGTATTTGGTAAATATTTCCTTAATCTGGTTTTTGAACCCGAATTAAATTTTTTTCTTTAGGAACAAGAAGAAATTGAGAAAAGAGAAAAAGAAAAAATTGAGAAACGGGTTTATGATAACTGGAAGAAATTGATTAAAGGCTTGTTGATTCGTGAACGACTCGAGGCAAGATACAAGTTTGGAGAGTCTTCAAGTAGCGCTCCCGGTGGGTCGAAAAGAAAGCCGCCAACTTCCAAGTTTACGAAAAACAAGAAACAAAGAAAAGACAGTGAATCCGAGAAAGATAAATGAGTCGACTCATTTATTTGTTTTTCCAGTATTTTATTTTATTGTTGCATGTTATATTCTTATTGTTACATTTCATAATGCAGGTTATTCCATAATTTTGTAACGGCATTGATTTACTAAAAATATAATTTTTATACAGTTGCCCATGAAGTGTTTTTCCGCCAAAAAAATGGGGTTTTGAGTAGGCAGGTAAAACTTTACTACAAAACTTACATCCTACATGCTAGGTATTACGTATTATTACAGAATAGGTAGTTCATTTATATCACTTCGAAATGTTAACAGCACTTGAATTAGCCTTATAAGTATTCCATCATATTTACACTTAGCTAAATAACTCTTATCTGCTACTATTTTGACTTTTTGATAAAACGGTACGTATTTTTCGACAAAACGTAACTTAACCCCGCAGCTACTGTCGTTACACCGGTAAGGTACCTGAAGAAAATACGTTAGAAACAATTCTCAACCTTTCTATTTACGATTACCATAAAGATTGCAGCAGCGGATGATCGATGTAATTAAAAACCGGCGCGGCGAGTGTCGAGCCAACCAAGAGTAATTGGACACCGGTATTCACTTTACTGATGAAAGTTGGCTCCAACTGGGCGGTGGCATGAGTCACGTCGAAATATCTACTTAGAGTACGCTAAAACAATAATATGTATACAGCAGCTGCAAAACATTAAATATTTATTTACAGGAGGGGGTAGAGACTTGTAGCGTATCACGAACCCAGAGGTCACTAAAATAACATCTCTTGCAATAATGAGACTGGTTAACGCTATCGGAATCAAGTTAGCGTAAGTTAAAGTTAAAAAGAGAGTGGCTATCAACACTTTATCGGCCATGGGATCCAGAAAGCTCCCCACTTTTGAAGATTGGCTGGTCCAAGTTCTTGCTATCCACCCGTCCAACTGAAATAATTTCTGTGAGAACAAATAAAATTGAAATGTCGCATGAAATTACCAAATCTGTCACGGCTGCGACTCCTAGAATTCCTAAAGCTAACTGGAATTCCGATTGAATTATAAGTACTCCCAAATAAGGCGACAGTAGAATCCTCGAAATGCATAAAAAGTTGGGTATGGTGTAAACATTTTCTCTCTAAAAGGAAGACTTACGGATGAAACTAGAGGAATAAATAAAATAAGCAGACCTCAATAATTTCTTCGACTCTTTCTCGAACTTTATTCTTCGTCAACTCGATGTCCTTCAAGATCACGGTACCTCGATTTTTAATCCTTCGTTCTGTGACACGTAACCTCTCCTTTTTGTCTTCGATATAAGATTGTAGCTCCTTTTTAACCGCTTCATTGTGATTAGACAAATACAGGTCCTTCTTATTGGACGCGGTACAGTAATATCTACACTTGGGCACACTCGAAAACACTACGAAGCTGTTAAAATCTTTTCTACATTTATCTTCTTGTATCACCAGGGCCCCAATACTCCTTTGGTAAACTGACACCTTGCGATAAACACGTACGAAGGTCTTTAAGTAGTTCATTTCGGAACCAGGTTTTTTAAAATTAAATTACAAAAACAACTAACCTTAAAATATTAAAAACATCGTAACTTTTTCGACAAACCACTTACGGTAACCCAAGAAAATTCATTATCTTGTAAAACTTCCGCAAACGTTAAAAATTAAAATATATTTTAGCCATGGCCGAATGTCATAATTCGTCTGCTAAGTTATATGTACAGGGTGCGTCCACAGCATGACATTTCGGTCCAAACGTCAGATAGTAGATTGTAGTTTTAAAAATTTATTTTTAAATTAATTATTGTAACTTTTAATTGACGCTACTTAAGAAAACAAAATTTTAAAATTAAAAAAAAAATGTCAAAAAATTGGCCCATGTGGGGATCGAACCCAAGACCTTCGCGTTATTAGCACGACGCTCTAACCAACTGAGCTAATGGGCCTTACAATATGAGAAAAGGCAAATAGTCTACAACAGGACCAAATCTAGTAATTTACAGAAACTCAAATTTCAAAAAGGAAATTCAAAATCAAAAAAAAGCAAACTATTTAAATACTATTTAATGAGCTGCAATATTATTATCGGTTTTATACATCTCGTATGCACTTTCTTCCGTCAAGTTGGGATTATATTCAACTCCAATGTAATCGATTTCTAACGAATATGAACCGCCGATTTTATCGGCAACTGATATACCAAAATTTGTAACTTTTTCTAAAGGTATCTGGGGCTGTTTGTCCTGTATTCTCCCTTTCGATGAAAAAAAGAATTTAGAAAAAGGAATCTAAAAGAGACAAAAATTTAAATCTAAATTTTACACAAAAACAATAAGCTTATACCTTAGCAATTTGCCAATACGGACCACCCCGGGTGAATAACACATAGTGAAACGTGTCGTTCCACATGATATCGAAAAAACCTTTACACGAAATATTTAAAAAGTAGGATCTTCCGTCTCCCCGAACCCGTAAAACCAGCATATTGTATTGCGTCCAATCGTAAAAAGCGTCCCGTTTAAAGGATTTCTACAAAATCAAAATTATAAATAAATTATTCCGCAATTATTTTAAGCAATAGTTACCCTAGGTCGTGCCGACTTGATGTTACAATAACCTGCCCGTTTCACTTTACCGTCTTTGGGTACTTCCGTGTTGAGAGTACCATATAAATGGCCTTTGCCATGTTTGTTTAATTTTAAGTTGCACGTACTATAACCTTCGTTGTGATCCTTATCGGTGGTCACGACAAACCGGTCTAGACATTCTTGTGTCGTAAAGTCCCAAACGATATCCGTTTCGCCTGGATTATATAAATAAATTGGATCATTTTGGACGGCTTCTTTCAGTTCGTCTTTCCACAACCGTAATTCTTGTTTTAATTCTTTAAATCCCTCTTTAATTATTTGCGATTGGGAGGGAGACTTCAGCTTGGTGTCGTAACCCCCTTTATCGTCTTTTTCGTAAAATATACACCTAGCAGTCGTCGCTTTAAAATGTCTCACATTATTTAACAAAACGTTGCACTTACTTTTACATACAAAGTGATTCGATAACTTCATTAAATTATTTATCATTTTTAATTTTACATAAATTGAGGTTATGTTTGTGTTTGTTTATGAAAGTGCTAACGAGACGTTTTGAAGTTCGAAACGTTTAATTTTTCTAAAAACCACAATTTTAATAGAAACTAAGAAGAAGTCCGTTCTCTGCTTATTTTATGTGAAATTCAGAAATTGCTCGACTTAAATTTATTCCAGTGCCTCTCAACATTTTTATTTGTTATTGACAGCTGACAGATTGAAAGCTTTTCGCGCTTTCACATGAAGAAAAAATGGAATTACACCGGACAAAGGATGACAAAGTCGTAAGTTTATTATTTAAATATAGTATGTAGCCGTTTCTGGGAAATTAAGAGTGGAAGTTGTCCAGTTGTAAATTCGTCAAGGGGAACCACCAGTTTTTCTAATGGTTTTGCACGTCCGGAAATAGAAGTCCTAAGAAATAGCTATCTTCATTATTAGATTGTGTTTGGCTCCAATCCGGGCCTGGGTTACAAATATATTTCAAAAGTACCTACTTTGGAAAGAAAAAGCTAATATAAATTTATTTGCCATTATCGCTTGGCGCAAATGTATTGTGAGATAGCATTCGAATGTGCACACCAGATCTCACAATTTTTAATTCTTGTTTAGAATTTCACAAGCATTTAATGTCAAGTCTTTTTAATGTGTAGTTATTAAGTGTTTTTGTAGTATATCGTAGGGTTTAAATATAATTATTTGAGGGTACGATGGTTAATAAAAGGAGAAAGAAGAATAAAGGTAGATATATAAATACTTTTTTTATTGTAATACCCTGGCCCCGCAATTGTAAATTTTGATTTATTTTTTTAATGTTGCCGAAGTCAAAGTTAATAGCCATATCCTTATTTTCGTCCTTGCTGATAAAATATAATCTAATTTTGCATTAAACTGAATAAAAATTAGCCAACCAACCGGCGGCAGCGAATACATCGCAAAAAAATCCAGCAAACGAAACCAAGGAGAAGGAAAACAATGAAGACCAAGTCGACACGATACCAGGTCCATCAATGCAAATAAACCAGTCTACCGAAAGCAATGTTACTTTAACAGAGAAAAACGGAAAAAATGATAACAACCGCACAGAAGCAGAAGTTTCGACAAATCAGCATGTGAGCCAACTGGAGATGGAGAATCCAGCAAAAGAAACCAACGAAAAGGAAAACAATGAAGACCTGGGGTTTTCCCAAGTCGACACGTCAAACGGAAATATCACCGACACGATGTCAAGTTCAATAAATCAATCCAATCAATGCACAGACAAAGAAGAAAACCTTTCGTTGAATTCAACAAAATCCTTCAAGACACCTACAAAGGAAGTCGGACGTTCGGATACCAACCAGGAAGAGGATGATGGAAAAACACTCGTCGAGATCCAACCGGAGATGCCAAAAGGAGGTTTCTCCGACGAAAATCCTGAAGCGATGGAGTCAGACGTCACAAATGATGAATTTCAAACAAAGAGAAAAAGAAGAAAACGTAAAAATCGTGGAAAGCAGAAAGATCCGGCAGATCAGCCACTTATTCCAGAATATTCAAAACCACCTGCAAAAGAAACGAAGGATGCTAACGCCGGCCACCAGGTTCCTGCAGAAAAAGCAGCGCCGGGAGGAAGTAACACTTTAAATTGGGGTGAAGTACTATCACGAAAAACCACAGCTCGTTGCGACTATCAACATATCACCTTCAAAGACGTAAAATCGGGTTGGGTTGAGACCAACCATTTTCCTATAAAATTCAAAAACCTACCAGCAGTTTTTCATCATTACGATGTGAAATTTGTTACGGACAAGAAACATTTCCAGACAAGGGTAAATATTAATTGTTTTGTTAATTTGATAATTAACATTTTTAATTGCAGCTAATGAAGGAGTTTATTAAAATACATTGCAAAAATTGTAATCCAGTTTTCGATGATGCCTGCAATTTATACAGTGCTTTCGAATTATTTACAGATAAAACTAAAGAATTCGATATACCTCTTGAAACAAGAAATACACCACAACATTTTAAAGTAACGGTAACATTAGTTAATATGATAAGTACGGAACCACTCAGGAATTTGAAAGAAGGAATGAATGTAGTTTCGATTCCCCAACAAATAATTCAGTGCCTAAACATTGTTTTAGGATATGCACTTCGTTCGCTAGGATACAAATCAATTGACGAAATGTATATTTCAGAGACAACCTCTGGACATCCACTACCTAGTGGTATGGAAATGAAGCGGGGATTGTTCCAATCGGTTGTATTTGGAAAAAAATTGTTTTTAAATATTTACGCAAAGCAAAAAGCTTTTCCTGCTCAGCAAAGTGTGATCGAAACAATTTCCCAGCTATTGTCCATACATAACTTGAGGGTCGAGTCCAAATTAAATGCATCAAACAAGACACGTCTGGAAAGCTTTTTAAAAGGTTTAAGAGTCGAATATAAAATGAAAGATGATAGACGAAGAACATATTTTGTGACGAAATTGGGATTGCCTTCGAATGAAGCTGTGTTTGATCAAAATGGAACTGAGATTACGGTAGAAAGGTACTTTCAAAATGAACGAAATGAAACGCTGAGTTATCCGAACTTGCCATGTTTATCGGTCCAGTACAAACCCGGTCAACAGGGACTGCGAGAAAATCCTATTTTGTTACCACCGGAATACTGCAAGATAATGGGGGGTAAGCTAAAAGGGAATTTTCTGGAAGAAGTCTCCGCAAACATGATTGAATATTCTGGCCCGCCACAAGAAAGAAAAGTACAAACTATTCAATCATTCCCACATGCAAAAATCAATCAGAATGATTGCCTACAGGAGTTTGGAATTTCGGTAGTTAATATATTTGAAAAAATTACATCTAAGATTTTGACACCACCTAGCCTTGTTTACAATGGTAATCAGATGGCAAGACCAACCAGTTCGGCACAATGGTACTTAACGAAATTTCATACCGACGCGGCTCGCACGAGTCCGATTACATGGGCAATTATCGATTTAACTAGATATTCAAGGGAAGAAAATTTGGAGCAATTTAAGAAGAAGGTAACCACTCGGTTAATTCTATTATCTTCCGAACTTAAAATTTAAATTTTCAGATGTATGAAGGATGCAAGGAAGCAGGCTTGACAATCGAAAAGCATACGAGTAAGTGGGTAACGGTAATTAAAAGCAATATTAAATATTTACAAAATCATTTGGAAAAAATGAAAAACTATAATTTTGTGTTTGTGATTATTCCCGATGATGGAAATGATTATGGAAAGATTAAATCGATTGCCGAAAACAGTGTGGGTTGCTTGACTCAGTGCCTTAAACTAAAAACATTTAATAAAATCATTCACCCTAAATGTAATAGGTCATTAACAGACAACATTGCACAAAAAATCAACGCGAAATTGAATGGTACTAACCACGTACTTGCAGAAGGTCAACTTTTCATAAAATGGCCTTTCATGATAATGGGAGCAGACGTAACCCATCCGACTTCCAGTACTGGGGGAAATAGTATTGCTGCAGTTACGGCTTCCTACGATAGAAATGCTTTTCAATATAACATTTATTCTTGCTCGCAAGATCCAAGGATGGAAACTATTGAAGTTTTAGGAGACTTGACTCGAGACCAACTCAAGTACTTCCAAAAAAAGAATCGGAAAGAATTGCCTAGTACAATTCTGTTTTACCGTGATGGTGTATCGGATGGCCAATTTGCGTCAACTTACCAAGCAGAAATTCGAGCCATTAAAAAAACTTGCAGTGAGTTCCAACCAGGTTACCAACCAAAGATCACTTTTTTGGTAGTACAAAAACGTCACCATACCCGTTTTTTCCCCCTCAATACAAGACAGGAAGCAGGTTCCAGGATTCCGAGCAATGTTCCAGTCGGCACATGCGTGGACACCGTCATAACAAATTCCACTAACTTAACATTTTACCTCCTTTCTCATCATACTAATGATAAAAAGCTTGCTCGTCCATCAAAGTATGTTTTATTGCACGACGACAACAACTTCAACATCGACCATTTGGAAAACCTCACTTTCCGTTTTTGTCATTTGTTTTCACGCTGCACAAAATCTGTCAGTTATCCGGCACCAACTTATTACGCCCATTTAGCTGCTGCACGAATTAAAGCTTATGGTGAAGGTAAGCAACCCGAACAAAATGAATTGGACGATCCAAATATTACTTTTAAAGATGCACACCCAATGTTTTTCGTGTAAATTTTAATTATTCTAGTAAATATATTTTTATGCTGTATGCTCGAGTCTTGTAACTGCAAAACCTTGTCCACAAAACACTTATCAAGGGTTCGCTGTCCACTTAATGCACTGAAAGAATCATTTAAAAATTATTATTTATTAATTTTACAACTGCAGTTGTTTTTAAATCCTGTTATTTTTTGCACCATCCATTTACTTGTCTTTGGGAAGCATCAGGAAACAGCGTCGGATTGGTATAAGTAATTGAAGACGAAATACACTTCCAAGTGCTTTATTTTGTTTATTTATGAAAAAAATGTAAATTAATCTACGATTCATAATAATTATAATTATTACGGATCTTTCCTAAAGTAGCAAAGATACACCATACATAATTTATATTAAACGATATCTACAATTTACCTGCACGCACTTCTTCTTGTAACCATTTTTTTACACTAGTCCTGCCGTATCGTAAGTAATCAACACTTGGATTATTGCCATTATACAAATTATTTTACAATATACATTTCTTTTAATTATTTTTGTTTCATCACCGTCTAACAATATCACCTCGCTTGTCCGATCAAACAAATTGTGCATTGCGTTATTTACAAACAGATTTCAATTTTATTAAAACTTAAAAACTACTATTTATTATTTTGTCCCCCCCCCCCATTTATTTATGCTTCGACGTCCCCACTTTGGGCAATAAATAAAATATAGACACACGTAACATTATTTTAACATGTTTGATGTTAAATATGCGTCCGCAATTTTTGCAGCAATCTATTTACAATTTATTTTGTCTGACCAAAAAATGAATAAATAATAAATACCTAGGGGTATGTATTAAAAATAAAGTGGCAGTGAATTACGAAAAGCACACTTCAATTCGTGACGAATTGAAAGAATCAAAGATTGAATCAAACACACAATCATGATTAAAAGACAATAAATAAGTCGATTGATAATAATAAAACACTTTGGTGTAATATTTGTATAAAGGCAACGTCACATACAAGTCGAGGTAACAGCAAAAGTGAGCAAAAAATTGGACATCCAATAGTAGATAACAAATACGAGAGATCACAGCGTTGCACAATTTTGTTGTTTCAACTTTTTGCAACACCTTAAAATGTACACCACCCAATTAAAAAAACATCATCGTTAGAATATAATAATTAATTACAACTAAACTTTTTTGCAAATCACTTATTTAAATATAATAAATTTGCAACCTCACAATCAACACCTTGTGATATTGCTAGTGGTGATTAACTTATTAGTTTTTGACTGAGCACATGGATCGAAAAAATACACAAAACATCCTCCATTACTGTCAGTCAAGCACGACGACTGCTAACTCTTCGCTCTTTGTTTTTAATGCCCTCCATGGTTTTCGCGCCGTTCTTCTCAACTCAACCGACGTCACTTGCCGCCGAACTTTTCTGGAATCAAAAACATTTACATGTAAAATCTAAAAACAGTTGAGCAAAATTACTAATCCACCGCTTTTTCTATTTCCACGTCAGACTATAGTCATAGGTTAAGTGCAGTTTACGTTATGCGATTTTGATTCCAAGTTGTCATAAGCAAATATTTTGAAGTTCACGTTATATGATTCGACCGAAAACTACCAAAACCACTCGTACAAGAGAAATCGTATAATGTAAACTGCACTTTATATACAGTGGCTCACAGAATTGAGGGCACAATCCTATGTTAGCAATTTAGTTTGTACCTTCTCAAGACTATTTACAGTAAAATTTTTTAGACATTCTTTGTTGCAAATTTCATTGCCTTCAATTTTGTTTATATACATTTTTTCATTTTGTAGCACCATTTCTAAACAAGACCAAATATCTTTTTTTTTTATTTTACAAATCATTTTTTAAATCACTGTAACTCCGAAATGGTGCGACAAAATGCAAAAATGTATATAAACAAAATTGAAGGTAATGAAATTTGCAATAAAAAATGTCTAAAAAGTTTTGCTCTAAAATCGATTGTTGTGTCAAAATAGTGTTGAAAAGGTACAAATTACATTGTTGGAATATTTAGTTTTCTACACTGCAAATATTCTAATATTGCAAAAAAGAGGTCAAAAGGGATCAAGTTTGAAGACTTACAACCAGGGCTGTATTGTAGATACAAAGTTATTTTATACATAGATGTACAGATAATAATTAAGCTGTAGACCCAGTGGCAGAACTATAAACGCGGGGAGTCCAGAGCTTATAGGAGGCCCAAATGCATCATGAAACATATTCGGGAGCAGTTTGTGATGAAAGTGCACATACCCCAACTACTTTCATGGGATATAAAATGATAAATGCCACATGAATGAATGTGAATAGCTGCAGACAGGTAAAACTTGTACAAATAATAACTAAAGACAAATTAAACTTGGCAAAACATGTTCCATGAGCAACCAATAGCCTAATTTTGTTTACATGATTAGCTGACTTTCAGATTTCCGATAGTTGGTAAATATTCTCCAGTCAATAGTAATCGGAAATATGATGACAATGATGAAACCATTTCTATCTCTCTTGGCAAATAAGCAAACAACAAAATTCAACAAAGAAAATAAAGTAGTGAACGTTAACTCACTTGCTTCCTTCTGTGGCTCGGAAGTAAACATCGTCAGGCGCATCCATCCAATTGCCAACGTGTTTGCGTCCAGACCCAGATCGTGACATGTGAGCTATTTTAGGTTTACCGTTAATTTGTGCTATGTGACGTGGCAACGATTGACTGGAAGCCATAACATTGGCCATCGCTACGGCATACTGATCGGCCACAGATCTATGTTGTGGAGCAGGATCTTTGTTGAGCCTCTTCAGCGGTGGGCCAGCTAACAGCGAACCTGTAAATTTACCAAACTTAATATTCTGAAAACATCGACATTAAAAATTCATTGGGTGAGTGTCTTACCGTCATCCCAATCCAAATCGGAATAGAAGCCAGCACACACAAAATTAATAATTAGATAAACTGCCACGCGGTAAACCCCATTACAATTAAAAAAAGTTTAAATTATTCAACTTACCATCAACCCCATTCATTTCTTCGTATGCTTTTCGTTTCAACGACGGCGATATATTGTTCAATGGAATTCGTTCTGCTTCGGGTTTGTTAGGAACACGTTCGTATAACAAACTACCGTCTGGAGCTTTGGGTGGTTTAGGAAAAGCCACTCGCTCCGGTTTTGGTAAATTATTCTTATCGGTTAATATAAGCCACTGCGGCACAACACCACTCGAAATACCTAATCTTGTAGCTATATTCGTCACATTACCCCTGTCTTTTTTTCTATAACTTAACAATGCCCTAAGCTCAACAAGCGATTTGCCTGTCAATTGTCCACCACATTCTTGCTTAATAGCTTGAGAATTAATCGGATAAAATGGCGAGCGCGACGCATGTCTCGGTCTTATCATGTGTCTGCACAACCGACGTGATATTTTGGTTAACAAAGATGTACACAAATAAAATGCGGTGCGCGTTTTCATAATTGGCCTAGGAGAACCCGAACGTACGATAATGCCATGAGCCGTTGCATAATGACGACCTAAATGCGCTTTCAGTTTAAACTCTTTTCCACAACCTCCTATGTTGCAACGATGCGGTCGATGAGACATAATCGGTGAAACTTTATCTTCGTCCACATCGCTTCCAGATTTCTTCTTTCCAATCGCATCGAAATCGCCGTCGCCGTAACGAGAGGGATTTTTCAGCCCTCCGTATTTTTTGTAGTAGGTGTAACATGTACTGCATATTCGTAACTGCGAGTGAGTTGGACCCCAAGGATGCCATTGGGTAGACACAGTCACTAGAATTTAAAAAAATTGTTAATAGAAGAAAAACAATTTTATGATCTTCATCGAGGCTAGAACTTACCAAAACAGGATTCGCAAGCTTTACCCCCTAGTAGAGCTCCCTGTTCCGAATTGCCATTGCTGCTACCATTGACGACGCCTTTGTTATTATTGAGCGCTGTAGGATTTGGTTTGCTACTAAAATAATAAGAAGAAATAAGTAGTAAAGTTTAACAAAGAATAAAAGTTTTGAAAACTTACTAATTAGGAATGTAGACTTGTTTCAGTTTGGATTCAGCTTCGACTGCTTTAACTCGTTTTTGTTGTACGTAGCGATCGGTGGTTTTCCACATGTAATAATATTCAATGATATTTTTTATCGTCTTCCAAGGTAAAAAATCTTGCCGAATGTCATTGAAATCCTTGCCGTATTTATCTAAAGCCTCTTCAAATAAATTGGCTTCGGAAGCACTCCATTCTTCCATTTCGTCGCGGCAAAGCACCGGACCACTGGATGGTACTAAAGAACACAAAGCATTGGAAAGGTTGTATTGATGGTGATGTAGCGTATCCATCGCATGGAATAACGTGATGTCGCGGCTAGCCGCAGCGGCAGACATGTGCAACGAAGGCTGTTTTACACTAGAACTACAATCTAAAGCACGAGCAAAAGTACCGACCGACCGTGCAACAACTAAAAATTGGTCGATTTGTCTATCCGTAAGATTGTGTTCGGGAGTCCAAACTAAGGATTCGAGTTCAGATAAATCACGTCCGTCACTTTCACCTTCTCTCAGCACGTTAGTCACCTCACATTGGTATCGATTACCTACACGTATTTCTCCCTTATCGGCCAACAATGTTTTTTGCGTTGGGTCGAATACCAAACAATAGAAGAACATGTCATCTTTATTTAAATACGAACTTAAAGATTCGGTTTCGTTTAATAAAGTTACTGAACACTTTCCACGAATGTGCGTTGCCGGTAGAGTTTCTACTTGACGGGACAAAAATAATTCACGCTGCTTTACTTGATGGACTTGTTTTGTCGAAAACGAATCGGGCGTTTCACTAACTATGACACTATTTTCTTTTGCTTCATCCAAGGCACCTGAAAAAGAAAATTAAATTTAGTAATCTTAAAAAAGCAATCCTTAAATACTATGTAGAAAAAAAACTAGCGAATCAGAATAGTTGGTCTCTAGAAATTTTTAATCGTTGTTACCCAATAAAGTTCTTCTTTTAGTTCTCGTATGAACTTTATTCGCTCCTTGCAACATCTTCGGCCATTGACTATACAAACTTTTACGGGTGTCTAACAGATCTAAAGAATAAAAATTAATTTCCATTTCCAAACAAAAATCAAAGAAAGTGCAATCAAATAATTTTCCTTTTAAATAAATTTTAGATAAAATATATAAATTGAATAATTAGGTTGTTATGAAATCTCGTGTAGTAGTGTCAGCGTTAAACTGTAGGTCCTCTGTGAGAGTGCAGTGAGCAAAACGTTAGGATAATAGTGAATTTTCTAGTATTCCAGATTAGATAAATGTTGAGCCTTTGAATATTTGAATTTGTGAGTGATTTTTTTTCTTTGTGAGAAGCTAAACAGTTACAGGAAGAGATGTAATTTTTAAGTATATTTTAAAATAAGAGACTTATTCCCTCTTTTTCACTTTTACAAAAATATTACAATTTATTTTTATACTTATCGAAGAAAATCTCAACTTGATAAAATAAGGGGATTTTTCAATAAATTTAATTAGATAAGTCACAGAAAATAATATATAATAAAATAATAAAATAATATATTCAAAAATGTAATTTTAGTGAAGGGCTTAAGTTATTATACAGGTTCTCGACTTCGTGTGTTATATCGGAAGGGTTCAAACCAAGACATTATGTACTGTACGTTCAATGTAAGTCATTTTCCCTCCCGTAGCATGCAACATACAGGGAACCTGTGTTCGAATAGGTTTTCTGCTTAATTTATAACAATAATATTTTGTGGGCCAATCAATTTAATTGTTCTTAGATTGTAATCATATCTTAAAAATTCAGTATGTGAGCCGTCACCAAGGTACCCGATTCAAATCCGAAACCTCCTTATGATCGTCTCTGTGCTTCGGAGGGCATGTAAAACCGGTGTCGGTCCCCCTAGATTAATGATTTGTCTTCATCGATAACATAAATCAAGGGTTACAGGCACATCTGAAATAAGTCTAGCAAGGTACATTGGATGTCAATTAATATGGTCATAATGACTTCAGAACACCTCCGAGGTTACTGTTGGTAAAAACGCAGGTCACAGACCTAAAGAAAACTACCACTGAAGAAAAACTCTGTTATGTATGTCAAGGCTAGACGCCCCTTACATGAAAATTGCTCCCGAGCTAGTGTACTCTTAGACGGAGATAAAAACACCTTTTCAGGTGAAAATAACAATAAATTCTAGATTAGGACTTCTTTTAGGAAAGAAAATTTGAAGAATCTTCCTTAGTAGTTGTACTTGATATACACTACATTTTCCTAGAAAACCCGACAGATTTTGGAGCATTTTGACTTTGATCGCTGATTAATATTGTTAGACATACGTACGCCCAAAGTTTTGACATTCGACCCTAAAGAAGGCACCCCGGGCAGTGTCTATGTTGGGGGGGGGATAAATGTATTGGCAATACCTCTACTCAATTACAAAAAATTTGTTTAAGCTTAACAATGAGTTTTAAAGCTTGGGCAAAACTTTAATGTGAATGAAAGCAAAGGTATTTTGTTTAAGCTCCGGGGATTTCTTGCAAAAAAAATCGAAAGCATTCAGAAATCTCTTAAGCTTTGAATACAAATTATACGGCTCTTCCCATTCCTAACCAGAATAAGAAGAGAAAAAAAAATTAAAATTAAGATGAAAATCTTTCGGAAACACGAGTATAGGTAAAATGGTGTGTTCGTGACAGTAGACAATTGAGGGGAAAAATTGGTTATTTGCAAAGTTGGGTGTCCTATTGATCAAAAATTTCGTATGTGTAAAATTGGAGTAGTGTAATATGTGATGGAGAGAAATTGAGATGGGCGTCGAATGGGAAAAGATTTTGATTAAAATTAAAGTTTTAAAATTAGTATGGGAATCGATAAGATGTAATTCCAGAACACAATTTTCCAGTTCAATCGTTATGTATATAGTTACTAAGGCTGCGGCAGCAGTCGCATAAAAGAACATAAACAATATAAATAAATTAGCGCATGTGCACGTACAGCACTCTCAACTCGGCTCAAAATTAATTAAATAGTTCGTCGTTAACTAAATGAACGTTACGGATAATATAAAAACTTCTCGACAGCAACAAAAAGGTCGAAAATCGAAAACCACATACGCTTTTCCACAATTAATTAAAAAATCGACCTTATCAATTTGCATTCATTATCCGGCTTTCTAAATAATAATAATTCCAATTAAAGTAAGATAAAAGTATTTGTTGTGGTATCGATTTTTGATAAACCGAGCTTAATCGAAAACCGCAAATTCAAAATGGAACTCATCAATATTTTTGTTTAAATTTTTAAAATCCCAAGTCGGAGGGTTGAAACGAATCGTGTAAGTGTATCTTGCATTTATCTAAAAGCGTAGTTAAAATCGATCTGTAAAGAAAAGGCGGGGCCATTCATTTTATTCAGCGGCCAAGTTATTTGACTCTAACATCTTCTTGGTATATTTACCACCTACACCGCTGCACAAATAAATAAAAAAGGCAACCGACATCATAAACTCCTTGCGGTTTCATATCGAACCGATTCCGGCAAACAACAGGTGAAAGTGGCGGTTTAGCGCCCCGGAACGGACGCGAACGCGTGCTTAACGGTCAGACCGATATTTCAATATTAATTAGCAAACCACGAACATAACTAATCTCCACAAAGGTGGATAAACCAGTTCGATTTTTCCAATATCAATTCGATACATATAAATTTGCATCAAAACAAAAATAACTTTAATTACCCAAACCGACTCCCTCCTTGCCGCCCGCTATAAATATAAATAGACAACAATCAAATAGGGCCAAGAAACTCCACAAAATATTGGCCAACAAGACTTTTCCATTAAATCGTAATTGGGTTAGGTACACAAGCAAAATAACCAAGCGCCTTTAATTGCTTTCCGAATCTGAATAAAAGATATCATTCGATAGTTGAAACTAATTTAAAGAAAACCCAAGCCAGAAGGGGAGTCCGCGGGGAACGGAAGTATAACGTTTGAAAAAATCTAACGGAAGTGGGTACAAATTACACAGCTCAAAAATTAAAAGGTTACACACAAGAATTTTTGGAGCGATGAGCAACGAACATCGAGAGTCCTTCACAATTAATCAACAGATTTACAATTTTCGATAACAGTTTTTATGTAAATTAGTTTTGCTACAAACTTTCTCTCTCTAATTATACTGGCAAATTTATCTCGTTATTTTAAAAATCGGCTATTGAATCAATTCTAATTGTGAACAATTAAGATTATGCAATATGAATTAACTTAAACAATAAAGATTATTATTAAAGTATTTTTTTATCTATAATCAGTAATCACCAATTAACTGCTGGGTAAGGAATAAAAACCTTTCAGTCAAGTAGATGACAATTTCAATATTGTCCGGGCTCCCCCGGGTGCTTTACTTGCGAACAACATTCCTCTACGCACCTGAAAACTGACAGTAATGAAAATCACGACACTAAAAAGAAAAATCCCGATCATACAGAATTATGTATTTGGCACATGAGCAAACGCAAGATGAAATTCACCTTTTTCGTTGTAGGGAATTATTTACTTAAATGTCGTCAGTGGCATCAGAAATATTTTAAAGCAATAAATTAAAAACATTGGTACTAGATACTAAACAACGTTAAAGAATTGGGACAAAATTATACAACAGCCAACTTAAATGAGGTGGAATACCTATTTTGAAAAAATTTATTGATAAACAAATAATCTAATAAAAATATTTAACAGAGTTGAATCTTGTTTATGTTTCCGAGTTTGAGGCTACCGGCCCAACAAAAACAAGATTGTAATTAAATTACGAACGAAAATCCGAACATTGCGATTGTAAGTAAATCCCCGATTAACTAAATTTTACAAAACAAAGTTTAAGTTAAAAAAATTTACATTTTTTAGTTAGTACAGTAGAATCCGCTTAATGTGATCACTTCGGGCCAAGGACATTTTAATAATATTAACTGATAACTGATAACAATTAGCGAAATTTAGAAAAAGGCGAATTTTAAAAGACTTGGATTAAAACAAAATAGAAGAAAAAAATCTGATGTGGACACCACATAACTTCCTTGTAATTTTTATAATAATTAGACAGGAATCTCGTTAATCTATTCATGCGCGTCATTAATTACAACTTTTGGCACGGACAATCGCAACCAAAAATAGGAGGTGCACAACTAGATGCTATAAGTGTCTCAAATCCAAAATTTCAACTTTCTACGACCTACCGTATTTGAGTTATGCGACATACAGACGTCAGTACATACGTACGTACAGACGTCACAACGAAAATAGTCAAAATGGATTCAGGGAAGGTCAAAACGGATATTTCCGTCAAAATCTGGAAATCGAAAAAAATCGGTATCACAATACTTCCTTGTTTTACAAGGAAGTAAAAAGAAAGAAAAAGTAGCCGGTTTCCCGGCTAATAATAACCGACTGATAACATTATCCGAGATCACATTAAACGGATTCTACTGTATTTAGATAATATATAGCTAGTGTGTACCGTGGTACAACTGATTTGTTGTTAAAACTTCTACAGGGTTCCCACTAAATTTTTCAAAGAAAATTCCCTGACATTTTAGTATCGGAATACCAAACAATGGTACCTAATACAGTAATCGGAAAACAATTTACACCGAAAAAAAATATAATTTAAAAAAAATTTAAATAATTTAATTCTGATATATAAAATCCCAGCACGTTGCTGCGTGCCACTTTTTGGTGAAAAAACACTCTGATTGCCGTAACTTTTGCTTAAAAATTCTAAATTCCCGATTTTTCCTGGCGAAATTTGAAAAAATACTTTTCTAAAGGGAAATTCTGCGATATGTACTGGAGGGTGTTCCACACCCCCCAGACCCCCCGGTTTACAATTTTATCAACCGAAAAATATATTAAACCATATAAGATTAGGACTAATTGGGAAATTTAACTTTCCTATTTATTTATACCTTACTATACGTAGAGTTTAGCAGCAACTTTCTGTTACTTTGAAAGTTAATTATAAAAATATAAAGCCAAAATTTTAAACCGGGAGGTCTGGGGGGTTTGGAACACCCTCCAGTACATATCGCATGGATTTCCACTCCTTTAGAATACTTGGAGAAGATGTAGAATTTATAATTTTTCAATTTTCGCCAGAAAAAACAGGGAAGTTTTCTCAAGATTCAACTTTCTGTTACTTTGAAATTCAATTATAAAAATAATTTAAAAATATAAAGCCAAAATTTTAAACCGGGGGGTCTGGGGGGTGTGGAACACCCTCCAGTACATATCGCAGGATTTCCATTCTTTTAGAATACTTGGAGAAGATGTAGAATTTATAATTTTTCAATTTTCGCCAGGAAAACCGGGGAATCTTTCTCAAGATTCAACATTCTGTTACTTTGAAATTTAATTATAAAAATAATACAAAAATATAAAGCCAAAATTTTAAACCGGGGGGTCTGGGGGGTGTGGAACACCCTCCAGTACATATCGCAGGATTTCCATACTTTTCTGAATATTTGGAGAAGATATAGAATTTATAATTTTTGAAATTTCGCCAGAAAAATTGGGGAATCCACCAGTAGCGGTAAACGAAATTAAATGTTTAAATATTATACCGCTAAAAAGAGATCCACCGTCTACCTGCCCATCCACAGACGGGCTTTGCAGCTAGGTAAATATAATCTAATAATTTTTTGTAATTTTTGTAAATAATTGAAAATTTGAAAATGAAAAAAAATCTGCCAAATTTAAAAATATTTTCTTTGTAAATTTTTTGTTTTCCCTGACATTGGCCCTACAAATTTCAAATTCCCTGACATTCCCTGACTTTTCCAGGTATTCCAGGTTTTCCATACAAGTGAGAACCCTGTAAATAAAATTCGTCGAAATTCAGTTTACCAGAGATTTTTGCAAAACCCACCCTAAATGTACGATTAATCCCATGAGGCCTGCCAATAGAGGTTTTTGCTGTTAAAAAAAATTTTTTTTGTATTCAGAACAAATTTTTTTTCCAAACAGCATAAAATTTGTTGTACCAGCAAAAAACTCTGTTGAGGCTGTAGCTACAACTTTGTTACGACGACAAACCGTTTTTCAGAGTGTAAGCTTCGATACCAGCTTAATTCTAAAATCCGAAGGTTTTAACCCATTTCGTACCGATCTTTTATATTTCATAAAAAGAATTTAAAAAAAATAAGTGAATATTTATATTGATATTTTGGCAATACAAATAAATATATTTTAAAGTTCTCGCATCTGTCGTTCGGTTCACCTGCTATGGTCCTTTCGACAAAATTTCCATAAAACGAAAATTGTTAAAAAATAACTTTTTTAATGAAAATATAATTTTTAAGCTAAAATAAGGCATTCCTGAAAATTTCATCAAAAAATTCCAACGTCCTAGGCGCTTGGTCCTTCATGGGTTAAAACTGGACACTACTCAAACCTAGTGCTGATGGAGTATCAAACTGAGAATAGAATACAAATGTTTCCACAAATTCAAAAAAAAATTTTTGAATAAAAGAAGGCTCCCAAACAGGAAATTTAGAAATTTTTAATATTATACAGAGAAAAAACAATCCTCGCAATAATTTTGAGGTAAATATTATATCAAATTTAGTAAAATTTACTTCAAAATCGGTGTGAGGCTGATTTGAACTTCAATTGTAGTAAAAATTACTTCAAAACACCAAACATTTTTCTCTGTGTATATTTACAGATTCTAAAACCTACGTCATTCCATTGATCGTACGTAAACTCGACGTAAATAGTTGCAACAGTTGATTTAAGTTAGGCGAAGCCGGCCGCAGTTGCCTTTTAGAAGTACAACAGTTAATTTCAGATTTGAAATAGATTTCGTTAATTATCCCAGATTATTTCTGGAAAAAATGAGGCAATCGTCAATTTTGTAAACAACAGCTTACTTTGGAATGAGTTATCGTAGCCGAATGGAAAAGCTTTGCCTTGCGGGAAAGTTTTTTTTTAATTGTAGACGCAATCATAATATCAAAAAACCACTGCGATCAGACATGGTATTTCAATCCAAAGTTAAGCCACTAGAAAAGTTTCTGCCCTTGTTTGTTTTGATTATTGATTTCCTATTGAAAACTGTATACGCGACTATATTGACTGCGGTTTCAAGATTTAAGTCTTGTCGTTATAAACTGTCAACTTCAATCTCTACGTAGCTTCTGTAAATAGCTGCTAAGTTGCCTTTATTTTTATGCTTCCTTTTCCAGCCCTAGTCTCTAGCGCCAATTATCTCAGGTTTACATATTCTCGTGCATTTCGCTCTTTCATTTTGCCCTCTGCCTATTCGACTGTATCTAAGATCGGAAGGATCAAATAGATCATGCAAGAGTAAGAGTTGGTGGTTCAAGTCCCTACCTTCAAACTAACTACTTCAGATCTTAAAATAAATTCTTTACTAAAGATCAGATAAATATAGTTTAATAACTGTATAGTACCTTTAATTTGAAAACAGCTTATGTTTAGGCTTCAGGTTCAAATTAAATAAATAAATAAACCAAAAAGAATGCAATTGAATTAGTACTAATTCGTTCTGTATGATTTCAGGAACAATGAATATTCGTCTTCTTCAAGTGCCTCTATACTCTTCAGAAAAGAATGTTGGTGATTAGACTGGTCGAAGCCAAGAGATATGTAATGAATGGGGTGATTTCCCATTTCCTGCCTCTTAGAATAAATCGATATTGTACCTGAGAGTTCAGAAGGATTCGTTCTATCGAATTTTCTCCTTCGCGTATCTCTTTTGATTTTCTACTTCTTAGATGGATTGCTTTCCGGCCCATTGGTAAGAAAACCTCCGAGCAAGTAATAATCAAATGACTGCGATAAATTAAATAACAGAAGTACCTTTATGGAACGCAAACTTATTGCGCGATCGTTTCCTTTCCGTGCCAGTATAAATGCTTTGTTCTTGCATTAAAAGAATAAAAGGAAAGAAATAGAATAATAAAATACGTGGAATAATAAAATGGAAACGTAATAAAAGTATACAAACAAAAATAGTTGGAGAAAAGATCTCCTCTAAACATGCAAATAACCAGTAATAAAGTCGAGTAAATCAAAAAGGAAAAGAAATAAAGAACACCACGAGATGCTTATCTTGGAAAACTATCGAACGACTGGTAGTAAAAGTGCAAAAGGGCTATTTAAATTCGGGTTTTACTTTGAAAATTCAATTAAGAAGGTTAGGAGATTTTCTCATAAGATTGCTGGGTTTTCGAGCATTTTAATTCCAACTCGGTGCGGTGCGCGGTGGAAGGATTATCGACCATCTCGTCAAGGTAAGCAATATGATCAAAATTGGCCGTTTGATAAGAATTGATTAGTCACCATAATGATATTGATACCGCGAGTCCAAAAATTTTCGTATGACTCCTTATAAATTTTTCACCATTTCAACCTTGAACTATGCTTACAACCGTAAAAACTATTTACTACGTAAAGATGTTCCTCACATTTGGCTTATTAAAATTCAACTATGCAAAATATGTTAATTAATCATTTTTTTCATCGAGAATTAAATTGGGCAACCAAAGTTTGAGGTCGAGTTTTCTTATACATTTTGCCACTCTGGCAGCTCTACTACTTCTTCCTTTAGAAAAAATGAAACTAATCAGACTCGGGCGCGAATTATACAAGATACTGAACTTGAAAAAAAAATAAGAAAAAGATGAGGCTCATTTACTATGCATGTAATTTGTGCGCGCAATTATTCAGTTAAATTGAATTTATAATGAATTAATAATTACATCATTTTGTAAATTTCCTGCTGAATAATTTGCCAGAGTATTATTTTGACAATGTTAAAATTGTGTCCTTGTGTTTATTAATTTAAATTTATTAATGTTTGACGAGCTGACACAAAAAGTTACACAAATTGCCACCTGGAGGTATAAAATATATTTTTCGATTAATTTGGCAGCGTTCGGTTCGAAGCGAGGGGCGGCGGCGTCCAAACAGTTACATCTGAATCTTATCCCGAGTATCAATTTACAGTTCAAGAGGAGAGTGCAAATGTTATGCTCGAATGTGATCCAACCCATTTAACTTCTTTGAACTTGCACAGTAAAAAATAAGGTGGAAGGAAAACCGTGTTGACTGTTTGGCTAGGTAGCTACCAATCATTCAATGATGCGAATACTAAAGCCGACTTTCATTCACTTCCCCTCGTTTGCCATGCTCGGTTACACATCGCACGATAGTAGTTATGCACTCACTTCACATGAAGGATCCCGAATCCTCTCGACATCTCCAAGTTGTAAAAATATGAATAAACTTTTTGATCCCAACCCCGACAACTTAAAACCTGATGCGCCGCAGAAAAATCGCTTTCGTATATTATATTCAAAATATTTACAAATTTTTCTAGCAACAGTTTCCCCTCGACATATAAACTCGTACACGTATGAAAAAATGTTAACATAATTTGTACGATACCGAGAGGGTCTTTCTTTTCAGCGCACCCCCTACATATTTATATAACATATCCGTTTAGACCAGAGAGCACATAATAGATTTTTAATGGGCCAAATTGATGGCATTTTCTGCTTTTAAAAAGTCTAGTTCGGAGGCAAAAAAAATCTAAATTGATGATGAAAAGGTAATTAAATTAATACAGTTACAGTTTCATAAAATAAGTTCAACCCCTCGAATTCGAATTTGAATCACGTTCGAGCTAATCAAAGTTTTCCGATAAGAACTTTGGTAATTTAGGAAAAATTTTGTTTGACTTGACGATTAGAAAAGGTTCGATTGGTTTTTTAAAAATATAGAGAACCAGTGATGTTCGAAGATGATTGGACTCGAAAAGTCAAATTTGACCGATCCTCGTATACACGCAGAGGTTATCGCGACCTCACAAGTATTATGTGTATTTAATAAAATAAATTGCACAATTTCGATCGAATCATAAAATTCATCGACTCGTTCGTTCCGAGCAATTTGATTTTTCGAAATACGCAAGTTGTGTAAAAAAAGGTAAAACGAGATTAGCTTCGTTTTGATAGATCTAATAAAATGAAAATTTGATTGAATTTTTATGAATCGAGTCGAGTCTATTTATTACAGATACAACGGAAAAGATTAAGGATTCCGGCTCCCCACTCCAATAAATTTTTGAAAACTATTTTAAGAGCAGTTTCGTGACATTTCCATTTGAAAACTTAAATCTCGGGAGTTTTCCAAAAAAATATAACCAACCCTCGGGCGAAAAAAACTTATACAAAACTGAATTCTGGAAACAAAAACAATCGTGTCGGAGAGATAAAAAGGGCAAGAGGGTAAATTTATTTAAAAAGCTGGTGGATTTCCAGAGATAAACGAATAAAAACCTGAAGGATGGTTTAACCAATAAAGTTTTCCAAGAGTGCATCAAAATTTAATATAATTAATTCTAAAAAATTTACAAAGCAAATTTAAATTTAGATCGAAATTATCTCCGAACATCGACGTCTGCCAAAAAATTCAAGTCGATGTAATACAATGAACAGGAAACTTAAAACGAAAGTAAATAACTTATAAATACAAGATTGTACTTAATGTATTGCAAATTAAAAAAAAAATCAATATAAACAGCGAAATGAAGATAATGAGGTTCAATATTTAGAATGTAGATGAGTTTTAAATTTTGCCAAAAAACCGATACGAATAATCGAAATTGGCAGTTTAGATAAGTTAAAAGGCAATCGAATGCTAAAATTTCATCAACAAAAGCTTTAAAATCATCATGTTGCATTCTGCGACAATTTTCTCACAATAACTTTCTTCTTCTTCGAGATACGGCAAAAATACCTATTTACAAACTTATAGTTTATGAAATTATCAACAAAAACGGTTCTATGCATTTTTTTCTTACGCCCATACTATAGGAGCTGCGGTCGCTCAAAGACAGAATTAAGTCAAAATAATAGTACAAGGTTCCCACTGACTTTTCCAGGTTCCAGGTTAAAAAAATCTTAAATTTTCAAATTAAAAGATATTCTTAATTAAATGGTTTTTCCAGACTGAAAATTTAATTTCCCTGACTTCCCAGACGAGTGGGAACCCTGTAGTATTAGGTATTGCCACTGATCTGTCACCTTGTCAGATGTTAATTCGACATCCACTGTTTTTTAAAAGTTCAAATTTAACTCTGGTAAGAAAATAAAATTGAGCAATAAATATCCATTTAGACTTTAAGTAGACCTCCATTGTTTGGGAAAATCTCATTGGTTGGAAAAGTAGCAATGTTATGATAAATGTGTTTTCTAAAATGTCCCTTAGGATATAATGCACTGTCGACTTTATACACAATATTATAGTACTTTCATTTTAAATCTAGGTGCTAGTGTTTTGACCTTATATTAGTTTTATACTTTACAAAACATATTTCATAATTTGTATTTTGTATTAAAATTGTTTCTAATTTTCTGGTTAGGTGCAACTGATGATTCATGATAATAATTACACAGTACTGGATTGCACCATTTAATTTTTTTATACCGGAATTTTCCCGGTGCCCGTTTTTTTTTTTTTAATTTTTAAATTCAATAATTTTGAAGCTAGTATAAATTTTTTAAATACCAGTATTGCGGAATTACTAATCAACGAAATCCGTTATTTCAATCCCCAATTAGGTGGCCAACCGACCGGATTTATATGAATTGATAATATTCTTCCTGCTTCCTAGTCTGCAAAAGTAAGACAAAATTGACGCCCCGACCCTAAGCCTTTTTAAGTAATTCCCGAACTCCCCCTTAAGAACGAAATCATTTTGCTTTAACATCTTTGAAAAGATGAAAAAGTTGACTTGGTCATTTCTGATTTCTGAATATTAATTGACAAATCTGAATTACAGTAAGTTGACGATTTCTGAATATCAGTTGTTGATAAATCCGAACGACAATTGACGTTATCTGAATGACAGTTGATCATTTCTGAATTACTGCTGGAATATGTGTCGTATAGAAGCTAGTATAACCAGCAGTTTGGTGTAAAGTCTACACTGGCCGATTAGCAAGTAGTGGTGTAGACGCGGTTCAAATCCTGGCGGCGCAGCGCCGAATACACTGCTGTGATCTAAAAGCACAAAGTATGCAGTGGCGGTGCAAGAGTAGCTAAGGCCCGTAAGCAAAACAGGCCCCTAAAAAACAATGTATTCATTTTGAATTGCGTATATTATTTAAAAATCTCCGTATTGAGATTTGCTAGCCTTTATGGTTCAGGGCCCCTAAGCATTCGCTTATTAATATTGCTGCCACTGCAATGGGCCCGATTTAGTGGCCTAAGTGCGCGTAGGAATATCTCTCTGCCCTCCTACCTAAAATTCCGAATCTAGAATAGTGCACTGGGGGGTATTCCATACCCCCCAGATTACACCAATTGTTTTATGACTTAAAAAATATGTTTAGATATTTGGAATCGGAAGAAACTGGTTTCGCTGCTAAGTCTAAAAGTAATTTTATTTTTGCACATCAGGGACTAAAAGTCATATTCTTATTTAAAGTGCAGTTTACGTTATGCGATTTTGCTAAAGATTTTACGTAGGATTTCTCTTGTATGACTGGTTCGTTGGCGAGACCATCTTCGGGTCGAATCGTATAACGCGAACTTCAAAATATTTGCTTACGATAACTTGGAAGCAAAATCGCATAACGTAAACTGCACTTTAGTCACAAAATAATTGGTGTAATCCGGGGGGTCACTCTTCTTAATTCTGTATTTTAGGTAGGAGGACAGGGAGATATCCCTAAGCATACTTAGGCCACTAAATGAGGCCCAATGTACTATCTCCGATGCAGCGGCTGTCACTCCTCAAACCTTCCTGTCTCCAGGATGAATTCTATCGAGACAGCTGCATCGGAGGTAGTACAACGAGCCCAGTCGCGGTGCAAGAGTAACTATAAAAAAACAATGTATTAATTTTGAATTGCGTATATTATTTAAAAATCTCGTTTTTGGGATTTACTACCCTTTATGGTCCCGGGCCCCTAAGGATTGCTTACATTCGCTTATTGATATCACCGCCACTGAAAGTATGGCTATGGGAAAGGCAACGGGAAACCACCGAATTAATTAAATTACTCAGTAATTCCAGATAGCCAACATCTGGAACTGATGGGCACCTGAAGAAGAAGTATTTACCCCTTCTGCTTATTAACTTCAATTTATTGTCATATATTCATTTTTCTAGACTAGAAGAATTTATGAAATGTTCTGCACAAAGGCACCTCTTCCGTTCATCATCAAGAATCTACGAATGTTTTCGAATACGCCAAAATTCTTGTAGAATTTGGAAGATTAAAGTTAAATGCATATATTGGTAATTTATGCGCTAAACTACCACGATTTTATTCGAAAATTTGTAAATTCATGGGCCGGATTACTCCCTTAGTTTCAACCAAGTTTCTCCAAGGGAAAATACTAATTATATAGTTCACTGTTTGGATCTAGTCAGTGGCGTAACAAGCAGGTGAGGAACCCGTGTGCGAAGTTGTTAACGGGGTCTCTGCTTTTATAAAAGACAAAAAAAATTTGTATACAGGACTCGAAATTCCGACGATTTCCATGCAATTCCAGTGATTTCCAAAAAATTCTTTCCAAACGGATATAGATGAGTAACTACCCCCTCCTTATTTAATTTTATTAAATATTTAGATGAGTTTTTTTATTTTTCAATTTTCCGAGATTTCTATCTAAATTTCCTAAAATTTTCGGTGATTCCCCACTTCACAAGATTTTTTGGATTTTCTGGAATTTTCTATTTTCTCTAATTTTCTACATTTCCTAATTATTGTAAAATTAGTGACATTTTTATGGAATTTCTAAAATTTTCTGGGATTTATTATAATTTCACGTTCTTTGTGTGGAAAACTGATGGAGAAATTGTCATATGGATAACTAAAGGCAAATTTGAGGAAATCAAGAATATTATACACTATCATTTTTTTTTCTTTTTCCATTTTCTGAGATTTCATTGACTTTAAAATTTTCTCGAGTTTCCTAACATTTTCTTGAAATTTCTATGGATTTTCGAGATTTTCTATATTTCTACAAATTTTCTAAGAATCTGTTTCTTGAGATGTCTTAGAATTTTTCAGATTTCTATTCACTATTTTAACTTTAATTTGATTTTTCAACAAATTCAACAATAGTGCTGGTGCACTGGAGGGTATTCCATACCCCCCAGACTGCAAGCCCAAAAGTGTGTGAATACGTTTTGTAATTTATTTTTTGTAATCAAAATTTTTTTGGGGTGTGCAACACCCCACAGAATATAGTAAAATTCCTGGTACGGAAGTCACAAGTTTAACAGCATGGCAATCGTTTGAACATAATTGCTGGTGACCTGGAGGTATTCTATAGCTTCCCAGACTTAGCATCTAGTTGTGCACTTCCCATTTTTGAGGTTTTTGTTAAGATTGAAAAGGTCCTAGTACAACTGGGAGCCCTTTTAGCAGAAGGTGTCCGTGTGCATCGCACCCACCGCACCCCGGTAGTTCCGCCCCTGGATCTAGTCGTTATAATTATAATTTTTGCATACAAGGTTCCCACTGAATTTTCCAAATCAAATTCCCTGACTTTTCCAGGTTTTCCCTGACTAAGAATAAATAACTTTCCCTGACATTTCGATAAAACGGAAGATAAAAAGGTAAAAAAAAACTTAATTCTAAAATTTAAAAGCAAATTTTTTTTAATGAAATTGTTTTCCCTGACTTGGCCCTAAAAATGAGAAATTCCCTGACAAAATTAAGGAAATCTTAAATTTTCCCGCCGAGTGGGAATCCTGGCATATTGTCGGGTTCAACTTATTTATGATATTGTCTATCTCTCAATTAATCTCATATGAGACGGCCATTGGATTCTAAGGTACCCGGTTCGAATCCGGAAAGAGTCCAAACTTTCTTATTGCTGCGTCCATGCTTCCGAGAGCACATAAAGCAGCTGTGCAGTCTAAACGCTGAACCTCTTTCTTATAAAAAAGGACTAACAATTTTGCCGGACAAAGAGTTTATTACACAAGATGTATAAATAGATCATTTCAAATTTCGAATTAGCCTGGCTACGCCACTGCCCCAAGCTAGAGTTACTCGCAAAAGTTTTCGGACACTCCTATGTTACCAATGTAAATTGAACATTTTGATTTTACAGCAAAACTTTGCCGATTTCATTGCCTTCAATTTTGTTTCTATAAATTTTTTTATTTTGTCGGGCCGTTTTTGACTGACAGCGACTTTAACAAGACTCTGTAAAAGACAAAAAATATTGTCGTCTACGAGTATATCTCGGAAACGGTGCGATAAAATAGAAAAATGTATAGAAACAAAAATGGAGATAATAAAATTTACAAGAAAAAATGTTTATTAATATTTTAATTTTTTTGCACCGTTTCCGAGATATAGTTGACAGTATATTTTTTCTGCATTCTTGCAGTCCTGTTTAAGTCGCTGTCCGTCAAAAATGGCGCGACAAAATAAAAAAATTTATAGAAACAAAATTGACGGCAATGAAATTTGCTACAAAAAATGTCAAAAAAGTTTTACTTTAAAATCGATTTTTATATGAAAAAAAAAGCGGCTTCAAAATGTTCATTTTACATTGGTAACATAAGAGTGTCCGAGAACTTTTGCGAGTAACTTTTGCGCTTTTAAAGCAATATTTATTCGATATTTTTTTGCAAATTCCATTCAGGTCATTTTTCTATTTCGTTGCACCGTTTTTGAGATATGCAGACTTAAAAAAGATTCTTATGGTTCTTTTCAAGTCACTGTATCTCAGAAACGGTGCGACCAAATGGAAAAATGTATATAAGCAAAAATGAAGAGAATTGAATTTGCAACAAAAAATGTCGAATAAGTTTTGCTGTAAAAGTGATTTTTATAGGAGGAAAAGTCTTCGTTAGGTACAATTTACATAGGAGCGTCTGAATATTTTCGTAGCTGGCAAGTTGGCCAATAGAAATTAGCCAAGTGCAGTCAAATGTGTGAGTATTAATTTGTATTAATGCTAATCGGTAAGGAAATGAGATGTTAAGAAAACGATATGATCGGCGAGTTTAGCATCTCGAAGTGGCCAATCCGGCTCTGAAAATACCTTTTCGTCTGGGGATTGCAATTTGGACTGGGATAAGCTAGCCTTTCTGGCCACTTTTAGGGTAGTGACTGACCCCTCAAAAATCCGGCCACCTAAACCAAAGTTGATGACGATGAGTTGACGAAATATCGAGACAACGAAACGGAGAATTATTTTTGAATCGAATTAAACATTAGATGCTGGATATTATTATTTTCACGAGCACCTAAGCATAAATTTGCGAGATAAGATTTCCCATTTTCTTTCGAATATGGAAATTTTGTAATTAACTTTGTTTCTGCAACCTTTTCATAGCAGAAACTACGGCAACTGCTTCTAATATTCAAATCCTGTAATCCTTCGAAACGAAATAATCGTCAGTAGGTATTAATAATAATAAAAATTAAATCACAGTTCAAAAGCCGAAGCGAGCAGTAATCTGGTTGAAAATTTTATCTATTCATTAAAATAATCTATGGATAAGCGCTATCAGTTTACTTGTAGGTATAGGTAACGACGAATTATTTAATGTTGGCTGAAGTAACGAAATGGTAAATTTTTAAAATTTAATGTATTCCGCCGCAGCCGCACGAAATTTCCGCAGTAATTTTCAGCCGAATGGTTATTTTAAAGAGAAACATTTTTTTGATACATATTGAACATCTAAAGGGGCGATGCCATTGTCGTCTCAGCTGTCGGGGTTTCTCAAATTTTTCTGTTCATTCCGAAGGCAATCAATTTAGCGGCGAATAAGTCGAAACGTCGTCGCGGTAAGGTAATGGCGTTGAGCACGAAAGCCGATTCGATTATAAAAACCTTTGGTAATTTATAAATAATTATCGATTAGAGCGGTTCGAGAGTTAGACATTAAATCGACGCACAAAGGGCTAATTTTATTTTAATTTAAAGCTCGGAAGGATCTCTTGACGTGACACGAGGCCGCGCCAAGTCTTCCAACAAACTGTTGATTTTTCGCCGTTATCGTGGAGCCAAGTAAAAAAGGGCCAACTACTCGAAATTAATTATTGTAATTATCATGCAAATTAGTCCGATAATAGCAAAATTATCTAAGCGGCATAATTAAGGGTCTCAAGGTTATTTCTGACACGTCGCAGGAGGTTTTTCGAGAAATTCAGGTAAATACTACGAAATGCCATTATTTTCTCTAACGGTAATTCGGAGGGATTCCTTCTGGGTTGCAGAGAGGTAAACAACCACAAAGGGAAACTGGACCGAATTGTCTGGGCCCGTTTGCGTTCTGTCAAAAGTCGCATAAATAACGAAAACAAAAGCCGAATCGGGCGTCTTTTGTTTGTTTAATTTGGTAAAAGTGCAGTGGTATTCGCATAGGTGGCCGCGAATAAAATTCGAAATAAATAAAAAATGAGGTCGTTGGCACTTATGCGGCGGCCGAATTAGACGTAGCCACTACGCGAAGAGACCACTGCAGGTAGTTTTATAAATTAAATTAACGAATATGTTAATTACGGCGAAAAAAATTCGCCGAGAAGCGGAATGGCAAGCGGTAGTCGTTTGGAAATCGAGTGGAATAAAATAACAATAGAAACAGAAGGCGAAGGATCGGTGTTTGGATCGTCCAGTTTTTGCGTGTAATTATAAAAGTACAGTCGAACAAAAAGAACACGCATCTCGCAGTTGTCATAGCGACGCGGTGTGATCAAGTACAGCACAATCATGAGTTCGCGAAACAACGCACCACGTCGGTGACAAGACAGGTACAGTCAGCGGAATATCGATCGACTAATCAAGACTTTTATCCCCACCACTCATTTAGAATGCGTGAAAATCTAGGAAATGTCGGAAGCCGAGTAATATAATTAAAAACAACCCCCGATAGGAAAAGAATCTTGGGTGGAAAGAAAGAAACAAAAACAATTATGTATGGTACTTACATTGGTGTTTATCGGCTAGCTGAATAAGCGGAGTTGGTAAATCTCGACGTCTATAAAAACACATCACCTTTGCTTCCACATTTCCCGATGATGTTTTGTTTAACTCTTCAATACGCCGGATTTGGAACGGTTGCGGCGAAGACGTCTCAAAGTACACGTAATCTACGAACAACAAATCTTACATAACAGCCAACCAAACGAATTAAAAGTGATACATTTTTATAAGAATCAAGTTAATCAATAAGCTTAATGATAATATAATCGGCTGCCAACAAAAACCGCCACGAAATCGAAAAAACCGAATAATCGAAATTAGTGTATACGTAATAATGCAAACATCAATTCACTTTTCGTTTCCGTAAAATTCGGGACGAATACTTAATACCTATGTATCTATCGTCGTCACACCGACGACCGGGACAAAAACTGGAGCACCCAATTAAATTTCGAAAAACAAACCGTCAAAAAATTAACCCAACTAAAACAAACATAAATTTTCGGTATTACGGCAAAAAATTAATTACCCCACAAAATTTACCCGTTAAAAATTTTTTTAAGCAAAACAAATAGTAGCAAAAAAGAGGTTATGTTTTACATTAACGACACAATAAAATGATTGATGAGCATATTTTTCGGAAAATTCGACTTGCAATTGTATTAATTAGTTGTGTGTGATACGACGGTGCCGACTCCGTCGATGAAGACTTCCTCTTGGTGAGATGCCCGGCAATTTAGAAAAAAAACTTACCTCCGACTCTATACATGTTCGCTGTCATCTTCAAACATAAGCACAATAACTTACATGTAACCGAACTACATTAAACCAAGACACATTATTAAATATTCGTAATAATTTTTAATGTTTTGGTAATCCACATACCACCATCAAGCTTATAAACGCCATTTTCTAAAATTGCAGTTAGCGTCTAACCCAAAAAGAATGAACTAATGTAAAACTTAGCAGCGCCGAAAGAATGCGTGGCCAGTAGCTGCATTAAAATTGTCGATAAAATAGAAAGTATACGTTACCAATATAAACAAAATGTAAACACTCTCGTCTCCTATGACGTTTTTTTGTAAGTGAAAATATTATCCAGTGGCGTAACCTACACAAAACACCAGAGGGCCAATTAAATCACACTATTATATAATTCAATTTATTTTTAATCTTACTGGCTAGCAGAGTCAGGGCCTATTTTACCACTAGGCGTATTAGGCAAGTGCCTAGGGCCCAATGGCCAGAGGGGCCCGAAAAGAGAGAACATAAAATCATAAAATAAAAATCAATAAAAAAGGGGCCCGAAAATTTTCTAGAGCATAGGGGCCAACTAGAGTTATGTACAATGCCTTGTATTCTTGATGGTGGGGTGTCCTGAGCGAAAACCATACTATTCGTTATCATCAGGGCCAGCGCTAGGTTTTCATGGTCTTTAAAATAACCTATCACAAGACAAAATCGTTTTTAAAAATCTTGTATTATTTTCTTGCACTGGACTCCTGATTGACAGATCGCAACGAAAACCTTACTTTCACCTTTCTACCGTAAACCCTACTACCATACCAAATTTGGTTGTGATTGCTTTTTGAACACGGTGATCTCGAAAATGTAAAAAAAAATTTGAAATTTTTTCGATTACCGATAAAATTTTTTATTTTTTGATTGGAGGTAAAAATGAAAATGTCGTATCTCCAGATATGTTTAACCGATTGAGATACAATTTTGTGTGCTGATAGAGCTTTTAAAATACAAGTATTGGTGAGAAAACTACGCAACTGCTTAGGGCGCAAGCAATAAAGGGGAGCAAACCAGATCAAGGTGCAAAAATCTAAAAAAACTTATAGCAACTTTTGCCGCAAAAAAGGCCAGAAAAGTAAAAATTTAATTAGATATTTTTTTAATTTTTATTTTTGTTCGAAAGGTGTTTTTTTAAATAAAAATAACTAAATGTAAGTATTTTTTTTAAATATCGCGGATTATCACCCCCCGCCCCCTCAGTACAGTTATATAAATTGAGAGGGGGCGCACGGAGAGATTTTTGCCTAGGACGTCACATATCACATATTCTAGCGCCGACACTGGTTAAGATTGTCCTTCGGGGTAGATTGAGTTTGAATTTAATATGTATTATGAATTTTTCTGCGCGCTTGCAGAGAGCTGGCAACAGGCTAATAGGTCAGTTTTTAGTTCCTTTTGAATTTTTTCCGATACATGGGAATCGTAGAATACCCCCAGCATTGATTTTGCTGCGCGAACAAACAGCTAAAGGTGCACTGGGGGGTATTCCATACCCCCCAGACCCCCCGGATTGCCACAAAACAGTTTTATAGTAGCAGCAGAATTAAATCTCAACAAAGCTTTACAATCAAATTTAGAATTTTTAACAATTAATTACTTAGTTTGCTATAGAAATTTCTAAAATCTGTTTTAAAAATTCGATAAGCTTCAGTTTAACGGAAGCTATTACAAAACTGGTTTAGACACAAAATGTAAGTGGAAATCCGGGAGGTCTGGAACACCCCTCAGTGCATCTTCTGTTTTTTATTCGCGCATCCGAATTAAGGTATTATTTTTAGTATCAAATATTAAAAGGTACCGACTCCATAGTAATGAAATAAATATCCTCAATGCTAGAAGGCCGTACAACCATCCAGGGTTCCCACTAAATTTTTCAAAGCAAATTCTCTGACTATGGAGGGTTATTTTGAAAAAATAACCAAAATAGTAAAATAAAATACAAGACTTTAGATTCTAAACAGTAAACTGTGCACTGTGCACCCGGTTTACCCAATAGCTACATCGAAGCTCAATTATTAATATTACTTGTGTGGCTTGGTAGTGGAACCAGTTTTTATTGCTTAAAATTAAACTCGGGGCCTTATTTTACCATTAGGCGTATTAGGCACGTACATATGATCCAATGGCCAGATGTAAAAAAAAATCAAATACTTATAAAATAACCCAAAAATGGGCCTTCGATGCTATTAGTTACATTTAAATCTAAGGGTCCCGAAAATTTGCTAAAGCCTAGGGCCCAACTCAGTTAAAAATAGGCCCTGAGCAGAGTCTATTTTTAACTGAGTTAAATTCCAGTGTAATTAATAGCATCGAAAGTCTTATTTTGGGTTATTTTATCAGAATTTCATTTTTATTTCACGATTTCCTGTTTTCTTTTAGATAAGATTAGATAAGAGCCTCCTTCCACGCTCCAGTGTACCAGTAATCTACGACGGGGTTTCCCAAATTGAGTCGATTTTTGGTGGAACGAGACTAGCTTTACAATGTTTGAAAACCTCTGATCCGAGGGACAAGTCACAAGGCAGATTTTTGTATACTAAATTTCCTTTCACGAGGTTTTTCCAAGATTTCCCCAACAGTTCCCCCTCGCTCTGATCTATGAAATATATTTTAAATGTAACATAAACGTAAATTCAATGTTAAAATATTGTTGTACTGGAGGGTATTCCATACCCCCCAGACCCCCCGGTTTAAAAAACAGAAAGTTTGTGTGTATATTTTCTAATCGGTTTTATTTTTTTAGTAAGAACATTTTACTGTTTTACAACAAAATACATTTATAGATCACGGCAGTGCTCCCCCCCCCTAATGTACCAGTACAAGTATCTCCCAAACAGTTTCAGGTCTCTCCAGTCTCACATACGAAAGTTTGTATTCATCTTCCGTGGTTGGTTTTATTAGATAAGATACCGATTCCCTCTTGAGTGAGAGATCTTAATTTAATCAAATTAATCAAAAAATATGGCCAAAACTTTTTGTTACTGAAACCGGGGGGTCTGGGGGGCATGGAATGACGTACTGGACTGCATGCCGCCTAGACTCCCAGGTTTCAGAAACGGAAAATTTGTTGGTATATTTTTGGATTAACTTTATTAAAAAAGATGCTTTTACTCTTTTAGAACCAAATAGACTTACACCGGATAGTCTGGGGAGTATAGCATACCCTCTAGTGCACTCGCAATTTGTTAGCGCACTAACTTGATTATTGAGAACAGCTCTCGATAGGTTGCGCATGAATGGATTAACAAGATTCCACTCCGATAACGGCCTCGATGACAGGCACGAATGGCCGAAAAAGTGGAATAAACGGTAAAAATGTCGAAAAATTTTCAGGAAAAGAATCAATCTTTCGGCGTCCCCTCTCTTTCTCGTGCAATACTCGTAGGTAACATACCTGCGTGGAGGGAAAAGTTCATTTTCAATAGCAAGTCGAGTAGCTCCGAGCAACACGAGGGACTTATCCCTCCGAGCAACGCTCGAGTGATAACTGCCCGGGGCTGTTACCTATGAATACAACTTAACTAAATTTATGATGTACTGGAGGGCATTCCATGCCCCCCAGACCCCCCGGTTTCAAAGCCGAAAGTTTTATGATGTACAAAACTTCATTAAAATTTTATTAGCCAAAAACGTTTCCCATTTTCAGAACCTTTCTTCGGGGTATGCTACCTCCTCCCTCTTTCAGTAAAAACTTGCAATCGGGGCCTATTTTTAACTGAGTTATGCCCAATTTTTGGGTTATTTTATTAGTATTTGATTTTTATTTTACGATTTTATATTCTCTCTTTTCAGGCCGTTCTGGCTATTGGGCCCTAGGCACGCGCCTAATGGTAAAATAGGCCCTGTTGGCTAGTTACTGCGTTAATACATTTAATTATCCAAATTAAATATTTCTTTAATTTTCTTTACTGCTTTTTTTTTAAATTTATAGTCGAATCATTTAAGCTCAAAGAAGGGTCAACCTCGGAATGAGAGATAATAGCTGGAAACTCGTACACACCTTCATTTTGGCGTCTGCGTCGTAAGTTATTCAAGGTCAAAGGTCACAAAAATCAGTTTTTCTCGATTACCTCGGTTTCTATAGCTCAAATGATGTTAAGATCTATTATAAAAATTTAGAGCATAAAATTTTCGACAAATTTTGTTCCAAACATTTTTTAATGTGCTCAACCGTTTTTGAGATAGGGGGGGTGGGATAGGGAGATAGAGGAATGGGGTTGGCTGCTGCAAAATGAACTCCTGGAGCCAATAATAACAATATTACCACCAGCTCCTGAGGAATTCCTTAATACACTATTTTGTAATTGTAAGAATAAAAATCGGGGTTGCAATGCATATTTGCTTGTGGCCAGTGTAATGGACAATCGAAGATGATGACAATAAAACGGACATTTCCACATGCTCAGAAGATGACGATGGAGATGAAGAAGAAGAAAATTAATAGATTTGTTCATTAAATAATTAAAGATTTACTATATAAATTTTCAATTTCAAGTTGCGGACTCTCTGCCCTCTTATCTCAAAAACGGTTGGGCGCAGGAAAAAATTTTTAAAACAAAATTTGTAGAAAATTTTATGCTCTACAATTTTTATAAACATCATTTGAGCTATAGAAACCAAAATAATCGAGAAAAACCGATTTTTCTGACTTTTGACCTTGAATAACTTACGGTGCAGACACGAGATTTTATGAGACTTTTGAGACAACTTTTATTTCTCATTCCGAGGTGAAACCCTAATATGACTGCACTATTAATTATTATGATATCCATACATAAAAAATCGAGTTACCGAGTTTACCGACTTTGATAACTCCAGCACACAAAATAAAAAGGAAGGAGGAATGAAACTTAAAACAACATTTTTTCTTATCAATAATTTCAAATATATTTTAGTAAACAGTGTCAATAATGAAAATTACCACCATTTCAAATTATTTGTAGGATAAAAACACAAACAAGAAAAATAAACTATTAATAATAAAATAATAACAAATCGGGAACCACGGATTATATTTTACAAGAGTAAATCTTTGATAAAATCACAATGTCGTAAAAATGATATTCATATCGGAGGAGGACCATTCAAATAATTCAGTTGAAACACGGGATGAAAGTCAGACCAAGACAACCACGACCATGGATATCCATATGATTTCAGGTCCTTAACAAGGTTCTCAGTTATTGCATAAAATAAAACAAATAAAATAACCAGCAAACATGCAAAAACCCACCACCACGAACTACTGGCACTCGAGCTAACTTTTGTACTAAGATTATCGTATTTCCTAAAATAGCATCAAAGATCAAATTTTAATAAAAAATTTTCTTTAAAAACTTACCCCTCGCCCGAGTCACATTCGGCATTCGAAGTGATTTCTTTACTTTGTTCCACTTCAAGGATATTTGCACCTTGTAAACCTTCAACCAAATTCTCATTGCCTTCCGTATTTGGAGTACTACGAAGCAGACCAAAATAATAATAAAAGTTGAAATAATTTACAATAAATATTTTACCTGATGGACTTTAACTGGTGAACCGAGTGTCCTGTGGGGTCTCGGAGATAAACCGAATGAAGGATCATAAAATTGACACCCAATATAATTTTCTGTTCGTGATACAGTGCACCGTACTGCATGGCCGACATGGAGGCTTGGGAGAAGGTGCAAACTACGTGTTCTACTTGGCGCAAGCACTTCTCCACAAGAGTTTCCAGCTCCTGCTCTCGACCCAATTTCTGTATCGAAATCAAAGTGGTCACCAATTTTTCGGTTTCCATCGTGAATTTTTCTTCCACTCTGCACCGAACGCTTTGTTGATTTTGGTATCTCTCCTCGACTGTTCCACAGTCGCTGCTGAATGCTGCATGTAAAATTGTGAACTTTTCTCCCAATTCCAGAGGCGTCCATGCTGTGCTATAAATTTTATGATAAATAACTTTTAATAATAAGTTTCGATCCTTTGAGAAAATATTACAAACCTATCGTCCTTTACCAACTCTATTTGTTCCAAAATTTCAGAGAAATTTGGCGAAGCAATCTTCAGTAATGCAATAGCTTTGCATTTTTCTTCGTTTGTGTCCGAAATTAAGTTTGTTGCAAATTCCTCACAAGTATCGCCAGATTGGTCAATAATATGAAGACCGCCAGTATCGGGACTTTGATCGGAACACGTCATACAACCTTGACTTCTAACCGGACTAATATCGTCTGAAGTTTGTAAACTTTTTTCTAAACAAAAATATTCCGCCGTTTCGGTGCCTTTATTATTTTCATTCGGGGTGCATTTCCTAATTGTTCTGAAATATGAAAAAACCATGCTAAAGGATAAAACTCTGTTACAAAAGAAAACTTACTTTAGATGAACTGGTGGTGAAGCTTGCGTCTCAACGTTATGGTAGCCGGACTTCAGTGATCCCTAAATATGAAAAAGGCAAAAAAAAAGATAAAAAGGTAAAAGAAAACTTACTATTAAGTCCAAACATAAACAAGTGACCTGAATTTGATTTTTCAATCTGTGCATTTCTTCATCCAAAACTCCGGTAAACGTCTCTGTTAGATTGAGTGATTCCCCTTTATCAAATGCTTGCAATAACGTGCGATTTTCAGGTATGCTTTCCAATTTCAAACGCCAGGCATTAAGCACAGTCAGGGTTGATCTAACAATTTATTCTAAGATTTCAAAATTCTGAACTAAAATAAACGAGCAACTTACCTGGCCAAACGATGTCTTCTCTCTCCTATCCCTTCCTTGACAACTTGGAGATAATCGGAAAGGTCGCCGAAGGACTTATTTACCTCCAACAAGTGCGCTTTAACTTGCACCAACTCTTCTTGACACACTTTCAACTCATCTTGTAGAAAAGCAACCTCACCATTTTTTTCCTTCACGATTTCTTCAAAATTTTTAATCTCCATTGATTTTACCATGACATCTTCGACTCCCTCGCAAACATTTGATTGGACATCGGTTAACACTTTTCTAATAGACAAATTTTTTACCTCCGACTTTTGTAAGTCGTGTTGAGCTTTTTCATGTTTCTTTTCCAGGTCAGCAATGATACCAAAACATTCGTTAATTTGCTGCTTCAAAATCGAGTTTTCTTTGCCGATGCGCTCGAGACTGTCATTATTTTTTTTGTCCAAACTGCCGTACCTGTTATTGAGCTCGTCCAAATCAAGTTTCAACTGAACATTTTCCTTCTTAGTTGAGTCCAAATTGTCTTTCAACAATTTAGTTTTACTGGTTGCCTTCTTCTCCTTCTCTATTTCCATCAAACTGGCGGTTCTACTTTTCTCCAAGCTTTTATCCAAATCGGCATTTTTCTTCTGTAACCTCGCAATTTCTTTCTTCAATTCTGTAATTTCAGTGGTGCTGGCATGGAGGCGAGTGTCTTTCTTTTCCAACATAGATTTCGATTTATTTTTAAAAGCCGTAAATTCGTTAGTCAAGTTTGCTTTTAATTGATTTAATTCTTGAATATCATTTTGCAATTTTTGAATTTCTTCCAAATTCTTACGAAATTTATTTTCAAGTGTGGATTTTTGCGCGAGTCGATCTCTCAACGAATAATTCTCGTCAAATAATTCTGCTTTCTTCGATTTCAATTCGTCAAATTTAATCTGCGATTCGATATTTTTCAATTCCAAATCCCTAATTTCGCCTTCTCTTTGCTTCAAGCATTCCTCTTTATCGTTTATTTTCTCTTCTAGACGACTAATTTTAATTTGCAATCTGTCATAACTTGCTACTCGTTGATGTCGCTCTTCGGCTTTGAAGGTCTTATTTTCCTTCTCAAGATCGCTTATCTTCAACTCGTGATCTTGAATTGCTTGTTTCAACGAAGAGCAAATCTTGCAAGGTTTTTTTTTCGAAAGTATAGTAATCATATTTACTTTTTCCTCTAGTTCTATAACTAATTTGGAATTCAAATCGTCTTTAACTTTCAATTCCATTTTGTGCTCCTTTAAAGCACTTCTATGCTGCTGCTCTGTTTTTGTCAGCTTTTCTTCGAGTAACCTCTTATCTTCTTTTAGAGTTTGAATGGAATAACCTGAAAAAACTTTAAGCATTAGATATTCATGTCTTCAAAATGTCCATGGGTCATGGGGGTTGGGGGATGGAAAAACATGATTGATGAGCTATAAAAGAAGCTTACCCAATTTTTCACTACTTCTCATCAGATCGTCTTTTTCTGCCAATAAAGAATCTAACTGGGTCAGAATATTACCGTTAATATCCTTAACATTTTTAACTTCGTCAAGTAAAGATTGAATCTCCAAGTGGCTGCCGTGGTTCAATTCCTCCAAAGATTTAACCTTTCCTAACAGTTTCTCTTTCTCAGAATTCTGAAATTCCGCAGACAATTCCTTGTTCATCTTTAAAATCTTCTCATTTTCTTTCTCGAATGCGTACATTTTCTCCGAAATAGCATCTTTCTCAGCTTTCACGTCCTCCAAAGCGGTGTTTTGGTACTCGATCATCTGCTTCAATACTTCTGTTTGACTCTTTTTCGTAGTTACATCCTGAACCAAATTCTGATTTGTGGTCTTCAAATTTTCTATTTCAGTTTTGAGGTTTCCAATACAATTGGCGCTTTCTGCCGTTTTCAATTTTAGACATTTAATTTGTTCAAAATATTCGTTTTTCGTTTTCGTCACTTCTTGACACTTACTCATGACATTTTGGTAATCTTTTTCTGTCTTACTTAAATTGTCTTTCAAGTTATCATTTTCGTGCGACATTCGGTCCAAAAGCAAATTCAAATCGTTGCGCGTCGAAATTAAATTGATTTGCTCTTCCGCTGTGGAAGCAATTTTGTATTCTAAGCTGGAATTTTCTTCCTTTAGCTTTAAAATTTCGCTCGTCATTTCGACATTTTTGCGCTCTAGTTGATCGACAACCTGGTTCGCCTCTTTTAATTTGCTGTTTAAATCGTCGTTCATGCAACAAACATTGACAAACTCGGCCGAAATTTTTCCTTCAGATTTCAAAGTATTCTCATAGTTTTTTTGCAATTCTTCGTGTGCCTCCTTGGCTGCGTCAAGTTGCGTTAAAATTCTTTCGGAATCTTCTTGGATTTTCTGGAAAGCTTTCAACTTTTCTTGGAGAGTCTCCTTCTCAAATTCCAACTCCGCGTTAACATATTTCAATTGGTCCATGCTTTGCTTCAACTTTTCAATTTCCTCCATAAGATCGACAATTTGGATGTATTTACGATTACTGTCGCTTTCTAAAGTTTCAATTTTATTCTTTAAAGCTACACAACTGTGTTCTAATTTTAGACAACTATCGAGCGAACCACGTCTCGATTTTTTATGGTTGACCATCAAATCGGAACTGCTGCTTTGGGATACTTTTAGTCGATCCACTTCTAGTAACAATTCTTTTATAGTTCTTTCGTATTCCATAATTCTACTCTCCAGGAGTTCAAAATCCTTTTTGGAAACACTGTAGCACGAAACATTGGGTGGTTCGTCCTCCAATTTGTCTTCGGCCTGCAGTAAATCATAATAAAAAACAATGAAAAAAAGAAAAAGTGATTCAACCTTAAATTTCAGTAGATGGATAAGCGAGAGCTGTCTCACATGTTTTCAAATTTGAAAGTAAAAATTTACCTTTAAAAGTTCCGAATGTAGAGATTGATCGGAGTTTGTTTTTGACTGATTTAACAACTGCAATTTCCAAAACATATCGCTTTCGCTACTACCGCTATCAGCTACCTGGATATTCGATTGACAATTGTTTACCGAAGTGGCATTTACAGGATCGCTTCTTTCTATAATAAACAGAGTTGGTAATGAATTGGACCCATCCTTTCCTTCGTTGGTGCACGGGTATGATGTCGAAAAGATGTGTAAACTTTTATTGCGCTGTGGTGGTGAATCGGGTGTATTAGGTGTTTCGTTGTCGATTACTAAAGGTGATAAGGGAGGTATATTGTGTGCCGTCTGAGGCAGCGAAGCGTCTAATAACAATCCGCGTTTAATAGGAGTGCTAAACACTTCATCAAATTTAGAATTTTTCAATAATTTATTAGAAAAAGCAACGGAACCCTCGTCGCTATCGACCGACTTTTTTGTTTCAATGTAGAACAGTTTTTGCACGTCGTTTAAGTTTAACGATAACTTCCTCGACATACTCGAAGGATCTAATTGTGCTTGAGGAGGCGTCCCGCAAAGACAATTTTCGATGGCAGGATTGTATAGTGTTAATTTCCTAAGTATACCTTGTATGGGCGAATTTAGACTATTGTCGTTGATAGAACTGTTTCTGGATTCAATCGTCTCTGATAAGTGTTCACGAAACCGTTTCTCAATTTTTGAATTTTCCAATTTCAAGCAATCGTTAATTTCCATGTAATGATTTATGCTTTCTTGATGTTCTTCTAGTTGAACGTGCAGATTTGCAGTTTGCTCTTCCAACGCCGCAACTTCTTGATCCTTCAAATTCACTTCCGATTCTAATCTGAAGATTATTTTTTTCAGTTCGATTTCGTTAGCGTTAACCCCTTTATTATTATCTTCTAGTTTCTTCTTCTAAAAATTTTTCTATTTTGTAGTTTTAATTTTTTAACTTCAAAGAAATTATTTAAAATCAAAAACTTTTGATTTTATATATTAATAATTATTAATAGACCAATTAAATTAGATACTCTTTAGTCCTAATATCAAACAAATTTTACTTTCGGTTAAATCAGCGAAATTATAATTACGAAAATTATTTTTTAATAGCCATTTGGTGCAATGTTTTAGCCTTTAAACTGTAGTCTTCCCAAAGACTACAGACTTCGGCCACTAGACCTTTTGATTTTACAAGTTCATGGGGAAAAGAGGTAGGCAGTGCTTGACCAGAGTGCTGCGGTGCGATTGCACCATAGGCTTTTCAATAAGATCTTAAAAACCCCAACATTTGAAAGTCCAGTCCACCACTGGAGACAAGGTGGAAAGAGGGGGAATCACTGTGGAAATAATTTTTCTGTGTAATTTTTCAGTTTTTTACTTTTGGTGAAGCATACACCAGTTGACTTGAGAGTGGGGGTTGTGGGCTGCTGTAGTAAGTCATCCTGGCTTTGACGAAGTTAGTTTAACAAAGTAGATGAATGAAGTATGGCCAAGATTTTAATAAAAATTTTAATAAACATTTACCTTTCAAGAACCAGCCTTAAAACTTGAAAAGTTTGAGATTTCAAAAAATCTTGGCCTGGGAGTCCCGGGGGGTTAAATCAGCAAGTTTGTTTAATAATAATGTTTATGAAATAACACTAGTATATTTTACCTTGTTTCAATCACTTGTACAATCACCTTATTACTTATCTAATATTATCCACTATAAACACAATGTTGTCAATACTTAAAATTTATAGTAACAGTATTTAAAAAACAAATTGATACCATCAAGTTAAGTTGCAAAATTTTATACCTACACTCTAAAAACGTGAGTAGAATTTTAAAATACCTGCAGTTCATAAGAATTTATTTATCTCGCAAGTTGTGTAATAATTTCAAGTTTCCCTTGATTGAAAAAAAAATAAAGAAAAATTACCCAGATAGTAGAAATATTAAAAAATGTTTAGATAAATTTACTCCTAAAAATATTTTTCATATTTTTTGTTTACGAATTAATTAATCGAGACGATGGTAACTAATTTGATTGGTCTAATTATTAAAATCAAGTGCTCCCGAGTACCAAGCGACTTACTAAATTATATTTACCTTGCTTTCCAAATCACTAATATTTTTTTTAAGTTCCAAAACTTCCTTTTCGTACGATGCTACAATTTTTTCCAATTTCATCACTTGCTTTTTAGCCGATGTCGAAGTTTCCAAAATTTCTGCTGAACTTTTTTCATTCTTTTGTAATTCATCTTTCAGTTGTCGTTCCTTCCTAACGGAACAGATAATTTGCATCAAAAAACCAATTTACGGAAAAAATATAGACTTACGCTTTAAATTTTTTTTTAAGTTTTTCATAGTCCAAATGTAGCAGATCGCTTTGTTCTTCGGTGGCTAATAGCTGATCTTTGAGTGCTCTTAATTCGCCAGTTATTTTCCGATTCTCATACTCCAATTGTTTCATTTGATCGTGTAACGTCTGCACGTCTATGGTATCTTAAATTTAATAGAAATTGACAAGAAAAAGTAGAAAATAAATAATTTAAAGTACCCGAATTGTCCATTGTGTTGCCGCTGTAAGATTGCATATTCGACAAAGTTAAAACTTCATTTTCATTAATTCTGCACAGAGCATCTCCTACATTATTAGATTGCGAAGAACTGTAGTGCACCTCAGCAGTTTCTCTAAATCAAAAGAAATCCATACCGGAATTGAATTAAAACATTTATCGACACAAACCTGATGGCAATGTTATTTGATATTTGCTTCATAGTATTATCATTTCTCACTTGTGCTGTCCACTGGTTCATTATATCCTGAAAGCCTTCACTGTCAAACGGAGGATTTGTACCATTCGGATCCAACAACATTTTCAGTTCCGTAAATTCAGACCTAGAAAAAGTGTGGTTAGATGGCAGTTCAAAATTTTACTGGGTGAATTTTTCGTTACTCATTCTCTAACAAAAAGGGGGTTACGTATGTGATCAAATCCGAGGCCGACACTAAACCAGTGTTGTCTGTATCACACGAATTGAAGATATTTTTGAAAACAGTTCCGATATCTAAAACGAAAAAAAAACCGTTATGGAATCTTTGAATGTAGATAAACTCGGTAGGTACAAACCCGATCTGTGATCTTCAATTGGAACATGATTACCATCGCCGAAGGGAACTTGGGGGCCTCCCCCGTTTTGATTTGTCATAATCCAATTTTTTGGTAGCCACTTTAAAAAAACAAATAAAATAACCCGATTGACGTTTCACAAACACTAAACTGAACACTCAACAAACGTAGAATAATTTTGATTTAAAATCCAATTTTCTGTCTAATTGACATTTAATTTTTATTACTATCGCAAATTTGTGGCTCAACTCCTATCTGCTGCAGAATGTGGGCAGACGTATCAAGGACACTGTTGTACGCAGGTTCGAATACCGATGGGAGCGATTTCTTGTACAAAAACTTTAAAAATTAAAATTGTAAATGTCATCACACGCTGGAATAATTTAGATGTATGTTGTATATTTTAAAACAAATGAGCGCGATTTTAAACAAATTGCTTGTTGACATTTTAAATAATTTCTACAGGGTTGTGCGTTTTTGTCATGTCTATTAAAAGTTCTTCTCTAAAATCTAAAATCTAAATTTCAATAAAAATGTAATTCTAAAGTCCATTGAGATTTTTTCATGACATCAGATTTTCTCAAAATTTTAAAATTGCAATATCAAAGTTTCTATCGCCTACTCCGGCTCTGCCGAACATTAATCAAACTCTTGATAAATTTAATTCAAATATTCAACAATAGATGGACATCGAGCTTTTTAAATAAGGTTATGTAAGACAATTAAATTAGTTAACAAAGAAATTAATTGTAATCAAACAAAACATGAAAATATAACAATTTCACGGTCTACTTCTTAATTTAGACAAATTTTTGTCATGATTTTTGGATGGTTCGAAAGACGCAAAGTAATAAATCTCCAAACAAGAAATCAAGAAAAAGTGATCCTGATGCTACGAATTTGACGTTTACTTCCGAGACTTCGGTTCACAAACGAAATTTGTGCATTGTATCTTTTCCTATAATTTTTATGTTCACTATTTTGCACTCTTTACTCTACCAAATATTCGTAATCGTCAAGTTTATTTACTGCAGTTCTTCGAGTTACTTGTTAAGAAGACGAAAAGCTGATTGTGCGGATTTAAATGAAGACAGATCCGTAGTTACAGAAGAAGTTTTAGAGATGGCTCAAACCACGCGTAACACGGGCCCGGGTCCCGGTGATCCTTTGCTAGCCAAACAAAAGCATCATCATCGGAGAGCTTTCGAATACATTTCTAAGGCTTTAAAAATTGACGAGGAAAATGAAGGTGAATTTAATCGATTCGGTTCTCCTTTCTTTACTATCAAAATTTTATTTTGATTTTTGCAGGTCAGAAGGAATTAGCAATCGAATTGTATCGCAAAGGTATATCGGAACTGGAGCTGGGAATAGCAGTGCAATGTTGGGGAGGTCGAGGAGAAGTGTGGGAACGGGCGCAACGTTTACACGAGAAGATGAAAACCAATTTGGCTATGGCCAAGGACAGGCTGCAATTTTTGGGTAAGTATATTTTTGGGACAAATTGGCTTAAGGGGCACCAAACTTGGTTATGGTTTATAAGCTTTTTCTATTTTTATTTTGACTATGTTTATCACACTTTTTTTATTGTTTTATAGACAGCATGGATAGTTTGCAGCGTTTGGCTGTTGAGAATGTTCCAAAAAATCTAGAAAAACCGCACCTTAGTTACAGTAGTAGTATTCCCGTTGTTAAACCTAATCTTCCTACTGCAGGTACATTTTTACACTTTTATTTTTGTAAGGGCGTTAGAATCAGCTTGTTAGTTTGACTCGAGAATTTCGATTTCACTTTCACTATTTTCAGTTTTAATCTTCAAAATTGTATGGTTGTGGTTGACTCAAAACAGTTTTTTCCGTTATTATTATTATTTTAATTATTCACATTTCCAAGCCATGATTTTTTTAGTAATCATTTGTATTTCTCAGCTACGGGCAGAAAATTAACTGTAGCAGTTCGACGTCCTGGAGGTTCTGGGATTTCAAAAAGTCAAACCTTGCCACGTTCCATGGGCTCTAGGAACGCCCCAGTACAGCCTGTACGACCGTTCAGTAAACAGGCTTCGACACCACCAGCAATCAAAAAACAATTTTCAGTTCCTGGTAATAATTCTCCCGCTAAAAAGCCGACATCAGTTCCAGGTAATTCTTCAAACTTTTTTTTCCAACTTAAAATTGCTTATAATGTTTGCTTGCTGTTGTTTAGCGTCCGGTAAGACTACTCCAAGCAAATCGTATCAATTTAGAGGAGTGGATCCGAAATTAGCTCAGATGATCTTGGACGAAATTTTGGAAGGCGGACCATCGATCCAGTGGGACGATATTGTCGGACAGGAAACTGCAAAGCAGGCTTTGCAGGAAATGGTAATTCTTCCCTCGATACGTCCAGAACTGTTTACTGGGCTGAGATCCCCTGCCAGAGGGCTACTTCTGTTTGGTCCTCCAGGCAACGGAAAAACTTTACTCGCGCGCGCCGTTGCTACCGAATGCCAAGCCAAGTTCTTTGCAATAACTGCGGCGACTCTCACTTCAAAGTTTGTAGGAGAAAGCGAAAAAATGGTGCGTAACTTATTTGCTATGGCGCGCGAAGTTCAGCCCTCCATTATATTTATCGATGAAGTTGATTCGCTGTTGTCGGAACGCTCAAACAACGAACACGAATCTAGTCGAAGAATGAAAACTGAATTTCTAGTTGAATTTGACGGATTGCCCAGCAATCCCGAAAGTGATCAGGTGATGGTGATGGCTGCCACTAATCGACCTCAGGAGATAGATGAAGCCGCTTTACGTCGTTTTCCTAAGAGGGTGTACGTGACTCTCCCCGATGCCGACACTCGAGTCGAGCTGCTTAGAAAATTGTTGGCTAAACAAGGTTGTACATTGACTCCTAAAGAATTAAAACGACTTTCCACCCTTACGGAAGGCTACTCGGGAAGCGATCTCACTGCACTTGCAAAGGATGCAGCTTTAGGACCTATTCGAGGTAAGTTTTTAGATGGATTTTACCACTCCATTACAATTTTTATTTTAGAGTTGGATACCGAACAAGTGAAGCAAATGGACGTGGGAGCTATTAGAAGCATCACGATGTGCGATTTTCTCGACTCACTAAAACGCATAAGGAGGAGTGTCTCGCCACAGAGTCTAGTTGCTTACGAAAAGTGGTCTTTACAGTATGGTGATTGTTCTCTTTAAATTTTTTTTAAATAAATTGTCAAACGATTTTAATTATTGTAAGCATCGTCTTGCGAAATAATCTAAAGTTTAATTTCAATTTTGTTACGCTTATTTTAACGGTGTGTGGAATCGTAACAGATTTTTTAACAAGTGGGGTTGCTTAAAATTTGCTAAAAATTTCGCATCACATAAACTTATATAATCGGGCTTTCATATTTACATACTTACTGTACACCGACCAAGGATAAAGTTTGATTTTACTAAAAAATTCAACACACTACGATGTAAACGTGTTTACCCCTCACTGTTTTGGAACTACTATTTAATCTGCTTTTATGTTAGGAGCAGACAAAATTATTTTTGTATATTCAAGACTGCTTTTATTCAGGGTATTTGCACTTGTGAACGTTTTGCTATGTAATATTTGCTTAATGAGCACTTTTTTGTCACACCGACACAGTAATTCATAAATTGGTGGTTCAAATTTGGTGCAAGCGTTGTTTTTTTGTTCGATTAATTAAAAGTAGTTTCTACGTAGGCGTCTAGTAAGATCACATGCTGTTGTGTTAAATATTAGAAAGTTTTTACATTTTATTTCGTTAGTAAAAGTATTCACCACATTAGAATTTATTAAATAAGATGTGATTTTAGTTGTTGTAGTTTCGGAAGTTAAAATAGTGAGTACCTGTCAAAAAAAAATTACGTCTAGTGTTGCACTTTTTGTTGTTTCTTTTTTGTTTTTAAACATTTGCTTCCGTTTGTTTATAGAGATTGTTAGTTAATGCCAACTGATTAATTAGTATTAAATTATTTAATTTTTAATATGTAATATTTATGATGTCGAGGTGTTTTTATATGTATTTACAGTAAACAGTAAAATTCAGACTAAATTATTTCATTTCAAACCAATGGGCACGTTCAGCGGGTGCCAACCGTTGAGTAACATCAGTAAAGCAGCTGGGTATGCTTTATGACAGCAGAAAGAATTCGGCTGAACGGTACGTTGAGTCATCAGTACACCTGTTGTCAAACTAAGAACTTTATTTAGTTGTAACCAAGGTTACACTTTGTTACAAGGTGTCACAAAGTCTTTCGTTGGTTAATGGTACATACGTATTAACACCATCTATTATAATAATTATTATTAGTTTAATTATGTAAAATTCCACAACGTTCTTTTATTTTAATTTAATTATTAAAATTAAAAAATTTAATTAATTGAATTAAAATCAGTAGATTGGTAATAAGATGTTATTATTGTCGATTATGGGTGAATTATCATCACCACTAACCACTAAATAATGTGTAGTAATTTTAAATTCCATTTTCTAACCTCACAAAAAAACTTTCAAATTACCGCTGCCAAACAAATCACTAACAAAGCGTAGTTTATTTCTGCTGGGAAGTTTACTCAACTGTTGGGTTACAGCGTTTACCCAGCGTACCGTTCAGCCGGTACCGCTAGCTCAGCAACTCAACAGTTGGCACCGGCTGAACGTGCCCAGTACCTTAGAGCTGTAGTAAATAGGCTAGCCATCGTACAAAGGTACTTGGTACACAATAAACTATTTCTATAACTATTTCTCTTTAGGTATAATGATTATTAGGTGAAACGCAATAGCTGTTGATAAATGTTTGCCGGTTAGAAGATTTCAAAATAAAAAGTGGTGAAAACAGTTAATAAAATGGAAAGAAGCTATCACAGTCCATTGCTGAGCAGCAAAAGTCCGTTTTCACCTAGATCCCGGCAGAGTTTATCAAGCACGAAACGTCCATTCATTCCGCCGCTGTTCAGAAAATCATCGTAAGTCAACCTAACCTAAAAATGTCAATGCGTTTTTAACAAATTTCTACCTTTTTAGTCGATTTAGTGCTCCGGGAAAGTCAAACCAATCAGTTCAAGTAGTTTTGAAGTCTGCACATTTCGTCGAACGGTTTGGTCAACCGTTGCCAATTTTGGTAACCGAAGCTTTAACATTTGCCGACAGTAAGTTCCTCCAATTGTTTATGCGATTGTGTGATTTTTGTTATTACAGAAAATAAGGTCGTGTCGGCTCGCATTTCGGAGTGCGGATATGCATGGATTGTATGCGGTAGAAGATTATTAGTTTGGCAGTACCGACAAATTCAAGCAGAAATTGGGACACCGCAAAAGAAAACTATTAATAATCAGTGTTTTGAACTTCCGTTACCTCAGAGTGATTTAGCACATAGAGCCGAACTTGTTTCTGTTTTTGCGTCAGGTTCTTCTCATGTACCTTCATGCATTGCAGTATCTCCTGAAGGTAGGCTTGCGTTATATATTTTATTTTTAACGGTAAGCTTTTTAATCCAATTTTAGGGGTTGTGAGGTACTGGCCTTTGGTAACACATGAAGGAGTGTCAATTGAGCAAGTTATAGATTTACAAGGTCAAGAATGTGATTGTTTGACCGACGTAGGTGTAATCGGTTGCATTTTAGCCACCACCACTTGTTCCGTTGTTCTTGTGCAACCACATTTATTAGCCGGAAGACATCAGCTCGGCTGTCGTGCATTGAAAGCGCCCTCCGGATGGCTTGGTGGTATAAGCAAACGAATGTCATCTTTCATATTTGGCCCCATATCTGCAGAGCAGTCCCCAGAAACTGTAAGTTAAATCTAAACTTGTCTTATCAGTGATTTCACTTGTACAATGTTTAAAATTTTAGCATTTGGTTCGGGTATTGAGCGTTCAAGAAAGCAAAAATGTGTGGATTGTGTACCTCGTGGCAAGACATTCCTTGCAAAAGTGGAGGATGTCTCTGAACGAACCCGAACAACTAATATTTGTGATGGAATTAGATCGACTGATACGTGACAGTTTTCATTTAACCGTGTGGGAGAATTGCGGTGGAGATCAATCCGAAACCGACACTTGGCTGTTGGACATTCAGGTAGTTAAAGATGAAGTTACGATATTGACTGCCGCAATGAATTTGCACATGTCCCCAAATGTGCACTATGCTCTTGTCACCATAAACACAAATACAACTCAGCCGCCGACAAATATTTCAGATTTTTCAGTACTTAATCTGACCAGTTTATACAGAGAAGATAATCACGACGAATCTTTGTCTTACAAATTTTTGTTAGTTAAAACTTGTGCGTATTTGTATAATCGACGAACAATCACTGTTATTAAACAACAAGAGGAACCAGATACGTTAGAGTTTACAAGCTCACAAGATCTGTTGCTTGGTGAGTGACGTACATAATGAACATAATTGTTTTTATTTTATACTGAAATTTTCAGGTGGTTCGGTGTGCGGAAACAGCCCAATATTTTTTTCACGCAATCATGGTTTGGTGACGGTGACAAATAATGAATTGGGGCAGGATCTAAATCTCAGTTTATTATCGATGAACGCGCCTCAAGAAACGTCTCTGAACGAAACTGTAACGGGAAATTTAAGCTTATACAATTTTGACGTTGATGAAAAATATCACGCGTTTCGAGACACACTCAGTCAACTCAAGGCCGCCTTTATATTTCACATTAAAAACCAGCAGGTGAGTGATTTTTAATTAACAAATCTTTTGTTAAAAGATTTTCTTTAGGCTGCCTGTCGAGAAATCATACAAGAGTTATTTTCGTCCAAAGGACCCACAATACCGGGCGTTGATGCAAGTTTAGATAAAGTTGTGTTGGATATCTGTAGGGAACTTTTGGACGATTTTCCAGCTAGTGACCCCCGATGGATTAACGAATCGTCCAATACTACTATAGGTCTAGGAAGTTCGTATTCTATGCAGGTTTTACATCAATTAAACGATAAGCAACATGCATACAATCTCTTCATACGGTTTTTACACGACACCGACTTGTGGAGCCAACTAGCTGCAGTTACACAACGCAACACCGTCACGGCCACGGTTTACGTTTTAGGTAAGAGGATTTATTTTTAAGTATAGAAAAATAATGGAGTGAAAACTCAACATTTCAGGTGAACTATCGGAAAAGCTAATAGCATCAATTTCGTTAAAAAGTTTAGGAAGCAATCGTGTGCTTGAAAATGCAATAAACAAAGTTATAAGTGACGACGATATTTTTACCAACCAAGGTCTTTCGAAGCAGGACCTTTTCTTTCGAGAAGTAACAAAAGTCCATCGTGTTTTTCAAGAAGTGGTCAACGGTTGCGAAGAAATTATTCACACAGATACAAATTCCAATGAAATCGCAGCTCATATTAAAAATAGCAACGATTTAATTCTGGTGAGTACGGAACAAACTAAAATTTTCGTACTGTCTAATTTTAATTGTTTCTCTTTTAGTCCATATTGAAGGACGTGATCCATCACCGACAGCGATCTGCTGACAGTTACCAACCTAATACAAATATGTTAAATTTATTGCTAAATTATCTCCCGTGGACTACAGCTTCGGGTACCGAAGCCATAGGCGATTCTATTTTGTTACAAGAAACTATTACATGTAATTATGGTGCAAGAATGGCCGGGGAAGCTGTCTTACAAAATAATCTGTACGATCAAATGGTCAACTTGATTGATATTATTTTGGACGGCAACAAGTCGCATTTGGAAAGCATCAAAGGAAGCAAACAGGAGGAAGTGTTAATTAAGCAGTACCAAAGTGACCGGTACAAACTGATTGCTCCGTTGAGTAAGTTTTTTTGAGTTATTTTCTAACTTTGCCTACATGCTTTACCTTGTAGTTTCGGATAAAAAATTCGAAAAAGCTGCATTACTTGCGGAAAAATATTTGGATTTTGAAGCGTTGGTCGAATTGTGTGAATCTACAAACAATCAACAACGGTTAGAAAATTACATGGACAAATTCAATTCTGTTGGTTTTTCTGAGTTTGTGTACACTTGGTATTTGCAAAAGAAACAACCCGGAAAATTGATCGATCGGTGTCGCTCTACAGCCAAAAGTAAAAACACACAACACCTCACAAATTTCCTCGCAGATCATCCCTCCTTGTCTTGGTTACAAAATATATTTGATAGAAAATTTTCAAGTGCTGCTAACATCTTGCGGGACTTGGCTAAAAATGAAAAGGAACTTGTGACCAGGCAAAAGACAATGTTAAGTTTATCTAAATTAGCTAAACTTGCTTCGTACGATGACGAACCCGAATATATCGAAAATATCAACTCAAACTTGGAGTTGATTGCTTTCCAAGAAGACCTGCCCGATTACGTTCTACAACATTACGGCTACGACACGATTAAATTGAAAGTTATCCCACCGAAAGAACTTGTTTACTTGTACACCTGTGAGGAATACAGAGAAGCCAGCGAAATGGAATTTAAAAAGGCGTTAGACATACTCGAGTACGTCGATAATGAACAAAAAGAAGAACTCTTTCTTCATATTTGGAGATCAGCTGTTTTACGAGATACTTGGTACAACGAAAACATGGATTCGCCTTTAGATATTTTACAAAGTACATTATTTTTCAAACTTGCAGACTTGGCCATCTGTTTAGGTAGGATGGTTATCATTTGTTTCGAAGACGATTAACTTAAATTTTGGTTCTAGGTGCAGATCCCGAAAATGTTTTACCACCTCTGGATGCGTTAATCGAGAGTCCGAAACTTGCCGAGCTACAAGAAAGTAAACATTTTCAATATTTGATTAAAACATGTTACGAACACATACAAACATTGTAAAAAGTTGGAACGAGTTTTTTTATGTATTTGTCATTTTGAAATTAAAATATAAAAAAAAAAATGTATCATCCTATTTTTAATTTGTAACGCACCCTGTACATAGTTTAAGAAGACATAACCTTAAAATTAACTACTTTTTTCACGATATCTCAGTATTTCCTATTTTTGTTAGTTGTTCTGATTAATAGCGCAGTTTTAACAGAAAAATGAACTTTATTACGAAAACGTCAAGAATTTTAAATATATTCAATACACAAAAACGAACCATCTCGGTTACTTCGCATGTGAGAGTAAAACAGAGTAAGAAAAGCTTAATTTTTGTTTTATATATTGAAAAATGTACTTTTCAGTTCAGGAAATTGAAAATGGAAACGAACTTATTATAAAAGGAGTAACGACAACATCTGGCCGTGAACCGTACCTCGTAAAATCTGCAGTTCCTACGGCTTGTCCTATCTGCAGTTCAGATTTACAAATTAAGCACACGGATGTTTTAATATTGAGCCAATTTGTCCGACAAGATGGATTGATGCTGCCTCGACGAATTACCGGTTTATGTAACACCCAACAAAAACGAATGTCAAACTTAGTCACCATGGCACAGAAAGCAGGTATAACACGAGATCTTGTTTTTGTTTAATTGTAAATAATTAAAAATTATTGTTTTAGGTTTAATGCCCAATTTGGGTCCAGCAAACAGTAAAAGGGATCCAAAAAAGAGATCAGGTTGGAAGAAGTTCAATAAGTATTTTGACGAAACCACAATAAAATACAAACTTTAAACTGTTTAGCGGTTTTGTGCATCATTTTAATATTTAACAATTCTTGACAATTTTTTTGGGTTGAAGGTGGCAAAATACAATTAATTTGGAGAAATAGTATTTATTTAAACATATACTTAAATTTTTTTGGCTTTCAAAATAATATAATGAAGTAACTGTTAAAAATTAAAAACCTTATGTTTTGCGCATCTTCATTAGTAGTTCAAACCTCTTATTAGATCGCACCCCTTTTAGCTCTTCTTTGAAGCGCTGTCGCGGTGGTTTATCGACAGGCCTCTGTTTGTTAGCCACAGCTTTAATTTGATCTTGTTTTGCAGCAACATTTTGTTGGTCAACTTTAAACCCAAAACGGGTGTATCCAATCATTTTTTTGTTTACATTGGTAGTGGAACTTACAAAATTCGATTTAGTCAAAGTTGACGCTGACGAAGTAAACAATTGCTTTTTGGGAACTGGTGCAATTATCTCCAGCTGCTTGGGTAATTTTTTCCCCGAAAGGAGCAATTTCGCGCGTTCCTTCTTCTTCTCCGAATATTGCCTGATGTCGGGCATTTTGTCAAACATTTTTTGGTGGATTTTAGCAAAATTAGGCATCTTTTTTACATTAGATTTTGAAGCTGACGCTAAATTTTTGTTTTTGGTAGTTAAATCGTCACTTGCTAGGCGAATTTTGTGATTTAACCCAATGGATTTCTTGAGCAGAGAAGAATCTGTAAACGAGTCGTTTTCAGAATCATTTATGACGATCTCTTCTAATATCGGAGTTCTACTTTCAAATGAAGTTTCACTGTCATCAAGAACTATCAAGCTATGGTCTTTAAAGGTCACGCGAGCCGACTTTTTAGTTGCACCTTTGTGTTGCTCCAATTCTTTTGGCGATCCATACAAATCGCAAGCAGATTTTAAAACGCCAATATCGGTTACGGTGTCATCCAATGTCAGCGTGGATCTACGATGTGTAATGACTCCTGGCTGATCCTGTTCAACCAAAACCAACGATTCCTCTTCTGGACATTTTGGGGCATCCGACGATTTTCGACCAAAAATAAAAACATTTGACGCTCCGTCAGGTGTACTAGAAGTTTCATCCAGTGTTTGACTGATGAAACCACTTTCTTGATTTAAAAACGATGCAGGTAACTTTGCTGGAGATTGATTAATTAGTTTATTAAAAATTGACGATCTCCTTTGCTCCAACATTGCAGAAGACTCTCTAATTGTTCTCCGTTTAATTGGTACCGGTGAATTAAATTTGTTTGACAAAGAATCCCTAAGAGATTGTAGCATCAAAGACTTTTCATTTTCATCTAAAATTTTCCACTTTTTTCTTTCTGGCTTGGAGGATTGGAAAACTTGGCTGTTGGTTATGCTGTCATCTGTTGTTAGCGTCGACCAACGTTTTTTTAGCTTCCCACGCTTCTCTGAATCGGTAAGTAAGTTTCCGCTCAAAAATGGTGCTGATGAAGAAGGTTCTGTATAATTATTGTCTTCATCATCAGGCTCAAAGTCGTTATCGATTGTCTTCAAACAATTGCTACCATTTACAATTTGTGACATCTCACAAAAACTTTTTCGCTTCTCCGAGGTTGTAAGTTTAGTTGTTGAGTCGTCTCCATTTGTAATTGATTTAGATCCACCCTCGGCAGCAGTTTTATTTACTATATCTTCAACTACTAAAACAATAATTATTTTTAGTTAAAATGTGTTTGGTCAATAGAATAAAAAATTTCAAAACGGTACAAATATATCACTTAAATTGAAGTGAGCAACAATCAAACTTAATCCCGAGTGAAGCCGGGTTAATTAGTTATATATTGTTGTGATCCAAAATCTTTTTTTTTTAATTTTGATTTTATTTTGTAATTTTGAATTTGTTTTATAGATTTTAATTTTAATTTATTTACGTATTTTAAATTTCATTTTTGTAAATAATTTGTGAATTTGTGTATTTTTTGCGGTAACAATAACTTAATTTGGCTCCAAAATGAACAACAAAATTTGCTTATGCCTGTGAACGTCAACCAAGTGCTAAGCTGCTAGTTCAATAAAAATAGTTTTGTATCTCAAATTTGAATTTGATTATTTCACGAAAAAAATGTTTGATTTGCGTGAGTACGATTTTTATTAATAAATAAAATTTGGATTTTGTATGTCCGTATTGAACGATTTGAAGTGATTTTTGGAGAATTTTTTAAGAAGAATATAATGGTAATTAAATAAATAAAATCATAAAATAATAAAATACAAAATTTGAAAAATTTTAATATCAAATTGAAAGGCAAAGTAAAAGCGAGATAAGAGCCCAACGTGTGTTCACGTTATCGACCACATTTGGATTCAGATTAAAATCGGAAGTTTGAAAATCGAAATTTTAAATTTGGATATAGAAAAAAAAAGTCTCAATTGATCACTTAATAAATTGATTACTGGGGGTGGGTTATTTATTACACTCCAGTACATCGCAACATATTATATTTACCCATTATTAATCAATTGTACCTGTCAAAATTCGCTGGGAGATGATCAAATTAATAAGCAATCCACTAACACATTTTGTTAGTAATAGGGGCAACAAATTATTTTAAGTAAAACCCTGAGCGAAGCTGAGTTTTCAGCTAGTTATTTATAAGTAATTAATTCATTATACTCACCAAGTGTATGCTTCTCTGAGGATCGACCATGAATAGAATTGCCTCTTTGAAGTTGTTTGTGTGAAATGTCAAGAGGTTTATCGATCTCAAATGTGCTATTATTTTTTAATGACTTTCTAGATGTGGACAAATTTATAATACCATTGATCGAAGATTGATTTAATTCGTAAGTTGAATTATTAACATTTGAAACAGATTTAGATCCATCCTCAGTAGTAGTTTTATTTACATCTTCATCTTCTAAAACAATAATTTTTAGTTAGCATGTATGAAAATGGTGAACTATCATGCATCTGCGATATGTGCGATAACAACGAACAATTCACAAGAAAATTTAAGGACGGCAAGAATAGAATTGCTGTCCGTAAAATTCAACCACGGGTCAAATCCTGGTTGCATCGCTGGTATACACTGTTGTGATCTACATAGAACTCACCAAATATTTTTTGCTGCTCCGAGTATCGGCTAAAATTACTTCTTTGAGGTTGTCTGTGTGAAATGTTAAGAGGTTTGTCGATCTCAAATGTGCTGTTATTTTTTAATGACTTCCTAGATGCAGACAAATTTATAGTCCCGTTCATCGAAGATTCATCAACCACATCTACAAAAAAATTTCATTTTAGTTAATATATATTGCCATATTAGAGTTTGAGGATTTTTCTGATTTTCAATTTCTTTTAAAATTTATTAATTTTAACTCACCAATGTTTTCTTGCTTCTCCAATACTATAGGTTCATATGCTTTAGATGCACTTTTTAACGATCCTTTAGATATGGACAGATCTATGGCGCCGTTCAACGAAGGTCGGTTCAATTCATCCGTTGAATTTCTGATATTTGACTCTGATTTGGATCCATCCTTAGCTTTAGGTTTATCGACTAAATTTTCAACATCTACAACAAAATTAATATTTAGTAATAATCAATGCACTAAAAATCATTTTCTTACCCCAGTAATCACTTTTATTCCAATTCGGTAACTCTTCGAACATTGCCTTGGTTAAAGATGATTCCCTTTGCAAAACCTTTGAATCACTTACATTTCGAGGTAGAAATGGACTAGAAGAATTGCTAGGAAGGAATTTAAAACTTTCATCGTCAGCATCATATTTCATTTTGTCCAACAACACGAAACAAGGCTTTAATTGTACTTTTTCTAAAACATCAGTCTTTGGTTTACTTTTTGGAACAAAGCCACCGTTCCTTTTCTTCTTCGTAAGCAACTTTTTACAACTAACAGTTTCGAAAGAGTTTTCTTTTGCACTATCTGGACAACTGCTCATATCAGTGTAGGATTCAACTAACCAACTCTGTCCCACACAATTCACTTTTGTGCTGGTTTTTAATGCTTTCACTTTTTTATCGGCGACGGGCTTTTTAAAATCAATTTCAGTGGTTGACGAAGAGGCTGTCGATAGATTTTCTTTTGAATGATTCGTTTTAATTCCCGAGTCAAATAAATCGTCAACTTGAGGTAAAAATATGTAGTTTTTCTTCCTTTTCACTTTTTTGATTGATTTCTTCACAGATGCCAGATCTTCGTGAGATAAAACTTCCTGAGGTATCAAATCTCGTGTACGACGCAACTTCATTTTTCTTCTCTTCTGTTCTTTCACTTGATTGACTAATTCACTCATGTTGTCCTTCGATAAATTTGATAATAATTAAAATTTTATTTAAAATTCAACTTTTATAAAAAGACGTTTGAACAGTCAGATTATTTAAAACTTGATTAACTGGTTACAAACGTTAAAAGCGAAAATCCCTAACTTCAAACCGTTTAACAGAGGTCTTCAACAATTAAAATTAATTTAATTAATTCCAATATGAAGTGATCCCGCAGTTAATTAATCAATTTTAACTTAATTTTCTGCTTAAATTTCGTTTTGAACAAATTTAGAAAAAACTATTTTGGTTTCGCCATTATGTATGTACATGTGAACTAACCCTAATTAAGCCGATTTTTGACAGTTGCTGCTAGCAGTAATTTTACGATAGTAAACGAAAAATTGGCATTTTCGATAATTTTAAGTGAATAACATAAACTTTTACCCTTTACGCTATTGAGTTGGCTCTTGTAGCCTAGCGAAGCTTCAACATGAACGATGGAAATCAACACGTAAGTTGAGGTTATGAATGTTACGTTGTATTACTGTTTTTGTTTTTAGATGAATTTACATCTCCAACCTCCACCCTTGATGGAATTACACGATAATCAGGGACTACCACTTAATCCGGAAGGTATTTTACCACCGCAAGTTCTCCCAGAAGGAATGATACCGCCTCCCGGTTTTGTAGGTCCTCCGGGAACTCAAGGTTGGCCCGGAGAAGAGTTCGTGAACAATCAAAATATCGCCGACCGAAATATCAATTTACCGTCGCTTTTGTCTATAAGAGTTAACCTACCGGATCAGTTGGTCGAAGAAGGTCCTCCAAGTGAAGTGGTTTTGCCGCAAGTTTTGGAAGAAGTTTTGGCGCTCAAAAATCAGCGAGCGTTAGAATTAGGCGACGACGATGTAAATACTGAAAATTCACAAACGGTTGAAGACAAAGACAGCACTTGGGATGAAAATTTGGGTGGCGGTGATACGGAAGTGCGTGTGAAACAAAAAGATCAAAGGAACAAAAAAAAGAAGAAGAGGAAGAAGAACAGGAGTAAAGCAGCGGTGGGGAAAGAAGTTGCTGTGAATGTTGAAAATGGCGAGAGTGACGCCGACATTGAGTACATTCAAGAATCGTTGGGATTGCACGAATTGGCTCCACAATATCGTCAGTTTTTCCACATATTTGAAGCTTTTAAAATTTCCGATCCTCGGCCCAGCATACCGCCACCCCAGCTGGCTATTCCAACTCTCTCGAGTAAGTCCGCTCCCGCATTGGGCGACATCTTCACAGATGACTTTGAAGATGGCGAAGAGAAGGTTAAAGACGATAAATCGAAACTGTCAAAAAGAAAGTTGAAGAAGCTAACGCGTTTAAGTGTAGCAGAATTGAAACAATTGGTCAACAGGCCAGACGTGGTTGAAATGCACGACGTAACCGCAAGAGATCCCAAATTGTTGGTTCAGTTGAAAGCTTATCGTAATACGGTTCCGGTTCCTCGTCATTGGTGTTTCAAACGCAAGTATTTACAAGGTAAAAGAGGGATCGAGAAACCTCCGTTTAATTTACCAGATTTTATTAAGCGTACTGGCATAATGGAGATGAGAGCTTCGTTGCAGGATAAAGACGAGTCTAAAACCTTGAAGGCGAAAATGCGAGAACGTACACGTCCGAAATTAGGAAAAATAGACATTGACTACCAGAAATTACACGACGCCTTCTTTAAATGGCAAACCAAACCTAAAATGACCATTCATGGGGATTTATATTACGAAGGAAAAGAGTTTGAGACCAGGTTGAAGGAAAAAAAGCCCGGTGACTTGTCTGAAGAGTTGCGTACTGCTTTAGGTATGCCCGTGGGTCCCAACGCTCACAAGGTGCCACCACCATGGCTGATTGCCATGCAACGGTATGGACCACCTCCAAGTTATCCAAATTTGAAAGTTCCAGGTTTAAATGCGCCTATTCCAGAGGCTTGTTCGTTTGGCTATCATGCTGGTGGTTGGGGTAAACCACCGGTGGATGAGACAGGCAAACCGTTATATGGTGATGTATTTGGAACAATTCTAGCAAATATTGATGATGTTGGTGAGGATTTGACCGTGGATCGTAAGTTGTGGGGAGAGCTTGGGTCGGAATCGGAAGATGAGAGCGTAGAGGCAGAAGAAGAAGATGACAAGGATAACATAGATATGGCAGACGAAAGTGGTCTGATAACACCAGCAGAGGGACTGGTAACACCCAGCGGATTGACGAGTATACCTGCAGGAATGGAAACGCCCGAAGCTATCGAGTTAAGAAAGAAGAAGATAGAAAGCGAGATGGAGGGTACCGAAACTCCCGTCTTGTATCACATTTTGCCAGAAAAACGTACAGATCGATTGGGGGCTGCAATGATGGCAAGTAATCACGTCTACGATATGACCGGTGTTGGAGCACCACCTCCGGCTGTTATTTCGGCCAAGAGAGGTGTTCAGGCACAAGCCGAAACGCGGGAAGGCATGATTGAGTTAGCACTTGACCCTTCGGAATTGGATATGGACAGCGACGCAATGGCGGTCCGTTACGAGCAACAAATGAGGGAAAATCAGTCGCAGTTACAGAAAGAGGACCTCAGCGATATGTTGGCTGAACATGTCGCCAAACAGAAGAATAAACGCAAAAGACAACAAAATCTGGATACCAAGCAGACGAAGAAATATAAGGAGTTTAAATTTTAAATGTAATTTATTGTGTGTAAGTGAACTTTGCGTTTTATTAATCTTTTTTACATTTATGTTGAAACAACAATTTTTTGAATTATGTAAATAGTAAGTCATCTATCATCTCAAATAAACAAAAAATTATATGAAGTATTTTTTGCTGATGTTGGCCCATTGCATCTCAATTTCAAAAAATTCTAGGTAAAGGGTCAGTTATATAACAGAAGGTTAACCTCGGATCAGAGTTAACCCAGGATAAACTTTGACTTTGAAGACTACTGGGTTAACTCTTGCCTGAGCTTTATACAACTGCCCTTTCTAAAAACCCTGTTAATCGATAGTTTTGCTAGCTGCCTGAAATACCGGGGGGAGCCCTATCTCTCTGCCCCTCATGGGACTAAAAAAACTGTTCAATTCTTTATGTGATGATTATCAGTTATTATAATTTGGGTTTTCTATCGGCTATAGCTCCACGAGCTCTGGTACTTTTACAAGAAGAGGAGGCTGCAAACATCCCCTCACCGATTCTCGGTGCGTTATAGGTATTTAGGTACCCTTATACCTGCTGAAATCTTGGTCACAATTTACATGTGTATTAAAAAGAAATAAAATCAGGAAGGCGAAGTTTGGAGCCTCCCCTTGTTAGTGCTGCAGTTTGGTAAATACTACTTGGCCTGCATTGAGTTTTGGTTTCAGGAAATTTGAAGACGTTATACTTGATTCTATAATAACCAACCTTGTTACATTACACAAGGTTGAAATTTTATTAATTTAAGTAAATTTAAATAATTTACTTTCTATATCAATATTTGAAAGGTTAATTGTTTCTCGAAGTCGATTTTATTTGTGTGGTGACCTTTAAATGCTGACTGAGCACTTAAAATTTCAGTTCCCAAATTTACTATTTTTTTAAAGTGAAAATTCAAGGAAAATAAAATACGAAATTTATTAAAAAAAAAAATTATTAGCAATTTTATTTACCTAATCTTCAAATCATACTTCCAAAATATAAAAAATGTTAGTAAATTAGTAATTTATGGCAAAGTTAAAAACGATTTAAGTACATTGGCAGCGTTTCCGAAGCGCCTCAAAGAAGTCAATACAAGTCAAGCTAAATCCAAATTTAAATATTTTTCAAAAAATAAGTTTTAAAAAATTATTTAAATCGAGCCCTTTACATATTTTCGACAAAAAATACACAAAAAGTCCTAATTTACAGTTTTATTAAAATTTACTAATACAAAGGGCTCTTAAAAATTGCAAATAACTACAATTTGGATTTAGATTTAATTATATTGACGGCTAATTGTCAGGAAGGTGACTCGTAGCGTATTACCATAGAATTCGAGTTTCCAGGCTCCAGTTTGTATCCTATCGATTTGTAAAATGGAATTAGAGAATCTTTGCAATCCAAAGACATTTTATAGCATCCCAACTTTTTAGCCAATAGGGTAACGGTTAAAACAATTCTGTTAACAAAAAGTGTTAAAGAAGGGAAACTTACAGGTTGTTCTTACTTACAACTTTCCGAGTTGTTTTCCTCTATAAGTATTGTTAACAACCACGTCCTCTAATTTCGCACGAAGGCCACCGTCGTGAATAAATTTAAGCTCGGTTACCAAAGTGGCAGCACCTATGATAGCTCCATTTCGTAAATCCTCAATAACTGTAACATAATAACCACCACTTTTTTTCATTGCATTATATTGTCGTTCGAAAGTAACACGACTAACATTCCCGACCGCAGTAAGTTGTGACAATAACGACATAAAACCTTTGTCGTAGTCCTCCATCTGGAGAGGCCTCACCGACAACCATTGTTCTCCAGGCTCCACGTTACTAATACGAGGCGACAAGCAACTCTCCACTAAACTCCACTGAAGGCCCTCCAACAAATTGGGATCATACAAGTAAGAACTAGAATTGGGCACCTGCATTGTTAAAAGAAAATTTTACGTTAATACCACGTCATCATATGTTTTCCACCATATTTGCATTATTTTAATTCTTCTTATCGCGAGATACCCGTATTAAAAATTAAGCCCCCTCACTGATAGCAAAATTTAAATTTACTTCACCAAAAAGAAAATTTATTTAATAAAATTTACCTCTCTTCTTGAGGCGCCCATCTTTACGTCTATTCTAGAACTAAGTACCCGAAGGTGAGCAAAATACCTTAAATTCAATTAATACGTTCACCTTGATAGGTTAACTTTCACAACGGGATTATTTTTATTCATCGACAGTTGTTTGAACTACACGCGGTAATTCTTCACTCTTTCACTTTCACTACGCATGCGCACTGACACAACAGGGGCGGGCTAATGATATGAAACGAGAAAAAGTTTTCAAAAATATGGCAAATTATCCAAATTAGGTTTTCTTTTTAAATTTAGAAAGCTTTTATTTACAAAGATGAAATGTGATGACGAGGGTCGGGAGTTGGAGTTAAAGTTTTTTACTATTTACTACTTTAAAACAAATTTAAAAAAAATTAAAGTTCGGTCCTGATATTTTAGTTCTTTTACAAGGCACACGAGAAAAGTGGTGCTGCTAGATGTCATGCCAACGCGGATGACAGCTGACGTGGAGTTTAGCAGAAATCATGTATCTTTTAATAATTTGTTAATTAAGAAACTCAAAGTTTAGAATTTTATAAGGCGCTAATTTTAAGGTAAGTGGAAATAATCGTGTTACGTCAGATTTATCTTTTCAATATAATATCAAATTAGATGTCTACCTTCGAGGAGTACATTCAGCAAAACGAAGATCGCGATGGAGTACGTTTTACTTGGAACGTGTGGCCTTTTAGTAGAATAGAAGCAACCCGTATGGTTGTTCCTCTAGGTTGCCTTTATCAGCCCATCAAAGATCGTCCCGACTTGCCTCCTCTTCAGTACGATCCGGTACTTTGCACTCGAAACAATTGTCGTGCTATTTTGAATCCTCTATGCCAAGTGGATTATCGCTCAAAATTGTGGGTGTGCAATTTCTGTTTCCAACGAAATCCGGTAAGAAATACACTGATTTTATTTGTCCTCGTTATTTATTATTTTTGTAGTTTCCACCTCAATATGCAGCAATCTCGGAGCAGCACCAACCCGCTGAATTACTACCAAGTTTTTCGACCATCGAGTATACCATCACACGCGCCCAATGCATTCCGCCTATCTTTTTGCTTGTGGTTGATACTTGTATGGATGAAGAGGAGTTGGGATCTCTTAAGGATACTTTACAAATGTCCCTCAGTTTGATTCCACAAAATGCGCTGGTCGGTTTGATTACGTTTGGTAAAATGGTGCAAGTGCACGAATTAGGAACCGACGGTTGCAGTAAATCTTACGTCTTTCGGGGTACGAAAGATTTAACGGCAAAGCAAATCCAAGATATGTTGGGCTTAACTAAAGTGTCAGGTGCACCTCAGCAACAACCCCAACCTCAACAACAGCCCGGTCAACCTCTAAGAGCGCCACAACAACAAGCTCAGGTTGTTCCACCTTCCAGCCGTTTTCTACAACCTCTTACTAAATGCGACACAAATCTGACCGATCTGATTGGTGAGTTTGTAAAAGGAAAATACCTGTGTAGTTTATTAATTGTGGTTTTTTGTAGGCGAACTTCAAAGGGATCCTTGGCCGGTACCTCAAGGTAAACGGTCGTTACGATCAACTGGCACTGCTTTGTCGATTGCTGTCGGTCTTTTGGAATGCACTTACCCAAATACCGGTTCCCGAATTATGATGTTCCTTGGTGGTCCCTGTTCTCAAGGTCCTGGCTCCGTTCTCAACGACGACTTGAAGCAGCCCATCAGGTCTCATCACGATATTCAGAAAGACAATGCAATGTACATGAAAAAAGCCATTAAACATTACGAAGCTTTGGCAATGCGTGCAGCCACCAACGGACATGCCGTCGATATTTATTCCTGTGCCCTTGACCAAACTGGATTAATGGAAATGAAGCAGTGCTGCAACTCGACAGGGTATTTCAAGAATTTCAAAAACATTTTAAATTACTTACAACTGATTTATTTTTAGGGGTCACATGGTTATGGCGGACACCTTCAATTCTTCGTTATTTAAGCAAACCTTTCAAAGGGTATTTTCGCGCGATCAGAAAGGAGACCTCAAAATGGCGTTCAACGGAACGCTGGAGGTGAAGTGCTCACGAGAACTTAAAGGTGAGCAATGTTTGTACCTGTAATTTTCGATTTTCTAATTTTCAATTTTAGTGCAAGGTGGAATTGGTTCGTGTGTTAGTTTAAACGTCAAAAGTACGTTGGTATCCGACACCGAAATAGGTATGGGAAATACCGTTCAATGGAAAATGTGTACTTTGACACCTAGCATGACGATGGCATTGTTTTTTGAAGTTGTAAACCAACATTCGGCGCCGATTCCGCAAGGCGGACGTGGCTGCATACAATTCATCACTCAATATCAGGTTTGAACACGAAACTATTCACGATTCACTCGACTAATTACAAACTTTAGCACTCGAGCGGACAAAGACGTATTAGGGTTACAACAGTAGCTCGTAACTGGGCCGATGCAACTACATCTTTGCATCATATCAGTGCAGGATTTGATCAAGAAGCAGCGGCAGTTTTAATGTCGAGGATGGTGGTGTACAAGGCCGAAACCGACGATGGACCAGACGTTCTTCGCTGGGTCGATAGAATGCTCATCCGATTGGTACTGTTTGACAAAATTATTACGAAAACCCACACTGTATTTACTTTATTTTATTGTAGTGTCAAAAGTTTGGCGAATACAACAAGGACGATCCTAACAGTTTCCGATTAAGCGAAAATTTCAGTTTATATCCGCAATTTATGTATCATTTAAGAAGATCGCAATTCTTACAAGTTTTTAACAATTCACCTGACGAAACATCGTTTTATAGGCATATGTTGATGCGTGAAGATCTTACCCAGTCTCTTATCATGATCCAGCCTATATTGTACAGCTACAGTTTCAACGGACCGCCGGAACCAGTATTACTCGACACGAGTTCCATACAAGCCGACCGAATTCTTCTTATGGATACTTTCTTCCAGATTTTGATTTTCCACGGCGAGGTTTGATCTATATCCATTTAATGATACATTTTCTACAAGTTTGTTTTTGTTATTTCAGACAATTGCACAATGGCGCAGTCTGAAGTATCAAGATATGCCCGAGTATGAAAATTTCAGACAACTTTTGCAAGCACCCGTGGACGATGCTTGTGAAATTTTGCAAACAAGATTTCCCATGCCTCGATATATCGATACCGAACAGGGAGGATCGCAGGCACGATTTTTACTCTCCAAAGTTAATCCCAGTCAGACGCACAATAATATGTATTCGTACGGATCGGTAAGTTGCCCATTTATTTTTAATGTTACCTATTTAGAATGGATGATTTGCAGGATGGAGGTGGAGCTCCCGTGTTTACTGACGATGTATCATTACAAGTATTTATGGATCATTTGAAAAAGTTAGCAGTGTCGTCTACTTCTTAAGCGGAGTACCTTTGGGCATTTTTATTTAGGTTTTATATTATTTTGCATTGGTGTATTTGCCTTTAAGGAAGTAAAAATCTAAGTGTTAATGTAGGATTATTGTATAAATATAGTAAATTTCTATTATAAACATTAAAATATTTAATTTCATTAGTATTTTCGATTTCGAATCAGTTTCTAACATTTACATCGGATATTACATAATAATTATTGAAAAAAAAAAGTAATCATAAACATTTAAGTGAGCTTTCCCTTGGACATTTCATTTTCAACATGCTTGATTATCCTGGCAAACAATTCTTGTGGTTTCCATCTGGGACTATAAGGATAACTATCGCTAATGATTTTTTGAGGTTTTGATTGAGTTATAGCGTAAACAGATAACAAAATTACTTCTGGTTGTTCATTTGGAAACTCATTGCCAATGTTGATAAGCACGGTTATGTAAGTTTCATTAATATCTAACAACAAAGTAATCATAGTAAATAAAGCTTCATCGTATTCGATAACTGAAAAACCAGATTGTTCGAGAATTGTGTTTACAAATTCTTTTCTCTTTTCGTAATTAAGTATTACGGCATTGCAACGTTCTTGCAATAAGGTTTCCATCCGTCCAATGTAATCGACTATACCTCCCTTGTTGGTATACGTTGGAATCTTGACAGTTTTAGGACTATAGAGAATCTGTTCCAGTCGAGGTGATAAAATCAGAGCAGCTTCATTCTTAAGAGTTAAGATATTATATGAAAATTGCAGTGTTGCTGTATCTTTGTGTGGATGTTCAAATAAACCGAATGTTTCTGGATCCTCCTTTTGTGCATACGGAATAAGGCACGAAAAATTAAAATTAAGTGGAACTAAAATATAAGCATAATTATCACGAACAAGTACTTCTACGTTTTCATGAGTAAAGCACTTCTCCTTGGCTAATAATTCTTCATATTCTAATTTCACATTGAACAAATCATCATGGTCTAACTTTTTTACGTTAAATTCTTTATACAAATTTATCAGTTCCTTTAGAACATTCACCAATGAATGTTGCTTGGCCGTCCAATTAGCAATGCTAGGCAGATGGGCAGATATTACGTTGGTGTCTGGATTCTCCAGAAAATCATCATCAAATACAAAATCGGGTAAAAAATCAGTACTGCTTTTTAACATTAGATCCCATTTAAGGATTCTTCCTGCATATGGAATTCCTAGTAAATAATGACTGCAATAAGCGTCTTCATATTTTCCAACAGACTTGACATCTGGAAACTGATATTGGGTGTAATGGTAATAGCCAATTTGTATGGACTCCGATGACAATCCGATACGACTTTTTTCCCAAATTTCTTCAACCACTTCGCGAATTGTTAGCGGAAATTTTTCCAACTCCTTCAAGACGTCCTTATCGCCTGCTTTAAAAAATTTAAGTTTTAAACGGTCTGACTTTTCCATATCTGTAATCAATAAAACTTGGAAAATGTTCGGGTTTTTGTGAAAAATTTTTACCTGCTCTTACTGATAATTAAATATTTTAGAAAAACACAAAATGATTGACAAAATGATTAAAGGCCGGTCACTAACCAAACAAATCGAAATTTACTGAAGAACTGAATAATGAACATTGAGGTTATGTCATTCAAAATGTCATCCGATGTTTTTCCAGAAGCAGGAAAAACTAAATAAATTAAAATTGGAAAATGAAATGCAACGATAGAAGTATTTGGAACACACGGGACATTGTAAAACTGAAAAACGACGAGGAGGTATCCATTTCAAAATTCCGATTTAAAAAAGTCTTGAAGAAATGACACCAAGATTAGTTGGTGTGGAACTACCGGGTGCTGAACTCCTTCAGTGTTGGGGTCCCGCGGCCACAAGAAGCCCAAAAAAAATTTAGAGAAAAATTTTGTTGCCCTATGTTCATTTCCAATCGACCTTTACATTGTTTCCGCAGCATTAAAAGTGAGCTATTTGTAATTAAAAGCATTAAATTTTATTGTATTTCGACATGATGTGACTTTGTACAATAGAGAATTACTTTCTGTTCTACATGAAATTCACATTATGTTTAACTACCTACTTATTGTGTTGACAAAATTTTGCTTTTTGGCAAATTCTAAATTTATTGGTGAGTCCAAAATTTTACACCGAACTTCTTAATTGATTTTCGTTATTAGTGCCCAAGGAAGCGACCGATTCGCTGGAGATATTTCAATACCGTACAGATGATGAATTTATTATAAATAATTACGCTGTAACTTGGAATCAAGCTAACTACATCTGCAAATATACGCTAAATGGAACCCTCGCGTATTTTGAAGACCAGAACGTGGTCGACTTTGTGGCCGAGTATTTAGCCGAGTCGGACATGTCACTGAATACTTTATGGGTGAACTTACGAAAGAATTCTTTCGGTCAGGAGTGGACAACTTGGAAAGATAGAATTGTAACCGAAAGTATTTTTGAATGTCCTTACCACACTCCCAGTAATTTATGCCCAAATTGTACAGAAAGCAGAAGTTGTGGAGCAGTTGTTCGAATGTTTCATTCTGATATTTGCTTTGTAAAATTGCAGTGCGATGCACGTAGGAAGTTTATTTGTAGGAGATGTGAGTGGGTACCTATTTTTGCGATTTTTTTATATTTGAAACTGACGAGGTTGCTTTTTCAGCAATAATGGAACTGTCGAAATCGACACATTTGGATTGGATAAAAATCGGAAACAAACTGTTTAAAATATTCTACGAGCGATTGACTTACGATAGAGCCTCGGAAGCCTGTACCTTGTATGACGTGAAATCGAAATTGGCTCTGATTGAGACGTACACAGAAGCGCTTCAACTGGGAAGGTTCTTATTGATAGGAAGACCGAGTAAGGAAAGGGTTTGGATTGGAGCGAGGTGGGATTACAACAGTTACGCATTTGAAGAAGAATCTGCTGTTCTTTCCAATATGACCGACTCATCGGGATATCCTCCGTGGCTCAAAGGTGAAATATTAAAACCCTTTGGATGTGTTCTGCTCGATAGGCATTTGGACAACCTTACTTATTTTGTCGAGTCAAGTTGTAAACGACATCATTCGTATATGTGTTATAAACAATATGAACCTCCTCCTTTTGTCGAAAGTTGTTTCATGGGAAATTATGATTGGAGAATTTACTACACTCCTCAAACTTGGTTTCAAGCTTTGGAAACCTGCCGAAATAGCGACCCCACTGGCCGACTTCCTTATATCCAATCTCAAGACTTGAAAACTATTATTCATGTCATGGAAACTAGCAAGTTTGGTAAGTTCAGATTTTTGTATAAGATGTGGTGTATTTTTCCATATTACCTTCCAGACGTATTATACCATGTATGGTTAGGTGCATATTTTGATAAAGGGATTTGGACTTGGACATACAATAACATTCAGTTTTCACAACAATCAATTGATGGTTTTCCTCCTTGGGTGGTGAACAAAACTCACGAACCCAAAATCGAGAAATACAATTTATGTTTAAATTTAGACAGAGAAGATAGTTTGGAAGCAATTTTTTATGGTACACATTGTTATTATCCACAATATTTTATATGCCAGTACGGTACGTATAGATTAAAGTTGTTAACAATAACCAACGTAATTTTCCTTTTTTGTATTTTAGATAAAAACAGCATTTGCAGAAACGTCACAACCACGACCAGTACAACCGAAAGAACTTGGACAACTGCATTTACATCCAACTCTAGTACAAGAACTACCAAATACACAATACCAACTGCACCTATATCTACAAGCACGGAATATACAACATCAACGACAGTTGCACCTACACCCATACCTACTACGAAATATACAAAACCTGCTGTAAATCCAATATTTAGTACTGTTAATACAATTAGCGAAGAAGAGTGCGGCGTTAGTGTTTGGCCTGTCCAAAGAGATTTGATTCATACTACCGTTCAACCTGACGTCAAACACTGAGTTTTAACTTCAAAAATAATTTTATTGAATTTCAAATTAAAATAAATTTTTTCAACATTTAAATGTGTTTAAATGGGGATAGACCTCCAAGTTAAATTACCCAACAGCCGCCACTGGTTATCTGATGATGCGATTGAGGTTATGTCGATCTGTCAGTTTCAAATTTAATTTTCACGATTAATGTAAAAGTGAAAGTAAATTCTGAAACGTTATCTCATTATTGCGTTATAATTATTCGAGTCACGTGATTTTTTGATGACTACCAGCACACTATCATACAAAAGTGAAATATAAAGGTCGACCGTATTTTTGAAGTTTGCACTTTAATACAATTTTTGAAAATGGGTAACCGATCGTCTCTGATGTTACGAGAAGAGGAAATTTCGCAGATCCAGCAGGAAACAGGGTGTAAGTAAATTTTTTTCTTTATATCTGCAATGGAGTTTTGCACTTTTAATTTTAGTTACTCCTAACCAAATCGAACGTCTGTATTCTCGTTTCACCTCTTTGGATCGCGGCGATTGTGGAACTCTCAGTCGCGATGACTTTCTTCGTATTCCAGAACTTGCGATTAATCCTCTGGGCGAAAGAATAGTGAATTCGTTTTTTCAAGGCAACGTTTGCAACGATCGAGTCAACTTTCGACAATTCATGAACGTTTTGTCCCACTTTAGACCGATTAAGAAGAATAAAGAGAATTTATTGAATTCGCGAGAAGAAAAATTGAAATGTGAGTACTTGTTTGTTCACTCACTCAATTCTAATCGATTTTGTTGTAGTTGCTTTTAAAATGTACGATTTGGACAATGATGACATGATATCGCGTGACGAATTGTTGGCCATTCTGCATATGATGGTAGGGGCTAATATCAGCGAAGAGCAGCTGACGAGTATTGCTGAACGTACAATTTTGGAGGCCGACGAAGACGGCGATCAGATGATTTCGTTTGAGGAGTTTTGCAAAGCATTATTAAGAATCGACGTGGAACAAAAAATGAGTATTCGATTTTTAAATTAAATTATTATTTGTGTGTGCGCGTGTGTTTGTGTGTATAATTACTTTATTATAAAAATTGGCTGCATTTATTTTGCAAATGCTTTGTTGCAAATAAATTGGGGAAGTAGACGGAACCAAAAAATTGTAAAATTTTATTATTATAGCTTAGGATGTAAATAAATATCTCAAAAAGTTTATTTATGCATATTCACTATACAAAAGCCATCACTTCACATACCTCACTTATGGTGAATTAGGACGGTTTAATGGGATCTTTCGTGGAACCTACTAGTACAGGTTGCAGTGCCCTACCTTTGATGTTTTTTGACCCCAAAAATTGAAAGGGAATAGGGAAGTGTGGAGTTCATGCAGCACCAGTGGCGTATTTAGAAAATGAGTTTGAAGGGGGCAGACTAAATAATTTCAGAATCTCGTTAATCCATTCATGCGCGTCAGTGGTAAAACGCCCTAGACAAGTTCCAGAAATCTCGATGAACCTTCACAAACGAAATCCGAAAAATAAGAAACGAACAAAAATAAAAAGTTATTTAAATTTTAAAACTTCGTGGTAAATATTATTTTATCAGGGAGGGCTTCAGGAACACAATCTGAGTCATCCTTGGGGGAGGGGGCAATTGCCCCTTTGCTCCCCTCTAAAAACGCCACTGTGCAGCACAACCTTGGCTATCTGATAAAAATATAATTTAAATATTTACTTCTGGATAGTGTAATTTGTAGATACATAATAGATAAATTTTCAGGGTCAGGGAATTTTTATTTTTAAGTTAAAGTCATAGAAATTTAGACTAGGTTAAGGAAAATTTAATGAAAGTTTGAAAAACAAAATAAATTATAAAAATTGAAAAATCAGGGAATTTATTTTGAAAAATGAGTGGGGCCCTGGATTGCATTCAGTAGTGTATTTGCAATCAAAGCTCACGGCATACTTGAACTGCACTGGTATTTTTCCTTGATAATAATTTTCGAGTTTAAAGTTCAAATACCAAATTTTTATTTATTTTTTTTAATTAGTATTTTCTACCGAATCTGAAATTTACTGGTTTCAGGGTTAAATGTTAATTGAAACCAAGCTAATAATAGTAATCATTGAATAAAAGGCAGAAAAATTATAAAACGCAATGCCGTGTCCTTTATCGAGAACAATTGACCCAAATCGTAAAGAGTTGTATGCAGAAATATTGAGTTGTAAAGGCGACGATGCACAAAGGACGGTATCTGATATTTGTCCACCTATAATACATGATTAGTATAAATGTAGTTTATTAATAACATAAATTTGCCCGTATTGATTTAGTTTTTAGAACAAAATCTGAATTCTCGTACGGATTTATTTCAAGTACTGCCCTGCACGTATTAATTCGGTACGTTGTCGCTAGGTGGTATGAGCGCATACGTGTCGCACGTGTGTCGCACTTAACCTTCGAGTACTTGTCAAAATATTTATGTATAAGTGATATTATCAATCATTTGTGTGTAATTACACAATGATGAACAAAAAATTACTATTGTTACGTAAGGTACCATGAATGTAGACATCAAGCTATATTTTTTTGCAAAAACGCGAGAAATTGTCGGAAAACCTAACGCACATTTGAATGTACCTGCTAAAATTACCTACGAAAACTTACTGGATGAGGTTGTAAAGAATTTCGCTTTGAACGAACTGAAAGACAATATTTTGTTGTCGCATAACGAAGTTTTGTGTAACCGTAGCGACGTTTTGTTGTTGAAAGCAGGTGACGAAGTCGGGGTCATACCGCCGTTAAGTGGAGGATAATTTAAAAAACCTAAAAATGGATTATGTTAAATTGACCAGTGATAAATTGGACGTTCAAAACGTTACGGAACTAGTTACGTCTCCAAAATGCGGTGCAGTTTCAATTTTTGTCGGAACAACCAGAGACAGCTTCGAGGCAAAGACGGTGGTTAATTTGGAATACGAAGCGTACGAGGCTATGGCTTGTAAGTGTATGAAGCAAATTTGTTTAGATGTTAGAGAAAAGTGGCCTCAAATCGAAAATATAGCAATTCATCATAGGTGAGTTTTGGTACCAAGTGAAGCATCTTCACCTCCCGATTTGTTTTATTTTAGATTAGGGGCAGTTCCAGTTGGCGAAGCCAGTGTTATAATTGCAGCTGCTTCTCCTCACCGAACCGACGCTATGCAAGCCACCCAGTGGTGTATCGACACTTTAAAGAAAACCGTCCCAGTGTGGAAAAAGGAAGTGTACTTAAACGAGCCTCCCGAATGGAAGGAGAACAAGGAATGCACTTGGTCAAAATGTAATAATAATAATGATAAGCAATAAGTTTTTCTTAGTTTAAGCCACCGTTCTAGCCTTTCAATTTTTTGTTATTGTTTTTGAAATTATTATGAATAAAATATTGTTTATGTTAATTCGTTAACTTTTATAGCAAACTCGCATAACAAATTTGAAGTTGAAGTTCCCTTTCTTTACTCTCATTTAATAACCTCGACCGCTAGTTTAAAAGAGGTTTTCGAAAAGGTTGATAAATTTATTGAAAAAAAGCAAAACGAGACGGATCTCCACAATGTTAGGGACTTTTGTGCCGAGATTGCTAGCGTTGGCTTTGAAGATGGTGAGAGGTGTGCGAGAAGTGCAGCTAAGTTATGTAAGCGTAAAGACTCGAAAGGCCACTTGCAAGGTTATAATTGTTTACGTTTCCCTAATTGGTTTTTAATTATGGTAATTTTACAGTCAATCGCGTTCTGGGTTACTGGAATCGGGATCAAGGCGACTTTGAATACTTGAAACGGCATATTCCCTCTAATGGAATTGAAGAACGACTGAGAAATTTAGAACGGCAGCTGAATATTCGCAATTTTGGCAATCGGAGCGTTAAGGAACGATTGAAACAGATTGAAACGCGACTCTTGCATTTGGAGTGCGTTTCTGCCGAATATGCTCAAAGTTTTCCCTTCGAGGTGGGCTGGTTACTTGTTGCCAAGAGTTATATTATCTCAATATTTTTTTTAGGTGGAAAGATTAAAACAAAAGTCTCCTATTAAAATGAAGAAGTTTTCTTTGTATGATGTAGAGAAGACCATCGAGTCAATTGAACACAAGAAAGCGCAAATTGTCACAATTGAAAAATGTGATGACGTAGTTGTATAACAATTGATTTTATTATTAAATTTAAATTTTCTACTGATCATTGCAGTATTTTCTGATTTCCAATTTGACCACGCCGCAAAAAATTGGGAAATCGAAACCTAATATATTGCGGCAAATCGATAATAAAGATCAAAGACAGTCAAGTGGTATCTCAATCGAACATAAAATGACGTTTCCTGATAACATTGTACTTTCGAACAAAGCAAGGATACTTAAAAATTTAAATCTACATAAAAGACCATGCCGCTACACTTGTCAAAAGAGGTCACAATTCACAATAGATAACATTGTTGTGCTCTGTGTACATAGACCAAATAGTCATCGAGGACGAACTGATATGTATGCATTAATTCGTCTTATCTGTTGTAATTTTTAATTAGGGTAGGATCGTGGGAAAAAAAAAATTGAGAAATTTTCTTTGCCCGAGTTTGGTCTTGTATCACCTCACTTATTAGGTAAAACAATCGAGGGGAATTTCGCTAGCGAAATCTGGTTTACAAGTGAAGGGAAATAGGAAATCTAATGGAAACTTTTCTAAAATCTTGTAAAAGGAAATTTAGTGTACAAGAAATTGCCTTGTAACTTCATTTCCCCTTCGCAAAAAATATTTGGTGGCTTCATTCGGTTCATAAAGTAATCTTTATTGATAGAGATAGTAGTATTTTTAACTGGATTTTTTTCGAGTTTTCTAACAATTTGGAAACATCCAACAAATATACAAAAGAAATAAAGATATTATTTAAAAAATTTAATGTACCCGATTACCTAGCAACGCCAAAGTCAGTCACCATGACAATAACAAAATTTTCATGCAATTGACAAAACTTGAAAATGGATGGATTACAAAAACCTCAAATTATATGTCACGCCGAAAAAGATGTTGGCTATTCGGTTCATGATGTGAAATGGATTCCATCATCCGCAAAGTTTGTGGCAATTGGTGGAAAGCCCAACGGAACAGGAATAATCGAAATCTATGGGATGAATAATGAAGGAATTGAAAAAATAGGCGAGTTTGCTAAACGTACCGAATTTAAATGTGCAACTTTCGACGCCTCGAGTTTACGGGCGCGCCATTTGGCTACCGGAGACTTCAGTGGTCGGCTGCAAGTTTGGTAGGTTACACATTATTTTGGATTTGACAGAATTTGAAGAAAAAAACTTATAAATAATTACAGGGATTTGGAAGATTCGATGGTTCCCGTTTATAAAACGACGGTCCACAAAGAGATAATAAACGCAATCGACGGTATTGCTGGAACAAAAGTTGGTTGCGGTGCTCCCGAAATAGTTACCGGTTCCAGAGATGGTCCGTATTTAGTTTTATTTCGACACTTCCTTGATTAGATCTTCTCGTAGGGTCCGTAATGGTGTGGGACGTTCGGCAAAAAGATAATCCAGTCGCCAAATTTTTGCCCACGGATGGTACGACAGGTAGAGATTGTTGGTCGGTTGCATTTGGAAATTCATATAATTCTGAAGAGAGAATTGTGTGTGCAGGTTACGATAACGGAGATATTAAAATGTACGATTTAAAAACTATGTCCCTACGGTGGTCTAAATGCGTAAAAAATGGAGTAGTAGGGTTACAATTCGATCGCAAAGACATTCAAATGAATAAACTTGTAGCCACAACATTGGAAGCTAAAATATATTGCTTCGATGTTCGAACTCAACATCCAAAACGTGGATTTGCTCACTTGACAGAAAAAGCGCACAGTTCCACAGTGTGGGCTGTGAAGCACTTGCCACAAAATAGAGAACTCTTTATGACCACCGGAGGAGGTGGTTCGATGTGTCTGTGGAAATAGTAAGTCAAAAATTGTTATCGAACCCTCAATTTTATAATTCTCTTTTAGCAACTATCCGGACAGTCGGACAGACAAAGATGTGGATGGTGTACCGATCGGAGTAATGGGAGAGCTTTCCTTGGTGCAAAATAGCACCATTTCAAGCCAACCAATTACCGGATTTGATTGGTGTGTCGATAAAATTGGATTATCAGTATGTTCTTCCTACGATCAAGCCGTAAGAGTTCTAATTACTACTAAACTTAACTTGTATTAAAAATTAAGATTAATTATAAAATTTTCAACAATATTTTATTATAACAAAAATCGAACTTATTGGCTATCTATAAAAATAAATAAATTATTTACATTAATATTGACAAATAAATCAGTCTAAAATGAATTTACAAATTAACAAATTTGGAAGGATCCGTAAACCTAGCAGTAAATATGTAAAATAAAGCGGGCAATGGCACTAGGAAAATCATAAGAGCGTGTAAAGTTGGATTTGTTAATTGAGTAATTGCTACTATTCCATATGCATGTAGACACCAATGTCCAATAAGTATAACAACATTGCGGAGGTTTGCTACGGTCGTTACCAATAAAGATGCCACCGTTTGGTTTATATGTAAAGCAAAATGCACCGCACATGAAACTACTGATAATATCACTATCAGGTATGGAAAAGAATAATCTGAAAATAAAAAAGAGTCGGAAGTTCACCGATAAGGGTCCTATGTAATGTTTGCACTCACATAAAAGTCCACCGGCTACAGCTTGAATGACGGTTAAAATAGGTAATAAGTACATTGCGGCATAAATTGACATTTTACTCCTTCTTGGTAAGCACTTCCGGCAAATCCAGGGTCGGATGAGCAGCATCAACAACAAATTGTAACCAAAAAATATAAAAACTATGGAATACCTACAACACAATTAATTAAACTGGAGTTGGTAAAATAGATGAATGACTTGCAATGGAAAAACAGCTTCTTGTGTGCAATGCACAGTTTCTTTGTAATCGGGTCGAGGATTATAAAACAGTGTATACCAATCAGATAATTTCCTAACACCACAACTACGAATTGTAAAAGTACCATAAGGTTGAAAAGAGAGAATCGTAAAAATACAAGCCAAAACAACTTCCACAAATGCTGAAAAATGAAGCAAGATAACTTCTCGGTTGAATCTGAAAATAAATAATTTTGCTTATAATTAAACAACAATGTGCAATTCAACACGTACGTTCTCCTCATGGCAATCATATCAATAAAGGACCAGTTACCGACCAGAACCAACAAAACCATAAAACCCAAATAGAGCCAATCGTAAAATATAGGAACGTCGGTGCATGGTTCGCAAATGAAAGTGGTATCGTTCCGTCTAAAACCTCTAGGACATGCCGAGCACTCACTCAAAGTGTTATTTTCTAAAATCGTCCTCCCGCAATACAATCCGGGACATCTCAAGATTTTCATATTTACAAAAAAAATTTAAGGTTAACAATCACATTGATCATATTCATCCATGATTCAATATGAACTGCGCATGCGCAAACTCAAACAAATCATCAGCACATCAAATTTTATCAACTTTAGGCTTATATTCAGTGGCGGAACTACCGGGGTGCGGTGGGTGCGACGCACACGGGCCCAGTTCTACTGTGACCTTCCTCAATCTTAAAAAAAAATTTAAAACCATTAAAAATATAATTAAATAATCTAGTATTAGTATTTAATTTCTAATATCCACAATGAAATATTATATTTTGGTAGTCTTCTTTTATGCTCGGTTTCTGAAAATCTCTGGTTATCCTCTACATAGCTAATCGAAGGTTAAAGTTAATCTTAAGTTAAAGTAAGACGGGTTTCTGAAACCCCAAATAGTTTGTGGTTTCAGAAACCATGGGCATTATTGAGGTAAACAAAGTAGCATTCATTTTTCAAGTACAATTTTTTGTTTAGTGATTTGTGACTTCAGCCTTGTCAGAAAAATCATTTTCAGAATTCAAGTTAATCATAAGCCACTAAAAAATATACTTTTCTATAGAAGTAGACTTAAGAAGCTTCATAGAAGGCTAAGCAGTTTATCTATTGAAAATTAAGTTATCTGAAATTTAGATATTGGCAAAATAATATTGATGTATTTGCAGATGAAAAAAAAACTTTAACTCATAATTTTTCTAAAATTCTATAAAGGCCGGTTTTACAATAATACTCGGATAAACCTGGTATAAAGTTAGACTTAGTATTGCCATTATTACTAATAATAATTCAGTGTTCCCACAAGATTTTCCAAATCAAACCCTGACAAAAACAATCAGAAAATGAAAACCATATCAATATTTTAGAAATCTCCAAAAAATGCACGAAACACTTTTTAGAACTAAAATCTTTTTAAGTTATCACATGTAAACAGTGGCGGTGTAAGCAAATATACTAAACGGACCCCTAAAAAAACAATGTATTAATTTTGAATTGCGTATATTATTTAAAAATCTCTTTTTTGGGATTTACTACCCTTTGTGGTCCCGGGCCTCTAAGCATTCGCTTATTGATATCACCGCCCTCCTTACTAAAATTCAGAGTCTGGAAGAGTGCACTGGAGGGTATTCCATACCCCCCAGACCCCCCGGATTACACCAATTGTATTGTGGTTTAAATAATATGTTTTGAGCTTAGGAATCGGAAAAAACTCGTTTCGCTGGTAAATCTAAAAGTAATTTTATTTTTGCACATCAGGGAGTAAAAGTCTAAACATATTATTTAAATCACAAAATAATTGGTGTAATCCGGGGGGTATAGAATACCCCTCAGTGCACTCCTGGATTGTGGATTTTAAGTAGGGCAGGCCACTAAATGGGACCCATTGTACTACCTCCGATGCAGCGGCCATCCTGTCTCCAGGATGAATTCGATCGAGACAGCTGCATCGGAAGCCAGTGGCGGTGCAAGAGTAGCTAGGGCCCCTAGAGAAAATATACAAAACGGGCCCCTAAAAAACAATGTATCAATTTTGAATTTCGTATGTTATTTATAAATCTCTTTTTTGGGATTTACTACCCTTTATGGTCCCGGGCCCCTTATTGTCTATGAACGATGAATAGCAACAGGCGATTTTTTTGGGATTTCGAAAATATTGATATGGTTAATTAATTTTAAAATTAAAAAAAAATTTTAATTAAATTGTTTATCGTAAATCTTAAATTCCCTGACTTTTTCAGATTTTCCACTTATTTGGAAAATCCATTCCTCCTGATTCTTATGTAAATTAACCTCCTGAATTCGAATATGACCTTCGTTTTCCTCCATCATCCACCGCTATCGGGGGATCCCCTGAAGCATCGATGCTTTCCCCCTATCTATTTTATTATTTTTTTTAACAATTATTTTAGCCTTTACATTTTTTCTGATAACTAGAAAGGTGAAAAGTTAATATTTATAGCAAGAAAGTTGATTTGGGAGTAGATCTGTCCCCCGAAATTGTAAAAAAAATCATTAAAGATGATCGAATTTTCCGTTTTTCTGCTTAATTTTTTCACTTATTTTTGCTGTTTATTTCAGCAAAAATAAAGCAATCACACAGAACATGTACATATATGCAAGTTTTCAGTTTTTACAACCGGGGGGTCTGGGGGGTGTGGAACACCCTCCAGTATACCTGTAAGTGTGTTAAATAACACAAATAGCAAACAGATTTTGATACCAGTTTTAAAGTTGTGATTCCACTGGGCATTACTGGATCTAGGTTACAAAAAACATTTGGAAAAATCTATATGAAGCTAGATTCTGGGACCAATTTTGTTTAGGTGTACTGGAGGGTGTTCCACACCCCCCAGACCCCCCGGTTTCAAAAACTGAAAACTTGAGTATGTCTTCTGTTTTTTTCCAAGTCTTCCCCTAGATCAGGCGTCGGCAACCTGCGGCTTTTTTGATGTCGAGGTGCAGCTCTCCAGGTCCACGCACAAATATTATCTAATAATTTTATTATTTTATTTTCAAAACTCATAAAAAGTATTATTCTGCAAAAAAAAACTTTAAACAGGATAAAAACAGGATAAAATACCATAATATTGAAATAAAAATGTTAGTGGCTCTTTAAGAACTGGGAAATTTTGTAAATTGTAAGTTTTGGCTCTTCCGTTTCAATGGGTTGCCGACCCCTGCCCTAGATCAAAATTAAAATTTTTCAAATTTTAAAAATTGGAAATATTTTATTTGTCGAATTTTCCAAGAATTTTTCCTAATTAATTCCACGACTTTTCCTTAAAAATAAAAAAATGCCTCGACTTTTCCTTACCAAATTTGTGTAATTCTCAATTCCTTTACTTTTGCAAGTGAAAATCCTGCTTAAACATTTGCTCTAATTTTTAATTTTTTGCCCCCCCCCCTGGCTCCTTAATATGACAAACTACAAGTCTACAGAGGTGGTTCCAGAATTTTTTCTGGAAGGAGCAAAAAGATCAGACGGGTAAAATGTGTTTTCAGATTTGGGATTGTTCCCTTGTTTATTTTTAAACGTCTGAGGGAGGGGTGCCCCCCCCCCCCATAAATCCGCCTAAGCTCGCGATTGATATTTGGCAGTTTATTTAATATCTTTCATATTCTTATCTTGTACTTCGAAACCATGCAATAATTGTGATAAATTTGTTTTTCAATTATCAGTAACAATAAATAAAATTGGCAATTCATGCTTACGATACATTGTCAATTTGCCTAGTTGACACTGACAATATTGTCAATTTGTTTACAATCAGAGGTTAAGCCAGTTCTTCAATTATTATAAAATGATACTAAAAATTTTCTATCGGATAAACTTAATTTATTCAACATTAATAGGAAGTTAAACCTTTCATGATTTAGGAAGGAAGTTAAATACTTCCGAAAACCTTAATTTGATTCGATACCCAGGTCAAATAGGAATTTTATGAAATAAATTAAACAAAAAAAAATCATAATGATATAAGTATCGGCGTTTTTCCACTGGCCTGTTTAGAATTGGTTAATTTTAAGTTACCAGCGTAAAAATATTAAGTGATTACGGTGGAGTGATGGATCAGTGCGGCCTTCGGGCCGCACAACCTAGGCAATCAGACATCGTCAACTTTAATATAGATTTGTCAACTGATATATTTAGAAATTGTCAACTGCAATTCAGATTTGTAAACTGCTATTCAAAGATCGACAACTGTAAATTCAGCTTTGTTCAGAACACCCCCAGACCCCCCCGGTTTCAAAAACTGAAAACTTTTTGAGAGTAAGTGTGCATTTGTAGGTTTAGGCTATACGCACTGAGTAGTACCGAGTACCCCAGTATCCAACTGATTGTATAAAATTATTGCCACAACATATAAATGTATACCTATTGTTTTTTTTTAACTTTTAAGTTTTATTTTGACTTTTTTATTATATGTTAATTTTGTTTAGTTTAGTTTTATTAATGTAAACTATATAAAATAAAATAATTGAATAATACATATAAGTATCAACGGTTTTTAATCAAAAAAATAAGTAAAAAATATCTCGTTAATCCGGAAAACTCGGTTATCCGAACAAACTCAAAACTATATCTGTCCGGAATAACGAGGCTGTACTGTAATCAAATATATCTTTTTTCCTATTTGACGGAAACTCATCATATTTAGGTTGTTCCTTAACTCACGATCTTTTTGGATCTTAGGTCGTATCAAATGACAATGTGTTTTGTTCCCGGTTTCCATGTATTTTATTTTGTTTATATTAAGTAAAATTCTGAAGAAGACGACAAAAATCGTCGAAAGCTTAATTATTGAATTTAACTTGTTATTTATAGTTTAATTGTTTATTTTCTCACAATTTAAGATTTATATATATTTAAATACAATAAGCTAAACATAATTCACACATAATAAGTTGATTTTTGTAAGACAAACTAAAATTAAAAAACAAAATATAGAACTCACCGCGGCATTGTTGTTACTAATGGATTTTTAGGTAGCCAACCGCCAATCAAATTTAAACTCTTGATGGCTAATGGTGCGGTGAGAAAATCATCCCGTTGCTGGAAACAGAAAAATTATTGTTAAAATGTAATTTAAACCATTTTTCCTTATTATATTGCTATATTTTTAAGCTAACAAAAAAGCAGAGATTTTTCTACATTTTACAGTTGCCATCATGCAAATTGTAAAAAAGTTGGGGCCAACTTATAAATATTGTCAATCAAGTTATCGCAAAAATCACTACATAATTCTCTCTTTTCAAATTGATCTTGAAAGAATAAACTTAGATAAATTAATAAAAGCTTACCTGCATCTTTCACGCAGCATTCTTTTCGATGGCTTCTTAAAAAAATGCACATCGGCATGACATCAGCGCGGACCAATCACATTTCAAACATGGAAGATGCTGATGTGACGTAATCATCGGAATGCTAAAAAAATAATTCTTAATAAAAATATAGGAGTTAATTAACATAAATTATTGTTAGTTTTATAAAAATATTGCTGTAAAAGCAACTTTTATATGATAAAGAGGATATAAGGTAACATTGGGTGTAATTTACTATAAATAAAAAATAATAGTATTAATAAATAAAATTAAATCAAACAATATTGAAATAAGAAACGTAGAATGGTATATTATTTAAAGCTTCTAATTGGTCCTTTGCATATATCAACGCCCATAGGCGTTGGATAGGGCTGATTGGGATACGCCCCTTTTATTCAGAGAAATCCTATACGAGCAAAATGAAGGTTGTACATTACACAAACACTGGAAAGAAATTATTACAAAAATTATAGTGCTTCTATAATATAAATTTGCGTTAGGGGTCGTCCATAAACCACGTGCCTTGGTCAAGGGGGGGAGCTAGAGTCAGGCTACGTAATTTTTTATGTATTTTAAATAATTCTTTGATTTGAAAAAAATTTAAAATATTTTTTTTGATTTATTTTATTTGACAGGAAAAGGCTACATTTCCCCCTAACCCCTAATATGTGGATAGGTGCAGGTACCGTGCTCACATAATTTTAAACAAATTACTATTTGAACTTTAGTTATCTAATCGACGAGAGTAGGTACTGATAAAAAAATTTAAATTAAAGTAGATATATCCCGGATGAAAATAAAGAATTTTTTGTATTAATATTGACTTTTGAAAATTAATTGTAGACCTAAAATATTAATTTATATAAAAACATAAAAAAAGGGGGCTGTGTTATAATTTATAAACCTTACCCTCAACTTGCAAATGAAAGTTTTGAAAATCGTTAATTTTTACCTCAATTTTTTTAGAATCCCTATAATGAAAAATAGACAAAATAAATTTAAAAATTTTTTTTAAATATTAAAAATTAAAAAATTAAAATTTTTTTTCTGTTGTACTTTAATTATTTTACAATACAAACTCCAACACAAGGGCGAATACAAGGTGGGTAACGGGGTAACTATGCCCCCCCCCCCCCTACTAACATGATATATTTTTTATTTTTAAGTTTTTTTAAATATTATTACAGCTTAAGCTCACAACAACGGCAAAAATATATATATCTAAATAAGTATCCACTTCAGTTGTTATCTTAAAAGATAAATTTCATTAAATCATAATATACCAACACAACCGGTTTGAAGTAAAAAAAATTAAAAAGTAAGTTATATATTTAATAAGTTCTATTAAATAAAAATATTTTTTTTTAGATGTTTAAATTTATAACTACCAAAGTTATATCGATAAAGCAAATCCTCTTGTTGATTGTCTTGGTTTTATCTGCGTACCACGCTTATGTTGTGGAGAAAAACGTTCAATACATACAGGATGGTATTTTAATACTAATTTTATTAATCGCCAGTTTTTACGCATTGGTTCGTAAAATCAAATATGTTATAATTAGGCTAATTATAGTGGCGTACGTGATGTTATGGGTCGACACCACCTATAATTTTGAATACAGCACCATGGCGCTGATTGCTATTTTATTTTTGTTTTAAAATAAAAATAATAAAAAAATAATTAAGCAGTTTTGTGGAAATCCCTATTTTTATTTTCAGGGACTGGCCATCTTTTTTTTTATAATAATAATTTGTTGTAATCCAGTAAAATTTCGTCTGGACCAATCAGAAGGCTGAAATTTTTTTCTGTTGTTTTCGCATGGGCAATTTTTAGTTGTTTTTTCAAAAGTGAACAAAGCAATGAAAAATACCCCCGGTCTGTTTAAATCTCCCGGGGGCACCCCTGAACTCGAATTAAATTGGTAATAAATTTCTTACTATATCTACGCCACTGTAAGTTTAATTAAAAGTAAATAAACGAAGGAAAGTTAGGTTAAGTTGCAAAAAGGGTGAAACTAAAACATTGGTTGTTTGTTTTAATTTTGAATTGAAAAGTCAAGATGGGTGATCGTTACAATATCCACAGTCAGTTGGAACATTTACAATCGAAATACATTGGAACAGGACATGCCGATACCACCAAATACGAATGGTTGGTTAACCAGCATCGAGACAGTTATTCTAGTTACTTGGGACACCCCGATTTGTTAAATTATTTTGCAATTATCGAAAATGAATCCAAAGCTCGCACCAGATTTAACTTGATGGAAAAGATGTTACAACCCTGTGGGCCACCACCAGACAAGCCGGAAGACTAAAATTTTTGTTTTAAATTTAATGTGAACTAAGTAAGATTTAAATAATTTTTCAATAAAAATTTTTTATAGGAACTTAAAGGTTTGGTCTGAATTTACAGTACAAAAATAATTTAACTTGCATTTCAGGCAGTTTCTCGGCAATTGTTTATTTATAAAAATATCTATTTTATCAACAAAAACTAAAAACACTACTTGACCGGAATGTCTTGACAACTACCGATTCGATGCCACTTCTCGGTTACACCAGCGCAAAAATAATAATTTTACATATTCCGATGGAAGATTACCAAGTTTAGGTATCGGCAGGCATTTGAACTTGTATGCATCAGGCCAGGCCTGGACACAACATTATTTTATCCTTTTTTTATATAATTAATTTACCTATAGGGTCCCTTTAGGGTCGTAAACTATTCTTAATGTTTTTGGAACTAACTCCACTAATAGCTGACTAACCAAATTTATCTAATTTGTTAAGTTTTATGCACATACAAATATACTTCCTCCACCATTCTTACCTGTTTTGACAATTTAACTCGGATGGAATTCTCAGTTTCGTGAATACTTGAAATATTGCTTTATAATGAAATCCCTACATATACGAACATATTGGTATTTACAGAACGCGTGACATCACTTAATATGCAGAGCGGGCAAAATTATCACTAAATAACTGGTTGTAGTATAGCAAATTACTAATATTGTTCATCAAAGGTTAATCAAACCACACTTGATCAACACCCAAAATACAATGATTCAATAATGCCCATACTAATAGTCGCGGATCAATCCGAGATTCAAGATTAATTTTCGAAATAGTAGCTGTTGCTACGATACGGACTAAATTGCAGTAATCTCATTGGTTAATCCTAGGATCATTTTGAATCTCGGATTGATCCATGACTATTAGTACGGATCATTAGCTACATGTTGAACTTACAAAACGGCATTCGATGACTGACATCTTTTGTTGTTAATAATATATACGTAATTTGTCGACTGATTCACACTTCCTACAGTTTTTCTACGTTTATATAATACATTTTTAAGTTCAAGTGTACTATAAATACATTTTATTATACGTATGTGATCAAAACTGAATTATTTGTTTGATGAAATAATTATGCTGTTGGGGGGGGGGGGTAAACTAAATTTCAAAATCTGGAAAAGTCGAGGAATTTAAAATTTTTAAGGCCAATGTCAGGGAAAACAAAAATTTTGTCAAGGAAATATTTTTAAATTTGACATAATTTTTTTTCAAAAACAAATTTCAAATTTTCAATTACAGTAGAAGCTCGATAACGTGAACACTCGATACTATGAACACCCAATTTCTTCTCAATGTCAATCAATGTTCTTAATTACCAACATTATGCATTATACGTTTTATAAGGAATAAATACTTGCGTTAAGTTGAACATACCTTTAGATTTTTGTGTTCACAGAATCGAGCTTGTACTGTATTTTTAAAAATTACAATAAATTATTTACAACGTTAAAACTGAACGTAAAACAATCAAAATCTCTTATTTACAACAAATTCAAAATTTACAAAATTAAATTTAAACTGAAAAACTTATTTTCCACAAATCAAAAATTTTCAAAAAATGATTTGGTAACACGACAATATATTACTGTATGAAATAAATGTTATAATAATATTTGTCTTTATTAAATTATGTATTTTTTTCGGTGCAAATTATTTTCCGATTACTGTATTAACATTGTTTGGTATTGCGATACTAAAATGTCAGGGAAAACCTGGAAAAGTCAGGGAATTTGCTTTGAAAAATTTAGTGGGAACCCTGTACTCGGATATCAATCATCAGCCGTTCAGTTAACATATTAAAAATAAAGTTTTTAGTTTACATTTAAAAATAAATTTGGAATTTAGTTATTTTTTAAGTAATTTTAAGAATTTAGGATACGTGGCTGGCTTGCATATAAATACGTAAAATATGTAAGTAATGTAAATTGTACATTTTTTTCATATAAAAATCGACTACAGCAAAACTTTTAGAGATATTTTGTTGCAAATCTAGTTTATATGCATTTTTACTTTCCGAACTCCTTAGTAAGGAAAGTATTGTAATCTGAAATTGAAAAAAAAATTGACCCCCCCCATTGTTTTATCAAATTTTTATGTTTTAAGGTTTCCTTAATGTGGGGTACGAGGGTTTACTTGAAGCGATAAAACATAATCCACCATAACTTCGAAATGCAATGAAATAGGTAGAAGTTTATATATATATAAACGGATCATTTCCCGTCCCCAGTTTCCACTCTCCTCTGTCCAGACAAAGTTCCTCCTCCAGATTTCTTGCCGACATTGCCTCGTCGATTCCTTGTCTCCAGCTCAATCTTGGCCGTTCCCTTTTCCGCTTCTCGGGGGGTATCCACTTTAGTGTCTTTTTTGGCCATCTGTCTTCACCCATTCTATTAACGTGCCCAAACCATACCTGTCTTCGTTCAATTTCCTCTACAATATTCGATCTTACCTCCATGATTTTTCGGATTTCGTCATTTCTCACTCTGTCGAGCCGTGATTTGCCAGCGCTTCTACGCCAGAAGTCCATGTCCATTGCTCCGAGCTTCTCCTTATTTTTTACGCTAATATCCCACACTTCCGCTCCATATGTGACTGTATTTTCAATTATTGACTTATAAATTCTTTTCTTGGTACTCTTTCTTATATTACTATCTCATAATAGGCTGTTCAAAGTTCTTACGATATTTCTTCCACTATTTATTCGTTTCTCAATCTCTTTATTGCTGCTACCTGTTTTATCAAATATATTATGTTCATTATTTATTATGACAAAAAATTATCAGTATCAAATTTAGAACTTTTGTTCTATAAAATTTTTTTTTTATTAAATTTCTAAAAAAATCGAAATTGCCTATAAATAGGCAAATTTTCTTGTACATAGAATTTTAGTTATTTATTTGTATTTTTGGTTTTTGCTTATTATTTCGATTTTCTGAATATTTTCATGATTATTACTGATGCTCTAATAAGATTAAGTAAGATAGAATTTTCTCTATCCGAAGTAAACTGGGAGTTACTTTTAATAATTCGAAAAGTTATGCGATGACCTCATCAGATTTTTTTATTTTGTCGCACCGTTTTTGACTGACAGTTACAAAACTGTAAAATGTAAAAAATATTGTCGTCTATATCTCGAGAACGATGTAAAAAAATTAAGAAATTAATAAGCATTTTTTCTTGTAAATTTTATTCTCTACACTTGTTTCAAGTCGCTGTCAGTCAAAAACGGCGTGACAAAAGTTAAAGGCAATGAAATTTGCAACAAAAAATGTCTAAAAAGTTTTGGTTCAAAATGTTCAATTTACATTGGTAACATAGTAGTGTCGGTGTTCTATTGTGAGTCACTGTTGGTACATTTTTCTATTTCGTAACACCGTTTCCGAGTTACAGTGACTTATGAAAGACTCTGTAAAATTCAAAAAATAATGTTATCTGGATCTCATAAACGGTGCGACAAAATAGAAAAATTTATAATTAATTACATTGTTTAAATTTATTTATTTCAAAAAAATAGATTGTTTTAAAATCGTATTGTCGCATGTAAGATTAGATCTTAGTTTAGAGCTAAATTGATTATTTAGGTTGAGACGAGACCACAGTGGTGGCTTGATGTGATTGCTAGTTGAGTTACGAGAGGAAATTCTGGGTTCAAATCCCGAACTCGGCAGAATTTCTTAACTCGGTCTTCGATGAACATCAAACTGTGAATCGAAATACTTATAACTTTCCTTAATGAAAAAACGGGGCACAATAAGCCTAGAGCTTCAGTGCCAAGTGGGCAATAATAATAATAATATTGAATTTATTGAATTAGCATATAAATTAAAGTAATAATTATTACATATTTAAATCTAAAATTTACTCTACAGAACCATCAAGCGGCCAGGTCACATCTCGACTTCTTGAGGTGTACCGCTTGATGCTTCCCCTTCTAGATTATTTAATAATTTGTTGAAATCTGTTATAATCACTTCAGATCCATTCGGATAAATTTCTCGAAACAGGTAAACTAAATTAAATAAAAACCTAAACAAAGCTTTAAAACGTCCAGTTTTGTGGGCTTAAAAAAGTTTCACCGCGGTTACAGTAGAAGCATAAATTGTTCCTTGGTAGAATAAACAATATTGGTATCGAATTGTGAATAAAAAACAGAAACTGCGATATCTAAAAATTAGACAATTAGCTACATTGTTGTTGTATGTCGATGACTTACGATTTCCTTTCTTCGACTTGCAGAAAGAGCTGAGAAATCTACATTTGCAAGTAAAATAATAGGACAATTCAAATATGCACTCAAAATATGATTAACCAGGTTGCAAAGTTGAATAGCTGAATATTAGAATTTTTCTATAAAAAAATTGGATTTAGGTTATGGAAATATCAAACAACTGTCAAACGAATTCGATTGCCAAAATGGTTGTCACTCATATTATAACTCGTACGGGGATTGGTGGAAAACTGTTGATATAATTGTGCTATTGGTGGAAAAAAAATAATTGCTAGTATTTTGAGTGACCGATGCTAAAAAAATCGTGGATATGTGAGTGTTTTTAAAAAAAATTTAGCAAATAAAATTTGAAAGTAAATTTTAATCGAAGGATTGGACAAATTAGAAAATTTTTGTTGAAATTTGTAGTGTCGTCGGTGCGTCATTTGATCACTTAGTATCCCCCATCTATTTTCAGCCCTAGGTACTTACGGCATCGTTCGTAAAGTGTGTTAAAAATTGGCGATAAACCTATCCGCGAGAGCTGATATAAACGCGAAAACGTTTTAATTGTGTCGGTGGAAACATTTAGCGTGATTATAAGACAATGTGGAATTGTAAACGGGTGCGGTTATTTTGAAAATGATAAATTTGTGGCGTTGCAACCAGCTGATGGCGGGTGAAAATACTGGACAGTTCATTAGTTTGCCCGTTTAACGTTGCCCGATAATTTGTTTTAATTATTGTTTTTGGAGTGCTTTTTGGTGTTTAAAAGTCACACTGGACTCGTGTTTTGACGCATACCCAAGTTTTGGCAAACTTATAAACCCAAACCTTGGCCGGCTGAGCGTTTGGGCGTGCACTCGCAAGTAAGACAGGCTTTAGGCACTCCTTGCATTCATTCATATATTTTTCCAATATCATTCATAAATATTTGATACTATTTATAGGTGCGAATATGAAATTTAAAAATTGTGCAATTTGACACCGGTTAATTTGAATTTTTTTTTAAATCTTTGATTACACTGGTGGTGAAATGCGAATGATAATAGTGAGCAGCGCTAGTGTTATACAACCTCGTGTGTAAATAATAATTTGTGTTATTGTGTGTGTCAGGGTGCTTGTGTTTATTATTTTTTTAAATATATAAAACAAAAATTTTTTTATCATGTCGACGACGACGTTCGTCGATAGAATCGACCCCTTCGCAAAACGATCTCTCAAGAAAAAGACTAGAAAATCGCAGGGCAGCTCTCGCTATCGCAATTCTCAAGACGTCGAACTTCAACAGTTGCCCCTGCTGAAAGGTAAGTCCGCAAAAAAATTGTTTTCCTGCACTTTGGCCTTTGTTGTTTTTTTCGTGACAATCACGCACACTCGCGACCATTTTCCTAATTATCTCTCTTTCGAATTGTGTATTTCGTGATTTGTTCTCTTGTTTTCGATCGTCGCCTACTCCGACCCACTTATAAACGTCCAAATTATATAACGAAGATGTGTTTTAAATTCAATTGTTTCGCACACAATTTGTGGTTAGCGGTGCGCAAGGTCACGTCTTCGATGCAAGGTCGTGAACCAAACCGCTCCGTATCGAAAATCAAACTGCTAAAAATATTCGATAATAAATAAACCTCAATTTCGTGTCGTCTCGTCGCAATTTGTTGCGTCCAACAAAGATGCACTTAAGTGGCTTAATGGAACTTTTTAATATAGTTAAAGTTCTTCGATCTCCATGCTCTCGTCTTAACAATTTCAATTACCAATTATTGCCTTAATAGATCGAAATTTGTTTCCACTTACGCACGTGAAATTTCTAAAACAAAAATGTCACGCCCGTTATGTTCAACTTGAACACCAAGATTGTCAATTTGAAGTTGTCGTGTGTTAAAAGTGAGAAACACCCCTACGTCCCACTAAAATATCCAACCACTTATTTTGCTCTTTCTTATTTTAGATGTTACGTCTGCAGAACAGGAAGAACTTTTCATTCGAAAGTTGCGGCAATGTTGTGTTCCATTTGATTTTATGGACCCTGTTGCCGACATCAAAGGCAAGGAAGTCAAACGTACCACTCTCAACGAGTTAGTCGATTATATCACCGGTGGTCGAGGAGTACTCACCGAACCTGTTTATCCAGAAATTATTAAAATGGTAAGCTTCCTTCTTGTTTTTGTTCAAATTTAAGATAGGTGCTTATTTTTATGCGGTTTATTAATTTTCTTGAAAATTGGCAACAAAGTATGTGCTTGGAAAACTTATAATTGAATCAGAAATTGTTATTTCGCTAATAAAACTGCAGTATTTGTCAGGGCCGGACTCACCCCAATGTTTTGCTTGCTCTGTACGATGGTGGCCTATTTTAAGTACCTTGCTGGTTTGTCCTGACAGTGCAGTCTTATCACACAGTTTAACGTGGGTTCCGAACCACCAATAGTATTGCATTTTCTAACATAAAAACAGAAGATATATTTACTGTATGTTGTATTTCGGAGTTGTTTGTTGTACTTATGGTCCATTATAGCTGGACTTGACCGCTCAAAAAACCAGTGAGTTGTTTGGGGGTTGTTGGTGATTTTGAAATTTAATAATTACTGTTTTTAAATTATATTTTGTTTTGCTTAAGAATATTGGGGAGGGGGAGATTGCGATCCTCTGCAACTATCTTATATTTGATTACGAATTACTAAAATGTAAAGGGTATGTGGACAAAAAACGTTGAGTAGTTGTAAAGGTACATCACGAGGCTGAAATATCCCAGCATCCTCATAATATCTTGCTTTGCTATAAGAAGGGACACTTGAGTCTCTTGATATATAACACTATTTTTTTATCGTACTTCGAAAACCGAAGAAATTATAATTAATGTATATTATGTATGTATGTTGGTTTGTTTATGCCCCTCGAGAGCCTGAAATACTGAACCGATTTTGATGAGACTTTTATTAATCGATAGCTCTTATCTGCGAGTAACATAGAACATAAATATTACTGATAGATTAACCTAATCCGTGATTTCCATTTATAGCACCATGAATCTTGTTAACCTATTCATGAGCGTCACTTTTTAATTCGGCTTATTAGAAGCTAATAAATCTTGTCGCAAACAGTTAAGACAAAAATATCAGGTGCATTAATTTTCTATGGGTATATACTATACTATTATGTTGTAAGTTTCCCAGATGTTGGCGATGGTCAAGTTGTGGGACTAGTAGATTTGACGTCATGTAGGTACTTAAATAAAATTTATTGTTGCATTTTTGGACAATTTATAACTGAAACATAATAATTATGTCTGTCATATAAATAATATTCTGTATTTCATATGCAGAGCCCACCATGGTCGGTTGACCAACTAAATTACCTTGGTTGTTTTCAGTTAAATTTACTCAATATTAGTTCCAAAATGATATTTTTCATTATTCATTAGTAATTATTCGAGAGTAGAGATATCGCCTAAACCAGGCCCGTAGCCAGGGGGGCAGTAAATTTGAATTTTGAAAATAAAATAGATAAATATTTTTCTCGGAGAAATTCTTGGAAGGGCAACCCCCGAAAATTTTTTTCTTTTTACGATTGCCCCCCGCCCTCTCCCCGAAATGAAATTCTGGCTACGGGCCTGCCCTATACTATATAAACTTATATAATTCTAGTGGTTTAACCATGAAAATAAAACAGGAAAAAATTCACCTTCCAGGATGAATGAACGAAAAATTAGTTGAATGAATGCTGGAGTTTCTCTAAAAGTTGAAATTTGAATAGTATAGACAGAGAAACATATATTTACAGTACAAATATTGCAAAACAAAATTTTTGTAGTTTTTTTTTTATTTTTAAAAACCCCGAACCCTGAATACATTCAGACATGGCGAAGCTAAAACTAACTTATTTGGTGTTGATTCCATATTTTACATCAAAATTGAAGTAATTGAGTAAACGAATGTAATTGAATAAATGGAGAAGCAAAAGTTTAATTCAAAATTCCAGAATTTCATCACAAAGGCAAGATTTTCTGGTTATCCTGAACAAAAACTTTATTTTTTCGAGTTCCTCTTAATTCCTTTTAGAAAATCTTGATTATAGGGATCTGCTTATTGCAAGCAGATTTTTTTGGTTAAAAAATGTAGAACATTTTTTGGGGAGATTTTATTGAGCGGAAAATTCAGTGTGGCCGTTATTGTTGTGGTAGAATTTTAAACCAAAAATAATCTGTCAAAATGATTTTATCAACATGTAAATTTAATTAATCAACTTCCTACTCATAATTTAATTTTCTCCTTGAAATTTATTAGCAGTTACCACCAGTGTAGTCTTGATTATAATTTCTTCTTTGTTTGTTTTTAATCTGGAACATTTTTACTGCACAGGTGTCCGTTTACACCTGTAGCTGTAGAAACGTGCGGGCGAAATGAATTTTTAAAATTTACATTTCCAATGACGTACTCTCAGTCGTTAAATGTATAAATTGTCTTCCATTGTTTTAAATCTCCTTAAATTACTTCTGCATGGATATATTAATATTCCTACTTTAAAATTATAATAAATTTAGTTAGTGCGTATTGTTAATAATTGTCGAAGAATGCTTTTGTTTTTAGTAATTACATAAATTAAATATTTAAATTTTTTTAGTAAATTCAATATCCTAAAATTTCAGAATCAACCGCTTGATTCTTGAGATTATTGAGGTTTTAAAATTATAAATTTGACGCGGAAGCCGAACCACGGCTCGAAAAAAGGTAGAGGATTTCGCTCCGACTAGACTTTTTAATGATTTGTTTTCAACACTAATATCATAAATTACTATTTTATACACCCGCACGCTTACAGTGAATAATGTCACGCTCAGGTGCTATTTTAGGATTCATAAGGAAACTTTCGATGCAGATATGTTTATGATTAAATAATGATTTATTAAGAACTCGACATCTTTTCTTTTCTAAAAATTTGGAAATCAATAATAGTAGAAGTTCTTTCTACCAAAATTTTAGTGCTTGTCGGTTCTTATGTAAATATGGGGGAGCAGGGAACTTTCTCAAGATAAATCACCGCAATCATTAAAAATCCATGATTAACAGGTCTCCTTGTTAGCGCTTTGTCTAACTGTATAAAGCTGTTCAAAGCAGGGTTAACACTATCTTGAGCCACTCTGTGTCTGTGGTTACTGATTAGTAACAAAATTTCGACAGAAAAATTTTAAGCCTACTTTGTTTCTTGCAGATAAACCTGATGATGATATAAAGCGAAACCGGTTGGAAGTTAAATGAAGTTACAAAATGATTACGAAGTTTCCACTCACAATTTCTCGAAATGTATGATTGAAATTTCTAGCTTTGTAAACTATGAATTCATATTAGGGGAATAAAATAAGATTCGTATTTTCGGACGTCCCGTCGTAGCTTGCACATGAAAGTTGTTTTTTTACTTTGTTTTTTTTAGAAGGTATCTCAACCTACATGGGCCTGTGCTCATCTCTGACCAGTGGCGTATTTAGAAAATGCTTTGGGGGGGGGGCAGATAAAAAAGGGGAGGGAGTTTTTTAGAATCTCGTTAATCCATTCATGCGCGTCAGTTGTAGCTAATCCTAATACATAAAATTCCAGCACGCTTCTACTGCTCCTGCTACAACGTGTCATTTTTTGGTGGAAAAATCACTCTGGTTGGCTGATTTTTTTTACCAACCAAAAAATACATTAAACTAATATTAGGGCTAAAAATATAATCCGAACAGGGAAATTTGAATTTTTAAGCAAAAATTAGGGAAGTTTAACCTTCGACAAGAAAAAATTAAAACTTGGAAAGCATATTTATTTAATTATCTTACTGATCACGGAGTTTAGCAGCAACTTTCTGTGAAAGTTAATTATAAAAATATAAAGTTAAAATTGTAACCCGGGAGGTCTGGGGGGTGTGGAACACCCTCCAGTACATATTGCAGCATTTCAATTTTCACTCTTTTAGAATACTCGGAGAAGATAGGGGATTTATAATTTTACAAATTTCGTCGGGAAAAATCTGGAAATTTGGATTTTTAAGCAAAAATTAGGGAAATTTAAACTTTGGCTAGAGAATATTAAAGCTTGGAAAAACATTTATTTAAGTGCCAAAATTATAGTCAAAAGTGTAAACCGGGTGGTGGTGGTGAACACCCTCCAGTACATAACATATAATAAAATTCCCACTCTTCTAGAATACCTACAGAAGACAGAATAATGATATAAATTTTGTCGGAAAAAGCTGAAAAAAAAAAGAAAATTAGAATTTAAGAAGCTTCCCAGCTAGTAAATAAATAAATAAACAAATAAATAAAAATAATTTATAGTTATTTAAATTTTAAAACTTCGTGATAATCATTATTTTTATCAGGGGGGGGGGGGCGTTAGGGGTACAATCTGAGACATCCTTGGGGGGGGCATCTGCCCCTTTGCCCCCCTCTAAATACGCCACTGTCTCTGACAATAATGTTAAAAGTCTTATTTATTTTGGACCTTTCTTCATGACAATTTATGGAGCCGCAATAATAACCTTATTCAAGGTTAATCGATAAAATTTATGAATATTGATTTGGTTTTTATGTAATAAGAATATTGTCTTATCAAGCACATACGTATTTTTATTATTACATGGTGGTACACAAGACGTTTTATTGTCCTGCTCAACATTTCTTGTTCATTTTAATTTAATAGCGAAACTCTGATACAATTAAAATAGCGGGGGCCTCTATCGCTTAATCTACCCTAACAACCGTATATCATATCAAAGGATTTTTAAAATGCTTAATTTCTTTACAATTTTTTTGACAAGCCAATGCGTGAACGAAAGTGCTTTGATCGATTTAATTTCAATGAATGCGTCTAATTCTGATTTTCTATGGATAAGGTTTAAGGTGCAGCGACACGCAGGTTTATTTTAGTCTTCCAAGACTGCAAGCATTAAACTAACAGATCATCTCTATGTGTTTGTGCGTAGAAAATAAACATGCAGTTAAGGGTTCATTTGGGTTCGTTTTCATTTTAAAAATATCACAATAATTTAATTAATCTTTTTTGCATTATTTCTTAATCTTGTTTATATAAATGTATACGAAATAAAATTTCAGGGGTTTGGGAATCCCCGAAAAAAATATTTTATTGTTTATACAATACAACGATTTGATCTGGAAGTACTTCTATTTGGTTTATGGTAACTGTCTGATGCTTAAGTGCGTCAGCTCCTAAGCAGAGAATCCTGGTTCGAGTAGAGCAAGAACTTTATTCTAGCCGTCCTCCCTCGGCGGGCAATGGCAAACCACCGAGGTAATCTGCCTTGAAAACCCTTCATAAAATGAAGTGGTTAGCTAAAACCCACTCTGGGTTGTAGTGCTACTGTATGTATATGTTTATATAAATGTATACGAAATAAAATTTCAAGGGTTTGGGAATCCCCTAAAAAATATTTTATTATTGTTGTATATACAATACAACCATTTGGCCTGGAAGTAGTTCTACTTGGTTTAGGTAGGAAAACCTTTTCCTGTGGTCATGTCAGCCTACAAAGGTCCTGCTAAAAATACGTGCACCTGTCAAAGAGTCAGAACACATCCATAGAATGTTTGATAGTGTGAATGTACTTTCCAACGAGTTTTTATTATATTATTGGACCTTTTTTAGTTGTTCTCTTTATTTTTATTCAACCTATAAATCAGAAGTAATGAATTTCAAATTAACATCTGAGAAATATAGCAGGGCAGTGGTGGAACAACATAAAAAAAATTTAACATAACATTGAACATCAATGAAGAATTTTATATTTTACCTTTCTTTTTGATAAAATAATATCTAAAAGAATACAAGTAACCTATTGATTGGTTTTTGAAAAAGTAGGTCAATACACCTGTTTTGGATTGGTTTAAAGTGTTATGTTTTGTTTTTAATACTGTTTCTATATTTTTCTCTGTTTTTCTTATGTTGTGGAGAGGCTGGCTCTTGCAATACACAGTCGGTTTGGTCTGTCGAGTAACAGGCAGAAAATCAATCTGGTACTCTGAATTCCAATGTAGATTTATTGGATTTACCTGTGTCGTGGTTCGAATTTCACGTTAAACTGTAGGTTTTGTTTATACAACATTTTAATGATTTTTGTAATATATGATTAACCTGACAGGATGACAATATTTGAATTTTTATTACATTTTGCTTTTGATAAATCAAAAACTAATTTTGCTATTATTGTTTCTAGATATCGGCTAACTTATTTCGTACTCTACCGCCAAGCGAAAATCCAGACTTCGATCCCGAAGAAGATGACCCTACATTAGAAGCGAGTTGGCCCCATTTACAATTAGTGTACGAATTCTTTTTAAGATTCTTGGAAAGTTCAGATTTTCAACCCACCATCGGTAAACGGGTTATCGATCAGAAGTTTGTTTTACAACTTTTAGAACTTTTCGATTCGGAAGATCCGAGAGAACGCGATTTTCTTAAAACCGTATTACATCGTATTTATGGAAAGTTTCTCGGTCTTAGGGCTTTTATTCGAAAGCAGATTAACAATATATTTCTTAGGTGAGTTGAATTGCGGTGTAGAAATAATTATTTTTTATAACAAAAAAATGATTTTAGGTTTATTTACGAGACTGAACATTTTAACGGCGTGGGTGAGTTGCTGGAAATTTTGGGTTCCATTATAAATGGATTTGCGCTACCTTTGAAAGCAGAACACAAGCAGTTCCTGGTAAAAGTGCTAATACCGTTGCACAAGGTTAAGTGCCTGTCGCTGTACCATGCGCAATTAGCCTATTGTGTGGTGCAGTTTTTGGAAAAAGATCCAAGTCTCACGGAGCCTGTGGTACGCGGTTTGCTCAAATTTTGGCCAAAAACGTGTAGTCAAAAAGAAGTAATGTATTTGGGCGAAATCGAAGAAGTTTTAGATGTAATAGAACCAAGTCAGTTTCAACGAGTTCAAGAACCGCTGTTTCGACAAATTTCTAGATGCGTTTCTAGTCCCCACTTTCAGGTAAGTTTAAAACAAAATTTAATAATTTTTAAAAATGGTAATATGTAATGCAGTCTTGGCCCACCACCATCAGTGTGCTCTGGTTTTCTAGGTTTTTACACTGGCACACACTGGAATGAAATGCAAAAAAATTGGAAATTGTAATTTGTAATTAATTTCCTTCCAATATAGTATCTGCATCTGTTAGTAATCTTTTTGATTGCACTAGGGCAGGGATTCCAGGGGTTCCGTAGAACAGTCGTTGGGGTTCCGCCAAAATTATTTAATATCAGCTATTAAAATTTCTTTGATGTTGTTTCTTCATGTTTCTTGAAAACATGCGAAAAAGCTACAAAAAAAAAAGCTCATTGATGATATGGGGTTCCATAAAATAAAAGGTATTGGGTTAGGATTCCGTTGTCTGTAAAGTTTAGGAACCCCTGCACTAGGGGTATGATATTCGCGATTCAAATTAACCAAGTCGGGATATATTCTATCATAGCGTTACGATTTTTCCTTTGTGTTGCTGTTTTGACTAGAAAATATTTACTGTTAAAATAGTTTGCGTGAGCTATCTGTGGTATTATTATTATTCATTATTTCTATATCATTAAACTTCGAAGTTTACCCTTTTTAGATACCAGAGTATTCTTTTTTTAATCCATTTTATGGACATAAAACTGATATAGATATATTTAGATTAAAATATTTAAGTAATAGTTAATAATATTTAATTTTTCAATTAGACAGTTTTAGCATATTTTATATTTTAATTAGCGCTAAACCGGTCAACGTATCTTGATCAAGGCTATAAACATAATATAAACAATTATAAGAGAAATACTATAAAGAGATACCAGAGAATTAAGGGCTTCTATTAACTAAGGTTCTAACCTAAGCAACGGGTATTTTCTGGAAAGGTTGGTATTTCTTTATAGAATTTTTCTTATTATAAGTTTACAGCCTTGATTAGCGGCTACTTCCACATTAGTTTTACAATACCATATTTCTCTTTCTAAATTGAGTATCGGGCCAATAATCTTCTTCAGAACTCTGTACTCAAAACTAGCTAGTTTCCTTTAGTTTTTTAAAGTCTTGCCCTCACTTCACATCCATAAGCATCACCGCTTTTATTATCGTGTTGTGTACTCGCAATTTAACTCTCGTCCAGAGTTCTTGCTTTGTTAGAAGCCTATTATGCGAGATTTTTGTTTGTATAAACTTTAATATTAATCTTGTATGTTGTAGGTAATTTTTTTTTAAATTAAAATTGCAAGTAGATCCCCTCTTAATACAGTCCATTTGTGATGTGATAACGTCAAGTGTAGAAAAATTATTAATATTTTTAGTGAAGAATATTCCACTTTGATGTTGTATCCGTCTGATTTATTTTAATGTAAGATAACGCACAGTATATGCAAAGCCTCATCATCGCCACATGTGGTAGTCCCTTGTCTTTAAACCGCTTCATAAAAAAATCTACCATCTACTAGTCTCTAAATTTATTCTTTTCTATTAGGTTGCAGAGAGGGCTTTATACTTCTGGAACAACGAGTACATAATGTCACTAATGGAAGAAAACAATCACGTCATTATGCCAATAATGTTTCCTGCACTTTATCGCATTTCAAAAGAACATTGGAATCAAACCATAGTGGCTCTCGTTTACAACGTGCTCAAGACTTTTATGGAAATGAATTCGAAATTATTTGACGAATTAACGGCCAGTTATAAAGCCGAAAGACAAAAGTGAGTTATCTAAATAGGTTTTGTTTTCTGTGTTTTTACTAACCGAATAAAATGATTTTGTAGGGAGAAAAAGCGTGAAAAAGAACGGGAAGAGTTGTGGAAACGATTAGGAGAATTGGAAATAAGTCACACTAAAAACGCGGTCCCCATTGCCAATAGCCCAGCCAATAGAAAGTGATACCACAGCCTAACTGTCGCCCTTGTTCATCTGTAACCGTGCGCTGGTGAGTAATCAACATGACGTTTATTGACAGTGCATGGTGAAAGCTCGGAACACTACAAATTATGTTGGGTGTATGATTTTTTTTTCGTTGATTGTAGTTTCTCCTAACATGTAATAGTAGTAATAAAAAATTATTAAGTGTATTTTGAAGAATTATTTCTATGTTGCTTTATGAAAAAAAAGTCGGCGTGTAACCGAGCGAGGGCACAAGTGACGACGTGGACAAATTTTCCAAAAAATCAAGTGTTAGTTTCGTCATAATCAAGTGTATTTTTTAAATTATTGTGAATGTCTACTACTAACTGCCTGTCTGTGGTATTGTAGCTGTCTACGACAGGACCATGTTAACATGATAATGTGCTATAGTATAAATGGTCAACTGTAAATAGCTATGCAACAATGTGGTTACACTTTTTTGTGTTTGGATTGTGGTTGGTTTCACGAGACTTTTGTTTTGCCTGCCTGCCTGCCTCCTAGGTGTGCCAAAAAATCGAAACTTTTATTTTTTCATCACTTTTTTTTACTTGAAGGTGCTAGAGGAGCTTTTTGTAGATGTAAAACATAATTTTTAATATTGTAGAGCTGAAGATGTCAAATTGTAATCAGTGTACTTTAGGCCAATCAAATTAGGGCTTAGAAATCCAAATAATTTCACATTCATCCAACATAAAAGCAATAAATTAAAAACATACAAAAATTACCTGTATTTTGTTAGCGAAATATATTCTTTTATTTAACCAAGCAAAGTTGGTTTTAATTAACTTATGTAGCCTAATTTTAAGAGTTTGTAAGTATTTTTCAGTCAATTGTAAGTCAGGGGTATGCACCGTCATAAGATCTCTGCCTTACTATTGACCAGAAAGTACAGATTCCTGACTTACCAACGTCAACAGTAGAAAATTGTTGATACTGATTGGGGCGTACTTTTTCTTTTATTGTTGGTATGTTTATTTAGTATAGGTATTGTCCAGAACTGAATGTGAAAGTAGTTGGATTTCAGTGCTAAAGAGAATCTAAATTGATTGGCCTATTATTTATTTGTTAATGTAACTGTTTTTTTTTACCTAAAGATTGAATTTTTGTTGTTACAAATTAAGCCTAACTGAGATTACTACGGGTGTAAGTGGGGGGCCCACCCCCACGGTGGCGCCATTTAATTATACCGAACAATTTAAATGTGTGTGCGAGTGTGTGTGTATGCAAATGGCTGTTATTTCCAATCTCATTTCAAACACAATTTAACCACATAAATTTTATAACACAAAATTTGTAAGAGTGCGTGTGTTTAAAATGAATGGAAGAAAATTCTATGTAACGTTATTGTACAGATTTAGAGGCTGTATAATTTGTAATGTAACTAAACAGTCGACCTCTTGATGTAAGTATTGGAAACTTGACCAATTGTTTTCTTTTTGTTTTCATAACCTAAAGTTGTTAGGTCCACTGTTTTGTTTTAGAAAATGTGAAACCTTTTTTTTTCATTCTATTGGTTAAGAATAAATGGAACCAAATGCTAGATAATTTAGAGTTATTGTAATTTTTGTGGATTGTTTATACATAATATTTAATTAAAAATAAGTCATACAATTTATACAGCCGCATGAATTTTTCTATACAATGGTGCCACTTCACAACCAAACTTTTTTAGAAGCACCGTTATGTTCACCTTAGATGCTTTATATAATTGATTGATAAGGTAATATAAAATAGTAAATTGTGTTCTAGGTAGTCAAAAAAAAATATTAATAACTTAACAGTTACGTTAAGTTTCGCATGACAGCTCAATTTCAAGTTACGATCTGACGATGATATTCATGGAGCTCATTCACTTTTTTAAATCTTCTTTTCTCGTAATGTGTCTCTTGGGTGTTGTAACTATTTTTTTAATTTTATTCACACGAAAATTGTAGCGCTAAAAAATATTGGTACAGTTATTTATGTACATGGTGTAACATAGTTTTTTAGCTCTGCTCTCATTTTTGAAAAATGTAAATAACTTACCCAAATTTTTTTAAATAGGAAAATCAAAAAAAAAATTAATTCCAAGCTTGATTTATGTAATTCTAAGGTGTAAATAGAGTTGAAATTTTTGAATGACAATGTAATAAGTAACTTTTAATTATTGTAATATTAATAGCGTTAGATAATTATTAAAATTTTGTGATGCGAGGTGTGATATACGTAAAAGTTAAATAAAATGAAAATGATAATGATGCAAACTATTATTGGAATATTTTTGAAAGTGTTTCAGTTCCATGGATACGATGCGAAAAATTTCATAACCCATCGCTATTGTATAATGAAAGTAGGGCCCATTATTTAAAAAGAATACGCCCACCTCTCATTTAGACATAAAAGTAATGTAATATATCTAAATTCACTATAAAACTTGTAGATATATGAAAAATATATTGTTAAATTTCCGATAGTTTTATTTTTTGTTTTTCTAAGTCTGCCCAGGGCTCGCAAAAGCTGTAAGACTACAAACCGATATTTTAAAAATTCTGGTTTTTGCACCCAGTGATGGGATTGCAAGGCAACATAATACAAAATCAACAATCAAACAGGTACAGAGTTGTTAAGTTTTTATTGCAGGGAATATTGAATAAAAAAAAAACAAATTTCAGTGCTTTTTGTGACTAACACTTATCTATTTTCTTTGAACGCTTGGGATAATTTTTCATAACCAAGCAGAATGGCTGCATTAACGGGAAAAGCTCTTAAGGTGACGAGCCAAAATCCTTTGTAAAATACTCGCACTCCTTCGGCTTTGTAAGATTTATAAATGCAATCCATTATTCCTTTATACTGGGGATTTAGTTGAGAATCGCTTTGCATCCTCGATTTTATTACATCAAATGGTAATGTTAATACCCAAGAACAAATTCCTACAATTATTATCTACTTCTATTATTTCAGAAAAAAATTAATTTCTTGCGATTTGAACTCATTGTTTTCGGATGAAATTCCTTCCGATCAAAGATGCACATTCGATTGGTTAATTGATAGTAATCTTTATTTTTTATTACCTGCCATACCCCCGGCTGAAATTTGCTGCCACAGTGGATGACTAGGTCCCCTGGGGGTTCCCATTTCGTAAATTAAAGTGTAAATGGAACTGGAAGGGACATCGCTAGAAAAATGTAGAAAACTTGAAATATTTTTATTATTTTAATCAAAGATATTGCCTTGGGGGGGCTGACGGAATACCCGGAATGAAATCGGACAAAAAATTCCTTATTTATATACAGTTCTCACAGTGAAATTAATATAATTTAAATTGTAAATTTACTTACCGCCACAACATAGGAACGAGACCTTTATACAATCCAGGCACTCCGTTAGCTCTAATAATTGACCAAAAGGCGTGCGTGGTACTTTTATAGATAACTTTATTTTGTTTATTCCATACTTGTGAACCTCCTAACGTAATATTAGTTTGCATTACAGTTTTTATTAATTCAACCGGACAAGTTACCATAACTTGCATGAAGCCGGCAATAAAACCTTAAAACCGAAGATATTAGTTTTGTTTTTGCAAACTAACGAACATTTACCTGCATAAACGGTATTTCGTCGCCAATGCGGATTGCTCATATCAATCCGGCCGTTTGTATTATCATTTTGCAGCATTCTCAAACATGATCCATAAGAACTAAAAAACACCGCATTCGATGGTCCAATGGTGAAAAATGGAACCATAAATCCTTTATAAAAACCAAAGAATCCTTCATATTTATAAGTTTTCATTACGGTGACCAAAAATTTATCTCCAACAGTTTGTTGTCGCACTTTTATGGTATCGGCGGGATGGCCCACTATTAAACCAGCAATACCTAAATTAAACAGATTAACTATTATTTCTTAAAGGAACTCATCGACAGGATTCAAGATATCGTTTATTCAACTGAAGTAGCTGTTGAAACTCGACCCAGATCCTTCTTTTGGCCAACATGTTCATCGTTCCACCATGAGGACCGTAACCGTGCTCATGGTGAGGCCGGTGGGCAATGGCAAACCACTGAGGTAATCAGAAAACTCTTCATATCATGAAGTGGTTAGCCAAAACCCACCCTGTTGGTTGTAGCGCTCCGGTGTGGTGTTTTAGTCTAATCGTAGTTAACTGATGCAGTTGTTTATTTTCCAGGATATTCTGACGTTGGCTCTAGTTTGTTTTTCTTTCATATGAGGTTAATCAGATCGAAGTGAATTTTTCTTTGATCTGCCTATTTGGTAATTTGGTCAATACGAATTAATGTAAACAAATAAACGGATACGGATCCGTTGAATGTCCAAAATTACGACATCACCCTGTACTACACGAAACGTCATTAAGTTTGTTTTTAAGTAAATTTGAGGTTAAACTTTTTGAGAAATCAGTGATGCCCTAAATTAAAGTGTATTTTATTAATAAATAGTAGAAAATAGATTAATAAAAATTAAATAGGTTTGATGGTTTTAATGTAAGGTTAGAATGGTTTTAAATTAATTAGTAGTGAAAATTGCGATTTGCGCATGTATGACTAAACAAAGCCAAATATTTGTCACCGCATTTTTAAGTAAAATAAACAAAAATATGCTACTTTTATGTAATTAAATGATCGCAATGAAACTGCAACAGTTGACTTACCTCCTGCCCATCCTGCAAGAAAATCTTCAAGAGTTGTCCTCAATAACTCGTTCATACCATTAAATACAACATTGAATTTATTAGGTATTTTATGTTACTCTTAATTTATACTTCATATTTACTTTGATTTATAATGTAGATTTTACATTTCGCTACGAATTTGACATAAATTGTGTACCTGTGTGTCACTTCGAATGAGCAAAAATGTTGTCGAGAAAGAACAAGGAATTGAGGACCATCAAAGAAGGAGTGGTGGGGAAATACGTGAAGAAGGATACACCACCAGAGATGCCCAGTAAGAGTTTTATTTTGTTTTGTTAAAAAAACTAACCTTAAATATTTTTCAAGTTATCAACGTTTGGACAACAGAACCGAAACGTAAAAGTTCTAATCAAGGCAGAAATTCATTATCGCAGTCCTCCACCCTACCGAGCGGTTCGATTTCACAACCAAGTACAATTCAAAAATTTGGAAATCAGAAAACTACGGTTAGTGATGTCGGCTTGGGGGCTCACGAAGGAAAGTATACTCCCAGCGCTTCTGTTCCCGATTTAGCGACAAGATTTGCAAATTTATCTGTTGGAATGGGTAACGAAGGAAATAATTCTAATAATCAAATAGTTTCAAGCAGTTCGTCGTACAATACATCACCATCGCAGCACACTTATGCCAATCAGTTTTTTAATTCGTCCTACGCAATTGACCACGTAATTTGAGCAATAAATTCGTGTTAATTTTGAATTATTGATGCGCATTTTTAGAACAACGCAAATTATGTGGAAATTGATCAAATTTATCCGTTAAAAGGTCCAAGCACGAGTGCTGGTGGTTACTCTCAGTACATTGAAGTTCACTACAATCGCAATCATTCTCCCATTTACCAGAACACTATGGAGACTGTTCATGCTAACAGACCACAAGACGTCTCCCCCATTTATAGTAATCTCAATGTCGAGCGGTATCAGTCTCAGTCCCAAGGTGTGGTGTACAGCGAAGCAATTGCAAATCAGGTGGAATCATCGGATAGCAATCAAGGTAAAACTTTAATTTTCTTAAGCCCACAATAAGTTTTTAATTGTTGAATTATTTTAAAATATTTTATTTTTTGTGAGTAAATTTGTTTACAAAGATCGGGCTACAATATTGATCCTTACCTGTTTTCATCTAGATGTAATTTAGAAGAATGTTTTTTTTAATTATAAGTACTTTCATCCATCAAATTATTTTAGCAGAACATTCCGAAGAGTTGCCATTGCCGCTGGGTTGGTCCATTGATTACACTTTACGTGGTCGAAAATATTACATCGATCACAATACTAAAACTACACATTGGTCTCATCCATTGGAAAGGGAAGGTTTGCCCACTGGGTGGCAGTGCATCCATTCGCCTCATTATGGAGTTTACTACGTCAAGTATGTGGTGGGGGTTGACAGTTTCTTTTTTTAATTTTGCAATTTTTTAGTCACATAACCCGGCAAGCTCAATACGAACATCCTTGTTTAGTGCCATGTTACAATTATCAACCGGATGTTCGATATTTAAGTCCGCCGGGACACACTCATTACCAACCTCACAGCGTTTTAGTTCCTGCAAATCCTTACCTGTTAGAAGAAATACCCAATTGGCTTATAATTTACTTTAAAGGTAAGCAACCACATTTGTCACCGAAGCTGCACGATGAACATTTGTTATGATTTCAGCCAGTGCCGATTTGGACCACAAGTTAAGATGGGACATGTTTCGTTTGAACGAATTAGATTGCTACAATGCCATGCTAACTCGGTTGTACAAACAAGAGTTACAAAAAATTGTGATGCGTTACGAATCTTATAGGTAAGTTTTCGACTTAATTTTGTTTTCCCCCCTTAATGTTTTTACTACAGGTCGGCATTGCTGGTCGAAATGGAAAAGTTTCGAAATAATCGAAACAATTCTAGGCCCGTCCTGGGACAAATTTCCTAATTTACAAGTATTCCGTTGTAAAATGAACGAATTTATTTATGAAATAATCGTAGGGTGTAAGTTAACGATAAGCAAAATTGTGATTAAAAGAAAAAGGGACTTGTGTGGATTGCTTTGTCAAGTTGGACTGTTGAAATAATTTAAATAATAAAAGATTTAATAATAAATATTTACAATGATCAGCTGTTTTACTAAAATTCAACATTCAAAATTTATTTTGCCTTGGATTCACTTTTGAGTTGTTCGACAAATTCATTTGTCTTCTTCTCACCACTTTCGTTGTCGATGTCGTATTCGGTAACATTAAATCCCGAAACTCGATATACCTTCGCTGTCTTGATACCTAATGTTTTCGTCCATTGTTGTGCTGAAAATAAGAAGTTAGTTTGGTTCTCGCTTTGGAAGTGATTAATTACCCGGAGTCAAGTTCGTGTCTTCGTCGCTTTTCAAGCCATAATATTGAGCCCAATCTGCTCTTCCAGTGTAACACATATAGCCAACCAATCCAAACGCATTCCATGCCAGAATTGCATACCCCACCGCCAGTCGTCTTTTCCACAATGCAGCATTTTCTTGTGGAATTGGGCTTGTGTACCTTCTAACAAATAAACGCAGCCAACGGAATTGAAAGAAAACCATTCCGCACGATTTTTAAAATTATATAAGAAGTTTCAGAAATTCTAAACGTCAAATTTGCAGGTTAGCTTCGGTCATCCAGCGGCGTCTTTTCGGACTTTATTCTAGGGGGCCAATTAAAAGCTGAATCCGGTAATAGCTTAGCTAAGTGAAAGGGATGATTAAATGGAAAACTCAAATGTAATAAAAACAGAGCTTTCCGATTTTCCAGTCGTCAAATTAAGTTATCTGTCAAATTTGACAACAAATTTTCTGACTGTAATTTGCTATTAGTTTTTCGTAATAAAAAACATTTAATTGATTTTCCGTAAGCATAATTTTCTCCGATATTATTATCTATGAATATTTTACGACAAGAAAAATCGCTGTGACGTTAGGCCAACCAACATCTGTTGGTGTGCTCAAAAAACAAACAAACAAAATGGCTACGCGATAAAAAAGAATTTGAACAGACGTCAAAATTTATAATTAAAATTTTACATTTCCATTTCGGCCTTTACAAAATTTTTAGTGAATATTATTCAACAATTGTAACGTAAACATAATAAAACGCGACGGATTTCAAATTTGACAATGCAATAGATTGCCGTACTTGGTGAAAATTTCTAACCTAAATTAAGTTTATTGTTGAGCTACATCAAATGACTAATAAAGTTTGACCAAAATAGATGTTTTCGCATTTCAGTCGCTTATTAAAGTATAATAATGGAAAACGCAAAAACAGTTAGCAGCCTTGCCGAATCGTTTAGTGCTACTATAAGTTCAGATTCAGATCAGTCTTCGGGTTTGGTTTTTGAAATTGACAAGGATAAGCAGAAGGAGTCTGACGCTAGGTATTTATCAAGTTTTACTTATTTTTTCCAATCGGTGAATTGTTTCACGTCTCGAAATGTATTGAAATTTTTTGATACTTTTCAGATACATCGAAGATTACGATGTTTTTGCACCTTTCATTTGGAGAACCGATTCCCAACATTCCTGCCAAGATCCTAACAATCCCAACAAAGATAAAAAGTTTAAAGTTACCCATTCTGTTTCTCCCGCAAGGTATTTTCCAATCCTCATTCATATTTAATTTTTATGCCGCATCATTGATTTAATGTGTTACCTTGTATATCTATCAATAACGTAGCAAGTGTCTCTTTAATTTTTAATTATTATTAGGAAATATCCACTTGGTAATTTAGCGTAATTGCTGCAGTTTGCAGATATGAAAATGTGGATCAATTGAAGTGGAGAGAGAGGGGCGCTACTTTCTATTTTGTTATTATATTTTGTTACGGTAAACTATAACCTTGTGTTAAAATAGGTGAATTTACATAAAATTTAGATTATAATCTTCTATTGACGTTCTAATCAATGACCATAAAAATTGTGTTCTAGTTAAAATTAATTGAACCTTCTTTTTTTCAAGTTTTCCCACTTTGGTTCGATTAAATTTTAGTAGCGATTTAAAAATAGCAAACCTAAATTTTTAATTTTAAATTCATAAAAAATACTAAGGTTGTGTAGGAAATATCATACACATCCTCAAGAAGGGCCCACCGTTACTTAAATCTAGATTCTGAAATTTATTTAAAAAAAAAATTCAAATTAAATTTCTGATTTTTTGTAAATCTTGAGTTTGAGTCTTTCCATCTTCGCCCTACGAACAATATTAAAAACATGCAATATGTGGAGATCAGCTAGTGCTGACTTCTATCTTTACGCTGGAAAGTTGTCGCCGATTGATGCGACGTTTTGAAATTGATTACAAAGTAGTCATTCTCATTGATTACTTGGAAAAGAGGAAAACCATAACTTTTTGGAAAAGTGCGCAAATAAATAGTAGAAGAGAGACCAAGGGGTAAATATTCCAAGGATTTCCAACAACGGGGAGGTAACGGGTAACTGCCTTCTCTTCCATGACTTTCAATTTTCTGAGATTTTCTAGATTTCTTAAAATATCTTAGAATTTTCTACATTTTCTGGGATTTCCCGAGTTCCTAAGATATCCTAGGATTATCTACATTTCCTTGAATTTTCAAAGATTTTCTTGATATTTCTATTTCTTGGATTTCCTGGGATTTTTTAACATTTTTCCGGTTTTCTGTAGATTTCCTTTCACTTTTACCCCAGATTTCTCTTTCGATTTTAATTAAGTGGAAAACCAACTGGAAATCGTCATAATACAAAACTGAAGGGAAATTTGAAAAAAAAAATTTATCTCCTTTTATATACCTATTCTTCAAGATTTTCTTGAATTTCTTAAAATCTCAAAATTTCTTCGGATTTTCTATTTATCTTGAAATTCTAAAACTCTTTGAGATTTTCTGGAATTTCCTCGAATATTTTCAGATTTCTCTTCACTAGTACACCAGAGTTATTCGATGATTTCTCCCTAGGTTGTTACTGGAAAACTGAAGGAAAATCGTGAAATTCAAAACTGAAGGAAAATCTTATGAAATTAGGAAATCTTGAATAATCGAGATAAGTTTTATTTTTTAGCTTTTTTCGATTTCGATTAAGATTTTCTCGATTTCCTAAAGTAAAGTGCAGTTTACGTTATGCGATTTTGCTTACGATTTTGCTTCCAAGTTATCATAAGCAAATATTTTGAAGTTCACGTTGTACGATTCGACTCGAAGATGAACTCGCGAACGAAGTCGTGAACAGAAAACCACCAAAACCAGTCATACAAGCGAAATCGTACGTAAAATCGTAAGCAAAATTGCATAACGTAAACTGCACTTAATAGAATTTTCTAAATTTTAAAAATATAAATATATATTTTTTGCTGAAAATTTCATTCTCTTCATTTTAGTATACATAGATTTTTCTATTTAGTCGCACCGTTTTATGGTTACAGTGACTTAAAGAAGACTGTAAAATACAAAACATCATTTTAGCTGTATCTCAGAAACGGTGCGACAAAATGGAAAAATTTATAGGTATTTTTTCTTGTAAATTTCATTCCCTACATTTTTGTTCCTATACATTTTTCGATTTTGCCGCACCGTTTCCAAGATACAGATGACAATATTTTTGCATTTTACAGTCTTCTTTAAGTCACTGTAACTCGAAAACGGTGCGATGAAATAGAAAAATCTATATACACTAAAATGAAGAGAATGAAATTTACAACATAAAATATCTAATAAGTATTGCTGTAAAAGCGATTTTTATATGACAAAAAATAACTTCAAAAAGAACTATTTACAATATTCTGATCTGGGGGTATGGAATACCCTAAATAATTATATATTAAGCCTGCGCTTAAATAAGGCCCTGAGGTCACAGCAAAAAGTCTATTGAGTAAAGGGAGAACTAGGAACTAACAATCAAATATTTTCAATTCTAAATTTTCATTGCTTTTAGTAGATTAAGAATATAATGTCAATATCCTCTTGTACATGCAAACTTTTAATTTTCAAACCGGGGGGCTGGGGGGTATGGAATACCCTCCAGCACCTAAACAATTATATATTTAAATAAAAATTATTTATCCAATAATGATTAAGTCTACCAGCTTAAGTCTAAGCAGCACAGCTAGACTTCGGACAGGATCTTAACAGAACTTAATCAACTTTTTTAAGAATAATTTACTGGTTTCAGAGCTGATTTCTTTTCAAAAGAGCAGCCCGAATTCGAAGGTGCTGAAGCCAGTCCACTGCCGAAAACTGACCATGAAATTTGTAAATATGTCCCTCGCAAACAAAAAAGGTTAGATGCCACTGGAATATAATTATGATTATATAATAAAATTATTAACTACCAGTAGGTAGGCAAGGTCCAGGCTCAAAGTAGATATCCGCTATCTCAATCTTTAAGCGCTTTATATTTTTCGAAAAGAATATTTTGAATTTTGAACGTAGTTTACTTTTTTCTACTTTTATGTTTGTAAAAAAAATTGTATGTTACGGTCAATGATGACAATTCGGCCATTAACGTCAATGGCCGGACAATAACGCCCAGTTTTGTTGGGCATTGACGTCAATGACTATGCATTTTCGGCAATGTTGACATTTAAAATTTCATATGTGGTTTTTACATCATTTTCCGGGAAATGACGTTAATGTCCAATACAGGGTGGGCAATGATGAAACTACTATTCTACAGATTCCAATCCATTTTGGTCATTAACGTCATTGACCGGCCAAAGTCGTAAATATTATAATCAGATGAAAATATTTACATCATTAGCCAGCGTAAATGGACATTGACGTCATTGCCCGGCCATTGATGTTAATGCCCAATTTATATCATTGACTGTAACGTATTTATGTTGCAAATTTCATTCCCTTTATTTTTGTTTTTATACATTTTTCTATTATGTCGCACCGTTTCTGAGTAACAGCGACTTTAAAAACGCTCGAGGAAAGCAATTTTTAACCGAGTGCTTTAAAAGTCGCTATTACTCAAAAACGGTGCGACAAAACAGAAAAATGTATAGAAACAAAAATGAAGAGAATGAAATTTTCAACAAAATATTTTTAAAAAGTTTTTCTATAAAACCGATTTTTATGTGTCAAAAATTGGTTTCAAAAAGCGCTATTTACATTGTTAACATAGGAGTGTACGAATAATTCCAGGAGCCCCTGTATGTTAATAAGTTTTTTTTTTAAATTTATTTTAGATATTACCGGTATATTTTTATCAATAAATAGCCGAAATAGCTCAGCTGGGAGAGCGTTAGACTGAAGATCTAAAGGTCCCTGGTTCGATCCCTGGTTTCGGCATTTTTGTTTTGATTTTAAATCTAGATTTAAAAAAATTAGTTGCAAAAATGTATTTATTAATAATTAATTAAAACATAAATAATCATTAATTTATATCTAGCATTTCGTACCTTATCAGTTACTCTCTGACCCCGGTTTTTAATAAATTGTTGATTTTATTTTTAATTTAATTATTGGGTATTTAAAATATTTAAATGTTGTCAACTTTGTATTTTCAATAATATTTTTACCATAAAATGCTTTCTAGAAAAAATCAAAAAAAGTGATCGAAATTGCGTGCTTTACGATGTGCAAAGTTACCGTTTTATTTTATTTATTGCTAATTTAATCTAAAATTAACAACTAGCCGAAATAGCTCAGTTGGGAGAGCGTTAGACTGAAGATCTAAAGGTCCCTGGTTCGATCCCTGGTTTCGGCATTTTTTGCTTTTATTGTAAAGTTGAAAGTTAGGAACGAAATCTTGAATAGAAAATTAGTTGCCCAAATCAATTATTTATATTTTTTAAAAGGAGCTCAGTTGGGAGAGCGTTAAGATCTCTACTCATTTTTCGCTGCTAATAACTCATTATTTTACAATAATTTTTGAATTCATAGAGTCATACTGGAACTTCCGCGATGTTTGCTGTAACAAGCCGAAATAGCTCAGTTGGGAGAGCGTTAGACTGAAGATCTAAAGGTCCCTGGTTCGATCCCTGGTTTCGGCATTTTTTGTTTTAATTGTTATTTGTTGTGTGTTGATGTGTAGCTTGAATAGAGCGCAATTTGATTTGGGGGGGGGGGGTGTTGACTACCCTCGTGGAACTTCACTCCCTTGTTGTGTAATATACTATTTTACTTTTATGGGAACTTGGGATTTCAGAACGCTCAAAGTAGGACTTATGTGCGGACAGTGACACAGCACAGGTGGAGCCGGGTACCAGGGATCGGAGGTCTCTTGCCACAATTTTAATTTTATTCAGTTTATAGTCTACAGGGGGGATTTTCCCGGAGGGGGCAGACGTAAGAAGCTAAAAAAAGGTCATCATCAATCAGTGCCCGGTTTTCAACTTACCAACTTCAAATATTGATTGGAAACTTTTTCAAAAACTCGCCTAAGGCGCATATACGCGTTTTTACTAATCCAATTTTCTTTCATTACAGCAAGCCGGTGGACGAAAATGACACAAGTTACTGGTTATTGGGCGGTCCATTAGGTTCCCGTAATTCACTCCTGGTATTTAGAAGTTCTGCGTTAGCGCATCCAAGTGAAAGTTCTGTTCAAAGCAAACCCGCATTTAAATTGCATATCACATACAAAGTTTCACAAGCCGAAACAAAATTACTATCAAAATTGCTCGACTGCCATGGAGTTACGGAAGTTGAAACGTTTTCGTCGGATTTTAATTTATTATGGACCGGATCGCACCCAAAACCAGGTTTGTTGTGGAGGAATCGGTGTAATATTGGTAAAGCGTAAAGCTAACAGAGTTTTTTACCAGGAATATTGCGCGCGATGGCCCCCCATCAGAGAGTGAATCATTTTCCACGTTCGTACGAGTTGACGCGAAAAGATCGTTTGTATAAAAATATCGAGAAGATGCAACATGCAAGAGGTTTTAAACATTTTGATATTGTTCCACAAACTTTTGTCATGCCCGGAGAGTTTCGGGATTTGTGCAGTACCCACTATCGTATTAAAGGACCTTGGATTGTTAAGCCGGTGGCTTCTAGTAGAGGAAGAGGTACGGCGAATCTTGCTGTTGTTGATGAAAATTAACGATTTACTGTTTAGGCATATTTATTGTGGAGAATCCCAACCAAGTGCCATTAGACGAACCAGTGGTGGTTGCTAAATATATAAACAAACCACTTTTAGTTGAAGGTCATAAGTGTGATCTTCGACTTTATGTTCTTGTAACGTCAATGGATCCGCTTATTGTTTATATTTACGAGGAAGGGTTGGTGAGACTTGCGACTGTTCGATACGATGCTAGTCATAAGCAGCTGTGGAATCCATGCATGCATTTATGCAATTACAGTATTAATAAATATCATAGTGATTATGTTAAGTAAGTAAATGTCAAAAAGTGACTTGAAAAGACTACAACATTGTTTTAGGTCTGACGATCCGAGTGCGGAGAATGTAGGTCACAAATGGACTTTAAGTGCTCTTCTACGACATTTGAAAGCGCAAAGTAAAGATACGGCACTTTTGATGGCTCAAATTGAAGACGTCGTGGTGAAAGCTATGATTGCAACCGCCCCCACAATTGTGCCCGCTTGTCAAATGTTCATACCTTTCACGAACAATTGCTTTGGTAATCATTCCAAAAGAAACATTTATTAAATATATTGTATTATTTGTTGCAGAACTTTACGGTTTTGATATTTTGATTGACGAAAATTTAAAGCCTTGGCTATTAGAAGTTAACCTTTCACCTTCATTGTGCTGTGATAGTCCATTGGATGTTCGCCTTAAATCTGCCATGTTGTCAGATCTGTTAACTTTAGTTGGCATACCTGCTGTTGATCCGATGCTTCGAAGTTCTACTTCTTCAGTCACAACTCCTTCAAATTCATCCATGAGGGGTTCTAGTGCGATGAAAATGAAACTCAGTAATGTAAGCGACACTTTATTGCTGTTGCACTTGTTTTTGTTTACTCAGTTTTTTGTGATCTCTGCAGTGTAGAAGAGTTTACTCTGCAGACGGCCTAAACAATTCATCTAAAAAGAGTTCTCATGGTGGACCATTTTTGAAGAGTAATTTAGTGATGACTGCCGAAGAAGTAAAAATGGTACGTTGTGCAAAGGCGCAATTTGAACGGCGAGGAGGTTTTGTTAGGATATTTCCTACAGTTGACAGTTGGTCAAAATATTCCCAATATTTAGGTAGGTGAAGTTGTTTTTGTTTCAATCAAGTACTTTGATAAATTTGACATTTCAGATGCGACAACGGGAGTTCCGACATGCGGTGCGCCAACCAGTTCTTACAGTTTACTTGTACCGCGCAATTTCAATCAAATGCTTTTTATGCAACTGTTTCCCGAAATTCCCCTAACACTTTCCGTCAAAACTAACGAAAAACTGACATCTGCCGAGAAGAAGTTGATGGATCACAAGAAGACTGTACCATCGGATGGTGGTGAAAAAGGTGCAACCCAGAATAGGCAAGATAGATACGAAAGAATGTTGAGTCAGGGTCACAGAGCTGCACTGACGCCCAAAAAGATTCCACTTAAAACGACCCATTCCATGGAATTGAAAAATCAAGTAATCGAGGTTTTGAAGAGCGGCGGCAAGTTATCGTTAGTTTTTACAACTGATGAGTTTCAACTCATAATTTTTTTTATTTTATAATTACAGTCAGGCAGAAGCAAGAAAAACCTTTAGCCAGTACTTGGGGTTTGTCTTGAAGCGGATTGCTTGTGCACCTGAACACGAAGGTCACGTCGAAATAGTGTTGAAGTTCTTGCAAAAGGCTTCCACTTATTTGAGGAGTCCCTTCAACATTAATGTAAGTTTTTATTTTTAGTTTTACTACTGAATGTTTTGTTTTTTGTCGACAAGATTACTGCATTTTTAGAGATTTTCTTTTACGATCTTTATTCGTCCAATCTTAATCCAGATCAAATAACACAATAATTCATAGTTTTGCAATTTTTGCACAATTAGGTATTGTGGACTTAATTAACCTATCAAAAGTTGACATTTTCAGAATTTATTTATTTTTTTTCAAAAATGCGCATTTCACGAGCATATATCTCGAAAACTGAAACAGACACGTCAAAAATTAGTTGGGACATTCTTGTAGGAAATTTTATCATCTTCAATTTTATATAGAAAAATTTTTTGGCTAGGGCTAACCGTTTTCGAGATATAAGCAAAAATCCAAAATTCGGGACCTGCAGCGTCCCGGATTCGACTTCCTAAGTAGTCCAAACACAGCTCCGAAGTCACCTTTCATTGCTCGGACTAAATTTCTTTTATTTTAATTATTAAATTAATTGAACAATCAATTTAAATATTCAAAAAATTTATTATGGAGTTCCGTTTCCGGCGTACGGTAGTTCTGTTTAAGGCATCGCATTACTATTTAAAATAAGAAAGTTATTTTTATATTCCACACTAAATGTTTTAATGTATAGACGAAAATATTTTATAATTTTTAATTGAAATTATTGAGATTGCTATGAAGGAATTTAGCATTTGATCAAAAAGTCAACTTTTGATTTTTTTGGGGCATTTCAAAGTCATCTCGAATTGTTTTTCAATTTTGTGTCTTCTAGATGACTTTGAGATAGAACCAGGAGCGTCCACATTTGATCACGCTTACGCAAATCCAAAGCTTTTATTAGTTTCCGCTTGACTCTCGAAACTTTTTAGATTCCAAGTCATCAACTGTTGTACAAAGATAGGGCTGCTATAGTTGCTAAGCAATTGAACGAATTTTTGTGTTTGTATAATAGAGAAACCGAAACTTATAGTCACATTTTGGAAAGGCCTAGTCAATTACCGAATAATTTATTTGTACAATTTTTAGAACACGCGCAGTAAGTATATGTTTCGATTCTTTTTAAACATTTTTTAACACGTTAAGCGCCATTGAAATCCTCTAGGTAACCGAGATTCATAATTAATTAGTAAGATAAAATATTTGAGAGACATTTTTTAGGTTTGGCGAAGAGAGCGAAGAATGTACGGAAGAAGAAATAATTACAACCGTAATTAAGGAAGCTTAAAAATACCGAAAAAAACGAAACGGAAGATTAAAAACGGAAGTGTTGGTATTATTTGATTATTAAAAATGTTCTTGATGGCTCTTAACGTGTTAAAATAGTCGATTACTCAAAGTGCGTAATATTTTTGATTTTTTAGCGAGTGTGACCTTGAAGAGGTGCTGATGTATCAATCTTTTGACAACGAGCCTAAGCAAAGTAAAGTTCAAAATAGTTACCAGGGCTTACTTAAATGTTTGCCAAACGCTATGAATAGTAATTGTCTTAAGATACCCGGAGGTGGACGGAAGAATACCATGAAAGTATCTAATGTTTTATGATCTAGACTCGCCTCATTGATTAGTCAAGTTACAAATCACAAAATAACGCCAAAAAATTTGCTGAGATTTTTTTGTAAGCGAAATTGTGATACGAGGTTTGTTTTTAATTTCTAAGTTTCTTATTGTGTGTTTTTTAATTATTGCATTAAACGAAGTGAGAGGTCTCGGTTGTGATTTATTTAGTGCATTTTTGGTTGTTTTAAAATTTTAGATGTAAGCATTTAGTCCAGACGGGGTCGATGAGAAAATAACTCGGAAATGCAAACGCAAAATATTTCCGAGTGGTTTTTACATCGAAACAGCCGGACTAGTAAGGAAATATTAAATAGCACATTTTTTTAAATTTGTTTGTGTATTTATGTTTGCTTGATAGTGAGAGTTCAACGAAATTTTACTGCAACTTTGTGATAAACTAAGAAAAATCGGTAATAGAGAAAATATTTTTCGTCAACTGTTATTAATTTTTTAAACGAGGAACTAAATTTGAGGATATTATGAATAAATAAACAAACACCAAGTTTTTCGTGTTTGTATTTTTGAAAATAGAAATTTATACAATCAAATTTAGTCACCTAATGTTGCCAATTTGAACAAAAATTCAGCCAACCTTTTATAACAGTTTAGTAGAATTTTTTAAATCTAAATGTTTAAATATGGCATTTCGTGTCGCATTTATCGGCACATTTTGTGTTCACACAGGCCAATCAAATTAGGGTTTGATGTGGAGCAATATTGTACTCGATCAAGCCTGAACAGCTCTAAAAGATATTTAATTTGATTGGCTTAATAGTCACATTAGTAGTTTTAATCGAAATGGAGATTTGGTATGGGAAGTTTTGGAAGAATATTTAGCAGCTGTATTTCGATATGCACTTCAAAAATTGCTTCTAAACATGCTGTGGCTTTAAATGTGAATTTCACTTTACAATTTAGGCTTAAACTTGTTCAAAATTACATAAATTGCTTAGGATTTAACGCCTTGCATGGATAAAGTTAACATTTTTGCCTGCTATAGAAGGTGAAGACGAGTAAGTCGATGAACGTGTGGATTGAGTGTTTCAAATTTGTTGCAAAAATATTTTATTTTTATAGTGTTTTATGTATTGATTATTTAGTTTGCTAGTTTGAACAAATACACATATCTTAATGCTCAATTTGTTTTTATATTTTAATTATTTGTTGTACGTATCTATTATTTTTTAATATAAAATTAAATATTGAAACCTCGACTTCGTAAAAATTGAATTTGATTTTAGTCTACCAAGCCCAATATTTAATTTTATATTATCAAAGTTTGGACGAGAATTTTATTATTATATTATTTTTTAACTAATTTATCGAAATTTAAGTGTTGTTTTGTTTAACAGATTTATGTTGTATATCATATTTTTCAATGTAATCACGTAGGTAAAATGTATTAGGGTAGCAGGAAACACATGATCTAATTTTTGTAAAATCGAAGGAGCTATTGACATTCTAAAATATTGATATTTTTTAAGGCAACTTTTATCTACTGTAGAATACCAAAGAGTTCTCGCAACTTATATGTAGAATTTGATTAAAAATGATGTTATTTTGTATACTCTAAGCTAGTCAAAATTAGGAAAATAAATTATATGCACAATGATTTCTTATTTAATATTAATAATAAAATATGACCAAATGGCATCTGACGTTACCATACACATGAAGATGTCGGAGAGATGAGAGATGACGGAAACAAAACAATTACTGATGTAATAAAAACAAGGAACAAGTAATAAAAATTTGAAAATAGAAAATTTTGTGCTAATTCATTATTACAACATTTAAAATGTATCGATTCAATCCAGTTTGTTAGCGTCAACTGACCTAAGGCAATATTATTAAATGTTTGGTTATTACCAGTTTAGTAGTTGCTAATGTACAACTATATAAGCCCAATATTTCATCATTAAGTCTGTTTTTTTAAAATATCTACACTTCTAATTTTTAATTACACAAAGCATTGTAATCGTGCAGAGTAAAAAATTTGAGATTGTGGTGAATTTAGACTATTTGGGGTCTCGGAAGAAAAAAATTCGAAAAATATATTTGATTATTATCAAGGAATATGTACACTGGCTCACAGAATTATTGGCACGGTTCTATGTTAGCAATGTAATTTGTACGTTTTCAAGACTTATTTTGACTTATGTCATCTGTATCTCAAAAACGGTGCAACGAAATAAAAAACTCAATAGGAATTTTTTCTTGTAAATTTCATTCCCTACATTTTTATTCATATACATTTTTCTATTTTGTCGCATCGTTTTTGAGATACAGCTGAAATTAGTCTTTGCATTTTGCAGAATCTTGTTGAAGTCGCTGTCAGTTAGAAGTGGTGCGACGAAATAGAAAAATGCCTGAAAAGTTTTGCTGTAAAATTGATTGTGTCAAAAATAGTCTTGAAAAGGTACAAATTACATTGCTAAACTAGGACTACTCCAATAATTCTGTGAGGCAGGGTAACCCCCCGCAACCTTTTCTTTTTGTCGATGAATTTTTTCTGGATTTCTCAACTCAACAAAGTTATTTTTAGCCCAAAACCCAGTTTGAAGTTTCCTTAGAAACCGCAAGGATAAAAAATGTGTGTTGTTTTTCGAGCTTCTGATTGGCGTTTAAAAATTTGTATTATTGTGAGATAACTAATTACGATGGCCCTAATTTTGTTGACCTCGAAAAACTTGAGAATAAAAATTATTGCTACGCTCATCAAACGTCCAACAATCAAGTACTGACAAACGCAATAAATATCCAATAATTTTTGTTATTTCCATAACAAACTTACGTTTGAAGTGCTAATTTGATTTAAATAATTAAATGAAGGAACGAAGTATAGACTTCTGTATTTCAAATTAATCAAAAGAGTCCAGTCAATATAGAACTAAAAATCGGTCAATTGGAAATTCCCGTTTTTTTTTTTTAAATAACTCGCTTATTTTCAACTTTAGAGTAAAAATGATTATAACCAAAGTTGTGGGAAATGTAATTCTCCACAAGTTTGGTTCATATTACTTTTACCCTAGGATCGATATTTGTAGAGTTAGACTGCAAATAGGGGTGAAAAATGTTTTTCTCGATTATCTGGCTTATTATCATGTTTATCGTAAAAATGCTAATGACTAATTAGGTAGGGAATTTTATTTCCTTCAACTTTGATTATTACCATTTTCATCATAGGATCAATATTTTGAGAGTTACAATGAAAGTATTTTTTTCTAAATTCAAACCGTCCACTTTAAAGCATTTTTTTTAAATTTTCACCTTCGCATGGCCATAGCTCCGAAAATATTGATTTTTCTGCTAAAATGGTTTGGTGCTTTTTTAAAGAGAGTGAAATAATCTACAAACTAGATTAAAACCTTTAGTGTCTAAAATCAACGGTTTTCGAGTTATGAATTAAAGTAAGTGCAAAAATGTTAAAAAATTCGAGTTTTTTCTTTTTTTTTTCAAAACCCTATATCTTTTAAACGAAACATTTTACAAAAAATTTTATACCCTATTTCGGGTAGGAAATTTGACGGACTACAACTTTCGTCTAGTGAAATGTTTTGAAAAACCAATACATCCGCCGAGATGGGGGATTTTCGTGAAAATCGAGATTTAAAATTAATTGAATGCGCGTCACAAGCGCAAGTCTCCCGCTATGCCTACAATTATTTGCAATAAATATTAGCAAATTATCAAATTAATTTTGCTAATGGATAATAATTCGTATAAATTAGGAAATGTGCAAGAAATTTATAAACAAGTTCAGTAGCTGGCACCTACGTCATCGATCGTATCTATGTGTATTGTGTCGGTATTTGTTGAAAAATTTAAGACAAATTGATTAAATTAACAAATGTTTCTATAAATAAAGATTCTAATTAATTGTTAAATTTATTACGTTTTGTATTTGTATAAAACTGATAATATTTCGATAAATGGGCTAAATGGCAGCAGATTTAATTAATTAACTACAAATAATTCATTAATTTATTGAGCAAAATATAAAAATATTGAAATACATTTATTGCACTTTTGGCAACCTGACATGGTTCGTTAAGCAATTTGAAAAAACATGACAAAATAATTTATTTCAAGTCATTTACGACTGCTGTAGTAATAAAGAACTTTTCTAAAAAATTGCTAATATTATTATAACACATCTGTAAGGCCATTAAATTATTATTAACTACTTGATCGAACGCCAAACTCATATCACTGGTGAAATTTTCAAAAATTGGATGCGGCACTTCTAAGCTAGTACTGCACTGGAATAAGCGCTGCAGTTTTTCCGAATCAATTAATTTTAATTGTAATGTGGAATGTTGCAAAATGTTCGTTGCGTTGTTTAATTTCTTTATCGACAACAAGAATTGGTTTACATTGTCACTATACGGCTGCTCGATGTCTGCCACATGCTTTCCCGAAACAAATTTTCCCAGGAGAAAACCTGAAAGTACAAAAAAATTAGACAACTGAAAAAGTGAGATCTTCATTTTTTGGACAATTGGAAAATTAATTGGACAGAAAGTTGGTTATTGCAACAGCGAAATCATTTTTTTGGCCGTAGAATTTTTGGCTTCTGCATTTTTTGAACAATGAAGAGGTTGAACTTGGAGCCAAATTTTCGGGCAACAGAAATATTAGACTATACATACATCAGGACTTCTCGAAGGAGATCCCGGACTCTAATTTGGGTAAGAAATAAAAAATGTTAGTTCTAGTTCGGCGGTAAATATAATACAAAACAACAATAAATAAAGCAGGTAAAATGCTGGAAAAGAGATTTGAATGACAATAATTTATTATTTATTTAACTAACAAAATTTTGTATAAGAAAAGCCTCTCCTAAGCAAATTTGAAACTGAACCCATAAACCCTAAGAGAAGAAAGTGCAAAACTCAAAATTTTGCGACCAAGGAAAATATCTGCTAAATTTAACATCCGGATCAAAAGAAAATAAAAAAAATAAGAAATGCTTTATTGCCCATAAAACACAAACAGATCCAAAAATAACCTAGACAATCTGTCATAATACATGCGTTTTGCTTCATGCGGATTGGGGGATTTTTGGGAAATTTTTAAAAAGAAAACAAAATTTTTTTTTTTAAATTGGGTTAATTAAAAAATAGAAGCAATAATTGATCTAACCTCCAAGTGTGGAAAAAAATGCAAACACAAATACAGCACTAATACACAATTTTTTTGTAATAAATTCTTGACTGCCATCAACACATCTGGAAGTTTCATCGCTCAGCACGCGATGCATTTTACGATGGAAATGAGAGTAGAATGTTTAAAAATCCGAACCAAGTGTTTTCTCACATAAATATTTTGATAGTAAATTCAATTATAATTTTGGAGATAAGTGTCGTCTGTTGGCAAACTTCCAAAATGTATTATAAGCTTCCTCGTCACTAACAATCGGCTCAAATTGAACTAAGACTGATAAATTTAGATTACTTATGTGCAACCAAAGCATTGTTCAAAATTTGGCAACACCCAAAAATTATGTTTGGAGAAGGGCTTTGGTGTTTGGGCAATCAAATGTTAACACTTTGTTTTTAAAATATCAAGCTTGTTTAGCTACAAATTTAGCAGAAGTGGCTATTCTAAAAACAGTATCAGGTACCCACTCCCTCCTGCCAAAATATACAAACCTTAATAAATTTCATTATTAGAATTATCGAAAAAATATTTAAAAAATGGAAAGTCAGGTGTATACGCTACTGATGACGATTAATGAGTCAGAAACACGTGTCCATCGTTTATCCTTGATTTCACAATAAATTTTTCTGTAAGTGCAGTTAAGGCCAAGCCAGTATTATTTATGGCAAATACCGAACAATTACACCAAATCAAAAAATAAAAATTTTAATTAATTACCATATCTGGGCATCGATTTGCGTCAGAGTTCCTTTTCATAGCCTCTGCTTTAATAATAATAAAAATATTATTATTATTATTTTTTTTCCTTCTTTCTTCCTTTCTTTGACCCCTTAGTGAAACTCGATTGGCGGGCAACTTGATTGGTTACCACATTTTCACGAGAAGTAAGAGTTTTGTAGGTAATTCTAATGTTAATTTTTATATTTTATTTTGGTAATTTAATTTTCTAAAATAAAAAAAATATAAAAAAATATAAAACGTCTCAACTAATTGAGGGGAATTTGCTGAGATTTTTTTTATTTTTAATTAAATTTCTGTTTTAAGTTAATTTCCATGAAAATAACCGATTTAGAAGTTCGCCTAGGACGAAAACAAGATTAAATTCTACACACCAATGACCCACAAATATTTATTTGGTTTAATAATGTTCTACTGCGTGATATGTAAATAATACTTGGATTTTCCTTTAAACTTTGTTCAATAACACAAACGTGATAATATCTTCTCCTATCAGTATTATTTTTAATGTAGGTATTTTTACGTAAAGCTTCAATAACTTAAGTCGTTATTCGTCACTACAGAAATTGGGCAACCAAATAAATTTAAAAATAATTATACCTGATGAATCCAGAGTTAAAAATTTTATTTTTTATGTATAAATAATAAAAATAAATTAAAAAAAATTTATTAAGGCTGTGAATCAAATTCGAATAATTCGAGTATTGCACTCAAGAATGGGCTCTAATAGTTTTCCACATTGACGCGCATGAATGGATTAACAAGATTCCAACAAAGTATTTTCCTTGGTTCGAATATTATTTTTCGAATTAATTATTCGAATTATTTGAATATTCGTAGGTAACAGTCTCGGGACTGTTTACCCGAGTATGGCACGAAAAGGCTCAGGGATGGCAAAAAAGATGAGGTAATTTTTTTTTTACGACAAATTGCTGGGGGATTACTGTAACGGGACTAAATTTTTTGCTCAGTTTTTCGATATCTATCGCCGTTTTCGAGTTATTGCAATTTCAAAATCAAGGAAAATACTCAGGTGGAATCTCGTTAATCCACTCATGCGCGTCAATGTCGGAAAATATTAGTCCCCATTCCTGAGTGCAATACTCGAATTATTTGAATATTTAAATAATTCCCAGCCTTAAAATGTATATGTCGTAATTTTGTGCTGGGACCGCACTAGAAATACTTTTCACACAGAGAGTGTGAATACTCTTATTATAATAAATAAAATTAATTGGAATTATATTGTTGCTGAATTGTTTGGTATTTAAGCAAAAAAGAGCTCCAAAGTCAACTAAAATGGATAAAATTTTTTTTATTTTTTAGAAATTCTGAAGATGAAGTTCTGATTGCGCCATACTAATTTTCTCATCAATCTGCATAAGAAACAGTAAAAATTGAAGCTAAATTCAAACTTTATTTTTTCGGGTCAAAAAGTAGCAATTTTTTCAAAAATCTTCGAAAATTTAGATGTCCTTTTTATTAGTTAATCCGACGTATTTTAAGGGGCTATTCTAGTCTAGAGGCATAAATTATCGGGCGGTTTTTGAAGCTCTGTACAAACGAAACAAAAAATATTTTTAATATCCATTTTTTCATCATTTGTTCATTGATATCTAAAGATTACATAAAAAATTAACCGAAAAAAAAACGCTCAAAATTCACAAAGTTATGAGCTGGCAAAGTGGGAGGTCCAAAAAAACTGGCGTGCACGATATCTCAAGTTCTAATGAACTGAGTGATTTCAAATTTGTTGTGAATGTTCTTTACACATTCCTCTATCGCATGAACTACGATCAGATCAAAATTTTGAATTTAACTATTTTTAAAAAATTTGAAATTGTTAATTAAACCATGCATAAGTAAAAAAAATTTTCAAATGGCCGCCACTTTGTAAAAAATTTTTTGTTTTACTTTTTCAAGGTTCATGCTATAGCGGCATCTATAAAGAACATTCACACAAAATTTTAAATAAATCGGTGCATTAGAACTTGAGATATCGTGAACGCCAGGACACCCTTTTTTTGTCGGACTTCCCACTTTGCCAGCTCATAACTTTGTGAATTTTGAGTTTTCTTTTTCGGTTAATTTTTTATGCAATCTTAAAATATCAATAAACAAATGATAAAAAAAAAGGACACTAAAAATATTCTTTGTTTTTTTTGTACAGAGCTTCAAAAACGACCCGAAATTCATGCCGCTAGACTAGAATACCCCCTTAATCCATAGAGATAAAAAAAGAGCTTAGCTCTGGCTGAAGAGCTCTAAAGTCAACTAAAATGCAAATTACAAATTTGAACTTTAAAGCTTCATAAAATCTGACAGAAATTCTGACTGCGCCATTCTAAAGTTCTCATCAATCTGCACAAAAAACCGCAAAAATTGTAGCGGAATTCAAACTTTCATTTTTTCGGATCAAAAAGTAGCAAAGGGATAACCAACCTTTGATTTTTTTCAAAAATCTTCAAAAATTTAGATGTCCTTTTTATTGGTTAATACGACGTATTTTGATGCATAGAGATTAAAAAAACAGCTTATCCCTGGCGGAAGGGCGGAAAGGCTAAACGGGTTAATCTTCCGTTTTTTTCAAAAATCTTCGAAAATTTAGATGTCCTTTTAATAAAACTAATAAGTTAATCCGACGAATGCATAGAGATGAAAAAAACAGCTTAGCTCTGGCGGAAGACCTCTAAAAACAAGAGGGCCGTAGAGAGTCACGTCGGGCCTCGTGGTTAAACTTTTTGCGGGGCCCCTGATCTTAAAAATTGGTCTACTGAATAAATCGCGAACAATATGAAAGAGTGCACTGAGGGGTATTCCAGACCCTCATATCCCCCGGTTTGCCAATAGCTGCAGTTAAATTAATATTTGAGGTTGTGATAATAAATAATTACGGGGTATTCTATACCCCCAGGCCACCCGGTATACACTCATTGTTTTTTGCATTTAAAACTTAAATATAAAATCTAAGTAGTTATAGGGGTCTCATAATACTTGAAATCTTCTATCCCCGAAAAAGACTGTTTCCCTACAAAGCACACAAATTAGTTTAATTTTGCCCTCCCGACAGTTAAAGTTCAGATGTTTTTGGTTCATTTTGGTTAAGTCATGTTTCAGGTTCAAGCTTCTCGGACTATATTTTTTTTTTAGCCCGAGGTTAAAAGTATTTATTTATAATTACAACTTCAAATATTGATTGACCTGCAGCTATTGTCAAACCGGGGGGTCTGGGGGGTATGGAATACCCCCCAGTGCACGATTTCAGTGCATTAGTCACTTGTAGAGAGATAACGGATAAAATTAATAATATTAAAAATATTAAAAAAATATTAATATAATTAATATTACATTGTTTTAATGTTTGGGGTTTGTCACACCCCAATTATATAGTGATGGACTTTTTTTCCACCTAGGTAACGCCAGGTTTTAATAAGAAAAAAAAGAAAACCCAATATTTAATTTTTCATTCGTTCAAATTTATTAAATTATTCGTCCGGGTCCTCGAGGGATTCCGGGCCCCGGGGACAAATCCCCGAGCGCCCCCCTCTTTGGTTGGGCCTGAAAGTCAACTAAAAATTGGAACTTTAAAGCTGCATAAAACGAAAAATATTATACTTGAGGAAATTCTGACTTCGCCATTCTAATTTTCTGATCAATCTGCATAAGAAACCGAAAAAGTGTAAAATTCAAACTTTCATTTTCTTCAGGTCAAAATGTAGCAAAGAGGTTAAACCTATGGTTTTTTTCAAAAAGCTTCGTAAATTTAGATGTCTTTTTTATTAGTAAATCCGACGTATTTTAATGCGTGGAAATAAAGAAAAACAGCTTAGCTCTGGCGGAAGAGCTCTAAAGTCAACTAAAATGCAAATAAAAAATTTGAACTTTAAAGCTGCATAAAACGAAAAATATTATACTTGAGGAAATTCTGATTGGGCCATTCTAATTTTCTCACCAATCTGCATAAGAAACCGCAAAAATTGTAGCTAAATTAAAATTTTCATTTTTTTGGTGTACGAGTTGACCGATCGCCGAGTTATCCGTCGCCGAATTAACCGTTGCCGATCTAATCGGTGGTCGAGTTTTCCGTCGCCGAGTTGACCGTCACCGAGTGGCATTAGCCGAGTAGCCTTTGTCCGATTTTAACAAAAATTCTTATTTTATTAATATTTTTTTTATTTTTGTTATTTTTTTAATTTTTTTAAATTATTGTTTTTAAAGGTAACAAACGAAGAAGAAGAAACGTAAAAAGGCGCCAACTAATTTTTAGTTGTTTATTGAGTATTTCAATGTGGATTCGGCTGCAAAGGAAGGGTAAATTGCGATTTTTGTTAAATTTGTTGCTAAAACCAGTGGCGGAACTACCGGGGTGCGGTGGGTGCGACGCACGCGGGCCCCTGGCTAAAAGGGCATCCAGTTGTACTGTTTTATTTTTTAATTAATTAATTTAAGTTTTAATATTCACAATGAAATATAAGTAATATTTTGGCTAAGGCTGGGAATCAAATTCGAATAATTCGAATATTCGAATATTCGAATATTTGAATATTTGAATACGAATAATATCGCAACGTATAATTTGAATAATCGAATTATTCGAATATTCGAATAATTTAAATATTCGAATAATTTCAATTTTTGAATAATTTGAATATTCGAATTCGAATATTCGAATAATTTCAGTATTCGAATTAGTCCAATATTCGAATTATTCGAATTATTCGAATATTCGAACATCATTTATCATCAATAATTCAATGTCCTTACTGCTCCAAATTACAAATCCAAATTTGCTTGGATTTCTTTTCATTTTCGTATATCACGATTTTTCCTTCGGTTTTACAGTTAGTACTAAACCAAGGGGAAATCGACGGAAAAGTTGTTTGTACTAGTGAAGGAAATTCTTAGAAAAATTGTATAAATTTTGAAAATCTCAAGAAATCCATAGAAATTTCAAGAAAATCTCAAGAAACTCTAGAAAATTTTAGTAAATAAAAAAATCGAGAGAAATGGAAAATTCTAAGGTATCTTAATTTTTTATCCGAATATTGGGGTTAAGTTTTTCACCATTGGTTTTTGTTAATCCACGACAACTTATTAGAATTATTAATACATTCGCTTTCTTTACTTTTTTCTTTCATTACCGGGATTTCGTATTATTATTTTGATCAAGTTGTCGGATAAATGTCAATATTCTAAAATATTTCATAGTTGCTTTGTAATAATTGTAATTGTTTTTGATTTTCATTTCATATTAAACTTGAAAAAGAAAAAATCATTTTTCGAAAGCTCGTTTATTAAAGCGTTTTATTGTGTCTTTTAGCTCACTATTGATAATCTTAACTTAAGGTATCTTGACATATAGAAAAATCCCGAAAATTTTAAATCCAATGAAATCTCAGACAATGGAAAAATCAAATAGAAATAGTCTATAATATTCTAGATTTCTTCAAATTTCCTCTGATTTCCTTTTAGTTTAGCATATGACAATTTCTCTATCATTTTTCTACCTAGTAAAAAAACGAGCGGGAAATTTAAAGAAATCCGGAAAAATTTTAAGAAATCAAAAAATCTCATTAATTTTATAATCTTAGGAAGTGTAGAAAATTAGAAGAAATAGAAAATTCTAGAAAATCTTAGAAAAATATCCAAAAAAATTTCGAAAAAATCTTAAGGTTTTCAGGATTTTTGGAAATCTTTCGGAGATGGGAATCACAGAAAATTCTAGAATATTTTAATTATGGTATAATTTTCAAATTTTAATAAAATTAAATAGAGGGGGGGGGTAGTTACTCGTCGGAATTCCGAGTCCCGTATACAAAATTGCTTTTTTTGTCTTTTATAAAACAACTTTGCACACGGGTCTCTCACCTGCTTGTTACGCCACTGGCTAAAACTGACTAGGTTTGAAATGCTAGAGTTGCAGTAATAATTTTTAAGTTTTTACCAATTTTATTTATTGATTAATAGACGCAGTGGCGTAAATAAGGGGGGTGATCAGGGTGACGAATCACCCCCCAAAGGCTAATGTTAATAAAAAAAATACGCTAAAATCACGTTATTAAGAGTAAAAATTTCCAAAATTTTCCGGGGAGAACCCCGGACCCCCGTTTTTCCTGGCGGTATTCCATACCCCCAGACTCTTGGTGGTGTCTCCTACCAGATTCGTCACCCCCCAAATTCGAATCCTATTTACGCTACTGAATAGACGTGCTCGATACTTTATCGCCAGTACAAAGTTGTTATCGCCAATAATTCGAATGAATAACTTTAAAATAGAAGATTTAAATGATTCAATTGATGGGTTCATTTCTATGATTTATTAGAAGCAATTAATAAGAGTGGAAAATTTTTTGAAATATTCCGTTTTAGTTTTATCCTTTCTTCTGATAGGAAATACTGCAAAAAAAGTAACTTGCTTGGAAGTATTTTCCTAAATCCGTGTATTATTGAAAATAATCGTAACGGAAAATTTATTCCAAAAATTAAATCGGAAGTGGCTTGGTGCGTTACCGTGCCAAGTCAGAGAGCGGAATCGGAGCCTTACCGATTGAAAATCAGAAAAATAGAAAAAAATTTGAATAATAGATAGGTATACAAAGTGCATTTCTTGCACTGAATGAGTGCGTGAAAGTTAAAGCAAGATAAGGTTTCCAAAAATTTTCATTTTAGGGAGGGGGCAAAATGCAATATCACATTGACCGACGATCGTTCGATACGTTTTAAATTGAAATTATAAATAAACATTCATTATTATAGATTTAACGAGTAAAATGAAAACAACTTTTTTTAGATCTATTTAGCAAGTTTATAATTATTATATAGGTTAATATAACCGCTAATCGTGATTAACAAATAAAACGCGTGTCTCTCTCCACTCGGTATATAACAGCAGGTTACTACATATATTTATTTACCAGTTTTCCAAAAATATTCTCATTTTGTGTTTGTATTTTGTACAGTTCGCAAGTGCTTTCGATTTTCAAAATGCCTTTACAATTTAATACATCTATTCGTAAAGTTTTGGTTTTTTACACCGGGGGTACCATCGGGATGCAAAAAAATGACAAAGGAGGTAAGTTGGAGATTTTTGATTTTTTTATTTTTATATTTTTTTATTTGATTTTACAAAATTTTTTTAAATTTATTTCAGCTCTTCAAATTTGCTTTTTTAAAAAAAATTCTATAGATGGTTTATTCCTATTAAACTTTGTAACTTTCGAATCATTAAGTTATCGTTAAGTTAATTAATATAATTTTCTTCATCAAATAAAATAAAACCAAAATTTATCATTGTTGTTTATTATTGAAATACAAAATAAATCAATATTTACGCAAAATTAAAAGTTAATTACCCCTAATGACCCCGAGGAAGTTAATCTAAAAATCTTTTGTATTAAAATTTTCAATTTTAAATTTATTGTGTTATCTGGATTTAAAATTTGCACGTGATCTTTTGTAATTCACAGCTGCTGTAATTGTACTTTTTATTTCTTATTATCTTTCTATATTTAATCACTTTAATATTTCGAAATTATGCTATATTTATCGCAGTTTTAAAATATACTATTGTTATTATTCAAATATAATATAAGAATTATTTTTAAAACTAAAAAATTTTTTTTTATAAAAAAATCAAAAAATTATTAAAAATAATTTTTTATTACTGATTTTGCACAAAATTATAATAATTAATATTAATAAAATTTAAAATTAATTCTTGTCAATTCTGCTGTTTTGAAAAATTATTTTTAACGTTTTTTTGAAAATAAAATTTTTTTAAAATTTTTGTTTTCAATCTAAAATAATCAAAATTTTTATAAAAATATAAAATATTTATCAAGAATATCTCAAAGTAAAGTCAATTTTCAAATAGGATTAGGTACAATCAAGCAGTGGCCGGCGTGGTTTGCTATAATAGAGAAATAACGTTAATTCTACGACATTATGACGTTGAATTAACGTTTATATTACGTGTTTATTGGATGTACATTTACAACGATCAGTTTTGCCCATAATTTTGTTCTAAATGTCGTTGGAATACAATTTTGAATTTAGATACAATCTGAAAAATGTTTTCAACTATATTATATTGCACACAGTGGCGCAGCCAAGGGGGGGCTAGGGGGCTATAGCCCCCCCCCCAGACGCAATAATTTTACCGAAAATAAGATGACCACGCCCCTTTTTCCGAAAAATTTTCGTCTGCGGCGCGCGCTTTCTATGCAGCTTGCGTCGCTCGCATCCTTTAGCCCCCCCCCCATTACTAAATCTTGTCTGTGCCACTGATTGCACACATAGGCAGAACTTTTTAAACGCCAATAATTTTGCTCATCATTTCAAATTTAATTTTATACACTCAAATCGATGTTTTTTACACAAAATCTTTTTTACGAGAATTTTGTAAGATTTTCCTCGAATTTTCTCTTGGATTGCCTTAAGTTTTTCTTACAAAACAGATTTTAAAAATAAGCTGATTTCTAGCATTTCTATAAGATTTGCCTCGATTTTCAAAGATTTCATAAAATTTCTCTACAATTTTTTGAACACTGGGGGGTATGGAATACCCCCCAGACCCCCCGGTGTGTACTACCGCTAAAAAAAAAATTTTAAATTTCGTAAGTTTTCTTAAATTTTTTTGGATTTATTGAGATTTTCAAGAATTTCAAGAAAAAAAAAAAAAAAAAAAAAAAAAAGATTTTTTAGATATTCTAAGATTTTTTCATATTTTCTAAGATTTCTTACATTTCTTCTGATTTATCATCATTATTTCGTCAGCGATTTTCCTCTCCACTTATTTCTTTTTGACTTACTTAACATTTTCTAAAACCTTTTTTAATGTTTTGGGTGAAAAATTACTTCGTAGTGATTAGTAGCAAGCTTAGTTGAGACTTTATGCGAGGACAGGCCCCCATATTGACGCGCACAAATGGATTAACGAGATTCCGCCCGAAATTTTTTTTTCCTTCCGACTCGTCTTTTTTGCCATCTTGGAGCCTTTTCGTGCCGTACTCGGATGTACGGCCTGTGCGGGCTGTACTCGGGAAAAGTCCCAAATGCCTTCAGCTGATACTAAATGGAATTACTGGATTACCGGGAAGGAGGGATTATAAAGCTCGACATGTATATTGCACACATAGACAGAACTTTTAAAACGCCAATAATTTTGCTCATCAATTTGCTCATCATTTCAAGTTTTAATTTAAACATTCAAATCGAAGTTTTTCACACTAAATATTGTTTTACGAGATTTTCCCGAATATTCTCCTGAATTCTCTTAAGATTTTCTTACGAAACAGATTTAAAAAATAAGCTCATTTCTAGCATTTCTAAGATTTGCCTCGATTTCCAAAGATTTCATAAAATATCCCTACAATTTTTTGGATACTGGAGGGTATTCGATACCCCCCAGACCCCCCCCCCCGGTGTATACCATCGATAAAAAATAAAATTTCTTAAGTTTTCTTAAAATTTCTTCAGATTTCTTAAGATTTTCTAAAATTTTCTAGGATTTCCTATATTCTAAAATTTTTCGGAAATTTCATAAAATTTCCTTACGATTTTTTGGATACTGGAGGGTACTCCATACCCCCCAGACCCCCCGGTGTGTACTACGGCTACAAAATAAAATTTTCTACGTTTCTTACAATTTCTTTGGATTTCTTAAGATTTTCTAAAATTTTCCAGAATTTCCTATTTTCTACGATTTTAAGATTTCTTCATATTTTCTAAAATTTCTTCTGATTTATCATCATTATTTCGTCAGCGATTTCCCTCTCCACTTATTGTTTTTCTGGTTTTTTATGGTTTTGGGTGGAAAATTACTTCGCAGTGATTTCAAATTCAAAAATTCCACTAAACCATTTTAAATTTTAATTTAAACACTCAAATCGAAGTTTTGTACACTAAATTTTCTTTTACGAGAATTTTGTAAGATTTTCCCGAATTTTCTTCTTTCTAGCATTTATAAGATTTGCCTCGATTTCTAAAGATTTCATAAAATTTATCTACAATTTTTTGGATACTGGAGGGTATTCCATAACCCCCAGACCCCCCGGTGTGTACTACCGATGAAAAATAAAATTTCTTAAGTTTTTTTAAAATTTCTTTGGATTTCTTAAGATTTTTTATAATTTTCTAGAATTTCCTATTTTCTAAGATTTTTCAGATATTCTAAGATTTCTTCATATTTTCTAAGATTTCTTGCATTTATTCTGATTTATCTTCAGTATTTCATTAGCAATTTCCCTCTCCACTTATTGTTTTTCTGACTTACTTAACAGTTTTGAAAACCTTTTTTAAGGTTTTGGGTGGAAAATTACTTCGCAGTGATTTTCTATTGCCTTCCAAGAGAAGACGGTTAAATAAAGCTTTTACTCCGACATTTGATGGATTCCAAAATAAATATTAGAATTCAAATTATTATTACTAATTCTAAACAATATCAACGAGAACTGCACTCAAGAATGGGGGTTAGTTGAGTCCCCACATTGACGCTCACGAATGGATTAACGAGATTCCGTCCGAGACTTTTCTCTTGAGCTTTTTCGTGAAAAAAACTATTTTTTAAGGACATAATCTCACCTTTCTTGCCATCTCTGAACCTCTTCGTGCCGTATTCGGATAAACAGCACCAGGCTGTACTCGGGAAAAATCCCAAATGCCTTCAGCTGATATTAAATGGAATTACTGGAGTACTGGGAGGGTGGTATTACAAAGTACTCCCAGCTTCTCCGCTTTCAGAAACGTAGGTTTGTGCAAAAATATTTTTTTATATCGAGGTAGTACACACCGGGGGGTCTGGGGGGTATGGAATACCCCCCAGTATCCAAATAATTGTAGGGAATACAAAAAATTTAACTTGGACCAGCGATGACTAAAGCAGGAAACTCAAATATTTGCAAATCATCATATCTGTAGAGGTTCAAATTGAAATGTCGATTTTTGATCTGTACTGTAGATCTGCTTACAATTTTGTAGTAAAATTTATATTTACGACGGGAATGCCTGCTCATCTTACATAATTAAAAAAAATTCTTAAATTTGAAATCCAGTTATATCTGGATGTTTGAAATTTGAACGTGACCCTTGATAACACCACTTCATGAATTGTAATTTATTTTTAAAAGTCTCTCATCAGTTAAATATTTTGAAATTAAGCTATAATGATGTTCAGACTTTGCGGCCGAAGGCCGCTTTACCTATTGGTTTATTAATATTATACAAACATGTGATCTAGGATTATAAACAGAAGTGTCAATTACTTCCAAGAATGGACTGTAATCATCAAGCTGCTTTTAACTGGATCAGAAGCTTTATCAAAATTTCCAAATAGTGTAACGTTATCAATTATACAATACAAGGTTAAAATTAGAAAAAAGTTTAGTCTGATTTCCTTCAGTTATAAATAAATAAATCAGTTTACATAATAATGTACTATATTCGGTTCAATCGATAAAAACGTAAAATTAGATAAAAAAATATTTAGGTCCAAAGAAATTTGGGTCGCAAAATGTGGGTTTTAGAATTTTTATTAAAAAGGGGAAGCACTGGCAATCATTCTTTTCACTTTTCTCACCTTTGTTTAATTTTTTCAGCTTACGTACCATCAGCAAATTCCTTCATCGACAAAATTCGCAGCAATTCACAGTTGCATGACCAACAATTCGCCGAAACATTTTTCGGCAAAGAAAACTGCGAAGAACTAATCATCCCGTAAATATTCCACGGTGCAAAATGTTAACCAAATCTAACCGATTTTGATTTTCAGTCACGTGCACGAACATCACGTAATATCCTATCTGATCAAGGAGTACGATCCTTTGTACGATTCCTGCGACATGACCACAAAAGATTGGATTAGAATTGCAAAGGATGTCGAAGATAATTATAAACATTACGACGGTTTCGTAATCCTTCACGGAACCGACACGTTAGCCTACACCGCTTCGGCGCTTTCCTTCATGCTGGAAGGACTCCGAAAACCAGTTATCGTAACTGGTTCCCAAATTCCAATTTTTGAAAAACGGAACGACGCAAAAGAAAACTTCCTCTCGTCGCTTATAATTGCGGGTTGCTTTGAGATCCATGAGGTGTGCGTATTTTTCGGAAACAAACTCTTCCGAGGAAACCGCACTGCAAAAGTCAGCACGAACTTACTGGATGCATTCAATTCGCCAAATTTTCATCCTTTGGCTAGCGTTGGAATCAACATCCGATGTACGCTCTCAGTAATTATTGGAAATTTTATTCAGGACTAACAGTTTATTGTTTCAGTGTTTGACCATTACATCAGCAAGAGCCATTCGGAACAAAAATTAATAGTGAACACTAATTTGTGTTCCAACGTGATCATGTTACCTCTTTTCCCGACCATCACTGGCGAAATGGTAAATAAAATTTTATTTTGTTGTTCCAAACTAAAAGTCATTTTTCAGCTGGAAGCTTTCATTCAGCCTTCAATAGAAGGAGTGATTCTGCAGTGTTATGGAGTTGGAAACATTCCATCCCATAGAATGGATCTGCTGAACACTTTACAGAAAGCCATCGAAAGAGGGGTCGTGATCATCAACATAACTCAGTGTGCACAAGGAGCAGTTTGTCCGTCTTACGAAACTGGAAGAGTAAGTCTTGGCAAATCGGTCACTTCCTTATCAAAACAATACTATTTTGCAATTTGAATGCGTAACAAAATTATTTCTTGATAAGGAAGAACAAGACCAATGAACGACCTAATAAGTTGTTGACATTGTGTAACACAAGAAGTGTTTTCACATCATTTTTTTGCTCCAAATAAAATATTTACAATATTTTGCTTTTAGATCTTAACCGAAATTGGAATCATATCTGGTCAAGACATGACGGCTGAAGCTGCTCTCACAAAACTTGCGTTTGTGTTAGGCCAAAAGCATTTGCCTTTGATTGAAAAAAAAAGGCTTATGGCTTCTGACTTACGTGGAGAACTAACGAATTACTGAGGTCAATATTATTGCGAGAAGCTTATCCAACCAAAAATATTTTATCTGATATTTGATGTCTTAAGGGCTGTAGTCGAAATATTATAGATAATACAGTAATATTAAGATTTCGAGGTCGAAACTTGGTTCTCCAAAAACCCACTGATGCGATCGTAGAATAGAGACAAGGAGAGTCGCAATCCATTTAATCACTATGGTACAATTCCATATTTTTATTTGCTTAAGTATAGGTTTAAGTTTAATTATATGAATTAATCTCATTCCTAAGTATTAATAATTGTATTGGTTATTTAATTTTGTAATTTATTGTATATACTATTTTTTTAAGTAAAATTTTAAAATCTCAAAATGTTATCTTATGGAAGGTTAGCACCCTACTAGAATATTATTCAAGTGTTTACAGAACCAGTGGCGTAACAAGCAGGTGCACCTGCTGTGCGAAGTTGTTAACGGGGGCTCTGCTTTTATGAATACAGGACTCGAAATTCAGATGATTTCCATGCAATTCCAGTGATTTCCAAAGAATTCCTTCCAAACTAGAGCGGATATAGAGACGAGTAACTAACCCCCCCCTATTTATTTTTATTAAATATTTGAAAAAAATATATAGATGAATTTTTTTATTTTTCAGTTTTTTGAGATTGTCGAAATTTCATAAAAAATGTGATTTCTAAAATTTCCCGTTCTTTGTTTACTAATTAGTGGAAAAATGAAGAAGAAATTGTAATATGGAAAACAAAAGGGAAATTTGAGGAAATCTAGAATTTTTTTTTTCTGTGATTTTATTGGTTTAAAATTTTCTGGAGTTTTCTGCATTTCTCTCGATTTCCTATTTAGCAAAATTTTCTCGAGTTTCCTAAGATTTTCTTGAAATTTCTATGGATTTTCTATATTTCTACAAATTTTCTAAGAATCTGTTTCTTGAGATGGTTTGGAATTTTTCAGAATTTCTTCAGATTATCATTCACTAGTGCACACAATTTTTCCTGCAATTTCCCTTTAGATCTGTACTAAATGGAAAACCGAAGCGAAAATCGTGATATACAAAAGTGAAAAGAAATTCAAGCAAATTTTAGGGAAAATCTATGAAAGCTTAGTAAAACTTAAGAATGCTATTTTCTTCCTGAGGAAATCTTGGGAAATTTAGAAAATTCTTAGAATACCAAAGATTAATTCTTTTATTTCTTTTTTTAATTTTCTGAGATTTCCTTGGCTATTGGCTTCCTAAGATTTTCTAGAATATTTTAAATTTCCCCTTTTCTAAGATTGCCTGGCAAAGGCAGATACAACGGGATATCAACCCCCACCCATGACCCCTAAAAAAACAACAAAATTGACTACGTTTTGTTTTGTTGAAATTAAAAAAAAAAAAAAAGAATTTAAAAAATATTAAAATATTAAAATATTAAAAATATAAATATTAAAATAAATTATTCTTATAAAAATACATAATATACTCGTATTTATTCCCCCATCCATGAACTTTGCCTAGATCCCCCCTTGGTTTTAGATTTCAAAGCTGTATTAGACTACAATGACTTCATAATTTTGAGATTTTTGCACAAAATTGTGTGCGAAATTGTCTATTCCTGGTGTGCATAAAGGGATTAACGAGATTATCATTCCAAAAATCTTTTTGAAAGAAAAGTAAAATAACAAAGAAAATAACATTTAAAATGGAAATATAAAATATGAACTACAAAAATAATATTTCTTAATAATAATTTTTGTTCTTTTTTTTATTAATTTAATTAATAATTAATTTTTTGGCGTAAATTATAATTTATTAAATAAATTATAAAAAGACTTTCAAATATTTAAATGACAAATAATAATTGTATGTTATTTAATACATTCATTAATTACAAAGGGGGCCCGGGCCTCTAGGCCCCTCCTCCACGTAAATATGCCAATGATTATTCCCTGTATAATAATTACAGGGTTCCCACTTCTTTGGAAAATCTGGAAAAATTTAAGATTTCCCTAAGAGGCTCTCCATTAATTACGAAGGACGATTTTTGTAATTTTTGACCCCCTCCCCCCCTCACATAAGGGCATGTAAGATTTTGGCACTCCCCCCCCCCCGTCACATCTTACGTAAGGATTAATAAAATAATTAAGGCTCAACGGGGTACCGAAAAACAGTGAAAACCGAAAAAAAGCTCAAAGGGGTGCCTGAAAAATAGTGAATACCAAAAAAAAGGTCGACAGTGCACCAAAAAGAATTAGTTATTAAAAAATTTATTAAAAAAAATTTCAAAACGGTATTGTAAGATACTTACGTAAGGAATACGTCAGAACCCCCCCCTCCCCACGTAAGGGTCCGTAAGATTTCCGATACCTCCCCCCCTCCCCCTAAACTCTTACGTAATTAATGGACGGCCCCTAATTTTGTCATGGAATTTCTCATTTTTAGTGCCAAATCAAGGAAATTCAATTTTCAGTCGAGGTAAACATTTTAATTTAAAAGTTTTTTTTATTTAAATATTAATTTTTTTAAATTCCTTGTAGAAAGGATCTAAGCCTGGGATCGAAAAGTAAAATAAAAAATTTGATTTTGACAAAAAAAATAAAAAGCTGGGGGGTTTTAACTTTAATTTGTTTTTTCAACAAATTTAATTGCTGGTGCACTGGAGGGTATTCCATACCCCCCAGACCCCCCGGTTTGAAAGCCCAAAAGTGAGCGTATACGTTTTGTGAACAAATACATTTATACGTCATTTGTATACAATTCATTCCCCCAGTTTTATCAACAAAAGGTCTTAGTGCACATTCACATCTCATGTACCGTAAAAATTCGCACCGGGAGGTCTGGGGGGTGTGGAACACCCCTCAGAATATAGTAATTGTAAAACATTTTATAAAGTGAAATTCCTGGAACGGAAAATCTTTTAACTATAATTGCTGGTGCACTGGGGGGTATTCCATACCCCCCAGACCCCCCGGTTTGAAAACCCAAATGTGTGTGTGGGTGTGTACGTTATATTATTTACCTTCATATGAAACGTTTTAGTGCATATTTATACAGTATATACCTATGCGTTGTGAAAAATTCTCACCGGGGGGTCTGGGGGGTGTGGAACTCCCCACAGAATATAGTAAAGTTCCTGGTACGGAAGTCACTAGTTTAATAGCATGACAAACATTTGAACATAATTGCTGTTGACCTGGAGGTATTCTATACCTCCCCGGACTTCAAATAGCATCTAGTTGTGTACCTCCTATTTTTGAGATTTTTATTAAGATTGTACAACTGGGGCCCATTTTGCAGAACCACTCCTGCACAGATCGCTGAGTGATAAGTGTAAACCTAATCTGTAGATCAACAGATTTCATAGAAGTTAAAAAAGAAAAAAATTTGAAAATACAGAGGTTTTACCACAATAAAGCCTGGTTCAGCCAAAAAAATTGGAGGAGACCAGAGGATAGCGTTCCAAGACTCCATGACCAAGCTTGTTCTGTTCAGTAGAAAAAGAAAACAAAGGAACTTCCGAGAGTAAGTATCTGGGAATAATTCTGGACAACAAGCTAAATTGGGGCAAGACCTGGGACCAACAGTGTTTTCTCTATATCGGCTTAGAGACTCTTCTCTGCCTGCTTACGCTGGATCTCTATGTGGACAAGCATCAGAGGCAATGTTGGAGCGATGGAAGCTGAAGACTTTCTGGAAAATCTGTCGTATGTTTGATCTTGTGTCTGAAGCCTGGGCCTGGGAGCAGTAGTGACTACTCTGGCAGACTACATTGATAAAATCCAATATCGCAAAATACTACATTTCGATCACATCATCCAGTTTTGAGAAAAGCTTAAAAAATCAAGCAATAGAAAACTCAAAATAATTGTGTCAAATGTTAAGCAAGTGCCAAAATTCTAGTAACCAATTAATAAAACTATCAGCTCAAAAATACAAAATTATGGGTATGGCTCAATTTAAATCAATTTATATAGAATTATAGTGGACGAAATGACATTTTCAAAAAAATAGTAAAATCCAGGAAGACACTTCTGAAAACTCAAACATAACTGTAATGATCCAGGCCCAAAAGTAGGTATAACAAAATATTTCCTTTTCGTTTTGCTCAAACAATCTCAATGCTAGGGACCATGAGAGAGATGCTTCACCCGAAGTAAGCCCCACCGTCAACCCAAACTCATTTGATCTTCCATTTGGATTTCACGAATATGGGATTATAGCAGATGGAGGGCGTACAAGATTTAAGCATTCCGAGGAATCCATTGTTGATACGGCTATGTCAGAAAGATTTAAAAATTGCAAAATGGAAGATTGGAAAACGTTGCGATTGTATGGTGGTGCACCATCTAAAGACAACAGCGACAAAACTCCTGCGATGATCAACGCCCAGCGATTCGATAGGCTTTTAGCGGCATATCAAAAAGCTATAGATCCCCGCAGGAAGCCTTCAACTGACGATGGCGCGCCCCCATACCTTGTAAAACTTTACGGTTCGGAAGATTCTCTCGATAACAAAAATTCCAAAGGACCATGTGGGACACGACGCTGTCCTTCCGCAAGATTATCTTTTAAACTTCCCGAAAAAAGTTCATTTGACGAATCACAACCAGTATCTTGTGGATTAGCCGGATGTCCACGAGCAATAAAATCGGCTAGCGAACTGGATGCTGAAACGGAGGAAAAAATTGCAGAATTTGAAGCATTGCAAAGAAGTGCTACTAGAATTAAGTCGCCATCTAAATGTCCATCGAGTTTTTTACCTCCTATACCCCCACTTCAAACAATTCATTGGGATTGCCCAGATCCTCTTCCTAAAGGAGGTATATGTGATAACCCGCAATGCCCTCTGAAACCTCAACAATGTCGAGATATTCCAGCTCCAAAAGGATCTTGTGGTACTGTCAAGTGTCCATATTCGATAGCTGTTCTTTGTGGTGACGAATGCTCGGCTAATCAACCCGAGATGGAACCCTATACTCCTCCTCCTCCTCCTCCACCGCCACCCCCTTGTTTTCCACCACCTTGCTATCTTCCACCTCCACCCTGCTATCCTCCACCTCCTTGCCCTCCACCTCGTTGTTATTCTCCTCCACCACCTCGTTGTCCACCATACCCCTGTTACCCTCCATCTCCTTGCTCCCCACCGAGCCGTTCATGTAGAAATCCAAGGTGTCCGCATTCTCCACCTCCATGTCCTCCGGCACCTTCTTTGTGCAGCAACCCAAGATGTCCGCATTCTCCACCCCCCTGTCCTCCAAAACCACCTTTATGTCCAAACCCGAGGTGTCCACATTCTCCACCTCCTTGTCCACCCAAACCATCTTTATGCCCAAACAAAAAGTGTCCATTTTCTCCATAACAAAAAAAAATGAAGATGAGGTACACTTTGGAGGATCTAATGGAAGAGCTTTATTCTTATATTTTTCATTTAATGTTACATCATAATTTTGTAGCACAAACAATTAAAAATATTTTAATTAAATATTAATAAAAATTTTATGGTTTAAGTTTCAGTAATCTGGCAAATTTTAGGCATCCATTAGCCGTGACGTTACAGTGTATCTAAACAAACTGTGTTTCCAATCTAGATACAGGACAGGTTCAGATGTTCAGTTAGATGGCTTTGCCTGGAAGGGTAAAATTACTTGAAAACAAACTTTCAGGCGGCTTTCCATGTATGGTTGGGGTAACAATTACACATATTTCACATTATTGTTTAAATGCATTTTTTTACATTAGGTCTGCAAGCTAATTTTTGTTTTATTTCGGAAAATTGAAAAATTAGTAATTTTTTAAAAATTTATAAACTAAAATATCAACACCTAGAGATATAATGACAACGATACAGTGAACATTTTTTAGGCGGTCCTCTATGTGAAGACTAACTTTCGCTTTTCGGTGTAATAAGTACATAACAAACATATTTTTATAACAATAACTTAACATAATCAGTATAAATACTTTAACAAGGAACATAAATCAATGAGCGATAATATAACAAAATTTTAGTAACATCAAAATAATTAAAAAACATAAACATAAATAACTTTAGCATAATTAAGAAATAAGAATGGAGACTGAATACTGTGTTTCTGGCTAATTAGCCGTCCTCAGTACCGCATAAACGCAATGTAAGGGATGAATATGATTATCTAGTCGTTTTTCGATGGAACCGATAGCTCGATAGCACGTAAGCATTGTCTAGCTAAGTCTTTAATTATGCAAAAGTTATCAACAATAATTTTTTTCCAAATCAGTCTTCTAGGTTACATTCATGGCTTTAGTAAAATTGTGTATAAAATTTAGAAAAGTTTTTTGACTTAATTTACACGATTGGTATTCCTCCATACAGTTTCCTCCATTTATCCCGCACTGTATGGCTGACTGAAGTGGTGTTCCATCGATATATTGGTTTACCCATTCACTCGCCAGTAACGAATCCACAAAACCAATTTTATTGCGCGAAGACTGAACTGTCCAACAAACTGCTTTCTGCATGCAGGATGTCGTATCTATGTTGTTATCTACCATCGCTTGATCCATCAGGGCCAAAATTCGCCACCATTCGAAAGAATCCATTTTTCTATCTGCAAAAAAACCCGATGAGTTATAGCGGATAAAGCTTCGAGAATAAGAAAGAGAAGAAGAAAATTTGATCTGCAAAGCAAGGAAGCAAGAAAGAAAGATTTTTTCCTGTTGGGAAAAAAGTTTCCTTTTTATATCACAACGTCCAGTTAAGGATAAATCACTTAAAATCAAGCAATGGAAAAATGCATTTGTTAAAAAAATTATTAAAATGAAATTCTGAGCGAAATTTTACGTCAAATGCCAATTTTCACAAAATTTTTGTATTTTAATATATTTTTATAAAATCTATTGGCTCTATTTCGAATAAAATTATTGTTATGCCTCCAAAACAATCAAAGAAAAAGAAAAAAGAAAAAAAGGCCGAAAAGGTTGTTGTTTCTCCAGAACAATTATTCCTTATCGAAATTCTAGTGGACAAAATAAGGTTTTCGTTGGCCTACGACGAGCTTCCCGATCAAAACGACATCAATGTCACGGCAACATTTGGAAAATTTGCAACTTTGGAAATAGTGTCGGGCAATCTAGCCAAAACCTTTAAATCGGCCGTCGGTAAGTCAAAACCACTTCTGTAGACCGCTTGCATTGATATCCAAACTTTAGATCCGATACTTCGCGATATCAGTTTGGATGCAGGAAAATCCTTCTTATTTTCGAGTAACCCGAAAGATTTATTGAAAGGATTGAATAGTACGCCGCTCAAGGTGCTAATAATGAAACCAAGCGATTCCTCATTGATTGGGCAAACTTCAATTCCATGGGCCAATGATTTTGTGGTGATGGTTAACAAAGCCATAGCGAAATCTGAGGATAACCCACCTGCAATAGTGGAAGGAACATTTGACATGGATAACAGTGTTTTGAAAGAAAGTTCAGGAGAAATAAGTCTTTTCATAAGATTATCTTGTTTTGGCAAGAGTATTCAAACCCAATTTCAAGTGGTCCAAAGAAAAGGAATCGAAAGCCAAACAATTTGCAAAAAGTATCTGTTCAAGAGTTCAAATGCCGCTACACTGTTTCAGGCCCAAAAGTAGGTATCCAATTCGGATTATCTTAAATTAAACTTGATTATTTAATTCTAGAGTGCTCGAAGAAGATCCCGATTCTGAGGTTCTTCCCATTGCTCCTATTTTCGATCCATCAGATCCAACCACTTGGAGAGGTAAGCAAACTTACGTTCGTCCACTTGACTACTTAATTCTTAAAACTTTTTATTCAAGGACCTCTAAAAGCAGAACATATGACAGCAGAAAAATTAAACGAGTACCTATGTAAAAATCCGGATTGCCCAGGTGCAAAACAGTTCAAAGAATTTGGGATTGGTCCGGCAGCAACCGGACTGGGTTTGGGAACTGTTTATGGCCCAACCGAGATACCAATTTGTTACGGTTTAAGTCACACTTACGGAACGTTAGATCACTACGGCCCCTATGGAGTTTATACCCGACCAAAATGTTTAGAAGAGCCTTTCGTCGGTCCTCCTGTACAAGATTGCAGTAACACGCCTGGATGTGAATGCTGTAGTAATTGCCACGTTCAAAAAGAAGAGTCCGAAGAAGAAGCTGGTTGCCAATGTGACGATCCGTTAAGATTGAGCGGTGGTGCACCAATCGAAGATGATGACTGTAATCCTTGTAAACCAATGTCGATGTGTAAAGACCTTATGCAATCCTTCGATAAAGTTTTATCGGCATATAAAAATGCTTTAGGCCCTTGCGGGCAAGTATCTTGTCCTGTTCAACAAAGTACGCCATCAGCTGATGCTTGTAAAATACATTGCATAGCTGGTGGATCACGAAGAGGCTCTCAAGAACCTCCAGAGCCTCCAGAAGAAAATCAAGTATCGGCATGTGGAACACCGGGCTGCCCATTCTCGAGACCACTTACCGGTCGAGCAAATAAATCATTTGATCAATCCCAGTCAAAAAACGCTTGTGGAATGCCTACTTGTACATATACTAAATCAAAAATTGGTAGCGCAACAGACGAAGAAATTATGGAAATGCAAGCGTTACAAAGAAGTTCGAATGCGAGGGCGGGGTCAAAATGCCCAATGAATTTTATGCCTCCTCTTCCACCATTAGAACCAATTCATTGGGATTGTCCAGATCCTCTTCCTAAGGGACCTTGTCGAAACCCACAATGTCCTCTTAAACCTCCGGAATGCCGCTATATTCCAAAGTGTCCACCTCCAAGAGGACCGTGCGGTAATCTCAGGTGTCCATATGCGGCACCGCCCAGCTGTGGCGATCGATGTCCGTTTGGCCCTCCACAGGCTTGTCCTTACCCTCCTCCTGGATGTCCATCCAACCCTTGCTCTCCACCGCCTTGCTATCCACCACCTGGATGCCCTCCGCCACCTGGCTGCCCTCCGCCACCTGGCTGCCCTCCACCACATGGGTGCCCTCCACCACCACCTTCATGTGGAAGCCCTAGCTGTCCGTATTCTCCACCTCCTTGCCCTTCACTACCACCTTCATGTGGAAGCTCTAGCTGTCCGTATTCACCCCCTTCTTGCCCTTCACCGCCACCTTCATGTGGAAGCCCTAGCTGTCCGTATTCTCCACCTCCTTGTCCTTCACCGCCACCTTCATGTGGAAGCCCTAGCTGTCCGTATTCTCCACCTCCTTGCCCTTCACCGCCTCCGTCATGTGGAAGCCCTAGCTGTCCGTATTCTCCACCTCCTTGTCCTTCACCACCACCTTCATGTGGAAGCCCTAGCTGCCCGTATTCTCCACCTCCTTGTCCTCCACCACCTTCGTGTGGAAACCCTGCATGCCCATATCCTCCACCTCCTTGCCCTCTACCACCAAAAGTGCCTTGTGGCAATCCCTCGTGCCCCTTTGCACCTCCACCCGAATGCAGACCAAAGCCTAGAAAAGTCGTTTGCAATAATGCAAAATGCCCTTCTGCAGCTGACAAACAATCTGCCTGCTACGTTCCGCCCGAGCCAGCTGAAATTTGTGAAAATCCGGAATGCCCATATGCGCCACAACCAGACACTTGTTCAAATCCGGAATGTCCTTATGTTGTAAAAACACCTTCGCCTTGCTACATACCCCCTCCACCACAAAATATGTGTGAAAATCCGTATTGTCCTTACGCTCCAAAAAGTCCAGAACCCTGTTATACTCCAAATAATTCTGGAGACATATGCACAGATCCAAATTGTCCGCTACAATTAAAAATACCCCCAGCATGTTGTCCTCCTACTTCTCCAATGATCTGCCCATTTGACGACTGTCCATTTAATCCCGATTGTCCGCCGCAACCCGAAATTTGTGACAATCCACAGTGTCCATACGCAGGTGGTGCCGAAGATATATGTGAAAATCCAGATTGTCCCTTTAATTCGCCATCCGTGCCGCAGGAAGATAGTATTTGTAGCATTCCAAATTGTCCGTATGCAAAAAGACAAAGAGAGAAACGCGATGAATTGGCGAAGGCAAGACAAGAACAACGAAGAAGTATAGGCGAAGGAGAAATTGAAGTTACTATTGGAGATCGAGATCCAGATGCCGGTTGGAATCAGTGCATTCCTACAACTTGTAAGGCAGAAGGCGGAACAATTACGTGTGACGAATGCGAAGGACCTGCCGATGGAGACAGTCCTAAGAAGGGTAGTCAAAGTGCACCGTCGCTTGGTGTTGGAGTTTCAAAATCCATAGGCCGTACGTCTGCATCTGAAAAAGTGCTTAAAAAGGGAGGTAGGCGACAGAAAAACAAAAAAAGTCCAAAATTGTCTTATAAAGTGGGCGATTTGTATCCTGGGGTTAATATTGGTCACAAGGAATGCATTATACCAGGACGTAACGTGCCAGCCAAGATGGGTTGGTTGTGGAATGTTCATGTTCCATGTGTTGGTTTAAAGGTATTCAGTTAAAATATAATAATTTATCCAAGTAATGGTTTAATTTTAGCCTCGCATGGGATGGTGTCCAGGTGCGGTTCAACGTACAGTTGCCCGAAGGATTATAGCTTACCGAAAGAAGAAAGGATTAAAGTTGCGAGAGCCACTTTCTTGTAAAACTTCCAAAAAGTCCTTTAAAAGTAGAGACAATTATCAATCGGATTCCGACGAAACGGTTGCTCCGAAACCTACTTTATCTATTAAGAAGAAGGATGGTACCTTCTTCATAACTATGAATCCATTAAAGGATCCATATTCCATAGACGATAACGAAAATCCGTACATGGATTGTACGCCGATGCAATTTAAAATTACAAAAAATAAAGAAGTGCCAAAACAATCGGCTTCGCAAATGTGCTTTTGCGAAAACGAAGAAGAACCGGAACCTTCTTCTTCGGATAGCGAACTGGATATTGAGTTTACGCCACCAGCCGGAATCATTCGGCCCGATCGTTTAAGAAAGAAGAAGAATGTGGTTCACATTGACACGCAATATAACAAAGCGGACTTTACTCCTAAAGCGGACAAAAAAGGAAAAGGAAAAGGAAAAGGAAAGGGGGGAAAGGGAAAAAAGGGCAAAAAGGGAAAGAAGTAATGATTTAGTGTTTGGTATATCTAGGGATGTAAAATAACAGAAATATTTTACTTTTTGATTAATTAGTAAAATATCATTAAAGTTTAGTGATAGTTTCATGTTTGTGTTTGTCTTGAAAATTATCATTAAAAAATGTGGTCCCGTATAATTTATGCTGTCATCTATTTTAATTTAATTAAATGCATACTGATTTATTATTTTACTTTACATTCCATCTTTTGCGAGCAGTGGTCTTTACCTCTTCCATTTTTTGAATAATAACCAGTATTTTGAAGTTTTTGACTAATTCCTGAGACGAGGGATGGGAATATCAAGCCGGCGGCCAAAACCATCATTCCACCTACGGCTAGTGAGGCGATGTTGAATTTGGCTACGGCTCCTTTTCCAAAATTTAACGCCTTATCAACTGGAATGCGTATGAAAGGAACAGAAAATTGAATTTCAATCTGCAATAAAAAAATTGCCAATTTTAATGTTTCACTTTTTACTGCCGGCACTAAACTAAATCAATTGTTTTCACATATTTTGAATTTGAATTTATTCTCTAATTATAAATTAAATTATTTTTAATCGTCCCCAAAATTGGCGCTGACCGGTATTATCACATTCGATCTACCCCTCCATCTCTCTCGATACGGTCCCACGTTGGGCGCCATAAACATAAAAATTATTTTATCTTTAAAATGATCGAAAACCAATTTTCAATAAAATTCAATTCCAAATTCCAAATCTACTGAGATTGGTTTCGCTCAAAAAATTAAAATAACAGAAAATAGAAAAACCCAATAATTTTGAAAATGACTTTCTTGACGTTTCAGCTTAAGGGGAGGGGGTTACGAATTATGCCATTAAAATTACTACCCCCTCTGGGTTTTTTCTATGTTTGGTAGTCAATTTTGTTATCAAAATTAATTTACATCTTTTTGACCCTTAACACCAATTACACGATTGCTCTTCAATCCAAGTTGGCCTTGGTTTTCGGTTTTGGTCTTAACTGAACTATAATTTTGACCGATAGTTAGGTATATGGATTTTAAGACTACTTACGCTAATTTCTCCATTATCGTCAGTGGTAAAAGAAAATATTCGTCCTTGCCTGGTTTGGTATTCGTTTGGAGTGCCCATTGTCATGTAGCGATGAGTAAAATTTTCTGCATTAACTATTGTTGCTAAAGTTGCCATTACCATAAATAATTGGAATATTTTATCACTCATCATTATTAACACCTCTTACACACTTGTGATGTTGCAACTAAAGTAATTCACTTGAGTATGCACTTAACATATTTTGGTCGTCTTCGTCACCCCCATTTTTGCTTTAACACTTTTCTAGTGTAAAATGCTATAGAAATTGTTATTGTAGACAGGGTAACGAGCCATAACCGCGTACAAGTTACACTTCAATTATTGCAATACCTACGTAAAAAGATGTTACTTAACCTACCAACGTACACACAATAGAGAAAGTGATAAGAAAAATTATAAGAGATAATTTTCAATAGAGATCACCGATTAGTGCGACGTTTTTGAACAATTGAATTTTTTTTCTTCCATACAATTTTATTTATCACTGCCGATCTTGTTCGACTAATTACTAATAATTTTGCTGCTAATGATAAAATTTAAAAAATTGTCTGCAATTTTTTGCTACATTGCAGTGGATGATTATAATCATTATTTTCGCAAAATGCTTCTTTGGAAGGAAAACCGCAATGTCAAGGTGTTGGTTTGTTTGACCTCTAAAGTTGGATTTAGTCAGATTTTGCAACACAACACGAGAAGACAAATTTTGCAATTTCCAAGTTTTTGAATCGAACTTGAAAAAATAAACAGAATGTTAAAATTCTATACGTTAAACGTTAGAATTTTAACGTCCTGTTAAATTTTGTTAAATATTATTTTTGCGAATTATTTATAAAAAAAATAGTGAATTGATTTTGCAAAGTCGGTAAGCATAACAAAAAATTTTTATTTTTCTTTTCAGTTTATCCTACCTTTAACTTGCTTGTTTTTAAAATATACTATTTACTATTTACTTAAAAAAACTGTATTTTCTAAACTAAATTAAAACAAAATTAATTATCACTTTCACGGTTTGTAATAAAAAAATTAAAATTAGTTTAGCTGTGAATGTAATGATACAGATACCTAACTATTAGGCCTGGTATCAGAGTGGAAACGGAATAAAAAATATATTAGGCATGGAAGAAACCGGAAACATCAAACAAAATTTTTAACTAAACCATTTAGCTTTTAATTAAAAGTAATTACTCGAAGTAATTAGATAAGTTAAATAATTTTTAATGAAACAATGTTTTATGCCATCTTTATTAATAATTACTCTACGGCGTTTAAAAATTCATAATACACAATGCAGGCAAATTGATGGTTCGTGATTGTTGACTACGAAAAGGAAAAGTATAATATTTTGCAATTACTTCACAAAATTATGTAAAAAACGGAAGTTTTATAATGACATTCTTTGTATTGATGCTTACAACGTGTAATATTTATTTTTGTAAAACAATAAAATCATCTTTAAGCTTTGCGTTAAGTTTTGGATATAGATTGTGAAAGAAGTATTTATATGTATGGTTTTAGTTTTAGGTTAATAAATAATTGCAATAACCAAATGGCTATTTTCAAGATTATTTCAAAGCCGGAAACGCAAATTTGCTAATATCTTTATTATTGCTTCATTTGTAATTTGGTCTTTTGAGCAAATCGCAAAAAAATGAAATTCAAATTTTACTTCTACAAGCAAGTGAAAAATAATTAACTCTTAAAAAATCATATCTAGATTAATTTTTAACCAAACAGGACGAAGTTTTACTATGTTGCTCAACAATGCTTTAGGAATATTAGAGCCAATTTTCAAATTTACTAAATCTTTTCTAAGTCTAAACCTGAAAGTCCTGAGTTACTTTCCTTATCTAATCCCAAATTTTTGCTTTAAATGCGACAAAAATTTAAATTTTAGTTGGAAAGTTTAATAAAAGTAGCAGCTTTATAAACTTTAAAACATAAGTTTGTTAAAAAAGGGTTAATTAAAGGGTTAATTAATAATAAAAATTAATATTTTATATGCATACCCTAATATGAACAAAGAGATTTACCAATAAGTCAAACTTCATTAGATTAACTAGCACACAAAATGATTTTAAGATTTCAAAAATAAATTTTTTTTATTAATTTTTTTTTCAAAAATAAATAATTATTTTATATTCATATTATTTAGGCTAACGTGGAATATTGTACTTGATTATTAAAAATATAAAAATTTAAAAAATTTCCAAAAAGACAGAAAATATTGCAATTTTTCCGAAAAAATTAAAATAGGTTTTATCAAAAATTCCCCTTTTATTTTTAAATTTAAAATATTTTGGGGAAATTCCCACGCTATATTGATTTATTGTTAGCTTCAAAAATATATATAATAATTTATAAATAAATAATTTTATTTTCAAAAATTAGGTGTACAGCAGAAGAAAAATCGCTTTCAATTTTTTTGAAAAAACAAAAAAGATTTCCTTTCTTTTATGCGGAATATCGTACTTGTCTTTTAAAAATAAAAATTTTTTAAATTTCAAAAAACCAAAAATATTATAATTTTTCTAAGAAAAATAACTTCGAATAGAAAAAACTAAAATACCAATTTTAGCAATTTTTTTTAACTCAAGGAGGGTTGTTTGGTAGTGTAAATCTCGATTTTCAGGAAAATCCCGCTCATTGCGTTTAAAGGAAATTTTCTTGTTTTTCAAATAACTCGCTTATTCTCAACTTTAGAGTAAAAATGATAATGTTTAAAATTGTGGGAAATATAATTTCCCACAAGTTTGGTTTATATAACTTTTTATCCTATACCCTAGGATTGCTATTTGTAGAGTTAGACTGCAAGTAGGGTGAAAAACGTTTTTTCTCTATTATCTCGTTTATTATCATGTTTATCGTGAAAATGATAATTAGTAATTCTTCAACTTTGATAATTACCATTTTTACTCTAGGATCAATATTTTCAGATTTATCCTGAATTCAGGGGTAGATTTTTGTTTATTTTCCGTTATCTCGTTTATTATCATGTTTATCGTAAAAATGGTAATATGCAATTACTTAGAGAATTTAATTTCCTTCAATTTTGGTCTTTAACATTTATACCCTAGGATCAATATTTAGAGTCACAATTTAAATTGGGGTACAATATTGCATATTTTCTTATTTCGTTTATTATTAAAAATATAATAGACAATCAGGTACGCGGTGCAGGATTAAACATTTGGCAGTTAAATTTTCGGGGCCCTCTAGAAAATTATTACAGTAAAATCTCTCGTATCCGAAAATTCTTAGAATTTATCGCGTGAACCGAAAGATGCTTGCTATTTGCAGTCTAACTCTACAAATATCGATCCTAGGGAAAAAGTTATATGAACCAAACTTGTGGGAAATTACATTTCCTATAATTTTGAGTATAATCATTTTTATTCTAAAATTGAGTATAAGCGAGTTATTTGAAAAACAAGAAAACACCCATTAAATCAAGATGTCTGCAAACGCAATGGGGGGATTTTCCATAAAATTGGGATTCAGTGGCGTATTTAGAAAATGCTTTTGGAAAGGGCAGAGTAAAATGATTTTCAGAATCTCGTTAATCTATTCATGAGCGTCAGTTGCAACAAAACCTAATATAGGTACATAAAATCCCAGCACGCTTCTGCTGCTCCTGCTATAACGTATTTTTTTGTGAAGAAAAACACTCTGGTTGGTCGATTTGTTTTACCAACAAAAAAATAGGTATATTAAACTAAGATTAAAACTAAAAATAATCAAAAATGAGGGAAGTTTAACCTTCGGCTAGAAAAAAATTACAGCTTGGGTAGCATATTTATTTAATTACCTTACTGCTCACGGAGATTAGCAGCAACTTTCTGTTATACTTTGAAAGGCAATTATAAAAATAATATAAAAATATAAATAAATTTAAATAAAGTTAAAAATAATACAATACGTAGAAAGTCAAAAATTCAAAAAAGACATAATTATCACATAACAAGTCTAGATTAAAAATATTTCAAAATATGAAAAAATTAATAATAAAAAAAAATATATAATATTTCCGTGAAATAAGGCCTTATTTCCGCGAAATAAAGTCTTATTTTTTCCAATATTTTTTAATCCAGACCTGTTATGTGATAATTATGTCTTTTTTGATTTTTTGAATTTTTGATTTTCTCGAATTGTATTATTCTTAACTTTATCTGAATTTATCTATAAATTATTATCTAAGGTACCCGGTTCAAAATCGGAAGGAGTCTAAAATTTCTTATAATCGTCTCCGTGCTTCAGAAAATTGAAACCGGGGGGTCTGGGGGGTGTGGAACACCCTCCAGTACATATCGCAGGATTTCCAAATTATAAATCCCCTATCTTCTCCAAGTATTCTAAAAGTTTGGAAATCCTGCGATATGTACTGGAGGGTGTTCCACACCCCCCAGACCCCCCGGTTTACAATTTTGACTTTATATTTTTATAGATTTTAGATTATTATTATTATTTCCGTAAAATAAGGGCCTTTTTTTATATTATGAATTTTCATATTTCAATTTTATGATTTTACCCCCAGATAATTTGATCCCCTAGTAATTTTACCACCGGTAATTTGGTCACCCGTAATTTTAGTGTTAATTTATGATTTTTCTTTAGCAAAATTGTCGACCTTAGGTTAATTGTTAGGTGAAATCACATTGTCGGAGGTGAAATTACCGTGGACCGATTTACCAAGGGATCTAATTACCAAAGGGTGAAATTACAGAAGATAAAATTACCGGGGTTCAAAATCCCGGAGACCAACTTACCAGGGAGATCTAATTACCAAGAGTGAAATTGCTGAGAATGAAATTACCGGGGATCGACTTAGCTCGAGGATTAAATTACCGGGGACCAAATTACCTAGTGCTAATAGTTATATTTAAAAAAAATTAAGTCCAATGCTTCACGGAAAAGAAAAAATTTTAAAAAAGCTAAAAAATTACTGAATTAGCAGGGACTTTTTTTTGGAAATGATTATTATTTATTTCGCAACCTTGGAATGCCGCCAATCCGCATTAAAATTCTTCTTCAGGTGAAAAAAGTACGAATTTCCTCATTTTGTATAAGCAACAACATGTTTCAATGTGCGTGAAGTTAGCCCCCCTTTTGTCGAAAACTAAAAATTTTTTTAGTTTCCTTAGAATGTGATTGTATCATTCTAAGAAAGCGTAGAGAGCAGTCCCTGCGACTGCAGTCGCAGAGCTCCAGCCGTAGCTAAGGAACCTTAAGATGACCAGCTTAAGGTGTGATGTTTTAATTGCGGCTTTTACATAAAATTTAACTAGTCCGTAGTGTTGGTGAAGAAAATTTCGCCCAGCTAAAAGTGTGATTCCTCAGCTGCGGCTGGGGCTCTGCGACTGAAGTCGCAGTGACTGCTTTCCATGCTTTCTTATAGGAATGTTTTCTTAGAATGAGATCTTTTCAGGGGACTCTAAGGTAACAGTCTCATAAAAAAGCATGGAGAGCATCATCTGCGGCTTCAGTCGCAGAGTCCCGGCCGCAGCTAAAGATTCATATCTTTCATACTTTTATATCAACAATGCTTTCTTATGAGAGTGTTTCCTTAGAATGCGATTGTATCATAAGGAAGTGTAGAGAGCAGTCACTGCGACTGCAGCCGCAGAGCTCCAGGTGCAGCTAAGGAACCTTAAGATGACCAGCTAAAGGTGTGATTCGTTAGCTGCGGCTGGGGCTCTGCGACTGAAGTCGCAATGACTGCTCTTCATGTTTTCTTATGGGAGTGTTTCGTTAGAATGCGAATTTTGCAGAGGACTCTAAGGCAGCGGTCCCCAATGGGGTTCCGCGAAGCCCTTAGGGGTCCGCAAAAAAATCCAAGGGTTCCCTCCAAAAAGAATTTCTAAATGGCGAAAAATAAATTTTGCCAAATTTTTTACTTCGCCCAAGGGTTCCACGGCCAAAACTAATTGGGAACCGCTGCTCTAAGTCTTATATAAAAGCATGGAGAGCATCCACTGCGACTTTAGTCGCAGAGCCCCAGCCTCAGCTAAAGATTCATATCTTTCATACTTTTATATCAATCATGCTTTCGTATGAGAGTGTTTTCTTAGAATGTGATTGTATCATTCTAAGAAAGCGTAGAGAGCAGTCCCTGCGACTGCAGTCGCAGAGCTCCAGCCGTAGCTAAGGAACCTTAAGATGACCAGCTTAAGGTGTGATGTTTTAATTGCGGTTTTTACATAAAATTTAACTAGCCCGTAGTGTTGGTGAAGAAAATTTCGCCCAGCTAAAAATGTGATTCCTCAGCTGCGGCTGGGGCTCTGCGACTGAAGTCGCAGTGACTGCTTTCCATGCTTTCTTATAGGAATGTTTTCTTAGAATGCGATCTTTTCAGGGGACTCTAAGGTAACAGTCTCATAAAAAAGCATGGAGAGCATCATCTGCGGCTTCAGTCGCAGAGTCCCGGCCGCAGCTAAAGATTCATATCTTTCATACTTTTATATCAACAATGCTTTCTTATGAGAGTGTTTCCTTAGAATGCGATTGTATCATAAGGAAGTGTAGAGAGCAGTCACTGCGACTGCAGCCGCAGAGCTCCAGCTGCAGATAAGGAACCTTAAGATGTTCAGCTAAAGGTGTGATTCGTTAGCTGAGGCTGGGGCTCTGCGACTGAAGTCGCAATGACTGCTCTTCATGTTTTCTTATGGGAGTGTTTCGTTAGAATGCGAATTTTGCAGAGGACTCTAAAGCAGCGGTCCCCAATGGGGTTCCGCGAAGCCCTTAGGGGTCCGCAAAAAAATCCAAGGGTTCCGCCAAAAAGAATTTCTAAATGGCAAAAAATAATTTTTGCCAAATTTTTTACTTTGCCCAAGGGTTCCGCGGCCAAAACTAATTGGGAACCGCTGCTCTAAGTCTTATATAAAAGCATGGAGAGCATCCACTGCGACTTTAGTCGCAGAGCCCCAGCCGCAGCTAAAGATTCATATCTTTCATACTTTTATATCAATCATGCTTTCGTATGAGAGTGTTTTCTTAGAATGTGATTGTATCATTCTAAGAAAGCGTAGAGAGCAGTCCCTGCGACTGCAGTCGCAGAGCTCCATCCGTAGCTAAGGAACCTTGAGATGACCAGCTTAAGGTGTGATGTTTTAATTGCGGTTTTTACATAAAATTTAACTAGCCCGTAGTGTTGGTGAAGAAAATTTCGCCCAGCTAAAGGTGTGATTCCTCAGCTGCGGCTGGGGCTCTGCGACTGAAGTCGCAGTGACTGCTCTTCATGTTTTCTTATGGGAGTGTTTCGTTAGAATGCGAATTTTGCAGAGGACTCTAAGGCAGCGGTCCCCAATGGGGTTCCGCGAAGCCTTTAGGGGTCCGCAAAAAAATCCAAGGGTTCCGCCAAAAAGAATTTCTAAATGGCGAAAAATAATTTTTGCCAAATTTTTTACTTCGCCCAAGGGTTCCGCGGCCAAAACTAATTGGGAACCGCTGCTCTAAGTCATATATAAAAGCATGGAGAGCATCCACTGCGACTTTAGTCGCAGAGCCCCAGCCGCAGCTAAAGATTCATATCTTTCATACTTTTATATCAATCATGCTTTCGTATGAGAGTGTTTTCTTAGAATGTGATTGTATCATTCTAAGAAAGCGTAGAGAGCAGTCCCTGCGACTGCAGTCGCAGAGCTCCAGCCGTAGCTAAGGAACCTTGAGATGACCAGCTTAAGGTGTGATGTTTTAATTGCGGTTTTTACATAAAATTTAACTAGCCCGTAGTGTTGGTGAAGAAAATTTCGCCCAGCTAAAGGTGTGATTCCTCAGCTGCGGCTGGGGCTCTGCGACTGAAGTCGCAGTGACTGCTTTCCATGCTTTCTTATAGGAATGTTTTCTTAGAATGCGATCTTTTCAGGGGACTCTAAGGTAACAGTCTCATAAAAAAGCATGGAGAGCATCATCTGCGGCTTCAGTCGCAGAGTCCCGGCCGCAGCTAAAGATTCATATCTTTCATACTTTTATATCAATCATGCTTTTGTATGAGAGTGTTTTCTTAGAATGTGATTGTATCATTCTAAGAAAGCGTAGAGAGCAGTCCCTGCGACTGCAGTCGCAGAGCTCCAGCCGTAGCTAAGGAACCTTGAGATGACCAGCTTAAGGTGTGATGTTTTAATTGCGGTTTTTACATAAAATTTAACTAGCCCGTAGTGTTGGTGAAGAAAATTTCGCCCAGCTAAAGGTGTGATTCCTCAGCTGCGGCTGGGGCTCTGCGACTGAAGTCGCAGTGACTGCTTTCCATGCTTTCTTATAGGAATGTTTTCTTAGAATGCGATCTTTTCAGGGGACTCTAAGGTAACAGTCTCATAAAAAAGCATGGAGAGCATCATCTGCGGCTTCAGTCGCAGAATACCGGCCGCAGGTAAAGATTCATATCTTTCATACTTTTATATCAACAATGCTTTCTTATGAGAGTGTTTCCTTAGAATGCGATTGTATCATAAGGAAGTGTTGAGAGCAGTCACTGCGACTGCAGCCGCAGAGCTCCAGGTGCAGCTAAGGAACCTTAAGATGACCAGCTAAAGGTGTGATTCGTTAGCTGCGGCTGGGGCTCTGCGACTGAAGTCGCAATTACTGCTCTACATGTTTTCTTATGGGAGTGTTTCGTTAGAATGCGAATTTTGCAGAGGACTCTAAGGCAGCGGTCCCCAATGGGGTTCCGCGAAGCCCTTAGGGGTCCGCAAAAAAATCCTAGGGTTCCCTCCAAAAAGAATTTCTAAATGGCGAAAAATAAATTTTGCCAAATTTTTTACTTCGCCCAAGGGTTCCACGGCCAAAACTAATTGGGAACCGCTGCTCTAAGTCTTATATAAAAGCATGGAGAGCATCCACTGCGACTTTAGTCGCAGAGCCCCAGCCTCAGCTAAAGATTCATATCTTTCATACTTTTATATCAATCATGCTTTCGTATGAGAGTGTTTTCTTAGAATGTGATTGTATCATTCTAAGAAAGCGTAGAGAGCAGTCCCTGCGACTGCAGTCGCAGAGCTCCAGCCGTAGCTAAGGAACCTTGAGATGACCAGCTTAAGGTGTGATGTTTTAATTGCGGTTTTTACATAAAATTTTACTAGCCCGTAGTGTTGGTGAAGAAAATATCGCCCAGCTAAAGGTGTGATTCCTCAGCTGCGGCTGGGGCTCTGCGACTGAAGTCGCAGTGACTGCTTTCCATGCTTTCTTATAGGAATGTTTTCTTAGAATGCGATTTTTTCAGGGGACTCTAAGGTAACAGTCTCATAAAAAAGCATGGAGAGCATCATCTGCGGCTTCAGTCGCAGAGTCCCGGCCGCAGCTAAAGATTCATATCTTTCATACTTTTATATCAACAATGCTTTCTTATGAGAGTGTTTCCTTAGAATGCGATTGTATCATAAGGAAGTGTAGAGAGCAGTCATTGCGACTGCAGCCGCAGAGCTCCAGCTGCAGATAAGGAACCTTAAGATGTTCAGCTAAAGGTGTGATTCCTTAGCTGCGTCTGGGGCTCTGCGACTGAAGTCGCAATGACTGCTCTTCATGTTTCCTTATGGGAGTGTTTCGTTAGAATGCGAATTTTGCAGGGGACTCTAAGGCAGCGGTTTCCAAATGGGGTTCCGCGGAACCCTTAGGGGTCCGCGAAAAAATGCAAGGGTTCCGCCAAATAGAATTTCAAAATGGCGAAAAATAAATTTTGCCAAATTATTTACTTCGCCCAAGGGTTCCGCGGCCAAAACTAATTGGGAACCGCTGGTCTACGCACTGCATAGTGTATGGCAAAAAGAAAACGAATTCTGGAACATGGATTTGGATAGAATATAAGGTAAGTATCCTCCCCTAAACGTATTAAATTTTTAGAAAAAGTGCGTTTTTTGAAAAATCGATTTTCAATTTTTTCAGAAAAATTGCAATATTTTTTTTTTAAATTTTTTAAGATGAAAACTAAATTCATATTTCAACATATTTCAATGATTGCAATAACTGTAACTGCAATAATCTAATTATTGCAATGAAATTTCAAACTTACCGAAACTAATCACTGTCAATTACAACAATTTTAAAATTAATAAATAGTAGAAGTTAACTAATACATCCACACTATACGTTTATTTTTTTAATTACAGGTGATAAGTTGCATTTCAACTTTGTAATTTCTTGAAAACCTATGAAACTCCGGTAAAGGAGGGCAATAGTATATTGTTTGGCTAGGGATGAAACAAAACGGTTTCAGACGGAAAGCGACAGCAAGGTTGAGACTATAAATTAAGTATCCTAGTCCTAATACTGTAAAAATTGTTTAATTGCATTTATTTTATTGTATAAACAAAGTTTTTGAAAAAAAAAATTAAAAATTTTGTAAATTTTTTTTGATCCAATAAAAAAAATTGAAAAAAAACCGGCCCACTCTAGGATTAGCGGGAATAATCGCAGAATTAATTGAAGTTTTTTTTGAGAAAATAAAAAATAAAATAAAAAATGGCGACCTTCGAGGAAATAACGGTTTTTCTCAAAAAAGGCGAAAATTTCATTGAATTTATCATCTTAAAATTTTTTTGTAGTTTTTTCTGAAAAGTAAATTTAAAAACAAAAATTTTCAATACAATCCGGTCCCGAAAGGTCAATTTTTGAAAAAGTTATAGCTATTTGAAAATAAAAAACCATTTTTTTGAAAAATTTATAACTTTTTTTGGGTTGGGTAAAAAAATTTGAAAAAATTCTGAGAACCGTTTTTCATTAGGTAGAAAACGATGAAAAACTTCCGAAAAGGGTAAAAGGGTCGGTGTCAAAAGTGGTCGATTTGGTATGGAATACCCCTACTATACTCTTCAGAATTTTTTTAATTCATTTAAGTTTTTTTTAATTTCCGGACTTTTTAAAATAAAAAAATTCAAATTTTTGGTTCAACCCACATATTAAAATATAACTCCCCCCCCCCCTCCCAGGTAATCATAAAAGTGTGTAGTTTCAAACAATGATTTGTACATTTAGCTGTTGAATTTTCAGCAAAAAAAATGATTTAGAAAATTTAAAAATTTTTTTGAAATAAAAGAAAACACTTAAAACAGGAATTGCAATCACCCAAACGCATTTTTCTTACATAATTGAAGACCGAGATGAGAAATGAGAGATTATTACACTTTAAGTGGCCAATTAAGAAAAAAAGTTTTATAAAAACCCAAATTTGTAAGACATGACCGAAATTAAGCTAACGTGAAAATTACTTGGCCACAAAAATTTAAATAAAATTAAAGAGCTATTGATAAAAATCTGTTGTTTAAATTTGATAGCTTGAGGCTTGACCATTTTTGAAAAAACAATAGTCCTTTTTATGTAAATACAATGTAATATTTACATAGCTTTAAGACAATTAATTACAGCCGCATCGTGTCCATCGTGCTTTTGCAACAAGTGAAATTAGTTTTGAGTTTCCAAGAAAGCAACAAAATTAAATATTTTGCAATTTCTACTTTATCAGAGACTCTTTATTTATACACAATTATTATCGTATTATGTATTGTCTTTGGTTAACTAGTGTGACATTTATTTCATATAAATATTAAACATTTCTTTACTTAGACCAGTTGTGTCTGACATTCTGCAAACTAAGCTTCTCAATAGCATTTGAAAATGAAATTAACTTGCATTATTTTTTCGTTGGCGGTGACGATCGTAGCGGTCTGGGCAACCCCTAAAAAGTACACACCAGGCGATGACGTTCATAAGTATAAAATTGCCTAATTGAAAAATTGTAAAACTAATTTTTTCCTAATTTACCAGCGGTTTTCAACCCAGTAACCGATATTATGAATCAAATTTGAACGACCAATCCCGCAACGCAACAGCCAAAGATGTGAAAGACGCAAAGGAATCGACCGCCGTTAACCGTTACCAAAGATTTGGATCCGTTCCCGGGCTTTCTGGTCCCGGTTATGGTAACACTGGAGCTGGAGTTCCCGGATATCCACCACACGGAGGGGTCAGTTACATGACACCCATGAAAATCGACATCGGCGGTGTTGCGTTGGGCGCCATCCTAGGATTGGGTGCCGTTTTGATCGCTCCAAAGTTGTTGTCAATATTCCACATGGTTGGTCCTGCTTACAGAAGTAAGTTGCTTTGGAATCCCGATTTTTAACCTTTGATCAAATTTTAAATTTCAGGTCTCGATAGCAGCAACTCATCTGTAACCGACATCCTAGCCAGAATCGATTCTTCCTTAGAACAACACAACATTGACAGCAGTTCCTGCATGCAAAGAGTCATCTGTTCCTACGTGCACGAGGCCCAAAAAAATATTCAAAATAACGAAGCCAATTCAATAGACGAAGTCGTCTTTAATTTATCCAAGTAAGACTTTTGGATATTTTTCCAGTTTCTTTCTAAAATAATTATTTTTAGTAATGCACTGTTCTCCTACATGTTGGACGGAAGTGCAGTGAAGCAAGCGATAGATATGGGGAAAACAGGAGATTTGGATAAGTGCGCCAATTTGTACGTCAAGTGTCCCATCAGTCGAGAGAACGTCATGCAAATTATTACCAGCTTGCTGCCACCAGCTTGATAAAATGGAAATAGGAAGACAAACTTTAGTTCCTGTTAGAAAATAAATTTTTTTAGATCATGTCGCATGTGCAGGATCGATATTTTTGTAATAAATTTTTGAATACAAATAATTTTTGATTTTTATTTTACTGCCTATATAGTCGAATCTCGGTATATTAGGAAGATAAGAAGAATTTATTATTGATTTTATGTTGCTTTTACTTTATAATGACTACCTAGCTTGATTATTTTTTTGCTAAAAAAATTCAGCATCAGAAAGCAGAATTTTTTCTTCGGACAGACAGAACTTTTGTGAAAAAATGAAAATAGAAGCAGTGTCATAAATTTGTGGTAAGAGAAAGTGACTCAATAGTGTATAAACCGTAGCATGCAGAATTAACAATGGATCTCTGTCCTTCCGCCTCAATGAACCAACGTGCAAATGTGGAATATTTTTTTAAAATTGAAGATATTTTAATTTTTTAATGTTACTTTTACTATTTTTTTTTGTATTTAATCATCACAAAATCAAAAAAATTGTCTTTTTAATGCAAAAATGCAATAACCGGAGCATAAACTCATGTCTCGGTAACTTTCTTTTCTTAAATAATACAAATTGTTAATATTAATATTAATACTATTTTAATATACAATAATTAAAAATTGTAAACAAAAGAAATGTATAATAATTATTATATTATATAATAATAGGTATTATATTTTTTTGAACAAAAACTAAAGTAAACAATGAAACATTTAAATTTTAACTGTTAAAAAAATATAAAACAAATGAACAACATTTTGTAATAAATTTTAATAGCAAAAACTTTATAATATTGCTACTTATCTGTTTGCCAATAAATACTTGATCCGATTATCCGCTGATCACTTAATCGGTTATCTAACGGCTATTAAGGAACCAATATTAACTTAGCATTTAACAACAATTTTACAGACATCGCTAACTTATTATAGATTTTAAATTTAGAAAATCATGGAAGATAATAAATATATCGACTCAACGAGCACAGCAAGCGCTAACGAGGAATCCGTCCTTTGCGTTATATGCATAGACGACTTGACCGAAGAAAAGGCTAGTCTGGATTGTTGCGCACATATATTCTGTCCACAATGTATAAAAGAATGGGTCAAATTAAATAACTCTTGTCCCCTGGACCGAAAAGAAATCAAAAGAATCAACATAGGTAGAAAATCTGACGGTTCCGTCAGAGAAAAAATTGTTGTGGAGGTTTTCCAATATTTTCAATTTATAAAAAACGCCATGGATGATTCGCTAAGGAACATTCCTCGAAATGATCCAATTCAATATTTCCGTAAAGCCTTACATACCGTGGATATTCTTAAAAGGTTTGTATTAAGCCGACTGCATAGCCCACAGTTTTTTACGAAATTTCTTGATTCGAATGGCGACGTCTTGTCCGAAAACACGATTATGACGAATTTGAATGAGCACCAACAAACAATCATGGCTAAAATGGAAGCAGTTCAGTTACTTTAACGATTACTGTTGATTTATTAAATTTTGTCACAAGGTGACTTGATCTTCAGGTAATTTGGTGCCCGGTAATTTTAACCCCGATAATTTCATCGGGGTTTCGGGCAGCAATTCGGCAACGTATATTCGGCGACCCGAAATTCGGCTATGCTACTTTTGGCGATTTCAATTCGGCACTGGCATTTCGGCGATTCTTATTCGGCGACAGAAAATTCGACTACGTCGATTCGGCGACGGAAAATTTATTTAAGTGTTAAGAACATTTAAAAAAATTTTATATTCAAAAATTGATTTGGGAACTCGACAATATATCCGCACGAAGATATGCATCGGTTATAGTGTTTCTTATTCTTTATCAGAATATAGGATTATGCAGTTATTAACGTTTCGAGATATTTACCATCGAGATAATTAACAGAGAATGCACTGGAGGGCGTTCCACGCCCCCCAGACCCCCCGGATTGACACCTTCATTTTATGATTTTATGAGGCAACCTACATAAACACACAAAACGTTCCTGGAGTTCTTAGAAAATAAGAAATTCGGGAATAATCTTAGAAAATCTTAAATGGCCCTGGAGGTGCCCCGTATTTTTATAAAACCCAGTTTTAATTTTAAATTTAAGGGGGTAATTTTACCCCCGGCAATGTTTCTTTTCGGGGCAATTTTGCTAAAGAAAAAATGAACCCGTAAAAACAAGTTTTCTCTTGACAATAAATAAGGATTAAGTAAAACACAAAATACTATAAAGGCACACCAATAATTAGTGTACTAATCGGATAAATACGTCTATAAAAATGGTAGCATGTTTAAAAATTTAATAAAAATATGTAACGAAAAGTACGGTGTAACGCTGTTTGAGTATATCGGATAAGGTTATCTCGACGACGGCGACGTATTCACGTAAAACCTAACGGCTATGTCTCCGAAACAGCAACGAAGCCTAGGCTTTAATTTTTTGCGGTTTCTTATGCAGATTGATGAGAATTGTTTGAATGGAACCATAAAAATTTAATTTTTTTACTTTTTTTTGGCAAACTGTATTGTCATCGGGAACAAATCCATGTGCGAAATTTCAGCTCGATTGGATAGCGCGAACTGGGTCCAATCATGGTCGCCCAAAGGGGGGGGGGCAGGGGGGCCTTTGCCCCCCCCCTAGGAAATTGAATGGAAAAATAAGTAACAATTTCTACATAAGAAAAACAACATAATGAAATTTTGATACTGTAAATATATGTAGTTGCCCCCTCTGAGATTTATTCCTTCGGGCGCCCATGGATCCAATAAGACTTTCTAAGTTTTGCCGTACCCGTATTCAATCAATCAAGCATGCAGAAAGTTGAAACTAATATAAAGGATTTAAAAATGATACCTACATAACCAATGCATATCTTCGCGCGGATATCTCTTTTAGGAGCGATTTTGTTAAAGAAAAATCATAAACTAACACTAACCTACATAACCAATGTATATCTGCGCGAGAATATCTATTTTCTATATTCCAAGCGATTCCGCCCAAGTCATCAACAATAAAAATCAGAGTTGCAGCCATATCCTCAGATGTAAAGCAGAGTAATATACTCAAAGCACTAACAGTGTGCGTTTTTGTAGGTTGGCCCTTAATAACATAAAATAAAGGTGTAAATCCGGGCGGTCTGGGGGACGTGGAACGCCCTCCAGTGCATGCTTTGTTCACTAATTCGATGCTAAATATCTCGAAAAATTGATAACTGAATAACTCGTGAAGAAAGAGCAAATAGTGCACTGGAGGGCATTCCATGCCCCCCCAGACAACCCGGATTATTTCTATGTTTTCGTTTTTAACCCTGCGGTAGTGGCGCTTTATTTTTATTTGAGTTGTCGCGCTGCGGTCTTTAAGTCCTCATAATGATCAATATCAGTGGTTTTGTGAGATTGGGCCAAAAAGGATCCTAGGATGGGAACGTTTATTGACATCGAAGGGGCTTTTGCCAATACTACCTTTGAAAGTATAAATGCAGCGCTATGCCAATACGGTGTTGCTACTTCCCTACCATCCTACTTAACATCCAGAATCCAGATGAAGGTGTAAATCCGGGGGGTCATTAGGTTATTCAGTTATTAACGTTTCGAGATATGTACCAGCGAGATAATTAAAATTGGGGCCACTGGAGGGCGTTCCACGCCCCCCAGACCCCCCGGATTAACACCTTTATTTTATGATATTAAGGGGCAGCTTACATAATCGCACAAAACGTTCCAGTTCTTGGAGCTCTTAGAAAATAAGAAATTCGGAAATAATCTTAGAAAATCTTAGATTTAAGAGGGTACATTTACCACCGGCAATGTTTCTTTTCGGGGCGATTGTGCTAAAGAAAATTCATAAACTAACACCAACTTACATAAAATCAATGTATATCTGCGCGAGATTATCTCTTTTTATATTCCAAGCGATTCCGCTCACGTCATCAACAATAAAAATTTTGTAGGTTGACCTTTAATAACATAAAATGAAGGTGTAAATCCGGGGGGTCTGGGGGGCGTGGAACGCCCTCCAGTGCATCTTTTGCAAATTTTCTCGATGGTAAATATCTTGAAACATTGATTAATGAATAACTGGTGAAAAAAAGCAATTAGTGCACTAAAGGGCATTTTATGCCCCCCAAACATCCCCCCCCCCCGGATTGTTCATATGTTTTGCGTTTTTAATTGAAATATACAATTTTAGAATTCGAAAACACAATAAGTGTGTCAACTACAAATAATATCTAATAGTTTTTATTTTTTAAAATTTGTTTGATATCTCAGGTCGGGAAGTGGGCACTTTCCGACCGTTGGAAAATAAAACAAAAATATTTTAAACACAAATTTTGATTTTTGAAACCATACACTATTTTTATTATTTTTTTTTATTGAATCAAAATTTAATTAATTTTAAATTTTTGTTTCGAATCGGCATAAACAGACAATCATGGCTAAAATGGAAGCAGTTCAGTTACTCTAATGATTACTGCTAGCATGGAACCATAAGATCATCTCAGGACGAAAATAATTTGTGATAATTTTTTAAATAAAAATAAAGTATTCACTTATTAAAATAAATATTAAATAAAAATAAAATAAAAATATTAAAAAATTCACAAATTAACATTTAATTAATTTTTTTATTCATATTTTTTTGAATTTTCATAAAATCTTTCGAAAAAGATTAAGCTTCACATGGCGCTGGAAGTAATTTCATAAAATTCGTAATTGTGCTGATCGCAATTTAGCAGTGATGGAGTGCCTATGCTGATTTAAGTGAATTCGAATCATACCTTCCGAAAGAACGTTATCATTCGGATCGCGGAATGTGGTTAAAACACGTTTACTTCGTAATTTGTTCAATACTATTTCTTTAAGTATACGCAAGACACGCAAATATTCTTGAAAATATATAACGTCATTTTCACGCAGAAAGCCTCTTAATGATGAATTGATAAAATTTCCCGTGAATTGCATGTAATCAATTACTTCCACAGAAATGTTTTCCCGATCTGAACCGTCTGGTAGTCTACTAACGTAGATAAATTTAATTTGTTTTCTATCTAGCGGACAAGAGTTATTTAATTTTACCCACGTTTTTATACATTCTGCGCAAAATACATGTACGCAACAATCAAGAGTACCTCTTGCTTTCGCCAAGTCGTTCAAGCATATACTGCAAACAGCAGATTCGCAGTTAGAGCTTTGGCCGTTGGTGGAATCGATAATTTGTTCGACCATGGTTTTTCAAAATTAGAATTTCTGTAATGTTGAAGCTGTTCGATAATTGAAATTTTCGCTCAGTTGTTGTTAAATAATAAATTTACATTTGTTCCTATATAGTAGACAGATAAAATACTTAAAAGATCAACGGATAAACGGATAAAGGGATAAACGAACTATTTAACGGTTCAACGGACAAGTAGAGTTACTTTTGTTCTAGTATAGAATGTTTTTATATTGCGAGAAGAAAAGTGAAACTTGACTCTTTGACTTAGTCAGTTTATTCTCGGAAATACATAAAATAAAATTCTATGATAAAAAAAACGATTCACTTGCGTAACTTGGATTTATTTCTGATAAGCCTGTTCCGTTCTGCTATCGATTAAATTTAGATCCGAAAAAACTGGAGCAGCCGAATATCGATGAACACTTCTTATCAAGAAAATTATTAGCAGTTTTCTTTTCTTCTTCCCCATTTTTAATAACATATTCAACACTTTTACTAATCTTTTTAACTTAAAATCAGTAAAAAAAAAGTTCGGTGGACTTCTGTTGAGAAATTTCGTCTAGCACAGGGTTCTCCAAACTACGGCCCAAGGGCCAAAATCCGGCCCTCGTGAGTGCCTGGTATCCAGTCCGCCATATAATAATAAGCAGATATTTTATTTACTGACTAAAAATAGTTGTAAAAACACAAAAAGTTGTCAAAAAGTAATCTAATCCGATGAGCTAACTATATCTTGGCATTAATAGCTTCGTGGAGCAATCAGTCTGGCCCTTAGGCTAAAGAGTTTGGAGACCCCTGGTCTAGCACATAGATTTAAACAGATTTAAAAAAATATTAAAAAATAAAAAAAATATTAAAAAATAATTAATTATCTAATTAAATAAAAAAAAATAAAAGCAAAATAAAATCTAATAAGATTTTTTAAATTTAAGTTATTTTTATTAAATAAAAATTTAATAGTTTTTTTTTTAAATTGATGCATTTAATTTCATTGATTTTGTAATTGTGCTGATTGTAGTTTGTCAATGATGGTTTGTCTATGATGACTTAAATGCATTAGAATCATGTCTTCCGAAAGAACGTTGCCATTCGGATCGAGAAATTTGGTTAAAAAATTTTTGCCTCGTAATCGGCTCAATAGTATTTGTTTAAGCATATCCAAGACACGCAAAGCTTCTCGGAAATATATAACTTGATTTTCTTGTGGAAAGCCCGTTAACGAAGTATTGATGAAATTTCCCGTGAATTAGATGTAATTAATGACTTCCACAAAAATAGTTTGCGTATCCGAACCTTCTGATAGTCTATTAACGTAGATAGATTTAATTTGTTTTCTATCCAGCGGACAAGAGTTGTTTAATTTAGCCCACTCTTTCACACATTCTGCGCAAAATACATGTACGCAACAATCAAGAGTGCCTCTCGCTTCCGCCAAGTCGTTCAAACATATACTGCAAACTGGAGATTCGTGGTTAGAGCTTTGGGTGCTGGTGGAATCGATAACTTGTTCGGCCATGGTTTTCAAAATTAAAATTTCCGTAATGTTGAAGCTGTTCGATAAATGAAATTTTCGCTCAGTTGTTGTTAAATATTAAATTTACATTTGTTCCTATATAGTAGATGGATATAAAACTTAACGGATCAACGGATAAACGGATAAACGGATCAACGGATAGACGAACTACTTAAGGGAGCAACGGATAAGTAGAGGTACTTTCGATCTCTCTCTCGGAATTACAAAAAATATACTTCAGTTTTGACAAAATACAGCAATTTTAATTTTCCAATTTTATTACGCAAATTAAATTTGAATTCCGGGTAATTTGATCGCCGATAATTTCATCTCCAATATATATCCTCGCGCAGATATGCATCGGTTATGTAGGTTTTTTTTAAAAGTTTTTAAGAGTTTTTTATTCTTTATAAGAATATATTCAGATTATTCAGTTATTAACGTTTCGAGATATGTACCATCGAGATAATTAAGATAGGGTGCACTGGAGGGCGTTCCACGCCCCCCAGACCCCCCGGATTGACACCTTTATTTTATGATATTAAGGAACAACCTACTTAAACGCACAAAACGTTCCAGTTCTTGGAGCTCTTAGAAAATAAGAAATTCGGAAATAATCTTAGAAAATCTTAGATTTAAGAGGGTACATTTACCACCGGCAATGTTTCTTTTCGGGGCGATTGTGCTAAAGAAAATTCATAAACTAACACCAACTTACATAAAATCAATGTATATCTGCGCGAGATTATCTCTTTTTATATTCCAAGCGATTCCGCTCACGTCATCAACAATAAAAATTTTGTAGGTTGACCTTTAATAACATAAAATGAAGGTGTAAATCCGGGGGGTCTGGGGGGCGTGGAACGCCCTCCAGTGCATCACTTGTTAATTAATTCGATGCTAAATATCTCGAAATATTGATAAGTGAATAATTCGTGAAGAAAAAGAAAATAGTGCACTGGAGGGCATTCCATGCCCCCCAGGCAACCCGGAATGATTTCTATGTTTTCGTTTTTAACCCTGCGGTAGTGGCGCTTTATTTTTATTTGAGTTGTCGCGCTGCGATCTTTAGGTCCGCATAATGATCAGATCATAATGATCAATATCAGTTGTTTTGTGAGATTATGTAGCTTGTCCAGTGCGTCGAAAGATTGGGCCAAAAAGGATCCTAGGATGGAGCGTTTATTGACACCGAAGGGGCTTTTGACAAAACCACCTTTGAAAGTATCTATGCAGCGCTATGCCAATACGGTGTTGCTACTTCCCTACCATCCTACATAAAATCCGGAATCCAGATGAAGGTGTAAATCCGGGGGGTCTGGGGGGCGTGGAACGCCCTCCAGAGCATTCTTTGTTAATTATCTCGATGGTAAATATCTCGAAACATTGATTATTAAATAACCCGTGAAGAAAGAGCAAATAGTGAATTGGAAGGCATTCCATGCCCCCCAGACTCCCCGGATTATTTTTATGTTTTGCGTTTTTAACTTGAATATTCAATTTTAGAATTCGAAAACACAACAAATTTGTAAACTACAAAAAATAATATCTAATGGTTTTATTTAATTTGTTTTTATTTTATTAAAGTTTTCAGAGATCTCTGGTTGGGAAGTGAGCATTTTCAGACCGACAGGTTGGAAAATAAATCAAAAATCTTATAGACACAAATTTTGATTAACATAACGGCCATTCAAACATGAAACCCTAAACAGTTTTTAATTTTTTTTTTATTGAATTTTTATAAATTCTCACAAGATCCTTTGAAAAAGATTATACTTTACAAGGTGCTTAGGAGTAATTCTATTAACTTTGTAATTTTACTGATCGTAGTTGAGCAATGATGGTTTGCTTATGCTGATTTAAGTGCACTTGTATCATATCTTCCGAAAGAACGCACTATTCGATTTAGTATACACAAGTTGCGCAAACATTCTCGAAAATATATAACTTCATTTTCTTGCGTAAAGTCTTTTAATGATCTATTGATAAAATCTCCAGCGAATTGGATGTAATCAATCACTTCCACAAAAATGGTTTCCGTATCCGAACCGTCTGATAGTCGACTAACCTAGATAGATGTAATGTTTTCTATCCAGCGGACAAAAGTTATATAAACAGGAGACTCGCAGTTAGAGCTTTGGGCGCTGGTGGAATCGATAAGTTGTTCAACCATGGTTTTTCAAAATTAAAATTTCTGTAATGTTGAAACTATTTGCTAAATAAAATTTACCCTCAGTTGTTGTTAAATAATAAATTAATATTAATATATAGTAGTGGATATAATACTTAATGGATCAACAGATCAACGGATCAACGGATAAACGAACTACTTAACTGATCAACGGATAAGTAGAGGTACTTTCGTTCTCTCTCTCGGGAATACAAAAAATAGTTTGTAATTCAGAGTGCATGTCATTTATTTTGAGTAACAAAGACTAATACCTAACTGCTTCAGCATTTCTGCACCCAACGTTGTTTTTGCACACAGATGTTAATAAACTCAACTGATAAAAAACCCATTGCATACAACAGTCTAGACAAAATACAGCATAATTTTTCAATTTTATTATGTGTCAGGCTTCTTAAGAAAAATGCGCTTTTCCGGACGCGACAATAAAGATCTTTTAGCAGACATCGGAAGTAAATTTACGATACTCGACGATTTTACAGGTTTACAAAACATCGAAAATGGCGACTCCCTCTTCATATATTTTGCTGTTACTACATCATCTCCTACAATAAAACGATCTTTTTTTCTCAAATTTGTATACTTAACCTTCTTCGATGATGTTCCAGCATTCCCGCTTGTGGTAGGAATTTGTGAAACGTCACTCACGAAAAATGGACCGGAAGAAACTTGGGGAACCGAAAAATTAAATGATTTGGGCGAAGCAGCCGAGAAATTCGAATTATTAGAAGAAAAACTCTGTAAACTTGGAAAAATCTCCTTCGATGATTCACTTGCAATACTGGGATTTATTTTTGAAAAGCTCATTCCATTATCGACTAAATTTGGCGCCGTAAAAACTGGAACAGTTGACTGTACGTTGCCAAATACCGATGAGCACTTCTTATCCAGAAAATCATTAGCAATTTCCTTTTCTTCTTCCGCTTCTTTAATGACATATTCGACATTTTCATTCAAATTGAATAGCGGACTTCTTTTTTCGCTTTTGACTAAAACTGGGATTTTTGATCTTTTTGACTTAAAATCTTGCGCAATATTTACACTTATTTCGTTCTCCAAAGGTTGGACCGGATTAAATACAAAATTGCTGGTTTGCGTTTGTTCAGTAACATCTGGGTGAGGAATTTCGTGAAGAAGTAGAGCGTGAGACTGGGGAGAAAATATTTTGGAAACGGATGGTTCAAAATTTGGCTCCACTGTAGAATACAAAATATCGTAAACATTAGATTTTTTATTGGGCGAACTGCTTCGTGATCCTGAATTGGTTTTAGTTGATGGTTTTTTAGAAACACTTGAGAACAAGCCGGATATTGATGCGTTTGAGAGCTTTTTTTCTGTAAGCCACGTTCTTGGCGAATTGAACGGAATTAAGGAACGAGGAGAAAATGCAGAAGGAGCTGGTTCATCGTTAATTTTAAAATCCGAGTTCGAACCTTTAGAGCTTCCTCCGGTTGACTTTTGTTGAGAAGAGTCGTCTGGAACATAAGAATTGTTGTCGCATTGAAAATCGATGCTTTCTTCTTCTGGCAAAGAAGCCAATGGAGTAAATTTTGGAAAGTTTCTCTCCAAGTTGGTAAAGTATTTATCGTCGAGGGTATCCAGCAAGGAATTTAAAAATGAGTTTTCCTTAACGGGAGATTTTGGCTTCTCTTCTATTAGTTTTGAATCTCCAATTGGTTGAGGAAGTCCTTCCGGGCTGGTCAAGTTTATGAAAGAATCTTTGGGAAAGGCTTTTGTTTCTTCCTTGTGGGAACGAGCCGACATAATGGCATCGCAAACTGCTTGTAATAGTTCGGTGTGCTCCCAGTCACCAGCAGGAAGAGAAGCAAAATTGAAAGCTTCATCGTTTGTGTCAATCGGAGCAGGCAGTTTACTTTTAACTATTATTGGGCTGACGGTAATCGTTTTAGGATTTAAGGCGTAATTTCTTCCACTCAATGGACTAACGTACTTGCCGCTTTGCAAAGAATTCGAAATGCTCAAATGCTTTTCAGGATTACTGTTTTTTCCCGATGTGTTATTGCGGTTATTCGCATGGCGTTGATTTGAACTTATGGATTTCGTCGAGTCTGAAGCATCACTTTGTTTTCCCGAAAATGTTTTCGAAGTACCTTCACGTTTATTTGCTTGGTCTACCGACTTTTGTTGATTTTTACAGCAACAACAACAGCAGCAACAGCAACAACAGCGTCCTTTGTCGTTTGTGCAACAAACGTTTGGTTTTTTACATGTTTGCTTGCAACATATAACATATTCCTTCTTTGGGACAACGCAGCAAACGTTCCGTTCGGGACACCTCTTGATGTATTTCGGAAATTGATATCTACACGTCGGAAGAGGTTTGCACAATTTTGGAACGCAGCATGGTGGCTGACGTTGTGCATTGTTTTGGCATAAAAGTGGAATTGGTTTGCACGGGGGAGGTGGCTTACGCGAAGGCAAGCAGATAAAAGGTGAAGATTTCTTCTTTCTTTGTCTACAAACAGGTTCACAGCACACTGGTTTGCAACAGACTGGTTCGCAACAGACTGGTTTGCAGCAAACTCGTTCGCAACAGACTGGTTTGCAGCAAACTGGTTTGCAACAAACGTGTTTGGGCTTATCGCACAACTGAACTTTGCAAGAGCAAACGTTTCGGTTTCTCTTCAATCCACACTCGCACGGAATTTTGTCTCGACATTCGGATTTTACGCATTTCAGATGTAAAGTAACGCAGTCCGAACTTTCTCCTGTGCTTGACTTGCAGGGGGCACAGCACTCCTCACTTGTAGTGCTATCCATTTTCTCGCAAATCACCGATCGGCTTTTCTTCAAATCACCACATTTATGATTTTTTATAATGATCGTAGACATGGACGTTGCTTTTCCAGCACTGTCGCAATAACAACTATATTCTCCTTTAAAATCTAGAGAACGGCATTCCCAATCATCTACCGGACAAATGCATTCATTGGTGCTACAAGATGGAGTGTCGTAGAGGTCGTTCAGTCTTTGTCTTTCTTCCATATCTAAGCAGGGACGTGTCTTCGGAGAACGAAACCAACTAAAAAAATCTCGACTTTTACGTGGATGTTTTCGATGGCTCCTTTGTTTACTTTTCTCGATTTGGCAGCTACAATTTCTGCAAAAACAAAAAATTAAAACAGGAAACAGAAATAAAAAGTTTGATTACTTTTTTGGTGCCGATTCACATTGCTTTTTGTTTATCATTTCCTCGCGTTTTCGAATCCAATTCCAACCCCACCATCTGCAAAATTGGAGATCCCAGAGTTCGTCATCTGTAGGTGACGTGCCCGGAGCCTGATAGTTTGGACAAGGACAAGAAAATCGTGCTTGGTTGAAAGGCATTTGGTTACCATTTGGAGGAACTTGAAACCCAATATTTTGTGATGGAATTCCATAGCCGGGTGGGGGATTTAGGTTGCTTTTGGATATTCTGGATTGATTTGGTTTGGTCTCACCATAGTCGCATTCGCAGTATGCTAGATTGCAGGTCTTACAATCATCTTCGGCACACTTTCTCTTTTTCGGTGTTATTTGACGTTCCGAAGAGCTTTTAAGAACTGTAACTTGAGTTGAGGAATTAAGATGCTTTCTGCTTTGGTCGGTATTTGGAGGAGTTTGAAACCTGGTACTTTGAGATGAACGTACATAACCAGGAGAATGGTGCAGATTGCTTCGAGATTGTTTAAATTGATCTGGTTTATATTCCTGTTTGATCTCGTCATACTCGCAATCACATTTGGTCAAATCGCAGATGTTACTTCGTTTTTCACTACAGAGCTTCTCCTTTGGTGTTATTTCGCGTTCCGAAGAGTCTTTAAGAATGGTAGCTTGAGTTGAGGAATCCTTTCCATGGTTGGAATGCTTTCCACTTGATACACTCCGAGTAATTCGTATTGTAGTTTGTTGTTCCATTTTTGTTTAATCCAGCGAACAGTGTATTTGCAGGAATATTAGACCCAATTTCATTATTATCTTAATTTGCAGAAAATTTGAAAGAAAACTTTATAAAACCCTAAATTTAAAAATTATTTGTCACATTAGCAGTTGGTTGACACTTCCATGCGTCAAACATTTTGTTGCTTGTTTGAAATGAAAGTACATCGGGTATACTTCTAGTCACGGCGGAATATCTCAGAAACGGTGCCACGAAATGAAAATAAGTATATAAACAAAAATAAAGAAAATAAAATTTCCAACAAGAAATGTCTAATAAGTATTGCTGTAAAATCGATTTTTTATAATAAAAACAGGTCTTGAAATGGTACAATTTACATTGCTAATGCAGGACTGTATGCTCATTTATGTGAGACACTGTATATGATGGAGCTTTCTCTTTTGTATTTAATTAAGTGTGATTGTTGTTGTAAAGTTGAAAATTATTTTTACAAAATTGAAAATTATTTTGTAACTTACCCGAATTGCTAAATACGGCCCTGTAAATAACGCCCACAAAGTGTCAAACAGCTGTCAAAAGTTCAATAATATGTCATGTACGTGGCTGTCGGCGAATTTTAATTAATAATGAAAAATTAAATAATTACACTAATTTTGGAAAACCATGGGTCTGTGTAAGTGCCCCAAGAGGCGCGTCACCAACCAGTTTTGTTTCGAACACCGCGTCAACGTTTGCGAACATTGCATGGTCACAAATCACCCAAAAGTAAGATTTATGCTGATGAATTGGTTGCATTTTATATTTAAATGTGTTGTAGTGTATAGTTCAGTCGTATATTCAATGGTTACAAGACAGCGACTACAACTCGATATGTGAAATTTGTTCAAAAGAGCTAAACTTTGAGGATTGCATTCGTTTAACTTGCTATCGTAAGTAACATTCTATCCGAATAGATATTGTATGATTTTGGGTTTATTTTAGATGTCTTTCATTGGTCTTGTGTGGATAATTATTCGCGACAGTTACCTGCAACTACCGCCCCCGCAGGTTACACTTGTCCTTCGTGTAGATGTGGGTTGTTTCCACCTCCCAACTTGGTTAGTCCGGTTGCGGATGTACTGAAAGAAAAACTTGCAGGTGTGAATTGGGCTAGAGCAGGTTTGGGGTTGCCATTGCTTTCTGAAGATCGCGAAATTAAACCATCTAATGTGGTTAATCACAGTTTACCTCCTAACCCGAGTCCTAGCGTGAGCCCGAGTCCGCCTCATTCGGTTGTTCATGTTGAAGACCAAGGAGCGTTCAGTAGGGGCCCCATGGATATACCATCACGACGAGTGTTCCAAGATTTAAGGGAATCGCAAGGCCTTCTTTTGGATCACGACGAAGATAAATATAAAAGAAGACCGGCTGGCGAATGGGTGCGACGTTGGTGGAAGTTAGTATAATCATGTTTGTTGTATTTTAACATTTTTAACCTTTTATTTTAGAAATTCATTAGGTGCTCCATCGAGGACCAGGGGTGGAGGCTCACTGTATAAGAGATACTGTATGTTGGCAATTTTATTAGTGTTAGGAGTGATTGTGTTGTTGCTGATAATGTCACGGTTGGGTCGATATGCAACCGACAACGATCCTAATTGGGATCCATTGGGAAATCCAAATATTCGAGTCGAACAGCAACGTTCCATGTAGTATTAAGATGAATTTATTTAAATGAAGCTAAGTTTAAGATGGAAAGAGTCAAGCAAATTTTGCAACCGTAAATTAATCATTATAAATTTATTGTTTTAATAAAACACATTTTTAATCCTTAATTCGGAAAGTTTATTCCACTGACTTCGCAATTAAACCAAGAATTAGTTAACCCATTATATTATTTATTTTATTTTAACAGAGCAAATACATTTTTCCCAAGTACGAAATTAATTTAAACACGGCAATTGTTAAAAATCGGCTTTCTTTTTGATAATTTTGGGTTGTTTTCCTTTTCCGGTCATAGCTTCCTTAACAGTAAAATAAATACATTCGCTGGTGAAGAAAACTTGAGAGCATTCATCTTCTTTACTGATTTGTTCGAAACATTGACTTATGATATCTTTCCGAATTGCAGGATCGTGAATATTTAAAATATCTAAGAAGTTGTGGTGATGCGTTTCAGCATCGCTTTCTATTATATTCAATTTTCCGGCAACACATCTAGTAAAACATTTTAATTTTGGATCATCAACGTATTCTCCATAAGGAAGGATTCGCTCTGCTTGGACACGATTGGCTCCGGTTTTTTCGATGCACTCGTCAATGTGCTTTAATAGAAATCGTTGCCAAACTTGCGTTAACTCGCTGAAGGTCTGAAATTAGAAACAAAATTATGTTTTACTTGGTGGTGCTTACAGAAATAAATTCACTTACAAGTTGATGAGCAGCGTTTGCTGCAAAGATGCACACAGCTAAGAAAATTAGAAGTTTCATTTTAAGCGCTTGGTATATTACTGACGGTTCTATAATGTAATATGAACACTGATGATTTTGAATTCACTTCTAACGTTTATATATTAGAAAATGCGATAATATTTTTACGACTATCTAATGCTATTTTTATTACCAATTTACAATGAAAAAAAGTTCAATAAATTTAGGTAACAGATGAATGGGATATTTGTCCTCGTAAGTAATAAAACATAGTTTATACAGGGTGTCCCCTGATACACTTGGTATCAAAACTTAGATGGTGATAGAGGACACTTTTCTACAAAAATATTATTTAACAAAATTTTTTTCTAAATTCAAACCCTCAGATTTTGTAATTTCCACTTTCACATGCCCATAGCCCGATTGATTTTTCAGTAAAAATGGTCTAGTGTTTATTTGAAGATCGTGAAAAAATCTACAAACTAGATTCAAACTTTTCATTCTATAAAATCAACGGGTTTCGAGTTATGAATTAAAATAAGTACTAAAATGTTGAAAAATTCGAACTTTTTTTTTTTCTGTAGTATTGTTGTATTTGTATATAATCTTTTTTTCATTTCGCGAAGCATAAAATTATAAATCGCGAAAAACCATTTTATGCGCTGGCCCCCCTTTTTTGAAAATTTTGAAATTTTTTGTTGGTATTGTGTTGTATTCAATTTGTATTGTTTGTATTGCTAAAATTTAAAGTTCTAAATTTAACATTAGTCATGTAAATCGCGAAACAAAATTTCGCCCTGGCCCCCCATTTTCGAAAATTTTGAAATTTTGTTGTTGTATTGTGTTGTATTCAATTTGTATTGTTTGTATTGATAAAAATTAAAGTTCCAAATTTAACATTAGTCGCGTAAATCGCGAAACAAAATTTCGCGCTGGCTCCCCATTTTCGAAAATTTTGAAATTTTTTTTGTATTGTGTTGTATTCAATTTGTACTATTTGTATTGTTCTTGCACCGAACCGGCTTGATCCGAGACGTCCGCATCGAAACGTCCGTCCCGAGAAGTCCCTATACCCAGGAAATTCAAATTAGTGGGACAATACTGCAACATTTCTTCTTTTTCAAGTGCCATACACTATGCAGTGCGTAAACCAGCGGTTCCCAATTAGTTTTGGCCGCGGAACCCTTGGGCGAAGTAAAAATTTGGCAAAATTTATTTTTCGCCATTTTGAAATTCTTTCTGGCGGAACCCTTGGATTTTTTCGCGAGTCCCTAAGGGTTCCACGGAACCCCATTTGGGAACCTTTGCCTTAGAGTCCCCTGCAAAATTCACATTCTAACGAAACACTCCCATAAGAAAACATGAAGAGCAGTCACTGCGACTCAGTCGCAGAGCCCCAGCCGCAGCTAAGGAATCACACCTTTAGCTGGTCATCTTAAGGTTCCTTAGCTGCGGCTGGAGCTCTGCGACTGCAGTCGCAGTGACTGCTCTCTACACTTCCTTATGATACAATCGCATTCTAAGGAAACACTCCCATAAGAAAGCTTCGTTGATATAAAAGTATGAAAGATATGAATCTTTAGCTGCGGCCGGGACTCTGCGACTGAAGTCGCAGAGGATGCTCTCCATACTTCTTTATGAGATTGTTACCTTAGAGTCCCCTGCAAAGATCGCATTCTAAGAAAACATTCCTATAAGAAAGCATGGAAAGCAGTCACTGCGACTTCAGTCGCAGAGCCCCAGCCGCAGCTAAGGAATCACACCTTTAGCTGGGCGAAATTTTCTTCACCAACACTATGGGCTAGTTAAATGTTATGTGAAAGCCGCAGTTAAAAAATCACACCTTAAGCTGGTCATCTTAAAGTTCCTTAGCTACAGCTGGAGCTCTGCGACTGCAGTCGCAGGGACTGCTATCTACGCTTTCTTAGAATGATACAATCACATTCTAAGGAAACACTCTCATACGAAAGCATGATTGATATAAAAGTATGAAAGATATGAATCTTTAGCTGCGGCTGGGGCTCTGCGACTAAAGTCGCAGTGGATGCTCTCCATGCTTTTATATAAGACAGTTACCTTAGAGCAGCGGTTCCCAATTAGTTTTGGCCGCGGAACCCTTGGGCGAAGTAAAAATTTTTGCAAAATTTATTTTTCGCCATTTTGAAATTCTTTTTGGCGGACCCTCTGATTTTTTTGCGGAACCCCATTTGGGAACCGCTGACGTAGCTTCATTGTTGTAATAGTCAACAATTTAATTTTTACGATACAAGTTACATTGCAACACAATACAAATTGCATACAAATACGAAAATAATTTTGAAATTTTGAGTCAGCTAAGCAGCGGGTCAGAGCAAAATTTTGTTTTGCGATTTACGCGGTTAATACTAAACTTAAGACTTTAATTTTTAACAATACAAATAATACAAATTGAATATAACACAATACAAAAAAGAAATTTCAAAATTTTCGAAAATGGGGGGCCAGCGCGAAATTTTGTTGCACGATTTACGCGACTAATGTTAAATTTAGGACTTTAAATTTTAGCAATACAAACAATACAAATTGAATACAATACAATATAAACAAAAAATTTCAAAATTTTCAAAAAAGGGGGGCCAGCGCATAAAATGGTTTTTCGCAATTTATAACTTTATGCTTCGCGAAATGAAAACAAGATTTCCAATACAAACAATAAAAACTGAATACAACACAATACGAAAAAACAATTTTTAGTTTTCGACAAAAGGGGGGCTAACTTCACGCACATTAGATATTGGTCTCTTATGTTGTGTGAAGTGTATCCAGACACCCTGTATATAAAATATAAATAAAATAGGTTGTGATTTATATTTTTTATAATTATGTGTTTTTAATGCTCTTCATTAGAAAATATTAAATTATAAAATATACCTATTAAATTTAATATAATAATAATAAAGATTACTTTTATATAAACTCATTAACGAAGTTCAAAGGTTATTCCATAAGAGTATGATGCTTAAATTTTTTAAGATCAAGTTTTTTTTAGCTTTACTGCTATTTTTTCGATAGAATTTTTGGGATTTTTTGAAAAATAAAATCAATTCAATTTATCCCTATTTAATCATGCGCATAAATTTCAATGAATATTTAAAACCTATACAATCACGAAGTAGTTCGCCCAATAATGTGTGAATCATCGAAGGAGATTTTCCCAAGTTTGCAAAGTTTTTTTCTAATAATTCGAATTTTTCGGTAGCTTCGCCCAAATAATTTAATTTTTCGGTTCCCCAAGTTTCTTCAAGTCCATTTTTCGTGACTGACGTTTCACAAATTCCTACCACAAGTGGGAATGCTGGAACATCATCGAGGAAGGTTAAATATACAAATTTGAGAAATAAAGATCATTTTATGGTAGGAGATGATGGAGTAACAGCAAAATATATGAAGAGCGAGTAGCCATTTTCGATGTTTTGTAAACCTGTAAAATCGTCAAGTGTTCTAAATTTACTTCCGATGTCTGCAATAAGATCTTTATTGTCGCGTCCGGAAAAGTGCATTCTTCTTAACAAGCCTGACACATAATAAAATTGAAAAATTAAACTTGTTGTATTATGTCTAGACTGTCGTATGCAATGAGTTTTTTCTTTTTTATCATTTGAATTTATTAACATCTCTGCGCAAAAACGGGTTTTGCTATCTGCTACTGAGCACTGCGTTTTGTGTAGAAATGTTGAAACAGTTAGGTATTAGTCTTTGTTACTCAAAATAAATGACATGCACTCTGAATTACAAACTATTTTTTGTATTCCCGAGAATAAAGTGTTCTACACCAAGACGAAAGTACCTCTACTTATCTGTTGTTCGTTTATCCGTTTATATGTTGATCCGTTTATCTGTTGATCCTCTCTCCGAATGACTACGTTCTTTGGGAAGATATGATTAGTCCTAAGCGCCATGTAAAGCTTAATCTTTTTCAAAGAATTTTGTAAGAATTTATAAAAGGTAGCAATAATAATAAATAAATAAATTAATAATTTATAAATAAACAATAAAAATTAATTTAAAAAATTTTGATTTAATAAAAACAAAATAATAAAAACTGTATGGTTTCGCGTTTGAATGGCCTGCAATGTTAATCAAAATTTGTATTTAAAAAATTTTTGATTTATTTTCTAACCTGTCGGTTGGAAAGTGTCCACTTCCCGACCCGAGATATCAAAAAACTTTAATAAAATAAAATCATATTAAATAAAACTATTAGATATTATTTGTAGTTTACAAACTTATTGTGTTTGCGAATTCTAGAATTGAATATTTCGGTTAAAAAGCAAAACGTTAGGAATAATCCGGAGAGTCTGGGGGGCATGGAATGCCTTCCAGTGCACTATTCGCTTTTTATTCAGAAGTTATTTAGTTATCAAGGTTTCGAGATATTTACCATCGAGATAATTAACAAAGGATGCACTGGAGGGCGTTCCACGCCCCCCAGACCCCCCGGATTTACACCTTTATCTGGATTCTAGATTCTGAATTTTAAGTAGGATGGTAAGGAAGTAGCAACACCGTATTGGCATAGCGCTGCATTTATACTTTCAAAGGTGGTTTTATCAAAAGCCCCTTTGATGTCAATAAACGCTCCTAGGTTGGACTCTTTCGACAAGCAACATAATCTCACAAATCAACTGATATCTCATTATGCGGAACTAAGGACCGCAGCGCGACAGCTCAAATAAAAGGCGCGACTGCCGCAGGGTTAAAAACGCGAAACATAGAAATAATTCGGGGGGTCTGGGGGCTATGGAATGCCCTCCAGTGCACTATTTGCTCTTTCTTCACGAGTTATTCAGTTATCAATGTTTCGAAATATTTAGCATCGAGATAGTTAACAAAGAATGCGCTGGAGGGCGTTCCACGCCCCTCAGACCCCCCGGATTTACGCCTTTATTTTATGTTATTAAAGGCCAACCTACAAAATTTTTATTGTTGATGACGTGGGCGGAATCGCTTGGAATATAAAAAAGAGATAATCTCCCGCAGATATACATCCAGTGGCGCAGCCAAGGGGGGGCTAGGGGGGCTATAGCCCCCCCCCCCCCAGACGCAATAATTTTACCGAAAATAAGATGACCACGCCCCTTTTTTTGAAAATTTTTCCCCTGCGGCCCGCGCTTTCTACGCAGCTTGCGTCTCTCGCATCTTTAGCCCCGCCCCCATAACTAAATTTTGGCTGCGCCACTGTGTACATCGGTTTTATGTAAGTTGGCGTTAGTTTATGAATTTTCTTTAGCAAAATCGCCCCGAAAAAAAACATTGCTGGGTGTAAAATTACCCCCTTAAATTTAAAAATTAAAACTGGGTGTTTTAAAAATATGGTACATGGAATGCCCTTCAGTGCAATCTCAGATTATCTAAGATTATTCCGGAATTTCTTATTTTCTAAGAGCTCCAAGAACTGGAACGTTTTGTGCGTTTAAGTAGGTTGTCTCTTAATATCATAAAATAAAGGTGTCAATCCGGGGGGTCTGGGGGGCGTGGAACGCCCTCCAGTGCATTCTCTGTTAATTATCTCGATGGTAAATATCTCGAAACGTTAATAACTGAATAACCCGAATTTATTCTTTTAAAAAATAAAAAGCAGTAAAAAATCATAAACTAACACTAACCTACATAACCGATGCTTATCTGCGCGAGGATATATATGCATGAAAATGAAAATGAAAAAAAACTTCGTCACAAATGTTTAATTTTTAGCTACCCACCTAAAGTTTTTTCAAATCCATTTTTCGCAACTGAATTGTTACAAATTCATCCAAATTCAGTTTTCGATTATCATAAATTTACATCTGAAGTTTCAGAAATTTTCTGATTTTCTGTGAAATTGATTGGTTTTTCAAAAATTTTTACTAGATAAAAGTTATCGTCCGTTAAATTTCCCATCCGAAATAGGGCGAAAACTTTTTTGTAAACTGTTTCGTTTAAAACATACAGAGAATTGAAAAAAACCAAGAAAAGAAAAGTTCGAAAATTTTAACATTTTTGAACTAACTTTAATTCATAACTCGAAAGTCGTTGATTTTAGACAATAAAAGGTTAAAATCTAGTTTGTAGATTATTTTACGGTAATATTCCGGGCTATGGCCCTGTGAAGGTGGAAATTCAAGAAATGCTTTAAAGAAGCCTAACTTTCGATGGTTTGAATTTAGAACAAAAAATTTGTTAAATATTTTTCTTAGAAATGGGTCCTCTATCTCCATCTAAATTATGTAAAGTGTATCCGGGGACACCCTGTTTATCTTCGATTATCCTTTATCCGATAATCCTTTAAGTATTTTTTCAAATTACTATATAAAAGCAAAAGTTAATTTATTTTTTAACAACAACAACAATTTAGCGAACAGCTTCAATATTACAGAAATTTAAATTTTGAAAAACCATGGTCGAACAACTTATCGATTCCACTACTGGCCAAAGCTCTAACCACGAATCTCCTGTTTGCAGTATATGCTTGAACAACTTGACGGAAACAAAAAGCACTCTTAATTGTTGTGCACATGTATTTTGCGCAGAATGTATAAAGCAGTGGGCCAAATTAAATAACTCTTGTCCGTTGGACAGAAAAAAAATTAGATGGATCGATGTTAGTAGACTACCAGACGGTTTGGATACGGAAACCATTTTTGTGGAAGTTATCGATTATATCCAATTCACTGCAAAGTTTATGAATACATCATTAAGAGGCTTTCCGGAAGAAAATGAAGTTAGATATTACCTAGAAGTTTTACACGTTTTGCATAATCTTAAAGGAATAGTATTGAGCCGATTACGAAGTAAACAGTTTTTAACCACATTTCTCGATCCGTATGGCAACATTCTTTCGGAACATATGGTTTTAATGCACTTAAATCGGTATGATCAAACCATCATTGCTCAACTACAAGCAGCACAATTACAAAATTAGTGAAATTTAATGTTTCAATTGCCAAAATAAACTTAATCTTATCGAACAGTTTAATAGGAATTTGAAAAAAAAATTGGTTAAAAATTATTAAATTTTTTTGAATTTTGTATTTTTGTTTTAAAATTTTTGTATTTATATTTTTTTTTAAATTATTATTTTATCTTACTTTTAAATTAATAAATTAAATTATTATAATTAAAATTAAAAAATATTTTTTTCCAGAACAATTAAAAAAATAGAAAAATAAAAAAATAAAAAAATATTTTTCAAAATGCTTTGCTGTTTTGAAATTTAAAAAAAAATTTAAAAAGTCATTTTCTTATTGTATTTGTATAATATTATTAGATTTTATGTTATTAATATTATTTAAATTTTATTTATTCATAACCTGTCCTGGAAAGCGCCACAACCACAACGGATATACAGATTCTGGGCTTGGGATTTCCTCAGCTATTGGACCTAGACAACAGCTTTATTTTCAACTTTGATGTTGGTATTTTGTGTTAAGGATAATAGGTTCATAGAATCTATATTCCAAGTGTTGTGGGAATTGTTATCTACTTAACGGATAATCCGATAATCCGTTATAAAATGGTATAAAGAGGAAACAGTGAGGAGCATAGGAGGGAGAGTGAGTAGAGAGAGAAATGGTAGCAGATAAGTGAGTATAGAGATGGTGAAATAGGAAAAGGAGAGAAGAGGGAAAATAGTAGAGAAAAGAGTAGAAATACGTGAAATAAGTGGCAGTTAAATGTAAGAACAAGGAGTTAAAATTAGAAGAATAAACATAAAAACAAATTGCTTTGTTTTAATATTACACGCAACGAAAATCACATTGCGCAGTTGATCAAATTTATTAGGTTATGGGCCCAGTTGAATATTAAAACAAGCAGAAATAAAAGAAGGACGAAAAATTTGAAAGATTAAATAATAGCAATTATCGGCAATGGTCGATACGGATGAGAGCCCTTTTAGGTCTGAAAGGCTGTTCAGAAGCAATAGATTACATCACCACAGAATTAAATAGTACGCAAATGAAAAAAGAAGAAACATGCAAATCATTGCTATACATGGCAGTAGACGACGATAATTTGGATAGCATTGAAGATTGCACAACGGCAAGCGAAATATGGAACAAGCTCAAAGAAATCCACACAAAGTTCGACAGTTTTCACAGCATACTGATGCTGAAGGAATTCATCAACATGGCGAAAAATGAAAATGAAGGTATTCTGGAGTATATAAATCGAAGAAACAGTTTATATAAAAAGGTAGAAAACGCAGGTTTTAAATTTGACAACAAAGTGTTAATGGGTTTGACGCTAATCGGATTACCAAAGGAGTATGAATATTTAACGCGAACCATAAAAATAGACGACGGAAAATTAACACCAGCCGATTTAAAGATGAAATTAGCCTAAGAAGAAGAAAGAAGATTGAAGGAAAATAGAACGGAACACGACATGAGAGTATATAGGGCAACGACTACAAGGAGTAATACGAGAAGAAATGGAAACCAGGAAATCAGAGAAGAAACGCCACAACGAACGAACGGGAACACAAGTCGTTATCAAAGTAGATCCGAAAATGTAAAGTGCTATAGATGCAACAGGTTTGGACATATCAGTAGAGAATGTCGAAGTTACAAGGAAGAAACACAAAATAGAAAACAGCATTACGATAAGAAATCATCATATATTAAACGTACAAACCTAGGTTGTAAAGAGGGAGAAACAAAAGATAACAAAGTATGGATCATTGACAGCGGATCCACTGATCATATGACGGGAAACAAAGAGAAATTTATAAACTTTAAAGACGCTACATATGAAATTCTGACTGCAGGAGGAACAACGTTAAAAGCAATCGGATATGGAGACATAGAAGCAAGGTGGAGAAAAGAAAACGGAGGTTTTGTAGTAACTTTAAAAGACGTTTTGTATGTTCCCGGTTTAAATGTAAACCTGCTATCAACAGCAAAAATGTGCGAGAAAGGAATAGAACTAAGATTCAAAAACGACAGATGCGTTATAAACGATAAGAATAGGAGACTACTGTTTCTCGGTGCGATTAAGGAAGGCCTGTATACAATCACCGAAGATTACATCATAAAACTAAGAACAAATCACGTTGAAAAGGAAGCAAATTTATGGCACCAACGATTGGGGCATGTAAACATCAAGGACTTGAAACTCATGGGAAAAAGTCAGGAAGAACAGATGGAAAAGTGTGATATATGTGAAACGGCGAAACCAAGAGCGAAAAGCTTTCCAAAGCAAAGTGAAAATAGAAGAACAGAAATATTGGAATTAGTGCACACAGACATAATGGGACCAATAAGTCCGAAATCACGAGGAGGAAATCGATATATAATTACGTTTACGGATGATTACTCAAGATACACGGAAGTAATTCCGATCAAGACGAAAGACGAAGCATTGGAAAAATTTGACACATACAGGAGAAAAGTTGAAAAGCGATTTGGAAAAAATATAAAAACTTTACGAAGTGACAATGGAGGCGAATACGTAAATAAGAGGTTTAACGATTATCTGAGAGACTCGGGTATTACGAGGGAACTAACGATACCTAGAACACCTCAGCAAAATGGAGTCGCAGAACGTGTAAATCAAACATTAATGAACATAGTGAGATGTTTAATGGAGGAATCAGGCATGTATAACGATATGTGGGCAGAGGCAACACTAATTGCTTGTTATTTAAAGAACAGAAGGCCTACAAGTGCAAATAATGGGAAAACACCGTACGAATTATGGCACGGAAGAAAATTAAACATAGAACATTTAAGAATTTTCGGATGCAGAACTTGGAGTATAAATAATAGGAGAAAATATAAATGGGAACCCAAAGGAAGAAGATATATATTTATAGGATACGATCCACACGCCAAAGCATACAAGTTGTGGGACAGTGATCAAAATCGAATAGAAATCAGCAGAAACGTCACATTTGATGAAAATGTTTTTCCATTGAAAAATCGACAAACCGGCGAAGAAAGAAAGGAGAGAAATTCCATAAAGTGGAATGAATTTGAAAGCACAGATGAATTCGAAGAATCAAACACGCTAGAGTAAAACAACGAAATTCAAATAGAGAGAGAAAACAGAGAAGAATGCGGATCACTAAGTGAAGAGATTAATAACGAAGAAGAGAAAAGATTTCTACAGGATACAGCACTTATAAACGAAGATGTCTCAGAAGAGGAACCCAGTACGAGTAGCTCATCGAAAGATGAAAACGTGATACGAACGAAAAGTGGAAGACAAGTAAGAAAACCGGAATGGACAAGGGACTATGAAATGCAGTCTAATTTAGTACAAAAAGAAAGAATGGGAAATGATCCGAAATCATACCAGGAAGCTATCAAAAGTACCAAAATGAGACGAACGGCAAGAAGTCATTGATAAAGAATTTGAAAACATAGCTACATAGTACATAAGATATAGTTGAAAGACCAAAGAATAGACGAGTATTAAGAAGCAAGTAAGCATGCAAGAACAAAAGTGATTCCTGAAAAAGAATGGTAGAACATTTGAAAAATTAAGGAGTGGAATAAAGATTCAGGAGGGGTGTTAAGGATAATAGGTTCATAGAATCTATATTCCAAGTGTTGTGGGAATTGTTATCTACTTAACGGATAATCCGATAATCCGTTATAAAATGGTATAAAGAGGAAACAGTGAGGAGCATAGGAGGGAGAGTGAGTAGAGAGAGAAATGGTAGCAGATAAGTGAGTATAGAGATGGTGAAATAGGAAAAGGAGAGAAGAGGGAAAATAGTAGAGAAAAGAGTAGAAATACGTGAAATAAGTGGCAGTTAAATGTAAGAACAAGGAGCTAAAATTAGAAGAATAAACATAAAAACAAATTGCTTTGTTTTAATATTACACGCAACGAAAATCACATTGCGCAGTTGATCAAATTTATTATTTTGTAAGTTAAAATGATTTATTTGAAATTCCACGGAGAAGTTCAAATCTTTCTAATTGAAATTTTAGCCTTCGATTCAGCCATCACGGACTATTGCTTTATCATAAGACTTGAAGACTTCAACCCTGAGGAGGCCATGTTGGCTCTATTACAACATGGCTGCTTTTTTACGTATTCTTGATGTTGTTTTGAGTTTGACCTGACAAAACTTTCTATACCAACTATACGTATTAAATTAACTTAATATTTTTCCTCGTGGTGGCGTTCGCTTAATGTGAATCGCGAATTAATGGGGCAGTTTCCTCATATTTATTTGAGGTTAAATTGTCTACTGCTGAAAAAAAAGTTCCAAGGACTACTTACACCAAAACAAAATTACGGACCCACTGCTTTCTGGGTCTACTTTTGGATCAAACCTTGAATTATTGATTATGTTATATAGATCAAACCGTGAATTAATTAGTATATATGTTACGGTCAACGATGACAATTCGGCCATTAACGTTAATGGCCGGACAATAACGTCAATGCCCAGCTTCGTTGGGCATTGACGTCATTGACCGGCCATGGTTGGCTGTCAAATTTTAATTGCCATTTTGCTGTTCTTTATATTAGTTATTTCATAATATCATCATTGCCCAATCCATTTTGGTCATTAACGTCATTGACCGGCCAAAGTCGTAAATATTATAGTCAAATGAAAATATTTACATCATTGCCCACCGTTAACGGGCGTTGACGTCAATGGCCGGTCAATGACGTTAATGGTCAGCGTAAATGGGCATTGACGTCATTGCCCGGCCATTGACCGTAACATATATATCATTTGCAATACAAGGGGGGAAAGTAAGCTTTTCCAAAAATTACTTTTCAGTTATATTATTACTTTAAATTTTCCAGAAATGCTTTCGAATAAGTTATACCGCATAAAAAAAAATAAATATGTAGCTAAATTTGTATATTATAAATATTTAAATTTTTGTCTACGAACATTCATCACGCGTCAAATTACGTAAACGTCGATTAATTTAAATGTCAAAATCAATGTCAGAATATGTAAAATTTTGAAAATCTGTTTTGAACATGGCGCCATTATGTAAAACAATCTCTGATGTTTGCGCACAAATTAAAGAAGCTTCGGAAGCACTAAGTGACTTTGCCTCGAAGGTCACTCGCATGTACAAATAAAATTCCAATCATTCATTTAAAAAACGAAACTCTAATAAAAAGAAGTGAAAATGGATGCGCTCAGTTCGTTGGCTTTAACGACGTTCGAAATTGCAAACGAAATATTTATTTCGATAGGTGCAGGCGTTTTAGGAATCGGTGTTTTACTCGAAAATTGCATAAATGGCATTAATATTTTTAATTCGTTGGTGCTCTCAGGAATTACCATAACCACTTTATGGTATGCTTTTAAATATACGGAAGTCGAAAAACCCTCATCCGATATGGTGATATTTATTACCGGTTGTGATTCCGGCTTGGGTTTTTCCTTGGCACAGCATGCATGCGAAATGGGGTTCACCGTTTTAGCGGGATGTTTAAAATTGGATTCCAAAGGTGCCGTCGAATTGAGAAAACTCTTTGGTACCAAAATACACAGGGTCGAAATTGACATCACCAGATCCACCAGTGTCCAAGTTGCTCTCGAAGTTGTCAATCGGTTTTTGAAAAGCGATCCAAATTACAGTAAGTAATCCATTCGTATAATTTGAATTTAAATTTTCGAAAGTTGTTCTGTGTTGTTCCAAAATATTATTTCGCGAATTGATAAAATAACGCGAAAAATCCCAAAAAAACGTTTTCGAGTTAACTCAACACTTTTAAAAATTATTGGTAAAAAATTGTTGTTTTTCAGAATTATGGGCGGTGATAAACAACGCGGGAGTTATGGTGTTTGGCGAATTTGAGTGGCTAACGGAAAAGTTAGTCCAAAACCAGATCGACGTGAATCTTTTGGGGACCTTTAGAGTGACCAAAGCGTTTTGTCCACTCCTAAGGCAGCAAAAAGGTAAAACAACAAACAACATTGGTTTTCATTCACAACAACATTTATTTTTCGAATTTTAGGAAGACTTGTGGTAATTTCCAGTCACTGCGCTCAAGCGTCTCTTCCAGGTCTGTCAGTGTACGGCGCAACAAAAGCGGGGTTGTTGGGTTGGTGCGACGGTTTGAGAGTGGAACTTGGAAAATACGGCGTAAAAGTGATCTCCTTCATTCCTGGTTCGTTTCCGCAACAAAGCAATATAATGGCAAGGCAAGTGGAAAATTGTTACGAAATGCATTCAGATTTCACGACGGAACAAAAGGAATTTTATGGAGATTACTTTAAACGTTACAATTCGTTTTTATGTATATTGTCCGGTTCTAAGGTTGTTAAAAAAATTGACGATCCAGATATGTATAAGGTATTTGAGAAGGTTCTCCTGGACGTTTACCCTAAAGCTGTGTATAAAAACGAACCCTTAAGGTATAAAATATATCATTTAATATTTAAATATGGTCCTGTTAGTGTGAGAGATTTTTTCATCACGAGGTTCATGAGTATGCCCAAATATCGCGGCGATTCCGAACACATGATGGGAGGTATTTCCTGAAAAAAAAAATTATTTTTATATAAGACTTAATAATTTTGTATTTTGTATGAAAATTAGAAAATATAATTTTTAATATATTGGCTTTCCATATGTGGTAGGCGTGGCAATTGCGTACTAACGACATTTGTTGTTCTTTCACCGAAACCGAAAAGAAAACCCAAAAAACGTCCCGTATTAAAAAAAAACAAATGAACCGATCACGAAATAAACGTCATTCGAATGTCTTTCACAATTTGATTGCGTCAAAAGTGCTGAAAATTTCTTCAAAATAATTATGAACTGTGATGATCCCATTTTTACTTTTAACAAGTATTGTGATATTGACCTGGTTACCCATAGCCCAAGTATTACCTCCTCCGCCTACATATCATCAGAAATTGGGGCCGTATCATGATAATCTGACGGACGAGTTGGTGTGTTATCAGTGCACTTCAGATAGTCGTGATAGTCAGCCGAAATGCGATACAGATTATTTTAAATTGAATAAATACTTTGACAAACATTTTTTGTTGCTGTCCCAATGCCCGTACAATCGCAAAAGCTTTTGCATTAAAATTGTCTCTATTGAAATAAATCATGTGAAAACCATCCGCGGATGTAGTGATTTGCACGACTTGGCCGGACACGAATTAAGAGTTGGTTGTGTAAAAGTAAGAAGGATATTCGTAGACAAAACGATTTGTATTTGTGAAGGAAATAAGTGCAATCATTGTGAAAAAATTTTTGTATCTAATCTAACGCTGAGTCTTTGTACACTTTCAGTTTGCTTTTATTATTTAAGACTAAATTATTTTTCATAAAATCTCACCGCAGTTCCTTACAAATAAATTACTAATAAATATATTATATATTTAATATATTTACTAATAAATATTTTACCGCATTATAATTAAGAATAATTTTGTAGAATTTTCCACATTATTAAAGTTATTTATTGCAGGAAAATTTTATTTTGCTTCCTCACTTTACCCAAAGTTTAGTGCTACCCCTCTTTCCCTCCTCATCGGCAACTTTTGGGTTTTTTGTGTAAATTTATTTTAAAAAACATTTTGTATTTTTAACGGATTCAAAGTTAAAAAATGATTTTGTTAAATTCTTTTAAAGTTCTGCATTTTTAACATATTTTAACATAATTTAACGGACGTCAACTTTTGTTAAAATTCAAAGATTCGAATTTCTAAATAGAGCAAAACATTTTCGAAAATTATGAAATTTTTATATTTTTCTGGTTTTTGAATTCCAAAGTTCAAATTTCTTTTTCTAATATAGCCTTTTTCGCACTACAAAAATATTTTTTGAGATTAAAAAAATTGTCTATATTTCTAAACAGAGCAAAGCATTTTGAAAAATGCAATTTTTTTTATTTCTCTATTTTTTTAATTCCAAAATCAAATTTTTTTAAAACTATTTTTGTTCTAGAAAATATATTTTTTTTTGAATAAAATATTATTTTAATATGTAAACAAATACAAAATATGAAATTTTGATAATTTTTGAATTTTGAAAAATATAAATTTTTATTTTAACTGAAATTTAAAAATCTAAATTTCAATTATCTATTTAAATTTCTAAAAAACAAAATATTTCCAAAAATTATGAAATTTTTATAAATTTCTGTTTTTTGAATTTCAAAATTCAAATTTCGTTTTCTATTATAGCCTTTTTTGCTCTACAAAAATATCTGTTGAGTTTAAAAAAATTCTCTAAGTCTTTAAACAGAGAAATCATTTTGAGAAACACAAATATTTTTTATTTTTCTATTTTTTCAATTCCAAAATTCAAATTTTTTTAACTTTTTTTGTTCTAGTAAAAAATTTTTTATGAGTAAAATTTTATTTTAATTTGTAAACAAATAAACTTTTTGAAAAATATGAAACTTTTATAATTTTTGAATTTTGATAATTTTTGAATTTTGAAAAATTTTAAAAGATCATCTATTTAAATTTCAAAATAAAACAAAACATTTCCAAAAATTATAAAAATTTTATATATTTCTGTTTTTTGAATTTCAAAATTCAAATTTCTTTTTCTGTAACAAAAATATCTTTTGAGTTTAAAAAAATTCTCGTAGTTAACAGCTCTGCGTAGGGCCTTGTCTTGGAAATTTTCCTAGTACAGCCCGGAGATATTTACTCGAGTATGGCACAAAAAGGCTTAGAGATGTCAGAAAAAAGGGGGGGGGGGAGAAATCAGGTGGAATCTCGTTAATTCATTCATGCGCGTTAGTGTTGGGCAATTCTTGCAAAAACTCCCGACTAGCCTAGGGTTGCCATAATTAAGGGAGTGCTGATCGGGACAGTTTGCTAAAAAAAATGAAAAAAAAAAGCTCCCACAATCCTAAATTTACTTCATTTATCACTTAACTTGAAAAAAATTTGCAATTTTTTTGCCTCTATCGCACTTACACTTCAAGTTAATTATAAATTTAAAATGCAAAAACAAATATAAATTTAAAAATGCAAAAAAAAATTTTTTAAACTAAAAAATACTTCGATACCTGGACATTTTGTAGATCAATCGGGACAACCGGGACAGGAGGTCCTAAAAGGGGACATGTCCCGGTGTACCAGGACGGATGGCAACTCTAGCTAGCCCCCATTCTTGAGTGCAATACTCTATATTTCTAAACAGAGCAAAGCATTTTGAAAAATACAAATATATTTTATTTTTCCATTTTTTTAATATTTTAATTCCAAAAGTCAAATATTAACTTTTTGTTTTATTTTATTTTAATTTTTAAATAAAATATTTAAATTTGTAAACAAATAAACAATTTGAAAAATATGAAATTTTTATAATTTTTGAATTTCCAAAATTTATGAAATTTTTATATTTCTGTTTTTTGAATTTTAAAATTCAAATTTCTTTTTCAATTATAGCTATTTTTGCTTTACAAAAATATCTTTTGACTTTAAAATGTTCTCTATATTTCTATACAGATCAGAGAATTTTGAAAAATATAAATTGTTTTTTATTTTTCCAATTTTTCAATTCCAAAGACAAATTTTTTTAAACATTTTCTGTTCTAGAAAAAATTATTTTCATCAATAAAATATTATTTAAATTTGTAAATAAATAAACATTTTGAAAAATGTGAAAATTTTATAATTTTTAAATTTTGAAAAATATGAAATTTTTATAATTTTTGAATTTGAATTTTTTTAAATTGAAATTAAAATATTATCTATTTAAATTTCTTAATAAAACAAAACATTTCCAAAAATTATGAAATTTTTATATATTTCTGTATTTTGAATTTCAAAAAAAAACATTCAAATTTGTTTTTCTATTTCGCTGAGGCAAACAGTTTATAAAAAACGAAATTATTTTAATTCTTTAATTTTTTAATTGTAAACAAATAAACATTTTGAAAAATATAAAATTTTTATAATTTTTGAATTTTGAAATTTTGAAAATTTTTGAATTTTGAAAAATTCGAATTTTTTTAAAATTTATGTAAATTTTTAAATAGAACAAAACCTTTTTAAAAAACACAAATTTTCAAAATTTTACCATAATTTTGTGGCGGACCAGTAGTTTGGCTACCGCTGTTAATTCCTATTGGCAGAAACCTACATTGTCGGCATATATTATTTTCAAAGTTTTAGGTTGTTTTAGGTTAGTTTTTCTGCATTTTATAATCAAACATGTCAAAAGCCGTAAAAGGAGGAGGTAAAGGATTAAAAAAAATAGTAGATAAAATAGTACATGGCAAATTACGTACCTACATACCAGCAGGATTGGCTTCCGCAAGTCCCCCCTTGGGACCTTTGCTAGGACAGGTAAGTAAGCAGCCCAAGAAATCTTGTGTCTAATCTTATAATTTTTAGAGGGGCATAAATATTGCAGCTTTCTGTAAAGATTTTAACGAACGCACCAAAGACATGAAAGAAGGTATTCCGTTACCCGTACGAATGGTGGTAAATCCCGATCGAAGTTACGAACTAGTTATACACAAACCACCAGCCACTTACTTCTTAAAACAAGCAGCCGGTATTCAGAGGGGTGCAATGCAAGTTGGGCACGAAACGGTAGGAAAAATAACCATGAAGCACATTTACGAAATTGCAAAAGTTAAAATCGAAGATCCTCCATTGCAAGTGCGAACATTGGAAAGTGTGTGCTTTATGCTAGTCGGTATTGCCAAATCTTTGGGCTTAGAAGTCGTTCGTGACAATCTGGATAGTAAAGAGTATGGCGAGTTCCTATCCGAGAAAAAGCTGGTTGTAGAACAACAAAAGAAAGAATTGCAGGAAAAACGAGAAGCCAAGTTGTTACGTACAGGTTAATTTTAATGTAAAATTTTATTAGTTTAAATAAATTTAATATTATTCTAGAAAACTATTAACATTTCTGTCTTTTTTCATCATCTTTTGGTTTTGCCGTTTGAAATGTTTCTGTAATTTGTTTGATTTCTTCAATTCATCGTATTTGTTCATCAAATCTTCCATTCGTTTTTCAGCTAAAATAAATAAAATTAAATTATGCTTCCGGATTAGTTAAAATTATCATACATTTTTTCTTAAAAACTGGCTTCTCTCCCTTTCGTAAACTAGTTTTAATTTCTTTCATTTGATCAACCTTTTCCTTGGTAATTGTATCTTGTTTTTCTTCCTCTCTGGCTTGGTTGTCCTAGAATAAAATAAGTTGAAGGAAGATTTGATGTCGTAGCTTAAAACTTACCATTCTTTGCATCAACAATTCCATTTTCTTTTTTTTAGCAGGATCCTTTTCCTTTTTGAAGGATTTCTGGAGTGCCGCCTTCTCTTTGCTTTTTACTTCTGTTAAAAATTTGTAGTTCGACTTGAAAGTTTTCTTGTCAAACTCCCCACAGAGAGAATCAAACCTGGGATCACGAATCTTAGTATCATTTTTAGCCTTAGATGTGCTGGTGCCAACCCAAGCTTTCGAACTCATCTCCCGCGGTCTGTTCTTGTTTGCACGTTTGAAATCCCGTTGAGGCGCTTTTCGGCGAGTGTTCCCGTACACGACTTCGTCATAAACTTTCAAGCCGATTTTTGTTTTTAATTTTTGTAAATCTTCGAAAGTCATTGTTGATATTTTCTCCCGAAAGGCTTCCTACAATTTTATGTTCACCGAAGATACTACAAGAAGAATTTCACTTACCCTTTCTGACAGTTCGTTTTGTTCTTCATCTGGATTATTATGTGTTTCGGTTGGACGAGTATCATCGTCGTCTGAAGAGCTTGAATTGTCCATTATTTTGAAATTTACTCGTGTTTACAAAATTATTTCTAGGTTATAATGACATTCGTGTTACATTTGAACTACCATAATAAAATAATTGCTGCCAGTGGTACCAAACTTGTTAGGTCTTTCAAAATTTGTTATACAAATGCTAGCCAGAGCCAGATTAAAAAAATTGTTATTTATCATATCTCGGAAACGGTGCGACAAAATGGAAAAATGTATAGGAACTAAAATGTAGAGAATAAAATTTGCAAAAAAAAATTCTTATTAATTTTTTAATTTATTTGCATCGTTCTCGAGATATAGCTAAAAATATATTTTTTGTATTTTATAGAGTTTCGTTTAAGTCGCTATCGGTCAGAAACGGTGTGACAAAATAAAAAATGTATATAAACAAAATTGAAGGTAATTAAATTTTCAACAAAAAATGTCTAAAAAGTTTTGCAGTAAAATTGGTCTTTGTATGACAAATAACGGCTTGAAAATGTTCAATCTACATTGGTAACTTAAGAGTCTCCGGGTTCTTTTGCGAGTCACTGTATGTGACTGTAAACCTGTGTTTTATAAAAAAAAATCTATGATAAATTGGAAATTAAAAATCTATGATTGAGCTTTAGTGCAGCTATTGTCAAACCGGGGGGTCTGGGGGGTATGGAATACCCCCCAGTGCACCTTTGCCCTTTATTCGCTCACCAATACTGAGGAGTTATGTAGTAGCTAATACTGGGGTAATTACCATTATTTTAAATTATTTAAATATCAGATGTAAAAAAATGTAAAAATACTGTTAGCATCAGAGCCAGATTAAGGATATGTGAGGTCAGGTGCTAACTATTTTTGGAAGCCCCTTAGCTTTGCATATTTTAACAAAATGATCCGTAAGCGAAAGTTTGATTTTTTATGTAATGTAAAATTATTATAAAAATTTTTTAATTTTTTACATTTGATCTTTGAAGCCAAGGGACCTCTATAAATAGTTTTTTGGACCTTACATATCCTTAATCTGGCTCTGATGCTAACAGTAATTTTTTACATTTACATCTGACATTTAAATAATTTAAAATAATGGTAATTACCCCAGTATTGGACACTGAATAACTTCTCAGTATTGATGAGCGAATAGAGGGCAAAGGGGTCATTCCATATGAAATCAAGCAAAAATATTGACCATCACAGATTTTTTTGAAACTTTGGTTAATTGTACTCTTTAACATCCCGAATTCAAGTATATTTTTTTTTAAATTTTAACTTTTATAGTTTTTGAGTTATTTAATTATAAAAATCGCCGAAACAACACTTTTTGACTCCCGCTCAATTACAAAATGTTATAACTTCAGTTCTATAAGTCCTACAGAGTTGTATGATAACTCAGTTTAAAGAGGATTTAAAGGGCTTTAATTTGATACCAATCTTGACTACTTTCTAATAAAAATAAATTATTTTGAAAACTTCAAAAAAAAATTTTGAAAAAATTTTTGAGTTTGTGTTTTTTGAAAATTATAAAAATAATATATGTTTTTAATAGTGACTTGGAATACTTTATAAAAATTTCAGAGTGGGTAAAAATTCAACTCAATGCTTTAGCTCAAGTACTTTAATTACAGTACTATTAAGAATATACATACAGGGTGTCCCCGGATAGATTTTACAAAATTTCCGTGGTGTAGAGGACACTTTCTTAAAAAAATATTTAATAAAATGTTTTTTTTAAATTCAAACCCTCGAGAGTTAGGTCTCTTTAAAGCATTTTTTTAAATTTTTTCTTTCGCATGGCTATAGCTCCGAAAATATTGATTTTTTTGTAAAAATGGTTTAGTACTTTTTAAAGAGCATGAAATAATCTACAAAAAAGATTCATAGCTCTTATTGTCTAAAGTCAATGGCTTTTGAGTTATGAATTGAAGTCAGTACAAAAATGTTGAAAAAGTTGACCTTTTTTTAATTTTGTTTTTTTTCAAAACCTTGTATCTCTTAAACGAAATATTTTACAAAAAATCTGATGCCCCATTCCGGATAGTAAATTTAACGGACTACAACTTTCGCCTAGTAAAATTTTTTGAAAAACCAATTTATTTTACAGAAAATCAGAAAACAAAAGTTTTTTTCAAAACCTTGAATTATTCAACAATTTTTTATATACACTAATTCATAACTCGAAAGCCGTTGATTTTAGACAATAAATGGTATGAATCTTTTTTGTAAATTATTTCGCGCTTTTTATAAAAGCACTAAACTATTTTTACTGAAAAATCAATATTTTCGGAGCTATAGCCATGTGAAGGTGAAAATTAAAAGAAATGCTTTGAATTTAGAAAAAAATGTTATTAAATATTTTTCTAATTTTAAATTTTTATGAAGTATTCACCATAGCACCATTATAAATATAAATTATTTTTAAAATTTTCAAAAAACACTAACTCAAAAAATTTTTCAAATTTTTTTTTTGAAGTTTTCAAAATAATTCATTTTTATTAGAAAGTGGTCAAGATTAGTATCAAATGAAAGCCCTATAAATTTTCTTTAAAATGAGTTATTATACAACTCTGTAGCACTTACAGAACAGAAGTTATAACATTTTGTATGATTGAGCGTGAGCCAAAAAAGTGTTGTTTTTGGAATTTTTATAATTAAATAACTCAAAAACTATAAGAGTTAGAATTTTTTTAAAATCATATTTGAATTCAAGATGTTAAAGAGTATATTTAACCTAAGTTTCAAAGAAATCTGTGATAGTCAATTTGAGTGATTTGTTGGTTTGACATGGAATGACTCAAAGGTGAACTGGGGGGTATTCCATACCCCCCAGACCCCCCGGTTTGTCAATAGCTGCACTAAAGCTTAATTAATATTTGAACTTTTTTTAAAAATAAAATTATTTGTGCTCTTCTTTAATAAATAGAAGTTTTAAAGACTCAAAACAATGGGTATAAATCGGAGGGTCTGGGAGGTATGGAACACTCTCAATGGTGGATAGAATTCCATATATCGAAGACAAGAATGGGTCAGTTCAGTAATTTATATAGGGGGATATTTTTGAAAAATAGTCTTCTGCTTTTTCTTCCTCTTCTTAAGGTATAGGCACCCCTTTCAGGAGGAATAAGTTCAGGAAATTTTTAAATTATAAAATATAATGGAGAAAACCAGTTACCATAGCTTTCGGGTTGAAAAAATTTATTAGCCATAGAATTTTTGATGCTAGCTTACAATTCAAATTAGTTAACTTTTAATTTACGATACATTTGACTTATTCCTGGTAATAGAGTTAATACATAATTAATTAGCATTTGTACAGTCACGCATTATTTGAAATAGGTAAATAATTTAAATAATTCCTATTTGGTCGCCATCGGCATCCTGGGTCATATTGTCGGTAAATGTTCCACTTTATTTGTACTTTTCTGCTGCTGCAATTGCTTATACGGACTAATCTGCTTAATATCGGATAACTGGGGCAAAGACATCGGATTGCTGGAGTTCTAAAATTTGAGTTTATAAATTTTGAAGGATCAAATCTACGAGCCTACGACTTACTTTCACTTTTTCTCGGTTCAGTTTTTCATAAACCGGTTCTTCATTTTCCGTTTTGAAATGAAAATTTTCGAAATACGAATGATTAAGCAGCTGTTCACAGGTTAATCTTTTAGCCGGGTCTTTATCTAAGCATTTCTGAAAATCGAAAGTTTGGTAAAAAATTCGAAAAGGGGGGATCTAGTTGAACCTTTAAAAAGTCAATTGCCGTGGGACTACACATGGGTAATTTGATTTCTAAAGGATAAAGCTGCTGTGGTACCGGCAGTGTGATTCCTTGGAAAAAATCGTTTTTCTTAAATACGTGCATATGCCTCGGTAGTAGGTCTCCTATTGTGCAGCGTATGAGATATAATTGGTCAACGTCAGACTTTCCTGGCCACAAAGCCTCTCCTTTGGTCAATTCCGCTAAAACGCACCCTAAAATGGAATACTTATTAAAATGAGAAAGCCAAAAAATAGTTGTTTTACCAATTGCCCAGACATCAACCGGAGTTCCATATTGGGTGTCTCCGACCAACAGTTCTGGCGATCTATACCACCTGGTGGCCACGTAATCGGTGTAATTTTCGCCAGGACCTGAACAATTATCATTAGGACTTACATTTTGATGTCGTCAAACGCAAACTTACTTAGCATTCTGGCAAATCCAAAATCGCACAATTTGACTACCCCATTACCAGTTAGAAGAATATTTTCTGGCTTGATGTCTCTATGAATGCATCCGTGCTTGTGGCAATAAGCAACAGCTAGAAGCGTTTGATAGACTATCTGCTGGGTGACTAAATCGGGACACCCCCGAGGATATCGTTCCAACTCGTTCAGTACGGTCCTTTCGCAAAATTCAAACACCAAGTGGAGACGACGCTTTCGCCTGAACACTTCCAGTAAATTTACTAAATTTGGATGCTTTAGATTCTGAAAAGAGGAGATCAAAATTTATCTCAAACCAGAATGTCAAATTACTTTCAAAAGCCTAATTTCTCTAAGGGCAATTTTTCTAATAAGAGGGTCATCTTCGCTTTCGGCAAACTTTTTGATGGCAACAATTTCGCCAGTGTCTCGATTTTTGCATTTGTACACCAAGCCATAACTACCTTCTCCTAATTTGCAAAGCTTTTCGTACCGTTCCATAACTTTGGACGGCGTACGCGACCTGAAAAGAACGTTTTTGTAAAGGACAGATAAATAGGGTTCATTATCTTGGTGCTGAAATAATCACCCACACGTGCAGATATTAAAAAATTAAAATTTTACGAAACGAAAGAGTTTGGAAAACAAAAAATGTTCACACCACAATCGTGCAAATTTTGAATTACTTACGATGGAATATTTTTTTCAAAAACCGTAACAATCAATACACGCAATAATATTAAATCTTGATAAGAAAACCATGAAACGTTTTTTTGTGTAAAGTGTAAAACAATGAAATTTAATTATTTGTTTGTACTATGTAGCAATGTAGCTGTAGATATGCATATTTCAAGAGTCAAATCAAATCAATAAAAACCTTGAACTGAAAAAGGTTAAGGTAATCGTTAAAGTTGTGAGCGGCCGAGAACAATTTCGACTTTTTCAAACACAAAATTTAACAATAACAAAGTCACAATTTTATGGCTTACAACACAAGCTTACCTATTATTGGATTTTGAAGGTTTTCCAAAAATATATTGGAGCATTTTATTAAATGTCGGATAGATTGCGTATTTTCTTCAGCATTTCCTTAATTAGCCTTCTTTGTTTTTATCGCTTCGCCGTATACACTCAGATCGAATTTAAAAATCTTGAGTAAACGTCTTGGTCACGATATGCAAATGAAATTGATCGCAAATAGGAAAATTTTTGGGGTTTTCGAATTTTTTATTTTTCAACAGGCAATGATAGTAGCAGATAACTTACCGTTTTGGCAATAAATGAAGATGGTTTCCGAATAACCACAGTTTGCTACCACTAAACCATTTCTCCATCCGTCTATTTTACTCAGCCGTGATCTATGCACTAAAATAATCCAATCGCCTGTATGTAACGTTGAGGTTGCCATGGTAACGGGTAAACTGTAAACACAAAGCTGAAAGCTTCATGAACTCCCATCATTACAAATTGGCTTTTCTATTATTTTCGCCAATCGTTATTGGATATCGGTTTTGCAATTTGGCTTAAACTACATTTTGAATTCAAAAAGATCCAGGTCATACTTTCCTGAAAATTTCGGTGGACTTTATTGATTGAATTACTTTAAATTTTTTATAATTTTAGATATCTTTAATCGATTGTTAAATTAGAAACATTTTACTTTCGTCACAAATCCATTAATTATTTATTGTAGCAAAAGTGTTTAACCGCATGAATTTATCCTCTCAAATAGGTCGCCGGTGTAATTAAATTGAGAGTGGTAAAAGAAAGAAAATGTAAGTTTGACAATTTTAAACAACTTTAAAATGGCTGTATGGCTGAAATTTTGTCTATTTCAATTCACTTCAAGATCAAATTCACAAGAAAAACGCTAAACGAATGAACGAACAAACGAACAAGCGAATGAACGCATGAAGGAACAAGCTAACTAACAAACTAATGAACCAACAACCGAACGATTAGACAAATAAACGAAATAATAAATAAATGGACGCACGAATAAACAAACAAATGAACAAATGCACGAACGAACCACCTAACGAACAATGAATAAACAGAAAATAGCACGCAAAATACCTTAAGGAAATTATGGCAGGTTTAGGGGGAGGGGAACAAAATCCAAACAACCAAAAATACATGTTTATATTAAATTTTAGTGTTATTTCAAAATGTAATGTTGCGTTTTATATTGAAAATTATTAATTATAATTTTGTAATAGCTTTTTTAAATTCCCCGGGGGGGGGGCACTTTGCAGTCTCCATGGGGGCTATTATTTTCAAAAATAATAGAAATGGTTTAATGCGAGGGGTAAATCTCCCGGGAAGTCTGGTCTACAGCTTGTAGGAAGTCCCGGGAAGTCCGAGGAAGTCTTAGGAAGTCCGAGGAAGTCCGGTGAAGTCTGAGGAAGTCTGGGGAAGTCCAGGAAGTCTGAGGAAGTCCAGTGAAGTCTGGGAAGTCTGAGGAAGTCTTTGAAGTCTGAGGAAGTATGGGGAAGTCCGGGAAGTCTGGCAAGTCTAGGGAAGTCTGGGGAAGTCCGGGGAAGTCTGGAAAGTCCGAGGAAGTTCGGGAAATCTGAGGAAGTCTGAGGAAGTCCGAGAAGTCTGGGGAAGTCTGAGAAGTCTGGGGAAGTCCGAGAAGTCTGGGGAAGCTAATAATAGAAATGGTTTAAGGCGAGGGGTAAATCTCTCGGGAAGTCTGGTGTACAGCTTGTAGGAAGTCCCGGGAAGTCCTAGGAAGTCCGAGGAAGTCTGGGGAAGTCCAGGAAGTCCGAGGAAGTCTGGGGAAGTCCAGGAAGTCTGAGGAAGTCCAGTGAAGTCTGGGAAGTCCGAGGAAGTCTTTGAAGTCTGAGGAAGTATGGGGAAGTCCTGGAAGTCTGGCAAGTCTAGGGAAGTCTGGGGAAGTCCGGGGAAGTCTGGAAAGTCCGAGGAAGTTCGGGAAGTCTGGGGAAGTCTGAGGAAGTCCGAGAGGTCTGGGGAAGTCCGAGAAGTCTGGGAAAGCTTGGGAAGCCCGAAGTAGGAGGAAGTCTGGTGTACACAATTTCTGACCGTGATTTAACGGTTTGGATTTGGATAAAAGATTTATTTGAAAATTTGTCTTAGAAAAGTGTCCTTTATCATCACCTCAAGGGTTCTCTACGGTCACGGGGACACTCTGTACAACCGTCTCCGCTTTTTAAAACCTTTACTGTGGCTATTCGAGGACGGTTACGGTCTGATGTTTAAGTGCGTCGACTACACTGAAAAAAAAAGTACATAAAAAATTCATCATTTTTCAGCCGATGAACAAAATTCATCATATTGATGAAATATTCATAGTATTGATGAAAAAATCATTATATTGATGAAATTTGTTCATTAATATGATGAATTCTGTTCATCGGCTGAAAAATGATGAACTTTTCATCAATGATGATCCATTTTTTTCAGTGTACTAACCAGAGAACTCTGGTCTGAGCTCGAGTGGAGCAAGAACTTCATTTCAACCGTCCTCCCTTGGCGGGCAACAGCAAACCACCTAGATAATCTGCTTAGAAAAAATAAAATAGTTAGCCAAAAAAAAAAGTGTGTGTAACTGTTTACATCGAGTACACGCACCCATTGCCGGATCAAGCTATTTCAACACCGGGTGCAGATTAGGCAAATGGCTTTAATACTAAATATTATCTTGTATAGAATATTAGAGATTTACCTGACCGTTGGTGGCGCTCATGACGCTATCAAATATATCAAGAACATAGCGGCTCTATTACGTACAAAGTACAAAGTACAAATCATATTTGAGTTTAATTCTGAATTATTTTATCGTAAAACCGCGGTGAACTGATAATTCAAAAAATAAAATACTAAAAGAAGGCAAACGTTTGGTTTTAAAGAAAAATTTCTATATCAACTCGAATAGCCCTTGAAGAAAGAGCAAATAGTGCACTGGAGGGCGTTCCACGCCCCCCAGACCCCCCGGATTACTCCTACGTTTTGCGTTTTTATAAGTTTTATTTAATTATTTTAGAAATGTTGGGAATGGGATGCCCTCCAGTGCAATCTAAGATTATTCCCGAATTTCTCATTTTCTAAGAGTTTCTAGAATTAGAACATTTTGTGCGTGTTTGTAAGATGCTCTTTAATATCATAAAGTGAAGGTGTAAATCTGGGGGGTCTGGGGGGCGTGGAACGCCCTCCAGTGCATCCTTGGTTAATTATCTCGATGGTAAATATCTTGAAACGTTAATAACTGAATAACCCGAATATATTCTTATAAATAAAGAATAAAAAACACTGTAATCTACATAACCGATGCATATCTTCGCGCGGTTATCTTTTCTACAAGCGATTTTGCCAAAAAATCATAAACTAACACTAACCTACGTAACCGATGCATATATCTGCGCGATATATTGGGGATAAAATTATCGGAGTCAAAATTACCTGGTACCAAATTACCTGAAGATCAAGTCACCTTGTGACCAAATTACCTGGGGTGAAATTACTAGGGGTTCAAATTACCGGGATTAAATTATTGTAAAACTGCGGTGAACTGATAATCCACAATATGAAATACTCAAAGAAGGCAAACGTTTGGTTTCAATGAAAAATTTCTATATCAACTCGTGGATAACTGAATAGCCCGTGAAGAAAGAGCAAATAGTGCACTGGAGGGCGTTTCACGCCCCCCCAGACCCCCCGGATTACTCCTACGTTTTGCGTTTTTAACAGTTTTATTTAATTATTTTAGAAATGTTGGGAATGGGATGCCCTCCAGTGCAATCTAAGATTATTCCCGAATTTCTCATTTTCTAAGAGTTCCTAGAATTAGAACATTTTGTGCGTGTTTGTAAGATGCTCTTTAATATCATAAAGTGAAGGTGTAAATCCGGGGGGTCTGGGGGGCGTGGAACGACCTCCAGTGCATCCTTTGTTAATTATCTCGATGGTAAATATCTCGAAACGTTGATAACTGAATAAAACACTATAACCTATACATAGGCGATGCATATCTTCTCGCGGTTATCTCTTTTACGGACAATGTAACTATCACCAAACTACAAACATATAGAGAATCAATTTTGTAAAGTAATGTATTTTAAAGTAATTCTTTATTTTTTATCGGGGTTTAAACCGGTGGCCAAATTACCTGAAGATGAAATTACCGGAATGAAAATACCGGGGAGCAAATTGCTGGGGGTCAAATTACCGGCTACGACAAATCCTCTCCCAAATCAACTTACTTGCCACAAGTATTAACTTTTCATCTCTCTAGCTTACCAGAAGAAATGTAAAAGCTAAAATAGTTGTTTTCATCCTCTCTGTCATTGATTTTTATAGAAAATTAAATAAAAAACGCACAATTTTGGCGCCTTCTGAACTTTAGCGCTGGGTGCTGCGGCTCCATTGCACCCATGGTTTATCCGGCTCTGCACCCACCGTCAACAGAATACGCTCAGTACCAACCACTTTGTACTGCTCGGTGTTTCTTCACGGCAACACACTTCACTAGGTCGACAAGATAATTAATTTCCTCAAACCAAGTTAAAGATGTTCGGCACCGAGATCCCCTGGAATATCTGGAATATCTCCAAATATCTGGGGTTAATCTTCCACACCACATCAAATCAGTCACAAATAAAACAAGTACTACAATGTCCGCGCTGGGCCCCTTGCTCAGCCCGAGTTTTGCTTCTGAAAGACAAATGAAGAGACTCCAGGTGGTGCAAAATATCGCCATGAAGCGTGGAATGCAGACCCAATAGCACACCCCAAACAAGAGACTGCAAGAGGACTCAAATCTCTATTCTCTAGTCCTCGGGTTTGGTAACTACCAACTTGAAGCTTATCTAAGGTACAAGAGGCTCAAGGCAATTCTGCCCCCCCCCCCAATGACATTAATCACTTTTGTTTTTAGTAAAATTCAATTCTTTTTCTTTTCAATTCAAAAAAAGAACATACAGGAATGGATGCCAACCACGCGGATGGGAAGGTTTCAAGCAAAGTCAGCATCCATGTAATTAACTAGAAGATTTTATTGCCTTCCTCATAATTAATTAAATTAATTGGCTCAGAACATGACGGTCGGCCCAGTATTGACCTGGGCCCCCCCCCTCTTCCTACACCAAGCCAAACTTTTCGCGCACTGGATCACCCTTGGAATCTGCGGTGAATTTGATAAAAACAACGGTTTCCTTCAATGTCCTTCTCGATTAAATTTTAAAAATTTTCCCTTCTCTTCTAAATACCCAAAAAGAATATCCCAGCACAAATAGTGTTTTTTTTTTCGAAAATAGCCCAAAGGGCACATAAAGGGTACGAACCCCTCAAAAAACGCCTTAAAAAAAACCATTAGATATGGAGTATACGGCCTTGACCGTTGGATCCATAATAAGACCCAGATTCGATTCGGTGTTTTCTTAAGAAAAAAAAAAGAGGAAAATTGAAACAACCAACCCCGGTTGTCTTAGTCTTGACTGATGAAAGCTTTAGAAAATTTGGAATAGATGTATCAAGGTTCGAATCCCGGTTGGAGCTCCATCTATCAACTGCCGCAGTTTTTTGGGGATTACGACTAAACACACGATCGAACAAGCGAACAAACAAACTAACAAACAAACGAATGAGCAAATCAAACTTTAACTAATATTTTTGTTTCTAGAGTTAGAAAATACCTGGCATAATAAAAAACATAACACTTTATTTTTAAAATACACAAATCCAAAACAATTTTCAAAAATTAATAAATTGCACCCGATTTCTTATTGCACTGTTAAGGCACCAGAGGTACCAGAAAAATATCTCTCCAACATATATTCAGTCACTTTTAGAATGCATGTGACCAACAGAAGATCCTTTGGCGTTGACTTCTTCATTCGAGACAGAAGAATTATTTTCATTACCTTTAACGGTAAAAGTTACGTAATATCGTTTATTTTGATCCAATCTTTCAGCGGGCAGTGATATCACCTGTTTATCATTTCCATGACATAGTTCCAGGGTAACTGCATTTTTTTGTGCGATTTTTGGCAAAAACCCCGATGACGGTTTACAATCAAACCCAATTTTTGGAATGTTATGATGATCCATTTTCGGCACTAAAACAAAAATTTGATTTTATTTATTTTTTTCATTTTTGCTATACGGAAACTTACGGTAAGCTGCGCATGGAACTCCAGTGTAAGCGTGTGTGGCGTGATCACATCTGTGAGTTTTTTGGGTGCAAAACAAAGGATTTCTAGGTGCTTCGGGAAGTCCATTTAAGTGTTCGGAACCGTTTCGCTGGATTTTTCGTAAAGAAAGGTATAAAAAGTGTTCAAAACTCTTGAAACTGAGATCATCAGACGCGTATCGTCCTGCTCCCACGGTAGCAGCACAGGATCTATGATAAGCGTCAATTGCTCTCTTCACCAAAACGTGTTCGTTATGCTGTCCAGATCTAATTTGAAGTCTTTTTAGATCCAGTAGATGTTGAAAAATTTTCCTCTCCAGATGGTACCTACAACAAATCTGGGTAAGTCAACATCCTAGTTGATCTGTCGGTTACTTACCGTCTGATGTTTGATTGAATGGTTTGAGTTACCGTGGTCATGTTGACTCCTCTTTCGCTCATATTCTTCCATTTGGGAATTCTGGTACTTCTTGGACTTGGTTCAAATCCGGAATCGATTAAATTGCTACTTTCGTAATCGCTTCCAGCGCTTTTCGATGTTCTATTTTTGGACCGCTTCCTCAGACGTTTTCGCTTGGTTGCACTACTGATGTCTTCCAAATCGGATCCACTTTCGCGATCGTTGTCGCTGTATATCGAGGCTCCAAGCGGTACCGAAGAGTTTGAAATAGACCGTGGTGGATTGACTAAATTTGAGTTATAAATATTGGGCAATGACGGTATTTTTGGTCCCATGTTCGAATCCGTAAACCCAGAAGTGTTCAAGTTTTTCTCACTTTTTGACGTAGGAATATTTGGATTAAAAATCGGAGTGGGAATTTTGCTACGTTTTAAGCGTTCTCTTTCACCCTTTTCGTTGGATTTGTTTTCTTCCGATCTAGATCGTTGTTTTCTGGACGAATTTCTACGGCTCGCCGACTTTTTGGATTTTTGTTTTTCCCCTACTTTATCATCTTCATCGTCTAGGCTTTCCAAGATTTGAAAACTTCTGTGACTCTTATTGTTTACGTTTAAACTGCTGGACTGGCTGGATGAGTTTGGAGAGGTTCCTATTTCGGAATCTTCGGAAGATTTCGTATCCAGGCTGCTGTCTTGAAAGCTTGGCGATTTTTGCGATTGCTCTTGAATTAAAGTTTTGGGAGTTAACTTTTCTTCTGGAATTTTATTTATTTTAGTTTTTTGGGTGTCTTTGGACTTGACTTTTTTGTTATCGTTGGAAGCCTGTTTCGATTTATTTGATTTGACCTTTAACTTGTTTTCTTTTATGAAGTTTTTTTCGCTTTGTGGTGAAATTTGAACTTTTTCTGATTCTGCTGCTGGAGTCACAGCTTTTGCATCTGTTTCGGTCGTGTTTGGTTGATCTTCCGATGCTTTGCAAATGTCATCTTTGACATCCTCACTAACTTGCTCTTGATTACTCAAGGATGCATCAGTTTTGTTTACTGTTTGTTGAGTCAAAGGCTGTTCCGCTGGTGAGACTTTCACTTCATCGGCTGAAGGTGAACCTTCTGCGGGTATGCTAATTTTATCATCTAATATTTTTGGTTCTTCCGTTTTAATGCTTTCTTCTACCTGGTTTGCTTCTGCTTGTTTATCTTCATTTTCTTCTTCCTTTGTCTGTTCTACTTCATTCTTTGTTTCAGTAATAGCTTCTTTAATTTCTGTGGCTTCTTTAACTTCCTTCGGTGGTGACTCTGCTTCGATCGGCAGTTCTTCTTTTTTTAAAACTTCAGTCTCTATTACTGTCTCTGCTTTGGACTCATCATCATTATGTGTTTCATCCTTTTGAATTCCTTCTTCTTTTACTTCCTCTTTGGCCTCCTTAGGAGGCAAATGGATGGAAGCTTGAACAACCAATTCTTTATGATCTTCGCCGTCGTCTACACTTGTATTTGATCTGGCAGATAGTTGATCCGAGCTCTGATGGATTTCAATTCGATCTTCCAATTTATCGTTCGGTTTGCTCACACTCTTTTGTTCTTCTTTATCAATTTCACCGTTGCTGTCAGATTTTATAATTTTTGGAATTTCAATCTTCTCCGACTCCGACTTTTTATTTTGCGCTCTTCCATGTTTTGCACTCTTCGGGCGTTTGCTACTCTTTCCAGAATTACTTGTGGGCTTATCTTGCTGGGCCGTGAATTCTTGGCTCAGTTCTTTGGTTAATTTAAACAATTCGTCCACTTCCAATTCACTATTTTGTTGTATTTTAAAGTTTCCGTTCCTATCGTTTATGTTCACCTCGTTGGTGTAAATCAAAATTTCGCCTTGGTGCGGATTACTTCCAAAAGTAGATAAGTTAACTTTATGATTGATGCTTCCATTTTTTCTTTTATTTTTATAACTAGAATCTTTATCGTTCGTCTTGCTGCTTTCGTAGTCGCTGACCGAAAGAGGTTCCTTTTTGCTCTCATACTTGTATCCAATCTTTCGTCTGAATTTCCGTTTGGATTTAGGCTTGGCCCGATCGACTTCCTCTCTTTCGCTTTCCGAACTGCTTCCACCCCAAAGCGTCACGTCATCCCTGATGTGCAAGCTACCGGCACTATCCTTGCCCAAATTTTGCGACGACACTTCCGCCAGCCTGTTTGCGGGAATTCCCCCGTGCAGTTGTAAATATTTTGCGGTGGCTCTAAATCCGCGCTGCAATGCACAATCTAATGGAGTCATCAAAACATTCTTGGAAGTTCTCAAAACTGGATTCACTTGAGCGCCGGCGTCTAGCAATATCTGAAAAAAATATTATTAATGTTGAAAACATTTCTAAAAATAATCAAGCGGTGAAATTTTATTACGTTTCCCTCACGCTATTAAGCCCTTAAAGTGATGAAGGATTTGAAAATGTAAAATAATTTTCCATAAGACAAAACTTTAAAATGATTTAATGTAGGTGTGCAGTTGCGTGTTTCACAGTCAAGGTTGGAAAAGCAAAAAAATGTTCATGAAGTGGACGTCTTGACCTTTTTGAAAACCGTAATCGCCTTCGCCTCTTGATTTAATTTTGGTTGGTTTATTTTTATTAGTTTTAAAGTGGAAAATAAAAATGATGACTGTAATAGCCGCGATCACGGAATCCTATGACTTCGAAACTGATCGCGTGTCCTGTCTGGTGTAATTAACCCGAAGTTAATGAGATGGGCGACAGCGACGTTGAATAATAAAGCATCCAAATAAAGTATTGTTTACCTTGCACATGTCCGTGTTGTCGTTTAAAGCTGCCAGATGTAACGGACATCGTCCGTCATTATTTCTGGCGTTGACTTGACTGGGCCGAGCTTCCAAAAGCCATTTGACCAAATCTCGTCTACCAGAGGCAGCCGCTTCGTGTAAAGGCAAATCGCCTCTGGCATTTCGTAACCATAAATTTGCGCCATGACTTCCTAACAATTTGACCGTTTCGAGTTGACCTTTAGCGCATCCACAGTGAGCCGGACTTCGGCCTTTTCGATCCTGCCTGTTTGGGTTTGCCGCGTGGGCCAATAACAGAGCTGTTGCATCGGCGTGACCCAGAGTGACGGCGTAGTGCAACGCCGTACAACCGTTGGTGTCGATGACGTCTGGAACGGCTCCGCAAAGACTTAGTAAAGTGTCGATGCAGTCGGTGTGTCCTCTGGATGCGGAGCAATGAAGAGCCGTTAGACCATCCTTGTCGTGGGATTCGACGGGACTTCCTGCTCGAATCAAACCCAACATGGCTTTCGCAGATCCTGCACTCGAAGCCCATAGCAATGGTTGGCGGCCATCTCCGTCTTCCACGGTAACGCTGATATCCTGATGAGAAAGCAGCGTTTGCAAGACTTGCAATCCCAAACCGGAATCTTTGTCCTGGAAAAACATAGTAGGGTATTATTTTTGGGTCGATGAAATTGGGATTTACTTACACCTCCGCACATTTGGGCGGCGTAGTGTAATGGATAGCCGCCATGAACGTCGGGTGTCGAAACTGGGGCTCCTGCAGCTAAAACGGCTTGAAGCGCCACAGTCTCACCGCAAACTGCAATGCACAAAAGTAGGTTATTTCAGCATCTAAACTTCATGATATGCGTGATAAAAGTTTTCTAGTTATCAGGTTTTCAATTTCAAAGTGAAGCAGCCCACCGATTTGATTGTCTAAAACGGAAATAGTTTGGATTCTATAGTATTTAACAGCGTTTATCTGTTATTGCAAAGAGCTTTCGATAATGAAAAGAGAAACTCGTTTTAAAACAATCCGATCCATCAAAATTTGTTGGGTGCTGATGTTTCCTGGTACTCAAAGAACGATTTATGCAATATAATACAATGGCGAATAAATTAAATGGAGTTATAATTTTAGGAAAGCAAATGAATTGGCTAGGGAAAATTATCACGATTCAAATCAACGCGTGACGCTACATGCAGACGGTCATTATGGTCACTTTTGTCAAGGTCAACCTCATCGATTATTGGATTTTTTTCAGGTGAAAACAATGATGGTCAACATAGAGACAACATAGGGGTTTCGGAAATTATTTCCGAAAGGCTACTCAATGCTGTGTATTGGAAGTGCGAACGCGATTGATGCTTTTATTGAAAGGACTCGAAAGTGGGCGGCAAACTTGTAAATAAGCAATACGTAATAGCAGCCTTCACAAGAATGTCTATACTTATAGGTCTGGTTATGTCATATTTACATATCGATTCTCCATATAAATATGTAAATATGATATTTACGTGCTATATTATGTATTTGGACAACCTTTAGACACGGAAAAAATTAGGTTGCTTTTATATATATCGTGCTTACTATGTTAACATGATTTCATAAAGTGAGAAGAGTTTAAATATTTGCAAAGGCGTTTGTTGATACTTTCCATTTTTCACCCAGTAGCTGACGATAAGGTCAAAAAAATGGAAGGTCATGGTAAAGCTGCTTTTCAATTGTAAACTTACCAGTTGCCCAATGAACTACGGTATGCTTTTCGTTGTCGACAGCATTTACGTCAGCGTTGTTGGCCAACAGGAAAGTTATCAGTGGCATATTTCCAGCGATAACGGCCAAATGGAGAGGAGTAAATCCATCTTCGTCCCTGCTTTCCATTAGCTCCGGAGCTGCCATTACGAGAACGTCTGCCGCTTGGGCTGCTGTAATTTGGTCACTTGTACAGCAATAGTGTAATGCACTTTTTCCAGTTCGGTCACGTTCCAGGTATGCGTCAGGCTAAATACATAAACAAAACATAATTTTAAATCGGCAGTAGCAAAAGAAAGAAATTGAGAGAATGAGAAAATGAGGTGAAATTGGATATTGGAACGCAAAAAAAATAATAAGTATTTTAATTTTGAAGTTCCAGTCTTTTAATTGATGAAGACAGATGATGAAGAAGATATAAGGCTGCCTCAAATATGTCAAAATTTACCTTTGAGAGAGAAAAATCAAGAAGAATCTGATATTAATTAACTCGGAATTCCAATGATTTTCAAGGAATTTTAAAGATTCTCAAAGAATTCCAATGATTTCCAACAAGGGGGGGGGGTAACGGGATAACTGTCCTCTCCATCAAAACCGATAAAATTACTAAATTTTGTTAAAATTTGAAAAATATAAAGTTGTTTGAGTATTGTTGAGTTACAGCTCAATTCGAACAAAACACAATGTTGTCCGACGTTTCGGGTTCTTTTATTGACCCATTTTCAAGGTTACAAAAATATAAACAGAAATAAAATTGAAAAATATACCTAAGTTCCTATAAAAAAATATGTATTTACCCTCTCCCAGCCAGCCAGCCTTACTTATCTTCATGACTTTTTCCTGAATCTGCTGAACATGTGAAGGAAAATTGAAAAAATCACAGGAAGTCTTAAAAAAAAGGAAATACAAAGAAATCTTAATATTAGATGGGCTTTTCTTTATTTTTTCAAGTTTTTGAGATTTCCACGGCTTCGTTAAGATTTTCCGAGATTTCTTAAGACATCTTACCATCTTAGAATTTTCTACATTTTTTCGGATTTCACGTTTCTTAGAATTTCTAAATATTCCGAAATTTCCTAGAATTTTCTGATTTTCTTGAATTTTTTTTTCTAGATTTCCTAAGATATCCCAGTGGCGGTGCGATCAATAAATGAATGTAAGCAATGCTTAGGGGCCCGGGACCATAAAGAAAAGTAAATCCCAAAAAAGTGATTTCTAAATAATATACGCAATTCAAAATTAATACATTGCCTTTTAGGGGCCCGTTTTGTATATTTGCTTACGGGCCCATGCACTCTTGCACTGCCACCGGCCCATTATACTACCTCCGATGTCTGTCTTGATGTCTCGATCGAATTCATCCTGGAGAAAAGATGGCTTGAGGAGTGACAGGACGAGAGCCGCTGCATCGCAGATAGTACAACGGGCCCCATTTAGTGGCCTACGTGCGCGCAGGGATATCTCCCTGCCCTCCTACATCAAATCCAGAATCCAGAAGAGTACACTGGGGGGTATTCCATACCCCCCAGACCCCCCGGATTACACCATTCATTTAGTGACTTAAATAATATGTTTAGACTTTTACCACCTGATGTAAAAAAATAAAATTACTTTTAGACTTAGCGACTGTCCATTAATTACGTAAGGACGATTTTTGTAATTTTTGACACCCCCCCTCTCATATAAGGGCACGTAAGATTTTGGCAACCTCTGTCTCCCCCCACCCCCCGTTACATCTTACGTAAGGATTATTAAAATTATTTTCATGACAAAAAAGTGCACACGAAAAAGAAAAGTCGACGGCGTACCTAAAGAACAGTGAAAACCGGAAAAAAAAGTCCTGAAAAACATCGAAGAGCGAAAACAAAGATCAACGGGGTATTTTAAAAATTTAATTTAAAAACGGTATTTTACGATACTTACGTAAGGAATACATCGGACCCTCCCCTCCCCCCACGTAAGGGTCCGTAAGATTTCCGATACCTCCCCCCCTCTCCCTATATCCTTACGTAATTAATGGACGGCCCCTTAGCAGCGAAACTATTTTTTTCGATTTCAAAGCTCTAAACATATTATTTAAGTCACAAAACAATTGGTGCAATCCGGGGGGTCTGGGGGGTATGGAATACCCCCCAGTGCACTCTTCTAGATTCTGGATTTAGGTAGGAGGGCAGAGGCCACTAAATCGAGCCCATTGCAGTAGCGGTTATATCAATAAGCGAATGCTTAGGATCCCGGACCATAAAGGGTTTTTTTACCCTTTTTTTTTACCAAAAAAGAGATTTTTAAACAATATACGCAATTCAAAATTAACACATTTTTTTGAGGGGTTCGTTTTGTATATTTGCTCACAGGCCCTAGCTACTCTTGCTCCGCCTAAATTCTCCTTTTCCTCAAGATTTTTTTGAACTTCCCCGAATATCTTCAGATTTTTTATTTTCTCTTTACTAGTGAACCGGAGTTTTCTAACGATTTCCTCCTAGCTTGTTGCTGGGAAACCGAGGGGAAATCGTAATATACAAAAGTGAAGGAAAATCTTAGAAAATTTTAAGATTACTCCAAATGAGCTTTATTTTTTAGCCTTTTAAATTCTCTGAGATTTCCTTGGCTTTCCTAAAAAAAATTGTTTTTCTATTACTAAGTATGCCTGGCAAGGGCGGTTGGAAGGATTGAGGATAACGGTGTATCTAATCCCCTCCTCATGACAAAAACCAACTGTTCCTGTGACCGTGCACAACCTTTGAGGTGGTGATAAAGGATACTTTTCTTCAAATAAAATTTTTGTCCAAGTGCAAACCCTTGGGGGCCCCCAAGGCTTGCGGAGAGCTTGGTGCAGGTGTATGCCAGCACCAGCTTGCTTTCAACCGAGTTTGCCACAGCGTTGTCACAGGTAAATTTAAGTGCCATTTTGCTCAGACAGCACCTGCGACAGACTTGTCGCGACCCTGACACAAGAACAGCGCCTAGCTGAGTTTTCACTGAGAGACAATTCTCGGGTATTTCCCAGGTAAAAATATTTTTTTGGCATCTCCCTTTAAAGCTATTTTTGGAATTTCTGATTTAAAACGGCCATAGCTCCGTTATAATTGATTTTTTGAGTTTAATGAATTAGAACTTTTTTAAAGATCATTCGCTTTTCTACAAATTTGGTTATAACCCCTTATCGTCTAGAATCAACGGATTTTGAGTTATAAATTAAATTAAGAAAAACAATGAAAAAAAATTCAGGTTTTTTTACTTTTCTTGCGAATCCCGTATCTCTTAAACGAATCGTCTTAGAATAAAACTGATGTCCTAAATCGGATAGGGAATTTAACGGGCTATAACTTTGGTCAAATAATTTTTTTTAGGAAACCAACTGTTTTTACAGAAATTCTGAAAATAATGAGTAAGTTGCAGGTAAAAATTAAAATAATTTCACAAAATTGCTAAAAATCTCAATTTGATTTATAGCATTTGTTTATTCACAATCAGTTAGTAATCAATGCAATCCTGATTTTCAATAAGTCGGGAAGCAGTTTATTATTTACTTTCACTTGCCAACCACGAAAGCTATTTTGTTTTACTTCCCAACCTACCCCAGGTCGGGAAGTAATCACTTCCCGACCTGCAATGGAAATGCATTGGCAGCTAAAAGAGAATACCAAAGAATATATCCCCAAAGAAGGCTTCCAGATGCAAAAGTCTTTTCTATGATACACGGGAATGTATAGAAATTATTATTAAACGCATCAAGAAGCATTGAACAATAAATTATTATTTTTTTTGATGGAATTTATTCTTTTTATTCTTTTTTACCTACACCTTGTTCATTATTTTCAGAATTTCTGTAAAATCGGTTGGTTTTCCAAAAAAATTTATTTGACCAAAGTTGTAGCCCATTAAATTCCCTATCCGGTTTAGTTCTTCAGGTTTCTTTCGTAAGACGTTTCGTTTAAGAGATACGGCGTTCGCAAGAAAAGTAAAAATAAAAACAACAAAATTTTGTTTTCATTTTTTCCTTAATTTAATTTATAACTCGAAATCCGTTGATTCTAGACGATAAGGGGTTATAACCTAATTTGTAGAAAAGCGAATGATCTTTAAAAAAGTTTTAATCCATTAAGCTCAAAAAATCAATAATATCGGAGATATAGCCGTTTGAAATCAGAAATTCCAAAAATAGCTTTAAAGCGAGATACCCCCTAGGATTTGGACTTGGATAAAAATTTTATTTAAAAATTTGTTCAATTCTGAAATAATTTATAGTCAGTTCTAGATTACTTTACATTTCAACCGGATAATAATCCCTATCAAAACATGAAAAGCAGGATTTAATTGCACCTGATTGTATAAATTGATTTGAATAGGTTTCTCTATGATCTGCTTTAATTATTCATCCATAAAAATAGATTGTAATAAAAGTCCCGATTGCATCAACGGTTCGGTATCAAAAAAATTGAAATTCGACAAGTTCAAGCACGTAAGAATGGCGATAATTAGCGAAAACAGGTTTTTTATTAATTCCCGATTCCAATCAAAAATTTAATTCAAAAACATATTTATTGTTAATCGTTCCATTTCCTCGTTTATTCAATATATTTTAATGAAAAATATTGATTTAATCCAGCTAATGTGTCATGTATTATTTAGAAAAATTCGCTGGCACATTTATATTTCATTTTATTCTCAAAGGTTAAATAAATTAATAATAAATTAAGGGCCCAATTTAACTAATGCAGGTATTTTTAGACATCACGTGGAAGAGACGATTGTCAACAAACAATAAATTTCCAAATCTAGAATAATTTAGTTGATTTGATATATCAAATTTCAAGTTCATATCATCAATTTTTATATGAAAATGCGACGACGAAAAGGAAATTCATTTCCTAAAAGTTTTACAAAGTTTTCTGATTTAATTTAGCCGAAAGGATCGTAAATCTTATACCTACGGTTTCATCCTTGATCGTGGAATACCAAAACCCATCGATTCACTTTTCCTTTTAACTTGAACTAATTTCCCACAAACATACCAATCAATTTTCCATCAAAACTCTGATTGTTGGAAAATTTTCACTCGCACTACTGCATTTTATTTGTTTGGGTGTTACTTTATTCCCAAAGTTGCTATGACAATAACAAATCATTAAATTATGCAAGTTTTAAAATAGACAGAGGTGTAATTGAAAATTTTCCTATTTAATGCAAATACGAGTTTCAGCACGCAAAAATTCAGCCGCATTTTTATGCAAATGTTCCAGCGGCCACATTTGAAAAATGCGCCAATTTTATCTGATTTTACGAATCATATTTTAGCACTTCGTGATGACTGCTCATTTTCGCCATAAGTTTCATGTTTATTTGCTTTTACGTATTAACTGTTAAATAAAATATGATAAACTGTGTTGGCAAAATACAAAACAAGTAAGGGGAAAAACCAAGTCATAATGGTATTATAGTTATTATGGTATTACCAAATCAATACTTTAAATTATGCACAGGATCGACCAAAAACATCGGATATAATCCTTCCGAAGTTTTCTGAGCGACAAATTGGAGCAAGAAGATTTTGTAGCTAAGCCCAAAAATTTCCCGACATGTTGTTTGTTGGATGATAGCCTAAATTGTTCAATTATTTCATTAAATATTCAAATTAATTTTGATAAGTCCATATCCATGTTATTTGCCCACTCGTAAGCCATATCAACAACCGATCGTCCTAGATACATTAAAAATGTGCTAACATACTAACCTGGACACGCAAAATGCTGCGTACTCTGTCGACGTTTCCCTGCTGGCAAGAGTAGAGAAGCTTAGAGACGCCACGATGGTTATTGGATAAAATTGGCGTTTGTTGGAAATCCGTCGCTGCGGAAACTAACAGTGCATTGCTCATGATCCGTCTAAGAGCCTTTCACGTATCAACACACCACCCTTTCTGAATTCTACCATATTATCTAGAAATTACGTTTTATCAGCAAACTACACGCCACTTTTCACCCAAACTACCTACGTAAATAGTTTATTAGGCTATAATTTGATTTCGTAAAATGTGAATGTGGAATGCCGGTCAAAATTTAGATAACCTACATTAAATGGTTTTTAGTTTTTCTAAATTACAGCCAATTCCATTTTATTTTATTTACGTGATGACCCAAAAAGCATGACGAAGGGAAATTCAACAGTTTTCCCCAAAGTTTTTATTGATTTCTTCTAAAGTAATGATGCCAGCAAAACGCATCCCAGAAATTAAAAAATCGATGGAAACCACCTGAATGCGTCGAAAATGAGTAAATTTAAAAATTTTAAAAAACATACAATCTCAAAATAAATAAAAATAATATTGCAATTAAAGAATTAAAAACAACAGTTAAATATTTGGAAATCAATTGGACAATGGACAACCACCTCAATCGCTGACTACAAGGTCAAGGCTGCCGTATAACCTGCGTGATGATTTAGTAATTATTAGTGACCGGATTATATGCATTTGCATATTTCGGCTATTTTTTAAGAATATTGCTTATTTCGACTGAAATCTACTGATCGTGCATATTTGGGCATATTATATAAAATTTCTTGCATATTTGGGCAAAATTTATAAAGTTTCGGGCATATTTTGGCATATTTTATAACATTTCTAAAAAAAATATAAGAATAAAAAATTCTGATAAAAGCTCTAATAATATGATATTGCATATAATTCGGTCCCTAGTAATTTATAATAGCAGAAAGCTTTGCCTTTCTTTGTTTGTTATAAGTAGAGACCGGATTATATACAACTTAAAATGGTCGATTATCAGAGGAAGTCCGTCTTCTGATAACGAAATTTTTTTTTATTTTTTAGAAATTTTATAAATATGCCAAAATATGCCCAAATATGCACAAAATTTTATAAAATATGCCCAAATATGCACAATCAGTAGATTTTAGTCGAAATATGCAATATTCTAAAAAAATAACCAAAATATGCAAATGCATATTCAAATATGCAAATGCATATAATCCGGTCTCTAGTTATAAGTCACAGAGATCTGAAATTTTGCAAGACAAAGCAGTACAATTTCTGAGTGCAGAGTATGTACAGTGGCTCCAGGAATTGTTCGTACACTTATAGTAAGGATGGGAATTAAATTCGAATAATTCCAATATTCAAATATTTGAATATTCAAATACGAATAATATCGCAAAATATAAGTAATTTGAATATTGGAATAATTTCAGTATTCAAATAATCTGAATATTCGAATAATCTTGCGTTCTTGCTTAAAAAGTGGAAACGAGAAAAAAATATGTTCAAAAATATGAATAGTTGAATATTCGAACTGGAATATGAATATTTGAATAGGAATATCATTATTTGAATATTCGAATAATCAAATAAATTGAATTTTCTCGAGTAAAGCCCGGAACTGTTTACTCGAGTATGGCACGAAAAGGCTCAGAGATGGCAAAAAAGGGTGAGTCAAAAGAAAAACAAAATTTACTCGTGGTGGAATTTCGTTAATCTATTCATGCGCGTCCGTATGGGGCAACATTTGTAAAAACTCCCGACTAGCCCCCACATTTGAGTGCAATCAGGGCCGGCGGACCCATTAAGCGAGTCAGGCAACCGCCTAGGGCGGCAACTTCTTATGGGCGGCAAAGAGGAAAAAAATTATATCGGCATATTGTTTCTGTATATTATATGCAGAGTGGTGTTTAATTGCTGAATTTGTGCAACTTAAAAAAAGAAAAAAATGTTTTTAAAATGTTACTGTATAATTTATGTATACTTTTACCCAAAGTGCTTTGGGGGGAGGGGGGGGGTGCAGATTAAAAATATTCAGAATCTCGTTAATCCATTCATGCGCGTCAGTTGTAACTAATCCTAATATATAAAATCCCAGCACGCTTTTGCTGCTTCGGTGTAATTTTTTGGTAAAAAAAATCGACTAACTAAAGTGTTTTTTTACCAAAAAATTACACAGGAGCAGCAAAAGCGTGCTGGGATTTTATATATTAGGATTAGTTACAACTGACGCGCATGAATAGATTAACGAGATTCTGAATAATTTTAATCTGCCCCCCCCCTCCAAAGCACTTTCTAAATACGCCACTGAACAAAAGTGTACATAAATTATACAGTAACATTTTAAAAACATTTTTTTCTTTCTTTTAAGTTGCACAAATTCCAAAAAAACCAAAAAATATATTAGAACTAAAAATATTTGTCCAATATTAATCCAAACCGTGAAATTTGAATTTTATTTAAAAATATAAAGTCAAAATTTTAACCGGGGCGTCTGGGGTGTGTGGAACACCCTCCAGTACATATCGCAAGATTTCCACTCTTTTAGAATACTTGGAGAAGATAGGGGATTTATAATATGGAAATCCTGGGATATGTACTGGAGGGTGTTCCACACCCCCCAGACCTCCCGGTTTCAATTTTCCGAAGCAAGGAGACGATTATAGACTTCTTCCAGTTTTGAACCGGGTACCTTAGATAATAATTTATAGATAAATTCAAATAAAGTTAAGAATAATACAATTCGAGAAAATCAAAAATTCAAAAAATCAAAAAAGACATAATTATCACATAACAGGTCACATAACATAACAAATAAATAAAAATAATTTCAAGTTGTTTAAATTTTAAAACTTTATAGTAAACATTATTTTTATCAGGGGGGGGCTTTAGGGGTACATTCGAGTCATCCTGGGGGGGGGGGGTAGATGCCCCTTTGTCCCCCTCTAAATACGCCACTGCCTGTGTTTTTTAAAAAAGTATAATAAACTATATAAATATAATAATTTATATTTATGACCTTGACCTTGAAAAATCAATCATTTCTGCCTGCAGCACATTTTATAACCTGCAATGCCAAAGAGCCTTCAAATAATTTTTGCTCCGGGTCTCACATCCGGCTCTGAGGAGGGGCGGCTAATATAACCTTTTGCCTAGGGCTCCAGGTTACGCCGGCTCTGGGTGCAATACTCGAATAATTTGAATAACCGAATTATTTGAATAAGTTTGACAGCTATGGTGCCGCCGCCTAGGCGGTGATTTTGTGCATAAATTAGGTGAAAATCTGGCCATAATTGACCAGGATATCCAACTAGTGTATAATCGAATTATTTGAATATTCGGATTATTTGATCAAAGAATATTCGAATACTAAAATGACAACGATTCCCAGCCTTAGTAAATAGTGCTCTTTTAAGCATTTTTTGACACATAAAAATCACTTTTATAAAAAAACTTTTTTAAGATTTTTTGTTGAAAATTTCATTCTCTTCATTTTTGTTTCTATACATTTTTCCATTTTGTCGCACTGTTTCTGAGTAACAGCGACTTAAAGGCACTCGGTAAAAAATTTAATAAAACTCCCAAAACGGCAATGTTAACGGCAATGTCCCAAAACAGCAGAAACGGTGCGACAAAATAGAAAAATGTATAGAAACAAAAATTACGGGAATTAAATTTGCAACAAAATTCGTCTGAAACATTTTGCTATAAAATCAATTTTTATATGACAAAACATAACTTCAAAATAAACTATTTGCATTGCTAACATACGAGTGGACGAATAATTCCTGGAGCCACTGTATATGCTCATTGAAAAAAAAAACAATTGAACTCCGCAGTCGGGAAACCAATGGTCGACAGCTTACCAATTTTTTCTAAGAGAAGAAATAATAATGAGATCCTTGTTACATCAGGGGGTTGAAATTTAAACTTAAAATTTTGAAAAAAAAATATTTTAAAATTAAAATTAATTAAAATTTAAATAAAATAACTAAACTAAATAACTTAAATAAGTCATAGGACAAAATCTATTTGTTGTTCTGGTATTTTCCAAAAATGGCCCCCCTCTAAAGTATAAATCTTACCCCCCTAAAAATTTTTTGTTTTAAATTTATTTTATTAAAATTGCAAAATTTTTAGAAAATTAAAAAAAATTTTTTTAATTAATTTAATTACCCTCTCCTACATTTTCAAATATTTTTTCCTTTAACCTTGACATTTTGTAATTTGACCTGACAATTTTTGACCACGAATGAGCACTTCCGGACCAATAAAAAACCATTGCAAAATGCAACCTGATCCTGTAGGACAACATTTTTGGATTTTTAATCCAAAGAACTGCATTTCCGGACAACCAAAATTTTGATGATGTCTTTTGTATTGTTTCCCCTGCAGGTTGTACTGATTTTCTCCAAAATTAGGACACAATGAGTTTGTTCGTGCCTAATATAAAAGTGGGCATCGATTATGTGAAAGTCAAAGGGGTGTTGCACGCAAATATAGGGTGCATAAAATGCAAAACTGGTCAACAGTACAGGGGCTGCATTGAAGTAGGTCACCAGACACCTGCTGGCCAAGACCAATAATTTTAATCGAGAACTTTCAACCCAATTAGAAGTGGGCACTTAATAAAAGTTGGATAAAATAATTATCGTATCATCAACAAAAAAGTTTACAAATTAAAATTAAATGTCCACACGTCACGAAATCAAATCCTCAAGGTTGTAAACAAAGTTTGAAAATTTGAAAATATTTTCAATTTTTTTTTGGTTTTTTAAAAAAATATTTAAAATTCGAAAATCCAAAATTAATATTTTTAAAAAATGTTAATTTTGATTTTTTTGTGTTTCGTTTAAAAACGTAATGCTGCCCGGAAATGAATGAATAATTTACAGGTAATTAAAATCCTACGAGTTTAATTAAATGAGGTACCTTGAAATTGTCACATCACTCGTATAAATAAAGGAAGAATGATGTGGTAGCACACACAATGCACTTGTCGTTATATCGCACTGTGAATATTCATGTGCCGGAATGCGTGGTCGAGTTGTAGCCACTTGCGTTGCCAAGCAACGAGTAAACCTGCGTATTAAAAAATAAAGCAATTTTTTGTGATTTCCACCTGCATAATTTTTTTTAAATTAGTGCGTTTTGGAGGTGAGTTTATTTAATTTAATAATTGCTCATTTTGCGACCTTACTTCCTTCTCTGTTTGGATGTTTTCGCTAAATTAAGCATTTTTACTATTATATTTTTATAATATTATTATAAAAATTTAAAAAAATAAATAAATAGGATGAATAATAAGTGTGTACTTCACTACACGCTTTAATTACATCTGAGAGTATGTAGACGAGGTGGCCGAGTGGTTAAGGCGTTGGACTGCTAATCCAATGGGCTCTGCCCGCGTGGGTTCGAATCCCATCCTCGTCGTCAAAATTTTTTTGATAACCAAAAGTTATTAATTAATATCTTTTTGCCTAGAAATTCCACAACATTCTTAAAATTTAACATCCGGTTTAGTCAAAAATCAATATCAATTAAAAATTTAGCTCGAAGAATAAAGGAATAAGGAAAAATTCTCATGTCAGGGTCGGATTTAGCTTTTTTGGAGGTCAAGTTAAATATCTCATGGGGCCTCTTATGTGGTTACGATAACAATAACATTTTGTAAAAATATCAAAATTTGGAAATTCGGAAAATTTTCGAAAAAATTTTCAATTAAAAACCAAAAAAATTGACAAAAATGACTCCGCGATCAATTTAAACCTAATTATCCGGAAAACCCTTTAAGATACCGTGAAAATGCAAATAGACAATTTTGTAAGCCGTAAAATTTCCTACAAAAATTCATCGAGAGCACATTTTAATTTTTAATACATAAACCGTGGGAGGCCACCGAAAACAAGATAAGAAATATAATATGAAAATTACTTAAAAATATAAAAAATAGGAAAAAAAAAGGTAATTTCAATGCAAAAGTAAAAATAAATAAATAAATAAATAAATAAATAAATAAATAAATAAAAATAAAATAAAAATAATAAAAAAAATAAAATAATAAATTATATTTATAATATAAAAGGGGCTCTTGTTTCGTGTTGTATCAGGGGGCCTAAAGCTTTAGCTTTTTTTTAGTTTCAAGTAGATCCGCCAATGATTATTATTTATTTTTTCTGCAGATTACTTCTGAATATATTATTTTATCACATATGGTGCTGTTGCTCCTTGACACTTATCTTGCTTGAAAATATTTTCGTTTTTTTCACTCAGGACATATTTTGTACATAGAAATTATGTTTAATTTTTAAATAAAAAAAGTTAAGATCAAAACATCGCTGATGGGTTTAACACTAAATATATCCTCTCAAGTTTTTGATTTTTTTTCAATTTTTCCCCCCTTCTTCTCAAAACTGCGACTTCCAAATACAGCGCTCACAATCAATGACCCCAGCATTGGCTACTAAGTAACTCTTCAGTACTGAAGAATAAAGAGTAAACCGTGCACTGGGGGGTATTCCATACCCCCCAGACCCCCCGGTTTGTCAGTGCCTGCACTGAAGCTCAATCAGTATTCGAAATAATAATAATAAATAAATACGTTTGAGCTCGGATCCGTTCTATTATGGTTTCTGCTATCGATCAACGATATTCAACTCCCGCAGTAGCGTATTTGGAAAACGCTTTTGGGGGGGCAGACCCAGTGGCGTATTTAGCAATTACGTGCAGGAGGGCTTCGGATCGAAAAGTAAAGTTACTACATTTAAAACTAAAGCGAAGCGAGCCATTTGGCATATAGCGCCGCAGGTAATTTTTTTTAAATTTTCAAGGTCACGTACTCGAATAGAAAATTAAAATATGAAATTCAAAAATAATTTTCTGTTAGTTTTATGTTAAATATATAAATCTTAACTTGCGAGAATAAATAATCATATAAAATAAAACTTCAATACAACAAGTTAAATGAAATAATATAATGGAAATTGTATTTTATAAATAAATTTCTGACGAAAGCGATAACAGTCGCTGAAAGCTCAAAAATGTAATTTAATTTAACCTGTATAAGTTTTTTTTATATTGAAGTTTTAATGTTTATTTTTATGATAAAAGAAACAAAGATTTAAGCATCGCTCGGAACTTTTAAATATTCAAATAACGAACAATTGTATATTATTTTTAATATATTGATTAGTTACAGAGGGTAAATACGCCACTGTACAGAATAAATAATTCTAGAATTTCGTTAATCTGTTCATGCGCGTCAGTGGTAAGCTCAAAAAAATAAATTAATTAATAAATAATAAACGAATAAATAAAAATAATTAAAAGTTATTTAAATTTTAAAGGCTCATGGTAAATATTATTTTTATCAGGAAGGGCTTCAGGGATTTAATTTATTAAATTTAGTTCAGTAGTGTACGCTGTTTCTTTATTCTCAAATCACTACGACCAACACAGCAAACTAGACTACATCATCTACTCAACCTCTCAACAGAGCCTATTTTACCATTGCCTAGGGCTCAATGGCCAAAACGGCCCGAAAAGGGAGAACTTAAAATCGTAAAATGAAAATTCTGATAAAATAACCCAAAAATTTGGCTTTCGATGCTATTAGTTACACTCGAATATCAGAGACCCGAAAATTTGATAGAGCCTAGAGTCCAACCCAGTTAAAAATAGGCCCTGCCTTTCAATTTTTTTCTTTCCACTTCTTTTCAAGTGGATCCCAGCATTGTCTGCTGAGTAGCTCTTCAGTACTGAAGAACTAATACTATTGGTCCATGAATAAAGAGTAAACAGTTCACAAACCCCCCGGTTTGCCAATGATTACACTAAAACTCGATCAATATTTTAAGATATAATATAACCTCGGGCCCATTTTATTATGGTTTCGCTCGCGACGACAGTCGCGCGACCAACTATCCCCACTCCCGCAAAAAAAAATTACTTACATATGCACCGAGCAGTGGATCTATCTCTTTTGATCTCCAAACTTGAAACATATTGTGGGACCTCTACAAGTTATTAAATTTTGAAAACTATGAGGACAAACCGGGGGGTCTAATACCCCCCCAGTAAACGCTTTTATTTTATTCCCAAATCACTACAGCAGTAAACCGTTCACTGGGGGGTATTCCATACCCCCCAGACCCCCCGGTTTGCCAATGATTACACTGAAGCTCAATCAATATTTTAAGATATAATAATAAATAAATACGTTTAACTTCGGGCCCATTTTATTATGGTTTCGCTCGCGACGAAGGTCGCGCGACCAACTATCCCCATTCCCGCAAAAATAAAATTACTTACATATGCACCGAGCAGTGGATCTATCTCTTTCGATCTCTAAAACTTGAAACATATTGTGGGACCTCTACAAGTTATTAAATTTTGATAACTATGAGGACAAACCGGGGGGTCTGGGGGGTATGGAATACCCCCCAGTGAACGCTTTTATTTTATTCCCAAATCACTACAGCCAACACAACAAACTAGACAAGATTATCTATTCAACCTCTCAATATATCTCCTCAGTTCTTCAATTTTTTGCCCCCCTCCCACAAAATAATCATACATTTTTCGATATTTTCCTTCCTTATTTTTCTGGAAAAACACTATAATTTCTCTATTCGTCGATCGTATTTTTATAAAACGTAAAGTAATGAAACTGAGGTTTGGTGCAGCTCTGTATAAAAAATCAATACTCTAACTTGGGGTTGACGATACCTTCGTTTAGTTACAAATCTAAACGCAAGGATCGTCAATTTTCTCACACAGTAAAGCAGTTTTTAATTTGTTATTTAGCCAATCATGGATTAAAATGAGCGAATCGGAAAATCAGCAATCGAATGGACAAAGTAACAATTACGCTCAGGGAAACTCGTTAGAATTTAACAGAAATCGGAGTTACAGCTCTCAACCCCCCGAGTATATGGTCGAACCATTTAACAGGTAAATTTCTTTTTTTGAGATTTTCAAAAAGTCACTCGTTTGTTTTTGTAGAAACCATGAAGATTACATCCAAACTGAAGATTTGTCGTCTAGTCAAGGAGCGCTCTATTCCGTATCTCAGAGAGTGCCTCCAGTAAGTGCAACGTATGGGAGTTTATGTACTGAAGAAGATTACACATCCGAACAAGGAGGCTACTCCAGTATTGCTTCCGATTGGGAAAGAGATAGAACCACATCCGGATCGGATGGAGTCAAGGAGGGCAGTTCTGAAGCTCTCAGCGAAAAACAAACGAACGGTACCTAACTAATTAAATTTATTTCATAATATAAAAACAAGTAAATTACTAAAATTGGGTAAATTTATCACCGCCGGATTCTCCGCTTTGACTGCTGCTTGCAGTCGTGGAGTCAGTCTTGTTTCCTTTTGATGATTTCGCGGAAGAGGAAGTATTTTTGGAACTGCTCATATTAAGTTCTTGCCTTCTTCTTCTCAACGTTAAGGTAGACCACTTCTTTTTGATGAAAGATCTAAATCCTTTATGCCACCAAGCGTAAATTATTGGATTAATCAAGCTATTGCAGAAGCCCAAAATGGCCAACGGACTTGCAATTAAAATACGTAAAGTGTTGCAGCGTGGAGATTGCTTATCGTAACAGTAACCGTACATCAAACTTGCAATGAAATACGGCGACCAAGTTATGATAAAGCTTCCTGTGGTGAACATGACCACTTTAATTGCCTTCCATTTGCTGGGAGCACGAGAACTCTTTTTAATCTGACCGGATTCGCCTTCATCTGCTGCTTTACCGCGAAAGATTCTTAGACTGTTTTCGTTACCTTCGACTGCATTCGACGATTTTGCCTCATCCGCTTCTTGAAGCTGTATGATTTTTCTCAACGCACTGTATAAGATGATGGAGTATAGAACGATGACCAACAAAATTGGAATCATTCCAACTATGACGGTCAGTAAAATTAGTTCCTTGGGTGCTAGAACGATGAACCAACATACTCTTCCATTATCTGTGTCCCCATACCAACCCAATAGCGGAAGATACCCTATTATCCCGCCTAAAAAGATAGGTATCGATTACGCACACCTTAATTGCTTGCAATCATAATTATTTACCAATAAGCCATGAAATTGCGATAAATATTTTTACTCGTACGGGATACACCCACATTTGATATTTAATTCCGTGTAGAATAAACAGATAACGATCGATTGCAATCAGTCCTACTGAGTAGATCGAGGTCAGAGTACTCGAAACAATCATACCTAAAAAATTACGTTAGTGGGTACTTGAGATATCAATGAAAACAAAAAATGTACTTACCAAGTTGTATTGCACAAACGTAGTGGTCCCGATAAGCTTTTGGAAAAGTTTGCCCCAAAACTACCGACAAACCTGTAACCAAGTCCGCCAAGGCGATGTTGCCCAAAAACATATAAGTTGATCTTGGTTGTTGGCCTGAAATAATTTGATCTCAAGTAAGCAATCCTTGGGGCAAAAATGTCGTTCTTACCTTTTTTCAAAATGAGGCCACTTGAAATGACGACGGCTAAGTTGAGCAAAATTATCACTGCACCAAATGATGGAATAAGGACGTCGTAGAGCCGCAAGTGAGGTTTATAACTTGCAGGCGTTTCGGATTCACTTACAATTTTAACATTTTTGGTTTCGTTTGAAAATTCTTCTATAATTGTGCTGACGGTGCTGGTGAAGAAATCCGTGGTAAATTGCACCAAATGAGCCGTGCTGGTCTCCATTTTTTCAAACACTTAACAATTATTTTGAGGAAGAACACAAATGTTGCGATGTTTTGATGCGGAGGTATCTTTCGCGACACTGTTAATGTGATTTGCATTTCCTGATATTTATCACAATTTATCTTGGTGGCTTCCGCCGGGTTTAGGTGCTAATTTTGTGGGCGAGGAATTTTCAGAGAACGAATCTCAAATGAATCCCCTTTTTTACAGTTACAAATTCTTGCAAAAACCAAAAACCAAAAGCGACAAAATGCTAGTTCACTTTGTTTCCCACCTTCTTATTGATACCGGTTTTATTGAATTATTATTACTGCGACAAATATATTTATGCTATTAGTGATAACTTTATTTGCATAAATTTAATTCTATTTACGTAGTACATATTCATAATAAATTTTATGCAAGTTGAGATTACAAGGTAATCTCTGGCTCTCAGTGAAAAAGCAAAAAAAAATGGTTTAGTACTTGAAAATCAATTTTTTGTCCAAGCGAGCGTAAAGTGTTACTTTTCGCACTAGTACGAAAAATATATTCTTTACGCCCTAGGTTTATAAAATACATTTCTGAATGCATATTTTCCGAACCACTTAATATTTCATGAATTGCATTCACCATTTTTTTTGAAAAATTAAAAACAAATTTACTCTTTTTGCTGGGATAAAGTGGGTTTTTGGCGTTTGTCGCCGCGGGCCGAAAAACGACCACTTTACACTCTTGTTACGTAAATAACGACTATTTCACTTGCATTGTGTGTGTACTGAATAAGCTCCGGTGGTTCAACTGGACCCAAAACGAATCTGCAGTCCTAGACTATTCCGTGACTTCTTGATAAGCACATGGAACACTTTATTAATGATGAGTCAGTTAAACTTTATTTCCGTTTGGGACTGATAACTGTGAAATCATTTCGATATGTACTTTTATTTTTATCATTGTCTGGGGAGATCCCATATTCAGAATGATAATAAAAATTTACATTTCCCACAAAATGAATTCTTGAACAATCGGAAAACCGCATAGTGATAATCGTAATATTTTGCGGATTCATTGAGGCGAGAAAAAGGGGAAGTATTTTGTGAAAATGTGGCTTTATCAGAAATCCAAAATTTTCAGTGGATGACATTTGGACATTACATCTTTGGGAAATATCTTTTATTAGTTGCTTTATTGAAGGTTCTGAAACCATCATATTCTTTATTTTGAAAAAAAAAAATGAATTTTTGAACTGAAGCCGCTTCAGGCATGTTTTTAAACAAATATAAATTACTTTTATTCATATTTATCCATATAGGTAGGTCTGTTTTTTCCTGTTTTGGGATTACAAAATAATTAGAACAATAAAAGAGTAGATGAATTAACTGTATTGATAAAGGATTTTAATAAGGCCTTAAACATATGTCCAACTTGACATAAGCTAATGCGAATGAACGTATAATCTATGTTTTCACTCTTAAAGGGTGATTGTCCTCATTTTACAGAATCTAGCAATTTTACATTGTAATCGATAACAAAGTGTCTCAAAATCTTTCTGATGAAATTTTTATTTTTGAAGATACAACTGCAACAGCTTCGGTGCCCAGTTCGGTAGCCAGTTCCACGATAACAGCAAGTGCCAACGACTCCATACAAGGACCCATCATTCCAACATGCGTTTATTTGCACAATCGGACGGCCCTCTTCATGGAAATAGAAGACAGTCCTTCTGCCACCACCGAACTGATATGCCAAGCAATAGTCAACTGCAACGATCTGAATTTAAACAAACAATTAGCCTCACAAGTCTTCACTCTATGGATGTGCAGTTCATTATTGGGTGGGGCTACGACTGAAAAATCCCTTCCTTCCACTAAATTTCAATTTTTCAGAACTTCAATTAAAGCCAACCCACAAACCATTCCAAATCAGGCAAAACTGGAAGCACCTGATCGAACAATACAGTCACGCGTCATTTAACCGTCAGCAACGGAACGAACCCATCGTATCCTTCCAAAGAAACGTATTTTATCAGCAACACTTGGAAGAGAAGATAAAGTAAAAACCTAAAAATTTGCTTTAAGGATACCAAAATACTTTTTGCAGGGACCAAAAAATTTTGGAATTGCTCTACGAGGAAGCCAAACACAACATCTTGGAAGGACGTTATCCTTGCGAAGTATCCCATTACATTATGTTGGGAGGAATTCAAGCCCGAATCGAATTGGGACCGTATAATTCTCAAATGCATTCCACTTATTATTTCAGAGAAGAGCAGGCCAAATATTTGCCATCGCACGTTCGCAAGAGCCCCACTTGGACTTGGCTACCAATCAGTTCCAAAAATTCAGCAGAAGTGCGATTGCTGGAGCAGTTCAAACGGATTCCAAGTTCTGCTACAAACAGAAAACTCATTCGAAAGTATCTGGAGTTTTGTTGGTCATTGCCTTTTTATGGGTGAGTGAAAATTGAGACTAAATAAATTTGTTAATTTATTTGAATTTTAGGTCTGCGTTCTTTGAAGGCCAGATCGAGCAGCCCGTGCGTGGATTGATGAGTTTAATGATTCACCAAGACGTTCCGGTGCTGGTAGCCATCAATTCCAAAAATATCTACGTAATAGATGATCTTCAATGTGTAAGTTACATTTTGGCCACGCGTCAATTACTTTATCTGGTTGCATTGTAGACCGTTTTATTGGGCTTGCGATACGAAGAACTGAGTTGGGAATACGCGAGACCTTCGAAAGAAGACGATCCGAATAGCTTTCCTTGCTTGTTCCTACAATTCATGGTTGTTGAAAATGGAGCTAGAGTTTCTAAGGTTTTGCAAATTTTTTCCCGGCAGGCTAGTCTTATGGATTCCTTGATTTCGAATTTTGTTCAGCAATTGAAGAGGAAATCCAGCGATGAAACTGATCAGCCTGTGGAACAAGTTAACACTGAGAGTGGTAACACTGACGAGAAAGAATACCAAGTGATTTTGACTGACTCTGTTTTAGAAACGCATGCATCTCTAACGTTGGGTCCTGCAGTTCATACATCAACCTTGCCTTCGCTCAGTAACAAATTAAGCAAACTAACATTGGCGACGTTTGACGAGGATGGGCATCTCATTGGTCAGATGGGATCGTGGTCGTTTAGTTATTAGACAAAAAAACTGTTTTGTTCCAATTTATTTCGAATAACTACAAATATTTTAATAAATTTATTACAGAAACTTGGTAAAATATCAGTCAGGAATTATTTAAACAATACGGCCAATCTGGGATCCATTCTTAAATAATTCGACAAAGCTTCGTATCTGAAATTTCTCTCATGGTTCAAAAGGTACAAGAGGTAAATAAATTTGGACACCCAACAACATTTACTCAATTAGAGTAAATTTTATATTAAAGTAAAATTTACTTCAAATTTAGTAAAATTTACTTCAAATTTAGTAAAATTTACTTCAAATTTAGTAAAATTTACTTCAAAATTGATGTAGGCTGATTTTAACTTCAATTATAGTAAAAATTACTTCAAAGCACCAAAAAATTCTCTCTGTGCAGTATTTTGATATTTTACCTGTAAGGAGATAAGTCGCGATGACGTGCCAACCTCATCTCCATGGTGTGAAGCAAAAACATGCTTTGGTTTACTTCGTCAAAATATTCCGTTTCCTCGTCGCTCTTCAGGGTGTCTTGCACGTCTAGGAACCAATTGTGTCTTGCAGCTAGTTTTGCCGATTCCTGAATAAAAACAAATTCAGTTTTCAGTTTGGGAAAAAATATTTCCGTGCAAGTATACCTGTTCAAACTGGCGTTGGATGTCGTTCGCACGATCCACCAGCATTTGCTTAAATTCAAACAAACACCATTCGCGTGCTTGGGCCGCTTGCATTTTTGTCAATTTTATTGGACTTCCCAATCTGCAAATGTAAGGCGATAAACAATCAATTTCATCTTCCACTTCGCGAGCCTTGTATTCTTTTTCCTTTTGTTCTCTCTCTAGCATTCCCTTTCTGTGTTCTGTGTTGTGCACTCGGTCAAAGAGCGAAATGGACAATTTGGGATAAGCCATTTCAAAGTGACGAAGCTTCAAAAATTCAACTACCTGAAAATATTCAATCGCATGAGATGAATCCTGGAAAACAGCCATTTTGTTACCTGATCTTCCAATTCCCTTACGTGATACAAAGTTCTTTCTTCTTCTTGCAATAGCTCTTCCAGAAGTCTAAACAACTTCAATTGACGAGGTGGTTTAGCTCCAACTTCCGATTGGTAACCAACGGTTAATTCGGGATTAAATTTAAGCTGATCTCCCATTTCTTCAATGGGAGGTTTCGTGAAATCTCGAGTGGAAGCAGTTACTTTTCCATCTTCGTAATGGTATTTAATGTGCAGTTCTCTTTCCACCAAAGCAAACTCTCTTACCGCGATATCTTCAGATGCAGGTATACTTGGATCACGATTGTGTTTTTCCACTACTTTCTTGTAAATTAAAAATTAAAAAATTAATATTCCATCATCAGAATGATGCCCATACGTACTATGACGATGCGTCGAGTTCCTTCAAGAATCCCTGGAGGTGGATGACCTCTCCTTGCAAAATTGGTATGCCGAAAACGAATCCTGCAATAAAACGGTTTGCTTCATTTCTGAAATGGGCAAACTACTTACAAATTTTCTGGTTTGATGTAATGCTCAATGATGAACAGAGCATCGAACTCCAATTTCTTTAATCCGTCATGCCTTGCTTCGTGGTAAAACTCAATTACTCGCTCGCATTCGACCGACGTATTAAATCCACTCTTGTAAATGTGACGTTTCACGGCATCCTCCCGTCCTCCCCTTTTGAAAAATTCGGTAACCTCTCCAGTGTTACAATCACTGATAATTTTGACCAAATTATCTGTCCTGTTGCTGTAACGCTCTTCGATGCTGTAGAGTTCGGAAGGACTACATTCCAAGTCGTGGTAACGACATATTCGAGTGACCAAGCCATCCTGTTGGATGTACGGTGCGTATTGTTCCACCATAGTTCGTTTGTACCAAGTCTTTTTGACACCATTTGGAAACCGCTCGCTTAAAACTAACCAAACTAAAATACCAAGACTTGCACGACGCTGGTTTATACCTTGAGGTGATAAGTAAATGGGCAAACTCCAAGGAATTGGAATATCAAGATGCTTTTCTTCCTCAATCTTAATTAACTTAATTTCCTCTTCTTCCATGTCTTCGGTGATTGCCGTCTCTCTATATTTTGCAGGCTCTCCAATTATTAAGTGTTCCCAAAATTCCACGTTTGAAAAGTCGAAATCTAGCTTGTCCAAACCTTCGGAACAGTCTTGCAAATTAACCTAAATTTTAATGTAGAAAATGAAGCGCAAAAAAATAATTTGTACCCAGTAATTGGTGTTATTCCAGACGCTTTCGATGCCGCAATAGAAGGAACTGGTTAAAGGGTACCAGGTTCCTGTACTAGCTTCGATGAACACCGTGTTTTCGATATCCTTTGTACCGGCTACAAGTAGAACCCATGCATGCAACCTTTGGCCATTGATTTCATCAAACGGGGGTTTTTCCAATTCCTAAATAAAAATTTGTTTAATAATGAAACCCAAAGTAGTTCTTACCTCCAGACGTCTTTCTTCGGCTTCTTTCGCGTCTTGTTCAGCTTTCAAGACTTTATCTATTTCTCGTTGTTGCATGTATAGCAAAAATTGACTCCTCAAGTCTTTCGGCGGCTTCAAAACGTATTTTTTTCCAATTGTTTGCTTTACTTCTTCTTCTTCCTAAATTATTACATATAGACTACGTAAGAAGAAAAATATGTTCAGAGGCTTACTTCTTCTTCTTCCGGTGGGAAAGGTGAGTTGATGCGAGTCATAATCTTCAGTGTGACATCCTGAATTGCGTATCCAGATATCATGTAGGCATCGTATCCGAGGCCGATAAGTAAGGAACAGAGCGCATTTGCAATTTCGAATGAAGTTCCGGACTGACGCAAGAATGTCGTGTTCGGCGAGTACAGACGATTTGGCTGAAATAAGAAAGTCGACTTTAGATTTTTGACGGCGAAACGGCGACGGCGAAATAGTGGAGTTTTCCTAAATGGAAAAAGTGATGTAAGCTTTTGAAATGCCCGAAGATAACTCCATCTATGGAGCTTTCGGTGTGAAAGCAAACTGGGTGAGAGGGTAACCACCACCATACGGAGTAAGTTGAGCTACTGAAACATAGATGGAGAGACCGATGAAGTAATTTTGAAAAATATCGATGGATGTAATTTGAAAAATTAATATAATAATTAAATTGAAATACTTAAAAGCAGTTATTTCAAAGGACCGAAGGAGGTGTGATCGACGGAAGAGTAAGTAATGAGAAGATGAAACATGGAAAGGGACAGTTCCTATGGATGGTCATATTGATTCTATCAATTACCCTCTAAAACCTTTTGAGTGATTCTTAATCCATCTAATTGAATAATTGAAAGACTAAATCGCCTTGACGCAACCGCTTTATGCTAACATTGTCGTTTGTATCTACAAATAAATGTGAAATTGCAAAATATTTTAAAGCTGGCGCCGTACTTGTTTGGTTAAAGCTAGACAAAAGAGGTTACTTTGGAAATCCCGACGCGAATTTCCTGTTCAAACAAGCATATAATCCGCTTCACTGAACCATTTTGTATTGCTGATCCTTACTTAAGATTGCGATACATGTAGATTGATTAGGTTCAGAGTTCACATTCGGACTATTTACACTTGATGACAGTTAAGAATGCAAGACGTTTGGGTCATGGAAAGGCCTGTCAATCGCATTAATTTTGCTTGAACATTCCAAAGTACATTTTCTTGTAAACACAAATTTTGCCAATCAAACCCAATGTTTCAATAATTTTAGACAAAACTTAATTACCGATTTATCGTAAGCAAACAACCAATAACTCATCATTGATAAAACAAATGAAACTTCGTGGCAGGAAGGAGATAGAGAAATTAGTAGATAAGTAATAAGTATTTGTATAAATTTTCAAAAATAAATTTTGAGAAAATCCAAAATATTTTTGATTAATTGTCCCCTCCCGCCTTTTCGATCAGCCTACGCCACTGCATTTTTATTTATTCAACTTTATTTCAACTTACTATTGTTTTGTTTTTGGTATCTGTTGAATCAATAGTATGTAACGGGGCTAAATGTGGTGTAGCCAGGGGGCGGCCTGGGGGGTCCCCCCCCCCAAAATTATTAATTCAAAATTTTTTTTAAATAGTTTGGGAACTAAATTTATTTCCGGTTACGCTACTGCGTAGTTAGCTCGCTTTTCCAGTGACAAAACCAAAGCTCTTCTATCTAATCGCTTTAGTTATTTTTCTCTTTCTGAAAATCAAAATTTTGGTTGTTGATTTTTTCATCTTGATTGTTTTCTTTTGTCTACTTGAAAATTAACTACGGATAATCTGACAGTTCTTTTGTTTTAATAGATTAACACAGATAGTTAGTTTGTTTTAGTTGCTTACTAGAGATTATTTGGTAAGCAAGGTATTGCTAGGGGATTGAAGTGTTAGTCCTAATTAAACTGTGAGAGAAAGTAGGGGAGTCTTTAAGTGTATATCTGAGCAGTGAGAGCAGAGAAATTGGCATATAGACAAACCATACAGAAGGGTGCGCGGAAGTGAACTGGCGCCTATTCATTTCTAAATTAATATTGAAAAATATACTTCAAATGATTAATTAATATGAAGAAAAAAGTCACAGGCGATTCTTTAATTAAATTTTTTTTTCAAGTTTGTAAAATTAAATTAAATGATGCCACTTTAAAATAAAACTTGAAAGAAAATTAGTTTGTAGTTTTCTGCACTGAGAAAAATAATTTTCGTACTCCTGGGAGTCAACGACCACTTTAGTCCTGCTTTGAGAGACAAGTGCGAGGAAAATAGAGGGAATCACCCGAAAAGCAAAAGAAAGTACGTCCTCGTATGTTGTTTGAAGTAAATCGATTAAATAGTGTTTTCCTCGGAGCCAAAGTGACTTTTATAGTCCCTCGGTGTATAAAATAGTATATCAATATGGTCGAAATCATTATATAAAGTTTTTAACGCTACATTTAGGGTGTTCTCGGTCAGCTAAGCGGTCTATTGAAACTTAAAAAAAAAAATAATTGGACCTTCCCTGTAGTTGTGCGGAAAATTAAGAAGATCTAAACAATGATGATGAGGCAAAATCCCGTCAAGGCGATAATCACTTACAGGCACGTGAAAATCGTTTTATGTAGTTTTTATTTTACCTATAAATGCATATTTTGGGTATAAATGCATATTTGACGGTTTATTACCTATAAATGCTTATTTGCTTATTTTGGCATATATTTTGCATATTTAGCACATTAAATAATAACTTTTTTGGATTTTTGCCATGGTGTGAAACGATTTAAGTGTTTCTTTAATTTTTTTTGTAGCATTCAATAAACTTGAGCATTCGTCAGACATCTTCAAATCTTTACAGGATTCCAACTGAATTTTCCAAATCAAATTCACTACTTTCCCGGATTTTCGCTGAAAAAGAATAAAAAATTTCCCTTACACTTTGATAAATCGGAAGATAAAAAGGTAAAACAATCGTAATTTTAAAACAAGGGAGAAATATCCAGTAAAATATCTGTACACAAGACTCGGAATTCCAGATATTTCGAAAAATTCCATGGATTTCCCAAGAATTCCAGGGATTTCCAAAGAATTCCAGTGATTTGCAAGAATTCCAACGATTTCCAAAAAATTCCCGGGATTTCCAAAAAATTCCAGTGATTTCCAAGGAATTCCAAAGATTTCCAAGGAATTCCAGGGATTTCCAAAGAATTCCAAGGATTTCTAAAAATTCCATGGATTTCCAAGAATTCCAAGGATTTCCAAAGAATTCCAGTGATTTCCAAGAATTCCAACGATTTCCAAAAAATTCCCGGGATTTCCAAAAAATTCCATGGATTTTCAAAGAATTCCAAAGATTTCCAACGAATTCCAGGGATTTCCAAACAATTCCAAGGATTTCCAAAAATTCCATGGATTTCCAAGAATTCCAGGGATTTCCAAAGAATTCCAGTGATTTCCAAGAATTCCAGGGATTTCCAAAAAATTCCAGTGATTTCCAAGGAATTCCAAAGATTTCCAAGGAATTCCAGGGATTTCCAAAATTTTCCAAGGATTTTCAAGGGAATTCCAAACCAGTGTACACACAATTTTCGGGATATTTACCCCTTGTTTTAAAATAAAAATAAAATTTTTTTTAAAAACACATTAATTTTAAAATTAAAAATATTTTTACATTAAATTGTTTTCTTGGCTTGGCACTAAAAATAAGAAATTCCTTGATTTTCCCTAACAAAATTTGGGAAATCTTAAATTCCCAGACTTTTCCAGATTTTCCATGTTTTCCAGACGCGTGGGAATCCTCCTGCATTACGTCCTGAATATACTATTAATTTTAAATTATTTAAGGCCGGTAGAGGCAGATCAACATTTTCAAGGATCTTTACCGGTTAAGAATAGTAGAAAATAAATAAATAAAATATTCAAAAACCGAAGTGAGCCTGATTCTCAAGAAGTTTCATTTCAAAAACATTCCTCGAGACGTCATACTTCAAAATATCTATTGAATTTTATTTTAAATTTGTGTATTAAAATGGCCCAAAGCTAAAGAAAGTTAGGGCGCAATTTTAAAAAATCAAAAGTGCTTGTTTTGAAGTTTTTGGAGAATATTCGCCTGCATATTTTCAAGTTCTTTATTACCTATAAATCCGGACCCTACTTATAAGCCTTCAGAATATCTCGAAATGTTTTTTTGTGCGAAAAATAATGTTTCCCAGATTAATTAAAGTAGAAGAATTTCCAAAAACTCTAAAAGAAAATAATTGTTTTAGTCCCAATGTATAGGATCACTTTCCAAAAAACCTAGTTTCTGGCAGTTTTGTGCTAAATCAGTTTTTTTCAAGTAGTTCGTTTGCAATGAATCTGCGAAAGGATAATTTGTCGAATATGAAATTTTGCGTAAAATAAAAAAAAAGGAATTTGTGGCTCTTATTGATCAAAAGTTATGATTAGAGTCCGGATTTATAGGCACTAAAAAACTTGAAAATATGCAGGCAAATATGCTCTAAAAATGCAAATAATGAACTAGCTACTTTTATTAGAAGGTCAGTTGATGTTGAACTATAGCTTACAGCGAGTGTACATCCTTAAGATATTAAATAATGAATAAAATAACAAAATTTTGTTTTAATTTTTATTCTTTTGATATTTAAAAATTTAGCTCACTTTAGCTTTGGACATTTTTAATACACAAATGTAAAATAAAATTCAATAGATATTTAGAAATATGACATCTTAAGGAATATTTTTAAAGTAAAACTTTTTGAGGATGAGGCTCACTTCGGGTTTTGAATATTTTATTTATTTTCTACTCTTTGAAAGTTGAAAATGTTAATCAACTACACATAATATAAAAATTAAGAAATAAACAATATAAAAAAAAATAAAAAAAAATATTTAATTTGTTTCAAAACGTTGCAAAAACCCAAAATTTCGCCAACATAAGCAAATAAGCATTTATAGGCAATAAATCAAAAAATATGCACTGAAACTGAAAATATAAATTTACAGGCAAAATAAAAATTTACTCAAAACGACTCAGAAAGGCGTAAAACATGTTCCCTTTTTAAAATTTCTCACGTGCCTCTACGTAGAAAAAACATGCAAATGCCTAACAATCCGACCCTTAGTTATGATCTTCGACAGTTGACCTTTTTAATTCGGACAAACCGAATGTTTGGCGCATGGTGATTTTCCACTAATTGGAACCTAACAAAAATCCACATTCCAAAATCCAAGAAAAGCCAAGCTTACATGGAAATGGACAAGTGGCTTGGGAAGAAGATAGAACCAAATTCCAGAATGAACAGAACTGGAGAAACACAGAGGAAGATATCGAGGAAGGATGACTTGGAACTAATAACGAGCCAACAGTGGATAAATAGAGAGCTATATCAACACAGGAGACCTTTATAAGTCAAGTTGACTTAAAAATTTTTACATAAATCGTCTGCCGTTAATGCGATTAGTGATTAGTGATTACTAATAGTGATTAGTGATTACTAATAGTGATTAGTGACTAATCAATCAATAAATTATACTATTAGTAAACTACGCGCACTTTTTTAAAAATAAGAATGGAAATTATGTAGAAATTCATCTGTAATAGTATTCCTAAGATTTTCCTAATTTTCTAAGATTTCCTAAAATTTCCTTTTAAGATTTGGGTTTACAGATATCTTAAGATTTACCATAATTTATGATTTCCTAAGATTTCTTTGAATTGTCTACACTGTTAAAAATTTATGGAAAATTACAGTGATTTTTGTTGTAAAATTTACATTGAAAATCTATGTAAATAAATCATTACGGTAACGTTCGTGTAAAATTAAAAAAATTGTGTAAATATAATAGCACAATGTAAATTTACTGATTTAGATAATGTAAAATTAATTTCTGTTGTGTAAATTTACAAAAATTTTGCGAAAAAATTTGTTGTTTTTTTTTTAGTATTTTTACAGTTCCCATGTGAGTACATTTCACTTGGGTGTGTGAAATTACATACTTATGTATATTTACATAGATTATTTATCATAAGTCGCAAAGTTATTTTCTATGTAAATTTACATAAAAATTTTTTTTACAGTGTAGGCTCTAGGATTACTTACGTTTCTTTGAATTTTTTGTTAATAAAATTCCTTGGATTTCTTTGGATTTTAATTTAGTTAAATTCGAATAAGAATTTGAAACATGCCGACGGACGGACGAACGGACGGACACGGGACAAGAACATAAGCTCCATTTTACATAACTTAACATAACATAAATATTTAATAAACATTTTGGTTCTAAATTCAAACTCTTGAGAGTTAGACCTCTTTAAAGCATTTTTTTAAATTTCTAAATTTTTTAAAGAGCACGAAATAATCTGCAAACTAGATTAAAACCTTTTATTGTCTAAAATCAACGGCTTTTGAGTTATGAATTAAATTAAGTAAAAAAATGTTGAAAAATTCAATTTTTTTTAATTTGTTGTTTTCAAAACCCTGTATCTTTTAAACGAAATATTTTACAAAAATCTAAGGCCCCATTTCGGATAGGAAATTTAACGGACTACAACTTTTGTCTAATATGAATTTTCGAAAAACCAATCCATTTCACAGAAAATAAGAAAATAATAAACAAGGCAGCTACAAAACAAAAAATTAAATTTGCAAAATTTTTATTTTTATTGAAAAATTGAAACTAAATTAAACAAGATTTTTGGGTATTTTTCAAACCTAATTTTATTTGCTTTGTTGTGCTAAAAGTTTCTTCGATTATGTAAAAACATAATAAATAAATAAATTTGTAATTATTGCTGAAGTCAACTCGGGGTTTGGCGTGATGGCGTAAAAATTCAAACAATCCTAAACGATCTGGATTGCAATAAAAAGCGAGGTGTAAATAAGAAGCTGCGAAGATACCTTAATTTGGAAAAATATTTCCAATAAATTTGCTGTAAAGTTTAGGTATCTGAGCTGTAAATAAACATAGAAAAAGAAGATAAGTTAATTCATAGCGTAAGTAATGGACTTTTAAAGTGATCGTTAATAATGAAGGGATAAAGGAAAGACAAAGTGCAAAAATATTAAGCCTATTAAACAACTTTTTAGGGCTTCCTAGTGATCTGGTAGTAATTTTGTTGTGCCACCTGTTACTCGCAACAGTTTGTAGAACGTAATAAAAGTAATAAAACAAACAAGGGTGAACATTCTTTAGGAATTCCGCTTTCATATCAGATTTTTATAGACACTTGTTGCTTTTTAGAGTATGGGGCTTTTATAAACACTTTTAAAGTTCATAATTTGCTTTTAGCAAGGGGAAAGTATGGTTAAAAAAGAATTGGACTATATGATTTAATTTAATATCTCTTTACGAGGGCTAACCGTATATATCCAAACATCCATCCACCCTCTTCCGTACAAATTTATTGTATAATTTAATATCAATTTAGCAATTATTATTTCGATCGTTTAATCAAGCAAGTTAAATCAACATTCGGATTGTAAATTACCCAAACGATTAATTCAATTTAAATCCTGGTTATTATTTTCTAAACAAGATGGCGATGTTAATTACCCCGCTTAACCAAATTAAAAGTCAATATAGACCAAAAAATTACCCCAATTAGCCAAATTGACCGTTTTTAATTGAGAATAATAAGTCATGCTTTTTTTTTCTTTTTTCAAATTCTATCTACAGGCCGTACAACAAATACGTGACCGTTCAAGTGCCTTTTCTTGTTTTGGGCAATCGGTAACCATGGAGAGTGGGCATTACAACCCCGCAGAAAATACGAAAAATTTCTTTTGGCGTGAGTTCAATAATCCGAGAATGCCAGCACGAAGTTGTTTTATTAAAGTGGGTTAATGATTTACCGTTCGTGATAGCTGAAGCACGCCAAAAAACGCTCAAAGGGTAAGAAATGCAGTCAGGACTGTTCAATGTTAACCCCAAGTTTTAATCCTGACAAAATCCAAAACTAAAGTCCTTCGTGTCGTGAAAGCTATTCAAAATTGTAGAAATACATTTAATTTAATTAATCAATAATTTTGAGAACGGACTCACGCGGAGCGAAAGTTGCAGCTGTAACGATCTCACGTTCCCGTTCGCTTTGAATTAGGGATGTGCAACCCGCGGCCAACAACAAAATTTTAAAGCCTTACACGGTAAAGATTGAAACGCTGTTTTTTTTGTTTACCTTTTATCAGAACGAAACCGGAGCGCTCGGTACGCAATGCTCGCCTAGGGCGCATTGTTTCAAAGAGGCGCTGAATTAAAGCGCATCAGCCCCAAATTTATATTCAAGAAACATTTTATTTCTTTAGATAAAATAGTTTGTGTTTTTAGGTTTTGCAAGAACAAAATTCAAAAATAAATCATTTTACATGACTGAATAAAAAAAAAAGGATTTATAGCGTAACGTGGAATATGTGCGTGAAGTTAGCCCCCCCTTTTGTCGAAAACTAAAAATTTGTTTTTTGTATTGTGTTGTATTCAATTTGTATTGTTTGTATTGCTAAAATTTAAAGTCTTAAATTTAACATTAGTCGCGTAAATCGCGCAACAAAATTTCGCGCTGGCCCCCCATTTTCAAAAATTTTGAATTTTTTTTTGTATTGTGTTGTATTCAATTTGTATTGCGAGTATTGTTAAAAATTAAAGTCTTAAGTTTAATATTAACCGCGTAAATCGCAAAACAAAGTTTTGCTCTGACCCGCTGCTTAGCTGACTCAAAATTTTAAAATTATTTTTGTATTTGTATGCAATTTGTATTGTGGTGCAATGTAACTTGTATCGTTACATACACAATGAAGCTACGTCAACGGTTCCCAAATGGGGTTCCGCCAAGAAGAATTTCAAAATGGCAAAAAATAAATTTTGCAAAATTTTTTACTTTGCCCAAGGGTTCCGCGCCCAAAACTAATTGGGAACCGCTGCTCTAAGGTAACAGTCTTATAAAAAAGCAATGAGAGCATCCACTGAGACTTTAGTCGCAGAGCCACAGCCGCAGCTAAAGGTTCATAACTTTCATACTTTCATATCAAGCATGCTTTCGTATAAGAGGGTCACCTTAGAATATGATTGTGCCATTATAAGAAAGCGTGGAGAGCTCCAGCCGTAGCTAAGGAACCTTAAGATGACCAGCTTAAGGTGTGATTTTTTAATTGCGGCTTTTACATAACATTTAACTAGCCCTTAAACCAGCTAACCAGCTAAAGATATGATTCTGCAACTGCGACTGGGGCTCTGCGACTGAAGTCGCAGTGACTGCTCTCCATACCTTATAAGAATGTTTTCTAAGAATGCCATCTTTTGCAGAGTACTCTAAGGTAACAGTCTCATGAAAAGGCATGGAGAGCATCCTTTGCAACTTCAGTTGCAGAGTCCCGGCCGCAGCTAAAGATTCATATCATTCATACTTTTATATCAATCATGCTTTCGTATGAGAGTGTTTCCTTAGAATGTGATTGTATCATAGAAGAAAGCGTGGAGAACAGTCACTGCGATTGCAGTCGCAGAGCTCCAGCCGTAGCTAAGGAACCTTCAGATGATCAGCTCAAGTTGTGATTTCTTAACTGCGGCTTTTACATAACGTTTAACTAGCCCTTAGTCGCTCCCATAAGAAAGCATGGTTGATATAAAAGTATGAAAGATATGAATCTTTAGCTGCGGCCGGGACTCTGCGACTGAAGTCGCAGTGACTGCTCTCCATACTTTCTTATAGGAATGTTTCCTAAGAATGCCATCTTTGCAGGGGACTCTAAGGTAACAGTCTCATAAAAAAGCATGGAGAGCATCTACTGCGACTTAAGCCGCAGAGTCAAGGTCGCAGCTTAAGATTCATATCTTTCATACTTTTATATCAATCATGCTTTCGTATGAGAGTGATTCCTTAGAATGTGATTGTATCATTCTAAGAAAGCGTAGAGAGCAGTCCCTGCGACTGCAGTCGCAGAGCTCCAGCCGTAGCTAAGGAACCTTAAGATGACCAGCTTAAGGTGTGATTTTTTAACTGCGGCTTTTACATAACATTTAACTAGCCCGTAGTGTTTGTGAAGAAAATTTCGCCCAGCTAAAGGTGTGATTCCTCAGCTGCGGCTGGGGCTCTGCGACTGAAGTCGCAGTGACTGCTTTCCATGCTTTTTTATTGGAATATTTTCTTAGAATGCGATCTTTGCAGGGTACTCTAAGGTAACAGTCTCATAAAAAAGCATGGAGAGCATCCACTGCGACTTCAGTCGCAGAGTCCCGGCCGCAGCTAAAGATTCATATCTTTCATACTTTTATATCAACAATGTTTTCTTATGGGAGTGTTTCTTTAGAATGCGATTGTATCATAAGGAAGTGTAGAGAGCAGTCACTGCGACTGCAGTCGCAGAGCTCCAGCCGCAGCTAAGGAACCTTAAGATGACCAGCTAAAGGTGTGATTCCTTAGATGCGGCTGGGGCTCTGCGACTGAAGTCGCAGTGACTGCTCTCCATGTATTCTTATGGGAGTGTTTCCTTAGAATGCCATTTTTGCAGGGGACTCTAAGGCAGCGATTCCCAAATGGGAGCCCGCGAAAAAATCCAAGGGTTCCACGAAAAAGAATTTCAAAATGGCGCAAAATAAATTTTGGCAAATTTTTTACTTTGCGCAAGGGTTCCGCGGCCAAAACTAATTGGAAACCGCTGGTCTACGCACTGCATTGTGTATGGCACTTGAAGAAGAAGAAATGTTGTTGTATTGTTCCACTAATTTGATATTCTTGGGTATAGGGTCTTTCGGCGCCTGCCGGTTTGGTGCAACTACGGTTCGGAGCAAAGATGGTTCGTTTTTTTTTTCGTTTTGTGATTAACGCAACTAATGTTAAATTTAGGACTTTAATTTGTATCAATACAAACAATACAAATGAATGCAACACAATACAACAACAAAATTTCAAAATTTTCGAATGAGGGGCCCGGTGCTAAATTTTGTTTCGCGATTTACGCGACTAATGTTAAATTTAGAACTTTAAATTTTAGCAATACAAACAATACAAATTGAATACAACACAATACAAACAACAAAATTTCAAAATTTTCGAATGGGGGGCCAGCGCATAAAATGGTTTTTCGCGATTTATAACTTTATGCTTCGCGAAATGAAAAAAAGAGTTACAATGCAAACAATACAAACTGAATACAACACAATACAAAAAAAACATTTTGGTTTTCGACAAAAGGGGGGGCTAACTTCACGCACATAACGTGGAATCCAAACCACGGCGCTAAGAAATTAGCAGCCACGACACTCACCAATGTACTAATGATGCCTGTACCTGCATCATTAACTAAAATCATTAATTCAATTTTCAAGATTTCAATGTTGATTATCACCTTTGAATAAACAAATTAAAAGTCAATATAGACGAAAAAAAATCACATCAATTAAGTGAATCGACATTATTTATCAATAAGTAAATAATAATGTTTATCGATAGTGCAAATAATAAGACAGAACATTGGGTAGAAAATATGCATTGGCGTAACTAGGATTGTTTTAATTTAAAATATTTATTTATTATAAATTATTATTATTTATATTATTTTTTTTAAATTATATTTTATATTTATTTAGGTGGCTGTTCTGCCACTGCTCAGCCCAAACAATTTTAACATTTTTTTTTTCGATTAGAAGAGGAAGTAAAGAGTAAGAGGGAAACAATGCATTAGAATTATTTCGGTTTCCAATGGAAAAAAAACTTTTCAGCTGATAGTTATGCTATGACCATTACTGGGAGGTATTTTATACCCCTCAGACCCTCCAGTCTATAATAGTATAACTTATATTATGTTATTATGTGGTTTTAAACTTAATGTTGACATTGTTGGGTGTTTAGTGTGATAACTTAGTTGGCTCTCCACTTATACTATAGGAAACCTGCAGGCGTTAGTGCATTAATTTGCATAATTAAGAGTTGGTTATCTATGTATATGGTACTGAGGAAGACTAATAAGTCAGAAAAACAGTGTTTACCTCACATCTTTAATTATGCAAAAGTATTTTGTGAAATTCATTCAAATTTAAAAAAAAAGAAAAAAAAGCAAAGAACACAAAATTTCAAACGAAAAAAAATGTGCGGGAGAAAAAATGAAAGACAAAAATAATGCAGAATTATAAACTACAAATGATAAGAGCATTGCATTTTATCTTTCTTTTACTTAAAGGTCAAAAAATGCTCTTAAAATTAAATTAAATTTTCATTTATCAGACTGGCCAGGTAAGTTTCCAATGTGATTATTATTGAATTTATAACATGGCCAGTCTGATAAATGAAAATTTTAACGAATTTCAAAAGTAACAACTTTACATTAAATAATGCTCTTACCAATCGTAGAATATTTTTTGTGCAATAAAATTGTTATTTTAAATTTTAAAATTATCATTTTAAAACAATGAAGGGGGCCCGTTGTGACCCACTTGCAAAATACTATATAATAATCGGAATTCTATCCAGAAATAAGGTTACCATATTTTAAAATCATGGAATTGGGACACACATAGGAGTGGATTTGGCTTATGGAGGGGAGGGGTAAAAATCAAAAAGTGCCCTTAGACGACTTTTTTTACGTTTTACTCCGCTCTTTTAATAAAACTAATAAAACGGCAAGTACAGTGACTCGATTAAAAACTCAGATACTCCTATATGTTACCACTGTAAATTGAACATTTTGAAGCCGCTTTTTTTCATATAAAAATCGATTTTACAGCAAAATATTTTAAAGATTTTTTGTTTAAAATTTCATGGCCTTCAATTTTGTTTATATACATTTTTTTGTTTTGTCTTGCCGTTTTTAACTGACAGCGATTTAAACAAAACTGTGCAAAATTAAATATTAGGCAATCTTAGGAAATCTAAGAAAATCCAAAAATATCTTAGAAATTACAGATAATATTGCTTTTTCAACTTTTTCGAAAGGAAATCATGAGACAATCCAAAAGAAAATCCAATTGGAAATCTGGGGAAATCTAGAGAAATTCAAGAAAATGTCTTAAAAGAAATCTGGTCTACAAAAATTGGTTCTATGGTTTCCTCCTCGTCAGAAGCATATTACGCAAGTTGTACGCAATAGCCTTTAATATTTTGGACCTTTATCCTCGGATTTCCAGTTGATCTTGGTTTTTAAATTAGAAAAATTTATAAAAAAAATGAAACTTATATTTTTAATAATAATTAAGACGATTAATGCTAACGTAATTACAACTCTTCAAACTAAATTTTGCGTCTCCTGAAATTTTGTGGCCTTGAAATTTTGCGACACAAAAATTTACAAAATTTCCAACAAAAAATGTTTAAAAAGTTTTGTTGTAAATTTGATTTTTGTATGAAAAAAACTTGAAAATGTTCAATTTACATTGGTAACATAAGAGTGTCACCGAGTTCTTATTCGAATCTCTGTATTTAACATAAAAAATTATTTTGAAAATTTAAAAAAAAATGGGGGGTGTGGTAGGTATAAACTAAAAATTAAACCGTGCACTGGGGGGTATTCCATACCCCCCAGACCCCCCGGTTTGCCCACCGCTACAGCACTATTTCTTTATCTAAGCGTTACAGTAACCATTGCTGAAGGATATTCCATATCACCCAGATTTTATAAGAGGATGCTTTTATCTGTCTACTACTGACGCGCATGAATAGATTAAATAAGAGATACACTATGATGTAAATGTAGACAGATCAGTTGCGCCTGGTTGCGAACTACGAACGTGGGCGAGCGCGAGTCACATACTATAAGTACAAAAGTGCTTACAATAAATTAATATTTTCAGTTTTTAGAAATTTTGAAAATCGGGACATTTATGCGTCCCGACTTACATGACAAAAAAATCGAGACAGCAGTGTAAAAGAAAGGACTGCCCCGACCAAATCGGGACGTGTGGTAATCGTATCCTGAAAGATAGGAAAAATTAGGAAAAAGGATAGAAGATTAGATATCCCAGGAAAAGTCTGGAAAATGAAAATTAATTAGTCGGACATTTTTAAAATAAAATAAATTTTGTATTGATTTTAATGCCAAAAATGCATTGTGGAGTTTTCGCTACATTTTCCGCACAATATTCTATGACTCTTTCTGGTTTTCCCCGATTAAAATTGAAAATTTTAGAAGTTTGATAAACTAAAGTGAATTTTAAAAACTTAACTCCCATGTAGCACACAATGTTGATGCAATATTGGGGCAATATTGGAACCGGTATTGAATGTTGGTGCAATATTGCAAGATTCAGCCAATATCGGGCCAATATTGTTTTTCAATTTTTAAATATCTAAAGGGTATAAGGTATATTCTAGCCAAATAAAAATTCTTCGTATCTACTAGTTTCGGTTTATTTCTTAACCATCTTCAGGATACTGTGTTAAAACGAGGAAACAATAATGGTAAATAAATAAATGGTAATGATAAAACCGATATGGACTGCAAAAAAATGGTTTATCATATTAATGAAAAATTCATCATTTTTATACCGATGAACAAAATTCATCATATTGATGAAAAATTCATAGGATTCATGAACAAAATCAATGTATAGTATTTATGAATTTCTTCATCAATATAATGAATTTTGTTCATCGGTGTAAAAATGATGAAATTTTCACCAATATGATAAAACATTTTTTTCAGTGTAGTCAATCAATATTGGACCAATATTGGCTACAGCTTAGTACAATATTGGACCAATATTGATAACCAACTTCAGACAAAATTGGGTAATATTAAAATATTAAAAAAACATGTTTGGCAATATTGTTTTGACCATTATGATTATTAAAAAAAAAATCAAAAAATTTTTGTCGAAATTTTCTAAATTTTAATCATTTGAAAATTATATAAAATAACAATTTCGGCGATATTATAGGAAATCAATATTGCACCAATATTCGCTGTAGCTTGGTACAATATTTGTAATATATTTATAACCAGGACCAGCGTAACCATGTCTGGCGCCCTAGGCAAAAAGTTATATTTGCCGCCCCTCCTCAGAGCCGGATGTGAGACCCGGAATAAACATTTTTTGAAGTCTTCTTGGCCAGGTAGGTTTTAATATGCGCCGCAGGCAAAAATTATAGATTTTTCAAGAACAACCGCCCAGATCAAATGTAAAATTTTTAAAAGGATAATTTTAAAAGGATAAAATTCAGCAAACGAAAACAATATGCCGATATAACTTTTTTCCCTTTTGCCGCCCCTAAGAAGTTGCCGCTCTAGGCGGTTGCCTGACTCGCCTAATGGGTCAGCCGCCCCTGTTTATAACTGCAGCCAATATGGATCAAATATTGTTTTTCAATATTGCGCCGATATAGAAAATCAATACTGCACCAATATTGGCTGTAGCTTGGTGCAATATTTGGCCAATATTGATATCCAATACTGCCTACCATTAAAGCAGCTGCTATAATTTTTCAAAGCTTCAAAAAATTCCCGTGGTCCAAAATTAAATTTATCTGGAAATAAAAAATTTCCTGCCTTTCCCTGATCAGATCTGCACAATCCAAAAGTTCCAAACATTTCCAAGTGTTCCAAGTTTGCTACACTGAAGAAAATTGGTGATGAAAAATTCATCATTTTCAATATGTTATGATTTTCTTCACTTCTTTCAGTGAGATGAGCGGGATTTCAATTGTTACAAGAAATAATACAATAACAAATCTAGATAGGGGGCGGTAGAGGCGATCGCATCCACTCATCGAGCTTATGAAAAATATGCATATGCATATGCACTACCCCTTTTTATCCGGAGGTAAAGCTCGATAATTGCTTCTTAAGAAAAGAAAGTATGTTTAATTTTATTATTTTATTGTCTTCTTCTTCTTCTTCCACTTTTAGGCTAGAATAAATCTTGTTTGTCTTGACTTTCTGGCTGTCTTCTGTTGAAGACAGAGCATATTAATTGCTTCACATCTGAGGCAGCTTGCTGGGGGGTCGTCTCAGATGTGCCCGTAACCCCGGATTTTTGGTTGATAAAAGCAAATCATCAACCCAAGGAGAACCGCGGTTTTACGTGCCCTCCGAAGCACGGAGATGGACATAAGAAATTTTAGACTCTTTCCGGATTCAAACCGGGTACCTTAGTGTCAGCAGTTATTCAGCAATTTTGTTGTAAATTTTGAATTATTATTTCGAAGGGTTGAGGGTAGTTCTCTCCAGTTTTCTACTGAGATGCCGTTAGTAATACTAATTTACACTGCAAATTAAAAAAAAAATCCGATGTGGCCATCCCCATGGGGATAAAAAAAGAGCAGAATAATATAAAAAAAAAAAAAAATTAAAAATAAAAAAAAAATTTTTTTAATTTTTTGTAAAAGCAATAGGTATTATAAAGAAATAGGATATTTACACGATTATTGATTAATACTTTTTTAGTATTATTTGAGAGCAAAATATAATAAAAAAATAAAATTTTAAAAATCAGAAAAAAATAATTTTTTTAATTTACAAAATTTTATTTTTTTTTGCGTTTCCGTGTGCCGATTTTAACCAAAATCTAATCAGCTCTAAGTCTCGATAATGATGTTCTAAATACGAAATTTTGTTAAAAAGTTCATACCACTTTTTGAGGTAGAGCGCACACAAAATTTGACCACACACACACAGACATACAGACAGACATTTTTTGGAAATAATGATTTTCCGGTTCTGGGACCCTAAAAAGCCTAAATTCATTAAAATCTCAATTCTTTACAGTAAAAAACATAAATAAATAAGTTGAAAAATTTAAGCACGAGCTGCCAAGCGAGTGAACATCAACCAACGAAAAAGGTTTGGATATTTTATAATTTCCGGTGGAATCCAGACTTTTCCAGAGATCTGATTGATGTGCGTTTAAAAAAAATTCCTGATGCAAAAAATTTTGGATTTTGATAATTTTTTTTTAGAATGAATGAATTAATTGTTATCTCAAAATGATTTGAAAGCTTAAATAATAAATTGATAGTTCTAGGAAAATGTGTTATCGTTATTGAAGTTATCAATTCCTGCATTTAGAGGAATTTTTTGAATATCTCTAATAAGAAAACGTATTTGGTTTGAACAAATAATAATATATTATTGTGGTGCGGTAATACTAATAATAGAAGAAATTGTGAAGCAGTTAGGTTGTACAAATAGTGATAAGAGAAAGGGCATTTGGTCGCGACAATTGAAATTAAGCCGTTATAAAGGAACAATGGAAAAAATATTTTCTTGTTAGTCTATTTAAGTAAAATAGAACCTTTAGACTCGAGCAAACCCAAAGCCCGTCTATAGACCATAAATAGCAAAGATAAGAAAGAGGATACCGTCAACCATCACGTTCAAATCTCGAGGGCATCGGCTCAAAATAATCGCGTGCATGCATCAAGGTCGATAGTTGGTACAAGAAACGAAAGAAACTTTTAAAAGATTTAAAAGAAAACAAGTCGCACCAGCTGAATTTCGTGGAAGAACGAATTCAAGTGGAACCCCTGCCGACAAAAAGCAATTGCGCGACCGATCAGGTACCTATAACTACCCCCGATGGTACAAGGCCAACATGCGAGGGTTGTAAAGACGCGAATAGCAGCTTTGCCCCTATCTACTTCAATAGTACAGTCACACCAAAATTTTCAAACACGCGAAATATTCCTAGCATTAGTCATACTACAATAATCATTAACTAATTTCGCGATACGAATTTCTAGGGAAACACGTGAGAGGGTGCCCTAATGTAATTTGCTACGTTTAGGCAAATCGATACCAATTATTACCACTCTATTAATAGAAACTTACAAAAAATTACCCTAATTTAATTTTTTCGAAGACAATTTCTCTTTACCTACTCTAGGTACCTACTTGCGCTAATTCGATGGATTTTCATCGATCCCACCAAATTTAAAAGGGTTTAAACTAAAGGGGATGTTAACTTAAAGGGCGCTTATTAAATCAAGTACGCGGTGTTAGGACGACGACGACGTTGATGATGATAATAATGATATAAAAAATAATATTCGCCCGGGGGGGGGGGGGGCGAGTTTTCAGATGTTCGAAAATAAATCGGGAGCATCCAATTTGTAGGCTACATAAAATTCTAAATATAGGTTCTAATATTTGTGCGACCTACCCCAACCACTCATTCATTCGGTTATCGATCACATTTCCCATTTAGAGCAACCCTTTATAATTCCTTTATTTGAGAATAAATCTTTTGAAGTAAGGGAGTTGGAAGCTGCGTGTGTGTTGCCAGTATACCGTGGGGTGGTAGATAGTTCAAAGTTTGACAGATGAAACGGGCAAGGGTAGGTACGAGGAAGTATTGCAATGTAAAAAGGTAGTAAGTATATGGTCGCGAGATTCCCATGCGATTCACGAATCCAAAACTATTATCGGATTAAAATATTGGAATTGAGGTGTAAATGGGGAACGCGCAAAGAATTCGGATTGTTATGTAACATTCAAATAAAAAGACCTATAAACGAAGTTGCTTTCACATTAAGGTGGTTACTTTATTGTATAGGTATAGGTATATTCCCATTGCGGCAGTTAAGAAAAAGGCTCTTTCGGTTTACCGATAATTGAATTGATTTTTGTTATCTTTATTGAGTAAAAGCAATTACAAGAGTTGTTAACGGAACGGTAAGACGCTTTAAGATTAAGACGTTTTTTTCTAATTTTTTCCGCTCATACAAAATTTAATTTTATTTTCCAAACGCGAGACGAAACTGAAAGTTTAAGTTTACATCAAAAAAATAATTAAGTAAAAGTAAGCTTCTTCCTGCTACTATACATCTGGCATCCGAGCAATCAAGTATTTTATTATGTAATTAAGAGCGTTACAACACAACGCGATTTGCCCCATTTTTCGGTGGTCTTAAGTTAATTACAATTCAAGTCGCTCTATTTAAACTTTTTTCCTTTTTTTATCACCAACTAAAGCGTAATACTCGATAATACCGCCGCTCTACCTGCATATTCTTGTGTAAATTGAAATTTACAACAGAGGCGTACAAAATACATTTTACCAAAATTACACGAAATTCGGTTTGCCATTGGGTTACCATTTCAATTAACTGCAGAAAAATTAATTTCTTCACCTAACAGAATGGAAAAGCTCTCACAAACGAGTTTTATATTGAATTCGTGCAATGCAGCCTAGAAAATCTCCACATCAGTTAGAAGCTTTGCAAATCACAGATTAAAAATTATAAATTAAATAAAACCAATAACAAATGATTCTATGGTTGTTTTAATATTTTCGATTTTTGTATTGAAAATTTTGCTTTCAAAAACTTGTCCAAAGTCAAGATGACTGACTAGGTAATATTAATTAATGGATTGTTTTTCAAAAAATTTCAATTTTCAATGATTTTCCTTCTCTATGATATTGTTATAACAATAAAACGTAGGTAGGTAATTACTGTAATCATCCATCAAGTAAATTTTTAGTAACTCGACTTACTAGGATCTTCGATTGTATGGTAGATTTCGAAGTTAGCCGATCTCATAATTTTGATTAATATTTCAATAATTTAGATTAGGAATTTAAGAAATTAATTCCCAAAAAAAAAAGTTATCAAAGTTTCACTGATTCACAATTTCCGCAATTACAATATTCGGCAGCATTTAATTCAGCTAAAAAGTTGACATTTTGTATAGAATGAGGAGCGAACCCTTCCTTGGAATTTCCTCGGAAATTCCCTTGGAATTCTTTGAAAATCATAGAAATTCTTTAGATTAAAACTAGTTTGAAAATCAAGGTAGGATCCAGGAAAAGTTCATGTAGAGGGTAAATGAGGCCGGCGAGGAAAGGGTAAATAAATGCATTTTACTAAGAATTTAGTATATTTTTTGAATAAAATAAAAATTTTGTAAATTTAGTTGGTTTTCGTCATCAGGAGGGGGTTAGATACATCGTTATCCTTCCTTCTTCCAACCGCATTTCCTAGGCAAACTTAGAAAATGGGAAATTCGAGGAAATTTAGAATATTCAGAATATTTTAGGAATCGAGTTTTTCACTAAAAATCCTGTATATTTATTGACAATCAACCATAAAAATTTTTGAAAAATTTTTTTTTGGCAAAGTGTATTGTCATCGAGGACGAATCCATGTGCAAAATTTCAGCTTGATTGGATAGCGCAAACTGGGTCAAATTTTACTTTCTAAGTTTTGCCCTAGTCAAACATTCACACAGAGAGGTGAAACTAATATAAAGGATTTAATAAAAATAAAGCTTATCTGGAGTATTCTTAAAATTTCCTAAGACCTAGATCCTTCACTTTTGTATATCACAATTTCCGCTCGTTGAAAAACTCCCATGTACTAGTGAACAAAATTCTGAAGATATTCAGGGAAATTCCACTATATCTCAAGGTGTTTTAGATTCTTAGAAAATTTCAAGAAATACATGGAAATTTTACGAAATTTTAGAAAACCTTGAAAAAGAGGAAAAACTTAGGAAACCTAGAAAATTCTAAGATGTTTCAAGAAATCTAGAAAAATTCAAAAAATTCAACGAAATATCATAAAATTTTCAGAAAATTCTTGAAAATTTCGGAATATCAAGAAATTCTATGAAATGAGAAATCCGAAAAAATTTAGAAAATTCTAAGATATCAAGAAATCTAGAAAAATTCAAGAAATTCCAACGAAATATCAGAAAATTTTCAGAAAATTCTTGAAAATTTCGGAATATCAAGAAATTCTACGAAATGAGAAATCCGAAAAAATTTAGAAAATTCTAAGATATCTTAAGAAATCAAGAAAAATTCAAGAAATTCCAACGAAATATCAAAAAATTTTCAGAAAAGTTTTGAAAATTCTATGAAATGAGAAATCCGAAAAATCTTAGAAAATTCTAAGAATTCTAAGAAAGCTCAAATTTCCCTCCACTTGTACATAAGAGCAGATTCATGAAAAATTCATGGATGGGAGATGGTAAATGCATATTTTTTTATAAGAATTTAGGTATATTTTTCAAATTTTAGCAAAATTTAGTCATTTTATTGATTTTGATCAATAAAAGGGAGGGGGAGGGGGCGATTGTTACCCCGTTACCTCTCCCTTGTTGGAAATCATTGGAATTCTGGGTCCTGTGTACAAAATTATTTTGATATATTTACCTCTTGGAAATTATTGTGCACTAAATTTTCTTTTACGAGATTTCCCCAGATTAATTTCTAAATTAAAAAAGTAGAAAAAGTAAAGAAAAACAAAAGATCATCTCAGTATTGCTAAAATTTCCTTAGATTTAAAATATTTTTGAATTTTCAAAAATTGCCTGGAGTTTTCTCAAATTTTCCAGATTTTCTTGGATTTCCCAAGATTTCCTTTCACCTGTACAACAGATTTTCCCAGCAATTTCTCTCTCGGTATGACTGCGGTTATTTATAATTATTATAGGTGAATTGCGTGTTAAATGCTAGTTTTACTTCTGAATTTTGATAATTTTTCAAATTTTTCGTGTCTCTCAGATTTTCCAGGATTTCTTGAGATTAAATAAATCAATAACATTCTTCTGGATTTCGTGGGATTTTCACGGATATCTGTGATTTGCTAGAATTTCTCTAAATTTTCCTAGATTGTCATTTATTTGGATTTCCATAGATTTCCAAAATTTCATCAAATTTTCCTTTGCAGGAAATTTTTATCACAAAATAATTGACGAATAAGAATAACTAAAAAAAACTACATAAATCAATAGCATTCTTCTAAATTTCCTAAAATTTTTCCAGATTTCTCTGATTTCTTGATTTTCTTTCGTTTGTATACCGGATTTTTCCGAAAGGAAAATTACTCCCCCTCCAATAAATTTCCCATATCACGACAAAAGCAAACCTGCTACAAAGTCCTTGCATTTTCCAAGCACTTGGATTACTTTGCTTTGCAACTTAAAAAATTCTATTTGATCAAAAACAAAATAAATGCGGTCTTCAGACCGCACAATCTTGGTAATACTGTTGTTTATATTGCTTATCTGTATTTACTAGAAGGTTTGTATAGAATTTGAAAGCTGACGTTAAAATGAAGCGATTAAACTATGGATGAACCTACATTTTTGGTTTAATTTCTGAAATAATCGATATTACAGCTTCGAAGAATTACTCATTACTAATTCTGTCAGCGGTATGTGTGCTCAACATAAATAGAAGCAGCAGTGTGTTTTAGTGTTTTTCTAAATAAATTAGTTTAATAAATTAATTTTAAACAAAATTTTGATAATTACAGCCAGTGGAGCAGCCAAGATTTAGTTATGGGGGGGGGGCTAAAGGATGCGAGCGATGCAAGGAGCGTAAAAAGCGAGCGCCGCAGGCAAAAAATTTTCGGAAAAAGGGGCGTGGTCATCTTATTTTCAGTAAAATTATTGCGTCTGGGGGGGGCGCTATAGCCCCCCTAGCCCCCCTTTGGCTGCGCCACTGATTACATCCGAATTTAACTGAAAAAGAAAATCTTAAGAATGCTATAGATGAGTTTTTTTTCATTTTTTCAGTTTTCTGATTTTTTTTTTTTTTAGATTTTCTTGATTTCTTGAAATATTCTAAAATTTTCCATTTCACCAGATGTCTTAATTTCCTGAAATTTTCTAGATTTTCTGAGATTTCTTTGGATTTTCTAGAGTGCCTAATTTATCCGAAGATTTTCTACTTTTCTTTGAATTTTCGAAGATTTTCTTGCTATTTCAATTTCTTGGATTTCCTGGGATTTCTTAACTTTTTCCGGTTTTCTGTAGATTTTCTTTTAGTTGTACCCTAGAGTTCCCCCACGATTTTATCTAAGTGGAAAACCAACTGAAAATCGTCCTATACAAAACTAAAGGAAAATTTGAAAAAAAAAATTCATTTTCTTCGATATTCTTCTTCCTCAAGATTTTCTTAAATTTCTTAAGATTTCCTAAGATTTTTACATTTCTTCAGTTGTCTATTTACTAAAATATCCTAGAATTTCCTGAGATTATCTTGAAAATCATAAAATTTTTCTTCGAATATCTTCAGATTTTTCTTCACTGATACACCAGAGTTTTTTGATGATTTCTCTGTAGTTTGTTGCTGGAAAACCGAGAAGGAAATCTGAAGAATAATTGAGACAAGTTTTATTTTTTAGCTTTATTAATTTTCTGAGATTTCCTTGGTTTTCCTAAGATTTTCTCGATTTCCTAAAATAATAGAATTTTCTAAATTTTCTCAAATTTCCATATTTTAAGTTTACCCGCCAAGGACGTTTGAAACCTCCTCCTCATGACTCATCAAAAATCAACAACAATCAACAATTCTTATCAAAATATATTTATTTATTCCCTCGTTTACCCTCTACTTTGCCTGGATTCACTTTGATTTCCAAACTAGTTCCACTCGAAAGAATTTCTATGATTTCCAAAGAATTCCAAAAAAAATTTCCAAGGGATTTCCAAATAAGTTTACACAAAATTTTCGAAATATTTACCTACCCCTTGTTTGTGGGTTTTCCTCGGAGGGCAATGGCAAACCACCGAGGTAATTTGCTAAGAGAACCTAAGATACATTGGTCATAACCACTAGATAATGTGAGAATTACTACTCCTGAAATTAAATTTTGGGTCTCCTGAAATTTTACGCCACAAGCCCGGGCTTTACGGCCTTTTTGCAATAATAAGGCAAAAGGGAAATAGCCTGTGGATTAATAGTATCACAAATAAAATACACTGTAAATATTAAATGTTGCAAACGTTTTCACCATAAGAAAAGCTGTTAATCGAAAACTAAAGTTAGGGTTTTTAGGACAAAATTCGATCAAAAAAATTTTTTTATACTTTTGCACAGAATTTCATCTACTTTAATTTTGGGTGTAGAATGTACAGAAAACTGCCATTTTAAAAATTTAAGCTTTTGCTACCTTTCTGAATAAAATTGTCCTTATTCCGGTTCGAATTTGTCTGAATGGAAAACTTAAAGCTCTTTTTCCGATACTTAAGTAAAAATGTAAGCAAAAAACCGAAATTCCAAAAAACTGGACTATTCTAGGTATTAATAATTGAGTTTCTTAGATTGTTCGTTGATTAAGTTATTGTTTACTATTATTAGTTTTTGCATTAGTAAGTCAGTCGGTCATTCAGTTATGTAAATATTCTTAAATGTTGTACGGTTGATTCCATGCATCCAAGATGGATTATCATCACTTACGCAAGACCAAGTAGGATATATCGATGGAAGGATCTGGCAAGCCCAGATCTTCATGTGATAAACAGTTTTTGATAATAATTTGATGGCGAGTTGAAATCCCGCATCCGCTATGGTATTAATTTTAAAAGATGGCTTCCTCCAGGCAAGGTAGAATTTTTTATATTAGGAAACCTTCGAATAACTCAAATGGGTGTTTCTGGTAGCAAATTTAATATTTTGGTAGCAGTTTTTGGATCGGCCTGTGGTGCGTGAACTATAAAAACGAACCCCGAGTGTTTTACGATCTGCGTCGTAATAAATTTAGAATTTAAAACCCCAAATTGCTATTTAACATTCAAAGAAAAAAATAATTAGGTGTTTTGTTTGACAACCCTTTGAAATTATGCCTAACGGTTAATTTTTTTGGGCATTGCGCGCGGTAATTTGTGCGAGACATTCTTCTATTATTAGCTCGGGCTCGAAGGGAAATTTGGAAATAATTTTAAACCGAGCATGCATAAGCCGTAAACGTATACCCATTTTGGCCTGGCTTGATTTATATCAGCAAAGAGACCGTTTCGAATGGTCATAAGGCAAATTTACCCGCGTTGCAGTAGCTTTTATGTCTCACCAACACATGGCCGTAAAATGACGTCAACATTTATCCTCCTTAAATTGAAAAAGTGACAACTCAAGGTTGTTAAATAAGAATATTTGTTAAGTGATTCACCGGCGTTGGTTGTTAAACTATCCTCTTTTTTTTTCTAAGAAATTCGGTGGCGGATCGATTGTTATTGATGGACGGCGATTATGATAAAAAATGTAAGAGTTTTTATGCGGAGACGGGTTGAAGTGGTGGATGGTCGGTGCGATTATCTTATATCGCTTGATTAAATTTAAATGTTAACCGATTTAACCGAAAATCGTTAGAGGTGAAACGAGCACGAAATAGAATAAGAAAATGATAATTATTTATTCATCAGGGGTCTTAATACAAACAGAGTCCGTCGAGGCAAATGAACTAATTCTTACTAATGGTTTAGGGAGGACAAGGAGATGTGAAGCTTCTCCATGATTTAAAAGGGGCTTCGAAATCCCATCGTCGTTCGTTCTAGAATCGCGAGTTCAATAGTCCGCGACTGACCCTCAGGACGTCTCTCTCTAGCGCTTTCAACGATCCCATTCTATTCTCATCTACCACCATCCCTATGTGTACCAGCTCTGCATGCATAAAGCTTCAAGTTTCCAGTGTATTGGCGATCGGAGATACGCTATCGCGGGGTAAGGCAGCGGATGTACGGTTGGCGCAAATCCCCCACAACCCTCCGCGGACAGACTATAGTCAGCCTGCTTAAATTTTTGACGCTGATGAGGGTTAGCCTGCCAGCGTCAAATCAACTTGGCTTGCTCCTTGCATACCTACTTCACTTCCGCGTAATGCTTTATAGTCATTTCACAAAGGGAAGACGTTTTTCTTTTAACGCGTTTCTCCAAATTATTATTCTCATTATTACATTCGGGATTCGAAACGACGCAGTTCGATACCGTCACCATCGCCACCATCACGAATACGGGATAATCGGGATAATATCGTTGAAACATCCTTTGAAATTTATGTTCACATACGTTACTTTGGCGTTGATTTAGTTTAGTTTCCTTTGTTCCGTGCCTCTTCAATCCCGGAAAGTTTGTTACCCAATAATCATAATGTTTGGAAAAGCTCAAAAGAAACTCTCGACTCAGTTATTAATTAACAATTGATTATTTACCACTTGCAATTAATTGCAAGAGCAAATGCAAGCACGACAGAGCCTGAATGCGATAAAGCCGTAGTTGATCATTTGCGAGCATCTGGATATTGGTTGACAAGTATGATATGTGACAGTAGGTAGATGAGGGTGAGTGGGTCGAAATGGTTGTTATTTAGCAAAAGCCAGCCGAATAGAGAGGGACCAATAGACCGCTTATTTAATGGCCGCTCTAGAGCTTGCGGCGATCTTCCGCTGTGTAGTTTGTACGGTCCGCGACCCGCGTCTCTTGTGATATACCCGCAGCTGTCGCGTACAGCGCGCGTTCAGGGCCGCACTAAGGGTCACCGGAAATGCCCGGGATAATATGCTGCCGACTCTTTGTCGGTAGACTATTCCGGGTCATGACAAACACGCAATTCTCCAACTACCTACCTACGTTTGGTTACAGAATATCGATTACTATGTCCAAGATTATTTCCACCTCCGAAATAACAATTTTTACTCCTCTTAATTAATCAATCCCACTTGCAATTATCATCACACCATTTTCCCCTTTTTTTCAGTTTTGTGCGAAAAAAATCTCACACACACACGAAGATTAACAAAAAACGCGGTTTATGACGGCAACACCTGTTGTGTCCATAAACTTGTATTTTAAAGAGGAAAAACGACAAAACAAGTACTAATCGACTTTTTGCAAACAAAGGTTTATTTTCTTTGTGATTTAATTTATACCGTAACCCTCGAAACTAGAACACGCAAAAAGCATAACCCAAATAAAGTCGTTCAACTAGTTTTAGGGGTTTTAGAATAAAATCCATTTCTTAAGGCCGCTTTACATGACCATTTCTTGATTGCTTTTTTATCTTTTTTACGTGCCCGAATCCGTTTCTTTCAATTAATTAAAATGCCATCGGCCCAAATTTTAAATAAACCGATACATCAAATTTATTGTTGCAGGATTCGAACCCGAAAAAAGAAAATTAACCGACGGTTTGTATTCCGCAAGAGAAAACTGAAATGTGTGCCAAATTTGTGTTGCAATTAGACTAACGATGGTGATGCCATTACAATTAAGTGTGCAAGGTTGGATTGCATCTTGTAATCCCAACTTCCCAAAACTCAGTTAGGTACTGATGTTGCTAATGGTGTTTCTGAACAAAGGTGGACAAACAAAGAAATTGACTTTTAATGTTTTGTTCATCCGATGAAATCTGTAAAAATGTAAATTCTTCTACTGCAAACCTTTCTTATTGCAGAAAAAGAAAAACTATTTAGGGTCGATTGCCTCTACGACAATTGCATTTCAATTAAATGAAACTTTCACGTTGGCGTTTAACACAATAATATTACATTTCATCAGCCGATTTAACGCAAATAATATGTACATTGTTGGTCCTGGGTAAGCTAGGGATTACTATACTTAAAAACAGAGCCTCTGAAATTTTTCATTTCCAGAGAGTCATTAACAAGGGGCAAGGGCATTTGGAATCCCCTTGGAAATCTCTGGAATTCCTTGGAAATCATAGAAATTCTTTAGATTGGAACTAGTTTGGAAATCAAAGGAAGCAAAGTTCATAGAAAGGGTGAACTAGGAGCAGTTAGGAGGGGGTAAATAAATATATTTTGATAAAAATTTAACTATATTTTTGAAATTACAAAAATTTTTTTTATAGATTTCGTTGGTTTTTTTTGAAAAAACTCTTAGGAAAGCCAAGGAAATCTCAGAAAATTGAAAAAGCTAAAAAATAAAACTTAAAACTTATATTGATCGTTCTTAAGATTTTCTAATTTCATAAGATTTTTGTTCACTTTTGTGTTTCACGATTTCCCCTCGGTTTTCCAGCAACAAACTACATAAAACTCGGGTCTACTAGTCAAGAAAAATTTGAAGATATTCGAAGAAATTCTAAAATAATCTCGAAGAGTTTTATTAGAATCAGGATCAGTGGCGGAACTACCGGGGTGCGGTGGGTGCGACGCACGCGGGCCCCCGGCTAAAAGGGCCCCCGCAGTTGTACTGTTTAATTTTTTTAATTAATTAATTTAAGTTTTAATATTCACAATGAAATATAAGTAATATTTTGGCCAGGCCCGTAGCCAGGGGGAGCATCTGAGGGCACGTGCCCCCCCGAAATGTTCAAAAGCAAACAAAAATTTTGAAAATAAAATAGGTAAATAGATATATTTTTAAAGTGGGAACAAAAAATTTTTTTTCCGGAAAAATTCTCGAAAGGGGAACCCCCAAAAAAAATTTTTTTGTGAGTGCCCCCCCCCCCCCGAAATAAAATCCTGGCTACGGGCCTGATTTTGGCAGTCTTCTCTTATTGAGCTAAACAAAATGGGCATCATTTATCATCAATAATTCAATGTTCCCACTAAATTTTCAAAATCAAATCCTGACATTTCCAGGTTTTCCCTGACAAAGAATAACAATTTTCCATGATATTTTGATAAATCAAAACATAAAAAGACAAAAAAACTTAATTTTAAAATTAAATTAAAATCAGTAATTTTAATTAAAAAAAATTAATTTTTAAATAAAGTACCATTTTCAAGGTTATAAAAATAAACAATTTTTACTTTTCCCATACATATACGTATGTATAAGGGAAAGTATTGTAATCCACTCAAAAATCAAAAATCGAAATTTTTGCATTAAAATGTTCCTTATCATGTCCTGATAAGTTTTTGATGAATTTTAGTTGGATGTTCGTCTGTATGTCTGTATGTCTGTCTGTATGTCTGTCTGTATGTGGTTACGAGATCATGAAATGAAATAGTATCAATTGCACAGGTTAAACCACGCAACCAAATGTCAAAAAATTTGGCATAAATGTACATCATAGTTAAACTTAGAGGCCAGCTAAAAATGGTGAAAATTTGTTGAAAATTGCGGAAATGATAAAGAAAATAAAAAAAGTTCAAGTGTCAATTACTTTTGGACCACCATTTGTTATATCCAAATTATTGGAAATTAATTCAAATTTGACGTTTATGAAATTTTGACATGTTTTAGGGTTTTACGCTCCGTGTCCCGCGTAGCGCAATTTTTGAGCCCCGCAAATACGACCTGTCGCTTCATTGAGGTCTTCCACTTTGAACGGTACATTGCAAGAAGATGGCGAACGAAAATTTACTCTCCAATTATGGGTGCAAAGAAGTAAATCTGCACTTTTAATTTAACAGGTTTTCAAATTTTTCAACTTTTCGACTTTTTGATGCGAACTTTAGCTTCCTCGCTGTCTTTCTCATCGAATGGTTCCCGAAAAGAGGAGGTTGAAAGATTTTTTTTATAGCCTTGAAAATAAGATAGTCAACAGCCAAGAAAATCTCAGAAACATGAAAAAGGAAACAAATGAATTAATCTATGAATTTTCCCAAGATTTCCTTGGTAAGAAAATAGTATTCTACAGTTTTTCTAAGATTTTTTCATAGAATTTCCTAAGATACTTTAAACTTTGCTTGGAGTTTTTTGCATTGTCGTATATCACAATTTTCCCTTCGGTTTTTCAGTTAGTACAAAACAAAGCGGAAATTGCAGGAAAAATTGCGTTCACTAGTGAAGGAAATCTGAAGAAATTCTGGAAAATTCTAAGATATCTCAAGAAACAGATTCTTAGAAAATTTGTAGAAATATTGAAAATTTTAAAACCAATGAAATCTCAGAAAATGGAATAATCAAAAAGGAATAGTCTATAATATTCTAGATTTTCTCAAATTTCCGCTGATTTCTCTTCAGTTTTGCATATGACAATTTCTCCATCATTTTTCCATTTAGTAAAAAAAACGATCGGGAAATTTTAAAAAATCTCAAAAAATTTTAGGAAATCCAAGAAAATCTCATTAATTTTGCAATCTTAGGAAATGTAGAAAATTAGAGGAAATAGAAAATTTTATAAAATCTTAGAAAAGCTTTCAAAAAAATTCGGAGAAATCTATAAATTTTCAAGATTTTAAGAAATTTTGCGAAGAGAGGAATCACAGAAAATTCTAGGAAAACTAAATAGGGGGAGGGGGGGGGTTTAGTTACTCGTCTCTATATCTGCTCTTGTTTGGAAAGAGTTTCTTGGAAATCACTGGAATTGCATGGAAATCTTCGAAATTCCGAGTCCTGTGTACAAAATTGGTTTCTTTTTGTCATTTATAAAAGCAGGGCCCCCGTTAACAACTTCGTACACGGGTCCCTCACCTGCTTGTTACGCCACTGCTCAGGATATTCTAGGACATTTTAGTAAATTGGAAATCGGAAGAAATGTAAAAAATCCCAGAAAATCCAAGAAATAGAAATATCAAAAAAATTTTGAAAATTCAAGGAAATGTAGAAAATCCAAAGAAATATCAAAAAAATCTAGAAAGTTTCAGGATCTTAGGGCATCTTCAGAAATAGAAAATCCCAGAAAATGCAGACAAATTCTAAGATACTTTAAGAAATCTATAAAATCCTAAAAAAGCCAAGAAAATCTCAGAAAATTGAAATAATAAAAGAAGCTCATCTATAGCATTCTTACGATTTTCTAATTTCCTTGTATTTTCTATTTCTTAGGACTTCTTCAAATTTCCCTTCTGTTGTGCACAAGAGCACAAGAGCACACAGCAATTTCAGGAGAAATTCATGGGTGAGGTAAACGCGTATATTCTTTAAGTTTTTATTTAAAATTTAAAAGTTTTTATTTTAAATTTAGTAATTTTATTGGTTCTGATGGGTCATGGCAGGGGTTGGGGGAACAGTTGCGCCGTCACCTCTCCCTTGTTGGAAATCATTGGAATTTTTTGAAAATCTTTGGAATTCAATGAAAATCATTTGAATTCCGAGTCCTGTGTACAAAATTATTTTGAGATATTTTCCCCTCGGCAATTAGCTTAGAAAGTTAGCCGAAGAACTGCTGACGCTAAGATATCAATTAGAATCTGGAAAGAATCCAAACTTTCGTTGGGCTGCCTCCGTCCTTCGGAGGGCACGTAAACCGTTGGTTTCTTTGGATTGATGATTGCAACTATCGATTATTAAAAACAAGGTTACAGGCATTCTCAAATCCGGTTTAAGAAGCCTTTGAGTCTAAATGATGAAACCGAGGGGGAAAACCGCAAACCAAATTTTTGTACAGCAGATTTTTTTTTATGAAATTTTCTTGGATTTCCCTGGATTGCCCCGTATTTCCTAACATTCCTTTGGATTGACTAATGATTTTCTTTCCAAAAAATTAAACAAAACAAAGGATGTCTGTTGTATTTTTAAGATTCTCCAATTTCTTAAAATTTCATTAGATTTCCTAAAAATTTTTAAGATTTTCTAACTACCTCATATTTCTTATTTCTTCGGATTTCCTTTCCCCGCAGCTGAAATCTTTCCCTTTATTAGAGAAAAGGTTAATTATTGTCCTATAAAGGGCAGAAAATGATAATTGCAATCTTTAGTCTTATCCGTAATGTTGGTTAGGCTATAGCCTAGGGCCAAGAGCTCATTGGGGGCCCTTAAATATGGTCGCCGCTCTATTTTCAGTATCAAAAAAATGGAGACGGTTATTAGTCTAGTATGTTAGCTGAATAACTGCTGACACTAAGGTACCCGGTTCGAATCCGGAGAGGTCTGAAATTTCTTATGATCGTCTCCGTGCTTCGGAGGGCACGTAAATCCAGGATTACAGGTACATCTGAGACGAGCCCAGCAAGCTGCCTCAGATGTAAAGCAATTAATAAAGTGCTCCACAGACTTGTGACTTCGGCTCTGTCTTCGATAGAAGACAGCCCGAGGTCACGGCAAACAGGATTTATCTTAGCTTAAAGTGGAAGAAAAAAAAACTAGATCATTAGAAATGGAGACGGCATCAGCAGACTAGCACACGCCCGCCACCTTTTTTTAAGTTAAATTTTGACCACCTTACAGAAGATGGGCCCTAAAAATGTTAGGTATAGCTTAAGGCTCAAGAATAAGACCTAATCCTAATTAACCTAATTATTTCTAAAGAGCAACCCAAAATTGATTCAAGTAACATTTTGTGCTGAATATCGGCTGCGAGCTCGCTGTGGCAGCATAAAATTTAGCTATTGAGCAGCTTCAGCTGCTGATAATTAGTAACGTCAGAAGCTGAATTGCTAACTTGCCGGCTGAAAATCAGCTGAAATTGCACTGCGTCAGCTGTTCAAAATGCCGAATCAGCTCAATATATTCAGCGCTGAATATCAGGTGATTCGGAACTAAATATCAGCTGATTCAGCGCTGTATATCAGCTGCTTCAGAGCTGAATATCAGCTGACGCAGCACAATTTCAGATGGTTTTCAGCCGCCATATTAGCAATTCAGCTAATTAAAGTTTCAAAAACCATAATTGGCTGAAGGAAGGGGCCTATTGGCTGCGGAAAACAAAGATGTCGATGATGATTTCCTTCAAATCGGTTTCTTTAATCAAGATGAAAAAAAATCTGGAAATCGAAAAAAATCGGGATCACAATACTTCCTTGTTTTACAAGGAAGTAAAAATAGTCAACTATTCCATAGAATTCTTGAATTTGCTTGAATTGTCCGGATTACCACCTCACAATTTGTAATTGAAAGTAAGCTCAGTCATCATCATGTTGTGTAATGCAGGGATGCACAGACTTATTGGAACTAGGGGCCTTTCGGACAGATTATGAGTTAAAGGGGGGCCGCAAGAAATAAAAAGTCCGCATTTACGGACTACGTATTCAAAAGTTCTTGCCATTCGAGTTCAAACGGCTGTAATTCCCCATGCGTTTGGCGGTTGCGATGACCATGATGACCTTTGTTTATTTACGCGCCGGAAAACAAAAGGAATTAATCACAAAGCCAAACTCAAACCGCATACAATGCGGCCAATTTTGCCAATCTCAATGAATTGGAGTTGGAAGGTTGATTGGGATTCATAATCGCTTAGGGAACATCCATTAATTACGTGAAGCAGTTAGGTGAGGGGGGGGGGGAGTTTCGGCAAAGATTACGTAATTTTTTTCCGCAAGAAACTGTAAAATTTCGGGAGAACTGGGTTAAATTAAGCAAAACAAACAATCTTACGTGAGATTAGAGGAGAAGGGGGTTAAAGACAAATCTCACGACATGTCACTAGGGGGGGGGGGATAAAAATAATTTTAAAATCACCTCACTTAATTAATGAACGCCCCTTATAAAGAGTTACAATCAAATCAATTTTATAGGTGATGCGAAGTTCACCGGGTCGGGTCAGCTAGTAAATTAATAAATTGAAATAAAACAACTAAGCCACAAAATTTTAATTTATCAAAATTATTGCCCATTTTATTTTAAATTTTTTTTATATACCTAATCATCAATTACCACCCAAGTACCATTTTGTGCTGAAAAACTGAAAAGAAAATTTGTCAGCGAATTATTTGCTGCAATTGCGGTGAAAAATGTAAAATTCAGCTGATTTTCAGCGTCAGCAAATTTCAAGCTAACGCCTCGCTCATCGTCAACTCAAAATTCAGTTGTTTTTCAGCATCAGCAAATTAGCTGAATTTTAAGCTGACTTTTTTTGCGTCAGCTTAAAATTCTGCAGATTTTCAGCGTCAGAAAATTAACTGTATTTATGCTAACCTTATTAATTTAAGGGTTGGAAATCCCCGGTTTCAGTTGTGAGAAATGTGTCCGGATAGTTGCCCCCCCCCCCCCCCCAATATAAATTAGAAATGTGGCCGCCTCTGATTGGTGAAAATGCTTGAAAATGAAAATAGAAATATAAAAAGTAAAAATATAGAATTAAAAGTTGCAGAAAGAGCAGGGAGCAAGGGGTAAATATCTCAAAATAATTTTTTTACATTTTTTTAATTTTCTACATTTTCTGGAATTTTTCGTTTCGCAAGATGTCTTAAGATCGTGAAATTTTCAAGATTTTTCTGAAATTTGTTTCGATTTTCTCGAGTTCGTAAGATAGAAGATTTTCTACATTTCCTTAAATTTTCAAATATTTTCTTGATATTTCTATTTGTTGGATTTCCTCGGATTTCTTAACTTTTTTTCCGTTTTCAGTAGGTTTCCTTTTAATAAATTAAAAAAAAAAAAAAAACTTGTACCCCAGATTCACCCTCGACTTTAACTAAATGGAAAACCAACTGAAAATCGTCATATACAAACTAAAGGAAAATTTGAAAAATTTTTTTAATTTCATTTGATATTCCTCTCCCTCAAGATTTCCTTGAATGTTTTGAAATTTTCCAAGATTCTCAAACTCTTTGAGATTTTTTGGAATTTCTTCGAATATCTTCAGATTTCTCTTCACTAGTACACCAGAGTTTTTTGACGATTTCTCTGTAGTTTGTTGCTGGAAAACCGAGAAAAAATCGTAAAATAAAAATTTTAGGAAATTAGAAAATCTTAAGAATTATCGAGATAAGTTTTATTTTTAACTTTTTCAATTTTCTGAGATTTTCTTGGCTTTCCTAAGATTTTCTCGATTTTCTAAAATAAATTTTCTAAATTTTCTCAAATTTTTACATTTTTAGTTTACCCGCCAAAAATGTTTAGAAGGGGGGAGGGTAACGGGGCTCTCTAGCCCCCTCCTCCATGACTCATTAAAAACCAACAAAATCTACTAAATTTTTTTAAATTAAATTTACTTAATTTAAAATTTAAATTTTTTTCCAATAAAATTTGAAAAATTTAAAAATCAATTGCGGCCAGCTCCAGTTGACGACAGTAGCGGATGCAGACAATTACCATAAGAAGAACGAAAACTTAAAAATTTATTAAATGTGAAAAATAAGAAGTAGTGGGTAATATTATAAAAATAAAATATTTTTTTTAAATAAAAAAAAAATTTTGGCGTATAAATGATATATTTTTGAGCTCTGAAATAAAATTCATATCCAGCAGATAGAGCAACAAGAGCTGGTGTTTGGGGTTGGTTGTGGTGTAAAGCACACTATCGATCTGTGGGCTACGTGGAAGGCAACGGAAAACCACTTTATTAATTATATTTTCTAGTCAGTCATCTTGGCTTTGGCCGAGTTAGTGTATGGCACTTACACTAGTTCTGTCGAGTAAAATTTTGGATTTTTGTCATCAGATCGTCTATTTTCTGGATATCAAATGTTTGCTTTCTTTCTCAAGTTGTGCAACGTTCTAAATGCGTATTTTCAGCGTTCAATATTTATTTATTTTATCGAATTGCTTCTAACTTTTATTTTTTATTTTTTTTAAATAAATTGAAAGTTAATATAATATAAATAATAAAACGCCGAAAGTAATTTTTCTTAAATGTGTGGTCGATCCTATATCTACAGCAATGAAAGTTTCGCTAAAATTCAATTTCGCGAAGGTCCGTAACTTCAAAAGTTTGGACATACAACAAACAAATCTTTACAGTATACACTTGATCTAATATTTATTCTCGAGATATGTAAATAGGGCTTATCAATACCCGGAAAAACTTATTTTTACTTCATGTTTACACAATTTAGGTTTTTTTAATTTTCCAAAAAAAAGCGCCGCAGGAGATTTATCACCTCGCGAATGATATTGAACCAATAACTACTTTTTCTAAAATAAAGATTCGAATCCAAAATTTGTGCTTTGTAACAGTGTAACTCGTTTCACTTTTTTTATTTCATTTTTATGGCGCAACCCAACTCTGCATTTATGATTCGCAATACAAAATCAATCAAACGATAAAGGAGCGCAACTTTCTGCATATCATCAGAAAAATTGATGACCCCGTTGGAACATCAAACAACTGGCCGATCTAAAAATAATCAAATTTTTTCGTAATAGCTCGTTTGGCTTTCTCGTTTCATTTTAGCAATAAACCAAGCACACCTCAGCCGTCAAAGGATAAAAAGCGCTTGCTATTTATCAGGTTCGAGTCCAGATCGAGAAAGTATTAGTAATTTTTGGCAAAACATCCGATGGCTATAATTTGGAAGTCTCATCGTGAATAGATTTGAGACGCCTATCGATGTTTGTAATAGTCGGTAAAGTTTTTTAAAGTGGTGGAAACACGGCATGACAAAGGAATGAAATATAGGGAGAAGTAAATAGGGCAAAACGCGAAAACAGAAATATAAAGAACTAAAGTGTCGAACAATAAAAAACAACAGTGGTAGTAATGGGGATGGTGGAATTTTTTTATATATTGAGATAAGAGAAACGATTTGTGCTATCTTAACGTTAGACATATGGAAATTTAATGCTGATAAAGGAAACTCTAGTAAGGTCAGTCTAGCGGATCTAGGACGTAGTGGGTCGTGTGGTGATGCCGGTGGTGGTCTTTAGAACATTAAGTTTCAATATCGAGAGAGAAAGATATATATCGGTAGTAATCTGGTGCCACCCCTGAGTACAAGCTGGCGACGGTCGGCCGCGTTAGAAAGCAGATGCCGCGGCTACGCGAGGCGACAGTTTCCTCTCCCCGTGGAGCCCCTTTCAACCCCGCATCCGTCACGCACACAGGGCGCGAACACTCATCCTCTTTGCAAGGTCAATCCCTGCTTTGCCAAGTCCGTTATTTCTAACTGCGCACTTATCCTGAACATAGACGGTGATGGGAACGTCAGTCGACGACGCTTCACTGCTATAGAAATTTAACAAGTCCCATCGGGGGACCCAAACCGCTTTTAGGATTATTAGCTGTAGCGACGTTCTAGGAAATTTGAGGTAAAATCCTCTCGTACTAAACTTGCTTAAGAAATTATACACCGTCGTCTACAACTCTGATGAGAAGCTACTAGGCTACATTCGCATCGCCAATCATTTTCTCAAGTAAATTGCGTTTTCACGCAATCGATACGAATTCCGCCGTTGCAGTCCGTGAGATTCGAATAAAAAGGTGTTTAACGATTTTTTCGAAACTATCGAATCGTTAACAAAAGGTTGATAAAATATGTATTGGCTAGGTCGTATTTATTCCCTGGGGAGCGGTATAGGCAGTCTTTCCGCTGCCAAATCGTTTATATTCCTAAATTCTTAATGAAGTGTATCGCAATTGAACAATTTAATAATCCAAATATTGGGATCTGCGGGTTTGGGTACTTGGAGAGCAATTTCGCTTGTCACATTGTCCATTAATGGAAAATATTTCATTCGAATCTTCGGCGGCCATCGTCCATTTATGCAATAAGCAAGTTTGGACAAACCGTCAGTAACTGTGACGAGCCTCGTTTGAAATGCATCCCCTAAACTACAGGATACACCGTTTCCTTTTACACGCTGTCAATGTCCAACAGCACGTAATGCTCATTTGGTCATCGCACAATATCCCAAAGGACGAAAACGAAGCCGTCATCTACTTTCGGTGGGCCAGAGCAGGACGAACGTATTTTATGTAAATCGTGGGTTAAATCCGCAGAGACTAGCAAGATAAAATAAAGTTAGTAGCTTTAATGGCTATGGCACTCATCTTCCGGTTGTCAATATGTAGCGAACACTCTTTGAGATTTTCGTTACATTAAATGGAATCCAATTTACCTGCACATCCAATGCTGATAAAAAATAAATCACGAAATGTAAAAACAAATCGTAAAAAGTACGAATTTATTACACAAATTGTTTAATTCCTCGAGAATAATGGGAATTTCCGCAAAAAAGTCAAACCAGTTCGTTTGACCTGAGGAAAATAAGTCATTCAAAGAAACCAATAGAACGAACGAGACAAGACAAACACAAAGAAGAGAAACCTACGCCATTTATCTTTATACGTCAGAGTTTTCTTCGTTTACAATAAATTTTATTCTCGTAAGTGTTGCTAATATTTTACACTCTTTTATTTTCATATAAATTACTATAATAATTAATTTGTCAAATTATTTCCAATTTATTTATTTAATTTTCTTACTTCTTCCATTAAATTTCTTATTATTAAAGAATGTTAACTTTCAATGTTGGTTTAATGTAATCCATCCTGCTGATTAATTGACCAAAACTAAACCCCGGTACCGGTACCTATATCCAAATTAGCCACACTTCTTTAAAATCGCGTCTTGGAAGGGTTGCAGATTGGTATAATAAAAGAAGGGTCTTCTCTGCCGCTGAACAATAGAGCAGACCTCAGAGAAGTTCAATGGAACGAAAAAGGTTAATATCGCAGAAAAAAATTTGTGGGGCCCACTTAAATCTAGAGAAGCTTTCATAAACAAGCAATTATTTCTTCTTACCCGACATTTTTTGGTTTCGGTTTCGAATCTCGCTCGAGTGGTAAAAAATAAAGCTGGAAGCTGTAATTTCGTAGTAATCAACGCTTAAATGGAATATTTTCGATAAAAAATAATTATCTAATCGATCAATCCGAACAAATGAGTGACGTTTTGAAAGATATTACACTTCTTGATTTGATGCATTGGATAGAAAATCAGAAATGTTCCCCCAAAACGCAGGTGTGCATCTTAGCCTATTATCAATCAACTAGAATATTACTGCAAAGTATTTTTTTACAGTAAATGTAAATTTTGTAAAAAGTTTTATATTCAAAATACATCAAAGCATAATATACTTTTTGTATTGACATTTTTAATTAGTCCAAATTCCTATTCCCAAATGTGTCCCATTCCACCCCAATCTCTCTATTTATAAAGAATTTAAAGGTGAACTGCTTATGGATAAACATAAAACATTTCTTTTTTAAATTTTAAATTATTGCAAATCAACTGTGGAAAATAGTTTTCAGGAACAAAAAATGTTGGTTAGCAATAATTTATTACTATTTCAAAAAGCACAAAAGTTGTTTTTCAGTATGTTTGCCTCCCTGAAAACTCACAAATAAACTCCCCAAGCAATAATATAACGTTTTCACAAAACATTCTGCTGTAAATTGCTAAAATAATGCAACAATTTCCTATTCAAAATTTGCATTAAACTTTGATTAGGCTTCCTTTTAAACCAAAGGTTGCAGATAATTTGTTTATCCACTGAAACTAAAAATTCAATGAAATTTCAACCAATGAACTAGAATTTACGATATTTATTAAAATTTCGTAGTATTAATGAAAAAATTCATGGTATTTATGAATTGGTCATTGTAATTATGATTTTCTTCATTGCATTTATTATAGTTTCATAAATAAGTTCCTTGGTTAAAAATTTTTTTCAGTGCAGTAAAAATACTGAAGTTGAGACGAAATATCGTAAATCTTCTATTATTAAGACTTGTAGGTCAGGCGACCTATTGGCCACCATTCTTCTTTTTCTTTTAATATTGGCCACCCTGACTTGCTAATATGTGTTGGGCGTGGTTGTGAGGTCCTGAAACCATTGAATTTTGAAGTAATATTATTTATGAAGTTTGGACATTGGTAAACCGCACTGCTCAAAAATCAAATTTCTATCAATTCTATCTATCTATTCCTAGATCAAAAATCTAGGAAACTTTAGTTTTCCCCAAAAAACTTTTTTAAATTTTTATTTACAAACAGATCAGGTATTGGATAAGCCCAAATCATACGACCGAGTGGGAAATCGCTAGGTAAATCTGGTATACAAGTGAAGGGAAATCAAAAGAAATCTTAGGAAATTCATGGAAACCTTAAGAAATTAGGAAATCTTAGGAATACTGTAAATGAGCTTTTTTTGGCTTTTTAACTTTGTGGTAGGGAAATGTAAAGGCAAGCCGCGTAATTTTTTCAAAAATCTTTTTCAAAATTACAAAAAAATCAAAAATCAAAAAAATCTGGCTTTTTATAATATCAGCCAGAATTCACAATGAACAAACCATTCCACATCTCAAGCATCTTAAGGTTTCACTTTCCCAAAAGAGAACATAAAATCGTAAATAAAATAAAAATCAAATACTGATCAAATAACCCAAAAATTGGACCTTCGATGCTATTAGTTACACTCGAATATAACCCGTAGCCAGGGGGGGCACCCCCCAAATTGTTCAAAAGAAAAAAAATTTGAAAGTAAATTTGAATTAATAGGTAAATAGATATATTTTAAACTGGGAAATATAATTTTTCCCGCAAAAATTCCCGGAAGGAAAACCCCCAATTTTTTTTTCTTTTTACAAATGCCCCGCCCCCGGGAAAAAAATCCTGGCTACGGGCTTGAGGGGCCCGAAAATAAGCTAGAGCTTAAGCCCCAACTCTGTTAAAAATATTTTTTTGAATTATTTTTTTGAAGCAAATCAGTTTTCTTCAATTTAAATAAAATATTTTTGGCCCAACAAAAATTTATTTAAAACAAAAAAAATTTATTGGAGGAAACGAAAAATTTTAGTTGCGTATATATAACAAAAAATTTTTATTATATATATTTCTTTTGTTTGATTTAAATAAAATATTTTTAGTCCAACAAAAATTTGTTTAAATCAAAAACATAAATATACGCAACAAAATTTTTTTGTTTTTCGTTTCCTCCGATAAATTTTTTTTTGATTTAAATAAATTTTTGTTGGACCAAAAATATTTTATTTAAATTAGGGGTCGTCCATAAATTACGTCACACTATTTTTAAAATTTTTAGACCCTCCCCTCCCCCTATGTCACATTTAGTTACATTTTCATTGAACCCCCCCCCCCCCCCCAGTGACGTCACACTTCTACCCTATAAAATTTAATAATTTGTAGAAATTTTTTTATCAACTAACTTAAATTAAATCAATTTTACAGGTCTTAAATGACATTTTATTTTAACTAATATTTAATTTTTTTTTCGGCCGCATGGAAAAACGCACGCAAGCGCTACTTATATTGCTACCATCGATCTATGGATCAAAAAAATATATTTTTAAAAATTTGACTTTGTTACATCACAACATTTGAAACCCCCCGGACCCCCTGTCTGTCACATTTTAGTCAAAAATCTGAGATGACCCCCCTACCCCCTAACGTATGACGTAATTTATGGATTACCTCTTAAACAAAATTTATTTGATTCAAGAAAATAATTCAAACAAAATAGTTTTTTTTTATTCAAAGAAAGCGTTTTTACTGTGTACACTTATTTGGAATTCCCTTGGAAATTTCTAGAATTCCTTGGAAATCATAGAAATTCTTTAGATTGAAATTGATTTAAAAATCAAGAAAATCAAAATAAATATATTTTCATAAGAATTTAGGTATATTTTTAAATTCAAAAAAATTTAGTAGATTTTGGTGGTTTTTGATGAGCCATGGTAGAGGCGGATTTAGAGGGGGGGCACGGGTGGCACGTGCCCCTCCCAGCCGCTTTAAAATAACAAGGAAACAACGAAACAATCCCAAATCTGAGAAGAATTAAATATTAATTTAAACATTTTCTGAGAATATGGAAATTTGAGAAAATTTTGAAAATTCTATTATTTTAGAAAATCGAGAAAATCTTAAAATTTCAAAAAATTCATGAAAATTTTAAGAATTTTAAGATAATCTCAGGAAATTCTAGGACATTTTAGTAAATAGTAAATCCGAATAAATGTAAAAAATCTTAGAAAATTTTAAAAAATTCATGAAAATCTTGATGAAGAGGAAGAGGAGATAATATCAAATAAAATAAATTTTTTTTTCTAATTTCCCTTCAGTTTTGAATGACGATTTCCAGTTGGTTTTCCATTTAGTTCAAATCGAGAGAGAATTTGGGGAAAACCGGAAAAATCTTAAGAAATCCCAGGAAATCCAAGAAATAGAAATATCAGTAAAATCTTTGAAAATTCAAGGAAATGTAGAAAATCTGAACAAATTTCAGAAAAATCTAGATCATTTCAAGATCTTAATTCATGGTTGAAATAAATGAGGCTGGGAATCGAAAATACATATTTTATTGATAAGAATTTAGATCCCCGCCCTGCTGCAACTTTTAATTCTACATTTTTACTTCCTTGTAAAACCAGGAAGTATTGTGATCCCGATTTTTTTCGATTTCCAGATTTTGACGGAAATATCCGTTTTGGCCTTCCCTGAATCCATTTTGACTATTTTCGTTGTGACGTCTATATGTCGCGTAACTCAAATACGGTAGGTCGTAGAAAGTTGAAATTTTGAATTTGAGACACTTATAGTATCTAGCACCTCCTATTTTTGGTTGCGATTTTCCGTGCCAAAAGTCGTAATTCGTGACGCGCATGAATAGATTAACGAGATTCTTGTAAAATCATTATAAAAATTACAAGGAAGTTACGTGGTGTCCATATCAGATTTTTATTTTTCATGTTTCCATTTTCATTTTCAAACAGTGTCATGTACTGTTATATTCCTCCTTCCAGTCGACCTTGCCAGGCAAACTTAGAAAATGGAAAATTCTAGTAAATTTAGAACATTCTGAATATTTTAGAAAGGACAACAAAATCTCAGAAAATTGAAAAAGCTAAAAAATAAAGCTCATTTGGATCATTTTTAAAATTTCCTAAGATTTTCCTTCGTTTTTGTATATTACGATTTCTCCTCGGTTTCCCAGCAACAAGCTAGGGAGAAATCGTTAGAAAACTCCGGTGCACTAGTGAAGAGAAATCTGAAAAAATTGGGGGAAATTCCTGAAAATCTTGAGGAAGAGAAACGTAGAAAATTTCAGGATTTAAAGAAATTTAAGAAATCCAAAAAAAAGAAAAATTTATGAAAATCGAAAAAAATTTCAGAAAATTCTAGAAAATTTCGGGATATTAAGAATTTCTAAGAAATGGGAAATCCGAAAAAATGTAAAAAATTTTAAGATATCGACACCTCCTACGTAAACTATCGTATGTGCAAAATCGTCATTTTACAGGAGAGCAGTTTAAAGTTTGTAATGTGTACTCTTAAGTTAAATGTCGATGTATTTTGTTGAAATTTAAAAATATGTTATTATAACTTCTTACTTTTCATCTACTACTTCAACTAGAATGATATCATTAGCAGTTTTCTTAAAAATGCTGTTACAATACTGTACTACGTAAAAGGCTTATCGATAAATATTGTAAGTGGTACATACAATTTTTTACTTTGCTGTCGAGAGTAATCTTGATATTGTATGTTGTAGATACAATTGTATACTTCGTAGTCATGGGTAATTTGCATACTGTATTTGATACATACAACTATATTCATCGAACTAAATGCAAAAATTTAATTATTGCATGTGATAAAAAGTATAATGAATTAAATCTTCCTCTTGTTACATTTATGTTATTCAATTAGAACAAAATAATAATAACCATTATTTCTTAAATGTACTATAGCAATCTTAAAAACATACTTAAACACAATTCAAAAGTAAAGCCGCTGTTAAAAAATAAAAAACGGTTGAAATAAAACATTATTTATTGAACTGAACTGAAAGAAATTAAAAACTGAAAATACATCAAAATACTACAATAAAACCAAAAATAATTTTTGAGGTAAAACACAAACAGCTGATTATCTTCTCAGATCTTCTTAATCTGAATCTAATTCCATTAGATTATTTTTGTCTACGGCAGGCAAATTTTTATAAAAATTGTGATATGTGTTTGGAATTACACTAATTTCACAAAGATGTAATAAATCATCTTTTTTAACTTGCGGAATAGGCAAAGGATTCTCATAAAGTGATGTTGCATGGAAAATACTAGCTGATTGCTTTTTAGTTCTAGTATTCATTCTAAAAGTAGATAGTGTCATGTACGCATCATCTGACAAATTATATTTATAATGAAGTTTATATGGATCATCTGATTTCACATACACTTCTTTGATTTTATTCCACTGTACTTTTTCACCGCGTAGATTTTTTATCCAGTTACCATTTTTTAAAAGCTGCTTAAAATTAAAAAAGTCACAATGGGCCATTTCCTTTACTATATAAGGTTTACCGTCTTGTTTTGCCCACCTGACTAAACTGTACCATTCTGATGGCGAATATACTGATTTATTTTTAGCTGATCGCTCAATCAATGCATGAACACTGTCACCTTCTGCTTGAGTATGGCCTTTTTCTAAGAAGCAATGTTTCACGTCAATGCTGTACTTCTTTGCGGCGTACATGTATAGAACGTAATTTATACGATTACGATTTTGTCCGACACAATTATCTGACCAAAACCGAAAATCTTTGCACCCAGTTTCAAATTTCGTAGCAATGAAATTGAGCAAACAACTTGCCACCTCGTTCGCACCACGTTTACCTTGGCCTTCATGCCACATAAAACAAGTGCCTTCTTTTTCTGCTAGACTAAAAACTGTAAAATTAAAAACAGACAGTTTACGCTTATAATATAAAATACTTGTTTGTCCATGTGGTGAATTAAGAATCTTTTCAAAGTCAAATGTTGCGACAACAATTTTTCCATTCGACGCCTTACTTTCTTGTTTATGTAAAGATTTTAAATCTCTGGAAAAAGTTTTGTTTTGTATGTGTTTTTCATACTGTTCTCGATTATCGGTTGTTGGATTCTCTAGATTACTGAAGATATGGCACTGATCACATTGATCTTTTTTAGGTTTGTGAAAACTCAATTTAAAATTTTCATTTGCTATGTCTCGATATTGTCTCTCGGTTTGTGCTTTAGACATATAAGTATTAGGATCAAACCATTCATTATAAAGCTTGAATAAACGATGGTAATTTAAATCACCGTTCAAGTATAACTTATCCGAATTTTTTCTGTTATAATGCGATTCAACGGGTTGTAGTGCTTTAATGTGATCACAAATACTTTTTTTAACATCTTCAGTTATGATTTTTTGATGATTATGATGTCGACCTCGTTGATCGGGATTTAAAATGCCGGTAGTTTTGTTCATTTTATCTAAAGCTGTAAAAACAAACTGGTCACTAACAGCAATTGTACCAAGGAACATTTTTTTGCATACGTTTATGTAACCTAACTCTACGTTGTCATTTTTTTCTATTGGCAACTTATATTTTATTGTATATTTTCTTCTAGATATAGTATCTGTATAGATTCTACGTTTGTTTTGCTTTACTGCTAGATTTGCTACATACGTCCACTGTTTATTCCGATCTCCTAAATTCCAAAAGCCAGTAAAAATATGTTTTCTTTGTTCCTCCGTTATTTTATCGGAACATTTCATTCGACACGTACATTTGTTTCCCATATCTTTGGCAGGTCGAATGATACCTTTTCTACTTTTATACTGTTGTCCCAAGTTTTTGAGTTTCTTCCTTTTAATATCAATCCATTCGTTCATGTGTTTCCGCCTTATATTACCTCTGTCTTTTCTTGATTTGCTTTTTCTAGAATGAGTTGACGTTGGTGTACTTGGATTTGACGAACATAACAATGGACTATTATTTGCTTGAAGTGTTGAGGATACGCTACTGCAGAAATAGTTAGAAGAAACTACAGATGATTGGTCAGCTGCAATACTCCGAACAAACCAAGGACAAAAATGATTATCACAGTCAACATCTAAGTGATTTATTGGACAATCTGGGGATGGAAGTGGAGTAGCGTTTTCGATAGTATCATTAGAAGCCGCTGGAAAATAATTTTCTAAGCATCCTTCTGCGAAAAATTATGTTAGCATTATAAAGTTAAAACAAATAGATAAAGTCATATACCAAAGGCAACCACATCGCTATTGATAGATTTTAGTTTTATGGGACTGTGTTGTAAAACATCGTCTTCGTAGGTTTGAATATTATTTCCTATTAAAATAATTTTGCAAAATTAATTTTAAATTAACCAAATATTACATACGGTAACATTGTTAACACGATGGATTAAACTACACAGAGAAAAATACAATCCTTGCAACAATTTTGAAGTAAATATTACCTCAATTTGAGTAAATTTTATATCAAATTTAGTAAAATTTACTTCTAATTTAGTACAATTTACTTTAAAATTGGTGTTATCCTTATTTGAACTACAATTGAAGTAAAAATTACTTCAAAACACCAAAAAATTTTCTCTGTGTAGAAAGTTTTTCTTCAATTCAAATTATTTTATAAATTAAAGAAATAATTTAAATCCGTTTAACATCCAGTTTACTTATTATTACAGAAATTATAAAATAAGTACCTCTATCTAAATCAATAGATTTTATCAATCAATTATTTCAGAATATATAAAAAATGCAGGAAATTAGGTTTCATATAAACATTATTTTAAAACTTTATATTATTATCATTAGCATCGGAATAGTAATAAATTATAATACTAATAGTATTACGATAATCCATACCTTCAAAATCATGGCTCTCATCATTTAGGATGTCTAACATTTCGTTAATTTCATCAATGTCCGCGTCAGGAGGAAGAGGAGATTCTAGAAAAATAAGGAAAAATGGTTCTTATAGCCCTACAGATGAAAATTTTCAGTACACTTTTATTGTATGTGTAGCAGCATTGATTACAAACGAAGTAAATGATAGTAAGTGGTACATAGCATAGATCGAAATTAAGAAATGTCGACGTATTCTATGGTAAGTAACTTTACAATAAAAGTTTTTGCATAAGGTACCAAAGTAAAATACCGTATATACTACTTACCACAAACACTTTAATGTTCAAAACGAAGTAAAATATCGTATGTAACACTAACAACAGTTTACGTAGTAAATTATTCAACAAATACTGAATCGCAATAAATAAATAAAATATAAATAATAAAATAATATTTTATGCTTACCTGATGAAACACTTGCGTCAAAATCATCTTTATTCGTATTTTCTGCAACATTTGGAGGAGCTGCATCATTATTTTCAAGCAAATCTGTATATTTTTGAAAGCCGCCAATTGTAGAATCATTTTTGTTTAATGCCAATAAGTTACAAAAAATGCGTTCCGATCTTTTTGAATAAATGGTGCATTTATTTGCTGCATCAGCATACATATTATCAAAATTAATTAGAAGAACACACAACACAATAATTATGTAAAATTGTAAAAACACTATGGATTTTATGTCGCTAGCAAGGAATACCACACAATGCAAAGTAAACTATTGCAACTGCTACTTATGTGATAAATAATATAATGCTTACCAATTCAAAAATCTGCGTATAGTGTTGTTAAATACCTTACCATAATCTACGCCGTAAATATCACACAAATTTCTAGATACCATAAAATGCTTACTCTGAAAATCGTAATTAGGTATAATATTTTCAACTTTTTTTTTCGGTAACATCAAGATTAGGTATAATACAATCAATTTCTACAAAAAACTAAAAATCGGAATTTTGTGGGTTACGATAGTTTACGTAGGAGGTGTCGATATTTTAAGAAAAAAAAATAAAAAAAAACCATCTAATTCCTTGTATTTTCTATTTTTGAGGCTTTCTGGGATTTCCTCAAATTTCCCTTCACTTATATACAAGAGCAGATTCAGTAAGCGAGGTTGGCTGAAAGCACTGGCGTACCTAGAGCTTTTGCCACCCGGGGCGGTCTTAAAATTTGCCGCCCCCTACTCCCCTTCTAATTTTTTTTTAAGTATTTTTTTACAATTTTTTTTTAGTTTTTGTACAGAAAGAAGCAAAATGCCGCCCCTAAAAATGTGACGCCCGGGGCGGTCCGCCCCTACGCCCCCTAGGTACGCTATTGGCTGGAAGAGGGGAGATATAATGTTGATAAGAATTTAGGTATATTTTTCAAATTTTATTAATTTTATTGATGTTGATGGGTCATGGGGGGGGGGGCAGTTACCCCGTTACCTCCCCCTTGTTGGAAATCATTGGAATTCTTTGAAAATCCATGGAAATCATTTGAATGATTTTATTTATTGGGATTTTAGCTTTTAGATGATAGCTCCACTTTTAGCTATCCTAAAAATAGAAAATCCTCCGTAGGGTCAAAAACATCAGTTGAAAAGCTAAATTTTCAAACGGTTTAAAAGGAAGTTTACACACTGGGACATTTTGGGTCCCCAGCTTTATATGCTAGAATTATAATCCGAATTCTACAAACTACCAAATTAATTTGATCCTAATTAGCGCATTTGACGTTTTAACTGTTGAGTATACAGAAAAGCACTGAAATACTTTTTTGTAGCAAATTTTCTCGTCTACATTTTTGGTAAAATCACTTTTCCTTGTCGGGGTTGTCGTAAGCGAGATATGAGGGTAAATTTGATTTTTGTCGTCAAAAATAAATACAAATTTACTCCAGAGCCGGCCTTTGATTACTTTATTGATTGCTGTTGTTGATTTCCAATAAGCAACGAAACAGATGCTTTGAATTATCGTAAAATTATAATTTATGGTATCAGACAGGATTGCACTCAATGCACAACCAACGCCAACGGTTGCATGTGTGTTGTGTGTAATTCGCAGGTGCTGCTTTCCATATTATGTTGATCCTTAAATTTTTTTAAAACTCACCTACGGCGCTTTTATAAGCTTAGTTCTGCGCCGAATTTTTCCCTTTTGAAATAAAAATTCGTTAAAATTACACCGCTGTCTCGAAATGTAGCCCAGTTGTAAAACTGTAATAAATTAATTGCCCGAGAAAGTTTGCATTGCGTGCAGGGTCAATAATGCTTCTTCGACTGCAGCCTTATTTTTTCTTCAACTTCCTTTTCTGTGTGTCCAAGATATTTTCCGTGAAACCATATAGACAGTTGCCAATAAAAGAACACCGTCGTGCTAACTTTTTGTTTTAGGGAAGTTCCATAAAATTGGGGCAAAATCGATAAATTTCAATTACCTATATCTTTATCTGGTTGCAGACTGCAACAATTTGAATAATTTTCGGTAGTAAAATTGAATCACAAATAAACGAACGGTAACACAAAAGGTCAACAAACACAAAATGCATCGGAGCTTTTTATTTGCTTTGTAGTTTTACTACGATTGCCTACTACTACCAGCACGAGCCATTCATATATTCCATTCATGAAGCTGTTTATTGTTTTTTACTCCCTCGAACTGCTCGACTTTATTATCCGACTAACTGGATCAAGATAATTTGTTTAAAGTTTCCCAACTATTAAACCAACTTCGTCTCGATCTAAAACTTCCTCCACGTAACCCCAACTTAATCTTCCCCAATTTTCTTATCAACTTATTGGAATATTGTTCCATTTTCTTTCTCCCTTTCACACTCTTCCGATCATAAATTTATACTTGTGAATTTTATTTTGAGTTAATAAATCTGCTCCCCATAGGTGCAACGACACGCGAATTACCATCAGCATGCAGGGGCTGAAAGTGCAGCTGTCGCTGGTTTGCAACTTTCGGAAGGGAATTCGCAAAAAGAATACAAGTCGTGGAAAATTAAAAATTTTTAATCGAGATGTTTACACCTTCGTGTAACGAAACAAATTATATTTTGGTAGAATAAATTTATGTAGCCAAGTATTGTGAAAACACTCGACGACGCATATAATTTAAATTTTTATGAATGCTTTAAACGTCTGCCCTAAATAATAACCACTTGTTTGCTTTTCACCCTAAAACGACTTTAAATGGGGTTTGAAATGGATAATCTGGTAATCACACGACAAATTTAAATATCATTTAAAAGCTACACTGGCGTTAAAAGTTTTCTATTATACATCAAAATTATAGGTCATTAAAACTTAATAAACTCGTCTTTCGATCGATAATTGAGGACGAAGCCTCTAATTTACTTTAATTTTATATTATTTAATAACCCTTACACGCTGTTTTCATAATGTTTATTCAAATATGCGTCCGAATAGAACGCCCTACGTGCAATTAACAAAAAGCAGAACCGCTCTTAGGAATATTCAACATTGGCGAAGGTCCTCCACAAACCTTGCATTTCAATTTTTTCAAAATCCAAAAAGTTTTAATTTTTGTTTAAATTAGCAATTATGGGGTGGCGCCAGTCCCTTTCAAAACATTCAAAAAAAAAATCGAAACTGTGATTTTGTTTGCGTTAGATCCACCGGTGGATTTAGTTTTTTTTTGGAACTGAAAGCTAAATTGAGATAAAAATAGATAAACACCTGCATGTATGCAAAGGAGCCGGGGGGGGGGGGAGTTGGCGGCTTGAAGCTTAAGCTTCATTAGGTCGTATGTAAATCTGCCGCATTTTTAATAACCGAAACTTAAAATTGCAACTAAATATCATGGAGTAAGTTTACAATTGCGTGAACAACATGAATAATGAACTAATGCACAAAGGGGCGGCGAAAAAGGCAGCATCATAAAGGGGAAAGAAGTATTATACCTCGGCTGTGCCAAATTCAAAGCGGTTGTACATACATTTTTCAAAACATAGTTTTAGTTTAGAAAATCAAGCTTATGCAATGTTTCCGTTGTTTCTGTATAGTGAAACTCGGGTTTTTAGAATCACAGTAAATCGTATTGTCCCAGAAAAAAATTGTGATTTTTTTTAAAGAAAATTTTATAAGAAAATCATCCGTTTTGGTACTTCACATAAATTTTTTTATCTAATTATGCTCTAGTGACGTATCGCGCGATTTGAACCAATCAGAGAGCTGAATTTCGAGTTGTCTCAAGCAAAGCATCGGATAATTTTCGCAGCTCTTCATTTCTTTTAAGCTGAATCCTTTGGTTATAAATCTCAAATAGAGAAAGTTTTTGATTTGTCTGTAAAGTAAGTTTTAAGCTTATTAGAAACACATTTACTACAATTTAGCCCCTGAAGTTATAATGAAATTGTTCAACAAGATCAACTGCTTACGTTAAGCTTTTTTAAATTAAAATTTTAAATATTAGCAGGTTGAATAAACAATTAAGTAATATGATTTTATTAAATTAATATTTATTTCACAGATTAATAATTTATATTGATTAATTAGTTATTTTTCAAGTATTTATGTCCACTTTCGGCTTACGGCCACTTAAATTTTTTAAATATAGGGTAATTAACTTTGGAAACATAGAAACACCGGCTCACGACAACAAAAACTTTAATTTTGCTATTTGATCTAACTATTTGATAAATTTTTGTTACTCGTTTGAAAAAAAACTAGCTAATTTCTCTATTTTATAGGCAGGAGGCTTTTCTTTTAAAAATTATCTGTTATTTAACAAAATTATTGCCAATTTAAAATTCCAGTTTTTTTATTAAAAGGTATATCTATTAATGTTTAAAATAACTCCCGACTCCAGAATGCAAAAAAATGAATTTAGAGCTTTCTGTATAGGGGAGAGCGAGCAATTTCGATATAATTTTGTCAATTTTCACAATAAAATAAATACAAAGAGTAAGTTAGCCCCTATTAACTTTCATCCTTCATATTATTCTCCCTCGACTAATTTATGCTAAAAAATATACTATTAATAGGGGGGCGGACATAGTTCGAACTTATCAAAGGGCGCTTTCATGTCTATAAATTTTATTGTATAAAAAAATTTGAATTTGAACTATAGCGAGACTTCTCAAGTGATAATATTGAATTTAGATTGAACAATTGGCAAAAAAATATTTGTTTGTTATTCTAAAGTATCGAGTTTCACCACATAAATCATCAATCTATCGATTAATATTAGGTAAAATAAAACCGGCTTGACGCCTTTGCCGAGTTCATAAATTTTTGTCAGGACCAGACTGGTAAGAGCTGTAGAGCGGCCCCAAGCTGCAAAAAAATTTTTTAAATATGTAGCCCCCAAAAAATTAGAAAATTTTTAAATTCGTTAATTCGTGACCTTTTCGATTAAATTCGGTCATCATTTGGACTAAAATTAGAACTCGGTTTGGAAAGAATTGCGAGGCAAAGCCGAGTGTATGCAAAGTTAGAGTTTCCAATCAATGCAGTAATTTGATTTTCTAGCCAGATTAGCACTCTACTAGAATTCATAACTGAAGCTCACAAAAGTAATAAATACCAAGAATAAAAATCTTGAAAAAAACTCAGGGTTCAGTCGGAGTTCAATCGAGGATGAAATCAACACAAGCTACCTTCTTAAGTCCCAAGCTCTAGTTGACCTATGCGGTTATTTATTTCTCCCAAAATTTCAGAATAAATTTTTTTCAGATTTTCTTTCAGAAAAAAGAACAATTACCAAAAGAACGCAGTTTAAACTGTTATAGATGGCGGGGGGAATCAGACCTGTCTCCCTCGTCTAATGTAAACAATGTGGAAGTAAAATCCTTTATATAAAATCCCAGAACGCTGCTGCTCCTGCCACAGCATGCCATTTTTTGGTAAAAACAAACACTTTGATTTCTCGATTTTTTTACTAACTCTGCTGCTGCTCTTGCTGAATTTTCCTGAATTTTTAAGCAGAAGTGAGGGAAATTTAAACCTTCGGCAGGTTATCTTACTGCTCACGGGTTTAGCTGCAACTTTCTGGTTAAAGCGTCATTCTCAGCCAATTGTAAATTAATAAAAAATAATATAAAAATATGAAATTTCTTCTTTAAAACTTCATTTTCATTGATGTATTTGACCTTAGAAGAATTTTTATTTATTTTATTAACTAATTTACCGCAAATACACCGATAAAATTGAAGTTTTAAATAAGAAATATCAATTTTATTATTAATTGACGTCTAAATTACGTAGCGTTAATTGGCTAATTATAAAAATTATAGTATAAAAATATAAAAACAAAAATTAACTTAATTAAATAAAATTAAAGTAATTAAAATAAACCGGGGGGTCTGGGGGGTGTGGAACACCCTCCAGGATATAGCACAGGATTTCCACTCTTTTTGAATACTTCGCCAGGTCAAAGAGTATGTACATATAAATACTCTTTGGCCAGGTATACTTCGCCAGGTATTCAAAAAGAGTGCAAATCCTGTGATACGTACTGGAGGGTGCTCCACACCCCCCAGCCCCCCGGTTTATATTTTTGTTTTTATATATACTTTGCCAGGTATTCAAAAAGAGTGGAAATCCTGTGATATTTCCTGTGATATGGGGGGTTCCACACCCCTCAGTGGGAATTTGTAATTTTACAAATTTTTTTTTTAACTTAATTAAATAAAATTAAATGAATTAAAATAAACCGGGGGGTCTGGGGGGTGTGGAACACCCTCCAGGACATAGCCGGGATTTCCACTCTTTTTGAATACTTCGCCAGGTATACTTCGGCAGGTATTCAAAAAAAGTGGACATCCTGTGATACGTACTGGAGGGTGTTCCACACCCCCCAGACCCCCCGGTTTATATTTTTGTTTTTATATATTGTAATGATATTTTATGAAAAAAATTAATTTTTTTCAAAATTACCCTCACATCCCTGTTTTGCTCCGGCTAGCTCAGTTATTTTAATAAAATTAATGTAAATCGTAATTTTAACTTTGTAATAAAATGGAAAAATCGTCGTACAACTCATGTGGTCGATAACTGGCCTGACCTCGTAATCTCTTCAACGTATTCATTCCCTTGAATGATATTTTTAATTTTGATTTACAATTTTTCTAACTATAACAATTCGAATATCCAAAATTTAAACATCCAGTATCCTATCCAGTTAATCAACATCCAATCAATCGAAATCATCAATTATCCATATCCAAATCTCCCACAACTTGGACAAATCGCAGAAACAAAATAATAAAAATTCTCACAAAAAATAATTCAATTTATCCAAATATCAAATTCAATTGTACAAATTATAAAAATATTTCAAAATTTCAAAAATACTCAAAATCTCTGGAGCGCAACGGAATACGTCCGCTCTCAACACGCACGCCGGCAAAAAAGCCCCTTCCCTAACAAAAATTGTTGCCAACTTTACAATAATTCTCGCATTATTGCGAAAATTAAAAAAATTATTTACAACTTCATATCCAATTATAAAAATTAACAAAAATAAACAAATTCATAGCAATCCAATAAAATAAAAATTCAAAAAAATCAAAATTGATGTTTGAAACACCACAATATACTTCGCCAGGTATTCAAAAAGAGTGGAAATCCTGTGGTATGTACTGGAGGGTGTTCCGCCCCCCCCCCCCCCCCCGGTTTATATTTTTGTTTTTATATATATACTTTGCCAGGTATTCAAAAAGAGTGGAAATCCTGTGATATGGGGGGTTCCACACCCCCCAGTGGAAATTTATAATTTTACAAATTTTGTTTTTTTTTAACTTAATTAAATAAAATTAAATTAACTAAAATAAACCGGGGGGTCTGGGGGGTGTGGAACACCCTCCAGGACAAAGCACAGGTTTTCCACTCTTTTTGAATGCTTCGCCAGGTATTCAAAAAAAGTGGAAATCCTGTGATATTTCCTGTGATGTGGGGGGTTCCACACCCCCCAGTGGGAATTTATAATTTTACAAATTTTGTCAGGAAATACCGGAAAATTTGAATTCTTAAACAAAAGTGAGTGAATTTTTAACATTTGGCTACAGAAAATTAAAACTTTGAAAAAATATTTATTTAGTTACCTTACTGCTTAGGGGGTTTACCAGCAATTTTCTGTGTTACTTTGAAAGCTAATTATTATGAAAATTATATAAAAATATAAACCGGGGGGTATGGGGGGTGTGGAACACCCTCCAGTATATATCACAGAATTTCCACTCTTTTTTAATACCTGGAGAAGATGGAGAATTTATAATTTTACAAATTTCGTCAGGAGAAGCCGGGAAGGAATTTTAAACCTTTGGCTACAGAAAATTAAAACTTTGAAAACATATTTATCAAAATATAAAGTCAAAATGTAAATCAGGGGTCTGGGGGATATGGAACACCCTCCAATACATATAATAAAATTCCCACTCTTCTCGAAACTCTAATACCGACAAAAGACAGAATCATTATACAAATTTTGTCAGAAAATGCTGGGAAATTTTTTGTTTTTGATCAAAAGTGAGGAAAATTAAAAGTTCAGTATCAAGTTTAGCATCATCATTTGACAATATAGGATAACGGGGAATCCCCCAGTAGCGGGAAACGAATTTAAATGTTTAGTTATTTTACCGCTAAAAAAAGATTAACCTTCTAGCTGTTAATAATAATTCACCGTCTAGAAACTACAAATTCGACTGAGGGGTAAATTAAATATTATAATGAATGAGAAATGAGTGATATATCGCTCATCCCCTAATTATGCAAAAGTTATTGAAATGAATGCATTACTAGAAATTCAAAAACCTTTATGATTGAATATTACAGTAAATCGAGTTGGAGAGAGAGAGGTTTGTTAATTACCCCCCAGACCCACAGGTCTATACAGGGACGTAGCAACAGGTGGTGCTAGTGGTGCCGCGCACCAGGGCCCGGAACCGAAAGGGGCCCGGCTGCCCTTTCAACACCATTTAAAGTTTAAAAAAACACAAAAATTCAAACGAAAAATGAAAATTTGACAAATGAAAATTTTAACGAATTTCAAAAGTAACAACTCTAGATGAAATCTAATGCTCTTACTATTCGTAGATTATATTTTTTGTTCAGTAAAATTCTTATTTTAAATTTTAAAATTATCATTTTATAACGATGAAGGGCCCGCTGCGACCCCACTTGCACCATGGCCCACCTTTAACTTGCTACGTCCCTGGGTCTATAACATATAAAGTTTTGATTTTTTGAGTTTTGAAAAACTCAACTCAAACTTTTGATTATTTGTCGTTTTATGATGACCTAAACTAAGTTCAAAAATGTTTTTTTGAATAAAATAATGAAATACTTGTAGGTTTTTTAATAATCCTTGTTAAAATATGAACTGAAATTTGTTTGTTTCTTTGCCCAAATTCTTAGTCGGTTTTCCCCTGAGGAAAAACATCAAAACAATTTTTTTAACTTGAAAATAAAAAAACGAGTTTCAAATCGAATAATTTATTTAAATTGTAACTTTTTTACAAAAATATCTAATAAAACACAAAAGTGATTTTAAAACAAATCTAATAATTAGTTATTAAATTTTTCAAAAATTCAAGTTAACACCCTGAATGGGTTTACAAAATTAAAATTGAATACATCAAGTAATAAATTACAGCTCGATACATTTACAATAAATAAAGTAATATACATAGTAATTAGCTTCCCTAAGTCAATTGCAACAGAAATTATCACATTCTGACTGTTTACATATTTTTGTAAACGGGAACCCTGAAATTCCTAAAATAAAGTCTTATTATTTGAGTACTTTGTGTAACCCCCCTTTTTATATAAATAAAAAGAAAAGAGCGTTGGGGGTTAAGCAAACTAGCAATCTTTGGCATAGGTAATTAAAAAAAATGAGATCACCTAATTACTAACTTAACAGTCGCAAAAATTCAGACATTTTTGGCACTGCGCAATAAATTGTACAATCCTAGGTAATTAATTAATTTTTAATCGAATCACAATATTTAAAAATTGAACTTTAAAATTGGTAACATTAACAATGTACGTACATAAACTCTTACATAAACTATCCATATACGGTAGAAAATTTTCTATGGGCAACAAATTTACTTCCTTCTTCTTTTTATGAATGTATTCGGTTTTTTATAGTTTTGCAACTTTGTCAACATATTGGCCACGTAGTCGACATTTTGTTGGGTAATTTGGGGCTCATCCTGGCAAGTCGACAGCCAGTTGAGGAATTGTTGTCCGTGATGGATACCTTCGTTGCGACTCATTGTATTTTCGCGATTTTCGTCTATGTTATCGTCGTTGTTATCGTTTAGAACACTACCCGGAGATTCCTTGTTGCCCGAAACTGACAAGTCCTGTGCTACACAATCTTCATTTCCGGAGCTGGTGAGACGATTGAACAAAATTGGATCGCTCTCGGTGATTTGTGGCGGCGTCGTGGGCGGTTCCACCTTGATTACGACGTTGGAAACATTTGGAGACGGCAAACGCTGTTGAGGAGGCAAAAATTCCGTTTTGATCGAACAATTTGCGATGCCGGAGGAACCACAATCTATCGACAAAGCTTTGGAAACCGGCTGGTTGGGCATTAAAATGCCGGAGTTGTACGCAGCCATGTCCGCACTCTTGTTGACCAAATCGTGTTGAGAAAATTGTCCGTTAGATTTGGGCGACGTTAAATTGGATGGAAACACGCTTGGCATTAACAGACCGTTCGAGGAGTACGGAGATTTTTTGGGAGACTTCGAGTAGGTTGGAGAAAATCGTTGGTGAGACTTGGACTTGGAAGATTTGTAACTGTTTTGCGGCGTCGAGTAGGAAGTGCCGTTGTTGTTGTTGGCGAGCATATTCGTGATGGTGGAAATCTTGAAGATCTGTTGCCGCAAGTTTGATAGGCTCATGTTGGCGGTCATGTTAGCCGACATATTGGCGGTCATATTGGCGTACAAGCTTTCCGGGGTGAGTTGGTCCAAACCGATTTGTGGTGCGATCGCTCCTAACGGGAAGGCGGCCAGACTGGTGCCAGAATCGCCGGCATCGCCAAGCTTGAATTGATTTTGAGCCGCCATTTGGGCTCGAAACACGGCGGCGGTCGCCGGAGGAATTTTGAGTAAGATTTCGAGTTCTTCCAGTTTTGCACGTTCCAATTCGTTTAGTTCTGTAGTGGAGAGTCCGGCGGGCAAATCCGCTGGCGATACTGGTTGCGTTGGACCGGCTGGCCTGGAGATGTATGGTTGGAGGTTGTGATGAGGCTTGGGCTTCTTGTCTTTGGGTTCGAATTTGATAGAACGATTCACTTTATTTACACTGTTATTGTAATCGTTTTTAATTTTTTCCTCACCTTTGCACCACCCGCGAAGCGTCGATTCGGGGACACCAATATCGCGAGCGACCGAAGCCTTGCTTTCGCCGTTGTGAACCCTTTGGATGGCTCTCAATTTTTCCTCTTGCGATATGACACGTTTTTCACCTTTCCCGGCCGGCATTGTCGAAAATGTTAATGTAAAAACTAAAAAAAGAAACGAAGGTTGTAAAATAAGCGAAGCCACGTGTTAATGTTTATGTGCAATTAAGATTTATCAGCCAATGAAAGCACTCGTGAATGCGCAGTTTGAAAAAACTTATAAAGTACCACACTCAAAACTTCAAACAAACAAACACAACTTCCGCAACTTTTGACGAATGCAACACGTTGATTTTTAAATCTCGGAGCGACTTTTTTTACGCAGGCGCGCGATAAATTTTAAAACACTTATTAATTCAAAAACATTTAAAGAAGTAAAACAATATTATTAAATTACCTCTTATATATAACTAGAGACTGGTGGTCATTCCTTTGTCCAGTGGATCAATACGTACGACGGACGAACGCGAACTGAAACCAACCTACAGGGTTTGTAGGGCGGTTCGCGGGTCCCGCGTGATGGCTTGACGTGACACCCTCCTCATCCCCTTTTAGGGTCGAACAGCACACACTTGTAAGAAGACAAATTTACGCAGCTTAAATTCAAATTTAGCGAATCACCGTAGGTTTCGCCAAGAGACTTTCAAAAAAATCAACCCCCCACTCAACCCCCACGAAGCGGTCACTATCTCTCTTATCACTTTTAATACGCACAAAACTTTCACCAACACAAATTAAGCTAATCACAAAAGACGGCTTAACTATACCGGCGTATGCATTATTTGATAACAATGGAAAAATATTGAAATTTTGATAAGACCGCCGTTGGTCGTTACGAATTTGCGTTCGCAATTAAAATGTGATTAACTCCCGTAACGATTTTGTGATTTCAACATTTAAATCAATTTAACGGTTTAAAACTTCCAAGAACTCTGCAGGGGTGAAAGTTTCCAACTCGAGTATTTGCCCATTACATCATAAAATTAACTTCGTCCAAGTAATTTTTTGCGATATCTCCAAAAAATCCCACTTTCAATTTTTCAGTTTTCGTCGTCCCCGAAATAATTTTCGATTTATCAACAAAATTGTTTCGTTTCGACCTATACAATTTGGTTTTTCTTAGAAGATTAGCGAAATTACCTGAAGTCGCTTTACAACAATCGACGTCGTTAAAAAACCGTTATTGTGCGAAAAATTAAATGGAAGAACCTGTTACAGGTCAAAATTGTTTTGAAATTGATCGGCTTTATTTTAATTTAATTTTTAAATTGCAACCTTACGTATTACACATTAACACTATTTTTTTACCCCCCAATATTTAGTAAAAATATAACAATTTTCGAAACGGGCGAGATTGAGTTTTGATTGAGAACGAATTGAGATTTTTTAAAACGAAAGAAAGACAATTTACCAAAATTATTCGCCCCACAAACAGGGGGAGAGCTAATCGAGAGTTTTTCAAACTTTCCAAAAATAGTTAATTTTTAAAAAAATTTTTTGTTAAAAAAAATCGATTATTACACAAGATGTATAAATGGATCATTTCAAATTAATAATTTCGGGAGGGGGGGGGGGACTGGCTACGCCTGTATCAAAAATTTATTTTTGATTAATTTAAAAGTTAATTTTAAGTCAGTTAAATTTAAAATTAGAAAATAAGTTCAAAATAAGCACAAAAGTAGAAAATAAGTTCAGGTATAAGGAAATAAGTAAGAAATCGCAAAAAAGCAAAATAAGCATGTAAAACTATACGTTAAAATACATATTTTTATGTAATTCGTCCATCACATCTCAAATTTCAAAGAGCTGCTTTTAAAATTGACAATAAGCAAAAATGCTTAAAATCCGGTCTCTAGTTATAATATTGTTCCCCCCCCCCCCCCCCCCCTCTTCAACACAACAAATTTTTTTTATATTACTACATAGCAAAAAGGAAAAGTCACTCAAAGCTCTATATTGAGTAAATCTTCCAAGTAAATTCAAACGGCAGATTTGCGTACATATTCTGAGATTGTTTTTATTCAGGTGCTGTTTCTGATATTGGCTATTATTCTGGATATTTAAGCCAAGATGACTCACTAAAAAATTTAATTAATGGGTGGTTTCGCGTTTCCTTTCCCATAGCCTAAAGATTTATCTTGGGCTTTTTACCAGTGCTTCAATTATGAATTAAAGCCACCTCCGATAGTATCCTTTTATTTTATATTTTATCAATGAAGCAACCCTCTACACAGCAAAAAAATCAGATCTTCCAAGAAAACTTCTATGTTTTTCCAATTTTCTTCCCCCACAAATGTAACATCAAAAAGAACAATAAAGTAATAAACCATAGACTACGTCGAAGGATAAGAATAATAAACAAAATTTATGTATGTAGATCAAACAATAAAATTTTTGAAAATTTTATGTTTGCCCCTTTTTCTCCCTGTATTTTGCCCCCACCCCGCATTTTTTGCATATTTTCAACATTTGAAACATATTTGAACAAATAATGCATATTTGGGCATATTTGAGCCACTTTTGGTGTTTTTTGATGAATTTAAATAGAGAAAATAAGAAATTATTATTAAATTTGCCAATTTAAGTAGTTATTTTATTTAATTTTTAAATAAAAAAATTAATAATTTTTTATTTTCTCTATTAAAATTCTAAAAAAACACCAAAAGTAGCCCAAATATGCACAAATATACATTATTTACTCAAATAATATGCACCAAATGTTGAAAATATGCAAAATTCTGCACTTACTTACCATGTACTTATTGGAAATTTGAAAAAAAAAATCCAAAAATTCGAAGATTTTAATTTAAATTTTATTTTTCTTTTGCATATCAATGCATATTTTTTCCTATTTTTATCAATTTTAGTGCATATTTTAAGCAAATTCGGTGCATATATTATATGCGCATATTTTCAAGTATTTTGATGCATATATTTCCGAGCTCTACTCAAAATAATTGGTTGATTAAACTAATTTTCTTTTGTAGTACAAAAAAAACTTGGTTGGAGCAGCAAAAGAAACTTTGTTGAAGTTATTTCTAATAAAACGTTAGTTAATAGCATACATTTTTTCTTGGTGTATGCAGTACTTCTTTACTTCCTCCGAAGGAAGAAAATTTCGTCTTAATCCTCTCTCCCAGTGCCCCCCTTTCTAACTTGGTGAAGAAAGTAGCAGTTTAAACCATATTAAATTTTTAAAAATTTCTGGAAGCTTTAAAACCTTTTTTGAAAAGTAAACTGTTATTAGCACATAAATTCTATAAATAAAGGATTTTTAATCCTTCAATGCCATATAACGGGTAATCATTACGTAAAAGTTTAAAAACCTGTAATAGGTTTGCCTCGGGGGATTATTTCCATAAGTTGTTATAGTAAAATGTACCTGCACTACTATTGTCTGTTTAAAATAAAAACAAATTCTCCATTTCAAAGTTAAAATTTTTTCAAAAGATTTTTTCTTGGTCAAAGTAATTACTTAATATTAAATTTCGCTCCACGAAAACAAAAGTCAAAAATTGAAGAAATTCAACAAAATATTGCCTATTGTCCTGCGTACAATACAATTCAGAAATTCAGAATTTCCAATTCCCAAAAATCCACTGCTGCTGTGGTTATTAACTATCTTTTATTTTTTGATTTTTGCTTGAAAACAAAACAATTGAATATTTTTGTTAATTAAAAAAAAACCAATCCTGTTAAAAGCAATTTCAGGGGCCAACGGTACTTTAACATGCAATTTTTAAAAGGGTAAAAAATCTACCAAATAATGATTATAATTAAAAGCCGGTTGGGAACCGCTGCCTTGGATTATACAATAAAATAATCGAAAAGCCAGTAAACATTTTTATTAAGAAAATTTCAAACTGAAGTGCCGAATTGTATCGTAAATAAATAGGGCTGCCATAACAAAATATAAAATAATTATTAAATTTTAAATATTAAATAATTATTATTATTGCTAAAGCATCTAATACATCGCGAGAGTATGTGTCGGGGGGTCCCCCCAATACACCAGTAACTGCATAGAATTTTGTACATAGCATGGAGCGAGGCAATCAAAAATTGTGTGGGTTGCGGTGCAGAAGACGAAGAGAACTTTAATTATTACAACAAAGTCAGGACAAAAATGTAAATCGAAGCATTGAAATTAAGGAGGAAAATTGTCAATCGTAATAACTGTGCTTTTCAAATTTATTGTAAGTAACGGACGCAATCCATTGAGAATACAAGTTTGAATCCCATCGAGCGACTTGGATGTCAACTTTTCATATTTATAATTAGGGCGAATTTGTGGATTCGAATAAATATTATTTTAGGATATCTCAATTAATCAGTGCTTCGGTAAAGCGACATTTACTTAAAATCATAGTTATTTTTAAAATTAAATAGGCGCAATTAATTTATTAGTTAAAATTACAACAAATTACCTGCGTAATTTTAATTGTTTATTTGGAATTAATATAATTTTGGGAGTATTTTGTTAAATTATCCTGTGTAAACCTGGCTAACGGTCGGCGTTGGTTTGGGGTGGACAGGCAGCAGGGCTGTAGGTCGCGGTCCGCGGCCCCCCGGGTAGACGAGAAGTGCGGGGAAATGTAGGGTTCGCGAACTACCTACCCGCGTCCTATTTGGCACGTAAACAGCAGCCGGAGTCCGTGTGAAATTACCGAGAATGTATCGGCAGGACCATTAGGAAGGAATAGGGATCCAATGTGTAAATGAGAAACGACAAGAGATGCTACTTTACATTACGTGGGTAAATATTCTTCCGTTCTCCCACGTGACGCTCATTAACCGCACAAGTTCTTCAGATTTTGATAATTCAGCATTACGCTCATGTTCGATAATCTAATTTATATTTGAAAATACGCGTCCAGAAAATGAAGCGTTTGTATGTATATCGAATGTGATAAGGGCCAAGGACTCTTCTCAGAAAGGGTTCTCGATGTACACAATGAATATACATGAATACACGCATACACCACCTATCAAATTTTACTTTGCACATAAATTGTCAAACCCAACAATCTTTTATCATATTTCATTATTCCATTTATTTTCCATTTAATTTTTAAGCCATCTTCAGCATTTCCCCAAACAAAGGCCTTCATTATTATTTATATCGTTTCAAAATCCTCTCCGCGATGCCACATATTATCAAAGCGGAATATCGTTAATTCACTCCAAAAACAAATATTCCCAATTATCAGTTGACGTAAGACGTGAAAGGTCTCTTTAAGAGGAAAAGCAAAAATAAACTGGATTCTAAGTCACTATAATTAGTGAATCTCAAATTTCACTACCTGAACCACCACTTAAAATTACAACTTTGAGTAACAAATACTAAATTTGAGAAGGCGCCGCCTTGTTAAGTTGCTTTAGTGAATGTTGTAAATTTTTATTAACATTACATTAGGTAATTATAAATTATAACTGGAGATAATAAACATAAGAACGAGGAAAAGGGAGAAAGCAAAGTCGCAACCGGTAGACACAAGCAAAGTTGACGTGGAGCGCAGTCTGCTAGAAAGTAGCTGAAGCTTCTTTTCGACGATAATGCAGTTGTAGAAAGCTCTCGATTTGTTTTTTCGAGTGTACACATCGAATCAATCGCTCCGTTTGCTTTTATTCAACGAATAATAGAAAACATTTCATTTTCGATCCAAGAAATGCGGTGTCGACGTGTTTACGTGCCTTCCGAAGCGCGGAGACAGTCGTAGGAAAGTTAGTATTTTCCTTGATTCAAACATATAAAATTATATAGAGAAGCGCTACAGGCCTCGTGAGTCTAAGACCGAGTAGTATTCAGGCATTTTATACCTCAAAGATGTTGCCAGCATCCACTGGCAAACCACTGAGGAAATTTGGTGAACAAATTAACGGAAATTTGAGGAAATCCAAGGAAATTCAAGAAAAGAAAGGGCAAAGGTAATTTTAGGAAAACCAAGAAAATCCAAAGAAATCTAGAAAATCTTTAGATTTAGAATTTTAGAAGATCAGGAAATCTTAGGAATACAACCACACAGTAAAACCGCTTTCTTTGAATCAAAGAAATCATTTAGTTTGAATCATTTTTCTTGAAGCAAATAAATTTTGTTTAATTTAAATAAAATATTTTTGTTCAAACAAAAATTTGTTTAAATCAAAATAAAATTTTATATATTTTAATGTAGTTAACCAAGAATTTTTGTTATATATGTTACGGTCAATGACGTAAATTGGGCATTGACGTTAATGGCCGGACAATGACGTCAATGCCCATTTACGCTGGCCATTAACGTCATTGACCGGCCATTGACGTCAACGCCCATTAACGGTGGGCAATGATGTAAATATTTGCATATGATTGAAATATTTACGTCTTTGGCCGGTCAATAACGTTAATGGCCAAAATGAATTGGACAATGATGATATTATAGAATAATTACTATAAGGAACAGCAATATGGCGATGCACTTCAACTAGGGACAATTATTTTTCGTGTACGCATTTTTTCGTGTAAATGCCAATAACTCGGCCCTTTTCTAGGCTTCATAAGTGTACAGAGATTTGTATTTAATTTAGGCAAACGATCATTTTAGGGTAGATTCATAATTTGTCGTGTTTCCGTCAGCCAAAGCGGCCAGGAGGAAAAATTAATTAAATTTAATTAATTCATTTTACGGTAGATCAGTGATTTGTTGTATTTGCGGTAGGCGAAACCGAAAGAGTGATGGAATACAGAATCTGTAGAATTGTAATTTCATCATTGTCCACCTTGTATTGGACATTAACGTCATTGCTCGGGCAATGATGTAAAAACCACATGTACAATTTTAAATGTCAACATTACCCAAAATGCATGGTCATTGACGTCATTGGCCATCAATGACGTTAATGCCCAACTAAGCTGGGCATTGACGTTATTGTCGGGCCATTGACGTTAATGGCCGAATTGTCAACATTGACCGTAACATATTTTTTTTCCTCCGATAAATTTTTTTTTTGATTTAAATAAATTTTTTTACTTAAATTAAACAAAATTTATTTGCTTCAAAAAGAATAATTCAAAGAAAATAGTTTTTTTGATTCAAAGAAAACGTTTTTACTGTGTGCAATAGACAACTTTTTTCTACTTTTTCAACTTTACTCAAAGAAAATCTTGAAGCAATCCGGGGAAATCTTTTAAAAATATTGTAAAACAAAATCTAGTGTACAAAATTTGTCTTGTGATTTCCCCTTCGAAAATTGAAAAGAATTGAAAAATTCGGAGATTCTGAGGTTTAGAAACTATTCCATTTTCGTCCCACTGGAACGAACTCATGGGGGGGGGAATATCATTTATATTATTGTTAATAATCAATAGCATTTTTTAGCATTTCACAGTTTTTCTTTTAAAAAAGCAGTGAAAAAGCTATAAAACCACTTTTTACTTTCAGGAAAACTTTAAATTAATTAAGGGAAGCTAAGCCTTTTTTTCCTGACAAGCAGCTGCTGCTCATAGGTAATAATAATAAAAGTCTGAAAAGACTTACTAGTAATGTAGGTGCTGAAAGTGGTTCAAACAGCAGTTGATCTCCCACAAAGCTGGAACATTTTTCAGCGGAATCAATTTCTTTGTGTGGAAGTTTAGTTGGTCTTAAAGTTGTGCAGACCATTTTCTACAAAATCAAAATTGAGATTAACGTAGAAACCCAAAACATTTTCTCAAGCTCACCATTAATCCAACTTCGTTGGGAGCTGCCAAAAAAAGAGGTTTCCTATGAGGAAATTTATCCACAAACTGTCGTCTAAAATTTTCTGTGTACAAAAGTAAAAATTTTTCTTTTTCTGTGTTTTTAGTGTATTCTTCAGGAAAAGTTACACGTCCTTCGAAATAAGGGTTTTTTATGTCGGGCCAACACAGGATAATAATTCCCAGTTCACTCTGAATTTGTTTTACATGTTCTATGGTCAACTCAATTGGTTCGGGCAACTCTCGTGGAGCATCTAATATTTCAAAAATTGATACAAACTTTTCTTCTTCTTCAATTTGTGCTTCTTCCTCTTCCACATTTTCTTCTCCTCCTTCTTCTTCGTTTTCGTCGCCTTCCTCTTCTTCATCTTCTTCTTCTTCATTAATAGGTTCTTGTGGATGTTCCGCCATTTTATGCCAAAAATTTAAATAAATTTCCACCGAATTTGTAAAGGTTAATCGACCAATATGTCAAACATGACGTCTTGTTGCCACAACAACCCATTGTCCAAATAATGGACTCATCCTATACATTTCAAAAATAGTTCAGATGGCCCACAGTCCACAGTAGTTCTTTTGAATCACACTTAACCTAACAAAATAAACAAGATTACATTTTTTTGTAATTCAAAGAACGCAAATATATTACCAATGCGAAAATGGAAGAATCTATCGAAAATTCCAATAATGAAACAATGGTAGTTGTTGAATCGAACTACGATGTGAATGATTTTGCCGGTGAATTACCCGAGAGTGCAGAACAAACAAATGAAAGTATGGATCAAACAAGTGAAAGTGCAGCTATAGAAACCGACAATGCCGCAGAAGACCCTTCCGCTATCATATCAAATTTTCACTTGGTAAAAGTGGAACAGTTATTACAAAGAAAGTTTTTGCAACGGAGTTTCGAAGAACAAATGGAAATAAAAAAGCTGGGGCCTTACAAGCCGAAAGACATTAAAATTTCTCAAGCCTACCGAACTGACAATCGTAATTTTTCTTGTAAGTGGTTTGACCGAGTGGAATGGTTGACAGTAAACGAAACCAATAGAAAGTTCTATTGCTTTTACTGTTTACTGTTCAACGGTGATTCCGTTTGGTCTCAAGAAGGCTTCAGTAATATCAAAAATCTATCAGAGAAAACTAAAATCCACGATTCAAGTAAAATGCACATAGTAAACGCATTCAAGTATAAATGTTTCGGAAATTTGAGCTCAACTCTCGAAGTTTCAGTTCGGGAAGCAGATGTGAAACATCACAACGAAATGGTCGATAAGAACAGGCATATTTTGGGGCGAATCTTTGATTGCATTAAATTTTGCGTCGCTCATAACATGCAACTAAACGTGGAACCAAATCGCAAAATTTTCGCCAACTTAGCGCAAGAAATTGCAAAATTTGATCCTGTTTTACGAGAAAGTTTACAAAACTCCACCGCCGTCGACTATACAAACCAGTCGGTTCAGACCGAACTGCTGGCTTCTATAAACTCCATCTATCAGGAAGAAATAAAAAACGACTTGGAAAAGGTGGAATTTGCTGCACTTTTGGTGGAAAAGCTGGAACGCAATTCGAGCGTGGATCATTTCGCCTTGATTTTGCGTTATCTCAAAAATGGAATTCCAACCGAGCGATTTTTCTGTTTTATTTCCTGCAAAACGAAAAACGTAGAGGAACTTGCTTTCAATATACGAAAAGAACTTCTACCGTTGAATTTAGTGTGCAAACTTATCGCCCAATGCTACGACGGCTACATTTCAGTGAGGGGCCCGTACGGTGGAATACAGGACTCTTTGAAAAAGTTTTTCCCACATGCTCTCTTCATGCACAGCCACTCACACTCCTATGAGAAAATAATAAGGCAAACTTGCTCCTACATTCCGTGCATCCAAAAGTTCTTTGCAGACGTATTCAAATTTTCCCACTTCTTTTCGCCCTGCTCGAGACAATTCAAAACGTTAAACGTGGAATACATGAAGAATCCGAACGAAGTGGAAGACTTACAGCTGAACACAGAATCTGAAATATTGAAAGTTTTGTATCTAAATGAAAAGGAATTGTTTGAAACTTTAAAAAAAATTAAGACAGAGTTTGGCTGGAGCGATAAGGCTGTGTACGAAGCAATTCAACTTGAAGCTCTTCTCAGAGACCAAACTTTTATCTTTCTGTTGCGCCTTTTCTTCACAATTTTCAAGTACGTGGAAGTTCTCACGACCACTTTTAAGGCGAGAACAACCTGTGGGGAGATAATGTCGGCGTTGAAGTGTTTTGAAACCGCAATTGCTAACTTAATGGACGTCATAAAGCAAGCACCCGAATCGCAACACAAGACGGCTTCCATTGATGCTTGCTGCATTATAATCACCGAAATAAGGGAACGGATTGAAGGTTCGGACCACTTACTCACATTTGGGGTTGTAAACCCATACAAGTACAAGCTGTTTTCCCGATTTCCACAAGACCACGTTAAAGTTCTGGAATGTAAGTATCGCATGTTGGTGCCCGTAAAATTAGGTAACGAGTTAAGGGTTTTACATAAAAGCGAGAGTCCCTTCTCGGTAAAAAACGAATGTTCGCTACTGAATGTCCTAATAAATACAGGTTTGCAAGAAACTTTTAGTGAAGTGTGTAAACTAATTGAAATTGTTCTGGTTACACCGGTGTCACCTGTTGGTGCCAATAAGGACAGCGTAACAGGAAACTTACAAGAATTTGTAAAAAATAATTGGGACGATGATCAGTTGTTGGCTTATGCCGAATTAACATTACATCCGGATATAATTGATAATATTTATAATTTTAAAAATCGAGTGATTGAGCATTTTGCTAAAAATGGACTAAATAATGAGGACTTATTGTATAAATCTTATAGTTAGTTTAACTATCTTTTGTATTTTTTAATAAATTGTTAATAAATTTTTTTTTAAATTACCTTGGTTAAAGGTAATTTCAGAAAACTGAAAATTGAGTAAATCTTGCCAATTCGAATTAAATTAGCAGGTCCTTGTAGAATAGGACTTCCCACAAGTCCGGCACGAACTACGAATCTAAAAACAAGTTGGGAAAAGATGTAACGGAATAATATTATATTAAAATGCAAAATTATTATTTAATCATCTTTAATTATACAATATTTTAATATCGTTTTAAAAGCAAAGCTGTACAATTAAAAAAATACTGTAGACAACTATATAAATCCATATCTTTCATTATGTACACAATCGTAGCATTCTAACTAAAATTTTCTTTTACATTATAAAATAAAATTCAATAAAAGTTACTTTGTTAAAATTATTTGATTTTCTATTCGTCAAATAGATCAAGGTAACAAACAGTCGTACACTTGATGCACATTTGTCGAAGTGAGTGGTCATCAGAACATATGAAATCAGACCACATACCTGGATGCTGCTAAATTTTATCTGAACGAATAAAAAATCTGATTCTGCAGGATGTAAACTTCAAAATCAGTTTACATGCATGCCAAAACAAATTGGAAATCTTTTTTAGTAATAACGCATACCCCAAACGCGATATCCATTTACTTATGCTAGGTACGTCATCACAAACCTTTCGAATTGTTCAAAAATACGTGAGCTTCTATTTAGGCTCGACATCTAAATACTTTTGTACATTCATTCATAACAAAATCCTTCACTAGCTTCACACTTTTATTGCTAATTAAGTTATCGAAAAAAAAAAACACTTAAAATAATAAAAACACTGATAGTATTTCTGCACCAGTCGAAAAAATACAGAACAACGGAAAAAACAAATAATTCATGCAAAATTAACAAAAAAAAACTTGTGGTAATAAATAATTAATGCTGGTGTAAACGTGTGTTTGCCTGAATCATTTTTTAACACTACTAAACCATTCCGTTCGCTCTCGCCGTAATCTTTACGTAATTTGCTGAAAGCCCTAAATGTCGTAGTCACTAAAACATAGCTGCGATAGATAAAAATGTCTGTTTTGATTTAAATTGTTGATACAAAAGTTTCTCTCACAAGCATCCAAATAGGAAAATTTTTTAGCCGGAGAGCAACCACACCGAGACGTATAACAGTTAAAAGTGGTGGGTGGTACTCACAGCACAACACATCGATTATCTCATTTTCACTAGTAATAACCAACAGTCGATTGCAATTTTTTACGATAAAACATGTTGGTTATACTTTTGATTATAAAGTACCAGATTTACCAATCTTATGGTAGTTTTGGAAACCCTTGGTATGATTAAAAAAATGAAGAGGTTTCAAAAACCCACCCGTAAGGTTGCCGAATCTGATAATATGTAATCAAATACATAACAACGCTATAACACCTACCTATACATTTTTTCACCTAATACTAATCATTTACCCAACTATTGATGGAAATAAAGTAGACAAAACATAAAAGCTCCTATTTTGTTACTAATAACATCCAAGTATATAAAATTACCACAGCAAAATTGTATTATTGATCATGTGCGTAGTTTGATAATCAAACAACAAAAACTATTTTCTCCAAGTGTCTTATTAGGTTGCAAGAGTAGGTACTGTATATAAATATAACTAATAATAAAAATCTAAACAATCTAAATATAGAAAAAAAAACAAAAAAAATATTCACCCAGACGAGAAGATCGCAATTTTAGAACGACAAAACCAAAATTACAAATTTCGTTAACAAAGTGTATGGGTGTGTAAGTGTAAAAAGAGCGACAACCAAAATCCAGTTACTTCTGCACATTTGTGTAACTGTTAATATCAAATTCTTACAGACTACCACCACAAATTGAAATAAAATAATTGAAATTCAATCTGTTTGTCGCCCTTAGATACAAAAAATGGTTGGCACTAAGCTTACTAAAAAGTAGGCGAAATAGACTAGCATTTGTTGACATCTGGAGGTGTAACAAGAAATTCATCGGCTCTTTTATGATCACTGAGGGCTTTCACTGTGTACATGTCTTGAGGTAATTCTGATTTACGGCGGACCAATGGTTTGTTTACGTTGTTTCCCTTACGTACCTATAAGTACAAAAATTACAGTGTTGCGCCATCTTAATACAACGAAATTTTAAATCACTCAGATTGAGTGGGAAACACCAAAATATTACGTTCAAGATAACAGATAGTATTAGAGTACAATGGAAGAGCCTAGTAAGTGGATTTATTAGGTTCTTTGATTGTACGCTAGATTGTGGTAATATGAATTCCACACATCTAAGCTGCAGTTGCCAAGAGGAAAAACATAAATTAAGCATGAAATGTATGCTTTTGGATCCAGAACATTAAAAGGGAAGTCGATCATTGAAGCATACATATGTTTATGAACTTATATGTTCGTAACGCCACTGCAGTCTGAAATAGCAATGCTTACATCATACTCGTCACTCAGGATCTCTTTGTATTCCAATCAAGTGATCGAATCCGATCATTTCAAACAAATTTGATTTTTTGTTTATAAGCTGTTGGTAGTTCAAAATTACCCCAATTTAATTTTTACTGTCTTTTGTTTTTATGTGGTTGCCATATTTCTCTGACAAAATGCAGCTTTTTGTTTACACTCAAAAGAGTTTGCAGAAATTAAAGTATCTTTATCGGTGTGCGGCTCAAACTGGTTTGCACTTGCAGAATATTTTAAACGAGCTGCAGTTGGCGTTAACTAGATTAATTGAACAAAACATTCCAATTTCCTTTCGAAACTTATTCCAAACTGAAATTTCAAGTTATCACTCCGCAAAACAGTTTTCCGAATTTTCACAGATGACTAGTAAATTTAAAAAATAGATGTTTACTAATAATAATTCTTGACTAATTGAAATGAACATCAATCTTTGTTAACAATCAAGTTTAGAACTCCAACACAATCCCCTTCCTACTGTGGACAAATTAAATCAACCCCCTTCTCCTCGCTTTTAGACATCATCCACTTGCTGGAAAACTAAATTTGAGCTGATATTCCATCATTGTAGCCACAGAAATCTCTCCAATTGCCGCATAATAGATTGTCTTGTTTTTAACGAATCCCAGTCCTATTTGCAAACCAATATTTTGGATGAGACTTGGCATTGCTTGGCAATTTATGAGAAATTGAAAGTTAAATAAAATTGTATGTATTTCTGAAAAGTATTTTATTTGTTGAATTTTGAATTTGATGCAGCAAATGTGTTCAAATAAATCAACTAAGGGGATTCACAAGAAATTAAAATATTGAAAAATGACATACAACGTAATGAATTGGGTTTTCCACTCACGCAACTTCAAAAATACTATGTTGTATCAGATTTTGCAATTATGTTGGAGAAAAACTGTGTTATGCTGGATTTACCAGTATATGTGTATGTTTCTTCTAACTTTTGTTGAAATGTGCTGCTAAAATTTGTTTTCAACCTTTTCAAATTAATGATTTTCTTTTATTTTTTCATAACAAAACAACAAATAGAGAGAACATAGAGATAATGGATTAACAAAGTACATATATTAAAAATGCGGAATTTCCAAATATGAAGTTAGTGACACAAAAGACAAACAACATAAAACAGATATACCAATTTTCAGTTAGGAAAATCTGAGAGAACATTATTCCTATAATGACACAGCCCCACCCTCATCGTTATCCCATCATTACATGCAAGAAGCGTAGGGCACTACTTTGGTAAACTAGAAAACTGATTGGATACTCATTTGGCACCCATCACAAAAAATGTTTGGCGACAAAGAGAAAACTGAAACTGTCACTTGAAGACTGGAAATGTAAGTCCAAAAAATAGGAGACAAACAGGAGCACAGGCAGTTCAAAAATTGAAGAAACAATTAGTGGGTTTCAGGATTCTTTTATTTAAACAATACAAAACATAATTAAACTGTAACAACTTTTTACTTGGCCTTAACGAAACCTGCCTGCTAAGTACATATACAGTGCATCCTCAATAATTCAAACTGTTTCGCTTCCGTAATATTCAACAAAAGTTAAATGAGTTACAGTCTCTTCTATTAAAATTCCTGAAAATTGATTAACCCGAAACGCGATTACACCAAAATTTGGTTCACGTTACCGAGATTGCACTGTAATTTTTAATTAAAATGAAAAGCGGTTAACATGCACAAATAAACTTTGATATTCACGCTTATGATGTCATCACTAAAAGGGCGAATTGCACAGGATTGGGGTGGGGCGACAGTTATGCAGTCCTCAGTCGTTTTCTCTGGAACACAAGCGTAAAATAATCAAGAGTCCAATCCGAAGATGAATTTAAAAACTGAGAAGTGTCCCAAGACCAAGTGGAAATTTTGCGAATCAAGACTAATTTGCTTAAGAACCTAAAGGTATGGGAAAGCCATCTATCTACGTCATTGCCATATAGGGTGGTGCACAAGTAACAGTCGGATGTTACAAACAGGGAAACATTTACAAACTAGCAAGATGTAATAATACACAGGGCGGTTAGGAGTAAATAACTATCTATGAACACACCAAATAGGAGAAAAACGGTTAACAAAACAGGAACATTAACAGGATGTGCAAAGAGACGTTTAAAAATAAAGCAATCTAACACCCTCTAAGTATTTGCTTTAGTTTCATCACCCGTTCCTTTGTGAAGTATCACACTTGATAGAAAATAACGAAAATATGAGCGGGGTCCACCAAACTTACCTCTTTTCCCAGTAGTCTGTATGCTACAACAAATTTCTAACGTTTATATTGAATCATTGTGGTGGCAAAACTACTTAAAACAAACCACACATTTTATTTTACTACGAAAATGAGCGAATTTTGATGGGAGTAGTCTAAATAAAAGAGACAACACTGTTTGCGGTGTTGCAAGACCGTTTTTTTGCATTCAGACAAAAGCACACAAATTCTCACTTTTTTAGTATGAAAAACATCCCCCCTCCTCGGTTAGATCAGACAAGAAAGTTGAAAATTCATTTACCTCTTGTGTTTCTTTTTCTAGTATTTCTAAAGTTAATTCATCATCTTGATCTGGACTGTTGGCTAGATTATTCATATTCATTGCTTGAGCCCTAATTATGTCGTAACCGGGACTTTGAGCTGCCATATTTTCAACACGAACCCACAATTCGTCGCGTTGGTGCTGCCTTTCACGCTCTCTGTAACAATAAAATTCAAAATGAATTTAAATTTTCGCGTATCCACACCGAAAACTTACTTTTGCCTTTCCTGCTTATACTGTTCCGTACACTCGTGAAATAATTTTTGATTCATTTCCATAAATAATTTTAACGCATTATAAATGAGGCCGTGAATGGTTTTGTTCCAATGACTCTTTGAGTTGCGATACAAACTTGGAAACATAACTGGCAAAATTTCCGTGGCGTTTTCCGACACCAAAGACATGACGTACTCGTTATTCCAATAATACAACGCTCGCTCCGCAACTTGGAAGTGTGGCGAACTGACGCACTTGGAGAGTTGTTTAAAAAGAGGATCCATAACTTTTTGGAACTCTGCCGGTTCAATAACGTCCAAAATTTCTTCCAGTTCGTTCAAGAACATTACTTCTTTAGGACTATGAGTTTTTGGCCAATACTTCAGCAGGCTTCGTATAACCGGTTCAGTTAAGGATGGATCCTTTTCTAAAAATTGTACGACACAATAGGCCAGCTGAGGATGATATACGGAAAGCGATTTCACTTTGTGCAGAGGCATTAAAACTCTCAGAAGAAATACTTTGTGTTCTTCTTTAAGTGGCAACGCGAAACCGTTAATAATTGAACCTAAAATTTCCAATAATTCGGCAATACCGTTATGATGTTCGGTTTCGTATATAAACCTATAAAATACGTTATTTATTTGTTTACGTATAAAAGCTCTTAATCCTAAAAATTTTCCATAAATTCGATGAAGAGTAGTTTTTAATAGATCGCGTTCACGTGGATCTTCGGAATCAAACAAATCCAAAAGATTTAAAACAAACTTGTGATCCACGTAGCGCTTTGCAACGTTCGGTTGAAAATCAGGTGCTTCTAGCACGCGCAAAAATAATTCATAAACTAATTGCAAATGTGGCCAAGCTGCTTCCAGCGTGGGCTCGTCTTCTTCTGGATCGAATTCCGCTCCATTTGGATTTGATGATGGAGGTAACGTACGAAATAAATTTATAGCAAACTGTAAAAAAAACATTTTCGATCAAAACTTTCGTTGGGTATTCGTAATTAAATTAATGTTTACCGTAGAGCAAAATAATTTTAATCGTATTTGCTAAAAAGTTAGTTTGATTGGAAAAGTTTAAAATTAAAAATTTACAATATGGTCTATTATTAGATCTCTCATAATTTGATGTTTTCAAACATTCCACATTTTGGGAAGGGATACTAACCACGGAATATTAAATCACATTTAATAACAAGATGATCTTTCGTGGATGATTTCTTCAATTTAAATAAAAACGTTAGTTCAATTCTATCGACGTCATAATATAAAAATTGTTTTTTAAAAAGTACAGTTTTTATAAGAATTTAGGCTACATATAATTTGTCCATATTTCAAGTTAACTTAGACATTTCAATTTATAAAATATGCTAACTTTGAATTTATATTGTACAAGAAAGATAATAAATTTATGCAAGAATAACAAAATACATTGGCGAATTATTTGAAAAAGAAACATAAAAATGAAATATCTTTATTGAGATTGCATTTACTTCCAGTCGCAATATTGGATTTTTGTGTTAAAAATACGTTTTTAAGGATTTCCGTGATGTATTTGTTTTAAAATACAGAAAACTGATAAATCTTTAAATAGATTTATTTGCGTCAATTTACTCGAATTTTTTATTGTATGCAATTAATCCCATTTCAAAATCTGGATTTTGTATAATAAGCATCATGTTAACCCATTTAATATAAAACACTTTCTATGTATTTAGGACTACCCCAATAGTATTGATTTTGCGTCTAAATTTCTAAATTTACAGGTTCTGCAAAAGCGGAGACTTTTTAATAAGAAGTTATAAAAATTTAGGTCTTCCGATATTACCATAATATCACAAAAAGTATAGGCTTTGTTGCCTCGAAGCTTATTTTAAATTACAAGACATTTGTTGAATGAAATGAACTATTAAAGTTCAACCGTTTATGTTTCTTGGATGAGCCAAAATGTGACGGCGTATACACTTTGACCTTAAAATCATCTCATTTTTGGACTTTTTTTACAGAATAGAATTATAGAGAAATATGAGAAAAAGATAGTGAAAGGTTTGTGACTAAAAGCTAGAAGAGATTTTATTTATTATGTTATATGCTCATAGCTTATGCTGTGATGTTTTTTATAGAGATTTCCTTCGACTTTGTTAGTCTCATTTAAATTTCATTTCAAACTCTCAGAAAGCTCAGTTCTTATTCAACACCTTAACAACGAAAGGTGTGTGGGGGACTTAAAATAATTAAAGTCTTAGTTGCAGATTTACATCAGGTAGGTAATTAAACTTACAAATTAAGTTTTTTACAGCGTCGTAACGCCAGTGTAACGCGCCATTAAAAAGATTTAGTTTGGATTTGTTATTTAATAATGAAATATATTAAGTTTACGACTGTAAATTTCATTTACAAACAGGAAAAAACATAAATTTTGTGATCAAGCGTAACTGCTATAATTACTCTACTCGATTTTCATTTAAAAATCGACAAGAATTTAAATCTACTTCAACCACAAAGCCAACCAAGGTTCGTCGAGGTTAATTAGAAAAATATTACTGCAGCGACAATTTTCATAAATGATATCTCAGCAAAAAGTAAGAACATTTTCTAAAGTCACTAATTGTTTTGTTTACAGCAATCCTCTCCTAATAAAGATAATTCGATAAATAATTCCCTAACTAAAAATATTGCTACTGTTTTCAACTAAAATAATTTTAATATACATAAATCCAAGGCTAGAAATTAAATTGTGCTAAATGCAGTAAAGGAAAAATATTTGGACTTTATTCTCAATTTTTTGCTTTAGGTAATTCAACTTTGTTTCACTAATTTACATTAATATTATAAAATTTGCTTTTTAAACGATTTAAGTCTAAGAAAAAAAAATATTTTTCTGAGTGCAGCTGTAAATCTCTCTAATTTATCATTGTTATTTTTAATAAGTTTACAGCAAATTTAACCACAAGATTACTTATCCCAATAAAAATGACAAAGAGTAAGTGCGTGGGTGGAACAAGCAAATTTTTCATTTAAACTTTCCACGACAATCTCCTGTCAAGGCAGAATTTTCCCGATCTGTTTTGATGATTTGAAAATCAACAAAAGAGCAGTAACGTACCATATTAACAGCTTCTGGATAAATTGCTTCAGTTATCACACCCTTATTTTGGGTTACAAACTCGACCATCTCATGAAGAGCTGCTCGCTTAACCTCCTTCCATTTTAGATCCGATAGTGGATCAGTGGCAAAATCAAACAAAACGCAGCATTGTCTAAGTTTTTGTATAAATAATTCTTCTCGATCCGCAGGTGCGGTATCTGCAAAAAAAAACAAATTTTTAAATTTTCACAACAAAAATTATTAATCTCGTCTTACGAGGCTATATTAATTAAAAACAATTTAAGCCTTAATTATTGTTACAAAGCACGAGCAAAATAATTATTAATAAGAAAATTTGTTCAAGTGTAAAACTAAAAATAATTCAAATTTTCGATCAAAAGAAAAGGTTTCAGTTTTCAAACCGTAAACGCTATAAATCAAAATATTTAAGTTATAATTAGTACACAAATAAAATAGTTGTTACGTCAAGGATATATAAATAAAATAAAGTTAACAAAAATAAAGTTTTTTTTCCTTGTCAATTACTATTATGAAATTCAATGCACCATCAAGGATGGTGATCAGTAATCATTCGTAATTAATGTAGAATAAAAATATGAAATTTAAGATATTATACGAACGTTTCTTCATCATACTGACTTGTTATAACCTGAACTGGAAAATTTTTAAAAGATTAACAATAAAATATTTTAAGAAAAAAAAAAGAGTATTGTAATTAGTTGGTACATAGTTATTTTCATAATAGTGATAAGTCGAACATGACACTTTAAAAGCTTCGCATTATTGTAATTAAGATTGCAAACAGTAATTACGACAATTTTAGATTCGTAATTTGCAGGAGCATTAAAATGAAAGATTCACTTATTATAGGTAAGATTAAAACTTCCAAGTGAAAATTCGGTAAAGATTACCTCGATGGCTCAACATGATCTCAACAAGGGTAAGTGATATATTTTTTATTCAAATTAAATAAATCAAAAATGTAACCAAAGATAAATACTTCCCTCGCAATACTTATTCATCAGCAGTCAAATGATCAACTTCTAGCTTCAGTACATGACCTGTTTCGTAATTACTTAATTTTTCATTCAACAACCCCCCCCCCTCGCCAGCATGACAATATTTTGCGACATATTTATCTATTGTAAGTCTGAAAATTAGCTTAAATAATTTTGAATCATTACTGAACAACAACATACTAAAAACCCCCTAAGACCACATTTTTTTTAATAGCAATAATGCTAACGTACAGAGCCGCATTTAGAAATTATAGACCTATTCCTCAACTATGATTTTATCACTAAAAGGTCAACTACTATATTATTTCTTTTAAATCTTTTGACTTTTTGAACTTAAAATCTTAATGTTGTTTTATCAACTGCCGAGGTTGACAAACTTGTAAAATCGCGAGGCAGACGGTTAGAATCATTCTTAGTTTCGGAGTCGCTCGGAAAAATGGTAAGTTTAATTTATATTTATTTGTCAGTCTGGGTAGGAGATTTTTTGAGAAATTTATGAGTACGTCCCTGGCTACAGCACCGTATAACCCTATTCCTCAGCTATAATTTTACTGCGATTCTTCTTTTTTAATTTTCTTTCCAGATATCAGAACACACTTGAGAAATATATCATAGAAAAATTCAGCAAAAAGTATGTTCAAGAATCTTCTAATCAGACCGCAATTCAATGTCTGCTGGCACGTTTTCGACAACAATACTTCTCGACGCGAGCGATTACTGAAGATTATTCGGCGTAGATACTTTTCGGCGCAAGTATCTTGAGCACAAGATTCAAGTACGTTAACCTTTACTCATAGGCATTATAGATATTGACAAAAATGCAACGGCATCTGATAGATAACTTTAAAATAAGGCGATTAAGCTACAGAAAAGTTTCACATAAAAGTCGGTGAATTGTTCATTCTGTTGACGGTGTGTGTGTGCTTGATGCAAGTAGGTCGAGCACTTGTTTTATTCATATAAACATATACATATAAAAATATGTTGTTGCAGATGTTCTGGACTATAACAGGTTCGAGAGCAAACCTGTTCAATGAAACAAAGTGAAGATTGAAAATCTGTTGTTGGATTTTCATTTTAATCTTGATGTAATTGGATGCGAACACGGAGGATAATCAACTGGGCAATCAAGGCAGTTAAGCCGAACTTGTAGACGTTGAATTATTCTGATTAGCCAAAAGTAAGAGCAAACAGCATTAAGAATCGCGCGTTTCGTTGCGATCGACAACGACGTCTGGATAATATCGACTTTCATTTTATATTAAGTGGAGTTGACTTATATTTTACCATATTTTTATTGGAATAGAAAGGTTGTATTAAATAATACTACGCTTCCTCACCCCAACCCACATCGTAATCGTTTATGCCACGATATGCTTACAAAATATTGATGGAATACATTTAAACGAACAAATTAAAAAAAGGACGAAATTAATTAATTCATATTTCGTAGGTGGGTTGCGGTGCAGAAGTCTCGGGATTTAGATTGCTTTTTTGGAAATTTGAAATGTATATCTAATAATAAAATTAGAAATCTAAAAAGATATTGTGTGAAGGGTCGACTACCGCAAATTTGTAAGATTATCTTATCGCAATACTTTTGAGCTCATTGATTTTTTATTTATGTTCAAGACGGGATTACTCCACTTTTCAAGTGCAAAAATCACTTTGAACAGAATATTTTTAATTTCAATATAATTGATCAAGTTTGTTTTGATGCGCAGACAGTTCCCCGAATTTGATGGTTTTCTTCATTAGATTGGCAGTGATTAAAATTTTGTAAGTCATTGTTGCGATTAGTAGTCATGGAACGCTACAAAAAGGAACAACGCGATATTATTTTGAAAAGTAATTACTAATATGACAAAAGTTACGTGGAAACAGTTTGCAAAGCTTTCCCTGTAACCTGATAATAGAGTTTTTGTGCCCTCAATTAGATGGTATGGATCTGGACGAGACAACGCGAAACAATTAAATTGATATGAGAAAACCTTCCTTCGTAGTAGGATGGGCTACCGAATAGTGCGTTTTATGTAAACGAAGTAGCATAGCAATGCTACTTTACAGTATTGCAACCGATAAGCCACATAATTTTCTTGAACTACGTCAATGATTGCTTGAATAAAACATATAAAAGGAATCGTTGTCGATGTTCATGTACATAATTGTCCAGACAAATCGTTCTTGCAGCTGGACAGGAAAAACTATACTTTTATAATAATATTTGTCTGCAAACATTGTTCATTTGTAAAGGCCATTAATTTTTTAATAAAATTTGGGTTCCAATTATCTACTTACTTTAAACTGAACATAGTGCATATTATGCAACAAATAAACTTTTTGTTGACGATTGTCGTGTCAAGCACAAGTTTAAAATTTGCAATTAATTTAAAAATTTTAAAAATCTAGTTTATTCGTCGAGGACTAGGTTCGAAAGTCGAATTTTAATGCATTAACGTAAATAAATGAACATATCTATTGCGTTTGCGTAATTTTTAATTTCCCAGACTAAAATAAATTTCGATTATCCGATTCTCGGTTATCCGATCATCCATCAAACCTTTTAAAATAATCATCAATCATTCCTTATATTATAATCACTAGCAAGTAAAATAATCGTAAAAAGAAACTAAGGTAAGTATTTCTCTTGGGGATGCCTTGAATGAACATCCAATTCGTTCTTTATGCCATGTCCCGAGTAAATAAGAACTTTTTTCTGATGAAACATCCAAGGTTTTAATATTACTTTAATTTTCGTGTTATTCTAAAAATAAACCCGATAAAATATGTATAAATAGCTCCGTATATCGACTCCACATATTATTCATGAAAATCCTTAAGCTGAAAGCTCCGAGCGGAGTTGTAGTAGGTTATTCCTGACCCACACAATTCCTACTTACGTAATAATGTCGTACAATCGAGATAATGGCGGCACTTACTGTATGAAAACATTAACTATGCAACAGAGCAAAACAGAGTAACAACAGAGTAAAATAAAAATCGCAGTCGTAGCCTGCCTCTAAAGCGGTAGTCCTGAAAAGGGTTACATTAAGAAGATAAACTGTTTGCTAAATAAATATATGCTAGCTCGCAACTACAAATTGCGAACGAATAACCTGAGAATGCCTGGTTAGTCGATTTTGACAACATAAATTACGTTTTAACAACCTAACTCCTCAGAGATTAAACTAGAAACCTAAATATGCGCATAATTTGATGAAGAAGCCGGAATAAACAAAACTGTTGAGAGCTGAACATTCTCATTTAAATATTAATGTTTGTGTGCACATTACGAATTCTGCTAGAACAAATCGGACGAACAAACTCCAACCAGAAAAGTGGTGTTATTTAGAGATCCTTTAATTTGAAATTTACCACATCATTGGAGCTCAATAAAATTGAAAACAGACTGTTTTATGTTTTGAAAATGCTGCAACTCTACTCAGAAAATCTTATTATGCTTGTTAATTGCTCGTTTTACTCGGGGAAACACTTGGCGGATTGAATCGGGGGTTTTACTAAAATATAAATTTCTCGACTTGGGGATACGTACCCTCAACTCTCCTTATTCAGCTCATTAATCCGTTCGTGCGCGTCGGTTGGGTAAATCGGTACAAAACGATTAGAGAACGAAATTTCGTTCACTTTCTTTGAACGTGATCGATTGAACTTAAAAATATAGATTGGTTTATGACCCATCACCTCGTCAAAAGAAGATCTAGCGGAACCCAGTTATTTTTACAACATAAAAAAATAAGTAGGTAATCAATAAAAATTAATTTAAGATAAAATATTTGCAATGACGCCAACGTTTTCAAATATCGTTTCCTTATCTCAATAAAAATTGATTCAAATTACTGAATGTAAATTATTTGATAATCAGGCTGTGTCATAATAAAATAATTATTTGCGGATAGTTTAATGGCATTTCAGTGTTGATCATATTTAAATTTGTAATCAGTACAATAATAATATGTAAAAAATAAAAGCAGTTAGGAACAACTTTTTTAATTAGCTATTTTTTATACGAAACAGATATAATATAGGAGAAATGGTTGAAAGGTCACCTGTTAGTCGTTTCAAATGGCTCATTAGTTGCATTATGCTAATTAAGTTTTCGTTGATGATTTCTAATTTCTTGTTAGAATCGTTATTAGGCCGATTATCTTCGTAATTTTTACGTTTGAATATGCAATTGCTGGTGTCGTTGAATTTGAAAGAGAAGTTGCTTGGTTCGGTTTCGATGTAAGTTGTCGATGACTGAGCTGCCTTGAGGGAATCTATACTGGCCGAAGCGACCAAATCTAATCCACTGTGGAAAGACGGAGATTTTGGTATTCCTAATGGGGATGTATCCCTACAACCCATAACATGACCTTGGGCAAAAGTTGAATGCACCATTTTTTAAACGAATGTTCAATACATTTTTCCTATCGCGACGGGGTTATTCACAATAATTATTATGCGCATATTTCCAAACAACGTTTCACCAACAACACAAGTTCGCGTTTTTGTTGTTAAATAAAAAAGTAAACAAGCGGGCAAATAAACAAAATCAAAAACCGGGGCAACGCGGATATTTTAACATCACATAAAATGAAATATTGGAAGGAATGAAGGAATTATGGATTAAAATTAGAGGGTTGAAAGCGAGCGAGAGGCGCATGCGCCACCTGTTGTTCGCCACCCCCGAAGACAACCTCGCACGAGATAGCTATTTACTCACCTTTTAATAATGGTAAAGTTTCCAATTCACGATTTTTCGTTATGTTAAAACGTGAACTCGAATGTCTTTTGTCTTTTTTGATAAGGGGTCCCTGCACGCTGCCAGTGGACAGTTTGGTTTTATTGAGCGGTGTCGTCGGCGGTGGACCCCCAACCGAATTACCTTTTGGCTATAAATAAAAAGAGAAAATTTAATTAAAATTTAAGTTAGTTACTACATCACGCAACATTGTATGTTGGATTTTAATTTACCAATTCGTCGCGTTTGAGACGACGGAAGAAAACCCCTAACGCCATCCCTGCATTATTTTATTATGTAACGCGAGTTATTATTATTTTCAAGTTCACAATGTCGAAAAGCCGCGACGATGCTCTTCTTGCAAATTTACGCAACCAACAAAATTTGATTTTTTAAGGGAGCACAATTTTTTTTTATTTTAGGAACCGAAAAATTTTTGACTTGAAAACCAACGCGCAAAATAAATTATGTATATGTGGTGTGTGTAAATATAAACTGAATAAAACATTTCATTTGAAATGTCAGTGGCGGGTAGGCAAAACAATGTTTACATTTGAAAAAATTGTGGGCGTCTGCCAAAATTCGATAGATGCGATTTTATTTTATCGAACAAAAAAAAAAACAATTGATCGACGGAAGGCCCCGTTCAGGTAATTGTTTACCTTTCGCGGTGGTCGTGAAGGTAACGGCGTTGATAGACAGACATAAGAGCATCGATTATTTCGGCGATTTAGTAAAATTGATTGGCCGCTTTAATAATTTAAACAAAACGGTAATGCGTTTTTATTATTAAAGTTTATTTATAAATTTTGAGATCCCCGCGTGTAGTGGAGTAGGTAAAATGTGTACACGTACGCCCGGTACGGAATGTAAACGACACAAAAATTGCCAATACTATAAATAGAATTTTTTCTCGAGCGCGAGTGTATGTAAACGTTACGAAAAGATAAACAGAAAAAATTCTAAAAACGAATAACTCACCTCGACTTCATTTTCTCCGTTACGATTCTTGTCGATTTTGATTTTGGTATCCTGCAAAAGAAATTTTTAAGATGTTGCGCGAGAACACTAACCTAATTGACTTGTGTCGAAAACAACTGACAACATAAAAGACAAAACACTTTGTATACACAAAAAATTATACTAACCATTTAAATAAATGCTTTATGGCAATGATAAAGGAATGCTAAAATTATCACAAGCACTAAATTTACTAACAAATTATAAAAACATGAACAGCCACGGCGTCAAATGTTGACATTCCGAGTTGGTGTAGTATTTTGTGCAAAAACTTATTCACAATTTACACGAAAATTATACCCGTAACACTTGGTACAACTAACTAATAATTAAAATAAACCTTTTTTAACTTAAATATGTGTTAAAAAGTAACTTTTAAGGGTTAAAATATACTAAAGTTGTTCACTCGGACACCCACTGACAGCAACTGTCAGTTATTGGTCAAATTCTGTTGGCTGCGTTCAACGAATCACCGAATAACGATCTAAAAGCTATTTTTAATTTAAATTTTTTAAATGTTCCCTGATAATTTTCTCGCAAAAATCATTTAATATCCAATCTAGATTAATTTATTTTACTAATAATCCAATAAGAAATTAATTTATAACATCTTACCATTTTCTACAGGGTCGCTCTAAATTTGTGTACCTTTGTTCTGATTCCTTCCAGCTCAATAATATTTCTAGAAAAAAACCATTAAGGGGACGTTCCCATCTTGTCCAATTAAAACTTTTTAATTTGCAGATAATTTCAGTTTTTTTTGGGACCCCGGGGTTTCCCCCTGAAATTCAGAAGATATAAAAATGAGAAATAATGATTAAATGTAAAACAGAATAAAGTGGGTTCAAGAATGATTTAAACAAAAATTAGATCTACCATCCTGAGTAAATATTCATTATTAAATTAGCGAAAATTGCTAACTTCCCCTCTCGAGCAGCAATGCGCTTTTTATACACAAATAGCTATTGTGTTAAATACATTTTCAATTTTAATTTTGCCCCCTCCCATGGTAGGATACCTACCGATTACTTCTGATGCCGAAGAAAAAATTGCTATAATTGCTATAAGGTAATATCAAGGGGGAATCACTGGGAAAATCTAAAGAAATCTCAGAACATTCTAGGTTCAGCATATTTTGGAGAATCTTAAGAAATAGAAAATCACCTAAATATGGGGTATTCCATACCAAATCGACCACTTTTGACCTCGATCTTTTTCTACCCTATGGAAAACGGTTCTCAGAATTTTTTTAAATTTTATTAGCAAACCCAAAAAAGTTATGAATTTTTCAAAAAAATGGTTTTTTTATTTTCAAATAGCTATAATTTTTCAAAAATTGACCTTTCGGGACCGCATTATATTGAAAATTTTTGTTTTTAAATGTACTTTTTAGAAAAAAATTCAAGAAAATTTTAAGATGATAAACTCCATGTAATTTTCGCATTTTTTGAGGAAAACAGTTATTTTTTCGAAGTTCGCCACTGTTTGTTTTCTCAAAAAAAACTTAATTTAATTCTGCTTATTCCCCCTAATCCCAGAGTGGGACGATTTTTTTCCCTATTTTTTTATTCGATTGAAAATTTTTTTTGAAATTTTCAAAATTAAAAATTTTTTTTTAGTTTTATTTTGAAAATAAAAAGCCATTTTTTTTTAAATTCATAACTTTTTGGGTTGGGTAAAAAATTTTGAAAAAATTCTGAGAACCGTTTTCCATAGGGTAGAAAAAGATGAAAAACTTTCAGCTAAATCGTCAAGGGTCGGGGTCAAAAGTGGTCGATTTGGTATGGAATACCCCATATATAAATCACCTTTCGTAGCTACCAAATACATATTCCAGATATTTTTTTCTTTCCAGACCAGAAATGCTGACAGTCTGGAACCTCTATTTGCATAATTTTCTTCTGCAACTTCCATAGCAACGCACGGCGCAAGTCCATATCCAAAACAACCACCGCCAGTTTATTCGCAAAAATGGCAAAGCCGACCACTATTAAGGATGCGATTAAAAGATGGGAAGAAAAACATGAAGGCCAAAGCATCTCCGAAGCTGTCGAAGTAGGTTTCCAGTTCCAGTGGCCGCCAATCGAAAAAATGGATGCTTCATTGGCTGCATTAGTCAACTGCCAGTTGAGAAATACTGTGCACTTTTCTTTCAAAATAAAACGTAATTTTTTTTAGAAAATTAAGCTTATCGACCAACATGATCGAAAAAATAACCGGATTGCATGGAATGAAGCACTTGAGAATACTATCGATTGGAAGAAATTACATAAAAAATTTAACTGGATTGGTAAGTTGCGTATTTTTGGAGTTGCACCTATAGTGAAATTTTAGGATGCGGTTGCAGACACTTTGGAAGAGTTGTGGTTGTCTTGCAATTTAGTAGAGAAGGTTAAAGGAATTGGTGTTCTGAAAAAGTTGAAGGTTTTGTATATGAGCAACAACTTGGTGAAGGAATGGGCCGAATATAATAAACTTCAGGAGCTGCCGTGCTTGGAAAATTTGCTATTTGTTGGTAAAATGTTACCATTTTTCTTCCTGTAGTCTTGGTTTAATTGTACTCCACTCATAGGAAATCCTCTCTGTGAAAATTATGACGAATCCACCTGGAGAATAGAAGCCATCAAACGTCTACCAAACTTGAAGAAATTGGACGGAGAAACTGTTTTACATGAAGAAGCCGAACAAGAAGAAGAACATTAATTTATTTATATTATATTGTATCTTTAGATAGCACAAATAAAAGCAGGCACAAAATTTGCATAGCAACCAGAAAGCAAATTTCCAAAAATGTCAAAAGCAACTACAATAAAAGATGCAATAAAAAGATGGGAAGAAAAACATATCGGCGAAAGCATTTCTGAAGCTCTCGAAGTAGGTTTTCAATTTCAATGGCCGCCAATCGAGAAAATGGATAATTCGTTGGCCGCATTAGTGAACTGCCAGTTGAGTGTTTAGCAAATTTTATCTAAAGAATACTCATCTCCAGTTTTCAGAAAATTGAGTTTGTCGACCAATATGATCGATAAAATAACCGGACTCTCTGGTTTGAAAAACCTCAGAATATTATCAATCGGAAGAAATTATATTAAAAATTTAACTGGTTTGGTAAGTTGAATTTATCGTCATTGAGCTAATTGAGAAATTAGATCAGTATCCAACTTGAAAAAATTCAAAAATTAGCAGAAAAATTTGAAAAAACCTTTTGGCTGTCCTTGACACTGGCAATTCTGTTTTCATCAATAGATATCCAGTTAGTTGATAGTCGGCTTCTACTTCGTTTGTGTGGCTTAAGTCTCAACTCCAGTATCTACAGCTAGGTCCTCACAGCAGCAGATTACAAATTGAGTCTTGTTATTCGGCAATTCATAGTTCAAATTCCTACATATTGACGATTAAATCCAATACTTGTATCAATTTTTAAATTTGTAGGATGCAGTTGCTGAAACGTTGGAAGAGTTGTGGCTGTCATACAACTTAGTGGAAAAAGTTAAAGGAATTGGTGTTCTGAAAAAGTTGAAGATTTTGTTCATGAGTAATAATTTGGTGAGGGAGTGGTCGGAATATAACAAATTGCAGGAACTGCCGTGTCTGGAAGAATTGCTCTTTGTTGGTAAATTCCCTCAAGTTTCTCCCAACTTAAAGTTGGCTTTTTAATATTATTTTTTTAAGGGAATCCCCTTTACGATAATCTCGATGAAGCAGTGTGGAAAGTAGAAGCTATTAAACGCCTCCCTAATCTAAAGAAGTTGGATGGGGAAACGGTGTTACGGGAAGAGCCAGAACAACAGCAAGAAGATTAATACTTTTAAAATTATACAATTTATTTTTAGTATAAAATTAAACTACGAAGTTTCATAATTTTCAGTTTTCATGTCGTTTATACCTAAATCATCGTTTTGTTCAAATGTCCGCTCGTAGTGAGATATTGTAAGGCCATCGTCAAGAGTGTCGTCATCTTTCATGCTCTAAAATTGAAAAAGTAAATTTTCTATAATATACAATGTGCTTGTCAGTACCTGAACGTAACTGTTGCCAGCTGGATCGTCAAGTACCAGGGTAATGCTGAGCTCATTTTTCACGATTTTATCAAACTTAGACAAAAAGTTTTCAAATCTTTCTTTACTTACAGGATCTTGTGAATCTTTAAACATATTTTCACTTAGTTGGTCCTTCATAGCCATTAATAAACCCTCCACAGTTGTAAAACGCCCACTCAGTGCATTCGGCCCAACTTCCAACTCGAGCTGGGGTATGCTCAACTCACAAGTTTCAGACTAAAACCCAAAGCTCACGTTTTTACTCCAATCGAAGTAAAAAAATATTAAATACCTTCAATATATCTCTACATAAATCTTCTTTATTTACAACTTGAACTTCTAAACGAACACCTTTAGGTTCAATTCCGGCACCGGATTTTACTTCATTTGTACGATGACCGCAAGCATCGCACGTAGTCGACATGATCACAACTTCTTTGAAATGGGGAATGTCTACAAAAAAAATTTAAATAATTCAAGAACGAAAACAATTTCAAAAATTTACTGGTTATCTTCATGTTTGTTTCACAAGGAGAACTACAGTTGGTACAATTGGTTGGAAACTGTAAGACTTCACCGTCGAGGTCTTCCAAAGTGAAGTCCTCTTCTGCACAAGGTTGCAACACACCGGAATCCTGTTTAGTTTCAATCTAAAATCTCAAGTTACATTAAGTCGGCTAAGGCTAAAAACTACAATCTTACCTCCTCTTTAGTGAAAATTCCTATTTCGTGATCCTGCTCTTTCTTTCTTTTAAAATATTCAATGGAACATTGAGGGTCAGAATGTGGTGCATTAGGATTTTCAATGAAACTATTCCCCGTTATATCTTCTACAACCTAAAACAACTTATCGTTAACAGAAAACGGTAAGATTTAACAAACAAACCAGTGTGAAGGGGGTGGTTAAATTTTGGCACATCTGCAATTTTTTGATAAATTCATCCAGTTGATCAGCAATTTCTGCACTTTCAAGTCTTCTGCTATGTTGGTCCTGTTGTAATGCAGCAATGGCACGTTGCAAAATGCCTTCAACGGTTGTAACCTCTGAAAAATATCCGAGGTAGAATTATCGAATAAGTTATATGTTGACGCAGCTAACCTCCTTTTTGACTCTTGGCAGGAATTTCAAATTCCAATTCGACGATTTTGACACTCGCATTATCGCTTTTAACAACTTGCCGGTTAAGATCCTCGCTTGTCTTGACTGTCAACGTTATTCGAATACCCTTTTCGGCAGTTTGACCGCCAGGCTGAATTTCGTTGTTTGCGTATCCACATTCGCCGCAAGAGAATGACATAAGAACAACTTCTTTGTAAAAAGGAATTTTCGTTAGTAAGATTTTTGTTATACCCTAAAATAGTGGGATTAACTTGACTTCATGGGAAGTACCGACTTTTGTACTTACATTTGCGTGACAGTTCATACAAAGTGACTCGACTTCTGTTATTTCAGGATCCGGATCTTCGGCGTTTAAATCGCGAAATAGTGGCTTTTTGTCGGACATTTTCACGATGAATGAGAAAAACACGTTGTTTGTTGACAGTAAATAACCTCAAAAGAAGTTGTCTCTAGATACATGCGATATTTGACGTTTGTGGTCGAAATTTATACAAGACATTTTTCATAACTCAAGGTCGTGAAAATTTAATAGTATATTGTAATACGAGTGCGAAAGTGCAATGTAAAAAAGGAATTAAAGGGTAAATCTCTAGGAAAGTCTGGTATACAAACAAAGTAAATTAATCCAAATAAAAACAGTCCTTTTTAATTACAATTACCAAATTACCTTCAGTGACAAGTTAACAAATAAGTGAAGTTAATTTGAAGAATTCTAAGCAAATTATAGAAAATTTGGGAAACTCCCAGAAGATATTATGACATGTAGATCGTAAGAATTAGAAAAAAATTAAAGAATAGGTTAGTAAATCACAGAAAATTAAAAAAATAGAAAATCCGAAAAAATATGTAGATTATTTTAAGAAATCCAAGGAAATCTCAAAAAATCTTAAAAAATTTAAGAAATATTTTGGGAAATTTCAGAAAATCTTAGTAAACCTTAGAAAATCCAAAGACCTTTAGAAAATCTGAGAAATCTTAGGGATTAGAAAATCCTAGAAAATGCAGAAAATTCTAAGAATTCATAAGAAATTCAAGCAAATTCGGAGAAAATCTTAGGAAGTTCGAAGAAAATCTTAGGAAATCTTAAGAAATTTTAGAAAATCTAAAGAAAGTTTTTATTATAATTTACTGAATTAAGGGGTAAATTCACAAGGATGTCTAGTGTACAAAATTTGAGAAAATCTTAGAAAATGTAGAGAATCGCAAGACATTTAAGGGTAACAGCAGAAAATTGAATAAATCTTAGTAAACCTTAGAAAATCCAAAGAACTTTAGAAAATCTGAGAAATCTTAGGGATTAGAAAATCCTAGAAAATGCAGAAAATTCTAAGAATTCATAAGAAATTCAAGGAAATTCGGAGAAAATCTTAGGAAGTTCGAAGAAAATCTTAGTAAATCTTAAGAAATTTTAGGAAATCTAAAGAAAGTTTTTATTATAATTTACTGAAGTAAGAGGTAAATTCACAAGGATGTCTAGTGTACAAAATTTGAGAAAATCTTAGAAAATGTAGAGAATCGCAAGACATTTAAGGATAACAGCAGAAAATTGAATAAATCTTAGTAAACCTTAGAAAATCCAAAAAATCTTAGAAAATCTGAGAAATCTTAGGGATTAGAAAATCCTAGAAAATGCAGAAAATTCTAAGAATTCATAAGAAATTCAAGCAAATTCGGAGAAAATCTTAGGAAGTTCGAAGAAAATCTTAGGAAATCTTAAGAAATTTTAGAAAATCTAAAGAAAGTTTTTATTATAATTTACTGAATTAAGGAGTAAATTCGCAAGGATGTCTAGTGTACAAAATTTGAGAAAATCTTAGAAAATGTAGAGAATCGCAAGACATTTAATCCAAAAATTTTTAGAAAATTCGAGAAATTCTTAGGAATTAGAAAATCCTAGAAAATGTAGAAAATTCTTAGAATTTTATTTTTATTATTTTATTAATTAATACTAAAACAGTTGATGTTATATCAAATAAACTCTATAAATAGCAAATTGCAACTAGATCACAGCAGTGTATTCGGCGCCACCAGTGCTAGAACCACGGTTTCACGCTCCCTAGTGCTACCCATGGATCATACCTTGTAATCTTTATACCATGAGTGCTACCTGTGTGCTTTACGCAAGAAAATTCAAAGAAATTTGGTGAAAATTTTAGGAAATCATAGAAAATATAAAGAATCGCAAGAAATTTAAGGATATTAGAAGAAAATTGAGGAAATCTTAGTACAACTAGGGAAATCTTAGAAAATAGAAAATCCGAAAAAAAGTAGATTATTTTAGGAAATCTCAGAAAAATTTAAGTAAACCTTAGAAAATCCTAGAGAATATTGAAAATTTTTAGAAAATGTAAAAAATTCTAAGAATAAGTTTAAGGATATTAGTAGAAAATTGAGAAAACCTTAGTATAGGTACAACTTGGGAAATCTTAGAAAATAGAAAATCCGAAAAAATGTAGATTATTTTAAGAAATCCAAGGAAATCTCAGGAATTAGAATATGTTAGAAAATGTAGAAAATTCTAAGTATTCGCAAGAAATTCAAGGAAATTCAGAGAAAACTTTAGGAAATGTTAGTAAAACTAGGGAAATCTTAGAAAATTGAAAATTCGAAAAAATGTAGATTATTTTAAGAAATCCAAGGAAATCTCAGGAATTAGAATATGCTAGAAAATGTAGAAAATTCTAAGTAATCGCAAGAAATTCAAGGAAATTCAGAGAAAACTTTAGGAAATCTTAGTAAAACTTGGGAAATCTTAGAAAATTGAAAATCCGAAAAAATGTAGATTATTTTAGGATATCTCAGGAAAATTTAAGTAAACCTTGGAAAATCCTAGAAAATATAAAAAATCCTAAGAATTCATAAGAAATTGAAGAAAATTCAGAGAAAATCTTAGGAAATCTGAAGAAATTTTTTACTATATTTTATTGAATTAAAGGGTAAATTCACAAGGAAGTCTAGTTTACAAGTGACGTAAAATTTGAGGCAATCTTAGGATATGTAGAGAATCGCAAGAAATATAAGGATATTAAAAGAAAATTGAGGAAGTTTTAGAAAAATTCGGGAAATCTTCGAAAATTAAAAATCCGAGAAAATGAAGATTATTTTAAGAAATCTTAGAAATTCTACGTAAACCTTAGAAAATCCAAAGAAATCTTAAAAAATCTGAGAAAATCCGAAGAAATTTTACTAAATCTTAGAAAACCCGAAGTAATCTTGAGAAACTAAGAAATCTTAGCAATAAATGACCGTTACTCGATTTTCAACCTTTTTGAGAAAAATTTGAGAAAATCTTAGAAAATAGAAAATCTTAGAAAATCAAAAAAAAATCTTAAAACATCTGAGAAAATCCAAAGAAATTTTACTAAATCTTAGAAAACCCGAAGTAATCTTGAGAAACTAAGAAATCTTAGCAATAAATGATCTTTTTGAGAAAAATTTGAGAAAATCTTAGAAAATAGAAAATTCTAGAAAATATAGAAAATTCTAAGAATTCATAAGAAATTCAAGAAAATCCGGAGAAATCTTAGGAAATTAAGCAATCTTAGAAATAAATCATCTTATTTTTTTGATTTTTCAACTTTTTCGAAAAGAAATCTCAAGGCAATTGAGGAGGAAAACGGGATAAATTAAAAAAAATATTTGTAAGAAGAAATCTACTGTACAAAAATTTGCCTTGTGACTCACCGCAATCTACTTTTGGCAAGAAACCGTTGTTAAATATGAGTTATGACTTATGATTATCCTGCATGTAAACAGATCTTTGTAAAAAGGTAACATAATAAATCAAATTTAAAAATTTAAGTGCACCCTGACAAGGAAAATATTGGAAAAAAATTGACATGTTTAATCGATGAATTAGAAAAACTTCTCTCAGGTTTGTTTTTTCTTATGTAATTCTGCGAGAGTTTACCTCGAAATGTTTAACTTTGTTCTTTTGTATTATTTTAAAGAAATTTCGCGTGGAAACACCACAATTCATGGTGAATTCAGTAAATTACCATTTCCGTAATATTCCGATGCAAATTTTGAATTTAAGAAAATTCTATTGGTAGCTTAAATAATTCCAGTTTATGCCTATATTGAGCTAGAGTTTATTAAGAAATTTGATTTGCGTTAGTGTAACTAACCAGCGAAAACGAAATAAATTAAATCAGCGATTTAGATTTTCACGGTTGTCACGGTAACCGACTTACAATTGCTTGTCAACCTGGATTTTCTAAAAATAAATCGCAAAACAGATTCGGGAATTTTAAAAATAAAATGTTTTTCCTGTTAACGAGCAAAGAACAATTAGAGAATTTCGTGCTTGTTTTGCATTTTCTCCTAACCAGCGAGGGTTTTCATGAATCCTGAATTTTACTATTTTCGTCATGGGTTTTCATAGTTAAAAGAAAACAAAGATTAATTGAGGTGTGGAGTGCAATAATGTCATAACTCATAAGTTTCAAATATAACTTGCTTAGAAAACAGATTTAATGTTAACCCATTACTAACAGAACATAATCTGGGATAACAGGTGAACAATATAGAACATTATTTGTATAATATTAAATCTCTGTTTTCTCAGTAAATCGTATTTGTGGCTTAGGCCATTATTAATAAATTGCTCCCTATATCTCAATTATTACGTTTCAGTTTCAGTGTCGAATTGGTCGATTCACAATAAGTTTTTCAAATGAAAATTTAATCAATTCCCGCAATTATCCCACAGGAATTGAAAGTAGCTAAAGTTTCAATCGAGTTAACTACAAAATGATCCATCACATTAAGGCATTCTTGGCACATCTCTTTCCTAAGTGATGAAAATATCCGTTATCGCCAAGCGCTCTAATTTGAAAGTTTTCTTTTCAAGTATTTGGAAGTAGCAATAAAAAATCAAAACCATTGTAATTAAATGTTTGAAATGATTTTCTTCATGTAAATAAAATTTACACGTTAGGGTATTAGTCACAGCGAATAATTCTTCTTCGGTTTCGTACAACATATAATTTCCATTTTATGTCAAGCTTGAATGAGTTTAAGTTACTATTATGTCTTTGGTCTTATTGTTACATTAACATATTGTTATAATTAATTCATTTATCATCAAGACGAGCTAATTTCAAAATTTGTATTCCACACAACTTCATAATGCGAAGAACATGATATGCTTTAGAAATTGTAAATTTAATTCCGACGTCTAAGTCGTACAGAGGTTAATAAATAAGTATGGAAGACATCAAACATTAAACAATGCAGGTTTGGTGCAAACGTTCAACTGCAATGTTTTTCGTCGAACAACATTTATTCGACTGCTTTATTTCGATATAACAATAACTGACCATTTTTTGTTCGACTTGGAATTTTATTCGACACACATTTGTTCGACAAAATTTCAAATACATAATTCATACATTCGCAAAAACAAGTAAAACAAGGAAAGTTTTCAGAAAGCACACTTTTCTAGATACGGACGACTTTCTAGGTAATCCCCAAGATTTATCGTGACCTAGTCATTGAAGTCTTCATTTCAGAATATCCGATTATCCGATTATACGCGTATTATTTAAATACTCAACTACTTAAATCCTGACATATAAAATCCCAGCACACTGCTGCTGCTCCAGCTACAGCGTGTCATTTTTTTTGGAAAAAAGCACTCTGATTTCCCTCACTTTTGCTTAAAAATTCAAATTTCCCGATTTTTCCTGGCGAAATTAAAAAAATTAATTATAAATTTCTTACCTTCTCCAAGTATTCTAAAAGAGTGGAAATCCTGCGATATGTACTGGAGGGTGTTCCACACCCCCCAGACCCCCCGGTTTACAATTTTACCAACCGAAAAATATATTAAACTAACTAAGATTAGAACTAACCGGGAAATTTGAATTTTTAAGAAAAAATGAGGAAAATTTAACCTTCGTCTAGAAAACATTAAAACTTGGAAAGCATAGGCATAAGCACATTACCTTACTATTCATGGAGTTTAGCAGCAACTTTCTGTTTCTTTGAAAGTTAATTATAAAAATAATATAAAAATATAAAGCCAACATTTTAAACCGGGAGGTCTGGGGGGTGTGGAACACCCCCCAGTACATATTGTAAGATTTCCACTCTTTTAGAATACTTGGAGAAGATTGGGAATTTATAATTTTTCAAATTTCTCCAGGAAAATCGGGAAAAACGGGGAATACCCCAGTAGCGGGAAATGAAATTAAATGTTTAAATCTTATACCGCTAAAAAGAGGTCTATCGGGGATGTTTTCAGCGAATAAGCAACCACGAAAAATCATGGACCCATCCTAAAATCCACCCACCCAAATTTTTTAGGTGCTTATTTCAAAAATGTATTTTTTTGAGTTTATTTATAAATTTTGTTGCTCCTGTTCACCCCAAATATATTGGGCCCAATTTGTGCCCACCCATTTAAAAAATGCTACCGCCGTCGCTGGGATTAACATGTACGTTTCACTGCTGTTGCCACTGCGGTTTCTGAAACTGGTCTGAGAGACATAAAACAGTAATGCCCGATTGTACCACCTATCTTTAAACGTTAAGCTTCTCTTAAATCGCTAATCCCCACTCTATTGCACTACATACTGATTGTCCATTGGTTGGAATCAGGGCCGGATTGGAAACAAATTATTTACCGGGATTCCCAGCCGGTCACCGGCCCCCATCACGTATGACATTTCAAGGTCAACAAGGTTTAAATGAAAAGTATTTTTACAGGAAATCTACAACTAATTTACAGGAAACTTAGACCATGCAGCGGCAAGCTGTTCATTCCGATTTTTTACCATATTATGTTGGACATTTTTCTAACTTTGAATTTTAATTACCTAGCAATTTTAGTAAAAAATTTTAAGGAATCAGTCACAGGCCCCCGTTAGACCTACGGCCTACCGGGAACTTCCCGATTTCCCGGTGGGCCAATCCGGGCCTGGTTGGAATAAGATTTAAGTGAAACCTAAGTTTTAAGGTGTATGGCAAAGACTGGATAACGTAGAGGTATAATGAGTCCTTATGGAGAGACGGATATAATTGGAATAATCAGAGCCCAAAAGATCAGGTGGTTGGGACATGTTGAAAGACTACCGAAAGAGACAACAACCCCCAAAGTCCTACGACAGGGTGCGATAGGTACCAGAAGAAGAGGAAGACCGAGAAGAAGATGGCTGGATGCTGTGGAGGAGGATCTAAGGACAATGGGTGTAGAGAACTGGACAGCTCTGGTGAGAGATCGGAAGAGATGGAGAAAGATTGTTCAAGCCATGAGCCTACAAGGCCTGTAGAGCTATACTATTATTATTTTATTAAGTTTTAAGGATAGGTGGTGCAATCGGGCATAAGACAAAGGGCATGAAATACCCTCCAGTACAACTGTAATTGTGTTAAGTTGTATTCCATAATGAAGTTACTAGGTCAACACACAGTGAGGTGTAAAGCTTAAATCGACGGGCTACGAAGCGGTAAACCGCGGATCAAAGCCTAATCGCGCCGACTGCACTACACTGCTGTGATCTAAAGCCTATGTTCGATTTTTAGGGTTATGGGGAAGGCAACGGGAAACCACCCAATAAATAAAATTCCCTAGGACATCATCTTGACTGAATACCAGCAGTATGGCCTATACCGGCCGACTGGGAAGCGAGCAACCGCGGTTCAAATCCTGGTCGCATCGAATACACTGCTGTGATCTAAAGCCCAAAATATATCTGTGGGTTCAGCCAAGATGATCGTTAACATCCGGTAACGGATAAGCACGTGAAGAAAAAGAAGGTCAACTAGGTGAAGTTACTAGGCCAACAAGTGCACTGGAGGGCATTCCATGCCCCCCAGACCCCCCGGTTTGAACATCAAAAAGTTTGTGTGCATAGTTTTTGCTTAGTTTTATTAAACAGGAACTTTTACTCTTTCAGAACATTTACACCGGAGGATCTGAGTGTATAAGATACCAATGTATACCTTCCCACAGTAACTTGATTATGGAATACAACTTAATACAAATCCCCAAACCCTTCGATTTGAAAAACAAGATCTTTTTAAAATACAGATCTTTCACTCTTTCAGAATCAAATACATTTTCAAATCTGTGGATTATAAAATACCTTTCAGTTGACTTAGCGCTGAACACCAGCTGATTCAGTGCTGAATATCAGCTGAGTCAGCATTTTGAACAGCTGACGCAGCGCAGTTTCAGCTGGTTTTCAGCCGCCAAATTAGCAAATCAATAGCAATTCAGCTTCTGAATCAGCTGATATTCAGCTTTAGATTCATCAGCGACGTATTTTAAAATTTGGTGCCCTGGGCCGAAAAGGTTTGCCACTCTATAAATTAATTATAAAAAACAAAAATTAATTTTTATTTGTTCTCTCTCTCTTGGCCCTTGGGTAAATACGCCACTGGCTTTCACGAGTAAAAGTACTTCACGAGAAAGAGTAAAATTTTCTTGTTTAATGAAATTAATCAAAAATTATACGCATAAACTGTTTTATTTTCAAACCGGGGGGTCTGGGGGGCATGGAATGCCCTCCAGTGCACTCGAAATTTGTTGACCCAGTAACTTTATTGTGGAATACAACTAAGCAGCAGTGTGGTATAAAGAATGACCACAGGTGCGGTGCAGTGACGGCGCCAGGGGTGGGCCAGGGTGGGCATTTTTCCACCCCTTTGATTGGAGTTTAAAATTTTTTAGCTGCTTATTTCAAAAATATATTTTTTGAAGTTTATTTATAAATTTTGTGTGCTCTTGACCACCCGGCTCACTCCAAATATATTGGGCTCAATTTGTGCCCACCCATTTCAAAAACGCTGGCGCCGTCGCTGCTTAAAATGACTAAATTAAATTAATTAGCAGTTAGGCTCCACCCACTATGTGATGCATAATATGCGATTTTATATGTAAAATTTTCGATATTTAAATGCCGTTTTTTTCGAAAACTAACGGATAATCCGCAAATTTTTTTTTTAATCTGTTTAAAAAATTGTTTTCTTTTAATGGTATTTAGAAAAAGTGAAATTCGTGAAGTTCATTCAGTCTCCAAAAGTTAAATTAGTTTCTTTTTTTAATTAAGTAAGCCCCTGACTTTAATATTAATAGTAATTATAATTGAAATATTGCAAAGCAAAATAAAATTTTTTGTTGGAATTTTGGCTCAAGCAAGCAAGATGCTGGTGCACCACATGCATTAATTCTTGTTACAAATTGTTTAAAATAATTTTTTCAATATTGTTACTTTCAGAACTACCTGTAAACAATATTTGCGTGAAACTACTCTACACATTTGTTAAACTATAATTAAAAATTATTTGTTTTTAAAAGTAGAGTGTATTACTATACCGGGTGCTGAATGAGTTAGCCGAACATAGGAAATTAACATGTAAAAACTTATTTATGCAAATTCCTGCTTCCCTAATTATTTTAGAGAAAAAATGAAAGACACAAAAATAATACAGAAATATAAACTACGAATGATAAAAGCATTAGATTTCATCTAACTTTTACTTAAAAAACCAAAAAATGCTTTTGAAATTATTAAAAGTTTCATTTATCAGACTTGCCATGAAAGTTTCCATGGTAATTATTTTGGAAAATATAAATTAAATTGAATTTATTTACATGGCCAGTGCGATAAATAAAAATTTTAACAATTTCGAAAGCAATTTTTGACCTTTTAAGTAAAAGCGAGATGAAATCTAATGGTCTTATCATTTGTAGTTTATATTTCTGCATTATTTTTATGTCTTTCATTTTTTCTCTAAAATAGTTAGGGAAGCAGGAATTTGCATAAATAAGTTTTTACATGTTAATTTCCTATGTTCGGCTAACTCATTCAGCACCCGGTATAAATTACTTATAATTTGTTGAACAAATGAGTCATAAACCAAAAACAAAAAACTATCGTGTTATCGTGAACAGACAGCGCCGAATGAGTCAGTTTTTTAGTGGCTTTGGTAGTGGCACATCGGCTCTCACAAAAATCAAAAATTTGTCGGTTTTAGTGCTGTGATTTACGAAATTTGTTTAAATAAGTGTTGATCAAAGAAGTTGAAGACATTCTTGATGTTAAATCGCAAGTAAACGCAAACAATTCGCGAAAATTTAGTTACGAAACAAAAACGCGTCTGATGGTTTGCAACAACGTCATTGTGCCATTGTGAACAAACTAAAAATTATTAGTTATTATAGCGTTCGTTAATTTTTGTACATAAAGTGAAGTGCGATTGTGCTAGATTCTTACTATGTTTCGTCTGTGTTCATTTTCAGAGATTTTCAAAAAGATTTTCCAAGGTAAAAATTGCAAATGATGAGCTTGATCCAGACTCCTAGATTATTGGATATAACAATACAAAGGTAAGTTGTTTCTATTAAAATCAATCCCCTGTCACATCCCCCCTATCATCTTCAGCCATTTCTTTGTACCATTGAACAAAGCCTCTTTCTCTGGGAGAAAGGTTTCAGCATTTAGACCCCACGGTTGCTAAATCCGGATTGGGGAATGCCTGTAACCCTGTTTTTTTCAATAGTTGGTGGCGGCAATCATCAACCCAGGGGGACCGCCGGCTTTACGTGCCCTCCGAAGCTCCGAATAAAACTTAAAAATTAGAAAGTTATTTCTCTTTTTAATATAAACATCTTTTCATATTATACAACATAATATATACAGGGTGTCCCCGTGACCGTGGAGAACCTTCGAGGTGGTGATAAAGAACACTTTTCTAAGACAAATTTTTAAATAAAATTTTGGTCCAACTCTAAACCCTTGGGGTAGGGGGTACCTCCCTTTAAAGTAATTTTTTGAATTTCTGATTTCAAACGGCCATATCACCGATATTATTGATTTTTTAGGTTTAACGAATTAGAACTTTTTTAAAGATAAGTCGCTTATCTACAAATGCTGATATGTAAAATTCCAACACGCTGCTGCTTCTCCTGCTACAGCGTGTCAGTTTTTGGTGAAAAAAAAACACTCTGATTTCTCTCACTTTGGCTTAAAACTGAAATTTACCGATTTTTCCTGGCGAAATTTGAAAAATTACAAATTCTCAATTTTCTCCAATAATTCTAAAAGAGTGGAAATCCTGCGATATGTACTGGAGGGTGTTCCACACCCCCCAGACCCCCCGGTTTACAATTTTACCAACCGAAAAATATATTAAACTAACTAAGATTAGGACTAACCGAAAAATTTGAATTTTTAAGAAAAAATTAGGGAAATTTAACCTTCAACTAGAAAAAATTAAAACTTGGAAAGCATATTATTTAGTCAATTACCTTACTGCTCACGGAGTTCAACAGCAACTTCCTGTGTTACTTTGATAGTTAATTATAAAAATAACATAAAAAAACCAAAAAACACGCTTTTATGACGCACTAAAACGCACTAGAAATTAAAAAATAATTAAATTTAACCCTTTCGGACACCTTGTAGTCAATTGATAGTAATTGGTGACTGAAAGGATTAATAAACTAATTCAAAAAGCCTGGAGCCATAAAAGCGTGTTTTTTGTTTTTTTTGAAACTATAATATTTTATTTTATACTTTTCAGTCGTAAAATAACTTTAACTTAATTATTACTGATTCAGAAAACATTTAAGGTTCGCTTAAGTCTGATAAGTCACAAATCTTAAGTAGTTAAGTAGATTATCCGATTATCTAATTAAATCACTCATATGTTTTGTAGTCTAAACTAAAAGTGTAAGATTACATTACGCTGAAGTGACTACGATTAAAATCAGATTCAGATTTCATAAAATCATTAATACATCTTTGCTTTCAAAACGCAATGGTAATACTTACAGAGGTGCATAACAATAGAACGACCTCTATCTGAGGTCTAGGTACTAAGGAATCAACGTGCAGTGTACGTATACAGGGGGCATTCTCACGCCACCTATCGACAACGCAATTTCTGTTAAAACTAGATAAAACTTTTATCAAAACCTAGAATAGTAGTGTCGATAGGAGATCGTTACATAGCTAACCATGCATTGTCATCTAAACTATACGTGTATGCAAAATTTCAGCTCAATCGGAAAACGGGAAGTGGGTCAAATTAAGCTTCCAAGATTTTCTTACATAGTTAGTTAATTAGTTACAAGTGACGCTAATAAAAGCGTGTTAATGTAAAGCCAAAATTTTAAACCGGGGGGTCTGGGGGGTGTGGAACACCCTCCAGTACACATCGCAGGGTTTCCACTCTTTTAGAATACTTGGAAAAGATAGGGAATTTATAATTTTTCAAATTTTCCATGAAAATCGGGGAAAACGGGGAATCCCCCAGTAGCGGGAAATGAAATTAAATGTTTAAATATTATACCGCTAAAAAGAGATCCACCGTCTAGCTGCCCGTCTATGGACGGGCTTTCCAGCTAGTTAGCTTATAACCTCTTATCGTCTAGAATCACCGGATTTCGAGTTATAAATTAAATTAAGTGACAAAATGTTAAAACAATTCAGGTTTTAATTTTTTAAATTTTCTTGCGAACCCCGTATCTCTTAAACGAAACATATTAGAAAAAAACTAAGTGCCTAAACCGGATAGGGAATTTAACGGGCTACAACTTTGGTTAAACACAGGTTTTTTCTAAAACGTTTCGTTTAAGAAATAAGGAGTTTTCAAGAAAAGTAAAAAAATCAAAACCTGAATTTTTTTAACATTTTTTCCCTTAATTTAATTTATAACTCGAAAACCGTTGATTCTAGAAAATAAGGGGTTAAAAGATAATTTGTAGATAAGCGAATGGTCTTTAAAAAAGTTCTAATTCATAAAGCTTAAAAAATTGATATTATCGGAACTATGGCCGTTTGAAACCAGAAATTTAAGAAATTGTTAAAATAACCTCACGTAATTAATGGACGCCCCTTTATGTATGGGTAAACCAATTTACATATTCAAAAATCGGAAATCTCCGATGTTACAAAATTTAGTGCTACAAAACTCGAAAAAAAATTCATTAATACCTGTGGTATCCGAGCAGTTAAGGAGAAGGACTTGAAATCCATTGGGTTTAACCCGCACTTGTTCGAATCTTGTCCGCAGCGTTTCTTTTGTATAAAGAACAAACCATTTTATTATTGTTTATAACCTCGAATACAAAATATACAATCGCAATAAGAATTAACAAATTTTTATTTATTTTCAGTTAAGATCGACGTTGGTGCGTGAACGTGAAATTCGTATTTCGCGAACGGGAGTGTGATGTGTCGAGTACGAATCTTTGTGGAAAAGCTTGATGGTAGCTTATTAATTAATAATCGCGAATCATTTTCTTTTTAAGACTTGAGTGAAAAATTTGTGTTTCCAAGTGTTGTTTCATAAAATTTTTTATTCGAAATCGTTAAAAATATGCGCAAGTGTTCGGGTTGGTGAGTTATGGACAATGGAGAAGCTATTATGGTTGAGAGAAACAAGGCGATAGGACTACAGTGTTAAAGGTAATTTGACCAAAACCATTTTCACCTGAAATGATAACTAACAAAGAATTTTCTTTATTATTGCAGGTAGGGTCCACTTCGTGGGTTTGGCACCAATTCAGGTTAGTAAACTTTTCTCCCCAGTGATATAGCGAGTGAAATGTTTAAAAGTGTGAAAAAATGCATTTTTTTAAGTGCACGAACGGTAGTTTATAAAAGATAAAATAATAGTTAAAGTCTTGGGGGCCCCTCAATGTTCGGGGTGCATCGTAAGCACCCCTATAAATCGGCCATTGCTTCTAGAGAGCACTTTCAGTCTAAATGTGACTTAGTAAAATACGTAAATTGTTTTCTTTGTTGAAAAAATTAATTAATTTTTTTATCAGACTAATTTCGAACTTGAGAAATTTAGTGTAAGCCTCAACTCTATTTTGGTTTATCGGCTTTGATGTTTATCGTTTATATTTAAATGAACAGATAATGCAAGATTCGGTGAATTTCCGTGAATTTTTGCAATGTTCATTATTTAGTCATATTCGTATATTTTTAAATATTAAATATAAATAATAAATTATCGCAATTACTAAATACTAAACAAACCCGATTAAAATTTTAATTAATTCACTCGAGTTTAAAATTTGATTTAGCAGATAATCTTAATTTTATTCTGCTTTTGTTAAAATTCAGCTTCAAAGAACGATATCCCGAAGCCTTTGATGATTTATTCATATTTTAGGCGGTAGTAGCTGAAAATGTTTTCAATTTTAAATTTCTGTTATTGAATTGATCGGCATTATTCCTATAACTAATTTCGAGGAAGTACGTTAATCGGATCGATTTATTCATCTCTGATTTTCCTTCTTTTCATTTCTATTTTAAAAGCTCAAGAATAAAAAATTAACACTGCCATTGTTTGCTATTGATCAGAGGTAAATGTTTGTTAACAATAATTTAATAGAGAAAATTTAAAAAAATTAATTTATTTTTTGCTTAGCTCAGTCGGTGAAAAAAAAATACCCATGAGACTCCTATTATGATAGAATATAGATTACATTTTTTGTTTCAAATTTCTAAAAAGCTCCCGCATTATCTGGGTATTAATCTTATAATCTTTATAATTTTTACTATATAAGCAGAAATTTACCACAAATTTTGTAATAACAAAAATGGATTTATTGAAACGATTACAGAGAAATACTGACGATTCTGAGTTATCAATAAAGTCTTTCCAAATTTTAAAATATTTAGGCGCAGGAAGTTTTGGCAAAGTCTTTGAAGTGGAAAAAAAATATGGCGAAAACAAGGACAAAAGGTATGCTATGAAAGTTATATCTAAAGAACAATTCCATTTAGACACAAGCAGAATTTTACAAGCTTTACGGGAAAGCATAATTTTGAAATCTATTAAGCATCCATTCATAATCGAGTTAGTCTATGCTTTTCAAAGCAAAGCAAAACTTTACATGGTGTTGCAGTATGCTCCTAGAGGAAGCTTAGACGATATTTTAGACCTATTTGGGGGTCTGGCAGAAGAAGAAGCTGCGTTCTATGTTAGAGAAATAATATTGGCGATTGAATATTTGCATTCTCGGAATATCATACATCGTGACATAAAACCAGGGAACATTCTAATTGACATTAAAGGTCACGTTAAAGTGGCCGATTTTGGCTTATCCATAAAAGTCTTTTCTCCACAATCGCGTGTTTATAAGAACTGCGGAACCCTTCTGTTTATGGCACCGGAATTGTTGAAAGAAAATGGGTATGGCCGCGAAGTGGACTGGTGGGCACTAGGAGTTCTGTTTTATCGCATGATAATCAGACGATACCCGTTTTGTAGCGCCGACGAAGATGAGACAATTAAACGAATTAACCAGGGAAGATTTTATTGGCCTGTTGGTACCAATTCAGAGGAAGCAGAAAGTTTGGTTCGCGGCTTGCTCGATATCGGATATAAAAGTCGATTAGGTTACATCGGAGCTTGTGAAATTAGAAATCATCCGTTTTTTCAAGGTACGTGTTGGGATAGCGTGCTGAATCACTCGACGTCAGGATTATCGCAGGTACGTCCTCCAATTATACCTCAAACAACAGAGTACCTGAGATCCAAAAATCCTATTAAGTGGTTACTGGAGCGGTTACCCGTGGATTCCCAACATTCCGTCAAGTCTGATAGAACGAATGACTATTTATACAAGAGATTCTGCTACAACGGACCTAATCAGACGAAGGGTACACAACCCAGTTTATCATTGTGTAGTGATTTAGCGAAGTCCTGTCCGGTTTTAAGGAAATATCAATCAAAATAAAATAATAAATAAATTTAGCCAGTTAATTTTTAAATTTTTTATTTTACTTACCTAAAACAAACTTCATCAGTTGAACTGTTCGAAGGCTCTGGAAAACTGTGTCCTAAATAAACAAAGCTAGAGTGCGTGCCAAATAGAAATAGAACCGTCAGTCATCATAGGCCACACCTCTAAAATATCTCCAGCCACTTAGAAAACGGTACGTTTGGGTCGATTGGTTTTTTTAAGCGGTTGGAGATATTTTAGAGGTGTGGCCTATGATGATTGACGGTTCTGTTTCTATTTGGCACGCACTCCGTCACACGCATGACCGTCAGTCATCATAGGCCACACCTCTAAAATATCTCCAGCCACTTAAAAAACGGTACGTTTGGGTCGATTGGGTTTTTTAAGCGGTTGGAGATATTTTAGAGGTGTGGCCTATGATGATTGACGGTTCTGTTTCTATCTGGCACGCACTCCGTCACACGCATGACCGTCAGTTATCATAGGCCACACGTCTAAAATATCTCCAGCCACTTAAAAAACGGTACGTTTGGGTCGATTGGGTTTTTTAAGCGGTTGGAGATATTTTAGAGGTGTGGCCTATGATGATTGACGGTTCTGTTTCTATCTGGCACGCACTCCGTCACACGCATGACCGTCAGTTATCATAGGCCACACGTCTAAAATATCTCCAGCCACTTAGAAAACGGTACGTTTGGGTCGATTGGGTTTTTTAAGCGGTTGGAGATATTTTAGAGGTGTGGCCTATGATGATTGACGGTTCTGTTTCTATTTGGCACGCACTCCGTCACACGCATGACCGTCAGTCATCATAGGCCACACCTCTAAAATATCTCCAGCCACTTAAAAAACGGTACGTTTGGGTCGATTGGTTTTTTTAAGCGGTTGGAGATATTTTAGAGGTGTGGCCTATGATGATTGACGGTTCTGTTTCTATTTGGCACGCACTCCGTCACACGCATGACCGTCAGTCATCATAGGCCACACCTCTAAAATATCTCCAGCCACTTAAAAAACGGTACGTTTGGGTCGATTGGGTTTTTTAAGCGGTTGGAGATATTTTAGAGGTGTGGCCTATGATGATTGACGGTTATGTTTCTATCTGGCACGCACTCCGTCACACGCATGACCGTCAGTTATCATAGGCCACACGTCTAAAATATCTCCAGCCACTTAGAAAACGGTACGTTTGGGTCGATTGGGTTTTTTAAGCGGTTGGAGATATTTTAGAGGTGTGGCCTATGATGATTGACGGTTATGTTTCTATTTGGCACGCACTCTAGTTAGCAGTTTGCTTGACCTGCTGCCGAAGAATAAAAAGTAAAAATAAACTAAATATATATTTATTTAAATTTAATATGTTTTTTTTTATAAATTAACCCAATAATTAACATTTCGACAACAACATAGCGATTGCCTATTCTATTGGTACATTTTGGCTTGCACTGTTTGTGCTAGAGATATGTTTACCTAACTAAAGTACAAATAGCTACACTTATTATTAAGCCAAATGCGGGTAGGTAGTTAACATAACAAACAATTTTTGCAACCCAAAATCAGTTACGGTCTGCACGACGTAAGCTGATACAAAGTCAACCAATTTATTTTGATGTTTTAACAAAAGCAGACTAAATTGGTTCACCCCGTATATAAAAAAATAAAATTTTACAAGGTAGTACAAGAAACAACAGCATTTTACCATACAATACCGATACAATACATTGGACACAGAAATAGGTTACATTGATTTGATTAGTAAGTGTTGTAGCGTTAACTGGTTAGTCATTGTAGAAATGGAAAGATGACTAACAAGAAAAGTTGGAAAATCGATAGCACATGTAGAAGTATGAAATTTTTTTTCAAAATTTAGTTCCTATCTAGCTTTGGTTTCAAAAAAAATTCGTAAGTTTCAGCAGCTCCATATTTTATATTTTGATCCCCTAAAGCACAGTAAATGCATGTAAAGTTAGTATAATAGTTCGAGACACTTGAGTTCCAAAAACAAACACATGGGATCGGGAGCAAAAAACGGTAATGGGATGGAAGCAATTGGGGAAAAACGAGAAGGTAGCTTTTGTAAATCCAATGCCTCGAAGATGTAAACACTACAATTTTGAAAAGTTGAATAGCAAATTCTACTTCTTCATTCTAGATAAAAATTGTGTGAATTTTGAAGATTTCTGTTCTAGGTTTTTGGTCTATGATATCACACTTTTCGATAAGATAATTCAGCATTCCTTATTAAATCTACTGCTACGGAGAACTACTTTAAAACTCGTTTGAAAAATTCTTAAGATTAGTATTTGGAGAGAAATAGAAAATGTAATTAAAACAGCGTAGGATATAAGTTTCCCAAAGTTGCCATTTAGTCATCGATTATAATACTAATAAAAATATTTAACATAGCAATATATATATATTAGTATATTGTATAACCAATGACTTTGTTTAAAAGTTATTTGAATGAGGTTAAAACGTCAAGTTTGGATAATATTATATGTCGAAAAAATTATTAGGAAAATAATATTAATATATACGTACAGGGTTAATCAGACCTAAGAAAATGGGCTTAAAACATGGCGCCGTTCCCATACTTTTGACCAACCCTATAGATATTATAAAAAATGATTCGTAGGACTATAAAATAGTCCAGATAGTTATGTTGATCCTTATATTTAATGTTCTAGTAGAAAAAAAGAATAACATTGTATTTGGAGTTCCACAGGGTACTATATCTATGTATACATACTGTTTAGTAAGTTAGTTTTGAATTACAATAAAATTATGCTAATTTCAACAAAAACAAAGTAAAATAACATGTAAATGTGGTTAATACAACCAGAAGGTTAAAAATTAAGTTAAAACATCCCATTGGGTTATACAAGCGTGGAATTTGCTCTTAGCGGTTTAACCTAACACTAGAAAATATGTATAAAACAACAAATTGTACTAACAACAATAAATATTCGAACACATACTGAGATTTGAGTATTACAGAGTTGAACTAAGGATTTCTAAGGTTTTGTTATTTCGCATTGTTGTGTTGTTCCACTCACATTTACAATTACGATTGAAAATGCGCACAAAATGCAAAAAAAGTTAATTTATATTTTTCTAAAACTAAATTAAGTTCATCCTCCATATTGTATCAAAACTTGTCAAGCTTCGTACAATATGGGCGAAAGTCAACAATACTTACAGTTAACTCACAGAAGAACTCGGGCACTCCCATGTTACCAATGCAAATTGAACATTTACGGCAAAACTTTTTAGAGATTTTTTGTTGCAAATTTCATTGCCTTTAATTTTGTTTGTATACATTTTTTTATTTTGTCCCGCCGTTTTTGAGTGACAGCGACTTAAACAAGACTCTGTAGATTGCAATCATATGCAAATGCAAAGTCGTCTATATCTCGAGAATGATGCGAACAAATAAAAAAATTTTTTTTGCTTTTTTTTTTGCAAATTTTATTCTCTACATTTTTGTTCCTATAGATTTTTCCATTTTGTCGCACCGTTTCCGAGATATATATGATAATACTTTTTGCGTTTTACAGAATCGTGTTTGTCGCTCTCAGTCAAAAACGGCGCAACAAAATAAAAAAATGCATACAAATAAAATTAAAGGAAATGAAATTTACAACAAAAAATCTCCAAAAAGTTTTACTGTAAAATCAATTTTTACCAATTTACATTGGTAGCATAAGAGTATAAGAGCATAAGAGCCTGAGTTCTTCTGTGAATAACTGTAGTTCTTTTAATGCTGGATTATCTATTCACTTTTTTGTGGATTAAAAAAAAAGTTGATAGATTATCTAACATTAAAAAAATTAATTAATATGAAATACCACTACATCTGCCAATAAACTATTAAAGAAAAGAAAAAAGTCAGCAATAGTTTAAGAACTAAAAATCAATTGATTTAATTATACATTCTCCAGTTTGTTGAGATACTCCTTAAAGTTTAGGAATCAAAATTAGGTTCACACTTCAACGATCAATCCACAATCTCTCAAAAATGTACAGGACGCTTATTCGTAAAACAATTTAATTTAATTATATTGACTAATTTTTTTAATTACAAACCACAATTTTTTTAACTACTCACAAAACTTTATCTACTTATGTAAACTTTAGTAACTCGAACCTGACACCTCAATTTAATTTTAAACTTCAAAATTAAGCCTAGTTCACATTCGCTAAAGGTAAGGATACGTAGCGCAAAGCTACACTACAAAAAATGTCAAAAATAAAAAGTTTAAAATTAAATTGCAGTCGTGTCGTTTCTTTTTGGAAGTTCATTTATATTTAATAACAAGGACCTAAAAACATTGCCTAATTTTATAAGTACGCAATTAAAATACATTTAACGTTTGTTTATATACAAATAAATATACTTCGCATTATATAATACTTTTAGCTTCCATTTGAATCTAAAAATTAATTTAAAATCCGTGAATCACTCCATAAACTTCTAAAGTTGACATAACGAGGTAGAATATCCAAAGTGAAAATAAAAAGGCCGCCGTGACGTATTTCATGGTTGTGGGGCCACCTAACTCACCCCCTATATACTGTGTCCTCCTGAGCAACAATACTACAATTGTTACTACAGCTTCCGAACAGAATATTGTCACGGAGAACGCAAGACTGAAAATTAAAAAATTGCAATTTAAAAAAAAATATATATAAAATAAAACGAAAACGAAAATCCTTTTCCGTTTAAGCACAAATACGAGAAGAATATCCGTGACGGAAGCTTTCAACTGTTCATTCGCACAATGATATTTCTTATTGAAAATCAACCGTTCGTGCTAAATTTTTCGTTCACATTCTGACCTATTTCGGCACAATCGAGTCCGAACCAATCATAACTCCATTAATAATTATTAAGATTGCAGACCGAATAATAGATGGCATGACAGTCTTCGACAAAAAGTCAATTAGTTACGATCTTTTTTTATAAACATTTTTTAGATAAAAGAGAATTCAAATAGCTCTTGAAGTAATAATTGATTATCCCAAAAATTGTAAAATGAAAATCCCAAAACAAAAGACATTAATCAAACAAACCGCAAAAATGCTCGAAATTTCTATTTTTAGAAATGTACAAAAGCTAATTTATTATTATGGTTAAACTTTTGTTAAAGCTTCACAAAATATGCTAAATATTAAAATAAAATTTTATTAATTTGGGTTAAACGCGATTTCATGTCACATAATTGCTAAGCCTTAGCGAAGAAGTTTTGTAAAATTTTCCTTAGATTGCTGAAAACAGCTTTCAAGAATTGTCAATTGAAAACTAAATTTTTTTTCATGCATTTGGCGTTAAGCCAAGTCTGCAGTTTCTATTAAAAATTGTAATTACATTTTTTTGTAAAAAAATTATAATAAATCTTAAAAGATAATTAATGTAATCTGATTGTTGGTTTAGGTAAGCCAAGATAAGTTTGTGAACAGACCTTCGGTTAAAATCCCATGCTCTCTGATAAATTTGATTAACTTTTATTTTTAATAATTTTAATAAATATTGGGTTTGTAGCATTTTTAGTTTCAAACAATTTGATGAGGTTGAACTTGCAGAAATTAATACTTTTTAAGAAATGTGATGTGCAATCTCGAGGATGTAATGCTGATTTGGAGTTAATAACATTGTAATTTTCTCATTTAAACTTCATTTTCTTAAAAACCCGCGTACAGAACCTGCGCTCTCGGGTACTGCGACTTAAATCTCAAAAGCTAGTTGTCGCATAGAAGAGCATCTACAAATAAGAATCCTTATCTATCTATCTTTATTAAAACTCCCCGTATGGGATTTTACATGGTCCTTCGCGCCGGATGAATTTTATACTTTTCCATACAATATGTTGTTTCTTCCTAATTATAATTAAGTTGAGAATAAAATTGAAAGTTACTTACTTTCCTGGATCCACGTGAAACGATTCGTTTTTCACAACCCTGTGATAAATGGAAGCAATAGACCAGGCCACACCAATACCAAGAAACACATTGACGGCGTTACTTCCAGTCACGTTTCCAACACTAGCATCGGCATGCTTATCCTGAATTGCTGCCACTTTACTTGCGAAGGTATCTGTAACAAATTGACCAAGGCGAATACGCCGTTAAATAATAGCCTAGACCACAGTTTGTAATTTATTGATTAAAGAACGTTATAATAAGTTATGGCCAATATTGCTTGCTCAGAGCTTTGATAGGTGTGATATATGAAGCTAATATCCCCAATTAAGGCGTTCTAAGATAGATGGACGAAAAAAGAAAATCCTTTTCAGACGTTTAATTGGCATATGATTTCTAGGATTAAATTTCCCGATCTTACCTGGAATACTGGTGCCCAATGCGACAAAAACGATCGCCGTTACGGAGTCCTTTATTCCTAAAGTTGCTCCAAAATGTGAAGCCACGTCACCTATTACGGCAGTCACAATTCCAATGCATACAATGGATATCACAAAACATAAATATCCTTTGGCAATATCTGAAACAAAAAAGAGTTTAAAATTTTAATTTTCGTTTTAATTAAAAAGAAAATTAGTGCGAAAATATAATCTTTTTAATGAAGCGCATAAAGAAATATGCTTTTTGAAGAGGAACCTTGCGGCGCATTTCAAAATAAATTTACACTTAATAAGCTGCTCAATTAGGGCTAGAACATTTTCACCCTTACAAGTAAATACAACGTCGAAAATCCCCAGTTGGTTACTTGCAAAAATTAACGGTTGCAAAGAAAACTTGCGGCTTGTGTTGGCTTAAAGTTTTAAAGCGGCACACAAGAATCAAATGTTATTTGAAGTGAATCCTTAATGCATTTTAAAATTAATTTTCTAGATTTTCGTCCCCAATTCGAAGGATAATTTTATTTTGAAAGAAAAGTGCGAGTCACCCATTATCCCTAGTCGCCCCAAGTGTGACAAAAATTGATAAACGGAAACTAAGATTGGAATTTCCTTTCGAAAACCGCGGTAATTTATAATTTAACAAACTTTCTCTTAATTTAAGTTGGTCGGAAAGGAAAATAGGAAAATGTACAAATGAAAATCCCGAGTGTCGACAAAAAGACCGCCTGTCTGTTGAATTTGAAATTTGATGACATAATATATTAAAACAAATTGTTTCTTGTCAAATTAAGCAGGTTAAGAAAATTCATTAATAAATTTTACGAAGTTCTTAACTTTAAGATGAAAATGAAAGTTTCAATTTACGTTTTCTTTTCAGCTAAAACTTAATTTATTATTCCAAAACAACTTTTTTAGTTTTCAAATTAATTGATCAAAATTCAAATCATTAATAAAAAGTTACTAGTGCGGCAGTCTTCAACTGGGTACTAGCTTTAATAAATGTTGAAACACTTTTAATTGTTAATTTTTTTGATTAAGCCTTACCTGTAGGAGGAACAAAGGCGAAAATTATTTTCCAAAACAGAGTTAAAATGTGCAGGAAGTAATCACAACAGGACGGCACTTTTTCTTCTTCGTCGCTACTGGAACTAACCGTTAAGGCTTCGACGAACTGTTCCTTCCAGGAGGAAGTTCCAATAAGGAGAGATGCGTTTGCTCTTTGCACCAACTTATCGACGGTGTTCTGGAAATAAAAAAACATATTAAATAAAATTTTGATAGTGTGGAATTGGTTCGAATCCAGATCGAATAATATATTTTTCTTGTTTCATTATTTGTGTAAGTTAAGAATGTTGATATTAGAAAATATAAATTTGTCACGAAACGATTTTTCCTGGCTAATAGATGTAACTAAGCTACCAACTCACTTGGGATTACTTCTCGTGGACGATAACGAAAGGAATTTTCCTTAATCGTGTTAATGAAAGTTTCAACTAAGCCTACATTAGATAAAATTGCTAAAAAATTTAGTAGGGATATAAAAACAGGTATACCAACATTTAAAAAATTAAAAAACCCTGTTTTTTAAGCAAATACAAATTTTTCTAAAAAATTTAATTCAGACGTTAAAGAAAATCGTAAGTTAGATCTTGAAATGTTGCAGGTTGAAGTAAAACAAGACATCAATGTCAAGTTGGCAACAAATTTGCTACTTCATTGCTTCCTCAACTACAACGTATCGTTCTAGTAAATCACCTTCAACGAGCAGAAAAGCAGCAATAAAGCAAAAGTTAACTTTCTTAGAGAGAATTAAACTGCAGAATTTCGTCTGCACAAAAGAGAACAATCCTTTTCTAAGTAAAATATTTTTTATGAAGGAAGTCGAAATTGGCTTTTTAACTAACAAGTCAAATGATGAGCGGAACGATATCATTCTTTAAGGCTGACGCTTCGACAGCCGGAAGCTTTCGAGGGATATGTAAACGATGCGAATCCTAAAATAAATCGCTTTTCCCGAAAGGACAATTAAAAACGCTTTTCGGTAGTTCCGGTATGTGACATATTGAAGACTGTAATTTCGGCGCAACCGATTCGGCGCAACCGACTTGGTTGGCCAGCTTCATCTAAAATATACAAACCACATAAACATTAACATCGCTTTGAGACACAAAGCCTAAAAAAGTAAAAGTGCAACATGAACACACGTGAATTTTGTAAACCACTCTTAGGTGTAACGGGAAAACACAAATGCAATAAAGTGCTGGTGTTGGGTGATTTCCAATTTTCTTATTACCCCAATCAATAATCGGAAGTGAAGGATCTTGTTATCTGAAATTGTCCAACGACCCGATTGTCCAGAAACATAACGACGTCTTATATTCGACATCAATTCACGATTAACCTAAATCAAAATAACACAAAATTGTATATTTACACAAGTGCATTCTTTCAAAATGAGACATTAAAGCAATACGAAAAGACTAATATTTTACAAAAATAAAATTTATGAATTATGCATGATTTTTCCTCTGTCCCCAGAGGAAATTATGGAAGGTTTCACAGAGGTAGCATTTCCAATTTTCTGCTTTGACAGAAAAGAAAGCAATTTTCATACCGCAAATTATGATTTTTTTCAATTGCAAATTGCTTTTCTAAATATATACAGAGTGATCGTAAAAAAATGTTTTGCCTAATTCTTTGATGCACGACTCGCCTAAGGTTCCGTTCCATCAAAGGAATACTCGTGCATAAATTTTATATCAAATAAAGTTTTCTCAAAGAAGTATTTTATTTGCCGAAACACAGTTAGATAGAAATATGTCAATTCAAACAAGCAATATATGCGTATAACCAGATTTAAAATTAATATGCTCTAGGGAGACGATATGGATTTGTATGCTGAGATATATCAAGTTGGATAAATAATACTTGAAGTTTGCGATGTTACAATTGAATCATAAGGTGATACGACAACAGTTTTAAGTAAAATTTTATAGAATTTTTGAACAGAATAAAGAGAAAGAGCTGTGGTATTTACTGCATCTTCGGCTTTAGAAAGAGGAATATTGACTTTAGCATAACTTCCAGCATTATATTTGCACAAGCACAACTCGTAATATAATAACATTTAATCTACAGAGTGTTTCCATTTGCTGAGCTGATATAGTTCTTATCTTAAATGCTTATTTTATTTTAAGCCAAGATGACGTACTAGGGCATTTAATTAATGGGGTGATTTCGGTATAGGCTATAGGCTATACGCCATACTGCTGGTATTTACTTTTATACTATTTTTATATTATTAGGTATTTTTTTTTAATTTTAAATGTTAAATTCGGTAGAATTTGAATCACCCGGACGGACACGAAGGCAGATCATAAGGCTTTTCATTTGGTAAGCTTCAGGGATGTTTTTAAACAGGTGGAACTCGGATGACCGCAGTTCTTAGATTTAGAGATCCGGTTTTTCAAGTTTATTTATCCCAACTTTTTGTACTTTCTCAAATCTACCTTTTAGGGCAATTGTTTCTATTAAAAATTATAAAAATATATTTTAAGTTTAATTTTGGACGTCACAACTTTAATAGTAACGCACAAATTGCAAATTCAAGCTAAAAATCACTTGTATAACATAAATACACACCCAAACAGCCAGTTGTAGTTGTCTCTAATTTTTGCAGGATTGTTTTTAATCAAAATTTTGGATAAATCATATTATATTTTATTGTTTATGTTACTTTAGTGCAAGAACGAAATTAACATAATTAAAAACTACCCTGAGGTATAAAAACAGAATTAAAAGCAGAATTTTTATAAAAATAGTGAATTTCTTCTTATATGTCTAGAATTATAAGTAGATGCCGGGTATATGTATAAGCAATTATACTTTTTTTTCATTGCTCATAACTTTTCTTACTTCTTCATTATTATGCTTGCAAATCTAGCATAGAAATTTATCGCAAGCAATATTACTTCCATCAGTAAAGTTTTAATGAGAACAAATTTTAGACGCTGCTTCTTCGCAATAATAAACCACAAGTTCAGAGCGGCAATATCATAATTATTAGAGAGATAATTAAATCTCTACAAAAGACTGAGTTAGATTCAGTTGGAATTTTCTTTAAAGATATGTGGAAAGTCCCTCAAAGTGGGCTAGCTGGCAATCGACTGCAGCTCCCCGACTTAAACAGTATTGAAATAATTTTCAATATATTATAGTGGAACGCCAGAAAAAACTTCTTCCTGACTTTCTTTTCTATACTATGGTTCTGCCAGCTAGCCTTAAACAGTCGGTGAGCGAAACCTCTCAGGGGTGCGTTCAGTTCAGTTCAAAATCAAAAAAAAAAAATTCATTCGTAAAACAATTCAATTTTTAAAATAATTTTTGTAAAAAATCATCAACTTTTCAACATCCAAATTTCCATTCATTAATTTATTATCAATCTCCAATCAACGGATCTAATTTCAATCCAACTTCTCCAAAATCCAAAATATCCAAATTCGTCCAAATTTCGGACGACTAGAGACTAGAGCAAATTTAAATTTTTAAAGGAAGTTCGCAAACACGTCCGTCCACTCTCACGGACAGGCTTGGAGAGGCCTCCCATCTTGTGTTTTTGTGCCAACATTTTAAACTTGACAGCAGCAAAAGACCGACCAAATTCAAAATTTTACAAAAATTCAAAACTATTAAGTAAAAATTCAAAATAAAAAAAAAACTCCACTACACAGCAACTCAAAAATTCAAGTTTTTCAAAAAACCCTTAAAAAGCGATTTGGCAACACGACAATATCCTCTGTATTTTTTCATTTCAAGATCAATAAACTTAGTATAAAAATAAATTTAAAAGTGTCCGAATCCATAAAAAGAAGTTTTCAAGTTTTGTTTATAATAGAATTTCCATAACATAAAAGGTAATGAGTTTTTCATCTTATATAAATAAAAAAATAATCGAAGGTCTTTTATTGGCAGATTAAATTTGAATTTGAAAAGAAATAAAATATGGTACAAAATTGATAAATTCCTTTACGGAAATTACAACTGTCAATCATGCTATATTTCGTTCTCATTTTTATTATATTTATATTCTAATCCGTTTGATGTATTCAAATAATATTACAAGTAGCACATATTTAAATAAGAAAACTAGAAAACGAGAGACTTAAAAGCTGGCTCAAAGGAAATTTATATTTATTTCTTATCAGTGGCCAATTAAAAAGTCACTGTAAAAGGATGTCGAGTTTTCGGTGCGTCACAAGTTTGTGTAATTAAAATTACGAAAAAATATTAAATAAAAATTTCTTATAAATATTACGTCGACATTTAAATTAAAGCAATATCAAAGTTTGAGCAGTTTTTGAAATGAAGCACTTAAAACGCACACCGGATGCGATAACGTACGTGAGCGTTCACAATGGACGTATGCGTAAGAAATACACAAAGAGCTGTTAAAAGTATAATAGCATAGAATAAAGAATCTTAAGCTGCATCATAGAAAGGATTTAGGCTCCAAGACTATCAAATATTTCACCTTTATTCTAACGTAAAGCTATTAGGGTTACGTAATTTTTACGTTTACGTTCATCGTGAACGCTGTTCGACAAAAACCTTAGTTTGCACTTCCTTCTCGTAATAAAAACTTAAATCCTTAAAGTCGGGGAAGTTATTTTATAATTTATAAAATACTCCCGTTGTAATGAAATTTTCAATTAATTAATTTTCAAGATGAAACTTGAATCTTCTAGGTACTATAAAAACAAGATACCAATTAACAATAATTGAAATTTGATAAGTAGGTATCATAAAATATCAAACTTAATGAAAATATACAATTTTTCTAAGAAAAGCCTGAGTCTTGGAGACTCTTCGGTAAAGTAGTCTTAATTTGTAAACATATATTTATGACTTACCTTAAATTCCTTGCTTTCCTTTATCCTAATTTGTGCTCTAATAATATCCCCAAGGCGCGGCTTTCCTAGGATTGCTACTTTTTCTTGTTCGGTGCGGTCTTCGGGTCGTTTCATCTCAGCTGATGCCGCTAAACTTGCTATTTCATCATCTAAGAAAATACATATTAATAAAAGTGGTCTTATTTTTTTTATCAAGAAAAATCTAAAGGATAAGTCACCATTAATTATGTAAAAGTGTTAAATGTTAAGAGATCATGCTTTGCACAGTTAGAGAAGATTAGGAGTTTGGTTTTTGGCGATTGATTACATGCCTACGACGGTACAACAACGTTAAAGGACAAACACTGAGTTTTTCTTTAGTTTCATGCAAAAATTTCAATTTCCATTTTAGTCGGAGCTTTAAATTTTTTTCAAGTTTGGTGCTGAAACCAATAGTTCTCTTGCACGGTTTAGAATTAGTGAGTATTTTTACAAACGGAACGTACGTTTTCATTTTACAAAAGGAACAAAAGAGCACTTAAAGCGCCCGATCAAATGAGTTGTGACTTCTTTGAAAATTTTTATTAAATTCAAAATATAACAAATTTCACGAAACTAAAGTTTATTTTTAAACCTACATGAGAGAGTAATGCAATGATAAGTTTATTTGCTGTACAGAAGAGAAAATGCGAGAAACTTCCCTTATACCTGCAAGACAATTTAATTTAATTGAAGATTGTTTAAATGAAAATTTTGTTAGTTGTGAGTATATTTACAGGATGTTGTGATTAAGTTTTATATTTAAAAGTATATCTAGTTATTTTACCAGTGCTTGGTATTGTAGCGGTTTGAAGAACGCATAATCCCGAACCGTTTTGTATATAATACTTCACTCACATGAAATTTGACCGCCTGGTAATTTTACTCTTAGAAATTTTAAATCCTAAAAGAAAATTCTTGTAACTTCGCCTCCTAAAATGTAATCCTTAATAATATTTTGAAGAATTAATATTTCATAATTAACAAGAATGAATTTCGGTATTCTAACCTGACCCATCTCAATCTTAACCTAACCCAATGTAACCTAACCCTGACCGTAAACGAGAGAGGCAGAAGGATAAGATTAAGGTAATCGGTAACCAGATGGAAATGCTCAAATTGATGATTGAATTGAAAAGCATTACCGATGTTAGAAAAAGACAACAGAAACTGGAATCGAAAAGAGGCAGAAAGAAAGAAAAGTATCTAAACCACTGTAATTGCGATGATGATGACTGCATTACTGAAGAAGAAAACTGAATTGCCATAAGCAAAAAACGAAGAATAGAAGAAAAAGATCAAAGTAGAATCAATGAAAATTGTTGGGAGGTCGTCGCAAAAGTCATAGTGACTTCCAAAAAAAATCAAACAGTAGGAGGCAACTGTAGCTCAGAATTTCAGTTGCTGAAGTTAGAAGTATTACTGGGATGATTACCATCCAAGTCAGCGACATAGACAGGATCGCTGACGAAGAAGAAGTTAGATTAGATGTTTTGAAACCTTTTAGGAAGGAGGAAAATTGCAAAGTAAATTTATGTCAATTAGATTTCCTATTACAAAATTTCCGGATTTCCTTCTGAATTACTTTAAGATTTCTTGAATTTCTTAAGATATCTTGGATTTCTCAAAATTTCCTTCATTAGTACACTAGATTTCCCCAGCAATTCTCCCCTCTCCTCCGTAAAGTCCAAATGGAAGTTAGTTTAAAATTGGGAAAAGTACCACGTGATATCACTGAATTTCAACCTCAATTGGTTGCTTTTGGGCGTTAAACTCAGAATTAGAGGAATAAACTCCCTCAGAGTGGACAATTGTTTTAATTGCTTAAGGGGGTATTAAGTAAAAATATTTTTACTATCCACATTTTTACCATTTGTTTATTGATATTTTAGGATTACATAAAAAATTAACCGAAAAAAAAAACTCAAAATTCACAAAGTTATGCGGTGGCAAAGTGGGAGGTCTAAAAAAAACTGGCGTGCACGATATCTCAAGTTCTAATGAACCAATTTATTTGAAATTTGGTGTGAATGTTCTTTATACATTCCTCTATCGCATGAACTGCGCTCAAGTCAAAATTTTGAATTTTATTATTTTTAAAAAATTCGGATTTGTTAAAAAAACAATACAAAAATTTTTTTTTCTTCAACGGCCGCCATTTTGTGAAAAAAATTTTTGTTTTACTTTTCCGTAGTTCATGCTACAGCGGCATCTATAAAAAACATTCACACCAAATTTCAAATAAATCGGTTCATTAGAACTTGAGATATCGTGCACGCTAGGACACCCTTTTTTTGGACCTCCCACTTTGCCAGCTCATAACTTTGTAAATTTAAAGTTTTTTTCTTTGGTTAATTTTTTATGTAATCTTGTGGATAGTAAAAATATGATTTGTTTCGTTTGTACAGAGTTCATAAAATCATACCTCTAGACTAGAATACCCCCTTAAGATTTTGAATAAAACTTGAAAAAGATCGTAATATACTCATATAAAACCCCAGCACTCTGCTGTTGCTCCCGCTGCTTCTACAGCGTGTCATATTTTTGATTAGAAAAATCCGAAGACGACAAACATGATTAATGAGAAGAAAAACAAAGAGAAGAAATCGAAACACGAAAAGAAAGAGGAAGTAACAGCAATTAATTAGTGAAGATACATACATCGCCAGTCAAAGATATAAGATGAAGACTGAGTTCAAGTGAAGAGAAATGCAAAAACAGAAAGAAGTAACGGCAATTAGTGAACAGTCACCGTCAGTCAAAGATATAAGATGAAGATGAAAACAGGCCCAACCAGATTTGTCCCCGGGGCCTGGAATCCCTCAAGAGCCCGGACGAATAACTAAATAAATTTGAATAAAAAATTAGATTTTGTTTATTTTTGAAAAATAATCAAAAATATGTATAGGTCCTTTAGGTACGGATATTATCCGTTATCTGTCTACAGGTGACTGATGCGCTAAAATGGTGCACTGGAGGATATTCCATACCCCCCAGATCCCCCGGTTTGCCAATAGCTGCAGTTCAATCAATATTTGAAGTTGAAATTATAAATAAATACGTTTAACCTCAGGTTGTTTTTAACCAAGTCCGTTACGGATATTATGCGTTATGTGTCTACAGGTGGCTGGTGAGCTGATACGGTGCACTGGGGGGTATTCCATACCCCCCAGACCCCCCGGTTTGCCAATAGCTGCAGCTTAATCAATATTTTCAGTTGTAATTATAAATAAATAAGTTTAACCTCAGACTCAAAACAAATAAAGTCTGAGAACCAAAATAGTGGTAGCTGCTTTCGGGCGGGCAAAAATAAAATTATTTGTGGGCTTAGCAGCAAAACAATCTTCTCTGGAGCCCCAAGCTTTAAAGTATTATGAGACCCCTAAAACTACTTAGATTTTCAATTTAAGTTTTAAATGCAAAAAGCAATGAGTGTATACCGGGGGGTCTGGGGGGTATGGAATACCCCCCAGTACACTCTGTCATTTTGTTCGTTAATTTTTCAGTAGACAATGATTTTTCTTCTTTTTTTCAAGGTACAGGCAGTTATTGCCTGTTCCGACTTTATAGATTGCGTCATCGCGTTCTTGGCATAGTTGGCCTTCAAAGACTCCTCTCTTTAAGTCTTGTGAGGCTTTTAGGTTACATATTACTTAGTAATTGTTTCATTGAAATATCTCTCGTTAATCCATTTATGAGCATCGGTGATAAACAAATAATAAAGGATAAGTTTCGTATTAACCATCGACATTAGTTTACAGTGAAACTGCTCTAACTCGAATTATTCTATAAATCGAATTTTTCTTTGAAAATGTATATAGGTTTGTCTGATATTTAGGTGTAATTTTATCTCCATAACTCGAAGTTATGGACTTCTTCTTCAACGAACTACAGTTTTGTACATAAATCCATTACACATCAATGGAGTTCTACAGTATAAATTTTGCTTCTGCTTGTCCTACAGCGCGTCATTTATTTTTGGTTAAAATGGCCGAACACAGAGAAGGTGTACGACACAAAATTGAAGATGGATATCCGGATAATCGGAAAAGTATATAATCGGATAATTAGATATTTTATGTTGAATCATAATAGATCTAGCATAGATTTAGCCTCAACAAGTACAGACTTGCCATCTGTTTTTGGCCTTTTCCATGACGATCAACAAGGCTCAGAGACAGACGGAAGAAAAAGTAGAAATATATCTGTCTGAACCGGTGTTTAGCCGGTTTATGTCAAGAGTACGGAGATCTGAAGATAAAAATCGTTGATGAAGGAAAATTGATTCAAGGTTCACAAGCAGTGTACAGGATACAATTTTTTATCTTTAGAATGGTTTTTGTTGAATTGCTAGTCCTCCTGATAACCAGGAGCAAAAGACAATAGTTAGCACATTTTTGTGCAAAGTGAAAGTGAGGCTACACTATAAAGGATTGTTTATCGACACACAGAAGTCTAATTTGAACTAAATTGTGCTAATTGTGACGCCTTTTCTATTGTTACTTACTGTTAAATTACAATTTAATTTTGTTTGAACCTCCCATTTAATGAGCGCCGAGCTTAATCGCACGCATTAATTTTGGAATCGGAAAATTAGAATCCTTTGAGCGTAGAATTTACTTTAGATCAAGGGGCAACCCCGCCAACGGCATTTGAATCAAATGAAAATTTAAAAATATCACTTTTTGATATTATTATTATTATGATAATATTTTCGTTGTTGACTATAGGATGGTTGAAAACCTAAGAGTGCGGCGAAGCATTAAACGAATTTTTCCATTGGAAAATGGAACTTCACATAAATTTAAGCTTATTGTAGACAAACCTTTAATAGAAACGTCAAACCAATCCTTTATTTTGCGGGATAAATTTATTGGAAGCTCGGAATTAATACCGAAACTGAAATTTCACGAATAATTTACAACTTTTAATGACGAATCCAGCGTGTGTGCTTCATTGTTTCGCTTAATGTATTTTCCAACTATAATTACAGTAACTTCTTAGCTAAATTAAGTTCGAAAATGTTTCAATACCAAATTTGCGTAAATTGAATTTGGAAAAAAATTAAATCGAGGAAGTTCACTTTCCTAAATTAAATTCTGGAAAAACACGAAAATTTATGTATTCGCTCAGTTAGTCAAGTTTTAAAATCCGACGTTCTTCTTATTTTATCCTCTCGATGTATAATTTCGACATAAATCAAAATTTCCAGTCGAGATAATTTTAACACAAAGAAAAATATTTGTGTTAACGTGGAAATTAAACTGAAGGCTCTAAAAATCAAATTAATCTCGAATATTAAATTCAAGGGGACCGCATTCCGAAAGCATCCAAAGTTGTCCTTATCGCAAAAAATTTTTAATATCGAAAAGTAAGTCTCATTATTTACAACTTTGTCCAAAGGATATTAAATTTCAAAATTTAGTTTTTGACACTCCCTCATATCCTAGTGTAAAATATGCAAAAATTAAGTCACCCTAACCAGAACGTTTAACCACCAGGGTTGATTTAATTAAATTCAACCACACACAAGCCTCAAAATATTTGCAATATTGCATAACTAATTCAATTTAGTAACAAATAAATTAATAATTGTTATTTAGGTTTATTACATTAAGGGAACGGCGAAAACAAAAACAAACATAGAGGGAAAAATATTTCTTACTTACTTAACATGCAGTGCGGCACGAAGAGAAGGGTGCAGAGCAGAGAATATATGGAAAAGAATAAGTAGATATGAAGAAATGAGACGAAAATATATTCGACTACCTCTTACCACCAGACATTCGGGGTTCCCCTAGTTGTACGTAAAACAATACGTCCTTTTCGTAGCTGTCTTCTTCATTTATGGTTAACATTATCGATTGTCTGAAACAAATTTTCAAAATTACTATTTTTTGAAACAATACGGCATATCCAAATTTTTTTTTCATTTTAGCTCGAAATTTACGGTTCGTGCAATTTCATAAGACTTGCGGTCTCATGTGTATTCCCCAAACTCGCTATTATTTATTGTCCGCTTTTCATGTATTAAACTTTACCGTTTTTTAAACGGTCGGTTGTTCGACATAACAAAAAGCGCATAAATATAAAACACTTTATGAAGTTTGTCAGAAAAATGTATATATAATATTAAATACCAATATATCTTGTAATATTTATGAAATGGAAGACAGCATATTGCGTTTTCTCTTACACGCCTGTGTCCCTAGGGAGACAACTTAGTTTGTCAAAAAATTATTAGGTACCAAAATTGTGGTTTTTCAAATTTATAAAAAAAAATTCGAAAATTTGTTTGCTTAGTTTCTACACTTATCTGTTGCTTAATTAAGTCGGTTCAATAATCGGCATGAGGCTCACTTTAAATTAATAAAGAAGATCAAATTTTGTGCTTAAGAATAAAATGTTTTTTAAAACAATTGCGATATCAAGCTTATCATTCGTCAAATTTTCATTATCAAAAATCATCGTTTTCTGTTGTAAATTCAAAAATTGACCAAATCATCTCGTTGCAAGTAAGTAGAATATTCAACACACTTTTATTTAAATCGTTTTTATAATTTGTTTATAATACAGTTTTTGAAAAATTCGAAAATCAAAAAAGATTTTAAAAACATAATTAAACATTTTGCTCTCGAAGTTAGAGTATAAGTACTTTTATAACACAGACACCCTTATTTACTTGACTATTGTGGATACGCTACTCACTATAATTTGACGACACTTACAAGAATAGTGCGAGTAAATTGGAAATGTTCAAATAAACACTTAAATGGGGTAGTTAATCACCCGCCAACTTAGTAGCGAGCAAAACAGAATTAACAATGGAAGATTTCACAAGCTATTAGAGGGATAAGTTTCAAAAAACGACCATGTATTAACTACACTTCAAGAAAATTGCATGCATTATTTGTCTGTACTTTAAGGACGATGCAAGGGTTCGATACGGCATGGCATTTATTATTCCAGAAACTTTATAACTTTATAATAGAATTTCTGGATGTGTTTGAAAGTATATAATAAAAATAAAAATATAGTGTAGAACCGCCATAAAAATCAATTTTTTAAAGTCATGTCAACTTGTTTTGCTGCTGTTCTTAAAAAGAGCCAAACAAAGGAAAGGTAAATGACGAATCGTAAAAAGAGATGCTGCTTTAAATCTTATCAGATTTTTTTTTAAATCCTAGGTATTTACGATAGACGAATGGTACTTTTTTCGGCTGATAGATTGTAACAACGGGTAGGTCATAAGGAGCTTTTAATAAAATTTAAGAGGCAAAAGAATATCTAGCACGATCATAAAGAAAGGAGTAATCGCATTTTCTGACATTTCAATGAATTCGGAGCACCACCACAGCATTTAAATTACACATTTTAATTTTAAAGCAGCTCGCTTGTTCGAAAAAATGTTTAAACGATGACAGGAAAGAGTGAAATTTGTGAATTTTCAAATAGGTACTTGATTCACTTAAAAACCGATATTTAGCGGTCATATTTTATTTCCAACGAGGGATATAAAATTTAAATTGCTTCTTCTCTTGTGCTATCTGAAAGTGCTTGCGTGATTTGTGCAGTACTTAATTAAACATAATTCGTGTTGTAAGCAAATCGATTCTACTTTTAAAAAATTCATGAATTTTAATGTTTAAGAAATTGCATGCATATTTTTCTACATGAAAAACTCGTAACTACCACACAACTTATATCCCACCTTCTACATAAAGTTTGCCACCAACAGGTTTTCGTGGTGTAGTGGTTATCACATCCGCCTAACACGCGGAAGGTCCCCGGTTCGATCCCGGGCGAAAACATTTTTTTTTTTTAATTTTCGCTCTAGGGAAGTAAAGTAAAATTTTACATCCTAAGGCGAAAAAGTAATACAATAGTTTAATCCAGCGGCGTAAAAGTCGAAGCACGAGCCAAAGGCGAGAAACCAAAAACACTCAAACAACGCTGTTGTCTAAAGAAAAATCATTAAAAATGAAAATAGTCATTGTTTTCAGAGCTACATTTTGTTTCGGTTATTGCATTAGCTGTAGGGTGAAATGTGGTACTTTCGCTTGCTAGGATAAATATAACTATTTATTGATTTTTTAAAAGCTTTATTTATCTTGTTGATGTAACATTCAAGTCTGTTAACAAGCCGACTGGTTATTATCAAAAGCCTTGATAGTGACATTGACCGCGAGAACGAATTTTTATTTCATTTGTTTTTTTAACTAAGTAACTGCTTTATTTATATTGTTGTTTTATGGAAATTGCGGAATATTAAAAAAATTTATATTAAAGAGAAACCTGCAATATAATAAACACAAAAATTCAACAAACAACAAACGTAAGTCAGTTCTTCGTCCAAGTCGTCAAGCAAATCGATCCTTAAGGGTTTTCATCAAACAATCGATATCTAAATCTTCAAGAAAAACCTATATACCAAATATACCTTATTTCTATAATTTTCAAAAAAAAAATTTTTCAAAAATTTTCATTTTTATTAGAAAGTGGTCAACATTAGTATCAAATTAAAGCCCTTTAAATACTCTTTAAAATGAGCTATCACACAACTATGTAGGACTTATTAGAACTGAAGTCAGAACATTTTGTATCGTTGAGTGCGAGCCAAAAAAAGTGTCGGTTTTGCGATTTTTAATATTAAATAACTCAAAAACTATAAGATTTAGAATTTTTTAAAAATTATATTTGAACTCAGTATGTTAAAGAGTATAATTAACCAAAGTTTCAAATAAATCTGTGATGGTCAATCAATCAAAACTGCAGTGAAATGATAATTTGAAAAATATAAAAAATAAAAAAAGATAAAAATATAAAATAAATGCAAAATTCCAAGACATTTCAAGAAACAGATCATTAGAAAATTTTTAGAAATATAGAAAATCTCAAGAAATCCATAAAAATTTCAAGATAATAAACTCTATAGATAAAAACTCTAGAAAATCTTAGGAAATTCTAGGAAATGGAAAATTCTAAGGTATCTTAAGATATCTCGAAAAATTCAGAAAATTTTAAGCCAATGAAATCTCTGAAAATGGAAAAAGCAAAGAAAAGATAGTCTATAATATTCTAGATTTTCTCAAATTTTCCTTGATTTCCCTTTAGTTTGCATAAGACAATTCTCAGCAGTTTGGTATAAAGGGGTTAAGTCTTGAGAAAAAACGCAATTTAAACTAGAATTTCCTTATACTCTCTGTAGATTTTTAAATCTTTACATCTCTATAAGTATTTCCTGAATAAAAAGAAGTACAGCTAAGTTCTTGGTATCCATCGAAAGAGCATTTGAATTAGATTTAATTCCAGCAATAAAAAACGTTGTCAATTTTTGACTTAATCCCTTTATATCAAACTGCTGAGAATTTCTACATCATTTTTCCACTTGGTAAAAGCGGGAAATTTCAAGAAATCCCAAGAAATTTTAGGAAATCCAAGAAAATCTAATTAATTTTGCAATCTTAGGAAATGTAGAAAATTAAAGAAAATCTTAGAAAATAGAGAAAAAAAATATCCAAAAAAATCTCAGAAAAATCTGAAAAATTTCAGGATCTTAGGAAAGGGGCCATCCATCCATAGGGGGTAGAGGGGTCATCTCAGATTTGTGACAAAAATGTGACAGGGGGTCCGGGGGGTTTCAAATGTTGTGATGTCACGAAGTCAAATTTTTAAAAATATATTTTTTTGATCCATGGATCGATTGTAGCAAATTTTATAGAGTAGAAGTGTGACGTCACTGGGGGGGGGGTTAATGAAAATGTGACTAAATGTGAGATAGGGGCAGAGAGGGGTCCAAAAACCTTAAAAATCGTGTGACGTAATTTATGGACGACCCCAAATCTTGTGAAGTTGGGAATCACAGAAAATTCTAAGATATTTTAGGAAATCTAGACAATCTTAGAAAAATCAAAGAAATCTCAAAAAATTGAAAAATAAAACAACTCATCTATATATTTTTGATAAGAATTAAGGTTTAATTTTCAAAGTTTTGCAAATCCGCCCTTGTTTGGAAGGATTTTTTTGAAAATAACTGGAATTGCATGGAAATCATCGGATTTCCGAATCCTGTATACAAAGTTGTTTTGAGTTTTTCCCCTTGACCTCTACAGTACAAATCCGTACAAAACACATCAGTATGCGTCACTGCCATTCATTCGAAATTAATTGTATAAATAATACTAAGTTTATCCGATTCTTGTAAAATCGGCCCTTAATAGAGTTTACGAGGGAGGGTTTCCTATAGACTGATCAATATCAATTGACTCTGGATTAACTTTTTCCTAACTTTAAACTAGCCCTTTGTGCGGTGGCGGTGCAAGAGTGGCCAGGGCCCGTAAGCAAATATACAAAGCGGGCTCCTTAAAAATAAAACGTATTAATTTTGAATTGCATATATTATTTAAAAATCTCTTTTCTGGGAAGATCAAAATATTTTTCAGAATCTCGTTAATCCATTCGTGCGCGTCAGTGGAAACCGAATGATAAATAAATAAATAAATATTAAACAAATAAATAAAAATAATTAAAAGTTATTAAAATTTTAAAACCCCTTTATCAAGGAGCACTTCAGGGATACAATCCGAGTTATCCTGGGGGGGAGGAGGTAATTGTCCCTTTGTCCCCCTCTAAATACGCCACTGCAATGGGCCCGAATTAGTGGCCTAATTGCTTGTAGAGATATCTCCCTGGCCTCCTACCTAAAATCCAGAATCTAGAAGAATTGCACTGGCGGGTGCACCAATTGTTTTGTGACTTAAATAATATGTCGAGAGCTTTGAAATCGGAAAAAACTGGTTTCGCTGCTAAGTCTAAAAGTAATTTTATTTTTGCACATCATGGAGTGAAAGTCTACACATCATATTATTTAAGTCACAAAATAATTGGTGTAAAATAATTGGGGGGTCTGGGGGGTATTCCATACCCCCTTCTTCGGGGTTTTAAGGTAGGAGGGCAAGTAGAGATCCCTAGGATTCCCTACGCGCACTTAGGCCACTAAATGGGGCCCATTGTACTACCTCCGATGCAGTGGCTCACTATCCTGTCACTGAAGTAATCCTGTCTCCAGGATGAATTCGATCGAGACAGCTACATCGGAGGTAGTATAATGGATCAGTGGCGGTGCAAGTTTAGCTATGGCCGTTAAGCAAATATACAAAACGGGCTCGTAAAACAACAATTTATTAATTTTAAGCGGCGTATTCAGAGAGGGGCAAAGGGGCAATTGCCCCCTCCCCAAAGATGACTCAGATTGTGTTCCTGAAGCCCTCCCTGATAAAAATAATGTTTACCACGAGGTTTTAAAATTTAAATAACTTAAAAAAATTTTGACGCGCACGAATGGATTAACGAGATTCTAAAAATATTTGGTCTGCTCCCTCTAAACGCATTTTCTAAATACGCCACTGATAATTTTGAATTGCGGATATTATTAAATAAATTCTTTTTTGGGATTAACTACCCTTTATGGTTCCGGGCCCCTAAGCATTGCTTACATTCGCTTATTGATATCACCGCCAAATATCAATATTTTAGAAAACCCAAAAAATGCGCTAAACACTTTTCAGAACTAAAATGTTTTTAAGTTAACACAAGTAAAATACACTGTAAGTATAAATTCGCAAACGTTTTCACCATACTATGGCATCATCAGGCGATGAATTAGGTGATGAATTTTTTGGGTTTTCTAAAATATTGATATGATTAATATCGAGTTACACTACTTGAACCACGTATCAATCGATTATTTAAAGATATGTTTACTAACCTGCGGCTGAGGCTCTGCGAAGTGACTGCAGTCCATGCTTTCTTATGGGAGGGTAACCTTAGAGGCAAAGTTCGCATTATAAAGAAACACTTCCATAAGAAAAAGCATCCACTGCGACTTCAGTCGCAGACCCCCAACCGCTAGTTAAGCTAAGCGCTAGTTAAACGTTAGGCAAAAGTTAATCCAGAGTCAATCAGTCTATAGGAAACGCTCCCATAAGAAGGCATGATTAATATGAAATCATGAAAGATATGAATCTTTAGCACGGCTGGACACCAAAATTTGCCCTAATATGCATTATTTACTCAAATATGCACCAAAGGTTGAAAATATACAAAATTTTGCAAATTTTATGTAATTTATTGAAAATTTGAAAAAAAAATTTGAAAAATTCGAAGATTAGATATTTTTTAGTTTGCATATCAATGCATATTTTATCTATTATTATCAATTTTAGTGCATATTTTAAGGAAATTCGGTGCATATACATGCGCATATTTTCAAGTATTTTGTTGCATATAAATCCGAGCTCTAGTTATATATGTTATTTATTTTTTTTTTTTTTGTATCTTATAAACTTCGCACACGGGTCCCTCACCTGCTTGTTACGATTTGATCTTTCAATTAGTCAATTTTGAAAACAAGATATACGGGAAGGCGATATTCAAAATTAATGTATTTTCCACCAGCCAGTCGGGAGATATATGATGCTGCTTGATCGAATAGCTTTTCCAAATCGAGAAAGGAAAACTAGCAAATTTTTTGCCCTAATTTCAAATCATAAATGTTGCGTAAGAGAATAGTTCGTTGATCCAGAAAAAACACGATTGCTGAAAATTGATTTACAAAACACTAGCTTGTTTCGTTGCAGCAAAACTGACACAGTTTTAGTTACATTAATTTGTCAACTTCAGGATGGAAATGTTAGAATGATAAAGCAAATAATATAACTAATGGATTTTCACAAGAAAACTGACTTCGTGTTCTGAATACCACAATATTGATGTTAGACAAATTTATAAAGTTTTTGTGAAATCATAATTTATTTCAGATTTAATAATAATTAATCAACGAATCAGTTTATCACTTGATTGATATTGATGGCCAAAAAATTTTATTACTTTCATTTTATGAAATACAAATATAAATCAAGACGAAGGAACATTATTTGGAGTTGCCAAGATCTCGTCCTTACGTTGATTAACGAAACTTTCTCAAAGCAGGAAATAGAGACAACCTGCTGAGCTACATCTTCTACATAATAAAAGACTGATTACTAAACAGGGCAGTAACGGTGAGCAAATTATTGCGAACATTCCCAGCAGCAATATTCTAGTGTCTTGATGAAAATTTAATTTTTGTACTTTAGCTCCCAATCGAAAAGAATGACGTAAATTGGGCATTAACGTTAATGGCCGGACAATGACGTCAATGCCCATTTACGCTGGCCATTAACGTCATTGACCGGCCATTGACGTCAACGCCCGTTAACAGTGGGCAATGATGTAAATATTTTCATAGTGATTGTAATATTTACGTCTTTGGCCGGTCAGTAACGTTAATGCCCAAAATGGATTGGACAATAATGACATTATAGAATAAATGCTATAAGAAACAGCAAATTGGCGATGCACTTCAACTAGGGACAATTATTTATCGTCCGTGTAAATGACAGCCCTTTTCAAGGTCTCAGAAGTGTACAGAGATTTTTATTTAATTTAGACAAACGATCATTTTAGGGTGAATCCATGATTTGTCACGTTTGCGTCAGTCATAACGGCCCGGAGAAAAACATTGATTAAATTTAATTAATTCATTTTACGATGGATCCGTGATTTGCTGTAGTTGCGCAAGCCAAAACTGAAAGAGTGATAGAATATAGAATCTGTAGAATAGTAATTTCATCATTGTCCACCTTGTATTGGACATTAACGTCATTGCCCGGACAATGATGTAAAAACCACATATACAATTTTAAATGTCAACATTGCCCAAATGTTCATTGACGTCAATGGCCGGTCAATGACGTTAATGTCCAACTAAGCTGGGCATTGACGTTATTGTCCGGCCATTGACGTTAATGGCCGAATTGTCAACATTGACCGTAACATATATATTGCTGTGTTTTCTTTCGTAAATTCAGGGTGTAATTATATAAAGAAACTTAAATTTTTAATTTTATTAATTAATTTGTATAATCATTGACATACAATGTGCGTTGTGATTGTGAATAATATTTACTGATTAGATTGTACTTTTAAATTGTACGAAGGATTGATTGATTATCGGGAATTTGGAAATTCCCACACAATTGAACTGTAATCATGTTTAATAATGCTTTATCGTAAGATATAGGCAATTTATTCAGTTTTCAATGTTTTTTAAGCAATAAAGTAGCTAATCTGAGATTTTTTACAGCTATCTTTTTTTATTGACTATCAGGTTATCACTACTTCACGTAATGTTCATTGCATAAGATAGATATAATAGTGAAATAAATTTTTAATTTATTTGTTGCCAAAGCAAAATATTTAGTTTTATGTATATTTAGACAATGAAATCGTTAAAAAATGGACCACAACCTACAGATATATTTAGAAAATCGTAAATTATATACGGCATTGGTCGAACAAATTTTTGCATTTACTAAATTTACTAAATCTTAACTTTAATTTGTTACAAAATTAGGAAATTCCGCAAAATCATCGTTTTATATTATAAATATTTTTATTTATTTTTTGAGTAATAACCTTTACCAATATTGATATAAATAAAAAAAAGGTATCTACTCATGTAGATAACCAAATTTTGCACTAAAAAAAAACTGCTACGTTATTTTTTCACAAAAGAGAATTTGGATTGAATTTCTAGGTCGAGGTCGTCTTTGCCTTCGGTGGCGTCGAGACGACTGCCGTCTGTTCATGATTATTGTCAGAAAGAACTGCATAACATTTTGACCTATTCCGACGCAATATTACTCTCACATAAAAAAATTGACGTTTACTCTAATAATTTTATTTTGAAAATTTTATTGATAAAAAATTAAAATATAAATAAAATTTGTATTACTTTCGCTTTTACTTCCGTTTCTAGCGTAAATAAAACTTATCGATGCGTGGAATTACTAATTTTTTTCACGGAGATTTATAATTCTGGATTTTTTAAAATCTAAAAAAGACCTCCAGCTTGACGTGAAATCCAAACCACGGCACGAAAAAGTTAGAGCCACAGTTAACCCACGTGGGAACCGCGTATACACCGGATTCATATGTTTGTTCTCCTTTGAAATTACGTAAACATAAACTATAATTTCCAACATAAAAATGCACTTTGCGGCACCGATAAATATACTATTAATTTTTTACTTACGAGTTGATGGTATTTTTATAACAACAATAAAACAGTAAACCCATCAAAAGTTTCTGTTATAAAATGCAGTCAACTGAGAGAAAAATTGGAGAGGAAGTCGAATTTTGATTTTTGCAGTTTATAAATTAAAAAAAGAAAAATTCAACATTCGACGAGGATGGGATTCGAACCCACGCGGGCAGAGCCCATTGGATTAGCAGTCCAACGCCTTAACCACTCGGCCACCTCGTCTAGTTGTTCGAACACACTAGTAATATGAGAGTATGATTAGGTATCTAGTTATCGAATTTCGGATAATATCAGAAAATTTATTATGATTATAATATTACATTATTATCTTCGAATTATTATAATTCTGTGCTGGAAAACTCAACAAAACAATATGGTATAATCTATAACTCGAAAGCCGTGAATTCTACACAAAGAGAAATATGTGTTACTAATTCACACAATTGTGCAGAAAAATAGCACAATTGCGTACTTTTTCTGCACAATTGTGTGGATTAGTTACACATATTGCTCTTCGTGTAGAATTTGGTTTATAGAAAATTATACAAAATACTAGACGACTAATACTGAAAAATCAATCAAAAAAATTATGTTACATTTTAGTGAAATTTTTTTTTTCTATTTCTGCAGCCTGCAAATACAAATCTAGTAAACTGGGTCAAAACTCTCAATGAAGTGAAACCCAATAAATTCTATAATTTATTTACTTCATATTGAATTAACCTCGTAGGTATAACGATTTGTTGCAAAGCAATGTAGTTAATAATATGGAAATAAATACAAATATTTGTACTATGAATCAATATTATATCTAAATCTTTGTCTAGTATTTTTGTAGTTTTTAGTTATTTATGTTATGTTTAAAAAGATTACACGACATCTGTACGTTTAAACCACAATAAAACGTAACAGTCTACCACCAGTCTACCTTTGAAAACCTCGTGGCCTAAAATTTGCATGTTACGACTCAATTTAGTTCATTCCTAAACGGTCGTATTGAATGAATAATCGGCAATTTACATAAATTAAAATGAATTTTGTTAAAAGTTTTTCTTTTTTTTCGTAAACCGTAAACCCAAAAAGAAAAATCCTAATATATAAAATCCCAGCACGCTGCTGCTCCTGCTACGTGTAATTTTTTGTTTGAAAAACATACTCTGATTGGTCGATTTTTAATCCAAACCCAGAAATTTGAATTTTTAAGCAAAAAAGCGGGAAATTTAACCTTCGGCCTTATCTACTGCTGACAAGTTAATTATAAAAATATAAAGTCAAAATTGTAAACTGGGGGGCTTGGGGGGTGTGGAACACCCTCCAGTACATATCGCAGGATTTCCACTCTTTTAGAATACTTGGAGAAGATTGGAAATTTATAATTCCCGCTACTGAGGGATTCCTCGTTTTCCTCGTTTTTCCTTCTTTTTAAATTTTTTTATTTTTTTTATTTTATTTTTTGCTCTTATTTTTTACTTTATCATACAAAGTATGAAAAAGTATTGTTATCGTGCGGAAAAAAAAATTGAGATTTTGATGAATTTAGGCATATTGGGATCCCAGAAGCGGAAAATCATCATTTCCAAAAAATGTCTGTATGGGTGGGTGTGTGTGTGTGTGTGTGTGTGTGTGTGTGTGTGTGTGTGTGTGTGTGTGTGTGGTCAAATTTTGTGTGCGCTCTACCTCAAAAAGTAATAGGAATTTTTTAACAAAATTTCGTATTTAGTTCATACATATTGAGACTTAGAACTGATTAGATTTTGGTTAAAATCGGTACACGGAAACTCAAAAAAAAAAATATTTTGTAAATAAAAAAAATAATTTTTTTCCTTTTCTTTAAATTTTATTTTTTTATTAAATTCTTCTCTATAATAATATTAAAAAAGTATTAATCAATAATCGTGTAAATATCCAATTTTTGAAAATATTCGTTTTTCAAATTAAAAAAAAAAATTTTTTTTCTTATTTTTAAAATTTTATTTTTTTATTATGTTCTGTTCCGTAATAATAATAAAAAAGTATTAATCAATAATCGTGTAAATATCCTATTTCTTTATATTTTTGTTATTTAAAAGTATGATAAAGTTATGGGCATGGGCACATCCGATTTTTGTTATTTAAAAGTATGATAAAGTTATGGGCATGGGCACATCCGATTTTTTATTTTATATTAAAATATTTTTATTTAAAAAAAAAAAAGTTTTTCAAATTCTAATTTTCTTTAGCCGAATATTTTAATTTCCCTCACTTTTGTTCCAAAAACAAAAAATTTCCCAGCTTTTTCTGATGAAACTTGTCTTCTGTAGGTATTCTTGAAATGTGGGAATTTTATTATATGCACTTATTTAATATTTATTTAATCCAAACGGGGAAATTTGAATTTTTAAGCAAAAATGCGGGAAATTTAACCTTCGGCCTTACCTTACTGCTGACAGAGTTTAGCAACAACTTTCTGTGTTACTTTGAAAAATTAATTATAAAAATAATATAAAAATTTAAAGTCAAAATTGTAAACCGGGGGGTCTGGGGGGTGTGGAACACCCTCCAGTACATATCGCAGGATTTCCACTCTTTTAGAATACTTGGAGAAGATTGGAAATTTATAATTCCCCCGCTACTGAAGGATTCCTCATTTTTCCTTTGTTTTAAATTTTTTTATAATAAAAATAAATTAGTTTTTCAAATTCTAATTTTCTTTAGCCGAATATTTTAATTTCCCTCACTGTTGTTCAAAAACAAAAAATTTCCCAGCTTTTTCTGATGAAATTTGTCTTCTGTAGGTATTCTAGAAAAGTGGGAATTTTATTATATGTACTGGAAGGTGTTCCACACCCCCCAGACCCCCCGGTTTACTCTTTGACTTTATAATTTTGACATTTTGAAATTTTTCATTTTTACTGCCAAGGCAGGGAAATTAAATTTTCAGTCAGGAAAAACAAATTAAGTTAAAAAAAAATTTCTTTTTAAAATTTTAGAATTAAATTTTGTTAAATTTTAAAATTAATATTTATTTAATTCAAACGGGAAAATTTGAGTTTTTAAGCAAAAATGCGGGAAATTTAACCTTCGGCCTTACCTTACTGCTGACAGAGTTTAGCAGCAACTTTCTGTGTTACTTTGAAAGTTAATTATAAAAATATAAAGTCAAAATTGTAAACCGGGGGGCCTGTTGGGTGTAGAACACCCTCCAGTACATATCGCAGGATTTCCACTTTTTTAGAATACTTGGAGAAGATTGGAAATTTATAATTCCCGCTACTGAGGGATTCCTCGTTTTACCTCGTTTTTCCTTTTTTTTTAAATTTTTTTTTATAATAAAAATAAATTAGTTTTTCAAATTATAATTTTGTTTAGCCGAATATTTTAATTTCCCTCACTTTTGTTCAAAAACAAAAAATTTCGCAGCTTTTTCTGATGAAATTTGTCTTCTGTAGGTTTCTAGAAAAGTGGGAATTTTATTATATGTACTGGAGGGTGTTCCACACCCCCCAGACCCCCCGGTTTACTCTTTGACTTTATAATTTTGACATTTTAAAATTTTTAATTTTTACTGCCAATGCAGGGAAATTAAATTTTCAGTCAGGGAAAACCGAGGGGTAAATCACGGTCAAAAATCGTGTACACCAGACTTCCTGCTACTTCGGACTTCCCAAACTTCCTCGGACTTCCTTAAACTTTCCGAACTTCCTCGGAATTCTCCAGACTTGCCGGACTTCCTCGGACTTCCCCAGACTTCCTCAGACTTCCCCGGACTTCCTCAGAATTCTGAATTAACTGATGTGACTATTGTTCTATTGATCTATCTGGAAAGACAGGTGAAAACCTAAAAAAAAGGTCCCTCGTTTTCCCATGCACTGGTTTTACATCTTCATATTTCCTTAGACTACCCCAGAATTACCCGGACTTCCTCAAACTTCCCGGGACTTCCTAAAAGCTGTACACCAGACTTCCCGGGAGATTTACCCCTCGGGGAAAACAAATTAAGTTAAAAAAAAATTTATTTTTAAAATTTTAAAATTAATATTCATTTAATCCAAACGGGGAAATTTGAATTTTTAAGCAAAAATGAGGGAAGTTTAACCTTCGGCCTTACCTTACTGCTCACAGAGTTTAGCAGCAACTTTCTGTGTTACTTTGAAAGTTAATTATAAAAATATAAAGTCAAAATTGTAAACCGGGGGGTCTGGGGGGTGTGGAACACCCTCCAGCACATATCGCAGGATTTCCACTCTTTTAGAATACTTGGAGGAGATAGAGAATTTATAATTTTACAAATTTGACGAAGAAAAACCGGGAAATTTGAATTTTAAAACTAAAATTAAGGGAAATTTAAAACTATGGCATTAAGAATATTAAAGGTAGGAAAAACATTTATGTAAGTGCCTTACTGCTCAGAGCTTAGCAGCAAATTTGCGTTACTTAGAAAGTTAACTATCGAAATTATAGTCAAAAGTGTACACCGGGGAGTCTGGGGGTGAAGACCCTCACTACAGAAGACAGAAGCTGGGAAATATTTTTGTTTTTGAGCAAAAATGAGGGAAATTAAGACGGTCGGCTAAAGAAAATTAGATTTGAGATACTTATTTATTTTTATATTATTATAAAAAGAATTTTTAATTGACCGACTGCATATCTTTTTGCATTACTTTGAAAAATATAGAAAAACGGGGAATCTCCCAGTATCGGGAAACTAAATTAAATGTTTAAATATTATATCGCTAAGAAAGGAATCCACCGTCTAGCTGTCCGTCTGCGGACGGGCTTTCCAGCTAGTATAAAAATAATTCATTAAAAAACAGTCCAGCTTCTTGAATTATAGTAGGTTACATTTACTGCCGATGACTAAAAAGATGGCGGGCGGCTGTAAAGTGAAACAATTGCTTATTTTCATGTTCCCCGTTCTTCTCTTTATAGTACTTCAATAATTGCCTTACCAATGTGAGAATTGGCTTCACTAAATTTATTTTTGTTTATTTGCAAAAGAAAAAAAAAGAAAAATAATAATAATAATAATAGTAAGAGAAAAATCTCAAACAGATCCGCAATACAATTTTTGGCAATTTAATCAATTAATCAACAAAATTTATTGATATTATTTATGCGATATATATTTCTGTAATTATGAATATTTACTTTTATGCAAATTAAACTTGTGTGTAATTATTTAATCCTCCATCTATTTACCCCATTGTAAACAGCAATGGACATATTTGTGTGTATTACGTGAGGTTTAAATCGAATCATATGGAATAAAATATTCTTTCGTCTTTTTTTATCTCAAACTCATCAATTCCATTTTGTGTTTTTTCTCTTTCCCTTCCATATTAAATAAAAAAATTTCTTGCAATATTACAATTTTTATTATTAATTAATAAAAACTCAAAAAATATGAACTTCAACATGCACAGAGAATTTAATCCCTAGAACAAGTAATTTATTAAATTAGCAATGCTTTTTCAATTTTCTCGATCAAGTTTGTAATAACAGCACCATTAAGAAAATTAAAACTTTAGCGAGTTTCAATATTAATTAAAATATGCATAGAAGTACTTCAATTTTCATCATCAACATAATTTTGGTAAAATTTAATGAAAGTTAATTTCGGCAAAAATAATAAGCAATCTGGTCACAGGGAAAATGTGAAAAGTGAAAAATAAGCGTAGGTGGTAGCGTAAAAATCTAGTTAAGCGAACAAAGGATGTGCACAAATAAAGTAAATAAAGTAGTAAACATAATGCAAAAGCTACCAACCCGATGACCTTACGATATTGTTATGCAAAACGAATTTTCCGACACATTTTAAGGGTTTCCTTTTACCGACACTCTTCCAAATAACATTCTTATCGATTTTTATTCCAATAACTAACTCTCTCCGTAACTTTTAAGGCAATCTCTTACATCGTTCTTCCATCACAAAAATATTTAAAAATGTTTGTCATTTCCTTTTTGAGATTTGCAAAAGTCATCAATTTTAAGATCCATTAAAAACTGAAATGTGGAAAGTAAGTTCTTTTCTAACGCATAAAAGTTATACTTCAAATTTACTGCTTAGGATTGCAAATATTTCAATTGTGTGATTTTTCCAGCGAAAATAAAGGGTAGATTATGTTTATTTATCTAACTAACATGTAAAAAACAAACTAATTTAAATTTTAGTTATCTAAATAACTCAGTGAATGTTATTTCAATTTAAACCACTCTAATGTAAATAGTATATACTTAACATTAATTAACCATTTGTCAATTAACAACTTACTATCTTAGATATTATATTAAATAATATAATATTGTGTACGTAAAATATAAGAAAAAAAAACTTAATCTTTTAATTTTGCAATTAATTATTTACGAATACTGCTTATCAAAATATAAAAATATTTACTCAAACTACATTTGGTAGTAAAAATAATAATCCAGTATAAACTTGATCGCAATAATTTAATACAAAGCTTGCCTTACGCATGATCGACAATTAAAATCAATCAAGAAGATTACTATTAGTTTTAATTAATTTTTTTTATTTAATTTTCACAAACATGGTCATTGAACCAATTGCATAATATACATCCAGACTTTGTGTCAAATCTTTCGAGCCCGTCCGAACTTGTGCATCGTTGTAAATGCGCAGTTTCCAGCGTTGAATATTTTTTGTTTATATTTTTGATTTATAAAATTACTCCAAAGGCAACGGAAAACCACCCCATTAATTAAATTCCCTAGTAAGTCATCTTGGCTTCACTGAATAGTACCTAGTCGGGACATAAATTCTGTTACCTGTAAAGAACCGTTAGATTTTACAGCTTAAGATTACAGAGGGTGGAAAACAATTACATATTTAGAAAGCCCTTTCTTTTGGTAACTTGTACAGACTATAGTTAAAATTTTTGAGTTCAACCAGCAACATGGATTGGGGTGTGAAAGAAAATCGGATAGCAGTTATTGCGTTACATAAATGTGGTGTATCAAATAGTGAAATTTTAAAATTGCTAAAGCCGTTAAAAATTTCAAAAATGTTTGTAAGTCGTGCTATAAAACGGTTTACCGATACAAATGCAATAGCTGACAGAAAAAGAAGTGGACGTCCTCGTACCATAAGAACTCCACGAGTGATTAAAGCAGTGCGTGAAAGAATACGACGAAATCCTCTGCGAAAACAAAAAATTATTGCTATGGAGATGCAAATTTCAAAAAAAAGCGTGTCTCGCGTATTGAGGCAGGACCTAAAACTTGGGGCTTTTCGTAGAGCAACAGGACAAAGGTTTACAACAGCTTTAAAAAAAATTAGGCACGAGAGATCGAAAACCCTATTAAGGAGGCACGGTAATAATAATTTTAAAAATATTTTGTTTACCGATGAAAAAATTTTTACCGTCGAAGAAAAATTTAATAAGCAAAACGATCCTGTTTATGCTCACAGCTCTAAAGAAGCGGCAGAAAAAATTCCGAGGGTTCAAAGAGACAATTATCCAGCATCTGTGATGGTTTGGTGGGGTGTATCCTACGAAGGGGTTACTCAACTTCACTTTTGTGAAAAAGGCGTTAAAACATCAGCACCAATTTACCAAGAAATGTTAGAAGACGTGGTAAAGCCTCTTAACGACTCTCTCTTTCAAGGAAACCATTGGGTTTTCCAACAGGACTCTGCACCAGCACACAAAGCTAAGACAACCCAAAGGTGGCTAGCAGAAAATTTACCTGCGTTTATTGCAGCAGAACAATGGCCTTCTGGAAGTCCTGATCTGAATCCTTTGGATTATAAATTGTGGTCAGTTCTTGAAAACATGGCTTGTAGTAAGCCTCATAAAAATATCGAGCTTCTGAAGCGGGATTTGGTGAAAGCAGCAGCATCGATACCGTTACAAGTCGTCCGTGCCGCAATTGATGATTGGCCACGGCGTTTAAAGGCTTGTGTAAAGGCTAAAGGAGGACATTTTGAGTAAATATATTACAAATGTATTCTTTATATATTAAGTAATAAAGCAGTATATATCATAATTGAATTTATTATTTTGAAACATTAAAAATTTAATTAATACTGTGTAACAGAACTTATGTCCCGACTAGGTATATTCCTTAAATATATTGGAAATATTTTATGTGAAAGAATTTTAAATGAAACAATTTAATTTTAAGATTAACATCATTGAAAAAAGTTGTATATAATATTTTAAAGTTCTTATCAACGAATGTTACATGCTAATATTAAATTTCATATGGAATAATCATATTCGAGTGAATTAGCTCGGGTTACTGTAAAACTGATCAAAGATAATGATTTATGAGTGCTCTTTGTTTTAAAATTCGCTTCGCTATAGTTCTATATAACTATAAACTATAGAGAGATAACTTTTGACCATAGTACACGCTTTTCCTAATAATTTAATAAATATTTCGCTTTATAATCTATTTTTATTTCAGACAAGGTTGATTTTTCAAGTATTTGGGGATTAGTGGGATTTATTGGAATTAGCACTCAATTCATTAGATTTTATATGCAATATATGCTTAGCATCTAGAAACAAGTAAATTTAAGTGTTTTATTAAATATTCTCTATTTGTTTGTCATTTACTTCATTTTCAATCGAAAACAATCGCAAATATTACATTTGGGTGGTTTCTACCTATGTATAGTAAAAAAAAATTAATAGATTGTATCCGAATATTCATACAAAAAATTTGATCGAATGAATATTTATATTATACTAAAATTTTTTACTGAGCGAAGTTATACAAGAGTTTTTATACAACATTTAATTAAAATTCAAAGTATCGATAGGATTATGGTAGGACGGTAAATTATTCGCTACATTCAAACATAAAATATTTTTTGCTTGAAAATATCAAAATTCAATTAATTAAATTCCGGCTGATTAATACAGTTTTGCTCCAAAGTGGCTCAGAAACCTCGTAGTTTATCTACTTTATCTATTAGAAACCGCAAATAATCATAGATTATGTATGTTACGGTCAATGATGACAATTCGGCCATTAACGTTAATTGGGTGAAATTTAAAATTTTATGTGTGGTTTTTACATCATTGTCCGGGCAATGACGTCAATGCCCAATGTAGAGTGGGCAATAATGAAATTATTATTCTATAGATTCCATCTGAAAGTAATGTGCCTTAGCAATTAATACTAGTTATTAAGGGATACTGAAAAGTTAATTTTGTTAGAAAATATTAGTGATATTAGTGAAAGCAGTGTTTTAAGAAGCCAAGTTTACAAACGTTGCCATTGCAAGGGTGGATGTAAAAATAATAAATGTGCGTGTCGCGTCAGAAAACAAATTTGCAGTTCTAAGTGCCATGGGTCACTTCCGTGCCAGAATAAAAATGATTAATTTAAAAAATTTTATTTCATTATTTTTTAATTTTTATTATTTTTGTTAATAAATGATTATATTATTATATTATAATACAATGAATACAACATATGTATGTAAATATCACTTGCCAGTTGGCTGTCAAATTAAAATTGCCATTTTGCTGTTCTGTACAGTAGTTATTCCATAATATCATCATTGTTCAATCCATTTTGGCCATTAACGTCATTGGCCGGCCAAAAATGTAAATCTTACTATCAAATGAAAATATTTACATCATTGCCAACCGTTAACGGGCGTTGACGTCAATGGCCGGTCAATGACGTTAATGTCAAGCGTAAATGGGCATTGACGTCATTGCCCGGCCATTGAAGTTAATGCCCAATTTACGTTATTGACCATAACATGTATATGTAATACTATAACCGCAGAGCCAACGATAGTCTTTTATAATAAATAAATAATTAATGTAAAATAGTCAAGGCCGTCTAGGGAAAATCAGGACCGACACAGTAAAAACGTTTTCTTTAAATCAAAAAAAACTATTTAGTTTGAATTATTTTTTTTGAAGCAAATAAATTTTGTTTAATTTAAATAAAATATTTTTGGTCAAACACAAATGTATTTAAATTAAAAAAAACAAAGATTGTTTGTTCTAATCAGGGGTCTCCAAACTACGGCCCGCGGGCCAAATCCGGCCCGCCAGCACCACTAATCCGGCCCGCGAAAGCGGGCCTGATGTGGCTGGTATCCGGCCCGCCCTTTACATTATTTTAATAAATCAAATCAAATAAAGTAATCATACAAAATAATAGTCAGATATTTTATTTACCGACTAAAAATAGTTGTCAAAACACAACAAAAGTTGTCAAAAAACAATCTTAATCTAATGAGGTATAGCTGTAGAGACTAACGAAAATATTCAAACCCTCCTATGTTAACAATGTAAATTGTACATTTTGAAACCGTTTTTTGACATATAAAAATCGGATTTACAGCAAAACTTTTTAGATATATTTTGTTAACAATTTCATTGTTTTCAATTTTGTATCTATACATTTTTCAATTTTGCAGCTCCGTTTTTGACTGACAGCAACTTAAACAAAACTTCGGAAAACACAAAAAATATTGTCATATTTATAAATCGGAAACGGTGCGACGAAATGAAAAACTGAATAGGCATTTTTTCTTGAAAACGTGATTCTGTACATTTATGTACATAAATTAGAAATTTATTTCACGTGTCGGTGCGTCGTTTAAACTTTACCCGGCACGGCCCTTTAAGGCATGGTTAGTTTACGCCATAACCGGCGGCCCAGAGACATCCACGAAAGACATCCTCGACGGAGTCAATGCTATTCAGACGACAGTCCCATATCGACCAGCTTGGCAGACCAACTGATCGCTCTTGGGTAGAGCCTGGATACTTTCCTTTACCAGATCCGGCTAACAGGCCGGCGCCGAAGTTGAAACGCAACTTACACGCCGAGGGTTCGCAAACCCTCTAACCAGCTCTACGGCTATCAACCACAACCACTACGAAGCCTTCCCTAGGCGGGCAAGTTCTTAGGACAGGTCTATCACCAGACAAGATTCCTCTCGAACTTGGAGCCCCCGCTCCCGTAGTACCGGTGTCTGCGTTGTCCTTTCGGGTCGCATGGTCATATCAGTTAACCATTTAAACCTCCGGGGCCTATCTTCCATCGGCACGCCATTGGCTACTCAGACACTTCGGACTGCTCATCCATAGCTAGCCTCATCCCTGCTTCGGCACGACGCCTACTGAACACTGCGTTGGCATACTCGTTAAATCTAAGGTATGAGTTGAGGTTCTCAATGAGGTCGCCTAAGTTCTCTGAGATGGTTGGATTCGCTAGGTCCTCCCATCTCAGGTCACCGTACAGTGGACAGAGCAACAGGACGTGTTCCCACGTCTCAGCCGCACCGCACCCACACGAAGCCAAGTCAGCGAGGTTTCGATCGAAGAGATGTTGATTAAAGCTACCGTGTCCAGTAAGGAGGAAGCCGAGAGATAATCCCGGTTAGAACCATTCCTTCTCGATTGCGAAACGAACATCCTTGATGTACTTCCAAGTAACTGTTCCCTTTTCGCATGTCGTCCAACGCTCGTTCCATTCAAGTGTTAACCTTTCAAGTAGGAGACGTTGGAAGCATCCTTTCGGGAGCCTGCGCTCACGCGCATCAGTGACCTCCCCTTGCCGGGGGCGAGATCTTTTCGCCGTCTGTACGACTCCATCCGCTGTCTAACAAGAAGGTCCCACGGAAGTGCTCCCGCAAGAACCTGCATTGCCTCAGTTGAGAAGGTCCTACAGTCTCTCAAGGAAGCGTACAACGCTATCCTTTGACACTGGTTGATGCTCTTTGTGTCCCCACACGCTTGCTCCGTACGCCATACAGGCAACTATCAACCCGTTATACAGGACCTTAAAAGCCTGTTGATCGAGACCCCAGTCTTTTCTCAGCACCCTTCGTAGACCTCCAACAACTGAGGTAACCTTTCCCCGGAGATATTGTATGTGGGGTCCAAAGTTCAGACGTTCGCCGACAACAATACCCAAGTACTTAGTTTGTTTCACTATGCTGATACTAACACCGTTCGCCTTGACTGTGGGGTTCCTATTTACCGAAAAGTGTCCATTAAGCACAAGTGCTACGGTCTTCTTTTCGGAGAGGAACACACCAACTCTCTGCCCCCATTCCATCACTATTTCTAAGAACAGCTTACTAAGAGTTTTTAGTGTCGCGCGGCTGTTGTCTTTCGCCAAAATGAAGAGGTCATCCGCGTATGCGACGACTATGGCTCTGTGCGCCCTCAAGGTCTCTAGCAATTCGTTCATCAGTAGTATCCACACAAAAGGAGCACAGATAAAACCCTGGGGACAGCCCCGCTTCACCTCACGCCGGATCACCGTTCCGGCGCCGTCAGCAATGACTACTCCGCGGTCTTTGAAGTAGTCGGCCCAGAGCTTTACTTCAGGGCACCCCATACTGACGATTTTCTCGAGAATTTTGGACCAAAGTAACCCGTCAAAAGCACCCTTAAAGTCAATGAACAGCCCGAGGGCATACTTATCATTGGTTGCCGCGACTTCAGTTGCTACTTTGTGCCATGCGTCTTCCGTACTTCGCCCGTGTACGAAGCCGTACTGCGCATCGCTCATTTGTACATTTATGTACAAGAGCATTTTTCTATTTTGTTGCACCGATTTCGAAATATAGTAGATGACGATATTTTTTGTGTTTTTTGCAAAGTTCTGTTTAAGTCGCTGCCAGTCAAAAACGGTGCAACAAAATTGAAAAATGTATAGGTACAAAATTGAAACAATGAAATTTATAACAAAAAATTTTTTTAAAAAGAAGCTTTGCTGTAAATGCGATTTTTATATAGGTAAAAAAAGACGGTTTCAAAATGTGCAATTTACATTGTTAACATAGGGGGTTTCAAATATTTTCGTTAGCCACTGTATCTAGATATTGGCCCTCCGGGCTTTGTGGAGTAATCAGTCTGGCCCTTGGGCTAAAAAGTTTGGAGTCCTATGTTCTATATTCGCAACTAAAATTTTTCGTTTCCTCCAATAAAATTTTTTTTGTTTTAAATAAATTTTTGTTGGGCCAAAAATATTTTATTAAAATTAAACAAAATTTATTTCCTTCTAAAAAATAATTCAAACAAAATAGTTTTTTTGATTCAAAGAATACGTAAACCTACAATTTGTTTGATAAAAGTGATTACTTCGTGTCAGATTTGAAATCACTCGCCTCTGTCTCGTAGGGCCTAAAAATAATATAATATTGTTTTATTAAGAACAAAACATAAAAAAGTACACTCACCGTAAAAACGTTTTCTTTAAATCAAAAAAACTGTTTTGTTGGAATAATTTGTTTTGAAGCAAATAAATTTTGTTTGAGCAAAAATATTTTATTTAAATTAAACAAAATTTATTAGCTTCAAAAAAAATAATTCAAACAAAATAGTTTATTTGCTTCAAATAAAACAAGTTATTTTTACTTAAAATGTAGAAAAACATTAAAATAATAATAATTATAAATAATCGGAAATAAAAAATGATAATAAAATTTAACCCGTCGCGTCGCTGCACCGTCTGGCTTAGAATACTTTAGTGACGCCATTCGCCGGTAAAAACTTTTTTACAAAAAGTGAAACTTTTATTTTGCAAAAATTAAGACAAAAATACTTAAAACCTAAAATATGCTATTTAAAATCGTAAAAATTTAGGCCGCCGGCGCCGGAGAGGTTACTAATGGTGGGCGGTAGTAAAGTACTTTAATGCCGCACGCGCCATCTTTTTACTTTGAAAACAATTGCGTTCACAAAAAAACATATATATTTTATAATTTTTTATATTACTTTTACAAAAAATTATATAATTATTATTAGATATAGATAAGCAAACCTTATGAGAGTTTTTAGCAGGCCCAACCATAGGGGGGTCTTGGGGATTTGTCCCCAAATTAGTTGATTACTTTTTTAAAGTTAATTTTACATATTTTAGATGTTTTGTGCGTAGTTTTTCTTGATAAAAACACGAAATTTCATATTTTACTTTTTTTCGTTTTTTATTTAACAAAAATTATTAAGAGAGCAGGGGGCCAGCAAAGTCTTGCCACGGGGCCCAACGTGGCTCTCGACGGCTCTGGTTCTTAGATTAAATTTTTGGATTTTTGTTTGTTTAAAGATACAATTACATCTTTTATTGCACAACAGTATATTCGATGTGCCGCAATTTGTGTTAGTGGGCGGAGCCGGTCGCAGTTGACTTCCAGCAGTGAAACTGTTCATTTAATAAATTTATTTTTAATTGGATTTCGTTAATTAGGGGACTTATTGATTAAATAAAATTGCCACAATCGTCACATTTCATGGACCAATCAATTAGACGAATCATCCCAATTAAAACACCTACTGTCAGAGAAAAAAATAATTTATGTTTTTGCGATAAAAATAATAACAATAAAAATAAATCTTTATTGAAACAATTTAATAAATACTTCTAAGTTCATTTTTGTACCATTTCGGAAAGTTACTTTTTGGATGCCTTCATCCAGTTTTGTACTAGAGTCAATATTTGAGCAAAATTTGAAATTAACTAGTACATACACAGGTCCTACTTAAATATCTAATTAACAGCTTAAGAATATTTAAATTGAACTACATATAAATAAATTAATATTGAACACATTGTTTCTTAAAAATCTATATTTTTATGAAATGCATTTCTTACCGATCATGCTACGTTAACAATTCAGAACGACCCTCGTATGAAAGTTCAATAAACTTATATACAATAAATCATAATGTACCTATTTATCGGCAGATTTGTTTTGAAGTTGTAAAATTACAAAAAATTATAAATAATCAGTTCAAGTCATCCATCACTTTTATCCATGATAAATTAAACACGCACATGTTTCGTTGAAAACACAAAGACAATTAAATACCAATTTACGCATTTGGTTGAAATTTAAAATATTTTCAGTTAACTGACGTTGAAGCAATTGGCCCTTTAAATTAAACTTTTTCAACAGTTTTCATTAAGAAAGAGTCACACTCATTATTATTGGATTTCTTCACCTTGTTGCCCTTCAGATCTTGTTGAATTTGTTCCAAAGTTTTTCCTTTGGTTTCAATTACGCAAAAATGAGTAAACAAAACTCCGAGATAGCAACACACAGAAAAGAACGCAAAAGGTGAATAGATACCGTAGCTGTACGTCATCGTCAAGAACAGCTTAGGAACGACCAGGAGACACGCTCCGGTTGTAACGTTCATAATTGCTCCAGCTTTCCCTTTAATACTGGCCGAAAATATTTCTCCCAAAATTAACGTTGGAAGAATTCCTATTCCTGTGGCACAGATTATAATATACCCAATCATACCGGTCAGTGGAAGCCATCCCAAGTGCTGCATATCAATTGTGGTAAATTGGTCCAACGCAAAATAGATAGTTTCGATGGTCAAAAAGATCCCACACCCCAAACACGAAAAAAACATCAGGGGTTTCCTGCCGAATTTTTCTACCAAATAGGAAGCAAATATCACTAACAACGTTAAAATTCCCGCAAAAATCATAGAGGAAACTTCTTCCGAAACACTTCCTCCGGCCTTTTGAAACAGGTATTGGGTGTACGTTTCAAAAGCTGATAAACCACTCAATTGCTGTGCGATTCTTATCCCCATGCACATGATAAGCGCTCTTCTATTGCTCGCAATGGTGAAGAGTTCTTTCAAAGTTCCTCTTTCGGACGTCTGGCGTTTCATGTCCGTTTTTAGATCAATTAACTCTTCTTCCACGTCTTGTCTCCATCTTAAGGCTTGAAGTGCTCGCATGGCTTCGCTATCTCGTCCCTTCATCAACAGGAAAAAAGGCGATTCGGGCATAAACATAAATAATGCAACAGTAATAATCGGTAAGGTAGCACACATGATACCCGTATTGATAATACTGCAATGTGCACCAATCACATTAATAGCAAATATTCCCACATAAATACTGACGGCTAGGACGTTACCCCACGTTCCCCTAACTGACGGTTCCGCAATTTCGCAAACGTAAATTGGTATTGTAGCAAAAAATATTGCATCGCCCATTCCGGCCATAAATCGAGCAGCGTAAAATGTCCAAATGTTGCTGGCGAAAATCGTTAGCAACCAGGAAGAAAGTTGCGGAACAGCTATCAGCAAAACTCCTTTCTTCCTTCCAATCCAATCGACGAGGATGGAAAAAAATGGAGCAGTGATAACCATCGACGCTGCAGAAATTGCGGTGAAATAGGATGCCTCTTCCAAAGAAATGTCCAGTGATTTGTCGGCTAAAATGGCCGGAATGGACGGAGACGTCCAAGCGAATAATAGTCCATCGGAAATTCCGGTTAACGATCCTGTTGAGGTGAATTTGTCAAAAATTTAAATTTATGCTGTTGAATAACACTCACCGATAAAAATAGCTAGGATTTGTAAAAACTGATGGTTTTTACCAACGTCGTACTGTTTTAAGGAATGCATTGTTATGAAAACATAATTCAAAAAAAAAATAAATAATTTCTTAACTGGAATGTGACACAATCGGAACTAACATAATTCATGTGCGTGGTTTCGTGTACACTGCGTAAACTGCGTGAGTACCAACGCAACGCAGCGAGACGCAATAATAAACTAACGACGCGACGACTGTCCGTAGTTCAGGATGTCGCGAAGGTTCGGACTAGAAAAATTTTTCAAATAGCTTAAAGATTCCGATTCTAAAATTAGAAGTAATAAATAATTAATGGCAGATAGCCCGAACGGACACAAGTAGTATTTAAGCTGGCTAACACAATTTTTCCGAAAATAATTCAAAATTGAAAACTTACTACTACCTACTACGATAAAATTCAGAGTAGACTACTCAAAATTATCAGGCGAATATAATAATATGCTGATCATATCTACAAAACTCTGATTACCATTGTCAATATTATTAAAATTACTTGCTTGCATAATTTTTAATTGGTAATTTGCTTAATTACCTGATTAGGTCAATACTTACACAGAGCCGAAATAGAAATATTTTAGAAGTTGCATCCCCCCCTTTTTGAATCATTTTGAAATTTTTTTTGTTTTTCGTAATATATTTTTGGATTATAAGTCAAGAAAAACTAAATTGTACATTTTCAACATTTGTATTTGCAATAAAAAGATAACTATGTATGCTATTTTAAATATTACCTATGGTAATTACTAATTAGTTATTTACGTCAGACGTTAATTATTATGTTTGCAATCTGTCTCATTGAATAAACTGCACAATATGTTTTTTTATTGATAAAACAACTTTTGAGAAAATACTATGTAATCTGTTCCAATAATACGTTTTGGCAGTCCACTTTATTTTAGTTTTTATGATGTAGTCAATGGCTATTTGCCAATTAGAGTGGTGGATCGCAGTTTTGTAATAAGGGGGCGACGTAAAGTCGACGACATTATGACGTTTATATTTTTAAATATGCTATTTTAATCTAATAATCAAGTTTATATAATTTCATACCCCCCAGACCTCCCAGTGCATACTCCCGGCACCGATAAATATGCTTCTGAACGAGTGAAAGGTTTTTATATTTAATAAAACCAATCACACACTGCAAACATTTTTTATGTAAAATTACATTTCATATTACATGTAATATTACATTTTATGTTTGAAGTGTAAAAGATCACTTGTTTATTGTGTAAAATTGTTTATGTGCTGTGTAAAGTTACACGACACAATATCCGTCCTAAAAGTACGTTACCATTATTAAATGTAAAATTCCACATCAAAGAAGGAATTGTCCATATGTGCCTGTAATGTTACAGTTCATATATATATTTAAAGAAAAACAAAATTACACAATTGAAATGTAATTTTCTTGCACAATTATAATTACATATACACGTTCTCTGTATTTTTAGAGTCCGTATAAGGAATATTACATAACAGTGAAGTTAATTTTCATTTTACATCTAAATTACTCAATCAAAGTGTAATTTTCTGGCCAAATTATAATTACACACGTTTTCTGTATCTTTACAGTTCGTATGAGGTATATTACATAATAGTGAAGTAAATTTACAATTTACGTTTAAAATTACACAATAGAAATGTAATTTAATTAAGAAGCCCGTCCGTAGACGGGCAGCTAGACGATGGATTTCTTTTTTCCCGCTACTGGGGACTTCCCCGTTTTTACCGATTTTCCTGGAAAAATTTGAAAAATTATAAACCTATCTTCTGCGTATATTCTGAAATAGTAGAAATCCTGTGTTATGTACTGGAGGGTGTTCCACACCCCTCAGACCCCCTGGTTTAAAATTTTGGCTTTATATTTTTATATTATTTTTATAATTAACTTTCAAAATAACACAGAAAGTTGCTGCTAAACTCTATCAGTAGTGAGATAATTAAATAAATATGCTTTCCAAGTTTTAATTTTTTCAAGCCCAAAGTTAAATTTTCCCCATTTTTATTTAAAAATTCAAATTACCCGGTTAGTCCTAACCATATTAGTTAGTTTAATATATTTTTCGGTTGGTAAAATTGTAAACCGGGGGGTCTGGGGGGTGTGGAACAACCTCCAGTACATATCATCGCAGGATTGCCATTCTTCTGGAATACTTGGAGAAGATAGGGAATTTATAATTTTTCAAGTTTTGCCAGGAAAAATCGGGAAATTTGAATTTTGAAGCAAAAGTGAGTGTTTTTTTTTCACCAAAAAATTACACGCTGTGGCAGGAGCAGCAGCAGCGTGCTGGGATTTTATATATCAGGATATGTATTTTGTAATATAATATAACTGTACATTATTCTAAAGTAATTTTACACACATGATGTAAAAATAGGCAGATTTACATTCTTAATTGTAGATAATACATATATTTTTGTAAAATTCCACAAATTGCAAGGTAAAATTACATATAATACGAAATTTACAGAAAAATCGTAATTTCACACTATTATTAATTATTATTAATTATTAAATTTTGAGTGTAAAAATTACACATTTATTTAAGTACACTTTCACAATTGCGATGCCAAAAACTGGTAAACCTACATTCTTTTGTGTAATTCTCCCTCGTTTTTCTTTAATTCCTCATCTTACAGGGTAAAATTACATAAAAAAGTAAAATTACAGAAAAACCGTAATTTCACCCTATTATTAATGTAGTATTACACAATATGTAATTTTACGTGATTTTTTATGTAAAAATTACACGTTTCTTAACGTATTATTACTGTGAAAGTGGGGGGTCATTTTCAAAAATGTTGCTAAAAAATAGTAAGGGAGATGAAACGAACTATGGGTTGCGGGAATGTTTGAAAATTTATAAATTGCTTTTGAAAAATTTTCATTTCACGAAGCTTATTTAATTACAATATTTTTTCCTTCATAAAGCAAAACTCTGACTTTTTGTACCAATCGAATAATACATTTATGACCAATTTATGACTGTATATATGTTACGGTAAATGATTACAATTCGGTCATTAACGACAATGTCCATGCATTGTGGGCGATGTTGACATTTAAAATTTCATAATGTGATTTTTATAGCATTGTCCGACAATGACGTTAATGCCTAATACAGGGTGGTATTTATTCTATAATATCATCATTCTTCAATCCATTTGGGCCATTAACGTCATTGACCGGCCAAAGACGTAAATATTACAATCAAATGGAAATATTTACATCATTGCCCACCGTTAACGGGCGTTGACGTCAATGGCCGGTCAATGACGTTAATGTCAAGCGTCATTGCCCGGCCATTGACGTTACCGGTCAATGACGTTAATGTCAAGCGTCATTGCCCGGCCATTGACGTTAATGCCCAATTTCTTACAATTAGTATTATGATTTAATATACAAATTTTAAATTTTGCCACGAAGAAAGCGAACATATCGAAAATCCATTTACAATTTATTATCTCACATTAGATCACAACATCAAGATGTCAATTTGATTGCTGTTTTATCCCAAACCTCAGAAGTAGAATAATAAAATAACAAATAATTTTTTTAAACTGAAATCAAAATAAATTAGTCAAATGTTGATATCTAAATTTTTTAATAATTGTTTTATTTAATTTTATTAATTTAACAGCAAATTTTTATTATTTTTACTTTAATTCCCTCGTGAAGCTTTTAAGTGTATGGATTATTTACCTACATCTCCAGTGAGTTATTGCGAAAAATATGTATTGAATATATTTTATCTTAAATACCCGGCAATTTTTTATTCAGAAATTTTAAATATTCATTTGATTGAGTAAACTTTGGACAGGTAAAGTGAGCTCGGGGACTTCTAATGGGCTTTTAAGGTTGGACGGTATTATTGCGGTGCATTTTTTCCACCTCCGCTTTGGAATCCATCCTTAAATATAATTTAAAATTCTGTAAACAAACATTTTTTCCGAAAGAATATTTTTTTAATTTACAAGAAATTTGAATTGCAGAAGAAGGGAAATTTTCATTATACAATCAAAGAAAATGTATGCAAACAGAAAAGAAACGCTCGAAATGACTGACTTGAAAATACATTGAAATAATTGACTTTCAAGACTTTTTTGGAAAAAGTAGCCAATAGAATCAAATTATGCTGTTGGCAAAGACATTCGAACTCAAATATTTAATATTTGAATTTATTGCTTTTATCAGTTTTAATTAGTAACTCCAAAACTGTAATTTTTTCAATAAATTAGTACCTATTTCAATTTCAGTTAAATTAATCAAATTTGTTCTGCAGAGTTATATTAATAAAGTTTTTAGTATATTTGGTGTTATAGTGAAGTTTTGACCGTTATAGTTTTAATTAACAATTTGTAATATCATTTCATATTAATTGTCAGATATAACTAAATTTCAATTTGTTTAACATATATTTAATTGGTACATAATTTATAATTATTTCCATTTCCGTGTATTAATAAGCTGCAATGTTACAAATGAAATACTTGAACGTAAAATATGGTAGACCGCCAACTCCGCGTCTTTAACGCCATTATGGCGATTAATTACAGTGCACCGATTTTTGACAAAATACTGATCATTTTGTTAAATTATTTCGTTTTTTATACTGAAGCTATTAAGAAATACAATATTTAACCCTAATAATAAATCAATTATTGCATTCTTTCGAAAAAATTTACAGTGCCGATGTAATTAAAGGCTTTAAAAATTCTTTCCCAAATTATTAAACAAGCAAAATTGTGTAATTAAGTTCATTTTTATTTCAGTTCCTTTTATTACTTGAGTTTTAAGCTTTCTGCTGACTTTTTTATATTTAATACCTGGGTTAATGGAGTAAGTCATTAGCATTGAGCTCGATTTTACGATTACAAAAGAAAATTAATTAATGATTAGATTTTCTAAACCCAAATACTAAGTAAGAAAAAAAACTAGAATTTAAGCAATCAATACAATTCGCATGATTTGCTGACTTTCCATTAAAATATAATGTAAAAAATAAATTAAAATTTTAAATTTCCTTTAACAGAAGTAAAATAATTGCGAGAAAATTGAATTCGCTGATAATTTTTAAATCATTTTTTTCAATTAAGGGTTGCTTTCGTGCTTTAAGAGGGTAATCGATCATGCGACAAAAACATCGGGTTTAATAGTTTTTGCCCCAAATATGCTAAGTTTTTTGATAAAAAAATGATATAATAATTTTTAAGTTTGTCGACTTTTTCGACCTACCCTTTCGTTCAAATTCAACCCCTGTGCTAACAATCACCCTTTGAAACATTGGTGGACTGCCTCAGCAGTTTCCTGTCATATAAATTAATTTAGGAAAATTTCATTTAAATTGAACTTTGATATTTCGTTAAATGTCGTTTCCTATACCACCAATGGATCCTTTCTGGGTGACCGAGTTTACTTTAACTTACAGCTAACGAAATACGCATTTCCGCCAAATAAATGCTTACCTGAAAAAAAAATTATTGAAAAGATATTATTTGAGGATAATTTTATTTTTTGAATTTTGAAGTTTTTGAAAAACTACTTATTTTGTAAAATTTTCCTAAAGTTACTCTGCATATTGTTGATTTATTTATATCAATGTGAGCTTTTATCGTCATTTAGAAGGATTCCATAGCGTAAAATCTCGAAGTCACGCACAATTGATTTATTACCGATATAGGCACATTTCTCGGCAAATCGTATAAAAGATATTTCACAATAATATTTAAAATATTTATAACAGCGTCCTTGCTGAATTTTAAATGAATTTTAAATCAATATCATTATAAATTGCAAATGGGGTAAGTTCGATCTATCCGAATGCAAGGACTACGCTCCAAACTAACTTTGTTTCCTGATTGGAAAAATTAAAGTTCATATACTGCACTTCGTACACAATCTTAATTTCATTTCAATTAAATAAAATTTGTGTAAAGAATATTTTTATATGAAAATTTATTTAAATTAAAAAAAAAGAAAAAAAAATATAAGGAAAATTCCCCACGCCGCGCCGAAGACGAATTTAAAGTTGGAAAATCAATGATCCAGAAATATCAATTTGGCTTTTGATGTTTACAATGTGATATGTATTTAATACCGGATTTTCCTTAAGACGCATGCAATGACATAAATGTCATATGAGATATCCATTATCAGTGTTTTGCAATTAAGAAATTTTCAAAAATTCCATGGATGCAAACAATTTAAAAAATCTTTAAAACAAATTATTTTCAGCCCACCCCTGGCATATTGCAGTTTTTTATATAACAATTTTTTCATAACCTGCACGTCAATCGATATTCCAAAAATCTACATAGTATCAATCTGACCTTATGCACTGCCAATTACAATTTATTGCAAAATTTGTTCGAATTTTCCTTATGCAGTTTAGATAGCACAGATCAAGGATATGCGATGGGCTCAAAAAATATTGGGGCAATGACTTCCTTACTAGTTAAATTAAATTTAGTCTAATTTTTTTAATTTACGTATCCGAAATTTTATTCGACATAACTTTCGTTCGATTCATATTTATGTGACCGAACATTTGTTCGACATAAAATTTTATACGACATACGTTTGTTTGACGGTATTTCCAATGGATTTAAATTACTGGAAAAAATAAATTAAGCAGCATTGTTTTGCAATTTAATTGAATTGGTTTAATTGTTGATTACATTGAAATTATAATGAGTGAAATTTGATTTTTGATAACCAAACGAAACGATAAGGAGTTTGAACTTTGAAAAAACACTTTTTAGTTTTAAGTTTACTCATGTCTGAGTATCGTAGAAATTATTGGGAGTTAAGCTGCATTTACAACCAAAAATCAACTTTATTTTTAATATCAATTCAAAAATACTCTTAATAAAAATCACAGTTAAAAATGCAAATCATATGGCAATACAATCTAAGTTACCAAATTGAAAATTACCGATTACTTGAGATAATTTTACAACAATAAAATTTATTGGAAATTCAATGATGAGATAACGGCAATAATGAATTCATTTAAATAAACTTGTCTACGAAACCTTCGGTAAATTCGGATTCCATGGTATCCGCTTGCGATTTTTTCCTAAACTTCTGTTGAATCTCTTCCAGGGTTTTTCCCTTCGTTTCGATAACATAAAAGTGAGAAAAGGCGACGCCCGAATAGCAACAAATGGCAAACAAGCAAAACGGTGAGAATATTCCAAAATTTTCAGTGAGCGTCTGGAATAACTTGGGCAGCACCAGCAAGCAAGTTCCGGTAACTATGTTCATGAGGGCGGTTGCGGGTGACCGGAAATTTGTGGCGAAAACTTCTCCCAAAATTAAAGTTGGTAAAAGGGCAATTCCAGTTGCACACACGATAATGTATGCAATCATTCCAGTCAGCGGAATCCAACCCAAATCAGACACATCCACAGAGGAATAGTCACTTATTCCAAAATAAATAGTTTCCACGGTTAGAGCCACACCGCAGAACAAAGAAGAAAAGAACATCAATGGTTTTCTGCCTACCGACTCCACAAAGAAGGAAGCAATGGTGATAGACGAAAATAGCGCACCGGCAAATATTATAGCAGATGTTTGTTCGGATAAGTTGGTACCAGCTTGTTGGAACATGTACTGAGTGTGCAATTCAAAGGCCGACAATCCGCTCAACTGTTGAGCTAAGTAAATACCGAGACACATCACCAAAGCCCGTTTGTTACTTCTGCTAGAAAATAATTCTTTGATAGTTGTCGCTTCCAGCATCTGCCTATTTACGTCTCTTTTCAACTCAAACAGTTCATCTTCGACATCGTCGCGTAGCCTTAACCATTTCAGCGCTTCCAAAGCTTCATCATCTCGTTTTTTCATCAACAGGTAGTATGGTGATTCCGGAGTAAATAAAAATAACAAAATGTGAATCACATTAACACTACCTCCAATAATGGCGGTTGTTCTTATGGGGTAATAGGAACCAATGATGTTTATCATCAGAACGCCAAAGTAGATGCCCACTGCCACTAAAGTTCCCCAAGTTCCGCGGACTTTGGGTTCGGCCACTTCGCAAACATAAACAGGAGCTGTTGCATAGAATAAAGCCTCAGCGATTCCACCAATCACTCGAGCCACGTACAAATTCCACAAATTTATTGACGAAGCGGTCAAAATCCATGCGGTAAGTTGGCAACTTGCTAATAAAATGATTCCATTTTTTCGTCCAATTCTGTCACAAATTTTGGATAAAAATGGAGCCGAAACTAACATGGCAGCTGCATAGAGTACTGTGAAGTACGAAGCTGCTTCCAATGTAATTTCGTTCGACTCATCTTCCACGAGGATGGGAATCGATGGAGAAGTCCACGCATATAGGAAGCCATTCGAGAATCCAGATATGGAGGCTGGTGTGGAAAATTACGTTAATTTGAAAAACAAAGAATGGGTTTACCTACCACAGAGAATGGCTGCAATTTGAGATCTTTGATGATTCTTACCATCGTTGTACGTGGATAACTTGAGTAGCATTGTCATGCAATGCCATTGAATTACTCTGACTGGTGATAAAACTCAAGTGACTCGAGTGGTTGATAGATAATCTGATTACGGTAATATTTTATAAGTTGTTTTCGGGATTGCCGAACACAAACACTAAACTGTCCCAACAAAAATTTCGTGCGACTAGCACACATCTTCAAGTTACAATTCAGAATATCTAATTGAATCGGGCTATTATCAGTTAATGAAACAATACGACGATACTTGACATTTAAAAGCACTTTCTGGAACAATCTCTTGCCAGTAAAAATTAAATGACTGTAAAGGTTGGTTTTGCTTTTGAGAAGTATATATAGCAGAATTAAAAATTACTTATGCTTTGTTTAAGCTTTAAAAAAATTATTCTTGATTCTTAATATAATTTTGTAGAGAACTACTTGAATAGTCCTTGTATGTGCATAGTCCTTATCGTTTCAAGTGGTATTGGTTTTAATTGAATTGGAAGATCCAATTTTGATGTATTTACATAAAGTATTATTGATAAACACAAAGGACGAACAAATATTTGGAAAATTAATTTACGGGGGTTGTTCACTTAAAGTGGACGAGTATGAAATCTTGTTTATTAAATTTGAAATTCTCCAATATCAAATTACAAAATAATTAAAATTTTTTAATTATTTTCATTTTCATTATTTATAATACATTGATTTTGGTATTCTTACCGCATGCTTTAAATCCAATAGCTCTGATGAAAGGTTTGAATAAATTGTAACTCACCTGAAAAAAAAAGGATTATATTAGAATAAAATTTTATTTGTGGAAGGTTCACAAGGAAATATTGATGCGCATTATAAAAAATTATCGTTCGTTTTAATAGAAATAATCGCTCTGTTACCAAAATATATGACAGCACTTGGATACTTGCCAAAGAAAAAGCTTCGAGTAGATAAATTAACTGTGATTCACAAACCCGCAGTTCTTTCAACGTAAGCTTTTTATCTATCTTTATTATAACTTTGTAACTGTCTATCTGTTTCTACCTTGTTAATTTCCTGTATACACTTTTTCACGTATCCTGGTGGTAATATACACAAACTCGTTGCCAAAAGAAAATCGTTTAAGGAAAAATAAACAGATAAAGAAAACTTCTTTCAAGTTTTTTATAACTGACCGCATTTCTTGCTCGTTTTTGGTTTTCACATTTATTTTTACAATAAATTTGTCAAAAAATTCACATTAATCATAGTAAATAGATGATAACTTTTGCCGATCATAAAAATGAGCAATACATATGCTTATGTAGGCGAGAGTGTTCACAAGTTTCACATTTAAATATTATAAACACAAAAAGCTTGATCTTTGTTGCAAGAGCCAGCTTTAATGTCGGGCGAACGCTTGAAATCAAAGCTGTCAGGACAATCAAAGGTCCTTGAAGTGTTTTCGTACAGGCAAAGTAGCACTAACAAATTAGCAAAAATCCTCTACATGAAACTTTCAATTTGACACTCAATACAACCAGAAATAAAAATTTGAAAAATTAGCTTTAAAAAATCCCAAAAATTATTAAAGCATTTTTTTTGTTTTTGTAAATATCTCAGAAACGGTTGATTTTACGACTAAGTTACTTCAATATAAAATTGTAGACAATGAAATTGTCTATAATTTTCAATATCATCATTATATTCGTAGAGATGGTAATTACAGAGATATGAAAAGCTGAAGTTAAAAAATTAATTTTTTTTAAGTTAAATGTGAAATTTTGTTCATTTTGTGTTGGATTTAATACAATATACACATAGTAGCAATAGTTAATGAGATATGAAAGCTTAAAGTTGATAATAATAATTACATGCGGTCTGCTAGGATTTCAAATTATTTCCAGCATTCCCATATATACTTAAAGGTCCTCTGAGGTTTGATCAAGAATGTCAGAACTGCCAAGCTGTGCTAATAATGAGATTTAACTTTTAGTCATTTCGCTCGTCCTTTAACATCCTCTAAGTGGCTGAATTTATTCCGCAGGGAGAACCAGCGATCTGCTATTGCAGCACCAAAAGTTTACTTTTAGGTTTTTCTCAAAACTAATTGCGTTGAAGTCAAAATTTGTTTATACAAACTGCAGTTAATGGACTATTGAAGTATAAACTTATGGTAATTACTACATGCAATCTGCTAGGATTTCAAATTCTGTCTAGCTTCGCATATAATGTTGAAATGTCCTGTGAGATTTGATCAAGGATGTCATAACTGCCAAGCTGCCAAGTGCAATTTTTAGTCATCTTTCAAAACTATAAATTTATTGCTTTTACGCCAAAGTTATTTTAGTAAAAATTATGGTCGACATAGCAGTTGCTAATTAGATATTAGTAATTATAGTTATAATAATTAAACGAGCTTTGTTAGAATTTCAAATTATTACCAACATTTTCAAGTACGTAACTGAGCTTAATGGTCCTTCGAGATTTCATCAAGGATGTCAGATCTGTAATTTTTACTCATTTTTATATTTCCCTCAATTTATACTACATACAAAGCGGCTCACTTAATCCCATTGGGGTAGTAACGATTTCTCGTTTCGGCTTTAAAATTTATATTTTGCTTTCAGAATAAAATTATTGCACAAAAATTTTAATAACTTAAATTTCATATTTAATGGTAAATAATGGTAATGGACAGGATTTAATTTAATTTAATTTAATTTAATTTAATTTAACTTAACTTAATTTAATTTAATTTAATTTAATTTAATTTAATTTAATTTAATAAGTTATATTTTTTCAAAAGTTTGATTTTTAAAAATTTAAATAAAACTCAAAAATGTAAGGTAGGTCATAGCAATATATTATTTAAAACCAATAATAATTATTACTATGTATTTGTTACTTTTGTATAAAAAAAAAAAGTTCGACAAGGAATATTTTAAATTAAATTCAAATTAATTTGTTTTGGGCGGAAATAAGCAGGCGTTGAAACGTTTCAAACCGAACGATAAAATTTAAAAGTTCACATTTCAAAGCGATTTAAGCACCAAACTGAACGCTGCCATAAACTAACAGTAATTATTAAATACAATGGCTGCTTATATTGCTGGTAAGCTTAAAGCTCTTCTGAGATCTGTTCAGCCATGCTATCGTACTAATAAAATTTAATTTTTAAAATGTCTTATTGTAATCCACACGAGGAACATTTTTCTTAATTTTTAATCGAGCGAATTCTCTTGAAAATAATAACTTTAAGACTACATTTTTGTTGCGCATGCTGTGTAAGGAAAAACTACCTTTGAGGTATGCAACCTTAACGACATTCGTATTAGGAAGTTGCATTATTTGTTTACGTCGGGGAATACCACTTATTGCAGTTGAAGACTCTCCCACCTAAAATTTAATCTTTTATTTATTTATGAAATAATTTCTATTTACTATTTTAAATTAAATATTACTCCACTCAACTGTATATACAGTTTCTTTAAGATAAAATTCAATAAGCTACTTTTAGTAACACAAATAAAATTTTCTCTTCTTATTTATGCTTATTGACTCTGTGCGGAAAATAACACCAACTGTAAATATGTATATCGATTTTTGCAGACAGCACGAAATTGTCGTAAAGTGAAAGAGATATAAAAGCCTGGTACCTCAATAAATCACAAAGGAAAACAAACATCTAAACTAGTAAAGTTATCTGTGTGTAAGAAAACGTCACAAATTTAATCTAATTGTAATGAAACTATCAACGAATTATTTCACAAAAACTAATAAAAAATAGTAACAATGTTTTATTTTACAATTTACATTGTCACGTCGACAAAATTGCCATATTTATTACAGTCACAAATCTTAAAGAAATGAAAAAACAAGAAAAATAATTTATAGTAAAAATTTTCGCATTCAACCGGTTACTTAAACTTGTTGCCTTTAAGTTCTTGTTGAATCTCTTCCAGAGTTTTACCTTTCGTTTCAACGACAAGGAAATACGAAAAGAACACTCCGCCAAAGCAGCACGCAGTGAAGCAACAAAATGGAGAGTAAATTCCAAAATTGTATGTGAGGTATTGGAATAATTTTGGAACTAATAACAGGCAAGCTGCTAGAACAACATTCATAACGGCCGTTGCTTTACCCTTTATGCTAGCCGAAAAAATTTCACCCAAAATTAATGTCGGTAAAATGCCAATGCCGGTGGCACAAATGACAATATAAACGAGCATTCCAGCGAGTGGAAGCCACCCCAAGTTGGACAAATCGACATCTGCAAATTGTTGCACACCAAAATATACAGTTTCAATCACTAGCGTCAATCCGCATCCGAGACACGACCATATCATGAGTGGTCTTCTACCATAGCGTTCAACCAAGTAGGACGATAAAGCCACCATAAGGGCTAAGGTACCCGAAAATATCATCGCGGCCATTTTATCCGAAACGCTTCCACCTGCCTCTTGAAACAGGTATTGGGTGTAAACCTCAAACGCAGGAAGTCCGCTGAACTGCTGAGCTACTCGAATGCCCATACACATTATCAGCGCACGCCGGTTACTCGTGATTGTGAACAAATCCATCAAAGTTCCTTTTTCCGAAGTTTGCCTCTTGACGTCCGCCTTAATATCGCTGAGTTCTTTGTCGACGTCCTCCCGCCACCGCAACATCCTCAAAGCTGCCACTGCATCTTTTTCTCGACCTCTCATCACGAGGAAGTACGGAGATTCGGGCATAAAGCAGAATATAACCATGTGGATGATGGGCAAGCAACCGCAAATTAAGGCGGTCACAAAGATGTCGTTGTAAGCACCGATCACATTTATAAGAAATATTCCGAGGTAAATACTGATGGCAACCACGTTTCCCCAAGTTCCTCGAACGCCCGGCTCGGCAATTTCGCACACGTAAATTGGACTGGTTGCAAATAGCATAGCATCCCCCACTCCTGCTATCACACGAGAAAAATAAAAGATCCATAAATTTCTCGAAGCAGCTATCAAAATCCAGGCTATTAGGTATGGAACTGCCACCAACAGAACTCCAGTTTTCCTTCCAATTATATCCACGAGTACGGAGAAGAAAGGCGCAGTCAGTGCCATGGATATGGGCGGTATGACCGTAAAATACGAAGCCTCTTCAAATGAGATACCTGTTGAGTTATCGGCCAAAATTTCCGGTATCGACGGAGAGGTCCAAGCCAGAAGTAAGCCATTCGAGACTCCAGCCAAAGATCCTTAAATAAAAGTTTTAGTGGCAAGAAAGGAAAACTACCAACCTACCAGATAAAATTGCGATTATTTGAGGTAATTGGTGATTGATTCCATTTCCATAATTTCCGAATATCGATCGCATTTTAAAAATGAATTGTAAATGGTGTAGCGCTGTCTTCTGGAACCGATGTCGTTTGAATACTAAAATACAAGCTTTACAAATTTCAAAAAGTAAACAGAAGTTGAAGTTGTATAAATATTGTGATTTTTATTAAATACATTTAATTTTAATTCAAATGTCAACTTGTAAATAACCGTCTGAAAGATTCTATTGTTCATTTCTAAAATTACGCCCGAGATAAAAGAATTTAAGTAAACAGCTTTATATTACAAAATTTTTGAATTTATCACTTAAACGAAAAAAATTACATTAGGACCAGTAATTAAATTTTTACATAAAATAAAGCTTTTTATTTTATTCGGAATTCTTTCAAGATGGTGCACCATACAGATGCAGCATAGGTACGACAAAATCTACAAAAATTATTTCAAGATTGGAATAAATAATAGTCAATCTATATTACGAGTATATCATGAAAAAAGCTTAAAGCTTTCTAGAAACAACGTGAACGTTTCGTACGTGCTTACAATGAACAAAATCTTCGTCCACAGATCCAGCAATAAAAATTGATGAACCCTAGATAGTTGTTGTAAATAATTCTGATGTTACTTTTTTCAAAAGAATTTTTTTATTTTTAATTCTCACGACATAAAGCACAGTAAATATTATTGTTCTCGCACGTTGACTGTTGACTTTCTTATCAGTTTTATTTACCCCCCAAACCCCCCGGATTAATATGTTGTAAATAATTACAAGTACTCAGACTTTACCCAGAGTTAAAGCTGTTGAATTCGGGAAATATACCAACTTCGAGAGAAATCCACAAGAATGTCTATATCAACATACTTATAAGAACCCACAAATATTTTTAAATTCCTAGTCAATTCATAGGAAGTTTGTAGAATTGAATTCCCTCTCCTTCAGTATTAGGAACTGAATATATTCACAAATAGAAGTTTGAGTTCTTCTTTTCAAACAGGGTTTCCATAAAATTTGTCTAAACAAATTCTAATTTAAAAAAAAATTCTTTTTTTTCAAAATTTTGAAATTTATACTAAAATTGGTATTTTACGATGGCTTCCTAATGACTACTAATGGCTTCCACTCCATTAAAGGCGTTATCTTTGGATGTGCAAAGGTGAGATCAATGCTCATTTAATTTGTTCTGAGCCCCGTAAGGTGTTATGTCCATTGAAATCTCCCAATAAAATGTATGCGATCTATGATTTTTGTTTTGATCTTCATTTTTGTTTTGATCTTCATTTTTGTTTTGATTTTCATTTTTGTTTTGATCTTTATTTTTGTTTTGATTTTCATTTTTGTTTTGATCTTCATTTTTGTTTTGATCTTCATTTTTGTTTTGATCTTCATTTTTGTTTTGATCTTCATTTTTGTTTTGATCTTCATTTTTGTTTTGATCTTCATTTTTGTTTTGATCTTAATTTTTGTTTCGATCTTCATTTTTGTTTTGCCTTTTTGGTTGTTTTCAGTTATTTGTTGCTGTTCGGTGAAGGGATTATTTGGTATTAGAGGATGTTTGAAAGGATCTTCTTGCGTGATTTGCATAATTTCTGGCGAGAGCTCTGCGAAGCTTGTTTGGGATTTGTTTTTTAGAGTCTGCTATTAGAATTTCATTTAGATCTTTAAATATTTCCTTGTTAGTTTCTGATTCAGGAAGTTTGGGTTCATTTTTTTGCTGGAATTCTCTTATTTAAATACAAATACATAAAAAAAGTACAAATTCGTTCGTTCGATATATACATGAAGCCGGAGATGACGTTTAATGGTTTGATAATTTTGCCTATATATTTCTTTATTTTGGTTCCATTTAATGAGTTTAGTATTATTGCTTGATCTACTTATGGATGTTTAAATGTAGTAGTTTGATTTTTATAAGTATACGTATGAGTAAGTGGATGTGGTTTTGGTATTTGTTTGCTCCGTGTTTGTGTTGGAAACCTCTCTGCGGCTTAGGTTATATTGATTGTTGTGATGATATAGAAAGTAATTTTTGTTGATGGTTATAATATAATATGTTGTGTTTGATGTATTGGTTATAGAAAAATTAAAACTAACGTTTTATAAAACAATCTTTAGTTCGCATATGCATGGCTGCTTGTTAGCACTGTTGCACATAAATTTTTTACGATGTTGGTCAGTGGCGTATTTAGAGGGTGGCAAAGGGGCAATTGCCCCCCTCAAGGATGACTCGGATTGTACTCCTAAAACCCTCCTGATAAAAATAATGTTTAAATTATTTTATTATGAAATTAATAACTTTAAATTATTTTTATTTATTTCTTTATTTATTTATTTATTTTATCTCTCTTTTTTCTCTATATCTCTTTTTTAGCGGTATAATATTTAAACATATAATTTCGTACTGGGTGATTCCCGTTTTTCTACATTTTCAAAGTAACGCAAAAAGTTGCTGTTAAACTTGATGTGCCGTGGGGAAATTACATTTATTAATTTTAAAATAAATAAGTTTCTCAAATTCAAATTTTCTTTAGCCAGGCGTTTTAATTTCGCTCACTTTTGCTCAAAACCAAAAAATTTCCCAGCTTTTTCCGACGAAATTTGTCTAATTATTCTGTCTTCTGTAAGTATTCTAGAAAAGTGGGAATTTTATTATATGTACTGAAGGGTGTTTACCCCCAGACCACCCTGTTTACACTTTTGACTATAATTTTGACAGTTAACTTTCAAAAAAACGTAAAAATTGCTACTTAAATAAATGTTTTTCCAAGCTTTAATATTCTCTAGCCAAAGGTTTTAATTTTCCTCATTTTTGCTTAAAAATTCAAATTTCCCGGTTTGTCCTGGCGAAATTTGTAATCCCCTATCTTCTCCAAGTATTCTAAAAGAGTGGAGAGATATGTACTGGAGGTTGTTCCACACCCCCCAGACCCCCCGGTTTAAAATTTTGGCTTTATATTTTTATAATTAACTTTCAAAGTAACACAGAAAATTGCTGCTAAACTCCATGAGCCGAAAGTTAAATTTCCTCTATTTTTACTTAAAAATTCAAATTTCCCGGTTAGTCCTAATCTTAGTTAGTTTAATATATTTTTCGGTTGGTAAACCGGGGTCTGGGGGGTGTAGAACACCCTCCAGTCACGAATTTATGAATATAAACTGGATAACCAGTTACTGTATATCCCCGCCACAATTTATGTCCAACCCTCCTTGGCCGCCATACTGTGCTAATTTTTAATAACTTTCAGTAACTTTAATGCCTTACAGTCTCCAGTCCGTCATTTGGCGGGCAATTTCAAAGTATAGTGAGGTTATAAGTTATAACATAACAATAGATAAACCCTTGTTGGGGTAGGTAGGTAGCATTTTAGCACAGTATGGCGGCCATCGGTATCGAGACAATAGTGGAGATCAGCATTAGCTATCCAGTTTATATTCATAAATCCGTGCCTCCAGTACATATCGCAGGGTTGCCATTCTTTTAGAATGCTTGGAGAAAATAGGGAATTTATAATTTTTCAAGTTTCGCCAGGAAAAATTGTGAAATTTGAAATTTTAAGCCAAAGGTTTAAATCTTCCTCATTTTTGTTTAAAAATGCAAATTTCCCGGTTTGAATTAATATATTTTTTGGTTGGTAAAAAATATCAACCAACCAGAGTGTTTTTGTTCACCAAAAAATGACACGTTGCAGCAGGAACAGCAGAAGCCTGCTAAGATTTTATGTATTAGCGCAGGGCGGTAGTTAAACATTAGTCCCGGGGTGAGGGGGTTATGGAATTAAAAAAAAGGTTGGCATATGCTCGGATTTTAAATTAATTTTCGTAATGTAGCAATTATTAAGAAATACTTAACTCATGGGGAGGGGTTTTAACTGACGCGCACGAATGGATTAACGAGATTCCAAAACTTTAGATCTGGCCCTCCCCCCAAATTGATGTTTAAAGTTAAAGGAAATTAAAATAAAAGGAATGAAGTTGTTACCTGGTTATATAATAATGATAATGGTTTCGTCAAAAAATCAGCAATTCCAACGATGTCGTATGGGTTAGCCCATTGCAATAAGGGTGGTTTTATAAATTATTTTCCCATATCAGTAGAATAGAGACTAGTGAAATCACTAGAAGAATGAAAAGAGCAAGGCCAAAAAAAGCATGGAATAATAAGAGAGAATAATGATAACAAAAATTAATGAAAAATAGAAGAGCATGGAAAAAAGTACCAAAAGAGTAATTGTAAAACTAACTAATGTATAATATATTGATATAAAAACTTACTGAAAATATCAAAAACAACCGAAACGACCACAGAGCTTATCGCCAAATTCGGATTTCAATTGTTTCAAAATTCCAGTGGAGATGCTTAAAATATTCTTAAATATTGGAAAACAATCTAAAAATTTTAAAAATATAAATTTAAATTATTCTAAAAATATTATAAAAAATTCCACTCACATGAAATTTAACACAAATACGTACAGCATTATGTTGAGTTGACAAGGTAACACATCTTTTGAGATTGAATTGAATTTTTGTTTGTCCCGCAATCATCAATGTCAACTAATTTAATTCTATCTTCTTTAATTTAAAAAAATCTAACTTAATTGTCTGCCAATAAATTTCTCTACGTATTACATAATATATGTAGTTAAGTGTGTCTTTGCATAGTCACGGAAGCGAAATTGAAAATTTCCCCAAAAAATTAAACAAAAATGATATTATTTTAATCGGCAGACCTATGAACCAGAAATTATTGTTTTAAATTGGTTTAAGCCGGTACTGTATGCCAAAGCATCGTCTTATTAGAAAATAATAAAAATCCAAGTAAATATAAGATAAGATAAGAAATTAAACTAATATTTACTATGAGCGAATTAGAAAAGCTAACAGGATTATTCTTTTTCCCTAGGTTGCTTTATGTTTTCGAATAGCAAACTCAAAAGCTGCCCTAGCTTCCGCGATAGCTTAGAGCTAGCTAATACGAAGATCAAGTGTTACTCACAAATAAAACCAAAGTTATATGTTCTGTTTAAAAAAATTAATTAATTAATTAATTAAAAAAATAATTAATTAAATTAAAATTAAAAAAATTAAAATTAAAAAAATTTATAAAAAGCACAGTGGCGGCTTGTACACCAGGGTGGGGGGAAAAAATGCACTTTTGTGTAAATAAATTTTCTTCTGCTTGTAAAAAGAAAAAGTAAATTGCAGTATTAAATATTGTTAACTTTCACATTAAGGGTTCTTTCAATTATTAAGCAACATCCCAGAGTTACAAAAACTCTATAAATTCTCTGCAGATTTACAATTCTCTTCAGATTTCATCAAACTTTGCAATTTCGCTAAAATGAAGCCTCTCTCGTTCCTACACAAATAAAAAATATTTACTAAAGTAAAAGTACAATATAGTTAATAAACCAAATCAACATTTTTTAGAAATGCTAACGGAAGGGTTTGTTTAAAATATCTGGGGTGACTATGGATGCGAGACCAAACTTCAACACCCACTTACAAAGACGAAGACAAATGACTTAACATGTCGCAATCCAAAGGATCTCACCTTTGCTGGGAGAGATGCAAATGAGAATATAAGCTCGATCTGAGTTTCTCTTAACTTCTGTCTGTAAACTTGTAATAAAATTTATAATGCATACTTTGTTTACAGATTCTCATCTACTATCTTTTGCTCAACAAATGTCTACCTGCTGGCTTTAGGTAACCTAACCGAGAGTCTTCCAGGCTTGAGATTTCCCCAAGTAACAGGGGTAATTATTTTATTCATATAAAACTAAAGTCATTCCTGACATTTTATCAAAACAGACACACAGAAACAGACAATTATTATTTTTGAATTTGGAAAAACTCGTGACTGACACTGACCGTTGGAGATATATTCCATGTTCAATTCTAAATTTTCTTTTTCCTAACAATGACAATTTTACTTTAACAAAGTTCACAAAAAAACTATAAAATAAAAACTCAGTTTTAAAATAATTTATGAAGGTTCTGTAAAGGGAAAACCACCCGGATTATCTAAATTTTAAATAAATTTATAACCGCTATTAGTGGAAAACACTTACAAAGCATTTTAAATGTGGAAGTCCATTAAAAATAGAATTAACACATCCATATTTTATTTTATCATGAAAACTTTTTATTAGGGCAGGACGCAGGAACCGAACAGGAGCTCGGCGGTCCAACCACATATAACTTTTACCAACAATTTTTTTTTTAAGAAAATTAATTGCTTCAACCAACCAATTTATCGTGTAATATTTGTTGCCTAACGATCGCACAATTTCGCTTTAAATTATATTTTGAGAGCAAAAAGTATAAAATTCTTTGAAGTTTTCTTGTACCTATCACAGCAATCAAAAGTTTTTATGCCGCCAAAAACTTAATTCCGTCAGGATTTTCTTTGACTAAGGTACATTTTACAAACAAACATTGATAAAAGCTTCTGGCGTGTTGAGCAACCATCAACCAAGTTTTGAAACTTAAATTTCGAAAGAATAAAAGTTTTTTTCTTCTGTAAACTTGCAAACATGATGAATTTTAATCCAATGTAGCAAATTTTGCAATTTTTCGTCTTTTTGGTCATTTACGGTCTGACGGCACCTGATTACTCTCTGTTTCAACATAGGAATGCTATATGACATCCAATTCCGTTAAAATGCTTCAGGCCGGAATTAACAATTCTCCTATGGTTTGCAGATCAAGTAATCTGCATTTGAATAAATTAACGCTTTGATCTCCGCGATTGCATTAAAATACGTTTTCTAATTGTGTTTTATTATTATCCCGTAACTTCAGGCTATCTTTTTGCGCTCCTTTTTTAGGTTTTGCCCATAACATAAAATTCGCAAAAAAGCTGAACATGTCACATGGCAAAAGTTAATTGATGCGGCCCTTCCACTTTGGAATTTTTTATTTTTTGTTTAATTTTTGCTGAAAAATTTATTAAGCCATACATCAGGTGATTGATGACGCACACGAATAGATTAACAAAATTTGTAGACGGTGAGAGAAATGCACAAATTTTTTTGAACTTCTTCCTGTTTTTTTAGAGATTTACGTTATTGGAAATATCCTGAATTGTTTTAAATGTTAAAGGTGGATGGTATAATTATTACATGCCATCGAGAGGGCGGTCAAGATTTTCTTTCCCGAAAGATTTCCCGGATTTCCTCCTGGATTGCTTTATGATTTCATTTTGAAAAAGCTGAAATGGGAAAAAAAGCAAACTTATGTACTATATAGTATTTCTAAGATTTCCTGGGATTTCCCAAGATTTTCTCAGTTTTCTTTGAATTTTTTAAAATTTCCTTTCAGTTGTATAGGTACCGAATTTTCTCAGCAATTTCATTTTTGATTAGATTAAATTCGGACGAGAGATGGACGAACAGACACGACGTCTGTTTTTATTCTCTTTTCTTATTTTTTAATATTCTTCTTATATACCAATATATCAACTAAAATTTGTTGCTTGTATTACAAAGGATAATTCCGTTCTGATTAAATAAAATTAATAAAATGAACCCTCCCAAAAAAGAAGCCCCTTGGTGGAGGCGCAAAGCGCCGAGATTTTATTTGTTTCAAATTCAATATTCGAGGGGGGAGAGAAAACATAATGAATAAAAAAAGAAATACTTCACCGGAACCTGACAGTTAGAAAGTATGTAACTGACAATGAGAGTATAGTATAATTGCTTCCATGCTGACGCGCATGAATAGATTAACGAGATTCCACCGAGTAATTTTTTTCCTTCTGACTTTTTGCCATCTCCGAGCTTTCTCTGGATTCTGGATTTTACGTAGGAGGGCAGGGAGGTGTCCCCACACGCACTTAGACCACTAAATCGGACCCATTGTACTGCCTCCAATACAGCGGCCCTCCGTCCTGTCACTCCTCAAGCCATCCTGTCTCCAGGATGAATTCGAGTATCTTGGGAGGCGGAGTGTCGCTGATTCTGGCCATGTCAGGCCAGAAGTCCCCCAACATGGCACCTCTAATAGACGCTAGCGACGGACAGTGACAGAGCACATGTTCCACGGTTTTGTCTGCACTGTTGCATCCTGGACATCTGGGGTTATCTACAAGTCCCAGTGTGTTGAGATATTTATTCAGTTTGCAGTGTCCAGTTAGAATCCCTGCAATTGTCGGTAGATTGACTCTGGACAGCTTCAAGTAATATTTTGAATGTCTACTAGAAGGTACTTTGATCGCTGCCCTTGCTTGTCTGCATTCAGTTGCTTTTGCCCATCTGCAAGAGTGCAGTTTTAGGATGTGTTGTTTTAGAAGAGTATCGATAGTTTTGACAGCTGGTACAATCATCGGCTCCGGACCGCAGGGAAGGCTGTTGGAGCCGTTTCTTGCCAGCTCGTCCGCTTTTACGTTACCCTCGTTACCTTGGTGCCCCTTCACCCACAAAAGCGAAATGACATTTAAATTCGATATCTCATTTAGCGTCTGGGTGCATTCTAGCAACAGACCAGATGTGACCTTGTGACTCCTCAGTGCCACAAGTGCCGCTCTACTATCTTTAGATATCCGAATGTTTTCGTCGCAGATAAATTTATCTTGCACTGTTTTTGCGCAGTGTAGTATACCCATAAGTTCTGCTTGGAAAACTGATGTGTCTGCCCATGTTTAGATCAAGTTCAGCAGAGAAAATGCCTGCTCCTGAGCCAACATTGTTTTTGGAACCATCCGAGAATAGACATATGTCATAGTCGTTGGTTTCTGTTGGATTCAACAGGATGTTGAATTTCCTGTCAAATATATATTTAGGGGAGATTCTGTCAGGTTCAAAAATCCGCATATGGCCTGTAGCTCCTCGCCTGTAGTTCCATAGCCCCCAGCTAGGCAGGCTAAGAGCAGCCTTAACCGCCATCTCCTGCACATGAAAATCAAGTGGTGGGAGGCAGAGAAAGGTCTCCAATGCCGCAGTGGGTGCAGAGCGCATCACTCCCGTTACAGCCAGACAGATTAGTCTCTGAATCCGGTGTAGAGAGGATGCTGCTGTTACCTGTTTGGTTCTGGGCCACCAGACAAGTGAATCATAACAAAGCATAGGTCTGACCACCGCAGTGTAGAGCCAGAGGGTGATCTTAGGGGAAAGGCCCCATGACCGTCCCATCGCCCTTCGGCACTGCTAGAAAGCCATTGCGAGCTTTCTCGTGAAGAAAACTGTTTTTAACGGCCTAATCTCACCTTTTTGCCGTTTTTGAGCCTTTTCGTGCCATACTTGTAGGTAACAGCCTCGGGCTGTAATCGGGAAAGTTCCTGGGGTTGTTGTCCTATGTAAACGTGTAAACCGTGTAAACGGATTGACCAAGAGTGAATTGAAGAGGCGATAAAAAAGTTGAAGTATTTAATCAAAAGTTGATATTGAAGGAATAGAGAATTGAAAGTGTGATATTACAAACCGGGGGGTCTGGGGGGTATGGAATACCCTCCAGAACAAGAAGAAGAATCACCTGCTGGTGCCAGAATTTGTTTACTGGTCCTGGGAAGTATTTCAGATTTATTATTTTAATGTTCTCCGCTGCGCTCCGAGCACTCCGGGCCGTTTTGGCTAGAGCAACCACGGCAAATCACCGATCCACCGCAAAATGAATGAATTTATTTAAATTAATTTTCTCCTCCCACTAATTGGAAATAACATGAATAAAACAACAAATACTTCACCGGAATCTGATATTTAGAGAATATACAATTGAGAGTATGGTATCGGGAAACCGGGAAAACCCCGCTGTGAATTGAAGAGCTGATAAAAAAAGTTGAAACATTTAATCAAAAGTTGATATTTAAGGAATATACAATTGAGAGTGTGATAACTATTACAAACCGGGGGGTCTGGAGGGTATGGAATACCCTCCAGAACAAAAGATAAGATTAACTGTTAAATTCGGAAAATCTTCTTTCCCTAGTATAGTAAATAGTATCGAGAACTGGGAGGTCTGACGGGTATGAGGTTGCCATCAGAACAAGAAAATTAAATTTTTAATTGTATTACAATCGTTTTTTTTCCTTATCATCCATCATTTCGTATTTTCCCTTTATCTCTTCCCATTCAACTTCATGAAATATTTTGTATTACTTAGGTGTTGCAGAATCGCTAGGGAAATCTGGTGTGCAAGTGAAGGAAACACTGAGGACATCTTAAGAAATTTCAAGAAATCCTAGGAAAGTCATGAAGTCTTAAGAAATCTTAGAAATTAGGAAATCCTGTAAGGAATTCAACAAAATGTAGGACATCAAAAATTCAAATAATACTAACTGTTTGAATGAAGCTCTCTGATGAAAGCGAAAGCTCTCCGGAACAGAAGTTCTCTAATGATCTCCAGATTTTACGTGCAAACCTCGGTAAAAGTTAAATGTGTGTTTACAAAAACAGGAATGAATTTTCCGATAACTCCATAAATTACGATAACGATGTCTGGTAACCTGCAGACGATTTAATTTTAGATGCAAATCTGATCGATTTTGCGTGGTCATTAACACAAACACAGCTGATGAGCAATCTTCCTTTAAATAGACCTATGGATAGATGAATAAATAATCTGATTTTCTAAGACATTTGTTAAAAAACTAACTGATGAAAGACAACTACTTCGAAACATGCGACTGTTAATTTTTAAGTGCATAATGACTTCCTTCCCTCTAATTCCTGGATGTGAATCATAAAAAGAAAGTAAATATCTACAAAGATTTAAAATTGCCTTTTCGCTCTATGCAACGTGTGATTCCTCACTCCTATTACATTACATCACTTCATTATCATGCGTCCCTTTTTCTATTATCCTTTCAGGAGATGTAAAAAGCACGTCAAGATGACACGCTTCGTTTTTATAGATCTAAGTTTTTATGGCAGCTATAAATTGTAAGGAAAACCCTTTTCCTTGAACGAACGAAGATCGATAATTTTGGGATGGTCCTGATTAATAAAAAAAATATTTTGCATGTCCTTTAAAGCAATTTGTGGCTGAAGATCCGACAGTGTAATCAGTTGTCGATGCAGATTTTTTCAAAACGGATGTAACGTTACAAATGTAAGTTTGTATCGTTCCGATAACCGAGCCAATTTAAAATTTTTTTTTAAAGAAAAAAAGAAAATTACTTGTCAGTTCATTGTAGTTCAAAGCAGGATCGTCTTATAAAATTGAGTTTAGTGAAATACAGGTTAAAACAACAAACTCTTTTTAATTTTCTTTTCTAGATAAAAATAACTCAAAGCTGTTCGTTTTAATGGCAACAATTTACATGAATGTAACAGTAAAAATGTAGATAGGTAGGTATGAAACTTGTTTCAAGTTTATAAATAACATCGACGATGTTAAGTTAAATTATGCGGTAAGTAATAAGAGAAACGAAAGCTGGATGAACCGTTTAGTGTTTTGGTTTCAATTGTTATCATTTAATAATTTTTGATGTAACATACGTAATATCCAATGGCGAAGGCGTAAGGGAGGTAGAAAGACTGAAATGGGGCAGAAGTTGTATTAATATTTTATAGTCTATAAAATTTCTGGCCAAATGGCTGCAGTGTATAACATAATCGTAAAAATTAACGACCTTAAACAGAATAGAATAACATGAAAAATTGATTAAGTATTGTGTAAAATGTTCGAGATACTTGGCAAGGATGTACATGTAAACAGACCGCCGATACTATTGGCCTTGTTTATTTTTTCTTATATTTATTCGCATTTTATTTAAAGATTTACTTTATTGTTTTTTTTGTATTATTCTCAGGTCTAAAAATAATATTTTCTTCCTTCTTATTTATTTCCTTTTAACTAAAAAAAAATTTTCAAAAATATTAGTTGATCAGTTTATCCGATAATCAGTTTATCCTTTAATCCGATAATTAAGAACTATATAAGGCAAAACCGTTTCTTAGTAAATCTCAATAATAAACATGGCCAATAAAAATAACATTCCAATCGTAGAAGAAGAAAAGTGTCCAATTTGTTGGACAGCCTTTGAAGATGACGAACAAATAGCCCATCCTGAGCATTGCAACCATTTGTTTTGTTGTGAGTGTCTCATAGAATGGGCAAAATTAAATCCGGTTTGTCCTTTGGATCAACAACCGATTGAAAAATTTTTTATTGGTAGTCAAGACGTTGTGCATCTAAAAAAAATTCAATTTTTCGTCGAATTAAAAACATTTCTTCGCGAAAAGGTAGATTCAGAAGATGAAGATATGGTCAGGTTTTACGAAAATGTTTTGAAAGCCGCAATAAAGTTCCGACAACAAATTAAAAGCTGGATAGCTACTGATAAATCTTTGTATATCTTCTTCGATCTTCTAGGTAATTCTATAACATTGGACCAGATAGATGAATACCTTGATAATGTGGAGCACTATATTACCAATATCCTTAGGGATGAAATTCGAAAGCTATTGAGCGAAATATTTTAGAACGTGCTTAAAGGAAAATGGCGGAGTTAATTTTTTATTTTAATGATTTTTTGATTTCTTAATTGTAAACCTAATAAATTTTCTTTTTATAATAACCAACAGATTCTATATATTGCTATGTTTTTTTTTAAATTTGTTAAAATTCACAACTGTATTAATTTTTGAACCGACCCAGTAATCATAAAATCAATACGCAAATTTGTGAAATCAGAAAGATTAATCGTATTAGCAAAACATATTAGAAACAAATTATATTTATCGAAGCATATTTTAGGGAAACCATTATATTCCTGTACCTGAACCAGTTCCAATTGGATCAAGTGTAAGTTCATTTAAAAATAAAGTAAACATCGAGGACAATATTTGAAATTTTTAATGTGCGCTAAATATAGCATGTAAACATCGCATTACGCATTACTTGTGCAAGAAGCAGTGGCGTAACCACGAGGTGGGTTCGTCTACCGATTTTTATTCCCAATTCTGAAATTTATTGGTTTACTCATTAAAATTATTAAAATTAATTGAAGCGATTCCAAATTGTATAGTACCTTAGGCTTGTAAGGTCAAACAAGGCCGGCTCCAAAATTACTCACCTGCACTAACTCAATTTATATTCATCATAATTGCTGGCGCTTAATCTGTGAGGCATTTAACAAACACAACCCCAGCTTTTAATAGCATTAAAGAAACAAATTCAAATTTATTAAAATATTCATTGCGGCGAACTAAATTAAGAGGGATCGTCGGCTTCTGGATTAAAAAGTGTCGCTTGATCTTGCGACGATCCCATAAATAATTGATAAAAATTAATCGAGTGCAAAGCGTTGCACCAGTGCGAGCTAGCATTGATATCGTTAAGTCGCGAAAATTGGTTTAAATGGTTTTTGTCTTATTTCAAATAAAACATTTAACTTCGGGGATAAACCTCAACAGACAAAAATGCCATAAAGCAGAATGGGGAATATGAAAATCGTGTTAAGGTTGCTGTAGTAAATTTTAGTGTCAATAACATAGCATGGAAGTTTAGCGTGGAAAACTATTAAACTAGTCGAACTTTAATTACAAAAGGGGAAATTCATGAAAGGCAAGAAAGTAATACAGTAGACCCTTGTTAATTTATCTTTAATCTTAAGGGTCAAACTTTTTCCGCAACTTTTAAATTTTGTTGTGAAAACCGACAAGAATTGTTATTTCGACAGACATTAATTTTATTGCTTATCTGCAATAGAGCTTAGAGAATGGATCTATTTACCCTATTTGGCACATTATCTCCACCATTACGTAGCATTCAGCTGCGTTTAACACAAACGACAGCCATCGATTGAGATTATCCCATCCTGAGTTTTCGGAAAATACGCGACAAAAATTTTAAAATTAATTTTCATAATCTTCATCTACGATATTTTCTTGAGTATCAATTATGTTGGCAGTTAATGACTTATTCAGAAGAACGGCAAACAAAATTTGAGTTCTCCCTAAGTTATTCAAATTTCAAGAGTCACGAAATGTTGTAGCTGAACTTAAATCACGAAGGTCTCGAAACTTTGTGAATGTTCGAATTAACTTCTATTACAGTTTTTTACAAACTTTTCAAAAATTCCAGTTTGCCATTTGATAAGAAAATCTCTCTTACTTGGGGAAGAGTGTCAGCGTTCCACATTTATCAAACCGCAAACTTATTGCTGCGAAATAAAAATGACATCCCATTTCAGGTTATCACCCTATTTGGGGTATAAAAGTAAATATGCTCGTAAAAGTCATCATTGCTGTCGAAATAATGCAGAGTTGATGGAGTGGTAAGGAATTGTCAATGGTAGCTACCTAGAAAGTACAGGGAACCGGGGGTCTCCCTGCATAGTCTTGATTTTTAAAGAAAAACAGGATAAAAAATATTTACTCTCGATGCATGAAAACACACAAAGCATATTTAATTACCAAGAAAACTGCTGTTGAAATGGAAAATTATTATGTCATGTCTAATGTGTGCGTGTGAATCGATAGTTAAACAAGTTGAACGATCACATTATAGTTGTAGAACACATCCTCATTTGCACATAATTACCTATCATAATTTGTAATTACTTATTATTATCATCGATCATTGCCACTATTGGTTAATTTGCGCTGTAACTTTTAGAAACTTGAAAACAGGAACACGAAAACAAGATACATCTGTTTTCAAAATACTACAAAATCAAAATTAAAATTACATTATCAAATTAATTTGAGAATAAAACCGATGATTATTAAATCGAGACAATTCTGACTTTAGTATTGCTTCGGTGAGACAGAAACAGCTTAGTTTAACTACTGAAAAACTAAAATTATTATTTTACCTGAGGGAAACCGCAAACCAAATTTTTGCACACCAGATTTCCTTTTATGAAATTTCTTTGGATTTCCTAAAATTTCCTGAGATTTTCTAAGTTTTCTTCGAATTTCCTAAAATTTCCCCAGAGATTTCTCCCTCGATTTTACCTAATTATATTAGCAAATAAACATGGCTTTTTGAGCGTTGTGGAACCTTAATTGTAAAGAAATCGGATGTAGCTCTGCTCATAACTAGAGCTCGGATTTATAAGCACCAAAATACTTGAGAATATACGCATTTATATATGCACCGAAATCCCTTAAAATATGCACTAAAATTGATAAAAATAGATAAAATATGAATTGATATGCAAATAAAAAATATCTAATTTTCGATATTGCAATTTTTTATCAAATCCTGATATATAAAATACCAGCAGGCTGCTGCTGCTACAGCGTGTCATTTTTTGGTTGAAAAAAAACATCCTGATTTCCCTCACTGTTGCTTGAAAATTCAAATTTCTCAATTTTTCCAGGCGAAACGAATGGAAACTTTGCAATATATACTGGAGGGTGTTCCACACCCCCCAGACCCCCCGGTTTACCAACCAAAAAATATATTAAACTAACTAAGATTAGGACTAACCGGGAAATTTGAATTTTTAAGTAAACATAGGGGAAATTTAACTTTTGGCTTATGGAGTTTAGCAGCAACTTTCTGTATTGCTTTGAAAGTTTATTATAAAAATAATATAAAAATATAAAGCCAAAATTTTAAACCGGGGGGTCTGGGGGGTGTGGAACACCCTCCAGTACATATCTAAGAATTTCCACTTTTTTAGAATAGTTGGAGAAGATAGGGAATTTATAATTTTTCAAATTTTGTCAGGAAAATCGGGAAAAACGAGGAATCCCCCAGTAGCGGGAAACAAAATTAAATGTTTAAATATTTTACCGGTAAAAAAAAGATATCCGTTGTCTAGCTGCCCGTCTACGGACGGGCTTTCCAGCTATTTTCAATAAGTGCAAAGTAAGTGCAAAATTTTGCTATTTGCAACATTTGGTGCATATTTGGCCACTTTTGGTGTTTTATAAACAAATAAAAAGCAATTTTTTATTTCTTAGTTTTATTTAATTTTAAGCAATTTCATTTTTTATTTAAAAAATTACAAAAATTAAATAAAATAATTGCTTAAATTGGCAAACTTAATAACAATTTTTTTTTTTATTAAAATTCTTTAAAAAACACCAAAAGTGGCCCAAATATACATCATTTGCTCCAAATGCACCACAAATGTTGAAAATATGCAAAATATGCATTTTGAGAAGCAGGTTTTCGAATTCGTTTTTACCTAATTTCTCCAGATTTCATTACGAATCTGTTGGCATATTAAAGAACAATATTACAGAACATGCAAAAGCATAAAATCCCAGCTCTACTCATAACTTTATCATTAGAGCTCGGATTTATTGGCACCAAAGTACTTGAAAATATGCGCATATACATGCACTGAATTTCATTAAAATATGCACTAAAATTGATAAAAATAGATGAAATATGCATTGATATGCAAACTAAAAAATATCTAATCTTCGAATTTTTTATATTTTTTTCAAATTTTCGATAAGTACTATCTAGATTTATAAAATTTAAAAATTTTAATAATAAATCTGGACAAATTACGTAAAATTTACCAAATTTGGCATATTTTCAACCTTTGGTGCATATTTGAGTAAATAATGTATATTTGTGCATATTTGGGCCACTTTTGGTGTCCAACCGCAGCTAAAGATTCATATCTTTCATGCTTTCATATTAATCATGCCTTCTTATGGGAATGTTTCCTATGGGGGCGTCCATTAATTACGTGAGGTGATTTTGGCGATTTTTAAACCCCCCCGCCCCCTTGGTGAGATGTCGTGAGATTTGGCTCGACCCCCCCCCCCCCCATTAATTTGTGCTTGATTGCGTAGGATTTATAAAAAAAGCATAATTTGCTTAATTGTTCTTATTTAAAAATTACGTGATATTTTCCGAGACCCCCCTCTCCCCCACGTAAGATTGGGTGAGTTGCGGCTCGATCCCCCCCCCTAATTGCCTCACGTAATTTATGGACGCCCCCTATAGACTGATTGACTCAGGATTAACTTTTACCTAACGTTTAACTAGCCCTTAGCTTAACTAGTGGTTGGGGCTCTGCGACTCAAGTCGCAGTGAATTCTTTTTCTTATGGAAGTGTTTCCTTATAATGCGATCTTTGCAGGCGCCTCTAAGGTAACCCTTCTATAAAAAAGCATGGAGAGCAGTCACTGCGACTTCAGTCGCAGAGCCTCAGCCACAGCTTAGTAAACACATTTTAGCTGGGCGAAATTATCTGCAACAACACTAAGGGCTAGTTAAAAGTTAGGTAAAAGTTAATCCAGAGTAAATTGATGTTGATCAGTCTATAGAAAATACTCCCATAAGAAAGCATGATTAATAGAGCTCAGATTTATATGCACCAAAATACTTGAAAATATGCGCATATATATGCACCGGATTTCCTTAAAATATGCACTAAAATTGATAAAAATAGATAAAATATGCATTGATATGCAAACTAAAAAATATCTACTTTTCGAATTTTTCAATTTTTTTTTCAAATTTTCAATAAGGGGCCGTCCATTAATTACGTAAGGGTTTAGGGGGTGGGGGGGAGCTATCGGAAATCTTACGGACTCTTACGTAGGGGGGGGGGTCCGACGTATTCCTTACGTAAGTATCGTAAAATACCGTTTTTAAATTAAATTTTTAAAATACCCCGGGTATTTATTTAAAATACCCCACTGTTTTTTAGGTACGCCGTCGACTTTTCCTTTTTTTGTGTGCTCTTTTTTGTCATGAAAATAATTTTAATAATCCTTACGTAAGGAGATACATAATCATTATGCGAGGGGGGGAGGGGGTAAAAAATTACAAAAATCGTCCTTACGTAATTAATGGACAGTCCCTAAGTACTATCTAAAATTTATTAAATTTAATAATTTTAATAATAAATCTAGAAAAATTACGTAAAATTTGGTGCATATTTAAGTAAATAATAAATATTTGGGCCACTTTTGGTGTTTTTTTGAAGAATTTTAATAGAAAAAATAAAAATTATTATTAAATTAGCCAGTTTAAGCAAAAAAACAATTGCTTCAATCAGCAAAATTTAATAATAATTTTTTATTTCCTCTATTAAAATTCTTCAAAAATCACCAAAAGTGCCCAAATATGCCGAAATATGCATTATTTGCTCAAATATTCACCAAATGTTGAAAATATGCAAAATATGCATTTTGACAAGCAGTTTTTCGGATTCGTTATTACCTAATTTGTCCAGATTTCATAACAAGTCTGTTGGCATATCAATATTAAAGAACATGCAAAAGCATAAAATCCAAGCTCTATTTATCATACTTTTAAATAACAAAAATATAAGGAAATAGAATATTTACACGATTATTGAGTAATACTTTTTTATTATTATTATGAATCAAAATATAATAAAAAAATAAAATTTAAAAAAAATTTTTGAAAAAAGAATATTTACAAAAATAGGATATTTACACGATTATTGATTAATACTTTTTGAATATCATTATAGAGAAGAATTTAATAAAACAATAAAATTTGAAAAAATGGAAAAAAATAATTTTTTTAATTTTCAAAATATTTTTTTTGCGTTTCCGTGTACCGATTTTAACCAAAATCTAATCAGTTGTAAGTCTCAATATATAGGTACTAAATACAAAATTTTGTTAAAAATTTCCTATTACTTTTGAGGTAGAGCGCACACAAAATTTGACCACATCCACACACACAGACACACATACAGACATTTTTTGGAAATGATGATTTTTCGCTTTCCGCTTTAGATCAAAATCTAAATTTTTTTTCTGCACGATAACAATACTATTTCATACTTTCTATGATAAAGTAAAAATTATAATTAAAAATCCACATGGAAGTGGAGGCGGTTAATTTAAAAAGTTAGATGCAATATTACAGTTTTGACGGTATTAAAAGAAATTTTAAATGTTTCCACACATTTCGCGTTTGAAATGCTAAAAGAAGCGCTATCCTACTAAAAACATACTTTACTGTAGTTTTAAAGTTTCATAATTTAAATTTACGAGCACACAAAACCTACAATCTATAATGAAAACCGCACTACAAAGAAAATTTAATTTACGAGTTTTCGTTTTACGTTTCTTCTCAATTAATTTACATATCTGAACAAAGCATTTTTTGCTAATTACTATAAATAGAAAAATAGAAAAGTAAAAACTGTTATGCAAATTCGCAGCCCTCATTCGAATTTTCTGATGTATTTTCAAACAAATTTATCTGACAGCCCGTGTGCATGAAACTGATTTTTTATTTTATCAAATATAAGCACCGCTTTTCCTCATATTGTTTTAATACTCGGGAAAAAGACCTTTTTGGTAATAAAAGAATAAACAGTTGGGAATCAAATACAAAAAGACACAGGAAAGAAAAAGTACACAAAATGTTTACTTGGGCCTGCCCACGGCTATCATACAATTGCAGATTCATTAAATTTTGATTAAATAAATGAAAATCAATGTAGGCTATTGGTAATCAATTTTCAGTTAAAATTTCAGCATTTCAAGCCTGGAAAAATTATTAAAGAGTGTTTTATGAATATTTGTACATTATCCAGTGCCAATAATCTCAGTTGTAACTCAATTTATAATGTGAAGCTTTAAAAGCTTACATATAGAGTAATATATTATGTATGAATTATAAAGTTTCTTAATTTGATTTGGTAAAAGCGAGAGAAACTTCATGATTGAATTATTAACCGCAAAAATGTTATCCAATAATCGGCTCACTTTGCATTTGAGGAAAAAATAAAAATAAAATCCGAGGATTTGCTCACATTTTTAATAAAAATTAGAGAAGATATAATTTTAAAATGGAATGTACTACCTGACAAAGGAAAATTAATGTAGGGGTTGATTTCCGCAGCAGACGGAGTAATTTCCAGTGTAACTGGAAATTGTTAGCTCTTAATTTTAAGCAGTCTAGCAACAAGTTGTCATGCAATTTTAGGCAGGTGAATTTATTAATATAGAGAAAATTTTAGACAGAATTAACTACTTCTAAGACCTTCTTCCGCCCTAGGAGCTTCATAAAGGAACAGGATTTTTGAGTAGCTACGTTTATCAAACGTCGACGTTGTTTATCAGAAGGATAATCAATTTATGTGCTACGAAGGGATAAATCTGATTTGATGGTACCTTCTACGTGTGATGCATTATACGAGCATTCTCGATTGCCAATCTAGGGAGCAGAATTGTGTGGGACAATAATAAGGGATGATATTGGTATAAACGTTCGCACCCTAAAATTGATAAAAAATTTTCACCAGCACAAAAAGATTTGATTTTTCAAGTTTCGGACGATTCAATTTGTGCCAATTTATTTTATACAAACTCCCACGCTCTTCACAATGAAGAAAGAATTATAATTAGTATTCAATTAAAATTTGAAAACAAACAACCTAAAAGAAGGCTAATAAAGTTTGTTTTCCGATCAAGGCAATAGTCGCACCCAAGTTTTTTGAAAATACATATTATTTTAAAGGAAAGGTATAATTATGCTAATTAGCATTTTCAATAATTTAATTTCAGCTAGAAAATTTTCCTGGGGTAAAACTTCATTATTTTTCAACTTGTCCTGTCGTTAACAATACGAAAAATAAGCAAAAATTGTAAAAAAAAATTTTTTGATGTTGCAGAAATATTATTTTCGGTAATAATAAAATAGCGTCGGTTTATATTTTAGCGAATGCTTGCCGGTAGTAAATGCGAGTTATAGGTTTTATTTTTTGCTTTTAGGTTTTAATGATCGATATTATTAGCGTTTTCACCACAATATTTACTTTTTAGACTATTAAATTAATGTAATGGTTTTTAAACAAATACATAAAAAATTCACATTTGAGGTAAACTATAGAAATAAATCGTAAAATCATCTAGCATTTCCATTACTTCTTTACCAACTTCTATTCTGCTACTGATTTTACTACCAAAAGTGCATTTAATTTTTGTTTCTACTTTTTCGAGTTATCGCAGCGCAGCGTAGAGATTCGGCAGGCGATACGATAGGTGCAGACTGGAGCTTTATGAATTTTGTATGACCCAACGGTGGACTGCACAATGAAAAGTATAAAGATCGAATTTTTAGAAGATGAATTGATAATAAAACACCCGCCTAGGGGCCTATTGAGCCAAAAGAGAGAACATAAAATCGTAAAATAAAAATCAAATTCTGATAAAATAACCCAAAAATTAGGCCTTCGTTGCTAGTATTAGTTACTCTCGAATATCAAATGTCCAAAAATTTGCCACAGTCTAAGGTAGCGGGTAATGTAAACTGGGCCAAAAAAGCTACCTGAAAATATCTCTAAATTTTTAAAAATGGTAAACTGGGCCAAAGGCAGAATTTTTAGATAGGCTGAATTTTAGGCTGAGAGGTAAACATCTCAAAATAATTTCGTACCAGGACTCCGAATTCCAAATATTCTCAAAGAATTCCAATGATTTCCAACAAGGGGGAGGTAATGCGACAACTGCCCCCCCCCCCCCGTGACCTATCAAAACCAATAGAATTACAAAATTTTGATTAAATTTGAAAAATATATTTAAATTCTTATCAAAAAAATATGCGTTTACCCTCTCCCAGCCAGCCTCACTAACCCCCATAAATTTTTCCGGAATCTGCTCTAGTGGCATCCCAGGAATTCGTAAGAAATAGGACATATAAGGAAATCTTAAGAATACTTTAGATGTTTTTTTTTAGATTTCCTTGGTTTTCTTAAGATTTTCTAAGATTTTTTAAGATATCTTAGAATTTTCTAAATTTTTTCGGATTTCTCTTTCCTTAGAATTTCTAAATATCCCGAATTTTCTAGAATTTTCTGAAATTTGTTCGAATTTTTAAAGGTTTCCTAAATTTTTTTGATATTATCTTAAATTTTTCTTTTTTCTAGATTTCTTAAAATATTCTAGAATATTTCCTCAAGATTTTCTTAAATTTAGCAAAATTTCCAAGGATTTCTTGAAATTTTCTAAGATTCTAAAACTCCTCGAGATTTTCTGGAATGTCGTCGAATATCGAACAATTTCTCTCTAGTTTGTTGCCAAGAAACCGAGAGTAAAACCTGATATACATACAAAAGTCAAGAAAATCTTAGGAAATATTATGAATACTCCAAATCAGCTTTTTTAATTTTTTAAACTTTCTGAGATTTCCTTAGCCTTCCTAAATTATTCTGAATATTCTTAATTTCCTCGAATTTCCCATTTTCTAAGTTTGCCTGGCAAGGGCGGCTAGAAGGAGGGAGGATAAAAGTGTATCTAACCCCCTCTTCATGATAAAAACCAACAAAATGCTCTCTCGTGACCAGCCTCATTTACCTCCTGAACTCTACCTGGATCCGCCCTTGATTTTGAAACTAATTTCATTTTAAAGGATTTTTATGATTTCCAAGGAATTCCAGAGATTTCCAAATAAGTGTACACAAGATTTTCGAGATATTTACCCCTTGATTCCTACGATGTAACGAAATTTAAATAGTTATTTTTTGGAATATTGCGGGCTACCCAGTCGAGGTGGATTGACTTCAGGCATGTCTTTAGCGAGTAAGGCGCCATCGCCGCCAGCTAAAGCGGCCCGGAGCGCAGGGTAGCGTAGGGTCAGTTTTGGCTGGCGCAAGCACGGCAAATCACGGATCCACCGTAAAATGAATGAATTATGTAAACAACTATTTTGTTTGAATTATTTTTTTGAATCAAATAAATTTTGTTAAATTTAAACAAAATTTAAATTATATTTATGTTTTTGATTTAAATAAATTTTTGTTGGACTAAAAATATTTTATTTAAATCAAACAAAAATTTTCGTTTCATCCAATAAATTTTTTTTTGTTTTAAATAAATGTTTTTTATTTAAATTAAACAAAATTTATTTGCTTAAAAAAAAATAATTCAAACAAAATAGTTTTTCTGATTCAAAGAAAACGTTTTTACTGTGTAAAGAAAGTAGAAGTGATAGCTGAATGTCCTAGGAGCAAATTGTCCTAGAACCGCTAAAAACAAATAAATCTGCGCGGGCCCGAAGATCTAAATCGGTCGGTAGGTTACAGTTTACAGTTAGTTTCTGATTTTTTTTTTGAAATAAAATCAAGAAAGAATTCACACCTGCTCTCCCGTTGTTTTTCCTCAAATTTGCCATTGGCCCAGTTTACCACTTTCATAATTTTAGTTAAAAATGCCTTTGGGCCGAGTTTACCATTTTTTAAATTTGACCCAGTTTTTTGGGTCGAATTTGCCATTCGTCCGGGTACACCGGGACATGCATGTCCCCTTTTTGGAACTCTTGTCCCGGTCGTCCCGGTTGATGTACAAAATTTCCTGCTATTGAAGTATTTTTCTGTTTTTAAATGTTTTTTCATTTAAAAATTTTTTTTTTAAGAAATTAGCAGATAGATCAATTAAGGTTATCCCTGTATTTAGGATTTAAAAATGTGGCCCTGAATACTCCCCTGTACTTACAATACTAAAAGTTAAGTAGGATTTAGTTAATTTAGGAGTTTGGGAGTTTTTACTTCCGTGTAAAACAAGGAAGTATTGTGATACCGATTATTTTCGATTTCCAGATTTTGACGGAAATATCCGTTTTGACCTTCCCTGAATCCATTTTGACTATTTTCGTTGTGACGTCTGTACGTACGTATGTACGGACGTCTGTATGTCGCATAACTCAAATACGGTACGTCGTAGAAAGTTGAAATTTTGGATTTGAGACACTTATAGCATCTAGTTGTGCACCTTCTATTTTTGGTTGCGATTGTCCGTGCCAAAAGTTGTAATTAATGACGCGCATGAATAGATTAACGAGATTCTTGTCCAATTATTATAAAAATTACAAGGAAGTTATGTGGTGTCGACATCAGATTTTTTTTTTAGTTACAGCCAAATGTGCCGGTCAGTACTTACACAATTATGGCAACCCTAGACTCTAGGTCTCGCAATCAAAGATCCCAGCATTGGCTATTAAATAACTCTTCGGTACTAAAGAAGTAATATTGGTTCATAAATAAAGAGTAAACCGTACACTGGGGGGTATTCCATACCCCCCAGGCCCCCCGGTTTGCCAATGGCTACACTAAAGCAACCTCAGGCCCGTTTAATTATGGTTTCTGCCATTGATCGACGACAAGGGGTAAATATCTCGAAAATGTTGTGTACACTTATTTGGAATTCCCTGGAAATCATAGACATTTCTTAGATTGGAAATCTAAAATCTAAAACTAGTTTGGAAATCAAATCATGACATGGGTAAACGAGCAGTAGTGAGGAGGGGGTATATAAATATATATTGATAAGAATTTTAGGTATATTTTTAAAATTAAAAAAAAATGAGTAGATTTCGTTGGTTTTTGATGAGTTTTTGATGAGGGGCGGAGTGAGATAGCCCCGTTACCGTCCCACCCTTCAAAACATCTTTGTCGGGCAAACTTAGAATATGGAAATTCGAGAAAATTTAGAAAATACTATTTAAGAATTCGAGAAAATCTCAGAAAATTAAAAAACTAAAAAATAAAACTTATCTCGATTATTCTCAAGATTTCCTAATTTTACAAGATTTTCCTTCACTTTTGTATTTCAGGATTTCCCGTAAGTTTTCCAGCAACAAACTAGGGAGAAATCATCAAAAAACTCTGGTGTACTAGTAAAGATAAATCTGACAATATTCAAGGAAATTCTAGAAAATCTCAAAGAGTTTTAGAATTTCAAGAAAATTTCACGAAAATCCGAAAAAATGTAAAACTCCTAGGAAATTTGATGTTTCTAATTTTAGATTTTAAGATTTTAAGAAATACAAGAAAATCTTAAGAAAGAGAAATATCAAAAGAAATAAAACTTTTTTTCAAATTTTCCTTTAGTTTTGTATAGTAGAATCCGCTTAATGTGATCTCGGATAATGTTATCAGTCGGTTATTGTGATAATTTTTTTTTGGAAACCGGCCACTTTTTCTTTCTTTTTTTTCTTCCATCTTGTTTTAATCCAAGTCTTCTAAAATTCGCCTTTTTCTAAATTTCGCTAATTGTTATCAGTTATCCAGTTAATATTATTAAAATGACCTTGGCCCGAAGTGATCACATTAAGCGGATTCTACTGTATATGACAATTTTTCTAGTTGGTTTTCCACTTAAGTTAGTTAAAATCGAAGGGAAAATCTAAGGTAGAAGTGAAAGGAAATCTACAGAAAACCGGAAAAATGTTAAGAAATCCCAGGAAATTCAAGAAATAGAAATATCAAGAAAATCTTTGAAAGTTCAAAGAAATGTAGGATATACTATTGGATATACATATTAGGATCTCGGGAAAATCCAAGGAAATCTCAAAAAAGACTGCCTCAAATTTCCCTCCATTTGTGCACATCAAAAGCAGTTTCAGGAGAAATTCATGAGTGAGGTATATCAGGCTAGGCAGGGTAAATACATATTTTTTTTAGATTTTAACAAAATTTAGTCATTTCATTGGTTTTGATGATTTTTGATGGGAGGGGGTAACCCCGTTACCTATATCGACGATATTCAGCTCCCGGGTATGCAAAAATAAAATTACTTACATATTATGCGCCCAGCAGTGGATCTATCTCTTTCGATGCCGAAAGCTTTAAACATATTTTATTAATTTTTAAATTTAAGTTTAAGAGGCATAAAACAATTAGGATAAACCGGGGGGTCTGGGGGGTATGGAATACCCCCCAGTGCACGTTTTTATTGTGTTCCCAAATCGTTACGCCCAACACAACAAACTGGACTACATCATCTACTCAATTTCTCAATAGGGCCTATTTTAGGGTTAAAGGAAACTCTGAATGATAAAAGAGAACATAAAATCGTAAAATAAAATAGTATATTCTGAAACAAGTTTGGAATAGCCATTCCAAACGTGTTTCAGACTATACTTTCTATACGACTATTAAAATAATAAGCTGTATAAGTTTTGACCGTAATTAGAATTTGTAAAAATGAGAAAATTTGTTTGTACGCGATCGATCTGAATTTTTGCACATGCTTTCCTATCGATAATTCACAAAAGGGGAGTTGAAGCGAGGGGGGGGAAAAGTTTTTGCTCAGTTTTTCGATATCTAACGCCGTTTTCGAGTTATTGCTAATTCAAGTTTGTGTGGCGGAAACGCAGCAATAACTCAAGAACGACGCTAGATATCGAAAAACTGAACAAAAAATTGTCCCCCCTCGTACACACCCCTTGTGAATTATCGGTAAGAAAATATGTGCAAAAATTCAGATCGATCGCACGCAAAAAGGTTTACTCATTTGACAAACTTGATTTTTGTTTATAAAATTTGTGAATTAAAAACAAAAGACAAATTGACATAGGTTAAATCAATAGTAAATCAAGAGGTTAAATTAAATGATAAATTATAATTTATCCGTCTTTTATAATACGCGAGTAAATTTTTAACTGTCTTTTATAAATTGTAATTCAGGCACTTAAATATAATATTTCTTATTAATTTGACAGATGTGTAAATAAATTGAGTTCAAAAATTTGGTAATAGATGTCACTTCAAATAGTAGTCTATTCTTTGCTCTAATTGGTCCTAATCTGTGTGAGAATAATTATTCTCGCACTGATATCGGTGTGAGAATAAAAAAAAGGAAGAATGTAGATATTCTGTATTTAAAAATAGAATCAGAATGCCCACATTCTATGATAGTCGTATAGAAATTAAATTCTGATAAAATAACCCAAAAATTGGGCCTGCTATGCTATTAGTTGCACTCGCCACCCCCAGCTCACCCCCAGCTCAGTACTACTATATAAATGGGGGGAGGGGGCACTGATAGATTTTTGCCTAGAGCATCACATATCCTAGCACCGGCACTTTTTTTTTTAATCCGTGAGGATTTAAGAAAATACTTGAATCTGATTGGCTCTTACTAGTTTCTACCAGAAACTTCATCTGGACTGACGCTAAAAAACACTTGAATTTTAAGCTGAAGCATCGAAGCGTCAACTCAAAATTCAGCTAATTAGCTGACGCTGAAATACAGCTGAATTTTATGCTGACAGACCGTGGTGGCAGCAAATAATTTGCTGACAAATTTTTTCAGCACAAAATGGTACTTGGGCAACCCAGTCAAAAATGGGCGCTATCAATATTGTCCAATAGCTAGTTTATGAGTTTAGGAGAAAACAAAAAGTACTTCAACATCTAGGTTTATCCAAAATCAAATTTTAAAAAAAAACTTTAATTTTTTTCTAAATTTTTTTGCAGTTTCACTTTCAGATTTCAGATACTAGATTGCAAACATTGTGCGGCATGAAGGCCGCACATAAGGAAGGAATCGCTAGAAAAATCAAGTGTATAAGTGAAAGGAAATCTGAAGAAATCCAAGTAAATCTTAAGAAATTCAAACAAATCTTAGAAAATCTGAGGAAATATTAGGAGATCTAACGAAATCTAGAAACTCCTGAAAATCTTAGGAAAAGAACTTATATCTAGATGAGATTTGTTTGCTTTTGCAAATTTTTCGAAAGGGAATCTTAAGGAATCCAGGTGTAAACATGTTGAGAAGGAAATCTTTGGAAAAATCTGTTGTACAAATGAAAGAAAATCTGGGAAAATCAAATAAGAATGCAAATAAATCTTAGGACATCCAAAGTCATCTTTGAAGATCCGCAGAAATCTTAATAAATTCTATTTTATTTAATAAATTTAAAATCCTAGGAAATGTAGAAAATTCTAGGAAATTTTAGGAAATTTAAGAAAATTTAAAAAAATTAGCTTTTTATTTTTTTTAATTTATAGAAAAGGTTTTGCTTTGCATTTTCAACTTTTTCGACAGGAAATCTGAAGGCAATCCAAGAGAAAATCCGGAAAAATCTTAAAAAAATCTTCTAAAAGGAAATGTAGTGTAAAAATTTTTTTGCATCTGTGAATTGGTTTATTCCATTTACAACCAATGTTTCTACAGCAATCAACACTTTATGTACTAAATGGGATTCCCCCGTTCGTCTGATAGTTTCAAACCAGTTTCCAACTGCAAATTATATAACAAAAAATTTTTTTTTTGTGTTTTTTCGGGAAAAGAAAGGAAAATACGCGATGAATAGTCGGTATTTGAAGCAGTTTTGCAAATATTTGAAAGAATAACTTGAAATCATGTAGAAGTTTATGGTGGCAATTGTCGCCTCGATAAATCTCACACAAATCGATACTTGGTAATTAGTTATTGATTAGAAACATTGTGCTTGTAAATTCTGAAGCACAGCCACGATATTATGTTCGTGAGCCATTCAACAAAGCTTTCGGTTTGAATTCCTGCTCTGAGCTTTTCAAGTGCATAATATGCAAATAATGACAGCTTCCACCAAGGAAAACCTATACACAATCAATTTCGCTTGCCTTCCTGCAATTTCACAAGTTTATTTAATTTTAATTTGCATTTTTTGCCAATGAAATCAAACTAATTAAAATGAAATAAATTTGACTAGCTTTCCAATTACGTCACAAATTCAACGAACTGACGTACTTTTAATCCATGACCTATACCCTGTCTTACCTTCACGAAAATTAATATTTTAAGTTTAATAAATATTTTAGGAAATTCCAATTCTTGCAGTACTAACTATAGCATTTTCCTTATTATTAGACCGGTCGACTGCATGTCGAGAGCTTAGTAAATTACAGGCCTGACGGCACCTGGGCGCCACTAACCAGCGTTGAACTTTATTCAAGATTATTTTCCCTAAAATACTACATTTTATTTTAAAATCCTAAAAAAACTTAAAAATATTGCAAAAGGGAAATGCAAACCGACAAGTATTCTCTGCGATTTCAAGATCTTATTGAATTGAATCCCGTACATGTTTTCAACTTGAGCGATACTTACATAATATGCTCTAGTGATTTGTAGTGTTTTCTTTTCATGCTCCATCGAAAAAGGGGTGCCCACCCTTAATGCAATTTAACATGCAACTTCTGCCGTCTGAATACTTTATATTACCCAGTATTTGCCTTCAGCATTTGCTTAAGCAAAAAAACTCTAATTTTACTTTCAGGAGTAACGCTAAGAGCGTTTTGATGTTCACGAGAAATTCTTTAATTTATTTGAAGTACCTTCGTGCAGCAGTATCAAAACTGTTATATATTTTTAGTAAACGAACCGAGTTTTTGTACCACCATCTCAGTCACCGTTCAAAAATTTCGCATATCTCCATACGAACATCTCTTTTGGTTGCTTCAACGTTCAATCAACGTCAACTACTATCAGAAAAGAATCGCGCTTCTTTCTTATCTAATCCCGTAGTTGCTTATTCGTCTTCCGTAATCCAAAGTAATTTACTTATTTTGAATGGAACCATCTGAAGAGCATGAAATCATAAATATTGATTTTCTGTTAACACTTTTGTGTTTTGGAAATTCGCATAAAAAGCTTATCCGGCGCTCCTTGGCAGTGATAATTACACATAGTATTTAAAATTGCCGAAGCAGGGATCGGATGTAAAGAAACTTTTTCATGAAAACATGAAAAGGAAAATCAACAAAAGTATTATTATCCGAGTGTTTTTATTTCAAGAGTTTTTATTACGGTTGATTGTTATCGTACTTAACAGCAGGTTATTTGTAACAGAGAGCTTTGAATGGCTGGAAATCGATTACCGTTTGGGCAGTTTGTAAACGATTTGCTCAAATCTGATAAATTGCTTTAAAAAATTTTTAATTTTATTAATTACTAAACTTTCAACTGATTATTATTATTCATGGTTAACTTTCATACCCACACAGATTGAAAATACAATAAACAACTTGAGCAATAACGCTAATGTCCAAATAGCGTGAGTTACTTTCTTATATGTAAAAGCTTTTATTTTTGCAAAGTAAGCTTCGACGGTTTTGAAAAAATAAGTGAAGTGCATATCGTGACTGCATTTTATTTTACATATTTAACCTGAAATGCCATTGGGAAAATGCACAAACATTGACGAGGGTCGTAATGAACTGCAGGACATAAAAGCCATTAAACTGGTCAAGAATCGCAAATCTGTTCAATTGAGGAATTCTCATACATTTTTTAAAATTGTTTTCTGAAAGTTTAATTTTCAGAAACCCAACTACGCCACTACAAGGCTTTGTAAAACGTGACAACCCTGTAAACAAAATGAGTAAGATAATAGACAAAAAACTTAGAAACTTGAAATTTTTTAAAATTTGTTCTACAAATCGATCACTTTTGACCCCGACCAATTTAGCTGAAAGTTAAAACGGTTTTCAGAATTTTTTCAAATTTTTTTAACCAACCCAAAAAAAGTTTTGAATTTTTCAAAAAATGGCTTTTTTGTTTTCAAATAAATATAACTTTTTCAAAAATTGGCTTTTCGGGACCGCATTATATTGAAAATTTTTGTTTTTAATGGTACTGTTCAGTAAAAAATACAAAGAAATTTTAAGATGATAAACTCCATGAAATTTTCGCCTTTTTTGAGGAAAACCCTTATTTTCTCAAGTTCTCCACTTTTTATTTTATTTTTTATTTGCTCAAAATTAACTTCAATTAATTTTGCGATTATTCCCCCTAATCCCAGAGTAGGCCGATTTTTTTTTCTATTCTTTTTAATCGTTTGAAAAAATTTTTAAAATTATCCAAAATTTTTAATTTTTATTTTCAAAAACCTTGTTTATACAATAAAATAAATGCAATTAAACAGTTGAAAAGTTTTTAACCTTATGTACTCGTATGTTAAGTTTTAAAAAACCTAAAGTTTTAGGGAAATAATCGCAGAATTAATTGAACTTTTTTTTGAGAAAATAAAAAATAAAATGAAAAGTGGCGAACTTCGAGAAAAGTTTTCACAAAACGGCGAAAATTTCATGGAGTTTATCATCTTAAAATTTTTTTGTATTTTTTTTTTTGAAAAGTACATTTAAAAACAAAAATTTTCAATATAATGCGGTCCCGAAAGATCGATTTTTGAAAAAGTTATAGCTATTTGAAAATAAAAACGCTATTTTTTGAAAAATTCATAACGTTTTTTGGGTTGGCTAAAAAACTTTCAGCCAAATCGAAAAGGGAAATGTTTCAAAACGTGCAATTTACATTGTTAACATAAGAGGGTTTGAATATTTTCGTTAGCCTCTGTATGTCCCCAGTGATTTTTAAATTGAAAATGTAGGTGTCAATCCGGGGGGGTCTGGGGGGCATGGAATGCCCTCCAGTATATTCTTTGCCAAATATTTCGAATTGATTCAAATGAGAAATATTAGCCACTGAGGTATTTGGCTTAGGGTGCACTGGAGCGCATTCCATGCCTCCCAGACCCCCCGGATTGACACCCACGTCTTGTAAACTTAAGGGGCAATTAATTATATAGTGTTTGTGCATTGTGCATACATAGCACATAGTTCTATTTCGTTGCGCCGATTTTGAGATACAGGTAATTATATGTTTTGTATTTTACAGAGCCTTCTTTAAGTCGCTGCCAGTCAAAAAGGGGGCAACAAAATTAAAAAATGTAGTATAAATACAAAATTAAAGCCAATGAAAATTTTAACAAAAAATGACTAAAAAGATTAGCTGTAAAAGCGATTTTTATATGTCAAAATACCGTAAAAAAAAAGTGCAATTTACATTTTCAAATTGAAAATGTAGGTGTCAATCCGGGGGGTCTGGGGGGCATGGAATGCCCTCCAGTACATTTTTTACCAATTGATTCAGATGAGAAATATTTACTACTGAGGTAATTGGCTTAGGGTGCACTGGAGGGCATTCCATGCCCCCCAGACCCCCCGGATTGACACCTACATTTTCAATTTGAAAATGTAAATTGTACTTTTTTTTTACGGTATTTTGACATATAAAAATCGCTTTTACAGCTAATCTTTTTAGTCATTTTTTGTTAAAATTTTCATTGGCTTTAATTTTGTATTTATACTACATTTTTTAATTTTGTTGCCCCCTTTTTGACTGGCAGCGACTTAAAGAAGGCTCTGTAAAATACAAAACATATAATTACCTGTATCTCAAAATCGGCGCAACGAAATAGAACTATGTGCTATGTATGCACAATGGGGCATTCCATGCCCCCCAGACCCCCTGGATTGACATCTACATTTTATAAATTTAAGGGGAAATTAAGTACACAGTAATTGTGCATATTTTAAGGTGGGTGTTTGACAAAAGGAACGGGTGATAAAAATTATAATTTGAAAGAAAAAATGAAACAAAATGAGATAAAAATCAAGGATGCAAAAAAAGTAGTCGAATAATTATTTTTTCACAATTCCGGGAATAAAGTGCTCACTTTAGTCCCGCTTTTGCGGGACTAAAGTAATACTTTTTTGCCACGCCATTATTGCGCGCTATTGATCTGAAATTTTTCATAAATATGGCTTCTTACGACAAATCGCTGGAGGGTTACTGCTCAGTTTTTCGATACCTAGTGCCGTTTTCAAGTTATTGCGTATTCAAAATCTCAAATTTAGAATGTAATTCAGCATTTTCATCAAAATTGTGAAAAATAGTATATACCCCTTGGGACTAAGGTTCTTTCCATCCCGTGTGCGATTTTTGTATTCGGCTAACACCTCGTGCAAAAACCTTCGCACGCCGGATGAAAAGCAGCACCTTAGTCCCATGATGTATAATATACTATAATGTTAATTTGTCAAATAATTATTGTAAATGCGAAATTAATTATAAATTTGAATATAATTGTAATTTTGTAAAATATTAATATAATATGATATAATAAAAGAAAACATAGCAAATTTGGCGCCCGCGCATTGGACTTGAAACAGGCTCAAGTGAAACTGGACCTTGGATAAAAAGGAAAAAGTTAAATAATTAGATAGAAGATTTTTTGGGAAAAGATTGAAGATAATGGAAGAAGTAGTACCAAGAAATCCAAAAGAACAGGAAGACAAGTTTGAGAAGATGTTTTTCATAATGAAGAAGAAAATAGAGAACAAAGCAGAAGAAACCAATAAAAAAATAAATTTAAAATTGATTTAAAAAAAAAATTTAGAAATAAAAAAAAGAAACCCATAAGAAAATAGAAGAAATCAATGAGAAAATAGAAGAAATCAATAAGAAAGTGGACGAGAGGACGAAGGAGTCGAAGCAAGAGAAGGGTTTATTGGTAAAAGGAATCAAAGAGGAGTTTGAGAAAATGGTTGAAGAGATGGAAGATGAAGTGGTATAATATGTTGAAATCAAGTTAGATCAAGTCAGGAAAGAAGATGAAGATAAAGAGGTAAAAGTAGAAATATAGTTAGTTCAAGTTACGAGGGAAGTTGAGGAAGAAAAACATAATGTAAGGGGGACGTTTAATCAGGACAATATGGCTGAGGAAAGGTAGTTGAATGATCAACAGGGTAGAAATAAACATGAGGAAATTGAGGATAGGTGAGGCAAATAGATTAAAGATAAGAAAAAGGAACTCAAACAGTTAATAGAAAAGTTAAAGAAAGATGATCGAGGATATACTAGTAGATGTTGAAGTGGGGATTTTGTAGGATAAATTTAGTTACAAAAATTTGGAATTTGGAAATCTCTCCAAAATAGCCATTTTACATCGAATTACAACTGTAATTTGATACAAATATTTTACCACTCAGCGCCATTTCTTTAGGTTAAGAAACAGATAAGAGTCACAAGAGGGTAAACCCGGAGAATAGGGCCGATGAGGGACCAATTGAAAGCCTAATTCTTTGCTTTTAGCCATTGCAATTATTGATATGTATAAAGGTGAATTGATCTTGATAAAAATGCACATTTTTTCTATGACGAATGTGGAACAAAAAAATCCAATAATTTTATATAATATTGCACAATTTATTGCCTTTCCTCTTTTAAGATAGTCGGTAAGAATTATATCACGAGAATCTAAAAAAATGATAGCCATAACCTTCTCGGCCGAAGAAACCAACTTTATCGTCTCTGGAACGCTCAATCCAGCTTCTATCCATTTTTTTAAAAGTATTTTGGCCTCAGATGTTTGTGAAGGGTCCCCATAAACAGCATCTAATTTTTCTTTGATTTATTTTTACGTTTTCCCATCGAAAAACGAGTATCTAATCACTGATCGATATTGAATTTTTTCAATAATTAAAAAAATGTTACAAGTTATTCACTTAAAACTGGTATAGCAAAAAAACTATAGGACATATCGCAATGAAATTTTTAGAGGAGTTGTTTGAAAGATGGCATTCAAAGATGCCCTTAATATTGCGCCTGTATAGCGTCATCTTTTGTCAAACACGGGTACTTATCAGCCCACCCTCGTATAGTACGTAGTTCTATTCTAATAATATTTTTTGTATTTTACAGAGTCTTCTTTAAGTCGCTGCTAGCCAAAACGGGGTGACAAAACTAAAAAACGTATAGATACAAAATTAAAGAAAACGAAAATTTTAACAAAAAATGTCCAAAAAGTTTTGCTGCAAAAGCGATTTTCATACGTCAAAAGACGGTTTCAAAATATGCAATTTACATTGTTAACATTGGAGGGTTCGAATATTTTCGTTAGCCACTGTACGTCCCCAGTGATTTTCAAATTGAAAATGTAGGTGTCAATCCGGGGGGGTCTGGGGGGCATGAAATGCCCTCCAGTGCACCCTAAGCCGAATACTTCAGTGGTAAATATTTCTCATCTAAATCAATTCGAGGTATTCATCAAATTGATTCGGATGATTCAGGTATTTGGCTTAGGGTGCACTGGAGGGCATTCCATGCCCCCCAGACCCCCCGGATTGACACCTACGTCTTGAAAGTTTACGCGGAAATTAAGTACATAGTAATTGTGCATACATAGTACATACACAGAGAAAAAAAATCCTCTCAATAATTTTGAAGTAAATATTACATCAATTATAGTAAATTTTATATCAAATTTAGTAAAATTTACTTCAAAATGGGTGTGAGGAAGTCGCTGCCAGTCAAAAAGGAGGCGACAAAATGAAAAAATGTATAGATACAAAATTAAAGAAAATGAGAATCGTAACAAACAATGACTAAAAAGATTAGCTGTAAAACCGATTTTTATATGTCAAAATACCGTAAAAAAAATGTGCAATTTACATTTTCAAATTGAAAATTAAGGTGTCAATCCGGGGGGTCTGGGGGGCATGGAATGCCCTCCAGTACATTTTTTACCAAATACCTCGAATTGATTCAGATGAGAAATATTTACCACTGAGGTAATTGGCTTAGGGTGCACTGGAGGGCATTCCATGCCCCCCAGACCCCCCGGATTGACACCTACGTCTTGTAAATTTAAAAGGCAATTAAGTACATAGTAATTGTGCATACATACTACATACACAGAGAAGAAAAAATCCTCCCAATAATTTTGAAGTAAATATTACATCAATTATAGTAAATTTTATATCAAATTTAGTAAAATTTACTTCAAAATGGGTGTGAGGAAGAGTTTTCTTTAAGTCGCTGCCAGTAAAAAAGGGGGCGACAAAATGAAAAAATGTATAGATACAAAATTAAAGACAATGAAAATTTTAACAAAAAATGTCCAAAAAGTTTTGCTGCAAAAGCGATTTTAATATGTCAAAAGACGATTTAAAAATATGCAATTTACATTGTTAACATAGGAGGGTTCGAATATTTTCGTTGGCCACTGTACATCCTCACTCATGTTCGACTGGCGATCAACATTATTATATCGAGTCGAAATTGATTTTTTTTGTTAAATTTTGAACTTTTAGAACTTATAATTCGAAAACTGTCCACCAACAAAAATACTGATTGGCTGCTTTTATGGAGGATTCCACAAGTTCTTGCTAATTCAGTTCTGCTGAAGTTCATTTTAATATTAATTCATTCGAAATTTCTGTTTGTTTTATATTAATTCAATTAAAAACAGATTTCATCAGATGGAAACATTACACATGTGGTATAATCGGAAAGTACACTGCTACTTTACTCACTCGATATTTTCTAGTTTATTTTCTTATTATGTAAAATACATCATAGTGTTGGCATATCGAGAACAAAACTTGAATTATATTTTGTAATATTGTTTATGTACTATTAATTTATACAACTTAATACTCCTAAAATCTAAATATTTACTAGATTTTGTAACTTACGCACGAAATTTGATTTTTAAAATACCACGTTTGCTATTTCACAAAAGCTTTACGTTAAAAGATTTATTGACATTGATGGACAAATTGCTAACTTATGTCATACATACAATATTAGAAGTCATAGAAATCAGTAGTTAAACTATAACAACACTGAAACACATTTTTCATGCAATACTAAATTAAATATTAGGAATTATCTTTATTTGTTTCTATCATAAATTGCTGAAAATTGAACATTTTCATATTACAGATGTTACTTTATTGTTAAAGTCCCAACTATAGCAACCACGATTATACGGGCATATTTTTAATCCATCCCTTTAATTGGAAAAGGTGAACTAATTTATGTAAAGCATGAAAAGCAGTTTTTAACATAGAGAAAATTGGCATTTTCCCAATTACCGGGCAAATCTAAATAAATATTGACTTAAGTAGCCACTGCAACATTAATTTTAAACGGCTATCCAAACCAAATTAAAAATGTTGGCTTACACTTGCAGTTATTAACTTAATAATTTTTAAACATGAGTTGCAAAATTAAAATAAGTTAGAATAACAAATTTCTTGTTTCAAATTAATCTACCAGAAGCAAGTAGTGCGGTTAATAACATAAATGCTGGATTAAGAAAGGTTTTCAGAAACACATTGTCATCCGCAATAAGCGAACAAAATCCTTAAAATGTAGCATTTAATCTGGGACACTAAGCTACTTATCTACATAATTTGAAATAAACGCATTGCGATGCAAATACTCGGATGAGATTGTTATGTTTTATATGCACAAGTTAAATCCAGCATAAAAATGTTCTCCAAATTTTAATGACGCTAGTAGATAAACTGCATTGCCACTGGGACATTTTTTTTTTGCAAAAAAAAAATAAAAAAATATTGCAGTTCCGGTGTAGTTTATCTACTTACGTTATGTTTACTTCGATGATTTGGTTGCATAACTTCCACCATCCATTTATTAAAACTTTATCCCAAGTTGAGAACTTGGCCCAATTTTTTCGTGTCATTTACCGCATTTCCAAACCATAAACTCAATTAAAATTCAACTCGTAATTTAAAGTTTGGTTTGTACACTAAAGCAAAATTACCACTCGATATTTCAAATCTGGTCAACAAATACTTCAATTGTGTCCTGGTTTTCCCGCACAGGGAAAATCTATATAAATCATTAGTAATGGTCTGTTATCTCCAGCACGTGAAAAAAAACGATATGTCGAACGGATCCATTAATCACGTCAAACTTTAATTGTTCTTCATATTTCAAAGTTAAAATTTATTTATTTTTGGTAATTGAAAATTGCGAAAATTAATTATTTAACTTGTGTTTTAGCGTTTTTAAGAGAGAAAATAGAAAATTGCAGTTTTTAAAATAAACAAAAAGACACGAGAATTTTTTTCAAAAACAACAAATAGGTTGTAGTGTCTGTTTAAGTTACTTGTAAATTTGTGAAAGATCAATCAACCGATTAGTTGTAAATTAACGTCGTTAATAACAAGCACATCCGTATATTTAGCGCTTTAACGTAAATAAATTTAGAAAAATGATTTATTTGACTTTTATGCCGTAATTTTCATAAAATTAAAGTACAACTTACAAATTTTAACGGTGTTTAGTTATAAAAATCATAAACACAAAATTCTATAAAATTTATATTTAGCCTTTTACGAGGAGAACGAACGATTTCGAGTGGCTTTGTTACCTATTTCAAGTCAATGGGCTTTTAAGCTTTTACCTATGCAAATTTTATTATGATTGTAAATTCAAACAAAAATAGCAGCCTGGGTGTTTTAAAAATTCCACCACACACGGTAATGTTTACAACCATTAAATTTATATCGACACATCGTGTAAATGGGATTTTAAAGACTTTGTGATGAAGGAGCAATTTTTGCAAGTAATTTCCATTTCTTCCTGGGTGGTCTTTCGTAGTTTACCTACAAAATTGAGCTGAAAAATTAAACTTTGGATTATCGCTGTAACACTGGCGCTCAACGTGGGGCTACCCCGTAGCTAATTAGCTCCGGTCTCGCCTACTACGCAAACTATACGATTAGATAACTTTTTTATGATAAGTATTCATAGATAATTTGTTAATAACGGTAATAAAGATAACTTGATAGAACAAATAATTATTATTGAAAGAGAAAAATAAAATTTGCATTTATAAATATAAAACACCAATATTTTATATTTTTAAAATAATTTTCTGTTTTGCAATGCTGGCGGAAAATAATTTTTCACTTGTCAAAGCAACAATGAAAAGCAATTACACAAGTCAAGAGGTAAACTTGAACTTGGTTTTTCGAACCTCCTTGTGTTCACAGCCGGAATTTAAACTTTTACAATAAAAATAGAGAATTTAAAAAGTCGAAAATATAAAAACATTCAAATTACACTTCCTTACACGAATGGAGAATAAACGGTCTGCAAAATGGTACAATGTAAAGAATCGATTGCCGATTTGTCAGCGAGTTCTCTTTATTTGATTATGGTTGGAACTCCAAAGTTGAGCTTTTTCAACAAAGTTTTAAAATTGAGCAAACATAACGCAGATCTCGACTTTTTATCATAAAAAATTTCAATATTTAATCCGGCAACTTTTTTTGTTTTTCAATAATTTTTTATTAATTTTTTTTCTTATTCAATGCTTCTTTATTTTTATTTATTTTTAATAAAATGGATAAAACTTTTCAATAAAAGTAAAAAAAGCTTAATATGAGCTTTCTTAAAAAAAAGTTAAATTAACATACAAAGTATTTTTAACTTCCAACTTAAATTGAGTTGTAAGTTGAAAATAATTTCGACGTTAATTTCACTTCGTCAACATTTTAATAAAAAAGATGACCCCCTCTCCTACTTCAGCTTTTATTATTTTATTGACGCTAAATAATTACATATGTAGGTAATATTGTTTAATGTTGTTTACGTCAAGCATTGGGAAATCGAAGGACAAAATTTTTTTGCCATTCAATTATTCTAAAAAATATTACTTTTTACGGATTATTAATAAATAACCATTTTCTTTATTTCAACATGTGGATATTGCAAAAAACTTTCCCATAAAAGTTCACTAATTCAAAATGGAACTACGGAACCCAACCCATTGTTTGCAAAACTCAATTAACGCAAATCGTATAAGGCAATACCGAGGAAGGAATCGTTAAATCCAAGGAAATTTGATATAGGGGGGGGGGGTTAATTTCAGAAAATTTCAGCAAATTCAAAATAAACTTAAAAATTTTTAATAAATCTTAGGAAACTTTAAAAAATTCGAAAATCTTAAAAGCAGAAGAAAATCCGGGAAAATTTTTCAATAATCTTGTAAAAGTAATTCTAGTATATTAAAAATTTAAAAAATGGCACCCCAGCCAGAAATCTCTTAGGCTATGTTTCTTCAAGATTGGACTTCAGTTAAAGAACTACTCGATTACACTGGGCAACAAAACTAAACCTTTTCTACTGCGGTCTTGGGTTTTGGAGTGAATTTAGTTACACTAATGTAATAAAGCACTCGGCACCTAGTTATTTTGTTCGAATTGACTCTAGTTCTCATGTTAAGGGGGGGGGAGAGGTAAAGTTAATTAAAAGCAAAAATAGCATATTTCGATAATTTTTTTTTACGACACAATTAATATATATTTATTTTTATAATTACTACATAATAAAGGGACATTCAAAGCCTATTTTACCATTTTGACACATTAAGCAAGTGCCTAAGGCCCAAAGGTTAGGGGGGCCCAAAAAGAGAGAACATAAAATCGTAAAATAAAAATCAAATTCTGATAAAATAACCCAAAAATTAGTTACATTCGAATATCAGCGGCCCGAAAATTTGCTAGAGCATAAAAATAGGCCCTGCACTGCCTCTTTTTCTTAAAACTGCGACTTCCAAATACGGCGTTCACAATCAAAGATCCCAGCATTGGCTACTAAGTAACTCTTTGGTACTGAAAAACTAATGCAATTGATTCATAAATAGAGAGTAAACCATACACTGGGGGGTATTCCATACCCCCCAGACCCCCCGGTTTGCCAATGGCTACGCTAAACCTCAATCAATATTTGAAGTTATCAAGTGGGGGCAATTGGGGACAATTTATACAAGTTTGTAATGAAAGTCAATTTTATTGATCTCCCAATTATTTTTTTCAAATTTCAAAAAGGAAAGCTTTAAAGTAACAATATTAGCTTTAAGATTTTCTTATGAATAATCACAGTATAGTTTACAAATATTTATTGAGCTTTAGTGTAGCCATCGGCAAACCGGGGGGTCTGGGGGGTATGGAATACCCCCCAGTGTACGGTTGACTTTCTATTTATGAACTTAATAGCCAATGTTGGGATCTTTGATTGCACGTTTATATTTTATTCTCAAATCACTACACCCACCACAACAAACTAAAATACATCATCATCTCAACCTCTCAATTTTTTCCTTTCCACTTCCTTCATTCTTCTTCTCAAAACTGCGACTTCCAAATACGGTGCTCACAGTCAAGGATCCCGGCATTGACAGCGCCGTCGCTGTTCGGTACTGAAGAACTAATACGATTGGTTCATAAATATAGAGTAAACCATACACTGGGGGGTATTCCATACCCTCCAGACCCCCCGGTTTGCCAATGGCTACACTAAAGTTTAATCAATACTGGAAGTTATTATAATAAATAAATACGTTTAACCTCGGTCTGGTTTTATTGGGTTTAGGACCTTTCAGCGCAGTCGATTTGGTGTAAACGATTCTCGAATAGAATAGAATTTGGAAGTTGCAGTTTTGAGAAAAAAAGGAGAGAGAGAGAGAAAAAAAGGAAAACGAAACATTGCACTAACAATCAAGGATCCCGACATTGGTTACTGAATAACGCTTCGGTACTGAAGAACTAATACTATTGGACCATGAATAAAGAGTAAACCGTACACGGGGAGGTCTTATAACTGGCAACGCCGAAAAGTCCTAAACTCAATAAAACCGGGGCCGAGGTTAAACGCATTAATTTATTATTATAGCTTCAAATATTGATTGAGCTTTAGTGTAGCCATTGGCAAACCGGGGGGTCTGGGGGGTATGGAATACCCCCCAGTGAACGCTTATATTTTATTCCCAAATCCGTACACCCAATACAACAAACTAGAATACATTATCATCTCAACCTCTCAATTGTTTCCTTTTCACTTCCTTCATTCTTCTTCTCAAAACTGCGACTTCCGAATACGGTGCTCACAATCAAGGATCCCGGCATTGACAGCGCCGTCGCTGTTCGGTGCTGAAGAACTAATACGATTGGTTCATAAATATAGAGAAAACCGTACAAATGGCTACACTAAAGTTTAATCAATACTGGAAGTTATTATGATAAATAAATACGTTTAACCTCGGTCCCGTTTTATTGGGTTTAGGACCTTTCGGCGCAGTCAATTTGGTGTAAACGATTCGGCGTTGCCAAATAGAATAGAATAAAATTCTAAAATAAAAAAGTCGCAGTTTTAAGAAAAGGAGCGAATGAAGTGGAAAGGAAAAATGGTTGAAATACTGCACTCACAATCAAGGATCCCGGTATTGTTACTGAATAACTCTTCGGTACCGAAGAACTAATTCTATTGGTCTATAAATAAAGAGTAAACTGTACAACTTCTTCTAACTGGTAACGCCGAATCGGTTACACCAAATTGGCTACGCCGAAAAGTCTTAAACTCAATAAAACGGGGCCTTGGTTAAAACGTATTTATTTATTATTATAACTTCAAATATTGTGTAGCTATTGGCAAACCGGGGGGTCTGGGGGGTATGGAATACCCCCCAGTGCAAGCCTTTATTTGAATAAAAAGTAAACCGTACCCTGGGGAGTATTCAAGAACATAAAATCGAAAAAATCGTCAAATTCTGATAAAATACCCCAAAAATGGGGCCTTCGATGCTATTGAATTTCAGGGCCCGAAAATTTGCTAGAGCCTAGGTCCCAACCGGGTTAACAATAGGCCCTGGTGACATTTGAAGAATATACTGTGAAATTTTTATTAATTTAATGAAGAAATGAGCCATTGACAGCGAATCGCCGTGGACATCTCAAAAAGAAATTTTTATTTTGTTTTCAATATAAAAGAGTTGTCTTTATCTCAAAAACTGGAGTCAATTTGACAAATCTGAAATTTTTCTTACATTCAGGAGACCATAATTGCCCAAAATCAACTCAAAAAACCCAGACCGCAGAGTCTTCCTTCTACCTATTTTACTTTTTTGAGATATTTTTGAAGGTCATTTGCTGACGCGCACGAATAGATTAACAAAAATGTCTTATGTCTGGTAAAGTTCTTTAGTTTTTTCCATAAAAATTACGATATCGTCTAACCCATCTTTGCAATTAAGTGACCTTAACATTATCTAGAAGCTAATCTACGTGCTGAAAATCACGTAGGACATTTCTTCTCGGAAATCTAAATATTCCAAAATTTGCGTCCATGTACGGCCTTCGTCTGCACGTGCATTAATCAATATAGTAAACAAAATTTTTGATGACGTAAATTCGAATGCGATTATTTGTTGTTGTTCTCAAATATTGCGTTTTGACGTAGGAAGCCAAGGTGAAAATGGTGGAATCGGCCCTCCGCTGACATCGTCTTGTCTTGGATTTTGTCTGGTTTATCGACAAAAGTCAAGGTTTTTTTTTAAATTGAATTCAAACCAGAGACCTGACAGTTGAATGAATAACGTCGAGCATTCAAACAAATAAAAATCTGAGGTTCAATAACTTCCTGTGGATCTCTCGTCCTCTGATGAGTGTGCAAATCCACTACGAAAAGAGTCAATTTGAATGCAAATTAATTCGTACTAATGAAAATGCAATCAATAAAATCAACTTTTAATTAAGCGAAGTATTACGTGACTTTTTCCAGATCGTTCCAATTGTTATAATGTCAGAGGTTAAATTAAGGATTACTTAGGGAATAAATAGAAATAAAGTGACGATATCAAAAAAAGAATGTTTTTCTCGTTTGGGTTAGTAAGCGAAAATTTTTATTGACGTTAACAATAATTAATTTTTCTCTGATTAAAAAGGAATTTGAAAACGCAATGCTTTCCAAACAAACCTCGACCTGGATCCAACAATAGTTCGAGAAAATGCATAATTGATAGAAAAATATTTTTTTAATTTTATTTTAAACCCGCGCATACAATTTTGATTTGTTTTTCTCGGTAAGATAATCGATAATCTAATGTAAAAATAGACGCGATATCAAAGTTTGATCAATATGCGATTTTGTGACTGACGCTGACGGTTATATCCAGCTGACGATTGTCAATAGCTGCGAAACGCGTGTAGGTACTGGATTTGCAAAGTAAGATTTCATCTCCGAGTCTCTGACTGCGATGCGGTGTATTTCGAACTTGACTAGAATTATTGCTGGTATAATTACGAGCAGGAAATCGAATCGTTCCTTCAAGGCACCAAAAAACAATTAAGGTTTGTCCGTGAGATGTCGACGTCTTACCTTACAAGTGTAAACAAGAAGATTAAATTTCCACTTACCTAAAACAAAAGTTAATTTTCTAGAAAAGTTATATTTATTGAAAAATTCAGGGTATATTATTATGAACTGTAATTTATTTTATTACCTTTTGTTAGAATTAAATTCATAATTAGCATAATATTATGCCGCACTTCATATATAGGAAACGTGTCATATCACAAATGAAATCAAATTAAAGCTAATTGATATTCGTTCTGTGCAATTAGTCAATATTGACCAAACATTATTAAAGAAAATTGTATAGAATTTTCTCAAGGTGATTTGATGTTATTCATAAAAAATTTATTTTTTCTTTTTAAAATAATCTGAAATTTCTGCTTTTTCAGTGCCCGAGTATTAAATAATGTAATCTTCATAAATGCGTGTCGATTGGGTTGCATAATATACAGGTTCGGTGGGCAGTTAACTGGGGGTTCCCCTCGTCAGATGTTGTCAAATCAAGACATTTATTGTCAAATTTATTTGAAAAACAATGGCTTTATTGCTAGGTATAAAAGCTGGAAACTCAAGCACACATTGAGTGCTTGGGCAGCCAAAACATGTATTTCCGTAAAAAATTACAAATTTAAATATGAGTAGAAATAACAAAACGAATAAATTGCAGAAGCGACGATGGTAGGTACTAGCTAACAAATTATATTAAATTTAGTGTGAAACACTTGTAAGCTCATTTGAATTTTTGGATGCAGTGTTTATTACAAACAACAGGCCCACGCTTTTGCTCTATTCTAATTGACGGAATAAATTTAGCCAACAGACCAGACAGAGGTATTATTAGAACATCGCTGCATTAGTAATTTGATTTCTTATTATCTTCTCGAGCTAAATATATTTAAAATCAGCTTACAATGAAATTTCTAAAAAATGTCTAATCGTCCAATTACAATTGGCAAGCGCGTTTATGTCACGCCCACAGTAAATTTACAGCTCGGCGAAGCTGTAATTCGGCGCTTTAACGTTTACGGCAAAGAATATTTCAAGAAAACGGATATTGATTTTTGATTAGTATTTTTATAAATTTTGTGAAGTTAGTTAAGAAGTCTGCATAATTTAAAAATTCTTCATGGTAATTTTCGATTATCTGTTTAAACAAGATCAGACTTTACGTTATAAGGCTTTATCGGATATTTATTCATAATTAAATTAAACGTCAAGATATTTTAACCGTAAACCACATCAGTGTTTATAAAAAGAGACACTGCATTTACTTGTCAAGTATCCAAGGATCATCAATCATTAATTTTTTTGTTATTAAAATTTGACGGTTTGATGAAAATGCGTATCAAAGAAACTTTAAATTAAATTCACCTTGGGAGGCTTTTGTGATCCTTTACTAAGTATATTGCAAGATGGATAACATAATATTAAAGCATTTACATTATTTTGGAAATATTTGATTCCTTCGAGCCGGATTTTCAACTATGGAGTAGTAAATGGTGCTGTAATCGTTCTGTTTGACACGATAATTTGTTTTGAATTAAAGCAATTTCATTAAGCTTCAAACTTCAACAACTTAACAAAATCAAAGCAAGTTGTAGTTCAAAGTTATAAGTGAACTTGCCGAAGGTGTTAAGTCGAAGATAGCAAAAGCTGACATTTTCTTCGCTTTGGTTTATTTATAGAATTCCGCTTCGTAAGATGTAAGAAGTACCTAAGATGATCCCTTCAAGTTGATCTTACTCTTTAAATTGTGACTAGAGCCATTTACTTAGAAGTGGAAACAGTGAAAACGATCAATATCAAAAATCATCGCACATCCCTTACTTAAAGAGGAATTTGTCAAATTTATCTCTTTGCACTAATAAGTTTAGGCGATACAATACAAAAATGAAATAAACATAATAGAAAAGCAAGAATACAAATTATAAACAGTTTGAAAATTGAAAGTAAACATATAAGGCTTGATCTAAGAATAAAATAGAGCAAAAACAGAACAACGGTAAAATGTTTGATTAACAAAAAGGTAATTACGCACTAAGCTATAAACTAAACTTTCGAATTCTCAAGAGTCCAGATTCTAACCCTTACAAGATTAGAAATAATCGTCAAGTGCGGAGCCCTACACCCTACTCCTTGTAAAATTGAAAAAAAATATATGTCCAGTTACCACGTGCATTTTGATTATAATATGTTAATGAAATGCAAAGGAAAATGTATTTCTGTATACATTTGGCTGATCATGTCTCAATGGGCGCCACTTGATACAATGAGCAGTTTGCGAATTATAAGTTCTGAAAGGTCCAGATTTAACAAGACAAAATTGGCTATGTAAACATTGCATAACTTTCTCCATTAAAGGTTATAAAAATTAGCGTTCAATCTCCTCTTTCTGCGAGGAAGCTACAGTTTGCATCAACAAATGTGAAAAAGTTGGAAAATTTAAAAACCCGTCAAATTAAAGGTGCAGATTTACTTCTTTGCACACATAATAATTAGACGGTAAATTTACGTCCGCCACCCTCTTACCGGGTACCGTTCGACGCGGAAGACCTCAAGGAAGCAACAGGTCACATCTGCGGGGTTCAAAAATCACGCTAAGTGGGACGCGGGGAGTAAAACCCGCAAACATGTCAAAATTTCATAAACATCTAACTAGAATTAATTTCCGAAAATTTTTGGAATCGAGTTGCAACGCGATATACGTGCTTTAGAAAGAGATGCCACACGATACGATTTTTACCTTCACCTATGTTTTGACTTTAAAATGAACTGGGGACATACAGTGCCTAACGAAAATATTCGAACCCTCCCATGCTAACAATATAAATTGCACATTTTGAAACCATTTTTTGACATATACAAAAAATATTATTACCTGTATCTCAAAGTCGGTGCAACGAAATGATGTACGGACAATTGTTCGACGGACGATTGTTCGCCGGACGATTGTTCGCCGGACAATTGTTCGCCATTTGTTCGTCGGGTCTATAATATGTATGTTTGTATCACCATATCTCCCGAACGGGTATACTTTTTTGATAGGATCTGTGTAAAGATCAGGAGAATCAGGAGAAATTACATCAAGTTGGTAAATGTTTCGCTTAAAAATAAAATTGAAAATTTTGAAAACTTTTGACTGTAAAAAAATTCCAAAAATAAAAATTAACAATAAAAACACTGTTCCATTTAAAAGGGAACAAATAATTTTTTCTTCTTCGCTCAACAACATAGACTCTCGGACACTTAACTCGAAAAATTAGCGTATCCTCCCCCCCCCCCCACCACTACAAATTTTAAGTTAAGTTATTGTAGTGTCCGAGAGTTTAAGTTGTTGGGTGAAGAAAAAATAATAAATTTTTCCTTTTTAAAGGGAACAGTAGTTTTTAAAGTAAGGTGCTTTTATTGTCCTTGAATCAACGAAATAGAACTATGTACTTAATTGCCCTTTAAATTTACAAAACGTAGATGTCAATCCGGGGGGTCTGGGGGGCATGGAATGCCCTCCAGTGCACCCTATGCCAAATACCTCATTGATAAATATTTCTCATCTGAATCTACGTCAATTCGAGGTATTTGGTAAAGAATGTACTGGAGGGCATTCCATGCCCCCCAGACCCCCCGGATTGACACCTATACATTTTGAATTTAACAAGTACTGGGGACATACAGAGGCTAACGAAACTATTCGAATATTTGAAATGGGTTGTGATCACCTCTTCTGTTCTCCCACGTTAAAGAAAAACTATCCCTTCCAATTCCAAAATAACTTTCTATCCCAGTTCCAAATGGTTGTTCCAGATTTATGAGACGCTGGTTCTCGTCCAAAAATTTAAATTATTATTCTTGAATTGAAATATTTTTATTTTTATTTTCTTGGTGTATGCTTTGGTTATTAACTCCACACGATTTTCCCTCTTTGGGGTTCAATCACTAACTCAAAAAAATGAACGACCTTCCTCGTTGGGATCTCGTCGCAAACTCCTACTATTTATCTTGTTATCTTTCATCATCCTGTTGTATACGCCCTACGTGTTTCATCGCAGTATGTATGTATAAGATGTATAAGATAAAGTATTATTGTAATCCACTCAAAAATCAAAAATCGAAATTTTGGTATTAAAATGTTTCTTATCATGTCCTGATACGTTTTTGATAAATTTTAGTTTATATTCGTCTGTGTGTCTGTCTGTGTGTGGTTAGGAGATGAAAATAATAGTATCAATTGCACAGATTAAACCACGCAACCAAATGTCAAAAAATTTGGCATAAATGTATATCATAGTTAAACTTAGAGGCCAGCTGAAAATGATAAAGAAAATAAAAAAAGTTAGACGGAATGCGAGTGGCGTCGCAACTCGATTTTTAAGCCCCGCAGATGGGACCTGTTGTTTCCTTGAGGTTTTCCGCGTCGAACGGTGCCCGGCAAGAGGGTGGCGGACGTAAATTTGCCCTCTAATTATTATGTGTGCAAAGAAGTAAATCTGCACCTTTAATTTTTCAACTTTTTGACTTTTTGATGCGAACTGTGGCTTCCTCGCGGTCTTTTTCGTCGAATGGTACCCGGAAAGAGGAGGTTGAACGATAATTTTTATATCCAAACTTAATGGGGAAAGTTATGCAATGTTTAAATAGTCAATTTTTTAATTTTGTCGCCTCCTTTTTGACTGGCAGCGACTTAAAGAAGACTGTGAAATACAAAAAATATTATTACCTGTATCTCAAAATCGGTGCATTGAAATAGAACTATGTAGTATGTATGTACAATTACTATGTAATTAATCGCCTCTTCAATTTACAAAATGTAGGTGTCAATCCGGGGGGTCTGGGGGGCATGGAATGCCCTCCAGTGCACCCTATGCCAAGTACCTCTTTGGTAAAGAATGTACTGGAGGGCATTCCATGCCCCCCAGACCCCCCGGATTGGCACCTACATTTTGAATGTAAAAAGCTCCGTTTTTGACTGACAGCGACTTAAACAAGACTTTGTAAAACATAAAAAATATTGTCATCTACTCTATATCTCGGAAGCGGTGCGACGAATTGAAAAAAATGAATAGACATTTTTTCTAAAAAACATGATTTTATACACTTTTGTTTATAAGCATTTTTCTATTTTGTCGTACAGTTTCCGAGGTATAGATGGCGATATTTTTGTGTTTTACAGAGGCTTGCTTAAGGTCGCTCCCAGTCAAAAACGGCGTGACAAAATTGAGAAATGTCAAAAAATGGTTTCAAAATGTGCAATTTACATTGTTAACATAGAAGGGTTCGAATATTATCGTTATCCACTGTATGTGTTTGTCAACAAAACAAAACATAGCAAAACAATACAAAACAGCATATTGATTTATTTGACAGGAACAAACAAGTAAAAAAATTTAAACATTTACAGTAATAATAAAATAAAAAATTAGGTATAATTACATATAATTACTTATTACATTCAAACATTTATTTGCAATTTCTAGCTTAAAAAAAAAATTAAAAAGCTTTTAATGCTGGTAACTCGGAAACTGTCCATTTACCCATTGAGACATTTGTTCAGCAGGATGAGAATTACAATATATCCAAAAATCAGCCATATCCTTTTAAAATTCCGCGTATTAATTAATTTATTATTAGAACATGGAAAAATGCAGTTTCCAATTTAAAATGTAAAAATTTAAACAATTTTGTAACTTCATTAGCATAAAACGTGACAAAAGAAATTCTTAATAATTGAGCATCGTGCTTGGCGTTGAAAAATTTTTCATTATTCCATCAAATGGAATAAATTTTGATGAAGTTCCATACCAACAAACTTGTACAATAATTAACAATTAATTATAAATTGCTTAATTGCTTCTTAAGTAGGAAGTAGGATGTGAACGCGAAGATGTAATAGCAATTTATGAATCGATATTTTGATGGACAAAAAATTATAAAATATAGTAAATAACAAAATTCGATAGTAAAATTCCAAAACCACCTGTTTGAAATTGACGTCGCCTAAATTTCATAATAGGTGTACTAGCATTTCACTTGCGTCAATGTAACAGATTAAGTTTAAAAATAAATTCCGACATTTTCTGCAAAAAAAATAAACAAGTTGGTAACTTTTTAACTATATGATTCTATTTTGGTATTGATAGACGAAAAGTTTTATTTGAACCAGCTGGGGGACTCCCAAATTGCTGTTGGTCCAAACCGTTATTGGCCTCCGAAACATCATCAAACCACAACTAGGTTGAATGCCTTGTCACAGGTTGCAAATTGTTTTATTTTAAAATATGAAAATTTTCTCATAAATTCCAAGCTTAAGATGAACCTCAGGAACGTTTATTTATCTCGATTTGCCAAGATTTATAAAACATAATTTGCAACAGTCAATAGCATAATAATTAACTTTCCAGATAGAAGCCAGGATTTACAAATTGAAAGATATGTTAATTTATACTAACGGGTTTATTTGTAAAATGCCGAGGCGTGACTCGGAGGAATAATCGTAAACAAATACCTCAAATTATGTAAGTATTCGTCCTTGAAATTTTTATACAGAAATAAATTTGAAAGATGAAAAACATACAGATTTTTGGGGTTAAACTTAATTTTTTATTTAATTAGGAGTCGGCTAGTTGTTTCATCACTTAGGGCCTTTCACACAGAAATAATAGACTGAGTTTATTTATGAGCCCTTTTTGGTGACTTTGACAAACTCCTGATCAAAGAACAGCCAATTAATTAAAAATTATGTAAATTTTCCGTTCACTTCGAAACTCTTAAATTAATCAACTCGTAATTATCTACTAACTTTTCCAGCTAACCTCCCGAAAAAATTTCTGAACGCAACAACTTTTACAATTAATTTTACATTAATCGCTAAAAATCTTGCTTATATCAGTTCATTAATTATTTACGAACAACCCTTTCAGAAAATTGAACAAGCAAACTTTTAAAGTTGAGATAACAATTAAGCTTAATTATTTCCTCCCCTAATTAATTTTTATAAAAATTATCTGCCACGAAAAATGATTTACTTTCGTTAGAAAATTGAATTATTTCCGTTAGTTTGCAATAAAACAAACTCGAAAGGAAATAAATTCTGCCGGGAAAACAAAATCTGCTTTAAAAATTAAATTTCCTACAATAATAATAATAATTACGCATTGTTTTCAGCGATTGCGAAGAAGAAATAAAATTTAATTATTCAAATTGCTAATAAAATAACTTTATGTATTCAAAATTGGCCTGGTAATTTAATTTCATCGTAAATATTTTGGGCTTTTAAATGAAAAATGAAAACTTTCCGTCCCAGTTTTATGAGCATTTTCAAATGTTGTCTATAAAACCCTCCCTTGCTCTAATTACTGGTTATTAAACAGTTATTTTACATTTTCATAATAAGCAATAAATGTTAGTAACACGTAATGCCGGTGTTTCATAAAACTGAAAAATATTTTGAAGGATGTATAAAAATAGATGGATCGGCTTTGGAAGGATGTAGGAAATTCGTTTAATTTTACTGCCAGTGGGACATTCCACCATTAAGTTCATTAGTTGAAGTGAACGAAATGAGAAAACGAACTTTTTATTGCAATGTAAGAGAACATGAATTTAAATTTAGCTTCTTGAAAAGTTTCGTGCAACTTTGTAAGGATTTAAGGTACAGAATAAGTGGAACTTAATAAATACATTTTGAGAGAACGAAGGACGAAATAATTATGAGATTTCACCTTCCTTTAAATTTTTTTTACTTTTTTTTAATTTGATTGGTTTCAAAGTCGAAGATCAACAGTAACCTAATTTTTTTTCAGCCTTTTCTGGAGCATCCCTATCTGATCACGTAGTGGGTTTACTCGTTCCAATCGGGATCGATGCATAATGCAAATATTTACCCTTTTAAGCCTACTGGAATTTTTTTAAACAGGATTTTACAGTTTGTTACGTGATGTGAAAACATTCTTAATCAAACACCACGTGCTCGTTGTATACAGAGAAAAAACAGTCCTCGCAATAATTTTGAAGTAAATATTACATCAATTATAGTAAATATTACATCAATTATAGTAAAATTTACTTCAAATTTAGTAAAATTTACTTCAAATTTAGTAAAATTTACTTCAAATTTAGTAAAAATTACTTCAAATTTAGTAAAAATTACTTCAAAGCACCAAAAAAATTTTTCTGTGTACCGTAAACCAGGGTTACTTTGTCCCATGGGGTGTAACTTTGGCCCAGCCGGAGAAAATGTTTTATATTTTTGTACAACTGAAACAGGACTCAGAATATGCCAAATGATGGTTTGCTCTAAGAGGTAGAACCTTTCTGCACACTTCTTGAAAGGCAAATCGGTACTTCTATTGCCCGATAGATGTAACTCTACTAAAATCAAATAAAGGTGTTTTCGCGCGTATTTCTTCAGTTGCAAACTTTCATAGCTGCAAGTGTTGCATGACGAGCTAAAAATCTGGTAAGTGAAACATAACACATCTAAACCTTTCTGAAAAATTTGCAATCATTAATTTGAATGCCAGTTAATAATGTTTTTGATTATCACCTGTTTTCTGAATGTGTACAACTTTGGCCCTCTTAGACGACTTTCTTTGGCCCGGGCCAAAGAAGCCCGACTCTAACCTAAAATGAAAATGTAGTTTAACAGCAAATATAAGAGAAAACCTGGTAGTCGCTCTTACACCGACTACAGTGATGAAAAACTGCAACTTTGTCTAAACGCTATAAAAGATGGTGAAATGTCTCAAAGGGTTGCAGCGGAATATTTTAAAATTCCTAGGAGTACTATTAAAAACAAACTGGCAAACAAATTCCTCAATAAACCTGGGCACCCTACTGTGTTTAGTGAAGCTGAGGAAAGTGCTTTTGCAGTGCACACGATTACACTTTCTGAGTTCGGCTTTCCAGTAGACGAGTTAGATTTTCGCTTCATTGTGAAGGATTATTTGACATCTCAAGGCCGAAATGTAAGGAACTTTAAAAATAACATGCCCGGGCGAGATTGGACAAAACTATTTCTTAAAAGGCACTCAGAGCTCACCGTCAGATTCGCTGCGAATATTAAAAAGGTCAGAGCAGGTGTGAATGAAGAAATGATTACCGAATACATCGAAAATCTAAAAATAGTCACAGAAGGGGTTCCTCCTGAGAACATTTACAATTATGATGAAAGTAATCTTACTGACGATCCGGGTAAAAAACGTATAATATGCCGTCGTGGATGCAAGTACCCTGAAAGGGTTATGAATTCAACCAAAACCAGTACATCAGTCATGTTTTGTGGCAATGCTGCTGGCAGTGCACTCCCTCCATATATAATATACCGAGCAGAACATTTATGGTCTACTTGGACAGAAAATGGTCCACGAGGAACAAGGTATAACCGCACAAAACATGGGTGGATGGATGCCGCAACGTTCGAGGAGTGGTTTTCTGTTCATTTGTTGCCTGTGCTAAGACAAAAACCTGGAAAAAAAGTTGTTATTGGCGACAACTTAAGTTCCCATATTTGTCCAAATGTTTTAAAATTATGCCAAGAACATAATGTTGCTTTCGTATGTTTGCCTCCAAATTCTACACATTTAACCCAACTGTTGGATGTTGCGTATTTCCGGCCCCTAAAGATCAGGTGGAAGAACGCTTTAACGGATTGGACAGAATCAGACCAAGGGAGAAAGGCTCAGTGTTTACTAAAGACCAGTTTCCTGCACTCCTTAAAAAAACATTGGATAAACTTCAACCCACGGTTTCTCAAAATTTGAAATCAGGTTTCAGAAAAACTGGAATTTATCCAATAAATAAGGAAGAAATTTTAAATCGCATGCCTAATCAGGACCGCTTAAATATTGATTTAGTGGGGGAAGTTTTCTTGGGTAGGCTGAAAGAGAAAAGAGCAGAATTAAGCGCCCCCAAAAACAACCGCAGAAAGAAATTGACTGTACCGCTAGGTCAGAGCATTAACCCCGACGCAATTGAAATGCTCCCTGAACAAGGTCAACCTCAACCTTCTCGCAAGAGAGGCAGGCCGAAAAAAACAGATAACTCCTCAGATTCATCATCAAACGAAGACGATCACTTCAGTTGTGCCTTCTCTGGAAACAGCCCGGAATCGTTTGGTTCACTAGAAAGAAGACAAACAGAACGACATGGAATCACTGGAGGATTTAGACAATTTGATTCAAGAATCGCCTCCATCAACTAGTGCTTGAAGATGAAATTGCAGCAGAAAAAATATTGAGAACAGATTCGGAACCGGTGAAATCCGGAGATTTTGTGATTGTTATGTACGATGAAGCACTATATCCCGGAATTGTTGTTACAATTAATGAAGGTGGAGTAACTGTAGACTGTATGCAAAAGGGGAGTAAGTCTTGAAGATGACCTAAGCAGAGAGACATTTTTTCTTATAAGTTTTGTGACATTAAAAGCAAGATTTCTCCTCCAAAAGAAGTGCGCAAAGGATTTTTTAGTGTGCCTGAACTCGACCGCACATAAACTTTTAACATTATGTTCCTTTTAAGTCCTTAAATAAAATGTTTCTTGGTATTTCTATGAATGCAGTTTATTTTTTCATCAATCCCTAGTCTTACATTGACCCAGTTCACATTTATCCAAGGAAATAAAGGTAAAACAGCATGTGGGACAAAGTAACCCTTCATGTAGGCTAACATTGTCCCTATTTTCAAAAATCAAAATCTCCATTTATTTTGAAAAAAACCTTGGAGTTGATTACACCAGTGTCTTTAGTGACCATTAACTAATGAATACGATCTTCCAATTTTTTTTACACATCAACAAACCTTTTATTATATCTATTAAACAATTCAGTCACAAAAAGTTGGTCAAAGTAACCCTGGTTTACCGTACACAGAAAAAACAATCCTCGCAATAATTTTGAAGTAAATATTACATCAATTATAGTAAATTTTATATCAAATTTAGTTAAATTTACTTCAAATTTAGTAAAATTTACTTCAAAATTGGTGTGAGGCTGATTTGAACTTCAATTATAGTAAAAATTACCAAAAATTTTTCTCTGTGTAGTTAATTCAGATTTGAACACTAAAAATCGGTTTACTGGATTGTGGCGGAACAGCCACAATTTAAGTTATTAAAAGTTTCTTATCTGAATTTTGTCAGTAATTTTGTGTTTGTTGTAAGAATCGTCAAGTACTGAAAGTTAAAAGAGTTGAGAAGTTCTGAAGGATAATTTATGCAATATAAACAAAAGTTTCGAGTGCATAAGAGTACTCTTAAACTTAAATTGAAAATAATGGACTGCTTTCGGTTGTTAGAATAATTATTTTGACGCTCATTAAAAAGTCCTTTGCAGATATAAACCGCTTAAGAAAAATTTAAACTTTGTTGTCTTAAAATCCAAACCATCTACAGCAGGTTGAACAACAAGCAAAACTCAACAAAGAAAAGTTTCGGAAAACCATTTCCGTTTGAAGCATTTGAGCAGCTGGACTTACCAAACCGAATTAAGGTCTGAGAAATAAATTAGGCATTTGGAAAAGTTTTGGAACTTTTCAACATGAAAATAAAAAATTATTGTAATATAAAAGGAAAAAATATTACAAAGCTAATCTAATAACAAAGCTTCTGATAATCTTACCTCTTATATTGAGTTATAAAAGAAACAAGAAAAAAGTTTGCGGAAAGTTTTATAAAGCTCGTCGGTATTAAAGCATGAAGCTTAATAAATATTTTATTTATGCATCTAAGATTAAGAGCATTAAAGTAACAGCAGAGCTTTGCAAAGATGAAAATTCCGGAATATTATTTCTCTTCACGAAATATCGCAATCAAAGGTGATGATTGTTCATTTTCGCTAATATTTGGTGTTTAATTAAAATAGGCAGCAAGAGATTTAATTAATCACCCATCTTTCGGGAAGTTAACTTCTTTGATAAAGTAAAATGACGGTTCGGGGTAATCTCCCTTTTGTTGAGGTAAGATAACCCGCAAACACGAAACCACAAATCTCACTTTAGCATCTTCCAAATATTAAATCGAAAGGTTGTTTCAACCTGGACAGGAAAATGTAACATGAAATAATGAGCGGTCAAATAAATGAAAATTGATTTCATTAAAATTTAAGCGGAAGTTTAGGTTTAACTAAATATTGATTTGAAAACTGTACCTAACTAAACTAATTGATAGATTAGTTTTAGTAAAATTAAATACTATTCTGTAGTAAATTACTTAAACTGGTCAATATTAACCGAATAAACTTACTACCTTAATTAGGCTAATTACGACCAAGTTGGTGCAAGTCACGCACACATAGAATTTACGCACCGAAATCGAACGATTAGTAAAAATGCGGTAATTTCCGATTTAATGACCACCAAGATAATCAACAAGATTTCGGCCATTTACTCGCAGAAGAGGATTTTCGGGTTTTAGTCGGATTTGCAGAAAAGGAAATGGCAGAAAAAAAAGGAAATTAAGCAAAAATGTGAGAAATCGAACTGCTTTCCTAGATTTTCTTTGTTGTAGTTAGGTGTAGATTGAAAAATAACGTTTATCCTATTTAAAAATATTTCCTTAGGAAGGATTTCAAACTTGGCTATTTATACAGAAATCCAACGTAAACAGAAGGAAACCCTCTGGGATTTCGCTAAAAAATGTCTTTCGATTGGAGAAATTTCTCTTCTTCCGTGAAATTCAGAAAATATGCGGCACTTTAAATTATTGATTACGTTTGAAAATTCAATAGCTAAAATTATTTTATTTGGACTCTCGATCGTAGAGCTTGAAATCGCATTTCTTTGTTCAAACGGCCGTAACATCAAAACTATTGATTTTTTAAGATAATATGGTCTATATGTTTTTAAAGAGGATGAAAAAATCTACAAACTCAATCATAATCATTTTTTTCCTAAAATGAACCGCTTTCGAGTTATGGGTAAATCAAGTAAAAAAGGAAATTTATTCCTCTCCGAACCTGAACTTCTCTTATTCGTTATTTCGGTTTTTCTGTAAATTTGATAAGTTTTTCGAAAAAGTTTGTAAATCCAAAGTTGTAGCCCGTTAAATTTGCTACCCGGAAAGGGCGAAAATTTGTGGCGGATTTTATAAAAAAATGTATAAAATATAAAATTTTGAATTTTTCAACATTTTTTACTTAATTTAATCATAACTCGAAATCTATTGATTTTAGGCAATTGGGAGTTCAGATCTAGTTTTTAGATAATTTCACGCTATTTCAAAAAGTACTAGACCATTTACCCTAAAATATTAATAGTTTCGGTGTAGTGGCCACTCGAAGGGAGAAATTAGTAAAATTAATTTGTTGCAGCAATTCTCCGTGGGTTTTCGGATAAACTTAAATCTTAATTTTGGGTTAATCACATCAACGTCGTTTCAGCATTCAACGGATATTTAAATTTTCTATTTTATATAAATTGTGGAGTTTTACAGTATACTGCTATAAGTTTAAATAGACTTTTATGTGAGCCAAATAACGACGAAGAGGTGAAATATATTAAAACCCGAGTAAAATATTGTAAACTTAAGTTTCGCATTTTCTCTCTCTCAATTTTAAATTTATTCTCTAATTGAATGAAGTTCTCTAAATAGTTAATTGATGTCAAGTAGACGTACAGAATACAATATATTTATAGTAATTGTGTAAATTTGCCCTTGCAGGCTTCTATACGTTACAGTGAGAAGCCTTAGGATCTAAGCCCAATGCAACTTTACAATAAATTATATAGCCGAATTCTTTCATATAATATTATTATACAATTTTAATAACTCCACGGCCAGGGGTGTGCATCTCATCGGTGCCGGTCGTGAATGGATTAACAAGTAGTCAGGATGTTCTTATTTCTGTGTTGCTTTTACTTTTTATTTTCAATTTATACTATGTCTACCCAAATCTTTGAGTATATTTTTACATTATTTTACATTATTTTACACATTTTATTCCATCTTACTTTATACACTGTAAAATCTCAAAATTGATTTTTCGATTATTATGATAACCTGTTTACGGTAAACAGAGAAAATGGGTCTAACTTTTCAAGACAGTAATGGTGACCTATAAAATCTTAGACTACATAGATAGGTATTTTTAAAATATTCAATATAAAAATGTCGTAAATTATAACGACAAAATCGATAACTACATAAAATATGTTGTTTTATAGAAAATTGAATCATTTCAAATTTTGATATCATTTTCAATGACCTTACCTATTATAATATATTTAACACGTAAAAATAACTCACGGTTAATATTTAAAGAACTCGTACGTCACTTTTTACAGAATGATATCAAATATTACTGCTTTATTTCCATGTAATTTAATAAATTACTATGTAATTTACAAAAAAAGTCTCGAAAATCAAGTAATATTTCTCATATACTCAACAATTTGATATTAATCGACACTTCGTGATCAATAGGATAAATCCTGAAAATTTTGAAACATTTAATTAATTTTGCATTTATTTGGGGGGGGGGGTTCTGTGGAACCCCCTATGTACTTAGGACTTTTTGCTTAAATGAGGACTCAACGTTGCCAAAATCCAACAACCTTTAAGGATAAAAAGTTGCGAATATCTTTCAACGTTAATTATAATAATTACAAGCAAAATAGCTACTATTAATAAATTTCAAGTTTAGCGTGATGTGACGTCATGTGGAGTCTATTTAAAAAATTTATCATTTAATTATAAGTGTGTCTTGGACACGTAGTATTAATATTCATAGACTAGCAGCACTTTTTATAAAATTAAAATTAAACCATCACCTCCACGTTTACACCTACAATTTTTATTACTGTTCGCTATGATGTCGAAATAAAAGTCCAATACAAAGTTTAGTTGACGACAGTTCGATGAAAACTAATATTGTTGAAATGTCAACGGGTAACAAGTAGGACTTCGTAATGCGTTTTAATGTTTTCTTTTCATAGAACGTTCGAAGCAGCACTAAAAGTTTTATAATATTATATAAATATAGCAAATGTGATAAGTGCCAATTTGATTCGCACAAACTTCGATTTTTCATTTCAGCTATTCCTTGCCAATGAGCCGATGACGCCGTACATAAACCGGGCAAATCATGCCCCATTGAAAAGATGAACCAGCTTTAAATTTGTGTAGAAGCCCACGATGTAACGACCAGCTGCAAATGGGTCGGAAGCAAGGGTGTGGCTTCCGTGATAAGAAACAAATAACTGCAAAAAGTATTGCTACCAACAAACCACTCTGCAGGCAGGGGCGTACTCAGAAAAATAAACAAATTGCTAAAAATTTGTTACAATGTAGACTTATATGGCAATGAAAACGACAAACATCCGCATCTTTAGAACAAACGTAAGGTTCTAGATCAATTAACATGCTAGTGTAATAATTTCCGGTTGAACAATGATTCATAAACGTGACCGTAAGTGAAAAAATTCTAAGTGAGCATTCCGATTTTAATTTAATTTTTTGTATTCGTTACTTTCAACACCAATACATCACTTTCAATATTTATTGGTAAATTCATAATAATTTTTCAGTTAAAAATAATGTAATCGATCGAAAATATTCTGATAAAATTTGTATATCGAAATTAGTATTTATAAAATGATTAAGTAAATATCGACATTATTATTAATATCTAATGTTTTTATAATTATTCCCACTGAATTCAAAATTAATGTGAATGTATAAGTTTACTTTTATAAAACCACAAACACCGGTAACTTGGTTACATTTCAATTTAGCCCGGTTTACAAAACAAAGTAACCCTCGGTGGTTTGCCATTGCCTTCCAACAGGAAGACAGTCAAAAATATAGTTGTTATTTCGCATCGGGCCAAACCGGGTACTTGCATAAAAACCTGGGTAATGCCAATGACCCAATATGACCAACCGTGTGATATTTACTTACGATAAAATATAAAACAGATTAAATACATAAATATCCAAACATATAATATTAGATAGGGTAGGTGCTTTATGCCTGGCATTTTTCTACTTCAAGAAATTTATAATAATTTATTAATAATAAAATAACTCCATTATTGTAATATTATGTATGTACATAGCAATATGAACACATAAAATGATGTTATAAAGCTTCAAGATTGTTTAACTTCGGTTTTATCCTGACTGCATATTCTTTCATATTCTGAAATTTAAATAAGCAAGCAAATCATTTTACTAGCGTATGGAGATAAAGAATGATATTTTCAGTTTAACTTTTTACTACAATAATTTAAATTTCTCGTCAAATTACGCGGCCTAGCCTCCTTATCGATATTTCGATATCTGCATGTGTTAATGAAAACAAGTCGTTAAGTTGGTGTTGTAATTTTTTAAGTTATATATTTTGAGTATTACAGTTTATTTGTTTTCCTAATTAAAACTATTGTTTTATTTTCTGAAGCGGAATCCAAAATTAACGTTCCTTGAATAATATTTATCACCTAGAACACTTCCAAAGGCCGTTGAGTGTTGAAGGCCGCTGATTTAGACTAACTTACTGCCAAATTATTCTCTGCTAAAGATATACAGCATATTATGAAAACGGAAATCATTTTGTAAATTAAATAATTGCGCAGTAGCCATCTCAACATTAGTTCTTGAATCTTGACTTAATTTACTTTTTATACGGATGTCAGTTCGTTAACACGTTTTGTTTACTGACGCTCAAGTCTTCAACTTGGTACTAGCAGTACTAGATAATTATTTTTTTAATATAAGTTAAAATCAAGCTATTTTCTGACTAGTGGAATAACCCCAACTGTTTTCTTTCAAATACCTGATAAATATTGAGAATCTACCAATGCTTTACATAAAATACGCTCTCAAGACTGATACGCTAGATCTGCAAGCTAGATAACGCATGTTATTATTGTCTACCAGTTTTAGATTTGATTTTAGACGATTAAAAATATGGAGTCTCAGTGTAATTTCGTTTATTTAAATAATTATTATTGGCTGACAATATTTCGAAAAATTGATATTTAAATACAGTAGAATCCGCTTAATGTGATCACTTCGGGCCAAGGACATTTTAATAATATTAACTGATAACTGATAACAATTAGCGAAATTTAGAAAAAGGCGAATTTTAGAAGACTTGATGGATTAGAACAAAATAGAAGAAAAAAAAGAAAGAAAAAGTAGCCGGTTTCCAAAAATAATGATCACAATAACCGACTGATAACATTATCCGAGATCACATTAAGCGGATTCTACTGTATTGCAATTTTAATCTTCATATCCTAAACAGTAATCGATGCATTATTGCATTTTACTAGACGGAATAACCTCCAGACTCCAGGGTAAATACTGCCGTGACAATTAAATGTATTTGTTCTAAAAACAATTACAGTTTTTTTATTTAAATCATGCACGCAAATTTTCGGTCTACTAAACCGCAAAGAAACAGAGCTTATTTTCAACTGGATTGGGCCCTAGACTCTAGCAAATTTCCGGCCCTTGATATTCGAGTGTAACTAATAACATCAAAAGCCCAATTTTTGGGTTATTTTATCAAAATTTTATTTTTATTTTATGATTTTATGTTTTCGGGCCCCCTGGCCTAATGCGTCTAATGCTAAAATAGGCCCTGTATGAGAGGTTGAGTAGATGATGTAGTCCAGTTTGTTGTGTTAGGCGTAGCGATTTGGGACCACAATAAAAGCGTGCACTTGGGGGTATTCCATACCCCCAGACCTCCCGGTTTCTTCTTCTTCCACTTTTAGGCTAGGATAAATCCTGTTTGCCTACCTCGGGCCGTCTTCTATCGAAGACAGAGCCGAAGTCCCAAATCTGTGAGCATATTCATTGCTTTACAACTGAGGCAGCTTGCTGGGCTCGTCTCAGATGTGCCCGTAACCCTGGATTTTTGTTAATGAGGACAAATCATCAACCCAGGGGGACCGTCGGCTTAACGTGCCCTCCGAAGCACGGAGACGATCATAAGAAATTTTAGACTTTTTCCGGATTCGAACCGGGTACCTTAGTGACAGCAGTTATTCAGCTAACATACCAGGCTAATGACCGTCTCTCTTAAACTTAAATTCAAATTTTAATAAGTTGTAAAAGTCCCGCAATATGTTTAAAGCTTTGGGTATCGAAAGAGATAGATCTAATGTGTAAGTAATTTTATTTTTGCATATTCGCAGTTAAACATTGTCGTAGCTATTCGCAAACCGGGGGGTCTGGGGGGTATGGAATACTCCTCAGTGCACGGTTTACTTTTTATTCGTGGACCAATAGTATAAGTTTTTCAGTACCGAAGAGTTACTTAGTAGAAGGGCCGGAAAACCACGGGTGCAATGAAGCCGCCGCACTCAGTGATGAAGGTGCCAAAATTGTGCGTTTTTAATTTTGTATAAAAAAACTGTCGGTTGATGTATTGTGCAGTGCTTGCGCAGACGTTTTCTGATTTTTATTCGACGTTTTCTTTTTCTGAATATCAGTTGACAAATCTGAATTACAAATGACGATTTCTGAATATCAGTTGACAAATCCTAATTACAGTTGACGTTTTCTGAATATCAGTTCAGAAATCTAAATTACAATTGATGTTTTCTGAATAGCAGTTGGGCGCTAGACTTTAGCAAATTTTCGGGCCCCTGATATTCGATTGTAACTAATATCATCAAAGGCCCAATTTTTGGATTATTTTATCAGAATTTGATTTTTATTTTATGATTTTATGTTTTCTCTTTTCGGGCCCCCCTGGCCTAATGTTTCTAATGCTAAAATATGCCCTGTATAAGAGGTTGAGTAGATGATGTAGTCTAGTTTGTTGTGTTGGGCAGTGGCGCAGCCAAGGGGGGTTATAGCACCCCCCCCCCCTAGACGCAATAATTTTACCGAAAATAAGATGACCACGCCCCTTTTTCCGAAAATTTTTCGCCTGCGGCTCGCGCTTTCTACACAGCTTGCGTCGCTAGCATCCTTTAGCCCGCCCCCCCATAACTAAATCTTGGCTGCGCCACTGGTGTAGGGCGTAGCGATTTGGGAACACAATAAAAGCGTGCACTGGGGACCCCAGACCCCCCGGTTTATCCTCATTGTTTTGTGTCCCTTAAACTTAAATTCCAATTTTAATAAGTTGTAGAAATTCCTGCAATATGTTTAAAGCTTTGGGCATCGAAAGAGATAGATCTAATGTTCGGCGCATAATTTGTAAGAAATTTTATTTTTGCATACTCTGGAGCTGAACATTGTCGTAGCCATTGGCAAACCGGGGGGTCTGGGGGGTATGGAATACCCCCCAGTGCACGGTTTACTCTTTATTCATAGACCAATAGTATTACTTCTTTAATACTGAAGAGTTACTTAGTAGCCAATGTTGGGATTCTTAATTGTGAGCGCCGTATTTGAAAATCGCAGTTTTGAGAAGAAGACGAAAGGAAATGAAAAGGAAAAAATTGAGAGGTTGAGAAGATGATGTAGTCTAGTGTGTTATGTTGGGTGTTTGTGATTTGTGAATAAAATAAAAACGTGCACTGGGGGGTATTCCATACCCCCCAGACCCCCCGGTTTATCTTCATTGTTTTGTGCCCCTTAAACTTAAATTCCAATTTTAATAAGTTGTAGAAATTCCCGCAATATAAAGCTTTGGGCATCGAAAGAGATAGATCTAATGTTCGGCGCATAATTTGTAAGAAATTTTATTTTTGCATACTCTGGAGCTGAACATTGTCGTAGCCATTGGCAAACCGGGGGGTCTGGGGGGTATGGAATACCCCCCAGTGCACGGTTTACTCTTTATTCATAGACCAATAGTATTACTTCTTCAATACTGAAGAGTTACTTAGTAGCCAATGTTGGGATTCTTGATTGTGAGCGCCGTATTTGAAAATCGCAATTTTGAGAAGAAGACGAAAGGAAGTGTCTAGTGTCTAGTGTGTCATGTTGGGTGTAGTGATTTGTGAATAAAATAAAAACGTGCACTGGGGGGTATTCCATACCCCCCAGACCCCCCGGTTTATCCTCATTGTTTTGTGTCTCTTAAACTGAAATTCATACTTTAATAAGTTGTAGAAGTCCCGTAATATGTTTAGAGCTTTAGACATCGCAAATTTATTTTTGCATAAGATCGATGGCTGATACCTCTATAAAACGGGCCCGAGATTAAACGTATTTATTTATTATTATAACTTCAAATATTGATTGATCTTTGATGTAGCCATTGAAAAACCGGGGGGTCTGGGGGGTATGGAATACCCCCCAGTTCACGGTATTCTTCAGTACCGAAGAGTTACTTAGTAGCCAATGCTGGGATCCTTGATTGTGAGAGCCCGACTGTGTAACTAGTGTAACTAGCATCGTAGACCATTTTTGGGTTATTTTATCAGAATTTGATTTTTATTGTACGATCTTAGGTACAAATTTTCAGGTTTGGAAGATGTGAAATACAGAGAAAAAACAATCCTCGCAATAATTTTGAAGTAAATATTACTTATTATCAATTATAGTAAATTTTATATCAAATTTAGTAAAATTTACTTCAAATTTAGTATAATTTACTTCAGATTTAGTAAAATTTACTTCAAAATTGGTGTGAGGCTGATTTTAACTTCAATTAAAGTAAAATTACTTCAAAACACCAAAAAATTTTCTCTGGTCGGTACTCTTTTAATAGTTTGTTTTTAGACGGTCGGCGGTGCGGCGGACGCTCCTTATCTGTCTTTGATTAAATATAATTACTATATTGGGGTTATAAAAACAGCAGCGTCGAAAACTTTTATTTCGTAGCGGAACAGTCACTCAAGTGCATGTAACCTAACAAGTATGGTCTGTCAAATTAAAATCTGATAATATAACAGGACAGTGCCGGAATAGTCACTCAATTAAATCAAATTAAACTACCAATTCAAATAATTCAGTTTAATTATCGTAAAAGAATAGAATTCCCATTTCTTCAACCGCCTAATACTAATAATTATTCGAAATTTTCAATAAAATAAAAGTAATTCAAAGTCTAAAAGTTAAGTTTTGTATTAAATAAATGTTTTCAATAATAGATAAGATACTATAAGTTTGTATAGTAATTAAAATTTTGCGATTTCAAATCAAGTGTAATATCTCTGCTCTCAAGTTTATTTTATCTTTCACCTGATTATTTCGTTCAATTGGAATGCCGATAATACACATATGTAGTGAGTGGCATTGCTAACCGGGGGGTCTGGGGGGTATGGAATACCCCCCAGCGATGAATACAGTTCGAGGTTATTGTTAGTCTGGCTGAAAATATTTTTGTTTTAAAATAACTCAGAATAAATCGTAAACAATTCAAAATATTTGGAACCACTTTTCGCCATTAATACACAATATACTATTGTAAACTAACTCAGGAAATTAAATTTATTTCCTCTTGACCAGCTCCATTCATTAACCCTTTCATTGAACTTGAATTTCAGGGTTAACGGTTGTGATTAAGTTGAGCTACTTTATAGTTTGTTGTGCAGAATTTCATAACGAAATATTTTAAAGTTTGCATTTCTATAATTAGAATTTATATAACTCGGATTTTTTTTATTCAAAACATAAAAAATGAAATTATTTAACCTTTTATGTCATACAATGCAGTCATCTCTCATAAAAAGAACATTAATTTATTGTGAGTTACAAATTCTTATTTTTACCGAATTTTTATCGCTCGTGGGGCTAATGAGTATTTTTAATTAATTACAAAATTAATTACTGCATACGACGCAGACTTGTGCATAATATATTTATCGAAAAAAATTCAAAAGTAAAATGTAAGAAACTGTAGAAAGATGACAAAAACTATTTACAAAGACTGGGAAACCTAAAACATGGGAGATACAAGATGTTACATTTAGTTAGGGCGGCTACAGGAACAGGAAACAGGATGGTATGTCAAAGCTGTATTATGTGTACAAGGAAAATCAAAATTAAAGCAACAAAAATTTAAATAAATTGACTGCATAATCAGGGTTGTGTAATCAAATTGATGATTTATACAAAAGACATGCCGAAAGCTGATTCAACTACCAAATTAAGTAAATGCCAGTTCAAGTAATCGCTAATTGACAAATTGCGACCCGCATGTTTCTCTGTGTGTAGAAATTTAAAAATTGCAAATTATGATTATGGTTTATCCATATTATTACTACTCAGAGAAAAAACAATCCTCGCAATAAATTCGAAGTAAATATTACAGCAATTTACTTCAAATTTAGTAAAATTTACTTTAAAATTGGTGTGGGGCTGATTTGAACTTCAATTGAAGTAATAATTACTTCAATTGTACACAGAGAGAAAAACTATCGTTGCAATAATTTTGAAGTAAATATTACATCAATTATAGTAAATTTCGTAAAATTTACTTCAATTATAGTAAAAATTACTTCAAAATACCAAAAAATGTTCTCTGTGCACTTTCGTCGTCTATGCAATAACCCAACGAAAATATTGATTTTCAAGATTACTTACTCTGATTCGTTGTTTTCGAAAATTACTTCTCCCTCGAGTGGTTCGAATTCCTTCCCACTTTTCGCCGTACCATCTTCGGTCCAGTAGGGTATAACCACACGCCCACGAGCTCCAGAACATCTCACCACTTTGAGTTCGAACACACCAACGCTTTCGACGAGCTCAAAATCGCGCATAGGAAATTTAAACACACCGCCGTGATCGTCGTCGAGAATTATGATAGTAGCCAGGGTTGGAGTCATGAGAGAACCTGCGGGTTGGGCCGAATTTAGGCGGACATAAAAGTGCTCGTCCGGTTCGAAAACATCGTCGTCGATAACCTCCAGAGCGATTTTCTTTTCTTTTTCCCCTGGTCCAAAGTGGAGAGTCCCCTTTGCAGGAATGTAATCGCTTCCTGCGGTTGCGCTTCCATCTTCGGTGCAGTATTGCACCGATAGCGCGCCATCGACATCTCCAGATCTTGCGACGCGGATTTCGAAACGACCACAACTCTCGAGTACGGTGTACTTACTGGGGTCAAAGCAAACCCGACTTCCTGATGGATTAAATTCGGCCGTTCCGGACTCTCGACGAATTTCGGCCTTGACTTCGCTTAAATCGCTCTGAGCTCTTTCGGATATCCGTCTGAGTAAGTCGCCGCTTCCCATGAGTTTCCTCGTTGCCTGAATGCGATAGAAGGCTCTGGATTTGGGACCTCTATTGAGCAGCAATTCGTGAGCCATCCGTTCGAGAGAATCCAGGTCACAATTAGGATGTTGTCGTCGTAATTCTTTTAGCGTTGTCACGTACTCCTGTTTGGCGTCTTCGTGAACGTCGTCCAATTCTATTTCGGTTTGTCCCATCTCTAGGGTATCGTTGCCCTCGGCCTGCACGATAACTCCTCTGACGTTCATTCGGTAACTTTTCCTGACAAGCTTGTACATTCTGCGATCGGCCGCGTAAGCAATTAATACTGTAGCTGGAAAGAAAGCAAAAGTAAGCACTGCCTCCCAAACTTCGACTTCCGAAGGAGAAATGACGGCAAGAATGATGTAGAGCCAAACGTAAGCGAAGACGGAAAAACTCGCGGTTACAAAAAACACGCGTAAATGTTTAATTTTTCTAACCTCTCCGTTAGGAATAACCACAATGCATATAGCAATTATAACGAATAAATTATAAGCGGCTGACCCTACAATTGTGCCGGGTCCTAATTCGCCGGCATTAAATTCTTTGGCCCATATTTCAATTACGGAGAGTAAAATTTCGGGTGCACTAGACCCCAGGGCCATGAGGGTAAGATTAGCAACGGTCTCGTTCCACACACGCACAACCACAATATTTCTATCACCATTGGTCTTCCTTACGGAGACTTCGCGTTCTTGGGAAGTGATTACTTCTATCGCAGCCATAAATCGGTCCGAAATAATAGAAACTCCTATAAAAAGATACATCAACACTAAAGCATAGATAAAGCCACGACCTATTCTATCCGCCAAGGGAACATTCTCCAAAGGTTTCCAACAGGGTAAAAGTAACCCTTCCGAGCAGTTTATAAACGAGACGTTACGCCCCTCCTTCATGACGATCAGCGGATCGCGAACGCTTCTAATAGTCCTACATAGCACACAACCGCAACAAGCGTCGGGGAAAAACTGACGGTGCCGACGACGGCGACGGCCTAACCCCCAGTTAACGTCGCGCACACTCCAAGATCCTAGTATTGAGCTCTCATTATAATAATATTACATTCTATTCTTATAGCCTTTCGTAATTATATTTTAAAATATAAAGATAATACAAGGACAAATTATTTTATGATGTCATATAACGTAAAATGCTACCGCACGGCCGTATCCTACAACAACTTTATTTAAATTTTAAAGCCACGCCTGCAAATCTTAATTCGTGACTCATAGGATGCACACACCAAACACTCAAATTTAATTCACTTTTTCCTTTATCAAATTTTAAATTTTAATAATATAAATAACTATAAATTTCTATTATTCGTTTGTGATTATTGCACTCGGAAATAAAATTTGGCGAGGTTAGTTGCACGATGAACGGAAACGGGAAGTTCATTAAACAAACTATCCTACCGTAAACATTATATTTTCTAAATGCAGTCTTCTCAAAAAGTAAAAGTAGGTAACCTTCCGCTTAAGGTAACTTAATATTTTATTAATAAAAACCATTACGGACAACTGGAGTGCCGTCGCTCTGCTTAAAAGTTTTGTTTTTATTGATGATAAAGCAGCGATAAACTATGTCGAAAATTATCGTTGATTATAAACAAATTGTAATTTTGGAAAGCTTGATAAGCGCCATTACAATTAATGATTTATTTATTACAGTCAACTAAGAATGTTTAGAAATATTTATTGCAGTGGCGTCGCGACGGCTAGAAACATCTTCTTGCATGTATTTCATCTCACAAAAAGTGAAAAATTGCAACCAAAACAAATTTCAACAAATAAACTTGTTTAAAAAGCTTTCATAAATTCAATGAACAAATTCATTAATACTATGAATTTTTTTATTAATACTACGATAGTTACCTGTGTAGATAATCATTTACTTCAAACTGGACACGTATCTAGATGTTCTAGATTTCAAATTTCTTTTCGAAACAGTAGAAAAAATCAAAAGATATAAAGTTGATCAAGATATCAAAGATTCTCCAGATTTCTTAGAATTTCCTAGGATTTTCTGAATTTTTCTCAGATTTCCTTTCATTTATGTATCCTCCTGCTTTCAACTTTAAAGTGAAATAGTAACTGGTAACTCCAAGTAATTAAAAACAAAAGTAGGTAGGTAGGCATTCATAATTTATTGTTGGGTATAATAAATTATTAATTGTCCTTGCAAAGAAAAATTAACAGCAATAAATTTATCACCGACATTTTGTCGACAACCAGCTATTTACAAAAAGATGCATAATTTAACATAGTGGGCTTGTAAAGTTCGGAACAAATTCGATAAAGCATTTTAGAGAGGTTTTACCGGAATATTCCAATCTAATTTTTTTTGAAATTTTTGATTTTTAAATATCACAAATGATAATAAGTATTTTATTTTTCAGTTGTGAAGTCATCAGCATTTTTTTTTTTTTTTGATATTGCAATCATAATAAAAGGGTGTAAAATACAAATGAATTTTGTTACAGAAAAACTGTTTCAGAAACGGTCTAGGAGCGAGGGAAGCCTACGTGAAAGCTTTCGACAAAGTAAGACACAATATACTCTACAGAAAATAGGTCTAGACAGCAAGGACATTAATATCATTCAAAGGAGACTGTATTGGTTTCAATCAGCTCAACTCAGATTCGGAGAAGCTACAACCGAAGACATAGAAATCCAGAGGGAAGTTCGCCAGAGCTGTATGCTCTGACTAAGGCTGGAAACTTTTATCGAAGAATGGGTGACCCGTCAAAATAACCCCGACAAAATAACCCCGACGAATTATCCCCGACATAATAGCCTGAGACATAATAGCCCGTGCCAAAATAACCCCACGACAAAATATTCTCGACATAACAGCCTGAGACATAATAGCCCATGCCAAAATAGCTCTGCGACATAGTAGTCCCGACATAATAGCCCGGGCTAAAATAGCCCTACGACATAATAGCCCGTGCTAAAATAGCCTTAAGACATAGTAGCCCCGATATAATAGCCTGAGGCAGCCCGGGCTAAAGTAGCTTCTCAAAATATACTAATATAACTCTGTTTGATGAATAATAATAAAAAAGACATTTACAGCAAAATCACTTATTTACAAAGTTAAATTATGCGAGATTCTGTGAGATTGGCTGAGATTCTGTTCGACCCCCCCCCCTCCTCAAACGCCTCACGTAATTAATGGACGTCCCCTTAGGTAATTCATTAACGGCCCCTTTTCTCATCTTTCTTGGGGAAAAAAAATTACGTGATATTTTCCGAGACCCCCCTCCCCCCGCGTGAGATTGGCTGAGATTCTGATAATAATTAATAATAATAAATAATAATTAATAATTTATTATTGGGCTATTTAGTCGGAGCTATTTTATCATCGGTCTATTTTGTCGGAGCTGTTTTGTTATTGGGGTATTTGGTTGGAGCTATTTTATCATCTGGCTATTTTGTCGGAGCTATTTTGTCATCGGGCTATTTGGTCGGAGCTGTTTTATCACTGGGCTATTTTTTCGGAGCTATTTTGCCATCGGGCTATTTTGCCGGAACTGTTTTGACGGGGCTGTTGTGTCGGGGCTGTTTTGGCTGGGGCTGTTTTGACGGGGTACCCGAAGAATGATATTTTATTTTTGAAATTTCGATTAATCGATATATCGATATTTTGATATTTATCGATATTTAGATAGTTTTTGATATTCCGATAGTTACCGATATATTGATAGTTATCGATCCGTCGATAGTTATCGATACGTCGATAGTTATCGATATTTTGATAGTTGGATATTTCTAATTTAGGTTTGTCTTATGTTTTCTGGACTTCCCATTGGTCAATTTTGGGTTCGACCGGTTTGTTTATTCGAGAAAAGAAGTTGGGGTTTATTATTTTGATAATTCGATAATTATTAGAGTATCAATATCTTCGATAAAAATCGATATATCGATACCGGAAATTATCGATATATTGATACTTCGATAATTATCGATACTTCGATACTCCGATAATTATCGATTAATCGAAATTATCGATAGTTTTTGAATTATATATTCGAAATAAAGGTATAACGGGTTGATTGGGCAGCAATCAAACAACTAGAATTCGTGTGTCGGCGTTTCGGATGCTACTATGCATCCATCTTCAGGACTATAATGGAGAATTTGTAGATTTTATAAGTGCTGTAAATTAATGTTACTTATTGGAAAGATTTATTTATAAGTTATTTATTCGGAGATTTTTTTTTTATTTATTGACTTCGTTGAAAGTTCATACTGCGTCTAAAGCCGATATTAACTCCAAGCTAATGTCAAACAGTTTAACATCTGATTCAGTTTCGGTGAGTTTTTTGTAAGATTTTTGTACAGATCGATGTATTCACAACAAGTTTTCTGCATTATAGTCCTGAAGATGGAAGCATGGTAGCATCCGAAACGTCGACACACGAATTCTAGTTGTTTGATTGCTCCAATCAACCCGTTATACCTTTATTTCATTACCAATAGCTTTGGGCGTGATTTCCTTTACACTATATATTCGATATCGATTTTTGAATATCGCCCAGCCCTAGCTCTGACCACTCCTTATCAATTTGTATTCGGAGCAGAGGCGTATTAAGCAAGCGTGTTTTTAAATTAGAAAAATTTATAAAGAAAATGAAACTTATTTTTAATAATAATTAGAATGGTTTATAATTAGGTAATTACAATTTACAACTCCTGAAATGAAATTTTGCGTTTCTCTGAAATTTTGCGACCCTGAAATTTTGCGCCACAAGCCCGGGCTTCATAGGTTTATGCGATAATACGCCACTGATTCGGAGACCACTTTTGAGGAAGCTCTGGAGAAGGCGCAACATGGAATCAGAGTAAACGGAAGAATCATCAATAATATCTAATTTAGATGGACTTTAAAGCAGTGGTGGATTTACCAACAGGCTGAGTAGGCTGAAGCCTAGGGCGGAAGATTTTGGGGGCGGCAAATCTTACGTCTGTGTATGAAAAATTACTCGCTCTGTAAAATATACTTTTGTGATCATGAATTTTTTAAATATTCCGATAGTTTTTAAATATTGCAATTTAAAAACGCTAAGCGTAGGAATAATCCAGGGGGTCTGGAGGGCATGGAATGCCCCCCAGTGCACTATTTGCTCTTTCTTCACGGGTTATTCAGTTATCAACGTTTCGAGATATTTACCATCGAGATAATTAACTAATAATGCACTGGAGGGCGTTCCAGGCCCCCACCCTCCAGATTGACATCTTTATTTTATGTTTACCTTTAATTCGGGAATAATCTTAGAAAATCTTAAATTGCTCTGGAAGACATTCCATGCCCCATATTTTTAAAGAACCTAGTTTTTTAATTTAAATTCTAAAATGTTTTTTTACAGGCAGGGCGGCAGATTTTAGGGGACGACAAATATTATAATTTAAATTTAGTAAATTTTACTCATATTTTTTATTAATCATTGCTATAATTTTAAAAACTAGGGTATCGAATTTCAGTAGGGGGCGCAAAAATTGAATAGCCTACTAGAGGCAAATTTTCAAATCCGCCAATGCTTTAAAGCAAGACGTGGATGCACCGAAGTATGCTCAGAATATCTTGGATGGAGCATATCATAAACGAAGAGGTTTCACTCCGCATGCATAAAGATCGAGAAGTCCTCACAACTATCAAAAAAAGAAAGGCGGCTTACTTCGGGCATATTTTCAAAAATGTAAAGTATATGTTACGGTCAATGACGTAATTGGGCATTGACATCAATGGCCGGACAATGACGTCAACGCCCGTTAACGGTGGGCAATGATGTAAATATTTTCAAATTATTGTAATATTTACGTCTTTGGCCGGTCAATAACGTTAATGGCCAAAATGGATTGGACAATAATGATATTATAGAATAAATATTACTACAAGGAACAGCCAAATGGCGATGCACTTCAACCCGGGACAATACTTGTCGTGCACGCGTTTATCCGTATAAATACTTAATTAATTTTTCGGTGGATCCGTGATTTGCCGTGGTTGCGCCAACCAAAATGGTTTGGGGCTTTTCAAAAAGCTTTAAAAAAAGCTCACTTACTAGCTAAAACCATCCCCGAAATCAAACCACCTCGATTGGGAGGACCTACCCTCACCATGGAGGAGCCCAAACTCTGCGAAATACGAAGCGTGTGTGACGGTTATCACTAATAGTGATAAAATATGGAATCTATAGAATAGTCATTTCATCATTGCCCATCCTGTGTTGGGCATTAACGCCTTTGCCCGGACAATGATGTAAAAACCACATATGAAATTTTAAATGTCAACATCGCCCAAAATGCATGGTCATTCACGTCAATGGCCGGTCAATGACGTTAATGCCCAACTAAGCTGGGCATTGACGTTTGTCTTTAACAATTGACAATTGACGAATTGTCATCCTTGACCGTAACATACACATGTCTGCATCTGATCAGGGACGGTAAAAGAGAAGGCAAACGAGGTCTCGAAAGAAAATGGCAATCGTGACTGAAAAATCTAAGGCAATGGTTAGCGACGGCACTCTAAGAAAATTAAGAAATTACAAATAATCCATAAAATTTTGAGGATTATTCAAAAATTAGGGTAATAAAAACAACCAAAAACGTAATGCGATTATTGGATTGGCTGTTTCTGTAAGGTTAGCTCCGCCCATGGCGTGTCTCTATGTTACTCGAAGGTTTTTTGGCATAATTTGGCAATTTGTACGTTTTACTACCAAAGCTGTTACGGCTAAAAACATTAATATTAAATATTTTATTACTTTTAGTGAAAACTTTAACGTTAAAAATAACAAAAGTTGAAACAAATGAAAGTCCAAATCCGTCCAAACTCGAAAATTATACCCAGTAAAAATGATTTCTTTGAATCGAAAAAACTTATTTGTTTGAATAATTTTTTTCGAAACAAATAAATTTTGTTTAATTTAAACAAAATATTTTCGATCCAACAAAAATTTATTTAAAAAAAAATTTTTTTATTGGAGAAAACGAAAAATTTTAGTTGCGTATATATAACAAAAAAATTTTGTTACATTTACCTATATTTTTTTTTATTTAAATAAAATATTTTTAGTCCAACAAAAAATTTTTGGTTCAATAAAAATTTATTTAAATTAAAAAATTAAATATACAGGGTGTCCCCGGATAGACTTTACATAATTTCAGTGGTGATAGAGGACACTATTCTAAGAAAAATATTTAAGAAAATTTTTTTTCTTTTTTTTTTCAATAAAATTAAAATTTTGTGAATTTAATTTTTTGTTTTGTAACTACTTTTTTTTATTATTTTTTGAGTTTTCTGTGAAATAGATTAGTTTTTCAAAAAATTTTACTAGACAAAAGTTATAGTCCGTTAAATTTCCTATCCGGAATGAGGCTTCAGATTTTTTGTAAAATGTTTGGTTTAAAAGATACAGCGATTTGAAAAATACCAAGAAAAAAAAAGTTCAAAATTTTCAACATTTTTGTACTTACTTTAATTCATAACTTGATAACCGTTGCTTTTAGACAATAAAAGAGTAAAATGTAGTTTGTAGATTATTTCACGCTCTTTAAGAAAGCAGTTAACCATTTTTACTGAAAAATCAATATTTTCCGAGCTATGGCCGTGTGAAGGTGGGAATTAAAAAAAAATGCTTTAAGGAGGCCCAACTCTCGAGGGTTTGAATTTAGAAAAAAAATTTTCTTAAATATTTTTATTAGAATTATGTCCTCTATCACTACTGTAATTATGTAAAGTCTATCCGGGAACACCCTGTATATAACAAAAAATCTTTTTTTTTTTTTTAATTTTTCGTTTCATCGATAAATTTTTTTTTTTTTTTAAATAAATTTTTGTCGGACCAAAAGTATTATATTTCAATTAAATAAAATTGATTTGCTTAAAAAAAATTATTCAAACAAAAATAGTTTTTTTGATTAAAGAAGACGTTTTTACTGTGAAAGTCTAGAATAATTGGAATTTATTTTTACGTAAAAATTATATTAAAATTAAAGAACCAAATGCAATTTTAAATTGTTTTTTTTTACAAATTTCTATGACGCCGATGGTTCTCTAACCTCAACAGTATTGTTTGCCATTTAAAGTTATTGCTTGATATAAAAAGTAAATGTATTATTTCACTCACTAATATGAGCAACGATTATAATCTTACTGTAATAATATACAAACATCGTAAATATCGTAATATTAATTTTTGTTGGCAAGGACTTGTGCAGTAGAGCAATGTTGATTTAAAAAAATTACATCCGAAAAAAGGACATTAGTTATTACAATTTAGTTATTACCGTCAAATGATATATTTAAAAAATTAACAAATTATAGTAACAACCATAAAATAGTGTCGAGAAATTTACATTATTTTGTTATAAACTTTTCCGAAATTCAGTGCTTATTGCAATAACCCTGTACGTCAATTGGTACAGTAGCATTAAAATATTATGTAAATCATTGATGTTGTAATATAGTGGAACCTCGATGATTAATAGGATTTTAAAACAAGCTCAGTTTATATAAACCGACTAGACTGTAAAATAATAATTACGACAACAAAGATAATTATGAGAATATTGCTAACTATTATGTATTGCATTTCGATACAAATTGAACTTCCTGTTGAGTTACAGCACATACTAAAAATAAAAAAGACACAAAAAAGTCTCAATCTGTTGTTTAAACCATCATAACACTATGAATTTTAAATATAATGTCTGTACAAGAGAATATGTAGCCTCGCACGCTTCCAGAATTTTTTAATATTTAATTACTCCAAAAGAACTTTGGCGTTTTTAACCAGATAACAAACAATCAATATTGGTTATAAAATACAAGCTGTACATCTACTGGAAACAATTAAATAAAACCCGTACAGGACAAAGTCGACTCTTATCTTATATAAGACTTACCAAGTATAAAATAATAAGGAAGAAAAAAACATACGAGACATTCGTAAACAAAGATAAAGATTTGATTTTTTTGAAGTCAATTTGTTTCTAATCTTCTATGATAACCTTTTTTTTAAGTATGCAGACCTTTTTCAAAGTAAACAACAGCAAAAGTTGCTTTGTTTTTTTTCTAAAAATTCTAAAAAAAATTTTAAAGGAGTATTTTGATTATTGAAAACAAATTTTGTGAGTTTTTTGGATTTCATCTCGACAATGCTGTTATGTCCTGACGATGACCAATAAAGACCGAAACCGGTAGACATACCAAATTTAATAAAAATTTAAATTTTGAAATTTGCTAGCTTTAGCGATAAAGATCCGGTTTTACCTTTAGAACTACTGTGAATTAAACTAAAATTAATCAAAGTTTACTTGACTTTAATTACTTCACAAGGAATTCTCAACTCGAACTATTATTTCGGGTTTGTGTGTAATATCGAGTTTATTTTTAAATATCTAGTTTAACGCACGTAACATATCGATACCAAAAATCTCCCCCAAAACTAAACCAGAATAATAGGTAGGGGATTCGAAAAATTAAACGTGAAAACGCATACGATTAAAGAATTAAAGAAGAAGAAGAATATTTCACTTTAGTAATAATAAAAAAAATTAATTTTTAAAAGACAAATAAGAACTTTATTTTCGGGAAATTTTGTGTTTTTTGAATTTGGAAAATGGAATCTGATTTATGAGCACAATATTGCCGCAATATCTAACGGCAGGATCTTAATCTTGATAAATATCTCAGCATGTATTGCCATCGAAAACTTCCCCCAAAATAAAAACTTGCACTTCTGTAATTACAGGGGCTTTGAAAATATAAAAAATCAATACCCTCGTAAGATTTTCAATATTCTTTTCGCGCCAAGACCGCATAAATCTAAGCAAACTTGTAATCGCAATAAGTTTTTGATTCCATAACTTAAATTTGGCTCTCTTCCACTTTCATTATCGTTGGGGCTAACAACTTTGAACTATTTAGCTTGTCGATGTGTTTTTGTGTTTCTATGTATTTTAGGAAAATGTAAAACAGCTTGCAAGCTTCCCGATCTTAAAATTAATCAGCCTAGCAAGTGGCGTACGTGTAATACAAAATCGATTTGCAAATTAGTCGAACCTAAACCAACTTGATGTTATCCAACGCATTATTAAGGGACATATTGGGGTGCAAAAGCCGATGAGATCGGTTGATGAGGATTGAACAAATTTGTCAAATAATTACGATTGCAATTTGCCATCAAGTTTCACTTTCAATTGACCGTTTTAATTTAATTCCATTTGTTTGTTTTGCATATTTGTTGATAATATAGATGACTTTGGATGACGGAAGGAAACTAAGGAAATAAAGAACTGCCTATTATCTGTTATGGAATAACAATGTTAAAGTAGAGCTTCCATTATATAAAGTTCATAATTTGCTTCATAGTTATAATCAGATAAGGTATAATGAGTTAATTTCTCATCATCAATATTATCTCGGTGAAAACTTAGTTTCCGAGTAGTTAAATCTCATTGTAGCTTGGTAATAAATTTTCGGTCCAACTTTACAGCTAAAATGCATTGTCATGCTTGAAATTGCATTCCCTTTAAATTGAGGTTTGGAGTTTTCATTACAAAGGTTTCCAAATTGTCCCCAAGAGAGCCATTTCAATAAATGGCAACGCGAGAAGAATTTTAAACCTCCAAATCCGCGGTTCATTTCGGACCACTCTGTTCAATGTTGCCTAACGTAACAATTATTATATTATGTAGCAATGAAGCAGCTATTGGCCCACATTAATATTCATCTTAATAATTTAATATTCAAATTTTATGATTCTAAGTGGTGATACAATTTAATGAACTTCATCACAGTGATCCAATTTAGCCAGGCGATTGTCAATGTAAATAGTTAACTCAAACAGTAACTCTGACATTGTAAAATATCAATTATTGTTAATATTCTAATTTTTAAACTCTAACTATCCCAATGCATCCATCATCGACGGAATTAACAACTTCAAGTTAAGTGATTATTCGCTCTAAAGTAGAAAGTGTAACTGGTTTTTGACGCCAAATCAATATCTAAGAACCTTCAATTAAATATTTATTATAATTAAGCGTAAAAAATATGTTAAAAACGGTAATTATAGGTAATTTTAATAAAATGTAATTAAATATAATTATATGTAATTACATATAATAAAGCTTGGTTGGTAATTTTAGTTTGTAGTTAGTTCAAATAAATAAATATGTAAAACAGACAAAAATTAACAAGAAATATTGATTTGCCTTCCACCTCCTTACAAAGTAGGCAGAAAAAGAAGTTTTACAATCACAATCAGTAGCGTACGGTAATATAAATTCGCGTTTGTAATGTAAAACATTTTTAAAAAGGAAAAGCAGATTTGTAAGTTATAAATTTGAAAATTGTAATTATATTGAATGAAAAATAATTTTCAGGTGCTTTTAGTTTTCGACCACTGTTTACTTAAAAACTTAAACTTAAAAATACAACAGGTTATGAACCTAGGGTGGCAATTCGTTAAAACTTTAAAAACTCTTGTATTTCTTCTTTACTTTATTTTTGTACCTGGCGCTTACTTTTGATATTTTATAGTTTTTGCACTTATTTGAGCAAGAACATCTGAATTCTATTCTATAAGAACGTAGTCCTGGCTCTCCACGCTGTGTTACAAATAGACAAAGTTAGCTGTCGGAGTAATAATACTAAGGTGCTTGGTTCTGACTATTTTAGCTTCGGGGGGCTCGTAAAACCGTTAGTCCCTTCTAAAGTTACAATTGCCACTACTTATCAACAAAGTTGCAGACATAGGCTTAAAGAAGATGGTTAAATATTCAGTTATTGTTTAAAATTTTGGGATAGGAAGCATAATTCTATTAGATCTATTAGGAAGGTGATCTTGGAGATGCTCCGAAACCTTCCAGTTTAAACAGTTTGGCAATTCAACATTTCTACCTATAGCTATTTGTAGCCAATTCTAGAGAATAAAAAAAACAGTGAAGTTATATACCTAAGGTTGGAAAAATGTGTTACTCACATAATTCGAAATTCTCTCGCCTACTACTTTCCCAAAGCAATCTGTTTAATATTGGTCGATGGCTGTACACTTTGCATGTTAAAAAAAATAAACTTTGTGTTTTAAATATAATTAATGTTTCAAGAGCTTATATTCTTAAACAATTCTTCTATTCTTAAACAAACATTAAGCCTTCTTTAAACTTAAATTTTTACCCCAAAAAATATTTTGAAAGGTCTATCTTGACATTTTGAAAATGATTTAATCTAAAATTAAAATAAAAATAAAATATGACATTTATGTCAATAAAAATGTAGAAGATTGTAATTTGAAATCTGAATTTTTAGATAGAAATATGATTATTTTAAATTAATTTTTAATAAATAAAAATTTTGGCAAAAATCTTATTCATATAATATAAATTTTATTACACTGTGCAGGAGGCTACCAAATTATAATTGTTTAATCTGAATTACAATTGATGCTTTCTGAATTACAATTATTGGGAAACGTATAGATCGGTTTCTCAAAAAGATGACAATAAATACTAAAAATTCATAATCATAATACATAAAATCCCAGCACGCTGCTTAACCTGCTGCTCCAGCGTGTTATTTTTTGGCAAAAAAAGGAACACTCTGATTGGTCGATTTTTTTGACCAACCGAAAATTATATTAAACTAAAGATTTCCCGGTTTTTCAATGCGAAATTAGTAAAATTATAGATTCTTTAATTTTCTCCAAATATTTTGCAAAAGTGGAGATTCAGTGATATGTACTGGAGGGTGTTCCACACCCCCCAGACCCCCCGGTTTATAATAATTATAAAAATAATATAAAAATGTGAAATCAAAATTATAAACCGGGGGGTCTGGGGGGTGTAGAACACCCTCCAGTACATATCGCAGAATTTCCACTCTTGTAAAATTTATAATTTTACAAATTTCGCCTGGAAAAACCGGGAAATTTGAATTTTTAAGCAAACGTTTAATTTTTTCATGCTAAGGCAGGGGTCTCCAAACTTTTTAGCCTAAGGGCCAAATTGATTGCTCTACAAATCTCCGAGGGCCAAGATCTAGCTACAGTGGCTAACGAAAATATTTGAACCCTCCTATGTTAACAATGTAAATTGCACATTTTGAAACCGTTTTTTAACCTATAAAAATCGCTTTTACAGCAAAACTTTTTAAACATTTTTTGTTAACAATTATATTTTCTTCAATTCTGTATCTATACATTTTTCAATTTTATTGCCCCCTTTTTGACTGGCAGCGACTTAAACAAGACCCTGTAAAACTCAAAAAATATCGTGATCTATATCTCGGAAACGGTGAGGCAAAATAGAAAAATGCTTAATGGTTATGCTTATAAAAAATGCCTATTCATTTTTTTATTTCTTCGCACCGTTTCCGAGATATGACAATATTTTTTATGTTTTACAGAGTATTGTTTAAGTCGTTGTTAGTCAAAAACTGAGCGACAAAACTAAAAAATGTAGGTATAGATACAAGATTGAAAACAATGAAATTTTTAACAAAAAATGTCAAAAAAGTTTTGCTGTAAATGCGATTTTTATATGTCAAAATACGGTTTTAAAACGTGCAATTTACATTGCTAACTTAGGATAGTTCGAATATTTACGTTAGTCGCTGTAGCTCATCAGATTAATTTGTTTTTTGACAACTTTTTGTAGTGTTTTTACACTAGTTTTAATTTGTAAATAAAATATCTGATTATTATTTTTTAAGATTATTTTGTTTGATTTGATGTATCAAAATAAATTAAAAGCCGGGCTGGATACCAGACATATCAGGCCCGCTCTTGCGGGCCGGATTGGTGGTGCTTGCGGGCCGGATTTGCCCCGCGGGCCGTAGTTTGGAGACCCCTGTGCTAAAGGTTGAATTTCTCTCACTTTTGCTTAAAAATTCAAATTTCTTGGTTTTACCAAAATTATAAATTTTCTGATCTTCTACAAGTATTTCACAAGTGAGAGAAATTTAAATTAAAGCAAACTAAAATTATTTTTTGGTTAAAAATTTCCCAGTCTTTCCAGGCGAAATTTGTAAAATTATAAATTCCCCGATCTCTGAGTATTCTAAATGAGTGGAAATTCTGCGATATGTACTGGAGGGTGTTCCACACCCCCCAGACCCCCCGGTTTATAATAATTATAAAATTAATATAAGAATGAGAAATCAAAATTATAAACCGGGGGGTCTGGGGGGTGTGGAACACCCTCCAGTACATATCGCAGAATTTCCACTCTTGTAAAATACTTGGAGAAGATCAGTGAATTTATAATTTTACAAATTTTACAAATTATCCAAGTATTTTACAAGAGTGGAAATTCGGCGATATGTACTGGATGGTGTTCCCCCCCCCCCCCAGGCCCCCCGGTTTATAATAATTATAAAAATAATATAAAAATATGAAGTCAAAATTATAAACCGGGTGTCTCTACATATCGCAGAATTTGCACTCTTGTAAAATTTATAATTTTACAAATTTCGCATTGAAAAACCGGGAAATTTGAATTTTTAAGCAAAATTTAATTTTTTCATGCTAAAGGTTAAATTTCTCTCACTTTTGCTTAAAAATTCAAATTTTCGGTTTTTCCTAAATTATAAATTTCCTGATCTTCTCCAAGTATTTTACAAGTGAGAGAAATTTAAATTAAAGCTAAAAAAAATTATTTTTTAGTTAAAAATTCTAATTTCCCAGTTTTTCCAGGCGAAATTTGTAAAATTATAAATTCCCTGATCTCCGAGTATTCTAAATGAGTGGAAATTCAGCGATATGTACTAGAGGGTGTTCCACACCCCCCAGAACCCCCGGTTTATAACAATTATAAAAATAATATAAGAATGTGAAATCAAAATTATAAACCGGGGGGTCTGGGGGTGTGGAACACCATCGAGTACATATCGCAGAATTTCCACTCATTTAGAATATTACTCGGAGAAGATCAGGGAATTTATAATTTTACAAATTTTGCCTGGAAAAACCGGGAAATTTGAATTTTTAAACAAAAGTTTAATTTTTTTTTGTTAAAGGTTAAATTTCTCTCACTTTTGCTTAAAAATTCAAATTTTTCGGTTTTTCAAAATTATAAATTCTCTAATCTTCTCCAAATATTTTACAAGAGTTGAAATTCGGCGATATGTACTGGAGGGTGTTCCACACTCCCCAGACCCCCCGGTTTATTATAATTATAAAAATAATATAAGAATGTGAAATCTAAATTATCAACCGGGGGGTCTGGGGGTGTGGAACACCCTCCAGTACATATCGCATTTCAGTACATATCAGGATTTCCACTCTTGTAAAATACTTGGAGAAGATCAGTGAATTTATAGTTTTACAAATTTTACAAATTATCCAAGTATTCTACAAGGGTGGAATTTAGGCGATATGTACTGGATGGTGTTCCACTCCACTCTTTTCCACTCATTTAGAATATTACTCGGAGAAGATCAGGGAATTTATAATTTTACAAATTTCGCCTGGAAAAACAGGGTAATTTGAATTTTTAAGCAAAATTTTAATTTTTTTTGTTCAAGGTTAAATTTCTCTCACTTTTGCTTAAAAATTCAAATTTTCCGGTTTTTCCAAAATTCTAAATTTCCTGATCTTCTCCAAATATTTTACAAATGAGAGAAATTTAACCTTCAGCTAGAAAAAATTAAATTTTTGCTTAAAAATTCTAATTTCTCGGTTTTTCCTGGCGAAATTTGTAAAATTATAAATACTCTAATGTTCTCCAAATATTTTACAAGAGTTGAAATTCGGCGATATGTACTGGAAGGTGTTCCACATCCCCCAGACCCCCCGGTTTAAAATAATTATAAAAATAATATAAGAATGCGAAACCAAAATTATAAACCGGGGGGTCTGGGGGGTGTGGAACACCCTCCAGTACATATCGCAGAATTTCCACTCTTGTAAAATACTTGGAGAAGATCAGTGAATTTATAATTTTACAAATTTTACAAATTATCCAAGTATTTTACAAGAGTGGAAATTCGGCGATATGTACTGGATGGTGTTCCACACCCCCCCCCCCCCCAGGCCCCCCGGTTTATAATAATTATAAAAATATGAAGTCAAAATTATAAACCGGGTGTCTGGGAGGTGTGGACATCTACCCTCCAGTAGATATGACAGAATTTCCACTCTTGTAAAATTTATAATTTTACAAGTTTTGCCTGGAAAAACCAGGAAATTTTTTGTGTTTCAGCAAAAGCGAGGGAAGTTAAAACGTTCGGCTAAACAAAATTAGAATTTGAGAAACTTATTTATTTTTATATTATTATAAAAAAAGTTTTAATTGCCCGACGACACATCAAGTTTAGCAGAAACTTTTTGCGTTACTTTGAAAATATAGAAAAACGGGGATTCACCCAGTAGCGGGAAACGAAATTAAATGTTTAAATATTATACAGCTAAAAAAAGAGATCCACCGTCTAGCTGCCCGTCCGCGGAAGGGCTTTCCAGCTAGTACACAATAATGATCAATTCAACTCAAAAATTCGAATATTACATTATTTGGCATTATATTTCAATTCAAAAATTTTACGTAATTTTGAACAAAATTTTGTTGCATTTTAAATAAAATGAGCAAATGAACTTGTAAACTTAAATACTCCAAATTCAGTCATATTAACACTTTCGTTAGTGGTTCATCAAAGACAACTTTGTGCAACTTCATCTTCAACAAATTTAGCTAAATATTAAATGAGTCATCAAGCATAAGCATAATAATTCTTGAAAAATTCTTCGTTTTGTTTACTTAAAATAAATTAAGTCAATGGGTTAATTACTAATTTACATGGTAAATTAGTTTGGTAATAAAACGGCGCCATTAAATTAATTCAAATGCTTTTACATTATTTTTAAAACAGGTTTTTTGATAATCAACAATTACAGTAAAAGCCAAACCTCACTCAAATTACTTTTTAAATACCGGCTACCCTAAAATATTATTTTTCACGCCGACGAGAGCTCATTTAGAAAAATGCACCCCAATGGAAGTAGTGCTGCCGTAACAGAAGATATGCTTTTCGTTGCTAAACCCATTATTTATTTGTGTCGTCTTTTTGGCTTGTTTCCAGTAAATGTGCAACAAAGCGGTGCAAAATTCTACTTTAAATTTTCAAAACCTCTTGCATTTTACGGTTTCTGTTTTATTGGTGCACAAGGTGAGTGTCCTTAAAAATGAGTTGCAGTGATTTTACTGTGATTTTTTTAATTTTTAGTTATTTTCACTATATTCCTGTATATTCGCAAAGATTTAAATCGGATTACTGATGTTGAACTGAATGCTGTGAGCAGTTTCATTATTTTTATGACCGATACCTTCTTGCTGCTAACTCTGATCATCGCCTATTTTAATACCTTAACTCAGTTTTCATCCTTTTCCGGATACATAAGATGTCTTAAGGAAGTAAAAACTCTTAAATTAAAAATTTTATTTTTGCTAATTCTGTTTATTTTAGTTTGATGCAATTTTGCCTCCGATAAATTTGAAATATTACAAATCGAAAGTGTCCTTAAGCCTCATGGTAATTTTTGCTATATTTATATCGATGACAGTATTCGATATTTATCATGTATGGGGCAATGCCCAAATGATTGTAATCGAATTATCCAATTTTTTCGTTAATTGCACCTTAGGATTGAATCAGGTTTCGTACTCCTACATGGTGTATTCCATTTATCGAAGAATTAAGGTTCTGAATCAAAATTTGGGCATGGAAAACTTCGTAGAAAACAATTTCCAAAAATTCGGGAGAAGCAATTTTGGATCAGAAGGAAAACTTGAAAATCGGGATATATATAGTAAGTCTTAAAAAAATCCGAAAAACGTTAGTTGAGCAGCTTCAGAACGCTTTTCTTCCACCGCTACCACAAAGTGGCCGACGCCACTATGGTTATCCACATTATTAGTTTAAAAGTGAGCTTCGTGTTTTCTAACTTTTTAATGAATTTTCCACTTAAAATCATTTTTATTTTTAGTTATACTTATAAGCGTTTGCACGATAACTCACTTCCAATTTATTCTCGTTTCCTTAAAACTTTTCTCAATAAATTAACGTAATTTTTTTCAGAAAATAATCCAAAATATGGAATTACGAAAATGGGAAAACTAATTAAATCTTATACTAAGATATGCAAAGCTGTAGACTACACAAACCAAATATTTGGTTTTAATTGCGTGGTAAGAACCAAATACTTTAAAAATAAAATTTATTTTTGCTTTGCTTATAAAATAACACAAAAAATATGCTGTGTAATTTCTACGTTTTCACACCAGGAAGTCGGAAATAGCAATACAAAAGCGAAAATAAACTGTCAATTGAATTTTGAAATTTCAGGTCATCATACTGGGAACGTTTTTCTTTCTGATGTTGACACTTTTAATGGTTTTCGGAATACTGGTTCAAGAACACGTTAATGTTCCAATTATTGTAAAACTTTGCTTTCTGTTATCGTGGCAATCTGCACGATTGGTGTACACCATAGAGCCATGCGATTCGTGCCTCGAAGAGGTATGTTCTTGTTATCAGAAATACTCAAGTCTAGAGCATATAATTTTAGCTTCAAATAACAAAAAATTTAATATGCGACTTGATCACATCATCCGAAATCAGAACTGATTTAAAAAAAGAGGTAAAGTTTCGATTTTATCATATTTTACTTGAGCGGTGAGCGAGAGTCGTGGTTTCTCTGTACCCATGCTGGAAAAATCAATACCTAAGCATTACTTCTTAACTTGCAGTTTAAATACAAATATATTGTCAGGATTTTGTCACTAAGCAGTGATTATTTTCAGGTGAAAGAATTAGCTAGGATCGCTCGTCATCACGTTGTAGAATTTCATGCCAGCAATTTAACTACAATACACCGACCACTTATTACTCACGTAAGTAAAATTCATGGCAAAAAAAGTTCGGTGAAATATTCCAATTAGATGAAAATGGAGTGAGGAAACATTGGCTTGGGTTTATTAAAAGTCCGCACCGCCGGGAAATTCTCAAGCATAGTTCCTGTTTACTACGAATTTAGTTCACAAAAATTTCACCAAAGTTTTTTACAATATTTCTTACTGATCTGTAATTACGATATATCGAGAAAATTTTGTGTTAAATGAAACGGAAATTATTCGCTTCCAGTGTTCTACTATATTATAATTAGGGGTTTTCTGCGTAAATTTTGTAATTAGTATTTAATTCAAAACTTTCTGAATTATTAGCTAAAGTTTGCAATAATTCTAATAGTGGAATCTAACCAGTGGTGAACAGTAAAAAAAATTTGTAGCTCTAACACAACTTTTAGTAGCTATAGCATCAACAGAGTTTTTTGTTGCTACAACAAATTTTATGCTGCCACAACAAAGTTTTTTTTGTTAGAACAGCAAATCCTTTTTTAGCTATAATCCGCTTATACAATCAATTTTTTACTTTATTAACTAACTTATTTTTCAGATAATTGCAGTTTTGGTAACTAATTTGGTAGTTTTAATGCAATTTATAAAATCTAATTAAACGGAAAAAAAATCAATATATTCTCAGATGGATTGAGAGAGTATATTTTATTTTCAAACAATTTTCCACAACAATATAATATTAATAATTGCGTATGGATTTTAGATAGCTTATGCATAATAAAATAATGATAATTAAATAGCAATAAATAAATAATTAATTGAATAGACTTTTTAGTCAATAATAAAAACACAGTACCTACTTTACAGAAGATTTAAAGGAGAGGTTCTACAATTAATTTCTTTTTTGTGCGATTCTTAAATTTTTACAAACAAGCTTCAGTCACGATACCGTAATAAAAAAGAAAATTTTATATATTCCATTGTTTTCCCTAGTTAATTTGAAAGCAACAATAAAAACAAATAAAATATACCTGTTACAATCCAGATAAACAAAATTACAATGACTCCTGCTCTGAAACTATCTGATCTTCCACTTATTATCACTTTTTAATCAAAGTGCAACACTTAAGAATTTTCCACTCTTTATATCTACGGACAATTACAAAATATAATTTTGTAAAGATAACATCTAATAGAAAGGAAATCTAAGCTGGCTTCAAGAAATAAACACGTCAATATATGAGCTGATTGTTACATTTAACCAATATTTCATTTAAATCAACCCTATTTTTTTTAAGTGAATCAGTCCCAAATAAGAAGTTCAGTAGATGATGTAGTCTAGTTTGTTGTGAATAAAATAAAAGCGTGCACTGGGGGGTATTCCATACCCCCCAGACCCCCCGGTTTATCACCATTGTTCTGAGCCTCTTAAACTTAAATTCAAACTTTAATAAGTTGTAGAAGTCCCGCAATATGTTTAAAGCTTTGGGCATCGAAAGAGATCGATCCACCCAAACTAGGGATTCTGCAAACTTCCCCCAATACAATGCCGATTTTCCACCAAAAATATTTTTTTTACTTTTATAGTTACTTGTACCTGTTAAGAAACTCATTATGCATTATGTTTGAGGGTAATTTTGATTTCTATGGTTTCATTAATATTCTACAATTAAATATATAATCTGAATCCAGAGCCGGCCTTATTTCAATATCGTCGATCGATGGCAGAAACCATAATTAAACGGCCCGAGGTCAAATGTATTTATTTATTATCATAACTTCAAATATTGATTGAGCTTTAGTGTAACCATTGGCAAACCGGGGGGTCTGGGGGGTATGGAATACCCCCCAGTGTACGTTTTACTTTTTATTTATGAACCAATGGTATTCGTTCTTCAGTACCGAAGAGTTACTTTGTAACTCCGCCATATTTGGAAGCCGTAGTTTTGATAAGAAGAGGGGAGAAAGTCGATAGGAAAAAATTGAGATGCAGAGCCTATTTTTAACTGGGTTGGGGCCGATCAAAGGCCCAATTTTTTGAATATTTTATGAAAATTAGTTTTTTATATGCGTCTAATGGCAAAATAGTTCATTTGAAAGCAACAATACAAACAAATAAAATATACCTGTTTCTGTCCTGAAACTATCCAGTCTTCCGTAACAATTAAATCGACCCTGACTATGTCTGGATATGAAATTATTATTGCGACTTATTATCACTTTTTAATCAAAGTGCAATACTTAAGAATTTTGTAAGGAACTGTCCATTAATTACGTAAGGACGATTTTTGTAATTTTTTACCTAATCCCCCCCTCATATAAGGGCACGTAAGATTTTGGCACCCCCCCCCCCCCGTTACATCTTACGTAAGGATTATTAAAATTATTTTCATGACAAAAAAGTGCACACAAAAAGAGAAAGGTCGACGGCGTACCTAAAGAACAGTGAAAACCGGAAAAAAAAGGTCCTGAAAAACAGCGAAGAGCGAAAAAAAAAGGTCAACGGGGTATTTTAAAAATTTAATTTAAAAACGGTATTTTACGATACTTACGTAAGGAATACATCGGACCCTCTCTTCCCACGTAAGGATCCGTAAGATTTCCTATACCTCCCCCCCGCCCCCTAAATCTTTACGTAATTAATGGACGTCCCCTAAATATAATATCTAATAAAAAGTAAATCAAAGCTGGCTTTAAGAAATAAACACGTCAATACGCTAGGTGGATATCCTAAAAAAGCGTACGCCGCGCCATCTTCTGGTCAATAATGGCCAGATTCTCACCTAATTTATGCACAAAATCACCGCCTAGGTGGCGCTACCATAGCTGTCCAACTAGCGTATATATAAGCTGATTGTTACATTTAATCAATATATCATTTAAATCAATCCTATTTTTTTTAAGTGAGTCAGTCCCAACAGAGCTTATTTTTACCTGGATTGGGCCCTAGGCTCAATTTTTTAGTTATTTTATCAGAATTTGGTTTTTAATTTACGATTTTATGTTCTCACTTTTCAGGCCCCTTTGGCCATTGAGCCCTAAGCACGTGTAGGTAAATAAAGCCTGTATGAGAGGTTGAGTAGATGATGTAGTCTAGTGGGAATCAAATAAAAGCGTGCACTGGGGGGTATTCCATACCCCCCAGACCCCCCGGTTTATCTTCATTATTTTGTGTCGCTTAAATTTACTTTCTAAATTTAATAAATTGTAGAGCCGCAATATGTCAACACAATGCAAAACTAGGGAATCTGCAAATTTTTCCTTTCCAATTTCAAAATAAACGGGCCCGAGGTTAAAGGTCAACACAATGCAAAACTAGGAAATCTGCAAATTTTTCCTTTCCAATTTCAAAATAAACGGGCCCGAGGTTAAAGGTATAGGTAAACAATGTATTTATCAGTATAACTTCAAATATGGATTGAACTTTAGTGTAACCACTTGCAAACCGGGGGGTCTGGGGGGTATGGAATACCCCCCAGTGTACGGTTTACTTTTTATTCATGGACCAATAGTATAAGTTTTTCAGTACCGAAGAGTTACTTAGTAGAAGGGCCGGATAAACCATGGGTGCAATGGAGCCGCACCCAGCGCCAAAATTTAGAAGGTGCCAAAATTGTGCGTTTTTAATTTGATTTTCTATAAAAAAAAACTGTTGCTTGATGTATTGTGCAGTGCTTGCACTGACGTTTTCTAAATATCGGTTGACAAATCCGAATTACAATTGACGATTTCGGAATATCAGTTGACAAATCTGAATTACTAATGACGATTTCCGAATATCAGTTGACAAATCTGAATTACAAATGACGATTTCCGAATATCGACTGACAAATCCTAATTATAATTGACGATTTCTGAAAATCAGTTGACAAATCAGAATTACAATTGATGTTTTCTGAATAGCAGTTGATCTTTTCTGAATTACATCTGCAAAAGGTGTATCTATAGCTCGCGCCAAGTGGAAATAAACTCGACAATCATCGTCTTTCAACAATAACTTTCTTGATTTTTGAGATACGGCAAAACTTTTCTTTAAATTGTATATTCCAATTTTTGTTGTATCTCTAAAATCAAGAAAGTTATTGCTGAACAACGACGATTGTCGGTTCTATTTCTATTTGGCACGAGCTATAGTACCAAAAATATATTATACTGTAATTTCTTACACAAAGTAGGTAGGTACAACCAAATATGTTTAGAGAATTCTTAGCGAGGCGAACGGTCTTTCGCCGCCAGCCTCATAGAGTCGTCACTGAATGAACGCCCTCACGCGGAAAAATATTAAGTTAATCAAATACGTATAGTTGGTATAGAAAGTTTTGTTTAAAACCAAACGTTGGCATTCTTTTGGTATTTTATTTTGTGAATTATCATTTCACCGCGGTTTTACGATAAAATAATTCAGAATTAACTCAAAACAGCATCAATGATCAATTGTACGTAATCGAGCGGCCATGTTCTTGATAGTTGCTAGAGGTATGAGCGCCACTAAAGATAAATTACGAATATCATTTAGTATTGAATAACTTGATCCGGCACTGCTTAGTAACCAATGCCGGGATCCTTGATTGTGAGCTCCGTATTTGGAAGTCGGAGCTTTGAGAAAAATAGGGAAGGAAGTGGAAAGAAACTAATAGCATCGAAGGCCCAATTTTTGGGTTATTTTACCAAAATTTGATGTTTAATTTACGATTTTATGTTCTTTTTTTTTCGTGCCCCTCTGGCCATTGGGCCCTGAGTCCCAAAGGTAAATTGCAATACCAGCGATGGCGTCAGCATTTTTGAAATTTTTTTTTGAAAAAAATTGAAATAAACGCCTAAAAAATTTGGGTGGGCACTCCAATCAACAGGGTGGGCAAGTGCCCATCCTGGCCCACCCCTGGCGCCGTCACTGTGCAATACTCATGATGCTTCCTTATATCTAAGATTTCGAGATTTTCTCCGTAGAGGAAAGTAAATATCGATTATCTTTAAAAAATTGGTGGTTTAACCAAAATCGAATTAGGTCCTTTAAATTTTAGGCTGTGGTACCAAAGTTCATGGGTTCGACTCCCGAAGAGTTTCATCTACAGTATGTGATTTTATTAATTTCACAGTCAAGTGTTAAGTATCCTCTTTAGCAAAGGTTAAATAAAATTATAGAAGTAATCGGGGATGAAATCGCCCCTAGCATTACATTACAATCTAAATAATCCACATTCACGCTAAAATCAAATAAAAAAATACCGAGCGTTCGTAACAAAATTAAAGGGGATAACTCGTTTAATTTAAATTTTATTATGTATGACTGAAGTAATTAGCATAACAGTGACTTACATTTTTAAATGAAAATGTGACCATGGGAGTACCCTTGACCTTAAACTTTCATTAACAGTTATAATATATCAATGATCAATTTGATAAAGTGATTCTAAAAATTGCTTGCGTGTTAATTAACCGAAAGACCAATTATTATTAATGTAAAAGGTTTCGAGGTAACGAAACTTAAACATAATTTTGTGTTGAGTAAAATCAGACATCCAACCCAGCCATGTTTTACAAAGCTAAAATTCCAATTACAGCGGATACATATCGCACCTCAAAGCCATTTCTACTTGTTATTCGACTTTTAGGTCTTTATCCTGTTCTAGTTAGCAAAAAGAAGACCCAATTATATTTAAAATGGTCACTTTTATTTGCAATTTATAGTTACGTGCTAGGAACTTTCATGTGTGAGTTTAAATCTGCAAAAGCCGCTTTCCCAACTTTGTTTTGCAGTAATTAATTGGATTGTCTTATATTACAGTGGGTGCAAATTTATACGGATTATATGTGGATGTTGCTGATAGAAAAACCTCAACCAGAGCTAAATCACCCCTGCAATTATTTGTTATCTTTGTAGAAATGCTTCTTACCGACGCCATTTTAATTTACGCCATTTTTATCAATTCATTTCGCTTGGGAAATTTTTTTAAATTTATCAGATACATGCAGGAAGTAAGTACTTGTCAATGGCAAAACTAAAAAATTCAATAACCTCCATTATATTTTTTATTTTTTAGGTTGGCAAGGTAATTCCCCCAAGTCGATCGAAAGAAGAGCAGCGCTATTCAGTTTTCATGATACTCGGCTTAACCGCAAGCACTTGGTTTGCGTTAATAGCGGATGTTCTAGCGCACAATGGGAGAAAAAAGAACCCAGCTACGATTCTAACAATCAGCCGCTACTGGAGTTTTTACCTGTCACACGTAATGGTAGCTTTGGTGCAGTACCAATTTTGGTACACCAGTCGAACAATTATGAGAAGAATTACAAACCTGAATGAAACCATAAAGAGCAGTTTTGCAAAATATAAACAGAATCATAACAATGCATTTCCAAAAAAAGTGTTCCGTGTCAGCGTTACACCCAGCGACCAACATTTTAAGATGTCCAGCGGTCAATTTCAACAACTCATAGGGGCCTATATAAAATTGTACGACTCGGCTCATTTCCTCAATTTATTTTGGGGCCCGACGGTATCTGTAAGTGAGTATAATCTAATTTCTAAAAAAAATGTTTTAATTTTAGGTTTTAATAATCAGCAATGTTTGGAAACTGATAGAAAGTCCGTTTTTTTTACTCGTAGAATTCCTTAAACCAGATCCAAATTATTTTGTAGTAGCAATAGAAATTGTGTGGATTTTTTATTTCTTTATGCGACTGGTGATTCTGGTGGAACCGGCTAACTCCTGCAAAGTGCAAGTAAGTTGGTGAATTTTTATTGCCGAAACGCTTAGGTGAGCAGTTAGCTTCTTGGATCTTTTGCCCAAGTTTTCCCCTATCTGCATCTGGAGATGCGCCTTTTGGAGTTTCAGCCCTTCTTGAGAGAAAAAAGGTGCTTTGTCTCCGTTTTCAGCTTTCCGAAAATGTTTTTTTGACTTAGATGAATTTGCTGCGTTTTTTCTCTTGGTTTTCTTTTGGCAACTATTTGCGGAGAAAGAAAACCTTGAAGATACTTTTCTCTAGTTTAAATTTTTGAATTTTTGAATCAAAAAAACTATTTTATTTGAGTAATTTTTTTTAACCAATAAATTTTGTTTAATTTAAATAAAAATTTTTTGGTCCAAAAAAATTTATTTAAATCAATAAAAAAAAATTAAGTAAAGAAACTAAAAATTCTTGGTTAACAATAATAAAATATATAAAATTTTAGTTTGATTTAAACAAATTTTTGTTTGAAGAAAAATATTTTAATTAAATTAAATAAAATTTATTTGCTTCAAATAAATTATTTAAACAAATACATTTTTTTATTCAAAGAAAATGTTTAGCTTAAGGGCGGGAGCCAGGTGAAATTATTAAAACAACAAAAAAAAACAAAAGTTGCTATTTGGCATCATGGCGGCGTAATTTTTTATAAATTAATTGTACAATTATTTTAGAGTGAAGAAGTAAATAACCAAATTGCAGAAATGCTGTCATCGGTTACGGTGAAAAGCAAATTTAGGTTTGAGGTAAAAATGCAAATGTAGTTTATAAAGCAAAAAATTCTACTCATTTAAATTTCCAGCTCGAAACATTCTCGAATGTTTTGTTGCACTGCAAAATTGAATTTAATGTAGCGGGACTAACTACTTTAAGTCGAGCTTTAATAACTTCTGTAAGTTTGCTTGAATAATTATCATAATTAAGCTTTAATAACTTAGTTTTTAGGTGCTTGGTGCAGTGTCGACTTATTTGGTGATACTAATGCAGTATCGTAACGATTAAATTTAAAATTTTATGTAAATGTTCTAGTTGTAGATTATGGATTTTGTGGTTGCTTTTTAAAACTGCACCGTGTGTTAGGGTCCAAACAGACGAGCGTGATATAAGTATTCTCTTTTTTAAATCAGTTTGTATGGCCGCGATTTCGTAAAAATAAATCGTATTGTAACGAAAATTAAACGTTTATTTAATTGCTAACGGGTTAAATTATATTTACAGTTAAAGTTAACAACAATAGAACAATTACTACACAAATATTTACACTAATACTAAATTACACTATAATTATTAACACTGCATTTACACTTCCGAGTCCGAACTTGGACTTCCTTCACAGCAAATCGCGCTGCTATTTAATTTCAAATGCATAGTTCTAGAATTTTCCACAACCTTCCAAGTATTTCTATAAAGTTCTATAGCTTTCTGGAACATTCTAGACTGCAGACTCAGCAGTAGATATGGTTTATCATATGTGAATCATCATGCATGCGCCATTAAATGAATCATCACGAATGAGTCATCATACATGAGTCATCATACATGAGTCATCATACATGAGTCATCAAATATAAATAACCATTGATATTTCGTAACAATCAGGTCTATTATGTATCACAAACGTTATTATAAAGGTGACAGTTATGACATTACTTTAAAGATTTTCGGAAAATTAGTATTACCTTTCGTTTTCACAAACCGGTATTTAAACATGATCTTTATGATAAAGGTTTTCTTAACATTTATAGTGCATACCAATTTGCCGAAAACCTTATTGAATGTCATAACTGTCACCTTTACAATAACGTTTGTGATGTATAATAGACCTGAATATTATATTATTTGTTGTATTTTACTTTATCCTAATATATATAAAATGACAACGTGCCATTTTTTGTTTGAAAAAGACACTCTGATTGGTCGTTTTTTTTACTAACCAAAACCGGAAAATTTGAATTTTTAAGCAAAAATGAGGGAAGTTTCTGTGTTTCTAAATGACTAGCGCCTATTTGGACCGGCGCGGCGCCCATATATAGCTCGGCGCCTATATGGCTGGAGCCTTTTCGAAGGCGTTAATTTATCCGGTTCCGTTATAGAATACTTGGAAAAGATAGGGAATTTATAATTTTACAAATTTCGCCAGGCAAAACCGGGAAATTTGAATTTTTAAGCAAAGGTGGGGGAAATTCAAACTTTTAAATATCGCAGAATTTCCACTCTTTTAAAATACTTATGCCCGTATTCACCAACTACAAATAGCACTATTTGTCGAATAAAAACAAAATTTTGCATTGTTTTGCATTGTAATAATGTCATTTTATTCGACAAATATTGCTATTTGTAGTTAGTGAATACAGGCATTAAAGAAGTATCTTCCTCACTTCTGCTTAAAAATTCAAATTTCCCGGATTTCCAGGCGAAATTTGTAAAATTATGAATTCCCTATCTTCTCCAAGTATTTTAAAAGAGTGGGAATTCTGCGATATGTACTGGAGGGTGTTCCACACCCCCCAGACCCCCCGGTTTATAATAATTATAAAAATAATGTAAAAATATAAAGTCAAAATTATAAACCGGGGGGTCTGGGGGGTGTGGAACACCCTCCAGTACATATCGCAGAATTTCCCCTCTTTAGAATACCTACTCGGAGAAAATAGGGAATTTATAATTTTACAAATTTCGCCAGGAAAAACCGGGAAATTTGAATTTTTAAGCAAAAGTGAGAAAAATTTAAACTTTTAAATATCGCAGAATTTCCACTCTTTTAAAATACTTAGAGAAGTATTTTCCTCACTTTTGCATAAAAAATTCAAATTTCCCGGCTTTTCCAGGCGAAATTTGTAAAATTATGAATTCCCTATCTTCTCCAAGTATTTTAAAAGAGTGGGAATTCTGCGATATGTACTGGAGGGTGTTCCACACCCCCCAGACCCCCCGGTTTATAATAATTATAAAAATAATGTAAAAATATAAAGTCAAAATTATAAACCGGGGGGTCTGGGGGGTGTGGAACACCCTCCAGTACATATCGCAGAATTTCCCCTCTTTAGAATACCTACTCGGAGAAAATAGGGAATTTATAATTTTACAAATTTCGCCAGGAAAAACCGGGAAATTTGAATTTTTAAGCAAAAGTGAGAAAAATTTAAACTTTTAAATATCGCAGAATTTCCACTCTTTTAAAATACTTAGAGAAGTATTTTCCTCACTTTTGCATAAAAAATTCAAATTTCCCGGCTTTTCCAGGCGAAATTTGTAAAATTATGAATTCCCTATCTTCTCCAAGTATTTTAAAAGAGTGGGAATTCTGCGATATGTACTGGAGGGTGTTCCACACCCCCCAGACCCCCCGGTTTATAATAATTATAAAAATAATGTAAAAATATAAAGTCAAAATTATAAACCGGGGGGTCTGGGGGGTGTGGAACACCCTCCAGTACATATCGCAGAATTTCCCCTCTTTAGAATACCTACTCGGAGAAAATAGGGAATTTATAATTTTACAAATTTCGCCAGGAAAAACCGGGAAATTTGAATTTTTAAGCAAAAGTGAGAAAAATTTAAACTTTTAAATATCGCAGAATTTCCACTCTTTTAAAATACTTAGAGAAGTATTTTCCTCACTTTTGCATAAAAAATTCAAATTTCCCGGCTTTTCCAGGCGAAATTTGTAAAATTATGAATTCCCTCTCTTCTCCAAGTATTTTAAAAGAGTGGGAATTCTGCGATATGTACTGGAGGGTGTTGCACACCCCCCAGACCCCCCGGTTTATAATAATTATAAAAATAATATAAAAATATAAAGTCAAAATTATAAACCGGGGGGTCTGGGGGGTGTGGAACACCCTCCAGTACATATTCCAGAATTTCCCCTCTTTTAAAATACCTACTCGGAGAAAATGGGGAATTTATAATTTTACAAATTTCGCCAGGAAAAACCGGGAAATTTGAACTTTTAAGCAAAAGTGGGGGAAATTTAAACTTTTAAATATCGCAGAATTTCCACTCTTTTAAAATGCTTAAAGAAGTATTTTCCTCACTTTTGCTTAAAAATTCAAATTACCCGGCTTTCCAGACGAAAGTTGTAAAAGTATGAATTAAAATTTATGAATAATAAAATTATGAATGAAGTTGTGTTCTGATAAAGAAATGAAAAGTGAGTTGCGAAATTTAGAAATAAAGAACTGACTTTGCAACCTGAGGAACAATAAAAGCAGGACTCCGAGTTCGTTTTTCAAATTGTTTTTATTAGTGTTAAGTTTGTTCGTTAGTAAAGTAGTATTGTTTAGTTTAAGTTTGTTGTTCCAGTAATTTAGTTCATTGTTGTTTAAATTTTAATGTTTGATTTTTAATTTTTTGTTGTTTAGCGACTTACACAAATGCAGCTGAGCGGTACGCGAACAAGCAAGCAGCAGGACAAAAATAAAAATTATAATCTTGATTTTGTTTTAAAAAAAAAAGAAAAATATAAGGACCAATGAAATGAGAACACGAGAATAAAACCAAGGAAATAAAGAATATAAATAAAAGGAAGAACGGTCAGTCTTAAATTGAGAGCTCGAGAGGCAAGTCGTAGTAGTCAGTCTTAAATTGAGAGCCCGAGAGGCAAGTCGTGGTAGTCAGTCTTAAATTGAGAGTCCGAGAGGCAAGTCGTGGTGGTCAGTCTTAAATTGTGAGCCCGAGAAGCAAGTCGGGTGTAGAGTCATTATTTGAGAGCCCGAGAAACAGGTGGTGTTAGAGAGTTGTAATTTGAAAACCCCTAGAGGCTAGTCATAGTATAAAGTTACAAATTGAGAGCCCAAGAGGCAAGTTGTGTTGATAGTTCTATAAAGTTATAAATTGAGAGTCCAAGTGGCAAGTTGTGTCTACAATCGTATTTTGAGAGTCTGAGAGGCCAGTTGTGTCGACAGTCGGAATCTGAGAGGCCAAGAGTTGGAGTGGAGGTGTATTATACACAAGGAGTTTTGTTGGAAAGAGAAGCGAAGAAAGTGTCCGAGTTCACCGTGCTGCTCAGCGAATTTTGTGTGAGTCCTGTTTTTATAAATTGTTTCTTGTGTTCACGTAAAAAAATAAATTGTTATATTATTCGTCAGTTTTTTATTGTCTTCATGTAACCATTTTCGAGAACCAATGACCATTCTAATAAGAGAGTTGAGAAAGAGCACTGCACTATTTTACCGAAGTATTTTAAAAGAGTGGGAATTCTGCGATATGTACTGGAGGGTGTTCCACACCCCCCACACCCCCCGGTTTATAATAATTATAAAAATAATATAAAAATATAAAGTCAAAATTATAAACCGGGGGGTCTGGGAGGTGTGGAACACCCTCCAGTACATATCGCAGAATTTCCCCTCTTTTAGAATACCTACTCGGAGAAAATAGGGAATTTATAATTTTACAAATTTTGCCAGAAAAAAACCGGGAAATTTGAATTTTTAAGGAAAAGTGAGGGAAATTTAACCTTCGGCTAGAAAAAATAAAACCTAGAAAGCATGTTTATTAAAATTACCTTGTAACAAATTTTTGCAATTTGTTTTATTGCTGAGTGAGCCCCTGTCTAGAGTCTGATTGGGGGGGGGGGAGTTTTGTAAACGCGAGAGTGCAATTTAAAAACTTTGGAGTTGTGTAACAATTTCTCGTCCCGCTGTTGTTTTATGCAATGCACCTGAATAGTTTGGTACGAAAATATCTTCTTGCACATGCTCGGCGCATTCGATACGTTACCATTATAACCGCATAAGTGAGAACCCGAAAGATTAAGCGAATGAAACCGCTCCTAACAGTCCATATAAAAAAATACCGTTAATAAACTTGAAGGACTTCAATACCCTACCGGTCAGTACAGCACTTCAATAATCATGTGTACATAATATCAATAATTTATTACTAATCTATAATAATCTCCCATAATATTTAATAATCCAAATAATCTGAAGCAATTTGAAGTAATCTCAAATAATCTCACATAATTTCAAATAATTTCAATCTCAAATAATTTTTAACAAACAAACAAGCACACATATTACACAAGCACAAGTTTAGCCAAGTCAAATTTTTGTATGCTGTTTTACTACCCCGAGGAGTCCTAATATTTCCAACATAGTAGCGACATCTGTTGGTGGATTTTTAAACAATAAGTAATGTAGCGCCATCTGTTGATGTTTTATTAAATTACAAAACTGCAAATTCGAAAATAATTGGAAATACCAAAATATATGTATATTTTTAAATAACCTAGTAGGGTTTATTATTTAATTATAAAATTATTATTTAATTACTAATAATACCAAGTAATCACAAGTAAGTAATCAAGTATAATCATGAATGTAATCACAAATAATCACTGATAATCAGGTAATCCTATACGCTAGTTGGATATCCCAAAAAAGCGTACGCCGCGCCCTCTTCTGGTCAATTATGGCCAGATTCTCACCTAATTTATGCACAAAATGACCGACTAGGCGGCGGCACCATAGCTGTCCAACTAGCGTATAACCGGTTATATAGCGTATGCTGTTTGTTCTTAATTATGTTACTCCGAAGGAAAAAGTTGAGGCAAGTAGCTGCGACTTTTTGTGTTTTTGGTTGCAAGTACCGTCGGCAGCACACTTCTTGCAGAGGTTATTTTTTCATTTGATTGTTACCTTTTTTCGGAACTTATGACCCTTGCTTTCCGCACTCTCTACAGCTAGAGTTACATCTACAGGACATCTACAGTAAATAAAAGCTGGTTGATCGTTTTCCCAGCGTGTAGAGGAAAATTCTGAATGCCCCATGGGGGGAAAAGGAATTGTTTGTTTTCCGGCTTGGCTTATCGTTGGTGCTATCAGTGTTTGGATTAGGAATTTGGTTTTTAATGAACCAAAATTTCACCTCGAGTGGATTTATGTGCTGCATTGATGGGCACAATTCGTTTTGCAGGGTCGGAGATTGGGAATTCGGTTGGTCCCCGGGGACCAAGGTAAGGAAATTTTTTGGCACTAGGTGATTTGGTCCTGGGAAATTTGGTCCCCGGTAATTAGATCTCCCTGGTAAATTGATCGCAGGTAATTTGAGATGGTCATTAGCTTAGTAGGTTACCCGAACAACTGCTGACTCTAAGGTACTCGGTTCGAATCCGGGGAGAGTCTAACAACTTTCACATGACCGTCTCCGTGCTTCAGAGGGCAAATAAAGCAGGTGGTACTTCTGAGTTGATGATTGCCGCCATCAACTATTAAAAAACAGGGTTACAAGCATTCCCCAATCCGGATTAACCAACCGTGGGGTCTAACTGCTGGAACGTTCCTCATTGGAAGAGGTCTATGTCCAGGAGTGGATAAATAACAGGCTGATGAAGAAGAAGAATTTGACCCCCGGTATTTTCACCCCTAGGTAATTAGATCCTCTGGTAAATTGGTCCCCGGTAATTTCCACCCCGGCACGGCTGTGTCTCTTTTAGGAGCGATTTCGCTAAATAAAATCATAAACTAACACTAACCTACATAACCGATGCATATCTTTGCGCGGATATCTCTTCTTGACGGATAATATATCTAAGACCAAGTTACAAACATGAAGAGAAATTATTTTAAATATATCTAAATGTATTTTAAGTAAATCATTACAAAAATGTAGTAGAATAATATAAATCGTAATTGGGGACGAAATTACCGGCGACGAAATTACCAGGGGATCAAATTACCGTGGATCAAGGATCAAAGGGTCAAAGTACCGGCACCAAAAAATAACATCAAAATATAAAGTCAAAATTGCAAACCGGGGGGTCTGGGGGGTGTGGAACACCCTCCAGTACATTTCGCAGAATTTCCACTCTTAGAATACTGAGAGGAGATAGGGAATTTATAATTTTACAAATTTCGCCAGGAAAAACCAGGAAATTTGAGTTTTTAATCGAAAGTGAGGAAAATTTAAACCATTGGCTAGAGAATATTAAATCTTAAAGCAACAACAACGGAGGGTCAAGTGCCTTACTGCTTACAGTTTAGCAGCAACTTTTGCGTTACTTTGATAATATAGAAAACCGGGGAATCACCCAGTAGTCCAGTCAATTTAGATCAATTTTCGGCAAATAAAAACATTAATCGGTAAAGATCTGAATTTTGGTACACATGTTTATTAAGGGGTTCTTGTTAAATATACTAAAAGTCCCCGTCGAAATCTGCTGCACTCGAGCCGCCATCTTGGAAAAAAAGTACACTTTTTCAGTTTTTTTCAAATTCAAATCTTTACCGATTAATATTTTTATTTTATCTAATTTTACTGGACTCCAGTAGCAGGAAACAAAATTAAATATTTAAATATTATACCGCTGAAAAAGAGATCCACTGTCTAGCTACCCGTCTGCGAACTGGCTTTTCAGCTAGTTCCCTTATTTTTTAAAGAATATGTTATTCCGACAGTAATTAATGTTTTATACGGGGGCTACACAAGAAATTGCAGGTTAATTATCTTTTAATTAGATCAGGAACAGAAAAATATTTAATTTAATTTTACAATTACCTACCGACGAAATTTGAAAGCACTTGAGCTTGCAGACCATGTTTTAGACAATAATTAATGTATCGAACAAATAATTAAAATCGTACATTAAAAAAGCAACTTGAAAATTTATTATAACGTCACGACAAGGTGTTTCAAAATTTAGAGAATGATAAATCACCCTTATATATATTATTAATAACTTATAAGTTATATCGGGTAATCGGGTAACGATTAAACGCTTCTAATTAATTGCACTAATGTATTGGATATATTATTACAATATAAAAAGCATCCAACAAACTATAGAACCACCAAACAAGTGAAAACTCCACGATGAAGCGTTTAAGAAAAGCGTACGAGGAAACTCAAGTTGTAATTACAGAAAAAACGCATCAAGCTTTATTGCCGCTAACTCTAATAAGTCGACTATTTGGACTTTTCCCGGTCTCCGTTATGAAAACAAAAACAAAAATATTCTTAAAGTTGTCTCCGTATTACGAAATTTATAGTTACGTAATGGGATTTGTTTTAGGTAAGTAATCACCGCGAGTGCAACACATTTTTATATTTAATTTGCATATCCCAACTTTATGACACAAATACTAATACTAAGTCGAGTAATGGCACCCATTTGTAACTTCTTTATCTAGATTAATTTTATAAAGTTGGTACACAGGCTGTGGAAAATCCATTAACGCAAATTCTTCCAACCTCAACAGTTTGTTAATTATTTAACTCATTAACTACCAGAGGAGTTATTGCCGGGCGCCAATACAATAAATAAAACTACAATAAGAGAAGAATTTTACAGAATTATATATTATATTATATTAATTAAATTAAATTAAATTTTCTTCTTTTTAGTGATTTTTACCTATTACGGATTATTTGAAGATATCGCAAGCGATAAAAAGAATTCTGTTAGGATCAGATCCCTAACCAAAGCCTGCGTCGTTTTCTTCGACGTCACTGCTTCTCAAGCTATCATAATTTTTGCGATATTTTACAGTTCCAGAAAATTACGCAAATTTTTTAAATACGTGCAGTATCTTCAGGAAGTAAGTACTATCTTCGGATGTGGTCATGCACATAACTTTATCGTACTATTAAATAACAGAAAAAAATCGGATGTGGCCATGCCCCTTTATCATACCTATTTTTAAATATGAAAAAATAAAAAGAAATTGAAATTGCTTTTGGGACCCCGAAATGTCTAAATTTTGCCTGAGAAGCCTAACTGTATACCGCGATTTCGAGCTAGCCCTCGATGGTCGACGTCGTTTAACTTTTTAAAATAATACATTTTTAGACCGAATCGACACTGCCATTGGAAAATTTTGAAAGGAAAAGTAAATTTTCAGCTCTGATAACAATTTTACTAGCTTTGTGCGCTTTATCTGTTACCCTTACCGACACTTTAATTTACGATTTAAAATACGACACTTTTCTGAAGTGGTTGCTGCTGAAACGTTACACAACATTTTATGTCACAATTTTAGTAACAATTTTCGCTCAATATCAAATTTGGTATACCTATAGTTCAATTTTAAGAAAATTAATTAAACTTAATGAGATTATAAAAAGCAATTACTTTAATTCTCATAAAAACGGGGAATTTAATACTTGGAGCACATCTCATTTCAATTTTGAAAACTTAAGTCTGATTAAGAAACAAAATGTTGGTATTTATGTCGATTTTCTCGAAAGATCCTTACAGAAGGAGTCGAGTACACAAATAAATGGTGAGCGTTAAATGATGTAATTAATGCAGCGGAACTAATATTGATTGTTTCAGTTAAACCGTTTCAAGAACTCTTAATTCCGAAAGCAGGAAATATTTTACAACTTGCAATTGCTTATGTGAAGCTGTGGGAAGCAGTGAGATTTCTGAATGAATATTGTGGACCGACAGTGGTGGTAAATTAATTTCTGCTAATAGACTCACCACATGTAGAAGTTGCGTTTTGTCATTTTTTAGGCCATGATCGTGGAAAATTTATGGCAGTTAATTCAAGGACCATTTTACATCATAATAGATTTCTCTCAGTCGTCCAAGGATTACGTAAGCATATCCCTGCAGCTGATTTGGATTACTTTCGCTTTTAGTCGTCTTCTTCTTTTGGTTCAACCCGCACATTCTTGTCTATTAGAGGTACTTGTGTTTGTAATTTATTTATTAATTAGCTAGAAAGCCCTTCCGCGGACGGGCAGCTAGATGGTGGTTTTCTTTTTTATCGGTATAATATTAAATATTTAATTTCGTATCCCGCTACTGGGTGATTCCCCGATTTCTATAATTTTAAAGTAACGCTAAAAGTTTTTAACGCTAAAAAACTTTTTATTCGTCTGATTCTACGAGTTTTTATTATTGTTGGTGAAAACACTACATGTTTCGGGTTAGCCCCATTTTCAAGTGTTACTTATATTACAAAAAAGGCTGCTAGCCACTTACATTCTAAAATATTTAGAACCAGTCAAGTTCACATTTAAAATTAAATATTAAAATATATTCAAATTTGAAACCGAGATTAAATATTGAAGGCTGTCGCCTCACGTGCACAGTATATCTATTAGTGGTCCGTTCGCTAGATTTATTTGTTCGTTGATAAGATTTTCCGGGTTGTTTTTCAGCATCTTCTTTATTTCTATACCTTCCAGGCGGTCCATTGTTGGTCCTTTGTCGCAAATATACAGTATTAGTAGATTGTGCTCACTTACATCGTGGTTTTCCTCCAGCCAGTGGTCGGCAAAGTTTGATTTTCCCCTATTTCTCAATCTCCAGTGGGCTGTGTGTTCTTTAAACCTTGTTACGAAGTTGCGTCCAGATTGACCGATGTATCTTTTGGTACAGCTGTTGCAGCTTAATTCGTATATGCCGCTTCTTTGGTGTTTTTTTAAGGGATCTTTAAGTTTAGAAAGGCGTTGTCCGATGGATCCTTTGCTTTTGTAGGATATTGTGAGGTTTTTGCTGTTGTGTTTAAGTTTCCTGCCAACCTTTTCTGAGATGTTGTGGTAGTATGGTAGGGAGAGATAAGTATTGATGTTGGTGTTGATTTTTAGCCCGGTTTGGTTGTTGATGGTCTTCTTCTTTTTCATCTTAAACATGAGTGAGTTGATGAATTCTCTGGGGTATCCGTTGTTATCTGCAATTTCTTTTATGGTGCGTTTAGTTCCACTTGTTGTCCTTTTTCATCTAACGGGGTGTCGACTAGGTGTTGTAGCATTGATCTATATCCGGCTATTTTGTGGGCCCATGGATGGTCTGAGTCGAAGGGGATGGTGGTGTCGGCGTAGGTTGGCTTTCGGTAAATGTTGAATTTATGTAGGTTCTGCGACACGTTTACGCTGAGGTTCAGGAAGTTGAGTGTTTTTTCCTTTTCTGTCTCCATTGTGAAGTTAATAGCTTCATCCAGCTCATTGATGTGTTGTAGGAATTTGTCTAATTGTCTGTTTGTGCCGCCCCACAAGCATATAATGTCGTCAATGTATCTATACCAGTATAGGATGTATTTTCCACACCATTCTTTATGTTTTTTGCGCAGTAGTTTCTGTTCTAGCCTGTTCATGAAGATGTCAGCAAATAGGGATGATAGCGCGTTTCCCTTGGCCAGTCCTTCTTCTTGGGTGTAGTATTTGTTGTTGTACAAGAAGTAGTTTTGTTTAAGGATGGTGTCACCTATGTTATATAATTCTAGTTTTTCCATTGGTTTAAGTTCTTTGGTTTCGTCGATGACTTCTCTGATATACTTTTTGCATTTTTCGATAGGATAGAATAAGTTGACTACGTCAAAGGATACTAGCTTTGCGTTGTGTGGTATTTCGAAGTTTGAATCTTTTCAACTAGATCGTTCGCGTTTTTTATGGTGTGTGCAGGTTGAAATTTTATGCTGTCTTTAAATATAGCGAGGATGTGTTTAGCCAATTTTTCGAATGGGGCCCCGATTGTGGAGATGACTGGTCTTATTGGGTGTTCATTTTTATGGATTTTTAAGCGTGCTGAGAGTCTTGGTGGGGTGGGGTTCATGTTAGTGAGTTTCGGCTTGTAAACACCTTTTAGCAGTCCGTTAGTGTTGGCGATTATGGCTTTTATTTCCTGTTGGAATCTGTGTGTTGGGTCTTTGATAGCTTTAAAGTTACCGTTGGAGTTCAAAAACTGGTTAACTTTGGTGTTGTATGCTTCTTTTTCTATTATGATTATAGTGTTGCTTTTATCAGCCCTTGACAATCTAGGTTGTCAGATTTCAGTTTATTTGCGATGCTTTGGATTGTTTTTTCTTCGGTGTTCGTTCTCTATTGGTTGGTTTTCTATTATATTTAAAAAAGTTTTTCTGTCAACAATGATTAATAAATTCTACTACTTCGGCCAAGAGCAAACTAAATAAAAAAAAATATAAAATATATCAACTTCTCAAATTCTAATTTTCTTTAACCGAACGTTTTAGTTTCCATCGCTTTTGCTCAAAAACAAAAGTTTTCTAGCATTTTCTGACGAAATTGATGTAACTCTTCTGTCTTCTGTAGGTATTCTAGAAGAGTGGGACCAGGTGCCCCAGTTTACACAAAGTTGCTGCTAAACTCTGAGCAGTAAGGCTCTTAAATAAATGTTTTTCAAGCTTTAATATTCTCTAGCCAAAGGTTTAAATTTTTCTCACTTTTGCGAAAAAATTCAAATTTCCAGGTTTTTCCTGAAAATATTTGTAAAATTATAAATACTATATCTTCCCTATCTAAGTATTTTAAAAGAATGAAAATTCTGCGATATGTACTGGAGGGTGTTCCACACCCCCCAGACCCCCCGGTTTATAATTTTGACTTTATATTTTTATAATATTTTAATAATTATTATAAGTTATTATAAACAAATTTAAAGTATTTTCCCGTATTTTCTTGGCGAAATTTGTAAAATTATAAATTCCCTATTTTCCCCAAATTCTGCGATATGTACTGGAAGGTGTTCCACACCCCCAGACCCTCCGGTTTACAATTTTGGCTTTATATTTTTATATTATTTTTAAAATTATTATTAATTAAATTATTAATATTAATATTAATTAAATAAATATGCTTTTTAAGTTTTAATTTTTTCAAGCCAAAGGTTCAATTTCCCTCACTTTTGCTTCAAAATTCAAATTTCCCGGTTTTTCCTGACGAAATTTGTAAAATTATAAATTCCCTATCTTCCCTATCATAGTATTTTAAAAGAATGGAAATTCTGCGATATGTACTGGAGGGTGTTCCACACCCCCCAGACTCCCCGGTTTATAATTTTAACTTTATATTTTTATAATATTTTAATAATTATTATAAATTATTATAAACAAATTAAAAGTATTTTCCCGTATTTTCGTGGCGAAATTTGTAAAATTATAAATTCCCAATTTCCTCCGAGTAGGTATTCTAAAGAAGGGGAAATTCTGCGGTATGTACTGGAGGGTGTTCCGCACCCCCCATACCCCCCGGTTTGTAATTTCGACTTTATATTTTTATATTATTTTTATAATTATTATAAACCGGAGGGTCTGGGGGGTGTGTAACACCCTCCAGTACATATCGCAGAATTCCCACTTTTTTAAAATACTTGGAAAAGATAGGGAATTCATAATTTTACAAATTTAGCATGGAAAAACCGCGAAATTTGAATTTTTAAGCAAACCTGAGGAGAATAGTTCTGCAAGTATTTTAAAAGAGTGGAAATTCTGCGATATTTGAAAGTTTATATTTTTCTCATTTTTACTTAAAAATTCAAATTTCCCGGTTTTTCCTGACGAAATTTATAAAATTATAAATTTCCTATCTTCCCTATCTAAGTATTTGATAAGAATGGAAATTCTGCGATATGTACTGGAGGGTGTTCCACACCCCCCAGACCCCCCGGTTTATAATTTTGACTTTATATGTTTATAATATTTTAATAATTATTATATATTTATATAAACAAATTAAAAAGATTTTCTCGTATTTTCTTGGCGAAATTTGTAAAATTATAAATTGACTATTGTCCCCAAATTCTGCGATAGTACTGGAGGGTGTTCCACACCCCCAGACCCACTGGTTTACAATTTTTGATTTATTTTTTTATATTATTTGTAAAATTATTATTAATTAAATTAATTATAAATTATTACAATTAAATTATAAGTAAAGAATTCGAATTCCCCAGAACCCTCCCCCCCCCCCTCCCGGGTTACACATTTTCTAAGCTTTAATATTTTCTAGCCAAAGGTTTAAATTTCCCTCACTTTTACTTAAAAATTCAAATTTCCCGTTTTTTCCTGGAAAAATTTGTAAAATTATAAATTCCCTTATCTTCTCCAAGTATTTTATAAGAGTGGAAATTCTGCGATATGTACTGGAGGGTGTTCCACACCCCCCAGACCCCCCGGTTTATAATTTTAATTTGCAAACCGAAAATTGCAAACCGGGGGGTCTGGGGGGTGTGGAACACCCTCCAGTACATTTCGCAGAATTCCTACTCTTTCAAAATACTTGGCGAAGCTAGGGAATTCATAATTTTACAAATTTCGCCTGGAAAAAACGAGAAATTTGAATTTTTAAGCAAAAGTGAAGAAAAAAATTCTCTAATGCCCGTACTGATAGTCACGGATCAATCCAAGATTCAAGATGATTCTAGGATTTACCAATGAGATTACTGGAATTTAGACCGTATCGTAGCAAGAGCAACAGCAAGAACTAATCTTGAATCTCGGATTGATCCGTGACTATTAGTACGGCCATAAGTATTTTAAAAGAGTAGAAATTCTGCGATATTTAAAAGTTTAAATTTCCCTCACTTTTGCTTAAAATTTCAAATTTCCCGGTTTTGCCTGACGAAATTTGTAAAATTATAAATTCCCTATCTTCTCCAAGTATTCTAAAACGGAAGCGGACAAATAAGCGCCACCGAAAAGACGTCGCTGAAAAGGCGCCAGCCATATAGTTGCCGAGCTATATGGGCGCCGCGCCGGTCCAAATAGGCGCTAGTCATTTAGGCGCCAAATTTTTTAACTATTTTCTTACTTCTGTTCTTAGTTATTATTTTTTTACGAATTATAGTGAGAAAAAATTTAAGGCGCTCTTATACAAGGGATTACCTTCAGGGGCCGTTCACAAATTACGTTGAAGAATTAGCGGATTATAGGCAGGCCCAACCAGAGAGGGAGGTCTCGGGGATTTGTCCCCAGGGCCCGGGATCCCTCAAGGGCCTTTATTAGGTACTTTATTAATTGTTACTTTATATTAAAAACAATTACATAATAATATTGGGATTTTGCAGAAAATTAGTTGATTTTTTTATTATTATTATTAATTTTACCTATTTTCATATTTGTATAAATAGTACATTCATAAATAACGTACTACTTATATATTTATACCCTTTATTTATACCCACTAAAGGGTTGAAACAATTTAAAAAAAACACCTAAATGGCTTGGAGCCTAAATGACTGACTGGCGACTAAATGGATCGGCGCCTATTTGTCCTAGACCGTTCTAAAAAAGTGGAAATCTTGCGATATGTACTGGAGGGTGTTCCACTACCCCTAGACCACAAACCCACCGGTTTACAATTATTTTGTAATATATATTTTTAAAATTTTTACTTTATATTTTTATAATATTTTAAAAATTATTATAAATTAAATTGATTATACATTATTATAAACAAATTAAAAGTAAACCGGGGGGTCTGGGGGGTGTGGAACACCCTCCAGTACATCTCGCAGAATATCCACTGATTTAGAAAATTAAACAAATATTTTTAGTCTTAGTTTTTAGGTTGGTAAAAAACATCGACCAATCCAAGTGTGTTTTTTCACCAAAAAATGTAACGCTGTAGCTGGAGTAGCAGCAGCGTGCTAGGATTTTATATATTAGGATTATTAAAATTTTTCGATTTTTAGATTGAAGAGACTCGCGTTTTAATTGGAAAACTCATGGTATCACAACCAATTGCTGAGAAATTCAAATCTGAGGTAAAACCCAATTTAATTGTATTATATTTAAAAATTTTTTATTTTATTTTAGTTAGGTGTATTCTCAAATACCTTGCTGCATTGCCAGATAGAATTTAGTGCAGCTGGATTAACAACATTGAGTCGCTCTTTAATATCTTCAGTAAGTATCAAACAAATATTTTTCTTCAAAACGGCTGTTCAATTCAAGAATGTAAAAGTCTAAGAACGCCACTGCGTTTTTTTGCTATTAAAAAATTCTGAGAAATAATTTAGATGAAAAAAAAAGTTAATATAAAATTTGTTGTAAACAAGCAACAGAAAATTAAAAATATAATTATTTTTTATTGCTTGAATAATTTTTAATTATTTATCGAATGTTTCAGTTACTTGCGGCCGTCACCACCTATCTCGTCATTTTGGTGCAATATAAAAATAATTAGTAAGTTCTGCATAGTAGACTACTTCAAAGCTCTTCAAGAATTTTTAATAAATTCTTTACGAAAGTTACAACTGCTTACCTAACAATTTTTTATTTACTAATAGCAAATAAAATAAAAAATTTAATATTCGAAGGTTGACCAGTTTTCCAAATTATAAATTTAAATTTTTCGATAAAAAAATTTATCGTTAATCGTTAATATCCAGGGGTTCACTTTGGGCCGCATTTTTAGCTACATAGGTATATTTTATACATTTAATTTAATTTTTTTCTTAATGAGGATTAAATAATTTACTAGTAACTTGAAGTTACTGTCTTCTTTAATCACCGAAATTTTTTTTAACAAAAAATAATAGCAGGTTTATTGATCCAAGCAAAAAATATGAATATAATTGCGTCAGACTCAGTTTAAAAATTTAAACAAATATTTTTTTTTTAATTTTAAACAGGATTAACCCTAAGATAATATTATGTCAACAAAAATTGTTAATTAATTAGTTAGGGCACTAGGACACTATAATTGTCCTGTAGCTTTAAAAATGTAGATCTTAAAAAATGTAATCGAAATTGTAATTTAAAATTTAAATTAACTTTAATTAGTTGATTTGAGGATCCTAAGGATCTTTTTCCTATATTGTGTATTATGTAATATTTCTTTGCATTTCATCAAAACTCATTCTTGTATCCATGGGACATCATTTTGCATGCCCTTCCAAATTTTAGTGGTTTATGTAAATTAAATAACTTTTTGTTTAGTTTTTATTACTTAATTTTTAATTGTTGCTTTAAAATGTTAGATGATCTCACTTAAAGCCTCTTAGCAACTCCCGAGTAAATTATAAAAATAAATATTTTACTTTGTAAAGTTTTAAAATAAAAACGAAATTATTAAAAATGTTATCAATTAATTAGGATTTATTAAAAACAGAATAAGTACCGAGTGAAAATATAATAAACAGGTGATGTAACATCTGAACCAGAATCGTGAAATTAAGTAAAAGTTTTGAAACTTGAAACAATTTAATTAGCGAACAATCTCAAAAGAAATTCGATAAAAAGTTGATAGAAGAAAAAAATCAAATGAAAAGTTTCTAAAAAGTTATTTTACTTCAAGTAATTTAATTGTATTTTTTTATCATATTAAAAAACTGTTATTAATAAGCCAATCACCATCATGAACGTTACCGTGTGTTCATATACTCAGAAGATCCCCGGTTCGATTCCAATTGTGTAATTTTTCTGCACAATTGTGTGGATTAGTAACACATATTTCTCTCCGTGCAGGCAAACGCAAAATAAAAAGTAATCATACAAAAATGTTTCCACATTGAATTGATTGAGACAAAGCTTTTTGTAATGATAGAAAATATAAGTAATTTTTGTAATTAATCACAAAGCTGTCATTACTTACATATTCTCGTCACGTAAAGCTTTTAGACTAATCATACATACGCTTACAGCAGTTTGTCGTTCAATCAACTACTTAATTTTCCTAAAGAAAAAAAATTATTATTTCTAATATTTCGAGATTGCCTTTAAAAAATGTTTGAGCGTCCTGATATTTTTATAACTCGGGAAATCTACGAAACCTCGGGTGTTTTCATGCTTATCGTACGATATTTTGGTTTATTTCCTATGAAAATCCGGAGACAGGCTGAAGGTTATTTATTAAAATGGTCTTTCTCCTACGCCGTTTACAGTTTTATATTGGGCTTGTTTATAAGTAAGAAAAATAAAAAATTTTATTATATTTTTTAATACGAAATGCCTGACGGAACTGTCAATTTAACGACTGCGAAGCACGAGAGCATAATTTAATTTACTAATATCAATTGCGATCTTTTCAGTTGGCGGCACTTACGAAGGATATCTCGGAGATGTTTTGATAGGACGAAAAAAATCCATCCGGATGAAAACAAAAACCGAAATATTGGTGACGTTTGTTGACTTGACAGCCGTCATGAGCATACTTTTCTGCGGAGTTTTTGTGACTCCAAATAAATATAATGCTTTTCGCAAACTCATAAAATGTTTCAACAAGGTAAGAAGTGAAGCTATTCCATGCACAAGGAAAGTCTACACAGGGAGCAATCTGTGTCAGCAATTCATACAATTGTGCAAAAAAATTACACAATTGCGTACTTTTTCTGCACAATTGTGTGGATAAGCTCTTGGCAGCATTTTTCTTCTTACTTATTGTCATAAAATGGAATATCTAATTTATAGAATCAATTATTAAACTGAAACAAATGATAATTTAACGACACTTTATCAAAGCTCAGCACTTAGCCCATCGAAAAAATTAGCATGGAAAATAGCGAAAATGTATTCGAAAATCCATTAGCACAATTGCATGCTCTTCATGAAAATTCATCGACACACCTTAGCACCAATATTGGGTAATTTCCAAAATAATAACAGCACGATCGCTTAACAAGGATTCAAATGCAAAAAACAATTGTTTTTTATTTTCTTTAATTCTTAGAAATAGAGATTATATTGTAATATTTTAGGTTGACTCCATAATACCTCAAAAGAATTTAAAGTCGGTGAAGAGATTATCGGCCTTTATGATAATTTTTTATGTATTTGGAATATTTCTTGCAATCGTTGCAGACACTGGTGTATATTTATTATTATCTGGTTCAAAAATTGGAATATCGTTCGTAATTAAGTCTTACTCTGTATACTACGTAGCCTACCATATTGCGTATGCTGCTTTATTCACTATATGGAAGCTACTGCATTCTGTTTACCGGAGGGCACAAGCCTTGTCTGAAGAACTCGAAAATATTTTTGAAAATAAAAATTTTGCAAAAATAAGCGAATTGAATCAGAGCGACTCATTTCAACCCAAAAGTAAGTAGAAGTCTTTAGAGAAGGTGCAAATTATAAGTTTCTTATTTTTTAAGGATTAACAGCTGAGTATGTTATCGACTTGATGACAGCCTATGGAAAACTGTGTGATTCTTCCAAAGCGATAAATGAGCTAATTGGACATAACATTCTGGTAAGTTTACGTTGGTGTAATTTTCGAAAACCTCCATTCTGTATTTTAGATGTGCGTTACTACAGTATTGCTTCATGTAGTGCTAACATGGTATTTTTTCATTATGTCCTTGTACAGAGACAAGAAGGACATGACATTCAACGTTTTGCAAATTTCGTGGGTTATTATCCACTTCAGTCGTTTACTTACAGTGGTGTTTCCGTGCTATTACTGTGAATTTAAAGTAAATTATAAATAGTTTCTCTAAAAATTAGTTCTACCTTTATTATACTTTAGATACAAAATATTAAAGCGTTAATATGCAAGCTGAGGTCCTATGAAACCGACGACGAAGTTAAAAAACAGGTAAGTTAAAATTTTAGATTGCTAACTGCCCCACGTTGGTGCGCAATATTTTATGCTACAATAATTTAAATAGTTTTTATCTGGTGGAAAACCCCGATGTTTCACAATAAGTTAATACTTAAACTTTTAAATGGGACTCTTAACGTCTTATCTGGTAGCAAATAGAAGTAGAAGCATTGATTGTTGCAAAACCTTCAACGGAAACGAAACACCTCGCAATGGCAAATATCAGGTTAAATCAATCCCATATGATTAGCGTTATAAAATTTCATTTCTTTAAATAAAAAAATAAAGTTTTAAGTGATCTCATGAATTCTAATTTCGTAAAATTTCTTTCAATATTCTCAAATTTACATTTGGCGCCCGCGCAGGGACTGATTTAATTTTCCTCTGTTGTTTCAAATCAATAACTTTATTTTGTTGTGAAATAATGTAAATAGTTTTTTTTTGTTTTTTTTGCAGTTGGACAATTTTTTAATAACTTTACATCTGCGAAAATTCGAAATTACAGCAAAAAGACTAGGAATAATCGACGCATCGTTAGTTACTTCGGTAAGCACAAAAATTGTTATTAATTTTTTATCAAATATCTTCCATTTGGTTTGTAGATTGTATCGGCTACCACAACTTATCTGATGTTGTTGGTTCAAATAGGAGTTAACGATAAAACCACTTAAAATACAGAAACTGTTGTGGTGTTTAATAATATATTTTGTTGAATTAAACCTACAAGCTTTTACTACTTAGAGCTAAATAAATTGTAAACATTGATTAAAATACAGGGTGTACATTTGTATCTAACACTTTTCTGAAGTACTTACGTGGTTTGCACATAACACTAAAATTAATACACCTGATGCCATAGTTTACAAGAGTTTTTTTCAGACTTTCCTGTTTCTTTAACTTAGGCAAAAGGATATCCAAACAAATTCCTATTGATGGCTGATGTAACGAGGAAATTCAAGGGTAGAGATGGGGTAAAAGTTGTGAAAATTAAAGAGCAGTCGATCGACAACAAAATTTAGATTAGCCTGAATGAAACGTTTCCGAATAGATTGAAACTTTTCATCACAATTGAAAGTACAAACAATTTCTGTAATTAATTACAAAGCTTTTATTACTTATCCTTTGACCTTTTAAAATAATAGTTTGTGGTTTAACGATTCAATAACTTAATTTTCCTAAGTAAACAGATTTTCTTTATCGAAATATTTTAAAGTTGTCCTTAAAAATGTCTCGACGTCCTGATATTTTCATAACTCAAGAAATCTACTACACCTCAGGTGTTTTCATGCTTATCGTGCGATATTTTGGTTTGTTTCCTTTGAAAATACGGAAAGAGGCTAAAGGTTATTTATTAAAATGGTCTTTGCCCTATGCAGTTTACAGTATTATATTGGGCTTGTTTATAAGTAAGCGACTGCTAAGCAGGAGAGCATATTACTTAAAATTATTTTTAATTACTTTTCAGTTGGTGGTACTTTCGAAGGATACCTTGGCGACGTCCTGATAGGACGAAAAAAATCGATCCGGATGAAAACAAAAACCGAAATATTGGTGACCTTTGTGGACTTGGCAGCCGTGATAAGCATACTCTCCTGCGGAATTTTTGTAACTCCAAATAAATTCGATGCTTTTCGAAATCTTATAAAATGTTTCAATAAGGTAGGAAAAAAATAAAAATAAAACTTTTATTTATTTATTATTCTTTCTTTATTTTTCCTAAATTTCCTCTTTATAATTTTTTTTCTTTCACTAATTTTATTTTAATTTTCCTTTTTCTATTTTAATATTTTAGATAGACTCCATAATACCCCAAAACAATTTAAGGTCGAAGAAAAGACTATCAACGTTCATGATAATTTTTTATGTATTGGGAATATCTGTTGCAATCGTTGCAGACACTGCTGTATATTTGTTGGTATCCAGTTCCAAAGCTGGAATATTATTCGTATTTAAATCTTACTCGGTCTACTACGTAGCCTACCATATCGCTTACGCTGCTTTATTCACTGTATGGCATCTACTGTATTGCGCTTACCGAAGAGTGCAAGCTTTGTCCGAAGAACTAGAAAATATTTTCAAAAATAAATGGTTAGAAGAAACTGCAAGAGAACTGGATTGGATGTACCCAGTTCAAGCTAAACGTAAGTAAATTCCTTGAAGAAAGTGAAATTTAACAGAAGGAGTCTTATTTTTTTAGAGTTAACAGCCGAATATGTTTTCAACCTGATGATAGCCTACGGGAAACTGTGTGATGCTTCCGAAGCAATGAATGAACTTATTGGACATAACATTTTAGTAAGTTTACTTTACACCACTAAAGGTTTCTTCTTCTATCAACTTCTTTCCATTTCTTCCAATTTTTTTTTTATCTTTCAGGTGTGCGTTTCTACTGTGTTGTTTCATTTAGTGCTAACGTTATACGCTTTCGTTATGTCTTTATACCGAAACAAGTATGATATGACATACAATGTTGTGCAAATGTCGTGGGTTGTTATCCACTTCAGTCGTTTACTTACGATTGTGTTTCCTTGCTCTTACTGTGAATTTAAAGTAAATTTTTTCTTTTGTAAAATTTAGCCTTTAATTTTTCATATTTCAGGTGCAAAATATTAAAGCATTAATTTGCAAGCTAAGATTCCATGAAACCGATGTCACAGTTAAAGAACAGGTAAATTAAAAATGTAATCCTAATTTTTTGATTTTGAATGCAAGCAAAAACCTCTAAAGATTTACCACTCTTTTTTTTTTTTATTAATTAATTTTTATTTGGGTCAAATAGACCCGAACAGTACTGCAGGGTTAAGATAATCAAACCGTAACGTTAGGATACTGTAGAGATGAAGGCCAATTCGTAAATTAAATATATTTGCTTATTTTTAGTTGGACAATTTTTTAATAATTTTTAATCTGCGTAAGTTTAAAATTACCGCAAGAAGACTCGCAGTAATCCAAGCATCGTTAGTTACTTCGGTAAATAAGCCAATAATTATTAATTTCTTATTATTTATTTTCTATTTGATTTGTAGATTGTATCGGCTACCACAACTTATCTGATGCTGTTAGTTCAAATTGGAGTTAGTGATAAAACCACTTAAAGTACAGAACATTTAGTTGTTTATACTCAATTAAAACTATAATGACTAATTTGATTACCGAGGGCTAAATAAATTGTAAATTTGAATTGGTAATTTATTGTGTTTGTCGTTGAGTAAAACACATACATATATTGTCTATTAATTTATATTAATCACTGCGTTAGCACTTAAAATAAAATAAATTTTCACACCTGATATTTTTAAATTATTATTTTATTGTTTATTTTTGTGTTTATTCTTTTAAATTTTATAATAAGTAGCTATTTTTCCACTTCTTTAAAAAATAAATCTTGAATTGCTTTTCTTGAAATTTATAAATGATTTGTTTGTTATTTTGTTCTAATATTTTTGAATACAATTCAACCAGCATAAAATGAAATCAACAATTTTCGAGAGAACTGACAGCACTTCTATCACTTAGGTTTTTTTTTGCAATTTGTTAATTTGTCTATCTAATGACTCTGTTTTTTTCGTAAAATACCATTTAATTTCGATATCCAATATCATTAGAAAAATAGAACAATAAATAATTCGAGTTGGTTGTTCTGACCAATATCAATTATTTGTGTATGAAACTATAAATAAGCAATCAAATTTTTATGTTCATATTTTTTAGAAGAAGAAGCAACTTTCAAATTATACATGATGGTCTAAATGAAATTATTTATCTACATTTTTTGCGGTTTCTTATGCAGATTGATGAGAAAATTAGGATGGCGCAGTCAGAATTTCCTCAAGTATGATATTTTTCGTTTTATGCTGCTTTAAAGTTCAATTTTTTTATTTGAATTTTAGTTGACTTTAGAACTCTTCCGCTGGCCCCAGGCTGCTTTTCTTACAGATATGCTTCAAAATACGTCGTATTAACTAATAAAAAAGCCGACTTGAATTTCGAAAAAAAAACAAAGGTTAAATGTGAGTGAAATTTGCCCCTCTTTTGTCGAAAACTAAAAACATTTTTTTTGTATTGTGTTGTATACAATTTGTATTGTTTGCAATGTAAATTGTATGGTAAAAATTAAATTGTTGACTATTACAACAATGAAGCTACGTAATAAGTCATACCAAAGTAAGTATTAGTAACTATATAAATATGTTTTTCCTTATTTTAACCACTATAATGTATATAATTTTCTACATAAATACATAAATGGCAAGTTTTTATGTACGCTGATGAGGTGGACATGCAGGTTTTATTCAAAAAGTCATCAAAATTCAATCCAATTGATATCACGTTTTGTCCATGCTGCATAGTAAGTGTCTAATTTAATTAATGCCTAAATAGCTTTTATACACAACTATTCCAGCTAAGTACATATATATACCGTCTGCTATTCAAGTGTATAATATTAATAATCTTGAGATATTGGAAAACAGCAAAATAAAAACAAATTAACTTATTGTTGACGTTTCGGCCCATTTACTCTAGTGTAAATGTTGGAGCCAGCAGTATGGCATAAAGCCTACCCCGGCCGACTGGGAAGCCGCAGTTCAAAGTCTGGTCGCGTCGTATACACTGTTGTAATCTAAAGCCCAAGAAAGATCTGTGGGCTGTGGGGCAGGCAACGGGAAACCACCTCACTAATTAAAATTCCCAAGAATGGCATCTTGACTTCAGCTAAGTGATCGTCTACGCCAGCGGTTCCCAAATGGGGTTAGGGGTCCGCGAAAACATCCAAGAGTTCCGCCACAAAGAATTTCAAAATGGCGAAAAATAAATTTTGTCAATTTTTTTTACTTCGCCCAAGGGTTCCGCGGCGAAAACTATTGGAAACCGCTGCTCTAAGGTAACAATTTTTAAAAAAATCATGAAGAGCATCCACTGCGACTTTAGTCGCAGAGCCCCAGCTACAACTAAAGATTCATATCTTTTTTACTTTTATGTCAATCATGCTTTCGTATGAGAGTGTTTCCTTAGAATGTGATTGTATCATATAAGAAAGAGTGGACAGCAGTCACTGCGACTGCAGTCGCAGAGCTCCAGCCGTAGCTAAGAAACCTTAAGATGACCAGCTTAAGGTGTGATTTCTTAACTGCGGCTTTTACATAACGTTTAACTAGCCCTTAGTGTTGCTGTAGAAAATTTCGACCAGCTAAAGGTGTGATTTCTTAGCTGCTGCTGGGGCTCTGCGACTGAAGTCGCAGTGACTGCTTTTCATCCTTTCTTATAGGAATGTTTCCTAAGAATGCAATCTTTGCAGGGAACTCTAAGGTAACAGTCTCATAAAAAAGCATGGAGAGCATTTACTCAGAGCTCCAGCCGCAGCCAAGGAACCTTAAGATGGCCAGCTAAAGGTATGATTCCTTAGCTGCGGCTGGGGCTTTGCGACTGAAGTCGCAGTGAAGTCGCAGTGACTGCTTTCCATGCTTTTTTATGAGACTGTTACCTTAGAGTCCCCTGCAAAGATTGCATTCTTAGGAAACATTCCGATAAAAAAGCATGAAGAGCAGTCACTGCGACTTCAGTCGCAGAGCCCAGCAGCAGCTAAGGAATCACACCTTTAGCTAGGCAAAATTTTCTGCAGCAGCACTAAGGGCTAGTTAAACGTTATGTAAAAGCCGCAGTTAAGAAATCACACCTTAAGCTGCCGCAGTTAAAGATTCTTAGCTTTCATACTTTTATATCAACTATGCTTTCTTATGGGAGCGTTTCCTTAGAATACGATTATATCATAAGAAAGCGTAGACTGCAGTCGCAGAGCTCCAGCCGCAGCCAAGGAACCTTAAGATGACCAGCTAAAGGTATGATTCCTTATATGCGGCTGGGGCTCTGCGACTGAAGTCGCAGTGACTGCTCTCCGTGTTTTCTTATGGGAGTATTTCCTTAGAATGCGATTTTTACAGGGGACTCTAAGGCAACGATTCCCAAATGGGGTTCCGCGAAACCATTAGGGATCCACGAAAAAATCTAAGGGTTTCGCCAAAAGAATTTCAAAATGGCCGCGGCGAAAACTAATTGGAAACCGCTGCTCTAAGATATCAGTTTTATGAAAAAGCATTAAGAGCATCCACTGCGACTTTAGTCGCAGAGCCCCAGCCGCAGCTAAAGATTCATTTCTTTCATACTTTTATGTCAATCATGCTTTCGTATGAGAGTGTTTCCTTAGAATGTGATTGTATCATATAAGAAAGCGTGGAGAGCAGTCACTGCGACTGCGGTCGCAGAGCTCCAGCCGTAGCTAAGGAACCTTAAGATAACCAGCGTGTGATTTCTTAACTGCGGCTTTTACATAACGTTTAACTAGCCCTTAGTGTTGCTGCAGAAAATTTTGCCCAGCTAAAGGTGTGATTCCTTAGCTGCTGCTGGGGCTCTGCGACTGAAGTCGCGATGACTGCTCTTCATGCTTTTTTATAGGAATGTTTCCTAAGAATGCAATCTTTGCAGGGGACTCTAAGGTAACAGTCTAATAAAAAAGCATGGAGAGCATTTACTGCAACTTCAGTCGCAGAGTCCCGGCCGCAGCTAAAGATTCATATCTTTCATACTTTTATATCAACCATGCTTTCTTATGGGAGTGTTTCCTTAGAATGAGATTGTATCATAAGAAAGCGTAGACGGCAGTCAATGCGACTGCAGTCGCAGAGCTCCAGCCGCAGCCAAGGAACCTTAAGATGACCAGCTAAAGATATGATTCCTTAGCTGCGGCTGGGGCTCTGCGACTGAAGTCGCAGTGCCTGCTCTCCATGTTTTCTTATGGGAGTATTTCCTTAGAATGCGATTTTTACAGGGGACTCTAAGGCAACAATTCCCAAATGGGGTTCCGCAAAACCCTTAGGGATCCGCGAAAAAATCTAAGGGTTCCGCCAAAAAGAATTTCAAAATGGCGAAAAACAAATTTTGCCAAATTTTTTACTTCTCCCAAGAGTTCCGCGGCCTAAACTAATTGGGAACCGCTGGTCTACGCCCTGCATAGTGTATGGCACTTGAAGAAGAAGAAATGTTGCTGTATTGTCCCACTAATTTAATATTCTTGGGTATAGGGACTTCTCGAGACGGACGTTTCGACGCAAGCCGGTTTAGCGCAAGAACGGTTCGGAACAAAGACGGTTCGACCGCAAGCCATTTCGGCACGGATATATAATTTTCAATCAAGATAAGTAGTATACCTACATAATTTTATTACTGTACAAATAAAATAAAATAAAATCCCTTTGCTACTTTTTGACTTGAAAAAATGAAAGTTTGAATTAAGCTACAATTTTTGCTGTTTCTTATGCAGATTGATGAGAAAATTAGGATGGCGCAGTCAGAATTTCTCCAAGTATGATATTTTTTGTTGGAGCTCTTCCGCCGACCCCAGGCTGCTTTTCTTATAGCTATGCTTCAAAATACGTCGTATTAACTATGAAAAAGCCAATTTAATTTTTTGAGAATTTCGAAAAAAATCGAAGGTTAACCCCTTCACTACTTTTTGACCCAAAAAAATGAAAGTTTGAATTTAGCTACAATTTTTGCCGTTTCTTATGCGGATTGATGAGAAAATTAAGATGGCGCAGTCAGAATTTCCTCAAGTATGATATTTTTCATTTTATGCTGCTTTAAAGTTCAAATTTTTTATTTGAATTTTAGTTGACTTTAGAGCTCTTCCCTCGACTCCAAGCTGCTTTTCTTATAGCTATGCTTCAAAATACGTCGGATTAACTAATAAAAATGCCAACTTAAAATTTTGAGAATTTGGAAAATGAACGAAACAAAGAAAAATTATCGCTTCCATCAGTGACACTTTTGCAAATTATAATAATCGTAGGAGCAATTTATTTAACATTAACTTTTTTTTATTAAAAGTGAAGAATCCAAGTATTATAAAAAATTGATTGCTAAAAATAAATTTTGAATTGTCACTCGTTGACGATTTTTTGAACAACCTTACATCGATACTGTAATTGGTTTTACTACAAAAGCAGCACGAAGATCAAAATTATTCCGCCTAGTAATCACAACATAAAAATACAATTTTTTCGTTTAATTTGATCAATCAACGCAACAAAGGAGATTTTAATAGCAATTTCATTGAATTATACAATAATTGCTGTCCGGTTATGATGCTCCAAGCTAATTTCTCATCGATGACTTTCAAAAATCACAATTTCTCGGATTCGTCACTTTACTTCTCTATTGTAATATGGCCAAGATCAATTCCTTGGCTTAACGATCATTTTTTAATTTTTGGAGAAACAATTTTTGAAGTTTTTCACTTGTTTATTTCATTCTTATGTGCTACTAACATTAATTTTGTTCTTAATTTGTTTCTTATTTTTAAACTATCATAATTCAATTAATCGGAATTTAGTTCACTACCGGCTTTGTCTATGATTTAGTTTTAGCACCGGCCGCACCCAATAATTACGGAACTTCAATGATAACTGTTTTGTTTGAAGATTTGTCAGTAAAATTCCGACTTACGCTAAATACTGCTTACTGCTTTACGTGGAATCCAAACCACGGAGGCACATACATTTTTCGGCATGACTCGAGATTTGAACTTGAGTTCTCCAAACAACGGGCAGGTCTTGTGCATTGCTGTACATATTTACTTCGATCACACGTACCGTCGACAGAATAAGCAAAACACCAACTTTTATGTACAAAATCAAAACTTTAAAATTAATTATTTCCAAAATTAAAGGAAAAATTTAAGTTGACCGCATAAATATTCGCATAAAAGTGCATAAAATATTGAATAAATAAATAAATGAAGAAGAAGAAAGAAGAAGAAGAAAATCAAAAATCAAACCAAAAATTTTAAATTGATCTAGAAAGTGATCTGTTTGTGATCAACCAACATATTACATGATTATCAAAATTTCCAAAACATAATTTGCATAAATAATTAAAATTATCTAATTTAAAAATTAAAAAAACTATTACTTATTAATTTAAAACAGTTTTTTTTATGTAATTGATGAACACTTTCAAATCTTGTTTAAAAAAAATTATAAATTCGAGTTACCTCGACGTTTAAAATAAAATCAGTTAATTTCCCACCACCAATGATCGACGATTGGTTTTTTTTAGATTGTTGATTCCAAGAACTTGTTTAACACTAGGTTATAGTATATCTTAATATTTGATCACTGTAGATGAGCATTCGTACAAGCTCAAGCTCTCAAATCGCTCCGCACTACGATGAGGAGAAGTCTTCAAGCATAAAGTTCATCACTTTTATTTATTTTATAATTTAGTAAAATTGTGAAACCAAAAATGAAGACTCCATCGCCTATGCCATTTGACGATGGCGTAAACCATCAGTTACCCCAAATTATTGCAATTTTGACCAGTAAGTTAATTTAATTTAATTTAATTTAATTTAATTTTCATTTTTTTTTTTAATTATCAGGTTCGGTGGTTGGAATCTCCGAAGGAATGTTATTCGCTTGGACGTCGCCTTCCATCCCAACGATTTTGGCCGACAACTCCACCAACATCACTTTGGATCAGGCTTCATATTTCACCACCATTTCATCTTTTTCAATGATGATCACAGCCCCTTTATTTCTGCAACTAGTCGACGTTATCGGAAGAAAGAACGGCGTCTTACTTGCGGCTTTTCCCCAAATTTTGGCCTGGATTCTTACCGGCTTTGCTACTAACATTTGGATGTTTTACGCTGCTAGATTTTTTGCCGGAATGGGAGATTCAATGTTTTTTGCAACAGTGCCTATTTACGTGTGTGAAATTGCGGAACCTCAAGTTAGAGGAAGTTGGGGTAACATTTTGGCCGTCAGTATATACGTGGGTGTTTTTCTAGTAAATTTAGTGGGTTCCTACTATGACATTTTAACGACGGCCGTTATATGCGGTTGTGTTCCGCTAGTGCACTTCTTCTTGTTTTGGTTTATGCCAGAATCGCCATTTTATTTGTTGATGAAAGATAAGGATGTCGAAGCAACGCGGGCATTAAAATTGTTGCGATGGAGGAACGACGTGGACGAAGAAATTAAATCGTTGAAAGAAGATGTGAAAAGGCAAGTCTCAGAAGTTGGAACCATGAAGGATTTGTTTACTATTAGCAGCAATAGAAGAGCCCTGGTTATGTGCGTAGGGATAAGGGTGATTCAACAGTTTAGTGGGCTTTCCGCTTTTGAAATGTACACCCAGTATTTGTTCCAAGAGGCTGGTGGAAGCGTCACCGAAAAGGATGCGACGTTAATTTTTTCTGGAATTTTAGGCTTTATGGTCTCCGTGTCGGCGTATTTGGTAGAAAAGTTTGGTAGAAAGCCTTTGATGCTGTTTTCCTGTTTTGGATGCGGGTTTGTGCTAACTATCGAGACTGTCTATTTTGCCGTATCGCAGTTTACAGATATAAATGTAGAGCCGTTCCATTGGTTGCCTCTTACTGGTATGGTTGCTTATATTGTGGTCTGTGCCACTGGAATAGGAATTTTGCCAACTTTAATATTGGGTGAAATTTTTTCTTCGAGTGTTAAGGGCAAAGCTGGTGCGATAATGAACATTGTAACCGGTGCGTGCTTGCTAGTGGTTCCAAAACTTTTTATATCGTTGACCGATACTTTGGGCCTATATTCGCCTTTCGCGTTCTTTTCGTTTTGCTGTTTCGCCGGTGTAGCCTTTTCGCATTTTTGTGTTATCGAAACAAAAGGTAAAAGTTTAGAACAAATCCAGCAAGATTTAAAGGATAATAATACGAGTATGAAAAAGAAGGAAGTTATAGACGACTGCATTCAAGTTCAAGTTACTAAATTGTAAAGTTGTCGATCTTGAACTTGACGAAGTTGACGATAGAAATTCATTAAATTGTTTTTCAAGTACGAAGTGTGATTGTTGCCTTCAAACGAGTAGTGGGTTAACATTTGCGGTACTCACGCGTCTCGAGATTTTTATAGTTTTAATTTAAATATTTTTTTGTAAATAATGTGGATTTTGTATTTATTGTTAAAAAGTACAAACAAAGTAAAGACACGTCGTGAAAAACGAGACCTGAAGAAAGTTCAACCGAAAATAAAAAAGTATTTTTGTAGATTATTTAATTGTGTTTTATTTATATAATAATAAAATGAAGTATTATAAATAGACTGATGACAATGAAAACCATTTAAGCAGCAGAAAATGCTATTTATAACTTAAGGTAATAAAAATTGCATAAAAATTTCCTTTTAAATTATTGAGCAAAAAATGCGAAATTAAAAAAATTACACAAAAACAAGTTTTGTTAATTTAAATTTAAAATTAATTTTTTTGCAATGCTAAATCCATGTTCCAGATTTTTTTTCTGAAATATATTGTTGTTTAAAAGACATTCAATCAAATAAAATCACTTTACATTACATTGTTATGAATTTTAATCTGATGCAGTTTCCATGACCACTACTGTATATGGGTAATTCAACCAAATAAAATCGCTTTTACGGGGCGACCTTTGTCGATTGTGTTCAAACTTTGTAAACACGTTCTCTACTTTATGAAAAACATTTCCTGAAAATTTTAGCTCTTAATATACAGCCATTTGGGAGTTATGATTTTTTGAATTTTTGAAAATTAAAAAAAAAATTTTTGATTAATTTTTTTGAAGTGGAAAACTTTTTTGGAAAAACTGCAAAACGACAATTTTTTCTAGGAAAAATTCTCAGCATTTCAATAAAAATATTTATTTTTTGTCATAGGTAACGGAAGACCCTTTAAAATTCAAATAAAATAGAAATAACGATTTTTTTCATTGTACAGGGTGGCTCAATTTCGATCCTTCTTATGGGGAAATCGGTAACTATAGGAGATATCGAAAAATGGATGGCGCATCCTCGATCTCTTTTTTTGAGAACAGTTTAATGGTGTAAACCCGAATTCGGTATCTTTTTTCGTTTTCGAGTTATGGCCAAAAGTTCACTTTTTCGACTTTTCGTTAAACGTCGATATCTCGGTTATTTGTAAAGTTATAGAAAAAATATTTACACTTTCTTCAGACACTTTTTTAAGGGCAATAAAATGGGCTAAAGAGATTTTAAATATCTAACTTAGTTTGCGAGTTATAATATAAAGTTATGTTTTTTTAAATAGAAACCATAGTTGGCTATGAAATATTTAAATAGAGTTTTTTATCCTCTTTTCAATTATATATAATATGTGGGGTCTATTATTTCAGTTTCGTCCCATTATATTAAAAAATGTTAAATAAAAACAAACTAAGATCGGAAAATTAAATGTTGGATTTATCAAAACAATCCATTATACATTTATATTATAATATTTCATAGTTTTCATAAGCCATTTGACACTTTTGTGAAATAATAGGTAATAGGTACTAAATAAAAATAAAAATAGGTATCGAAGTATTAGGTACTAAAAACACTCTTTAAAAACAACTGGAGACAATTGTTTTAGATGTCAATATAAATTTTGTATAGTGTTTTGTTTTGAAAAAGTCGACCTTTAATTTTCCGATCTTCTTTTGTTTTTATTTAACATTTTGTAATATAACGGGATGAAAGTGAAATAATAGACCCCACATGTTACATATAATTGAAAAGAGGATAAAAAACTCTATTTAAATATTTCATAGCCAACTATGGTTTTTATTTAAAAAAACAAAACTTTATATTATAACTCGAAAATTAGGTAAGATATTTAAAATCTCTTTAGCCCATTTTAATGTCCTTAAAAAAGTGCCTGCAGAAAGTGTAAATATCTTTTCTATAACTTTACAATCAACCGAGATATCGACATTTAACGAAAAGTCGAAAAAGTGAACTTTTGGCCATAACTCGAAAACGAAAAGAGATATCGAATTCGGGTTTACACCATTAAACTTTTCTCAAAAAAAGAGATCGAGGATGCGCCATCCATTTTTCGATATCTCCTATAGTTACCGATTTCCCCATAAGAAGGATCGAAATTGAACCACCCTGTACGGCGAGTGTTACTTCAAATTTCATATTTTTTTCTGAAAGCTGAAAGTTTTTCCCACAAAATAAGTCATTTTCACCATGTGGATATTTTTTGTTTAAATACAATTAAATAAAATGTAAACTTTCTGCAATTAAAATACTTTTATATTACCTTGACAACGAAATTTATTAAGTATGCTATGATACCCTAGGGCGTATTAATCATAATGCCCGCTTATTATGCCCTCTCAATCGCAATTATATTTACAAGTCACCGCAAACTAGAAAATTTAGCAAAATCAAATTCAAAATTTATAAAAAAATTTAATTTTCTCAAATTCAAATGCAGTGTAATATAAAACGTTGTATGCAACACTGGCATTACTCGATGTTTATGCTCTTGAGCAACTTAAAAACTCTCGGGCCTAACGGCTCTCGACCTTTTAAATTGGTTGCCCTCGACATAAACATCGTCATAATGCCCTTGATACATAAATAACTATTATTTTTCATCTAATCTATGACAAGAATTTAAACAATAATTAATTGAATTTAAACAAAAAATATGCTCATCGTGAAAATGACATATTTTATAGAAAAAACTCTCAGCTTTCAGAAAAATTATTAAACACGCGTAACACGCGCCGAATAGTGAGAAAACTCGTTGTTTTCACTTTAATTGAATTTTAAAAGATGACAAAAAATGAATATCTTCATTGAAAAGCTGACAATTTTTTCCTAGAAAAACCTGTTTTTTTCCAATTTTTCAAAAAATGTTCCAAAACATTTTCAAACAAATTTTCAAAAAAATTTTCAAAAAAATTTTCAAAAAAATTTTCAAAAAAATTTTCAAAAAAATTTTCAAAAAAATTTTCAAAAAATTTTCAAAAAAATTTTCAAAAAAATTTTCAAAAAAATTTTCAAAAAAATTTTCAAAAACATTTTTAAAAAAATTTTCAAACATTTTCAAAACAATTTTCAAAAAAATTAAAAGAATTTTCAAAAAAATCTTGAAAAAAATTTTTAAAAAAATGTTCAAAAAAGACATTTTCAAAAACATTTTCAAAATAAATTTCAAAAAACTTTTAAAATAAATTTCAAAAACATTTTTATAAAAATTTTCAAAAACATTTTCAAAATAATTTTCAAAAAAAACTTTCAAAAAAATCTTTAAAAGAATTTTCAAAAAAATTAAAAAAAATTTCAAAAAAATTTCAAAATAAATTATTTTATTCTCAAAAATTTTATTCTCAAAAAAAAAAAAGAAATTTTAAAAAAATTTTCAAAAAAATTTTCAAAAAAATTTTCAAAAACATTTTTAAAAACATTTTCAAAAAAAATTTCAAAAACATTTTTAAAAAGATTTTTTAAAACATTTCAAAATAAATTATTTTATTCTCAAAAATTCGGTGTACTATTATAGCATAAGAAAAATCATTGCCAGTTCAGTAATTTTGTAGTTTTTGGATTGATTTGATTCTCTTACGTGAAATATCATACATGAATTTTAAAAATCCAAAAAATTCTAAAACTTTAATATGTTTTGAGGGTTTATGTACTTACCCTCTATGTCCCCCAAATTTTAATATCAATTAGTTTCAGAGATATTTGTTTTGAAATTTTATAATTTAGTCAAAAATAATAATTTTTATTAAATTAATAACCAAATTGCATTTTATTAATGTGACTACTTGCAAAAAGACACTAAAAAAATACATTTTAGAAGGTTAACGGAAAATTAAAAAAAAGGCTTGTTGGAATTTCAAATCAAATTAACAGAATTACACAAGAATTCGATTTCTAAAAAATTAATTTGCGAGAAAAAATGGGAAACTTTTAGAAAAAATACCTAAAAACAAGTTTATTAATTTAAATTCAATTTATTGTTGTCAACTTACGTTCTCAAATATTTCATCAATATTTTTAGCACAAAATTTCACATAATCCCGTTACGATTAATTTATTAATTAGCATAATTCCAATTCTTTCTTATTTTTTTTTATAAGACCGCTTGCAAAAGTTAAATTTTAAGAGAGATTTTTATTATGTATTATTTTTTTATTATTTTAATTTTTCTAATTTTCTAAATTAGCCTTTAAAATCAAAATCGGATTTTTGTGCGACATTTCGCTTTTTTTCATTCTTGAATCAAAATCTCAAACTTTTACTTTCTAAAATACAAATAATATTTTCTTTCTATATTTTGTTTATACATTTTTTTACTTAAAGTAAATATTATTAAAATGGTAATTTAATTATTAAATAATTGAATTAAATTTATCAAATAGCGCGCAAAACCATCTAGCGGCAATTCACAAAAGTAACAGAAAAAATTAAAAATTTAAAAAATGCTAAATTCAATTTCTTTAATAGAGTACAAATGTCGATTGTACAACTGTAAAATTTCATGCCTGGGTAAGTAAATCCACTTTCAGTTCCAATGTGCAGCAACCTTTAAATTTGTACCTAACCTCACATTTTTGAAGCATTTGATTTGCATGTTCTATGGACTTGGTAGAGTTTAAATTAGCCTTTAATTTTGATGATCTGTGATAATCAATTATAAAATAATGAAATTGGAACGCTTGTTAAATCTTAGACGGTTAATAAAAATAAATAACAGGGCACGAGACTATGGCACTTCCTACAAATCCTATGAAGAAATTATAACATTTTCTAATGGGTAACTTACGGTACACTTAATTAATTTAATTGCTTTATTATTCGCAATTTTAGGCGACAGTTACGGTTAGAAAGTGGAAATGTAGCCACTTTAACGGATGGCTCTGCGGAAGGAAGTTCTGGTGATACGTCAGTTTTGGTTACTGCTGTTGCCAAATCGAAACCGTCTGGTGGAAACTTTGTACCATTAACAGTTGATTACCAAGAGAACTATGCTGCTGCCGGTCGGATTCCAATGAACGCTCTGAGACGTGATTACAGATCGTCCGACCGTGACATTTTAGTGTCCAGATGTGTAGACCGCAGTTTGAGGCCTCTATTTAGAGATGGTTACAGTCATGAAACACAAATCATATGCAACACCATGCAAATTGACGGTGTCAATGATCCCGATATAATTGCAATAAATTCTGCTTCTGCAGCTCTAGCTTTAAGTGACATCCCGTGGGCTGGTCCGGTGGGTGCAGTTAGGGTTGGTTATGTGGATAACGACGTTTTAATTAATCCAACACGAAGAGAACTGAATTATTCGAGTTTGAACTTGATTGTAACGGCCACGCATCAAAATTTAGTAGTTATGTTAGAAGGAAGTGCCAACAATATTTTGCAACAGGATTTATTGAAAGCAATTAAACTTGGCGTAAAAGAGGCTCAGGTTGTAGTGCATGCCATAGAAAAATTGCAAAAACAAATGGGAAAGCCAAAACGTGAATTGGTTAAAAATCCCGAATTATCTTCTGAAATTCGCGAGGCAGTCGAGTCGTTAAGTAAAATTCGTCTTAGTGAAATATTTCATAATTATTCACATGATAAATTGAATCGTGATATTGCCATAAGTACGCTTAAAGTGGATATAGTCCATAAAATTAAGGGAGATTTTGTTAACATGGATTTTAGTTTAGTAGAAAATTATTTCGACAAAGTTTGTAAGCAGATTTTTCGTGATACAATATTTGAAGATAGGAGGTGTGATGGAAGAGAATTGGATGAAATTCGCCCAATTACCTGCGATATTGATATGTATAGGTCTTTACATGGATGTTCACGCTTCCGAAGAGGTCAAACTCAAGTGGGATGTACCGTCACATTAGATTCAATTGAAAGTGCAATGAAGTTGGATCCTGTTGCAGTTTTAGCAAGGTAAACTTCTTCTAAACTTCTTTCAACTGTTAAACTTAAATTTGTTTCATTAGCGGGGTAAAAAAGAAAAATTTTTTCGTGAATTATAAATTTCCTCCGTATGCAACAAAAGAAATTGGAAAGGTTGGTGTGACGGGAAGACGAGAAATTGGACATGGTATTTTAGCCGAAAAAGGTTTATTCCCAATTATTCCTCCCAATTATGACTTTGCTATTAGGTTGCAATCAGAAGTTTTGGAGTCTAATGGTTCCAGTTCTATGGCAACCGTGTGCGGTGGGACTTTGGCCCTTTTGGATGCAGGAGTTCCTATAACGATGCCAGCCGCTGGAGTGGCCATTGGTTTAGTCACGAAATATTCTAATGACGATACCAAGCACATCGATGATTACCGATTATTGACGGACATTTTAGTAGGTCTGCTTCCTTCTTTCTCTACTTGACATAACAATGGCATTTTTATTGCAGGGAATTGAAGATTACATGGGCGATATGGATTTTAAATTAGCAGGAACTAAAAAAGGAATCACGGCCTTGCAAGCCGACATTAAAATTCCAGGTCTTCCATTAAAGTTGGTCATGGAAGCAATTCAACTTGCCACAAATGCTAAATCAAAAATACTCGACATAATGAATAAATGCATCGATAAACCTAGGTAAATACATTTCAAAATTTAAATTTTCTCGCCTGCTAATATTTAATTTTTTGAAAAAGGACTGAACCCAAAGAAAAATGGCCAGTGGTTGAAAAATTAGACATGGAAACACACAAAAGGTTACGAATTTATAGCAAAAAGAGTTCAAAACTGAAGGAGCTATTCTATGAAACCGGTGCTAGTGTAAGTGACTTGCAAACGTTTCGGCTTGATTTGGTTGTAACAAAATTAATTTAGATTTACGACTCAGATGACAACATGTCATATATATTTGCTCCAAACCGAGATGCACTAGAAGATGCTAAAGAAATACTAAACGATTTAATTAAGTCTGATCCCACTACCGATTTGAGAAATGGGGAAATTTACAAAGCCACCATTGCAGAAATTCGTGACGTGGGGGTGATGGTAACTCTATTACCAAACATGCAGCCAGTTTTATTACCAAATTCACAACTTGACTTGAGACAGGTTTGTTGAGACTATTGAACGATTTTCGTTACTGTAACTTTGGTTTCAGATTGTACATCCATCCGTGCTAAATTTGAAAGTAGGTGAAGAAATATTTGTAAAATATCTTGGAAGGGATCCCGCCTCGGGGCACATGAGGTTATCCAGAAAGGCAACATTAATGCAGAGGGAATTTTAAATCTATGTATTAGTTAACTGTTATTTTTTGTAATAATTAATTTTTAATTTAAAAAAATTGAATCAATGAAAAGCTCCTGTACCTGTGAAACTCCTAAGGTGCGAGTACGGAGAAGCGCAGTCCGAGGTTGATCGGTTATTATTAAAAATCAAAAAAGACAACAAATGCAATTAAACTCACGTTACAAATCCTCCAAACTGGAAATCCAAAAAAACTGATATTCACATCTCAGCATGGACAAATTGAATCCAACTTGTAGGAAATCGGGCTTCGACCAATAGATGCACAACAATCCTGCATAATTTTACTACTACAACTGCAGATGAAAATAATGAATACATTTTATGTAATTTTATTTGAATCTAAAATACACTGGCATAAAAATTAGCATTAGACTAATCAAAAGAAAAAACAACTTGAAAATAATTATTATTTGTCTACACCTAAGGTGTCTCAGTGGCATTGTGTGTGCAAATTAAATAAATAAAAAATGTCTTCATTATATTACTTGATAAATTAAACTTACCCAAATATAGATAAAATAATAATACTTTACACATAATACAGATTACAGAGAAAATATTTTACAAACACGATCGTTATGCATCTAAAAACATTTAAATATAAAAATAGAAGTAGATACTAAATTTGTTACAACAATCATTTTAAATAATTGTACTTAACAGCTTCACGAACACTAAATGCACTTAGAAGAAACCAAAAAATAAAAAAAAAGATCACAGATTACAAAATTGTAAATAAAAGGTTATTTTCTTAAGTGGACGACTTCAAGTGACAAAACTGTGATTAACAACTAACAGAAATGTACAACACAACAGGTAAATAAATGCAACTTTTTCTTCTTAAAATTAAAATCAACAATTTGAAAAGTATCAGTCTGACAAAGGAATGAATTCAAAATTTTACTTTTTGCGTGTCATTTGTGTGGGACTCTCTGGGGGTGAATCGCTCGCCACTTCTTGTCTCAGCGATCTACGAGGCACACTTTTTAAACTTGTGGATAATTTTTTAAGCGGTCGTGGCGATATGCTTGTCGATTCCACACTCTGGGAGATGTCGTTGTGATTAAACCAAACGCCTTTACTCGACTCTGAAACTGAAAATCATGTAAGTTACATTTGATGCATTTTTAGTGTTTGTTTACCTCGAAACTTTTGTTCTGGTTTATGTCCCACTTTGTGGGAGTGACCGTGGGAGTCCAAAAGTGCAGCAGCTAACATGGATGTATTTGATGTGCATGCCGATCCTTCACCACTTCCATTTGAAATTGAACTGGCGACACAAAAAGGACTTGGCATTGCTATGGGACTGTAAACTCTTGATATGAAATCTTCGTAGGTTGTGTTATCTTTATGCTTCGTCATGACGGTTTCCAACGACCTTGCTCTTTCTTCGTAGCTACAAAAAAAAATTGTCAAAAATTGCTATTACTTAAAAAAATCAAATCTTACTATTGCTGATAAAATGGTAACGTTGTTCTCTTTGCACGACTAGCACAGATAACGGTAGCTCTTACCAATCCCGCTAAAATGTTACTTTCCACGATAGCCTCGCTAAACAGAACTCCAAAGTGAGGAACCTAAAATTGATTTATTTTAGAAATAAATCCTAACAATATTTTTCAGTTTGACTCACTTCGGCTTTACAATTCACGGTTACTCGATTGAGATGATTCCCGAGAGGATAAATGGTAATTAAAATATCACAGAACTCTGTTGGGATGATATCTCGCCTGTACTCCCTGTTATGTTCGGACCATACAATATGAACTTCGTCGTTCCCCAAATGTCGAGTCTAAAATAACCAAATTACAAAAACTCAAAACAAATCTTTAAACTATGCACTACCTTAGTAAGAACAGCCTCCGTCGTGTCGCCAGGCATACGAGTAGCAACATGGAAAATAGCTTCGTGAAAGCTAGTAGCAACGTAAGGTGCCGTTACCCCATTAGAACCCTGCCTCTGCAAACCACCTAGAAAACCGGTGTGTCCTTCCAATTCAACTTCCCAAGCTAACGAAGCTAAAAATTGCTCGTAGTCGGCACTGCCACCTTGATTAGATAAAATCGAATTTTTATCTTCCTGTCCAGGTGCAATGTAAATCACCGCCACCTATAAGAAATACCAACATAAAAAGCTGACCTACAAAAATTCAACCAGAATACTTTATGAGTTTCCCGGCAGCGCTGAGTGTCCAAATTTCGCAACTCCCTAAGTAAACGTTCCGTCTTGTTAAGTAAATGCAAGTGGCGCCTTCTCTCCCATCCGGCTAGGCCAAGTTGAGAAAACAGAAGTCGACATTGTTGGAAAGCGGTTTGCTCCACAATTCCAGCTGGAGCTATAACACGATATTTTCAAACCGGAAACACCCAACGATCTCTTATTTGTTTACCTTGTTGAATGCAAGTGATTTCGTATCCGGCACGATTATCTGGTTTTGTTGCAGGCTGTCCCATCATTCCTTCAATATGTTGCATCAACTTACTCTGTTCCAATTCCGTGTTACGTTGATTTATAACGCAGCCAATCGCTTCTGTTTCCAATTCGTTCCAAACCGGAAAACTAGCAGGTTCGTTAAGCTTATGATCAAAACTTTCCAAGCACTCGGGACTGGTATGACCGAGATATTGCAACAACTGCAAAATAAAAACAGTTAAAAAAATTAATTTTGAATGTAACAAAACTTACGTCGTCCAACTGATCCAGATCGGGTGCAGCGTTAGTAGTATCAGGTAAAATATTTGATGCTCTATGTCGAATCGCGCGTTGTGGCAGATGTGGCTGCATGTCGCTGGTTATCATGAGACTTTCGGGCTGTATAAAACTAATGGGACCCCACTTACTACTGACAGTTGAGGTAGTTTGAATTGAATCATTATCAAGAGAGTCTTCTGTAAAATTGTGAGAGTCCGGATTTCGATACAAGATGGATGCATCCCAACAGGCTTTTCCCGAAATGTCACGCAATAACACTCTTACTTGTTTATCGGCTGTCGATAATCCGGCTGTTACACCACCCCCCGGTAGATCTAATATAGGTAACTCGATTAAACTTGAAATCACGTTTGGGGTTAAAACGAAAAGCTGAATATTAGGCGCTGTAAAAATATTTGCACATAATTCATCGGAAACAAGATTTGGCACATCATCGTGTTCTGCCACCAAAGAACTCAGTCTGGCCGCACCTATTGCCATAGGAAAGTGACCTAAATGCGTGACCAAATGGGATAGGACGGTTTTTGCACATAAAATAATCGCCTGCTGACACTGATAATTTTTCGACGGAGATGTAGTCGGAGATAACTTTTCCAAATTGTCCAACAGAATGTTTGGATCGAAATCTTCGCTCATGCTTGGTTGAGTCAAACCACCTTTACTTTCCAAAAACGTTTGTCCGGTCACCAATTTGTGTAAAACCTTAGTAAAAGCAAATTTTAAAAGTGGAAAAATAGTTGACAGATCACTTACCGTAAAAACCAACAGCAGCAAACAAGTTCTCTCGTTGGCCTCTCCATAATTTGAGTTGCTCAACAAACGGTTTGGTCCCAGACCCATACACCATTCACCCAGACACAACAATAGTGCAGTACTCAAGGCTTTATCGTTATCCCCAGCTGTTGAACCTAAAGGGGCATGTAAAAAGAGAGCGGAACACAACGTTCTAATTATGGAATCCGCCAGCCTTGGATATTGGGCCCATAGATCAGCTGCATGATCGCACAGCAAAAAAAGGATGTTGCTTGTCAACTGTGCTATCATTTTGTTGTTAAACTAAAAGATATTTCACCAGATTGATTAAGAGTATTAAAAATTTAGAATGTATTTACCTTAAGAGCAAGCAGTAAGACGTTGATTGCATCAGATACTTTTGGATGGAATGTTTTATTTGAGAATTCTTTATAAATAAATGTGCCCAGTGCCGATAGAGCTATACAACGTGCTCTACCCGTCGGTTCTCTACGTCCAGCTCGTAATAGAATCGTGACGACGTGTTCCTACAACAAATATTTTCTTTAAAACATTTGGAATTTTTAAAAAATAGGGCTTACCTTAATATCTGGACAAGGCATCACCTGTATGTGAGGTTCGGGTTGTAAAACGGACACCTGACTTAAGTCGTCTGGAAAACTTAGCAAATTAGCCAAAATTGACACCGCTTCAGTACGAGGAGTGGAATGTGATATATCGTTAGAATTTAACACAGTGTTGCAGGCTTGTATTAGGTCTAGCAATAAAATAGAAGAGCCCGGTAGTTGTAAGGATAAAAATCTGGGACCCAAGTATCTTAGAACGATGTTGAGTGAGGCTTTAGACGTCCCACATAATGCTAAAAACATCAAATAAAGAAAAATACACGTTTGCGTTAAAACACTTACCAATATGCAAAGCCCTGTAGAAATGAGGCAAATAAGTGCGATGTTGAGAGTCGCAATTTAGAGTAATGGTACACAACAATCTAAGGGCACTCAGTTTTCCAGGTTCGTATGCATTGGGAAGCGAGAGCGCCTCAAAACACCAAGGTAAAATGAGCGTTAAGGGTGGAACAAGTTCGGGTGGATGTGGGGTACTTTGATTATCTGACGAAACACCTTGGTTTTGTTTTATCTTAATTAGAGTATCGGTTAGTTTAACAAAGTAATCAAAAACTTGGCTATGAAGTTTTGCGTCGGTTATTTGATTCACGTCGCCCAACGAACCCAACATTCTCTTCCATAACACAACGGCAACGTCCGGTAACCATCCTCTGACTGAACCACCACAAACCACGCCTCTATGTTCACCAGAAACTTCCTGCATGATATTTTCAGATGCTAAAACGTCCAATTGTATCGGAGAGTCCTTTATCGAATTGCTTTCGATTCCACTCGAGGGTGCAGGACTTGGCGATCGTGTTCGATCCGTCGACTCTGAATCGCATTGTCGAAGGTTGTCGAGAGAATGAAAGCGACGTGAACGATTCTACAACGTAAATAAAGTAACATAAGCAAAAATTTGTTTGTTAATTTGAAGTAGTTCACCTGTGGCCTGGACGAATGTTTTCGTTTTGAAGATAAGTTGTTGTCGCTTAAACTTCTCGTCATTCCGTGTCGCACGCGTTGTTTGGTGGTTAAATTACCGTCAGGTATTGTGGAATCCTGTCTGCTAACAGGTGGATGACTAGAATCGCTTATACTACAAGGTGTGCTCATTTCGGGTCGGCTTATAACTCTTCTACTTCGTCTCGACTTTTGTTCCAGTAAGCGATCCAAAGGTAAGTCAGATAAATCCAAATTGTAAACGTGCCTAGCTAAAACGCGCGTCAAGGTGTCTAGAGTTTTCTGAAAATCGCAAAGTTGGAGGTGAAAACAAACATTGCAAATGGCAAATCAACTTACAGCCCACTCTTTGACAAGCTCCTCCCAGCTGGTAAGCGACGTCAGGACGTGCAAAAATCTATCCCAAAGTTCACGAGAAATCATCACGTTGAGATTCGCCTTAATCCACGTAACGATTAAGGTCTGAAAGATAGCAGGAGCCAACTTCCCGCCTAAAGTTTGCATTTTTTTCTTAGGTGGAAATTCGTTCAACACCATCGATGTTATTTGTAACAAAACCACCAACAGTTGCTCCCTAAAAATCAAAAATATAACCGAAACGTAAATATTAATGTTAGGTACTTACCAAGTGTTGCTGTCCATTCGTGTGTGCATCACCATGTAACGATAAATATTAAGAACTCTTTTGCATGCATCGGTTTGTTCTTCTAACAAGGTAGAAAATTGAGTTCCCACCTCCAAGAGGAACACATTCGATGCATGGGTCATGAAAATTTGTAGTACATTTTGAACACCAGCACGAACAAACAAATTTTCTTTAAGAATGGCCCCAATGTAGGAATCATTTCGTAATCGTGCGGGCTTATGACCGTCTGAATTGTGATCGTCGCTTGAACCTTCCGGTGGTTCCACCATGTAGGGAGGCAACTCGTTTACATTCATTTGGATGAGATCCTTATACACCGCAATCGTTTTTCGAATGGCTACGGCGTGTCCAAAGTTCAGTAGAAATGCTTGTCGGTAAATTTCATGGACAAAATTTACGTTGTCTCTTGAGTTGCACAGAACATCGCGTACAATTTGTATCGACAATTCTTCGTCACTGGTTTTGGTCGATTGGATGGATAGAGCTGTAAAATTTTCAATTATAAGCGGAGTTTAATGGAAATTTGCCTATAAATCTAAAGAAACTAATATCGTAGAAAGCTTGTATTCCACCATCAACTAAAATTCAACCGACAAAATAGTTGATTTATTATTTGAACTGTGTTTGTTCAAACAACAAAGACTTATTGACTCTTTTAATACAAAGAGAACTCTTGTGAATACCCTACTTCTATTTTTACTACAAAATTCCTAATCTTGAAGAAGCTTGTTGGTTGTACTTTTTACATCCTCAACTTATAGTATTATCTGAGGGGGAAATCGTTGCGAAAATCTGGTGTACAAGCAAATAGGATATTTCAACAGTTCCAATTTAAATTTTGAATGGAACTTGGGGGAGGTAAAACATCTAAGAAATTTTAAAAATACAGCAGTCACCATTACCATAATTATTATGTAACAAACCAAGTGACTCTTTTGTAGTTTTAATTAGCACCAATAAATCCCGTGACAGCGGATGTAAAAATACGTACTATAAATAAATAATGTAAATTAACACCCACCGAGAGCTAATTACGTTAATTTTCTGTTTTCACAGCTAAAAGTAGAGTTTTTTCAATTAAATTTCCCCTAAGCCCTCATTTCTTATCCATCAACCTTGAAGTTGAAATTTATTCATTACAAATTTTAAAATGTATCATAACAAGATTCATGTAATCTAAGAATCACATCTTTTCAGAGAGTAAAACGGTTATCTTTCCTATTTCTATCGAGAAACACCTCTCCGATAATACATCATCAACACCATAGTTTGAATTTCAAAGCAGGAGTTATTATGACTTTAAATAATTATCAACTAGTCATACCACCAATTCAAGCGATAATAATTTTGCAGAACATGAAAAGTTGACGTTGGGAAGACAATAAAAGTTCAAAAAGAAGTATTTTGTTGTTGCTTTTCTGTACAACCAATTTTGTATTAAAGCATACTTTTGCATTGCATTAAAACCTAATTTTAACAGCAGAAAAATGTATTTAAAAGTACTCACAATATTCGAGACTAGGATGAGCAGAATCGTTCTGTTCGTCTTCGTGCGAAGAAGAAAGATTTGAAGTGGGAGCCGAGTGTGTACTAATGAGAGACGAAGGTCCGACTTCTCCATTTCTTCTAGTCTGCTGCATGTAAGTAGCAATCCACTTGATAAAAGTTACTCTGCAGGTAACAAATTCGTTTTCGATTTCGGGTTTTCTCGTCGTGGGTAACTCTGAACAAAATACAAGCTTACTTTTATTTTTAAATTGCAAAAGAATTCTTACCTAAATTTGGATTATAAAGCGAAGTTTCGTAAGAAAAATTTGGACAAATTGTAGGTAAATAGTAGAATTTAAATTTCTCCAATAGAAAGTTAAAACACTTGTGATGTTGTGCGGCCTTATCGTGCCACTCCAATCGCACTACAGTCGAAACCATGTAATCGAGAAGAGTTTCTAAAAATAAGCGACTAGGGTTTTCCGGTGGTTTCTCCCCACTTGAAGGTGGTAATATCGGAAACACTTCTGCAGGAGTAACGGGTAAGTGGATGGAATCGTGAAACACACTGGTTCCATTTTGATCGATAGAAATGGTTTGGTTTGCAAACCCCGGTACCAAACTCGCATAAATTTCGTTAACGTAATCGGGTGCATTTTCATTTAAAGCTTGATACCACATCAGAAAGTACCGAACGGCTTGCCTCCTTAAACGAATCGAATTTCCAGGATGAAGAAGCTTCAATAGCATTCGACCCAAGGAATGGATTTGCCATCTTTTGTGAAGTAATTCGGGAACCAGAGACAAAATTTGTTCCAAAATCCACAACGAACATTCCAATTCCTCTTTATACGCCTTGTGCACTAAAATATGTTTTACACAATGATTTAAAACGAAGAACGTAAATTTAACTTACCTAAGTGAAAGGACAGCTCTGAATGACACCAATAAAGAAAGAACAAATAATGTATTAGCGGTTAGCACAGGAAATGTTATTAGTAGAAAGCCACATTATGTACATTGTCACAACAAAAGTATCAAAAAGAAAAATAGGGATTTGCTTACCTCTTTGACGTAAATGTGTCTCCGCTTCGATGAAACTTTCGTACAGAATGTGATAGACGTGACTGAAATTCGTTTCGAAAATTCCTTTCGCTTCAGAAACGTCAACATTATCTAAAATAGACAGAAACTTAAAATACAACCTGCACTGATGTTTAAAATTTACCTAAAATTATTTTCAAGTGTTTTAACCGCGTAGCTAAGTCTTTCTTTGCATCTTGAATTTTGGTAGTCGACTTTTTGATATCCAAATGCGACTTTTTACTAAACATTTTGTTAAAACCATCAAAAACTTAAATATTATAATAAAATTTTATAAAAGTTACAGAAAACATTGCAAACATGGGATTTCTACTGCATTTTATTACATTTTCGTTTTCATATGTTGACGTACACTGACAGTTGTAAATAATCAGCTGAATTAGGTTAATTTCGCGATACGAACCAAATTTAGCGGAGATCACAACCGCGGAAATTCACGCCTTATACAGGATGCTCGAAGATTATATGGGTTATTCAAACAAAATTATATTTTGTCGAGTAAAAAGTTTCTTTAATAATCAACAAATTGGAAATCACAGCAAAGATAGAATTACTATTTTTCTTAACCTAAAGATTAAATAATTAAAATTAATAATTACAAATATAATTAAAAGTACGATGAAGAAGTAAAGAAATATGCACTAAAGAGTAAACGATTAAACAAGGTAACTGCAAAATTCTTATAAATCATCAGTTATCTGATACGATCGGAGCAGTGCTGTTGGTTGATTCTCTTCCCAAAGAATTGCTCGGCGACTCCGCGTTCTCGTTTATAAGTCGTTGCCTCTCTCGAAACATAGACACTCTTATATTTTCGAGTTGGTGATATCTGCATAATTTTAACAATGCAAAAACACTCAAACCAACCCAAGTTGCAAACGAGCCCCAAACACCAAACTAAAAGAAATTATGACTTTTACTTATTAACAAAAATAAATTTTACGTTTTACCTGTGCAGTGGCCAATTCAATGTAAAATCCGTTTGTTCTGATACCATCGTGGATGTCAATTTCTTGTCCTGCCGCAGCTTCACAACTGAAAAAGTAAGCAACTTAGCTTTTGTAAAACTTCAAGCTTGAAGTGACTTACGAAGGAAACCTCTGCTCCATATGCTTGCACCACACTATAAAACCCAACGTAATCATAAGGGCAGCAATTATTGTCATTCCACAAACAAACATGCTCGAAACCACATCGATAAAAGCAGAAAGAAAACTACTGTCAGTTCCTTTGTACAAATACACGGACAATCTAAAATGCAAACCATTTAAAATTGGAAACATCATAATAAAGTTTGACTTACCTATAAATTTGAATCAAAGATAACAAGAACAATAAGACGCCTACGAATATGGTGTAATTACAATAGGCTTGAGAACCCCAACTCACATTAAATTGACCATCCGTTTCTTGCCATACTCCGGTGGAAAACAATAAACAATGCCCCCTAGAAATATTTAAAGTTAAAATTGAGACTTGATGATACGAGTTGACTTACCGAAACTCATCCTGGTGCAAACTCATCGGCACGATTATGCATAACGATAAAATCAAACCTATCACATAACCGGCAATTTGACTGAGCAAAACAATATTACTTAATGCCATTTTAACAGATTTTCAGCCGATCAAGAAATAACAACATCAGAGAATGGTTGAATCATCTGTCAAAATGTCAATAACATTAACCTAAAAACTTACATAAAATAGTCATCAATTAATTTATTGTAAAATTTAAAATACCTGGAATTAATTACCACCCCTGCGCTTTGTACAGTGAAACGCCGTCTAGGGGATCAGGTTTTCAAATTTTCCAGGTTAACTTAACCTCACTTTTCAAATTTCACTGCAACTTCAAGAAAATGTTATCGAAACGGCGTCTTACAACAAGTTTGAAATATGTTCGTACTTATCTCGCACAAACCAAAGAAGAAAGCAAATCGAGAAAAGTTAAAGCTCTCAAAGGAATTATTAATTACACCGACAGTGTCGGACTGGACTCGAAGTTAAGAAATACAATACCTCCAAAGTATTTTACACGTAAAGCTTCCCATTTAATTTCGCGTTTCTATTTAATCGACCCGAGTGTGGCAAGCAGTGTGGCGAATCACGTGTTTCCCGATTTGGCTTGTGACGAAGATCAACTCGTATGCGATACCAACCCCGGATTGGGTTTAATTACACAAGAACTCCTCACCAAGGGCATCAAGAATATTAGATTGTACGAATGGTGTATAAATTTTAGAGAAAGTTTAAAGGTAATCGGTTAATTTTTTAACAAATATTTATTTTTGTTTAATTTAAAAATGTTTTAGGAATTAAAGGATGAGAAGTTTCCCAACAAAATTGAGATTTTTAATTACAATTTGTACAGTTTGGATGCAGAATGGAGAGAAACGAATGATAGAATTGAAAAATTGTTGAAAGATCTTCCTCGTAGAACTTGGGATGATGGTATAAAAGTTTACTGAGATTTAACCATTTTAAATAACTTCTGTAATTTTAGAACCCTGCATGACAATTGTTGGCCCGATGTCTAATTTACATTTTATTAAATATTTATTAAGTGCATTAAGCAATTCACATGATATTCTTTCATTCGGACGCTTCCAAATATTTGCTTTGATGACCCCAAGGGATTATTTGGTAAGGTATTTAATTATTGCAGGAGCCTCCGATTTCAATATATTAATTTCAGAAATGCATCGCCACTCCCAAAACTGATAAAAATTATACAAAATTTAGTGTTGTTTTCCAAAATTTTTTTGATTGCAATTTACTGGAAAAGTATCCGAGAAAGTCGTTTATTCCATGGGATTTGAAAGTCGGCCAGGAGAATTCAGATAGCGTAAATGATGAAGTGGAATATATTTATTTAGTTAAAATGAAGTTTAAAAAAAAATTACCTGTGCTGAATGCCAATGTGAGTCACTTTATTGCGTTTATTGAATATTGTATGAAAGGTAAATTTCCCGTGATACCATTTTTAGAGTAAGTTAAATAATACGATGAAATCATTTGCGAATTACTAAGAGATATTTATTCTCAGGGATAGTTTTCCTGGGATCGGTGTAAATTTGATTGTGCCTGAAACTAAGAACAAGGAAGTACATTTTCAACATATGAGTATTTTTACCGAATTTCGTGAATTATCACCAAGACATTGGCAACAAGTCTTTCTGTAAGTAGAACATTTTATCTCTGTTAGGGCTAAGCAATAAAAATAAAAAATTGAAACTTGCAGGCAAACGTTACGACGCCCAGAATTCTATGATTTTGTTTCTCATCTCAAAACTATTCAAAAGAAATCGAAAGACAAAGACGAAATAGAGGAAACGAGCAGCATTAAAGATGAAGATACCGATTAGATTATTATTTTTTAAATAAATATGTTAAAGCAATTACATGATTTTGATTTATATCAAAAAATTCAAAACCAACTTTTCCAATTTATTCAAAAATAATTTTACCATTTTACACTTCCGTTCGAACGCCCATGTCCTTGTAAACATAACCTAACATTTATCATAGGATATTATGGCTAATATTTGTATTAAAACTTTCCTAAATCAAATAAAATGTGCGAGAGAATTTCATACAAGTTTATCAAGTCGAGGGCAAGTGAAAATAATCAGAAAAGTCCTGCACGGTGACAAAAATCTGAAAAGGTAATGCAATGGTGTTCGTAGTACCCACATCAAAATTTTACGCTATTTTCAGAAAGAGTCGGTTTTTCGATTCGCCGAAATTACCCAGCCCGTCTTCGTTTGGCAAAGGACCTTTCGATGAAAAAAAATCACAATGCAGTAAACGTACTACCGTGCTGAATAAGCTGTACATGCGATACATCACCGATTTAATGGCCACGGGGGAATGTTCTGCAAGTTTTGTTGGACATGGAATTGAAATTAACAGGGTGCAAGTTACCCCCGATTACCAGTGCGTCAACGTGTATTGGATTGCTAGGGGTAACCAACAGGATGACGTGACTGAAAATATTCTAAGTAAAAATGCTGGACATTTACGGCATGAATTGTCGCAACTGAAACTTGTCGGAGTTGCCCCGAAAATTAAATTTCTTAAAGGTAAATAAGAATTTTGGAGCGACTGCTTTTATCGGTGCGAGTTTTAGATAAACACTTTGCAAAGATGGCAGAAATCGACCGGTTGTTGAGTCTGGCTGATTTTGGCGAGGATCACGTTTCAGTTGATCCTGTTAGTAAATTGAAGGATCAGCTGCAGTTGGACTTAAAAATTGAACCTCATATAATTGTATGTAGTCTATACTACCTGTACAGTTTAAAAAAAATTAATTTTGTTAGGAAAAAATAGAAAAATTGGATTACGAGTGTGGAGAAGAGGAAGAACCTTTGCCCCCGATGACTCAAAATGTATTTAACTTAAATCATAGTTTCATAATGGAATCCATTTTAAAACAAATGAAGAAAAGGAGTATGCCCGTAGTTGAAACTGAAGAGAACCACGAAGGGATGACGGTGAATAAGACTCCAATTTGCTACACAAGTACAACCGAAGAGAGAGAAGCATTTAAAAAATTCTTTGAAAAACGACAAGTGAGTTTTTAGATCGGTTTTTACTTTTGTTACTATCTTTACGTTTTACAGATAATGCGGTATCAGGCCAAGAAAATGGATAAGACATATCGACCCGAAATGGATTATTTGGAAGATGAATGGATTTCCAAACATCGCTATCAAGACGAACACGATCCATTTGATGATAAGGATTACATAGAGCAGGATGTGTAAATATTAAAATAAAATCTAAATAAAAAATAGAGTAATAGGTATTATTTAACCTTATCCGTTATGCTTTTCGAGTGGGGAGGCCTTCCGTTTTATAAGTAAATTTCCTATTTTTTCTAATGTAAAGAAAAATATTTATTTTGAAAGTCAACATGTTTACAAACAAATCTTAAAGAAGTTATCTACACATAATTATAAAGTTTCATTAGAGACTCTTTTTTTTTGAAAATTGCATTCCAAAGGTAGAAATATTTACAAAATTTTTTTGTTACTTAAACCTACTCTAAAGTATAAAAAGTAAAAAAAAAAGAAAATAACATTGCAATAAGTTTTTAAATTTGTTCTTCGTATAAATTAATAGCAAACAATTAATAGATATTCTAAGTCTTCAGTGCAAATGGACGGCTTATTTTGAGACTATGAGCACTAGTTGCCCCTCTTGGTTACACCATTAAATTACTAAATCTAAACATCTTTTCCACGCTTTGCGAAAAGATTACAAAATTGCCACAAAAAATTCTAAATTATTTTTTCGTAAATTTTGCAATCTTCCAAGAAAAACAAGGCTAGAGTTTTTACATCACCACTTACCATAATACTTTTCTTTATACAACTATGGTATAAAATTCAGATCATTAATATCATACAGGATGCTTCAAAATATATTACACTTTGTGATATGAGTATCTACTACTTAAGATTTTGAGAAAACGTTTTGCTCTAATTTTTCAATTAGAAACTGAGAGGCACTGTAATTAACACATTTTGTACTACTTTACGTTCAGATCACATTTAATTTAAAAAAGGGAGAAAACCTGGGTATTTCGTCGATGTGGTGTGCGTTTCATTATCCGTTTGGTTTTTCTCAAATTCTTAAATTAACTGAGACCTCAAAATGAATTTCTTTAATAAAATATTGATCTTCACATTAAATCACGTTTCCTTTGTCAGATCTCATGTGTCTTACGACTGCAACAAATATGGTAACAAGTAATGTAACAAATGGTACGGACAAATTAGCTGCCACGTTGTAAACTGAACAGTAGGGACACTGACTGCTGCCACAAACTTCGCATATATTTAACAGGTACGTTGTTAAGGCGTCGAATATTGTTTCGTTGAAACGTTCTGTAAAATATGAAATAGAAAAATAAAGAAACTTTCTATTTTACGTACCTGGTGCATAATAATCGTAAACTCGAATGGGTAAATACCGAGACATATTAGCGACTGGATACCATCTCTCCACGGTTAAATTGATGCAAGTTTCTTGATCGTCCAACTAAAACCAAATATTTAAAATAATGAAAGCAAGGGAAACCAACTAGCTTACATATTCAAAATAGAAAACAACTTTGCGTTCTAAAAAGCGGGCCCTTTGTAAATTGCGCACACGTCTCGATAAAATGTAGGCATCCAACTTTTGCTGCTGTACCATATAGCCTGTGGGAATTGTTATATCCAGGATTGCTAAACCAGAGCGTTCAGATTCTTTGAAATTGTTCCACCTTTGACAACTATAATATGTGATGTGAGAGTGATTTCTTCCGTTAAATTCGGCTTTTGTCCATAAATCAAACGCAGGCATAGGTGGTTCGGTTTGAAATTTAGGTATTTCGACGTTGTATTGCACATGCATTTGTAAAATTGCGTACCCTGTACCTTCTCCTTGCACCTAAAAGCAGAAAATGTTAAAATTAATTGAATTTCAATAGATAATAATGTACTACATACTTTAACTGTTCCCCAAGCGTTTGGTATATCAACATACTGAAACTGCGCCCGATTTTTGTCGTTCACATACATAATTTGTTGTTTACCACCTAAAGCTGTAGCTTCAACCCTGACTTGTAATTTAGAAATATCACGAATTCGTTGTGCCGATGTATATTCGATCAAAGCTTGAAGGGCATGAGAAGTGTCGGATGTCGAAGCCCAACCATAATCATTTAACCTTTGAGTATTCAACCAACGAACAATATAATCGACAAAAATTTCCTGGCGGGCAACGTAAACCATCAGAGCAAAAGCAGTAGCTTCGATATTTTCCGAATCGTACTTGTAAGGTAAACGAGGTAACAAGAAGGGTTTCTGATTTTCAATTTTGGAAGGCGGCTGTGGTACGTGTTCACGTCCCCAGTACATCAAACCACCTTCTATTCGGGCCGACCTTGCCAATAAGTTGAAGGCAATTTCGGCATTAGGCGCTTTACTTCTCATCAAAGCGTACGCCACAATTGCAACATCAAACGGTCGTTGATGTTTTTCGTTACTTTCCACAAACTTACCAGCTGCTCTTCTTTCATCATCTTCCTTATCAAGATCGATGAGATGGTCAAGCAAGTTTAAGTTTCGTTCCAACCATTTGATTGCTTTGGTTTGAGCTATTGCAACCTTTGAACTTAAACCACTTGTAAGATCCTTAACTGATTCCAACATGATTAGAACGTGAGCAGTTAAAGAAATATTTCTGTGTTGAATGTTATCATTAGGCCAATTAATAGATGCGTTGTATTTTCGATTAGGCGACCAAGTGGTTTCATAAAAGGAACCTTCTTCGGTTTGATGCTTTAAAACCCACTCCACAGACTTGGCTATTACGGTTGGATCTATGAAAATGTAGTTTTCCCATTCGTAAAAGCTCGCCTCCTGGAAAACCCTGGCACAGTAGGCAGTTAACCACACAGAAGAATGGGACTGATTCCTAGAAAAAAGCTCATTAAAATCGAACAATCAAACTTGGTGGTTAACAAGCACCAATCGCTCCTAAACAAGCTGAAAGATCCGTCTGGTTGCATGAAGGACAGCTGCCTCTGATACAGAACATTCATGTGGTAGAAGGATTCCCTTTCCAACGTCCTGTTTCTCTGTTGGGTGTATCTCATGTAAAGAGTTGTGTACATGTTGGCCGCAAAGGAAAACATGTTTTGTTCGGCCGAATCCATTGGTAAAAACAACATGGATGTTGCGTTCATTGGCATAGTAGGGAAAATCGCGCCAACCACGTCGCCTACAATCGACACACGCGCCTTGTTGGAACCAAACACATAGTAACGGTCGTATTCGTATGGAAGGATGGGCGTTTCGGTAACATTTACATGCATATACTGGAAGGCATAAGCACGATTACTCAAATCCAGCAACATGGATTGATGCCGATATTGTGGAACACCATCCGCCTAAAACGAAAGAATTTCAGTTTAAAGAATTTAAAGAAAGAAGATAGATTTCAAACCTCAACATGAAGCGTCCTGGTGATTGAATCCTTTCCAATCAAAGTGATTGCATAAAGAGAGACCTGGATGTCGCCCAACCGGGTAGGAACTATTGGTATGTAAACCGTTGCTGCATCTTGAGCCTGAAAACACTCACGTTATTAAATGGTTACCTTAAAAGATAAGAGTTACCTTGATGTAAATAAAAAATTGATGTTCTCCAAACGACGTTCTGGGATTGTAAGCTCTCACAATTCCATTCTCTTCCACATGCACAAATTGGTAATCAGGTGAACCATTTAAAACGACTGTAGCTTCCAATGCATCGGTCATGTAATTGAAAACTGTTATGCGAATTCCAACTTGTTCACCTTGCATGGATGTGGTGGGCATTTCAACGTTTATGAAGAAGGGAAGTACGCCGACATACTAAAATACCCAAAAGTTAGAAAAGAATTTTGGACAAATGTCAATCATCCAACCTCAATCGCTTTATGGATCATTCCAAAACCCAAGGACTGGCTCATGGAAAATGCGGAAACCATCCAATGTGCAGGTCGGCTTGGAACGTCAATATTGAATATGTAACGGCCATGAGGTCCAATATTAATGTCCCTCCATAACCAAACATTTTCGTACTGTCTTTGAATACGACTGAAGCGGTATTTACGGAAGAGGGCCAATTGTGTTCCATTGTCGTAGTTACCTAGAATAAAATGTGAGTAGGTACTTGGCAGAGTAAAAAATGAAAAACTTACATCCACTTTCGTCCGTTGCATCGCCACAGTTCATAATGCGATCACAGCGCTCATGAACTCGGTAACATTCCCCATTGAGACACTCCGCCCATCCAAGTGAAATATTACAGCGGCTGTAGCGTCTCGGTACTTCGATATCACTAAAAACAACCAATCCAGCAAACTCAAACGTTCTGTTGGCGTCAATTCCGTAGGTGGAAGAGGGAAAATAAACCAACTCATCTGGGTCACCAGCATGCGAGACCCACGAATGACGATGAGTTCCGTTGGTTTGTTCATCAAAAGAAGACATTTTCGTTAAAACTTTAGCGTAAGACAACTCGTTTCCAGCTTGCATGGAATAAAACGCATTATCAATACCAGATAATCCAACGTAAGCCCCAGGCTCTCCATAAATAGCAACTTCCACTTTATGGCCAGTACGTGCCTTTTTGTTATTAATCAAAACAGTAAATTTGTTTCTACTAATTCCATTAACTGGGAACGTGAGACTGTCCGCCGTCACATCGCCGTATTTTCCGGTATGCCATACCACTACGGTCGCCACTGGAGCCATTTCAGCGCTCAAAGTAACTGCCATGGTGTAAACATAATCCTGCATGTCTTTATCACCAGCCAACAAAATGATTCCTTTAGAAATGATCAAGTAATTGAAGCGTTCTATGTAATAGTTACTCTTGATGTGCAGAATTATATATTCACCAACCTAGTATAAAGAAGAGATTGTTAAGCACATTTACCAGATCAGAAGTGGTGGAAAAGACACTCACCCTAGGCTGCAATGTAGTCGTTGAAACTTTGATGTGTTGATTTGATTCACTGTGATGAGCCAACATAAGCAACTCGCTGGTGACTCTCACTCCTGGTTGTTCTTGAAAAACAGCTTGCACACGTATGTTTGCTAAACAAAAAGAAAAACGAAATAGAGAACATTAGAAAGCGATGATTACACCTGTAACTTACACATGTCGACAAGTTGTTCAAAAGCCCGAGGTCCTTCTACATGCAAATCGGCTTTCACGTCAATTTCCAACTCCCAAATACCCGGTTTTTCAGACATTGGAAGCAGTCGTGGCTGAATATCTTCCCTGCCTCCGCCACGCATTTCAACAGAATAACTGACCTCTATTATGCTGTTGTAGAGGTTTACTTCTGGTAAGGCTGATCCGTCATGATAAGATGCGACAATCTAAAACAAAAATATGTAACTATTTCAAGCTCCACTAAATGAATTTTACTTACATAAACCGTAATCGGCATTCCAGGTTTAAAAACTTGTGGGGTATCACCCAAAAACGCAAGTTTTATTGACGAATTGTATACCCTGGCAATTGAAAAACCTTCAATTACTTCGTCCAAAAAATAATCACCCACTGTGGCAGTCACCGTAACTTCCATTCCATCCAAGGAAGGAACCAAACGCAACAGTTCATCAATTGGGTACCTGAATTGGTAAACACCTTCAAACTAAAAATTAAAAAAAAGTTATGACCCAGCTTTACAGGTTTACAAATTACAACTTACAAATTTGAGATGTGGAATTGGTTCGTAATTACTTTCGGGAATATTGAACCAAAACGGAAGCTCTTCGTTCTAAAAATAAATTGGTTGGAATAAAGAACAAAAAGTAACATTTTGAGGAAAACTCACAAAATTGAAGTACTTTTCGATGGGACGTTCGTAAGGTCTACCTTCATTATCAAATTGGTGGTTTTGATCGTACGGCAAGTTCGGGTCATACTGATTGATGGGATCGTAGGGGTTGTTAGGGTCGTATTGGTTGTTTGGGTCAAAGTGGCTGTTTGGGTCATAGGGGTTGTTGGGATCAAACGTGCCGGGATTGTAAGGTCTATTGTATCGGTCATAGGGTTCGTCGAGGTCAAAGGGACGATTATGAGAGTACTTTCTGGGTCGTAAAGGGCGTATGGGTCGAACGGCAGCCTTTAAAGTTAAATTTCCCTTGACGGGTGCGCCGCTGGTGTAATTAGCCATCACAACGCCGTGTAAGTACTTGTCGGTTGTAAAAAAGAAGGCAGGCATGGTGACGTTCACTTCGAATCTCGTCTGGTAGTACTCTTCGACTAAGAATGTGGATTCTTCAACTTGACCTTGAGCTATCACTTGGATTTTCCATTCTCCAAACACGGGTTGGTCAGATATGAGATATTCGAGACTGACCGTACCCAAATTTGACTGTCTCGAAAGCCATCTCTTCATGATGTGACCGTTGGGGTCCAACATGTATACGTCGAGGGCGTCATCAAAAGATTTCAACTCCGTATTAATTGGTATAGTACGAAAACGTACCATCTGGCCTTGCATGTAAATTGGTTTATCAAGCTGTATGAAAATTGTAAGGGATCTTTGTGAAAAAGTTAAGATGGTTTCGTTAATGAAAGCTGCTCCGCCTAGAGAATTTTCGTACAAACCCTCAACCCTGAGCAAGTATTCGCCTGGAGAACTAGTAGCGGGCATCTAAAAAGAATTTAAGTTAAAAATGCACAAAGAAAGGATTCAAAAACCAACCCTCATGAGAAGAGTTTCCGGAATATTTTCGGTAACGTTCTTACGATCGGTGGACATTTCCACGCCATTTCTTTGGATTGAAGCTCTTACGGTGAGCGGTTGTTTGGTTTTTAAAACCGTGACAGCGACCCTGTAAAGTTGTCCAGGTCGAACCATTCTTGAAGACACGATAAAGTAAGTCCTGAAAGAAAAACCTTAAATAGGAGAATCAAAAAGAGAAAATCCACTTACGCTTCCTTAATGATGGAACTTTCTTGGTTGTATCTATTTCTGTCATATTCGTTTTGATTCCAAAGATTTGGACGATCTTGGTCGTAGCCGTAATTAGGACCGAATTTATTGCTTTGTCCAAATTGGTTGTTGTAATTAGGATCGCGCGGAAAAGGATTAGCAGTGGACAAAAATGGATTATTCAAGTCATTGTAGGGAATATTCGGATCAAATTGGTTTGTACTAGGGATTGGATTATTTCTAATATCTTGAGCGTTAGCACAGCAAGCGACTAAAACCAAAGCCGCCCACGCGACTGCACCTTTCAGCCTCATTCCAAATGAAAATCTGAAAAAATAGGAAACCGTTTAAAAATGGAACACAAAAGGGAGCAGCTGTTTGATATTCATTGCAAAAAATCTAAGAAAAGAAATTTTCGTATGTACAACCCCTGGTATTAATATTGAATAAAGCTTTATTGTTAAACCCCCGATAATTTCCAACAGTTGGAGAAGGCGTACTTAATTTAAATTCGAACTGCAGTCACAAAAACGTCTCGAGAAACATTTCGAGCCATTGTTTCGTCTTCATAATAAAAATGTGGCGCGAAATAATTCACACGATTAAGTTTATTTTTACATTTCACGGAATTTGTGGTAAATAGGAAGCGTCACTTATTTCCCCTCGATTAGGGAATTTAAAATATTGCCCCATTCCATTTTTCGACAACAAAATGAGGTTCAGAAAATAATGAGACAGATGGTGACAATCAAATACAAATGTTGGCGATTTTTGGATATGATAATATGAATTTGAAATTATGTGCATCCCCCATTTTTTAATCCGCCCCGATCGCAAGTGCACACACACATTTTTTATGTGTCTGATTGGAAGTTTTCTTAAGAAGGCTTCAATAAATTGAAAGAGCCGGCGCGAAGCCCCAAAAGGTGACCGCAAACTTGTCGATGGCTTACGAAGCAAATATCAAATTTCTATTTGTTCAGTAGCCAGCAGCTACTTCTAGTAGATAAGTAAGCAATAGATAATGAACCAAACGCCCTCCTTCTCAACTTTAAGGGATTAGGGGGTAGCCACCCTTACTATAAACTTGTGTTACGCACGTGCTCAATAATAACGACATTTGTATAAATCCTGAAGGTTTTGTATATAAAAACAGTTTCCATGTTTAGAATAAATTTATAAGTTTACTTTGAACTGAAGATATACAGAAGTTAAAATAACATCAAAAGTTCTGGTTTCTGTTGTTGTATTTACTTAAGGTAAATCGGATTTAAATATTTAATTTCAAGGTATCAAAGTCGGAATTTTAATCGACTTTTGTAAATAATTCGAAATAGTTAATTGGGCGATGGATGAAGCTACCAGAAATTTTGTGAAAAGATAAGTTAACTAAGTTTCATATCCGGAGATTATAAATAGTGTTTATCCAACTTCCGCATCTTAAATCACGTAAATCTTCCAACATTTTGTTGAGAAAATTTTCGATCTCGCCCTAAGAATATTAAAGCAACAATAAATAAAATAACATTCCTAGCCACTTTCCCCATGAAAATCTTTTGAAATATTCAGATTTTCACCCTTATCACATCACCATCTATTACTTTCCGCACATAAAGCATCATCTTTATGGTCGTTCTCAATGGAACCGCACTCGAGATGAACATAAAAAGGGAGTGAAGATAATATAATGTTTATTTTCTGGCGCAACTTGCTCGGAGATTATTTTAGCCCATGGATTGAAACTACAGACATGACATAATTTTCTAATTTGCATTATCATCAAGGGTTAAAATAGCAAGGGTTTTTAGAGTAGGTCGATAAAATGAAAGTAATTTCGGGTGGTTGGGTAAGCAAGGGGTACTCTGATCTGAATAAAATTGTAGTGCATCGCAGAGATTAGTTTTCGTTCAATATAGATTTGAATAGATAGTGGAGATGACGGATTGCTACTAGAACAACTCCAATTTTAAGATACAAAAAATTTTGAAATAAAGAAACTATAAACCAATCTTGGAAAATTGCCCGGGCCAAGTGTGGTATTGGGATAAAAAAATGGCACTTTAGTCCCTTGATGTATAACATACTAAATAAATAATAACAGGTAATTTTCTTTAAGATGTTTGATAGCCTCTTTGAGGCTTTACATGTTCGGTTTTTGATGTGGATTAGTCTTCTTTTACTATGTACATTCCATTTCTCCTGTTTTTAAGCATTTTTCTCTTATTCTCTTTTTAATTTTGCTTCATCTACTTCTTATTTACTATCCAGTGGCGGAACTACCGGGGTGCGGTAAGTGCGACGCACGCGGGCCCCCGGCTAAAAGGGCCCCCAGTTGGGAATTGATATCCCGCTATAATATCTGCCTTTGCCTGGCATTCTTAGAAAAGAGGAAATTTAGAATATTCTAGAAAATCTTAGGATAGCCAATCAATAGCCAAGGAAATCTCAGAAACTTGAAAAAGGAAATAAAAGAATTAATCTATGAATTTTCCTAAGATTTCCTTGGGAAGAAAATAGTATTCTAAAATTACCTAAAATTTGCTTGGATTTCTTTTCACTTTCGTATATCACGATTTTTCCTTCGGTTTTCCAGTTAGTACAAAACTAGGGGGAAATCGACGGAAAAATTGTGTGTACTAGTGAAGGGAAATCTGAAGAAATTCTGGAAAATTCCAAGACATCTCAAGAAACAGATTCTTAGAAAATTTGTAGAAATATTGAAAATCTCAAGAAATCCATAGAAATTTCAAGAAAATCTCAGGAAACTCGAGAAAATTTTAGTAAATAGAAAATCGAGAGAAATGCAGAAAACTCGAAAAAATCTTAGAAAAACATCCAAAAAAATTTCTTAAAAATCATAAGATTTTCAGAATTTTTTGAAATCTTGCGACGAGGGGAATCACAGAAAATTCTAGGATATTTTAGGAAATCTAGACAATGTTAGAAATATCTAGGAAATCTCAGAAAATTGAAAAATAGACAAACTCATCAATTTTAATACAATTAAATAGGGGGGGGGGGTAGTTACTCGTCTTTATATCCGCTTTTATTTGGAAGGAATTCCTTGGAAATCACTAGAATTGCATGGAAATCTCCGGAATTCCGAGTTTTGTATACAAAATTGTTTTTGTCTTTTATAAAAGCAGGGCCCCGTTAACAACTTCGCACACGGGTCCCTCCCCTGCTTGTTACGCCACTGCTACTATCTCATCAATAACATACTATTTTATTTAAATAAATAAAATTAATTCGCTTGGGTGACGCGTGTCGAACCTGTGTTAAATTATGAAATTTTAAAGCAGGTAAATAATAATTAAAGCATTTAATTGTAAAATATGGAACACAATGATGACCCAACGAACTTTTGCAAATAATTAACTACAATGAAATGTCACAACAGAATACAGTAATGAGCGAAAAAATGGGGTTTACTTGAACAATAATTTGTTTTTAATTTTTTCAACAAAAAAATTATCTTTTAGATCAAAATCCGTCTTTCTCAAGTATAAAAATAGCTCGTACACCGCCGTTTAAAGTAAATCTTCGCGATCAGGATAAAAAGTTGTACTTTAGCCATTGCTTCCACGATTCCACGAGGATGAACCGCATCGCAATAACAAACTTATTTGAGAAAAAATTAACAGTTAACATCAAATAACAATTAACATCAAAGCAAGGATGCAAAATAATATGTGATCTGAGAAAATAAGTTAACAGCCAAACAAAATTTTTACTGAACATTCTCCCGGGAATTCCCCGCTCAGCGCAACTATTTTGATATTGATTTATTTCTCCGATCTAACCGTGTGTGATAAAAGTAGATGGCGTGAGCAAATTCATCGGAAGGGTTTAATAAATTCTAGTTTAAATATAATTATTGCAATTGTCACTTAAGTTCCTTAAGCTACTTAACGCTTAACTCATCATTGGAGAGGTCCAAAACACACCCAGAGTTAATTTGCCTTTCTTCCATAAAATTCACTTTGAAGTTTGGAATTTTCCAACACGAAGCAGGGATTTTCACCCTTTTTAAGCTTCAAACTGGTCGGTAGAAGTGAATTACCCTATCAAAACCGACCCTTCGTCTGCCACTAGCAAAAGCGGTGACCACTGTATTGCGATGGAAGATAGAAACATTTAATTGTTATGAGTTATGACTAATTCGATAAAAAATGTTGTGATTCGTTCTTTGCTATGTTTCCTTCATTATATATCGGAATAAACCCACAACCCTATCACGCAATCTCTGAAAAGTGAAAAGGAAAAAAATTATTAGTTTCGGCAATTTTCCTAATTAAATCTGGGAGAATCCTTTAAAATCGATTGAGCCTTTTGAAATCCAGGAAAGTGTTTCTCGAAATTAGAACATGCGACCTAAAAATATTAAAATGGTGGCGCACAGACACAATAATTGCAACAAAACCGTGCAAAAGTAGAACATAGAGTAACGAAAGCCAGAAATAAACGTCGCAACTATTTTCAATGTGCAAAATTAATCACTACAAGAAAATAAGTGTTATATTCGGCGTTTACTTAAGGGTGGTAACCCCTTTCGGAATAAAATTAAATTTGTATAACGTGATCCTCGTAGTTTCCCTTTCGCCAGCATTATCATATAAAAAATCGTTAAGTGCGGTAGGTCAATGAACCATTCGTAATTGTTACTCGAAAATTTTCAGGAAAACACCAAAATAATGCAAATGTAAAATACCCAAAATGTAGTTGTAAATTTTGAAGTTATTAATGGAAAAAATAAACATTCGTGTTACGTTTGTTGAATTTTATTCACCCCAGAGCAGAGCTAGACCCTAGAGAGCTTTGCATAAGTTAGTATCGATTAAATTGTTGTTTCAAAGTTTTTGATCTGGAACCATTTTGAGCTTCTGATGTATAAATAATTGATAATTTCTAAAAACCGGTAACGACCAATTATTTAGGGTGACTAATAATGGATCGTTTGAGCACAAATCGTCCGAAACGTTTCCAACCTAAAATTAGGAAAAAAACCCCATTTATTAAATAAATCTTGTCAGGATAAATATTGAAACGTTCTCATTTATTAATGTGTTACCAATTAGTTCTAGAAACACGTGCCCGAATATTAGTCGAATATGATTTATAATATTAGTGCACTGGAAACATTGTCTATTTTTAATTTCGGAAGCAACATCTGATAGATTAAATCACGAAGACCCTTGCATTACTCAAATGGATACTTCAACATATTTCTAATTAAAGGCTGGAGAGCTTAAAAATGATGAAAACCAGATCTCTAGCTTTTAGATGATTTCATTCAGTTTTCGATTTCAATGACGAAAAATTCGCTACCCAACAAAATCTATTCTCCGAGCCAATGAAATAGCTGTACCAATAGGTACTGCACCGGCAAACCGGGGTCGTTTTCGGGGGTGCAGGGCTGAGAAATTGTCCCCGCCTCCCTAGCTACGAAATTTATTAAATTTAGAGGACGAATATTGATTATTTTGCAAGAACAATTATTGTAACTTCTGTTGGTTCTCCCTCTTATGCTCAAAATTTGTAATTATTCAAATTCACCTTCCTCGGAGAGACTAGTCAACAAGCAAATTTTTGTACACTGGATTTCCCCCGATTTTCCTTCACCTGTACACCAAATTTCCCCAGCAATTCACCTTTGCCTTGACATTCATGGTTCCGTGGGCACTCGAACAATATTCTATTGCTAGATAAGTAGCCCATAAATAAAATTTCGACTTTAGATCACAGCAGTGTAGTAGGCGCGACCAGACATGGAATTGCGGTTTCTAGCTTCGTAGGCAGTCAAATTAAGCTTTGGACCAAACTGCTAAGTCCGAATATATTGAAATTTTTCATCGGTTCGAGTTCAACTCCAACTTCTCGGTTCGATCATATCTTAGAATACTGCCTAACCGAGACTTTGGAACCCAGAACCGAGTTGATAATTCTTCTCCTTCTTTGTGTGTAGGCAATCACTTGGCCGAAACCAAGCTAACATACTTGGGAATTTAATTAATGGGGTGGTTTTCCCATGGCCTTCCCCATAGCCCACAGATCTATCTTAGACTATAAATCACTGCAGTGTATTCCAGGCGACCAGAATTTGAACTCCTGATTACTTTTGCATTCTTCTCTAATCTTTGCTATCTTTCTCCCCTCATCTACTCTCAATTTTCTCAGATCATCTCTTACTGCTTCTCTCTAAATTGGGTTAAGAAGAAAATCTACAACACTTTCGAACGACTCTAACTAAAGGTTGACTCTAAGCATTGTTCTGGTTCAGTTTAAGCTGGAAAGCTTCCAGAAATAGGATTTTGCTTCCCCTCGAGAAAATGTGCCACGTACAAGCAAAATTAGAATAATTAGAAATACTTGTTGCTACAATAAATTGTCTGGATGAGAGCCAAAATCCATCATTCAACATCGAGGGCATTACAGTGCAATAAAACTTGGCAGAAATATTCCTATTAACGGGCTAATTTAAGTAAGCAACAGGTTAAAAAACTTTTTAAGAAATCATGAATGAAAAGAATGCTGAAAATGCCAAATAATAGGAAGTTTCGAAGCAAAACATTGCTTCCGTTTTTTCGGAAAACCTATCTAACGATAGCGGATGTATCAATCGTCCAATGGATTAAACTGCCAAAAATAATTTCCAGCTTCGGCAACACCCAGTTGCATTATAATCAGTCGATGACACGGTTAATTTGATGGTAAAAATGTGGAAAAGACCGAATTACCGATTCATTCTATCACCGAGCCAACGTAATTAAGGTATTTAAAAAGTCTTTTTACGTAAATATGATGATGTTCGGTGGAGTCATTGGCCCGACATTTTTGCGTCTGGATATTCGAACTTTTGGCACGCAAAAAAACACCTGACTAAAAGCAAGCTCATATCAATCTTGGATTAAATATTGACTTACAATCGATTGGTAAATATTGGTGCTACTGGTATTATTTGAGCGGAAGTGAACTCAGGTTCACAACCCCATTTAAACGTTTTAGCGGTTAACTAAATTAAACTGTAGGAACTGGAAGTGATTATTTTAATTTGGTGGTTCGTTCGAATAATAAATTGATTCCATTCAATAAGCAGTTCCGATGTGAACACTACACCTGGGGAGCCAAACAAAAGCTTAAAACAAAGGAAGCAGATTTCGCCAAGAATTTGGCCTAAAAAAAACTCAAGTCTTACACTAATCATTGGATTCAATTTAACAGACACGTTTTTTCTCTTATCTTCCACTTCAAGCAGGAAGAAGTCACTCGGGGGCTGACTTCCAAGTGCTCTAAAAAACTAGTACTACTGCTGTTTGAAATAAAATTGGGATTTTGTTGTCGGAATGGAGCAAATATTGACTGTGAGAAGAAAAAAGCAAATTTGTTGTTGGGTTATTTTAGTTATATTTGTAATATGGCACGTGCCTAGAGGGGTTGAAGTAAACAGCTGTACATTGAGAGCTACCCCACACTTTTAAAATAGGTCCGAGTTGCATTCATGCGTTATACTCGAGTATAATTGCAGAATTCGTCCAAAAAGCAGTGGTGTACGTTGCAAATTATCTAATACACGAGGCAACAAATTTTATTATTACCAATATTAAAAAGTTTAAATTGAAAATAAAACTGCCAAACCTCCTATTAAGGGTAATTTACGTACTCTGGAAACAAAGCCACCCTCTTGGTGAAACAACAGGGGTCTAGAGAAGTAGCACATGTCGCTAATCTAGTTAGTGATAATGCGAATATTAAATTGGAAATCTCCAAGATTGGCCCAACTGATGCATAAATTTTGTTGTCCCCTTGGAGAGCAAACGTAACAAATTCATTCATATTCTTGGCGAAACTTTTTCAAATAAACCGCAGTCGGTACAAGGAATTTATTTTAAATGGATTAGTCACGTGAAGTAGTTCAAAAGAGGTAGATGAAAAGAGAGGAAACGCTTTATTTGGGTCGAAGTTCATTTTAGTGGGTGGGTGATCCTTTAATAAAAAGACGAAACTTCATTAACGAAGCTCTAACTTGATACTGCACTGTTTTAAAACTCGAAAATATGCAATTCAAAAGAAGAAGAAATTCTTTCGAGAGAACATAATTTTTGAAAGCAAATCACACACAAAAAATCATTTTTAGGTAAATACTTGAGATTTTTCAGAGATTAGTCAAGAAATATTTATTAACAGTGTTATTATCATCATAATTTCCTCTTTTTGCCCTTTTCGTGGACTGTTTAGCGACGCGCATACCAGATTAACGAGATTCCTGGGTAAAATTTTCAGTAATTCGAGCATGCTTTTCCAACCGAACGATTGTTTATGAAAGATTACACGAGATTTCCATCCGGGATGCCTTAATATTTCTTTTAAAAAAAATTAAAAAAACAAAAACAATCCTGTTAGCAACGTTATTTGTACCTTTTCAAGACTAATTTTGACACAACAATCGATTTTACAGCAAAACTTTTTAGAGATTTTTTGTTACAAATTTCATTGTCTTTAATTTTGTATCTATACATTTTTCCATTTTGTCGCCTCGTTTTCGACTGACAGCGACTTAAACAAAACTCTGTAAAATACAAAAAATATCTCGTATCCTGTATCTCAAAATCGGTGCAACGAAATAGAAAAATGTTTAAGTAGTTTTTGTTGCAAATTTTATTCCCTACATTTTTGCCTATATACATTTTTCTATTTTGTCGCACCGTTTTCGAGATACAGATGATAATATGTTTTGTATTTTACACTCTTGTTTAAGTCGCGGTCAGTCAAAAACGGGGCGACAAAATAGAAAAATGTATAGGTACAAAATTGAAGACAATGAAATTTTTAACAAAAAATATTCAAAAAGTTTTGTTGTAAAAGCGATTTTTATGTGTCAAAATAAGGCTTCAAAAAGTACTATTTACATTGTTAACATAGGAGTGTGAGAATACTTTTTTGAGCCACTGTATTAGTAACAACTCAACTCTTTCAGTTCATAGACTTATCTGTTATAATAAGAGTTTCTCTTTTTTTGAACATACTTTCTGCAATACAGGGGGGGGGGGTATAGAACCTCCATCCTCCCTATTCAAAGATTCAAGGTTTGCAAGAATACTAATTGTTTGATTATTATTCAATAAGATCCTTTGAGTCTTTCACAACAAATACATCTATGTTTTCTAATATTAAATTCTCTGACTTTTCCGGACAAGTGGGAACCCTGAAGTGCAATTTTCTCTCATATTATGTCAAGTCACTGCAATTCAATGTTTCGGGGTAGTAAATCCACCTTCGCACCTTTTCCCTTACCCAGGTGGTGTCTATTGTACCAACAACCTTTATTTTTGATCTTTATTGCTTCCGACCACAATAAAAACAAAATTGACGGGTCTGTGAAAATTGGCTCATTTTTAAAAAGAATTTTTGTGGAAAACAAAACAATAAAACCAAATTAGAATAACGGAACATTATTTTGTCGAGATCAAAGAGTCATATTATATAAATTTCAAAGGCTTAACATTTTATTGATTTTCAAAACATGAAGAAAATATATAAGGCGGACGCTCTTTGAAGTTGTCATTTCCCGGAAAAATAACAAAACCTACGACATTTTGACGGTCACCGTTTGTTTTGATATGTAACCGAGTCGTTTTTGTTTCTATTTCACAAAAAGTTTTAAAATAACTTCAAAAAATTTAAAAATTTTAAATGTCGAAAGTTATCCAATTTAAGACTCATCTTGATTTTTCTTATTATGACTGACAATTTATTGTTAAAAATGAGTCATTGTACATTAACGCATACCTATGCAAAAGCTACGCCCTTTTTCACGTAAACAAATAAAAAACTAATTAAAAGACACAAAAATATAAATAGAATTAGAAAAACCGAAATTTTGGGATTAATCTAAAAGACTTTCGGTCAACTGTTTAGTTTGTGGTCAACGCCCAGAAGTTAGTTGACTACCTACCTGTAAATTTTGTTGTTTTCTTCCGCGCTCGAAGCACGTAAATTTTTTAATTAGACACAATTGCATTAATTAGTTGCACGTTAATTATCTCACAATCCTCTGTATCACTAGCCTTGTCAAATTGTTCATTGCGCCAAACAATTTTATTAAAAATATTTAGGTTACGCACAAACCTTATAAAATACACAAACACACACCTTCCTTTCGCGTTACCAACTGAATTCATCAGCGACGCCGAACTCGCAGGTATTTAAAATATCGCGCTCATGCGCACCTGCGAAACAGGTAAAAGTCACTAGATCTAGTAACTTTTGTTATTTAACTTTTAACCTAAACGTCACAAGTAGAACGTCAAAATGGTTATATTGACATATCTTTTGTTTTTCGTGACTATTACAAAAATTTCGTGCCTTGAAAACTCATTAGAAGAAGAAAATGACGTTTTCGGGAGGCATAATATCGAGGGTAAAGTTTTCCTGCCCGATGTTCCTTTTTCGTCACCCAATTGGCAAGTCAACACTCGACTTCACGTGAACGGCGGCGAATATTTGGGTTTCATCAAAGAAGACGGTTCGTTCATAATCCACAACATCCCTTCGGGTTCCTTTATCGTGGAGGTCCTCCATCCCGAACTGACCTACGAACCGGTACGTGTCGAAATAAACTCAAAGGGTAAGTTCCGAGCCAGAAAGGTGAACCACATTCAAACGAGTCTCGTGGTGCAAGTACCCTACCCTTTAAAATTAAAGCCTCTTGGTAAAACAAGATATTTTCAACTTCGCGAGCAATGGAGAGTAACCGACTTCTTGTTTAACCCTATGGTGCTCATGATGGTGTTGCCGTTGGTCCTCATTATGATTTTACCCAAGATGATGAACGATCCTGAAACGAAGAAGGAAATGGAGCAAATAGGCAGTTTAACAAAATTCGATATGCCGGAAATGTCTGACGTGTTGACCAACTTTTTGGCGGGTGCACCACAAAATCAGTTGCAGAACAAAAAGGTGACAAAGAGCAAGAAGAGACAATGATTTTATATTTAGTGCACAATTAAAAAATTATTTCAAATTAGTGAGTAGGTAGTCTGTTGTATGTAAACTTTTGTAAATAAATCTACACCGTATACTTATCGAAAAACTTGTTTGATTTTATTGGGACAAAAAATTACTGTAACCGTTTCTTCTTCAAAATTGCTTTTCTTTAACCTTAAGGTTTGGATGACCTATCAAACTTGATTAAAAAGCTCGTCAATTCATGTTATGTAAATTACCAATGCAAGGTCAATTATAAATTGAGGAAACAGTATCTCCTGGAAAATAAAACAAATGTTTTACCGGTTGTAGTTGATTACCAACATTAAGATACAGACACTGTTCCCATGATAGTAATAATTATGCCAAGGGGTAAAAATCTCCTGGAAATCCCTTGAATTCTCAAAAAATTCCTATTGAAAGGGAAATTTATTACCACTCCTTGTTGGGACAGTTAAATTAAAATTTGATTGTTACAGAAATTAAAAATATTTTATTCAATTCAATAACAAGCTTTTCTCTTTGATAATATACATGGCATTTGAGATATGTAAAGTCGATATTTTCCACCAAAAGAAAAATTTCAGCACACCTAAGTTAGTTTAAAAATTATAAAAACAAATTGAATAACAAAACAGGCAAGATTACGTCGTATTAGTCTTATAGAAAATATAATATACAGAATGGAGCAAACTTAAAATTCCTAAAACGAAAAACAATCTAAATTTTGTGCGCATGGTTGGTAAAATTTGAGCATAAAATGAACACGAAGCTTCTCCAAATTCATGTTGAGCTTAAAATTTGGTTGATAGCTTTCAATATTTACCTAATTTAGGTTTAAAATCACATCCAAACATTGCAATAGCAAAAACAACCATCAAATTTTCAAACACTCCCTAATAAATAAATTTTTAGTTGATTCAACAACAATCACAGCATACAAAAACACTTTGAAGTCGAGTCGATTCGACTTGGCGAAACGGAAAGTCTTTTTTACAAAAAGCTAAGCCACAAAGGCAACAATATAAATAAGCCCAACAAAAAAACAATTGAGCGTTAATATTTTGTAAAAGTATCAAAAATTCTATTCGATTAGGCAAACCAGATAAATAACATATTTTTTTATCAACAACCTTGTTATCCTCGTTTTCCACTCATAACCATGTAACAATTTTCTAATTTCGTCTTTAATGTTGCAATAGGCGACATCGGAACGTACATATTTTCAACACCTATGTTATTTTTGGTTACTTTATTCTTTGGTGACATCACCATATAATCGGTGCCGTCGTTTCCAAAGTTTTGAGACAGTCTTCTTAGATCTCGGGTTGGTAAAGTTCTCGATCGAAACTTATATGTATTTTTATTAATACTATCGTTTGCAAAAGTATCACTGCAACAAAGATTTCAGTTCACAAATTAATAAAATATAAAGTTGTCAAGTCTTACCAGTTTTTCTCTATACTAAAAGTTCGTGGCGGTAATGGTGGCGGAGTACATTTACCATTAAGTCTTAAATGTAACAACAGATCTTGAGGATCTTCGTATAAATGAACCATCCGTGCATTCGAGTAAACATTATTAACTTCCTTTTTTGTTAATTCGCATCCAAAACCGGGAGACGTATCAGGTATTTCTTCGTAAACCCCTGATGCTAAAGACAGCCCTGACGTAACTCTTGGAATTTTAAATTCGCTAAAAATATTAAGTAAACTACCAGGAGTACACAAAAAACCATTTATTACCTGCAGTTTAAAAGATCAAAATTTTGAATGGATTCGTCATCTTCGTCCTCGCTACCTCCAGGTGTTTTGGAAATCAAACCGATCATGCTAGATGCAGACTAGCAACAACGACGTTTAGTTTAGTAAAAAAACAACAAACAAAATGAATTGATTTACCTTATTTTTTGCACATCCAGAGTCGTCGGAAGATAAGGACACCCTAACACCTGAATCGGTACTGTCACTACGCTTCCTCCTCGAGTTATAACCTTCCACATCATCATCGATAAATTTAAACAGGTCTCCTTCGCTTTGGCTGAATCTCTTATTTGCTGTTAAGGAAAAATGGGATATTTTTCCACGCGAAACCAATAAATTCAACAAGTCATCACCGCGGTCACAATAAAAATGCAATTGTCCTGGTCCTGCCACAAAATCTCTACAAAAACAAGCGATACATTTATTATTATTATTTTTAACAAAAACTTGTGCAAACTAACCTGCTGGTGTGCAAGACACAGACTTTTTTGTCATCGTTTAAATTAGTAACCGCTTGTAAATGAAACTGATGAAATTGGTGCCACTTCCACTTAATTTTCAAGTCGCCAGTAAAAGAATCGTTTATCATTATTTCTTGAGCATTTACCGATAAAATACCAAACAGACCACTCAAACCGGCCGTTCTTGAATGATCGTTGTCGACTATTGATATGTAGAAAGTGCAGATGCCAACTGAAATGCAAATAAATATTCCTTATCTTATCTGTAACGAAAACAATAAAACTTTATTACCCGGTATGTAAGAAGCAATAGAGAGCGACAGTCGAATAAATGATATCCACTTTTGTGTTTTGCTTTCGCAACTATCGGATAAAAATAACAGTGGTTTTTGATTTCTGCCTAAAATAAAGACGCCAAATGCGAATTGTTTGGATCTCGAATTAATTCGACAGACTGTCGCAGATCTCGGCAAAAGAACACGGCTAATGATGGCACCTTCGGGCGAAGTCTTTAGTATTAATTCTGCTCCATTTTCGATACCATCCACCACTCGTTTAATTTCACACCACCGTTTGTGCCAAGCCTTAAACAAATATTCAAAAAATTGGGTTAACCAAAGTTTATAAGTTTACCTTCCATGGTGTGAAGCCCCTGCGCGCTTTAGCTGCCACTTTCACATCCAAATAACCGGAAAATATCTCGTTAACACCAATTTTTACCATTTCTTCCATCCTATTTAATTAATTTTCCAACCACTCCCTTAACCATTAAAAACCGCGCAAGAACACAAACAAACACAAACAAATTTGAGCGGTCAAATGACAGTTGGGAATTGGCGCCAATAATTTAAAAGTGCAATATGTAAAATGTATTTCCTTAAACCATAACAATTCTAAGGTGTGTAGCTTTAATTAGAGATTGAAGATTACAGATTTTTAATACAATAAGTTCAAACATGTAAGCATGGTAATATTAAAGGTAAGGTGAGAGGGGAATCCTAAGGAACTCGGGAAGAGAAATTCAAGAAAAATCAGGGAAATAGAAAATCTGAGGATGCATTAAAAAAATCTACAAAATGTCGAAGGTTTTTGGAACTTTTAGAAAATTTTTGAAAATCTTAGATATACAGTAACTCGCAAAAGTTCTCGGACGCTCCTATGTTACCAATGTAAATTGAACATTTTGAAACCGCTGTTTTTCATATAAAAATTGATTTTACAGCAACATTTTTTAGACAGTTTTTGTTGAAAATTTCATTGCCTTCAAATTTGTTTATATGAATTTTTTTATTTTGTCGCGCCGTTTTTGACTGACGGCGACTTAAACAAAACTCTGTAAAGCACAAAAAATATTATCATCTATATCTCGGAAACGATGCGATAAAACAGAAAAATTTATAGGAACAAAAATGTAGAGAATAAAATTTACAAAATAAAATGCTTTTGAATATTTTAATTTTTTTGCACCGTTTCCGAGATATAGATGACAATAGTTTTTGCACTTTACAGTTTTGTTTGAGTTGCTGTCAGTCAAAAATGGCGTGACAAAATGAAAAAATTTATATGAACAAAATTGAAGGTAATAAAATTTTCAACAAAAAATGTCTAAAAAATTTTGCTGTAAAATCGATTTTTATATAAAAAAACCGGCTTCAAAATGTTCAATTTACATTGGTAACATAGGAGTGGCCTAGAACTTTTGCGAGTCACTGTATATGTAGGAAATCTTATAAAATCCAATAACAAACTTAGGAAATACAAGGAAATTTTTGAAAAATCAAGGCAATCTTATAAGATCCCAGAGAGTTTTAGGAAATTGGAAATCCGAAAAAATGTAGAAAGTTTCGCGAAATTTCGGGAATTTCTTATCTTAGAAAATTCTAGGAACTTGAAGAAAACCTTAGGAATCTTAGAAAACCAGAGGACATCTGAGGAAATAGAGAAACAGAAGAAATGTAAAAAATATTTAGGAAATCTCAGGCAATCCAAGGAAACCCAGAAGAATATTATTATTAAATCTGACGATTTCTGAATATCAACTGACGGTTTCTGAATTACAATTGATGATTTCTGAATGTCAATTGACAATTTCTGAATATCATTTGACGGTTTATGAATATCATTTGACAAATCTGAATTACAATTAACGATTTCCGAATATTAGTTGACAATTGTCAACTAATTCAGATTTAAATCTGAATTACAGTTGACGATTTCTGAATTATTGGTTGAAAAGGTGTAGTAAAATCTTATGATATCGTGGGAAATCTTAGGAAATGTTGGAAATCTTCTAGGAAAACTTAGAAAATCCAATGGAACCTTGGGAAATCTTAGGAAATTAAAAACACTACAAATTAGCAATTTTATTTCATTTTGCTTTTTCAGCTTTTTCGAAAGGAAATTGTAAAGCAATCCAGGAGGAATCTGGGTAAATCTTCCAAAAATTTCGTAAAAATTTTTTTTTTAACTAAATAGTATATTATACAACGAGGGGGGTAGGTAAAGTATTTGTATTTTTGAGAGTATTTTTGCTACCTCAGAGCGCATTTCTGCGTCAGAAGTATGCAGAAATCAAAATATGAACTACAATCAATCTGTCAATATTTCAAATTACAAAATTATTTGTAAATTAAATGCTAATCCCTAAATAGTGCGGTTATAACTTTATTTTCAAACAAATAAAAAATCGTATACGATATAATAATAAAAATCTTCTCATCCTTTCTCAACCACATGCTCGGGATTTCTTTTCACTCTCTTAAATCGTGAAAGCTCCCCATCGTAATTTTGAGGAAGCGCACCAAATAAATCTTCATCGGAAAAATCAGCAATACTATTCTGGGTCTCTTTCGGGGCCAGTTTGACCTTTGAATGCTTAAAGGTCCGTTTATTTCTCTCGTTTTCTTGAAGTTGCACGTTTCGGTCTCTTATGGCCGCTATGTGATGAAGCATCCCTGCTCCATTGCGAAACGAAGCCGTATTATCTAAATCCTGACGCTTTCGGCGAACGTAAGGTTCCGGTTGATACAGAAAGTTATTGGCTGAATTGTCATAACCGTCATATTGTTCAGACAACGAACGCTTTCTTTGCGGTCGATAATTGGAATATTCCGCGGGCATCACGTAATCATCCGCATTTTGGTAATCCAGAGAGCGTCTGAATTTAGCATTAACATTTGGATCAAAATTAGCTTGACGTTTTTCCATGGTGCGGTCATCAAGACTGTCGTCATCAAACTCGTCGCCTTCGTCATCCACTTCCACATTATCAGAACGGTAAGGAAAATATGCCACATTTTGACCAGAAATTAAATCGTTTGCCCGTTTTATTCTTCTAAATTTCGACAGCGATTGCTGCATTATTTCCTCTTCTGCTTGACGTCGTTTTCTTGTCATTCTATTCTCTTCTTCTTGTTTATTATCTGTTTTTTCCCCGACAGACCCTTCGGACTTTTCAATTTTTTTGGATTCCACTTCACGCTTTTTGTCTTGATCTTGGTTGTCGGTATCTTTTGAAGGATCAATCGCAACTTCCGACTTCTTCAATAAATCTTCTTCTTTTTGGCTAAACGTAGGATCCAAATCAGTTTTCTGTGGGCCATCCAAAGATCCTGGTTTTTCAGCTTTCTTCTCAATGTTTTGGCTTTCAAACGTTTTTTGATTTTCAGATTGGCCTGCATTGTCAACGCTTCTTTTATCGCTTAAAGCGTGTTCGTGCTCGGATCTTAGAAGTTCATCTTCAATGCGGCTGTTCTCTTGAAGAGAATGACTATCCAGCATTAAGTTATTGTTTTCTTTGAGTCCTTCCGCATTAGAGCTCTCTTGCTGTTCCGGTGCTAAATTTACAACTTTTTGATCAATTTCCTGAGACGTAACGCCGTGCGGATCAACTGTTCCAACCGGAAGGTCAGATGCAGTTACACTTCTCACTTTGATCTTAAGAGGCTCACCTTGCATGGAAGCATCATCCTGACTATTAACATTCAGAAGTTCGTTTTCGTTTGCAGTTAAATCCATCAGTACATTTCTGGCATTTGCTAATTTCTGGTTGCTTTTCAAATTTTCCGGCAGCATCTTATTTTCTTGCGGATCAAACTGATAATCGGGAAACGCACGTCTTTGCTCGCGATTTTCGTGGTCCAATTCCAAGTAATCTCCAGAATCGATATTTTTTAAATTGGAAAAATCGAGTAGACCACGCTTAATTCTTTTCAAATTTGGGAGTTCATCCAAATTCCTTCTGCGTCTAACGAGCGGTAGCAACTTCTCGTCGGGATGCGTTTGAGGATCCAAGTCGCGAGTTTCTCCATCTATCAGAGTGTTGGAGATGTCGCGTTTACGTCTTTGAGCGTCTTGGCATTTAGTAGTCACTTCCACCGAATTTATAGCTTCAATTTCTCTTTTCACTTGCTCCTTGATGGCATCGATTTTGGCTTGGATTATTTGTTCCACATGCTTTTGATATTCGAGCTCGTCTTGCTCTCGTTTGTTTATTGCTGCGGCATGAGAAGTAGTAACTTTATCTCTTTTTTCCTGTATTTCGGCATCGTTTTCGGAACTAGCTAGAGGAGACTTATTTCCACTAACGGTCAGATCTCCAGATTTTTCCAAACCTTTCATCAAATCGTTAGGCTCCGCTTTACCGTCTTGTTGCCTCTTGCTTCGTATAAATGCGTCCCCTTCGTTCTTGTAATTTGCTACTTTTACGACTTCCTTCTTTGTGTCTTTCTTGACTCTGTTGCCAGCTACTTGGGAATCTGATTTTGGCGCATCTTCTATGAAGTTTTCTTCCTTTACCTTAGGCTCCAAGCGTTTGAAAAGTGGAGCATCCAATGACTCACCACCGCCTTGTTTTAATTGATTTTTGTTGTTGTCGCGTTTGTTTCGATCGATCGGTTGGACCTGATTTGGAACTAACTCGATTTTGTTAGCACCTTCTTCTAAATTTTCATCTTCCTTATCGACTTTGGCAACGTTTAACAAACTATCGACATTCCGCTTGTCTTTACCTGATTCTTTTTCATCTTCCGATACCAAACCCATGTCGCTTAAAATACTGCGCAAATTCCTTTCGATTTCCTCGACGCTATCGGAGGGTCCTGGATTTTGGATGCGGTTTAGCGTTGTTTTCAGCTGTTCCACTTGCTCGTCGGTTATGCCGGAACCACTTCTTTTGGTTTCTTGGAATTTTACATCGCCTACTTCGTTTTCGTTTTTCACGTTTTCCCCTAGATTTTGGGAACTTTTTTCCGGTGTTTTATTTTCAATAATGTTTGTGTCAAGGTTGACGTTATCACTGGAAGCTCTTCTATACGGTTGGTTGTTCCTCTTGTACATTCCACTGTTTATTTTGAAGTCGTTATAAATCGACGGAAATCTTTCGTTAGCAAATTTGGCAGAATCTTCCAAATCGTTTTCACTTTTTTCTAAATCGCCATCGATTCGACCGTTTGGATAATAATTGTTGTCGGCGTATTGTCGAGAATGGACCAATTGCTGGGGTTGCATGTCTCTGAAGGAATCTCTTGCGTTCATCCAAGGTTCAAACTCAAATGCTTGTGGATACGGCTAAAAACCAATTTTTGGTGCCAAACTGGATGGATGATTAAATATTATTATTCCTTACCTCTAAAATTCCCACTGGTCTTCCGTTGCCATAAACAATTCCGTATCCTTCATCTGCTCTGTACGATTGGGGCCTTGCGGCTCTTTTGTATACTCGGTCGTAGCCTCTCATTCCATAATTGTTAATCGCATTCCTTTTCAGAATTTTTTCTTTATCATACGAAACCAAAGGTTGATCTTCCAAATCATTAGCCTGGTATTTGTTTTTGGAGTAATCGTTTCCCGAGAGTTTCTCCTTTAAGTCGCGCGAGAATTCGGCATCGGATTGCTCTTCACGGTTGGGTGTGTAAAATGGCCTAAAGTGAGAGAGAACAAATTAAAATTTTATGCCAGTCGCGTGTCCGTTTGAATTTTTGACAAAAAAAAACATTTTATTTGTTCTAGATCTTACCTGGATTCAAATTTACTTTCGTATGATGATTTTTGAGCGAATGATTCAGGCGTTAGCTCGTAGATTATTATAAATAAAAAAAACGAGTATATTTTCATAATAATGTAAAAAATCAAATATCAAAATATCAAAATCAGACAGTTCTAAATATTGACAAACAAAAGTTTTTAAAGTGACTTGGATTTACTTGATAACTTTGAATTTGAGTATTTTACGACGGCAGTCACTCCCGTGGGAACTCAAAATCCAAAAGTTATTCAGAAAAAATATCTGTCTAAATGATTAAACTCTGGGAGTGCTTATATCGAAATTAGTAATTTTCGTCCTGTAATCAAGTAGTAATCTCGGGCAAGATGAACCATGAACTAACCATGAACAATCTTTCTCTCAGGGCTGATACAACTCAAAATAAAGCAGTCTCGTGCAGCTTAAGTTTGATAGAATCTGGGAAAAGTTTAACTTTTAAGTTTCTATGGTTTATAGAATTCTTAACCTGCATTAATTCTAGAAAAAATAGAAAGAATTACTGTGATTTTCAATTTTAATCCGAAATAAAAGATCAAGGGGTAAAAATCTCGAAAATTTGGTGTGCACTTGTTTGGAATTCTCTTGGAACTCTCTGTAATTCTTTGAAAATCCCTGGAATTCCTTGTAAATCTCTGGAATTCTTTGAAAATCCCTGGAATTCATTGGAATTCTTTGGAAATCCCAGGAATTCTTAGGAAATCTATGGAATTCTTGGAAATCTCTGGAATTCTTTGGAAATATCTGAAATTCTTGGAAATCACTGGAATTCTTTGAAAATCCCTGGAATTCCTTGTAAATCTCTGGAATGCTTTGAAAATCCCTGGAATTCATTGGAATTTTTTGGAAATCCCAGGAATTCTTTGGAAATCTATGGAATTCTTGGAAATCTCTAGAATTCTTTGGAAATATCTGGAATTCTTAGAAATCACTGGAATTCTTAGAAATCACTGGAATTCTTTGAAAATCCCCGGAATTCATTGGAATTCTTTGGAAATCCCAGGAATTCTTTGTAAATCTATGGAATTCTTGGAAATCTCTAGAATTCTTTGGAAATATCTGGAATTCTTGGAAATTACTGGAATTCTTTGAAAATCCCTGGAATTCCTTGTAAATCTCTGGAATTCTTTGAAAATCCCTGGAATTAATTGGAATTCTTTGGAAATCTCAGGAATTCTTTGGAATTCTTGGAAATTACTAGAATTTTTTGGAAATCATTGGAATTCTTGGAATTCTAGGAATTCCTTGGAAATAGTTGGAATTCCTTGGAAATCGTTGGAATTCTTGGAAACTCTGGAATTCCGAGTCTTGTGTACAGAAATTTTACAGGATATTTATTTTACTTGGAAAAAATCTTCATCTGTACCTAATGTGAGGGAACGAAAAATCTTACCTACATCCAGAGTAGCTAATACTTTGGTTTGTTTTATGAGTATAGGCCCTTGATGTTAGGATAAACTAGATCTGTGTTGGTGCAGATGATCGCTCTTACGATAAATCATTGTTAACGCAGAATCCAAAACGTGGTTCCTTGGGGAAGGGATTGCTCTGAACGGAAATCGAAAATGGTTAACTCCATTCAATATATCAAAAGTATACCAAGCCAACTGACGTTGCTGTTTCGATTTTTCACATAAAAAACCAAGGGGTAAATATTTTATCTTCTCTTGTGTACAACTGAAGGAAAATTTCAATTTTCTAAGATTTTCTTGGCTTTTCTAGAATATTCTAGACTTCTTAAAATATCCTAGCATTTTCTACATTTTCTGGGATTTTCGATTTCACAAGATGTTCTAAGATCTCGAAACTTTCTAGATTTTCTTGAAATTTTTTTGGATTTTCTCGAGTTCCTAAGATATCCTAGAATTTTTTACATTTCCTTGAATTTTCAAAGATTTTCTTGGATTTCCGGTTTTCTGTAGATTTCCCTTTCACTTGTACTCCAGATTTCCCTCTAGATTTTAACTAAGTGGAAAACCAATAAAAACTAACGGGAAATTTGAAAAAAACATTTATTTCCTTTGATATTCCTCTTTTTCAAGAATTTCCTGAATGTCTTAAAATTTCTCTAGGAATTTTTACATTTTTTTGGATTTCCTATTCACTAAAATGTCCTAGAATTTCCTAAGATTATCTAGAAATTCTTAAAATTTCCATTAATTTTTTGAAATTTTCTAAGATTCCTTTTTGAGATTTTTTGGAATTTCCTCGAATATCTTAAGATTTCTCTTCACTATTACTTTTTTGATTTTGATGAAGAATTTCTATAATATCCAAGGAATTCCAGAGTTTTCCAAGGGAATTCCAAATAAGTGTACACAAAATTTTCGAGAAATTTACACCTTCTCTTGACGGTGCCTTGACGGTACCTGACCTAAATAGCTCTAGAAATGTGATTTAATGGGCGGAGCCCATCTTTTATTAGTGCAACAGTCAGTGGGGTATTTAGAAAATGCTTTTGGGAGGGGCAGATAAAAGATTTTGCAAAATCTCGTTAATCCATTCATGCGCGTCAGTTATAACTAATTCCTAATACATAAAATCGCGGCACGCTCCTGCTCCTGCGTGTCATTTTTTGGTGAAAAAAGAAACACTCTGATTGGTCGATTTTTTTAACCAACCAAAAAATATATTAAACTGAGATTAGGACTAAAAATATTTGTCCAATATTAATCCAAACCGACATAATTATCACATAACAGGTCTGGATTAAAAATATTTGAAATACGATATAAAGGCCCTTATTGCACCGTAAAATAAGGTCTCATTTCCGTTAAACAATGGCCTCTATGTCTTATTATGAATTTTTTCATATTTTCAAATATTTTTAGTCCAGACCTGTTATAAAAAATTATGTTTCTTTTGATTTGTTGAATTTTTGATTTTCTACATATTGTATTATTCTTAACTTTATTTAAATTTATCTATAAATACATACTTACTACATACCACAAATTTAGTTAAATTTTTTATTTTGGGTTCATTTTCAAAAAATATAGAGTCAAAATTGTAAACCGGGGGGGGGGGGGGGGTCTGGGGGTTGTGGAACACCTTCCAGTACATATCTCAGGATTTCCACTCTTTTAGAATACTGAGAGAAAATAGAGAATTCTAAAAGAGTGGAAATCCTGCGATATGAACTGGAGGGTGTTCCACACCCCCCAGACCCCCCGGTTTACAATTTACAATTTTGTAACAAAAATGAGGAAAATTTAAACCTTTGGCATTGAGAATATTACAGCTTGGAAAAACATTTATTTAAGTGCCTTACTGCTCAGAGTTTAACAGTAACTTTTGCGTTACTTTGAAAGTTAACTGTCGAAATTATACTCAAAAGTGTAAACCGGGGGGTCTGGGGAGGAGGGGTTCGGTGAACACCCTACAGTACATATAATGAAATTCCCACTCTTCTAGAATACCTACAGAAGACAGAATAATTATACAAATTTCGTCAGGAAAAGCTGGGAAATTTTTTGTTTTTGAGTAAAAGTGAGGGAAATTAAAACGTAATTAAAAAGGGGTACAATCCGAGTCATCCTTGTCCCCCTCTAAATACGCCACTGACAACAGTTAACTTTATAAATTTATTTTAAACTGAATTTTGTTAATTATAACCAAATTTAACTGAAAAATAGATTCCAGTCATTCTAAACCCGCGATTTTCGAGTTCGGGTGGCTTTGGGGATGTTTTTAATATTTAAGTGTGTGGACTCTGAGATTTCATTTTTCTAGATCCAATAACTTTAGAGTTCGGGCAGCCTTCAGAATTATTTTTACCAACAGCATGGGCTCAGATAATCAGTTTTCTGTGGTCGTTTATAAAGAAGGTTTAACATCCCATTTTTTCTGGTCATAGTTGGTTACAATTTTTGTTTACCCTCTCTCTCCAGAACGTCCGATGGGAACAAATCAAAAATCTTTTTAATTTCTCTAAGTTTTGATTAAAAATTGATTTAACTTGGGATTTTTATATAGACATCATTCAGCTTAAGGGGTTAGGCCACTCTAGATGCCTAAAAAAATAGGTTCTTTGAGGATTTTTTTCAGAAAAACTACAAAATAAATCGAGATACTTATCACTGACTATAATACACAATAATTTTTTTAGGCTATTAATTTTAAAATAGCGGCTGTGTAGCGTTTTTGCGATGACGCCGTCTTCAGGATCCACGCGCGGACAAACAGCTTCTATAATTTTTGAATTATGATGAGCCAATTAAATTTTTTTCGATTATATATGTATAACAACAGCTATGGAAGTACGTAGGATTTTTGTTTTATATTGAATAGTTCATTTGTGATCAGGCCCGTAGCCAGGGGGAGGCACCTGGGGGCACGTGCCCCCCCCCCCCCGAAATGTGCAAAAGCAAAAAAAAATTTTGAAAATAAAATAGGTAAATAGATATATTTTTAAAGTGAGAACAAAAATTTGTTTTTTGCGGAAAAATTCTCGAAAGGGGAACCCCCAAAAAAATTTTTTTTTATGAATGCCCCCCCCCCCCGAAATAAAATCCTGGCTACGGGCCCGTTTGTGATTAACAATTTTCTGACGATTTTGAGGCAAATTTTTCACTTTTCACTTTAGAAGTGCGCCATTTGGCCAAAAATCAATATATCAAAAAAATTATATGTACTTTTATAGCTGTTGCTATATATAATGAAAAAAAAATTATTACTTCATTATTAGAGACCGGATTATATGCATTTGCATATTTTGCTATTTTTTAAGAATACGCTAGTTGGATATCCCAAAAAAGCGTATGCCGGGCCATCTTCTGGTCAATTATGGCCAGATTCTCACCTAATTTATACACAAAATCACTGCCTAGGTGGCGGCACCATAGCTGTCCAACTAGCGTATAGTATTGCATATTTCGACTGAAATCAACTGATCGTGCATATTTTAGCATATTTTATAAAATTTCTTGCATATTTGGGCATATTTTATAAAGTTTCGTGCATATTAGATCATTTTTATGGAATTTTCAAAAAAAAAAAGGAAAAGCTTCTCTGATAATTTAAAATTTAAATTTGGCGATGCCAAATTTTGGGTTGGCAATATCAAAATAGTAAAAAATATTAATAGAAAATAGTAGAATTAACAAAATAGCGATATGTTGTAGTATTTATTGAAATTTGATGTTGCATATGTTAGCACTTTTTGGCGATTTCGTTGCATATTTTGAACATTTAAGATGCATATTTGCATGCACATTTCGACCATTTTAATTTGCATATAATCCGGTCTCTACTCATCATAATTCAAAAATTGCATGAGCTATTTGTCCGTTATCGCAAAAACGCTGCACAGTCGCAATTTAAAAATTAATCGCTTCAAAAAAAATGATTGTTTATTATAGTCATTGATATGTATGATAATCACCCCTTTTCGTAATCTCGATTTATTTTGTAGTTGTTTTGAAGAAAAATCCCCAAAAAGCTTACTTTTCAGCCTCTAGAGTGGCCTAACTCCTTAACCCTTTTCCTACTCCCTTGTTCAAGTCGCTGTCAGTCAAAAATCAGGCAACAAAATAGAAAAATGTATAGATGTTACGGTCAATGATGACAATTCGGTAATTAACGTCAATGGCCGGCCAATAACGTCAATGCCCAGCTTAGTTGGGCATTGACGTCATTGACCGGCCATTGACGTTAATGACCATGCATTTCGGGCGATGTTGACATTTAAAATTTCATGTGTGGTTTTTATATCATTGTCCGGGCAATGACGTTAATGCCCAATACGGGGTGGGCAATGATGAAACTATTATTCTATAGATTCCATATATATAGAATATATATATAGATTCCATCTGAAAGTAATATATTAAATGTACCCTTGCAATTAATATTAGTTATTAAGGAATACTGAAAAGTTAATTTTGTTAGAAAATATTAGTTATACGACCAAAGAAAATGAGATTACTCTTAGACAAGCAGCAGCTCAAAGCAGTGTTTTAGGAGGCCAGGGTTACAAGCGTTGTCTTTGCGAGGGTGAATGTAAAAATAATAAATGTGCGTGTCGCGCAACAACAAATTCGCAATTTACTCTCGTAGCAGAATAAAAATGATTAATTTAAAAATTTTTATTTTATTATTTTTTAATTTATATTATTTTTCTTAATAAATAATGATTAAGTATATTATAATACAATGAATACAACATATGTACGTAAGTATCACTTGGGGGCCGTCCATTAATTACGTAAGGATTTAGGGGGAGGGGGGAGGTATCGGAAATCTTACGGACCCTTACGTGGGGGGAGGGGAGGGTCCGATGTATTCCTTACGTAAGTATCGTAAAATACCGTTTTTAAATTAAATATTTAAAATACCCCGTTGACCTTTTTTTTCGCTCTTCGCTGTTTTTCAGGACCTTTCTTTTTCCAGTTTTCACTGTTCTTTAGGTACGCCATCGACCTTTCTTTTTTTGTGTGTACCTTTTTGTCATGAAAATAATTTTAATAATCCTTACGTAAGATGTAACGGGGGGGTTCAAAATCTTACGTGCCCTTATATGAGGGGGGAGGGTGTCAAAAATTACAAAAATCGTCATTACGTAATTAATGGACAGCCCCTTGACAGTTAGCTGTCAAATTTAAATCGCCATTTTGCTGTTCTTTATAGTGGTTATTCCATAATATCATCATTGCCCAATCTATTTTGGCCATTAACGTTATTGACCGGCCAAAGACGTAAATATTACAATCAGATGAAAATATTTACATCATTGCCCACCGTTAACGGGCGTTGACGTCAATGGCCGGTCAATGACGTTAATGGCCAGCTTAAATGGGCATTGACGTCATTGCCCGGCCATTAACGTTAATGCCCAATTTACGTCATTGACCGTTCAATGACATAGATACAAAATTGAAGACTTTGAAATTTTGAACAAAAAATGTTTAAAAAGTTTTTCTGTATTTGTAAATCGGTTTCAAAATGCGCAATTTACATTGGTAACATAGTAGTAGAATAACAAAAATAAATTTATTTTTTATTTTTTAATAAATTAACATTTTTTGTTGTAAGAATTTACGTTTTGACATGGAATGATCCATAAATTGAAATGTTTACATTTGTAATTTATTCCATGAACTACCATAATTTCATTAGAAAATTTTTAAATTCCGGGTAATTTAAATTCCGACGATTGTTAGCTTAGGGGCCGTCCATTAATTACGTAAGGATTTGAGGAGAGGGGGGGGGGGAAAGTATCGTAAATCTTACGGACCCTTACGTGGGGGGAGAGTCCGACGTATTCCTTACGTAAGTTTCCTAAAATACATTTTTTAAATTAAAACAGTTTTTCTGCCTTTCATTTTTTCGGGTCCAAAAGTAACAAAGGGGTTGGTTTTTTTCAAAAAATCTTAAAAAATTAAGATGGCTTTTTTATTAGTTTATACGACGTATTTTGATGTATAGAGATAAAAAAAACAGCTTAGCTCTGGCGGAAGTGCTCTAAAGTCAACTAAAATGCAAATCAAAAATTGGAAATTTAAAGCAGCATAAAACGAAAAATATTTTTCTCATCAATCTGCATAAGAAACAGCAAAAATTGTAGCTAAATTCAAAAAGTAGAAAACTTTCATATTAACGTCCCCGTGCTTCGGGGGGCATGTAAAATCGGCTGTGATTCCTCTGGGTCGATGTTTGCCGCCAACAACTATTAAAAGCAAAGTTGCAGGCATTCCCCAATCCGAATTAGCAACTGTGGAGTCTCAATTTTTAAGAAAAACCATTGTTTTTGTCTTGTAGTAGACAGAAAAGGCTGAAGAAAAAATGCAAAAGCAATTTGGGATGGACAGTATTTTGTGATAGGGGAATTACCAATATGTGATAAATATTGAAATCTGTTCCTGATGTTGACGATGTTTATGTTCTTGGAGAGTGTCACCTTACGACCTGGCGACTGAGTTAATGAACAAAAAACTTACCCATACATCAGAGCAAAGTCATAAAGTAAACTATTTGCTTTGTGCGAATGGAAAGCTTTATCGACCGGTTTGGAAAACTTTATTTGCTCGATAACCTAAATTCTTTCATAGTTTGAGGTAACTAAGGGTTCTTTTAATAAAGTCTGCAATAGAGGCAAAGTGCAGTGGAGCTTTCAATCAATGGAGAGTTTCAAATATAAAATAAAATTTTATTAAAATTATTTACAACATTTTTAGACAAGCGAACACCTTTTACAAATAAGTTTTCTTATTTGTTGGTATACCCAACTTTTCATTTGATTTAAATTCAACTTTTCCGTATTCACATATTGCGAATAGAGATTGAATACCAAACTAATAATCGGAAATAAAAATTAAAACACAGTTTAATTATGAATAAATTGTAAATAAACAAAAATAAAATAATAAAATATAATTTATTTTGTATTATTTTTACAATATATAAGTAAGCAAAGTAAGCGAACTCGAAAAAAATCAAACCGAAACCAAAGCAATCGCTTGAAGTTTTTCGTCACAAATTCAATAAAAATTGTTAAACCTTTTACCTACAAAAATTTATCACAATGTTAGAATTGTTAGTTTAAAAAACAGTCTATCAACAAAACAAGCACAAGTCTTAAAAAGTCTAAAAAAGCAGGGCCGGCTTTATTGATTTTCGCCGGCCCTAAAGTAAAATTATGGCAATTTATTTAGTAACAACGGGTAAATAAAATTTATGAGTTTTGGTGTCTCTGGTGTGTTTGAAAGGTCCTGTTGGTGCATTGATCAGGCTTGCAGGACAAGGACCGGTGTGACGTGGTCCGTACTCATTTTTGTAAGACGTCGCAATGGTCACGTTGCTTTCACCCAAGTTGATATTCGAAATGTTTGATTTTCGTACCACTCTTTCCACCCGCTGCACGTTTTGTTGTTTGCTAAAGTTTCCATAGGAACGAGCTTCCGATTGTCCATAAAATTGGCCTCCGACCAGAAGGTTGTCCTGACGAACCACTTTCTGGGGACGCTCGTAGGTATAAGAAGAAGAAGACCATTCCTGACCTCTTCGATTTGTGTCTTGGTGGACGTTTGAACGATGCATGGAGCTTAAACTGCGCCTTTCGGTGTTGGATTGGTTCGTATGGTAAGATTGGTCGTGGATGTTATTGATCGATTTCCTTTGAGCCAATGCGGCCGAACTTGTGGTATGAAGAGCTTCCGTCGAAGTATGAATGCCTTTGCGATGCAACACCTGATTTGATACGTCCGCTTCACTTTGCATTATATTCTTTCGATGATGATTTTCAGTTTTGATCACTTTTTGGTTTGATATGTTTTGGTGACTTGCAGAATGAATGATATTGTTTTGCGTTCGATGATGCTCGACATGAACTTTCTTGTTACTCGATTCATGAACGTGCGTTTGGGAAGACGATTTATGAATTTGATTGCCACCCGAGACTACTTCTCTATGTTCCACTATCGTGGTTGGACGTACGTGATGATGATTTTCCGTGACGTGAGTTTGAGAAGCAGATTTTCTAATTTCATTAACAACTTGTGTCGACTGATTGGTATTTCCAACATGGATCACTTCCTTTTTGACACCGTTCATTTGAGTTACATGTCCATTTTGTTGAACTTTTTGACCACCCGACGTTGTTCTAGTGACCTGCTTAGTAACCACTACAATGGTACCATCGTCCAGAGTTTTGGTATCATTAGTACTGGAAGTCGTTGATTTAGTTTGGAGATCGCGAGTATCTTCGGTACGCTTGTTATACGTGTTGACATTTCTTTGATTGGTAGTCTTCATAATAGTCGTATCTTCACCCAAAGAAATACTCGATTCCATATGACGACGTTTATTGATAGTTACCCTTCCGGCCGGTCCAAGAGGCTGCTCCTTCTTAGGAGTCTTCTCGAATGTTTCTTTCGATGTAGTGACGTACTGAGTTTTGTCAATGGTATCTTCTTGATTAACAACTCTAAGATTATCTTGAGGCTTCCTCACCGTTACACGTTCACCACGAGTAGGTTTAAAATCATCTTTACTTTTGGGCGTTCCGTTAAAATCGCCCTCAGGTTTGAGATTATCCGGATGCCTAACAATTTCTGCTCGTTCTCCAGGACCATACCTGGTAGGCGAAGGTCTCTCAAAATCACCTTCCGGTCTAAGATTGTCTTGGGGCTTTTTAGCAGTTGGACGTTCTCCAGGTTGATAACCAGGTTTTGCGGGACGATCAAATTTACCTTCCGAATGAAGATTATCTGGATGCCTAATGGGAGTTCTACGTTCACCAGGTCCCACTGCAGAATGCGTTGGTCTTTCAAATTCACCTTCAGGTTTCAAATTATCCTGAGGCTTTTTAGGTGTTTGCCTTTCACCAGGAGTGTATTCGGTTTTATTGGGTCGGTCAAATTCTCCTTCCGGACGTAAATTATCGTCATGTTTTATTGGAGTTCGTCTCTCGGCAGGACCTAACGATGTAGCTGTTGGTCGTTCAAAGGTACCTTCCAGTTTTAAATTATCAGTGTGCTTAACAATTGTGCTTTTATCGACACGTTGGGTAGTAAATTCGTCCCGCTTCCTATATTCCGTAAATTCACCTTCAACCTTCAAGTTATCTTTTCTAACTATTACTTGCGCACGATCACCTTTCACGACTTTGTAGTCATCTCTAGAACGCATATCAGTGAATTCACCATTCATTTGCAAATTATCTTCATGTTTAATCATTTTCACTTTGTCCACCACAGTGGTATTCTTATAATCATCCCTACGACGAATATCCCATTCACCTTCAATTATAAATTGATCATCATGTTTAATTATATCGACACGTTCACCACGAACAACTTTATGATCTTCTTTAACTCTTCGGACAAACTCACCCTCTGGGTGTAAATTATCTTGAGGTTTTTTCTGTTTAGGTCTCTCCACAGATTGATAAGTAGGCTTCTCGGGACGTTCAAAATCTCCTTCGGGACGCAAATGATCTTCATGTTTAATTGGAGAGCGTCTTTCAGCAGGTCCGACTGGTTTGTGCGATGGCCGCTCGAATACACCTTCGGGCCGCAAATTATCTTCTGGACGTTTCTGTTTTGGTCTTTCTCCAGGTTGGTAACCTGGTTTCTCTGGACGATCAAAATCACCTTCGGGTCGTAAGTGATCTTCATGTCTAATCGGAGTTCGACGTTCGGCCGGACCAAGTGGACTGTGAGCAGGTCTTTCAAATGTTCCTTCAGGATGTAAATTATCTTGAGGTCTAGTTTGTTTGGGTCTTTCTGCAGGTTGATAACCTGGTTTATGAGGACGCTCAAATTCACCCTCTGGCCGTAAGTGATCTTCGTGTTTAATTGGAGTTCGACGTTCGGCTGGACCGACTGGACTGTGAGTAGGCCGTTCGAATGTTCCTTCTGGATGTAAATTATCGTGAGGTTTCGTTTGGGTACGTCTTTCGGCAGGTTGATAACCTGGTTTATCGGGTCTCTCAAAGTCACCTTCTGGTCGTAAGTGATCTTCGTGTTTAATTGGAGTCCTCCGTTCGGCTGGACCTACAGGACTGTGAGAAGGTCTTTCAAACGTTCCCTCAGGATGTAAATTGTCTCGAGGTTTTGTAGGTTCACGTTTTTCAGCAGGTTGAAAACCTGGCTTATCGGGTCTTTCAAAACCACCCTCGGGTTTCAGGTGATCCTTATGTTTAATTGGTGTTCGTCGTTCTGCTGGTCCAACTGGACTGTGGGTAGGACGTTCAAAATCACCTTCAGGTCTGAGATGATCGTCATGTTTAATGGGAGTTCGTCGTTCTGCTGGACCAAACGGTTTGTGAGTTGGTCTTTCAAATTCACCTTCTGGGTGTAAATTATCTCGAGGTTTCGTCTGTTCACGTCTTTCCGCAGGTTGGAAACCTGGCTTATCCGGTCTCTCAAAATCACCTTCGGGCTTCAAGTGATCCTTATGTTTAATTGGAGTTCTTCGTTCTGCTGGTCCAACTGGACTGTGGGTAGGACGTTCAAAATCACCTTCAGGTCTGAGATGATCGTCATGTTTAATGGGAGTTCGTCGTTCTGCTGGACCAAACGGTTTGTGAGTTGGTCTTTCAAATTCACCTTCCGGATGTAAATTATCTCGAGGTTTCGTCTGTTCACGTCTTTCCGCAGGTTGGAAACCTGGCTTATCCGGTCTCTCAAAATCACCTTCGGGCTTCAAGTGATCCTTATGTTTAATTGGAGTTCTTCGTTCTGCTGGTCCAACTGGACTGTGGGTAGGCCGTTCAAAATCACCTTCTGGTCTGAGATGATCGTCATGTTTAATTGGAGTTCGTCGTTCTGCTGGTCCAAACGGTTTGTGAGTTGGTCTTTCAAACTCGCCTTCCGGATGTAAATTATCACGAGGTTTAGTCTGTTCGCGTTTTTCAGCGGGTTGGAAACCTGGTTTATCAGGTCGCTCAAAATCACCTTCAGGTTTCAAGTGATCTTTATGTTTAATTGGTGTACGTCGTTCCGCTGGTCCAATTGGGCTATGGGTAGGACGTTCAAAGTCACCTTCAGGGCGCAAGTGATCTTCGTGCTTAATTGGAGTACGACGTTCACACGGTCCAAGTGGACTGTGCGTTGGTCTTTCAAACTCACCTTCCGGATGTAAATTATCGCGTGGTTTCGTCTGTTCGCGTTTTTCCGCAGGTTGGAAACCTGGCTTATCAGGTCGCTCAAAGTCACCTTCCGGTTTCAAATGATCTTTATGTTTAATTGGTGTACGTCGTTCCGCTGGTCCAATTGGGCTGTGAGTAGGCCGTTCAAATTCACCTTCAGGACGTAAGTTGTCTTCAGGTTTCTTTTGCTTGGGTCGCTCCCCAGGTTGATAACCTGGTTTATCTGGGCGTTCAAAGTTACCTTCTGGTCTTAAGTGATCTTCGTGTTTAATTGGTGTTCTACGCTCACATGGGCCAAGTGGACTGTGAGTAGGACGTTCAAATTCACCTTCTGGATGTAAATTATCTCGGGGTTTCGTCTGTTCACGTTTTTCAGCGGGTTGAAAACCTGGTTTGTCGGGTCGCTCAAAATCACCTTCCGGTTTCAAATGATCTTTATGTTTAATTGGTGTACGTCGTTCCGCTGGTCCAATTGGGCTGTGGGTAGGACGTTCAAATTCACCTTCAGGACGTAAGTTATCTTCGGGTTTCTTTTGTTTAGGACGTTCAGCAGGTCGATAGCCTGGCTTCTCGGGCCGTTCAAACTCACCTTCCGGTCGCAAGTGATCTTCATGCTTAATTGGGCTTCTACGTTCACACGGCCCAAGTGGACTATGAGTTGGTCTTTCAAACGTTCCTTCAGGATGCAAATTATCTCGAGGTTTGGTTTGCTCCCGTTTTTCAGCAGGTTTATAACCTGGTTTGTCAGGCCTCTCAAAATCACCTTCCGGTTTCAGGTGATCCTTATGTTTAATTGGTGTACGTCGTTCAGCTGGTCCAAGTGGACTGTGGGTGGGACGTTCAAACTCACCTTCTGGACGTAAGTTGTCTTCAGGTTTCTTTTGTTTGGGTCTTTCAGCAGGTTGGAATTGCGTTTTTTCGGGCCGTTCAAAATCTCCCTCTGGTTTTAAGTGATCGTTATGTTTAATTGGCGTTCGTCGTTCGGCAGGTCCAAATGGCTTATGCGTTGGTCTTTCGAATTCACCTTCAGGATGTAAATTATCTCTTGGTTTGGTTTGTTTAGGTCTTTCGCCAGGTTGATAACCAGGTTTTTCTGGACGTTCAAAATCACCTTCAGGTCTTAGATGATCATCATGTTTAATAGGTGTTCGCCGTTCTGCAGGACCAAATGGTGTGTGAGTTGGTCTTTCAAATTCGCCTTCTGGTCGTAAGTTATCTCTGGGTTTGGTTTGCTTAGGTCTCTCAGAAGGTTGATAACCCGGTTTTTCTGGACGTTCAAAATCACCTTCAGGTCTTAGATGATCATCATGCTTAATAGGTGTTCGCCGTTCTGCTGGCCCGAATGGAGTGTGAGTAGGTCTTTCAAATTCACCTTCAGGGCGTAGATTATCACGAGGTTTCGTTTGCTCGCGTTTTTCAGCGGGTCGATAACCCGGTTTATCGGGTCGCTCAAAATCACCTTCAGGTTTGAGATGATCACCATGTTTAATCGGAGTACGCCGTTCTGCAGGTCCAAATGGAGTATGAGTTGGTCTTTCAAATTCACCCTCAGGACGTAGATTATCTCGAGGTTTTGTTTGCTCTCGTTTTTCTGCAGGTTGATATCCCGGCTTGTCGGGTCGCTCAAAATCACCTTCAGGTCTGAGATGATCACCATGTTTAATAGGAGTACGTCGTTCTGCAGGTCCAAATGGAGTGTGCGATGGCCGTTCGAACTCTCCTTCAGGACGTAAATTATCCTGAGGTCGTTTCGGTTGAGGTCTCTCGCCGGGTTGATATTTTGTTTTTTCTGGACGTTCAAAATCACCTTCGGGTCTGAGATGATCGTCATGTTTAATCGGAGTACGTCGTTCACCTGGACCATACGGACTATGTTTTGGTCTTTCAAATTCACCTTCAGGCTTTAAATTGTCTTCGGGACGTTTTTGATTTGGTCGCTCTCCTGGCTGATACTTAGGTTTTTCCGGACGTTCAAAGGTTCCTTCTGGTCGCAAGTTGTCGTCGTGTTTAATTGGAGTTCGTCGTTCTACTGGACCTAATGGAGTATGAGATGGCCTTTCAAAAGTACCTTCTGGTCGTAAATTATCATGAGGTCGAATTTGTTTAGGTCTGTCACCTGGACTATATTTTGGTTTTTCTGGACGTTCAAATTCGCCTTCTGGACGTAAATTATCTCTCCTGATGATAACAGTTTGCCTTAAGTCGGTAGTATCGTAAGATTTATATTCCTCTTGACTTGTTGTAGTGGTTTCCGTGTCCAAAGTAGAATAAAACTTGTCGACGTCATCTTTTGTCCAAGTACGACGTCTACGTTGCACAGGAGTAGTTTTCTCAGTGTAGTCGACATGAGCAGAAGTATCAAATGTCATGTCGCCCTCGACAATAAGATTATCTTGACGCTTTTTGACCAAAGTTATTCTTTCAACCGTGGAATAATCTACAAAGTCGGTACGACTTGTGGTGTCAGTAGTGAACTCCCCTTCAACTTTTGTCCATGTATTGCGCCTGACTGGGCTTGATCTAGGTCCTACTTCTCCCGTAAATGTTGTTTGGTTGACAGTTTCATCTAAAAGTTAATAATTTTTTTTTGCAAAAAAGTTACCACAAAATTCTTACCGGTAAATGGAGAATCGCCTTCAGGTCGTAAGTTATCTTGAGGCTTTTTGGCAATCGGACGCTCTGCAGGTTTGAAATCAGTTTTTTGTGGTCGATCGAAATCACCTTCCGGCTTTAAATTATCTTGAGGTTTTGTTGCGGGTACCCTTTCTCCAGGAGACCATTTTTGAGGTTCGCGCTTTTCAAATTCACCTTCTGGGCGTAAGTTGTCTTGTGGTTTTTTGGGTTGAAGTCGTTCAGCCGGACTCCATTTTTCAGGAACGAATCTTTCGAAATTGCCTTCGGGACGTAAATTATCCTCGGGCTTCTTTATTGGTGATCTATCACCTGGTTTCCATTGCTCTGGTTGACGTCTCTCGAAGTCTCCTTCTGGTCGTAAATTATCTTGAGGTTTTCTCACAGGTGCACGATCACCAGGTCGCCATTCTTCAGGTTTAGGTCTTTCAAATTCGCCTTCTGGTCGTAAATTATCCTTAGGCTTTATTATTGGAGCTCTTTCGCCTTTTAATATCGGCTCTTCTTTGGGTTTGTCGTAGAAAGGCCCTTCAGGATGAAGATGATCATTGTGTGTATCGGGATTGTGAGGGCAGTGATGGCGTCTGCAAACAAATTTGTATTAACACAAATAAATAAATTAAAATAAAAAATATTTTTTGATTTCAAGGATTAAAGCTTATGATGTCATGTAGCCAGGCCCGTAGCCAGGATTTCATTTCGGGGGGGCACTCGTAAAAAAATTATTTTTCGGGGGTTCCCCTCCCGAGAATTTTTCTGGGAAAAACATCATTTTTCACACTTTAAAATATATCTATTTAGCTATTTTATTTTTTTTCGTTTGAACATTTCGGGGGGGGGGGGGGCACGTGCCCCCTGGCTACGGGCCTGCATGTAGCACAGCGAAATTTTTTTTACCCAACTTATTCATAAGAAATACCCAAAATATTTGCTGACGTCAAAAATCAGTAAATAGTCATGTAGGATGCAGAGAAGAGAAGTAGAAAACACATAAACACAGCTGTTTTGTTGATAAATTATGTAATTTTGATTTTAAATCTACTTCTGAATTTAAAAATAGTTCTTTTTATTTATTTTTTATTTTTTTCAATGTTTAAAAATTTTTTTATTTTATTTTTATTTTTTTTAATGTTTAAAAATTTATTTTATTTTACTTTTTATTTTTTTTATTATTTTTTTTTATTTTAATTTTTGAAATATATTTACTGAGGGATGAAGAATTTACAAATTTTGTTGTATTAGAGTGAAATATTTCATTGCTGCAAGTAATATAATAGTAATTTATGATATTAGCGATCACAGATTTCGTGATTTTTATTTAAATTGACTTTTAGGATTTCACTAGAACTTAAATTGATTTACTTAATAATTTACGTATACTCAATATACGAACAATTTAATAATTAGTTGGAAACGTGCAAGTAATATTTTGTAGGAGGCGGACGCCGGACGGCGAGAATATTGACGATAAGCGCGTGTTTTGAGTTTTGATAAAAATTTTACAGCCTGTATAATCAAAAATATGACCACTAACTAGTATAATTTTAAATTTTACCTAGCAATCAACTGAATTTTATTCAAGATAAATTAAAAAAATTAAATGTCCTTAAATTTAAAAGAAAAACATAGCAATAGATAATTGTGTATATTAGGTTAAATTATAAGAAAATGTCGGTTTAGTGCGGCCTTCAGGCCGCACAACTTGAGCTATCTATTATTACATGGTTATCAACAATGCTGTAGCCAAGTGGTTTTGGGGAAAAGGGGGCATTCGCGGTATTCCCCTTATTTCATGCTTAAAATTTTAATTATTAAAATTTTTTTTTTTACCTACAAATAAAATTATCTAGGGCAGTTGACTTGCCCCCTTTGCTATTATATTATTAATATAGAGCAATTTACATTGTAGAAAAGAATGTAAGTTTGTCAAAAATTTGGATAGCAATAGTTATTGGTCTAGTAGGTAGACGATAGCGTTTCAAACCCATGGGGAGGCTAGTGCCTCCCCACAAAATAAAAATAAATATATAAAAAAAATAGAAAGAAAAGACATATTTGTATTAAAAAATTGCCAATTTTCCCGTCGATTTTCCTACCTTATTTTCTGTCATTTCCACACTTTTTGCAAATTTTATCGTTTCGTGGTGACAAATTCCTCCACTTACGTGTCGCATGTGATATACCACTTAATATTTTTGTGCTAAGTTGTGCTAGCTACAGAAAATTTAAAACTATTAAAAGTGAAAACTAGAACTATTGGGAAAGCGTGTAAATATTTACTAAAGTTCTACTTTGAAAAAGAAGTAAGCATTGTATACCTTTGGTACTTTTTAGTATTCGGAAGCCTCAAATTCATAGACACGGATCGTAATTTATATAATTTAATCTATATATTTCAAGAAGAGAATTTTTTTTAATTTAAAATTTTATCTATCTAAGCTAATTTTATTTTAAAAATTAAATTTTTCACTTTTGATATGAAATTGGGACGATTAAAAAATAAATGAAACCCGGGAAAATTTATTTCAAAAAAGAACAACAAAGCAACTGCATGAGAAACTGCAATGTCGAAGAAAAATCGATGTAGCACTAAACAATTCACGTGAGCTGGTGTTCCGGATTTAAATGAACAAATCATCTGCAGATAGTAATCACATCGAAAGGGTAGCCGTTTATAGAAAATAAAAATTTTGATGCCATTTATAAATGAAGCTAAAGACGACGAGCATGATGTGTGACCTCGCGACGCCGAGCGTCTGCACTGGATAGACGCTGGCGCAAACTGAACCTTAGAACCTATAAATTGTTGAAGAACAAACTGCGGGAGTTCGTGAACCATCAATTTTATTTTAAGTGGGCCAAAAGTTTAAAAAAGTTCATTAAACGCAGGACTTATAATTGTACTGGAATTTTTCGATTTTCCAATTTTCCGATTTTCCATTCAGGAATATAATTGGAAGCTTTGTTAGAAATTCAAATCGAAATTTAACTTTCGAAGAGTATTGTCAACGAACAAAAAAATTAAAAAGTGAAAACAGGGTTGTTTAACCTAAATTATCAGGCGATAGTTTCCAATTTGCACTAACTTGAATTTCTTGTTCACCCACTTATATTTCAGCATTGAAACCTACACGATCTTATTCCCACTGTTAAAAAATTTAATCAATGAGTCACTCGGAAATTTGCATAATTCTAAAGGATGTCCGAAAGCAGGCCAAATAAAAATAATAAAAATTTTCCCCGATTTGTCGAAAAACTTAACGAAAGCTCCTGGTATAATTAAAAAACGCCGCAAATTGTATAAAATCCATAAGCACATCTACAACGCCAAAGTGTTTTGCAGTAATTGATGAAGCTATTAACCCCGATAAAATTGCATTATTCAATAAATCCTAGATTTTATGTGTAATAAAGACATTTTCGCTCAATTAAGTTTTAGTCTATTAAAATTTTCATGTCCGCATGTAATAAATTCGAAATTTGCTAAATGTTTACGCGATAACCCAATAACTTAAATTCAGGACTCCGTGCTTAATCAATAAGCAGCACCTGATAGGGAAAAACTATGCCCTAAATTTAAATATTAAATTTGAAAAAAAAAGTTAATTCGAAATTTTTGGAATAAATTAAATATTTTCGTTTTAAATAATTAGTCTGTCTGTCTGTCTGTCAGTCAAACGGTTATGCATATATGGTTTGATTCTATTCAAGGCTCGTCGGAAGGTTTCTGTTTGTCAAGGAAAGCTACAAGCAAAGCCATACAAGGCTATCCAAACAAAATGTGACCATCCCGAGAATGTTCTAAAAACACCGTTTATTCATTATTATAAATACCAATTAAGATCGATTATTGGTCAAATTGTAATTCCTATCGATTAATCAGAAACAATTATAAGACGTCACACAGTTTATGAATAACTTAATTCCCGACAATGCACAATAGAAACAATCAATTAGTTGATTGAGTTATAAATATTGAACAAAATATTACAAAATAAATAATAATAATTATTAGTGTTCATGATTTGATTAAATAAAAATACTTTAGTGCCTAGGCGCTTAAAAAGGTACCTACGCTACGCTACGTTGCGTTACGTTACGCTACGCTCGTCAACGACAGAGGCATCTAAAAAAAGTAAAATCCAAAAATTGAAAAAGCCCACATAACGAAAATTAAATCTTCACAGTTTTCAATCATACCACAGCAAATCAATCACATAATCATAACATTCTTATTGATTGCAAACAATTTTTAAATTAAAAATAAAACTAATTAAAATTCTTCACAAGTTTTTGTTCCAGTTCTGGAAAAAAAGGTGACGAGACGATTAATATAGGCCATTGAAACAACCTTGTCGAATTTATAATCAATAAAAAAATTAATTTTTTGTGTTAATTATGGTAAAGCAACACTAATTAATTGAAGACTATGGATTAACACGTTGACTCCTATTGTTGGTTTAAAAATGACGACGAGGTCACAGCTATATTTCTGCTCATTACCATTTTAAGAAAGTCTGGGTTGGGTTCGCCTATGCAATCAATTGAAAATATCCAAGTGGTTTGGTTTTTCAAGTGGGTGCACTTATGGTACATTAACTTGGTCAAAAAAATAAGCTATCAACAGCATTAAAATATTACAATAATGATATCTCCTTGTTTAGACACAAACTTTTCGCAAGTTATTTTTGGAACCAAAAGTGCATTTACTTGCATCTCTCCCCATTGCTTTACAATCCTTGGACCTTGACCAATCACTTAAATTAAATTACACCACTTAAGCAGCTCTTAAATTGAGTTCCAGTGACACAAAACTTTCATAAGTTTGGGCTCTGGATTACCCAAATCTTAATTGAAAAATTGAGAGTTTCAAGAACAAATCGTAGGAGCAAAATTAAACTTTGAGGTGCACAGGCCGTACGTTAATAATTAATGCAAATTAATTGTAGCATTAAATATTAATTTCACACGCTATCTTTTTTGTGTTACTTTTTTCTCTTCCTAACAAGCAATTAAACGGGATCTATTACATTTAATTAGGTATAAAAAAAGTTAGTAAAATATCAAGATCACCCAATTACTGTTAAGTAGTCTACGAGATGTTGTCAAAAAGTAACGAAGTATCAAGATTTTTGAACCCACTAAATTAATAAATATTAATGGTGGACTCTATTTGTTTATCTATTAATGGGTAATTTATTTAATGAATAATTACTACCGCATAATTATTCAATTGTAAAAAAAACTTTCGTTTACAGTTTTTCTTGCTTTGAAAAATTAATAGTATATAATTAGGTGATAAATTGCGCAAGTATTATCAGAGATTATTTAATACAGCTATTTAATACATTTTTAATAGAGTCCTTCACGACTTCAGGAATAAAAAGATATTGGTTCATCCATAAACCTACTTACTGGCTCCAGGCTTTTTGAAGCCTTTTCTGATACATAAAAATCGTTTTTATAGAAAATTTAGTTAAAGATTTTTGGTTGAAAATTTCATTCTCTTCATTTTTGTTTCTATACATTTTTTTATTTTGTCGCACCGTTTCTGAGTAACAGCGACTTTAAAAACACTCGGTAGAAAATTTAATGAAACTCCCATAAGAGCAATGTTAATTTTCGAGTGTTTTTAAAGTCGCTGTTACTCAGAAACGCTACGACAAAATAGAAAAATGTATAGAAACAAAAATAAAGAGAATGAAATTTGCTACAAAATATGTCTGAAACATTTTCCTATAAAATCAATCTTTATATGACAAAAATTAACTTCAAAAATGAACTATTTACATTGCTAACATAGGATTGTACGAATAATTCCTGGAGCCACTGTGCAAGTAGTATCAGAGATTATGAATAGAACCAAAACAGGTATTCAATTGTATACATTTTTAATCGAGCCCTTCACGACTTCAGGAATAAAAAGATATTGGTTTATCTACAAACCCACTTACATAAATAGTAAATTACTAACATTAGGATAGTTTGTATCTCCGATTTAAAAATTCATTTGAAAATATTTCGTGTGATGATAAGGACATTGCACTTCTCAACAGCTTCAAAAATACTACAAATAAATTATTTAAAACAAATGCTTTAAGTGGTTTTTTAGATTAACCTGAAAAACTTTTACCGTAAAAATGAACAAGGCCGCACTATTTTAAACTTTTGAATGGAAGAGATATAATTAAAATAAATTCACAAGTAAAAAATGAGTGCTTAGCTACTATGATATGCGTAGCAGGTAATTTGACCCCCAGCAATTTGATCCCCGGTAATTTGAACCCCGGGTAATTTGGTCTCTGGTAATTTTGACCCCGATAATTCCATCCCCAATATACACCCATACACAAAATTGTGCCTTTTCAAGACATGTTTTCTCATATAAAAATCGCTTCTACAGCAGAACTTGTTAAACATTTTTTCTTGAAAATTTCATTCTCTTCATTTTTGTTTATATTCATTTTACTACTTTGTGGCACCGTTTCGGAGATATAAAAACCTCTGTAAGTTTACCGAGATTCTTTTAAGTCACTCTATCTCAAAAACGGTGATTCGAAATAGAAAAATGTGTATAAACAAAAATGAAGGCAATAAAATTTCCAACGAAAAATGTCTAAAAAGTTTTGCTGTAAAATCGATTTTTATATGAAAAAAAGCGGCTTCAAAATATTCAATTTACATTGGTAACATTAGGGGTATCCGAGAACTTTTGCAAGTAACTGTATATCCTCGCACAAATATGCATCGGTTATGTAGGTTAGTGTTAGTTTATGATTTTTCTTTAGCAAAATCGCTTGTAAAAGAAATATCCGCGCTAAGATATGCATCGGTTATGTAGGTTATAGTGGTTTTTATTCCTTGTAAGAATATATTCAGGTTATTCAGTTGTTATTAACGTTTCGAGATATTTATCAACGAGATAATTAACAAAAGATGCACTGGAGGGCGTTCCACGCCCCCCAGACCCCCCGGATTGACACCTTCATTTTATGATAGTAAGGGGCAACCTACAAAACGTTCCAGTTCTTGGAACTTTTAGAAAATAAAAAATTCGGGATTAGTCTTACAAAACCATAGATTGCACTGGAGTATTTAGAAAATGCTTTTGAGAGGGGGGGGGGGCAGACAAAATATTTCAGGCATCTCGTTAATCCATTCATGCGCGTCAGTGGTAAACGACTGACAAGTTTCAGAATTCAAAAAAAGTCGAGCTAAAAGTATACAGGGTGGTTGTTTGAAAACAACCTTTCTTTTTTTCAAGAAATTCAAAAACACGTTAATTTTATTATCGAGGAGAACAACTTTTGCGACCAATGTCACTGCCGTATTGTTTCATCCCTTCGCGCTGTGATGACAACCGCTGAAATGTAAATAGGGATGATATGGTAAGTGACACCTCATTTGAAAGGTTTTGATTCCCTGAATTCAGTGCAATAATTTTTTAAAAGTTTGATCAATTATTCAACAATAAAATTGAAGCTGCAAAAATGCGAAATAAATACGATATTTCAAGATATTTAAGAATAAAAAAGTGAAAAACGCTTGGACAGGTTAATTTTAATTTCAAGGGGGCTACATTTACAGCTGTTCATAAACATTAACAGTTCAACCCTTAAGGTAAAAAGCAAACCACCCTTGGAATTTTTAATGAAAAGATGGGTCTGATAAAAGAAAAAAAAATATATTTTTTTTAATTTAAAAAAATTATTTTTATTGGACTGAATTCAGGGAAGCAAGACCTTTCAAATGAGGTGTCACTTATCATATCATCCCTATTAACATTTCAGGGGTTGTCTTCACAGCGCTAAGGGATGAAACAATACGGGAGTGACATTAATCGCAAATGTTTGTCCCCCTCGATAATAAAATTGACGTGTTTTTGCATTATTTGAATAAAAAATTCTGCTGGCCACAGTCCCGTCTGTTTCGTTTTCAAACGGCCACCCTGTATATAAACAAAATAGTAATAAATATATTACATTATAAGTATTAATTTAAATAAATAAAAAAATAATTTAAAGTTATTTCAATTTTAAAATCTCGTGGTAAATATTATTTTTAACCAGGAGTGTTTCAGGGGTACAATCCGAATCATCCTTGAAAAGAGGGGACGAATTTTCCCTTTGCCCCCCTCTAAATACGCCACTGCATATTTAAAAAAAACAGTTTTTTATTTTAAATGCTAAAATGTTTTATTACCCCAGCGTATGCTATGGTAACAGGAACTTTTAAAAACGCAAAACGTAGGAATAATCCGGGGGGTCTGGGGGGCATGGAATGCCCTCCAGTGCACTACTTTCTCTTTCTTCACGGGTTATTCAGTTATCAACGTTTCGAGATATTTACCATCGAGATAATTAACAAAAGATGTATTTAACCAGGAGTGCTTCAGGGGTACAATCCGAATCATCCTTGGAAAGAGGGGGCGAATTTCCCCTTTGCCCCCTCTAAATACGCCACTGCATATTTAAAAAAAAAAACAGTTTTTTACTTTAAATGCTAAAATGTTTTATTACCCCAGCGTATGCTATGGTAACAGGAACTTTTAAAAACGAAAAACGTAGGAATAATCCGGGGGGTCTGGGGGGCATGGAATGCCCTCCAGTGCACTACTTTCTCTTTCTTCACGAGTTATTCAGTTATCAACGATTCGAAATATTTACCATCGAGATAATTAACAAAGGATGTACTGGAGGGCGTTCCACGCCCCCCAGACCCCCCGGATTTACAGCTTCATTTTATGTTATTAAGGGCCAACCTACAAAAACGCACACTGTTAGCAGGGCCGGATTAGGTCTTACTTGGGCGTTAAGCTATGACATTTTGAAGGCCCACCTTCTATAAGGTGGTCTAAATTTAGCTTAAAAAAAGTTGGCAGGCGCGTGACAGTTTGCCGATGCCGTCTCTAATTCTAACTATCTGAGAATACAGAATTGCAATCGAGGCAGGTGCGTGGTGCGGCTTTCGTATTCATTAAATGACTAAACAAAATATTTATTTCAATAAATTTTTTGCTTTAAAAACTTTTTTTTATTCATTTGATAATTTTTTTTATACTGAAAAACAGCGGGGGCCATATTTAAGGGCCCCCAATTAACTCGGGCTCTAGGCAACAGCCGAACCAGCCTGACGGTTAATCCGGCCCTGACTGTTAGTACTCTGAGTATATGGCTGTAACTCACAGAACATATTATTTACAATTTTTTTTTACAATTATTTTGTTGTAACTAAAATCGCCCCTAAAAGAAACATTAGCGGGGGTAAAATTTACCGGGGAGATTTAATTACCAACGCCAACGGCTGAAATTACCGGGGAAATAAGTAAGAAAATCCTGGAGTTATCGAGGAAACAAACATCAAAATGTATTGTTCTTGTGATTTCCTCAAAACTTTACGAAGACTTCATTTCATTCGATTGTCCCCGTCGCCGGCACTAAAGCATACTTTTAGTTCTGCCGGCGCTAAAGTACTACTTTAGTGTCATTCGTCGTCGACAGTAGCGGGAATAAAAAAACACATTTTATTCGGGGACAATGTACTTTTTAATGTAATTACTCCGCTCTCCACTCGATCTTCTGCCCAAAAAACTATTTTCCCCCTTTTTATTAATTTTTAGACGTCTATTTCGTATTCTATGGACGACAAACAAGTTCCCACACTCGAGGTTATCCGGATTTTTCAAAAAAATATGGATATGAATTTAAAAAAAAAAAAGATGTGCTAACTCAAATTATTGTAAGCGATTACGACAGTAAAATGATAATAACTAAGCAGCTTAGCTATGCACCACGAAATTATACGGTTTTCTACATTCGAATTGCAAAAATTATCCCCTCCGAGCAACACGCGCGGTTTTTTCAAAAAGTGTACCAACAATGGTTTCTAAATGAATAAAAATATCATCATCTTTTATTATATCGTAATGCTGACACCGACTTAATAATAAATACTAAATTAGGTGAAAGCATAGAAATTCTAAGAAAACTTAATTTTCTTGCTAAAAGTGAATTGTAAGCTGAAATGTGTCATAATTAGTGTATATTTATAATAATTATTACAATCTTTTCTGCTTAATAGATTTAACATTTCTTGCTTTTATAAATAGATTATGTCTTTACCGGGGATATTTGGAAAGTGGCAGCTAAATTTTTTCAAAAAAATGTCACATCCTTTAATTTTTCGTTGCTTATGGAATGTAGAAATGTAATTATTAATAGACGAGTTTGTTAATATCAACTTAAAATGCATAAACACTTACATAACACATGAGCTTGTGCATAAATCACCTTGTAAAGACTTAAATTGGTTTTAAATGAATTTAGCAAATCATGACATCACCGGCGAGAATAATATTACCATTTTAAATTCATATTATGTTCAAAGACAAACCTGTTTCATAAACAGGTATACCTGATACACCTTTACGCCTTTTGCCCTATGATGAAGTGGAACGAATTCGTGTCAAAATCAAAAGCCATATAATTTAGAATCAAATTTAACTCTGCAAATTTAAAAAATCAAAAAACTCACCCACAAGTACAAAGCTCGCAAATGCACTGCTCCTTGAGTGGAATTTTGGGCCGATCATCTTTTCCAGGAAATTTTCTAACAATTTCGTTTATGATAACTTTGTTGTCAACAACCTTTTTAATATTCGTGATGTTGGTCGTCTCATTCTAAAGAAAGCAATTCAATTATTTAAATAAATTCAAAAATTAAATCAACAACTTACGATGTCTTTGATATCAACGATGTCTTCACGAATGATGACAGTTTCCACGTTATCAGTAAAATTTCTGATGTCCGTAAACGTTTTATCATCTACGACTGTTTTGGAAATAAATGTTTCGCTCACATCGACATCTCCAGGCTTCCTGGGCACTAAATCTTTGTCTCCTGGTTTTTTGGGCCTTCCTTCATCATCTTTGGGTGTTTTAGGAAATTTTCGATCGTCATCCATCGGTTTTTTTGGACCTTTATCATCATCTCTTGGCTTCTTGTCATCTTTGGGACCTCTCGGATAAGGACCTTCAAGCGGTTTTGGTTTACGAGGTCCATCTTTCGTGCTATCGTATACATCACTGGTCGTATAATGCTCCACTGATGTTTGGTTATCCACAAAAGTTTGTGAATCTTTTACGATAGTTGTTTTGGAATCAAACACACCAGTTACACTTTCGTAAGTTTCTATTACTGTTGTTTCATCTGTTTTGCCACCTGGCCTTCTAGGTTTACCCGGTTCGTCCTTTGGTCCACGTTTTGGTCCATCAGTTGGTTCACCCTTAGGTCCCCGTTTAGAAACATCAGTTGGTTCATCTCTTGGTTCACGTTTAGTACCATCAGTTGGTTCATCTCTTGGCCCACGTTTTGGTCCATCAGTTGGTTCACCCTTTGGACCAGGCTTAGTTTCGTCTCTTGGTCCCCGTTTAGAAACATCAGTTGGTTCATCTCTTGGTCCACGTTTAGTACCATCAGTTGGTTCATCTCTTGGCCCACGTTTTGGTCCATCAGTTGGTTTACCCTTTGGCCCATCTTGAGTAGTCCTTTCAAATAGGCGTTGCTCATCAATAAACGTTTGTGAATTATCAACCACAGTCGATTTGGTATCAAAAATTGACGACATCGTGGAATAGGTAGGATGACTTTTACTAACTGGAAATTCCTTACTTGGAGTTCGATCATCTGGACGTTTAGGTTTCCTGCTATCAGGACTATCCGTCGTCGTGTAATGTTCAAAAGTACTTTGCTGATCTATAAATTCTTGAGTATCTTTCACAATTTTTGTTTTGGAATCGGTCGAACGCGTAACCGTCTCAAAGTTTTCTGTCGTCACGGTTGTTCCAGGTTGCCGTTTGTTTGGCGATCTATCATCTCCAGTTGTAAAATATTCAACAATGTCAGTGTCGTAAACATCAGTTACCAAATCAAAAGTTGTGGTTGGCCCGCCGGGTCTTCTTTCGCTTGGTTTTTTACCATCGTCTCCTGGTTTCTTTTTCGGTGAATCACCCGGTTTCTTTGTAGGTGAATCTGGTCGTTTAGGAGAATCTGTAGTTTTCTTATCGGTTGGTTTTTTACCATCATCTCCCGGTTTTTTCGTAGGGGAATCTGGTCGCTTCGGAGAAGATTTATCGTCTGGTTTTTTTGATTTAACCGGAGTTTCGTAGATAAATCTTCCGTTCCAGCTCGTTTTACCATAATTTCGTTCGTTCGAGAAGACAACATCAGTTGTATCGATCGTTTCGTCTCGGATGACAGTTTCTCTCGTGCCAATCGTGTTTTGAATTGCATTAGAATCGTAAACTTTAGTTACATTTGTATTTTTACCATCAGTTCCATGACCGTAAAAGTTCTTCGAATCGGTTGTTGATGGAACGTTGCGGCTTGGAATGTTGTCCCCAGGCATAGGCGAAGTTTTAGCTGGAGATTCTCTTCCTTTATTCGGTTGTTGATCCGGTTTTGTGGGAGAACTGATTCTTTCGCCCGGTTTTGAAGGAGAACCGCTTCTTTCACCCGGTTTTGTGGGGGAACCGCTTCTTTCACCCGGTTTTGTGGGAGAACCGCTTCTTTCGCCCGGTTTTGTGGGGGAACCGATTCTTTCGCCTGGCTTTGTAGGAGACGATTTTGGTTTATCTCCATCTTTTTTCGGTTTTTCACCGGTAGGTGAATCCTTGTCGACTGGTTTTTTAGGAGTTTCGTACGTAAATTTTCCATTCCAGGAACTCTTTCCGTAGGTACGTTCGTTCGAAAACACAACGTCGGACGAATCCACTGTGCTGTCTTTAATTACGCGATCTCTCATTCCAATTGTATTTTGAGTTGCTGTCGTATCGTGAACATTCTTCACCGAAGTATTTTGAGAATCTACTGTGTGGCCGTAAAAATTTCGATTGTCGGTTGTCAGGTGCGAATCACGAATTTTGGAAGTGTTTACGTAATCTTCATCTACGTATACAGTTGTGATAATTTCTTCATCCCGCGTTGTTCCTGGTTTTCCTGGTTGACCAGGTTCACCTTTCAAGTTTTTTGGCGAATCCTTGGGACTTGATTTTGGTTTTTGAGGAGTTTCATAAGTAAAAGCACCATTCCAGGATGTTTTTCCATAATTGCGTTCGTTAGAATAAACTACATTTTTGGAATCTACAGTATCGTCTCTAATGACTGTACCAGTGCTACCAATTGTATTTTGAGTTGCCTTGGTATCGTAGACGTTTTCCACTAGGGTATTTTTGGAATCTACGTTGTGGCCGTAAAAATTACGAGAGTCGGTCGTGGAATGAACTTTTTGAGATGTAGTTGGATTGTTTCTATTGTCAACATCAGTCACAACATTTAGGATGTTACCTTTTGAGTCGTAGTAAGTGGTCGTTGTTGTGGTTCCAAGCACATCCTCGGTGGTTTTTTGAGAATCTACTTTTTGGCCAGAAACTTTTTGAGTTTTAGAAATGTCACCTGTACGAGTCGTAGTAGAATCGGTTGGAATGTTTCTGTTTTCAACATCAGTTACAACATTTACAACATTACCTTTTGAGTCATAATAAGTTGTTGTAGTTGTAGTCCCAAGCACATCAACTGTGGTTTTCTGGGAATCTATGTTCTGGCCGAAAAAATTTCGAGAGTCGGTTGTGGAATGAACTTTTTGAGTTCTGGAAATGTCATCTGTGCGACCCGTAGATCGAGTCGTAGAGGAAGCATCGCCAACTTGAGATTTAGTTGGAACATTTTTGTTATCTACATCAGTCACAACATTTACGACATTCCCTTTTGAGTCATAGTAAGTTGTTGTAGTTGTAGTCCCAAGCACATCAACTGTGGTTTTCTGGGAATCTATGTTTTGGCCGAAAAAATTACGAGAGTCGGTTGTGGAATGAACTTTTTGAGTTCTGGAAATGTCATCTGTGCGGCCCGTAGATCGAATCGTAGAGGAAGCATCGCCAATTTGAGATTTAGTTGGAACATTTTTGTTATCTACATCAGTCACAACATTTAAGACATTCCCTTTTGAGTCATAATAAGTTGTTGTAGTTGTGGTTCCAAGCACATCTACTCTGTTTTTTTGGGAATCTATGTTATGGTCGTAAAAATTACGAGAGTCCGTTGTGGAATGGACATTTTGAGTTTTGGAAATGTCACTTGTGCGATCCAATCCAATTTGCGATGTAGTTGGAACGTTTCTGTTTTCGACATCAGTCACAACATTCACTATATTACCTTTTGAGTCATAGTAAGTTGTTGTAGTTGTGGTTCCTAGCACTTCCACTTTCGTTTTCTTGGAATCTATGTTTTGGGCCAGAAAACTTCGAGAATCGGTCGTAGAATGAACTTTATGAGTTTTCGAAATGTTATCTTTGTGGGACGTAGTGGAGTCGGTTACGTTACGAGATCGAATAGTGGAGGAAGTATCACCGATTTGGGACGTAGTTGGAACGTTTCTAATTGCACCATCAGTCACAACATTTACAATATTACCTTTTGAATCATAGTAAGTTGTTGTAGTTGTGGTTCCAAGCACATCGACTACGGTATTTCGAGAATCTACGTTTTGAGTTCTCGAAACATCATCTGTGTAAGTTGCATTCGAACCCGTTACGTTACGAGATTGAGTCGAAGAGTAGGCATCTTCGATTTGGGTAATTGGAAAATTTTTATTTTCGACGTCAGTCACAACATTTAGGATGTTACCTTTTGAGTCATAATATGTCGTTGTAGTTGTAGTTGTCAAAATGTCCGTATCAACATCGTGATAGTTTTTGGTGTCCGTGTAGGATTTGGATGTTTTAGAAGTCTTTGAAGTATCCAAACTGGATTTGGATTTTCTGGTGACCTTTTCATCCTGAGTTGAAGATTGGGTTATTTTTTTAGTTTGTTTATCTAAACTTGTTTGACCTTTTCTGACAACTTTCTCGTCTTGAGACGAAGTGATTTTTTTCATTTCGTCATGAGAAAGTGGTTTGTTGGTGGTTTCGTACGTGCTTTGGGAAGTTTTGGAATCTCCAATTTGATGAGTTTCTCTTAAGGATTTGGAGCCTTTAGTTTGAGGTTGGGTTAGTTCGGGAATTGCGGTATCGTAAGCGGTAGAGCTTTGAGCGGTTTTTTGAATGTGGTGCAATTCGGGAGTTATGTTTGTGCCGCTACGAGATGACATTTGTTCTTCATTGTTGGATGCTGTAGAAAATCCAGCTTCGTGGTGCTTTTGATCAATTATGCGTTCTTTGCCATCGACTATTTCTACCACGTAGGAACTTGAGGAACTTTTTTGAAGGGAGGATTTTTTTTGTGTCGAATACGACGAAGACGATTGTTCGACAGTGGTGCCCTTTTTTTGTAGAGGTTGTTCCATCACAAATTTGCCATTCCACGCTGAATCGTTTTTGTTCCAGGTGTGACGTTCGTCTTTGGGCTCCGTTACTATGTAAGTAGCAGTGGAATCGTCGGAAAATGTGGATAGGTTCGTGGTGGATTGATTTAAAGTCGAACTTACTTGTGTAATATTTGAAGCTTGTTGGGTGGACGATTCCTGATTGATAAAGTGTCGGAACTCAACCGAAGTTCCTCCAGCCGCATGATGGGTTGTTATTCTTTCTCCATCGCCTTGGGGAAAACTTTCGGTGACAACGTAAGTTACCACAGAATCGGTGACCTCAGGGACGTGAGAAATATCTGCAATTTGTAAATTCGAACCAGATGAAGATTTCACTGCAGCGTTTTTGGAAGCATCTGAAGATTTGATAACTTTTTTTGTAATTTTCGTCGCACTCGAAGTGCTCGCGGAAGAAGTTGAAGCACTCGCGGTTTCGGTAGACGAGCTCTTTTTTTTCGATTTAGTTTCCGTTTTATGAATCGTCATTTTCACAATAATTTAATAAGGCACTTAAAAAAAACGAAGTTTTTCACCGCACAGTTTACGAGACGTGCAATCGCGTTCGCGAGTTTATTGAAAGTGAAGAGTGGACGAACTCGTTGGCGGAGGTGCCTCGTAGAAGACCTGCTGCTGTAGGAATGGAGGTCGCACTACGTCATTTATTTAATCCCACGTACGTAAAGTTGTTATACATATAAGGACAGTCTACCTAAACTGATCTGGACCAACAGATTCGTCACTCACCTACAGAAAATAAAACATAAGTTTAAAAAATTGAGTTTCACCCACCAGAATTAATTTTATTGATTAAAATAAAAATTCCGTTTCGTCAAATGAATTTGATTTAAATTTCTAATTACTTAACATACGCCGGGGATGCGTAAAATGGTACCATTCAAAAAACTGATAGTACAATGACCCATATGTAGATTTTGTAGGTCAAAGCAACAAACGCTTTTCAAATCCAATTAATTATTAACGATCCTTAATCGTCGTGCAATTTAAACACCTTTAAGTCATGCATTGTTACCTTAATAGTGAAATTTTAATAATAAAATAGCATAGCTAAAAGGTTCATGTCTGCGATTTTGATAAACTTGCCTCCAAGTACATTGTTGATTTTTAAATGTTTACAAAAACTTAATTTGTTATTTATTACGTAAGTTTTTCTAAAATTTACATACTTCCGGAGCTCCGCTTGGATGCGCTCAGGATTGTTATGAATACAACATAATTCACCTTGAAATTCACACTTAAAAAAGTGATTATTAAAAATTGTAACAAAAATGTTAATAATATCATTTTTCTTTAAATAAAGGTCGTGGGATTTAACTGGATCTCATTTCGTACAAATCACATTAAAACGGACTTGAAGATCGACACAACTGATTTTCCATAGAAAAATTAGACAGTGTTATCATAAAGTCATGTCTTATACCCATAAATAGTAATGACGAAAACGTGACGCATTTAAATTTTGAAATTAGATTGATAGTAACAATCTGAAGAAAACTCAAAAAAATTACAAAAATTTACACCATATACTCTTTCGACGCCTCTCTAGAGAGAACTATGCAAGATAGAGCAAAATTGTAAGTACACACTTTTGTAGAGCGTAAAATTCTCTACAATTTTGCAGCTGGCATATTTTTTGTTACTTTACGTATTTAAGGACATTTTGGCGGAAAACTAAATTTAAAAATTTAGTGTAAAAATTAAAACTTAAAAATATTTTTGCTTTTTTTTAAAACAAAAACAAAACCAAAAAGAGAATTTGCTCAAAAAGCATATTATGAAGGAAGAAAGGAAGTTATTATACAGGGTGTTTCTGTAACCTATACCTCTTACGTGGTAATAAAAGCCACTTATTCAAACAAAATATTTTGTCTGAATTCAAATTTGTTTTCTACATTCCAATAGCTAGGACAACAAAACTATTGAAATCTTGATATAACCACTTTACTGTCTAAAATTAGCTTTTGAGTTATGGATCTAGATTAAATTCAGTAAAAAATGTTTAAAAACTTCTAAGGCTTCTTTACAGTTGTTTTTTGAAAATCTCTTAGACAAAAAAATTAAACTAATTTTTTTTGACTTGACTCTTGTACATTAAAAAAAAAAAATTAACAAAACAATAAATTCAAAGAATTATTAAAATTGAAAATTTTGGAATGATGACCAGGGCAGATTTCATGATCAAATTTAATCTAGCATTAAAATTTAAATATTTATATAAAATATTTAAATAAAATATTTAAATAAAATTGATGTAACAAAAAAGACTTTAACTCATAATTATTCTAAAATTAAATTACTGTAATTTTTGTTTTCCAAAAAAGCCAGTTTTACAATAGTCTAATAAACCTGGTATAGACTTAGTATTATCATTATTATTTATTACCAATAATAATTCAGGGTTCCCACTAAATTTTCTAAATCAAATCCTGATTTTTCAGGTTTTCCCTGACAAAGAATACAAATTTTCGATGACATTTCGATAAATCACAAGATGAAAAGATAAAAAAAATCTTAATTTTAACATTAAATTTAAATTAATATTTTTTTTTTAAATTTTTTAAATAAAAATCAAATCCTCATTTTTCAGGTTTTCCCTGACAAAGAATACAAATTTTCGATGACATTTCGATAAATCACAAGATGAAAAGATAAAAAAAATCTTAATTTTATCATTAAATTTAAATCAATATTTTTTTTTAAATTTTTTAAAGAAAAATCAAATCCTGATTTTGCAGGTTTTCCCTGACAAAGAATACAAATTTTCGATGACATTTCGATAAATCACAAGAATAAACGATAAAAAAAATCTTAATTTTAACATTAAATTTAAATCAATATTTTTTTTTTAAATTTTTTAAGGAAAAATCAAATCCTGATTTTTCAGGTTTTCCCTGACAAAGAATACAAATTTTCGATGACATTTCGATAAATCTGAAGATGAAAAGATAAAAAATTTTTAATTTTTAAATTAAATTTAAATTAATAATTGTTTTTAAATTTTTTAAATCTTCAATTAAAAAAAAATTAATTTTAAAATTTAAAAACAAATTTATTTTAAAATTAAAAAAAAAATTTTAATTAAATTGTTTACTTGGACTGAAAATTTAATTTCCCGACTTGGCACCAAAAATGAGAAATTCCCTGAATTTTCCAGATTTTCCAAACAATTGTAAAATCGGTCTTTGTTATTTGCTTAACATAAAATTATGATTATATAAGTTATTTTTTATTTGTTTTTATTTTTGTCTTTAATAAAACCAGGGCCCCCGTTAACAACTTCGCACACGGGTCCCTCAACTACTTCTTACGCCACTGATATTAATCTTGATTATTGCAATCGGGAATTATTAAAATAATTTATAAATGTAATCTTAATTTTATTCAATAACATCATTTGGAGTGGCGGCTCATCAGAGGAGGCAAGGGAGGCTTAGCTTCCCCAGAAAAGCAGGAGTATTAAATTATAAAATTTTCAAAAAAGGATTCGATTGTAAGAACTATCAAAAGATAAATCTGTGGTCACATGCTATAAAGGAATAAGTCAAAACTCAGTAATTTTTGATTTTTTTTTTTTTTAATCCTTTATATTAGTTTTACCTTTCTGTTTGAATACGGCAAAACTTAGAAAGTCAAATTTGACCCACTTCGCGCTATCCAATCGAGCTGAAATTTGGTACATGGATTCGTCCCCGATGACAATACACTTTGCCAAAAGAAAATTTTCCGAATTTTCACATTTTCCGAGAAAAAAAGTGAAAAAATTAAACTTTTATGGTTCATTGTCAATAATTAAATTTTTAATCTTTTGTAACATTCTTTTTTTTTTCATCTTATTTTATCTTTTTTCCTTATTTTTGTAAGTACACTTATTTGGAATTCCCTTGGAAATCTCTGGAATTCCTTAGAAATCATAGAAATTCTTTAAATTGAAATTAGTTTAAAAATTAAAGGCGGATCCAGGCAAAGTTCATGTAGAGGGAAAATGAGGCTTGTGACGAGAGAATAAATAAATATATATTGATAATTTTGTTGATTTTTGTTATGAGAAGGGGGGTTAGATATACCGTTATCCTCCCTCCTTCCAGCCGCCCTTGCCAGGCCAACATAGAAAATGGGAAATTCGAGAAAATTTAGATTATTCGGAATGTTTTAGAAAGGCCAAGGAAATGTCAGAAAATTAAAAAAGAAAAGTATTCTTAAAATTTCCTAAGATTTTCCTTCACTTTTGTATTTCTCAATTTCCCCTCGGTTCCCCAGAAATCGTTAGAAAACTCAGGTGTAGGTACTGCTAGTAATGAGAGATCTGAAGATATTCGGACAAATTCCAGAAAATTTCAAGGAATTTTTGAAACTTAGAAAATTTTAAGAAATCCATGTAAATTTTACGAAATTTAAGAAAATCTTGAGGAAGAAGAAAATTCGACGAAATATCAGAAAATTCTAGGAAATCTTTAAAAATCCAAAGAAATTTTTCATTTTCAAATTTTCAAAAAATTAAGAAAATAAAAAGAAGGCCATCTATAGTATTCTTAAGATTTCCTTATTTTTCCTATTTCTTAAGACTTTGTGGGAGTTTTCTCAAATTTTCCTTCATTTGAACACAAGAACAGATTCAGGAAAAATTTATGAAGGTAAGTGAGGCTGGCTGGGAGTGGGTAAATAACAAAAATTTTGTGATAAGAATTTTAGTATATTTTTCAAATTTTAACAAAATTTAGTAATTTTATTGGTTTACCCCGTTATTTCCCCCTTGTTTGAAATCATTGGAATTCTTTGAGAATCTTTAGAATTCCCTGAAATTCATTGGAATTCTGAGTCCTGTGTACAAAATTATTTTGTCATATTCACCCCTTAGTATTGGGCATATAATGTTAATCTTGATTAATGAAATCGGGCATTATTACAATAAAGTAAAAATTTAATCTTAATTTTGATAATTATCATTTGCAGCGGTGGCTCGTCAGAGGAGGCAAGGGAGACTTAGCTCCCCTGAAAATCTGGAGTATTAAATTGTAAAATTTTCAAAAAATGTTTAAATTGTAAGAACTATCAAAAGATAAATACTCCTTCCACAACAATTATCTAGAATTTTTTTGTCTGTTTTCTGTATTACTGAATATTTAAAAATAACTCTGATTATACAGATCAAACCGTATGTGTCTCAAAAGAATCACTTGATTAAGAAGCACTGGGGGGTATTCCATACCCCCCAGACCCCCCGGTTTAAAAACTAATAGTTTTTTTTCATGATCTGTGATCAATAATTTTATTAAGTAGGAACGTTTTACTTGAATAACAACATACATTTTTGTACTTCGTAGAGTATCGATCGTAAGGTCTCTCTAGAACTTACATGGAGGTGGTTTAACCATCACATGGACCGCAACGTTTTAGTAGACTAACGATTAGAGCTCGGATTTTATGCTTTTGCATGTTCTTTAATATTGATATGTCAATAGATTTGTTATGAAATTTGGACAAATTAGGTAAAAACGAATCCAAAAAACTGTTTGTCAAAATGCATATTTTCAACATTTGGTGCATATTTGAGCAAATAATGCATATTTGAGCCACTTTTGGTGTTTTTTTGAAAAATTTCAATAGAGAAAATAAAAAATTATTATTAAATTTGCCAATTTTAACAATTATTTAATTTAATTTTAAGCAATTTAATTTTTATAATTTTTTAAATAAATAATTTGGTGCATATTTGAGCAAAAAATGCATATTTGTGCATATTTGGCCCACTTTTGGTATTTTTTTGAAGAATTTTAATAGAGAAAATAAAAAATTATTATTAAGTTTGCCAATTTTAGCAATTATTTTATTTATAATTTTTTAAATATTAAATATTCAAAAAACACCAAAAGTGTCACAATATGCATTATTTACTCAAATATGCACCAAATGTTGAAAATCTGCAAAATTTTGCAAATTTTATGTAATTCGTCCAGATTTATTATTCCTAATTTTTCAAGTTAATAAATCTGATGTGGACACCACATAACTTCCTTGTAATTTTTATAATAATTGTACCAGAATCTCGTTAATTTACTCATGCGCGTCACGAATTACAACTTTTGGCACGGACAATCGCAACCAAAAATAGGACAACTAGATGCTATAAGTGTCTCAAATCCAAAATTTCAACTTTCTACGACCTACGGTATTTGAGTTATCCGACATATAGACGTACGTACGTACAGACGTCACAACGAAAATAGTCAAAATGGATTCAGGGAAGGTCAAAACGGATATTTCCGTCAAAATCTGGAAATCGAAAAAAATCGGGATCACAATACTTCCTTGTTTTACAAGGAAGTAAAAAGAACTTGGAGAGGCATATATCCAAAAGTGGATGGAATAGCTAAGAAGGAGCTATAGAATTGAAAAATTCAAAGATTAGCTATTTTTTAGTTTGCATATCATTTCATATTTTATCTATTTTTATCAACTTTAGTGCATATTTTAAGGAAATTCGGTGCATATATATGCACACATTTTCAAGTATTCTGGTGCATATAAATTTGAGTTCTACTAATGATGATTACAAATAAATAGCATAAATTAATATCATTCTATACCTTTTCCAGCATGATTTGAAGCAAACGAAAACAGATTTGGAGCAAATCAAAACAAATCTGAAGTCATATTAAATCATAAAAAAATTGTTTTCATTTGTAGAACATTTCTTTTCATTTACTCCAAATCTGTTTTCATGTTTTCAAATCTGTTTGAATTTTGTTCGAAATGTTCTTCACTTGTTTCAGATTTGTTTTCATTTGCTCCAAATCTGTTTTCATTGGTTCCAGGTCTGTTTTCGTTTGCTCTAAGTCTGTTTTCGTTTGCTCCAAATCTGTTTTTGTTCGCTTCAGGTCTGTTTTCATTTGCACCAAATCTGTTTTCATTTTGTTCCAAATTTCTTTTCACTTGTTTCAGATCTGTTTTCATTTGCTCCAAGTCTGTTTTAGTTGGTTCCAGGTCTGCTTCCGTTTGCTCCAAGTCTGTTTTCGTTTGCTCCAAATTTGTTGTCGTTTGGTTCATGTCTGTTTTCATGTGCTTCAAATCTGTTTCTGTTTGATCCAAATCTGTTTTCATTCGTTCCAAATCATACTGGATAAGGTATAGTTATATTTTTTCAATTCAAAAAAGATCTGGTGGGTTTAAACTATTCTGATTAGCCATAAGCATCCTCAAATGAAAAAGCTAGGAGCCGCCATTGATCATTTGATAAATCTCCCTTTGAGGGAGGGCTGAATGACAAAACTTATATTTTTTCATACTTAAAGAAGGGAACTAAAGAATTTTGTCAAGCCCCCAAAATTTAGTTACTTTTAATCTTGAAGACGAAGCCCAAACCCCTATGCTTTACTACCCGGTTACGCCACTATTTACCTGATTTATTTTTGGTTTTTCTGTAAAATAGATTAGTTCATCAGAAAAATTAATCATCAACATTTTTTTACTTAATTTAATCCATATCTCGAAAGCCTTTAATTTTAGACAAAAGATGAATCGAATCTAATTTAGATAATAATTTGACGTTGCTCAAAAATCAATCAAGGATTTACTTGGGATTTCCTTAGATTGCCCAGGAATTCCTAAAATTTCCTAAGATTTCCTTTCGGAAAATTGATGGAGAGGGGATGAAAATTTGTTACATAATTTTTAAAGCCGGGGTGCCCCCATGAGGCTCTGAATTATAGTTTGAAATATAATAATTATTGTTATGTTTGGTTAGGGTTGAATTCAGTTTCAGAGGTTTGGAAAATTAATAAATTTATTTTGGATTTTCTAGTTGCCAGTTCGAGTCTAAGGAAATCGAAAAAAAAAAACAATATCGAACCTGCGGTCATCTGGTAAGACTTTTTGGAGTTTATAATTTTTGTTGCTATAGTTTTTCATTCGAAGTTAATTCCAAATGCAAATATACAATGAAAATCAATGAAAATTTCATTAAATCAATGAAATTTCAACTAATGAACCAAAAAAAAAAAATTAACAAAAAAATACATGCAAAAATTGCTTATTTTATATTATATTAGTTATTAATTTTTTGAAAATTTGAAATAAATTTTGTCCAATTTTTGTTTCCGGTATTCGACTAACCGATTATGTTGGCCGCATTAAATTATGACCTAGACGACTATAATATTATGTTTGTTATTTACTTTAAAATAAATAATATAATATATTTTTTTAAAAACATTAAAATAGCAATCCACGTAGTATACTCGCGATACCTGGTCCAATCTTAAAAGTAAATATTTGCTTTTTTAATCACAGTTTTACTTAATCAATACCGGTCCATTAATAAATCATATCGACATTTTAAATGCTCTACTTTCGTTTTATTAAAATATCTCTTAAAATCAAAAGATTTTTCACTTGGAGTTGGAATAGAAAATTATAATTTCAATGAGTTTCGAAAAAAGATTTAATAATTTACAATTTTCAAGTTCAAATAAAAAATTGATCATGCAATTTTGTTCAAACGTTTGTTCCAATTTGGAATTTTGTTTTGGGAATTTGCTTTACAAAATTATAATTTGCGTACTTACATTTTGAAAAAATCACGTTAATTTTGATAGCACTAGCCGTATAGATATCAACATCCGTACTCGCATAACAAACTTGAATTTGTACTGAACTGACAGATTCTTTATGCATAGATAAAAGGTATGTACGATACGTAATAATGTAAACTTGTACGTCAAGGTGGTTCTTATTTACTCAGAAAACTACATATTGAAGGAACCTAATGAAAAAACTCGTTTGATTCAAAAATGTAATGCAAGCAGATCTTCAATCTGCTGGATGAGGTGACAAATTATGCGATCATGCCCCGTTTTCTAACAGTTTTTACAAATTTAGTAAACTTGGCCTAATTATTAGAATATTTTTATATCGCAGATAAACATTAACAATTATTTAATAACTTCTGGTTAAAACCGAGTGCAAATCAACTTTGATTAAACGGTGACGTTATATGATGACATCATCAGTAGCAAATGGACATTTATTATTTTTTTTCTAAGCAAATACAAAATTAAATATTAGATATGACTAGTTATGCAAGCTCTGCCTTATGAAAACTATCGTTTTTATATTTTAAAGTAAATTTTTTGTTATAAAAATAAAAAATACAAATAAGTTTTGTAATTTTTTAACAACTTCCTTTTAAAATTGTAAGTAAGTTGTGCAATTTTTTTGCGAATTTCGTGAAACTTTTGATCCATGATTTTAGAAAGTTGGCTGGAAGTCCTTATACAGATATAATAGATTCGTGTTTACCTTTCTCACTTGTTCTTATTATGCAATCAATGTATTATCGCTCATACAAGTATGTTTTCTAAAACTCTAATTTTCATAAACTTGATTGAAATTATACAAAAAAATTATTTTATTAATACTATATTAACGTGAAAAATTGTCGTTGTTTCAATAATTTATCGGCAGTTCATTCGCCTACTCTGTTTGGGCTATCCGAAGAAAAATTTCTTCCAAGGTTGTCACGGTTATGGTGTAATCTTGGACGATTGGAAATTCTTCGTGAAGTTTTTCAATATCTTGAAAAACGTCGCTCCATTTTTTACTTAAATCGCTTATGTGATACTTAATTAACAACTGCAATAGAAGATAGGATCTCAAAGAAGAAGAAGAAATAAAGACAAACTTACATCATATTCTTCCTTCAATTCAAAGGCACCAACGTACACCTTTTCGAATTGTAATTTTAAATTTTTGATATTTTGTAATTGCTTTTTTGCATCGACCTCCGTCGTGAGGAGTTTCAAAGTGACCGTGAATCCTTGGGCATATTTGGTTTTCAAATGTGGTATTGTTCCATAACAGAGAAATTCGCCCTTCTTCATTATTGCTACTCTAAGGAATTAAAGTTCAAACTAAAACTGATTTGAGAATAAAAATTAAATTAACTTATGACACACGGCTTCGCATTCTTCCATACTTTGAGTGGTCAAAACTATGGCTGGCTTGAATTTTTGATTTTGTAACAATATAATCGCATTCCACATTGCACGTCGGGAAACTGGATCCACTCCCGTGGTGGGTTCGTCGAGCAAAATCACAGGTGGTAATCCAATCAAAGCCATAGCTATGTTCAATTTGCGCTTATTTCCGCCACTGTAATCTCCACAAGCCCGATTTAGAATATCATCAAAACCTAAAATAAAAAGTACTGAATTCCCAAAAGAGTAGGCACGCAAGTAAGCATTTACCCAAACATTTTGCCAACAATTGAATTTCTTTATCCAAGCCTTCCGCTATTCCACGAAGCCTTCCAAAAAGTATTAGCATTTCACGTCCAGTCAGAACTTCTTCAATGACGTCACTTTGGGGACAATAGCCGATATTACTGAAGTACTGCAACAATCAAGTGTGGATAACGGAATGAAATGTAAATAAAGAGACTTCGAACCTTTATTGGCGTTTTGGACAAATATAACCTTTGTCCCAAAGGAGTCAAAATTCTACATTCACCTTTCATAACAGACAAATTGCCAGTCAACATTCTGAAAGTGGTTGTTTTTCCTGCACCGTTTACTCCTAACAATCCAAAGCACTCGCCTGCATCCACACCAAAACTGATCTGCTTTACAACCTTTATACCTTTAAACGATTTTTCCAGATTGTGAACCAATAACTCGTTTTCTCTGTTTTCTATAAAAATTTGAGCAAATTACGAAACAATCTAGAAATAACTAAAATTGAATTTTATGAAACAACCTAAGGAAACAGTCAGCCTACACTGGACGAATTGAATTATTCTAGAAATATAAGGCACCGAAGATACTAAAAGTATAAAGGAATAAAATTCCCTTAACGAGCGAGGATGAAATACACACCCGACGGAATATCATCTGGTTGATGCAATTCGCGATCCATTGCTTCCGAGATTCTTTCTTGTTGAAGTTTAACATCCTCTCGGTTAGTGTAATCTTCTCCAGATGTATCCTTTCGTGTGTGACACAGTAGCCAGATCCTTTTGATACAGTTTTGCACAAACTGTTCTTCCAAAATCAACAAAATTGCAAAATAAAGAATCGTCGATGCTATCATTATGAGGATACATTTAATGGGCTCGTTTAATTGACCCTGAATGAAATTGAGATGTTCATAGCATTTTTCGCTGCGTTCGTTTTCTAAAATATCAAAAGGAATGAAAAAAACTTGAAAGATGGAAAGTACTTACCACAACATGGATTTGGATGGTATTGGCACTTCAGGAGCTTTTCTTGGTCGGAACTCATGTTCCATGCATTTCTCTCGATGGCATTAAAGCAAAATTTTACCAATAAATAAAACAACCCGTATTGGGGGTACAAAACCAGCAAGTAATTTGACCACAGTGGTAAAATTTTTTTTTCAATTAAAAAAGACAATATATTTGGCATCAGAGTTGCAATGATGAAGTACCACATTATACGATTAAATATATTCTCTGCATTGCTAAATAAGTAAGCAAATGGTAGAACGGGCATACCATAAGCCAGAAGAATTACCACGAGAGTAACTATTGCACAAGAATGTTATTGAATATTTAAAAAAAGTAACAAAACATCTTACGACAGTGTGAAGTGTTGTCAAACAATGGCATACCAAAACTTTGATATATCGACATTATTGCTATTAGTAACAGGATCCATATGAAATAAAATAACAAATCCATAATGTAAAATATGCACCAATAATGCAACGGATTAACCCCACACATAAGTTGCAGTTGTTTCAAGTGGGAAGAGTTCTCCATATGAGGTAGTATCATAAATGGTATTACCAAAAACATTAAACCTAAAATAATTGAGGGTGGAGAAGTAAGATGCACGATTGAGTAAAAAATTACTTTTCCGCACTAGTGCGGAAAAAAATTATTTTTTCTGTAAAGTAATACCGTAAAGTATTTTTCAAAATAATTTACGCACCAATAGGAAACATAAATATCCAAGATATTAAAATCTGGACAGTTTCCATCCTAGATTCGTCTGAGTTTTTTAAATAAAATTTATCTTCGGGTAATGGAGAAATTCCACTCTTAATATAGCAGTCTTCACATTTTAAAGTTCGCAAAATAGCATTACTGAGCAAGTTGACTGAAATTACGGAACCATGAAAACCAGGATTCGAAAACATTGCGTTTGCAAAATGTCTTGGCTTTGCTTCAATAAATTCCGCAGCTACGATTAATTTTTTTCGGTAAAACTCAAAATTTATATCTCCGTCATGTAGAATTACTAAAATTATTTTATTTGTCATTATTTGTTGTTATTATGAAACCCGAGTACCTTGAGGAACTTCGTCAATTTCATAAGCATCACTGCCTTGCTGTTCTTCTACAAGTCTATCATATTTCTTCTTCAATTTTGTAAAATAACCGGTTTTGTTATTCGTCGAATAATATACTATCGTTTTTCCGTAGTTACTCAACTTAAAATCTAGCGTTACTTCTTTCTTGGTCTTCTTTATGCTCGTCGCGTATGTGATGTGCATTGTTCCAACGCAAAATATCATTCCTAAGAGGGCCTGCCAATAATTCATAAATTATTACATCACTTTATGCTGTTCCGCCAATGCCCCGTCATCTTGTCAGATGTAATTTGACAATTGACATGAAACAATGAAGTTGCGTCGAATTGTCAAATATTCGACTGATGTTTTCGGGTGGGAATTGGACGAGTCTATGTATTTTTAACAGGATTTAACTTACCGGAACAAGAAACGTCAAGTACCTCCTTTTAAAAATCAGCCATCGTTTTTGGAGCAAAATATATAATTGCAAATTTAAGGATGCAAATTTTTTGATGTCTTGTAAAGCTACAACTAAACGTGAAATAAAAACATCAAAAATATTCTTTTTACCTGAACATTTTAGGTTGAACTTTAATTCTTTACCAGGCTTTCCAGCAAAACTCCCAGCTCTGAAATCATAAAAATATATTTTTAATTAATTTTATGTTTTAATTTTTTTATTTACTTTAAAAAAACTTCGTCTAAAGTTGTCACAGACATCTCAATATGCGTGATGCACAAAACATCTTTGTTGTTCTCAATTTCACTGAGGACCGCACCATAAGCTGATTTCTTGTCAAATGGAAGAACATAGGTAAGACAATTCAAATTTGATTTAAACAGCGTCGCTTCACTTAATTTTTTCTTCACTACATTTGTTACAGCATCAATTTGGTTTCCTTCTGGATTTCTTTGATCGTATAAATTTTTATCCCGAATCAAAGTTAGATGGTAACCAGAACCTAAAACCAACATAAAAGATTTAAATACCAAAAATGTTTTCCAAAAAGGTCACCATATAATGTTTTCAAAAACATCGGGGTCCCATAACACGTTAATTTTCCATGATCGATAATAGCGATACGATCGGCAAGAGCATCGGCTTCTTCCATAAAGTGCGTCGTTATCACAATGGTACGGGATTTCTTTAATTTTAATAAAATACTCCACAACTCCCGACGTGTTTCCGGATCCAATCCAGAAGTGGGTTCGTCTAAAATCAAAACCTAAAAGTCTCTAAGTTCCATTTTCCCAATTCATCATTAAGAAAAACCTTTGAATGCCCCATCAAAGCAATCCCTAATGTCAATCGTCTTTGCATACCAATGGACAATTGTTTTGCCCGCTTTTGGCTTTGATCGTACAAATTCAAATCTTTCAATAGCGTAGTTGCTTGAGATGTGGCTTGGCGTTTGTTATGACCTTTTAGCTAAAATGAAATGTAACTTAACTTTAACAAAGTTGAATTATTACCATTCCAAAAAAGACAAAATGGTTCATGACGTTCAAATCTTCAAAATTAACATTGTTTTGGGGACAATATCCTAAAGAAGAACGGATTCCATTCATATTGTATCGAATGTCTTCGTCATGGATAAAAACTTTTCCACTTGATATCTTAATCATTCCTGCAAGCCAATGCTATGATGACCCATGGATCAAGATACAAAGAGTTTTACCAGTTAGAATCGACGTCATTGTGGTTTTTCCAGCTCCATTTTGACCTAATATGACTGTAATTAACCCTTCGTAGATATCCATGGAAAGATTATCAACTGCTCGTAATTTTCCGTATCTTTTACACAAATGCTTAATTTGAATTGCAGGTTTCAAGTTTGGGGCGGACGGTTCCGTGGTGTTGCGAATACTTTCTGAACCCAAATGTACTTCGCTATCTTCTTTATTGGGATTCACAATTTTTCTCCAAAATGCCTTGTACTATCATAAGTTATGTTGTAATCAACGAAAAAATATTTAGAAAAATATTACATAAATGATGAAATAGTAATGTTTAGCTACGCCATGTCGACCAGGGTAAAGTTGTTCGATATACAAAGATAACGTCAAGAATAGGACACAACTTGCAAACAAGATGAAGAATCCATTTGAAATTGTTAGCGCATTTACGTCACCATTACCCGACTCGTATATGTTTGACCAATGAGCTCCGATCTCTGTAAAAAAATTTCTTTGATCATTTTAATCTATACCCCAATTTCAGGGGTTAAACTCATAGCAATATGTAATAAAATCTTCTTACCTTTGAATTCATAAATTCCTATTTGCTTGCAAATATAACGAACGGTAAAAGTTGGAAAAAATATGCTAGCAATCATTTTCATTTTTTTAGTTTCGATAAGATCCTCATTGAGAAACAGGCATATAGTCCAAATGGCCAATCCTACCACTTGGGCAGCAATTTCTAAAATAATGCAAATATCGAGCAGCTAGTCGGACCCTGTGTGCAGACTTACCATTATCGAAACGGCTAGAAATCAATAAACCGAAAGTGATAGCAGAGCAACAAAAGAGAAATAAAAAAAGGACCAATATAGAGAAACTGGAATATTTTATGATTGCTTCATCTGCCTTCCAAATCGGAGCCGTTAGAAAGATAACGGAAACCAAAACGGATATGAGGTTGACCGTGATGTGATGAAGAAACCATCCAATAGAAATCAACCAGGAACTTAATCCGGTGGTTTTCATTAATTCCTACAAATTATGATTTCTGAATTTGTTGCATCCACAGTACAACCAACTCACCTTGATTCCTGTACCTTTTTCATACGTTGGCTTGGCTAGGACTAAAGATATTGTCACTATAAAAACAAGTAATATCAATACCGGGAATATTTTATCAAAAAATATTGTTATTTTAGGGTCTATGATCCGTTGAGGGTAAGGAAATTCTTGCAGGACTACGGCAAAAGGTAACGATATTTTCGTTACCATTTCAACAAACGACGTCTCCAGTGCGATTTGCAAACTTAGAAAACCGGTTTTGATGTAGTTACGGGAACCTGCAAAAATAGATCTTTTTGATCATGGGAAAAAATCAAGAGCGTATTATGGATTATTGGAAAACTTACCCAAATACAGTTCGTACTTTTCTCTAATCTTGTCATCTACCAAAAGGGCCGTATTCCACTTGACGTTTTTAAAGTAAGGTCTTATCAGGTAAGCAAGGTTTCGGGGAACCGTGGAACCGTGAATTTTTTGAAACGCAACGGCAAACACTGAATAACTTCCATGACTTTCCACAAAGTAGTCCAAAAAACTTGATTCGTTCTTAAAATTCAAAACATCTACAAAGACAATTGTTTGTAGAATTTTAAGGCAGAAGAACAGTCTGTAGGTACCAACTTTTGTCATTAAGCTTCAATTTTGATTGTACAATAGCTATAATTCCTTTTGTGAAAGTAACAGTTGGATAATAGCACAACTTGGTGGATAAATTAAAATTGGAATTCAGTTGTTTTAAGTCAATTTTAGGAGGATTTTGCTCTTCCTCAATCGTAGTCTTAGGAAAAATATGAAATTGTTCGACAGCCAATGCAAATAAAAAGAAAACACTGATTGGAAACAGCAATTCTATAAAAAAGAGAAACCAATTTCGTCTACGAATCATTATATTTTTCCACAGAAGCAATTTAAATCTCCTCCATGTACTGGGCTTCGTCATTTTGATATTATCTGACTTCTTATTATACAAATTATTACTTCCGTCAATACAAAAGTCAAAAATAAAAGTTACGTCAATTTGACAAAATCTAAAGGTCCATGGTGACGAAAAATCAAATATTCGCAAAGAACGAATCAAAATTCCATGCTTAAGTAGATAAACCATGCCGCTTCGAGCCAAGATTCTGTGGAGGAGCAAAAGTACAAGGTAAAAAGTAAGTTGTACATTTTAGTCTTTATTTAAGCTTTTCTACAGTTAATTTAATCAGTTCGGGCTACTTGAAGGAAAACTTGCTCCAAAGTTGTTTCGGATATGGTATAGTCTTCTATAATTGAAAATTGTTTTTGGAATTTCTCAACATCTTTGAAAATTTCACTCCATTTTTTAGTTAAATCGCTTATATGATATTGCAGCAAAGTCTGCAATTGAGGAATGAAACCTGTTCGAATTTTTCGCTTAACTTCAACTTACCGCTTGTTCTTCTATTAAGTGACAATTATCTTTGTATTCTTGTCTGAATGTTGATTTCAGACTTTCGACCATTTGCAATTGTTGTGCAGCATTGTCGCCTACAGAGAGTTTTAGGGTCACATTAAATCCCTGAGCGTATTTGGATTTTAATTGTGGTATTGTTCCATAGCAGTGAAATACGCCCTCCTTCATTATTGCTACCCTATGAAATCGAAATATTATGTATTTCAATTAGAACTGAAGTTGTAATAAAAATTTGATTAACTTGTTGCATAAAACTTCGCACTCTTCCATACTGTGCGATGTCAAAACAATGGCAGGTTTCATTTTCTGATTTTGTAGCAACTTAATCATGTTCCACATTGCTCGTCGTGAAATTGGATCTACGCCACTGGTAGGTTCATCCAACAAGATTACGGTCGGTACTCCAATCAAAGCCATGGCAATGCTTAATTTGCGTTTATTTCCTCCACTGTAACCTCCGCAAGCCCGATTTAAAATATCCTCAAAAGCTAAATTAATAAAATTTCATGAAACAATATTGGAAAATCAAAATTTGGTGTACCTAAACATTTTGCCAAATTTTCAATTTCATTATGTAAACCTACGGATAATCCACGAAGCTTTCCAAAAAGAACTAACATTTCGCGACCAGTGAGCACTTCTTCAATCATATCTTGTTGTGGACAATAGCCGATATTTCTGAAATACTGCAATTAAGCTTGAGTTACATACACATTACTGGAATATAAGACAAACGGGACCTTTTCTCGAGTTTTGCTTAAATAAAATCTTTGTCCTGAGGGAGATACAATTCTACATTCACCTTTCATAATGGGTAAATTACCAGTTAACATTCGGAACGTGGTTGTTTTTCCTGCACCATTCACACCTAACAAGCCAAAGCATTCGCCCTCATCTACACTGAAACTAACGTTCTTAACGACCTTCTTGCGTTTAAAAGATTTTTCCAAGTCGTGAACCAAAAAAATATCTTGCCTGTTTTCTACAATAAAGGACCTTGCAAAAACATCTGTAATTTATTAAAATCAAAATCAAATGCACACCTGCTGGAACGTTCTCTTGTAGCTTCAATTCACGATCCAGTATTTCCGAAATTCTTTCTTGTTGGAGTTTTACGTCTTCTCGGTTAGCAACGTCTTCTTCTTCAGTGGTTTTTTTTTCTGCGTAAATCAACAGACTGATCGTTTCAAATAATTTTTGTAAACATCCATTTTCTAGCAGTAACAAAATTATAAAATACAACAACGTCGATGCAATCATTATGTATTTAATGTAATCGTCTGTTTTCTCGTATTGAGAAACATAATAATTGTAACATTCTGTGCTGGTGTCGTTATCTAAAATAGTAATTCGATTAAAAAATAACTGAATATACAATATGCGAGAAGACGAATAGGGAAACTGCCAACAGTAAAATAGAGTTCCTGAACAGTGGCATATTTAGAGGAGGTGTTAAGCCTATGTTTTTTATTGTGTGGAAAATTTAAATTATTTATAATTCATGCTTAATAAGTACCATCCCGATAGCGTGAGATCTGCGTCTTCAGCTAATAAATAAACTCAATTTATTATTCTTACTAGGTCCCCGTCTAGATCGTGTGGAATTCATCTTTTCAGCACTCGATAAAAATTATTATGCTTAATAAGTTCCGTCGAACCATCTGACAATTTACGATTCAGCGTCTTAAATTACAGACAGTAGGCGACCCAAGTGTCGACAGGGCGTGATAATATACAATATTAGTAACTCACAGGTGCGGGGAAAAACAGTCCCAGCTAAACCATCAAAATGGTAACGAGCCTTCGCGTATCCAGTTACAATTGGAAATTGTTTAAGCAAGTGCTTGGTTAACTTCGTTAATTATGGTTTCGGGATTCAATTAATTGTAACACGATGAATTTAACAAGTAATTAGTTCTAAAAATTGTGAAGGTTTGAAATTTCAGTAAAATTTTGTGATACTATCGGCTTTTGAAGGTATTGGTCGCGCGTGCCGTTTTATAATAAGATTGTGGCGTCTCTAAAGGAACCAACTCACGCAATTAAGATGTTCTGTAATCGACTTCAACATCATATAAGTATTTTTGGAGGGCGCGCCATGGTAAATGCAGGCCGAAGGGCATCTAGTTCGAGATATATTTCGGCAAATCCGTAAGAATTGGAAACTGCTTAAGAAATCTAATGGTACTCGTATCCGACTTTGTAAGGTAAACATTTGTATTATTAAGTTAAGTTTGGGACAACCGCTGGAGATTTGGATCGCCACAAATTGATTGTGATTATGAAAAAGTGTCGCGGTAACTCCGATTGGCATGGGCCAAGTTCAGTGAAAATTGATTAATACAAAATTTATGTAGAATGTTGATATTTGGAAACTGTGGAATTTTTATTTATTTAACTTTTGTGATTGTTGATTTGATTTAGAATTTTAGTAAGCTGGATCCAAGCCTTTTAACCAATTTTTGTGATTTTGAATTAAATTGTTAAATGCTCGAATTAAACAATTTAAATTATTTTGCATTTTTATTGTCTTGCATTACGAACACACCCCCCTGACATGCTCTCCGGTTTTTCGTTACTTTTTTTAATTTTTTGTATTTGATTTTTAAACAAAAAAATAAATAAAGGGGCATTTGCCCCTCCTTCCCTCAAGGATGACTCGGATTGTACCCCTTCTTAATTACGTTTTAATTTCCTTCACTTTTATTCAAAAACAAAAAATTTCCCAGCTTTTCCTGACGAAATTTGTATAATAATTATTTTGTCTTCTGTAGGTATTCTAGAAGAGTGTGAATTTTATTATATGTACTGGAGGGTGTTCACCCCCAGACCCCCCGGTTTTAACCGTTTTAACAGTTAACTTTCAAAGTAACGCAAAAGTTGCTGTTAAACCCTGAGGTTTAACTAACTAAATGTTTTTCAAAGCTTTAATATTCTAAATGCCAAAGGTTTAACCCTCATTTTATTTTTAAAATTGTAAATTGTAAACCGGGGGGTCTGGGGGGTGTGGAACACCCTCCAGTACATATCGTAGGATTTCCACTCTTTTAGAATTCAGTATCTTCTTCAAGTATTATAAAAGAGTGGAAATCCTGCAATCTGTACTGGAGGGTGTTCCACACCCCCCAGACCCCCCGGTTTACAATTTAGACTTGAAAGATTTAAACCCTCATTTTATTTTTAAAGTTGTAGATTGTAAACCGGGGGGTCTGGGGGGTGTGGAACACCCTCCAGTACATATCGCAGGATTTCCACTCTTTTAGAATTCTCTGTCTTCTCCAAGTATTCTAAAAGAGAGGAAATCCTGAGATATGTACTGGAGGGTATTCTACACCCCCCAGACCCCCCGGTTTACAATGTTGACTTAATATTTTTATATTATTTTTATAATTAACTTTCAAAGTAACACAGAAGTTGCTGCTAAACTCAGTGAACAGAAAAGTAATTATGCTTTCCAAGTTTTGACTTTTTCTTACCGAAAGTTAAATTTTCCGCTATTTTGCTTAAAAATTCAAATTTCCCGGTTTTTCCTGGTGAAATTTGTAAAATTAAGAATTCCCTATCTTCTCCAAGTATTCTAAAAGAGTGGAAATCCTGCAATCTGTATGGAGGGTGTTCCACACCCCCCAGACCCCCCGGTTTACAATTTTGACTATAATTTCGACAGTTAACTTTCAAAGTAACGCAAAAGTTGCTGTTAAACCCTGAGCAGTAAGGCACTTAAATAAATGTTTTTCAAAGCTTTAATATTCTAAATGCCAAAGATTTAAACCTTCATTTTATTTTTAAAATTGTAAATTGTAAACCAGGGGATCTGGGGGTGTGGAACACCCTCCAGTACATATCGCAGGATTTCCACTCTTTTAGAATCCCCTATCTTCTCCAAGTATTCTAAAAGAGTGGAAATCCTGCAATCTGTACTGGAGGGTGTTCCACACCCCCCAGACCCCCCGGTTTACAATTTCGACTTTATATTTTTAGAAAATGAACCCAAAATAAAAATTTTAAGTAAATTTGTGGTATGTAGTAAGTACGTATTTGGGTCATTTCACCAAATATTAACAGAAGTTGTACCGGGGGTCAGATGATCAAATAACAAATATAATTTTTGAAAAGTACACGTTGAAAAACGATTTCACGATTTTTTTCAAATTTTTCTATCGTTGAGTTACGAAGTTATAGCAAGTTGAAAATGTTGTATTTTGTAATTTTGATTTTACAGAGTCCGATTCCTTTAACAATATATAAAAATTCACTATGTACAATTTTATATATAAAAAAATCTCAGCTTTCTGAAAAAAAATATCGCGCTTTTCACAAATGTCAAGAAAACCCCGAACATCGAGATTAAAATTTTCTAAACGAGTTTTCTCAGCTTGTCCGAATTTTTTTAAATTTGAAATAATTTTTTTTGAAAAATTTGGACTTTTTTACATAACGAAAATTTAAAACGGATTTGGGGAACGCAGAAGACTGAACAACTGCTTGCGAATATCTGCCACCACAGGAAAGACTTTGGAATAGATGCTGAGTGGCATTTTTTCTCTACAGCTCATGGAAAAGGTCCATGCGATTAATTGGGGGGTACAGTCATACGGTTAGCCACAAGGAGTTCTCTCCAAATGGGTGCAAAAGGTTAAATTCTAACTCCATTTGATTTATTTGAATGGGCCTGTCGGTCGCTTAAAAACATCGATTTTGTTTCGTTTCCGGAAACGAAATACGATGTTTCTTCTTTTCTACGAAAATTCTTCAAACAAGATTTCCGAAGACGATATATGTAAAAGGGACACTGTCCAATCATTGAATTCTGCCTTTGAAAAATAATAATGACTTTTGCTCTGTAAAACAACACCTAAATCATTACAAGGTGGAACTCGGATGACCGAAGTTCTAAGGCTAACTTTCTGGTTAAACTTCAAAAATTTAAATATTGAAAGTTCTTTCCCTTAAAACTTATGTGAGTAAATTCTCGGGTGTAAGGGAAGGGGATGAAATGAAACAACTGTTATCGGTCGACTAGTTTCGACCTCTATATGAGGTCATCTTCTGGACTGTAATTAAACTTGAAAAATTTAGATTTACATAGTAGTAGGTAGTAGAAACAGAAAAATTCCAAATTAAGCCCGCATTAAAATATCGGATTATTTTTTTAGTACAAACTGAAAAAGTTTAGTAGGTATATAAGCAATATCAGGAGTTGAAAGATATATTGATTTCAATATTGATGAGATGAAGAATAAAAAATCTGATGTGGACACCACATAACTTCCTTGTAATTTTTATAATAATTGGACAGGAATCTCGTTAATCTATTCATGCGCGTCATCAATTACAACTTTTGGCACGGACAATCGCAACCAAAAATAGGAGGTGCACAACTAGATGCTATAAGTGTCTCAAATCCAAAATTTCAACTTTCTACGACCTACCGTATTTGAGTTATGCGACATACAGACGTCCGTACATACGTACGTACGTACAGACGTCACAACGAAAATAGTCAAAATGGATTCAGGGAAGGTCAAAACGGATATTTCCGTCAAAATCTGGAAATCGAAAAAAATCGGTATCACAATACTTCCTTGTTTTACAGAAGTACTTGTTCAGAAGTATATCAAGAAGCCTTCTGTTCTGGTTCCGTGTCCGTTATTCTGTCCGCATTTTTCAAATTTAAGAACTATTATCAGCTTAGCGAACTAGAAATTCTAATTTTAGTTTAGTTAATTATAATTCTTAAAGCTGAAAAATTCGGACGGACGGACACGGAAATAGAACATAAGGTTTCTTGCTATACTTTGTATAGAAGGCCCAAAGGTACAAAGTAATACAGTTGAAAATTTATAAAATAAACTTTTACATTTATATTTTTCGACTCTTCTTCTATGTTCCCAAAGTCCGTTTTAAATTTTCTTTATGTAAAAAAGTCCAAATTTTTCAAAACAAATAATTTCAAATTTAAAAAAATTGGGGCAAGCTGAGAAAACTCGTTTAGAAAATTTTAATCTCGATTTTCGGGGTTTTCTTGACATTTGTGAAAATTGTGATTGTGATATAAAGGCTATTATTTAACGGAAACAAGACCTTATTTCACGTAAATAAGACCTTATTTTACGGTGAAATAAAGGCCTTTATATCGTATTATAATTTTTTTCATATTTTCAAATATTTTTATTCCAGACCTGTTATGTGATAATTATGTCGGTTTCGATTAATATTGGACAAATATTTTTAGTCCTAATCTAAGTTTAATATATTTTTTGGTTGGTAAAAGAAATCGACCAATCAGAGTGTTTCTTTTTTCACCAACAAATGACACGCAAAAGCAGGCGGGGATTTTATGTATTAGGAATTAGTTAAAACTGACGCGCATGAATGGATTAACGAGATTCTGCAAATTCTTTGATCTGCCCCTCCCAAAAGCATTTTCTAAATAAATTTTGTGATTTTTAGCTTAGTTTATATTAAAGCCGGACTAGGATCTTTCTTAAAACATAAAAAAGTATAGTGTCGGTTTGACTTTGGAAAGTGAATTGCAAAAAGTTTCCGCCACCGTTCGTCTAGATAAAAACCACAGCATTTGAATCTGAATCGTCTGGACTAAAAGTCGTAATATCGAATTAAGTCAAGATATTTTGTTTACTATTTAAAAAAAAGGAAGTATGTTTTAGAGAAATACAAGAAAGCAAAATAATAAGAGGAGTTTAATACTTTCTCGAAATATTCCTACTTACCGCAACAAGGATTTGGATCTTCTTTGCATATTCGGATTTTAAGTTCTTCTGGCTTATTGGCCCAATTATATTTTCGAATACCATTCTTGCAAAATTCTACCATTAAATAAATTAATCCATAATGAGGGTATAAAGCAAATATATTATGTAGCTTTGGAGGTAAAATATCAAGTACCACGAATAAGTACAAAACAGTCACACAAAAATTGATAAATATATTATTTGAGATTCCGTCAGCAACACTTTTCGAAAAACTGTATAGGTAAATGCATGGTATACCTGGCAGACCATAAACCACAAAATTTAATATAAGTGCATCTGTCGAAAAAAATTATTAGGTCCTCTAAAAGTGATTAAAATATAAAATCGTACAGCATTCGAAAATCTGGCCGAAGTAGAAAAAACTAGCAGCATTTTGATAAATCAGAAAGATTGATATTATTGGAATAACCCATATAAAATAAAAAATCAAATCTAAGATGTAGCAAACGCCCCAATAGAGCAAGGGATTAACTCCACACAGAAGTTGCAGTTGCTTTAATTTTGAAGAATTCTCCATTTGAGGTAATATCAAAAACGGCAATAACAAGCACATGGCTCCTAAAAGTAATAATAGCATGTTGTTTTATTAAGAGTAAAAGGCAGGCTTTATTGACACTTGCAATTTCTTAACAAAATAATTTACGTACCACACGGAAACAACAACACCCAATACATTGCAATTTGTAAATAACTCTCAAATCCAAATAAGTTATCGTTCTGAGGATTAAATTCGTCACTGGATAATGGAGAAATGCTGCTCTTGATGGAATGGTCATCATTTTTCAGAGTGTGTAAAATAGCATTGCAGAGCAAGTTGACAGAAATGATGGCTCCATGTAACGAAGGATTCGAAAACATTGCATTTACCGTTCTCTTTTGCTTGGCATCAATAAATTCAGCAGCCACGATCATTTTATTGTGGTAAAATTCAAAATCTTCTTCACCTCTCTTTGAAACTTCTAAAAATACTTTTTACCATTATTATTGCCCTATTCTACATTCAAAGAGTACCTTTGTGGACGTCGTCAATTTCGTATGCATCACTATTTTGTTCTTCCACGATCCTATCATATTTCTTTTTTAATTTGGTAAAGTAACCGGTTTTGTTATTGGTGGAATAAAAAACTGCCGTTCTTCCATATTGATGCAATTTAATATCAAATTTTTCTTCTTCATTTTTACTCTTCTTTTGTGAACTTTTTAATGTCATATGAAATGTTAGTCCACAGATCAACACTCCAATAAGCATCTACGGAAGAAACGCTGTTTTTTCAGTACTCCAAACGATTTGAAACAGTCAGGCGTACGCTAAAATGCCATTGTAGCTTGAAATTTTTGATCTGCGCTTGCGCTTGACAGTTTCCAAACGGTTTGGAGTGCAGAAGAAACATAACTAGTTCAGACAGTGGCGCAGCTAGGATTTTAGTTCGGGAGGGGGGGGGCACTCAAAAAAAATTTTTTTAAAAAAGCCGGAAAAAGGGTTGAAATGGATCATTTCAAATCTCGAATTAATAATTTCGGGAAGGGGGGGGGCAGGCCTCCCCTGATGGGTTCAGAATTACTTATGTTACTTATATTACTAACTTATTTTGTTGGTTTATTTTTGGGAAATCTCAACTTACCGGAATTATAAACATTAAACATCGCCTTTTGAAAACTAACCATCGCTTTTTTAGCAAGGCACTTAATTGCAGCTTCGACGATTCGAATCCCTTGGGTTGTTCAGCTGGAATCAAACCGTTAATAAAACAGAAAGCAGTTTTTCTACAGTGTCGGTAGGAGTCAGATGACGAGCTTTACTGATAATTACGCTCAGCATTTCACCTGTGTTCTTGATTGTAAACAGCACGTCACCTGCTTTCTACGACGCGAGCCCAGTGGCGGATCCAGGGGGGGGGGCGATGGCCCCCCTTAGATCTTCAAAATACGTTAATTTTTAAACCAAAAAATTCTGATGCGTTACGAGTTCCCAAAAATTATTCTTATTTATTAAATTTTTATTTTGTCGCCCCCCTCCCCTATGGTAATAGTCTGAATCCGCCACTGCGCGAGCCGCACTGCAGTTTTCTTTTAATGTTTACCTGAAGACTGTAAATCAAATTTGAGGTCCTTTTCGTCTTTTCCAGCAAAACTTCCAGCTCTGAAGTAGTTAAGATATTAAGGATTCAAGATAGTAACAGATGTTTGGACGTACTTTAGAAAAACCTCCTCTAATGTTATAACAGACATCTCAATATGTGAGACGCACAAAACTTTTTTATTGTTTTCAACTTCATTCAGGACTGCACTGTATTGAGATTTTTTGTCATATGGCAAAAGGTAAGAGAGACAATTTAAATTTGAACTGATTAGAGCCGCTTCGTTTAATCTTTTACGTACCGCCTCTGTTATAGCATCGACTTGATTTCCTCCAGGATTTAATGCGTCAAATAAATTTTTATCTCTAGTTATTGTAAGACGGTATCCGGAACCTATAAACAAATACAATATAACTACATTACCGAGGTCATTTGTTCTAAATTAATTTATGCTGTTCCGGCACTGTTCTGTGGTCTCTTCAGGGTGTCAATTTGACATGCAATCTTATAGATTATAATATTGTATTAGTTATTGTTGAAATAAAAACATAAGTAAAAAGAAAGAAAGAAGAAAATTAATACTGGAGTATTAATTAATATATTAACCCGTCGTTAGTACACTTAATTTCTTAACGTGATTGGTACACTGTGACCGCACGGCGCTCACACGTTATTTTTAATTGCTTGATCAACTTAGAACGTCCAATCGTACATAGAAATAAATATATATTTTTACCCTTAGGGGGCGTCCATTAATTACGTGAGGCGTTTAGTGGGGAGAGGGGGTCGAGCCGAATCTCATCCAATCTTACGAGGGGGAGGGGGGGTTCTCGGAAAATAACACGTAATTTTTTTGTTAACTATTCGTAAATAAAAATAATTAAGCAAAATACGCATTTTAAAAAATCTTACGTGAGATTAGAAGGGGGGGTCGAGCCAATTCTTACGACATCTCACCAAGGGGGGGGGGTTAAAAATCGCCAAAATCACCTCACGAAATTAATGGACGCTCCCTTAAATTCAAAATTTTATAAATTGTAGAAGTCTCTCAATATGGTTCAAGTTTTGGGCATCGAAAGAGTTAGATCCACTGCTGGGCGCATAATATGTAAGTAATTTTATTTTTGCATACCCAGAAGTTGAAGAATATCGCCGATCTATGGCAGCAACCATAAGAAAACTGGTTCGAGGTTAAAAGTATTTATTTATTATTATAACTTCAAATATTGATTAAACTTCAGTGTAGACATTAGCAATCCGGGGGGTCTGGGGGGTATGGAATACCCCCCAGTGCACGCTTTTATTTTATTCCCAAATCGATACGTCCAACACGTAAGATTGGGGTATGGCACGCTTTACTCTTTATTCATTGACTAATCCCATTGCTGAGATCTTCGATTGTGAGCGACGTATTTGAAAGTGGCAGTTTTGAGAAAAAAAAAGGGAAGGAAGTGGAAAGAAAAAAATTGAGAGGTTGAGAAGATGATGTAGTCTAGTTTGTTGTGTTGGGTGTAGTGATTTGGGGATAAAATAAAAGAGTGCACTGGGGGGTATTCCATACCCCCAACACCCCCCGGTTTGGACAATTAAAATTTTTGTATGCATGTGGTCGGTTTCCTTCATATCCCGGGGGAGAGAGGAAGACTAGTCATTTTTTAAACTTTAAGAAATAGAAAGTTCGTCCTCATATTTTTGATCAAATTTGTGAAATAAGAAATATTCAATTTTTCAGAAACAAAAACTACATTTACTGGTCTCACCAAAATGCACTGGGGGTCTGGAGGGTATAAACACAAACAAATTTATTATTTCTCAAACCGGGGGATCTGGGGGGCATGGAGTGCCCTCCAGTGCACCAGTAATTTAATTATGGAATACAATTTAACTCAATTATTATTGATGTACTAGGACATTTTTTTTGTTCAATTTAGGAAATTTTAATTTTGATTATAATTTTGAGTTTTACAAATATTTAATATTATCAACTAGTAGGGAATAGAGCAGTTTTTTGGAAAAAAAGCAAAAATTAAAGAAAAAAATTAAGAAATTTTTTTTAATTTGTTTAATTCTTATTTGTCAAGATTTGTAGTTGTAATAATCAGCTATTGCACTGGAGGGCATTCCATGCCCCCCAGACCCCCCGGTTTGGACAGTTAAAATTTTTGTATACATGCTGTCGTGTTATTTTCATATCCAGGGGGAAAGGGGGCGTTCATTAATTAGTTGAGGCGTTTAGGGGGAGTGAGGGGGTCAAGCCGAATCTCACCCAATCTCACGTGGGGGAGAGGGGGTCCAGACAAATATTACGTAATTATTTTGTTTTAACTAATCCTAAATAAAAATAATTAAGCAAATTATGTTTTTTTAAATAAATCATTTAGACTCAAAACACTAATAAATAAATAGATTTTCGGGATTATTGGACAGGGGTTACAAATAAAACAACTTGTTCAAAAGGACCTTTTGAACCAAAAGGTCCAATAATCCCGAAAATCTATTTATTTATTAGGAAATATGAACGAAAACCAAAGTATACTCAAAACACTCATTTTAAAAAATCTCACGTGAGATTAGGAGGGGGAAGAGAGTCAAGCCAAATCTCACAACATCTCACCAAAAATCGCCAAAATCACCTCACGTAATTAATGGACGCCCCCTCAATTAAAAATGTAAATATATTTTGTATGTACTCGAAATAATTTTGTGCTGTTCGTTAACGAGATGTTTGCGGAATATTTGATTGTTGTGTACTAATGTTTAGGTGTAGTTTCAGAAATATCACCATCAGACCCCCAAAAATTGTTCTTCAGTTTCCTCCAACTACGAAATTAATTTATTGGCCGTGATGAATTAAAAAAAATAGAAACACGTGTACGTACGAAGGTGATAAAAATATTCCGCGGTTAGCGCGACGCTCATTTTGTCGGAGTTGTCAACTTTGTATGACGATAATTATGCGGGAATGACCAATAGCGTTATAATTTATTTTTGTCAATATTTGTAGACAAGTCAATTGTAGATCATTTATACGATTATACTCACAGGTGTACCAACGATGGGTTAATATAATATCATAATATTTCCGAATTGTGAGTTTTGGTTATCGAATAACGGACTGACTGACTAAATACCAAAAAATTATCTTCATACCATAAATTTTTTTCAAAAACATAGGCGAACCATAACACGTCAGATGTCCATGGTCGATAATAGCAATACGATCTGCAAGAGCATCAGCTTCTTCCATGAAGTGCGTAGTTATTATGACCATATGAGATTTCTTAAACTTGATTAAGATATCCCATAATTCCCGACGTGTTTCAGGATCTAATCCAGAGGTAGGTTCGTCTAAAATCAGAATCTATATATTTCTTAGACAAGTTTTCCAGTTTTCTTTTTTAAACCTTGGAGTCTCCCATCAAAGCAATGCCTAATGATAGCCTTCTCAGCATACCACCAGACAGTTGTTTTACTCGTTTTTGGCGTTGATCGTAAATATTCAAATCGGATAACACGACTAGAGCTTGCGCTTTGGCTTCCGCTTTGCTGTGCCCTTTTAGCTGAAACAAAATTTGAAATTCAATTACCGTTACATACATTTGAATCATTATACCATCCCAAAAAAGACAAAATGATCCATGACGTTCAGTTCTTCAATATTAATATTGTTTTGGGGACAATATCCCAAATAATTACGGACTGCGTCCATACTGTATTGTATGTTTTCACCCCGAACAAGAACAGTTCCACTGGTTGCTGGAATCATTCCTATAAAAAAAAAATATAAAGCAACTGAACAAAATTTGAACGGGAAAAACTTCTACCAGTTAGAATGGACATGGTTGTAGTTTTTCCAGCTCCATTTTGACCTAATAAAACTGTGATTTCTCCTTCGTAAATATCCATGGAAAGATTATCAACTGCTCTCACTTTTCCATATCTTTTACACAACTGTTTCAATCGAATTCCGGGTCTCAAATCTCGGGATGGGGGTTCTATATTCCGAAGATCCTCTGATACCAAATCAATTCCGCTGTCCACCTTATTGGGCTGCGTGATTTTTCTCCAAAAAGCCTTGTGCTACATATTATGTTGTAATAATCTTAAGAATATTTAGAAATATATTACATAAATGATGAAATAGTAACTTCTAGCGACACCATATCGTCCAGGGTATAATTGTTCAATATACAAAGCAAATGCCGAATATAAGATTATACTGAAGCATAGCATGCGAATTGCTTCCGAAATTGATAAGTCATTAGGATCATTCCGAGCAAACTCGTACATGTTTGACCAATGCGCTCCGATACCTGAAAATCATTTTTGACTTTAGGGGATAGTAGTGTAATCATGATGATACTTGCCTTCAATTTCATAAATTTCGAGTTGTTTGCATATATAAGCTAAAGCAATTGGTGGAAAAATGCTTGCGATCATTTTCACTTTCCTACTTCTAATGTACCATGATGCAATCATTGGAAGTGCATACCAAAGTAACATTCCCGTTGCTGTTGAATGAATTACTAAAATGCAATTTGAAATCGTATTAGTCATCATTCACTAAGTAGATAGGTTAGACTTACCATTATCAAAGCGACTAGCAATCAATAAGCAGAACGCGATTGCGGAGCAACAATACAGACATAAAATGATAAACAGTAGAGAAAAGCAAGAATATTGTACCAATATCTCTTCTGAGCTTATTATGGGGACCGTTATAATTGTAACGATAAACAAACAGTATACAATGCTTACTATAAGGAAATGACAATACCACGAAAGAAAAATTAACCACGAACTTAATCCAGTTGTTTTCATTAGTTCCTAAAAATAACATTTGCTCAATTTTCGATTCAACTCAGCAATTTTTAATTTACATAATAAGGTACTCCTATTATTTAACTTACCTTGACTCCTGTACCTTTTTCAGCGGCAGGTTTAGACATAGACGATAATAAGGTAGCAATTATTCCATACATCAGCAACTGCGGTAAAATGGCACCGAAAAAGATCAATTTTTTAAAGTCTGTAGTACGTTGAGGAAATGGAAATTCTTGAACGACCATGTTAAAAGGTAGTGAATTTTTTGTTACAGCTTCAACAAGTGATGTTTCTAGTGCTATTTGTAAACTTAGAAATCCTGTATTAATGTAATTACTGGAACCTGTAATATATAGCATAAATAAGTCTGTAATACTGTAAATTTGAATTTGTATTTACCGCGCAAATTAATAATAATGATTGGTTTAAAAAAGTTCTAACCGGAAAACATTAGCTAAAGTTACCTAAATCTGGATTGTATCCTCGGTGCACATCGCCCATTAAAGTAGCTGTATTCCATGTTACGTTTTCAATATAAGGTCTTATTGAATAAACAAAGTTTTGAGGAATTGAAGAATCGTTAGGTGTTTGAAACGCAATGGCAAAAATTGAATGATTTCCATGACTATTGACGAAGTACTCCATGAATTTCGATGCGTTCGTAAAATCCAGAACATCTACAAAGGAAGTCTTTTGTAATATTCAATATAAAATAAAAACCTCGACAAACTTTTAGCATTGAGTTTCAATTTTGATCGAACTTTATTTATTATCTCTTTCGTAAAACTGACTGCTGGATAATAGCACAACTTCGTAGAGAGATTGAAATTGGAATTTAGTTTTTGCAGATCAAGTTGAGGAGGATTTTGCGCTTTTTCGATTTTAGGTTTCCCAAAAACCGGAACGTATTTACATACAAAAATGTACAAAAGGAATAAAAGGATAGGAGTTAGCAATTCAATTAAAAACTTAATATAGTTTCGTTTGCGAATTATCATGCTTTTCCACATAAGTAATTTAAATTTTCTCCACGTACTGGACTTTTTCATCTTTATAATATCCTCTCAAATAAAAATAATTAATAATCTATCAATATAAAAAGCAAAATCAAAAATTGATTACAATTTGACAATGACACAAAAATGTGAAACTATAAATAGCTGATGCGATTTTATAAATCCTTATAAAATATTTTCCAAAAATCTGTCATGCACATATTCTCAAAAATTATGTTGCTTGCCTGACATTCGAACACAGGTTTTACGGGAGGCGTTGCTGCGTCGCTTGAGAAAGTGAAATAAGTTGGAAATCTAATACTTACTTATAAAAGTAAGTTATCCAAATGTGAATAAAGTGTAATAAAATGGGTGTGTCGTATAAATTTCAATGTCAAATGCATGTCGAATAAAATTCCATGTCGAGCAAACGCCAGTCGAATAAATATTAGTCGAACGAAATCCGATATACTGAAGTACTATAACAACGGATCCGAATAATCATATTATAATCTTCCACATAATTAATTTGAAAGGCCTCATTTTTATAGCATTTTGAAATTAAAAAATAAGATGCAATTCCATATACCTATTGCAAATAACGATAGGCACCTCCTGCCTCTTCTATCCGTTCGACCTATCCAGGTGTAAAAAATTCAATACAAATACAAAGTGTTACAAAAAAAACAATATCTAAGCTAAGGTTACCTTATTTTAAAATCATGAAATCGGGACACAGGAGTGGATTTGGTTTAAGGGAGAGAGAGATAAAAATGAAAAAGTGCCGCAGGCGAAATTTTTTGATTTGTCAAGGCAATCAGCGCCAGCGTTTAAACCAAAAGTTAAAAATTGTCAAAATTCTCACGGCCGTCGAATTTTCAGGTTTTCAAATGGGTAGTGTTTTTCAATACCTATGTTCCCACATTTTGACGTTTCACTCCACTATTCTAATAAAAATTTTGTAAGTAGGAAAGTACAATGACTCGAATAAGAACTAGGACACTCCTAAGTTACCAATGTAAATTGCACATTTTGAAGCCGCTTTTTTTCATATAAAAATCGATTTTACAGCAAAACTTTTTGAAGATTTTTTGTTGCAAATTTCATGATCTTGAATTTTGTGTAGATACATTTTTTTATTTTGTCTAACCCCTTTTTGACTGACAGCGACTTAAACAAAACTCTGTAAAATTAAATAGTATATTATACATCATGGGACTAAGGTGCTGCTTTTCATCACGCGTGCGAAGGTTTTTGCACGAGGTGTTAGCCGAGTGCAAAAATCGCACACGGGATGAAAAGAACCTTAGTTCTAAGGTGTATATACTATTTTTCACAATTTCGCTGAAAATGCTGAATTACGTTGGTTAATAACTAAATTTGAGATTTTGAAATTGCAATAACTCGAAAACGGCGCTAGATATCGAAAAACTGAGCAAAAAATTTACCCCCGTTACAATAACCCTCCAGCGATTTGTCGTAAGAAGCCATATGCAAAATTTCAGATCAAAAGCGCGCAATAATGGCGCGAAAAAAAAAGTATTACTTTAGTTCCGCGAAGGCGGGAGTAAAGTGAGCACTTTACTCCCGGAATTGTGAAAAACATATTTTCATCTACGCAGCTCTGATTTTAATTGATAAGCCAACAGATTCGTTATGAAATCTGGACAAATTAGGTAAAAACGAATCCGAAAAGCTGCTTGTCAAAATGCATATTTTGCATATTTTCAACATTTGGTGCATATTTGAGTAAATAATGTATATTTATGCATATTTGAGCCACTTTTGGTGATTTATTTAATAATTTTTTATTTTCTCTATCAAAATTCTTCAAAAAGCACCAAAAGTAGCTCAAATATCCATTATTTACTTAAATATGCACCAAATGTTAAAAATATGCAAAATTTTGCAAATTTTACGTAATTCGTTCAGATATATCATTAAAATTATTAAATTTTATAAATCTAGGTAGTAATTATTCAAAATTTGAAAAAAAAATTGAAAAATTCGATGATTAGATATTTTTTAGTTTGCATAATATCAATGCATATTTTATCTCCTATAGACTGATAGGATCAAAATCAATTGACTCTGGATTAACTTTTACCTAACGTTTAACGAGCTCTTAGTGTTGGTGCAGATAATTTCGCTAAGCCAAAGATATGCTTACTAAGCCGGGCAGGTGCGGATTCAAGGGGGGGCTTTATCCCCCCCCCCCCCATGACCATTTTCATTTTTTAAATAAAGTTAAGAAAAAAGCTGGAAGATGAGCAAAAGTTTTTCTTTTCTAGAGAAAACTGTTTTTTTAATGTTTTTTAAGAAATTTGCATGATGAAACCTACCCATACACAAAATTGAACAAACACTGCTATGTTAGCAATGTAAATTGTGCCTTGTATCTCGAAAACGGTGATTCGAAATAGAAAAATGTATATAAACAAAAATGAAGAAGATGAAATTTTTAACAAAAAATGTTTAATAAGTTTTGTTGTAGAAGCGATTTTTATATGAGAAAACATGTCTTACTTTACTAGCATAGGAGTGTACTTTCAATTTTGTGTATGGGTGTATATCTTTCGGAGAAAATATTTGTGTACAGCGATTTTCTATTTTTTAACTTTTTATTAGAGCACTTGACTTTCAAAATTTGAAAAAAATTTGCCTGCGGCGCCATAAACTGGGGGTGACCCCAGATCTCCCCCTTAGACTTGAGTTAAGCCCCCCCATAGACAAATCCTAGATCCGCGCCTGAAGCTCTGCGACTGAAGTCGCAGTGACTGCTCTCCATGCCTTTTTATGGGAGTGTTACCATCGAGTCGCCTACATAGATCGCATTCTAAGGAAACACTCCCATAAGAAAGCATTTACTGCGACTTCAGTCGCAGAGCCCCAGCAGCAGCTTAGTAACCATATCTTTAACTGGGCGAAATTATCTGAATAAACACTAAGGGCTACTTAAACGTTAGGTAAAAGTTAATCCAGAATCAATCAGTCTATAGGAAACACTCCCATAAGAAAGCATGATTAATATGAAAGCATAAAAGATATGAATCTTTAGCTGCAGCTGGACACCAAAACGGCCCAAATATGCACGAATATGCATTATTTACTGAAATATGCACCAAAGGTTGAAAATATGCAAAATTTTGCACATATCACGTAATTCGTCCAGATTTATTATTAAATTTTATAAATCTAAGTAGTGGTACTTATTGAAAATTTGAAAAAAAAAAATTCGAATATTAGCTATTTGAAATTTGCATATCAATGCATATTTTATTTATTTTTATCAATTTTAGTGCATATTTTAAGAAAATTCGGTGCATATAAATCCGAACTCTAGTCATGTATATATCGGAAAATTGAAGACAATTAAATTTGCAACAAAAAATGTCTAAAAAGTTTTGCTGTAAAATTTATTTTTTTATGACAAAAACTACCCTACATTGGTGACAGAAAATGTAGAAAATTTAAAAAAAATCTATCGGGTGCGGGGAATCTGGGAGGTATGGAACAAAAATAAATCGTGCACTGGGGGGTATTCAATACCCCCCAGTTTGCCTACCGTTAGTGACCATAGCTGAAGAATATTCCATATACCCAGACAACAGCAGTTTTACCTTTATAAGCGGATACTTTTATCCGCTACTGACGCGCATGAATAGATTAAAGAGATATACTATGATGTAGATGTGGACAGATCAGTTGCGCCTGGTTGCGAGCTACGAACGTGGGCGAGCGCGAGAAATCGGGACATTTATTCGTCCCGACTTACATGACAAAAAAATCGGGACAGCAGTGTAAAAGAAGGACTGTCCCGACTAAATCGGGACGTCTGGTAACCTTAATCTAAACATTTATTCACCCGTATTTCTATCAATTTATTAACGTTCTATACGCGATGAATTGTCGCGCCGATGAACTGTCGCACGATGAATTGTCCGCGAAGAATTGACGGTACACCAAAACTTAAAAGTGTATAATAAATAAAAATGAGGCCGGACTGGGCCTGGCCGTTTGTTTGCAGTTGTTGTAAAATAAAAAAAAAAGAATAAAAGACATAAATTAGCTCGCCAGAAAAAGAGTGCAGACAAATTTGTCAAACATCTAGTTTTTCAAGTTTTGGGATTTAAATAATTTAATTCCTAATACATCTTACATTTAAAATTGTGGAAATTATGTTTAAAAGCTGATATTTTTATTAAACAGGGCGGCGCCCTATCTTAAAAAAATGTAGCGGGGCTGCGCCCTGCCCTCACTGGTAGTAGGTAATAGCTATTTGTGCAACAAGTAATGAAAAGTGCCATTTTTCCGTACTAGGCGCGAGATTTTTTAGCGAGGCTTTAGTCGGGAAAAAAGCTGGTACCCCAAGGTAAAAATGATTTGTACTTATTTATCTTTATTTTAATTTTTTTACAGTTACTTTAATCGGTTCAGGCTACTTGAAGAAAAACTTGCTCCAAAGTTGTTTCTGATATGGTATAAGTCTTCTATAATTGAAAATTGTTTTTGGAATCTCTCAACATCTTTGAAAATTTCACTCCACTTTTTAGTTAAATCGCTAATGTGATGTTGAAGAAAAGTCTGCAATTGAGGAATGTAAGCTGTCCGAATTTTTCACTTAACTTCAACTTACCCTTTGTTCTTCTATTAAGTGACAATTATCTTTGTATTATTGTCTGAATATTGAGTTTCATTAGAAACATTTTTTTGAAATAAGAATTGAAGAAGAAAATAAGAAATCGTAGTTGCTATTTTACATTAACAGGAAAATAGAAAAAATTAAAAAGTAAATTTTTTTTAAATTAATATTATTTGTTGTTTTTATTATTTTATATAATCTATTATTTACATTTTCCCCACACCTAATTTGAAATGGAATACTAAAAAATAATTGTGTTTTATTAAAAATTAAGAGATAAATAACTCGGAATTGAAACATTGTTTCTGAAAATTTGTTTAATATAATTTAATGAGATTCAGTGAAACCAAAAAAAATAAATAGTTAGATAAATAAAACATATACGAAATATCGTTAATACAGAAAAATATCCTCTCGAGTCCTATATGTTGACAGGATTGAAATACAATAAAAAATTAGGTCAAGTAATCTCGAGTATTTATTACTTCAACTGCTGTTTTTGTAATTTATTTTCAAAATTTCAAGTTTTCACCTCCTTTGAAGTCCGCACTGACTACCATATTGTATAACAGGTACAAGAAAGATAAAACAAGATATGACAAAAAATAGATCTATTGAATTGCAGAGATCAGTGCAAACTTCTGAGAAGAAAAACTTGAAATTGTGATAATCATTTTCAAATAAAGCAATTAAAACAATAAAATCTGCCCCAACATTTTTTTGCACATTAATTAAGTAATATTAATTATGTATGCATGGGGCCCTAAGGTTTTTATGAACCCAGGGTTTTAATTTATAGAAATCTAAGTAATACTGAAAATGTTCCATTAATTAATTATAATTTAATATATAAATTGCATTATTTCAATAATTGTTTTTGAAGCCAACAAATTTTGTTTAATTTTAATAAAATATTTTTGATCAAACAAAAATTTGTTAAAATAAAATTTTTATTTATTTAATTTCGGTTAAATAAAAATTCTATTTTTATTTATTTAAACAAATTTTTGTTCGACCAAAAATATATTAATTAAATTTCTTGCTTAAAATAAAATTATTTTGATTCAAAGAAAAACGTTTTTACTATGTACAAAAATATTAATTAGGAATCATGTTTTAATATGCCTAATTTTTAATGTATTGTTGAATAATTAACAAATTTTATTTATTTTAAAGTGTGTAAGTCTTTAGTAATTTGTTCCAAATTTTTGTTGTTTTAGCAAACTTGGTTTGAAAAAGCTGTTAATTATAGAACAAAATATAAAATTAGGTATTTTAGGGTGCGGTTTAAGCTAGACTAAATTTATATTTATTATAATCCCATATTTACAAGTAGCTTAATATTTTTTAATTGTAAATTTATATATTTTAACAATTATTTGCAAACTTAGCTAAATATCACAAAAGGCTATAAGCTAGTTTGACCACGGCGGTACAACAGTATTATAATGTAAAATTAATTACTGCCATATAAAATAGCACATAGTTAAAACGTTTTTCTTTCAATCAAAAAAACCATCTTGGTTGAATCATTTTTTTAAATTAAATAAAATAACTTTCGTGAAACAAAATTTGGTTTAACTTTGGTAATTTAACAAATTTTTGTTCACCAAAAATAATTACATTAAAAAATGTAATAAAAAAACTCAAACAAAATGGTCTTTTTGATTCAAAGAAATACATTTTACTGTGCAGTATTGAGATGGGGGTGAGAGGGGGGGAACTAACATTTGTTAGTGCACTATTGAATATTTTTGGAGTGCAGTTTATCAGTTCTAAAAAATCACATCATTTTTGGGAAATAGAAAAATATTTTTATTTTTCTTTTAAGGTTTTGGTATTTTGCTAAAGTGCCTTTTACGTTATGCGACTTTGCTTGCGATTTTGCTTCCAAGTTGTAGTAAGTAAACATTTTGAAGTTCACGTTATACGATTCGACCCGAAGATGAACTCGCAAACGAAGTTGTGAACAGAAAACCACCAAAACTAGTCGTACAAGAGAAATCGTACGTAAAATCGTAAGCAAAATCGCATAACGTAAACTGCACTTAATTCAATTTTGTAAAAAATCACAATAATTTATCAAAAATTTTTCTTTCTTTGTTGTTCCTTTACCTCCTCGTCAGAATAGTGTTAATGTTAACCAAAGCTTGTGTTAATATTACAATAACATTAACGTTAATTTGACCAGGTTCTTGCTTGTTACAATCAATTCGTTCTTTCAATTCAAAATTAAGAATTAAGAATTAAAATCTATTATTGCTAATCAGCTTTAGCAACTGAAAGAAAAACTTCTTCTAATGTTGTTTCACTTATGTGATAATCATCAATTATCCAATGTTCTCCTTTTAAAGCTTCCATATCTTCAAACAATTTGCTCCATTTTAAATTTTTATTATTTAAGTGGTAATGCAATAAACCCTGAAATAAACAAAAATAATTTCTTTATTGGTCTAAATTTAATTTTACTCACGGAATGTTGGTCAATTAACTTTCCATCGAATTTCTTTTTAAAATCTTCTATCAACCTATTAATTTCTTTTGAATTTTCATCAATATTTTTGGTTAAATTAGGAGGAATTGGGTTGACCAATGATTGTAATGGTTGACTTTGGCTAGCAACGCTCATGCTGTCCTCGTTTGTGGAATTAACAACTACTTCAAAAGGTAGAACTTTAAGTTTTAATTTTACAGTAAAACCTTGACTGTACTTTTCTTTAAGTTTTGGAATCGTTCCAATACATTCTAATTTCCCTTTTTTCATTATGGTTAACCTGGAAAGACATCAAAATTACTTCTAGATTAAAAAAAAAAAATTGTCGTACTTATTGCATAAAATTTCACACTCTTCCATGCTGTGAGAAGTCAAAATAATGGAGGGCTTATTTTCTATTTGTTCTTTTAAAAGAGTCACCACATTCCATAGTTTACGACGAGAAACTGGATCAACTCCGCTTGTGGGTTCATCCAACATAATAAGACTTGGATTACCAATTAAAGCCATAGCCACACTTAGTTTTCGTTTATTTCCTCCACTGTACTCTCCACACAGTTTGTCTTGATACTCGGTTAAATCTAACAAACCTAACCACTTTTCAACTTCTCTATCACGATCATCGTTGTTTATTCCACGTAATTTGGCAAAAAGCTGCAATATTTCACGCCCCGTTAACATTTCATTGATGGCATCAAATTGCGGACAGTAGCCTACTCGCTGTAGGTATTCATCGGGGTTTTTCGAAATTTCCCAATCGTGTGGCTTGTTCTTTGTTTCAGTAGTCGAATGTTCAAAACTATCTTGTTGTTTCTCGTGGATGTTTACTGTTCCTGTAGTCGAATGTTCAAAACCGGTCAACATACGAAAAGTGGTTGTTTTTCCGGCACCATTTACACCCAATAATCCAAAACAATCTCCCGAGTTAACGCCGAAACTTATTTGTTTCACCACCTCGTGATTCCCGTACTTCTTTTGAAGCTTTTGAACATTCAGGAGACTATCTTTATCGTTTGGATTATCTTCTTTCTGTATCTCTGGCATTCCTTCTCCATCTACAGTGTCCTCGCCCTTGAGCTTATTTACTCTTTTTATCAAGTTCCAAAAGATGTCCGTGATTGCATTCCATTTTTGTTTGACAGAACGCTTTTCTACAATAAGTAAAATAAAAAAATAAAAAAACGTAGAACATAACATTTCCACCAAAATTAAGGAAATATTATCTTTTCCGTAAAACTGCGATTGGTAAGTTTTACACTGGTCAGAATTAAGATCGTCTGAAAAAGTAAAATTGTATCAAAATTTCAAAAAAGTTCAAGAAACTTACCACAACAAGGGTTATAATCAAAGCGACACTTTGACTTTCTATTTACTTCCGAATCGCTGTTCCAATTGTAATTTCCAATAGCTCTTCGAGCAAACCTAACCGTTGCACAAGTAAGTGCATATTGTGGGAAGATAAGAAAGATGTAGTTTAATGTGTTACTGATGTTTTCATAGTATTTGTCTCCAGAAAATTCCAAAATGAGGACAATTATCATCAGAATTACGCTTACAAACAGACCACCGATCAAGTAGGAAGCAAAAGCTCCGGCTGCCGTTTTCATGTAACTAAACAAATAGCTATATGGAATTACGCAAACACCATAGAAGAACATAATCAAAAATAAGGCAACTAAAAAGAATGTAACAAATTATTTGCAAAAAAAAAGAATTAAGATTTCTTACTAATTTCCTGCCTACCGTTGTATACTGGATTTCCAAAAGCCCAGACCAAAAATGTAATACAACATACAAGTGTAGTATAAAAAATTAAATCAAAAATATAATTGGTTATCCAATACCAAAACACTTTCAAGCCACACATAATTTGCATTTCTTTTACGCTTGTAATCTTTTCCATTTGTGGGAAAAATAAAAATGTGCCTGAAAAGAATAACAGTCCAAGAGGGAAGAGAATGAACCACATCATGGTCGCTTGCAATTCAGATGTATCTCTGAAATAATTTCCGTTAACCACGGGCAAAGGATTATTGGATGTTGAAATTTCATAAGCCTCTCCCATCAGAGTTTTGATGACCGCATTCATGACTAAGTTTAGCGAAATTGGAGCGCCATGTAACGCTTTACTTGCATACATCGCGTTGACTGTGAGGTCGTCATTTGTCGAGTTAAATTCGGCTGCAACTATCATGTGCTGTTTGTAATATGCAATGTTTTCCACCCCTTTCTCGATTATTGCTGCAAAAATTGAACCTGAATGCTGTTTTTTCATTACAGACTAAAAAACTTACCGTCAGAAACACTGTCAACCTTATGTACAAGTCCCTTTTGCTGTTTTACAAAATTGTTGTAGATTTGTCCCATTGTATTTACACTCGGATTTGGGCCTTGTACGCCATAGAATACGCCAGTTTCGTCGTATTTATTCAAATTCATATTAAATTCCACAAAATTTTCACTTGATGATTCATCAATACGTCCCAAATATAAGGTTAAACTTGTCAAAATCAATGCAATTAAAAACTAAAAAAAAAATAAGAATTAATTTTGGGGATTTTCTAATCAATGATAAACCAGGTTCACCTTTAGAACTGAAAGAAAAAATAAGATAATGTAAGATGAAAAATTACCTGTATAGTAAATAAAATCCATTTTCTCATGGTTACTAGTATACGTTTATCTGCCAGACTTCTAAGCTGTTGAGAAAGCAACTTCCGTCCTATTAGTTTTTCACATGAATTGGCTAAAGTGAAAGAAAAGATTTATAAATTTTTATTGTATTTAAAACTTGACTAAAACACCAATTAATAGTAGGTACATAATATCTCTGGCACCCTTCAAGTCAAAGTTTTAGGCGAAAAATTACTTTCATCCGGGAGTGCAAAATAGACTTGTTGGGTGGGGCAGTGACATGTACCTCTGTTAATAAAATATAACAAAAATAGAAATCATGCTTTAATTTTTTAAGCATTATAGTATAGTTAATTTAGAAGTGAGAAATCAAACTATCACCAGTCCATGCGTTTAATGTGCACAAATTTCAAATTCAAACAAACCTGAAAACACTGGCGTTTGCACTTCTCGAACGGGAAGAAAAATAACAATTAATTCACTAATAATTTCTTTAGAATACAAATTAAACTTACAAGTGTTAGATGAAGTACTCTTCCTATCTGATTTATCGATTTCAGCCATATTACTACCAACCCTTCAAAATAAAATAATTAAAGTTGTAGTCGATGTAATTCGGTCAACACTCACTTGAGAAAAACTTCTTCTAAGGTTGTGACAGACACATTGATGTTACTAATGGCCAAAGTTTCTTTATTGTCCTCTAAATTTGATAACAATTTTCCAAAACAACTTTTGTTTTCGTGTGGCAACAAATACGTCAATTGTTTTGAATGCTCGGATTCCAATTTTGCACTTGGAATTATATCTTGTATTATCTTGGTTACGTTATCCTTTCGATTTAAGCTAGCTTCTTTAGGATCACAAATTAAGGTGAGATGATATCCGGTACCTAATAAAATTGCTTGTTATTAAAATCAAGATTCATAATCTAAAAGAAGATAAGAAAAGTCTTCACACTACAAAAAAGAGCCATTCGACCATTGAGAGAAGTACAGAGTGAGAGCATTGCAAGTCAATATTCCACACATTTCGCATAATGGCTCCTAGTATAGTAGATTTGATTCCACACGAACACCAAGGAAAATGAAATAAAAATTGAAAGAAATTAAAATTTAAAAATATAAACCTAAGAATAAAATTATTCATGAAGACATGAAGAGTGGGGTTTGAAATACTACAATTTTTTGAACTGTTCAACACCAGTATTACAAGAGGCCTAATACCAGTATTGCAAACCCCAAAAAGAATCTTTCTGTGTAAAGAATTAGTAATAGAAAAGAACCTGTAGTTTCTAAAAGATTTTTTGAACAACTTTGCATAATAAAAATTCAAAAAAGTAAAAACAATTAACAATTTTCACAGATCATAATAACAGTTGGTTTAAAGTCTTCCTAGTGTTTCATGTAAATGAAATATTTTGTATTTGCCATAAAATAAAAGACTGATGTTCCAGCACTTACGGAAGTTTTCAAAACTATTGTTTCTTGAGAATATGTATGAAATTTCATCCTGGATCTTTGAAGACTTTTTCGGTTCACCAAACTGATGAATCTAAATAAAATACTACAGTTGAATTTTTCATTTTCGTATTATTGATCTGCATTTTTCTCAATTTTTTCCTTCAATAAGAATCGTTTTACTAGCTAGCAGAACTTATTGGAAACATAGTGGCATCTTATAATGTAGGAGGCTTCGACCATTATGGAAATATGCCATATTTGTTTTAGCTTAGAGCTCAATCTGTCACAGCTTTGGGCTTCACAACGACATAACCATTGTGACGAGAATTCTAAACAATTTGGGAGCCTTTCACCTTTGCTTGAAGATGTCACTGGAAATGCACAGCGAATTTGCTAGCTAAACAAGACTTTCTGTTTGTCGTTTTTCAAGCCCTACGAGATATTCACTGTGCAAACCAATAAAAAACTTATTGGATGAGAAAAACACATTCGTAGAAGTACCAACATTTGAATAAGGAAGAATTATTACAAAAAAATGCGACTTACCATACTCTTTTTTAAGATACATTGGGCTTCCATAGCAAACCAACCTTCCATGATCCATAATCGCAATACGATCGCCCAACACATCAGCTTCTTCCATAAAATGAGTTGTTATAACTATAGTTCTGGAACCTCGAAATTCAAGTAAAATATCCCAAATTTCTCTTCGAGCTTCAGGATCGAGACCAGAAGTAGGCTCATCAAGAATTAAAACCTAAAATTTACATATAAAATTTCTTCTACATCAAAACAAAACAAAACGTACGGATGAGTCTCCCATGAGCGCGATTCCTAAAGAAAGTTTTCTCCTCATTCCTCCAGATAGTTTAGAAGCCAAATAATTTGCTTTAGCGCTTAAATTTAATCGGTCCAAAAGACTTAGAGCGTCTGCTCTGGCTTTCTGCTTAGATAGACTTTTCAGCTAAAATTTTTTTTAAATAAAAGTTTTGTTTTAAAATAACTAGTAGAACTTACCATTCCAAAGAACATCAGATGTTCTAGTACGGTTAAATCAGTGAATTGTAGATTATGCTGAGGACATACGCCTAGATATCCGTAAACTTGATCCATGTTCTGTTGAATATTTACTCCGTTGATTATAATTTTGCCAGCGGAAGCACCAATCATTCCTTAAAAATTAATCAATTACAATAATATATAATAGTTTTTTGAAAAATTTCAAAACAGTTTTACTCTATAAAGTGTTATCACCTGTGATAATAGACATTGTGGTAGTTTTTCCAGCTCCATTGTGACCCAAAAGTGCAGTAATTTGATCTTGATAAATATTGATAGAAAAATCATCAACTGCAACACGAGAACCGTACTTCTTGTAGAGATGTGAAACTTCTATGCCGGGGTTTAAATGGCCTGCATTTTCAATTTTGCAGTAATCTTTAACGTCGTTTTCCTGAGGCTGATGTTGAACTTGAGCAGTGCTGTTCTTTCTTTTAATTTTGTTCAGGATGAACTAAAACATTTGCATTTACCGTTAGAGAGCAATAAATTGACTTAGGGTACGTTTATGTTGGAGCTCTAAGCAGTGATAGTTGCAGTGATTCTTGCAAAGCAGTGATTTGTAATGTAATTTCTTATGGGACCGTTTATGTTGAAGCAGCGCGCAAGTCAATGTTAATTCGTAGAACAGCAATTAGAGCGAAGCAATTTCTTCGATTTATCAGTTATCACAGCTCCAACATAAACGAACCCTTACAAATGACTTACTTCTATCGGAAATAAGAAAGGCTTAGATAAACCGTAAGGACCAGGTCTGACCCGTTCAAAATAGAGAGCAATCAGGATGTACAAAATGATGTCTACTATCAACATAATAAAAACGTTGCCCATTGTTACATCACTCCTTCCACCACTTGCGGATTTAAACAGGTTGCTCCAACTCGCTCCCACTTCTGAAATTAAATCATTAAAATCAAAAACATCGATTTATTCAACCCACCTCTCGATTCATATACCGAAATGGCCTGAAATCCAAAATATAAGGCCATGTTGGGAAATAAAGAAAAGCCCATCTTGCTTCCCCAGTTCATATTCGGTGCTTTGTCCACTATTCCATTTGGTATGCTGTAAGAAAGTTGCCACGCTAATATTCCAAATACAACTGCTATTGCGGCTAAAATTGATGGAATAAAATTAGTCATTTTGTCAAGCAGGAAAATTGATTGCAAAATCCTTACGGCTGCTGAACAAACTGCTAATAGCAAAACAGAAGGTAATTCCGGCACTGGTGTAGAGTATTAGAAAAATAGCAAACACAGAAGCGTCGCAATGTTGAATTGGAGCATACTCTGCCCCCCAAAATGGTACTTTCATAAATAATGTGATAATTAAAACAGACAAAAAATTAACAGCAAACGCGTGTATGAACCAACCGACCCATAACATCCAGGACTTTAAGCCCATCATCTTCATTAACTCCTAAAAAATGTACCTGTTAGAATCTAAGCATTTTGAAAAGTCAGTGTTAACCTTAATTCCGGTTCTTTTTTCTTCAACTATTCTCTTAATCAAGGCAGGACAGAGGAAAACAAAACTAAAAACCGTGGTAAGAGGTAAAATAATGGAAAACATATCGGTGATACCCATATCGTCCAGATAAGGTGGGTAAGGAAATTCTTGCATTGTTAAAGCGAACGGAAGTTTTTCATTATTGCTCACCATTTGTATGAACGAAGTGTCAATTGCCATTTGCATAGCAATGAAACCTTTATAAACGTATGCAGCAGAACCTAAGAAATTAATTTTTAGAAATAAACCAAATCGAAAACATTAATTACAAAGTTACCTCTCTGTGGAGCATACGACATATACGAATCAAATAATTTGTCGGTGTCCCATTCTTCGTACATATCGTATGGTCTAATACTGTAATCTAACTTTTTGGGGATTTCATTATTTGAAAGTCCTTTGAATACGACCCCCATGACGGATTCATTTGTTGCAAATTTCTCGTAATAAGCCACTAATTCATTTTCATCGCTAAATCCTTTCACGGCTGCAATAACAAAGTATTTAAAAACCTTGCCGGAATAAAAAATGCAACAAAAATACCTGCACTGTTCAGATTAAGCTTTACTTGAACTTCGTATATTAAAGAATTCGTAAAAAGATTTTCTGGCGTGTAATATATGAAGCCATCGCCTTTTGATCTATCATTGTAAAATATACCACTAGAGTAAACGTCATTGTATGTCGTTTCGTTAACGTAACGTTTGCCGATTCCTTCAATTTTTGATCGAGCGTAAGAAATCAAAATAAACAGTACGACTGGTATGGCTATTTCAAATATGGATAATAACCAGTGACGTTTTCTTATGATGACGTTTTTCCATATTACGACTTTTAATTTATTAAATACTGTTGTACCCCACATCTTGTCCTTAGTTTTATTTAAGGAGTCATAATGATTTCCCTAAAAAAAAAAGGAAATGGTAAAAACAATTAAATCTGAAAAGTTAGGTGAATATTTTGACAAAAATTGACGCTTCAGATGATATGGATACAAGGGGGTAGTTGAGGTTACTCATCGCAAATCTTAAATTTTAAATTTTTCTACAGTTTTTCGGCATACACCTTGTATGTCATTGTAATATAATGATATCTACACTCGATAATAAAATGATAAAGTTTATCAAAAATACATATTAAATATTAGGTAATCTATAAATTTGTCTTTTCTATAAAAACTTAAAATGATTTAGTATAAAATAATAGACGACCGCAACGTGGGAGACAAAACTCATTAAATAAAATAAATGAGAAATATAATGAAATTATTTGAATTAATAATTTATTTGAGTGGCTGTTGTTCTTGTCGGATTTTAATTAGACATATTGTAATCTATTTTTTTTATTAAACTGAAGGAAAAAAATAAATACAAAGCTTTTTATTCAATTTTACTTGACCAATTTCGATTTTTATATTTCTATATCAAAACCATTTTCTAAATTCTATCATAGAATGATTGCAAATTTAATTAGCTCTTTTATCTGGCTCACTCAAATCATTTTTAGTAGTCTCCTCTATTGTATTGTTGTTTCGCAAATTATGCAATCCCACAATAATTTCACTAAAATAAAAGACTCACCTAATATTTGATAAGGAGGTGCAACACTTTTTAGATTTTACTGTAATTATAGATTATTATCTATATAGTTTTAATAGCAACTGAAGAATGATTAACAAAATGCCATGATGAACTACATGTTGACATTTTCATTAAATAAAATATAAGCAAATGAATAATAATTATCCCACATACTGCATACACGACAATAACAGTTGGATTGTTCTGGCACGTAATTCAAAATATGAATCATGTTTGAAAATCAATAAGTCGATTTAAATTTATTATTAAAGTCCAATCCCACATACATTAACCTACCCCATTATGAACTTTATAGTAATTGAAGCAATATCCAATTAATTGGTTTGTGAATGCAATTTCGAGTTTTTATTTATACCACTTATAAATAAATTTTGTACGTAGGTAATTATTTATTTACGGTCAGATGCTCATTATAATAATACACAAAAATCCTTGTCAAGTACATCACGTACATAATAAATTACAACCGAATGATTTACAAAATTATATTTTTACTGATCGTCCAATAGCAATCATGAATAACACTAGTAGTCTAGACTAAGCCTAAGTCGTAAAGAGGTTTTCCGAAAATCAATATAAAAAATTTGAATTTTTCACCAAACTAAATCAAATATATACAAAAAAAAAAGAATATGCCTGGGAGAAATCCAACGATTGGAACCATGATAGGTTCGGGTCTGGTTTTTGGAAGTATTTACATGTAAATTTTATCAAATTTCTATTATTTTATTAATAATAGAAATAGTATATGCGGTTTTAATCGTTAATCGTCATAGATAAGTAGTTGAATAATTTTTTTTAAATCAAAAAATATCAGTTGAGTTGGTAGAAACATAAAAATTTTAAATTATAGTAATTTTTGAAAAAAACCAAAAATACGCTGTGCCTTTTTAAGAACTATTATTATTCTACCCTTCAAAGCAAAATTTTAGATTTGCATTTTATAAGCCAAAACTGAACCACAGAACCAATTTAAAAGCAGTTATTGCAACAAAAATTTCACAATAAAAAATAATTGCTATTATCAAACAGAAACAGGAGGCGGGTATTCCCCCAGAGCGAAAAATCACAACAGGCCAATTTTAAATTACATAAAAGAGGTAATATGTTTGTCCGATGAGATGCAATAAGTTCGAAACTATTACAATAAACTATTAATTTACTTCGAGATTTGTTAAAAATTTCTTATTTTTGAAACAGGGTGAGTTCGTCTGTTTTAAAATTATTAAAAGCATAAAAACAAACAATACTCAAGCACAACAGATAAGAGAAAGGCAAATTCATAAAAACATGATAGCTAGTTATCTCTAAAAAAAGCAGAACTTTTCGTTTTGTTAGTTAGAAATACCTCAACACTGAAGTCATCCTTTTGACGCATACTGCAACAATGTACACCTGAAAAGCATATTATTTCAGATTTTGTTACAAGTACTCGGAGAGCAGTTTTATTTTGATTTTAAATCTAAGCACCAATTCTTTCCTTAAAATTCTTCAAGATTGTTAAATTATTTTTGTAATATTTCTCAAGTACCTGCTCGATAAGAGTTTTGAAAAATTTTAAATCCTATTTCAATCTGTTATCTTTCTCAATATTAATCGTAAGTATGCTCAAGCGGTTAACAATGTTTTGAACATAAGTGTACTTAAAGAAAAATTGAAACGCATTTTCATGATGTTCGAAAATGCTGGCTTTTAATTTTAAAATTATTAATTAATCATTTAAATAAACATTTGCCTCTTTCCATTATTATCGATGTCTAATTGTGTCAATGATAACTAAATTAAAAATTTACCCGTTACCTAAAGAGTAAATATTTACTCTATCTCTTCTATTTTTTATATTACTGATCCTTCACTATACAATTCTGATAGTTCACATTTTGTGAAAATATAAACAAAATTCGATTATTTTTAACACAAAACTTGGAACCTAACTTCGGAATACTCATCGCGTTTTGCATATAAAATTATAGAATACAACAGACCTCTGTATTTCTGCTTTATCAAAACTGAGCAGACCGAGTATCAGCAATGCTACCATCATATCTTTCATACTGGTAGATTAAAACGAACTCGTGACCTTTTAAATATGACTGATATAAGCATAATTTAATGTTAAAATAATCTATCCACTTCTTTATTCAATAATATAATTATTTTCCCACTATAGTCACAAATTTATTTAAAAGTTTTACAAATAAATTGATAGATTATTTTAGCATTTTAACACGAAGTCAGGAAAAGGCATCGAAAAAGTAAGAAACCCCCCTACGATCCTGAACAACGTAGCTAACAAAATAGTTATTATAAAACTTAAAACGTTAAGTTTCCTGCCAAAATTTTAAATTTGAATCGAAACGAGTTATGTTTAGGTTGGGCTATATTTTCCTTTCCAGCTGGCACTCCTCTGTAAGTCCTTACTAAAAGCAAATATCAATCATTTATACAAGCAATTATTATTATCTGGTGAAGATAACATATTGAGTTCAGCTTCTAAAAAACAAAATCTCAAAAAACTCTGATAAGGAAGTCTATATAAATACTGCAAATTGGAGATTGTATAAATCGACAGCAGTTGATGTGATATACCACGAGTCTGACTAAGTAATGCTCCGAAAAGAGTTCGTGTGGGAAAGACCACACTCCGAGTAGAGTTAGCCGAAAAAGTGACATCGATGGATCGGAAATGTAGCTATGTCGGTGGACCACATTTTGCAAACTAAATAAGTAGTATGAAGCAAAACTAAACTTGCGTAGCTACAAAGGAGAATCTCCATAACAATGAAACATAGAAATCAATAACTTTTTAGAAACTGTGACCTAGAAAAATACACTGGAAATCTGGAAAATTTTACAAAAATACTTATTAATTTCACCAAATTTTTATATTAAATACATACATAAAGGAGAACTCAAAACATACGCCCTATTTACAAAACAACTTTAAAAACCACTTAATATAAAAAAATTTATGTTTGATAAGTTGTAACGGGAAAATGATAAGTACGATAAACTATAAATAACTTACATTATTCATTGATTAGAAGAGAAAAATACAAACACAAATATTGTAAGATAACTATTTCCTCTTTAACTTTGGTAAATGATTAGCAAATGACAGCTAACTTTCACCACGACATGTATACGTTTTGAGGTTATGCAACACAACCAGCACATCATCCTTTTAATTATTACAATAATTGTGATTTTAATTAAACAAATTTTACAAAAAAAAATTTAAAAATCAGTAAATAAAATTAAGTAAATTTACACTTTAATTTTGAAAAAAAATGTATAGGATGTTTCACAATGACAGTAAACTTTGCGTGCTTTGGGCCTTTTAACGGCAAATTCAACTTATTCGAATTGAAAAAGATATTGACTAACTATAATGTTTATATTTCAAAATTGTTTTTCACAATATGTCAACATATTATTTCCGTTGGAAAAAAAAAATGCAGAAATTGTGGTTTGACAATAATATTGCTTATCGGCTTGATAACTAATTGTTGTTTCAAACCCACGATCTACAAGCGTGTTTTTCCTAAAAGCAAGGTGGATTCATCCCATACATATTAAGTAAAGGTCCAAATTACGGTGATTAGCGTTAACTAGTACCCAGAATTTAATAATTTACGTGTCAAAATATTTCTAGTTGTTTACGTGGAAACTTACAAATTTAGTGGGAGTAGTGAGCTCTCACTCACTCCCACGCTTGATACAACAATCTAAACATGTACGTGCGATTCGAGGAATAGATATCGATATCAGAAATGAGATTACTCATCGTTAAACTTCGGCAAATTCCGAATAGCGAAAAGTATCTACTCTCGTACTTCCCCGGACTAGTATTTGTGAAACCTGAGGCTAAAACGGTTTATTTTTGTCTCGAAAGTGTGCAGGTTTGTCCGAACAAATATTTTATTCTAATTCATTGTTAGATCCGGGGAATTACCTTTCGTGATATATTTTTTGGATTAATCTATTATTATCTATTTAGAAACAAAGGAATAATAATTATTACTTTGTTTCAAAGGTGAATTGGAGAAATTATGTATAGACTGGCACTTTGATTTATGAACTCATAAAAGTTTTTGCACAGTGCTATGTTGCCAATGTAAATTGTACCCTTTAAAGACTTTTTGGTACGTGAAAATCGATTTTACAGCAATACTTACTTGACATTTTTTGTTCGAAATTTTATTTTCTTCATTTTTGTTTATATGCGTTTTTCTATTTCCTCGCACCGTTTCCGAGATATACAGTGATTTAGAAAAGTCCCCGTAAAAATTTTATTAAAAGTGCACAGAGTTTTTTTCAACTTGCTGTATCTTGGTAATGGTGCAACAAAATGGAAAAATGTATAGGAACAAAAATGAAGAGAATGAAATTTTTTACAAAACATGTTTAATAAGTATTGCCGTAAAAGTGATTTTTGTATGAGAAAAAAGTCTTCCTACGTACAATTTATTTATGTTACTAACATTATTTCTGGACTGTATGTTCATGTGTATGTGAGGTACCAGGTACCTCAATGTAAAATGTAACTAACAAATTAAAATTTGATCTTGATAATGCAATACAGCGACAATTTCTTGGCTATTACCAATCGTGAGTTGCATTTATCGTTAGCGCACTATAATACCTTTTTTTCAATTTCTTCATTTTCTATCAATAGATTTACATATTGTTCATTATTATGCTTATTTTTCTTTTCTCCATTGGTGTGCTGATGTCCTTGCGGGTATTGTTGTTCTTGTGAGTCATAAATGCATGTGTTCCCCATTTTGAAAAGAAAAGAATAAATAGTCAAAATAAAAAACACATGAAAGAGGAACACAAAATCACAGTAAACACTACATTACACTATATCCTATATGTTCGTCATTTCGCTACTACTAAACAGTTTTTTCCGTTACTTTGTATAAGTAACTTAGATAAGGTACATAAATTTGTTATCTATTGATAAGCGTTGGAGTGTTTGTGAACAGAAATAAAAGAAAATTTTTATAATATTATTTATTACCTATATATTTTATTTTGTAATTAGTAATTATTTATTTGCATAATATTTAAATTAGGGCCAATTAATTTCATATTACACTTAAAAAGTAATTTTTTAATTATACAATTAAACAATTAAAATAAATTTTGCTATATCTAAATCGCCAAAGAAAAATAAAGGTTGCCATTTAAAAAAATTAACTATGACGTCTTGGGTCAAAAACAAATCACGATGAAAAAATGCCAATGACCCAAAAATGGCTATTTTCTATTTTTATAAAATTCGGTCGTTGAATTAATCATAGTATCGAAAAAGTAGATACTTCTTCCATAATACTTATCCAAAAGTAACGTGAGGCTACCATAGAAGCAGCATCCTCGGCCTAGAACATAGAAGAAATCCATTTGTGGGGTTCGCATGGTTGAAATAAATTTTGGGTATTGGGTGCCTACCGGTTCTTCTTTTGAAATCTTCCTAAGTCGAGTTTGATGATATACAGGATACAGATATATTGATAATAAAACGTAAATAGGTAAACCTAAAACCTTGTCTACTTGTTCTATTTGTTAATTTATTCAACTTGTTATAATACGTTAATTCAATTTATTTATTTTATATATGGCCCTAAGAAGAAAAACATGAAGAAGAAGATGAAGAAGATATAGTTTGTATTACGTAATGTTTAGAAAAAGCAGATATCTGGTTATTCCATGGAGACTGAAAAATTACCACACAATACTAAGCAAGAAAACGTAGTCACGCTCTGATCATTCGACCACACTCAATCCATGTTTTTTAACTTATAGACCTTAGTATGCTCCATGGGTGCCCATGGGATCCTTTTCAGAAAAGAGAGAAAAATAAAGTAATTATTATATTTTCTTTAAGTTTTTAATAATAATTTTGATTTTGGGGCCAACACAAAGGCCAGGTAGACAGGGGAGCGTCTTCCAATGTCATTTCAATGACTATTCAAATCTAGTGGGAAGCAGGCCTGGCCTGCAGGGTTTGCAAAAGAGCAAAGATCAGTGGATTGGTATGTTTCGATTACATTAAAATATTGTAAATCAATATTCGCTCACCATATACAGATATAAGGAAATGCGTTTTCGGTACAGATCGTGAGCAATCAAGTGGTACCTTGAGGACTGTTCGAAAAGGCTACCTACCTCTTTTGGGTTAGAGGTGTGACATCCTGCTAAACACATTAAGAACTGACGGGTTATCTCGAGTTTGTCTTGAGTTTGAGATGGCTCTGGGAATAAACAGAAGGTTGGCTGATGCCAAAATCGTATTAGGTAGCATAATGGGTCCGATATTATTATTATTATTATTCAATATTGAAAAAGTTGAGGATTTATTTTATTTTAATATAAAAAACAAACACAAGAACAAACAAATTAAATTCAAAAGATAGAATTACAATTAAAATCAATCCCTTCATGGCAGATTCAAAAGATCTAACCGGGTCTTGAAACTACGTCATCAGGAAGATCATTCCAGACGCCGAAGACTCGATTTGATAGGAAATGTTCCCTGACTCTGCTCTTGAACCTCTCGCGATGTCCACGCAAGCGATCATCCACATTAAGCACCAAGGAGATTAGACATAGAGAAAAGAAGTGGTTAAGTGCTCGAAACGTAATTATCAAGTCTCCCCTCAAACGCCGAAAGTGAAAAGGCGTCAAGTTAAAAATGCGTAAGCGCTCCTCATAAGATGGTCTGTTTCGATAAGGATAAGCCAATCGCGTTGCCGCTCTCCGACAGATGAGGTCGAATGTAGGTAATGTACAACTTTCTGACAACAGCAGGACTGAACCTCTCGAAGCACTTAGAGAGAAGATATACCATGGTTTTGACTTTGCTGCAGATTCTGTTGATGTGACTACTCCAAGAAAGATTACTTTCAGGCTTGAGCCGTTAGCCGTGTATTCCAACCGCGGATTGTTCTTGATGCATAATAACATATTTATCAATGTTCAGAAGAATCAACCGCCTGGAGCACCCAGTGCCGGATCAAGCTATTTCAGCTCCGGGTGCATATTAGGTAAATGGCGCCGTTATAACTACTAAATATAGTAGATGTTGCTTTGAGCTTAATTCTGAATTATTTTGAAACTTGATACCAACTATACGTATTAAATTAACTTAATATTTTCCCGCGTGGTGGCGTTCGTTTAATGTAAATCGACGAGCCCAGCAAGCTGCCTCAGATGTAAAGCAATGAATATGCTGACAGACTTGGGACTTCGGCTCTGTCTTCGATAGAAGACGGCCCGAGGTCAAGGCAAACAGGATTTATCCTAGCCTAAAAGTGGAAGAAGAAAAAGAAGAAATTTAAGCAATTTTTCAATTTTGAATTGTTTTTTTTTTATATTAACACTGTATTTTTCCGATATACCTGATGGCTACCAGAACCTAATTGTTTCAACCTGAGCTCTCAGGAACTGTGAGTTGGATGCTTTATCTAGCTACTGCGTGTAGTAACATCAACGGTTATTTGTGTTAAAACTTGGACAGTTTTGCTGCACTAAAACAATAAAACAGAAGAAAATGGAACTCTTGTTGGCAACAGTTTTGAAGACATGCAGAGATTTTCGAGCTATACTGGTGTGGATCAAGTTGAAGATATGGAAGGAGAAATAATTTTGTTAATCTAATGGAGCTAAACCTATTAAGATATTTTTCCCGCTAAGAAATTTGCACTGTACGCACAAAACTATTGGATTTACACAACTTGATCCGTGAAGTGATTAAATCAAACTCAACGATTTAATTTGAGAACTGTCTCGCTTGTCGTTAGAAAGAAAGTAAAGATAACCAAATTTATGTTGGTGATTATTTTCGTCCTGTGGCTACCAAAGCCCAGCATCCTGATAGTAATCTCTATTAGAGTAATCTCAATTTGAAGTTGTATAAATGTAAAAGAAGATATTTCTTTCACAATACATATCCCAAGCTTAACATGAAGTTATGGCAGTGGCAGTACTTTTAGTACAGGACATATATTCAGATTATCTTAAGAGATTCTCCATCCTCAGATGGATACTGACATAATATACTTAATAACCATAAACAGACCATAAACAGATGATGGAATAGAGAAACACAACAATGGCGACCATGGACGGATAATAATAACGCGATGGTCGGATGACTTGAAGAGGATTGCCGGGTTTTACTGGATGAGACTGACTGCGAACCTTAACGCCTGTAGATGGAGAGGGGAGGTTTATGTCCACCACAGGATTAACAAAGGATAATAAAGAAAGAATTCACCACATAATTAAGTTTGTCGACAATAACAATTAATCTGGGACGACAGGATATTTTTGGTTCTATTTAATCTGACAAGCGCAACCACAGCAGTTGATTGGTGTAATTGCTTAGTGAGTTACAGAGTGGAAATTCCGAGTTCAAATCTCGAACTTAAAAAAATATATTTACAACTGCAATCAGTGACAGAAGCTATTGTTTTAATTAATTAATTTCTTGATAATTCAAAAATATTCAAACACATTCTAAGGTTCTATGTGCCAAGTGCCATACACTGTGAAGGGGAATGGGACTTTTCGGCCCAGCCGTTTCGACGCCACCGGTTTGGCGCAGCCGGTCCGGAGTAGCTAGTTCGGCGCAGAGACTATTCGGTGCTGTCAAATCGGTGCACAGTCGATTTGGTACCAAACTATTTGAAAGTGTGGAACGACACAAAGGACGATTTGACAATTTAAATTTTTAAATACAAAAATAATTAAATAAATTTTTACTTGTTTATATTATGTGTTATTAAGTTGAATTTTGATGATTTTATTAAATAAAAAGCTTTGTTTTAACTCAAAGGATTATGAGATTAAAGAAATTGGATATATTCTTCGCCCCGAATAGTCTTGGCGCCGAATCGTTCCTGCGCCGAAAACTCAGCTACGCCCAATAGTTCTAGACCCCTGTGAAGTGCGTAGGCGATCACTTGGATGAAGCCGAAGGTGACGTACTAGGGAATTTAATTAATCCGTTGCCTTCCCCATAGCCCACAGATATATTTTGGGCTTTAGATCACAGCAGGGTATTCGAACCGACCAGGACTTGAACCAGGACCGTAACCAGGATTTTTTGTTTTGGGTTCCGCTTCCGAGAATTTTTCCGGGAAAAAATTAAGTAGGTTTTTTATTTATTTATTTTATTTTTATTTAAATTAAATAATAATAATTAATATAAAAATAAATACATATTAACAAAGACTGACTATGATCGATATCTATCGATTATTTCTTTCTGATATGAAATTTGCACAATCTTAATACATATTGTTATGTTCAAAATACAATGATAATAAAATCAAATTGACAATAAATTATGATTCAAGATATTATCAAGTGAAAAAAGTTCCCAGGGTTCAAGTTTTTTTGCAAAAAAGATATAGACATCAAAGTAAAAATTTATTTTTCTTATTTCAGCTGGTCATAGCATCGAAATAATTGACTTTTTAGTGTAAACGTATTTTACGCGAACATCTCGACGCGAACTTTGCGACGCGAATTTTTCGACGCGAACTTTTCGACGCAGAACGTTCTGATATTTACGACGTGTGGCAAACGTGATATTTGAATGATATTAAAAGTTAAATGTTTATAATCGTAATTTACGTCCTCAAGCACTATAATTTCATTATAAATTTTAAACTAAAATTATTTTTATTAAATAATGATGAAAATTTGTATATTTTTGTATATGTTACGGTCAATGATGATAATTCGGCCATTAACGTCAATGGCCGGACAATAACGTCAATGCCCAGCTTAGTTGGGCATTGAAGTCATTGACCGGGCATTGACGTCAATGACCGTGCATTTTGGGCAATGTTGACATTTAGAATTTCATATGTGGTTTTTACATCATTGTCCGGGCAATGACGTCAATGCCCAATACAGGGTGGGCAATGATGAAATTATTATTCTATAGATTCCATCTGAAAGTAATGTATTTAATGTGCATTTGCAATTAATACTAGTTATTAAGGGATACCGAAAAGTTAATTTTGGTTAGAAAATATTAGTGATACGACCAAAGAAATTGAGATTACTCTTAGACAAGTATCAGCTAAAAGCAGTGTTTTAGGAGGCTATGTAAAAATAATAAATGTGCGTGTTGCGCTAGCAAACAAATTTGCAATTCTAAGTGCCATAGGTCGAATTTTTATTATTTTTGTTAATAAATAATTATATTATTATATTATACCTAATACAATGAATATAACATATGTGCGTAAATATCACTTGCCAGTTGGCTGTCAAATTTAAATTGCCATTTTGCTGTTCTTTATAGTAGTCATCCTAGAATATCATCATTGTCCAATCCATTTTGGCCAATAACGTCATTGACCGGCCAAAGATGTAAATATTACAATCAAATAAAAATATTTACATCATTGCCCACCGTTAACGGGCGTTGACGTCAATGGCCGGTCAATGAAGTTAATGGCCAGCATAAATGGGCATTGACGTCATTGCCCGGCCATTGACGTCAATGCCCAATTTACGTCAATAATATACACAATTGTATTTTTTAAATTTATAGTTGAATTTTATGACTCCAAAGGAAAAGTAAGGAAAATTTCATATAAAGTATGTTGGGTAGCCTATACGCAAGGGAAAATATATCCTGAATTTAAATACTAAAAGTTTTATTCCAGAACATTATCTAAAATGTAAATGCTAAACATTCTAAAGTTTTTAGCATTCTAATCGATTAGAATTAATTCGAAAAAATACGGACACATTTTTGTAGAAATATTTCTTTCCCTGAGATCCTGTGCGAAAGACGCAAGCTGATCTAAGAAACGAATTGAATGAATTGCATAAATATGTGGATAAATGCTTTTTTTGAAAAAATATCAAGTTATTTTTCAGAAATGTACAGTCTCAATTTAGCGGCGGCTCGTGGGATTGTACAACGATGATGCTAGAATTATTTTTGAAATTCAAAATAATTGTTTTCTTAATAATTCAATTTAAAAGTTTCAAACTTTTTATTTGCTAAATAAAAAAGTGGAAAATAATCAACAAAGAACAAAGCAACAAAACAAATTAAAAAAAAATTAGTGAATTTTATTAATTAAAATAAAATTGAATTGATAATTGTTTCATCCAAGATAACCACAACGGATATTCATAACCGGGAGGTCTGGGGGTTATGGAATACCCTTCAAGCGATATAATCTGGAGATAACATAAAATATAATATTACAATAATTATTTTTAATTTCGGGATTTTATAGCATCCATAATGTAAAGAGGAAAAAATTGTTAGTTTTTCTAACATTGAAAAAAATGTTAACCTGTGGATTGATTTCTGTTCAATTCTCTGTTTATGTTACGAAATATATAACTACAATAAATTTAAAAAATTTATGCTGCCGTCAAAAAATACGCCAGGACTTTCAATAAAATTATCGAAAAACATTAAGTTTCAAAATAACATATTGGAAATCCTAAGCGATAAAAAAAGAACTTATAGGATTTTTGTGGTGTGCTTAGTCTTCCAGCTGCAAAATAGTGGATTCTGATAGTTTTGTTTCGCTTTGCTAACTTTCGAGTACATAAAAAAATGTTTAGGTGTGATTTATTGTGCAGATTTATTTTTGGGAAATCATAAAGTTATTTATTTATTGTGTTGCCTTCCTCGCAAAAATTTGTCAAACGCACAAAATTGTATACGATGATGCGTCCCGGAGTTACTTCCTATAAATTGCCTTGTTTCAGTTTGAAATAGATTTTTTATTTTTATACCTTCCCTGGTATAAAAAAAAGATTTATATGGGGTTTTGAAATTTGAAGACGGACTGCTTTTATTTGTGCCGACTTGAAGCCTGATCCACATTGTTTGGTTTTAATTTGTAAGAATGTAAAAATTTATGTTTATTTAGGATATATTTACTATTCTAAGATTGAGGAAATACCTGTGGGTTTACGATTTTCTTGCTCAAAAATCGTTTTGCTTTTATTATAAGGGTGGAAATTTCGATGTACCTATTACAAAAATAAAAAGTTTAATTTAAAATTTAAATGAGCGAAAAATTAAGTCGCCAAAATTGAAAGCGTTATCCAAAGACGTAGACAAATTTGTACAAACATTTGATCTAAAATATAGAACGTCGAAGACAATATTTGAAAAGGATGTACATAATCAGAGGATAACTGAATCTTTAAATACTCCTTGGGGAAGACGAAAGGACCTGTGATGGATCAAGCTATAAAAACTAATAGAATAAAAATTATTTTTGTTGGAAAAAGTCCAAAAGTGATCAAGCTTTATAAGTCGAGAGTGTTAAAAATAAAAGCATCGGAACAATTTGAATTTTTTTAGTTTTATTTGAAAAAATAAAGTTCGTTCCTTTAATAGCGAAATTGTCGCTTTTCATACAATTTCGGAGTTTTTATTAAAAGTTTTATTATGAAATTTAATATTTCTAAGGTTTAAAAATCTGAAATTTAATATTATAATCTGTTTATGTGAAAAATGTATTCTTAATGAAAGAATATTTCGTTTCTGGAATTTTCAAAACATATTACGTTGCTCATAATTAATAAATTCGTAATTTACGGAGAGGAAGTGCAAAATTGTACAAAAAAATGTCGCTCTTTTGAAGTTTTTTTTGGAAAAACGTAAAACTACATAAATACAATTTCCGTGCAAATCGAGTTCAAGTAAATAAAAATAAAGTTTGCAAAAAACTAGCATTAAAATTTTCAAAGAAAATAGCAACTTTATGATTAAAACTAAATCTAATTAAATTGTTGCCGTAAAGTTTATATTAATTGAGTTAAAAATTTGAATTGATTTTAAAAGTAATAAATTACAATTTGTGGGATTATTTTTATATTCAGCACTGCATTGCACAGGTCGGTAGACAAATAGTACAAGGATTTGTTTACATATGAAGCGATTTCAGGAGTTCGTTTAAAGGCGCCATTCAGTCACCACTTTTATTGATATTTTTATTGACTTCTTAAAAAATAATAATCAAAAATTTATTATTTTCGTCTAAATTGCAAACGATACCCGGGTCATTATTTTTGTTTTTAATAATAAAAGTTAAGTCTCCGGTGTCCGTTATTTAAATTATTTGCGGATGTAGTTATGAATAATTGAGCAACAGTTTGTAGTTAATTTTAATTATAATCTATCAGGGTTGTTTTTAATGTCCACCAAAAAAATTCTATATTATGCACATCAAGCAGATACATAACTTTTTATTTAAAATATTTTTCACACTATGTATAACACTGAGAAGAAACTTAGAAACTCAGCGAAAGCCAGCCGTAAGAATTCAGTCGTAGCCCATTAAGTTATTCACCCACAGGCTAACACCAAACCGATTGATTTTAAGTTTTTAATTTTAATAATTTTATTATTCGTTTCATATTGGCTTAACACCACTTGTAAACCACGATACAGTTTTTTATAATTTTGCAAGTCCCTGCAGGCGAACATTTCAAAACTTGAGTTTATTGTGTGAGTCAAAACTTTCAAACACGGCGCGTTTGCAACATAATTTTCTATAAAAAAAAGTTCGAGCATTTGTTGAATATTTTATTTAATTTTTGTATTTACCGTAAAAATCGGGATCATTCGAGTGAATAAAACATACAAATGTTAGCGGTCAGACATCGAAGTGCGGGCAACTTGATTAATGCTATGAACGTACGTTATATGCGTTCTTCCTGCTTGTTACATTTATTCCACTGTTTATAGCATTTTTCCTGTTCTATTTACATTTGATTTGTACGGTTTAGTGTAATTCAAAAAATTATAATAAGCTGCATTTAAGGTGAAAAATGGAAGGAAACTACACAAGGAAATTTTAATAATTTCAAATATAATAAAAATTTTCGATGCAGATCAAATTGGTTAAATATGCATCAATGCTAATGGATGATCGGGAAGCACTTAATAAGCTTCATACTATTTTTTACGACATCTTCAAAGTATAATACATATTTTACAATTATTTACCACGCAAGATATTCTGCTTTTGAGCGTGCCCGCCATATTGGCGTCTGAAAGCGCGGAGTTTACAGAGACTAATTAACGACTTTGAACGTAGGAAGCGCCAGGGATGCTTTTCATCGACGGCGCCATCATTTTTTTGTATTTTTGTATTTTTATATTCCATAATCAAGTTACTGGGTCAACAAATTTCGAGTGCACTGGAGGGCATTCCATGCCCCCCAGACCCCCCGGTTTGAAAATCAAACAGTTTGTGAGTATAATTTTTTATTTATTTCATTAAACAAAGAACTTTTACTCTTTCAGAACCAATTACATTTCTGAGAATCTGAGGATTTAATTTCATTGAATAAATATCTAAGCATCTTTCACTCTTTCTAAAGGGCGTTTCATATTCCTTGAACTATTTGGTTCTGAAAGAATGAAAGTTCTTAATTTAATCAAATTCATAAAAAAATATGGCCCTCAACTGTTTGTTACTGAAACCAGGATGGAGGGGGGGGCTGGGGGGCAAAGAATGCCCTGCAGTACATCAGTTATTTTTATTGACTCAAAACTTGATAATGGAATAGGTACAATTTAACCCAATTACTAACGTACCCTGAACCGGGTACACAACATTTGGGCGACGGTCAATTAGGGGACCGTTAATTGGGCGCTGATATTTTAGGCGACGGGATTTTTAGGCGACCTCAACTAGGCGACCGACCAATTAGTCGACGGCACAAATTAGGCGACGGGAAATTTGATAAATTTTTTTCAATAAAAAAATTAATAAATTAATATTTAATAACAAATTCTTATGGTATTTATTATTATATTATATTCTCTTTATTATTATTTCATATTTTATTCAAGATTATACTATATTATATTATACATACACACAAAAATTGAAAAATGTTCGATCTATGTTATAATTGTATGATAAACCGCGAAGATTACACGTAATTAAAGAACAATTAATGATGTACTGGAGGGAATTCCATGCCCTCAGACCCCCCGCTTTGAAAAACACAAAGTTTCTCAATCGCTTCTTACAAGTACTGGGATACTGGAAGGTATTTTATAATCCACAGACCCGCGCGACCTGAAAATGTATTTGATTCTGAAAGAGCGAAAAATCTATATTTTTAAAAAGATCATGTTTTTCAAATCGGGGGGTTTGGGAGGCATGGAATGCTCTGTAGTGTACTCGTAATTTGTTGATTCAGTAATTATTGATTATAGAGTTTAATTGAACACAATTAATTCCATGCCCCCAAGTTTTACAAAAACACAATGATTCTAAATTACTTTATACAATTATAGGAAATCATTTTATACTTCAGAGACCCTCCGGTGTGTCCTGACGCGACCTGAAAATGTATTTTGTTCTTAAACCAACAAATTAAAGAGCGAAAGATCCTTATAATATTATGCTCATCAACTTTTTATTTTTCCAGCCCGGGGGGGGGGGCTGTATATTTGTATTAAGTTGTATTCCATAATCAAGTTACTGTGGGAGGATGCATTGGAGGGTATTTCACACCCTCAGATCCTCCAGTGTAAATGTTCTGAAAGAGTAACAGTTTCTTGTTTAATAAAACTAATCAAAAACTATGCACACAAACTTTTTGTTGTTCAAACCGGGTGGTCTGGGGGGCATGGAATGCCCTCCAGTGCACTTTAAATTAGTTGGTTGTGGGAGGGTACATTGGAGGGTATTTTATACCCTCAGATCCTCCGGCGTAAATGTTCTGAAAGAGTAACAGTATCTTGTTTATTAAAACTAATCAAAAACTATGCACACAAACTTTTTGTTGTTCAAACCGGGGGGTCTGGGGGGCATGGAATGCCCTCCAGTGCACTTTAAATTAGTTGGTTGTGGGAGGGTACATTGGAGGGTATTTTATACCCTCAGATCTTCCGGTGTAAATCATCTGAAAGAGCAAAAGTTTCTTGTTTAATAAAACTAATCAAAAACTATGCACACGAACTTTTTATATTGTTCAAACCGGGGGCTCTGGGGGGCATGGAATGCCCTCCAGTACACTTTAAATTTGTTGACCTGGTAACTTCATTATGGAATACAACTCAACACAATTACATATGTACTGGTGGGTATTTCATGCCCTTTGTCTTACTGTGTAATAAAAAAAATTCTTTTACCCCCCTCGGAGACCAATTGAATTACCAATCTTACCCCTCATACGAATTGTACTCGTCAGTTCAGCACAAAAATCCACCCAAGGTGATAGCCGATAACTGATAACACCAACCATAAGCCAGGCCGGAAAACGATCAACCAACTTTTATTTACTGTAGATGCCCAAGATGTTAATCTAGCTGTAATTATTTCGGAAGCGAGAGTTGTAAGTTCCGGAAAAGATATCAATAAACGAAAAAAATAATCTCTGCAAGAAGTGTGCTGCCAAGCGGCAGTTGCAACCAACCGCCAAAAAGTCGCAGCTGCCCGTCTCAATTATTATCCTTCGGAGAAACATAACTAAGAACAAGCAGCATACGCTAATTGTTAAACCAAAATAATCCAATAAATTTAATTATAAAATTAAATATTAAACGTTGGAAAATTTATGAGCGAAGATAAATTATTATCGATCGATAAGCTGCAATGGGTTTGGATCCATATAAATAAATTTTACCATTGCAAATTATTTAAAAATAATATTCGGCAATTCGAAGCAAATACGGAATTTCCAGTTAGCTCGAAACAACAGATCGAACGAATCAAAATTAGGTGTCTCCCTACGAAGTTTCAAAACAAAAAGCAAAAGAACTTACTCAAATTCAACGAGCACATAAAAACACTCTCACACTCACGAAAGTTCACATTTAAGTCCCGGAATCGCGCTTTTGCGTTTACCAAAACGCAAACTCCAAAATCCCCCCCCCCCCAAGCAACAAAACAAATTCAAAAATTTGTCACAACTGTTTTATGTCTCTCAGACCAGTTTCAGAAACGGCAGTGACAACAGCAGTGACACGTACATGTTAATCCCAGCGACGGCGGCAGCATTTTTTAAATAGGTGGGGACAAATTGTGCCCAATATATTTGGGGTGAGCAGGAGCCCACAAAATTTATAAATAAACTCAAAAAAATACATTATTGAAATAATCACCTAAAAAATTTGGGTGGGTACTTGGGTCGGCACTCCAATCAACAGGGTGGGCAAGTGCCCACTCTGGCCCACCCCTAGTTTTCTTTTAGTTTTCCTTGCTAGTTTTTTCGTCTTAATTTCTAGCACTAGATGTGCAACAGTCGAGTTACACATTAATCGAGTTCGACTGTATGCACTTGCCTGAGTTTGAGTTTTTATTAAATTAACAATTAAAAATTAAACAGACTACTTTCCTAGTTATTGTAAATCCATTTTTGAGAAATTTAAAAAGTAATAAATTGATTATGGCTGATGAAATCCTGAAGCGATTAATTGTGATCAGGTATTGTGTGATTGTGTGTTGTTGCATTAAATCAAACGGAAACTTATAAGTTTCGAATTAAATTGCAGTTAGTGCAGTTAAATTTGGAAATAAAAATCACTTTCAAATCAGCAACTCAAAGCTTTGTCGAAACGAAGAGGAAATGCTTTGATGATTCCGTATTAAATCAGGCCTCAAGTTAAACTAAAACTGATCATTTTAAAACAACCCAAATCTTATAATATAACTGCTACTTTATAAGATGAAAAGCCTTTAATTAATAAAAAAATTAATTAATCAAATTTAATCTTCTTTATTTCTGAATTTCAATGCAATTAAAACTTATTTTATTAATGCGTTAGTACAAATTTCAAATTAAATTATATAAATTGTCTCGTTAAGTTCATAGAACAAGAAACATTGACTTTGCAGAATTGTTTGAAATTTACAGACCTCCATTATTAAGATGATTAGGAACGTATTGTCTGTTGTAATCGGTCGTAATCGTATTCCACTTTAAACCTACTAATTGCACTTTAGACTTAAACGCACCACAATTTTCTCAAAAACTTTTAAGGGTTTTCTTCACACAAAGAAACAACTAAATTATATTATAAATTACGATTTTAACCTAAATGCTTTGAAAAAAATATCCACCCCTTTCGCACCTTTAGCATTCGCTCGATTGGTTTTGTAAAAATTAAAAAGTATAAATAATTATTTGAGACTTAAAGAAAAAATCTTTCGAATAACAATTATTCAGCTTCAGCCAAAGTTGGAAAACTGGGAGTGTATTTCCCAATAAACACGAAACCGAACTATTTTAAACCTCCTGCGATAAATATTTTCCACTACATGGGAAATCAATTTACATTATAAATTTTAATATCGTTTTTACATAAATAGAATGAAAATTGATCGTAAAATTGCGAACTCTTAAACTAAAAAAGCTGCAGTGGAATGTTTAATAGGTTCGAATTATTTTTTATGTAGGTTTTACGTTCGATTTGTCTTTGAAAAACTGTAAAATTTATTTCGGTAATCGGTAATAAAATAGCAACTTTATAGTAAAATAAATAAAACAAAAACAAACGCAAAAAGTAGCTTTTTGATTCCCAATAGCGTCTTGTGCTATAAAACTACCATAAATGCAATTTCGGTAAAGTCAATTGCGAATCTTAACGTTTTCTGTAAAAGGCATGGGCTCGTGCGTGATAGTTTTACACAAAAACCCACGAAAACAACTACAAGATTAATTCTTCAAAATTACTTCTTCAAGCTTTATTGGAAAATTGATCAAAATATTTAACTATCCATTTGAAATACTTCACATCACTTACGTATTTTCAATTCGAATTGATTTTTATTAAATTTTTATAAACATTCCATTTTAACTCCAAATTAATTCACACGATTGAACAAAAACATGTTAATTAAATAATGTGGAAAATCAAAATTACCTTTCACATATCAAACTTTTTTTTATAAATTCAGGTGAAATTTTTTCCAAACTTTAAAAAAAATTATAAGCCTGGAAATTATTGAAAATTAATTTTTCCAAGTCTTTTTGCCACCTCATAACATTGTGAATTTTGAGTTTCTTTTTAGAAGCTCGATGAATTAATCAACTGTTGAGCAATGAAAATCTACGGATAAAGAATTACCTATTCTGTAATTTGTTAGGTACTTCAGTACGTAAAGAAAATTTTTCTTACCAAACCACGGTTCGTGCATTTAAAGAAAAATGCATTTTTTTACAATTTTACACAATTCACTGGCTACATCACTGGAGAGAAAAGTTTACTAACCTGAATTGCTGCTAAACCCACGAAGTGGACCCTACCTGTTATAATAAAGAAAATTATTTGTTAGATGAGAATGGTTTTCGTCATATTACCTTTAACACTGAAGTTCTTTTGCATTATTCCTTTTGACCATAATAGCTTCTCCATTGTCCATTATCCATAACTCACCAACCCGTACATCATTATATTATATTATATTGATTTAACTTTGAATTATTAAAATACTCAGTTGTTAGAAGAAGCTACTGCCATAATAACCTTAAGGTTATGAGTGAGGCTCAATCCTCAACATCCTCCTGTACTGTCCTTATGACATGTCAGTTCGACCCTTTGGGAAAGTGCTCCGCAGAACACCCTGTGTTTATAATTTGAATTTATAATCGGGTGTCGATACTAACATATAGCATTGCGCGAAAAATGCTATACAAGATAAAAAATCAAATCAATATTTTCAAGAATGCAACTATATGATACTGATGAGACCGAATAAGGTCGAAACATGTCTATCATTGTTGTGTTCTTGATTATATTGATTTAACTTTGAATTAAGAAAATAAACGTCACGAGTCAAAATATTTTGAATTTTGAGATCCAATAAGCTAACGAAAACATTCGAATCCTTCTATGTTAACAATGTAAATTGCATATTTTGAAACCGTTTTTTTGAGATATAAAAATCGCTTTTACGGCAAATCTTTTTAGACATTTTTTGTTAAAAATTTCATTATTTTAAATTTTAAACTTATACATTTTTCAATTTTGTCCCCCCGGTTTTGACTGGCAGCGACGAAGGAAGACTCTGTAAAACACAAAAAATATCGTCATCTGTATCTCGGAAACGGTGCGACAAAATAGAAAAATGCTTATGAATAAAAATGTAGAGAATCACGTTTTCAAGAAAAAATGCCTATTCATTCTTTTATTTCGTCGCACTGCTACCGAGATGTATAGTAAGTAGATGACAATATTTTTTGTGTTTTTTAAGTTTTAAGTTTTTAAGTCGCTGCCAGTCAAAAACGGCGTTACAAAATTAAAAAATGTATAGGTACAAAATTGAAGACAATGAAAATTTTAACAAAAAACGTCTAACAAGATTTGATATAAAAGCGATTTTTATATGTCAAAAATTGGTTTCAAAATGTGAAATTTACATTGTTAACATAGGTGAGTTCGAATATTTTCGTTAACCTCTGTATGTCCCCAGTGTTTTTTTCATTCAAAATGTAGGGGTCAATCCGGGGGGTCTGGGGGGCATGGAATGCCCTCCAGTACATTCTTTACCAAATACCTCGAATTGACGTAAATTCAGATGAGAAATATTTACCAATGAGGTATTTGGCATAGGACGTAAATTCGGATGAAAAATATTTACCAATGAGGTATTTGGCATAGGGTGTGCACTGGAGGGCATTCCATGCCCCCCAGACCCCCCGGTTTGATACCTACGTTTTATAAATTTAAGGGGCAATTAAGTACATAGTAATTGTAGATAAATGGTACATAGTTCTACTTCGTTGCTCCGATTTTGAAATACAGGTAATAATATTTTTTGTATTTTACAGAGTCTTATTTAAGTAGCTGCCAGTCAAAAAGGGGGCGACAAAGTTAAAATATGTGTAGATACAAAATAAAAGACAATGAAAATTTTAATAAAAAATATCTAGAGAGTTTTGCTGTAAAAGCGATTTTTATATGTCATAAAACGGTTTCAAAATATGCAATTTACATTGTTAACATAAGAGGGTCCAAATATTTTCGTTAGCCGCTGTACATCCTCACCTATGTTTGACTGGCGATCACATATTATATCGAATCAAAATTGATTTTTTCTTGTTAAATCTGGACCATTTAGAACTTATAATTCGGAAACTGCTCATTACATCAAGTTGTGCCCAATGAAACATTTGTTCAAAATTATGAGAAGTACAGCATATCCAAAAATCAGCTAAATCTACAGAAACACATTTTCCTATAAGAATGATACTGGGTCCTTTAATCCCTTTGACTCTAGACTTAGATTTTCAATTTTATTTTGCAAACTAACTTTACTTTTATGTACTTGAGAAAGAAAGAGAGAGAGAGAGAGAGAGGGTAGATAAAACATTTTATACAAAAAATGATCATTTTGTCTAAAATCACAAAAAATAATAAATATAGGTACAAAGTACAATTATGAGCAGTGTGCGAGTGTACCCCGCTTTCCCTAAAGCTGGATTTATTTGTAACGTCATTATTATTTGCTTAACTTTCAAGGTTTTTGAAATTGCATAGCCAAAAATTTTAATAGAAACTTACCTTGGTGTTGCTTTACTATATATCTACTAGTTCAGGTGTCTGGATCAACTCATCATTCCAAACTTATCTTGCTTTGTTCTTGAATATTATGTAAAATGTTAACACCTAACTTAACTTAAATTAACAATTCACTTCTGTGAAAATCTCTAAACACTAATTCAAACAAATTTCGTAAATCACGGCACTAAAACCGAAAAATTTTTGATTTTTGTACAACTCGATATGTCACTAACCAAAGTCATTAAGCAACTGAGTCATTCGTCGCTGCCCGTTCAAACAAGACAGTTTTTTGTTTTTGGTTTCAATATGACGCATTCATTCACTTAATTATTAATCTACCCTATAATATAAAAAGATAAGCCTTTTTATGCAACGCTCAAATGCAACGCTCAGTGCTGTGGGGCAAAAGGGCAAGTGACCCCCCAAGGATGACTCGGATTGTTAACTAGTTAACTAAGATTATTAACCTCTTACGATTATACGAGTATAATCGGATAATCGGATATTGTGAAATGAAGACTGCCACATTAATCCCCCTCCAGTGACTAAGTCACGATAGAAAGTCGTCCGTGTCTAGAAATGTGTCCTTTTTGAAAGGTGACTTTCCTTGCTTTACTTGTATTTGTGAATGTATGAGTAACCATGTATTTGGCGATTGTCGATGCTTATTTCAGCTAGTCGAACGTTTTGATCTTATACACTGGGACTTGTAGACAACCCCAGACGTTGGAGATGCAACAGAGCAGAAGAAATAGCGGAACTGCCCGTCGCTAGCGTCAACTAGAGGTACCATAGTAATGGAGTTTTGGTCTGATATGACCAGAATCAGCGACACTCCACCTGCTAATATACTCGAGTTTATCCTCAAGACATATTTAAAGGTATATTTAGTATTTAGCAATTTAGAATTTTTTTGTTTAACATTCGATTAATCGATACTTGTCGATAATTATCCGAGTATCGATGTATCGATAATTGTCGAAGTATCGAAATAATGCGTTTTCTTAGAAAACTGACAGTTTCTCAGAAACTGAAAACTGGTGTTATAATTTAGGTAATAGTCTTATGTTTTCTGGGCTTCCCATTGGTGAATTTTGGGTTCTGGTGGCTTTTTTATTCGAGAAAAAAAATTTGGGGTTTCCTGTTTTTGCGAGCAGGATGACCTCAAAATTATAATGTTCATGTTGCTGGAGAGTTGTCTTCTTGTTCCATTGGATCGGTTATTGGATAGTTATCGATATATTGAGAGTTTTATATAGAGAACCCCAACTTTTTTTCTGGAATAAAGAAACCGGTCGAACCTAAAATTGACAAATGGGAAGTCAAGCAAACATAAGACAATAACCTAAATTATAAATATCGAAACTATCGGAATATCGATATCGATTTTTATAATCGATAACTATCGATATTTATCGATTAATCGATAAAAAGTGGGTCTTTTCGGTGTTAACAATTTTAATGTTAGCACCGAAAGACGAGTGATAACGCCCTTCCAGCCGTGTCTGTGGAGGAGCATGGACGTACTTTTGCAAAGGTGCAAAAATGTTTAATTTGCGTCCTTAGTGCTATTTAAAAGTGAGTAATTATTTTATACGTATTATTTAATTTTGGAAATCGTCCGAAATTTGAATGAGATTGAATTTTTGGAAAATTCTGATTTTGATTGTTTTTTGCTAACAAAAAATTTGGATGATTGGATGTTATAATTGGTTTTTAGATAGTTTAATTATTGCTAAATTGGAAGGCCAAGTAAAGTTTGTATTTGCGGCGAGCATCTGCGTCGATAAGGGATATCTGCAAGTTATCGTTCCATTTAATTAAATCGGAAATTTATTTAAAAGTTTAAAAATTTAATTGGGAATCTTTTTATCAATACTTATTTTGGATTAATTGGTTTGGGTTGAATGATTAAATTGCCGTTGCAACGAAATAGAACCCGCTTCCTACTCGGTTAGGCTGGCCGGCAAACCGAGTGTAGAGAAGGAAGTCGGAAATTAATTTTTACTTCCTTGTAAAACAAGGAAGTATTGTGATACCGATTTTTTTCGATTTCCAGATTTTGACGGAAATATCCGTTTTGACCTTCCCTGAATCTATTTTGACTATTTTCGTTGTGACGTCTGTACGTACGTACGTATGTACGGACGTTTGTATGTCGCATAACTCAAATACGGTAGGTCGTAGAAAATTGAAATTTTAGATTCGAGACACTTATAGCATCTAGTTGTGCACCTCCTATTTTTGGTTGCGATTGTCCGTGCCAAAAGTTGTACTTAATGACGCGCATGAATAGATTAACGAGATTCCTGTCCAATTATTATAAAAATTACAAGGAAGTTATGTGGTTAGATTCCACATCAGATTTTTTTTCCTGTTATGTTATGTATTGTGGCAAGTAAGTAAAACTTGCTTGATGTGCAGCTCGATTGGTTGGGAACTCGATTGATCACCATATTTTATTAAATTGATAAAAAAAGTCGAAAAAATCAAAAGTAGGGGCTTTTTAGTGTTAAGCCATATTGCTCTTCTCGAATACGGTCAAAACATAAATATCCGCTTTGTAGATTGCAATGACCTATTTCTCGAATATAATTTTATAATAATTATTTGTTTACGGTCAAGTATATTATATTTGTTGCCTTGGAATAACGATCGCTTATAAATTACAAATTAAATTTGATTATTTGGATGTGTCAAAGTGTTTCGTAAGAAATTACTTTTTCAAGGCAACTCATATTGTTTAAAAAGTGTTTATTTCAGGAGTCAACTTCAAGGGCTAAAAAGCTTAATTTGGCTAATTTAAAATTGTTGCACATAACAAATATTGATACAGAAGAAAGCATTAAACAAAAAATATGAAACTACGGAAGTTATACAATGCCAAATATTTGAAAATTTGAAAAATTCAAAAAGAAAGTTTTTGGATATAACTCACAAACTGTGACAGATGAAGAAGGGTATTTCTGCCAAGCTGATAGTTTTGAAGTTATTAATATTTTTGCATTAAAAGTAAAAATGAAACTAAAAATCATTGTGATTTGCAACTTCTTTGTCTGCAATTTTTGGAAGGAGTTGTACTATCGGTATTGCAAAAACGCTTTACTTTCAATTGATTAAATGCACACTCGAGTAATTTTAGTTGGTGTGCAGCAATAGAATGACAATGTCTTGGTTGCCACCAAATTTGTCACAAGTTTGTGCCGTTCATACAACAGTAACAACTTGTTCGCCATCCACGTTCCTCTTTTTGCAACTAATAGCACAACTGTTTGGAAACTCTCGCGATTCTTTTGTGCATCAAAAATATATTATAAATTTTTCTGAAAGTGTTGATTACTTTGGTGCTTTTCATCAAATCCCTGAAGCGAACAACGAGAAACTTGAAAAGGATAAATATGATTTTATTGTGGTTGGAGCTGGAAGTGCTGGATGCGTTGTTGCTAACAGGCTGACAGAAATACACCAATGGAAGGTAATTTTCGTCTTGTAAAATTGTTTTATGGAAAGCTTAATTAGATTATCAAAGAAAGTAAGAAATTTATTAATTCATATAAATTTAGTATAAAAAAAGGGTAATTAATTTAGAGCGTTACAAAGACATAATAATTTATAAAAGAAAATAGAAAGTAAAGTTTCTTTGCTGGAATAATTTTATTAATCTTTTAGAGCTAACTTTTTGCTAATATTTCATACGTCAAAGCTTTTACTCTAAAATATTATACAGGGTTCACTTCGATTTCTCCCCCTAATAAATTATTATTTTTTAAGTGGTAGGTATATTGTGTGTGGCGGAGTTTAATTACGCTTTCGACAATATTCGAATCACCTTGTAAAACATGGCACAGCGATGGTTCAGGAATGAACATTTAATTTAGCAAAAAAAGTTACCTATTGGAAATCAATATCGTAAACCGCACTTTTTTTAATGCAACTGGTAATTACCTACTTTTACTAACTTAAAAAGTGCCAATTTTAGGTGTAATTTAAATATTTGTGTAGTTTACGCCACTATAATGTAACGCAAAACTTAGTTTAAACTTTCTTAATTTAATTAGAATTTAGTCGTTAACTTGAATTGTGATGTTATATACTTGAATGCCCTATTAAATTAGCCCCAAGTTTAAATTTTAATTAGAATTGAATTATTAAAAGTAAACTAGAGTTGATTAAATGATTTAAATTTTGCAAATTTATTTCAGGTACTGCTTTTGGAAGCCGGCGGCGAAGAGCCAGAAGTTACGAGTGTTCCATCTTTTGCACCTATGCTGCAACGTTCCAGTATCGATTGGGCTTATATGACGCAACCTACCTTCCATAGTTGTTTGGCAAGACCTCAAAAACAGTGTTATTGGGCAAAGGGAAAAGTTATGGGGGGTTCCTCCGCAATAAATTACATGATATATATTAGGGGAGGTCCAGACGACTATAACGAATGGGCTTTAATGGGCAATCACGATTGGAGTTACGAAAATGTTTTGCCCTATTTCATTAAGTCGGAAAAAAATCACGATCCGCATAAGGTCGAACACCACTATCACGGATTTCACGGTTATCAAAGTGTCGAAAACTTTCCCTATCAAGACGACAATATATTTCACTTTATAAACGCATTTAAAGAATTGGGCTTACCCGAAGTCGATCAGAATTCCGAAGAGCAAATTGGCGTATCCCTGTTACAAGGTACGGTGCACGATGGAGAAAGAGCTAGCACAAATCGAGCTTTTATACGTCCCATTAGAAAAACGAGACAAAATTTAGTCGTCCGAACGAATGCGCACGTAACCAGAATACTAATCGATCCTCACACGAAAAAAGCTTCAGGCGTAGAATATTACTCGGACGGTTACCTGCATCAGGTGTTTGCCAAAAAAGAAGTAATTCTATCGGCAGGCTCCATAAACAGCCCCAAAATATTAATGTTGAGCGGAATCGGCCCCTCTTCACACTTAAAAAGTCATAACATAAAGGTAATCAAAAATTTACCGGTAGGACAAAATTTGCAGGATCACCCGACTTTGGACGGAGTCGTTTTCCGCTTGACTAATAAAACTGCCACAACGGTCGACGATCACCAGCGAGAGCACGACGTTTACTACTATAAAAAAACCAATCGAGGTCCACTCTCGGCGACAGGTCCCTTACAAATCCACGCTATGGTTCAAACGAAATACGAAGAGTCTTTCACCCAACCCGACATTCAGTATTCTTTCGACGCAGCAAGCGTCGAAAATTTCTTCGCCGATCCAATCTTAACGGCCCAAACAAACGTGAATCCCCTAGCTTACTACGACGGTGTTATGGTACGCCCAATCCTGTTATCCCCAAAAAGCCGGGGCTACATTCTCCTTAACGACACCAACCCAGTCTATGGAACTCCTTTAATTTTCGCCAACACCTTCCACGAAGAAATCGACCTTCTACGTGTGGTCGAGGGAGTGAAACAAAGTTTAAATTTATTACAAACCCATTCATTATCTAAAATTGGCGTCCAGCTGGTTACCACACGTCTGCCGGCTTGCAAAAAGTACAAATTTGGAAGTGACGACTACTGGGCCTGTCTGGCGACTTCGTACACTTCCACAATTTACCATCCGGTCGGAACGTGTAAAATGGGGCCCAAAAGTGACCATTCCGCTGTGGTAAATTCTCGGCTGAAAGTTCACGGCGTTAAAAACTTGCGTGTGGTGGATGCTTCGATTATGCCGAAAATTCCCAGAGGAAATACGAACGCCCCCACCATCATGGTAGCGGAAAAGGCGTCCGATTATATTAAAGAGACTTGGTTGGAGAAAAATAATTTTGAAGAGCAACAACATTTCATCGATTGGAATTTTTAATTTAATTTTTTTACAAAAAATTTGTTACAAGTGCCAAGTGTATTCTATATTATATAACATTTTTATTATCCTTGTTTTATTGTAATAAAACGGCTTCTGTTGAAATTGCATTTGTTTTTTTTTTAATTTTTTCGAATTTAAAACTGTGTAATTGTTTTCAAATTACTGTGGTTTTGTAAATTGGATATTGAACCATAAAAAAAGATTACATAAATTTTAAACATCAATTAGTTCCGATTAGTCTTGGTTAATACTTAATTAACTGTTTATTGATTTTATAAAAAAAAGAAATGAAAGTAAGTATTTGAACGTAAAATTTTTGTGTAGGTATATAAAAAGGTCGTGCAGATATTTAATTATTTTATTTTATTTTTAATGAAAAGCGTATTTACAGTTAGCTAATGAAAACGAAATAAAATTTAAGTAATTGGTAGCATGTAAAATATTTCAAATTTACGCAATTCCTTACAATAACAGAAAAAAGTAATATATTTTTTTTTTTTTTAAAATACCTATGTATTATTTTGACTTGAACGTAGGTTACATGAAATTATAATTAAAAAGAAGATTTTTTTCATTAAAAATAGAATTTACGAAAGTACAATAACAAAAAATTTACAAAAATTGTTTTCGTTTTACAACATTCATGAAAAAATTAATGAAAATGAGCTTTAGCTTAGAAACAGGATCATTTTTTAGCAGAAAACCTATTAGGAGTATAAAAATGGCAAAAATTAAAATTGTAAAATTTAATTTAAAAGTTAAATTATATCGAAACAATTTTGACAAAATCAGATAAAATCGTGAGAATGCCAGGTATCATGTGATAATTTAAGTCGGGGAGCTACCTAGAGTTAAACTTTTCGTTTATTGTTTGAAGTGAAAAAAGAAAAAATTAGAATGATAATTTTTTTTATACTTTTTTGTTGTAAAATTGATTACTTTCTGATTAATTTACCATGTCATGGCAATAAAATTACTTAAACATGCTTTAGAATTTCTTCAGAAAGTTCAATTAAAACTTTAAATAAAGAACTCAAAAACCAGGATCTTAAATAATCAATTCTTATAGTAAAGTGGTAGATTGTCGTAGTCTTAGTCTTATTTTTAAATGCAGCTTTTTCTTTTTAGGATTTTCAAAGAAATTGAGTTAAATGAAACTTGGGTCGCTGATTTTGGTCGAATTAAAACTACCGGAAACGGAATTAAATAAATTGGAATTTTCGGTTTATTTTGTTCAGTAAAACGTAATACGTCAAATTAGAATTTATATTTTAACTTCGGAATTATAAAGTTCCTATAACGAAATAACACTGAGTTTAAGAAACTTAATTTTCTACATAAACTTTTTAGTGGTTTTTCGGCCATCTTCAATAAGGTTTTATATAAGTAAAAAAAGAATCTCTCAAAGGGCTGACAAATTGCTTCAATTATAATCGTTTATTAAGACTACAAGCTCAGCGTGATATAATAAAAAATTATAATCGCTCGTCGTGGAAAATTGCACGCAACATTGCTTATTCTTTTAGCAACTTCATTAAAAATAACCTTTTAATGAAATTATATTAATTGGGAATAATTAAACTTAAGAAAAAATCTTTCCCAAGCTAAAATTAATTTTTCTTACAAAGAAAATGAAATGAAAATTTTATTTCGTATTTTTCCTAATATACAAAAAATTCTATTATTTAAACTTTTTATATAAAATTTTAATAAGCGCTTATGTATACTTCCATTATAATTTTTTATCAAAATCCTTTGCTAGTTCTTCGTCGAAGATCCCTAAAGTTTTTCCTTTTTTCAACTTTTAACTATAATACAATTATGTATTTCCTAAAAGAAAGTTTATACTTACAGTATATTTTATTTGTGAAAAATTGATGCATTAAATTGTGTACTGCATTTATGATTATTAGAGTACGGATTTTTAACAAATTTGCTATACATAAAAAATATTGATAGCAGAAGTGTAATTGTTATAAATAGAGCTCGGATTCTAAGCTTTTTGCTTATTGCTCTAAATTATAAGCAGAAGATATTCCTTTTGGATCTTGACGTTTCTTAAAAATTGCAGTGTTTTGAGCTAATGTTGATAGTGCTTTTTTTGCTTTTTTTTTCAAAATTTTGCTTAAAACGCACGTTAGTGCTTATTTGAGCTTTTTTTAAATGGTTTTTTGGGACTTGGAAAATTTTCTTGTAAGAAATTTTGAAATTTGAAAATTTCAGAAAGCTTTTAAAGAAAATTTTCCACATACACCTATTCCTTCCGAACCAGTGTGAGGAACATGGCTCAATATGCTAATCTACAGTTACTCCAGAACTACCAGAAATTACCGCTGCCCCAGCTTAGTAAACATAATCCTTAGCTGGGCAACATTATCAGCACAATCACTAAGGGCTAGTTATACGTTAAGGAATAGTTAATCCAGAGTCAATCAGTCTATAGGAAACACTCCCATAAGAGAGCATGCAAGATATAAATCCTTAGCTGCGGCTGGACACCAAAAGTGCTCTAATATGCACAAATATATATTATTTACTCAAATATGCACCAAAGGTTGAAAATATGCAAAATTTAGAAAATTATACGTAATTCGTCTAGATATATTATTAAAATCATTAAATTTATAACTTTAAAAAAAAATTGAAAAATTCGAAGATTAGATATTTTTTTAGTTCGCATACATCAACGCATATTTTATTTATTTTTATCAATTTTAGTGCATATTTAAAAAAAATTCGCTGCATAAATAAAGGCATATTTTCAAGAATTTTGGTGCATATAAATCCGAGCTCTAAATTATACTTTCTTATGAGAGTGTTTCCTATAGACTGATAGGATCAACATCAATTGACTCTGGATTAACTTTTTTCTAACGTTTAATTACCTCTTAGTGTTGGTGCAGATAATTTCGACCAGCTAAAGATATGTTTACTAAGCTGCGGCTGGGGCTCTGCGACTGAAGTCGCAGTGACTGTTCTCAATGCTTTTTTATGGGAGTGATACCTTAGAGTCGCCTGCAAAGATTGTATTCTGAATAAACACTCCCATAAGAAATCATTCACTGCGACTTCAGTCGCAGAGCCGCTGCCCCAGCTTAGTAAACATAATCCTTAGTTGGGCAACATTATCAGCACAATCACTAAGGGCTAGTTATACGTTAAGGAATAGTTAATCCAGAGTCAAACGGTCTATAGGAAACACTCCCATAAGAGAGCATGATTAATATGAAAGCATGCAAGATATAAATCCTTAGCTGCGGCTGGACACCAAAAGTGGCTCAAATATGCACAAATATGCATTATTTACTCAAATATGCACCAAAGGTTGAAAATATGCAAAATTTAGAAAATTATACGTAATTCGTCTAGATATATTATTAAAATCATTAAATTTATAACTTTAAAAAAAAATTGAAAAATTCGAAGATTAGATATTTTTTTAGTTCGCATACATCAACGCATATTTTATTTATTTTTATCAATTTTAGTGCATATTTAAAAAAAATTCGCTGCATAAATAAAGGCATATTTTCAAGAATTTTGGTGCATATAAATCCGAGCTCTAAATTATACTTTCTTATGAGAGTGTTTCCTATAGACTGATAGGATCAACATCAATTGACTCTGGATTAACTTTTATCTAACGTTTAATTACCTCTTAGTGTTGGTGCAGATAATTTCGACCAGCTAAAGATATGTTTACTAAGCTGCGGCTGGGGCTCTGCGACTGAAGTCGCAGTGACTGTTCTCAATGCTTTTTTATGGGAGTGATACCTTAGAGTCGCCTGCAAAGATTGTATTCTGAATAAACACTCCCATAAGAAATCATTCACTGCGACTTCAGTCGCAGAGCCGCTGCCCCAGCTTAGTAAACATAATCCTTAGTTGGGCAACATTATCAGCACAATCACTAAGGGCTAGTTATATGTTAAGGAATAGTTAATCCAGAGTCAATCGGTCTATAGGAAACACTCCCATAAGAGAGCATGATTAATATGAAAGCATGCAAGATATAAATCTTTAGCTGCGGCTGGACACCAAATGTGGCTCAAATATGCACAAATATGCATTATTTACTCAAATATGCACCAAATATTGAAAATATGCAAAATTTTGAAAATTATACGTAATTCGTCCAGATATATTCTTAAAATCATTAAATTTTATAAATTTAAAAAAAAGTTGAAAAATTAATAAATACACTTCTATGTTAACAATGTAAAGCGTACCTTTCCAAGAAATTTTTCTCATAATAAAATCGATTTTACAGCAAAATGTTTCATAGATTTTTTATTGAAAATTGAATTCCCTTTATTTTAATAAAACTCCCATAGGAGCAATGTTAATTTTATTTAATTTATTTGCAGAGTGTTTTGAAATTAGCTGTTACTCAGAAAACGTTCAACAAAATTGAAATATGTATAGTAACTAAAATGAAGAGAATGAAATTTTCAACAAAAAAATGTCTAAAACATTTTGCTATAAAATCGATTTTTATATGAGAAAAAAGTCTTGGAAAGGTACAATTTACATTGTATTATTGCATTAATAATAATTTCTGGAGTCACTGTATATTTTGAAACAAATTTTAAAAATTAAGTTATATCAAAGCTAACTTTTTTGAATAATTTGAAAAAAAAAAAAAAAAATTTGCTTTTAGAGGAATCGGTAAAAATTATTTATTAAAATTTTTTTTTTATTTATAAACATGTATTAACGACAGACCACAACTGAAAAATTTGAAAAAATATAATATGAAAATTAATTTTTTATTATAATTATTATGAAGCGAATGTCTATATATAATTAAAATTTAATAAAAATTGCATTTTGATGTTTGATTTTTAGTGCTTTTTTTCAATTTTATATGACTTTTTTTTCTGTTTTTCGAAACTTTTTAAAGCGATTATTTTGGAATTATAAGTGCTTATAAATCCGAGCTCTAGTTATAAATGTCCATGAATTTGATAAAAGTAAGGCATTTGGCGCTAATTTTTTTATGCTTATATGCTTATTTTGATACTTTTCTGTTTAGATTTATTCTTAAGCATTTTTAGTGCTTATTTTAGCACATTTTCAATAAATTAAAAAAAAATTGCAGTAGATACATAAATACCTACATTTATTTTAGGCCGGGAGCTAATGACGATTTGACCTAACTCTTTTATAAGTCACAAAATTTTGTGAGGTAAATATATCCAGTATTATCCAGTGCCGGTGTAGCTGGGAATTTTTACCCCCTTTTATTTTACCCCCCCGGTAAAAAATTATTAGGGGGTAAAATTTCACTAGGGAATTTTTACCGGTTGGTAAAAATGCTCAAAATATTCTTAGTGAATTTTTACCCCCTTAAGAATTTTTATATCTGTTTATGTATCAAATTCCATAATATTTTACTACGAAATGTTAAAATATCTATCTCAGATATTTGAAGAATAAAATAAGATAATTTACAAGTTTAACACATTTATTTAAATATTACATTTTTTTATACACTTCTTTTTACCGAAATTACTACTTCAAAATGATTTGAATTTTTATGGTTCAAATATATTGCCAGAATTTTGTAATTAGGTTCATCGGAAAGGTGCATTGAACTTGGAAACCTTAGCCATGCAGGATTTTTTGAAATTTGAGTAAACGAATATATATCGGCTCCTATGAGTGCTGCAGTGAAAAGCATCTCAACATCTGTTGCCCAAATTGCATTGTTGTCCATTTTCGAGATATCCATGTAATTCTCAACACCAGAAAACGGATCGACTTCTTGTTTTTGAGTTTTCATAAATTCAGTAATTATCTTTCGTACTTCCTTGTGCTGATCTTCACTTCCGGTAATGCATAACGATATGCATCTAAAAAAACAGTTACCGTCTGCCTCGACGTCTATAATAGTGTGAGGCGAATGGAGCAACGAATTTTTTGTTTTTGCAAAGTCGGAATTCTTGTCAAATGAAAGTCCAAGCTTCTCACAAAGTCGTTTTTGCCAAATATTATTTATGGGACAGAAACGAAATTTTGATTTTTCCGTAATGCAATTAATTTCTGCCACAGATGATTCATGTTCTTCATTTTTGCCATTTTTTTCTTGTGATCCGTTGTCGTGGTAATGTTTTAAATTACTGATAGGATATCCTGTTTTCAAAGATTTTGCCACTTTCGACTGTAAAATGCAGTTGCCATTGCTCAGAATTTTCTCAATGGCGTACGGTCCTATATAGGGTGCTTTTGCCTAACCACCTTTGCGATCATCTCGTCTACAATTTCGTACCAGTACCAATTCTCCAACTTTAAATTTCACTGCATTTGCACGGCGCTTATCATAAGATGTTTTTTGCTTTTCTTGACTTTCTTTTATATTTTGGGCGGTCTTCTGAAATACAGACTTTTGAATTTCTAACATCGTTGCAGAATTGACAAAATGAAGCATTATTACGATCAAGGGGCGCGACCACTAGAAAACGTGGAAAAAGAAGAAATAATAAGGTTTAAGAAAAACCCTACGGATGTATGGATTCAAGGTAAAATAAAAGAAGAAATCAATCCAAGGTCATTCAACATAGAAACACCTGAAGGACAGATATTCAGAAGAAATAGAGAATACATACTAAAAACGAATGAGAAAAAGAGAGATAAAAATGATAACAACAACGATTGAAAAAGAAAAAGCAACGCGATAGTTCAGTTGTTGCGTTCATATTCACTACACCTCAAATTTGTAAATGCTTTCGTTACCATAATAGTTACAATCGAATTATTGCACGAATTTTCTGACGCCTTCATTAATAATTTCGAATTCGTTGAAAATATTTTAAACATTTAAAAACATTTTGTATAAATAAATAATAATTATTTTAATTTTTATTATTTTAAATAACTATGATTGTATAAAATATAAAAAAATATTAATATTTTATTAAAATTAAAATTAAAAATTTTAAAAATAAAAAAATTAAAATTCTGATTTACCTATAAAATTTCTTAAGGGGGTAAAAATTCACTGAGGTTATTTTGAACTTTTTTACCCCCCGGTAAAAATTCGGGGGGCCCTCTAGAAAATTATTGATTGCATAATATTATATGTCTTTAATTTTACTTCTCAATAATTACTATTAATTATTACTATTTTTTTTTACTTTATTCTTGCGTTAAAAATTTTTTTTTAATGCTTATATTTAAGACAAAATCATATTTTTATGCTTAACAGTCCGTACTCTATTGATTATTAATAACTGCTGTTACCAGGGCCGGATAAACCATGGGTGCAATGGAGCCGCCGCACCCAGCTCCAAAATTCAGAAGGCTCCAAAATTGTGCGTTTTTAATTTAATTTTCTATAAAATATTAAATTTTGAATAAAAAGAATATCTGAACTGTGGGCTCGATATCAAATCAATAACTCACAAAATGCTAAGCGAGAAGAATTGTGATTTAATTCATATGTTCTTTGATTTAATTGGTAAAGTGAAGTAAGTAGGGAGCGGTCTTTAATTACGTGAGACGATTTTTCGCCCCCCTTCTCCCCCTGGTGAGATGTCGTAAGATTTGTTATTTTTAATTACGTGATATTTACCGAGACTCCCCCACGTGAGATTGGGTGAGATTTGGATTGACCCTTTCCACCCCTAAACGTCCCCTAAAACGAGTCCTGATACCATTCCTCCTGATTCTTTTGTAGATTAACTTCCTGAATCCGAATATGAACTCCGTTTTCCCCCATCCTCCAGCGCTATCGGGAGATGCCCCCCCCCTATCTATTTTATTACTTTTTTTAACGATTATTTTAGCCTTTACATTTCTTCTGGTAAACTCTCTCTCTCTCTCTCAGGTTCCATCGTTCTACGTAAGAACATAGTGGCATCATTATGATAGCGCGTTCAGCGAGGTGCTCCAAGCTTCTCGGTCACGTGCTGCGTGAGTCGCCATATGCATAGTCTGTCCCGTCAGGGATTTGATCTGGTCTATCCATCTTGTTGGGGATCTTCCTCTCGGCCGCTTTCCTTCGATCTTGCCCTGGATCATCAATTTTTCCATTGCTTCTGGTCTTCTTGCAATGTGTCCAAAATATCGTAGGACAGACTGGCTGATCTTAGTTGACAACCGCGTTTTGACCCGTAGCTCGTTCAAGATGGACACGTTTGTGCGGTGGGCCGTCCAAGGTATTCTCAGCATGCGCCGGTATGCCCACATCTCAAAGGCTTCAACTCGTCTTCTGTCGTCTACCTTCATTGTCCACGTTTCGGCCGCGTACGTGGCCACAAGGAATATTAGTGCCGACAGCTGTCTCATTTTCGTTGTTCTGGTAAAGGTTGTGTCTCTCCATATATTGACGAGTTTGGTGGTCGCCGTCCTTGTCATAGCCAGTCGTCTCCTTATTTCCGGTGTACTTCCTTCTGAGTTGGAGATCATGGAGCCTAGGTATATAAAGTCATGAACCACCTCAAACCCCATAGCTGTGTGGATTTCGGAGTGATTATTATTGGCGCGGTCTACTATCATGATTTTTGTTTTGTTGTTATTAATATGAAGACCAAAGTTCCTGCTTACTTCGGTTAGTCTATTCATGATAATTTCAAGTTCCTCCAGACTCGAAGCAATTATTAGGGTGTCATCCACGTATCTCAAATTGGTAAACTAGAAAGGTGAAAAGTTAATATTTGTAGCAAGAAACTTGATTTAGGAAAAGATTTGCCCCCGAAATTGTAAAAAAATCATTAAAAATGATCAAATTTTCCGTTTTTTTGCTTAAGTGTTTCACTTATTTTTGGTGTTTATAAATCAGCAAAAAATTAATTTTTTACAACCGGGGGGTCTGGGGTGTGTGGAACACCTTAAAGTATACCTATAAGTGTATTAAAAAACACATGTTCTACCGAACATATTCCAAATAGCAACCAGATTTCGATTCCAGTTTTAAAGTTGTGATTCCACTGGGCATTACTGGATCTAGGTTACAAAAGACATTTGAAAAATCTATATGAAGCTAGATTCTAGGACCAATTTTGTTTAGGTGTACTAGAGGGTGTTCCACCCCCCCGCCCCCAAACCGCCCGGTTTCAAAAACTGGAAACTTATGTTGTGTTGTAACAAATTTTTGAATTTGTTTTGTTGCTGAGTGCGCCCCTGCATGGAGTCTGACTAGGGGGGATTTTGGAGTTTGAGTTTTGGTAAACGCAATAGCGCATTTTCGGGACTTTGAGGTGAACCTTCGTACGTGTGAGAGTGTTTTTCGTGTCTCGTCGAATTTGAGTAAGTCCTTAATATATTTTTGTATTGAAACTTTGTGGGGAGACACCTAATTTTGACGTAGTTCTTTTACTCGTTCGATCTGTATTTTGAGCTGACTGGAAATCTCGTGTTGCTTCCGAATTGCCGAATATTAATTTTGAATAATTTACATGGTATAATTTAATTTGTAGGAACCATACTATCGAGTATCGCTTGTTGATAGCAATATCATAGCTTGCAAATTTTCAACGTTCGATTATTTTCCAACATTAAATATTATTAACAACGTTTAATATTTAATTTTATAATTAAATTTATTTAATTATTTTGGTTCTTCTGTGCTTCTCCTAAGGATAATAATTGAGACGAGTAGCTGCGACTTTTTGGTGTTTGGTTGCAACTGCCGATTGGCAGCACACTTCTTGCACAAATTTTTTTTTTCGTTTTATTGATATCTTTTTCCGGAACCTACGACTCTCGCTTCCGCAATAATTACAGCTAGATTAACATCTTGGGTATCTACAGTAAATAAAAGCTGGTTGATCGTTTCCCAGCGTGTAGAGAAAAATTCTGGAAGCCCCATGAGAGGAAGAGGAATTGTTCGTTTTCGGGCCTGGCTTATGGTTGGTACTGTCAGTTATCAGCTATCACCTTGGGTAGATTCGGTGGGTGCCCGATGGGGTGAAGGAATTTTTTATTACAGTGCGATTGATCTTACCTACTTAAAGTAATAAGAGACTATCACTTTTTGAGAATAAGTACATTTGTAGGTTTAGGCAATACACACTGAGTACCCCAGTATCCAACTGATTGTATAAAATTTATTGCCACAACATATAAATGTATTGGTTCTGAAAGAGAGAAGGGCTGCTCTGTAATACAATTAATCACAAAGCATCAGTGCCGAATAAACCATGGGTGCAATGGAGCCGTCGCACCCAGCGCCAAAGTTCAGATTTAATTTTTTATAAAATATTAAATTTTGAATAAAAGAAATATCTGGTTCCATATCAAATCAATAACTCACAAAACGCTAAGCAAGAAGTCACGAATTGTGATGAAATTCAGCTTCTCTCTGATTTAATTGGTAAAGTAAAATAAGTAAGGGGCCTCAATTAATTGTGTGAGGTGATTATGGCGATTTTTCGACTCCCCTCCCTTTCTGGTGAGATGTCGTGAGGTTTGGTTTGTCCCCTTCTTCCCCATTCTAATCTCACGTGAAATTGTTTGCTTTATTTAATTTAACCCAGTTATCTCGCAATTTTACAATTTCTTGCAAAAACAAAATTACGTGATATTTGCCGAGACCTCTTTTCTCCCACACATGAGACTCGGCTCGACCCCCCCCCCCAAAACGCCTCACGTAATTGGACACTGGTCTGCAAATAAAAATTTTCTGCTGATTCTTATGTTAATTAACCTCCTGAATCCGAATATGATCTCCGCTTTGTTCCATCGCCCACCGTTTTTGGGGGATGTCCCCCACCCCACTATCTATTTTTATCAATTTTCGATAATGTTTTTACTGTATACATATTCCCATCTCCTTCCAAACTCCCGCAAATAATAAAAATTTTGGTATTCCTTGATTATTTGCGAAATATTATTAAACAAACGCCACCACGCGAAAAATATTAATTTAATCTAATACGTATAGTTGGTATAGAAAGTTTTGGTATTTTAATTAATGGTGAAATTTAATAAATCTGCACCCGGGGTTGAAATAGCTTGATCCTTAATTTTTTTTATTTAGTTTTATTATAAATTATTTTCTTATTGTAAATTTTATTATCGATGTAACTGTTTTAAATCATTTAAAGCCTGGCGTACAAGTGAAATTTTGCCTGAAATGATGGAATAGTAAATATCTTCAAGTTGTTGTGGAGTAACTTTTTGGGTTTCACCCTGACTTGGGTTTTGCAAAGATTCCAAACCGCACTCAATGAATTTTTCAGATGCTTCTCCTTCGAAAAACAGCATTTCGGTAATCACTGCTGCCACTTCCTCAATGACATCCGAATGCAAAGTATAAGCGCATGCCCGAATTAATACCATGGTTAGTTCTTGTCCATAATCCATAAAAATATTATTCGCTAACTTCTTCAGTTCTTGCAATTTAAAATTTTCTGGACCTCCACAATCCAACACGAATAACTTTTCGAAGAATTTTATAACAAACTCGTTTAGATTTTCATCGCCCAAAGAAGATACGAACAGGGCTTTTTGGAAAACCGACCGAAATTCCGTGCTATTCAAAAAGTCTACTGGACATTGCTTCAGCATTAAACAGCATAATCTATAAAAGTCTTGCAGGATATCCGGATGTTCGTTCGATTTTTCAAGTAACTTAAGCGTTGGATTTACAAATTGCTTAAACATTTTCATTAAGTTTCCTATACAATCGCCGTTGATTCCATAATGATCGACCAAAACGCTACCCAAATAAAGACAACAAGAATGTTGATATGTTGTGTACAGGATCACCAATACAGTAATTAAGGGTTGAACAACTTGAGGCACTTCCGATTTAACACAACTCAATACAGCATCCATACACGTACAGCATTTTTCTATTATTCGGAAATCATGCTGATATTTCATCATTGCCCGAGTGAGAACGGGCCATACCTCCACAACAATAATGGTTGTTGTCACTGCGTGGTCTTCTTCCGACCTCCAATTTATTACTTCAAAAATATACCGTAATCGTTTTAACCAAACAGCCGGATCGGTTCTTGAATCCTTAACAACGGCAAAGTCACTATTCATCAGTTGACTCAAAGGGTTAATTTGTAACTCACAAACTTTTAGAAGATTTGGCCTTATATCGTTTTCTGGCATAGAGCTTATTACGCAAGCAATGCTCTTCAATAAATCCAAAATCGATTGGTTGTCTGTCCAAAAACTATCAACGTTCCGAACAACTTCCAATAAAACCGGGACATGCTGAGCCAGGGGGGTTTTGCAAAACCTAAAAATATTTTTCAGCGATTTAGCAGCAGCAGTTCCCAATTTTGAATTAGATAACCAAGTTATAAGAAAGTTCAAAATTGGATTCAAAAATTCTGGATGCCGATCAATCCACTCGTACAATACACCAAGCAGTAAAATCGAACTGTGTTTAACTGCAACGTGGACGTTTTCCCCTAAATTCAATACAACTTCCACAACTCCTAAAACTATTTCGTCATCGGCTGCATTCAAACCTTTGCTCACCGTTTGCATGATAAAAAGTGAAGCTTCGATAGAATTCCAAGTAGCTGCTGGAGATCTCAAGTTCTCTGCCAAACGACTAAACCAATTTGAGTCTTGAACTATAAAACACAGATCATGCATTATTTCGGACGCAGACTTCCTAAACTCGTAACAATCATTCTTTTCTTCCAAGAGGCCCTCCTGATTTGCTGCCATATGGCAATGTTGAAATAACACAGCGAACAGTCGATCCACGTACGGAACAAAGATGTCGCACAACGTTTTCGAATCTTCCCAAGCAACTTTATAACTTAAAGGATACCAAAAGTCAAACGTGGTTTCTGCTAACCTACAATCATTGTGGTTGGCACAAATCACCAATAAATTCAGTAAACTCCCATAGTAATACTCCGTATCCTTTCGTATCATTTCTGGTATCAAGGCTATTGCAATTTCCACAAAAACACGACAATAATTTAAACTTTTCTCTGGATCCATTTCCACAATAGATCGATGAAAACTATCTTCCAGAAGGGAAATGTTGTTTAAGAGAAATCCCTCTAAGATGTAATCGTGGCTATGGTTTGCGGTTGTTAGACATTTTGCTAGCTCACAAACAAATTCTGTGCAAGCGTCGATTAAAGCTCCAGCAGCTGTTCCATCGTATAATGTTCGAAAAATCATAAACAAAATTTCATTTGATACAATATCGTTCGAAAAACTTGAGCTTATGTGGATCCATGACGTGAAACATTTGACGATTTTAACACTGACCCGAACGTCTGCATTGTACGAATGCATCGTTAAAAAGTTTTTCACTGTTGTAGAAGAGCCGACCAATTGTTTTTTAAATTCAGATCTTCGGTTTTGACCCAACCTGGTCGAACGAGAGTGTAGCTCTTCTGGTAGGACGGTAAGGATTTCAAGCAATGCCCAGGTGTGGGTTTGCGAAAAGCGGCAGAATAGATCCAACACTGGTTCTTTCCAACTGGTCATATTTAGTATTACTCCGGTTAAAGCCAAACACAATTGGGTTACTATTGCAGTATTTGTACTTTCGTTGATTTGTTTCACATGTTCGATGAGCGAGTCTCGAAGCGAAGTGTGCGCTTCAAGCGGTAATTCCAAAAAACAAGATTGAATTTTCTTTCTCATTGTGTGCGCTCCAAAATAACACGATTCCAGATTTCTCTTGAGGTGCAACAATTCGTCGGCTATCGTCCAGGCGAAAATGGACTTCTGTAATTGTTCCAGCCACGATGATGCCTTTTCTTTCTCAGTTTGATTCGGATTGTTATAGAGGCAATCTACGGCCAGCAGAACTTCTTCCGTTGTAGGCTTTTTTTCCATTATTTCAAATTTTTTTTACCATGCAAATTGCTTATATAGAAAATATAAATCCATATAATCCGGATAATCCATATAATCCAATGAGTTGACAATGACCAGTGGCGTAACAAGCAGGTGAGGTTTTTCTAAAATTTTCTGAGATTTCTTAAAATTTGCCGTTCTATGTTTACTAGTGGAAAAATGATAGAGAAATTGTCATATGGAAAACTAAAGGGAAATTTGAGGAAATCTGGAATATTTTGTTTTTTCCATTTTCTGAGATTTCATTGAATTTAAAATTTTCCAGATTTTCTCGAGTTTTCTGCATTTCTCTCGATTTCTAATTTACCGAAAGTTTTTCGAGTTTCCTAAGATTTTCTTGAAATTTCCACGGATTTCTTGAGATTTTCTATATGTTTACAAATTTTCTAAGAATCTGTTTCTTGAGATGTCTTGGAATTTTTCAGAATTTCTTCAGATTTTCATTCACTATGATTTAATTCATTTCCCCTTAGTTTAGTACTAACTGGAATCTGAAGGGAAAATCGTGATACATACAAAAGTGAAAAGAAATCCAAGTAAATTTTAGGAAAAGTTAGAAAATTTTAAGAATACCAAAGATTAATTTTTTTGTTTTCCTTTTTAATTTTCTGAGATTTCTTTGGCTATTGGCTCTCCTAAGATTTTCTACAATATTCAAAATTTCCCCTTTTCTAAAAGCTGGTTTACACTATGAGATTTCTCATGTGGCTTATCGTATGACTTGTCATATTAGAAATATTTTTACGTGCACACTATACAATTTTGGTATTTAGTAACATAAAAACAAAAAAATCTTATGTGGACACCACATAACTTCCTTGTAATTTTTATAATAATTGGACAGGAATCTCGTTAATCTATTCATGCGCGTCATTAATTACATTATTTACAATACATTAATTACAACTTTTGGCACGGACAATCGCAACCAAAAATAGGAGGCGCACAACTAATGCTATAAGTGTCTCAAATCCAAAATTTCAACTTTCTACGACCTACCGTATTTGAGTTATGCGACATACAGACGTCCGTACATACGTACGTACGTACGTACAGACGTCACAACGAAAATAGTCAAAATGGATTCAGGGAAGGTCAAAACGGATATTTCCGTCAAAATCTGGAAATCAAAAAAAATCGGTATCACAATACTTCTTTGTTTTACAAGGAAGTAAAAATACAATGTGCATTGCTTATGATTTTAGATAGGATTTTTCATACGATAGTGTCATATGAGAAATCTCATAGTGTAAACCAGTTTTAAGATTGCCTAGATACATGAACTTTGCCTAGATTCGTCTTTGGTTTTAGATTTCAAGGCTGTGTTAGGCTGCAATGACTTCATAATTTAGAGATTCTTGCACAAAATTGTGTGCAAAATTGTTTATCCCTGGTGCGCATAAAGGGATTAACGAGATTATCATCCCAAAGAACTTTGGGGACAAAAGTAAAATAACATTTAAAATGGAAATGTAAAATATGAAATACAAAAATAATTTTTCCTAAAAATAGTTTTCGTGCTTTTTTTTATTAATTTAATTAATAATTAATTTTTTGACCTAAATTATAATTTATTAAATAAATCAGGATTTAAAAATTGCTTAAGGCTTTTAAATATTTAAACAAAGAAAAATAATTGTACGTTATTTAATATATTGATTAGTTACAGGGGCTCGTAGGCCCCCCTTCCACGTAAATACGCCACTAATTATTCTCTAATTACAGGGTTCCTACTTCTTGGGAAAATTTGGAAAAGTCATGGAAAATTTAAGATTTCCCTAATTTTGTCTGGGAATTTCTCATTTTTAGTGCCAAGTCAAGGAAATTAAATTTTCAGTCGAAGTAAAAATTTAATTTAAAAGTTTTTTAAAATTTAAAAATAAATTTGTTTTTAAATTTTAATTTTAAATTTATTTTAATTAAATATTAAAGTTTTTTAATTAAAATTTTTTAATTCCTTGTCTAAAGGATCTAAGTCTGGGATCACAAATTTGATTTTGACAAAAAAAATAATAAACTGGGGGGATTTAACTTTAATTTGTTTTTTCAACAAATATAATTGCTGGTGCACTGGAGGGTATTCCATACCCCCCAGACCCCCCAGTTTCGGATGAAATCGCCCTGGCGAGGAGGCAATGCGTGAGCGCCAGGAGGGCTTATCTGCGTCTGCCGGAGCTGGCTCTGAGACGTCGCAGAGATTCGCTTTCAACTCAATGCGAAGATGCAAGACAGGAGCTAAAGAAACTCAGAGATGACCTGACGAGTAAAATCCGAGAGAGTAAGGAAAACAGCTGGAAGAAACTCATTGAAGAGGTGAATGAGGATGTCTGGGGAAGGGCTTACCAAATAGTTACCAAGAAGCTGGGCAGTCCACCGATTCCTGGCCTGACTGAGGCTCGCCTCAGAGAGATCATACAGACCTTTTTCCCGGAGCACCCGGAGATGGCATTTACGAACAAGCCAGTAGACGGAGACGTTCCATTCTTCAGTGAAGCTGAACTGATTACAGCTGCGAAGAAGATGCCTAACAACAAGGCACCGGGGCCGGATGGGGTTCCGTCGGCCATCGTCAGAGAGTTAGCCGAGACCCGGCCGGAGGCACTGCTGGAGGTGTACAACAGTTGCTTGAAAGAGGGAAGATATCCAGAAAGTTGGAAACAGGCCAAACTCCGACTGTTGAGGAAGGGAGACAAGCCTCTAGAACTCCCGAACTCATACAGACCCATCTGTTTGCTGGACCACTCTTGGAAACTATTCGAAAGACTGATCTTACACAGACTACAACAAGAGATCGAAAAGACCGAGGGCCTCTCGGATAGTCAATTTGGCTTTCGAAAAGGTAGATCAACCACCAATGCGATCGACAGCGTGGTTCAAAGGATAAGAGTGGGGAAAGAAGGTACCAAGAGGAAGAAGAAACTGGTCGTTTTGGTAACACTTGACGTGAAAAACGCCTTCAATTCGGCTAGATGGGAGGTGATCATGGGCGAATTGGAAAGGAGAAAGGTGCCAGCTTACCTACTCAACATATTGGCTAGCTACTTCCACAGGAGAACTCTGGTTGTGGATGAGAAGCTATGGCGGCAGACCCTGCCGGTATCTAGTGGGGTTCCACAAGGCTCAGTACTCGGTCCGATGCTATGGAACGTGATGTACGACGGCGTCCTGCTTTGCGGACGACATCACGGTGGTGGTAGAGGCCGAGACGGAGGAAAAGCTTGAGCGACTGGTCAACGCCACGGTGGCCGATATATCTGCATGGATGGCGGCCAGGGGCCTGCAGCTGATGCCAGAGAAGACAGAGGCGGTCTTCTCATTGGGCGGACACACTATCTTGACAAGTGACCACGTTAGGGTGCTTGGAGTGGACGTAGATCGGCACCTGTCGTTCAAGCCCCACATAGAAAGAGTTGCTGCAAGAGCAGCAAGAACTATAAACGCACTGGGCAGGATTATGCCTAACTTAAATGGGCCCGACCAGGCGAAGAGAAGACTGTTGAGTGCGGTAGCAGAGTCTATCATGCTGCACGCCGCCCCAATCTGGGTCTCGGCCCTCAGAAGGGTAACGTACAGGCACCTACTCGAATCAACCCAAAGGAAGAGTGCCCTGAGGATATGCAGAGCATATAGAACGGTATCCACAGATGCCGCACTTGTGCTGGCGTCCCTTCTGCCAATCCACCTTAAGCCGGAGATGCGAGATGCCAAATATAGATCTAACAACAAGACCCACTTCATGTGTAGGTGCATGGACATCCGGGAGCGGTGGCAGGCTTCGTGGACGGCATCGGACAAGGGCCGGTGGACACACCGTCTGATCCCGGACTTGGAACCATGGCTAAATGGCAACACACCATCTTTTCCTGCATCAAATGGACGGACACCAGAACAGCCGGTCAAACGCAGCAGAACTTGTCTCCGTCGAACATAGTGAAGCTGATGCTGGTTAGCGAGGATCACTGGAATGTTATCGATGGGATGCTGGTGGACATCATCTCCGCCAAGGCTAAACTCCAAGACGAGATGCAAACTTGAAGAGCAAAGTCCCGAAAGGGCGAAGACAGTCAGAGGCAAGAGCGTGTTCGGAAGAAATGCCTAGTGATTCCCGGCACCTCTAAGGAGTGGGGTTTTAATCGGTAAAAATCCGATACTACCACCCAACACATCCGGGTGGTGTCTTTTGAAGATTTCCCCACTCCTGACGCTCACAAAAAAAAGACCTCCCGGTTTGAAAACCCAAAAATTTGTGTATACGTTTTGTGATCTATTTTTGTAATAAAAGTTTTTCACTCTGTCAGAACTAATACATTCATACGTCATTTGTATACAAATCAAACAAAAAGTCTTAGTGCATATTCACATATCATGTACCGTAAAAATTCACACCGGGGGGTCTGGGGGGTGTGGAACACCCCTCAGAACGTAGTTTAAGATCTTTTAGAAAGTTACATTCCTGGAATGGAAAATACTTTAAATATAATTGCTGGTGCACTGGAGGGTATTCCATACCCCCCAGATCCCCCGGTTTGAAAACCCAAAGGTGTGTGTGTACGTTGTATGACTTACCTTCATATGAAAACTTTTTATTCTCTTAGAACAAAAAGTTTTAGTGCATATTTATACAGCATATATCTATACGTCACGAAAAATCTCACCGGGGGGTCTGGGGGGTGTGGAACACCCCACAGAATATAGTAAAATTCTTTGTACGGAAGTCACAAGTTAAATAGCTTAAAAGCAGACTTCAAATAGCATCTATATAGTTGTGCACCTCCTATTTTTGAGATTTTTGTTTAGATTAAAAAGGTCACAGTACAACTGGGGGCTCTTTTAGAAGGGGGCCAGCGTGCATTGTACACACCGCGCCCCGATAGTTCCGCCCCTGACATGGGCGTCCATTTGGGGGGGGGGGTCGGCTGCCCCCCCCTTTGGCTTTCGCCTCAATTTTTTTTTAAACGTTAAATATTATGCCGATGCGATATATTTGTTTTCTTTTTTTTTTTTTTTGGATTTTTGGATTTTGCCCCTACCTGCAAAAGTTCCTATGGACGCCCATGGCCCCTGACAATGACCTTATACTGAAGTAAGGTTGTGGACTATCAATGACTAAGAATATGAAATCTAAAGATATGATGAAAAATTGAAATAGAGCGAAATGAGAAAATTGATAAATTTTGTCAGCGACATGTGCTCAGCACTACAACTAAGTCACCAGGGGAAGAAGTCTTGAATTATCGCTTCAAAGTCACAGACGATGTAAATCTGTTTACTGCTTTATAGTGAGTTATAGTAGAATTTTTTCTTCGAAGAGATATACTGCTAACTCCACGTTTGTAACGCCAATCATGGCGAGAGCAATATTAGCATAAATACTAGTCTATTTTAATAGAAATTTTATCAAGGTTGCTTGTTATCGCTGGAAGTGTGCATGTGCACTAGGTGTGCACCTATATAATATTGTTTTTATCGGTAATCTAATGAGAACAAGCTGTCTGCATTGTTTTGTCATTATTTGATGCTACTCTCAAAAGCTTTCGAAATGTTTACGAAAAAAGTGTTTATCTCAATGATAGATCACAATCTATGTTTCACTGTTTTATTAATATATTAATTGAATTGCAATTGTTTATTATCGACTTCGCCTTGTTATTTTAGCTAAATTGCATTTATTTGTAACAAAAGAATGCTAAACTATTAGTATTTACTATTTACAAGTCAATTAAAAGTTAAATTGATTACTTGCTTCTGGATGTTCTTTAAATAACAAATTCATGTTTATAGTTTTGAATTGAACACAAGTAAAAATGAATTAGTATTTTAGTTTTTCTGGTATCCTAATTAATTTTTTAATTTTCATTTCCTAATTTTTTTTGCGAAAGTCGAATGTCCGATCTTAGTCGTTGCGTCCGAATGAGTTTCGTGGTGTCGACTGAATGATTTCTACAAGATGTGTAGTTGGGGTGCCGGTTTAGTGAGCGTGAAGCGCACTGGTACTTCTGATTTTTACTGGAGATGATGATATTATCTAAGGAGTATCTAAGAAGTGGAACTATTTGTTTCCTATTCGGTGAGCCATCCTGTAGATGTATAGGTTATTTGTATTGTCGAATGTAATTTTTTATGAACATGGATATTAACGAATGCGAGATAATTGTAGTCATAAATTCAATGAAATCCTCGTTAGCGCAAATCTAATTGTTTTTAGCTAAAGGCAAAATAGATTCTGTATCAGATAATAGCAAAATTAAACAAAATTACATACTAATTAAGTCTATTGCTTTCATCCGCCGGCCGCCTTTTTGTGGTTCATAAATAAACAACGAAAAAAGATATTTAGTGAAACAAAGCTCCAATAAATAATTTAAAGTTGTACTTTGAGATAATTATTATTGGGATGAATAAATAATGAATGAATTTTTAATAGATTTTGGATGACAACGTGGAGCATGTTTAGTATCAATGTGTAAAAGGTTGGAAGGTCATAAATCTAAGTAGTCCACATTACTTAAAAGCTAAAAGGCATATACAACAGCAAGCAATAGTATGAATTACACGTTATCATGTCGGATATCCTTAGAGCCTTTGTTTGTTTTTGTAATCGAATCAGATTGTTAGTAGAATTTGATAAAAGCTTGCCTTATTTTAACAATAGAGTAATAGAAAAGTAATTTTATATTCGTACTATATGTTTATCGAACCGATGGAGTTACTTTATCTAGTTTTGGTGCCACTCCGTATTGAGTTCACTCCAAAGCAGATGAACCAGCAAATTACATCAAGCACTCAATTCTTGCAAACAGCTTACAGACTTTTCTATTTACGATATATTTTTATTTACATTCATTTTTATTTTATTCCGTGGTAGCGGAACCAATCGATTGCATTTCTGATTAATGCAAGTTCGTAGTGCTGAACGCAAATTATAATCTAGTTTCAAATTTCTTGGGGTGCTAAAGACACCCCTTTCGCCGTCAATACATTATAATTCTTAAATCTACAATTTTTTGTTGTTTCGATCTGTTAATTTGAAAAGTTTATACTTTAAGGAAGTTGCGGCTGCTACCCTAACCTTTCCCAAACCTCTCAGACATATCCTGGATTAGGGCTGAAAGCGTTATACTGGAAAAGTAATGTTAGGTTTTTGTGGTAAGTACCTTCCTATATATATGTATGTAGTCCAATGTGAATTCTTTACCAGATTACAAATTGCTGTATAAACATAATATCGAATTATTGTGTTTTACAAATTTATTGCTTTTCGAAATGAAATAAAATATTTACCCAATCTCCATGTTTAATGAACTTATTATTTAATTAAAATTTTTAATTGAATTTTTGCACGATTTACCAAGTTCATAGACAATAAAACATAAAAAAATTGTGGTTCAATGATTTGTTATGCGAAGGAGTTGACCTTTCCTTCCGATAATTTCCAACTATGCTATTTGTTGCAGAAATCGAAGTCTTCTATTTTTGCGAACGAAAACAAAGAAATATTAGGCCATAGAACTTTGTTTACAACATTTTTTTTACTTCCTCTTTCAAAAGTTTCTTGTTTCTGACCTGCAGTTCACTCTCCACAAAATAATTTTCTTCCTGCTATTTTCCTATTTATAAACTTATTTTTTGAATTCAATTTGAGAATATGAGAATTTATTTTGAAACAAAAAACAGATTTTTGTCTTGAGGAATCCTGAACTTGTGGAGATAAGCAATTTGGTGTTATTGGGCCCTTCCTTCGGAAGGCAATGGCAAACCACCGAGGGAATTAGCCATGAAAGCCTATAATTTGACCATCGAAAGTTTTTGTAATTGAAAACTTAAAAGCAATTATGTTATTGAAATGATTGGAATATATTGATTGGAAATGAGTAAAATTTCGTTTCAAGCTTCTTGAAATAATATTATAAAATGTTGTATGGTAATATTTCCGTTGAAATTTTTATTGGAGAAAAATAAATAATAATATCAAAATAAAAATCTTCTACTATCAGTTTAGCAGATGTCACTCAAAAAACTGTTGAGGCGTTCAACTGCTATAACAGTATCAAACCATAATACTCAATCAAGTGGAAGATGGTGTACCCTTCTCAATAACAAACTACACATCATTTCTCTTAACCACGTTAACATAAAATCTCTTTTTCCAATTTGTGTATATGATTGAGTTGCAATTTATGTTATTTACAGATAATTAATTAACCGTCGATTAGTAATTAATAATTAAACACTTCGAAATACGGGTTTGCATGTATTAGATCAAAGGCAAATTTTTGTAGAGCTTTTATAACCCTATCTCTCTTTATAAATTTTTAATTTCCTGTGTTTTGATTTTGTTCAAAATAATATACTAAATATTAAGAAAAACTCAAAAATGTTTATTTCAAATAGATTGGCTTTAAAAATTAATTAATGCTCATATTTAATAGCAAACGCCACTGTTTCGCTTAGATATCTTTTTTATAGATTAAAATTATCAACAACAATGATCTAATCAATATTTATCGTCAATTCCGTTGTTTAATTAGCGCACTCGGTCAAACTCTCAAAAATGTAGTTTTCGAGATCTACATAAGCCATTTAAAATTTTAAAGCCTCCAAATTTTATTCATTTGAGAGTTGTAATCTTATCTTATTTTGTACAGGCAGGCCCGGACTGCTAATAATTTACTCGTCAAGAAATTTTTTGAGACAAATGGGTAAAAATAATATACAAAATATTTTACTTTTATGCCGCCTATCGCAGGCAGTAAAAGTAAATTGCATTACATTATTAATTAACTAGCTGGAAAGCCCGTCGCAGACGGGCAGCTAGATGGTGGATTTCTTTTTTAACATTTAATTTCGTTTTCCGCTACTGGGGGAATCCCCGTTTTTCTATATTTTCAAAGTAATGCAAAAAGTTGCTTCTAAACTTGATGTATTATAAAAATAAATAAGTTTCACAAATTCATATTGCTTAAAAACAAAAAATTTCCCAGTTTTTTCTGAAGAAATTTGTATAATTATTCTGTCTTCTGTACACTGATAAAACAGAAGTTTTGAACCAAAACCTTTTATGCATTGTATATAGGCAAAAATTTTTATGCATTGTATATAGGCAATTATAATTTCGACAGTTAATTTTGCAAGTGACGCAAACGTTGCTGCTAAACTCAGAGCAGTAAGGCACTTAAATAAATATTTTTCAAGCTTTAATATTCTCAATGCCAAAGGTTTAAATTTCCCTCAATTTTACTTAAAAATTCAAGTTTCCCGGTTTTTCCTGACGAAATTTGTAAAATTATAAATTATCTATCCTCTCCAAGTATTCTAAAAGAGTGGAAATTCTGCGATATGTACTGGAGGGTGTTCCACACCCCCCAGACCCCCCGGTTTACAATTTTGACTTTATATTTTTATATTATTTTTATAATTAACTTTCAAAATAACACAGAAAGTTGCTGCTAAACTCAATAAGCAGAATAGCTATTTGTGCAACGAGGAATGAAAAGTGCCATTTTTCCATACTAGGCGTGAGATTTTTTATTAAGGCTAAGTTTAAGTGTACGGAAACAACTCCAAGGCCCTAATTTTCGGGCCCCTGATATTTGAGTGTAACTATAATATGTAGCATCGAAGGTACAATTTTTGGGTTATTTTATCAGAATTTGATTTTTATTTTACGATTTTATGTTGTCTTTTCGGGCCCTTCTGGCCATGGGCATTAGGCACATGCCTAATTCGTCTAATGGTAAAATAGCCCCTGTTGAGAGGTTGAGAAGATGATGTTGTAGTCTTGTTCGTTGTGTTGGACGTAGCGATTTGAGAATAAAATAAAAGCGTGCAGTGGGGGGTATTCCATACCCCCCAGACCCCCCGTTTTATCTCATTGTTTTGTGCCTCTTAAACTCTTAAAAATTAAATTCAAAATTTACTAAGTTGTAGAGGTCCCACAATATGGTTCAAATTTTGGGCATCGAAAGAGTTAGATCCAGATTTTACTTTTGCACACCAGGGAGTTGAAGTAATTGATTGATATCAGAAACTATAATAAAACGGGCCTGAGGTTAAACTTATTTATTTATTATTTTAACTTCAAATATTGATTGAGCTCTAGTGTAGTTATTGTCAAACCGGGGGGTCTGGGGGGTATTCCATACCCCCCAGAGTACAGTTTACTCTTTATTCATGAACCAATAGTATTAGTTCTTTAGTACCGAAGAGTTACTTAGTAGCCAATGCTGGGATCCCTGATTGTGAGCGCCGTATTTGGAAGTCGCAGTTTTGAGAAAAAGAGAGAAGGATGTGGAAAAGAAAAAATTCGAATTTCCGTGTGTTTTCAAATTATCTGCACGGGTAGTGGTTCAATGCTCACTTTGTACTGAAGCTCTAGGCTTATTGTACCCCGTTTTGTACCCGGGGTTTTGTACCCCGTTAAGATGTTAAGGAAAGTTATTAGTTTATCGATTCACAGTTTGATGTTCACCAGAGGGCTGAGCTAAGAAATTCTGCCGAGTCCGGGATTCGAACCTAGAATTTCCGCTCATAACTGAACTAGCGATCACATCAAGCCACCACTGTGGTATTTTCAGTGTATTTTCTTTCATGGCAGGGAGGTGTAAGTGCACCCCCTTGCACCTTGCTGCCGGAACCCATGCGAATAGATGGTGCTGCAGTAGTCTGATGAAGAAAAACTTTTGGCATGCAGTACACATAAGTTTTGACTTGGCAGCTGGAAAGCATAAACATCGCCTGTACTCAACCAAGATGAGAGTCACAAAATACCCTTATCAAATCGAGTACAGCCGTAGACCAATCGTGGAAACACGTCTCCTTTGCGTACCCGTCAATTTGGTTTCGTGCCCAAGTATTCCACTTACGAGTGGAGCGCAAAGGCGGAGCGCCGTCGACGACGCGCTCGCTTGGTTGTCCTTTCTCGATGCAACTGATTCTCCACGATTAAGGGTGGACTTTGCCATTTCTTCCACGATTCGCCAGCCTCAAGAACGACATGTAACTTGCACCCGCTGGATAGAGCTAGGGGGGGCCAGAAGCTTGGAGACGGCTCTAATCGGCTTCAAATCTGGCACCCCCCCCCCGTCTCCAGCCGCATCTTATTCAAAATCAACTCTTCAGGCAAACTCTCCCGCCAGTGAAGCCCGCCATTTCTTTTCAGGCTTCACTCGCCCGCTATACCCGCTACTAAAAGCAACTTTCTAGATGAGGGTCACGAAACTCATCAACTTCAAGTGATACTGACCGACAGTCTTGATGCGGCGCTAATCGCATCTAAAGTCGGCAGTAACCCAGCGGACGGTTGTGTGCAAATCCCTCAACCCGATGCTAAACCAGGTGACTCTAACACCAGCCATTTTTGAAGGAAGTATGGGCCCAGCCCGGTATTCCAAATTGCTATATATGACCTATGACCTATGGAAAGCATAAACCCACCCAGACCGTTGTGGTTCGTCCACATCAAGCGTAATAACTTATTTTCAATGCCAAAACTTCAACCGTCAGATGAAGAAGATTAAAGTGCCTCCGGCACTACATGCTTCGCAAGCCATCATGCTACGCTACGCTACGCTAGAAAGCATACTTACCTGGCGTAGGAGTTTACCGTGACCAACAAGTCGGTTCTCCCAGGGCGAGGCCCTTTCATTGCACTACGATTGGGTTGACCCTTGCGATTATCTCTATTTTTGGTAGTCTGGTATCCCTAATTTTTGGTAGACTGCGTACGCGCTGTCCTGGTTTAAAAACAATCGAACAAATATTATTAATGTAAATAATAAGTCTGCTTCAACGCAGAAATCTGCGGGTGGGGGTGTAGTAAAATTGCTTTTCCGCACTAGTGCGTAAAAAAATCTACTTTACCTTACTCAAACAAATATCGAAAAGTTACCCTTTTTCCAACACTAGTAGAAAAAAGTAATTAAATAAGGATGCTTTTCAAGTTTTAATTTTTTCTAACCGAAGGTTAAATTTTCCGCATTTTTCTTATAAAAAATTGACCAATCAAAGTGTATTTTTCAACCAATAAATGACACATTGCAGCAGGAGCAGCACCGTGCTGGGATTTTATATATTAGGATAATTAATTAATTAATTAATAATAATTTCTATTTGCATAAATAGCATTAAAAACATTAAGATTCCATTAGAGTGGGATCCAGTTTGAAAGTTTGACAAATCAAAAATTAAGTTAAAACTAGCGTTTTGTTAATTGGTGATTAAGTGGTGATTTTATTACTCAATTAACACCACAGTTAAATAATCACTATATTAATTCAGAAGTAAAATCTTGGTTGTTTTAACTACCCAACGGAGACTCTCGTTAAACACTGGTGTTTTTGCTACGCAATCAACGTCTCGGTAATCAAGTGGTGTCTATATTACTCATTTGACACCACGGTTACATAATCACCACATTAACACCAAAGTCAAATATTGGTTACTTTAACACCATGGTTATGAAGTGTTTTTAATGCGTAATTTTCCATGAATAATGAAAAGAGGTTAGATTTATAAGTTCTGTTCAGTGGCGGCTGGAAGGAAAAGGCGATAAGGGGCCGCACTCCCCAAACATAAAAGGAAGTTATTATTGAATTTAATAAACGTAATTATTATTTTCAGTTGAGAGTCAGCGTCCGTAATTCCGTTAGCTTCTGATTTGTCACAATCAAGTGAAAATTGGATTGCAGTACTGTATTCTCGTGAGCTTTTTAAAAATTTATTTCTTGCTTTAAGCTTCTTGATTAAAAATTTAGCGTTATTTAGTCTAGTAACGGATTTAATAGCATTTGCACAACAAACTTCTAATAGTGATTGGCACGGAGCCAAATTGTTGTAGGTACACCATTAATAATACACCGTTGTGGCTCCCTTGATTGTGGATCATGTAATTCATGTCGTTTTATTAAGTCAAAGTTTTAGTTTCCGTCTCAAATTAACGTCTGATCCAAAGTTATCCAAATAAGGTAAATATGGTGATTAGTCAACAATTGCGGTTTGCACTAACCCAGTTAGTGTTACAAACGTAAACACCGAAGAACTTGGCAAGTAATCAAACCAAAAGCCTTTAGGCTATACGAAGTCCGGTATAATATTTAAAAATGATTTTTTTTTGTTAAATAAATTTCTTCTTCAAGTATGCCCAGTTCGAAAAGCTACCTGTTTTAATATTTCAATTTTTGTGTACTCTACGTGCTCTATTCAATGTATTTAATTCGGCAAACAACACCAATACAGTGAAATGCAAATACAGTAAGAGTAGTTTCATGTTTATCATACAGCAGAGGGTAATACTAGTACACCGGTGCCCGAGGGATGCAACTGCAATAGTGGTGTTTTCCTATCCTGTCAAAACATGGTCAACGCTGTTCAAACTAGTTCAATTTTGTCAACAATTCGTAACAACCCGAGGCTTCAAGTAACACGATATTGATGTAATTATAGATATATAGTTAAAAATATTATAGTTTTTAATTTATTTTCTTATTTTATACTAAAATATTCTTTTTGAAATATTAAGGTAAATAAGCATGTTATAAAGTTAAAGTGAGTTCATCTTTAGCAGCATTAAAAATTCTGTAAGCACTGCTTGTGCAAAGTGCAGAAGCTTTATTCTTAGTTCCCATATGAAGAATTTATCTACAAAAATAAGAAACCTACTCTGGAACAATTACTTACAAAGTGCATTTATAAAACTAAACTGTTTCAACATTAGCTTTTTTACCTAGGCTAAAAAACCTATTTTTTGATTTTATTTATATAAAATTTTCGATGTTTAAATGCCGTGTTTTCGAAAACTAATGGATAATCAACATTTTTTTTTTTTGGGGAAATTCGTGGGGTTTATTCCCTGATACCCTGACAGTTCTTAAAAGTTAAATTAGTTTCTTTTTAATCTTCTGGTAGACAAGTTAAAAAAGTAACAAGGATGGTCACTTGGGGTCTTTGAAGAACCCAGGAATTAATTAGTTTAGTTTTATTAGATTAATTAATTAATTAGACCACAAATAAGCTATTTTGCAGACCGCTAATAAAAAAAATTATTTCTGGGGTCTTAAAAGACCCCTTGTGCCCATCCGAAGGTGTTTTAACTTTGAGACTTTTTTCCACGTCTATAAATGATCTTAGCTCAATGTTTATAGATTATTTATATTAGTTAAACATTTAAAAGAGATTTCAGGAAATATCTTTAAATTTTAAAATTATGTGCAAAAATAACACCCGGGGGTCCTAAAAGACCCCACATGCCCACCGGAATGTTAAGTAAGTAAGTAAGTTCCTAACTTTAACATTAATTATAATTAAACTTGAAATATTGCAAAGCAAAATAAATTTTTAAAAAAAAATTTCTTTTTTTTGGCCCCTAATAAAAAAGTTTACCCACCCTTGCTCTAAATGCTAAAAATTTTTATGTACAAGAGAAGAGCCCTGGTGTAAACTTTTAAAATTTAAACCCTTTTTTTTTTAATTTTTATATTTAAAAGTAGGATGCATTTGCATTTGCATCAATTACATTTTTCTAATTGAAATGGTATTTTTATGATTTTTCTATTGCGACATTATTACTTTAACAAATTATGTTGAACAATTGAACAAATGCGTCATATTTAAACCAAAAACAAAAAACTTTCATGTCTGAACTTGCAACGCCGAATGAGTCAGTTTGTTAGTGGCTTTGGTTATAGTGACATATCGGGTTATACAAAAATCAAAAATTTGTCGGTTTTAGTGTCGTGATTTACGAAATTTGTTTGAATAAGTGTCGATCAAAGAAGTTGAAGATATTCTTGATATTCTTACGAAACAAAAACGTGCCTGGTTTGCAACAACGTCATTGTGGATAAACTAAAAATTATTAGTTATTACTGCGTTCGCTAATTTTTGAATATAAAGTGCGGTCGTGCCAGATCCTTGCAATGCTTCGTCTGTGTTCATTTTCAGAGATTTTCACGCAAGTGTCAACATTTTATAATAATATTCGAGAACGAAGCAAGATAAGTTTGGAATGATGAGTTGATCTAGACACCTAGACTACTGGATATAGTATAACAACACCAAGGTAAGTTCCTATTAAAATTTTTAGCTATTAGTCCTTTTGAAATTGCATTAATTATAAGAAGCAATTTTTTTTCTCCAATCGATAGGGGGGGTCATTGGTAGTCTAAAACAAAAAACTCGAGAAAATCGCCATGTTGCTTTTTCTGCCATCTTGAATTTAAGGGTTAATTTTTGTTTATTAAATAACTCGATTATTTTCAACTTTACGGTAAAAATGCTAAGTACCAAACTTGTTGGAAAACTAATTTCCCATACTTTCTGTCATTACCTAATTTTCCGTACGATTGATATTTTTGTATCTACAAGCAACGAAGTGGGAATGAAAGTAGATAATTGCATTATCTCCTGTTTACAACTGGAAAATGAAACAAAACGGTATAAAAATCAAGGATGTAAAAAAAGGGCAGTTGAAAATAATCGAGTTATTTAATAAACAAAAATCAACCCGTAAATTCAAGATGGCGGAAAAAGCAACATGGCGATTTTCCCGAGTTTTTTGTTTTAGACTACCAATGACCCCCCCTATCGATTGGCGAAAGAAAATTGTTTCTTATAATTAAGACAATTTCAGCGATTGTTTTTATACATACTGACTGGACTATATGCAATTTTATAAACCTTAAAAGTTAAGCAAATAATAATGACGTCACAAATGAATCCAGCTTTAGGGAGAGCGGAATACGTACGCACTTATTTATTATGTTTTGCGATTTTAGACAAAATGATCATTTTTTGTATAAAATGTTTTATCTACCCATCTCTCTCTTTCTGTCTTTCTCAGGTACATAAAATTAGGGTTAGTTTCTAAATAAAATTGAAAATTTAGTTAAATTTGCATTGCAGCGACGGCGCTAGCACTTTTAACATGGGTGGGCACAAATTGGGCCCAATATCTTTGGGGTGGGCAGAAGCACACAAAATTGATAAATAAACTTTAAAAAATACGTTATTGAAATAAGCACCTATAAAATTTGGGTGGGCACTCGGGAGGGAACTCCAATCATGCCCACCCTGCCCTACCTCTGGCGCCGTCACTGCACCTGTGTACTTTACGCCACACTGCTGCTTACTTGTATTCCATCATCAAGTTACTGGGTCAACAAATGTCGAGTGCACTGGAGGGCATTCCATGCCCCCCAGACCCCCCGGTTTGAAAGTCAAACAGTATGTGCGTATAATTTTTGATTAAAATTACATTTCCATCGGAGAATATGAGGGTTTCAGAAACGGAAAGTTTGCTCACATATTTTTGGATTAATTTTATCAACAAAAAAAACTTTTACTTTCTGAGCCAAATACCACAAAAAGCACAGTAACTTGATTATGGAAAACAACTTAATACCATTCATGATGTTCTGGAGGGCATTCCATGCCCCCCAGATCCCCCGGTTTGAAAAACATAAAGTTTCTCCATCACTTCTTACAATTAGTGGAATACTGGAATGTACTTATATACAGGGTGACCCAGACCACCCGTATCAGTACTTTTTTTCAAAAGCGGTAAGTTGTAGAGAGTTGGGCTTAAAAAAATTTATTACAAAAGCCCTAATGAGAAATCTAATGGTGATATTATTATTTCCGGGAACAGTCGCCATCCAGAGTAGTTTGCTCCAGAAAGTCCAGAAATCCAGAATTTTAAATGGCATCATAATTATGTCGAAAGTGGTATCGTTGGAAAGCTCCTTAAAAAATAAGCAAGTTTTGTAGGAAAAATATATTTATTACTCCCACCCCTTTTTAGTTATATTCGACTTAAGTTATTAAGTTATTATTTTGATTATTTTGACTTTATTTAAAAAAATCTAGCTATCGGGTTAGACAATAATTAATAATTGCAATTGTTTTATCCCTCTGTCGTAAAATTATCCATTGCCATTGTTCAAACTAATCATTATTTATTGTTTATTATTAATATTAAATGTTTGTTTTGAAGTTAAAATTTATATTATTAATTAGTTTAACTAGTGAAATTATGCCGTTTTCGAATTTAGAGGCTTTCGATATGTTAAAGATTTTGTGAGAATGTGGACAAAATTACAGAGCTTCTGAGCGTATTTATGCTGAAAGATATCCTCAACGTGCCCGTCAATCTTTCAATGTTTTTCGGAGATTGGCAGCACGTAAGTGAATATAGCTTAAAAGGGGTGGGAGTAATAAAAAAAATTTTCTTACAAAACTTGCTTAGTTTTTAAAGAGCTTTCCAACGATACTACTTTCGACATGGTGCCATTTAAAATTCTGGATTTCTGGACTTTCTGGAGCGAACTACTCTGGATGCCGACTTTAACCGGAAATAATAATTCAATAATAATAATCACCATTAGATTCATCATTAGGGCTTTTGTAATACATTTTTTTAGCCCAACTTTCTACGACTTACCGTTTTTGAAAAAAAGTACTGATACGGGGGGTCTGGGTCACCCTGTATATGCTCACCAACTTTTTATTTTTCCAACCGGGGGGGTTCCAACATTAAGTTGTATTCCATAATCAAGTTACTGTGGGCGGGTACATTGGATGGTATTTGATACCCTCAGATCCTCCGGTGTAAAAGTTCTGAAAGAGTAAAAGTTCCTTGTTTAATAAAACTAATCAAAAACTATGCACACTTACTGTTTGTTGTTCCAAACCGGGGGGTCTGGGGGGCATGGAATGCCCTCCAGTACACTTTAAATTTGTTGACCTAGTAACTTCATTATGAAGTACAACTTAACACAATTACAGATGTACTGGAGGGTATTTCATGCCCTTTGTCTTACTGTTTTATGTCTCTCAGACCAGTCTCAAAAACGGCAGTGACAACAGCAGTGAAACTTACATGTTTGGGTACCAGCATACAAAATTTATAAATTTATAAAACCCCTGGCGCCGTCACTGTTACGATGAAGCACAGTAGAGTACAGTTAGAGCAAGCTTAGAGAGCAGACCAAGCACATCAAAATTTTTCCGTCTTTTGGAGTCCTTTCATCAGCGGTGGGACACTCACGAGAGGTACATTACCCGGGAAGTCTGGTGTACAGCTTGTAGGAAGTTCCGAGAAGTCTGGAGAAGTCCGGGAAGTCCGGGGAAGTCCGAGAAGTTTGAGGAAGTCCGGGGAAGTCTGAGGAAGTCCGGGGAAGTCAGGAAGTCCGGGGAAGTCTGGGGAAGTCTAAGGAAGTCCGGGGAAGTTTGAGGAAGTCTGAGGAAGTATAGGAAGTATATCCTATTATATATAGGATATACAGGGTGACCCAGACCACCCGTATCAGTACTTTTTTTCAAAAACGGTAAGTCGTAGAGAGTTGGGCTAAAAAAATTTATTACAAAAGCCCTAACGACGAATCTAATGGTGATATTATTATTTCCGGGAAAAGTCGGCATCTAGAGTAGTTTGCTCCAGAAAGTCCAGAAATCCAGAATTTTAAATGGCACCATATGTCGAAAGTAGTATCGTTGGAAAGCTCTTTAAAATATAAGCAAGTTTTGTAGGAAAAAATTTTTTATTACTCCCACCCCTTTTAAGTTATATTCACTTGAAATTATAAAATTTCAATTTCTTATACCTAACGAACTTAACTTTAAAAGTCAGCACTTGAAATCCAGCTACCGCGTTAGAGCAATGTCACAAGTGTTCAAAATGTCTTCCATTTACTTCTAAACACTGTTGAGCTCTTCTGGTTTATTGTCTAATTATTGTCTAACTCGATAGCTAGATTTTGAATGCCAATTTTTAAAATAAAGTCAAAATAATCAAAATAATAACTTAATAACTGAAGTCGAATATAACTTAAAAGGCGTGGGAGTAATAAAAAAATTTTTCCTACAAAACTTGCTTACTTTTTAAGGAGCTTTCCAACGATATCACTTTCGACATATGGTGCCATTTAAAATTCTGGATTTCTGGACTTTATGGAGCAAACTACTCTGGATTCCGACTTTTCCCGGAAATAATAATATCACCCTTCGTCATTAGGGCTTTTGTAATAAATTTTTTTAGCCCAACTCTCTACGACTTTCTTTGAAAAAAAGTACTGATACGGGTGGTCTGGTGGTGGCATATCAATGGGATATTCATTCTTTCCTGCGCCATTCTTGCGCGCTACTGATCTAAAATTTTGCATATAGCTTTCTATGACGAAGTACTAGGATTTTAAGGCACACATTTTTTCTCTGTTTTTCGATATCTAGCACCGTTTCGAGTTATTGTAAATTCAAAATTTCAAATTTATCTCAAATGTTATAATTATAACGAATAATTTACTTCTTAAAGCAACACAATAATATTTGTCACAATGTTTGAGGAAGCCTGGGGAAGTGCGGAGAAGTCTGAGGAAGTCCGGGGAAGTCTGGGGAAGCCCGAGGAAATCTGGGAAGTCTGGGGAAATCCGGGGAAGTTTGGGAAGTCCGAAGTAGGAGGAAGTCTGGTGTACACAATTTTTGACCGTGATTTACCCCTCGGACACTCCTATGTTAGTAATGTAAATTTTACATTTTGAAGGATTATTTTGTCAAATAAAAATGAATTTTACAGCAAAACTTTTTAGATATCTTCTGTTGAAATTTTTATTGCCTTCAGTTTTGTTTATACAGTGTGATCACGATAAGCAAAGGTAACATTGAAGAAAAATTACCAAGTAAAATGTAAATAGTTTTTCATTCAATTTACAATTTACCATCAAAAACTGCCGAGGTAAATTTTTTTGTACTTCAAACTCAACCGGAAGTAAACATAAATTTTTGTTCAAATGGAAACAGGTCTATTTTTTAGGATAAATGCAAGATAAATTTATTAATTATTTAATTTATTTAGTGTGCTATGGAAAACAAATTAGATTAGTATCATATTTTGAACAAAATGTTAGCAATTTTGAACAATTTATCAGATGCGTTGTGTTTCCTGTACCGTGATGTTCTTTTGTTTTTCAAAGCACGCTAATGTCCGATTTCTTCACTTACAGATATCTATCGGATAAGTATAAAAATACGGATAACCAATCAAATTAATCAAGTGACCAAACAGACAACCGTTTTGATTGGTTATCCGCATACTTATACTTATCCGATAAATATCTCTAAGTGAAAAAATCGGGCATAAATGAATTAAATCTAAAAAAAAAATTTTAAAAATCAGAAAAAAATTATTTCTGTAATTTACAAAATATTTTTTTTGCGATTTTAACCAAAATCTAATTAGTTTTAAGTCTCAATATTTATGTAGGTACTAAATTCAAAATTTTGTTAAAAAATTCCAACTACTTTTTGCGGTAGAGCGCACACAAAACTTGACCACATGTACACACCTACAAACATACAGACGTTTTTTGGAAATGATGATTTTCCGCTTCTGGGACCTAAATTCGTCAAAATCAAAATTTTTTTTCTGCACGATTACAATCTAATCTAAAAAACTGCACATTACAAATATGCTCAAAAAAATACATGTTGCAAGTTAAAAAAAATTCATGTTTACTTCCGGTTGAGTTCGAAGTACAAAAAAATTTACCAGTTGAATAAAAAACCGTTTAAACTATTTTTTGTATCTAGTAATTCATTAATAATCCCGCAGCGTTTCTTTTGTATAAAGAATAAACCATTTTATTATTGTATAAAATTAAATATTGTATAATCTCGATTACAAAATATACAACCACAATAAGAATTAACAATTTTTTTTTATTTTCAGTTAAAATCGACATTGGTGCGTAAACGTAATATTCGTGTTTCGCGAACGGAAGTGTGATGTGTCGAGTACGAATCTTAGTGGAAAAGCTTGGTATAGCTTATTAATTAAATAATTAATGATCGCGAATCATTTTTTTTTAATACTTGAGTGAAAAATTTGCACTTCCAAGTGTTTTTTAATAAAAATCTTAAATAGAAATTGTTTAAAAAATGTGCAAGTGTCCGGGTTGGTGAGTTATGGACGATGGAGAAACTATTATGGTTAAGAGGAATAAGGCGAAAGGACTGCAGTGTTTAAGGTAATTTGACGAAAATCATTCTCATCTGAAACGATGATGAACTAACAAAGAATTTATTTTTATTATTGCAGGTAGGGTCCACTTCGTTGGTTTAGCAGCAATTCAGGTTAGTAAACTTTTTCTTCAGTAATATAGTGAGTGAAATGTTTAAAATTGTGAAAAAACGCATTTTTCTTTAAATGCTCAACAGTTGGTTAATTTGTTCAGCAGAACAATTATTTTTCTTCTTTGAAAAATTAGAAGGATGTTTTCAAGAAGGTTTGTTGTTTGTTCTTATTTTGGATAATTATATTTTACTTTTTAGTGCATTTTTGTACAATTTATTTACTTTTTAGAAAAACTTTTTTTTAGTTTTTTTTTACCTTGAGTTTGCTTAAAGTAACAATGAGTTCTCAAAAAAAAAACAGTGGGGCCCGCACCATAGATTAAGGCCTGCGTGGTCAAGGGGCTATAGGACTCGAAACCGGTGCGGTGGGATATGAAATGATTTTGTAATTCTAAAATTATAGGTAAATAAATATTTTAATTTTCCTTTGAAATTTTAACCTTTCGATGTGAAGGTTCACCATTTATTAAACTTGAACTATAATTAACTTTGCTAATACAATAATTAATTTATTGTGAGTTTAAGTTACGAATAATATTTTAAATGTTAACTTCATTTTAAATTCAAAAAATATAAGAATAATACAATACGTAGAAAATCAAAATTCAAAAAATTTAAAAAGGAGACAATTAACACATAACAGGTCTGGATTAAGAAAATTTGAAAAAATGAAAATTTCGTAATACGAAGTACAATATAACGTTATTTCATGGTTATTGCCATTCTTCAGTTGCACGCATCGATTACGATTACATTGTAAAATAAGAAGAAAAAATTTTTCAAACTAAACAAAATTATCGACTAAATTGTACAAAATTGACTTACCATAACCTCCAAAGATTATCAAAACTGAACTTGTTACACGAGGTATGAATAATTTAAAAATGATTTGAACTAAGAAATTCGTTTACCTAGCACTGCTAGTTTGAAATCCGAAGGCACTGCCCTCTTAATATGATTTCTAAAAACTTTGAAAAAATTCAAAATTCAAAAATTTACCACGTTTTTTAACCGTGAGGCGTAAAACTAGAAAAAGAACTCAAAATAAAAAATTTTTTAAGTAAATTTGTGGTTTTTAGTATGTATTTATGGTTAAATTCAAAAAATATAAGAATAATACAATACGTAGAAAATCAAAATTCAAAAAATTTAAAAAGGAGACAATTAACACATAACAGGTCTGGATTAAGAAAATTTGAAAAAATGAAAATTTCGTAATACGAAGTACAATATAACGTTATTTCATGGTTATTGCCATTCTTCAGTTGCACGTATTATTATTATTTTATTATTTATTATTTTACAATGTAATCGTAATCGATGCGTGCAACTGAAGAATGGCAATAACCATGAAATAACGTTATATTGTACTTCGTATTACGAAATTTTCATTTTTTCAAATTTTCTTAATCCAGACCTGTTATGTGTTAATTGTCTCCTTTTTAAATTTTTTGAATTTTGATTTTCTACGTATTGTATTATTCTTATATTTTTTGAATTTAACCATAAATACATACTAAAAACCACAAATTTACTTAAAAAATTTTTTATTTTGAGTTCTTTTTCTAGTTTTACGCCTCACGGTTAAAAAACGTGGTAAATTTTTGAATTTTGAATTTTTTCAAAGTTTTTAGAAATCATATTAAGAGGGCAGTGCCTTCGGATTTCAAACTAGCAGTGCTAGGTAAACGAATTTCTTAGTTCAAATCATTTTTAAATTATTCATACCTCGTGTAACAAGTTCAGTTTTGATAATCTTTGGAGGTTATGGTAAGTCAATTTTGTACAATTTAGTCGATAATTTTGTTTAGTTTGAAAAATTTTTTCTTCTTATTTTACAATGTAATCGTAATCGATGCGTGCAACTGAAGAATGGCAATAACCATGAAATAACGTTATATTGTACTTCGTATTACGAAATTTTCATTTTTTCAAATTTTCTTAATCCAGACCTGTTATGTGTTAATTGTCTCCTTTTTAAATTTTTTGAATTTTGATTTTCTACGTATTGTATTATTCTTATATTTTTTGAATTTAACCATAAATACATACTAAAAACCACAAATTTACTTAAAAAATTTTTTATTTTGAGTTCTTTTTCTAGTTTTACGCCTCACGGTTAAAAAACGTGGTAAATTTTTGAATTTTGAATTTTTTCAAAGTTTTTAGAAATCATATTAAGAGGGCAGTGCCTTCGGATTTCAAACTAGCAGTGCTAGGTAAACGAATTTCTTAGTTCAAATCATTTTTAAATTATTCATACCTCGTGTAACAAGTTCAGTTTTGATAATCTTTGGAGGTTATGGTAAGTCAATTTTGTACAATTTAGTCGATAATTTTGTTTAGTTTGAAAAATTTTTTCTTCTTATTTTACAATGTAATCGTAATCGATGCGTGCAACTGAAGAATGGCAATAACCATGAAATAACGTTATATTGTACTTCGTATTACGAAATTTTCATTTTTTCAAATTTTCTTAATCCAGACCTGTTATGTGTTAATTGTCTCCTTTTTAAATTTTTTGAATTTTGATTTTCTACGTATTGTATTATTCTTATATTTTTTGAATTTAACCATAAATACATACTAAAAACCACAAATTTACTTAAAAAATTTTTTATTTTGAGTTCTTTTTCTAACTTCATTTTAGTATAAATATATTTTCTATGAATTTTGTTCGAAGACTTAATTGAAAGTACCGTGGATGGCAAACTTGTTATTTTACTCTTCGCATCCACTACATGAAAGCTTCTAAATTAATTTCATACGGAATAATTTTTTAGTACGGCAACACAAGGCTGCCTATTTCTATCATGATTTAATTTTGAATTTCAGAAACATATATTTTGTTCAACAACAATTTTACAATTTTTTCAGATGGTTTTCAAATTTAAAATTTAAGCTCTCAGTAAAAATAACAGCAATAACGTTGCTGCTAAACTCTGACCAGTAAGGCACTTAAATAAATATTTATCCAAGCTTTAATATTCTCAATGCCAAAGGTTTAAATTTCCCTCAATTTTACTTAAAAATTCAAGTTTCCCGGTTTTTCCTGGCGAAATTTGTAAAATTATAAATTCTCTATTCTCTCCAAGTATTCTAAAAGAGTGGAAATTCTGCGATATGTACTGGAGGGTGTTCCACACCCCCCAGACCCCCCGGTTTACAATTTTGACTTTATATTTTTATATTATTTTTATAATTAACTTTCAAAATAACACAGAAAGTTGCTGCTAAACTCAATAAGCAGAATAGCTATTTGTGCAACGAGGAATGAAAAGTGCCATTTTTCCATACTAGGCGTGAGATTTTTTATTAAGGCTAAGTTTAAGTGTACGGAAACAACTCCAAGGCCCTAATTTTCGGGCCCCTGATATTTGAGTGTAACTAATATGCAGCATCGAAGGTACAATAGGGTTATTTTATCAGAATTAGATTTTTATTTTACTATTTTATGTTGTCTTTTCGGGCCCTTCTGGCCATGGGCATTAGCACATGCCTAATTCGTCTAATGGTAAAATAGCCCATGTTGAGAGGTTGAGAAGATGATGTTGTCGTCTTGTTCTTTGTGTTGGACGTAGCGATTTGAGAATAAAATAAAAGCGTGCACTGGGGGGTATTCCATACCCCCCAGACCCCCCGGTTTATCTTATTGTTTTGTGCATTTTAAACTCTTAAAATTTAAATTCAGAATTTAATAAGTTGTAGAGGTCCCACAATATGGTTCAAATTTTGGGCATCGAAAGAGTTAGATCCACTGCTGAGCGCATATGTAAGTAATTTTACTTTTTCACGCCCGGGAGTTGAATTAATTGATTGATATCAGAAACTGTAATAAAAAGGACCCGAGGTTAAACTTATATATTTATTATTTTAACTTCAAATATTGATTGAGCTGTAGTGTAGCTATTGTCAAACCGGGGGGTCTGGGGGGTATGGAATACCCCCCAGTGTACAATTTACTCTTTATTCATGAACCAATAATGTTAGTTCTTCAGTACTGAAGAGTTACTTAGTAGCTAATGCTGGGATCCCTGATTGTGAGCGCCGTATTTGGAAGTCGCAGGGTGCAAGTGCACCCCCTTGCACCTTGCTGCCGGCACCCATGCGAATAGATGGTGCTGCAGTTGTCTGATGTAGAAAAACTTTTGGCATGCGGTACACATAAGTTTTGACTTGGCAGCTGGAAAGCATACTTACCTGACGTAGGGGTTTACCGTGACCAACAAGGCCGTTCTCCCAGGGCGAGGCCCTTTCATTGCACTACGATTGGGCTGACCCCTGCGATTATCCCTATATTTGGTATTCTGGTATCCTTACTTTTCCGTAGACTGCGTACGCGCTGTCCCGGTTTAAAAACAACCGAACAAATATCATTAATGTAAATAATAAGTCTGCTTCAACGCAGAAATCTGCGGGTGGGAGTGTAGTAATCTCGGATTGCTCACATATCACTGTAATTATTTATAATAAATAAAATACAAAAATTGTTGTAACTTGAAAGCGCATGTGCGGAAAAGTAAAATGCACTGGTGTGTGAAAAATTACTTTTCCGCACTAGTGCGTGAAAAAACCTACTTTACCTCACTCAAACGAATATCGAAAAGTTACACTTTTTCATACACTAGTAGAAAAAAGTAATTAAATAAGGATGCTTTTCAAGTTTTAATTTTTTCTAACCGAAGGTTAAATTTTCCGCATTTTTCTTATAAAAAATTGACCAATTCAAGTGTATTTTTCAACCTATAAATGACACATTGTAGCAGGAGCAGAGCGTGCTGGGATTTTATATATTAGGATAATTAATTAATTAATAATAATAATTTTTATTTGGATAAGTAGCATTAAAAACATTGAGATTCCATTAGAGTGAGATCCAGTCTAAAAGTTTGACAAATCAAAAATTAAGTTAAAACTAGCGTTTTGTTAATTGGTGATTAAGTGGTGATTTTATTACTCAATTAACTTTTTTCACTTCAGTTTTGACGTAAAATGTTTCTCGCCAGTAAGATGAAGCTAATTGGTTATTTAGCTAGAAAAAAAATTGTGAGAGTAAATAAGATATTAATGAAAAATTAACTAACTTACCAAAGAAGTGGAATTTGATGTAATTCCATTGTTTATAAGAGTTTTCAAGGTGGATATCAATCTAAAATTGTCAAAACTGCCATGATGATTGTAAAATAATAATTGTAAACTGAAATGCAAAAATAAAATTAAAGTATCCCTGTATGATAGAATAGTTCTTGTGCAAATTTCAGTGAATGCTTCAGTTTGTTTTTTTCAGTGAAAAACGATAAACGATAATAACGTCATGGTTTTCATTTCCTGTTGTTTATGGTATGAAAAGTTATAATTTGAAACTTTTACGATTTACATCCACGCGAGTAGTTTTGGAATTGCAACACCCTCTCTAAATAATTGCTATTTAATGACGTGCGTAAACAATTAAGCATAATTTAGAAGAAAAGCAAAAGTTTCGAAAAAAATATACGTTTCATGTGTCCCGACTAGACAAAAAGTTTTAGATTACAGTTTATCATGTTTGCGTGCAAAAGAAAATTGTCTCTAATTAGTTTGAAAGTTAAAAGCTTCGCCTAATATGATAATATCGTGCAAGAAAGTAGACATCCCTTATAAAATTTTGTGCAGACAAAACGTCACTTCTAATACCTACTTGTATTTTATGATCATCAAGTTTTAAAAATCTTAAATAATATTTTAGGTAAACTATTCGGCAAATTTCCTACGTAAAACTCGGGTAACTTTGGTAAAAAAATGTTAAAATTTTCTTCGACTTTTAAACTAAATCAATAAATTATGCACGAACTGGAGATACAGTTTTATATTTGAATATTTTAAGTTTTTATGTTCCAGAACATACAGCAAAAGGAAAACGGTACATTTTTTTATTAATTTGTTTATTGCGAAAATGCTCTAGTAAAGTTTTAACTGCTTCAAATAGCTGGTGTAGTTTTTAACATTTAAAATTCAATTTTTCTTATTTTGTTGCGAGGATAAGCATTTAAATTTTTGCAGGATAATACTTACTAAAAGTTTCGAGTAGGTATTTGACGCACAGGCAAGTTATGAAAAATTTTCCGGCTTGGAAAAGAAAAAAAACTTTATAAATGATCGCGGAGCGCAGAGGATCGGATGAGACGTAAAAAGCCAAATTATCGATAAATTAAAACATTTGTTGTTGCCAAAACTAATTACATTTTATCTCATTTTTTATCCATATGCCGTGATGGGGCTTTAGTACTAAAAGCACCCATTTTGTAAGCCACAACTAAGTTCAGACCCTTGTCACCAGTCAATATGAAAACCTTTTTTGGGGTTGTAACCCTCGGTCCTTTACATGTTATAAGGTTAGATATCATAAGATTTGTTTTTAGTTATGAATTGCAAAGTTCGAAAAAAAAAATAATAATAATAATATATTAATAGAAGTTTAATATGAGCGAAAGCAAACGCAATAATTACCTAAATATTGAGAATTTCCATTTAAATTCTAGTATCTTTTAATGTAATCGCTACTATCAAGCTTATGTATTGATCGAAATACAAAAGCTTAAAAAATATGGATTGACTCGACGACGTAATAAAAATTTTTATTTGAATTTATTTACTCTCGAAGATTTAATCAATCCTCGAGAGTTTAGATAATCTAGCGACACGTTCGCGGTTAGGGCGACTACAAACGTACGTGGTTTTTATTAATTATCTAAATTAATTTGGCCAAATAGAAAAGGATTTGGCGAACTGGAAAGCTGCGTGTAATCAACTATGAATTGATTCCATTTATAAAGTGTTATCGATAAATTTAAATTCAAAATACATAAACAAACGGCGTATCGATTTTTGTTATGGTATAATACAATTTAATTTGTTGAATTTTATAATCTTCGCATATTTTTTGTATGGAAATTTGAGTCTCGCAGTTTCGTTATTTATTTAGATTGATATTTTGTAATAAATTACTAAAATAAATTTTCTATTAAAATTGGCGTACATTGTTACACAATCGATAAATATCCCAGCCTGCACGAAAACTAATAAGACACTTTAAAAGTATTAAATTTACAAAATTATCATAGGACGACAACGCCATCCAACTACATTATCTAGCTAAAATTATGTGACGTTAATTAAATTAAAATTTGGTCAATATCATTACAAGTAAAACGGCCAATTTAAAAGCAATTTCCATATTAATTAACAATTAAAATAATTAAACAAAATTAATTAATAAATTTTGACGTTGACAACCATGTGAAGCACCTGTGTAATAATCTAAACAAAACTAAACCTGGTTTACGAGTATCTCAGGACAATTTTGTAGTTATACAATGGCTCGTGTAGTAAGGGTCAGTAGATATAGTCGTCTGTTTTAGATGTACAATTACACAAAATCCATTAAATTAGCAATTAAACCTATTTCACCACTACTACAAAGTTTCAACGACAATAGCTTTGTTATCATTTCAGTTTCAAATTGTGACGTACTAAAATTCCTTATCTTATTAAATAATAATTTTGTTGCAAAAATTTATCTCCTCCACTCTAAAGGGCGGTTTCAAAGTAAACGTTTACCCGAACGATTTATTACAGAATTACCGATGAAGGGAATTAAATTAAGATAGTTTCCACCCCTTATAATAAATACCCTGACTGCAACACTACCTACATATATTTATTATGTACAACGATTCATTTAGCAAATACGACACAAGAGGGTAGATCATGTCTACTCAGCACGTGACAATGAGATCTGAATTTATGCTCTAACCGGAAAGCAGAACAACGAGAATTTTAACAAAAATTTCCCGGTATTTAGTGAAAATTTATTTAGGAAGTTTGGCCCGATGGCCAATAGGGTACAAATTTACCTCTTATGTCATTTAGATCTTCTAGCAGCTAGTTTTTATATTTATTCCTGAGTAGGGTTTTTGGGTTATTTTGGTTTTGTTCAATAAAACTTCAAGAAGAATTATTTTAACCAAAATTGCTTTTTGATCGGACTCCCTATAAAAATAATAGATACATAAGTGAAGTCAAGTTCGCAATAAGACGATATCAGTCATTTCCGGCTCATTTTCCATTAATTGAAGTGTGACAATGAGATCTGAATTTATGCTCTAACCGGAAAGCAGATCAACAAAAATTTTAACGAAAATTTCCCGGTATTTAGTGAAAATTTATTTAGGAAGTTTGGCCCGATGGCCAATAGGGTACAAATTTACCTCTTATGTCATTTAGATCTTCTAGCAGCTAGTTTTTATATTTATTCCTGAGTAGGGTTTTTGGGTTATTTTGGTTTTGTTCAATAAAACTTCAAGAAGAATTATTTTAACCAAAATTGCTTTTGGATCGGACTACCTATAAAAATAATAGATACATAAGTGAAGTCAAGTTCGCAATAAGACGATATCAGTCATTTCCGGCTCATTTTACATTAATTGAAGTGTGACAATGAGATCTGAATTTATGCTCTAACCGGAAAGCAGATCAACAAAAATTTTAACGAAAATTTCCCGGTATTTAGTGAAAATTTATTTAGGAAGTTTGGCCCGATGGCCAATAGGGTACAAATTTACCTCTTATGTCATTTAGATCTTCTAGCAGCTAGTTTTTATATTTATTCCTGAGTAGGGTTTTTGGGTTATTTTGGTTTTGTTCAATAAAACTTCAAGAAGAATTATTTTAACCAAAATTGCTTTTGGATCGGACTCCCTATAAGGATAATAGATACATAAGTGAAGTCAAGTTCGCAATAAGACGATATCAGTCATTTCCGGCTCATTTTCCATTAATTGAAGTGTGACAATGAGATCTGAATTTATGCTCTAACCGGAAAGCAGATCAACAAAAATTTTAACGAAAATTTCCCGGTATTTAGTGAAAATTTATTTAGGAAGTTTGGCCCGATGGCCAATAGGGTACAAATTTACCTCTTATGTCATTTAGATCTTCTAGCAGCTAGTTTTTATATTTATTCCTGAGTAGGGTTTTTGGGTTATTTTGGTTTTGTTCAATAAAACTTCAAGAAGAATTATTTTAACCAAAATTGCTTTTGGATCGGACTCCCTATAAGGATAATAGATACATAAGTGAAGTCAAGTTCGCAATAAGACGATATCAGTCATTTCCGGCTCATTTTCCATTAATTGAAGTGTGACAATGAGATCTGAATTTATGCTCTAACCGGAAAGCAGATCAACGAAAATTTTAACGAAAATTTCCCGGTATTTAGTGAAAATTTATTTAGGAAGTTTGGCCCGATGGCCAATAGGGTACAAATTTACCTCTTATGTCATTTAGATCTTCTAGCAGCTAGTTTTTATATTTATTCCTGAGTAGGGTTTTTGGGTTATTTTGGTTTTGTTCAATAAAACTTCAAGAAGAATTATTTTAACCAAAATTGCTTTTTGATCGGACTCCCTATAAAAATAATAGATACATAAGTGAAGTCAAGTTCGCAATAAGACGATATCAGTCATTTCCGGCTCATTTTCCATTAATTGAAGTGTGACAATGAGATCTGAATTTATGCTCTAACCGGAAAGCAGATCAACAAAAATTTTAACGAAAATTTCCCGGTATTTAGTGAAAATTTATTTAGGAAGTTTGGCCCGATGGCCAATAGGGTACAAATTTACCTCTTATGTCATTTAGATCTTCTAGCAGCTAGTTTTTATATTTATTCCTGAGTAGGGTTTTTGGGTTATTTTGGTTTTGTTCAATAAAACTTCAAGAAGAATTATTTTAACCAAAATTGCTTTTTGATCGGACTCCCTATAAAAATAATAGATACATAAGTGAAGTCAAGTTCGCAATAAGACGATATCAGTCATTTCCGGCTCATTTTACATTAATTGAAGTGTGACAATGAGATCTGAATTTATGCTCTAACCGGAAAGCAGATCAACAAAAATTTTAACGAAAATTTCCCGGTATTTAGTGAAAATTTATTTAGGAAGTTTGGCCCGATGGCCAATAGGGTACAAATTTACCTCTTATGTCATTTAGATCTTCTAGCAGCTAGTTTTTATATTTATTCCTGAGTAGGGTTTTTGGGTTATTTTGGTTTTGTTCAATAAAACTTCAAGAAGAATTATTTTAACCAAAATTGCTTTTGGATCGGACTCCCTATAAGGATAATAGATACATAAGTGAAGTCAAGTTCGCAATAAGACGATATCAGTCATTTCCGGCTCATTTTCCATTAATTGAAGTGTGACAATGAGATCTGAATTTATGCTCTAACCGGAAAGCAGATCAACGAAAATTTTAACGAAAATTTCCCGGTATTTAGTGAAAATTTATTTAGGAAGTTTGGCCCGATGGCCAATAGGGTACAAATTTACCTCTTATGTCATTTAGATCTTCTAGCAGCTAGTTTTTATATTTATTCCTGAGTAGGGTTTTTGGGTTATTTTGGTTTTGTTCAATAAAACTTCAAGAAGAATTATTTTAACCAAAATTGCTTTTGGATCGGACTCCCTATAAGGATAATAGATACATAAGTGAAGTCAAGTTCGCAATAAGACGATATCAGTCATTTCCGGCTCATTTTCCATTAATTGAAGTGCGCAGAAATGTTAAATTTGCCTGTAAATACTTGTGGCGACCCATTATCCGGATTAACATCACTGCTTATAATCCGTTGATCTGAAGGATTATAGGATTATAAGATAAAACACTATAAAGGAGAAAGACCTATTTGAACTTAACAACCACTCAACCAACTAACTATAACCAACTAAGATCCACAACCATCCGCCACAATCTTACTACAAAAGGCGGCATCCAATAAATATTAATCATTCAACAATTGTATTTTGAATATATAGCTAACCAATGCTATAACTGGTGACCCCGACGATTTTTATACAATGAAGAAATTTAACTAAATACGATTAAGGATGACTAATACCACTGGAAACACAGGAATTCAAGAACAAACAATGGCTAACAATGGTAACACAATAAACCACACCCAAATCATGGCTTTAACACTACCACCATTCATGCATGGTAGAACAGAACGATGGTTTAAGATCGTGGAAAGCAAATTCGCACTTCGTCATCCGAAAATTACGAGCGAAGAAACAATGCTAACGTAATAAACCACGCCCCATCCATAGGGTCCTCTCACCAAAGCGTTCTCCGGTCCTTGGGAGGTGACCAAGCCGCCTACACTCATGCCGCTCCAGTCGCCACCTGCGCTCAAGCCGCCTACACTCATGCCGCTCCAGTCGCCACCTGCGCTCAAGCCGCCTACACTCATGCCGCTCCAGTCGCCACCTGCGCTCAAGCAACCTATGCTCACGCGGCTCCAGTCGCTACCTACGCCCAAGCCGCTTACACTCACGCTGCTCCAGTCGCTACCTACGCTCAAGCCAACTACGCTCGCGCCGCTTTAGTAGCCCACTACGCTCACGCTGCTCTAGTCGCTACCTACGCTCACGCTGCTCTAGTCGCTACCTACGCTCACGCTGCTCCAGTAGCCCACTACGTTCAAGCCCACTACGCTCACGCTGCTCCAGTAGCCCACTACGCTCACGCTGCTCTAGTCGCTACCTACGCTCACGCTGCTCTAGTCGCTAACTACGCTCACTCCGCTCCAGTAGCCCACTACGCTCACGCCGCTCCAGTAGCCACCTACGCTCATGGTGCTCCAGTCATCGCTAAAACCATTTTAATATGTAACATTTTTTTATCGTTCACCTTTTTCACTAGAAAGGGGGTGGTGTGGCGACCCATTATCCGGATTAACATCACTGCTTATAATCCGTTGATCTGAAGGATTATAGGATTATAAGATAAAACACTATAAAGGAGAAAGACCTATTTGAACTTAACAACCACTCAACCAACTAACTATAACCAACAAGAATCCACAACCATCCGCCACCACCTTACTACAAAAGGCAGCATCCAATAAATATTAATCATTCAACAATTGTATTTTGAATATATAGCTAACCAATGCTATATACTCATCAAGTGTTTGTATTTAAATTTTATTAAATTGTTAATTACAAAAGCTGATAATTAAGTAGGTTAATGTAATGGAATATTGTATTGAATAGGTACTCAATGCAGAATTTGCATTGAAATACTAGTATGTAGTTGATATAATACTCGCACATTAGAAAATTGATATTACACTTACCGGTTAAGGAACTACTGCCAATCAGTAATTAATACTCTTGTGTTACTCCTGTATGTGCTATAATCAGCTTTTACCTATAAAATTGCCCTTTCCAACCCAAAACCGCCTATTTTCATGTTCTTTTTTAAGAAACACACTTAAATCTAAAAAATAGGCTTTTGAAATTTTTTTTTACAAAAACTACAAATTAATTGAAATTACATAAAAGTTTGTTTATCACACATATCAGTGGCTGTATACAATAATTTTTTTGAAGCGATTAATTGCAAAATGGCGGAGATATGAGCCGACAAGTGGAGACCTGTTTTAAAAATCCTCGCTGGTGGTGTACTTGATTTCTCTGCTAGGCAATGTCTAAAACACAAAAACAAATTTTTTTCTTGTTTAGAAGGGTAATAGTTATCTTGTGACGTAAGGAATGATTTCTGAAAATTTTGTTGGAAAAATTAACTCAAATTTGCCTTGAAATTTGGAATTTAAAAAATTTATAACTTCTGAACATGACACCTAATCAAAACAATCCAACTTCACAAGTTACTTAGATAATATTATGAAAAATAACTATTGTAAATTTCAACCAAATCGGTTGAGTAGATCGGGAGATATCGTGTACATCGTTTAGAAAATGCAGTTTCGAGAAAATCGCAAAAGAAAAAAGTCAGCGATTTAAAATCGAATATTTACTTTTAATTACCTTTAATCTGCGATTCCTTGAAAAACTATGAACGATTTAATCAGCAAAAAAAAATAATCAATATTTTCAAAATTTCAAGGTGGCGTAACCCCTTAATATTGATATACAATTGAATCGGTGAGATTAAGAACAGTACAAGTCCAAAATATGAAATTCGCATCTGTCATAGCTGTTTTGCTTTAAATACGAAGCTGGATCAAATGATTAAAAAAACAATATTAAAATCATCAGCCTAAAGGACTTGCCAAAGTGTATAGTACATTATTGCGAGAGTAAGAACAGTACAAGTCCAGGATTTGTACTATTCTTATTACTGTAATAATCCAATGACGTTTGGACTTGTACTGTTCTTAATCTCACCGATTCAATTAGATTCGTTTTGAAATCTGAACGAATTAGGTAAATACGATTTTAAAAAACTGTTTGTCAAAATGCATATTATGCATATTTTCAACTGTAGGTTCATATTTGACTAAATGATGCATATTTGTGCATATTAAAAAAAATTTAAAAATTCGAGGAAAAGATATTTTTTAATTTGAATATCAATGCATATTTTATTTTTTTAATGAATTTTAGTGCATATTTTAAGGAAATTCGGTGAATATACATATTTTCAAGAATTGCGGTGCATATGTTACGGTCAATGACGTAAATTGGGCATTGACGTCAATGGCCGGGCAATGACGTCAATGCCCATTTACGCTGGCCATTAACGTCATTGACCGGCCATTGACGTCAAAGCCCGTTAACAGTGGGGAATGATGTAAATATTTTCTTCTGAATGTAATATTTACGTCTTTGGCCGGTCAATGACGTTAATAGCCAAAAGGGATTGGACAATAATGATATTATGGAATAACTAGTATCAAGAACAGAAAAATTGAGATTTAAATTTGACAGCCAACTGGCAAGTGATATTTACGTACATATTTATGTTGTATTCATTATATTATAATATATTATAATCATTTAACAAATTAACAATAAATTAACAAAAATAATAAAAATTAAAAAATAATGAAATAAAAATTTAAAAATTAATAATTTTTTTTATTTTGCTTTGGTTTGCTTATTTTTGTTCATATTTGCTGGCGCGACACGCATATTTATTGTTTTTACATCCACTCTTGCAATAACAAAGCTATTAACCCATTTTTAATTTTTTTAGTTTGTAATCGTTTTTTATTTATAATATTTATTGATAATTAAATAAATATAAATCAATAACTAAATAAATTATAATTTATTTAGTTGATAATAATCCCTAATAACTAGTAGGTATTAATTGCAAAAGCACATTTAATATATTTCTTTCAGATGGAATCTATAGAATAACAGTTTCATCATTGCCCACCCCGTATTGGGCATTGACGTCATTGCCCGGATAATTATGTAAAAACCACACATAAAATTTTAAATGTCAACATCGCCCAATATTTATGGTCATTAACGTCAATGGCCGGTCAATAACGTTAATGCCCAACTAAGCTGGACCCTAACACATATAAATCCGAGCTCTACTTATCAGCCTATATTGTTTTTGTAGGTATTCCATCCCCCCCCCCCGCCGGGTTAGACGATAATTTAATTTTCTGCAAAATTAAAGTGCTTAAACTTGAATATAGCTACTCTTCTGGTTTAACAAACAGTAACGGCATTCTAAATCGGATAATTTCATCTAGGACCAAGTCCTTCTTCTTTCTATTTTTCTGTCTGCATCTTATAAAATATACATAAAACAGTGTTATTGAAAGAACCTTATGATTAATAATGAAAATTACAATAAAAATATGAAGAACTACGGCCTTTAGTACTTAACATACCTATATAAGTTATCAACCTGAACGAAATTTAGGAAAATAACAACTCAGGCTGCACAACCTGAGCAATCCTATGCTTGGATAATCTGATAATCGGATCAGCAATTTTTAATCCAATCTGATCTGTCTCAATCGACTACACCTTTTGCAGCTGTAATTCAGAAAAGATCAACTGCTATTCATCATTTGACAAATCTGAATTATAATTAACGATTTCTAAAAATCAACTGGAAAATCTGATTTACAGTTGACGATTTCTGAATTACTGGTGGAAAAGGTGTAGAAATAGATTGGTTTTTAAAAGAAATTGTAGTCCGTTAAATTAATACAACGAAAAATTATTGACCCTAAAGCTTAAGTAATAACTCAGAAGATGGACTGTTTTTGTTGGTATTTTGGGTCCTTAAATCAAACAAATGCTATTTTATGCTTATTAACCGGTTTCAACCTTCATCAGAATCTAAAAATTGACAATCATAAGAAAAATACATCAAAGCATCAACAAATCACTTACCAATTAGCTTTAGATTTAGAATCATATCAATATTTTATAAAACCCAAAAAATGCTTCAATATCCTCTTCTTTTTTCAAAGTACTTGCCACCACCACCCCGAACAATATTTAAAGGATTCTCTCTTAATTTTCTTTCTAATTCAACGCCTGATGATGCCATAGTATGGTGAAAACGTTTGCGAATTTATACTTACAGTATATTTTGCATGTGTTAACTTAAAAACATTTTAGTTCTGAAAAGTGCTTAGTGCATTTTTTGGGTTTTCTAAAATATTGATATGATTAATATCGAGTTACACTACTTGAACCACGTATCAATCGATTATTTTTTAGATTTGGACCTTGGGAATTCGTTTAAGAAATTTACAAAACTTTTATAACTTGAATGAACGTAATTCTGGGATTCCTATACAGTTACCCTTTTGGTTTGGATTAATAATTATTAAATTCAAAAAAATATAAGAATAATACAATACGTAGAAAATCAAAAATCAAAAAATTTAAAAAAGGAGACAATTAACACATAACAGGTCTGGATTAAGAAAATTTTAAAAAATGAAAATTTCGTAATACGAAGTACAATATAACGTTATTTCATGGTTATTGCCATTCTTCAGTTGCACGCATCGCTTACATTGTGAAATAAGAAAAAAATTTCAAACTAAACAAAAATATCGACTAAATTGTACAAAATTGACTTACCATAACCTCCAAAGATTATCAAAACTGAACTTGTTACATGAAGTATGAATAATTTAAAAATGATTTGAACTAAGAAATTCGTTTACCTAGCACTGCTAGTTTGAAATCCGAAGGCACTGCCCTCTTAATATGATTTCTAAAAACTTTGAAAAAATTCAAAATTCAAAAATTTACCACGTTTTTTAACCGTGAGGCGTAAAACTAGAAAAAGAACTCAAAATAAAAAATTTTAAGTAAATTTGTGGTTTTTAGTATGTATTTATGGTTAAATTTAAAAAAATATAAGAATAATACAATACGTAGAAAATCAAAATTCAAAAAATTTAAAAAAGGAGATAATTAACACATAACAGGTCTGGATTAATAATTATTATACTGCAATATACTAATGCCCTTATTCACAAACGTCCGTAAAATATTTAACGAGCCGTGTAATTTTGCAAACCAATGAAAATGATTTCGTAGTCCAAGCAAATAAATTCCATTGGTTTGTTTAAATAAACGGTTCGTTAAATTTTTTACTGACGTATGTGAATATGGGTATTAATATAATATGTATAGACTATAATTTAGATAAACTTATTCCATAAATAATTAAGAATATAAATTATGTAACTAGACAAGAGCATAAACCTGAACCTAACCTAAACCTGAACCTAACCTAAACCTGAACCTAACCTAAACCTGAACCTAACCTAAACCTGAACCTAACCTAAACCTGAACCTAACCTAAACCTGAACCTAACCTAAACCTGAACCTAACCTAAACCTGAACCTAACCTAAACCTGAACCTAACCTAAACCTGAACCTAACCTGAACCTAACGTGAACCTGAACCTGAACCTGAACCTGAACCTAACCTAAACCTGAACCTAACCTAAACCTGAATCTAACCTAAACCTGAACCTAACCTAAACCTGAACCTAACCTAAACCTGAACCTAACCTAAACCTGAACCTAACCTAAACCTGAACCTAACCTAAACCTGAACCTAACCTAAACCTGAACCTAACCTATACCTGAACCTAACCTAAACCTGAACCTAACCTAAACCTGAACCTAACCTAAACCTGAACCTAACCTAAACCTGAACCTAACCTAAACCTGAACCTAACCTAAACCTGAACCTAACTTAAACCTGAACCTAACCTAAACGTGAACCTAACCTAAACCTGAACCTAACCTGAACCTGAACCTAACCTAAACCTGATGCTAACCTGAACCTACCCGAAACTTGAACCTAATGTAAAACTAAACCTAACCTAAATTTGAACCTAATCTAAAGCTGAACCTAACCTAAACCTAAAGTAAACCTGACTTAAACTTAACCCAAACTTAGTAATTTCTAAAATTTTGATTATACAATGTAATTGTATATTACATATCAAATGAGTAAAATAGATTGCGAGTGTAAATAATGTGAAAAAATTTTGAATGGAGTGCAAAAATATTACCGATGGATATTTTCATAATTTCAAGAATTGTGTTGCATATAAATCCGAGCTCTAGGCTTTATTACATCTCACACAATTCACTGAGTTAAATTATCAAAATCATCATTAACAAAATTAGTCTAGAAAATGAACTCAAAATAAAAAATTTTAAGTAAATTTGTGGTTTTTAGTATGTATTTATGGTTAAATTCAAAAAATATAAGAATAATACAATACGTAGAAAATCAAAATTCAAAAAATTTAAAAAGGAGACAATTAACACATAACAGGTCTGGATTAAGAAAATTTGAAAAAATGAAAATTTCGTAATACGAAGTACAATATAACGTTATTTCATGGTTATTGCCATTCTTCAGTTGCACGCATCGATTACGATTACATTGTAAAATAAGAAGAAAAAATTTTTCAAACTAAACAAAATTATCGACTAAATTGTACAAAATTGACTTACCATAACCTCCAAAGATTATCAAAACTGAACTTGTTACATGAGGTATGAATAATTTAAAAATGATTTGAACTAAGAAATTCGTTTACCTAGCACTGCTAGTTTGAAATCCGAAGGCACTGCCCTCTTAATATGATTTCTAAAAACTTTGAAAAAATTCAAAATTCAAAAATTTACCACGTTTTTTAACCGTGAGGCGTAAAACTAGAAAAAGAACTCAAAATAAAAAATTTTAAGTAAATTTGTGGTTTTTAGTACTTCGTATTACGAAATTTTCATTTTTTCAAATTTTCTTAATCCAGACCTGTTATGTGTTAATTGTCTCCTTTTTAAATTTTTTGAATTTTGATTTTCTACGTATTGTATTATTCTTATATTTTTTGAATTTAACCATAAATACATACTAAAAACCACAAATTTACTTAAAATTTTTTATTTTGAGTTCTTTTTCTAGTTTTACGCCTCACGGTTAAAAAACGTGGTAAATTTTTGAATTTTGAATTTTTTCAAAGTTTTTAGAAATCATATTAAGAGGGCAGTGCCTTCGGATTTCAAACTAGCAGTGCTAGGTAAACGAATTTCTTAGTTCAAATCATTTTTAAATTATTCATACCTCATGTAACAAGTTCAGTTTTGATAATCTTTGGAGGTTATGGTAAGTCAATTTTGTACAATTTAGTCGATAATTTTGTTTAGTTTGAAAAATTTTTTCTTCTTATTTTACAATGTAATCGTAATCGATGCGTGCAACTGAAGAATGGCAATAACCATGAAATAACGTTATATTGTACTTCGTATTACGAAATTTTCATTTTTTCAAATTTTCTTAATCCAGACCTGTTATGTGTTAATTGTCTCCTTTTTAAATTTTTTGAATTTTGATTTTCTACGTATTGTATTATTCTTATATTTTTTGAATTTAACCATAAATACATACTAAAAACCACAAATTTACTTAAAATTTTTTATTTTGAGTTCTTTTTCTAGTTTTACGCCTCACGGTTAAAAAACGTGGTAAATTTTTGAATTTTGAATTTTTTCAAAGTTTTTAGAAATCATATTAAGAGGGCAGTGCCTTCGGATTTCAAACTAGCAGTGCTAGGTAAACGAATTTCTTAGTTCAAATCATTTTTAAATTATTCATACCTCATGTAACAAGTTCAGTTTTGATAATCTTTGGAGGTTATGGTAAGTCAATTTTGTACAATTTAGTCGATAATTTTGTTTAGTTTGAAAAATTTTTTCTTCTTATTTTACAATGTAATCGTAATCGATGCGTGCAACTGAAGAATGGCAATAACCATGAAATAACGTTATATTGTACTTCGTATTACGAAATTTTCATTTTTTCAAATTTTCTTAATCCAGACCTGTTATGTGTTAATTGTCTCCTTTTTAAATTTTTTGAATTTTGATTTTCTACGTATTGTATTATTCTTATATTTTTTGAATTTAACCATAAATACATACTAAAAACCACAAATTTACTTAAAATTTTTTATTTTGAGTTCTTTTTCTAGTTTTACGCCTCACGGTTAAAAAACGTGGTAAATTTTTGAATTTTGAATTTTTTCAAAGTTTTTAGAAATCATATTAAGAGGGCAGTGCCTTCGGATTTCAAACTAGCAGTGCTAGGTAAACGAATTTCTTAGTTCAAATCATTTTTAAATTATTCATACCTCATGTAACAAGTTCAGTTTTGATAATCTTTGGAGGTTATGGTAAGTCAATTTTGTACAATTTAGTCGATAATTTTGTTTAGTTTGAAAAATTTTTTCTTCTTATTTTACAATGTAATCGTAATCGATGCGTGCAACTGAAGAATGGCAATAACCATGAAATAACGTTATATTGTACTTCGTATTACGAAATTTTCATTTTTTCAAATTTTCTTAATCCAGACCTGTTATGTGTTAATTGTCTCCTTTTTAAATTTTTTGAATTTTGATTTTCTACGTATTGTATTATTCTTATATTTTTTGAATTTAACCATAAATACATACTAAAAACCACAAATTTACTTAAAATTTTTTATTTTGAGTTCTTTTTCTAGTTTTACGCCTCACGGTTAAAAAACGTGGTAAATTTTTGAATTTTGAATTTTTTCAAAGTTTTTAGAAATCATATTAAGAGGGCAGTGCCTTCGGATTTCAAACTAGCAGTGCTAGGTAAACGAATTTCTTAGTTCAAATCATTTTTAAATTATTCATACCTCATGTAACAAGTTCAGTTTTGATAATCTTTGGAGGTTATGGTAAGTCAATTTTGTACAATTTAGTCGATAATTTTGTTTAGTTTGAAAAATTTTTTCTTCTTATTTTACAATGTAATCGTAATCGATGCGTGCAACTGAAGAATGGCAATAACCATGAAATAACGTTATATTGTACTTCGTATTACGAAATTTTCATTTTTTCAAATTTTCTTAATCCAGACCTGTTATGTGTTAATTGTCTCCTTTTTAAATTTTTTGAATTTTGATTTTCTACGTATTGTATTATTCTTATATTTTTTGAAATTAGTCTATTTTCGTCTTACAGTACGAATATTTAGCAAAAAGGAGTCATTTAGCCAAAATTTCCCATTTTTTCCCGGTTTTGCCTTTCTTGCTTTAAAAAAAAAAATTAAAATTGCCTACAGTGTTGGCAATTACCGCCGGTCTTGCAACAATAATTGTAATAAAGTTTAATAAAATTTAATAAAAGTAACTTGATAAGTGTTTATTAAATTTGCTATAGAAATAAGGTAACCCAAAACAAGTATTTTTGTAGCTATACCCTTCTGACTCTAAACCATCAAAATGCTTCTTTTTTTTCATTTTCTTCTCTGCTACTCTTTATATCTGGCGCTTTTTTCCCTTAATTTGATTTTTTTGCATTGAAAAATAATTTTTTAGTTTTCAGAAACTTATAAAATATCTTAAAAATAAGTGTTGTATGAATTTGTATTGCAGAAGAGAAAGACTACTAGATTTAGAGCAGGGAAAGCTGTAATATAATAATTGCCTAATTTACAATGACGTTCAGTTCAGGAAATGCATTTCTTCGTACACAAAGATTTTTAATTTCAATTTTATTATAGAGTAACGGAAATGTAATTTATTATTAATCAAGACATAATTTAGAACAATTTAATATTTATTTCAATATCCTGAAAAACATAATCTAAAGTACTTTGCTATAATTGACGGAATTTAATTTAAAATAAATTTATGGAATAATGTGAACAGTTGCATTCGTTGATAACTATATTGTACTAAAAATACGGTACACGTACAGTCGCCAGAATGGAGCCAAACACAGCAGTTATAAAATTATTACGTACAAAATTTAAATTAGAAAAAATATGCTGATCTTCTCCCAGTCTTTAAATAAACGATTAGGTTTGTAATGATTATATTTTAACAACCGGTTTCGGCAGATCAGTATCGTCAGGCCTTTTATTCCTAATAAAGTCAAATTAACAATAAAAATGTTCTAATATTTGATTTTTGAATAATTCATATTTTGTGCGGAGAACAAGAATGCCGAGTAGTAAATAAATCAAATTCATAGTAGGTAAATTATGAGTTTTTATTTAAATTTGCAAAAAAAAATATTTAATGTTGCGCATATTTCTGTATGGATTCTTCACTGAAAATTAAATTTAACAAATTGATACACACATTTCAACATACCTCCGGGATAGAGATACGAAAAAAAAAAATAACGGGAAATTTAGATATGTCATCGACGGCGTTGGTAGCAAGATTATTTTTAAATTGCATTTATTGAAATTTAATATAAAGCAGTGTTGATGATAAGCTGTTATGAAGCATAAAAATAATAATTTAGTACGCAACACAATTCCTATTACATGGATAATGCGTTGAGTGCGTTTTGATAATTGATTCTCTAATGGAAGGGTTATTGCTTGCGTGTTTTTGTTGACAGTGTAAAGGGTTATAAAATAATGCTCGCGACTAAAAAGGATTTTAATGAAAATAATAATAAATAATCAGATTATATTAATTTATGAAGAGAAAATTACGAAAATGTAGTTTCGAATTTATATTTTTCCTCAGATTACCTACAACTTTAATAACAGCGGACTTATGCATTTAAATTAAAAAAATATAATAAAGAACGTAAACTTATAATGCTTGTACAAAGTTGGAGTACGCCACATTGTGAAAAAGTAGCAATTTCGTTTAACTACATCGTTTTAGTTGCTTGTTATAATATTCAAGTGATGGCGAGTAATATAACTCCATTCCACAAAAATTTCTTGTAAAGTTTAAGATGTCAAATTGAAAAAGTTTAGTAATTACGTTAGTAAAGGTAACGCCAGTGCCGCGCACCTGCTTGAATTCGGAAACTCGTCTTATTATGCACCTACTTTATAAGCCCCATATCCACAACATCATGTTAAAGACAACTTAATATCTTTGCTTTTATATTGTACATTGTAATCCTGCTGTTTCCAAACTTTCCAACCACTTTAGATTAATTAAAAAGTAAATTTCCTCCACCGCTGCTCAAGCATTTTCTTATTTTCCCATACTTTGCAAAGAAAATAAAATGTAAAGCTGACCAGTAAAGAAAAATTTAAAAGGAAATTCTCACCTTTTCCCCTAAAAAGAGCTAATACGTTGGTAAAATTTGTGTGTAGCCCGTGATCTCCGAATAAGCTAGTTCGTTTGATGCGGAAGCTAGAACGCCAGTCAGGCTTCCTATAATTCGCGTAAAACACAACTAAAGATGAGTTATTCAATAGAGTTCCAGTGATTTATTAATAAAATTCTACTACAATTTAAAAAATTAATATTTTATAACCCAAGAGCAGGTTTCGAAAACAGCTTCAAAGAGAGTGTCACGTCTAGTATTAATACTAAATTGTAATTTACCGGAAATTAATTCTAATTAAATTTTAAATGAATGAAACTAGATATTGAGCGAACTGCAATTTCTGCTACCTACTAAGATTTCTGTTTTGTTTCAGAACTATTTCCCGTGGGTCGAGTGACTGAGCAATAGTTTCCACTTTTCCAGCAGTGATGCGATTCAATAAGTAACAAATGAGAACAAGCAACATTCAAAACGAAATCTAAACCAATAAACAAACAAAAAAACAAAACAATCAACTATTCAAGATTAAGGGTAAACTACTAATAATTGACCCTAAAAACGTGCCAGCTAAAATCTACTGTTTCTTATGTTAGTAATCCTGAAGCATAAAAAACATAAAGCAACAGCAACATGTGAACTGTTTTGTTTTTGCCTTTTATTTGATATTGTTTCAGTATTTTCTACTAAATAGTAATTTGGTAATTTGAATGAAAATCTGCTTCATTATTATTCTGCTCGTGCTATCTAAATCTGCAATTGCACATCAGCGTATTATCTCTGTATCAGATCAATGTAGTATCAGTCGGAATAGATTTCGTGACATCAACAGGTATGAAATATACTCTTACGAATGATGAATAGCATTTCCTTCACGTACAGGCACACACTGCTAATAATTTAGTTACCTCAACAAATACCAAAAGGATGTAATGCCATTCAGTTGTCACACCTAAAATTAATGCTATTGATGTAATTATTTTACTTTTGTGCCGCTCGGTGTAGGCAGTAAAGAAATTTTAATCAAATTTAATACAGTCAACCTTTATATATTATTATATTATGAAAAATATGGAAAACGCAGGGAAATATGGCAATTCAACATGGCGAGTTGTTAGCAGCTGTGTGCTTAATCGAAGTACAATGGATATGAGAAATAAATTTTAATTGAATCAGTAAATCAGTTGAAACTGTTTTTTTTGGAAGAACTGAATATGAATAATTCATAATCCCCGACGATGTTAGCAAGCTTTCTTTTATTGTATAGGTGTTTGCTAAACCAAAAGGAAGGAAGAGCTCTAATCTGGCGTTGACAACTTAATTTTCATTGCTGGTAAAATGTTTGTCGATGTACAAACAGCGCCAATTTTCCATACCCCCCAGACCCCCCGGTTTATTCTCATTGTTTTGTGCCTCTAAACTTACTTTTAAAATTTAATTTAATCGGTCATTAGCCGTATTCAGTCATTAGCTGAATAACTGCTGACACTAAGGTGCGGGTTTGAATCCGGCAAGAGTCTAAAATTTCTTATGATCGTCTCCGTGCTTCGGAGGGCACGTAAAGCTGGCGATCCCCCTGGGTCCCCCTCATCAATAAAAAGCCAGGGTTACGGGCACATCTGAGAGGAGCCTAGCAAGCTACCTCAGATGTAAAACAAATAATATGCTCACAGTAATAGTGACTTCGGCTGGTCTTCTATAGAACACAGCCAGAAGTCAAGGCAAACAGGAGCTATCCTAGCTTAAAGTGGAAGCAGAAGAAGAAGAATTTAATCATAATAAAACAGTCCCGAGGTTATCAGTCAAGTTAATTAAGACGAGACATAGCCGAGGTTTAAATTACCTTCCGAGACTGATAATAGTTTTTACGTGACGTGATGCACCAAACAATATTTTTATATAAAATTACAGTTTGACGTCGATCGTCAAATATTTTATTAGAACTTTGATTAATAATATAACCGTTCATTATTTTCCTAGGAACGTAAGTGATACAATTAAGTTCCGTCGCAAACGGTAACTCAAAAACGTATGTGATGAGGAACTTCCGTCGGTTGTAAGGGTTCTAGGACACTTCGCTCCGGGACATTTCTCACCCGGACATTTCGCACCCGGTCATTTCGCACCCGGACACTTTGCACCCAGGACATTTCGCTACCAGGGACATTTTGCACCCGGGCATTTTAAACCCGGACATTTCGCTACCGGGGACATTTCGCACCCGGACATTTCGCAAATAATTTGAATTGTTATTGTTTAAAAAATTTTCAACTTTTCAATTTAGCCACCCCTTGATAGTAGCACCTATTCGAGTTTTTATGAAAAAAAGAGATATAAAAGCAGAATTGACATTTGCCGCAATTTGCAACAATTATAGCATCTTCCGAAAAATAAACAATTTTTAAATTATTTTAATTGTTATTAATTTTTTATTAGTTAATTTTGATTTATTTCATTTTACTTTTGAAATAACATTTGCTATTTTGCTAAACCAAATGGTACTGAATACGGACCTGTTTTTGATACCCATATTTGCATATTATTATTCATTACTTTTTAATGAATGTTAACCAAGAACTCGAATAGGTGCTACTACCAAGGGATGGCTAAATTGAAAAAGTGAAAAATTTTTAAATAATGTAAATAATTCAAATAATGAATAATATGCTAAAAGTGGTAGCGAAAAGCCCGGGTGCGAAATCTCCGGGTGCAAAATGTCCCCGGTAGCGAAATGTCCTGGGTACGAAGTGTCCGGGTGCGAAATGACCGGGTGCGAAATGTCCGGGTGCGAAATGTCCCGGAGCGAAGTGTCCGGTCACCGTTGTAAGCATGCACATAAGACACACTAACGTGATTGGAAACAGGAAAACGTATTTATTTATTATTATAACTTCAAATATTGATTGAACTTCAGTGTAGCCATTGGTAAACCGGGGGGTCTGGGGGGTATGGAATACCCCCCAGTGCACGGTTTACTCTTAATTCATGGACCCATAGTATATTATGTTCTTCAGTATTGAAGAGCTACATATAGAGCTCGGATTTATATTCACCAAAATATTTGAAAATATGCGCGTATATATGCACCGAATTTCCTTAAAATATGCACTAAAATTGATAAAAATAGACAAAATATGCATTAATACGCAAACTAAAAAATATCTAATCTTCAAATTTTTCACTTTTTTTCTTCAAATTTTCAATAAGTAATGCCTAGATTTATAAAATTTAATAATTTGAATAATAAATCTGGACGAATTACGTAAAATTTGGAAAATTTTGCATATTTTCAACCTTTGGTGCATATTTGAGTAAATAATTCTTATTTGTGCATATTTCAGTAAATAATGCATATTTGTGCATACTTTCGGTGTTTTTTGAAGAATTTTAATAGAAAAAATAAACAGTTATTATTAAATCTGCCAATTTAAGCAATCATTTTATTTAATTTTAAGCAATTTTATATTTATAATTTTTTAAATAAATAAAAGATAAATAGTTTTTTAATTAAAAAATGAAATTGCTTAAAATTAATTAAAACAATTGCTTCAATGAGCAAAATTTAATAATAATTTTTTATTTTTTCTATTAAATTTTTTTCAAAAATCACATAAAGTGACCCAAATATGCATAAATATGCATTATTTACTCAAATATGCACCAAATGTTGAAAATATGCAAAATATTCAATTTGCAACGCAGTTTTTCGGATTTGTTTTTACTTACTTTGTCCAGATTTCATAACGAATTTGTTGACATATCAAAAATCACCAAAAAGCGGCCTAAATATGCACAAATATGCATTATTTACTTAAATATGCACCAATCGTTGAAAATATGCATAATATGCATTTTGACAAACAGTTTTCGGGATTTGTTTTTACCTAATTTGTCCAGATTTTATAACGAATCACTTGGCATTTCAAAAAACACCAAAATTGGCCTAAATAAGCACAAATATGCATTATTTATTTAAATATGCACCAAACGTTGAAAATATGCAAAATACTAGATGCATTTTGATAAGCAGTTTTTCGGGTTTGTTTTTACCTAATTTGTCAAGATTTCATAACAAGACTGTTGGCATATCAAAAATCATCAAAAGTGGCCTAAATATGCACAAATATGCATTATTTACTTCAATATGCACCAAACGTTGAAAATATGCAAAATATGCATTTTGACAAGCAGTTTTCCGGATTTTTTTTACCTAATTTGTCCAGATTCTATAACAAATCTGTTGGCATTTCAAAAAACACCTAAATTGGCCTAAATATGTATAATTTACTCAAATATGCACCAAATGTTGAAAATATGCAAAATACTATATCCATTTTGATAAACAGTTTTTCGGGTTTGTTTTTACCTAAGTTGTCCAGATTTCATAACAAATTTGTTGGCATATCAAAAATCACCAAAAGCGGCTTAAATATACACAAATATGCATTATTTACTTCAATATGCACCAAACGTTGAAAATATGCAAAATATGCATTTTGACAAGCAGTTTTTCGGATTTGTTTTTACCTAATGTGTCCAAATTTCATAACGAATTTGTTGGCATATCTAAAATCACCAAAAGCTGCCTAAATATGCACAAATATGCATTTTTTACTTAAATATGCACCAAACGTTGAAAATATGCAAAATATGCATTTTGACAAGCAGTTATTCGGATTTGTTTTTATCGAATTTGTCCAGATTTTATAACAAATCTGTTGGCATATCAAAAATCACCAAAAGTTGCCTAAATATGCACAAATATGCATTATTTACTCAAATATGCACCAAATGTTGAAAATATGCAAAATATGGATTTTGACAAGCAGTTTTTCGGATTTGCTTTTATCTAATTTGTTCAGATTTTATAACGAATCTGTTGGCATAACAAAAGCACCAAAAGTTGCCTAAATTTGCACAAATATGCATTATTTACTCAAATATGCACCAAACGTTGAAAATATGCAAAATATGCATTTTGACAAGCAGTTTTTCGGGTTTGTTTTTACCTAATTTGTCCAAATTTCATAACTAATCTGTTGGCATATCAATATTAAGTAACATGCAAAAGCAAAAAATCTGAGCCCTAGTTACTTAGTAGCCAATGCTGGGATTCTTGATTGAAATCGTAGTTTTGAGAAGAAGAGGGAAGGATGCGTAAAGGAAAAAATTGAGAGGCAGGGCCTATTTTTAATTGGGTTGGGCCCTAGGCTCAATCAGCATCAGCATCAGTATCAGTATCAGTATCAGTATCAGTATCAGTATCAGTATCAGTATCAGTATCAGTATCAGTATCAGTATCAGTATCAGTATCAGTATCAGTATCAATATCAGTATCAGTATCAGTATCAGTATCAGTATCAGTATCAGTATCAGTATCAGTATCAGTATCAGTATCAGTATCAGTATCAGTATCAGTATCAGTATCAGTATCAGTATCAGTATCAGTATCAGTAACAGTATCAGGATCAGAATCAGCATCAGCATCAGCATCAGCATCAGCATCAGCATCAGCATCAGCATCAGCATCAGCATCAGCATCAGCATCAGCATCAGCATCAGCATCAGCATCAGCATCAGCATCAGCATCAGCATCAGCATCAGCATCAGCATCAGCATCAGCATCAGCATCAGCATCAGCATCAGCATCAGCATCAGCATCAGCATCAGCATCAGCATCAGCATCAGCATCAGCATCAACATCAGCATCAGGATCAGCATCAGCATCAGGATCAGTATCAGTATCAGTATCAGTATCAGTATCAGGATCAGTATCAGTATCAATATCAGTATTGAAGAAATAGAATTTGATATTTATTTTAAGATTCTATATTCTCTCTTTTCGGGCCCTTAATGGTAAAATAGGCCCTGTGTAAAACAACTTTCGCCGAATTAATTCAAATTATTTTCTTCGCTGTTGTATTTTGCGGTTTCAAGTCAAGTTAGTATCAATTTTTCAATTAAATAATTCGAAATTGACGCCGGCGTCGATAAAATGTTATCACGATTAAATTTTCGTTTCGTAAGTTTATAATTTGGTCAAAGACGCACCTTTTTGCGTTTAATTGTATTTCAAGATTATCTAGATTAGATTAGGTTGAATTTACACAATCAATTAATTCGAGATGGACGTTTACCCTATTTAAGGTTCGGGATCCGATGTTATCATTTATTATTGTTTTTCAATATTATCCTCGATGAATTACATGACGAACCAGTGATAATATGAAAGAAAGCAATTAAAGTTTGAAGAAAGTTAAAGTAATCGAAATGAAATAATAGGAAAATAAAATATTATAAACTTTTTTTGCTTTTTAAAAATAGAAATACATAAGAACAAGAAATAAGACAATGTTAACACAATATAAAAATAAAAGTCAACAAATAACAATCACAAACAAGCAGCAAACTTCCAAAAACTTCCTGAAAAGTGCAAACAGTGCATCGCCAGTTTCATCTCATCGATAAAATTATAAAACCAATAAAAAGTAATAGACGTGAAATCAGAACCAAGGCTTAAATAATTTGAAAGCCACAAATTGCATTGTGGAAAGAAAATCATACAAATAAAAATAATATTATATTCCCGGTGAGATTTTCCCTGTGTAATGTGGCAGGCAACGAAAATACAAAGCAAAGCTATAATAATATTCAGGTAGAATAAATATTATATTATTAGAATTAATTACTCCATGGTAAAAGTTAAGTTTATGTATAAATCTTGCGTATAAATGTTTTTGTTAATAATACAAGGCTTAGTTTATTTAATTAATTAGCATTATTAATTAAATAGACGCACGTACAGTGGCGTGCGTGTGAGAAACAACATCGATTTTGGAATTATTTTTCTAATCGATTGATGTGGTTTTTCTCAATACGATCGAGTCTCTGGTGGTAGTAAGAAATTATTTTCATTTTTATTTCAATTTTATGTTAGACAAAGGGGGCTGTTTTTTATGAACTAAATGATATTCCAAATATTTTAAAATATCACTTTTGCACCACATGCGACATAACTCAAGGGGACCTTAAACGTGATTTAAGCAACATATTGTTCATTTTTGAATTTAGATTTATTTTCTGACAAAATCCATAATCTTTTCGTTTATGTCTCTGAGCACAAATTTTATGTGCTTAAACGACTTGAAAATTGTTAAATTTAAATTTAACTTGTAGAATGTAATTTACGAGGCAAGTTGCATGAGAGTTAACGGCAGTTGTAAAGTGAATAAAATCGGATAAGACAGACTAGACATAAAAGGATTTTAAAAGTTTAAGGGTTAGTGCATTTATTTTCGGTTATGTAAAAATTTGGCCAAATCGAGCGGAAGGATCGAAATACGAAGAGTTTTTAATTGTCGGTCACAATTTTGTTGCCGTCGATTGCGGAGGGAAGAACTTTTATTTTAGATTAAAGGATTTTAACACAAAGACAGATACATCGTGTAGTATCCTTTGAAAGACGAGATTGACAATGCGATGCAGCTATAAAGAAGAAGCGCACGATAAGGTAGCGAGCATCAGATTTGTGGGCGCAGATTACTGAAAGTGAGTGTGCGGTGACATGGAAAAATATGGGGATTGCGAGAACGTAGAGACACTTTGGGATCATCCTGGAAGGCACGGCGGGACGGTTACCGATATACCTTTAATAGCAATCATAAATCATGACCGCGATATAGTATACGTGCAGGTGACCGAACCGACTGCGGTCTTGAGAAGTTGAGATCGATCAATAGTGCCCTCTCGGGTCCCAGAAGACCTAGCCGCGGCGCCCGGGATCCGGTATACAATATTCTAGTCCCCTGTCATCAACTTATTGTCCAACAGGTATTAATATATACGAGTCCCCTTAATGGTTTTCGATATTCCCTTATTTACAAGCTTCTGATAATTAATCTCTAAAGTCGATTCTCATGGAATTACCACTAATTTGGATATGCTTCTAGTTTTATCGTTTGGGTACGGACGTCCTTTCTTGCGTATATCGTCGACCCTTACATTAGTATGACTTAATACTAATTAAGTACCTTCAAAAGCTAGTTTCATAGTTGAATACTATAAATTTTGGATTAAAGTAAATAATTCCAATAATTCTTAATACTTGTACATGTAAAACAGACTTACCATAACTTAATGGTAAAAGCTTTCTCATCATATTCACCTTATCCTCTCTCTTCCGTTCAAACCGTTCAAACATAAACTTTTGAGAACCACCCCGTAAATAATTAAAAAAAAAACGCTACAAACAGAGTTGAAATCTTTCGAGAATGGGCGTACTTTTACCCTATGATCGATGAACATCGTCCAGGGTTAAAGATGCCATTAGTTTCTCCCAGTATATATAGAAGCTACGTTTAACAAAAATCCATTCTTCAGAAAGAATAGCAATTAAAACCAAAAAATCCGAGTAACTTTTGGGCACTACCCCGTAATGCGATGAAATTGCTACTTTACAATTCAATGATTTTAAACAAACGAAACCTGAGATTTTTTTAAAATACGCTATCTTGGCGGTATATACAAATAAACGTAGTGGAACTCTTGGGACAAGAGGCGTTTGATTTCCGTATGATGAAAGAAAAATACAATTGATTTCCTTTAACAAAAGGGAAGAACAAAAATTTTAGCCTGCAATTGTTCGTATTTATTACAAAATTTAATTAAAAATCAAAAATTTTGCAAGAAAAATATTGTTTATATAATTTTATTCATTTTTCCCTTCTAAAGAATTTACCTTTTACTATTGGTAAGAAAATAAATTACCATTACATTGTTAGTTCGTTTGTTTTATTGATAGCATCCTGGGTGTACTCACGACTCTGGCTTACCGTCGGGATTTAGCTATTATAGGTCAGGGATTGAACGTATTTTTAAAACTAAGTACTAAGTAATGGTACTTTGTTAGATATCGTTTAAACTTTCTGGACAACCATTCAGTGCTGGATCAAGCTATTTCAGCGCTGGGTGCAGTTTAGGTAAATAGGGAGGCTATGCTTCTGAGCTATTAATTAAACAAATAAAATTTTCAAAAAAGTGAAAACCTAAATTTTCGAATGTTAGAACTATCAAAAGATAGATACTCCATCTATACATAAAAATATGTAACGCGAGGCTACCGCAAAAGCAGAATCCTCAGCATAGCACTTACAAACATGGAAATGATGTAGTCATCACATGAACAGCAAGGATTTACTGTATTACTGATAATTTTGAGATAACTCCGGTCACACAGATTAAACCGTAGATGAGTATGCATCTAGAGATTAAGAAACACTGGGGGGTATTCCATACCCCCCAGACCCCCCGGTTTCACAATCTAATCATTTATGTTCATGATTCATGAATGTCAACATAAATTTTTGTTAAATTTATTATTAAATTATTAAATAGAACATTCTAATTCCTAGAAAATACGAGTAAATGTAAATATTCTAGGAAATTTTTTAGAAATCTTAGAAAATCCAAGAATCCAAGAAAATCTTAAGAATACAACTTTTTTTACATTTTCAACTTTTTCGAACGAAAATTTTGAGGTCATTCAGAAGAAAATCCGAAGTAATCTTTTAATAATATCGTAAAAGAAAATCTAGTGAACAAAATTTTGTCGTATGAGTCATTGATAGCTTACACTCTCAAAATCAGATGTGAAAAATTACAAATTTAAATTCAGTGTCTTACGGACTGATTATTACCTGTAACGTTGGCATTAGTAAAATTACAATCATGTCATTTGGATAATAAATTGTGCAATTACTACATCTACCACATATGGAAAGCCTGGGATGGATTATACTTTTACACTATACTTTATGATTAGCCTCCTTAAATAAAAAAATCACGAGCCGCCACTGGTTTTTAATACTAAATATTATTTTCTCGATTTACTTCACGCTACCAAATATCAAGAACATGGCGGCTCTGTTGCGTACAATTGATGTTATTTTTTAAAATAAAAATTGTAAAACCGCATTGAAATAATAATCCTGATATATAAAATCCCAGCACACTGCTGCTGCTCCTGCTACAGCGTGTTATTTTTTTGGTGCAAAAAAAAACACTCTGATTTCCCTTACTTTTGCTTGAAAATTCAAATTTCCGAATTTTTCCTGGAAAAACTTGAAAAATTATATATTCCCTATCTTCTCCAAGTATTCTAAAAGAATGGAAATCCTGCGATATGTACTGGAGGGTGTTCCACACCCCCCAGACCCCCCGGTTTACAATTTTACCAATCGAAAAAAAAAAGATTAAACTATCTAAGATTAGGATTAACATGGAAATTTGAATTATTAAGTAAAAATGGGGGAAATTTAACTTTCGGATAGAAGAATAAAAACGGGGATAGCATATTTGTTTAATTACCTTGCTGCTCATAAGGTTTAGCAGCAACTTTCTGTGTTATTTTGAAAGTTAATTATAAAAATAATATAAAAATATAAAGCTGATATTTTAAACCGGGGGGTTTGGGGGGTGTGGAACACCCTCCAGTACATAACGCAGAGTTTTCACTCTTTTAGATTACTTGGAGAAGAGAGGGAATTTATAATTTTTCAAAATTTGCCAAGAAAATCGGGAAAAACGAGGAATCCCCCAATAGAGGGAAACGAAATTAAATGTTTAAATATTTTACCGCTATAAAAGAGATCCGTCGTCTAGCTGCTCGTCTACGGACGGGCTTTGCAGCTAATTCACAAAATAAAATACCAAAAAGCCAAAGGTTTGGTTTTAAAGAAAACTTTTTATACCAACCATACGTATTTGATTATCTTAATATTTTTCCGCGCGGTGGCGTTCGTTTAATGTAAATCGCAAATAATCAAAGAAAACCAAAAAGAATGGAAATCCTGCGATATGTACTGGAGGGTGTTCCACACCCCCCAGACCCCCCGGTTTACAATTTTACCAATCGAAAAAAAAAAATTAAACTATCTAAGATTAGGATTAACCGGAAAATTTGAATTTTTAAGTAAAAATGGGAGAAATTTAACTTTCTGATAGAAAAATTAAAACTGGGATAGCATATTTGTTTAATTACCTTGCTGCTCATAAGGTTTAGCAGCAACTTTCTGTGTTATTTTGAAAGTTAATTATAAAAATAATATAAAAATATAAAGCAAATATTTTAAACCGGGGGGTCTGGGGGGTGTGGAACACCCTCCAGTACATAACGCAGGATTTTCACTCATTTAGAATATTTGGAAAAGCTAGGGAATTTATGATATTTCAATGATATATATGACATACACTTTTATGATATTTAAAATCCCAGCACGCTGCTGCTGCTCCTGCCACAGCGTCTCATTTTCTGGAGAAAAAAAACACTCTGATTTCCCTCACTTTTGCTTGAAAATTTAAATTTCCGGATTTTTCCTGGCGAAACTTGAAGAATTATAAATTCCCTATCTTCTCCAAGTATTAATTCTAAAAGAATGGAAATCCTGCGATATGTACTGGAGGGTGTTCCACACCCCCCAGACCCCCCGGTTTACTACTTTACCAATCTAAAAATATATTAAACTAACTAAGATTAGGATTAACCGGGAAATTTAAATTTTTAAGTAAATATGGGAGAAATTTTGGCTAGAAAAAATTAAAACTTGGAAAGCATTTTGCTTAATTACTTTACTATAGTGGATCCACGATACTAAAAATGTAGGTGGCAGATCGAATGCAAAATCACATTTACGAAAGGAAACGTCTTTAATATGTTGTGTTACGTGTGTTGCCTAATCTAGAATGTTACATCATAAGTTTACAAATCGTATTTTCACAAATTTATTTCAATTTTAATGTAATTTAGATAAAATAAATAAAGAAATACTGCATAAGAACTATGTAATATAATAGAAAAAATTAAATGTTATCTGCCAACAAACACGTAAAACAAAACCAATTTAATTGGTTAATATTTCGAGGTCATCGGTTTAGTACAAATTCTTACTTGGTTCTTAAAAGAAATGGACTGTACGCTAGTTGGATATCCCAAAAAACCGTACGCAGCGCCATCTTCTGGTCAATTATTGCTAGATTCTCACCTAATTTATGCACAAAATCACCGCCTAGGCGGCAGTACCATAGCTGTCCAACTGGCGTTATTGGTTGAATATTCCAAAAAAGCGTACGCCGCGCCATCTTCTGGTCAATTATAGCCAAATTCTCACGTAATTTATGCACAAAATCACCGCCTAGGTGGCGGCACCATAGCTGTCCAACTAGCGTATACTCATGGAGTTTTGCAGCAACTTTCTATGTTACGTTGAAAGTTAACCTTGCGGCAGTGGCGCCATTTATTTTTCTTCGAGTTGTCGCGCTGCGGTTCTTAGGTCCGCATAATAAGACATCAGTTGTTTTGTGAGATTATGTTGAATGTCACACAAAAACTATTTTATTCAAAATTAAAAGTTTACTAATGGTCGTATTCACCAACTACAAATAACACTATTTGTCGAATGAAAACAAAATTTTGCATTGTTTTGCATTGTAATAATGTCATTTTATTCGACAAATAGTGCTATTTGTAGTTGGTGAATACGAGCATTAATAAACTGTATCGATTCAATAATTTAGTAAATAAAAACGTAATTATTCTTTAGTATTTATAATTGTTAAACTTCGGTTTGAGGGAGGTAGAACAGGTAACTTTTCTGTGGCAATGCTCTAGACTAGTGGTTCTCAAATTCATTTATCACGCGGCACCCTACAGTCATTAAAAAATATACAATATCCCCCCCACCCTTGGCCAAATGTGGGTGAACTTAGCTCCTTTTTTTTCAAAATATTAAATTTTATTGTTGTTTTGGATTGTTTTCTATTTGTTTTCAATTATTTTGATATTTTTTTTTTTGCAAAATAAAATGAAGAAATTCTCAAAACTTTTTTTTGCCAGCTCCCCTTTTTACAAAATTTAAATTTTTTGTTGTTGTTTTTGATTGTTTTTGATTTGTTGTCAATCCTTTTGTAAAAATAAAATTTTTAAATCAAATGAAAATCGCGAAAGTCTCCTTTTTTGAAATTAAATTTTTTTTGTTGATTTCGGTTGTTTTTGATTTATTGGCAATTTTCAATGTCAATGTATTGTCAATGGTAACCACGGAAATCGCTAACTAAGATTTTTCGCCAACGCCCCCTTTTTCGAAATAAATTTTGTTGTTGTTGTTCTCGATTGTTGTTAATTTGTTACCAATTATTTTGTAAAATTTAATTTTTTCATTTCATTTTTTTTTGCAAAATGAAATAAAATTTTTTAAACAATTGAAAACAAATGGAAAGCAAGCCAAAACAACAACACAAAATTAATATTTTGAAAAAAGGGGAGTCAAGTTCACGCACGTCTTTGCGCATGGGTTTGATCATGCGTATTTTGTACTTTTATAATAATGTATTATTTTTATAATATTTTTTAAATTATTATTTTTATAATAATAATGTAAATTAAATTTTCCAATTTGTCCGATAAAATTAAAATACCTCATATAAAATAATTTTATCCAAAAAAATTGTTAGTTCCAAAAACTTTCGCGGCACCCCTGTGGAATGTTCGCGGCACCCCATTTGAGAATCACTGCTCTAGACAAACAAATTTCTTACAGGAATCGCAAATAATTGTCGTTTTTCTGTTCTTGTGAGAACCACACTTGTGGCAGGAAACACACATCCTACACACATCCATTCGATAATGATGAATATGTAAACAATTTCAAATTTTATCAGCAGTGCCGACCTCTGTTCCCCGACGCGACTGCCGGAGGGCTAATTATAAAAATAATATAAAATATAAAGCCAAAATTTTAAACCGGGGGGTCTGGGGGGTGTGGAACACCCTCCAGTACATAACGCAGGGTTTTCACTCTTTTAGAATACTTGGAGAAGAGAGGGAATTTATAATTTTTCAAAATTTGCCAGGAAAATCGGGGAATCCCCAATAGAGGAAAACGAAATTAAATGTTTAAATATTTTACCGCTATAAAAGAGATCCGTCGTCTAGCTGCTCGTCTACGGACGAGCTTTCCAGCTAATTCACAAAATAAAATACCGAAAAAAGACAAAGGTTTGATTTTTAACAAACTTTTTATACCAACCAAACGTATTTGATTATCTTAATATTTTTCCGCGCGGTGGCGTTCGTTTAATGTAAATCGCAAATAATCAAAGAAAACCAAAACTTTTATTATTTGGTGGTGGTTGGAAAGGAGGCTAGAACCTGAAATATGAAAAAAATAACTGAAAAAATTGAGCAAAAAAAACGGAAAATTCGGATCATTTTTAATGATATTTTTACTATATCAGGGAACAAATCTTCTCCCAAATCAACTTTCTTGCTACAAATATTAACTTTGTCCCTCTCTAGCATACCAGAAGTAATGTAAAGGTATAAAAATAAATAGGGGGGGGGAGGTCATATTCGGATTTATCTTAAAATCTCACTTGGGGGAAGGGGGGGGGGGTCTCGGCAAATATCTTGTAATTTTTTTTTCTCATGAAACTGTAAAATTGCAAGAGAACTGGGTTAAATTAAGTAAAATAAACAATTTCACGTGAGATTAGAAGGGGAAAGATCCGACCCTCGAACCATGGGGTTGGGAATAAGAAGATCTATTTAAATGATCTCTACTTGAAAAGTACTTTGTAATGCAAGAATGGTTACAAATATTTACAATATTTTTTAAATAGTGAATTTTAAAGAAGTATGACAACAAGATAATATTCAAGCTGCACAGAACAGTAGTTAATTCTAAAATAAATTCAGATTAATCAGAAACTATTGATAAAAAGTTTTTCAGTTTTAATTGAAATTTGAAATGATAAAACTTCTATTGATTGTTGAAATATTCAAGGTATTACAATATACCTGTATTTGATAAGCGAATGCATTTCCATTTATTTGCAAGATTTAAAAACAAAATTTACATTTGCGATATTTTAAAACTGGAGTGGAGATCATAGCAATATATAAAATACTTAACTAAACTAAAAAACTTTTATTTATAAAAACACTATAAATCTCAATTATTTTAAAATAAATTACTCAAACGAAAGAGGGGGATTAATAAATGCTACCGAAAAAAAAGCAGTGTAGATTTACGAGATTGTAACATAATAGAAAACCATTTTTTTAATTCAGGTTCTGTCTTTAGAATCTTTTTTCCAGTTTGTTTACAACTTTTTTTCAGTTTGTTTACAACTTTTTGAGTATCTCACATTTGAAGTGTCTTGACAGTTTCCAAACTCAAATAATCGAACCGGAAGAAAGCAAGTTTAAAAATATTTGATTACGACAGCATTTTGGAAAAGTTTTACTTTGAATATTTACTTAATTGGAAGTTAATTACGGTGTATTTTTGGCAACAACATTTCCGAAACTCGGGATGTTTATGACTGAGATCTGCACATTACAGAAGTTTACGAAGTTAACTGACTCGAAAAAACAACAAATTGCTTCGTTCAATTGCAGGATAGCGTATCATCCTCACTACCAAATAAATTATTTGAGAATCTTCGTTTTAGATATTATTCGTTTAAAGGTTGGAATTAAGAGACTGGTTTAACAGAAACCGCGACTCCTTGCTCGTTGGCACCCAAACAATAATTTTTATAAATTATTTTAAGAATTCTAATGTAATTAAATAATAATTAAAGTTGTGTGCGCCTAGCTTTACTTTATTGAAACACCCCGTAATACAATAAAATAGCTAATTTAAGATAGAATGGTTATGCGACGTTCAGTACTGGGTTTGTACACAATTCTTGCTTAAGAAAAGGTTTTTCTCCAACTGAACAATTTATTGAATGTTTAGTTTTATAACAGAAACGACATGAAAAGAGTTTAACAAAACTATAAAAACGTCGTAACAAAAAATCTAATGCACATCCCGCACGAAATAAAACCCTTTAGAACGGAAAACGAAATAAAACAAAAATTTAATAAAAGTGCGGTTTAATGGGAGGGATTTTTAATTTTTAATTTTGAAGGACAAACCGCGAATAGTTTGGTGTTGTTAAGAAAAAGGCCAGGGAAAATAATTTTTAATTTTTTTTTGAAGAGGAAAAATATGAAACGTAAGTTTTATGGTTGACAACAGCCCTAAAAAATATCTATGATTCATAAAAACACGAGGGTTTTTGTTAACTAAATTTTAGTATTCCGACTGTTAACATATCCACCCCAACGAAGCGAAACTTCATCAAAATGAAAGAACTTGAAACCTTTTAAGAAAATTTTTCAACATTTTCAGGTTTTTATTCAAATTTATTATTTAATAAAAAATGTATTTACAAATTGAATGAGTTTGCTCTCCGATCGTAATAAATACTGACATAGAATGGGAAAGATTAAAAATTTATACATTTTCAATATTAATCTCGTTACACCGGTATGCAGATTTAAAGAGATAAAATATTTTATGTTTAAAAAAAGAAACCATTTTGTCGATAAAGGTCGTAACGTTTTAAATTTATCTTTGGACTTTATCGTTATCAGTTGACCACAAAAGACTGAGTAACATATAAAAGTGTCGAGTGAACGGGTCGACACGTTCGAACCTAAGTTAGGGGTTGCTGCTATTTGAGGGTGGGCAGAATACCGCAGACCTAAGTCTCTGGAGATTACTTAGATTCCTGTGCTCAGTGTCAGAATTCAATCAGGGTGTTCTATGCTGTTCCGGAACCCTTGGGCTTTCAGACAGATGTCATAGATGCATACATCAAATAATTCATGAGGCTTTAAATTTCAGTTGCACGTCAGTTAGTTTCCCCGAAACTACGTTGCCTTTCACTCAAATTAAATTTTACTTTTTTTTCGCTCTAGCGTGCTTCGTAAAAATTAAAACCGATATAATGACTTCATTATGCACCAAGCTGAGGTGTAAATCAATAGCCACTCTTTACAACAAAATTTTTCAACCCTCGTTAGCAATCCAACGTTACATATTAATTTAGAAAAAAAAAATAATAAAAAAATTCCAGCCGACAAAGAATTATTTCGGTCGTGCAAAAATATAATACCAACTCCGTTCTTTTTTTATTTTATTTGTTTAAAAATAAAATTTTATGTTGTTCCAATAAAATCATGCACAAGAATCTTTTTATAGTTTATTTTTGAGTTGTGATGGATTAGCGGTGCGACATAAAGCTCGGTTATTTTTATAACCTTTCGTGACTTTTGTAAAATCAAGTCGTCAATTTATTCCTTGATAGTAATCGAACATGAAGACTGTGTAATAAAGCAAATTCTTATTACATTCAAAACTAATTAACGTCAAATAATAGTACAAATAAATAACACCATTGTCAGATAAAATCATAAATCATAGGTAATTATAAGCACGGAAACTCCCTAATGCTTTATTAAGCATTTACTTATAACATTTAGTCATAATAATTTGATAACCATTAGTTATGCCAGAAAAAGAATTATTAAATGCTACAAACCTCCATCTTAAGATGCTAATTAAGGTTCTTTTATTTTCATCAACCATATTATCGGTCGATGATCGGCTATTTATTTTTATTTTTAGGTTTTTCTTTTAAATCAATTGTGTATTATGTGGAAAGTTTGTTATCCTTTTGAAGTGCATTTTTGAATCGTGTTTATTTATGCACTATCTTCCTCGTAAATGCAATTTCAAATTAATTACATGGTTAAACGGATTATCGTATTATCGGGGTTGTGCATAAAACTATTTTTAGATTAACTATATAATAGATAATCAAATAAGTAAAGTTTATTAATATCTATGTTTACAACTGCACGTTCTCTTAAGTACATACAGTCCATTTCGTTTAGTTTTCCGGGTGTATAGGAAGGCGCTCACAAATCCCACGGTTTTTTTTTATATCGAATAGTTCTTTAGGCTTATTTTAAACTAAAGCTGATATAACAGTAAAATTTAAAACTTCTATCGATTAATTAATCGTGTAACCTTGGAAGATCACAAATAGATACAATTTTCTTCGTAACAACGAGGAGAGCTGCTGATCCATTGGATTTTTCGATTCCAACTTTCGAAGTATTTTATTCTAATAGAACGAAAGCTGAACAAAATTGGAAAATATAAAATTCCACAGAGAAGAAATTTTTTAATTTCCCCAAGTTTATATTAATTTCATATAATTTTAATTTGTTTAAAAGAAACTTTGCGTTGTAGCAGATATTTAAAATTGTTTCATATCTCCATTTTTATTCGTTTTCTTGATTTAAGTTTTTACGTCCCTTATAAAGCACCCTTGTTTTTTTTAAGATAAAGATATCGTATTATATTCGCATTATTTTCAGATGATAAAACTCATAAATTTTAGTTACGATTTATATTTTGGGATATTAAGTCGTGATTTACTGACCCAAATCTCAACATTATTTTTAATTGCAATTCGCGTAAACAGAATTAACCTGAACTTAATTTTCCAATTGAAGAAAACAACAAAATTGGTTTTGCGAATACAGGGTGTACGACGAATGTGGCAGCCTTAAATAATCGAATTTTCCGAAAGGATAAAAACACCAGTAATAATAAAAAATGTGAGTAGTGTTTGTGGTGTAATAAAAATTGCCACTCTACCCTCTGCTATTTTTTCTGGTTTATCAATTCGATTACGTGATATCCCCTACTTTCAGATGTTTTATCTTCCACAAAATGTGTTTCAGTAACGCAACCCACATTTAACTTACATCTGGGAGTATGTGATTTTTTAAAAAGGTTTTTTCTTTTCGGCTCGGAAGGTAATTTATTATCCTGCCCTTTTTTTTATCATCCAACTTCTGAAGATGGCCGACCGAGAACAGAAACCAGCTCTCGTTTAATATTTTATCGGTGCGGAATTTTTTATTCAATTTTATTCAAATTTAAGTTATTCGAATAATTTTCTACCCAAAATATTTCGCATCGACTTTTGCATGTTTTATTGTTGGAGAGATGTATGTATGCGTGTTTTATGACAAAATTCCTAAGTATTATTGGGGTACGAAATGTTCGTTATATTAACGCTAATGACGGTTCGTTTCACGTACAATATGGGGTACATTTTCATGTTGACTACATTTAATGTTCTTGTTATAGTTTAGCTTGGAGCAAACATTTGTGGTTTCTCTTAGAGAAAATACATAATATTTGTTATCAGATTGAGTTTCCATTGCGTGTGATATACTCGATTATATTTCATTTTCGATTATTTTATTGGATTAAACTTTAAAGTAATTTTAAACTTTGTCAGATAAACTTTATTCGAAGCAGCTTTTGTTTGTATTGTTCGATACGCAATGCCATAACTCAAGCTGTCCGTATATTTATAGGTGTTTCCCCTATTTAACATACTCTAATAGGAAGTGACGGGAAATGTTTAGTAAAGCTTTATCAGTCACTGTTTGAAAATATTGCTCTGTCTTCTTAACTAAATTTACGAACTTATTTTTAACAACATAAAGTTCGCATAAAATCGATTTCACACTGCAAATGTGTTCATTTGTCTCTGTTTTACAGCTCGTTCGTAATTTTTTACCAAACCAAGATCACAGGAAACTTACAATTATGCTCTTCCAACATCTAAAAACGATAATGCACAATTCTAACAAAGTCTGTCGTAACATAAAGGAACCCCACCAACAAAATAACGTTTGATGATTAAAGATCCGTTTAAATTTGTAGGTAAATTCACTAGCGTAAGTGCTTTGCTACGTGCCGTGCTACTCTGCTTTTAATAAATAAATAATTTTCATTCCATCTGAGGATCCCAACAATAATATGAATCGCTACGAGTGTAATTCATGACTTCCAGCTACATAAAACAACAAAGTTGCATTCTCGAGTTTTGAAAATGCCTCCATTTATTAGATTATTAATTCGTGTCCCACGTTGGGCGCCAAAAGTAAACGATAAAAACTAAAAAAACTTTTTCATACTGAAAAAACGCTTCTATGTTGTTGTTCTAATTAGTTGTTGTAAATTTAAAATATACATAATTTATTTATGAGTTTTAAATTTGTTGTTTACCAAAATTTTATCTCAAGATTTTTATATTGACATAAATTTATAAATTGTTCAGCAAATGCTTTATTGCAAGATTAGAAAATGCTAACTTTTTTGTTTTTGTTTCTTATTGTTTATTTCATTTTTTTATATTATATAGGTATATTGCACTGTTAAAGACTGAAGATCTTTAAGAGTCCATACTTACTTTGTTTAATGCAATGAATGCAAAGCTATCGAACCTTCGCTTCCAGAACTTTGTGGAACGAATGAATATTATTATGCAATCTTTTATTTTCAAAGAATCTTAAGAAATTTTTGAATGAATATTTGGTTTTATTTTTAAATTAAATAATTGCCAAATAGCGTTCCGTTTTCCTCGATCGGTTTTAACCTTAACCTTTAACCTCGTTAACACTTAGAATGGTAATTATGCAAACCTTCTTTTATTCGACCCAAATGGTCCACTTTAAATTGGTTGTGAATCTTCTATTTCTTCCTCACGTTACATAGAACTACTTCCAGCTTCCTATTTCTATTTCCTTCCACTTGTTCCAAAATATTTTGTCCAAAAATTACAGCTCGTACTATTTCCAAATTGAATTTGTTATTTTTGTTTCGAAAGATTTATTTTTAATTCACTTGATTTGAACTAACTTGTTTTCGGTTATTATCTTATCAATCTCTTGTCTAGGCAATTCAACTTTTTTTTCAAATTCAATTTTTTAGATCAATGCTAGTTAATGATAATGCGATTTGTTATTTTTATTGCATCCGCATGCACGCGCACTGTCGACAATCTTATGTTACCACATCTCAAGTACTTCAACTTTCGATTGTTTACTTAACCAATAAATTATTTTTTAAATTGATATTTTTATAACTTTAAATGATAAGTTTCTTTGAAATAATTTTTTGATTTTTAAAATAAATCCTTTAATTAATTAATTTAACAATTACCTCCGGTTCGATTGCATGTCTTTCTAGCAGCTAAATACAATATTATTTCGGCAGATATGATTTTAAACAACTTTTAAATTTGTTAGAATCGGTTATGTTTAAACCATGTGACAATAATATCACACCAATGCAAGAAGGTGGATTTGAACATACTAGAAAAAGATCTCGCAGGAGTAAGTGTAACACCCTAATTTCAATTGTACAAGCGGTGCCACCCATTGTACCACGCTGCCGCCAATTGTAACATCGCAGCCAGCGCTTGAACTACCCTGGATCGTTTGAAAAAGGAAAGACCGATGTTGCTGCTGCAAAACGTCCGAAGTTGATGGATTTGGATGTTGAAATTGACCAATTTTATCTTCCTTCGGGGATTCCTCTTTGGTACGCTGCCACCATAAAATTTTTTAGATAAGAAAAATTTGCAAAATTTATGGTAAAACGTAGCGAGCTCGGAATATGTAGGAATTAATTACGTAGGAATCTTTGTAGAAGAAAATAAAAACTTTTAAGATTTCAATTACCAATTTATTATAAAAAATAAAATAAAATATGTTTATGTTGATTACTAGAGCTCGCATTTATATGCACCAAATTTTCTTAAAATATGCACTAAAATTGATAAAAAATGAATAAAATATACATTGATATGCAAACTCAAAAATATGTAATCTTCGAATTTTTGATTTTTTTAGTTCTAGCTTCTACCTAGATTTATAAAATTTAATAATTTTAATAATAAATCTGGACGAATTACGTAAAATTTGCAAAATTTTGCATATTTTCAACCTTAGGTGCATATTTGAGTAAATAATGCATATTTGTGCATATTTGGACCACTTTTGGTGTCCAGCCGCAGCTAAAGATTCATATCTTTCATGCTTTCAAATTAATCATGTATTCTTATGGGAGCGTTTTCTAATCACTGATTGACTTTCGATTAACTTTTACCTAACGTTTAACTACCTCTGAGTGTTTGTGCCGATAATTTCGCCCAGCTAAAGATATGTTTACTAAGCTGCGGCTGGTGGTCTGCGACTGAAGTCGCAGTGAATGTTTTCTAATGAGAGTGTTTCCTTAGAATGCGATCTTTGCAGGCGACTCTTAGGTAACATTCCCATAACAAAAGCATGGGCAGCAGTCACTGCGACTTCAGTCGCAGAGCTCCAGCCGCAGCTTAGTAAACATATCTTTAGCTGGGCGAAATTATCTGCGCCAACACTGAGAGCTAGTTAAACGTTAGGTAAAAGTTAATCCAGAGACAATTGATGTTGATCCTATCAACTTTTCCTAACGAATTAATAAAATGAATAAAAATTAATTTGACCTGTAGATTATAAGCCCAATTCGAGCTTTATTTCGAAGATACAAAAATATAAATTAAACATTTGTTAAAATTAAGTATATATTACCTTTGGGTGATTTAAAAAAAAATGATTAGATTGATTGAATAAAAAAAAAATTAAATGAAAATAGGAAAAGGGATAACGATTAGCCAGAAACGACTACATGACGACTGAAAAACGACTCGAAAACGACTGAAATTAATTTTTCTGGACCTCTCTTTTATGTAAAATTTTTGTCGATGATTTAAATCCTGGGGGCGAAATATTTTACAGTTGGCGTGAATCGAAATTTGTTTTACTAATTGTAATTTTAGAAAATGTTCTTATCTTTAGCGTTGAAGTGTATATTACTTTTGTGTTAATTTTTGTTTTTTTTTATCTAATTATTGATTGTGACATAATTTAAGTTGCAATAATTCGCGTTGCTTATTATATTTGATGCTAATTTTAATAAGAATATTATATTATTAATAGAGACCGGATTATATGAATGTGCATATTTGCATATTTCGGCTATTTTTTTAAGAATATTGCATGTTTTGACTGAAATCTACTGATCGTGCATATTTGGGCATATTTTATACAATTTCTTGCATATTTGAGCATATTTTATAAAGTTTAATGCATATTTGGTCATTTTTATAGAATTTCTAGAAAAAAATGGAAAAGTTTCTCTGATAATTTATATGTAAATTTGGCGATGTCAAATTTTCGGTTGGCAATATCAAAATAGTAAAAAATATTAATATGCCGATAGAAAAATAATAAAAGTCAAGATAAGAAATTTTATGGTTTTTGAGTCAAAATTGTGATCTAATAATTGAGCCTTTTAGTTACTTTGACCGTCTGAATTTTCGTAATCATGTTGATAATTTTAAAATAATATTTGAAATGAATATTTTTAAAAGTCGAGCTAAATTGTAATTTATAATTAATTTTTCTTAAATTACCTGAGGGCGGTTTGTTACATAAGATAATCGAGTTTAATCTTATAGATAAGATAATCTGATGGGAATATTCTCACTACAAAATTTGTTTTACTTAAAACGGTATACCGTCAATTCATCGCGCGATAATTCATCGCCGCAACTATTCATCGCCGCGACAATCCGACGTTTTATGAATTCTCGCTTGAGATGAATTGTCGCGCGATGAACTGTCGTAGAAACCTTAAAACTACGTATTTTCTTATTTGTTTTATTTTGTGCATTGATCTTACACTTTCCGGTCTTTTTATTTAATTTATTTTATTTTATTTGTCTTTTTAAGAACGAAATGACGTTTACATTTATTCTAAAAGTGACTGATTACCGGTTAGATTTTCAGTGAGAAAATTAGTGAGTTTCAAGTGATCTAAACCCTGACTCACCGCATAAAGTCAAGTAGTTAGGGATTGGTCAGCAATCGACATTCCTACCAAACCGTTAAATGAAATTTTCATGGTTTAAAATATAAAGCTCCTTTACCTAGAGTATTTGATAATATTATGTATCGTAAAGTACCTTTATTTTATTAGATATTTATGTATAAAAATAAAAAATGCCATAAAGATGTATAAATGTTAAAAAGTGGATAAAAAAAAATAAAAGAGGGATGTTCATAAATCTAGTAAAAATGCATCATAAAACATAAATAACATTTAATTCAACACATAAACGTCAAAGAATAGAAAGTCAATATCGAAAAGGAAGAATAACAGCAATAATACATTGTGCTTCGATCATCAATAACTGATTTATAAAGCAACTTAAAGCATACTTTAAATATAAAGAATTTTACTTTAATAATGGGGCTACGTATGGAATGAAAACTTTTAATAATTAGCTTTGCTGGGGTTGATGCATGGCTTGTCTTTGGTAAGCTGACGTTGCTTTTCTGCCACTTATAGATTTATGATTTATAGAGCAAACTCCAACTTGTTTCTGATCAATGAGGAAATTTATACTCTTATATTGTTCCTTTAGATTATACTTTATGATTTTAATTAAGCATTTTGAGCAAAAATTTATGCCGTGCAAGTAAAATTAATAAAAATCTCTAAACAATTAAATATTTACGGTTGAAAATACATTCCGAGCCAAGCTTTCTGTGTTCGAACGAAAATTAATAAAAACGTGTGAAAAATTGAACACAAAGATTGGGTTATTTTGTATCTTACAAGGCAATCAGCCGAGATGGTTTTGGTTTCTGTTATCAACACTGCAATGTAGTTTAAAGTTGTACAAAAAGTTTGTAATTGCACTCCTGCAGCACACGACAAATGGATTGCTATTTTTCAAGCTTAATTGTTTTCTTTCACTTGTAAAGTGCACATAAAGCTTTCTATTATAGACTTAACGCTATTTTTAAGAGGACATTTATTTCGTGGTGACGTGAATTTTTCTGCACTCTAAATCGGTTTTTCAATTTTTAAAATATGTATTTACCCTGTCGGCGATCCTGCAATTAAGAGTAACCATAGAAGAAATCGGAATCATAAGACGTCGAACGTTTTAAAAACGTGTTTTTTTTATTAAATTTTTAAATAATTTTTAAATTATTTAATGGAACGATTAATTTTGAATGAATTCTCTAACGTATAATTCCAAGTGCTACGACCATCGGTTATTATGTTTATAATTGTATGCAGTCAACAACAACAACCAGGATTAATTGAACCTTGCAAGGTAGTAAATTTATTTGGCCATTATTAATTCAGATCTGATAATCTTCGTATACTTAGTTTAATTTTAAGAACACGTCTACACCTTTACATCTAAAACACTTATATTTAAGATTGTATCATCAATTATTTTCAATATTTATAAACGACGTACCTGAAACTATTCCGATAATAAATTTGTTTTTTTTAGTTATTTTATTATTAAATTAGAGGCATCTTTGTACATGGGGAATTTATCGCGTGTAATTTATTATTAAAATTAGTAATATTCACACTAAATGCAATATTATTACATTATAAGGTATAGAGCTTATTTGCAAATGCAATAATCCTATTGAGCTATAAAAGCGATGCGGAATATTCTGCTCGATGTACGATAAAATCAAACTTCTTGTTACAAGAGAGATGATTAAGTTAATTAAAGTTGCACAAACTTATTAGACATACGAGGTTGCTTCGAAGTTAGTTTACCTATAACAGCGGAAACTTTTTGATGGAATATCGTAGAATAATGAAAAGTATTGTTGCGATAAGAGACATAAACAAAAAACTGTTGAATGTAGTAAGTAGGTGTGTCGAAATAGAGTCGAAGTCATTGAATACGTCCATTATATTCGGCTGTTCTATAAGCTTTTTACAGGAAATTCATTCGTTTCTGTATTGCAAGACATCTCTACATCAAGGTGAGTGACATATTTTGAAGATAAATATTGAAAGGAACGGAAATTGCGCTTTGAAAGCTTTATGCTCTTTATGTATGAATATTTTTAAAAGACATCGTTGCATTATATTACTTTTCCTAATTTAAATTTTCACTTCAAAATGTCGCGTCGAGCTTTTAAACAAAGTTTTTTTTAATTTTTCCAAATTAAATTTCGTTTCGTATTATTTTTTATATTATAAGCAAATGAAGAAAGTATCCAAAAGATTTGGGAGATTTAAAGAATTTTAGAAATCCAATTTTAAGTGAGGTCTCCTTTCTGGTTTTCATACAGCCATGGCTTTGCAGTTTTTGAATACGCTAGGGACTTTGCCCTGAGACCACCGTATGTGAAGTTCCGGAGCTTTTGGGGTTGTATCCTAAAACACCTGCTACACCTGGTTACTCACCCTTATTCCTGTGATATTATGTTCTGTTGGCTTTACATGTGTATGCGGATCGGAATAACCTTAAAGCGTAGCATTTCTCGCATTGTTCCAAAGACGCATGACGTACCGAATTCCATTTCGCCAATTTTCAAATATGAAATATCAAAATTAACTTCGAAATTTATACGATATGCTAATTTTTAATATAAATATAAGTTTTATTTAATGCCACTAAAAACCAACTTTAAATGCAATTTTTACATTTATAAAACGGAAATGTAACATAAATTTTAAATAAAATATAAATGATTTATGGAACCTGCGAAGGGTCGATAAATTTACATTCTATCCTACCGTAATAAGTAAGAAAATGATCATAGATGATCTGTAATTCCTCCTATACAGGGTGAACCGTCAAATCCGATCCCAATAATTTTTTTAGTTCACTCTAGCAGCAAATAGCCAAATAATGATTTATTAACCATATCAGTATTTTAGAAAACCCAAAAAATGCACTAAACGGTTTTCAGAACTAAAAAGTTTATAAGTTATCACATGTAAAATACACTGTAAGTATAAATTTGCATTTTTTGGTTTTCTAAAATATTGATATGGTTAATATCGACTTACACTACTTAAACCGGGTATCAATCGATTATTTTAATGATTTATTATTGACGCAGTGCATTTTGATTAATATGTGTTTACTATTTATACCAACATAAAGATGTAATTTTGCGTTATAAGTCATTAATTTTTGACTGAAAGCGAGATCATAAAGTGAAATGGAGGATATAATAAAAAACGTGATGTGAATCAAAGGTGTGTCTGTACTACGTCACACTTTTAAAAATTCGGTTAACATTTTCCTTATTTATGAAAAATTGTAGGTAAAATATTGACATCGAAAAACTTGTAAACGTTGCGTGTTGTACCTAATTGAAGCATTTTCAGTGCTTTTCTACTAGGTAAAACATATAACATTAACATATAAAATATATAAAGTTTTTTAATGTTTAGAAATAAAAGTAAATTATTGTTAACAATTGGGGAGATTAATAGTAACATTGGTATATTTTCGAAGTAAATGCATTATAATTTCTAAAAAAGAAATATTGTTACTTTGGTTTGAATACTCAAACGACTCGAACATCAGTGAAATTTTTCTTTACACCAAAATTAAATGACCCTTGGTCACGATTTATACTCGGCTTCTATTTATACATTTTCAAACCCTCATATTGCAAAAAAAAGTAATTCTCTTACATAATTAACCTGTATAATATATTTCCAACACTGATATTTCATGAATCATGACCAGACAAAAGACAAATTTTTGAATACAATTGCCCTCCAAAAAAGAAGAAGGTGAAAAGGTTTTAAACAATTTAAAGTTTCCAAAAAAGTTTACTTGTAAAAGCTGTCAGTGCACAATGTTCGAATACGGTTTACTCTAAAAGTGTCAGAATGTCCTTGTTTTGTTACTCTTTTTTTCTTTACATTTCTTTCTTTCTTTCTTTCTTTTTTCTCAACAATGGTAAACTATGCGTTATACAATGGCCACTTATTACCAATAATATTAAAATCATATAATAGATATAATTCTTCATTGACGTGTGTTACGAACATTAAATTTATACAATAAAATTACAGTGTTTAGCGTTACTACCTACCTAGTGTGCAAAATGTAATAGACAAGTTGATCTTGTTCATTTTATTAGTCTGCTGTTAATATTACATATTTTAATAAAATAATGCTGTACACTTTAGTAGACAATGTATACAAGTAATGATTACCGTAACGAGTTTTAAATTACATTTTAAAATACAAATTAAATTAAATTAAACGAAATTTACCTTTATGCATTTTTTTTGAAAATATTAAATTGACTAAAAGCGTGGGACGACGATCCCGAAGGAAATTTGAATTTCAAACCTTTTGGGAATTCTTTTTATATGTTGATTTGCAATGAATTTGTATAAGAAGTCCCTACTTAATATATTATGTACAAACTTAATTATGAAATATTAATAAATTTTCCATTTTCTGCTGTTAGTTTACGTTTTTAGAATAGAAATTTTGTAATTAAACGTCTCTAAACAAACATTGTTAATATTCCGAAATTTCACTAAAATAACGTTTTTATTTCATTTATTCTATGAACATTCAATTAATTATTCTATATTATAATCACTTTCTTTCTGTGGCCCCTACAATATCAGAAGTAAATCAAAATGTGATTTCGTTGTTTATTAATGCAACAGTGCTATAATTCCAATAGTTCGCAATTTATCTCACTTTTCATGTTTTTCATTAACTTATTATTTGAAAAATTACTCCAAAATTTTTCGATGTTCTTTTTTTTATATACTGCAATGATATTTAGGATCTTTGATAATGAAAAGGGTAATAAAATTAAAATTAAAAAAAAAAAAGAAATAAAACATAGCGAATTTGGCGCCCGAGCAGGGACACGAAACAGGCTCGAGTGAACATGTAAAACTCTTGGTAGAAAAGGAAAAATATTTGAGGTTAGTTTGATAATAAGATAGAAGATTAATTTGGGAAAATGATCGCTAGTCGGGGCGGTAAGAGGTTAACAAATATGGTAAGGGAAGATGAAAATAGAAGAAATCAATAAGAAAGTGGATGAGAGAATGAGGCTAAGCATTGGTAAGCGGAATCAAAGAAGAGTTTGAGAAAAAGGTTGGGAGATGGGAAATCAAGTGGTCAAGTTGAAATCAATAGTAACTCAGAGGGCCGAGGAAAACGAAGAAGGAAGATTTTAAACAGATAATTGAAGATAAAGTGGGAAATGTAAGAATCAAGTTAAGTCAAGTCAAGAAAGAAGTTGAGGATAAAGTAGTAAAAATAAAGTTTGTTCAAGTTAGGAGAGAAGTTGAGAAAGAAAAACATAACATAAGAGAGATGTTCAATAAGTTAGTGGACAATATGGCTGAGGAAAGAGAGTTGAATGAGCGACAGGGTAGGAATAAATATGAGGAAAAGGAATTAACGACGACAGTTGAGTTTAAAATATTTAAATTAAATTTTGACAAAAAAAATTATGGAAATTATGATCGTGAGAACCAAGGGTTAAGCGAGAAGTAGTAAGAAGGGGGAATTTAGGTATATTTTTGAAATTACAAATTTTTTTTTGTAGATTTTGTTGGTTTTTGGTGAGTCATCAGGAGGGGGTTAGATAGCCTCGTTACCCTCACCTCTTTTCAAACATTCTTGGCGGAAGTAATTAAAATATGGGAAATTCGAGAAAATTTAGAAAATTCTACTATTTTAGGAAATCGAGAAAATCTTAGTAAAGCCAAGGAAATCTCAGAAAATTAAAATATCTTAAAATTTCCTAATTTCATAAGAATTTCGTTCACTTTTGTATTTCACGATTTCCCCTCGGTTTTCCAGCAACAAACTACGGAGAAGATATTCGAGGAAATTCCAAAAAATCTTAAAGAGTTTCAGAATCTTAGAATATTTCAAAAAGTTCGTGAAAATTTGAAGAATTTCAAGATTATCTCAAGAAATTGTAGGAAATTCAAGAAAATCTTGAGAAAGAGGAATATCAATAAATTTTAATTTTTTTATTTTTCCAATTTCTAAGATTTTCTAGATTTCTTAAAATATCCTAGAATTTTCTTTATTTTCTGGGATTTTCCATTTCACAAGATGTCCTAATATCCTGAAACCTTTCAGATTTTTTTGGATTTTCCCGAGTTCCTAAAATATCCTAGGATTTTTTACATTTCTTTGAATTTTCATAGATTTTCTCCATATTTCTATTTCTTGGGATTCACTTTTACTCCAGATTTCCCTCCCGATTTTAACTAAGTGGAAAAGCAACTGGAAATCCTATACAAAACTAAAGGGAAATTTGAAAACAAATTTTTATTTCTTTTGATATTGCTCTTCTTCAATATTTTCTTGAATTTCTTAAAATCTCAAAAAAAAAATTAAAAAATAAATATAAAAAAATAAAAATTAATGATTTTTAACATTTCTTCGGATTTTCTATTTACTGAAATGTCTTGGAATTTATCGAGATTATCATGGAACTCTAAAACTCTTTGAGATTTTCTGGAATTTTCTCGATTACTCTCAGATTTCTCTTCACTGGTACCCCAGAGATTTTTCCCTAGTTTGTTGCTAGAAAACTGACGGAAAATCGTGAAATACAAAAGGCTTTCCTAAGATTTTTTTTCTCGAATTTCCATATTTTAAGTTTGTCTGCCAAAGATGTTCGGAAGGGAAGGAAGGTAACAGTGCTATCCAACCCCCTCCTCATGACTAGAGACCGGATTTCTATGTGCTAAAAAACATAAAAAAAAAGTTTTTTTTATGCGAATAAATCTGTCAATATATGCGATAAAATATGCGGTAATACATAATAGATATATATTATTGGATTATACAAAAACAAAGTAAAGCTACAAAATTTAAAAAATTAATATTTTTAGTAACAGTATTTTTTATTATAAATTAATTATTATTATAAGAACTCGGATTTATATGCACCAAAATACTTGAGAATATGCGCATATATAATATGCACTGAATTCCCTTAAAATATGCACTAAAGTTGATAAAAATAGATAAAATATGCATTAATATGCAAAATAAAAAATATCTAATCTTCGAATTTTTGCAATTTTTTATGAAATCCTGATATATAAAATATGAAAAAAAAAAAGGAATAGAAATCCTGCGATATGTACTGAAGGGTGTTCCACACCCCCCAGACCCCCCGGTTTACAATTTTACCAACCGAAAAATATATTAAACTAACTAAAATTAGAACTAACCGGGAAATTTAAATTTTTAAGTAAAAATAGGGGAAATTTAATTTTCGGTTAGAAAAATTTAAAACTTGGAAAGCATATTTATTTAATTACCTTACTACTCATGGAGTTTAACAGTAACACTCTGTGTCACTTTGAAAGTTAATTATAAAAATAATATAAAAATATAAAACCAAAATTTTAAACCGGGGAGTCTGGGGGGTGTGGAACACCCTCCAGTACATAACGCAGGATTTCCAGTCTGTTAGAATACTTGGAGAGGATAGGGAATTTATAATTTTTCAAATTTTGTCAGGAAAATCGGGAAAAACGGGGAATCTCCCAGTAGCGGGATTTTTTTATTTAATTTTAAGGAATTTAATTTTTTATTTAAAAAATTATAAAAATTAAATAAAATAATTGCTTAAATTGGCAAATTTAATAATAATAATAATTTTTTTTAATTAAAATTATTCAAAAAACACCAAAAAGTGGCTCAAATATGCATTTTACCATTAGACGCATTAGGCACGTGCCAAGGGCCCAATGGCCAGAGAAGCCCAAAAAGAGAGAACATAAAATCGTAAAATAAAAATCAAATTCTAATAAAATAACCCAAAAATTGGGCGTTGGATGCTATTAATTACAACCGAATATCAGGGGCCCGAAAATTTGCCAAAGCCAACCCAGTTAAAAATAGACCTTGCTCCTCAATTTTTCCTTTCCACTTCCTTTCCTTTTTTTCTCAAAACTGCGACTTCTAATCACAATCAAGATTCCCAGCATTGGCTACTAGGTAACTCTTCTGTACTGAAGAACTAATACTATTGGTCCATAAATAAAGAATAAACCGTACACTGGAGGGTATTCCATACCCCCCGGTTTGCCGGTGGCCATACTAATAAAGCACAATCTATATTTGAAGTTGTAATAATAAATAAACACGTTTAACCTCAGGCCTAATGGAGCTATCTCTTTCAATGCCTAAAGCTTTAAAGATATTGTGGGTCCTCTACAAACTTTTAAATTCTAAATTTAAGTTTAAGAGACACAAAACAAAGAGGATAAACCGGGGGTCTGGGGGTATGGAATACCCCCCAGTGCACACTTTTACTTTGTTTTAATTTCAAAATTCAAATTTTAAATTAAAAAATTTATTTGTTTTATTTAAGTATTAAACTCAAAAATATATGCGGTTATATGCGGTTATATGCGGTTATATGCGGTTATATGCGGTTATATGCGGTTATATGGGGTTATATGCGATTATATGCCTTATAAATATTTATGCGGTAAAAACCCAAAATATGAAATTATATGCGCAATAAAACTTTGAATTTTGATTGCTTTAAATGAGAAATGTGTAGAAACATACAATCGTGTCGCATACAAATCCGGTCTCTACTCATGACTCATTAAAAACCCAACGAAATCTACTATTTTTTTTTAATTTTAAAAATATACCTAAATTCTTATCAAAATATATTTATTTCCTCCCTCCTCAATACTGCTTGTTTGCCCTCGCCATGAACTTAGGCAGGATCCGCCTTTGATTTCCAAAAATGTTTGTGATTTCCAATTGAATTTCAAATAAGAGTAGACAAAATTTTCGGGATATTTACCCCTCGAAGATCTTTGAAATCTTTGAAAATTCAAGGCAAAGTAGAAAATCTTAGGATATTTTCTCAACTAAAGTCTAGAAATGTATTAAATCCAAAAAAAAATTCAAAAAAATCTAAAAAGTTTCAGGAAGTTCTCAGAACTCATCTTGTGAAATGTAAATTCCCAGAAAATGTAGAAAATTCTAAGGAATCTTGAAAAGCCAAGAAAATCTCAGAAAATTGAAAAAATAAAAGAAACTCATGTATTGTATTCTTAAGATTTTCTAATTTCCTGGTATTTTATATTTCTTCAGACTTTCTCAAATTTCCCTTCAGTTGTACACAACGGATTCAGAAGGAATTCATATTTTTTTGGTAAGAATTTGTATATTTTTTAAGTTAGGGGCTGTCCATTAATTACGTAAGGACGATTTTTGTAATTTTTGACCCCCTCTTCTCCTCACATAAGGGCACGTAAGATTTTGGCAACCCCCCCCCCCGTCACATCTTATGTAAGGATTATTAAAATTATTTTCATGAAAAAAAAGTGCACACAAAAAAAGGAAAGGTCGACTTCGGACCTAAAAAACAGTGAAAACCGATTTAAAAAAAAGTCAACGGGATACCTGAAAAATAGTGAATGTGAAAACCGAAAAACAAAAAAAGGTCCACGGGGTATTTTAAAAATTTAATTAAAAAATGCTATTTTACGATACTTTCGTAAGGAATAAGTCGGACCATCTCCCCTCCCCCACGTAAGGGTCCGTAAGATTTCCAATACGTCCCCCCTCCCCCTTACGTAATTAATGGACGGCCCCTTATTACAAAATTTAGTAATTTTATTGGTTTTGATGGGTCACGTGAAGGGGAGATAATTACCCCGTTACCTCCCCTTGGTTGGAAATTGTTGGAATTCTGAAGAAATCATTGGAATTCCGAGTTCTGTTTACAAAATTATTGTGAGATAATTACCCCTTGGTGGGAACACACCATAAGCTATCAAACTTGATCTTTTATTTTATTTTTTTTGTGTGGACTAGGTAAATTTTTTTATTAAAATCTAGTTTGTAAAGGTACAAAAATTGTAAACTTAAACTTAAATAAAATTGTGGTTTTCCTGCAATCATACTTGGATATTATATTAAGTATAGGTTACCCCTTACAGAAAAATGAATTGATTTATTTATAAAATAAAATTTCATGTCGTAGAAAAAAATGGGATTTTATTTGTTTAATTAACTTGTTACATTGAAGTTTTAATTTTATTAATTTTCACAAGTTAAGAATTTACATATTTAAATTTATTCAAAACGACATGAATATCAGAATTATTAACTGAAAATTACGAATTTCAGGAATTAATTTAAATTAATTAATTAATCAAAATTACGAAATTACGATAATCCGTGTAATGATAAAAAAAACTGAAAGCACAAAACTTGTACTAGTGCTTGCAGCTTTGTATAACTTAATCAAAAATTAACGAACATCATTCGTGAACACTGGGAAGTGAATTGACAATTGTCAACGCCACAATGTTACGTAAAATATAAATATAACTGAAAAAAATGACGAATTTTCGATCAACACAGGTTTAAATTAATTTGTTTATAATTGTAAAATATTTGGATTGATGAAAAAGAGCTTTTTTAGAGAGATGCTCGTACATTATGTAAAAGAAAGGCATTTAATATTTAACTGACATCAATTTGGAGCGATATTGTGAAAAAATAATTTTTATAGTTCGCCATTTAAATTTTTAAAGGTTCACAGACATATAATATTAATTGGATTCGATTAAATTTAAAGGTGAAACACATAGTATTAACATAATGTAAATAAATAAAAAGGAAATGGTGTAATAATTCAGAAAAATGGCAAAATAAATTGACTCGAAATATCAATGTTTGACATTAAAGAAAAAGATACGAATACATCCAGAAAGCACAATTTTAAAATAACAGTTTTGCGAATATCCAAATGAAGAAATACAAATTCGTATTATAACATACAACTCACTTAAAGCATAAATCTTTACACGCAATTTATTTCCGTGATACATTTTTATTAAATTTCAAAACGTGATCATAAAGAGAAAAAATTCAAAAAAGCTTCGTCTCAATAATAATTTTGATTTGGACTGAAAAAATTTTACTATTCTAATAAAGATTTTATGTGTTTAAATTGGATTAAAAATTTTAAATCATAAAATTACAGTCTAGGAGTATAAAAGGGTAGTAAAAGAGAAGAACGTTAGCAAAGTCAAAAGTTTTTAAATTAAATGTAATATAACGAAAGTATGGGATTTTATGGAGGAAGCAATTTTGGTATGTGATTTTTGCCAATAAAAATTTCAATTAACACATCAAAATTGTTTTCAAGTTGTTTGGTAAATAAAGATATTTTAGAAATCGGAATTTACAAACAAAATTTTTGTGCTGGAAGCGTATTTCAACTTTGTTCATCCTGTCAACAGCAATTCGTAATTTATAGGACCGAGATTACAAGTTGACACAATTAAGCATCGAGTTTTGAATAATTCAGCGAGATCCGCAATGTTGAATTTCAGTTTATCACATATATTTGTCCCTTGGTGTGTGGAACGGCTCCTTATGCGAATAATTTAATACCTCACTTAAATGAATTGTAACAACCTTCTGCTTAAATTAATTCGTTACTCAAATTGAGCTCGAAACGAGCTTTAAACAATATATCATTTTAAATTAATTTAAAACATACAATTATTAAATTCACTATACATTTACGCACAAAGAAACTAAAAATGCATACCTAATAAGTTTCCAATTATTATTATTATTATTCATAGCATTATTTTACAAAATCCAAAAAATTCACTAATAATTTATACTTACAGTGTATTTTACATGTGATAACTAGAGCTCGGATTTATAAGCACTTATAATTCCAAAATAAGCGCTTTAAAAAGTTTCAAAACACAGAAAAAAAAGTCATATAAAATTGAAATAAATGTGCGAAATGGCCGGGTGCGAAATGTCCCGGAGCGAAGTGTCCTAGAACCTTTTTTTTCAATTTTATATGACTTTTTTTTCTGTTTTTTGAAACTTTTTAAAGCGCTTATTTTGGAATTATAAGTGCTTATAAATCCGAGCTCTAGTTATCACATGTAAAATACACTGTAAGTATAAATTATTAGTGCATTTTTTGGATTTTGTAAAATAATGCTATGAATAATAATAATGGTTCTAAGACACTTCGCTCCGGGACATTTCGCACCCGGACATTTCGCACCCGGTCATTTCGCACCCGGACACTTCGCACCCAGGACATTTCGCTACCGGGGACATTTTGCACCCAGGCATTTCGCACCCGGACATTTCGCAAATAATTTGAATTATTGTTATTATTTAAAAAAAATTCAATTTTTCAATTTAGCCACCCCTTGCTAGTAGCACCTATTCGAGTTCCTGCCAAAGGCAACTTTTATTTCAATAGTAAAATTAAATAAAACAAAATTAATTAATAAAACAATTAAAATAATTTAAAAATTGTTTATTTAAAATACCTAACTAAAAATGTTTAAAGGTATGAGCAATTCCACGAAGAAAGTGAAGCTTATCTTCTGGATCGTAAGTTTGAAGCAACGTTTCGATGCGTTGATCCAGATCTCGGTATCGCTTCTTTTTTTGAACAACAACTCCGCGGTTATTTTGAGCAACTTTTGCGCTACTTAAACTCTCTTCTTTTTTTATAGCTGTTATTAGAGACCACAGGTTTGGATGAACATTGGTAACTGAACTTTTTAAAGCATTATGGAACCCTTCTACATTGTTGTTGGTACGTGGCATACCATTCAAAGCCCGCGTATGTACATTCCATAAAGAAATGGGATACTATACGCCAGTTGGATATCCCAAAAAAGCGTACGCCGCGCCATCTTCTGGTCAATTATGGCCAGATTCACACCTAATTTATGCACAAAATCACCGCCTAGGTGGCGGCACCATAGCTGTCCAACTAGCGTATTGAAATAAAATTTGCTATTTTGCTAAACCAAATGGTACTGAATACGAACCTGACCCCAGTTGTTTTTGATACCCCTTTTTGCATATTATTATTCATTATTTTTTAATGAATGTTAACCAAGAACTCAAATAGGTGCTACTACCAAGGGATGGCTAAATTGAAACAATGAAAAAATTTTAAATAATATAAATAATTAAAATAATGAATAATATATGCTAAAAGTGGTAAAAATGTCCGGGTTTGAAATGTCCCCGGTAGCGAAAAGTCCGGGTGCGAAACGTCCGGGTGCAAAATGTCACCGGTAGCGAAATGTTCTGGGTGCGAAGTGTCCGGGTGCGAAATGACCGGGAGCGAAATGTCCGGGTGCGAAATGTCCCGGAGCGAAGTGTCCGGTCACCGAAAAAAAGCACTAAAAATCAAACATCAAAATGCAATTTTTATTAAATATTAATTATAGACTTTCGCTTCATAATAATTATAAAAAATTAATTTTCATATTATATTTTTCCAAATTTTTCAGTTGCGGTCTGTCGTTAATACATGCTTATAAATCAAAAAAAAAAAATTTTTAATAAATAATTTTTACCGATTCCTCTAAACGCAATTTTTTTTCAAATTATTAAAAAAAGTTAGCTTTGATATAACATAATTTTTGACGAATAAATGCATTCTTAAACATTTTTGACCTTTTTTTATTGCTGCCGACGACGATTCCTGTCAATTCAGAAACAAATCTTGGAAAATTTTCAAAATTTGTTTCAAAATATGCAGTGACTCAAAAAATTACTATTAATACTATGTATCGTACCTTTCCAAGACTTTTTTCTCATATAAAAATCGATTTTATAGCAAAATGTTTTAGACATTTTTTGTTGAAAATTTCATTCCCTGCATTTTTGTTTCTATACATATTTCAATTTTGTTAAACGTTTTCTGAGTAACAGCTACTTTCAAAACATTCTGTTTTGGGAGTTTTATTAAATTTTGCGGCAAAAGTAGAAAAATGTATAGAAACGAAATTAAAAGGAATTCAATTTTTAATAAAAAATGTATGAAACATTTTGCTGTAAAATCGATTTTTTTATGAGAAAAAAGTCTTGGAAAGGTACGCTTTACATTGTTAACATAGAAGTGGTTTATTAATAATTTCTAGTAGTTCTGGAGTAACTGTAGGTTAGCATTGAGCCATGTTCCTCACACTGGTTCGGAAGGAATAGGTGTATCTGGAAAATTTTCTTTAAAAGAAAATTAGAAATTTGAAAATTTCTAATTTTCTTACAAGAAATTATTCCAAGTCCCAAAAAAAATTTTTTAAATAAGCTCAAATAAGCACTAACGTGCGTTTTAAACAAAATTTTGAAAAAAAAGCAAAAAAAGCACTATCAACATTAGCTCAAAACACTGCAATTTTTAAGAAACGTCAAGATCCAAAAGGAATACTTTCTGCTTATAATTTAGAGCAATAAGCAAAAAGTTTAGAATCCGAGCTCTAGTGATAACTTAAAAACATTTTAGTTCTGAAAAGTGTTTACTGCATTTTTTGGGTTTTCTAAAATATTGATATGATTAATATCGAGTTACACTTATTATTATTTTTTTTTTCACAAATAAAATTTTTATATTATATATGAAATTTGAAATTTAATAGACGGTTAAACAAATTACCTATATCGATAAAAAGTTTGAAACATTTTCGCCTTATTGAAATTTTATAGCAAAAAGTTTGTTGGTTAGAGCAAGTTCAAGTTATCGAAACTAATGCGATAATAACCAAAAGATATAAAAGTAATTCGTAACAGAGAAAAACCACGTTCCCGTAATGACTTTTTAAAAATAATCATAAAACACAACCAATCTGATAAAGTTTCATAATTATAAGGTCTTTGCAATAAAACAAAAAAATAAAAAAATTTAACACTAGGATAAAATTAAACCACAGATTTGTGTCTCTTGTTTTCCCGATTGTTTTAAATTCTTTTTTTTTTGGTAATTACTCATACCATGTAATTAAGCTGTTCTTGTGTGTTTGTCACGCCACACTCGAGAAAATTTATGATCGTATTATCTTTCCGCTTTTCCGTGTTGTAAAAAAAGCTCTTTAAGTTGTATCTAAAAGCTGCTACCTAGTAAATGAGCTGAACTTAAAATCAGTTGCGTTTCTAAAAATTTTAATTCTAATTTGCAAAATTTCAAATTTTTTTTCAAACCTTCAGAAAATATCCCAATGAATTCTTAAATAAAAGGATAAATTAATACACTGGGAGGTGTGCATAAATGGACGCTTGGACCCAAAACAGTAGGTCCCCTGCAATATCAAAGAGAAGATGAGGAGATTTTTAAAAATCAAGTTTATAGCAAGGAATATGTAGATATAAAAATTCAAATCTTCAAAAGTTTATACAAAATTCATCCAATAACTTTCAAAATTTTCGAACTTTAAACTCAAATTATACATTTTATCGGACATTTGGCCTTACACGTCCAACACCTTCAAACGTTGCGGCAATCATCTCCATTGTCATCGTATCATTTTCTGAATTTTTATTTGACTTTTCAGTTTTGTATTTCTTTATTAATTGTTATTGCAATTTTTTCAAAATTTTCATCATTTTCGCCTTTTTGCTTTTTTTGTTAACTACATTTTCACTTTATTCTTGCTCTTCATCAAATTCCATCATTTTTACCACTGGAGATCTTCTATAATTTTTCCAAATCTTCCGATTTTTGCATCACATCGTCCATTACTTCTGTTACATTATCACAAATATTTATCATTTTATCATTAAAATTATCTTAAATTAAATTAAATTAAATTGTTTTGGTTATTTCCATTATTTGTGTAAACATATCATTACACTTATTGTCTTCTTTCATTTCTTAAATTAAAATTTTTAGGGTTTCCAAATTCATCTCAGTGTCTGTTGGGCGCCAATTAAATGCGATGTACCTGGGTCAAATAATTACGAAAAATAACTTACCCCCATCAATCGATTTATATTTACATGTTACGGTCAATGACGTAAATTGGGCATTAACGTCAATGGCCGGGCAATGACGTCAGTGCCCATTTAAGCTGGCTATTAACGTCTTTGACCGGCCATTGACGTCAACGCTCGTTAACGGTAAGCAACGATGCAAACATTTTCATCTGATTGTAATATTTACGTCTTTGGCCGGTCAATGACCAAAATGAATTGGGAAATGATGATATTATGGAATAACTACTATAAAGAACAGCTAAATGGCAATTTAAATTTGACAGCCAACTGTCGTGTTTCAAATGTTAAATTTTGTTTTTTTTGAATTTGTTTGATTGATTTGCAATTAATTTGTTTTGTTTGTTAATTTTTGTAATTGGGTTTAATTTTGTAAATAATTTTTAAATTTTTGTAATTATGCGCGAAATTGTGTGAAGGTTGGTAGAATTTTTGTAGGAGAAGGGGCTTTTTGCCGACGTTGGTATCGAGAGCGGACGTATTCTGCCGCGCTCTTGTAAAATTTGAGACATTTTGACCTGTTTTTGGCATATTTTTATGAGTTTATTTAAAATTGTGCGATTTAATTTGTTAATTCAACAAATAAAGAAAATATTTTGGTGAGCAGTTTTGATAATTTTGATTCTTCGATTTTTTCAAAGTTGATAAAGGTTTGGACATTGGTGATTGGATTTGATGGTTTGGATGTTAATTAATTAAATTGAAATTTGGATATCGGAAGAAGTGGTTTTGGATAGATTAGAATTGTTAGAATTGGAGGGTATAGTGGATTTGATGTGCTCGTCTCACCTGGGAAGATAACGTGCTCGCAATCGCCGTTCCATTGTAAAGCAAAATTGATTTTAAAGTTATTTTAATTGAATTTCAAATGGAAATTTTTTTATGAATTAATTTTTAAAATAAATTGGTGCTGTTAAAAGGCATACAGGAACCGGCTACTGAGCGTCTCTGGTTCACCGACAGTTATTGAGCTAGTCTGGGAAATTTTAGAGAGTGGAAAAGGTTTTGTTGGGATTGTATTTTTTTAAATAAAAAACCACCACAATACTTTATAAAATCCTTTATTAACGAAAATAATATAAATTAAAAAATAATAAAATAAAATTTTTAAATTAATCATTTTTATTCAGGTACGTTAGTGAATTGCAAATTTGTTTGCTATCGCGACACACATGTTTATTATTTTTACATTCACCCTTGCAATGACAACGCTTGTAATCCTGGCCTCCTAAAACACTTCTTTTAGTTGCTGCTTGTCTAAGAGTAATCTCATTTTCTTTGGTCGTATCACTAATATTTTCTAACAAAATTAAGTTTTCAGTATTAGCATTAATATATTACTTTCAGATGGAATCTATAGAATAATAGTTTCATCATTGCCCACCCCACATCGGGCATTAACGTCATTGCCCGGACAATGATGTAAAAACCACACATGAAATTGTAAATGACAACTTCGCCCTAAATGCATGGTCATTAACGTCAATGGCCGGTCAATGACGTCAATGCCCTACTAAGCAAGGCATTAACGTTATTGTCAATGGCTGGACAATGACGTTAATGCATGAACATTTTGGGCATTGAGTCATTGACGGGCCATTGACGTTAATTAACGTCATTTTGTTGTCCGGCCATTGACAATAACGTTAATGCCTAGCTTAGTTGGGCATTGACGTCATTGACCGGCGATTGACGTTAATGACCAAATTGTTATCATTGACCGTATATAATATATATAAAAAAATTTCCACCTTTTTAAAACACCATCTAATTTTCCACAAATAATAGTCCAACTTCTGGGACAAACTTATAAATCTAAAATTAAAAAAAATCACTTTCGGGCAACTCGAATAGTTTATTCACAAAGTTTTCATTTAAATAAATCGCAATTATAAACAAAAGATTAAAATTTCTCGTAACCAACTTTTTGTTTCGTACTTCCATCATGTCATTACCAACTTGACGCTGGGGGGGAGGGGGGAAACAAGCAAATTCAAATTTCCAAAATTATTTACTAAATTAAAACAAAATCATGCAAAATAACAAAATTTACAAAATCGAACTCAAAATTTAAAAAATGGATTTTGAAACACGACAATTTATTCCCGTATTCACCAACTACAAATAGCACTATTTGTTGAATAAAAACACGATTTTTAATTGTAATAATGTCATTTTATTCTACAAATACTGCTATTTGTAGTTGGTGAATACGGGCATTAGAGAGCTAAGCTTGATATTCCATGCTTTCTTTTTTTATTAAATCAATTATGTTAGTTTCACCTTCCCAATGGAGTTGAAATTTTGCACATGGATTCGTCTCCGATGTCAATACTCTTTGCTAAAAGAAAATTTTCCGAATTTTTACATTTTCCAAGAAAAAAAGTGAAAAAATTCAATTTTTATGGTTAATTGTCAATAATTAAATTTTTAATCTCTTGTAAAATCGAGTATATCCAGTGACCTATTTTAAAATTTGGCGCCCTGGGCCCAAAAGGTTTGCCGCCCCATAAATTAATTAAAAAAAACAAAAATTAATTTTTATTTGTTCTCTCAGGGAGGTAACGTTTATAAAATGCGCTCCAACCTGAGCGCAAGAGACGGCTTGTGCCGCCGCCCCTCGAAGCCTTCCGCCCCGGGCCATGGCCCTCTTGGCCCTTGGGTAAATACGACACTGAGTATATCGTATATAACGGATTTATAGTGAAAAACTTGTTTTTATGGGTTTATTTTAAATTTTATATACTTGGGCACCACTTCCAGTAATTAAATACCTACCGGCAAATTTTGACGTTGATTAGCTTAGTAAGTTAACCGAATAACTGCTGACGGTAAGATCCCTGGTTCTCCTTTTATTAAATCTACATATCCTTTAAAGAACTATTAAATTGGAGTTACAGGGATTTCCTAATCATGAGAGTCCATAGGATCTTTTTCAGGGAGGGGCAAAATCCAAAAAACCAAAAAAAAAAAAAAAGAAAACAAATTTTTAAAATTGTACTTTGTAATTATTTAAAACCCACAGTTTTAGAAAATTTTAAAAGTCTATGTCGCGTCGGCATAATATTTAATGTTTAAAAAAAATTTGAAGCAAGAGCCAGGGGGGCAACTGCCCCCTATGCTCCCCCCCCAATGGACGCCTATGTTCCTAATTGATTGGGTTCCTAATTAAGATTGGGGTCTAAACGCTTCATCTTTTCTTTTAGAGAAAAAGGGTAATTGTCCTGCAGTGAACAGGAAAGGATGACGATCGATGGAGGATGACAAATTTTGGTTAGGTTTTTCTCTGCGTACGTACCTCTGTTTTAACTAGGGTTTTGCGAAATTTAATGGTAAATTACAATATTTGGAATTAAATTAGAAAATTTGTTTTAAAATAAATTTAAATTGGATTTGGATTTAAATAATTTCGAATTGGATATTGAGTTTATTCAAATTTGTCTAAACTTTTGATTTGAAGTCTCATTTATTTAAATCATTTGAAGAAACTATAAATTTTAGTTGCGTGTATTCACGTTACTAAAATTCTTAAAATAAAATTTATTTGCTTAAAAAAATTTATTCAAGAAAATGATTTTTTTGATTGAAAGAAAGTTTTTTTTTAATACTTTTTTTGTGAATTATTTACATTAAAAACGCTTTCTTTGAATCAAAAAAATCATTATATTTAAATAATTTTTTTTAAGCAAATATATTTTATTTAATTTAAATAAACTAAAATTTATAGTTTCTTCAATTAAAATTTTTTTTGATTTAAGTAAATTTTTTATTTAAATTAAACAAAATTTATTTGCTTTAAAAATAATTATTAAAAAAAATAGCTTTTTGATTCAAAGAAAACGTTTTTACTGTGTAGCTCAACAGGGCAAAATTTTGAATTTGGAAGTTGGGAGCTAAATAATAATTTTTTTCTAGTTTTCCAGTTCAGGTAAGAGAAATTGAGAAAAATAAAAAATATACACTTGTGCTAGTACTTATATTAGTTGTAAGCTAACTATTATCTCTGTACCAGAGAAAAGGGGTGACAAAAAATGGTTAGCAATTCACATGATCCTGTATTAATGAACACTTTTTCTTCTTTCGTTCTCATTTCTCATTGACTGCTGAGGGGGCAAATACTATTAATATCGTAATTCTACTTCTTTGTTTATTTCAACTTAGTGTAAACATTATTATATATTATTAACATATTTATTATCTTAGGTAGAAATAATATTTGCTAATTACTAATTTAGAGAACAACATCGGAATACCGAATATTATATTGTGTGCTCTTATTTATAACAATAATAGAGCAATATGCTTGAATCTCCTGATCTAACAGTTGAACAGTTGGTGTATTCTAAAATAGGTATTATTATTGTTTATTGCTAATGTGCAAATGTTAACTTATCAAATCATTCTATTAATGCTATGTGAGTACTTATTCAATATATCCAATTTACTTCGGAAAATGTAAGAAAATCTATTACTAGCTTCAAGAAACAAAACACCACATTATTAGGATATTGGTAAAATAAATAATATTAATTAATTTTGAATCTACTAACCTACTTTAGCTCCTTGTCATGTAATATACTATTATAAAATTCAAGTTAACCAGATCAATATCTGTTTTGAACTATCAAAGAAGTCTGCAATATATTATAACAATGTTGATCGAAGTAAAATTAAAAAAAAATTGTAAAGTTAATAGAATTTTCTTAGTATCTACCAAAATTTAATATAATATGCAAATTGTGCAAATCTTTCAGACATTTTGCAAAAATAATACGAAAATGCTTTCAGCAGGTAAATAATTTAGTAAGCTCTCGATTTTCTTGAAAATTTCCCCATAACAAAAATTAATTATTTACGAATAAAGTAAAATTCAATCAAAAGTTTTTCTTGCTGTATTTTGAAAAAGCTTTTAAAATTAAAATAGTAACAATTTCGAAAAAACTTTCTTTTTCTGCATTTCGAAAATTAGAAAATAAATAGCAATTTATCGAATGCTTTGTAGCTTTTCTTCCCTACACAAAGGTAAACTTTTGTTTTACCCTCCGATGATCACCCCTGCGCCCATTTGTTCTATTTAACCCGAAACGAACCTGTACAGAGTTCATTTTCCCAAGTTTAGCCATCATCAGGAATAATTTTATTACCAGCCTGGCGTTTGTTGGAGTATAAATTATGGAAATCCTGATAGATTTAAAAGTGCGATTGTTAATTTACTTTGTTGGCCCCCTTCAGGGTAACCTATTTTTACAGCCGTTTGTATTATTGCATGCTGTAATAGTATAAATTACTAGAAATATAAATATTTTAAATTGTTTATGTTGTGAGCATTTTAGAATTGTTCAAGATAAAATAAAAATTTCATAAATTTAAAGTGGAGATAAATTTTAAAAGGCAAAAACTAAAAGGTGTTAGATTCTAGCAGCCAAAACCCCTATCTTCCAATTGATCGGAAAATTTTAATTACCGCTTTTTTATCTCGTGAAAACTGGATGAAAATTGATTTTGGAAAAGCTAACAATGTGATCAATAGTTTAAGTTGGAACAATTTTATTTTTTAAACGGTAATACGCTTGTAACACGAAATCTCGACACGAAAAACCTTAAATTTACAAATTGAATTTTTTCGGGGGTTTTCTATTTAAAATTTCTATCAACGGAATGTTCTAAACTTAGAGCATGACTTGTTTTAATAACATTTTAATAAAAACACATAAAGGTGTAACACTTTTATTAAAACAGTTTGAGATTGTTTATCTAAAATGCAAATTAAGCACATGCAACACTAAAATTTTAGTAAATAATCGAATATAGCACATTATAAATCACTTACTTAATGTGGTAGCGTAAATTCAGCTTTATTGTTTAATTGATATAGTGCAGCGACATAAAGTTTGATTGCTTTTTGGCATTTTGCCTCGAATTTCTCTCTTGCATGCTCCAACTTTTAGATCGCTTGTTTTTTAATATTCAGGTTTCATTTTCGAAAAATTCGTCTTACGCCTGAAAATTTGTAAGAGAAGAATGCCGAAAAAGAACTCAAAATAAAAAATTTTAAGTAAATTTGTGGTTTTTAGTATGTATTTATGGTTAAATTCAAAAAAATATAAGAATAATACAATACGTAGAAAATCAAAATTCAAAAAATTTAAAAAGGAGACAATTAACACATAACAGGTCTGGATTAAGAAAATTTGAAAAAATGAAAATTTCGTAATACGAAGTACAATATAACGTTATTTCATGGTTATTGCCATTCTTCAGTTGCACGCATCGATTACGATTACATTGTAAAATAAGAAGAAAAAAATTTTTCAAACTAAACAAAATTATCGACTAAATTGTACAAAATTGACTTACCATAACCTCCAAAGATTATCAAAACTGAACTTGTTACATGAGGTATGAATAATTTAAAAATGATTTGAACTAAGAAATTCGTTTACCTAGCACTGCTAGTTTGAAATCCGAAGGCACTGCCCTCTTAATATGATTTCTAAAAACTTTGAAAAAATTCAAAATTCAAAAATTTACCACGTTTTTTAACCGTGAGGCGTAAAACTAGAAAAAGAACTCAAAATAAAAAATTTTAAGTAAATTTGTGGTTTTTAGTATGTATTTATGGTTAAATTCAAAAAAATATAAGAATAATACAATACGTAGAAAATCAAAATTCAAAAAATTTAAAAAGGAGACAATTAACACATAACAGGTCTGGATTAAGAAAATTTGAAAAAATGAAAATTTCGTAATACGAAGTACAATATAACGTTATTTCATGGTTATTGCCATTCTTCAGTTGCACGCATCGATTACGATTACATTGTAAAATAAGAAGAAAAAAATTTTTCAAACTAAACAAAATTATCGACTAAATTGTACAAAATTGACTTACCATAACCTCCAAAGATTATCAAAACTGAACTTGTTACATGAGGTATGAATAATTTAAAAATGATTTGAACTAAGAAATTCGTTTACCTAGCACTGCTAGTTTGAAATCCGAAGGCACTGCCCTCTTAATATGATTTCTAAAAACTTTGAAAAAATTCAAAATTCAAAAATTTACCACGTTTTTTAACCGTGAGGCGTAAAACTAGAAAAAGAACTCAAAATAAAAAATTTTAAGTAAATTTGTGGTTTTTAGTATGTATTTATGGTTAAATTCAAAAAAAATATAAGAATAATACAATACGTAGAAAATCAAAATTCAAAAAATTTAAAAAGGAGACAATTAACACATAACAGGTCTGGATTAAGAAAATTTGAAAAAATGAAAATTTCGTAATACGAAGTACAATATAACGTTATTTCATGGTTATTGCCATTCTTCAGTTGCACGCATCGATTACGATTACATTGTAAAATAAGAAGAAAAAAATTTTTCAAACTAAACAAAATTATCGACTAAATTGTACAAAATTGACTTACCATAACCTCCAAAGATTATCAAAACTGAACTTGTTACATGAGGTATGAATAATTTAAAAATGATTTGAACTAAGAAATTCGTTTACCTAGCACTGCTAGTTTGAAATCCGAAGGCACTGCCCTCTTAATATGATTTCTAAAAACTTTGAAAAAATTCAAAATTCAAAAATTTACCACGTTTTTTAACCGTGAGGCGTAAAACTAGAAAAAGAACTCAAAATAAAAAATTTTAAGTAAATTTGTGGTTTTTAGTATGTATTTATGGTTAAATTCAAAAAAATATAAGAATAATACAATACGTAGAAAATCAAAATTCAAAAAATTTAAAAAGGAGACAATTAACACATAACAGGTCTGGATTAAGAAAATTTGAAAAAATGAAAATTTCGTAATACGAAGTACAATATAACGTTATTTCATGGTTATTGCCATTCTTCAGTTGCACGCATCGATTACGATTACATTGTAAAATAAGAAGAAAAAAATTTTTCAAACTAAACAAAATTATCGACTAAATTGTACAAAATTGACTTACCATAACCTCCAAAGATTATCAAAACTGAACTTGTTACATGAGGTATGAATAATTTAAAAATGATTTGAACTAAGAAATTCGTTTACCTAGCACTGCTAGTTTGAAATCCGAAGGCACTGCCCTCTTAATATGATTTCTAAAAACTTTGAAAAAATTCAAAATTCAAAAATTTACCACGTTTTTCAAATTTTCTTAATCCAGACCTGTTATGTGTTAATTGTCTCCTTTTTAAATTTTTTGAATTTTGATTTTCTACGTATTGTATTATTCTTATATTTTTTTGAAGAATGCCGAGTTTCTTTCAGTGTCAGGTGTACAAATCTCTGCATGAAAACCCAATTTAAAATGCAAATCGGTTTTAAATTCCGCGTAATCCTGATGCAAAACACGTCAACATATTTTTTCACTCATAAGTATCGTCCTAGATTTTTGTGATTTATGCAATAGTATAAATAACAGCAGCTTGGCAACGTCGACATGTTGGAGAATATGCGGAAATGGAAATGACGGTAATGTTACGCTGGAAAACCCATTAGAATCCCACTAACATTAAGCACGTGAAGCTCATGCAATATTCTCTTATACAACACATGCGTTCAAATCAGAAAAAAATTAAGTTACCGGAAAATTTTCCTCAAATAAAAAATACAGCTCCACATTTTTCATAATTTAAAAATAATTATCTTTAGATGACTTGATGCAATCTGCGTTAAAATCTACAGAAATTTTAAATGCCATTTTTCTAATTGAATGTTCAGAAACATTGAGTGCAAAAAATGCAAACCAAAATAGTAAAAAAAATTTTATTTTTATATTTTGCATTAACATAAATTTATAAATTGTTCAGCAGATGTTTTATTGGTTTTCACATTTCAAAAAATTGGTGTGTTACGAGCCGCTACTGCAAAAACGTTTGCTTAATAGAGCTCGAAAATTGGTTAATTTGAAACCGAAGTTTGATTATTCACATTTTGTGTATTTAAGTATTTTCACCTTTTAGCAGGACTTTTAAATTAAAAACAAATAATTGGACTGCGGACAATAGACAATGATAATATTGACACAATTTTATTATTTTCTACACAACAAGCAACATTAGCAGTATACGTAGGGGTAACATTTCACATGGAAAAATAAATGTTCAAATAATAACAATAAATTGGAAGTGAACTCCAAGTCATACATATAAAACTAAACCAGGAAATCCCATTACAATACTATTTCTGTAAATATGGCAAAGGAAGTGAAATAATAAAAACTTTTAGAGGTAAATATACATTTTTGTAATTTATTCCATTTTATATTTTTTAATTAAGTGCAATTAAAATTTTTAAATGGATTTAACCTGGCTTATTAATCACAAAGATAAGAAAAGTGACTTGCAACATGAATACTTGAACCTTGAGTGGTAAATAGCTCACGGGGGGTGATTTCTAATAATTTGAAAATTTTAAAATACTTTTTCAGATTTAGATAAATTGTTATTTTTAGCAAAATTCAATTAGACTTTGTTTGGGGTATAAAAAATGTTCAGATTTCGTGGTTAAAATATATATTTTATTGCACTGTTAGTGGTAACGGAAATTCTATAAAAAAAGTGATTTGTTAAGAATTTGAATGCTTAATTAGAAGCAAACTGAAATTAATTAAATATTTAACAGAATGCAGATCTTAACACTTACTTAGTAAATATTCAAATTGACTTTTCAGCTATATAACCTTGGGTTTCCTCAAAACTTTCCGACATAGACAAAAACATCAGGATCGAATACCAAACTGACTTTGTTTTTCTTTAATATTACAGAAGTTAGATGCAGCCAAGTTTTAAAATATTCAAACGCTTTTTTCAAAAAAAGAACTGGAAAAAAGTCATTAAGCATATTTAATTATCGAATTTTAGGTTTTTCTCTATTTAAACGTAAGAAAACGGAGAGATAAAAATTCAAATTTAAACTTTTTTCTTGTATAAATAAAATTGTGAAATCCATACGTCATAAGTACATTGACGAAACGGTCGGGGTCTATCAGAAGAACAAACACAATATTGATATTTCATCGCAATTTTTGATCCGTCCAGTGCACACTCGAAGCAATCTATCACTAGTCCTCTGGAGAATGCTACAAGCTCTGTCCTCGGATCTTTCCCTTGCTCAAGACCTTATTCCGTCTGCATTTATTACATCTTAAGAGTTAATTTCATCCGAGCCCACCGTAAAATCAAATTCAAATAATTTTGCTTTTATTTTTGCAGAAGCTGAAACTACGTTTACATAAGCTCCGAATTCAAAGTCAACAACAACAAATATAAATTAGAAAAAATATTTTAAGAGTATAAAACTAACATATGCAAACTCAAAGTTATCTTTTGGAAGTTTCAGAAATGTAGACAGACGGCAATGGTACACAGTATTATGCAAATCTTAAGATGAACTATAACTTCCTGTTTGCAATAGATGTGGAAGGTTAACGTCAAAATGAATTTATATTATATTATGCACTGCAGACTTTTATGCACTTAGAATTTCATTGCTTTTGATGTAAGTTTACGAGATAACCAGTTTAAAAAATCTGTTAATAGGTTTGGTTTCTTCGCAGACTACAGGTTGTTCAATAATGGAATAATAGTGACTAATTTTCCCTTTCCAAGGGATGGACGGATGGAAATGTCAATTTCATTGGTGTATACACGCATATGTATATGATGTAGTGAAAAGGAAAGTTTAATGCTAAGAACTTCAAAGTTTAAGTTTGTCGGTTTCTGAAGCTTTTAAGTACATAAAATATGCTTTGCAAAAAGAAATTAATTAAACTCAAGTTTCATTTGTTGCCAACCAAGGGAATTAATTTTATTTATTTTAAATGTTATTGGTACAGTACTTCGTTTTATAGATCGTAGTAATTACTTTGATTTTTTTCAATGGCTTTGATGTTCAATTTTCTTGAAATACCGCTACAGATTTTCTCTCTAATTGTTAGTTTTACTTTGTAGATCTGTCCATTCAATTTAGAGAAATTTATTTTGCATGTAAATTTTACAAACTCACTTTTGTATTTTTGAGATTCTGCAATTACCTTTTCTTCGCTTGTCTACGACAATTTAATTCTGGAAATTTTCATTGCAATTTAAAATTTAAATTATAAATTTTATTATTTGAATCAAAAACATCAGCAGCTACTACGCTTCTCCACTAAACGTCCATAGGATATCCAATAACTGAAGTTTGTAGCCATTGCACCAACCATCAGATATAAAATATCATTTTAATACTTATTAGGTAAGTATTAATCTGGAAGACAAGCATGTAACGTTGCAAATGCAAATTCCAGCATTCCATATTGTATTAATTTTAGAACTTAAATGAGAAATTGCATATTATATTCTTAGTAAATACAAAATTTGTGATATACTGAATTGTAGAACTAGGGAATGTTAATGGAAGAGTTTCGTACTCGTAACTTGTTGATTAGTCGCTTGTTCAACGTTGCCTTGCATCGACAACGAATGAATTTGATTGCATGATTGTTATTCTACATCAATCGGATGCGGATGCGATACCGTTTTAACTTATTATTGTTCATTTTTTACATAGGTACCAGTTACAAACATGTTATGTGATTGTAAACGTTATTTTCGGTTCAATTGATTAAATCAAAAATTTAATTTTTTTTCTTTGTTAGTAAATTTGTGACAATCGCGATTGTATGCACACAGCAGCATAAAGCTGTTTTTGTTCCTGTTTTGAATACTTTTTGATTTTAAACCAAATCAAATTATTTTAATCTTTACATTTTTAAAATAAAAATAATCAAAATGAAGAGTGGAAAGAAATGGAAAACGTTTTAAAATATTGGAAATTTTATGAACTGCTATGATGTTTTAAAGAATTTTACTATGGCGTGCGAAGAAAATCTATAGTTATTTTTAGAGGTTTGTACATAGTAAAGTTTACTCGAAAACATTTCGTAAACATTTTTATGAAATGCAGTTTTTGAATTTAGCTTATGCTTTATTTAATGTTATTCAAGGGGGATGTAAGTAGTGTTGGCACTCTTGTCTTGCTTTTTCTTGTTCTTGTCTTGTCTTGTCTTGCTCATACAAGAAGATAAGACAATTTCAAAATTTTTACCATCGAGAGATTTTAAGGGCTGGTTTTTCAATTGGGGTTTAAACTAAAAGATCAGAGTTTAAAGTTTCATATTGATATCTGACCAATCCCTTGGATTTTTTCGCGGACCCCTAAGGGTTCCGTGGAACCCTATTTGGGAACCGCTGCCTTAAAGTCCCTTGCAAAATTTGCATTCTAACGAAACACTCCAATAAGAAAACATGAAGAGCAGTCACTGCGACTTCAGTCGCAGAGCCCCAGTCGCAGCTAAGAAATCACACCGTTAGCTGGTCATCTTAAGGTTCCTTAGTTGCGGCTGGAGCTCTGCGACTGCAGTCGCAGTGACTGCTCTCTACACTTCCTTATGATACAATCGCATTCTAAGGAAACACTCCCATAAGAAAGCATTGTTGATATAAAAGTATGAAAGATATGAATCTTTAGCTGCGGCCGGGACTCTGCGACTGAAGTCGCAGAAGATGCTCTCCATGCGTTTTTATGAGATTGTTACCTTAGAGTCCCTTGCAAAGATCGCATTCTAAGACAACATTCCTATAAGAAAGCATGGAAAGCAGTCACTGCGACTTCAGTCGCAGAGCCCCAGCCGCAGCTGAGGAATCACACCTTTAGCTGGGCGAAATTTTCTTCACCAACACTACGGGCTAGTTAAATGTTATGTAAAAGCCGCAGTTAAAAAATCACACCTTAAGCTGGTCATCTTAAGGTTCCTTAGCTACGGCTGGAGCTCTGCGACTGCAGTCGCAGGGACTGCTCTCTACGCTTTCTTAGAATGATACAATCACATTCTAAGGAAACACTCTCATACGAAAGCATGATTGATATAAAAGTATGAAAAATATGAATCTTTAGCTGCGGCTCTGCGACTAAAGTCGCAGTAGATGCTCTCCATGCTTTTATATAAGACAGTTGCCTTAGAGCAGCGGTTCCCAATTAGTTTTGGCCGCGGAACTCTTGGGCGAAGTAAAAAATTTTGCAAAATTTATTTTTCGCCATTTTGAAATCCTTTTTGGCGGAACCCTTGGATTTTTTCGCGGAACCCCATTTGGGAACCGCTGACGTAGCTTTATTGTTGTAATAGTCAACAATTTAATTTTTACTATACAAGTTACATTGCAACACAATACAAATACGAAAATAATTTTGAAATTTTGAGTCAGCTAAGCAGCGGGTCAGAGCAAAATTTTGTTTTGCGATTTACGCGGTTAACTTTAATTTTTAACAATCCAAATAATACAAATTGAATATAACACAATACAAAAAAGAAATTTCAAAATTTTCGAAAATGGGGGGCCAGCGCGAAATTTTGTTGCGCGATTTACGCGACTAATGTTAAATTAAAGACTTTAAATTTTAGCAATACAAACAATTCAAATTTAATACAACACAATACAAACAAAAAATTTCAAAATTTTCAAAAAAGGGGGGCCAGCGCATAAAATGTTTTTTCGCAATTTATAACTTTATGCTTCGCGAAATGAATAAAAGATTTACAATACCAACAATACAAACTGAATACAACACAATACAAAAAAAACAATTTTTAGTTTTCGACAAAAGGGGGGCTAACTTAGGAACCCCCTTACTTTTGTGAGGGGGCGAAAATTTTAAGATTCAAGAAAGGATTAAAATTTAAACGAAGAATTAAGTTGAAATTAACAGTTTTCATTGGTAAATTTTAATTTAATTCTGCACTGAAATTTTAATAAATTTATTTATAAATTCAAAATTCGGCCCAAAGCAAACAATACAAAGCCCTGGGCAGTACATTAAAATCTTTTTCGAGTAAACGAGTAATAAACGAGTAAACGACATTATTAAGCTTTTTGTTAAAAAATAATTTTAATGCATTGATGTATTTTTAGCTACGGCCCTGAGGGTATGATTAGAAATATTTGTAAAAGATAACCAAAAATATGGAGGGGGAGGGTTTTATGAAATATTGAAAGTCATTCTGCAAGACAAGAAATAGACTCTCGCAAGACAAGACGAGACGTAATCTGGCAAGAGTCAAGACAAGACAAGACTTTTATAAGTCTTGCGAGACTTCTTGTCTCGGCCAACACTAGATCTAAGTGTGTAGTGATATTTTTGAAAAAAAGAGAAAAACTTTGTTTATTAACCCAAAATCGGGAAATAAAGTTTTCAAATAAATCCAAATGAAATTATAAATTTTGCAAAGAAAAGAAAAGTAATTTTATTAAATTAATATAATTCAAGCTAAGTTAGAGGCATAATAATTTTGAAATTAAATTTTACATTGTAAATTAGTCCAAAATAATTTCATTTACCACTGAAATAAGAGTTTACAACAATACACAATTACGCAATGTTCTACTTCTGTAGCAGATCGTAATTAATAAACTGGAAGTAAATTAATAATTTTAATTAGAATATTAATAAATATTTAGCTACAGATTTTATGATGCTTCAGGTGTAAACGCACTAAATCTCTCAACTAAAAAAAAAGATAAAAGTGAAATCGTGTTTTTCCTTAAGCTCGAGCAATTTTTTAAGTTCCTCGGGCAGATATCCATCCGTTTAATTAAAATTGTCTTACCTATATCAGCAGAGAAGAACTTTTTTAATGACAGAATTCAATTAATCGGTTAATTTTATTCTCTATTATTTGGAAGCTCCATTTTCTCATTTTTGATTTGAACTAGCCTCGTTAGTCTTGTCTATTACTAATTTTCCACTGCATTCATTGTTTGGCTGCTCGCTGAACTTTTCAAAGTACAGTTTTTGATGATGTAAGACTCATGTACGAGTATTACGTCCAGTTCGTGGTCATGTCCATACCATGGACATCACCTCGTTAAATTTTATGTTGAAATTTCTTAATAATATTTTTGTGATAAAATTGGAAACGCAAGCTTCCTGTGCAAGATACCGACCGACAGGCATTTATTCGAACGAAGTAAGCTCGAAATTCTTTGTTATTACTTTTTTTAATTTTATTTAAAAATTCGCATTGGTATCCTTTTAATCCTGACGTCACGGGAGTGATTAATAGGATCTTGTTTAATAAATTCAAATAGGAATCGGCACAAAAATATAATTTTTTTTAATTGAAAATCAATACAAACGTAATAAGAATGGAAGCTTTGTGGAAATACATCTTGAAAAAAGACTTAATTTTGTATATTTTCCTTTATACTTACTTTTAAAACGGAATTTTATGTAAACTCATTATTTTACATTGAAAATTTGAAACGTAAATTTTAAAGCGGAATTTATTTTTTCTTCATAATTAAGCGCACTTGGTGAAAAGTGAAAACGGATTTTGCTGTAAGTTAGTTGGTATAATAGGCTGCGCTTTAATAGTTTTGAAGTTTCTTCAATTTCTAAGCGGTTTTAATCAGTTTTATGTGATTTGAACAATTTCTATGCCTGACGACTACACCAAACAATGTTTATCGCAAACCTTTGGAAAAGTTTTGAGGTTGAGAACTTCGACTTACAAAAGCATTATACTTGCAAACGACTTGTTCTCGTATCATATTTCAAAATCGACTAATGGATTCTAAATAGTGTAAAAGAATTGATAACAAATCAAATAAATTACTTCACTCTCTATTTCCATTCAGTTTGTTTTTTAAAAGGTAAATTTAGTAGTCGCTCTTCCCAAACTTTTTACTTTACTTATAATATAATTTTTTCATTCTTAACCTTTTCTCCTATTGCATTGTAATAATATCCAAGCTAGATCTTCTTGAATTTTTCCTCATTAACGCTATTATTTCTATTTTGATCATATGTTTTCCAAATTATGTAAGAAAACTTCATTAAATATTCCAACCACATTAATTAGTGTATTTCAATTAATTATAAAATTTGGAGGTTTCAATTAGCGCCGTACACAGCTCAATAATAGCTAAACTTGAAATATTTGTTTCAAGTTGTGCTAATATTATTGTTCAACACCATTCTGTATACTAAATTTTGAAATAACCAAAAAAATTAAGTCAGGCTTCTATAATTATTTGGCTGTTTGTAAACTACAATGGTGCTTTCCCTCACCTCACATAAAGGCACGTAAGATTTTGGCACCCCCCCGCCCCTGCACATCCTACAAAAAGTTTGGATATCCTCCTGAATACAAGGTAGAAATTAATATTGTTCTTTCAAAGCTCTAAACTATGATTTTTAAAATTTTTGGCGACTCAACACGAGCTTAGTTCGGGGAGAACCTGGCACATTTGAGTATAGATTCTTGGATAAATTGTAAAACAGATTTATCTTTGTATTGTCAATTGTCAATTTACAATTTTGTCGTAATATTAACTGTATTCTCTAATTTTTTTTCAGGGCTGCGCCGTAAATTTTTATGTTTATGTGCTTTTTGGAAAATTTAAATATAAATGATAAAAATAGTACTGTATTATTTGTTCGAATCAAACTCCATTCTGTTGACTGTACGTGAACTCGACGTAGATTTCATATGTTTTTGCAAAAAAATCAAAATTTTAGGCACACTATTGAATTTTCAAAAAAATGAATCAAATGAATCAAAAAGTAGATCAAATTTCCCACAAAATGACTTTTCGATTCTTATCCTTGGACGAAAATTAACGCCACAGGCGCAGGCGCCATTTGCGTTTTTGCCGGTTTATCGAAAAATTCAAATTTTTTTAAAAAATTTGAAAAATTCAAATTCCATGCCGACCAGAGGTTATATTTTTACCCTTTGCCGTTGGAATGGAAACCTTTATTTTACTCGAGAAATCGTGAAACTTGAATTCTTCGAAAAACCAGCAAAAACGCGAATAGCGCCTACGGCGTTAATTTTCATCCTAGGAAATGAGCCAAAAAGTCATTTTGTAGAAAATTTTATTTACTTTTTTTGATGATACATTTCATTTTTTCGAAAAGTTAATAGGTTGCCCAAAATTTTGAGTTTTTTTTTGCAAAAAACGTGATTGTATAGATGCGCGAAAATTTTAAGTTGGCGACAGTTTTTGAAAGGGAAGGGGCTTTTTGCCGAGGTGAACACCGGAAGCGGCCTTTTTTTTTGGCATATTTTTATAGGTTTATTTGAAATTGTGCGATTTAATTTGTTAATTCAACAAATAAAGAAATTATTTTGGTGAGCATTTTGATTATTTTGATTGTGCCATTTTTCAAAATTTGATGAAGATTTGGATGTTAATTATTTTGGATTAATGGATTAGTGATATTTGAATGGTTATAAGATTTGAATCATTGAAAATTCGTTGAAGCAGGGAACGTGTGCTGAAACGACAGTGTGGTCTGGCGGCTTATCGCCACATGAAATTGTTCAAACATTTTGCAATTATTAATTTGAAATTATCTGAGCTAGCCGGAGCGAAAACCAAAGTGTAGAGGTGGTTTTGTGAAAAAATTTATTTTTTTCATAAAATATCACTACAATATTTAAAGTTTTGTATTATTTATTTCAGTGGCTCGGGTCAATATGACCCGAATAAGGAGTACAAGTGTGAAGTCTCTCCGAGGAGAACAGCAGGGTTAATATATTAACTTTATAAATTAATTTTATATATAAAAACAATATTCAAAATCAAAAAGATACATAAACTTTCGGTGTTTGTATCTTGAAAGTCTGGGCACTACAGATTGTACCCCTCCGACCCCCAAGTAATTATCTTTCAACAGAAAAAGTATCATTCAGAGTTTGTCTTTAATTTTGTATTAGATTAATTTTAAATTTTATTTTGGAAATCCGCAGAATGGAATATTTGGGGAAATCAAAAAAAAAAGTTGTTGCAAAGAGATAATGCCGGTCAACCGTGATTTCGTCAGATTTGAAGAAAAATTATAATTTAAGTAAAAAATGATTTGATCAAAACCGGGGGGTGTTTTGCTGAGGAATTTTAGTGTACATTCTTTAGGAATTACTGGGGAATTAGGGGAATTATTTGGAAAATTTGGGGAATTAGTAAGAAAATAGTGGAATTAGTGGGGTATTGATGGGGAATTAGTGGGAAATTAGAAGAAATTGAAAGCGAATTAATAGATCAGGCAATGTCGTGGTCGCATAAAACTGCTAACGCGTGATCGTCGTCTTTGATTTCGGTTTGACAAACGAACTCCTCTTGCTTAACGTTTAGTAAGTATTGTAAAAATAAAAAAAAACTTTAAACTGGAAAATACTTCTTCAATACCGGGACATTTTGTAGATCAACCGGAATGCCCGGGACAGGAGTTCCAAAAAGGAGACATGTCCCTGTATACCGGGACGGATGGTAACCCTACTCTAGTGCAATCTTAAGAGTTTCTAAGATTATTCACGAAATTTTTATTTTCTAAGAGTTCCAAGAATTGGAACGTTTTGTGTGTTAATGTAGGTTACTCCTTAATATCATAAAATAAAAGTGTAAATCCGGGGGGTCTGGGGGGCGTGGAACGCCCTCCAGTGCATCCTTTGTAAATTATCTCGATGGTAAATATCTCGAAAAGTTGATAACTGAATAACCCGTGATGGAAGAGAAAGTAGTGCACTGGAGGGCATTCCATGCCCCCCAGACCCCCCGGATTACTCCTACGTTTTGAGTTTTTAAAAGAGTTCCAAAAAGTGGTACGTTTTGTGCGTTTCTGTAGGTTACTCCTTAATATCATAAAATAAAGGTGTAAATCCGGGGGGTCTGGGGGGCGTGGAACGCCCTCCAGTGCATCCTTTGTAAATTATCTCGATGGTAAATATGTATCTCGAAACGTCGATAACTGAATAACCCGTGATGGAAGAGAAAGTAGTGCACTAGAGGGCATTCCATGCCCCCCAGACCCCCCGGATTACTCCTACGTTTTGAGCTTTTAAAAGTCTCTGTTACCATAGCATACGCTGGGGTACTAAAAACATTTTATCATTTACAATAAAAAACTGGGTTTTTAAAATATGGGGAATGGGATGCCCTCTTTCTAAGAGTTCCGAAAAGTAGAACGTTTTGTGCGTTTCTGTAGGTTACTCCTTAATATCATAAAATAATTCAGTGCATCCTTTGTAAATTATCTCGATGGTAAATATCTCGAAACGTTGATAACTGAATAACCCGTGATGGAAGAGAAAATAGTACACTGGAGAGCATTCCATGCCCCTAAAGGCCGCATTAACCCGTCACTCTCCCGTATCCTCCAAAATTTTTTTTACCTTGGTAACTTAAAATGAACCAATTAGAAAACAGTTACATAAGGAACGACGGACAGATCAGTCCCATGAGAAATCGATTTTCCAGGGGTTGCGCGGTTTTCTCAGTTCGTAACATCTCAGAACTACCAATTTCTTAAAGTAGGGAAAATAAATTTAAGAATTGCAGGAGCATTACGGATTTTTTATATATTGTCACAAGTGAAAATGTATAAACTATAAATAAATGTATAATTAATGTAATGAAATAGATTTCCACTTGAAGCTCCCTCGTATAGTAAATTGACAAAGTGTGACTAGAAAAGGGAAGCATCAAGCGGTGCAACTGCATCAGTAATTAGTCGTAAGAGAGTCGTTAAGTGGACCCGATAAGGTCAACATGTAGTAACCGCTTGATGGTTCCACCCGCCAAGGGTGTAAATGTAGAGTAAGTTATAGATTTAAGTATGTAAATAGTTCTTAGTATTAATTCATATTTTCATACAATAAATAGTTTATTTTGATACACCTGTGCTCATAATTAATTTAATAACAACCAACCCTACTCGTCACCACCTAATTCAATAATTTAATTCGCACACCATCTGAACTACACAACCCCAGCGAGAAGATCAACCCATCTCGTGACAATATTATATTTTTAGGATTTTATTGTATGATTTTGCGGCATTCAGGCCGCACAACGTAGGCAATTTAATTAACTAATAATTAATTGCTACATCACAACTTTCCCTGAAAAATTCCAGGAAACTTTTGTCCAAGTTTGCTTCATAAAACCCAGCTTTTGATCCAAAACTGCTAAATATTGCTAACGCAGATGGGCATGTACGAAACTTACCACTGAAAACTGAAAAAATTGTCCAGCCCTTGATGCAAAATGAAATCGTTAAATTAATATTAATGAACAAATTTATAATTATTATGAGTTTTTCGTTAATACTATGTACTATTAAATTTATAAAAAATTATTATTAAATTTGCCAATTTAAGCAATTAAAAATTAAACAAAATAAATGCTTAAATTGGAAAATTAATAATAATTTTTTATTTTCTCTATTAAAATTCTTCAAAAAACACTAAAAGTGGCCCAAATATGCACAAATATTCATTATTTTTTGCTCAAATCTGCCCCAAATGTTGAAAATTTCGGATTTGTTTTTACCTAATTTTTTTTTATTTTAAAAATTTATAAAAAAAACTGATTTAATTAAAAAAAGTAAGATTTCCGATTTCTCCCCTCCCCCAAAACGCTTACGTAATTAATGGACGGCCTCAAATGAAAATTTACGTTTCCTGGTTTACTTCATCATCATGGAGAATGCAATAATTGTAATAATAATTTCCAAACTTAAATACAATTATTTCTATCATACAATCAATAAATTACGTGCTAATAATATTATGTATAATTTTAATGCAGACATAATAATAACACTTGCTAATTTATTTCTATCGGTCCCAATTGAATAAAGTTAATAAAGTTTATATTCACCTAGTTTTCTGAAAATCGAAGTTCATTGAATATGTGTCATGAAATCAAATAGAAAATTGGGGATATTTGTATGGTTCGATGCATTTGTAGCAGGAATTTTTCTCTTTCAGTTGGGCCTAGGCTCTCGGAACTGAGAGTTAAATCTGAAAACTAGCTATCAAGATAATTCATACTTTGTAGCAAATTTTTGTAATTTGTTTAGTTGCTAATTACGCCCCTGCATAAAGTCTGATTGGGGGTGGGGGAATTTTGCTTCGAGCGCAATTTTCGAGACTTTCATGTGAACTGTTGTAAGTGTGAGAGTGTTTTTTGTGTGCCCGTCGAATTTTGGAGTAAGTTTTTACTTTTTGTAATGAACTCCGTAGGGAGATACCTAATTTTGACGATATTCTTTTACTTGTTCAATCTGTTGAATTGCCGAATATTATTTTAAATAATTTGTAATGATAAATTATTTTGTATGGAACCAACCTCATGCGAGCTTATCTACCGATAGCTTTTATCTTCGCTCGCAAATTTTTCCAACGTTAAAATTTATTTACTTATTTTAGTAGCACACTTCTTGCAGAGATTATTTTTATTTGATTGTTACCGTTTTTCGGAACAGAACTATCTACAGGGCATCTACAGTAAATAAAAGCTGGTTGATCGTTTTCCCAGCGTGTGGAGGAAAATTCTGGAGGCTCCATGAGGGGAAGAAGAATTGTTTGTTTTCTGGCCTGACTTATCATTGGTGCTAGCAGTGTTAGGATTAGGAATTTGGTTTTTAATGAACCAAAGTTTCACCTTGGGTGGCTTTAAGTCCCATATTTGGTCCCCGAAGGGGTGAAGGAATTTTTTATTACAACTTGAAGTTTGTTATGTTACTTTTTTAATCGTACTATGCATTTTTGTGTTTCGGATTCTTTATGAATCGAAATTTATAAAAGAATTCATATTAAAAACGTTAATTCATATTTCAAGCTAAGTAAATATTTGGACCTCTCAAAGCAGCATTTTGCAACAATGTTATAATTTCAAAAATATTAATTTAGCAGTCATGAGAATGTGGATCCGAAGGGTTTTTTAAGCAGAGCAGAAGTTGCAACCTACAAAAGCAAATTGCCTAATGTAACCAGATTAATTTTACTAATTCAGTTGAGCTTCAGGTTAACAAGAAGAACAAACTACGTTAAACTAGTGGAAATCACTTAAGCGACCGGTAAACTAGCAAACATTTATACACGGCAGAATAATAGAGTAAATAAAGGTATGCCAGTCTTGTCACCTACCTTCCTGTTAAACTCCACCTAATCCCTATTTAATTCTAGAGAAACACTTGCCACTAGTAACCAACAATACCAATCGGAAATACTAGAGGAACTAACAAACCCCAAAAGCAAAGCAAACATTTGCTCTCAAAAGAATTTATTTATGTTTTGTATGTAGGGTAGCTCCTTATTTTATTAAAAAAAATCACCTTATAAAAAAAACTGGGTCGAATCATTGGAACGTTTGGAGAAGCAGGCAGATCAGCAAAAAGTTAAAAGTTTTTTTTTGGAATTAATAACAAAAGGTTAATTAATTTTTGGCATGTTAAACAATCAAACTTAAAAATGAGTGTCACTTGAAGCGAAACATCTTGGAGAAATCTAATTGATCGATAGAGATTGATATCCGAGATAGTACGCCACGGGATAAGTGTAATTAATGAAGGCTCTCACATATGCGATTCCCTAGATACATCTGACTTAGCAAATTCTTTCATGCGAATTAAGATTCATCGGTTTTATTCAAAAAAATTGTTCCACGAGAAGAGGGACTGTTCAAAAAGTTAACCGATTGCTTTAAAGTTTTAATTGGATCACACTGTAATGCACATTTTCTAAAACAACACAAGAACGCAATAAAACAACAACGAAATCAAATAATCCAAACTTGGAAGAAGTCTGGTAACAAAATTACAATTTAGTTGATATCACTTTGAGAAAACTAAATTATACCCTTGGATAATAAACCTGTTCGGTTATCGAATTGTTTGTTCAAATAAGAGAAAAACTCTGAATATCAATTCCAATTTTAATTGCATTTTTTTTTTTAAAGAAAGCAATAATTAAATCAGTCATAAATAAACAATGAAGCACTAAAATATTCAAGCTTTTCGCGAAAACTCTTTCATGCCGCTTTTTTGTTTCTTTTTACTTAATAAGATTTATTATGGACTGTCATTAGAATTATTCACAAACTGAAACAAGCAGAACAATCTTTTTTTTTTCATAATTAAAATTCATAGATGCTGACAGACTGTTTATAAAACCTGGTAACGTAGATGCTGTAAGGAAAGCGGAGCACTGCTAGGGTATTGATTTAAAAACTTTTAAATTCCAGGCTTATATGAAATGTCAAAAAGTTTATAAAAAGCGATTTAAGTTGGTACATCATATGTTCATGATCTCTTAAAACCTACAAATTGTTAAAATATAAAACAACTTCTTTTTGAGTGAGTTGACGAAGCTAAGCCTCAAAAGCTTCATAAGTTTGCAGCGAGAGAATACTGTAAATTAGAGACAACGGTGGGTTTGTTGTCCTGACGATAACGAAAAGTGGACAGTATTTATAAATTAGCTTTCTACTTTTGTTCAACTTTATTCATACCTTTTTACTTTATCTAGCTTAGTTTTATGAACTTAATAAAAATGCAGTTAAATCTAATTTATTATGTAATTTTTAAAAGTTTTAATTGAAAAACCAAGAATATTTCTTATTCAAAAGTTACTATTTCAACATCTACCACTTTGTATAATTGCCTTTATTTAGACAATTAGAACAAAATAACGAACAAATCATTCATACTTTTTTAAACTTGAAAATAAACAAAAATTAAAAATTTTAAGTAGGTTTGTGGTATAATGTAGTATGTATTTGCAAAAAATTATAAGAACAAGTTAAATACAATACGTAGAAAATCAAAAGTTCAAAACATTTAAAAAAGACATATTTATCACTTAACAGGTCAGGATTAAAAATATTTAACAAAATCCTGCTGATATATAAAATCCCAGCACGCTGCTGCTGCTCCTGTTACATCGTGTCATTTTTTGGTGAAAAAAAAACACTCAGATTTCCCTCACTTTTGCTTGAAAATTCCCGCGGTTTACAATTTTACCAACCGAAAATATATTAAACTAACTAAGATTAGGACTAACCGGGAAATTTGAATTTTTAAGTAAAAATGGGTGAAATTGATCCTTTCTGTGTTACTTTGAAAGTTAATTATAAAAATATAAAGCCAAATTACATTATTTTTATAATTATCATAAACCGGGGGGTCTGGGGGGTGTGGAACACCCTCCAGTACATATCGCAGAATGCCCACTCTTTTAAAATACTTGGGGAAAATAGGGAATTCATAATTTTACAAATTTCGTCTGGAAAAACCGGGAAATTTCAATTTTTATAGCAAAAGTGAGGAAAATACTTCTCTAAGTATTTTAAAAGAGTGGAAATTCTGCGATATTTAAAAGTTTAAATTTCTCCCACTTTTGCTTAAAAATTGAAATATCCCGGTTTTTGCTGGGGAAATTTCAAAAATTATAAATTCCCTATTTTCTACGAGTAGGTATTCTAAAAGAGGGAAATTCTGCGATATGTACTGGAGGGTGTTCCACACCCCCCAGACCCCCCGGTTTATAATTTTGACTTTATATTTTTACATTATTTTTATAATTATCATAAACCGGGGGGTCTGGGGGGTGTGGAACACCCTCCAGTACATATCGCAGAATGCCCACTCTTTTAAAATACTTGGGGAAAATAGGGAATTCATAATTTTACAAATTTCGTCTGGAAAAGCCGGGAAATTTTAATTTTTAAGCAAAAGTGAGGAAAATACTTCTCTAAGTATTTTAAAAGAGTGGAAATTCTGCTTAAAATTTTGCTTAAAAATTCAAATTTCCCGGTCTTTCCTGGCAAAATATGTAAAATTATAAATTCCCTATTTTCTCCGAGTAGGCATTCTAAAAGAGGGGAAATTCTGCAATATGTACTGGAGGGTGTTCCACACCACCCAGACCCCCGGTTTATAATTTTGGCTTTATATTTATAATTGTTATAAACCGGGGGGTCTGGGGGGTGTGGAACACCCTCCAGTACATATCGCAAGCTTTCCACTCTTTTAGAATACTTGGAGAAGGAAAATCGGGAAATCTAAATTTTAACGCAAAAGTTGCTGCACTTTTGCGTTACTTTGAAAGTTAACTGTCAAAATTATAGTCAAAAACGCAAACCAGGGGGTCTGGGGGAGAAACAAGGAGTAAATATCTAGTAAAATTTCTGTACGAAAAACTCGAAATTACAGAGATATCCAAGAATTCCAACGATTTCCAAGTAATTCCAATGATTTCCAAATAAATTCAAATCTAAAGAGTTCCACTGATTTCCATAGAATTCCAGAGATTTCCAAGGAATTCCAATGATTTTCAAACAAGTTCAAATCTAAAGAATTCCAGGGATTTCCAAAAAATTCCAGGGAATTCCAAGAATTTCCAGGGAATTCCAAGAATTTCTAGGGAATTCCAAGAATTTCCAAGTGAATTCCAAACAAGTGTAGACAAAATTTTCGATATATTTACCCCTTGCTCCCGTACATATATTGAAATTCCCACTCTTCTAGAAGACAGAATAATTATGCAAATTTCGTCAGAAGAAGATGGAAAAAAAAGTGAGGGAAATTAAAACGGTCGGCTAAAGAAAATTAGAATTTGAGAAACTTATTTATTTTTACCATATTATGAAAAAAATTTTTAATTGCCCGAGGGTACATCAAGTTTAGCAGCAACTTTTTGCGTTACTTTGGAAATATAGAAAAACGGGAAATCCCCAGTAGCAGGAAACGAAATTAAATGTTTAAATAAATTATATCTCTAAAAAAGAGATCCACCGTCTAGCTGCCCGTCCACGGACGGGCTTTTCAGCTAATATGAATATATTATTTTTTGAATATATTATATTTGAACAACTAAACCAGGGGTCTCCAAACTTTTTCTCAGCTCCACAAAACACCGAAAGCCAAGATTTAGCTAGCTCATCAAATTAAGATTGCTTTTTGACAACTTTTTGTGTAGTCCAATAAAATTAGAAAAAATAAAAACATTAAATGTTTAAAAAGTCCCTGTCAAAATCAGTTGTGCTCGAGACGCCAAATTGTAGTTTATTAAATTTGCTTCAATAAGTTGATATACACATTTTGGTATCTTATATACTTTAGCTGTAATCTGACGTTGCATACAGGAGGTCGTTGGATTACAAAGTTGAAAAGCGAAATTATTTATATTTTTGCTGTCGATCAAAAAGACCTTCTGAGTGCAACATCAGATTACAGCTAAAGTACATAAGATACAACAAAAATGGATATCAACTTTTTTAAGAACATTTAATAAACTACAATTTTTATCTGAACTATTTTGCATCAGCAAAATTTACCGAGATATAAGCAATAAACTGAAAAAGTGTACCTTCTTTCCAAGATGGCGGCTCGAGCGCAGCAGATTTCGACGGCGACTTTTAGTATGTTTAACAGGAAGCCGTAATAAACATGTATATCAAAATTCATACCTTTATCTACTTTGATCATCTAACTCGCCTTCGGCTCGTTGGACAATTTTTCCAAATTGATCTAAATTGACTGGACTACACCTTTTCCACCAGTAATTCAGATATTATCGTCAACTGTAATTCAGATTTTCCAGTTGTTGTTCAGAAATCGTCAATTATAATTTAGATTTGTCAGTTGATATTCAGAAATCGTCAAATATACTAATTCAGAAATCGTTACTTGATATTCAGAAATCGTCAATTGTAATTCGGAAACCGTCGGTTGATCTTCAAAAATTGTCAAATAAAATCACTCTCTCTCTCTCAAATTCCATCGCTCTACGTAAGAGCATAGTGACCTCTTCGTTTTCTTTTAGAAGGGTTCTCTAGGGAGATACCTCGGTGGTTTGCCAATTCCTGCCGAGGGAAATCGGTCAGAATATAGTTTTACTCCACCCGGGATCGAACCGGTGATTTCGGGTTAGCAATCGGCGCACACAAACGCCAGACCGTAAGCGTTTTCGAAATCGTCTTTTTATTTAATTTAGACAAACGATCATTGTAGGGTGGATTCATGATTTGTCGTGTTTACGTCAGCCAAAGCAGCCCGGAGGAAAAATTAATTAAATTTAATTAATTCATTTTACGGTGGATCCGTGATTTGCTGTAGTTGCGCCAGCCAAAACTGAAAGAGTGATAGAATATTGAATCTGTAGAGTAGTAATTTCATCATTGTCCACTTTGTATTGGACATTAACGTCATCGCCCTGGCAATGTTGTAAAAATCACATATGCAATTTTAAATGTCAACATTGGCCGGCCAATGACGTTAATGCCCAACCAAGCTGGGCATTGACGTTATTGTCCGGCCATTGACGTTAATGGCCGAATTGTCAAGATTGGCCGTAACATATACATATATTCGCAATAACCCTCTTTCAGCAGTCGGGTAAAAAACCAGACCGCTGAATTTAATGAGAAGAAAAACAAACATGAGAAATAGAAAAACAAAAAGAGGAAGTAACAGCAATTTGTGAAGCTACATCGCCAGTCAAAGATAGAAGATAAAGATGAAGAAAAAATTGATGAGAAGAGAAATATAAAAAAAGAAAATAAAGAAGTAACGTCAATCAGTGAAGGATAGATATTTTTTTGGATTTCTCTAGACTTCCCCAGATCTCCTTGGGTTTTCTTTTGGATTGTCTCATGATTTCCTTTCGAAAAAGTTGAAAAAGAAAGATTTTCTGTAATTTCTAAGATTTCCTAGATTGCCTAAGATTTCCTTAGATTTTCTCAAATTTCCCTTCACTTGTACATTAAATTTCCTGAAATTTCCTTAGGTTCTCTTTTGGATTGTCTCATGATTTCCTTTCAAAAAAGTTGAAAAAACAAGATTACGTGTAATTTCTAAAATATCCTTGAATTTTCTTAGATTTCCTAAGATATCCTTGGTTTTTCTTAGATTTCCTAAGATTTCCTAGATTGCTTAAAATTTTTTTAGGTTTTCTCAAATTTTCCTTCACTTGTACATCAAATTTCCTTAGATTTTCTTTTGGATTGTCTCATGATTTCCTCTCGAAAAAGTTGAAAAAGCAAGATTACCTGTTTTCTAAGATATCTTAATAATAATAATAATAAAGAAATTTATTAAGAAACTATACAATATAATATAAATACAAGTTCTTAATTGGAAGGCTTCTAACAAAGTTAGATTTTCAAGCCCCCCGTAATTGACACATAAAAAACAAACGAAAATAACAATTATGGCATAAATACAAGAATTCGTCGTCTGAAATTTACATATGGGCACGCAGGACAGCATCCAGATCTCGGCGGAAGGACCTCACACTTGTGGAATCGTCGTAAAGTCTACGATGCCTCTCCATAAATCTGGGCGCCAGACATGCAAAACACCGTTCGAAACTTGCCGTAGAATGGGAGGGTACATCGAAGTTTCCCAGATCCCGCAAAACACGAGGATGGCAGGCCGAACGAGGCCTAATCATACTTCTCAGATAACTCGGCTCCCCACTCTTCATAATCCTGAAGAGCATAACTCCAAAGAGCAAAGAGAAACGCCCGTCAATCTTAAGCAATCCAAGATCCCGATACAGAGGAGTAACGTGCTCGTACCTACGCAGGTCGAAAGAAAATCGCAAACAGGAATTTTGCAAGAGCTGGAGCTTGCGCCTATATTCCTGCGAGAGGAAACCGTAGTATACCGTTGCACAATACTCAATGTTAGATAGGATCGTAGTACTAACGATTGACCACTTCACATGAGAAGGTAAAAGAGTCTTGAACTGGTAAAGCGATCTAAGTTTGTAATAACAAACCTTGAGCTTACGGTCCACATGTTGACGAAAATTAAGCTCACTATCCAAGACAAGCCCCAGACTCCGAGCACAATCCACGACCCTGACGACTTCATTACCAATCGCAACAGACAACGTTGCAACACTTAGAGCCCTACGCACCAGCCCAGGATTACCCAAGAAAAGCAGTTCCGATTTCGCAGGATTCAGAGTCAGACCATTCGATAACGACCAAACCCGTATCGATTCGAGATTGCGATTTAAAACATCTATCGCCGTGTCAATGTTCGAAGGCAGGCATGACACACGAATTCGAGAGTCATCGGCGTAGAGATCAAGAGAGCAATCAGGATCCACTACTCTCCCCAAATCGGTGGTATATAATATAAATAACAGCGGAGCAAGAATGCTTCCCTGCGGAACACCACGAGAAATAGTCAGCGGCCGAGACACCTTTCCCGCCAACTCAACCACCTGGGATCTATCGCGCAAGTAGCCCGCTAACCATCTACACAGTGACTCATCACACCCATAATGGTGTAATTTGGTCAAAAGTCGATCAAGCACAACCAAATCAAATGCCTTAGAGTAGTCAAGGAGCACCAATAAGGTGATTTCAGAACGATCGATAGATGAAGCAATATCTGAAGTGAGCCGCATCAAAGAGGTCGCAGTGCTGTGGTGGGGTCTAAAACCAGACTGTGCAGGCGACAAAACATGGTGGAGTGCCAGGTGCTCACATAAGGCAACCTTAATAAAGGACTCCGCTATCTTTGCAAATGGTGACAAAATACTAATGGGACGGAGATGAGAAGGCTCCACGGCTATTGGAACCTTGGAAAGCGGTGTGACACGTGACGCCTTCCAGATAGATGGCACCTCTCCGGTTCTAAACGAAAAATTCAACAAGTTGCAGATCACCTCACTGCAAAACGGAAGTACAAGCCTAAGCATACGAAGGCTGATACCGTCAGGACCAAGAGCATCAGAGTGCAGCGCCCCGATGATATCAAATAACGCCTCAGGCGTGGCCTCACAAATGGAGAGTGGTTCCACTTCAGGAAAAAGCAAATCATCCAATCCCAAATCCACCCCTGTAGAATCCCCCGGAACAGAGCTGAGAAAGTACGCATTAATAAAATCCGGATCCTCAGACAAATGTGCAGATATCTGACTAGAAGGTCGAGAATGCACGCCCCAAGAAGACAAACACCGCCAGAGATTTTTCGGATTTGAGCGATGAAGCGAAAGCTGGCGGTTTATAAAACTCGCCTTTTCTCTTCTCACAGCACCCGACAAATACCTCCTAAGGTCGCAATAGCATTCAAAATCTACACTAGAACGTGTGCGCCTGTATTTGCTGTAGGCTCGCCTCTTTAACTTCGCCATTTCTCTGATTGTCCAAGTAATCCACGGCTTACTCCTCTCTCTGAAAACGAGAGTTCGAATAGGAGCATGTACATTGAACAACGACAAGATCAAAGTATTTAAAAATTCAACTTTAGAATCACAAACGGGCAACTCGTTGACGATACTCCACCGCAGACATGCCGCATCCGCCGAAAAACTAGCCTGATCAAAATTACTGAAATCACGATAAGTTATCCTGCGCGGCTCGCGTGATGGCGCAACCAGATCCAAGCAGCAATATACCAAGTAATGATCAGTCACAGCCAAAAGATCAACAACGCCACACCGAAGAGGGATTCGATGCTTATCAATACAAATGACATCCAGGAGAGTGCTAGATGTCGAGGTGACACGAGTAGGATCCACTATTATCTGCTGAAGATTGAAACCATCAAGAATCCCCTGTAAGCGCTTTAAAGAAGGCGATAGAATAAGGCAGTTAATGTTAATATCACCTAAAATGATCAACTCGCTACATTCACTCCCAAGCAATGAGAGAAATTCTTCAAACTCACTCAGACACGAAAGAGCAACAGTAGGAGGTCTATAAACTACGCCAACTGCAAATGTAATGCCGTGAACTCTAACACGTATCCATAGATGCTCCAAGCCACAAGCAAATCGATGTCCATCGTGCAAGACTTTAAATGAGATCGAGTTATGAACATACAACGCAACCCCCCCTCCGCGAGACACTCTATCCGCTCTAACGACCGCATAGTTCTCCAAGATGATAAGATGAGAGGGAAAATCAGGGGCAAGCCATGATTCAGATACTGCGATGATACCAAAATTATTTAGAGACACGAAATCGGAGAAAACGTGAAAATCTGACAAAAGAGATCGAATGTTTATATGAGCCACCGAAAAATTAGTGGCATTAATCGAGCAAGAAAACACCAAATCGCGACGAACAGACGGAGGCTCAGGCGGGGAAAGAGAACCACTCATTACCTCCTCGCAACTTCTCGCAATGAACGACTCCCTAAAAAAACATCGGGACCACCCAGGGTACTGTTGTTATCATCGACCGGCTTGCGAAAGTAAAAATCTCGAATAGAGGTCTCCCTAGGCCAGACCTTATCATTCAACAGTTTGGAAATATCGCATTCCGGGATACAAATCTTAAAAGAGCAATATTTTGTATTTGAGGTCAAGCTCTCACACACCACATCCGAAATCCCCACGACATTTGCGATATGCTCCTTAACTGTCTCGACAGCGGTGTTAGGCGCAAGATTGTTTAAATGAAACCACTTGCGACGAGCAGTTCCCGAGATGGAGAAATCCCCACCAGAACCTCTCATGCGAGGGAGACGGCGACCATTCCGTACAGAGTGATCTAAATCAGAAACCAAGGTACGCGGCTGACTATTCGAACCAGACGCCACGCCCCGGGGCACTGTACCTCTTAAACCAAGGTCACGATAATTACCCACATTAACACCAGAACCAGAACGCGTCGAAGGCCGACCACCCGTCGCCGCATTCAAAACTGAAGCGTAAGAAGCGCCCGGATGATCGCCAGATCCAGCACCTCCAATCTCAGCAACAAACGGCGGTGCATCGGCATTCAGACCACCATTCGTTCCCACCTCCTCATCGACTCCGACTCTCGGCCCAGGAGAAGAAACAAGTTGCCGAATCCTCTCATTAAGCGACTGATTCTGTGCCTTCAGAAATTTATTCTCCCTTTTTAAATCAGTTATTTCAGCTTTAGTAGTCTCTCCCGTGGCCACCCGTCCAGAAATCGGGCCCACCAAGGACAGCATCTCATCTCGAAAAGCATCAAGCTGCACTTTCAAAACACGTGCGAAAACACCCTCGAGAGCCACCAAATCAAACGGTGCGAAACATGGTGATCCCGGCGCCAAAGGCGAAGGGGAAAGTGAAAGACTCGGAATAGTGAGGGAGGCACCCTGAGCATCATGCCCACCACACAGCACGACACTCCAGTCACTCTCAACAGGTGACAAACCCTTAACAAGCTTGGCGCAGCTTCTATGGTAAACGTTGCTGCAACTGTTGCATTTAGATGTGGTCAAGATATCAACACATCTTTTTTTGCATTTCCCACAAGAACCCTCCATATCAACTGAAGGAAAGACAGGGACACACGCTTCACACCAGCAGGGCCCGTTGCGGTGACTTAGTATAATGACACACACAAGACAGGGCCACGGATAGGTAACAATGAACAGGTGTAAACACAGGAAGGGATGACACGAATTCAAACAACAACAATAAGACCCAAAAATTCCCGTGAAATCAATTTACAAAAGTAATCAACAATTTGGTTACCTTTCGATTTTAGAGGTTAGAATTCCTCTCGAGCCAATTCACTTCTTCAATACTTCAAGATCGATATCCCATATAAAAAAACTCATCAAATCTCAGCTCAGGATCAAGTCATCAATCAATCAATCAAAAACAGTCCAAATTCACCCTTAATAAATTTCATTTAGCAAACACACATGTATCGTCTAAAGCGGCCATGTACGAATTCATCTTCGGATTTCCTTAGATTTTCTAGATTGCCTAAGAATTCCTTAGATTTTTTAAAATTTCCTTTCACTTCTACATCAAATTTCCTAAAATTTCCTTGGGTTTTCCTTTGGATTGTCTCGTGATTTCCTTTCGAAAAAGTAGAAAAATCAAATTATATGTAATTTCTAAGATAATCTTGGATTTCTTAGATTTCCTAAGATTTCCTAGATTGCCTAAGATTTCCTTAGATTTCTCAAATTTTCATTCACTTGTACATCAAATTTCACCAGCGATTTTCTCCTTGGCTTTTTATGAATCACTACTAGCATCGGCGGTTATGATCGACTAAAATTTGCTTCGCGATCCACCTGTTGGCCACCCCTGCTCTACATCAACCCAGATAAGCCTATGATCTATGATCTAAGATCATATATTAAGCCGGTCTAAGCCAAATAAATGAAATGAAAATATACTAACACTAACTACAAAACCGATGCATATCTTCGCGCGGATATATCTTTTTTACGGACAATATTAATACTATTTAAGCAATTAAAAAATTTAATCTTATAATAAAAGATGAAGTTAGAGGGCAGTTTACCATCCAGCTTAGTGGCAACCTCTTTGCTCAAAGGTCAGTTTACCTGTTCCCTTATAAAAGTATTCAAGTTCATACGTTCACAGTATTGTTGCGCATTTTATTTGTGTTTATTAATTGTTTACATTTATCAGTTAGCTACACCATGTTACGTTAATTTATTTTTTTTCTTAAAAATCAAATACAAAAAATTTAAAAAAACGTAACGAAAAACCGGAGAGCATGTCAGGGGGGAGTGTTCGTAATATTTTTTATAATATAAATTTAACAATTTAATTCAAAATCACAAAAATTGGTTAAAAGGCTTGGATCCAGCTAACTAAAATTCTAAATCAAATCAACAATTACAAAAGTTAAATAAACAAAACTTCCACAGTTTCCAAATATCAACATTTTACATATATTTTGTATTAATCAATTTTCATTGAACTTGGCCCATGCCAATCGGAGTTACCGCGACACTTTTTCATAATCACAATCAATTTGTGGCAATCCAAATCTCCAGCGGTTGTCCCAAACTTAACTTAATAATACAAATGTTTACCTTACAAAGTCGGATACGAGTACCATTAGATTTCTTAAGCAGTTTCCAATTCTTACGGATTTGCCGAAATATATCTCCAACTAGATGCCCTTTGTCCTGCATTTACCATGGCGCGCCCTCCATAAATACTTATATGATGTTGAAGTCGATTACAGAACATCTTAATTACGTGAGTTGGTTCCTTTAGAGACTACACGAATAAGTGTGTTGACTCCACAATCTTATTATAAAACGGCACGCGCGACCGATACTTTCAAAAGCCGATAGTATCACAAAATTTTACTGAAATTTCAAACCTTTACAATTTTTAGAACTAATTACTTGTTAAATTCATCGTGTTACAATTAATTGAATCCCGAAACCATAATTAACGAAGTTAACCAAGCACTTGCTTAAACAATTTCCAATTATAACTGGATACGCGAAGGCTCGTTACCATTTTGATGGTTTAGCTGGGACTGTTTTGCCCCGCACCTGTGAGTTACTTATATTGTATATTATCACGCCCTGTCGACACTTGGGTCGCCTACTGTCTGTAATTTAAGACGCTGAATCGCAAATTGTCAGATGGTTCGACGGAACTTATTAAGCATAATAATTTTTATCGAGTGCTGAAAAGATGAATTCCACACGATCTAGACGGGGACCTAGTAAGCATAATAAATTGAGTTTATTTATTAGCTGAAGACGCAGATCTCACGCTATCGGGATGGTACTTATTAAGCATGAATTATAAATAATTTAAATTTTCCACACAATAAAAAACATAGGCGTAACAACCAATTAATACGTGTTAGCAGTTTTGGGTGTAAAATAAGATTTATCACTCTGAAATTCTTTGAAGAGTTTAAAATGACGACAATTAAAAAGTGAAAATGTTCTTAAAGTGTATAATAAACTTGATTGAATATTTTAGTTTGCAAACAAGCTTACGTTTGCTTATTAGTTCCGAACTGACAAAACATTATAAGCTTGAACACGGAAGTAGCACAAAGGTTACGGGCGTCGAAGAGAAACATTTGCCATTTTCTATCATTTTCAATTAACCCTGGACTTGATTAAATTTGTTTCAAGTCAATGCGGTCACATTAGAGTGGTGTTAATTAAATCATCTATTCACACATAAATTCTCTTCTATTTGACTTGTTGTTTTCGACAGGTACCGATTTGCTAGTTATAAAATGAAACAATTAGCGTCGACGCAATATTTAAAATTATTTAAGCTGGCAGTGTTGGAGATACGATAAGCTTAATGCTTTAGTTCGAAACTCGTTTTTTTGTGAATATTAAAATAATGCAGGTAGATAAATCTAAATTTTATAACGAAATTAGTGAAATGTGAATTTAGTAGTTGTAATAAAATAATAAGATTATCCGGCTTAGTGATTTGTCAAAAAGGATGCATTATTCCATGTCACATTTAACGTTTTGCTTATGCAAGCAATAGCCCTCGAGGTTTCATTTACGCCGAAGGAATCTCTCTCCCCTAAAGCTCTTGTTTCAATATGTGAAATTGCACCGCAAACAAAGTGAGTCTTTTTTGTTCGGTTTTATATCTGTTTTTACAAGCAAAATTTCAGTGGCTACAACTGCTGTTATGGGCTATTTTATTTAAAGGGTTTAGTAAATGAGATTACGGTTTTTGAGAAGCGCATTGCAGGGATTATAACACCCTACTAAGAAGCTTTGACGCTGATGAGCTCTCCTATAGTCGCATTTATATTTCAATAAATGAGCTTTTAACTTGTTTCTTACTTTATCACAGGTTTAACGCTAGCTTTTGTAAGTGTTGTGAACAAAAAATTTTTTATACGTTTTCACAAAATCGCTACGCTCTAATTGCTTTATAAAATTACGACGGTTAACGAAACAAAAGGTGCCCCCGTTAATGCATTTTAGAAAATTTTTAATAATTAATTTATACTTAAAACTTATTTTTATATTTTTTTCCGATTAAAATAATTCCCAGGGTACAACAATAATTTTAACGAGCCAACCCTTTCAACTTGACGAAATTCCTCTCCGGAGTTCGTTAAATATATTATTAGCAATTGATTGTTTTGTAAAAAAAAATCAAAAATAATAATTTGAATATATTAAGGTTGCGATAAATGAGCGAGCAGTAAATTGTTCTCACTTGTGAGTATTTGCGATATCGTACTTCATTTGATCGAACGTCTCCCTGATAACTTATTCGCACATCTCACTCAATGTGGAGCGAATCACGTTTAAAGGGAATAGGTATCAACGAATTTTTCATAAATTCTACGTATCAATAACCCACCAGGAGGCTTTGAATTGAAATGTTCTAAGAATTTATGGCAAACTACAGTTGGGGATTGAAATGCTTCTATCTAAGCTATTATCTTTCTGCACTCTATAAGATTGTATTTCGTAGCTACTTTTACGTTGTAAAAGTCTTCAAAACAGAAACGTTTGAGGTTAAAATATTAGCCTCTTCAGGAACAAAAGCAAAAATTATTCCTAATTAATGAACTCCTCGTTTTTAACATTTGTTGCTTTATCGTGCTAGCTCCGTAGATATTCAAGTTTGTAATACTTAAGTTTACAAAATTAAAGATTAGAAATGGCGAATTTTTATTGCTACCTCAATGATGCTAATACGCAACGATATGTGATGTTTGCAACCATATTCTACATAAAAAAAAAATAAAACATTTTTATGTGGGCGACGAAATTTTATTAATATTATAGCTCAAAAGTAGCAAATAAAATTATATTGGACAATTGAGGATTTAAAGACATTAAACATCTGACGCTTTTACAACTTTGTAACTGCTTTATTGTTATTTTTGTATTATATTGTTTGTCATTCCATCAGGCCTGAAACATTATTGCTGTTTTTATTTTTTTTTTAATACAAATTATAATATTAAATGTTTGTGGTTCACCGAAAAGAGTTTTATTCTATGCTTGGGAGCTACTTTTTGCGGGAGTAATGTAGTAGGTTTAATAATAGTAGATATCTATTCTTTCTATGGTCTAATTCGGATAATTACAAGTTTAATTCAATATATCATAACATAATTTTCTGTATTATTGAATACTAAATTGTGTAGCAATTTCGGTATTTTTTTATGAAAAAATACCTTGCTCACCACACCTGGGATAGGTATTCCCCAGTATTATATAATTGTGGTGAAACCCAGATGGATAACCAGCTCTTAATTGCGGAGGCGAGAGCGAAGGTTCTGAAAAAATAAAAATTTTGCTTCCTCTGAACAAAATAAAACTCTTTTAACACTTATCCGTATAATGAAGATTAAATCGCATACAACAATTTCCAATTCAATACAATTTGATTCGTTAGCCACAAATAGGGGAACATCCACGTCGCCAGCCGATGTAAAACTCGACGTTTTTGCAATTGCAGTAAAAAATCAGTAAATCAAAAAACACTTACCAAGGCCTGGCTCGTTTACAAGGTAGTAATTCGACAATACTCGTTTACCAATTATGTACTGCAATTCCAACCCACACAAGCTCTTGACTTGATGACTTCCCCTGGCTGCTGCAGATGAAAAACACGGCTCGATTGCGAAGCTGCTTGAAGAATTCTTTGCGTCGCACAAACAAGAATTTCACTACCAAAAACTTTATCGTAGCACAAACTGACTCCTTCCAGTAGTCGTCGAAGGTAAGTAAAAAAATCAGAAAGATCCAACATACGGCCACCAACCGTTTCAAAATCGAAAATTCAATGTTGCTTGCAAATGTAGGCAGTTTGAGTTATCGGCGCCACGGTACAAATCCCACAATTAAGGTTTCCGATGCCAAACTGAATTACAAAGGCTTTACGGTTTCGTAATTCCAAACTTCGCTGATCGATTTCTTCTTCAGGCGTACTCTTTATAAATATTCGGCCCTATCTGAAATAATCTTCAGCCACCAACGAAACTAAAACACGTCTTACTTCACTCACCGTGCGCTTTAGAATCCCTAACCCAGCTCAGCACGCGCCCTTCTACGATCCCTCGCGCATGCCTTACTAAGCATAGGCGTACTAAAAATGAAGGGATCAAGGGATCGGCGCAACAATTAACAAAAAATTGTTACAGTTGTTTACAACAAAGGAAAATTTAATAACTATCTATGAACCTGCTGATGAAATAAATATGAATATTTCCCAAGCCCAATCCAAATTTTGAAAAAGGGGGCATGATTTCGCCGATGTCCAAAGCTGTTTAATCTATCCCCTGAAATAATATTAACTGTTGAATAAAATTTATTTGAAAGTAAATAACTGATAAAAACAGGAAAGGAACAAATTAATTTAAGTATAACTTGGAGATATTTGGCCAAGTTTCGAATAAATAAAAACAAAATATTTTAAATGCAAATAAGCAGAGATCAGAAAATTATAATCTTATACAAATAAATAAATTTTACGTAAATATGTTATTGTGTGGGTTCAGCATCGGATTATGCTGTATTTATTTTTTAAATTAGACAATAACTAAAAAATTGGCAAATACACATAAGTTTTATAGACAACCTACGTAATTCCTCTGTTCAAAATAATAAATTATTTATATTTATTATATTATATTAAATTTTAAACATGCTTCTGATGGCATTTCTACTTTACTCTTTCAGTTCAAGGTGTAAAATAATAAATAAAAGTTTTTCATTGAACACAATTATTGATGTACCGGGTGTATTGCATACCTCCCAGACCCCCAGTCTCAAAGACTGAAGATAACTACAAGCAGCCACTCCAAAAGTATTAAATCTATCATCAAAATCGAGGTTCTCGTAGCAATCTCGGAGCTGATAAAATAAATATTGTAGTGGAAAGTCGCAAAAAATTTAATTTTCCGACTTCCTTTCAGTGACACCAATTTAGATTTTCAAATAATTTCCATAAAATTATTTCCAATTAAAATTAATTATAAAATTTTAAATAAATTTCCAAAATAAAACAACACAAAATATTTGCTCACGTAAATTAACAACTTTATTTCGCATTAAACTCAAAAATGTCTTTTACTTGAGACGAAAATAAAAAAAAAATCTCTCAGGAGAGACCCGCAAATACGTCCGTGTTCTTCAACGGATACGGCTGGAAGCCCTTATCTTGTCTTTTAGTGTCAACAGTTAAATTTGCTAGCACCAAAAGATCCACCAAATTCAAAACTTTACAAAAATGAACAATACTTAATTAATTAAAATCCAAATTTTACACAAATTCAAAATTACTAAATAAAATTTTTTCTTCGCGCAACGACAGTTAACGACAAGCAGTTCGCTGAAGAAAAACATTCTGGTTGTGGTAGGGGAAAGGCTTGCAGGTTGCCACCCCATAGCTTTTTTGATCATAACTCGTCATACAATCAACGTATTGTTGATATAATAACAAACACGGGAAAGGGGAAGTATGAAGCTACAATCCTGCGCTAGAAATCATTTTAATTCTCAAAAACTAAAAATTTACAGCAAATTTTCAAAAGTATCTAAAATCGACACTTTGAAATTTCGGTTTGCAGGTTGCCACCCCTTGAAAAATTGTTGAAAATATAGAAAAACTCGATTAATTACACTTAGTGGCTGTGAACAAAAAAAACTTAGAGTAAATTGACAAGGAAAAAAAATTTTTAATTTTTTTAAATTTAAATCTAAAAATATATAAAATAAATGCATTAATTATTAATAAATAAATATTTAAATTAATTTTTCAAATATATAAACAGCGTTTACGTCAATAGGTACATAAAATATGCAAGGGGGGGGGGGGGGTTACCCCTCCCACCCTCATTTTGCGCGGGAACCTGTCATTGTCCGATTTAGGGGACCATGTCGCCACTGTCCCTATACAGTCTCTGTATTGTACGTCACAATGTAAAATAAGAGAGGTGGCAACCTGCAAGTCAAAAAAGGTGGCAACCTGCATTTTTACACCACTTTAGAATATAAATTACATGAAAAAAAATTGCTATGTTTAGAAATTTTTGAGAATAATAAAAATTGAATGAAAAAGCAACACAGCAAAAATGTTTACCTTAAATTTCCAAGAAAAATAAAGAAAGTCTATAATATTCTAGATTTTCTCAAATTTCCCCTGATTTTCCTTTAGATTTTTGCATATGACAATTTCTCCATTATGTTTCCAATTAGAAGAAAACGAGCGGAAAATTTGAAGAAATCCGGAGAAATTTTAAGAAATCCCAAATTTTTTTAGGAAATTCAAGAAAATCTTAGGAAATAGAAAATTTTAGAAAATCTTAGAAAAATATCTAAAACCTAAAAAATTTCAGGATCTTAAGATATCTTGTATCTAATGTGGAAAATCACAGAAAATTCTAGGATATTTTAGGAAATCTAGACAATCCTAGAAAAATCAAGGAAATCTCAGAAAATTGAAAAATTAAAAACTCATCTATACATTTTTGATAAGAATTAAGGTATAATTTTTAAATTTTAATAAATTTAAATAGAGGAGGTCTCTATATCCGCCCATGTTTGGAAGGAATTCTTTGGAAATTGCATGAAAATCGTCGAAATTCCAAAATTATTGTTATATAAGTTATTTGTTATTTTCCTTTATTTTTGTCTCTTATAAAAGCAGGACCCCCCGTTAACAACTTTGCACTATCAAATTTATTAAGTTTACAATCTTTTAGGTTTATAATGCATTTGTAGACTTGCAGTTAGAGTGTTGATCGCTATATTGCAGTCGTTTACGGTTTGATCTCTGGTCAGGTACACTGAATTTCTCTGACTAACAAAAGTAATTAAACAATCGTTTTATGCCCCTGCTTTAATAGTGATTACTAATACCTGGTAAAAAATCAGGAAGTTTTTCTGCTTCCGATTATATTGTTCGAGCAAATGACGTGGTGTAAAAATTACAGTAAATTCAGTTTTGTGATGAAAATCTTCTGCGTTTAACAAAGATAATAAAATAGCAAGTATAAAATTTAATTGTTCACATTAATTTGGTATACATTTTTTTATGGTTTTTGCAGGGTTTCCAACGTCAGTTTGCGGGACACTGTAAACAGTCGATTTTTTAATTTTGTTATAACTTATTGATTATCACCTTCGCTACGCTCAAGTTAAAGTATGAATAAGAAAAATCTTAAATATTTAAATTTTTACTGATTTCTATATCACTACGTCCTCTCCACAAACTAAATTGCCGGTTTTCAGTGAAAAGCTCCTTTTTTAAATAAAATTACAAGCAATTTCATTATGTCATACAAATTTGCAATTCAAAATCAATCAAGCTTCCATAATTGATTTTTCACCACAAGTTTACTCAATCCGCTCAAACCTACACACATAATTATATATTTTCAAAAATAAAAATCAAATCGTGGGCGCCATCTTAAGTTTTAATAATTTTAAAAATAAATTTTTAAGGGTTTCTTTATATTTGCCTAATTTTCCAGTTTCAAACGGAAATTCAACATTATAACATTACACGTGAGGTGTGAAGAAAGCTCCAATATCTAAATTTTCGTTATTTTTCCGTTTCTACACCCCTCCCTTGCTCACTGATGCGTAATTTAACGATTTTTTATGTCAAAATATCTAGATCATACATTAATAATAAATTAAACAAATTCAATAAATAATAATTTTCCATTGTGAGCTTTAATGTTGCCCAGTAATTTTTGGTAACATTGAATTGTAACCGTGCGCAAAGGTTAAAGCCTCCCTCTAGTATTAAAAAGTGCAGGTTGGGTATTTTTAAAAAAATTAGTTTTTCCGGAATCCAATTAAGCTCCCATAAGTGGATTTCTACCATTACGAGTGAGCTTAATCGTCTTGTTCAAAAACGAATGCGAATTTTCCAAAAATATAAAAAGCGTTTGGAAGCTTAAGATGCAGGCTTTTACTTTGTGAAATTTTAAATTTGTTTTATTTTAATAATATAATGTAGAATTGAGTTAAAAGCGAAGTTAATGGTTGTAGACTAATAATAAAGTTTAATGAAAGGAGAAAATATGGTAAGTAGGAAAATGATAAGGGAGTAATCATAATCAAATATGTGGGTGTCATGCATGCTTCAATTACCCTAACAAAATTTTTTTAGATTTTTCCAGTTAAGTAATCACATTAAGTTATCGTTAATCGTTGATATTGTTATAATTCACTATGTGTTGATTTATGTTATTATAATAATTTTGGTAGTGAAACAAAATTTTCTTTTTTATGCATAAAACATGAAATCTGTGATCTGATCTACACACGAAATATTTAACTTAGCTGGTTAGTGAACTAATAAATAAATAAGCATTTATCTTTTAGTTGGTCTGACAGTTTGAGCTTATATTAATTCAATATTTTTTATAAGGCGAAACTTTAGATTTTGTCACTTAAATTTGGTTAAAGTCAAATATAAAACTTTTAAAGACTTCTTTACAATAATGGCTGTTACAGCTTTAGTTTTGGTGAAAAATGATGACATGTTCCAGTTCTCGACCTCACAATCGCATCCACTTAAAGAATACAGTATTTTTCTTTAACCCCTTTTTTGTGTCCCTTTTTATTGCCTGCCTGCTACCTAAAATATTTTTGTGTTCTTTAATTTAACTTTACAACTTAACTTAAAAACTTGCCAATGTAACACTTTGGAAAGTATCTGCTGATTTGGCTTAATTGCACTTCTATAACTTGTAAGTAATTATAAACGACGATGGTATCTCATTTTCTCTCAGCCCCACTTTAAGAAAACCGTTCTTTAATTCGGGACCGCGATCAAAGAATACTAAATAACCGTTTCGTTCCAGAGAAACTTTCTTTACAAATTCTACGTTTTTATTAAACGGTGACTTATGAAAAGCTTTTTTTAATTTAATTAATCCAACAAAATTGTTCTCGCATTAAAAAGTGTTTTCATCGTAAAATCCGAGTAACGTTTCTTTTCTTAAAAAAGCAACCTCCGGAATATTCGAACCGAATTTCATAGCAGCCGTAAAAATGCGGCGATTATTTTGCAATATACATTAAGGCACAAAACCGAAACACCCCCGTAATGTTTATAGTTTCTCTCTTTATCCGATTATCGGATAGATAAGCTTTGGTCTCGCTCAGGTGTAGCGGGTACACAAAAAAGTGATTTGTGGTTTACGTACTTTATGATCTGGAAAAATAATAAGTGCGGTCCGATATGATTGCCTTTACGACCGTCGTAACGACGTGTTATAGAAAGCTCTATTCGTTTGGCTAGGGGTGCCCTACCCTTAATAGGGAATCGTCGGCAATCATTTGTTAGCCGCTACAAATTGCCTACCTGCTGATTTGTATTGCAACTTTGTTGCTTCGCTTGATCACTTAATTTACTGTCGATCACAAATCGCTACCTAATTTTCTTGTTCGCCAAAAATTTTTTTCTTATCGGTAAAACCAAAAAAGCTATGTATTTCGTACCAAACCTCCCCTACTGCGAATTTAAATAATCGAATAACAACAAAAAATTTAACGCGATTTTAATTTAGACATGAATATGTGATAAAATGCAAATTAAATTTAAATTTTGAGCTTAAAAACCAGAAGCGATTGTAAACCGCTTAATTTTATATGTCACCACGTAACCTACGTTAAAGATAGATAACCTAATGTAGCTAACCCCGCAACTTTCAAGAAGGGTTAAATTTGTTATCTCAAATTTGAAAATTTTCATCGATTCGAACTATTCGAATGGGGTATTCCCCCTGTGAGTGTAAGCAAACCATCAGATGTTATGCCACAAATTCCGGATCATCAAATTCGAAAAAAGTAAAATATAAAATGCTTCCTGTAAGTGGCCCCAAGTGACCATTTTTTGACGAAAGGGAACGATTTATTGCATGCGTAAGATAAAATTATTCAAGAAAACGACCACTTGATCTAGACATAAAAACTGGATGATCCTAATCTGCATATGCAAAAAGCGCAATATTCCCAAAAATAATGTGGTTCGTCTCACTGGCTATGAAATTTTTAGATTTTCAATTTTGAAATAAAAGAACCTGTTTATGTTATAAATTATTAGAGAGGTTGTAAACTAGAGAAAATTAAATACATTCAGGTAAGGTTGGGGTGATTTGCAAAAGACGACAAAGAGAAACAAAGTGAATTAAGGCAAAGGAGTTAATTATGCATTACTGTTCGGAACCCAATAAATGAATGTAAAGTTTATAGAATGCAAAACAAAATTTGAGAACAGACAATATTCAACAAATTGTTACGAAAACAAATGTGTTAAGTTACTGCAATAACATTAGTGCTTTCTTTGGTAATTAATACTTCCACCAAAAAATTTTAATTTCTTGAATTTCAAACATCGCCAGTACTAGAGAATTTGCAGTTCAAAATTCTAAAATTACATTTTCCATTTTTATTTTAATGCCCAGAGCAACGAAACTATTGATTTTTTAGTATAAACGGTTAGTTGCTTTTTCAAAGAGATATGTTTGCGAAAATTATACTTACAGTGTATTTTATTTGTGAAAAATGTGTGCGCATTTTTTTGGGTTTCTAGATTACATTTAAAATTTAAAGCCACCGAAATAAATTTAAAGTTGAACCTTAAACTTGTTTTAAAGAAATAAATAAATCTAAAAATTTTGTAAACTTATGTTTTTGTTTCATTCCGTTTTGTTGATTATTTTTAGTTTTTCTGTAAAATGGATTGTTTTCCGAATAAAGTTCAATCAAGTAAAGTTATAGCCACTTAAATTTTCTATCTGAGGAACAACGTCAATTTTTTAAAACCGTTTTGTTTAACAGCTTCAGAGCTCCCCAAGTAACACAAGACCGTCAAAAATGTACATATACGGTACCGTTATTTTCATAACGGTACGGCATTGATTTGCCCACTTTGCCGTTACTGTATTGAGGTGTCATTTATGCATATATACGGTACATGTATTTTCGTAACGGTACGGCGTTGATTTCTACCTGTTTTGCCGTGACGGTATTATATATCGTTTTTTTTGAGATCTCAAAAAAAAACGCGAAAAATAAACTTTTGATTGCTTTAAATTTTTTATTTAATTTGTGCTTTTCACCAAAGCCAAACTCAACGGCTCAAGCCGTAATCTGCAAGGGGGTGCCTTACAGAAAAATGTAAATTTCTATTTTGTTGAAAAAAAATTTTTGATTTAAGAAGTTTTGTAAATTTTGATTTTACCGAAAATTAGTAAAGCTGAGAAGATGAGAAGCAAACGAGGGGAAATCTCTGGGTAAATTTGGTGTACAAGAGACGAGAAATCTGGGGAAATCCGAGAAAATCTAAAGAAATCTGAGGAAATTCCGGGAAATCCGAGGAAATCTAGATGAATCCGATCACTTAATGTTATTCAAGTTTCGTTATAATGTTAAATCAGCACTTAGAGAATATGAAGGCTTTTGCTTTAACGTTCTTGAAGGTTTTCAATTACAGATTCTACAGATTCCTACCTGTACATTTTTTATTGCGTTTATGTGACTTAGTGTGAAAGTAGTTAATGTTTAAAGCAGCTCTTTTTTTTAAAAGAGATTTTATTTTAATCTGTTAATGATTTTACTGATATTTATTATAGTCTGTATTGTGAGTATACTACAGAGCGGTGAAAACCGCAAACCAAATTTTTGTACACCAGATTTCCTTTTATGAAATTTAATTGGATTTCCTAAAATATCCTTGGATTTCCTAAAATTTCTTAAGATTTCCTAGGAATGCTTAAGTTTTCCTAGGATTTTATAAAATTTTCTTGGATTTTCTTGGCAGAGAAAGCAGAGTTTTCACTCTTTTAGAATACTTGGAGAAGAGAGGGAATTTATAATTTTTCAAAATTTGCCAGGAAAATCGGGAAAAACGGGGAATCCCCCAATAGAGGGAAATGAAATTAAATGTTTAAATATTTTACCTCTATAAAAGAGATCCGTGGTCTAGCTGCTCGTCTACGGACGAGCTTTCCAGCTAATTCACAAAATAAAATACCAAAAAAAGACAAAGGTTTGGTTTTAAACAAAACTTTTTATACCAACCATACGTATTTGATTATCTTAATATTTTTCCGCGCGGTGGCGTTCGTTCAATGTAAATCGCAAATAATCAAAGAAAACCAAAACTTTTATTATATGGTGGTGGTTGGAAAGGAGGCTAGAACCTGAAATATGAAGAAAATAACTGAAAAAATTGCGCAAAAAAACGGAAAATTCGGATCAATTTTAAAGATTTTTTTTACAATTTCATGGAACAAATCTTCTCCCAAATCAACTTTCTTGCTACAAATATTAACTTTGTCCCTCTCTAGCTTACCAGAAATGTAAAGGTATGAAAATAAATGGGGGGGGGGGGCAACCCCCGAAAACGGTGGGTGATGGGGGAACACGGAGGTCATATTCGGATTTATCTCCAAATCTCACTTAGGGGAGGGGGGGGGGTCTCGGCAAATATCTTGTAATTTTTTTTCGCATGAAACTGTAAAATTGAAAGAGAACTGGGTTAAATTAAGTAAAATAAACAATTTTACGTGAGATTAGAGGGGGAAAGATCCGACCCTGGAACCATGGGGTTGGGAATAAGAAGATCTATTTAAATGATCTCTACTTGAGAAGTACTTTGTAATGCAAGAAAGGTACAAATATTTACAATATTTTTTAAATAGTGAATTTTAAAAAAGTATGACAACAAGATAATATCCAAGCTGCACAGAACAGTAGTTAATTGTAAAATAAATTCAGATTAATCAGAAACTATTGATAAAAAGTTTTTCCGTTTTAATTGAAATTTGAAATGATAAAACTTCTATTGATTGTTGAAATATTCAAGGTATTACAATATACCTATATTAGATAAGCGAATGCATTTCCATTTATTTGCAAGATTTAAAAACAAAATTTCTCTGTTCCCGACGCGACTATCGGAGGGTTAAATTTATTTAATTTAATTTTTTTCATTAATTAAATTCTTAAATTTTTTAAAATTTTAATTTAATTAAATTTTTTAATTATTTTGATTTTAATTATAACTACTGATGTTAACTTTACTAATTAAATTAAATTAAATTAAAACTAATTAAATAATTTACTAATTAAAATTTTAAATTAAGATTTTTTTTGCTTTTTATTTTCTGATTTAAATAAAAAATAAAATTTCATATTTTAACTACTAAGGAAATTTGCTAATCCATTCAGGCGGGTCAGTGGTAAATTGATACAGTAGATTTCCAATCAAGATACTAAAAATGTAAATTTAAAATTAAAAACAAATAAAATATTTCATAAAAGTAAGACAGATTGGCCTACTTGATATTATTAACCAGAAATATTACCAAAATTTCAATTAATTATTACATTGGTAGATTGTTATTTCAGAACGAGGTGCGAGGAGAGATTTACAGAGGAAATCCGGTTACAAGAAAAAAAAATTTGAAAAAATACAGGAAAATTCAAATAAGTTTAGAGAGCCATCCTATGAGTTTTGTTTTTTGCTTAGCTCTCTGGTATACAAAAATTTATAACTTAATTTTTTGGCCCTAATTGTTTATTAGTAAAAAAGTTAATTTTCCGGAAATTTAATTTTTAATAAAATCAAGTAATCCAAATAACAAGGGAAAAGAAAATTAAGGAAATCTGTAGGAAAATATTAAAATAAATTTTGATTTTTCAATTTCAAATTGTTTTAGGCTGAACAGTGTCGGAACAGCCACCCAAGAAATTAAATTAAATTATGAAGTATTTAAATAAACGGGTTTCTCTCCAAAGGTTACGCCAATAAAGGAGATTAAGCCTAGTCATGTCTATGAAACGTCAGAAAAAATTTTGTTCAAGCCTACAGGCTTGACCGTGTGTGGACACATTTATGCCGTGTTAATATAAAAATAATGCTGCTGATTTTTATCAGTCAATTTAAAATTTAGATGTTGTAGACGTACGTAAAAGCGCAAGTTATAGGCAATAAATTATTTTTGCTTGACAAAATTTTATCGAATGAATTGTTTTGTAGGATAAATTTTATTTTTACACCGTGGAGCTCACAACACTGAACCCCCTGCTATCCGGCCTTGACATTGACCTACAATAGCTTGTACAAGGTCTTTCATGTCTTATTAAATTTCAAACCAATTTTCGTTTAAAATTCAAATTTCCACAATAAATGTCCTATTACTTGCCTGGAAAAATTTTGAAAATCAAAATTTTTAAAAACATCCAGCGGTGATTTGCTAGCGCTGACGCTGGCTAGTTTTATTTTCTGTTAATAATTTGAATTCGATATTTCAAAAGTTTGAAACTGGGTCGAATTAAAAATCAAAGAATTGAATTTTCCGAGCGACTCATACACCGACTGCATATATCTCACTGCTCTGCATGGGTCTTTGAAATTTGTTTGAAACAATAAAATTTATTACAAATTTAATCGTGAAAAACTTTGTTATGTATGTTTCGTAACGGCGAAAAACCACTTAAGTGAACTCAAATTGATTTTGAAAAATCGTTTTTTTTTTAAATATATTAATTTTTTTGTAGCATTGTTTCATTAGGCGATATAAATTTCACGTGTTCAGTTGATCAGGAAAACAAAACCGTTGATAATAAAACTTCAGACCCTGAGCTTTATACAATGTCTTGTTGCTTCCTGTGGTGAGAATTCGTCATTTAATCACCACCCTTTGTGTCTAGCAGAAAACAAAGGTTTTGGAAATTGTAAAAAGTCTCGTCTTGTTACGGTAGATTTTAAAAAATCTTACTTGAAACAAAAACTCGTGCTGAAATAAAATGATACACTTGATTAAACTTTGCATTCCAAATTTATAGCGAACAAGTTGAAATTGTAAAATAACTTTTGTAGTTAACAGTGGGCTTTCTCGACTGGCATTCCTGAAAAACTTTTTCCAGTTATATTTTCAAAATTATGTTTAATAAGAAAAATTTTATTTATGTTATATTTTTGAAAATCCTAGTTTAATTAATCTGTTAAATTGCAAAATTTGCAAAGTTTTGAGCGGTGAAGAAATATGGTAAATAATTAAATAATTTTATTAATAATTAATGATCTGTAATTTTAACACACGCACATGTAGGTGTTAACTTATGTAACTAAAAGTAAATTACATTTTAAATGGGCATGTAAAGGATATTTTAGCAGCTGTCAAGTACCCCATGGCTTTGTCGTTTCCCTGTTTTAACAAAGTCTAAATTAATGAATGACAAGTAAAATGAAAAGTTGTTGTTGGTGATAAATTCCGAAATTAATCCGAATTAAATTTATTTTGTAAATCGTCGAAGGTGGATGAGTCGAATTTATAGTAAAAATCTGATGTTTGGATGACCGTTTGTCACTGCTAATAGAGAACGCGTGTGTTATCAACAAAGGTTATAATCATAATAGAATTAAAGAGGGAGCACGCAGGCGCCATAGGGCTGTTAAGACGCTTTCCACCCCGGCGCCACTCGATCTCCGTCATCCGGGCGCATATCAGCACCCCCGCGATATGTTGAGGAACTTTATCGGCAATTCGCGTAAGATCCTCACTATAGCTAATTACCGAGATGGGATTTTTCAAGATTAAAATTATCAATTAGTGTGTTTTAAGTGTTTATATCAAAATATTAGGTCATTAGACTGTTTAGAAAATTCATAAACTTATCTCTTTCTGTGATGTTTTTCTTTTACCAATAAGAAGCTTAACTCTAGATGTTGGATTAAATTAATGGTGTAGTGACAATTAATAGTTTTTGGAAGGCCCATTAGTAAGCTAATGTTAGGAAAAAGTGAACATTGCAAAAACAAATTAAAGCGAAAGGATGCAAAAGAAAAAATCGCTGAAAACTACGACGACATGGTAATTCCCAGTGCGAGTGCTAATACTTTTCAATCTTTTTAGACAACATGGAACAAAACAGAAGAGTAACACGAACCCTTTTATTTTTAGCCCTATTGTGCGTTTTTTGTAGAGGTAAGTGCGCATTCTTTCTTTGTTTATTATTATTAACAAAGAAGGAGAAACTAAGCTGATTATCTTTTTGTAACAATCGGAGTCAAATTTGAGTAGGTCTTTGTGATAACTTTAACGATATAAAAGAGTAAAAATGCTTTTTTCTTGTTTTGCAATTAGCTAATTACGTAATTCGACGAGATTGTTTCCAACTCGGCCTTTTCCTTCCGCCTCCTGCAAGAAATATCTAAATTTCCGAATAATTTCGAATATGAAATTATGTTTTAATTAAATTCGATTTGAATAATTCTAACAGCAACATATGCTCGACAAGATATTCAATTCCAATAAAGCACTTAAGGGAAAATTATTTAAATATATAATTAAGGGCGCCTTCGGGGCCATTAAAAACTCCAAATTTAATAGGTTCTCTATTTTAGACCGAAAAGGTCTCCCAAGGTAAGAACTGATACGTTCGCAACATCTCCAACATTTTTATGTTGCCCAATCGAACTTTCATCATCAATTACCAATCGCTTCGGGGTAAGCCGCTTTACCAATAAATTTGTAAATAATATTTTACCAATGGCTATTTAATTACTTTTTCGTTTTAATAAAATATCTGTCCATTTAAATTTACATTTTTAATATTACCTACAAAATACAGATTACGCCATTTTTTTGGAGAAGAACAAATAATAATATTAGGTCAGCGAAATTTATAGCAACGCCAATTTAATTATTTAAATTGTAGATTTAGCCAATTTTAATTTAAAATAAACATCAATTTTCATTTTGATTGAGTTATTTATATTTCATCTGTCAATTTATTAACTACTCTCTGAATTTTTAATGCAAAGAAATTAATTATTTACGAAGTAATTTTGATTTCATAATATTATGGACTGATTATGTAAATAACAGCGTCATCCCTTAATTAAACTTAATTTCGTTAGGTCCGCATTATGATATTCAAAAAGCTGTGAACACCCCAGCCCTGGGCCAAACTGGTAGACGTTTGACTGTAAAAATATTTTAACAAATTATCGAATTGCGATTAAACTTGATGGCCTAATTAAACAACCCTTCAGCGACTGATTAGTTTAATCCACGAGATTATTTGTTGCATGATTTATAATTATCGTCAATTTAAATCGGAAAACTTTGTTAAATTTGTTCTTTAAGTTTGAATTAAATTTTTTCGGGCATACACAAAGTTTGTTTGTGGTGTTTACCTCTAACCCTCGTGCGGTGACGAAATCAAATTTGTTATACACCTTCTTTTCGACAATAAATCCTCACCCCCCAAAAGGGTTAAATCGTACCATCTTAATTTTAATAAGTAATTTCGTATGGATTCCAATAAATTTTGATTTGAAAAATTCCCTTTTTCGATTAGCTCTATGCTTGGTATGTTAATTGAATTTTTACGAAAGGTCACAGTAGATTTCATCTGCATAATTTTAATTTAGATCCAACATTTTGTTTTGCACTTATTACAATTTCTATTAGATTAAACCCTAAATGGTGTACAAAATGAGAAAATAAGTGAAAGCTGATGAACCATCATAAAGCTGTTTTGTTAGCATTTGTAAATTTAAATTCTAAAAAAATGATATTAATTAAACGAAATCAAAGAAATGTCGAAAGTGGAAATATGCAGAATACTTGTTCCAGAACATTTGAAGTGGAGCGAAATAAATTATTTGCTATCAATAATACGATACTGGGAAAATGTAAATTTTTTACTTTAACCGAATCGAGTTAATCGCACGGAAAGCTTAGATGTAAATGTGCTAATGGCAGGGTCTTAAGTTTCAATTTTTGAATGCACTCTGGTGTTGCTTTAGTAATAGGGGAGATAATGTCTTGTTAGGGGATGAACGTAACATTTCCACAAGTTACTACTTCTCATTACTTGTACAATATGTGCTTACTACACAATGCGGCAATAAAATTCTGACAACCATCATCTGTGTATCACGTACTTGAAGCAACTTTTATTTGATAAAATTAAAGCAACCCACACGATGACGACTAAAATTTGGGTAATCGGGTGTAAAAGGAACATTTGTGATCCCCAAAAACTGAGGTTCGAATCTGTCGTCAATTTTGTACATTGTGTACTTTTTCTAAGCATTGTTTTCGGTTGAAGTTCGTTTAGGTTTTTGCAGATCGTTATGGAACTGTTTTACGATTGTATCCCATAAAATAACAAACTCAATTTAGTTTACGACTTTTTTGATATCAAAATATACATAGCAGTAAACATTTTAAGGACATTTTTAGAGTAATGGGATTTTCAGGTGAGATAGAATTTTTTTACACTTATCATTTTGAAAATCGATTAATTATCCTAGCGAGATAATAATTTAAAATTAATAATGTTCCATTTTCCCATTATTAATTTTAAACCACAATAGCGCACCTGAGTTGAAAAGGAGCTGAAGGTTCAAGAGTAATTCTGAACTTTTCATTGTTCTCGGTGATATTTGTTTTGCAATGGTTTTGATGTTTAACCACCTGCTTCCCTTTTAAAATAGTAATTCCACCTTAAAACGCTTTTCAGAGTTTAAAAAATGTATTTGTCATAAACACAAATTTCATTCGATTTACGAAATAAATTGAATTTTATTAAAATTTACATTTTATATTTCCATTTTGTTTTTAAATTAAAAAAACCAAAATTTTAGTTGGTGTAGATTTAAAGAGGTTTACATCTACACCGACTGCACCACAAAAAGGGAAAGAGAACCGGGCAGTTAAAAATTAAGTTTTGCTCTTATCCAATAGGATTTCAGGATTTCAGGATTTTTTCAACTTCAGCTTTTAATTAATCCATTTTCTTTTATTATTTACTTGATTGCTAAAGTATGTTTTTCATAATTCTGCACTTTGCAAATTAATTGAATTTTTAATTAAAATTTTTGTATTTTTTAGTTATATTTTTTTATAATTTCTAATTATTTCCAAATTAATTTTTTAAATTATTCTTACATTTTCATTTTCATTTTCTTTCCTAATTATTCTTAACTTGATTTAAATTTATCTACAAAAAAATAAAAATTTTAAATTAAATTAAAATCAATAGTTTTTTAAATTTTGAATATTTAATTTTAAAATTTAAAAATAAATTTATTTTAAAGTTAAAACAAAATTTCAAATTAAATTGTTTACCTCGACTAAAAATTTAATTTATTTGACTTCGCACTAAAAATGAAAAATTCCCTGACTTTTCAGATTTTCTAGGTTTTCCAAATAAGTGGGAAAACTGCAATTTATTCTTATGCCGGGAATAACGTTATACTAAGTTTATCCGATTATTCTAAAATTGGTCCTTTATATAATTTTGTTATTTGTTTTTTTTTTAATTATGGTTAGATTGTATGAGTTCTTTATTATTTTCTTTTTTTGTCTTTTATAAAAACAGAGCCCCCGTGAACAACTTCGCACACTGGTCTCTCCACTGCTTGTTACGCCACTGTCAGGTTCTAAGTATATTGAAACAATAATTACTATAATTTATTTTTATTTACATTAATTTCTTTTAAATTTATTATTATTTATATTTATTACATTCAGGAATGATGACTAGTTAGCGTTATCACAGAGTTTAAACCGGATCGACAACCTTTTCCCTAGAGAGCACATTTCAAAATTTTGAAAAATTATTAGCAAAACGTTGCTTTTCCCTAAATATCGATAGTTATCGATTTTTCGATATTTATTGATATTTCGATCGTTTTTGATTTTTCGATAGTTATCGATATGTCGAGAGTTATCGATATTTTGATAGTTTCGATATTTCTAATTTAGCTATGATAAAAATTTTCACACCATGTGCATAAAATTTGAAATTAATAAAACACAATTAAGGTAAATAGCGATATACACAAGTACGACTGACGACTGACGACTAATGAGTCAGAAACGCATGTCAGAGTGTGATCACTAGGAGGTCGAAGAAGAAGTACATGTGTCTATCGCTCTTTACCTTAATTGAGTTCTATTAATATCTAATTTAGGTTTGTCTTATGTTTTCTGGGCTTCCCATTGGTCAATTTTGGGTTCGGCCGGTTTCTTTATTCGAAAAAAAAAATTATTTTGATAATTCGATAATTATCGATATATCGATATCTTCGATAAATACCGATATATCGATACTCCAATAATAATTATCGACAAATATCGATTAATCGAAGTTATCGATATTCGATATCGATTTTGGAATATTGCCCCGCCCTAGTCTAGACTAAGTGTCTAGCTTTTCAACTTGAAAAATTTAAATTACTATAATTCTATTATTTTATGATTTTAAGTTACGAAATTTCGTTTTCAATTCCAAACATTTTCTTTTCCAAATATTTCACTTATCCGGTTATCTACAGGTTTATACAGATATAACCAAAACTGTTGCACAATTGCATAGATGACAGTACAACGAAGCGATTACAATATTAATTAATTTAAGTTTTGAGTTTTCGTGTAAGAAACATCTACTTTTTTCAAAATGGGCTGGACTTATTTCCATTCTGTTGACAGTTCGTGAAATTTCAACGGTAATTTCAATTTAGTAATCTTTTTCAACACTAGACCGCGTTGATGTGATTCAAACAGTTAACATCCTAGAGTAATTTCATTTAAAATTATATTTCGTTAATTATACCAAAGTTTTACTTAAAAACAGATATTATCCTGTCCTTCTAGATAAGTGTTTATATTTATATTAATTTTATTTCATTTTATTTTTTTATAATTTGTAAGCCCGGATATCACACTATTCCCGAGAGGATCTGCAAAGATCTCTAATATCTTCCACTTTTTCCAACATTTTCTGACAAATCACTGAACTTTTGTTGATATGCTGCTACATCATACTTTCTAACATAGGCATATAACATATAGCAGGGGTGGCCAACTTCATTGTATATACGATCGACTCTATTTCTTAAAATTATTTAATATTAATATTATATGGACATATCAGGGTTCCCACTAAATTTTTCAAATCAAATTCCCTGACTTTTCCAGGTTTTCCCTAACAAAGAATAAAACATTTCCCTGACATTTCGATAAATCGGAAGATAAAAATTAAAAAGAATCTTAATTTTAATAAAATTGAATTGAAATAAATATTTTTTTTTCAATTTCAAAATTAACAAAATTTAATTTTCAATTTCAAAATTAAAAAAATTTAATTTTTAATTTTTGAATAAAAAAATTCAATTTTAAAATTGAAATTATTTTTTTCTCCGTACGACACGAAAGTCAATTGTTTCATTATCGATTTTAAACACGAAAGTCAAACTTTGCCTTAGCGACATATATAAAACCAGGTGGCGTAGAGTTTTTTTCAAAAGTAAAACTGCCTAGACAGGTAAAAAAATAACTAGAAATGTGACATTATTTTAATAAAATTGAGTAATTTTGGTATCTAGCTTTTCCAAAAATTATTTTAAGTTTATTTACCATTTCAAATATAAAATTTTAGAGCGTAATTTAAAAATAAGCAGATGTAAACTTTGACTTGGATATTTAAATCCTTAAATATACCAACTTAAAATTTTATTTTTAACCAAATAATTAAAATTTTGATCTTTTAACCTAAAAATTTTAATAAATGTCACAATTGAAGTTGACAGTTGCGAATTCAATTTAAAAATTACCAACATAAATTGTTTACGGGGGTGTGTACCAAGCAAGGGGGAGAATTTTTTGCTCAGTTTTTTGATATCTAGCGCCGTTCCCGAGTTATTGCTAATTTTAAAATTTATTTTTGAATTTTGTTCGTTTTGAGAAAAAATAATATGTTTTATTTGGACGGAAAGGTAACTTTTCCTGCCACGCAAGTTTTCCATTCCCTCGGCTCCGCTCGTTCCACTCACCTCGCAAATGAAAAAACTCGCTACGCAGGAAAAGTTAATCTTTCCATCCTAATAAAACAGTGATTTAGTTTTCCTGACTTGGCACTAAAAATGAGAAATTCCCAGACTTTTCTCTGACAAAATTAGGAAAATCTTAAATTCCCTTACTTTTCCAGATTTTCCAGGTTTTCCAAACAAGTGGGAACTCTGCATATAAATCATACTTGAATTGTATTTATTAAGTTAAAAGCAGACAAAGCAACATTTTTTCTTAGCTTATTACGAGGAGGAAAGGACACAGACCCATAATACACCAGATTTCTTTTTTTTAACATATTCTTGGATTTATCTAGATTTACCCGGAAAAAAAATTGAAAAGGCTACAAAGAATAAAAGCTCTGTAGCATTCCTGGGATTTCGTGAAAGTGGCTTGGATTTCCTTTCACTTGTACACCAGATTTCCACTATGATTTTCCCTTCTTTAACAGTTAAACATTTGTTCAAATACGACGTTTATTTAATGGGATTTAAAAGAAAAAGAAAATATAGGAAAAGTATGCAGTTTAAAATGTTGTAGACTAAATAAAAAAATAAATTGAGGTAGACCTTTCTTTGCTTTACACTGTAAAAAATTTCCTGCCACTTTCCTGCCACCAATTTTATGATGGTAATTTTATACTTAAAATTTAACCTGGATTATTAAATATAATTTTAAATTTAAATTATTGACGGATGGCCACTGTTGCAGATCCTTTGGAACTCCCTAGGAAGTTAATTTATCGTCGTTTTCAGAACGAATTTTGCAGTACTTCGATATAATTATAAAGATCTAAATAGTGAGGTATAAGACCGTTAATTTAAAATCTAATTAACATAAATTGTAGTTTCATAAAATCAAATTAGGGAAGAACAAAGTGAGTAAGTAAATTACAACTACTATAATAATGTAGGAAACAAATTAGGAAAATCGACAAAGCAAATTTCCATCTCAATTTGATATTTTGAAAAACAATTCTACAATCGAATACAACACACAAAGAAGCGGACTAAACAATTGGAAATTTTCTGACAAAAGAATAAAAACGAAGCCAAAACGAGTTTAAAGTGTGATACGAAAATAAATAAAAATAACAAACAAAATCTCAAGCACTCTAAAAGTGTTTTTATAATTGGTTTCGAATCAAAATAAATTTTACAACCTTGAATTATTATTTTTTGACATTTATGGTACCTCTATTTGTCATTGAAATCTGTTCAAATGTCGTAATGTACCACCATACATCATGTACGTATGTATTTAAAACCCAATCGATCGACATGATTGAATGCTCAAGTTGTAATCATCTATTGTGTTTTGCTTGTGGGCAGGATGTCGTGTTTGGTTTTCATTATATTTTCATTTTTTAAGTAAAAAAAAATGTTCCAAATTCAAAAAATTGCGTATGGGAACTAACACACTATCACACTATCCGGGTCAAGACCGAGCAGCGCAACAAATTTAAAAATAAAGAAATTGAGTTTTCCAACGGAAATCTCACGATTAAAACGCCAAATTTGTCTGTATCGATTGAGACGTTTAACAAAATAAGATTCTTAAAAGCCAATTGTTCACGGAACCGGCGAATTCAAAGCATCAAAATATTTAGATCGCGCAAAATAAAGCTGTAATTGCTTTTTAAAGCAAACTAAATTTATAAAATCGAATTTCAATATTTTTAAGGTAAACTCCTTGTAATGATACATCTTTAAAAAAGTCCTTAACAACCTAACTACGTAATGGGCGGTATCGGGAAACCATTAAGAAGCGACCAAAAAACGCACTTGGCAGAGAATGTTAATTAACACAGCCTTATTTTGGCAGCCCGTTTTAATTTATTTATTATTTTTCTTAAGTAGGTTTATAAAAACTTATTTCTCCTTAGGCGGCTTTCGTTCTGTCGTATTTTAGAAAAGCTGGAAGGCGTGAAAAGCTTCCAGAAAAAAATATTCAAAAAAAATAGACACTCCATTACCAAAATTGTTGACACTTGTTGGTGCCTTACTCAAATAATTTAATATTTTTGCTTGAATTTGGTTTCGGTCTTTATTCTTGTTGTCGCCTGAAGCAAACTAGCAAAGCTGTCCTCTATGGATCTAGTATTTCACTTTGTTCACACAGGATATGGTGTGAAAATCCTTAACATTACAGGACATTTTTAAATAATATATTCTTAACCAATATTATAACAAGAGGAAATGACGAATTAATGACGTGAGGTATTGAGCTTGTGCCCCAATTTCTTGCTGAATTTGAATAAATATAATATTATTATTCGTATATAATCAGTTACCAATACTATGATGTTTTGTTATGATATATTATTCTGTTTGTTAAGTAGTTTATAGTAAATACATATCATTATTATTATTATAACAATGCCAGAAGCACAAATACTTCAAAATTGCTTTGTTTTGATGTTTGCAGTTTTATTTAATCCTTTATTTAATACAAGTTAAATTAAATCATATAATTGGAATTATATTTTAAGCTTTCAGCGACGTTTATCGCCTTCGTCAGATATTATTATATAAATTATAATTATTATTTATATATTATTTATTTAATAAATTATAAATTAATAAAAATTAAACACTTAATTTCGTTTCCCGCTACTGGGAGATTCCTCGTTTTTCTATATTTTCAAACTAACGCAAAAATTTGCTGCACTTTTGCTTAAAAATTCAAATTTTTCTATTTTTTTCTAAAAGAGTGGAAATCCTGCAATATGTACTGGAGGGTGTTCCACACCCCCCAGACCCATCGGTTTAAAATTTTGACTTTATATTTGTATATTATTTTTATAATTAAGGTTCAAAGTAACACAGAAAATTGCTGCTGAACTTCATGAGTAGTAAGGTAATTAACTAAATATTCTTTCCCAGTTTTAGAAAGTTTTTTAGAATACTTTTAGAATACGGAAAATTTGAATTTTCAAGCAAAAGTGAGGGAAATCAGAGTGTTTTTTTTTTCACCAAACAATGACACGCTGTAGCAGGAGCAGCAGCAGCCTGCTGGGATTTTATATTATTATATAACTATAAAATTATATAACTTAGAATAAAGTGGATCGAACCTTCTTAGTTTATCTACTAATTTAACAATAAATTAGAATATAAATATTTTCTATCGAAATTCTTAACATGAGGTACTTTTGTCTCTCGTTAGTCAATAAACATACAAGTTAGTTACCTATGTAGAAATGATTACCAATTCTGTGAAGATTCATATAACAAAAGTGGATATACAAAGTAGATTCTAACCAAATTTCAGTTTTCTTTAATTTTGGATTTAATTTAAATTACATTATTGGTTAATTTCTCGGTTTTTCCTGGAAAATTTGTAAAATTGTAAATTATCTATCTTCTCCAAGTATTCTAAAAGAATGGAAACACCACGATATGTACTGGAGGGTGTTCCACACCCCCCAGACCCCCCGGTTTTCAATTTTGACTTTATTTTTATAATTAACTTTCAAAGTAACACAGAAAGTTGTTGCTAAACTCACTTAGTAGTAAGGTAATTTAAAAAATATGCTTTCCAAGTTTTAATTTTTTCTAGTCGAAGGAAGGTTTAATTCCTTCCCATTTTTATTAAAAATTCAAATTTTTTTATTAAAACTTCAATATAACAAGTTAAATTAAATAATATAATTTGAATTATATTTTAAGCTTTCAGCGACGTTTATCGCCTTCGTCAGAAATTATTATATAAATTATATAAATTATATTTATTATTATAAATTTATTATTTATAAATTATTTATTGAATAAACACGCCTATAATGGGGATTTTGGTCTCTGCAAATAAAACAAACAACAACAACAAATAATTCATTCATAACTAATTAATAACTAATTCATCGCCTGATGATGCCATAGTATGGTGAAAACGTTTGCGAATACTTACAGTGTATTTTACATGTGCTAACTTTTAAACATTTTAGTTCTGAAAAGTGTTTAGTGCATTTTTTGGGTTTTCTAAAATATTGATATGGTTAACAACAATAAAAGCAGAGTCCAAAAAAAGGTTTAAATTTCCCTCACTTTTGCTTAAAAATTCAAATTTTCCGGTTTTTCCAGGCGAAATCTGTAGAATTATAAATTCTCTCTCTTCTCCAAGTATTCTCAAAGAGTGGAAATCCTGCGATATGTGCTGGAGGGTGTTCCACACCCCCCAGACCCCCCGGTTTACAATTTTGACGTTATATTTTTATGTTATTTTTATAGTAACACAGAAAGTTTCTGCTAAACTCCGTGAGCAGAAAAATAATTAAATTTTAATCAGTGGCGCAACAAGCAGGAGAGGGACCGGTGCGAAGTTGTTAACGGGGACCCTGCTTTTATAAAGGACAACATAAATTTGCATACAGAACTCGAAATTCCGATGATTTCCATGCAATTCCAATGATTTCCAAATTTCCAAAAAAAAATTCCTTCCAAACAAAAGCGAATATAGAGACGAGTAACTACCCCACCCTAATTTATTTTTATTAAATATTAAAAAAAATATATAGATGAGTATTTTATTTTTCAATTTTCTGAGATTGCCCAAATTTCCTACATTTCCTAATTATAAAATTAGTGACATTTTTATGGATTTTTTAAAATTATCTGGAATTTCTTAAAATTTCTTGTTCTTTGTTTACTAATAAGTGGAAAATGATGGAGAAATTGTCATATGGAAAACAAAAGGGAAAATTTTTTTTGCTTTTTTCATTTTCTGAGATTTCATTGGCTTTAAAATTTTCTCGAGTTTATTTACCAAAATTTTCTCTAGTTTGCTAAGATTTTCTTGATATTTCTATGGATTTATTGAGATTTTCTATATTTCTACAAATTTTCTTAGAATCTGTTTATTGAGATGTCTTGGAATTTTTCAAAATTTCTTCAGATTACCATTAACTAGAACACACAATTTTCCGGCGATTTCCCCTTAGTTTTGTAGTAACTGGAAAACCGAAAAGAAAATCGTGATATACAAAAGTGGAAACAAATCCAAGCAATTTTTAGGGAAATTCTATGAAATCTTAGTAAAAGAAATCTTAGTATTTTCTTCCCAAGGAAATCTTGTGAAATTTAGGAAAACTTTAGAATACCAAAGATTAATTATTTTATTTCCTTTTTGAATTTTCTGACTTTAATTTGTTTTTTCAACAAATATAATTGCTGGTGCACTGAAGGATATTTCATACCCCCAGACCCCCCGGTTTGAAAGACCTTTTAGAAAGTTAAATTGCTTGAACGGAAACTCCTTTAACTATAATTGCTGGTGCACTGGAGGGTATTCCATACCCCCCAGACCCCCCGGTTTGAAAACCCAAAGGTGTGTGTGTGTGTACGTTGCATGATTTACCTTCATATGAAAACTTTCTATTCTCTTAGAACAAATACATCTACATATCGTTTGCATACAAACAAGAAGTTTTAGTGCATATTTATAAATCGTGAAAACTCTCACCGGGGGGTCTGGGGGGTGTGGAACACCCCACAGAATATAGTAACATTTCTGGTACGGAAGTCACAAGTTTAATCGCACGGCAATCATTTGAACATCATTGCTGGTGACTTCAAATAGCATCTAGAAGTTGTGCACCTCCTATTTTTGAGATATTTATTAAGACTGAAAAGACTATTATTAAGATTATCGCACCCACCGCACCCCAGTAGTTCTGCCTCTGGTTTTAATGTTTTATTGTTTCAAAAATCGACCAATCAGAGTGTGTTTAACCAAAAAATGACAGATTGTAGCAGGAGCAGAAGGGAGCTGGGATTTTATATATTAGGATTATTGTTTATTATATTATTTAATATAAATTTATTTAAAATATTTAAAATATTAACTTCTTGACGTTGCGCTACAACCCAGAGTGGGTTTTGGCTAACCACTTTATTTTATGAAGGGTTTTTCAAGGCAGATTTACTTTGGCGGTTTGCCATTGCTCGCCGAGGGAGGACGGTTAGACTGAAGTTCTTGCTCTACCATCAGACCGTAACCGCCCTCAACTTTTTGACTTTATATTTGTAAAATTTCTACCGGATATAGGTCAAAATGTCTACCATTGCATTTTAATTTTATTTGAATATTCAAATTTTGAATTTAAAAATAATATTTTTGTATTCTTTGAATATTTTGAATATTCCAATTTTAACGTTACGTTTTACAGAACATATAGTCGAAGTCAGTGACGGCCAATACAGGGAGAGCAAGGGATATTATTAAATTTTGTGATTATTACCAACTCTGCATATTATTTTTTGTTTTTGCTCTAAAGCCATAACTGACTACTTTACTCTTTCAGTTCATGATGTAAAGTGAACGGTTAAATGCAATGGTAAGATTTTCTGTTTTTAACGCAATTCCTGTAGGAATTTCCCAAATCCCTTGGTCTCAGGGACCAAGAAATTGTGTTATTGATTTTAAATATATAAATCTTAACTTACGAAATATGATAAAATTGTTATTGATTTTATTATATTGATATAAGAAGTTGAATAAGCTTTACACTATTTTTGAACAAGTACAACTTATATTTATTTAAGATAGTATATTTTATATTTAAGGATTTCCTGTCGGTTTTTGATACCAATCAAGATCGTTCCTACGATAAAAGGAAGCTTTTATATGACTCGGCAGTACGCACTAGGGGGTGTAGAATACAGCATTCCATAAACTATATTATGAAATATGCTTCAAGATGCTTTAGACAATGATAACTTTATCTAAAAACATATATAGTGATGAAAATAATGTATTCGAAAATATTTAGTCAAAGAGGGATTTGCTGGGGAAACCCGGTGTACAAGTGAAGGGAAATCTAATCAAAAACTCGTAAATGAAAATCTAATGTACAAAAATTTATGTTGCGATTTCCCCCTCGATTTAGACCTTTAATAATATTTTTAATATAAGTAGGTAGAATTACATTTATTTGATCCCACGTTATTTGTAATCTTTACCCTCCTATTCCAATAAACCATAAGCCTTCGTTGATCAGGGTATTAGGTCTATATTAATCTATAAATATTACTTAAGATTCCGAAGAACTTAAAATCTGTATTACAGAAATGTTTCTATTTATATATTAATAATTAGATACTCGAAATTTTAAATTTTAGTAATTTGGTCCCACGTTGAGCGCCTATAGTTTCGGTGTTATGAATTCAAACAAGTAAGTGTAAATGTAAAATTCAAAGAATCTTAGAAATAAATCAAATAAAATTTTAAATGCAGTATTTTTTAAAGAACAAAATCATAATTTTTCCACTTTTGAATTATTGGATTCTAAATTTTCGCGCAGCTAACATTTCGGAACTACCTAATGATTTATTTAATATTATGACCGGCTTGAAGAAAAAATAAAAATTTGCTTGTATTTACTGCAGATTATAAGTAACATTTTGTCAGTAAATATTTATTAGGTTTTAAAAATTTCAATTTGTTACGAATCATTTATTGATTTAATTTTATACTCTTGTTTTGGCTTGAAAACATCTTAATTAAGGTTTTCATAATTAAAAAAGTCTTAACTTATGAATTAATAAACCTTCACTTCATTCAGCAAACTTTGCAATTTTTTTAATTTTAATTTTTCATTCAACCCAAAATTTTGGTTCATTAATTATTCACGGAATAATAAACTTGAGCAAGGACGGACAACCATTAAGGTAGTTTAAACATGTTTGTCAGTACATCGAAAGCAAATAGTATTTTAAGCTGTCTCATCAATTCTTGGGCTTTCTTAAAAAATAATTTTTGTTAAAAAACAAATTTAACTTTATGCTCAAACACACACACATCTACAACTTTCTTTAAAAAGTTTCGTTTGTAGAGCAAAAGTATTGTGAAAATGAAAAATAAGTTAAAAGCGAAGGCTGGAATCCGTTAAAGTTACTTCCATGAAATGGTGCAAATGCCGATAGGGCTTATTAAATTTGAAAAACAATTCATTATAAAATGCGTCGATAAATCGGGATAACTTATTTTCGAGTCTTTTATAAACCAAATACAAATGGAAACAAAATCGAAGTTGTATGTTAAACGTCAAATATAAACACTCTCACATAATACATTTCAACAAGGCCAAGATTGACCCACTTTTTAAAATTTTGCTTGTTGTACAACAAAATGCGAACAAAAATTTCCCACTCTTCATAATATAATTTTAGTGAAATAAATATAAAAGTTGGAAAGGCTTCTCCTTTTCGTAATTTAGAAGAGAAATAAGTTTTTAAATTACTTTTATAACTCGTGCCATTACCAAAATTAATATCACCACCTTTAGATGTATGTCGAAATTTTCTTGATTAAACCTGCTCATCAATCGTCAGATTGAAGTCTCATCTATCACAACACAGACTCGATTTCATTTCATATTGTTGCTCGAGTTTCCTCTTGTGTTTAATTAATAAATTTTTTTTTAATCTTGGTTATTGCTGAAAAATTATCATAAGCAATGAAATGATGGCTGTAATTTGGCATCAGTACGCTTGGTTTTTTTTTTCAGAAATATCTGATATTTATGTTTGAAAATGAGGACAGAGACTGTTATATTTTAATTAAGCCCGAATTATCGAATTTTATAATCAGTATTCTGTTAATACTAACTAAAGCATTAACCCACTTCTGGTAATCTTATAAAATGGAAATTATAATATTTGAGGATAGAAAATGGTGAATTTTAAAGTAAGGAAAGTAAACACCTTGGCACGTCAACAAAATGTGATATTAAAAAACCATATACGTCAAAGCGTTACAATAGCAGAAGTGGTTTTCCACATATAGTATACCATGCAGATGTAAATATAAAATGTTAATGTCTACTGGGACCTATTTTAAAAATTTGTATACCTTTTAAACTTTATGTTAAAATAAAAGTAACATAATTTTCTGTTTATCATAAAAAGAGCTTTTACGCCATTCGAAAAGCAACAAAAAAATGGTTCGAATTTTATGGCGTGGAAAATTTGGTCTGGAAAGTGAAAATTAGAAATATTTGACTTGGGGAATGTTTAAATAATTGTTAATTATTATTAGAGAAAGTGAAGTGTATTACAGCGAAAATTGAGCTTAAAAAGCTTGAAACTTAGATGAAATACAGGTGGAAGAGAAATCTGATTGAAATTCACGAGTCGCCTCTGGGGGTGGGGAAAAAGCAAGAAGCAGGCAGCAGAAAGCACTTTGATTACAGACCGCAATTCCCGGCATCGATTCAATTATATACTTTCGAGTTTCCTCGATTCTGAAACTTTGTAAAACGTGAAAATTGTTCGCTTTTTATGAATTAATTTCATAGGAGACAATTTCTGTCTTGGTCTTGCTTAACTTCCAGTCCACGACGTCTTCTAATTAGTTTTACATTTAGCACAATGCGACAGAAGCAATTAATTAAGAATTTTACTTTATGTACATTTATCTGAAGAAAACTTTCAATTATCATACCATTTAACCATATTTCCCCTCCCTTCTAACCTCACGAACTAGAAAAGGAAAATTTTTTAATTGTAAAATTAAAGTTTGTTTTTTGGTTGTACTAACGGAATTAGGAAACCTCTTCTTAGAATTTTAAACGAGTTTAAACAATTTATTATTTCATTCGTGTACGAAAAGCTAAACAGAATTGTAAAATTATTTGTGCAATTTATTTTCTTAAGGTGCTTGCTTAACAATATTGGATTAAAATAAACTGCCACTAATACGTCAGGAATTGCAGCTAACACAAATTGCTATTCATGTTCTGAATTTTACTACGTTTTCGAGTACCTACTTAATTGCCACTCAATATCTAAGTTGACCTGATCGATACTTTTCGTTCGCCTTCATCAGAAATTTATTTATTTACGTCAGAAATGAATTTCTGACGAAGGCGATAACAGTCGCTGAAAGCAAAATTTAATTTGTTATTTAAAGTTTTATTGTTCAAAAGCAGTTCTGCTTTTAAGTAGAAATTATTAGTTGTCTACGCCTTGATCAATTACTTTTTAAAGCAAAATTTCTTTGTGTGTATGGGGCTTTAATTTTCGGCCAAATTATTTGCCATCTAAATTTTACTTAAATGGAAGGCTTGCAAGTTAGAAGAGTATCAAACGGGCTCTTGTTTTAATAATTAAATCACATTAAGACAGAATACGACCGGTCAACTTGACATCTAGGACGACACAATGGCGTCGTGGCGTCAAGGAATGTACCGTAATGTGGGTCCTCGACATATTTCAATAATAATTTGTAACACTCGACTAAATTCCACACCAAATTGCTTACGATATCTATAACAATTTGTTACCTAATTGTTTCTATCTTCTATTATGCACAATTTTCCTTGACAACAAAATATCCGAAAACTCCTACCGGCTAAGTTAATCCGGTTAATAGTTTTTTAGATTCACAACTCAAAGTTCAATAAACAGAACTGTCGCTCAGGTCACGTAAATAGCGCACCAAGCATTTGTTGGATTTTTCTCCAGAAGCTGTGTCCAGCTAAAAACCAAACGTTTCTCACATAAGAAAATTGTGATGCACCATATGCCAACCCGCAGGATGAACAAATCAATATTTAAACTGAAATTTTTTAAGAAATACTAAATAAGTAGCAATTCTAGCAATCAATACCTTTTGAAAACCTCAATTATTAGGATTTTTGCATTTCCATATCGTAAAAATTCTACCTCCAGAAAGTAGAAAAGCTAATCGTGTGGTATACTTTTTGTACCTTATTCTTCTACGATATTAACCCGTGGTAACCACACGAGTGCAAATTCGCACCACCTAAAATTTCTTATTCTTAGCTCTCTTTAACAGCGTTCTATAACGGTAGCCTTTTATTACGACAAACGTCTTGTCACCTTAGATTACTACCTGAAGAAGGTCCCGTCAGAATTCGTTCCGAAACTACAGTTCTAGCAGTGCTTAAAGTGCAGCGAGGTGCAAATTAGCACTAGTGTGGTATTAGCGTTAGTAAAGTTGGTGAGCGATAAAAACTTTTTTCTGCATATTAGATGTTGCCTTTGCATCTCGTACGGGTTAAAAAGGCTGGGTGATAAAGGACCCCGCACCATTCTTATGGAAATTTGGCTGATTTTTGGATATACTATAATTTTCATCATTCTGAACAAATGTCTCAATGGGTAGTTACAAAAAAGTTAAAATTTTTTTTCTTGTTTGTTCATGTCAAATAAATCGATACTGTTACTGTTGTACTATGTTTTGTTTTGTTGAGAAACATATACAGTAACTAAAGAAAATATTCAAACCCTTCTAGGTTAACAATGTAAATTGCACATTTTGAAACCGTTTTTAGACATATAAAAATCGCTTTTACAGCGAATCTTTAAGACTTTTATTGTTAAAAATTTTATTGTCTTCAATTTTGAACCTAAACATTTTTCAATTTTGTCGCTTTGTTTTTGACTGGCAGCGATCTTAAGCAAGACTCTGTAAAACACAAAAATATCGTCATCTATATCCCAAAATCGGTTCGACAAAATAGACATATACTTATGAACAAAAATATAGAGAATCACGTTTTCAAGAAAAAATGTCTATTCATTCTTTTATTTCGTCACACCGCTTCCGAGATGCAGAGTAAGTAGATGACAATATTTTTTGGGTTTCTTAAGTTTTAAGTTTTTAAGTCGCTGCCAGTCAAAAACGGCGTTACAAAATTAAAAAATGTATAGGTACAAAATTGTAGACAATGAAAATTTTAAGAAAAAACGTCTAAAAAGATTTGCTATAAAAGCGAGTTTTATATGTCAAAAATTGGTTTCAAAATATGAAATTTACATTGTTAACATAGAAGAGTTCGAATATTTTCGTTAACCTCTGTATGTCCCCAGTGGTTTTTTAATTCAAAATGTAGGAGTCAATCCGGGGGGTCTGGGGGGCATGGAATGCCCTCCAGTACATTCTTTATCAAATACCTCGAATTGACATAGATTCAGATGCGAAATATTTACCAATGAAGTATTTGGCATAAGGTGCACTGGAGGGCATTCCATGCCCCCCAGACCTCCCGGATTGACACTTACGTTTTGTAAATTTAATGGGCAATCAAGTACATCGATAATAATTGTACATACATAGTTCTATTTCGGTGTACCGATTTTGAGATACAATTATTGATAATAATTTTTGTAATTTATAGTCTTCTATAAGATGCCAGTCAAAAATGGGGCGACAAAATTAAAAAATGTATTGGTACAAAATTGAAGACAATGAAACTTTTAACAAAAAATGTCTAATAATAATTGCTGTAAAAGCGATTTTGATTTGTCAAAACGGTTTCAAAATGTGCAATTTATACAATGTTAACATAGGAGAGTTCGAATAATTTTGTTAGCCTCTGTATGTCCCCAGTACTTTTTAAATTCAAAATGTAGTTGTCAATCCGGGAGTCTGGGGGGCATGAAATGCCCTCCAGTACAGTCTTTACCAAATACAGTAAAAGCCCTCGTATCCGAAATGAATGGGACGTATTTCCGTTCGGATAGATGGATGTTTCGGATAAATGGATGGTTGAAATTAATACCATGTTACTTATCGATACTTACTTAACTTTTCTTATTTATACTTTTTTAATCCAAAGAGATGAGACGGGCGTGAGTGGTTATTAATTAACAAGCTTCCAAAAGATTCAAAAAAACACACATCTTTTAACATAACGATATAATGAATTTTAATATCATTTACACAATTATGGTGTACAACACCTAACATTAACTCAATGCTAAATCATCAATCAAGATTATCGAAATCCAAGTGATCACCACGGCCGTGGCTGGACCTAAATAAACTTATTCAAATATTATATGTTACATTCGGCCCTGGCTGGAACCCTGCTAAATATTTCAAATAAGTCTGACCTTAAGTTACAATCCTTAATCCTATTTAAATTGCCGATATTCCATGGGAGGCTTGATCAACCCACAACCACATAATTCACAAATTGAGTTCATTGAATCCCGAAACCGTAATTAACCAAGCACTTGCTTAAGTATTTTCAAATTATAATTGGATTCGCGAAGGCTTGTTACCAATTCTATGGTTTGTTAGGGACTCCCCGTTTTTAACGTGTGTGTTCCTTATGTATTCTTTCTATTACCCCCCTTCAACGCTGGGTCGCCTACTGTCTGTAAATCCAGACGCTGAATCGTAAATAATCCCACGGTTACGGCGGAGTTGGTAAAGCACAATAATATTTATCAAGAGCTGAAATGTTGAATTTCACACGAACTCGACGGGAAGCTGGCAAGCATAACAAATTGTGTTGGTGTATTAGCTGAAGGCGCAGATCTCACGCTATCGGGACGGTGCTTATTAAGCATGAAGTAAAAATAATTTAATTTTCAACACCATAAAAATCATAGGCGTAACAAACATAACGTATAGCATAACCATGACAAATACCATAATAAATCTGCAAACATAGTAGGATGTTATTCTTGATTACGGTAAAAATTTATTTGCGCTATACACTTACACAGCAAACTTGATGATTTATTTAAATATACAAATTTTGTAAAAAGAATTAATACTCCATTTTCGCAAAAATTGTTCTACCTCGAGTCGCGGGGAGATGAAGCTCACGAGGATTTTTCGGTTGACGTGAAGAATTCTAAGAATTTACGGATACGAGAGATTCGGATACGAGGGCTTTTACTGCACCTCGAATTGACGTAAATTCAGATGAGAAATATTTACCAATGAGGTATTTGGTATAGGGTGTGCACTGAAGGGCATTCCATGCCCCCCAGACCCCCCGGATTGACACCTACGTTATATAAATTTAAGCGGCAATTAAATACATAATATAGTAATTGGTGCATAGTTCTGTTTTCTTGTAGCGGTTTTGAGATACAGGAAATAATATTTTTTGTATTTTACAGTCTTCTTTAAAATTGAAAATAATAAAAAAATTTAACAAAAAATGTCTGAAAAGATTTGCTTTAAAAGCGATTTTTACATGTCAAAAAACGGTTTCAAAATGTGCAATTTACATTGTTAACATAAGAGGGTTTGAATATTTTCGTTAACCTCTGTATGTCCCCTGTGCTTTTTAAATTCAAAATGAAGGGGTCAATCAGGGGGGTCTGGGGGGCATGGAATGCCCACCAGTACATTCTTTACCAAATACTTCGAATTGACGAATTGAGGTATTTGGCATAGAGTGCGCTGACCCCCCGGATTGAAACCTACGTTTTGTGAATTTAAAGGGCAATTAAGTACATAGTAATTGTACGTAATAGTACATACACTGAAAAAAAAAGTACATAAAAAATTCATCATATTGATGAAATATTCATAGTATTGATGAAAAAATCATTATATTGATCAAATTTGTTCATCAATATAATGAATTCTGTTCATCGGCTGAAAAATGATGAACTTTTCATCAATATGATGAACCATTTGTTTCAGTATAGTTCTATTTCGTTGCACCGATTTTGAGATACAGTTAATAATATTTTTTGTATTTTACAGAGTCTTGTTTAAGTGGGTGCCAGTCAAAAAGGGGATGACAAAGTTAAAATATGTGTAGATACAAAATAAAAGACAATGAAAATTTTAATAAAAAACGTCTAGAGAGTTTTGCTCTAAAAGCGATTTTTATATGTCATAAAGCGGTTTCAAAATGTGCAATTTACATTGTCAATGTAGGAGGGTTTAAATATTTTCGTTAGCTACTGTACATCCTTACCCGGATCGATTGGCGATCAAATATTATATCAAGTCAAAATTAATTTGTTCTTCTTAAATCTGGACCTTTTAGAGCTTATAATTCGAAAACTGCCCATTACATCAAGTTGTGCCCATTGAGACATTTATTCATAAAGATGAGAAGTACCACATATCCAAAAATCAGCCAAATCTACAGAAAGACATTTTCCTATAAGAATGGTGCGGGGTCCTTTAAATTCCATAATATAAAACGATAAAAACATTAAAAAACTAACATTCTGACTTAAACAAATCTTTGTGTTTCCTCGTAGCTGTGTATTCTAGAATAAATTCAAGCAGAAAATGGCCAGTTCATCTAAATGTTCTCACAATAATAAAATAATTACCCTTACTATTTACCCTCGCACATTTCGTTACTCAATTTTATGCTAGATTTCCCAAGTATTGTTGATTGTAATGAAAGAAATGAATATTTAAGTGCAGTTTACAATATCAATTAAATCATCTCTAAAATGGAATTTAATAACCACGCCGATATTAATTTTCCACTAGGAAAAGCTACAATTTATTCAATTTCATTTTAACGGGCAATTGGTAATATATCTAATTCGATAAAGAACCTAAACAAACAAAATCGGACTACTTCTACTGCTGCGTATCAATCAATCGTTTTATTTCCTATCTTACGCATTCTACAAACACCAATTTTTTTAAATCACGTCAGCTCGAATGAGCTTTTCACCAACAAACGAATTAAATAGTTTGCCCCTTTAGCATTCTGTTTTGAGAAGACGGCGCGACACCTTATTACCTCCCAGTACCAGCCGCCACGGTGTATATGAAAATGGAGTCTCAGGTGACTACAGCAATAGGACAAACTAAAAATTACCACTACAGAAAATTAAATTCGACAGATTTGCATTTGGGATTTAAAATCAATTTGGAATGTCAGCGAAAATTTATGTGGACAAGGTATAGCGATTTTAGCGACAGTTAAGCTTGATGCACATAGAGATTAGTTGTATTCCATTGTAACATAGAAGCTTATAGTATGGCTAGATACTTTGTAACCAATTTTAGTTTCAATTCGATAAGTACTGCAATAATACAAATAATAATGCGGTACAGCTATTAATTATTTCTGGAAGGACGAAGCTTGCTTATTGCTGAGCTCCTTTACCAAATCAAGCGATGCAGAATAATTTTTTGCTGCTATTGTAGCTGAGCATAGTTTCCGATGAACGAAGATTAAACAAATATTTCAACAATGCTTAACAAAACATTCAGACGAACGTTTTCCGGTAATGAAAAATGCTGTAACAAAAAGTTAGAGTGAAAACTTAAAATTGCTCTGCTTCTGTAAATTAAAAAAATCCAACAAATGTTAATTTCATTCCGGAATGACCATAAAACGACCAACAATTCTACTAGATGGTATAGAAGTACGACTGTTTCAATTTAGCTACTTACCAACAAACTTCTCCTAAGCAAATAAGTGCGTAAATATTTGACTTACAAATTTGTTTGATTAGAAATTGAAATTTTTTAATTTCAGTGTTTTAAAAATAAACAAATTAAAAAGTACAATATTTTGTAAATATTACAGAATTTGCGCGATATTTTGTTGTAACTTTGATTTTGTTTAAGTTACTGAAATAAAAATAAAAGTATTTCGAATTTGATTATCCTTACAGCTTTGAAAATTTAAATTTGCAGCGTTTTTGAGTAAAATGGAATTCGAAAGATGCAACGGAAATCGTCGTCTGAGTCGTAGTTAAGAATGTGAGCTTTTTGTGTAACTTTCGTTACGGACATCTAAATTTGTTCAACAAACTGATGTACAAAGTCCTTAAAACGGAATATTTCTTTAAGTTCTCGAAATTTTTCTTTGTAGAGCTTTTAAAATTTATACTTTTCCAGATTTGATTCTACATGTTTAGCCCCGCAAGTTAAATACATTTCCTGTTTTCGAAATAATCCAGCTTTTTGCTGTTGTAACTTTTTTGAATAAGCGCCACACTTTTGACAGTATTCAAAAAGATTTAAATGTCCAATTATTTTGGACCTTTTTTCGTTACATACTTTTTCATAATATTTCGCATGTTTACGAGCGAAGCAAACCAGAATAAATTTTAAATTGGATGTCATTAATGTACGTTTGGGTTTTTATGATGATAAAATATTTGACGATTTAGTAATCGGTGATTTATGATAGAAATTTTGGTGGTAATTAATATAAATTTATCTTCCAATTAACGTGAAACATTATGAAGGAAAAAAATTAATTCGATTTTCCAAATATAAATTGTTTCGTTGTCGTGGGGGTGAGTAGAAAAAGTTTTTTGGATGTAGATTCGCGTATTTTAGCATCCCAGAAGACATTTTTCCGTGGAGATTTTGAATACTTCAAAAACAAACTAAATATAGCCAACCCCTCTGCTGGGTAAGAAAATGTAGAAAAGTATTCGGAGATAATATAATTTAGCTTGGGGAATGGCGCTTAGTGTTTACACGAAGACTTATATGTTTTATCTGTAAAAAGCTTGTGTTGTAAAAGTTTCTACAAATATGTGAAAAAGACTCCTCGACAATTTGACCAACAGAATAAAAAAGGAGTCGACCCTAAGACATTTAGTTTAACTGATGAAATATAAACAAAACGTTAAAGAATACAAAGGTAAGCAGATTCTTAAAAATACAAAACGCTTACGTTTAGTTTTTGCTGTTTTTGTTATAAATCGCTCGAGTTACGAAATACAAGAGATAATGCAAAGAAAAATACGAGCGGAAATTAAGTTTAAGTTCAATGATGTGCCGTGATTTACTATACCTCATTATTATATACTATAAACGCCGGAACTCTATTGCCTTTTTAAGGAGATACTTTTTACAAGCTTTTTATTTAAAATTTTAATACCGGACTTTTTAGAAGGAATTTCGGGATATTAAATTATTTTTTAAACGCTCGCCTCCGCGTGTAAAATATTCCCTAATTAGCAACATTAGCGTATTTGCTCCGTTTTGCAAAAAATTCACCGATATTTATTTACCTATTAAACGTGAGAATTGGTTATTACATTATATCCACAATCCCAGTCGTGTTTTTGACACCTGTCGGGATCTCACTTTTAAATCCCAAATTTATTTTTACCAAATTGTTTTATTTCCTATTTATAATATACAAAACTTCTGACGAATACTATTGCTCGAGCTTGAGAATTCAAAATTCATACTACAACAATGGTCGTTCGAAACCCACAAATATGAACGTAAACCTTTGTAATATTATCCACTTTTTATTCGAAAACCATTAAATTGTACTTTGCAAAGTGATACCTTCTTTAGGGATTGAAAAACTATCTGTACAGCATAAGTGCTCAGGTTTACACTACGAATTTCGTTCAAAAAACATTCTTATTCTAATACAAAATTTATTTCAAACAAATTCCTTTAATCCACGGTTTATTTTACAAAACGACAACGCAAAAATCTATTTACAAACTTCGTATTTTCCAAATTTATAAAGTTCAAAGCAGGTCCGGATTGATGAAATTTCATTTTTAAATTAATTGTAGATTTATTGTCGGATTTGATATCATCGCTGAAATAGATTTTTACAACTTTATTGAAAATAAAGTAGGGGAGTTCAATTTTAGGAACGGCCTGTGGGGTATTCCATACCCCCCAGACCCCCCGGTCTGTAATAATTTAGATAGAGTAGCATCGACAGAAGTGGGCCACACTTTGGTTTTCATGCTATAGGATGTTCAAAAATTGATATTTTTGAACACTATTTGCGTCTATTTGTAGGGAAAGGGATTACCTAACTTTCGGCAAAAACATATTTAAAAATTTTTAATGTTAACATATTTTTGTGCACCGTTAAGTAAAAAAAGAGAAAATTGCGATTTTACAATTTTGCTGACAGAAGTGGGCCACCCAAATTTTTCATCTAAAACAAGTACAAGGATCAAGCACTATGACTTTTTTATGTTAAATGATTTATTTTTATAATAAATTGTATTGTAAAAATCAATTTTCAAATATGATATTTTTTATTATGCTGCTTTAAAGATACACAAAAAAAATATATAACATAAAAAACTTCAAAAAAGTGATTGCACTGAATTCAGGGAAGCAAGACCTTTCAAATAAGGTATCACTTGCTGTATCATCCTTATTAACATTTCAGGGGTTGTCTTTACAGCGCGAAGGGATGAAACAATACGGGAGTGATATTGGCCGCAAAATTTGTTTCCCTCGATGATAAAATTGACATGTTTTAGCATTTCTTGAAAAACAAATTCTGCTGGCCACAATCCCGCCTGTTGCGTTTTCAGACGACCACCCTGTATACAGGGTGTCTAAAAAAAATGTTTTGCTGGTAAATATAATTTGATAATTAGTTAAAATAATCCATGCATACGTATCTTTATCGAATTATATTTACTAACAATACTTTTTTTGAGACACCCTGTGTATATATTTATACAGGGTGTAGATATATATTACTCTAAGCTGGTTTTTCCGCGCAGCCACTCAATTAGTGGAAACAAAAACACTAAATGTCGAAACACAACGTTACTGAAGTGGCCCACTTCTATCTGCAAAAAATGGCCCACTTCTGTCCACAAGCATAATTTGACGCGAAATAACGTGGCGAGAACACCACGTGACAATATGCTAAAAACTCTACACATTTTTGTCGGTTAGGTCTAAAACTATAATAAAGGCTACTATCCCGATTAAATTCGACGAATAACTTATGCAAATTACAATAACTTTCACAATAAAAAAAATGAAAATAGTAAATATTTTTAGCACTAATTGTTTGAGGACACAAATGCACGTCTGAAAAGTTCAATGCCTTATTGAAAACTGAGTTCATGTCGATAAGAAACAAAATAAAGTTTTTGTTGATAAATATATCATTTGTGTAAACAAAAATGGGTGGTGGCCCACTTCTGTCCATGCTACTCTAGTTTAAATCGGAATTTAGAAATTCTTGTTATGTTAACAATAAATTATAACCTGACTGAAATATTGAGAAAATTAATATAGATTACCATTTGAACTTTTGTAGAAGTTATTGAGATATCTTTAAATTTGTAGGTATATGATATTATTTCTAAATTCGTGTTTTTTAAAATCGCTTGAATGAATCACCTTAATCAGAATAACTTCGATAAGACTTTTCCCGAAAAAATAGGAAATTTATAAAAATGTTTGTAATGAGTTTTGTATGAAAATAATTGGTTTTCAATGTAATTACAACACAAACGCAAATAATACCGTCAGACGCGGTTCTAATAAGCCAGTCTCATAACTTATGTCCTGCGCTCTGCCTAGAAAGTTTCAATCTTCATCATTTTGAATCATTTGAGTGACTGTAAACTGGGCCAAATTTAAAAAGTGGTAAACTGGGCCAACAGAGCCGTATTAAGAGGGGGCTAAAGGGGCTGCAGTTCCGGGCTTCCAAATTTCTAGAGACCTCAAAAAATTGAAGCAACAAGATTTAAATTTCCAAAGTTGTAGCTCAGATTAAAAATAAATTAAGAAGCAGTGTTACAGTTCGCTAAATAAGAAATAATTATTATATTCTATGTTATTATATTCCACACCATTATTCTTTCAAAAATTTTACATTTGATCTAACCGCTGTTGACCTTGAAACATTTTACGTGCGGCGTATTTTGTTAAAATATGCCAGGCCAAGGGGAGTCCAAAAACAGTTAATCCGGCTCTGTCGGCCAAAGACAAATTTAAGGTAAAAGAAGCAGGCAGGCAGAGTGTGCCGGTGTGAATTCATTTTTGATATTATTTTAAAAAAAATATCAGAAGCTAACTGTAACCTACCGACCGATCTGCATCCTTGCGCCCGATCTATATTTTCGACCAGATTTATTTGTTTTTAGCGGTTCTAGAACATTTTGCTCCAGGATATTTTGCTACTAGGACATTTCGCTACCACTTCTGCTTTCTTACTAAACTTGCATAATTTACATAATTCAACTTATACATAATTTATATATTTTACGGTGGATCCATGATTTGCCGTGGTTGCCCCAACCAAAACTGACCCACTCTATCCTCCGCTCCACTACGCTCTTGGCCGTTTTGGCTGGCGCTCAACTTGCTAAATACATGGCTGAAATCAATCCACCTCAACTGGGAGGCTCTACTTCAACTGGGAAGCTCCACCTCGCAGTGGCACAGCGTGGGGGGGTCAAATGCTCAAGGCGGCACTTCTGTGAAGGGCGGCAGAGAATAGCCGAGGAATAAAATTATAAACTTTTTATTTTAATCCTGATATATAAAATCCCAGCACTTGTTGCTGCTATTGCTACAACGTGTCATTTTTTGGTGAAAAAAAACACTCTTGATTTTCTTCACTTTTGCTTAAAAATTCAAATTTCCCGATTTTTCCTGGCGAAATTTGAAAAATTATAAATTCCCTCTCGTCTCCAAGTATTCTAAAAGAGTGGAAATCCTGCGATATGTACTGGAGGGTGTTCCACACCCCCCAGACCCCCCCGGTTTACAATTTTACCAAGCGAAAAATATATTAAACTAAGATTAGGACTAACCGAGAAATTTGAATTTTTAAGTAGAAATAAAGGAAATTTACCTCCGGCTAGAAAAAAATGAAAACTTGGAAAGCATATTTATTTAAATAACTTCCTACTCGTGGAGTTTAGCAGCAACTTTCTGTTACTTTGAAAGTTAATTATAAAAATAATATAAAAATATAAAGTCAAAATTGTAAACCGGGGGGTCTGGGGGGTGTGGAACACCCTCCAGTACATATCGCAGGGTTTCCATTCATTTAGAATATTTGGATAAGATATAGAATTTATAATTATCCAAATTTTTCCTAGGAAAAACGGGGAATCCCCCAGTGTCGAGAAACGAAATTAAACGTTTAAATATTATATCGCTTAAAAGAGATCTACCGTCTAGCTGTCCGTCCACTGACGGGTTTTCTAGCTACTATCTAATAAATTGATATAGAAATACTTTTTTTTATTTAACTGCGAAAATTTAAATAGGGGGAGGGGGGCAGCAAATTTAGAATTAAATCAATTAAAATAATAATTTTCTTAATTGCCAAAAAAAAAAATTCTACCTTTGGCCCAGTTCACTATTTTCAAAATTTTAGTGATATTTGCCTTTGGCCAAGTTTACCAGTTTCTGATAGTTTTTTGACCTAGTTTACATGTGTAAATTACTCAATAATTTACCTCACTTTTTTTTTAATTATTTAATTTAATAAAATTATTTCTTAATACCAATGACTCTTATTAATAAATTACTAAGTTGATATAATCGAATTTCACACATCAGATTATTAAAATAATTATTTTGTCTTCAGTGTCAAATTTTTCAATTGCAAATGAATTGCAGGCATTTGATTTGATGTTGAAAAACCTTCATTAACTTAAAGTTAAATTATAAAATAATGATTAATATTTTATTAAGGCAATAATTTATTTTATATTATAAATTTTGTAAATATTGTTTTTTTGCAGCGAGTTAGTTCACTTTGCGCCAAGTAGCGGGAGAAACAAGCTATTTTTCACCAAGATGAACCGGTTAGACTTTCTTTTCCTATAATATTTGATGGAAATTTTATAGTTTTGGGAATACGAAATATTTCAGTGAGATTAATTTAATTTGAATAATTAATTTTAGAACCATCCTTTTTGATTTAATTTTAAATATTTAGATCAGAAGATCTAAAAAAAATTGAAATATTAATTATAATTGATTTAATAATAAAATTTATAATATTTAAAATTAAACATTCAAGACATCATAAAATGAAGTTTGATACTAGTGCAGATAGGCAAATTATCTTTCAATCTTGAAATTTTAATATTTTTAAAAACTATATTTGGAAAATCTAATTAAGAGTCTCTAGTGCAGTAGATATAAATTTTTTGGTTTTACCAATGCTTGTTTAAACTTAACTTAGTTAAAAGATGTTTGTATGCAAACCTATCAAAGTAAACATATTATTTAAAAATAATATTTGAATGTAATTTAAGTATAAATTGCGAAATTATATTTGCATATCAAATGTATACTAAAATTGTGTTTATGGAGAGTTGTGCAGTTATAATGTAATAGCATTACAAGCAATTAGAATTATTATTAATCAAAAAGCTGGATTAATATAATTTGTGGAAAACCTTGCGATAAATTTTGATTACAATGTCAATCAAAGTGAAATTAGCTAATGAAACTTAAATAAAAATGCAATCATAATCAGTGAAGAACAATAAAATTAAAATTAAGGTCTTTACACCTGCATTGCCTGGCTTACCTCTTAATAAAATTTGAAATTCCTATATAATAAATTTTCAATAATACATGATTAATTGGCTTACAGCTCTTATGTAATGGTAAAAATCAATAACGAATTTAAAATCGTAATCGCCTCACAAAAGCAATAAATGTAATGCATGCAAAATCCATAATGTCAATTTTAATTAATGTTGATGTAAAAGTAACTAAATGACATGCGAAGAAATACTTAAAAACAAATTAATTAAAATTTACCTTAACTATTACGGTTTTATAAAACCAATTTAAAACTTAAAAGTACAGTAGCTACATTACCAATATACCTGCAATTAGACAAAAATAAGTTTTAACTGTAAATTATTCTTATGACCACAAATTATATATTTTCATTCGGAAATCATCAAAAATTGTTTTAGTTAATGTCGTGCTTCTTGATAATTAAACAATTTGTTTCATGTAGTTTGATAATTAAAGGATAATTGAGGAATGCCACTTTGTTGCATAGAACCGATAAGATAAACTCAATTAAAAAATTTTAACGATAAATTAAAGTTCAGTTGCGGCATGAGACACCGAGATTCGAAGCTGGCATTTCACAGTCATTGCATCAGAAATATGTCGAGGGTCGCTTAATTACAAAGTTTAACACTCGTATTACACTACCAAAAAGAGGTCAAAACGCAAAAACAAGTAAATAGTTATTTGAAATCTTCAGACAATTTTACTACTTTTCCACATAATCGCCAAAAGAATCAACTCAACCTCTGTTGAATTGAATTGTTAGAATTGTAAACAACTATATTCCTCTCTACTTGGTAATCGTAGGGTTAATTACTCGTTTGTGTACCACGGAACTTCGAAAATCGGCTCTTTGACGAGTGTAACAATTTCGGTGGTGCTTGCATGTGCAGGTTGCTCTTCATCGTGCAACTGATTGGGACCATGTACGAATTATATCGCGCTACCATTTCAAGACTCATACACTGTTAACCGTATACACTACACAGTTCTTGACGAATGTTTTTTTTAGTACAAACGTTATAAAACAGTTAACTTCATTCGATTTGATTTCTACCCAAACGAACATGTTCACAATCGATGAGAAACTAACCAATAAAAATTTCATCGCTCTACCGTTTCACTGAGCGGAGAGCTAGGATCGTTAAACTTTGTAAGTAAACGACCCTCGTATTATGTTTATTGGTGCAGAATATTTAAATTATAAATTAACATTTCTATCACAAAATATCTGGAAGAAAATATTTTTAACATAAAAAAACAAACTTGTGCACGATTCAGACGAGCAATACAATTATATGACTGCGGGGTATGCAATGTAATTTAAATGATTGATTACATAGACACACAATTATTAAGGTATATTATTCAATATTAATTAGAAAATTTTGCTATTGCATTATATAAATAAATTAACGTACAGGATCCTCATTCATCGGCATCACGTTTCGGTCCACACAGACTTCAAATTTGCGATAGAAATTCCTTGTAATTTGCGGGAACTTGGCTCCCCTATTTTCAAACTTAAAATTTTTTTTGTTTTAAAAAATTTGTTTTAAATTGTTTTGATAATTTTTTTTTGATTTTGCAAAAGAAAATGAAGAAAATCTCAAAAAACTTTTTTTCCTGCCAGCTCCCCGTTTTTCGAAATAAAACATTTTTATTGTTGTTTTCGATTGTTTTTGATTTATCTATTGTTTTGTAAAAATAAATTTTTTTAATAGAAAGATAACTGCGAAAATCGCGAATTAATATTTTGCGCCAGCTCCCCTTTTTTCGAAATTGAAATTTTTTATTGTTGTTTTGGATTTGTTGTCAATTGTTTTGCAAAAATAAATTGTTTTAATCAAATGATAAGCGCGAAAATCGCGAATTAAGATTTTTCGCCAGCTCTCCTTTTTTCGAAATAAAAATTTTTATAGTTGTTTTCGATTGTTTTTGATTTTTTGTCAATTGTTTTGTAAAAATAAAATTTTTAATTAAATAAGAACCGCAAAAATCACGAAATAGGATTTTGTGCCAGCTCCCCTGTTTTCGCAATAAAAATTTTTATTGTTGTTTTCGATTGCTTTTGAATTGTTGTCAATTTTTTTGTTAAAAAAATTTTTTTTATTCAAATGATAACAGCGAAAATCCCAGATTAAGATTTTGCGCCTGCTCCCCTTTTTTCGAAATTAAAATTTTTTATAGTTGTTTTCGATTGTTTTTGATTTGTTGTCAATTTTTTTGTAAAAATAAAATTTTTAATTAAATAAGAACCGCAAAAATCGCGAAATAAGATTTTGTGCCAGCTCCCCTTTTTTCGAAATTAAAATTTTTTATAGTTGTTTTCGATTGTTTTTGATTTGTTGTCAATTTTTTTGTAAAAAATAAAATTTTTAAATTTTGCCCTAGCTCTTCGATTTTCGAAATTAATTTTTTTTGTTCTCGATTGTTCTAAATTTATGTACACAAATTTATATATACACATTAGAACTTCAAATCTCGGGGAGAAGTAAGATCTAGCGGAATTTAAAAAGGAAGTATTTTGATTGGTTCAAAAACATTAAGAACTTAACTTAATTCAATCTATAATTGAAAACAATAACTTAATCAATTTAATAAAAAACAACATTTTTTTGCGTCTTTATGGTTTTTATGGTCCGCATCCTAACGCTCGCGTCCTTTCGGTCGCGTCGGTCGCATCGGTGGGGTTGCCGTTTGATTTGTAGCATTAGGCGCCATAGAGCATAAAACGTTCCCGTGGAGTGACCCGGATTTACGAATCCTTGGTAATTATTACTTCAGTACCAATTTAGAAATTAATTTTACAAAACAATTTAAAAGAAATCAAAAACAATCGAAAATAACAAAAAAAAATTTTAATTTCGAGAAAAGGGGAACTGGCGCAAAATTTTAATTCGGGATTTTCGCGGTTATCATTCGATTTAAAAAATTTATTTTTACAAAACAATTGACAACAAATCAAAAACAATCGAAAACAACAAAAAAAACTTTTAATTTCCAAAAAAGCGAAGCTGGCAGAAAAAAGTTCTTTGGGATTTTCTTAATTTTCTTTTGCAAAATCAAAAGAAAATTATCAAAACAATTAAAAACAAATGGAAAGCAATCAAAAACAACAAGAAAAATTCTAATTTCGAAAATAAGGGAGCTGGCGCTAAATCTTAATTCGGGATTTTCGCGGTTACCATTTGATTTAAAAAATTTATTTTAACAAAACAATTGCTAACAAATCAAAAACAATCAAAAACAACAACAAAAAATTTTAATTTCGAAAAAAGCGGAGCTGGTAGATAAAAAGTTTTTAGAGATTTTCTTAATTTTTTCTTGCAAAATCAAAAAAAAAATTACAGAACAATTGAAAACAAATGGAAAACAATCGAAAACAACAAGAAAAATTTTAATTTCGAGAAAAGGGGAGCTAAAGCAAAATCTTAATTCGGGATCTTCGCGGTAATCGTTCGATTTAAAAAATGTATTTTTACAAAACAAGTGACAACAAATCAAAAATAATTGAAAACAACAAAAAAAACTTTTAATTTCGAAAAAAGCGAAGCTGGCAGAAAAAAAGTGTTTTGGGATTTTTTTCATTTTCTTTTGCAAAATCAAAAGAAAATTAACAAAACAATTAAAAACAAATGGAAAACAATCGAAAACCAAAAATTTTTAATTTTGAAAAAAGGGGAGCTGGCGCTAAATCTTAATTCGGGATTTTCGCGGTTATCGTTCGATTTCAAAAATGTATTTTTACAAAACAATTGACAACAAATCAAAAGCAATCGAAAACAACAAAAAAAACTTTTAATTTCGAAAAAAGCGAAGCTGGCAGAAAAATAGTTTTTTGAGATTTTTTTCATTTTTTCTTGCAAAATCAAAAAAAAATTTTCAAAACAATTGAAAACAAATGGAAAACAAAAGAAAACAACAAGAAAAATTTTAATTTCGAAAAAGGGGAGCTGGCGCAAAATCTTAATTCGGGATTTTCACGGTTATCGTTCGATTTAAAAAATGTATTTTTACAAAACAATTGACAACAAATCAAAAACAATCGAAAGCAACAAAAAAACTTTTAATTATGAAAAAAGCAGAGCTGGCAGAAGCTAAAGTGTTTTTGGGATTTTCTTCATTTTTTTTGCAAAATCAAAAGAAAATTATCCAAATAATTAAAAACAAATGGAAAACAATCGAAAACAACAAGAAAAATTTTAATTTCGACAAAAGGGGAGCTGGCACAAAATCTTAATTCGGGATTTTCGCGGTTATCGTTCGATTTCAAAAATGTATTTTTACAAAACAATTGACAACAAATCAAAACTAATTGAAAACAACAAAAAAACTTGCAATTTCGAAAAAAGCGAAGCTGGCAGAAAAAAATTTTTTTGGGATTTTCTTCATTTTCTTTTGCAAAATCAAAAGAAAATTATCAAAACAATTAAAAACAAATGGAAAACAATCGAAAACAACAAGAAAATTTTAATTTCGAAAAAAGGTGAGCTGGCGCAAAATCTTAATTCGGGATTTTCGCGGTTATCATTCGATTTAAAAAACAACAAAAAAAACTTTTAATTTCGAAAAAAGCGGAGCTGACAAAAAAAGTTTTTTGAGATTTTCTTTATTTTTTTTTTGCAAAATCAAAAAAAAAATTATCGAAACAATTGAAAACAAGTGGAAAACAATCGAAAACAACAAAAAAAATTAAAATTTACAAAAAAGGGGAGCCAAGTTCACGTACGTTCGTATTTGAGAAGCCGGTAAATGGTTGGGCAGATGATAATCTTTTCTCGATAGATCGTTTACCCCTTCGGGGTAAAACATACACGTCATAAGTGTCCAAGCTTAAAATTAGCAAACATTGTTCATTTCCTGTGCAAACATAATTTTGGAACTTGAAAGTATACCGAGGGCCGGTGGTATAATAATTAAGTATTCATACATCGTTCGGCTCACGGTCTGCCCAATTAATTTAGGAAGTAATAAGGCCCGAAAATAACAGGAAAAATCTTAATCTGGCCGTAAATTTCCGATCAATGTTTTTATTGCATTTTGTAAATCACAAATCAAACACGTTAATGCCTCGTGTAGTTAAAAGTAAAATGAAAATGGTTCTCTTTAGATACATCAAAATTGCGTGCGAAGGTCTAAACCAAAAGAAAATCCTAATAATGAGTCTTTAGAACGCTAAAGTGAATTATATTTCTAATTGGCTAAAATTGATTTCCAAAAAACGACACCCTAAATTAATTGCGTTTGTTTTGTCAATTTATTAAAATATATATATTTTTGGGGTGCGGGCGCCGTAATAAAAAATAATGGGTTACGCTTTGGTTTGGTTTCTGAAAAATTTTATTATTACCATACCGGGTGGATTATTAATTTTATTTTATTTTTCGCCGGTTTTCATTGTTTAGAAAATATTAAGGTAATCCAGTTCGTGTTCATTTAACTCCTTAAACCGAAAGCTTTTCGTGCTGAGAGTGGAAAGTTTATTAAAAGTAGGTTGTTATTTGGAAAAAAATTTTGCGGGAAAATTGCAAATCAAATTGATACATCTCTGAGAAAGCACTTTAGCTTTGTAGTACTGAAAAAATCGTTTTTCTGGGTACGATTATTTTATAACAAGGTTACGAGGGGATGCTAAGACAGTTTTAACATTTTTACCCTCGAGTTTTAGTCCTCTAATTCTTGAGTTCTGCGACTGACGGAATATCTTGCAAAAGCAAAAAGCGGGTACGTGCGTGTTTTGCTAAACGACGTCGCACTGATATGAAAAGATCTAAGAAATTCAATGCAGAAGTGTCATATTCCATCCAAAGTAGGTTTCCTTAAAACGCCAGCTTTTCTTCACACCAAACAGCTTTAAAACCTACTAAAAACACTTCTCTCTTTTATGTGTGATATAAATTATCTATTTCGCTTTATAATTTCATCTTAAACTACTTTATTATATCAAAAAACTTTTTTACAGTAAATTTACTTTCTGAATAAGCCGAACATGAAATTTGAACACATTTAAGCTCTAAAAGTTAAATTTTTAAAGTACAAGATGAGAACCCTCGAGCTGTTAATAAATATGATTTTTGGAATTTGCTTTTGATTTTTTTTTAGTTGAAAAATGTGGCGAAAATATTAATGTATTTTAATATTGCTATTTAAAAGAGAATGAATATTCTGTACCAAATCACAAAGAGATGAACTCTGAAGACTAGAGCAAAAGAGATAAACTCTTCTAAGTTGAAGATGGAGTCAATCAAAACTAAATTGAATGAGAATCGTTTTTAACAAATTTACATTGCTTATATATCTAATAACTGGAGTAATAACAATTGCTGACTAAACAAATAACATGTACTAGTATTCTTGACCTAGTAAAGAATTTGTAATATTAGCTATAGTAATTTGAGGAATTTGCATTTCTTAACAATTAAGTGTAGTAAATGTTTTCATTACCTACATTAATATGTTTTGTGTGTACAAAAATTACAATTTTGAAATATAAATATTCCATGGTTAATTTTGAATTAAACAATTGCAATTTTTTAAGTTTAAATTTTATTCAGCCATTTAAGAATCGTTCATTTTTGAAATTGTGTGTCGCTTTCACGAGACACTTGTAGAAAATTGAATTTGTACAACATCTAAGTTGTAGGATGTACTTGTTAAGTTTTCTTTACGACAATGTGTCAAAAATATAAAATTGCGTTATTAGTTATACGCTTCTGTTCCTTTGTAGACACGAAGATTTTCGGGAAATGGGTTTTTGAAGCAGATGATGCTAAATCGATGTAAATGGATTTTTTCCAAAATGATAAGTTTACCTTGTCGCAATAAGTATTAAATGATCCCTTTTATTATGAACTTGTTGAAAAAATATTAAAACAAATTTATAAAAATATTAACTCCATATCGCTTTGATGTTCCAGAATGAACTTAAATTGAAAATGTTTTTTGCAATTTTTATTAAAGCTGCAAACTTTTTCCAAGTTGTCAACTTTAATAAAAAAACATATAATTGAGTAACAAATTTTTGTATTTCAGGAAAACAAACAAAATGGAGAATATAATCCTTTTCACGGTGTGGAAACAAATAACAAAGCTATGACAACATTTTATGGTACATTATATGAATGCGAAACATTATAATACACTTCAAGTACTCTCCAACGTATAATGAAGTAAAATGTCTCCTATATTTTTTTAAATAATATTTACGCAGAGTTTGTATTCATTTTCTTAGTGTCTTTAAAATACAACTCAAATACAGGTGCCAGCAAACGTACGCTTTAAGCAAATAAACTTTTGTTACACTTAGGTTCAAACTTATACTTTGTAAAATAATTTAATCATTTATGACAACTTTGAGTCTTCACAATTTCGAATACGCGAGTCTAACGAAAATTGTCAGTTAAATTCTCTGCGGAAGAAAAAACTCAAATAAATTTTGAAGGCATCACCGCCGCCAAATTTTTAACTCCAACTTTTGCTTTATGTGTTTTTTACTGCTAAAAGTGTTTTGGTAGTTATACATAATTTATTACTTAATTAAACATTTTTATATCCAACTGTATATTTAAATTGCTAAAATAAGTTTGTTATGGTCGTCCATTAAGAGGGGTTTAAATAAAATTGATTTTTTGCTCGGCTTTCCTCATTTTTAAGTTTAACAAAATCTTTGCTGCCATCGTTTAAAAAACCACATTTAAAAGCATTTTAATTAAATTTTTTTACTCCGTAAGTAATAATTTAGGATCTCGACTATTAATATTTAAAAACTAATTAATTTTATGAAAAGAATGTCATAATAATATAAAAAATAAAAACAATAAAGTATCAAACGTACAATTATAATTTAAAAAGAAACATAATTAAATGTTAAAATATTCGAAAATATAATTAAAAGGGATTTTTCATAAGATTCGCATTTTTAATTTAGATTACAAATATTCAACCTTCTCTTTTAATATTACAGAATACCTGGAATCACACTCCTTTTTACATAATTTATAAAAAAAAAGATTTCAATTTTTTATTTTAAGATCCTGAAAGGTTCCCGAGTCTTAATTAAACGAGAAAAAATTTAAATTATATACAAAACTTGACAAGTTTACTTTAATATATTTTAATTAGCCAAAAATTGTTCCACCAAATAATAATTGCTGTTATGTTTTATTTCAAGATATATTTTTAACTTCAGAGCCCAGATTTTTAACTTTGACTGTCTGTAACATTAAAAGCCAAATATTTTCATAAAAAGCTTATTTAAAAATTTTTTTTTTTTAAGCTTAACTTTATTTTTTTGAATTAATTCAAGGCTTTTAGGCTTAATTGTTTCAGAATTTCAGTAAACAAAATATTTTATTAATTCATGAAAATCTGTATAATTTTTAAAATAAACAATTTAAAATTAATTATTTAAAAATTTAAATATATTTTATGATATTATACTTATTGAACTAAAATATCTGATGTGGACACCACATAACTTCCTTGTAATTTTTATAATAATTGGACAGGAATCTCGTTAATCTATTCATGCGCGTCATTAATTACAACTTTTGGCACGGACAATCGCAACCAAAAATAGGAGGTGCACAACTAGATGCTATAAGTGTCTCAAATCCAAAATTTCAACTTTCTACGACTTACCGTATTTGAGTTATGCCACATACAGACGTCCGTACATACGTACGTACGTACAGACGTCACAACGAAAATAGTCAAAATGGATTCAGGGAAGGTCAAAACGGATATTTCCGTCAAAATCTGGAAATCGAAAAAAATCGGTATCACAATACTTCCTTGTTTTACAAGGAAGTAAAAAATATGAATGTAAGTTGAAAAATTACCAGGTTGATGTAAAATTGTCTTCGCGTTTTTCCTCTGATTCTTTATATAGATTTCTTAATATTTTCTAAGATTTCCTTGTATTTCCTTTCACTTGTACACCAAGTTTCCTCAGCGATTCTCCCATTATGTTGGTCCCTGCCTCTATTATAATAAATAATTCAAATATTGAATTTAGTCAAAACATTCTTTTACTCTTTTTGAACATCTTCAAAGGGGGCTCGACCCCCTCCTCCCCTAAACGCCTCACGTAATTTATGGACGTCCCCCGAAGGGTTGTTCACTTCAATAATCACGTGACAAAAATATCAATAATTTATTACTAATCTCAATTAATCTGAGGTAATCTAAAATAATTTCAAATAATCTCAAATAATTTATAAAACAAACAAACAAACAAACACACATTAATTTCTATATTAAATTGAGAGATTTACACTATAATAAAATAAAACTAATATTAGTACATGCAAGTTTAGCCAAGTTAAATTTTTGTAGCGCATAAACATGTTTTTTTACAACCCCGAGGACTTCTGATGTTTCCAACATAGTAGCGACATCTGTTGGTGGATTTTTAAACAATAAGTAATGTAACGCCATCTGTTGATGTTTTATTAAATTTTAAAACTGGATATTGGAAAATAATTGTAAATACAAAAACATATACATATTTAAAGAAATCTAGTAGCGCTATCGGTTCACCCACCATTTTCGTGGGTTGCCCCCCTCGCGCCCCACTTATTTTATTATGTTTTTAGAGCTAGAGAGGGGAAAGTCAATATTTGTAGGAAGAAAGTGGATTTGGGAGAAGATTTGTCCCCTGAAATTGTGAAACAATCATTAAAAATTATCCGAATTTTCTGTTTTTCTCTCAATTTTTTCACTTATTTTCTACATATTTCAACTTCTAGCCTCCCTCCCAAACGCTGCTAATACATGGTTGGTATAGAAAGTTTTTGGTTAAAACCAAACCTTTGCTTTTTTTGGCATTTTATTTTGTGAATTATAATTTCACTGCAGTTTTACGATAATATTATATTAACTATTGTTAAAATATAATTATTGCACTTAATATAGACGCCATGTTCTTGATGTTTGGTAGCGTCATGAGCGCCACCAATGGTAAAGTAAATTGTGAATAATATAATATTTAGTATTAAAACTTAAAAGCATGTGGCGGCTCGTGGCTTTTTCATTTGAAGAGGCTAATTATAAAGTATAGTGTAAAACTATAATCCATCCCAGGCTTTCCATATGTGGTAGATATAGTAATTGCATAATTAATTATCCAAAGGATATACAGTAGCGGTCAATGAAATGTACTCACAATAAAATTTAAACAAAAATCGTTATAATGATATCCGGTTATAAAATTTGGAGGCAATTATGCATCAAAAGGCTTAAAGACTACCTTACTGTAACTTTCAGGTACAAATTGTTTCAGTTTTAATATTTCTTGTAAGTATAAAGACGTGAAATTAAAAATAATGGCAAAACTAAGTAAATTAACAATTTGCAAAAAAATCAGTTATTATTGCTTTAAATAGTGCAAAATGGTCAACACGTAAAATTGCTGCTAAAGTAAGATGTAGCCAAAACTGGGAGTGTAGAGCGAAAACAAGGTAGTGGTCGACAACGAAAGACATCACGACGTGAAGACGTAGAAATGAAACGAATTTCGTTGAAAGAACGCTTCAAAACCGCAGTGGACATTCGTACCGAGATAGGAGAAGCTTCTGGAACACAAATAAGTGTCGAAACCGTAAGGCGCAGATTACGAGAATCAAATTTAACAGCGCGATCGCCAGCAAAAAAAGCCTCTCTTAACAAAGAAAATGCGATCAAACCGGCTGAAATGGGCAAAAAAGTATGAGAATTGGAGTGAAGATGACTGGAAGAATGTGATTTTATCCGATTTGGGTCCGAAGGTAAGCAGTATGTTCGACGCAGACCTGGAGAACGACTTAATGAAGAGTGTGTCACGCCAACCGTGAAGCACCCGGCCGGACAAATGGTTTGGGGATGCTTTTCCTATTATGGAATTGGAGAATTGGTGTTCATAAAAGGAACAGTAAACGCAAAAGTTTATATAAGCACTCTAACAGATTATCTTCTGCCATATATAGAAATTCACAATTCCCAGGCATCTTCCTCCATATTCCAGGACGATTCTGCACCATGCCATCGAGCAAAAATTGTAAGTATCATATTTATTTGTATCTTTACATAGTGAAGTAATAGTATAATGTGCAAAAATTTAATTTTTAAAATTTTAATTTGATAGGTTAAACATTTTCTCCAAAATAAAGGTGTTAATACCTTAGAATGCCAGGTAACAGCCAAGATTTACATCCAATTGAAAATCTTTGGGGCATTATGAAACGAAGAATTACCGAAAGAAAACCAAAATCTTGAATACATTTACAAAATTTGTTGAAAATTGTATGGCAGGAAGTCGTTACAGACGAAACTTTAAAACATCTGGTTAATTCTATGCCTGCCCGGTTAAAAGCGGTCATAAAAAATAAAGGAGGTCCTACAAAATATTAAATTTATGGCTTATAAGCGACCATATTATAATACAATAGATGTACATAGTTTACTGAAATACCTTTTAATGTAAAGACCTTAAATAAATTTTTTTTTAACCCTCGTTTTCTGACACCATCCCTTTTTAATATTGTCCTCTTTTATATGGTGTACTTAAATATACAGCAAATAACCTTGTGATACAATTTATACTAAAAATTTCTCGATTTTATTAGAAAAATTACAAAATAATGGAAAAAATTTAAGTGAGTACATTTCTTTGACCGTTACTGTACTTGTAATTTTACTAATGCCAACGTTACAAGTAATAATAATCAGACCGTAGACATTGAAAATAAATTTGTAATTTTTCACATCTGATGATTTTGAGAGTGTAAGCTACCAATGATTTATAGTAGGGTCCGGATTTATAGGCACTAATTAACTTGAAAATATACAGGAAAATATGTAAAAACTTAGAAATAAGCACTTAAATATGCGCTAAAAAATTTATTATTTAAATTTTTATAAACGAATTAAGTAAATAAATAAAATATTCAAATCCAAAAGTGAGCCTCATCCTCAAAAAGTTTCATTTCAAAAATATTCTTTGAGACTTCATACTTTTCGCAATTTTCATACTTCGCAATTTTCAAAAATCAGAAAAAAAACAATATTTTGTTGTTATTACTTATTTATATACTAGGGGTATTTTATTTCTAAGGATATATATTCGCTGTAGCCTGTACAGCCCTACATAATTCGAAAATATTAAAAGAGATATTATAATACAGAGTGTTACAGATATTAACCTAACGCAAAACATGGAAAATCTGGAACAGTCGGGGAATTTAGGATTTCCCCAATTTTGTCAGGGAAACGTGAGGGAATTTCTTATTTTTAGAGCCAAGTCAGATAAATTAAATTTTTATTAATTAAAAATGAAATTTTTATAATTTAAAAAAAGAAATTTTTTATTTTTATATTTATAATTTTATATTTTATAAAAATTTTTATAGTTTAAGAAACAATTGTTTTTATTTTTACTTTAAAATTAAGACTTTTTTACCTCTTTACCTTCCAATTTATCGAAATGTCGGAAATTTTCATTCGTTTTCAGGGAAAGTCTGGAATTATGTTAAAAAAAATTAAAGAAAAACTTTTAAATGGTTGCTAAAACCGAAATTTTTTTTATTTACTTTGCTAAATATGCAAGTCGACACCTCCTACGTAAACTATCGTATGTGCAAAATCGTCATTTTACAGGAGAGCAGTTTAAAGTTTGTAATGTGTACTCTTAAGTTAAATGTCGATGTATTTTGTTGAAATTTAAAAATATGTTATTATAACTTCTTACTTTTCATCTACTACTTCAACTAGAATGATATCATTAGCAGTTTTCTTAAAAATGCTGTTACAATACTGTACTACGTAAAAGGCTTATCGATAAATATTGTAAGTGGTACATACAATTTTTTACTTTGCTGTCGAGAGTAATCTTGATATTGTATGTTGTAGATACAATTGTATACTTCGTAGTCACGGGTAATTTGCATACTGTATTTGATACATACAACTATATTCATCGAACTAAATGCAAAAATTTAATTATTGCATGTGATAAAAAGTATAATGAATTAAATCTTCCTCTTGTTACATTTATGTTATTCAATTAGAACAAAATAATAATAACCATTATTTCTTAAATGTACTATAGCAATCTTAAAAACATACTTAAACACAATTCAAAAGTAAAGCCGCTGTTAAAAAATAAAAAACGGTTGAAATAAAACATTATTTATTGAACTGAACTGAAAGAAATTAAAAACTGAAAATACATCAAAATACTACAATAAAACCAAAAATAATTTTTGAGGTAAAACACAAACAGCTGATTATCTTCTCAGATCTTCTTAATCTGAATCTAATTCCATTAGATTATTTTTGTCTACGGCAGGCAAATTTTTATAAAAATTGTGATATGTGTTTGGAATTACACTAATTTCACAAAGATGTAATAAATCATCTTTTTTAACTTGCGGAATAGGCAAAGGATTCTCATAAAGTGATGTTGCATGGAAAATACTAGCTGATTGCTTTTTAGTTCTAGTATTCATTCTAAAAGTAGATAGTGTCATGTACGCATCATCTGACAAATTATATTTATAATGAAGTTTATATGGATCATCTGATTTCACATACACTTCTTTGATTTTATTCCACTGTACTTTTTCACCGCGTAGATTTTTTATCCAGTTACCATTTTTTAAAAGCTGCTTAAAATTAAAAAAGTCACAATGGGCCATTTCCTTTACTATATAAGGTTTACCGTCTTGTTTTGCCCACCTGACTAAACTGTACCATTCTGATGGCGAATATACTGATTTATTTTTAGCTGATCGCTCAATCAATGCATGAACACTGTCACCTTCTGCTTGAGTATGGCCTTTTTCTAAGAAGCAATGTTTCACGTCAATGCTGTACTTCTTTGCGGCGTACATGTATAGAACGTAATTTATACGATTACGATTTTGTCCGACACAATTATCTGACCAAAACCGAAAATCTTTGCACCCAGTTTCAAATTTCGTAGCAATGAAATTGAGCAAACAACTTGCCACCTCGTTCGCACCACGTTTACCTTGGCCTTCATGCCACATAAAACAAGTGCCTTCTTTTTCTGCTAGACTAAAAACTGTAAAATTAAAAACAGACAGTTTACGCTTATAATATAAAATACTTGTTTGTCCATGTGGTGAATTAAGAATCTTTTCAAAGTCAAATGTTGCGACAACAATTTTTCCATTCGACGCCTTACTTTCTTGTTTATGTAAAGATTTTAAATCTCTGGAAAAAGTTTTGTTTTGTATGTGTTTTTCATACTGTTCTCGATTATCGGTTGTTGGATTCTCTAGATTACTGAAGATATGGCACTGATCACATTGATCTTTTTTAGGTTTGTGAAAACTCAATTTAAAATTTTCATTTGCTATGTCTCGATATTGTCTCTCGGTTTGTGCTTTAGACATATAAGTATTAGGATCAAACCATTCATTATAAAGCTTGAATAAACGATGGTAATTTAAATCACCGTTCAAGTATAACTTATCCGAATTTTTTCTGTTATAATGCGATTCAACGGGTTGTAGTGCTTTAATGTGATCACAAATACTTTTTTTAACATCTTCAGTTATGATTTTTTGATGATTATGATGTCGACCTCGTTGATCGGGATTTAAAATGCCGGTAGTTTTGTTCATTTTATCTAAAGCTGTAAAAACAAACTGGTCACTAACAGCAATTGTACCAAGGAACATTTTTTTGCATACGTTTATGTAACCTAACTCTACGTTGTCATTTTTTTCTATTGGCAACTTATATTTTATTGTATATATTATCTTCTAGATATAGTATCTGTATAGATTCTACGTTTGTTTTGCTTTACTGCTAGATTTGCTACATACGTCCACTGTTTATTCCGATCTCCTAAATTCCAAAAGCCAGTAAAAATATGTTTTCTTTGTTCCTCCGTTATTTTATCGGAACATTTCATTCGACACGTACATTTGTTTCCCATATCTTTGGCAGGTCGAATGATACCTTTTCTACTTTTATACTGTTGTCCCAAGTTTTTGAGTTTCTTCCTTTTAATATCAATCCATTCGTTCATGTGTTTCCGCCTTATATTACCTCTGTCTTTTCTTGATTTGCTTTTTCTAGAATGAGTTGACGTTGGTGTACTTGGATTTGACGAACATAACAATGGACTATTATTTGCTTGAAGTGTTGAGGATACGCTACTGCAGAAATAGTTAGAAGAAACTACAGATGATTGGTCAGCTGCAATACTCCGAACAAACCAAGGACAAAAATGATTATCACAGTGAACATCTAAGTGATTTATTGGACAATCTGGGGATGGAAGTGGAGTAGCGTTTTCGATAGTATCATTAGAAGCCGCTGGAAAATAATTTTCTAAGCATCCTTCTGCGAAAAATTATGTTAGCATTATAAAGTTAAAACAAATAGATAAAGTCATATACCAAAGGCAACCACATCGCTATTGATAGATTTTAGTTTTATGGGACTGTGTTGTAAAACATCGTCTTCGTAGGTTTGAATATTATTTCCTATTAAAATAATTTTGCAAAATTAATTTTAAATTAACCAAATATTACATACGGTAACATTGTTAACACGATGGATTAAACTACACAGAGAAAAATACAATCCTTGCAACAATTTTGAAGTAAATATTACCTCAATTTGAGTAAATTTTATATCAAATTTAGTAAAATTTACTTCTAATTTAGTACAATTTACTTTAAAATTGGTGTTATCCTTATTTGAACTACAATTGAAGTAAAAATTACTTCAAAACACCAAAAAATTTTCTCTGTGTAGAAAGTTTTTCTTCAATTCAAATTATTTTATAAATTAAAGAAATAATTTAAATCCGTTTAACATCCAGTTTACTTATTATTACAGAAATTATAAAATAAGTACCTCTATCTAAATCAATAGATTTTATCAATCAATTATTTCAGAATATATAAAAAATGCAGGAAATTAGGTTTCATATAAACATTATTTTAAAACTTTATATTATTATCATTAGCATCGGAATAGTAATAAATTATAATACTAATAGTATTACGATAATCCATACCTTCAAAATCATGGCTCTCATCATTTAGGATGTCTAACATTTCGTTAATTTCATCAATGTCCGCGTCAGGAGGAAGAGGAGATTCTAGAAAAATAAGGAAAAATGGTTCTTATAGCCCTACAGATGAAAATTTTCAGTACACTTTTATTGTATGTGTAGCAGCATTGATTACAAACGAAGTAAATGATAGTAAGTGGTACATAGCATAGATCGAAATTAAGAAATGTCGACGTATTCTATGGTAAGTAACTTTACAATAAAAGTTTTTGCATAAGGTACCAAAGTAAAATACCGTATATACTACTTACCACAAACACTTTAATGTTCAAAACGAAGTAAAATATCGTATGTAACACTAACAACAGTTTACGTAGTAAATTATTCAACAAATACTGAATCGCAATAAATAAATAAAATATAAATAATAAAATAATATTTTATGCTTACCTGATGAAACACTTGCGTCAAAATCATCTTTATTCGTATTTTCTGCAACATTTGGAGGAGCTGCATCATTATTTTCAAGCAAATCTGTATATTTTTGAAAGCCGCCAATTGTAGAATCATTTTTGTTTAATGCCAATAAGTTACAAAAAATGCGTTCCGATCTTTTTGAATAAATGGTGCATTTATTTGCTGCATCAGCATACATATTATCAAAATTAATTAGAAGAACACACAACACAATAATTATGTAAAATTGTAAAAACACTATGGATTTTATGTCGCTAGCAAGGAATACCACACAATGCAAAGTAAACTATTGCAACTGCTACTTATGTGATAAATAATATAATGCTTACCAATTCAAAAATCTGCGTATAGTGTTGTTAAATACCTTACCATAATCTACGCCGTAAATATCACACAAATTTCTAGATACCATAAAATGCTTACTCTGAAAATCGTAATTAGGTATAATATTTTCAACTTTTTTTTTCGGTAACATCAAGATTAGGTATAATACAATCAATTTCTACAAAAAACTAAAAATCGGAATTTTGTGGGTTACGATAGTTTACGTAGGAGGTGTCGAAGTATATGCCAACATAAGCAAATAAGCATTTATAGGCAATAAACAACTAGATATGTTCTTAAACTCAAAATATGCATTTATAGGCAAAATAAAAACCTTTTATATAAAAATAAGTAAAAACCTTTTTTTAAAATTTTCACGTGCCTGAATGTAAAAACATGCAAATGCCTAAAAATCCAATCCCTACGCCATAAGGAAAATTTTTGTACACTAGATTTTTTTTTACGATATTATTAAAAGATTTCTTCGGATTTCCTTCTGGATGGCCTCAAGATTTTCTTTCGAAAAAGTTGAAAAAATAAAAAAAAAAATTCTTAAGATTTTCAAAAATTTCCTTTCGTTGAATTTTTGCAAAATTCCTTAGGTATTTCTTCGCAGCACTTCTCTTTTTGATTTCCAGTGAAGAGAAATATATGTTGTCATTCAAGTGAAGGGTTTCTACTACTTAATAACATTGATCACAGATCATGAACATCATGATTTGATTTTGAAACCGGGGGGTCTGGGGGGTATGGAATACCCCCCAGTGTTGCTTAATCTTGTTATGCATACTCATCTACGGTTTACATCTACGAGTACATAGAGCAGAGCGGTCAAATAATTCAAAGTAAGGAATGCTTAGAACAAGAACCTGTTTTCTCTTTTATATCAGAAAATTCTAGAAGAAAATTAATCAAATTTTTAGATAGTATAAAAAAATTTTATCAAAGCAAAGAGTTCGATGAAATATGGTTCCAAATAATTATCAACCCTTATTGGGTGTAATTAGTACAGTTACTCCCTTTGGGATCGTAAAAGTTGGTACATTTTTTTACAAAAGTCGAATAGCGTTAACAAACTTTCCAATTTATATTTAAAGAACTCAAAATGTAAAGGCAAAAGCTTTTTCCTTTTCCATTTATTTAATTTTTCTGTGATCAAGGAATTAAAGAGAAATTTGTATTGCGATAAGATTTAGCTAAACAGTATAGCAGTTCACTTCGAACATTGATTGAATTTCAGTTTGTTAACTATAGGTTCAGAAACGTTTAATGTTCTTTGAAACCAAAATTAATTCAAAGGGTTAAATGGCACGGTCTGGATGTCAAAGCCTTCTTTAAACATTATTCTCTAATTTTGTTAAACAATTAACTAATTAAGCTTATCACACATTAATAAATTGATAATTCTGTAGCTACCTACTAATTTTTTAAAATAATTTTGAAACATTTAATTAACTTGTTCGAAATGCTACTTTTATTGAATTGGTATAATTTGAAGTTTTGGCATTTAATAGTTTAGTTGGGGTTGGTTTGTGGTCAAATAAAATATGTACGTATTGAATTCGACTGTACAAATTTCAAGCGTTTAATAAACTTAGTGCGTGTGCGTTACTAATTGATTGATCCAAATGGTTAGAAACTGCTAACTTTGCAATTTCAGAAATCTAAATATTAATAATTTATTTTAGATGAAACAAAAATAACTTACATAATATAATTACAAAATGTGAAAATATAACTTCAAAATGAATGAAGCAATTCTTAAATATTTGATTCCTGGAAGATTGAATATACGACAGGGTGATAAATTCCAAGAGGGAGTCGTAAAATTGCGTAATAGTTTAAGTTAAATAAGGTTTTATTTATAATATATGACATCATTAAGGTAAATTAACTAATTAAACTTGAACAAATTGTTTTAGTAACTTTTAGTTTCTCTGCACGCTTTTGTTGGATTATTAGTAACCCAAGTTTGGATATTTTCTATGTAACAACTGTTATTTTAGTACCTACAGCAACAGTCGACTATATATTTTGGTTACTGTCAATTAAATAACTAGTTTTGATATTTTTTTTAAGTTTCTCTTATGCTAATTAAAATCAAATATTTTGTTTTGGTTTTTTGGCCAAATCTACCGTAAATCCAATGAAGTTAAATTTACTGCAGTAAAATATTCCGAACATATAAAAGTTCATAATAATGCAGTATTATTCGGAGTGGTTGACAAATATAATCTCACTATAAATTATACGAGTCCTATTTGAAAATTCAATAGAATTTGGGCGACTGATTTATTTGACTAGCAACGATTGTAATCTTCCTAGTACGTTTGATTTTTATTGAGATCATAATTTTAGCATTGGAGATGGAATATAAAACTAAATCTGCTGATACGTTCTATAAATTTACTTACATTTTAAACAAAACCATGCTGTTCTATAGAATTGAATTGAAAACTATCTACTCCGCATCCGCAACTCCAAATCAAAGCTTAAAGTAATTAAAATGCAACTTCTAAATTAAACTACGTTTAATGATTAAAGTTAACAAATTATTTCAGTCTCCAACTAAAACTTGTCCACTGTTTACTGCATCTAAACTGCAATTTACTTTAATTTTCAACTTGGACAATTTTATTTCAACTTTTATTGCCCAATTAAATCATTTGCTTTTAACTCCGACCGAAGTAATGCTTGATTTTCTCTAAAGATGAATCTTAGTTTTACATTTAAATAATGTGAAAAAAAACTCGGGAAACGTCTTGCTGCATTCAAACACAAGCGACCGTTTAGTAAATTTCCGGTTTAACCTCTCGACCATCCAAGCGGCTAGAAGGAATTACAGTAGTGAGTGATGACTAGATTTACCAAGTCAGATTTGAAGTTGTCTAGCTTATTGTGTAACAACCCTCTCGGCAATTTTTTACTTCTGGGCCATATTTGAGAAACTACCTGGTCGAAGCATATTACTTTTTGAGTTTAAAACTAAGTAATAAGTAGTTTTCCTGCTCTTTACATGTATATTTTTCGCATAATAAAGTATGCATTAAGTTTATAAATTTAGCAGATATGCAACCCCGATGACATACAATTATGTGGGTTGCATTGTTTGTCTACGTCAAGTTTGACCACTTCTATATTTTTAATTCCAAGTGAGTAATCAAGGTAGACGATACCTTCAGTATTTAACAATTAAATCACCGGGAATGATAGTATAAAGTAAGTAAAACAGGAATTGCCACCTTACATTTTGGCTCCCGCGCAGGGACTATTTAATTATAAATTAAATAAAGTAAAACGAAATGTTTAATTATCATATATTTGTTAAGATAGTCTACACATTTAAATTGGCAATTAAGAACCGAATAGCCGAATAGTTTAGTTTGAATATAAATGAAATAAAAAGAATTGCAAATGTTATTAAAACAAATATGTACTAAACGTGTAAAATGTAATTTATATAATGTGGATTCTGGTACATGCATACAATAACACAAGAATGTGTATGCAGATTATTTATGTATAGAAGTTCATGCTTGCAATTTCAGAAGTTTATTTAAACGTAGCATTTTGGAATAATCGTTTACGCTGGAATAAATATGTATCCTTATAAGAGCAATGTTTATTGTAACAATACGTAAGATATAATAATGTGGATACATGTAATCAAATGCTGCTTCCTATTTGAAAATGTACGCCAGTTGTGTAGAGAAATACGTTCTAATGCGTTCGAAATTAGGATGTGTAATGATTACATTACATAAATACAATAAGCCCAATAGCTCCCACACAATGATCATGCATTATACGTATAATTGCGAATTTATAGATTATCGCGTTATTAAATACCTACTCTTGGATAATATAACTCTCTAGTCGGCTAATGATGTCGAAATAAAACCGATTTCAACTTGAAACAAAAGAATTATATTTGATTTATTTATGTCATGTGCAGAATATGATTCTAGTATCTGTGTGTGATATACTACGGTCCCAATTTTTAAATTGATTCCACTATTTTGATATTTCGTTTTCTATAAATCAATATTTACGTGACGGATTTCAAAGCTTCTTTGCGGCGCAACTTATAATTGCATTATTCAAAATTTTCGTAAATTTATTTAAATTTCTTAATTAAAAATTTCAAACACGTTGAATAAAACTACACCGTAATTAAGCCAAAATTCCATTCATCCGGGAACAAGTTGAAAATGTTGCTGTGCTCTAAATACAGAAAAACAAAAAAATATACACGAAATTTTTGAAATTGTATAATTAACCTGACATTCTTGCAACGAAGTTTGTAAAAAGTACGAAACCGGCTTAAAACTTTTCGCTGCACCGTATTTTAGAACAAAGTAAAAATTCAATTATATTTACTAAATTAACATGGTAATTGCAAAAACTTGTAATAGAAATGCTCATGTAACGCTAATAATTACATCAACTTTTTAATTTCGCGTTTGTTGTTAAATTACTTTTATCAAAAATATAGTTATAAGGTAAATGTGTGACCCATTTTATCTAAAACGACTTGTCATCCAAATTTAATTATCCTTGTCTCTGTAAGGACACGTCGTAGACGTCCACCTAATCGTACGCTTGAAAAATGGCAACGAGTTGCTGCTAATCACGCTATGATGTCCTAATTATACTTCCGCTATAAATATTAAACAAAGACCTCTACGGCAAAATAATTAAATTGGCTCGAACAGAGATCTTGCCATGATGATTTTAATTAAGCAAGGAAGCTACACTGCTAAGGTATTATTAAGCTTCTTTACTATATACCGTTTATATACACCAGCCATGTTTTAAACGTTTCAATCTTAAAGCGGAAAAAAATTTACCCGAAATTTTTTAATATATTATCTAGATAACAAATGCTAATTATTATAAATTAATCACTGCTGATGCTGATGCATAGTAATATACAATTATCCATTAAAAAGTATGTTTTGTCACACAAAGGTTAGAAATTTGTTAAGAGCTCTACACTGCTCTCGAGTTCTTAACACTGCAAAGTAAAATAAAAAGTCGTATTGTGTTCATTAACCGAAAGCTAAAGCTGGATTTATAGGTGGGATGCTGACGTTGACGCCGACGCTGCCTTTTGCCCATCGAATCTCAATTTTGAAAATTAAAAATATACCGAAACCGCTCGTAACTTTTAATCGAATTTTCTATAAACAGCATTGCTTAACTCTGCAAATATATCCTAAGCAATTTCAATCAATTAATCGACAAAAAGGATTTTTACTGCAAATGAATAATTTTTTGAAAAGACTAATCGCGAATATGAAAAAACACCTAAGCAAATTAGCACACCTCATTTTTTGAAACACAATTTTATGAAAAAAATTATTGCAAATTTACTTTTATGAATGCTATCTGTTAAGAAAAAAATTTATTTATTTAAAACAAGTTTATTTATAATTTTCATTTGAACAACTTCCTTGAAAACTATATTACGAGTAATCTGTTTCCATCTTCAAAAATTATTTTGTCTTTTTTGTTGTTTTTTATTTTTATTTTATATAATTTCTATCGGGGATCTTCCAGACTAACGCGATACTTCGGAAGTCTCAACTTTTTTGTTCTTTAATTTCTTTTTTAATTACTACTAAATAAATTAAATGTTCTGCCATTGTCCTGAAAAGTTGTCAATTGTTAATTGAATTTCATTGTAAACTATCATCTGCTGTTAAATTTAAATTACAACATCGATAATAAATAATCTGTTTATTGTTCTGACGTTGAATTTTTGCATAATAAAATTGTAAGTATAATTTATTCTCCTTGCCGATATTAATTTATAATTTGGAATCGGATAGCGTTGCGAAGTTCTGTGAATACTTGAATAAGATATTTTGGTATGGTGCTAACCTTGTTAAGCGTTTCCAACGACATTCTATCGAGATATACGTTAGCATCTAATAAATATTTGTAATTAAATCTGTATACAGACCTACTTTAACGAACAATCGATTTAATTATTCAATGTAATACAAAAAAGGCAATTAGAGCTTCACTATCATTAAATCAATCACGAAATATACATCCATGTCAACCGCCACTGCACAATATAGATGATTTTAACTAATAAAGTTTTCTTTTTTCAGGTAAGCACAGAAAAAATGTTTGGATGGGTATGTATGAAGCGTAGAAACAATAATTTAGGCAAAAGCCTGTTGGACTTAATTACAGCAAGAATTTAAGAGACTGCAATCAGAATTTCAATATGGTCGTTGAAATTGCATAACTAATTTCAAATTAATTTAATCGATAAAATGTTGGAAGGTTGTTAAATTTACGTATTTTTGACTTTATTAATTTTCGCATTAATCATACTAAACGTAATTTATTTTTCATAAGTTGAGTGGGTTTTAATTTCATAAAAAAAATTTAATAAAAACAAAAGTTTGGTTAGTATGTAGATTAATCAAAATTTTAAATTTAATTTTTAATTAGAGTCATGCATTTTCGCTGGTGTTGTTCTTGTTAAGCCTGTTGGTACATGTAGGAAGTACAATACTATGTAATTACATAAAATGTAATTATACAGAGCTGAAACTATTAATTAACTCCAAGAGTAACAAAGCTCAACGAGATTCATAACGGTTACAAGACATATAATAAGAGTAAAATTGAAAATAATTTTCAAAAATACCTTTTAAGATTCGAACTCGATACCAACGCTGGTTGTTCATATATTTCAGCTTTTCATTAAACAGGCGAGGCGGGCGGAGTAAATTACGTTTGTATGCTGTAGGCCAAATCATGTTTATGCTTTGAAATGGGTTCTGTATATTTAATTCAGGCTTTTTTGCTTGGATTAAAGGATTAATTAACCATTTTCATATTATAATCTCGTAATTAAGGTCTCTGCTACTCAAAGCCAATAAAGTAGGTATCATAAGTATTTCAGGTAATCTTCAAGTTGGGTGTGATTTGACAAGCAAAGGTAGAAGCCTGTTTTCATATTTGCTCATTTGGAAAAAATTTTCAAAATAATTTACGATTATTTAATTTTATTTTTGCATTTTTTTGATATAAGAGAATAGTATATTATGTAATTAGACGCTAATGTGTTGCTTTTCTGGCGAGTTTGCAGGATTCCCAAACGACAAAAAGTACATTAGCTCCGAATAAAACATGTAACTTTTGAAAATTTGAAATTTATGTACTTTTTGCTTTAGTAAAATAATTGTTTTTTGATATTTAGTGATGATATCTAGTAGTTAATTATTGGCAAATTAATTGCCCCTTTCCTCCCGCTTTTCGTTTCTTGTTCTAAGCATCCTTCGCTCCCAAGATCTACTTTCAATTATATTAAGCATCAAATTACATAATATAGTTTGCAAATAACTATTTAATCCGAGCTATAATGAGGAATTAGTATCAAGTGCAGTTTACCGCAGTTAAGGATAATGCTTAAAGGCCGAGACAAAGTAGAGGTCTCAAATTCAAAAAGTCCGGCGACTTTTTGAAGCTAACCCCAAAGGAATTTTTTGCAATATTAATAGTAAAATAAAACTTAACAATGTTCATAGCTTGACTCATTATTAAGCGAAATATGAAGCTTACAATGAATTTTCCTGAAACTGGTATTAGTTTTACATGAAAGGAGTTCTTAATGTTGCCAATTAAACTTGATAAGAGCTTAACCAATTTCATCAATGTTGTCGGAATGAACAAACAATTTCGAAGTTTAAATTTAATAATATTTCTATTTGATATAATATCTCCTTAAATTTAGTTGGAAAATAAACTACACATACATTAGCTGTAGATCGGTTACCTATGGCCAAAAGTTTCGAAGTGAAATTGCAGTTAGAGGCTTACCGATGGTAAGAGTTGTGGGAACTTTGTAACCAATAATTACGGGAAGCAAAATTTGTTTGTTTATTGATTTTATTTTTAATGAATTAGAATTGATCTCAAGCCGGTCAACTAATTAAATAAATGAAAACACTCTTGACGGTTTTGTTTAATCGTCAAAACAACGTGGAAAGCTCTCGTTCGCTTTTCGACATCCGTCATCTGAATTCTAGGGTTCCAATTAATTATTGCTTTCATATAACATCAAACAATAATTATCCTTATAAATTTTCCTTAAATGTGAAACGTAAAAATTCCAGTTTTTTCTGCTGAAACAAATGTTTGCTTATCACTGTTGGTCGTTAAAAAATGGAGCGGTTTTTTATTATTTTTTATTATAATTAACAAAACGAGTTTTTCATTTATCCCTTAGGTACGCTACTAAAAACTACCGGTTGTAGCTAATTACACTCTAACATTTTATTTTAATAGCGGCTTTTTACGTTATTATGACAGTAATTGACGTGGAGTGCAGCTCGTTATGGTTCATCCTTCATAAAGCTCTTGAAATAAGGACGCAGTTAGAAGCTGCACAGGTGCATTACAGACGTAGTAGCAATATGACAATGGCAGAAACTGGAAAGTGCATAAGGGCGGAGATCAATGGTAAAGGCCTGCATTCGATAGGTTCTGACACGAACAACTAATAATCCATTTTCCAGATAGTCGGTTCCGTGCACTCTACTCGAGCTTAATCCGGACAGATTTCTCCAGACCACCATTTTTCGACAATATAATCGTTTAGCGGATCGAAAACGACATTAATTTTTCGTGTATGATCACTTTCGGATTAAATAAGATCCTATTTTTTATACATTCAACTCGGATAAGCTTCTGTTCTAAAATCCTTAATTACTTCCCGGATAGATTTCCTTTTTAAAAATAGTCTCTCAGAAGTAAATAAAATAATAAAACTCAAGTTTGTAACTTCAATTTTCTCCAACATGTCCTGCAGAATTGAAACCATGCCGCATTACGATAGAAAACCACCTTCTTCTATACGTGACTTTGTTACACTCACAAATATCTTTCAAATTGAGCTCTAAAAAATATACTCTACCTATTTTCAAATTTTCTTACCTTTCCCTCTTACTCTGGTGCATTTCATTAACATTTTTACAACTTCCTAATAAATTCAGTTAAGTATAATTAATTAAGTAAAGTCAGCCGTAAGAGTTAAGTCGTAGCGTTCTTAAACAATATTAAAATTCGAATTCAAATCAAAGCGAAATAATTTTTAAATAATAGATACTTAATAAAAGTAATTAAATGCATATTCGATTCGGTTTTAATTCTACTCCATAAACTCTCTCTAATGACTACCTATTTATTATGCTAATTTCAAAATTAAATGAATTTAAATTACAAAAGGTTTTTAGTTTTTCGGTATTTTCTAATAATATTTTTTTTACATTCTTGTTTTCTTTTTCTATAAAAAGTTCAGATATTAGATAAATAAAAAGCAATTTCCATTGAATGTTGAGTGCTTAAGAAATCATAAACATGATGTTAAAATCTTAAATATAATTTTATTAAGAAAGTTTTTTTAATCTTACAAAAGATAGGATTGGCTGAAATTTTTCATTTAATTATGATCTCCAAGACTTCAACCATGGGTAATAGAAGTTAATTACGCACTTTTATTCAAAAAAATTGTAGTTGTGTAAAAATTTAGTCCAGTTAATCTGGCATTGGTTGCTAGGTCATTTGTAACGAAGTTGGTGAAACGTGCGAATTTTGCTCATATACAGGGTGCCCCGGATACACTTTACATAATTTCAGTGGTGATAGAGAACACTTTTCTAAGAAAAATATTTTCTGAATTCAAACCCGAAAAATATTAATTTCCACCTTGACATGGTCATAGCTGGGAAAATATTGATTTTTCAGTAAAAATAGTTAGGTGCTTTTTTAAAGAGCTTGAAATAATCTACAAACTATATTTATACTTTTTATTGTCGAAAATTAACGGCTTTCGAGTTATGAATTAAAATAAGTAAGAAAATGTTGAAAATTTCAAACTTTTCTTTTTTGTTTTTTTTTAAAGTAGCTATATCTTTAAACGGAACATTTTACAAAAAAATCCGACCCCTCCTTTCGGATAGGAAATTTAACGGACTACAACTTTTGTCTAGTAAAATTTTTTGAAAAACTAATCCATTTCACCGAAAATCAGAAAATAATTTAAAAAATTTATTTTATTGATTACTAGCTTGAAATCCCGTCGGTGGACGGGCAACTAGACGGTGGATCGGATCTCTTTTTTAACGGTATAATATTTAAACATTTAATTTTGTTTCACGCTACGGGGGATTCCCCGTTTCTCTATATAACGCAAAAAGTTGCTGCTAAACTCCGAGCTTCCAAGCTTTAATATTTTCTAGCCAAAGGTTTAAATTTCGCTCACTTTTGGTTACTATTTAAAATTTCCCGGATTTTCCCGGCGAAATTTGAAAAATTTAAGATTCCCCATCTTCTCCAAGTATTCTAAAACAGTGGAAATCCTGCGATATGTACTATTTTTATATAATTTTTTAATTAACTTTCAAAGTAACACAGAAAGTTGCTGCCAAACTCCGTAAGCAGTAAAGTAATTAAGTAAATTTTTGCTTAAAAATTCAAATTTCCCGGTTATATAGATGAGTTTTCTTTATTTTTCAGATTTTCTTTATTTTTCAGTTTTTTCAGATTTTCTTGATTTTTCTAAGATTGTTTAGATTTCCTAGAATTATCTGTGATTCCCCATTTCACAAGATTTCCTAAAATCTTGAAATTTTTTAGATTTTGGATATTTTTCTAAGATTTTCTTTAATTTTCTACATTTCCTAAAATTTTGGGATTTCTTAAAATTTCTCCGAATTTCTTTAAATCTTCCGTTCGTTTTCTACTAAGTGGAAACACGATGGAGAAATTGCCATATGCAAAAAACTAAAGAAAAATTAGAGGAAATTTGAAGAAATCTAGAAAATTCCATTTCCTGAGATTTCATTGGTTTTAAAATTTTCTGAATTTTTTCCTGATTTTGCTGAAATTTTCTTGAAATTTCTATGGATTTCTTGAGATTTTCTATATTTCTTCAAATTTTCTAAGAATCTGCTTCTTGATATGTTTTGGAATTTTCCAGAATATCTTCAAATTTCCTTTCACTAGGAATTTTTTCACTAGAAAATTTTCCGATTTTCTTGATTTTACTAAGATTGTTAAGATTTCCTAGAATTATCTGTGATTCCCCACTTCACAAGATTTCCTAAAATCCTGAAAATTTTTAGATTTTGGATATTTTTCTAAGATTTTCTTTAATTTTCTACATTTCCTAAGATTGTAAAATTAATGACATTTTCTTAGATTTTTTTAAAAATGTTTGGGATTTCTTAAAATTTCTCCGGATATCTTTAAATTTTCCGTTCGTTCTCTACTAAGTGGAAACATGATGGAGAAATTGTTATATGCAAAAAAACTAAAATAAATTCAGAGGAAATTTGAAGAAATCTAGAAAATTCCATTTTCTGAGATTTCATTGGTTTTAAAATTTTCTGGATTTTTTCCCGAGTTTGCTGAAATTTTCTTGAAATTTCTATGGATTTCTTGAGATTTTCAATATTTTTACAAATTTTCTAAGAATCTGTTTCTTGAGATGTTTTGGAATTTTCCAGAATATCTTCAAATTTCCTTTCACTAGGAATTTTTTCACTAGAAAATTTTCCGATTTTCTTGATTTTACTAAGATTGTTAAGATTTCCTAGAATTATCTGTGATTCCCCACTTCACAAGATTTCCTAAAATCCTGAAAATTTTTACATTTTGGATATTTTTCTAAGATTTTCTTTAATTTTCTACATTTCCTAAGATTGTAAAATTAATGACATTTTCTTAGATTTTTTTAAAAATGTTTGGGATTTCTTAAAATTTCTCCGGATATCTTTAAATTTTCCGTTCGTTCTCTACTAAGTGGAAACATGATGGAGAAATTGTTATATGCAAAAAAACTAAAATAAAATCAGAGGAAATTTGAAGAAATCTAGAAAATTCCATTTTCTGAGATTTCATTGGTTTTAAAATTTTCTGGATTTTTTCCCGAGTTTGCTGAAATTTTCTTGAAATTTCTATGGATTTCTTGAGATTTTCTATATTTTTACAAATTTTCTAAGAATCTGTTTCTTGAGAGGTCTTGGAATTTTCCAGAATATCTTCAAATTTCCTTTCACTAGGAATTTTTTCACTAGAAAATTTTCAGATTTTCTTGATTTTTCTAAGATTGTTAAGATTTCCTAGAATTATCTGTGATTGCGCACTTCACAAGATTTCCTAAAATTCTGAAATTTTTTAGATTTTGGATATTTTTCTAAGATTTTCTTTAATTTTCTGCATTTCCTAAGATTGTAAAATTAATGACATTTTCTTAGATTTCTTAAAAATTTTCGGGATTTCTTAAAATTTCTCCGGATTTCTTTAAATTTTCCGTTCGTTTTCTACTAAGTGGAAACATGATGGAGAAATTGTCATATGCAAAAAACTAAAGGAAAATCAGAGGAAATTTGAAGAAATCTAGAAAATTCCATTTTCTGAGATTTTATTGCTTTTAAAATTTTCTGGATTTTTTCCTGAGTTTCCTGATATTTTCTTGAAATTCCTATGGATTTCTTGAGATTTTCTATATTTCTTCAAATTTTCTAAGAATTTGTTTCTTGAGATGTCTTGGAATTTTCCAGAATATCTTCAAATTTCCTTTCACTAGTACACACAATTTTTCCGCCGTTTTCCCGTTAGTTTTGTACTAACTGCAAGCGATTTTTTTGTAAGTTTCAAGGTCACGCGCTCTAATGGAAATTTAAAATATGAATTTCCAAAAAATAGTTTTCGTTTTTTTTTTTATTAATTTAATTAATAATTAATTTTTTGACCTAAATTAATTTATTAAATAAATCAGGATTTAAAAATCGTTCAAGACTTTTACATATTTAAATAACAAATAATTGTATGTTATTTAATATATTGATTAGTTACAGAGGGGGCCCGGCCCTCTAGAGCCCCCCCGTAAATATGTCACTGGTTATTCCGGATATAACAATTACAGGGTTCCCACTTCTTCGGAAAATCTAGAAAAGTCATTAAAATTTCCCAAATTTCGTCTGGAAAAGTCATTAAAATTTTTCTAATTTTGTCAGGGAATTTCTCACTTTTAAAGCCAAGTCAAGGAAATTAAATTTTCAGTCTAGGAAAACAATTTAACTTAATTTTTTTTAATTTTAAAATAAATTTGTTTTTAAATTTATAAATTTAATTTATTTAATTCAATTTTTTCATTACCTAATTAAATTTTTAATTTAAAAAAAAAAGAAGTAAAAATTACTGATTTTGAAATAAACAAGTTTGAAAACTGAAAACAACGTTTTTTAGAGGCTTCTTCGGAAAATCGCAGTCACGAACTTATTTAGTGATATTTTTAATTGAAAATTTGTTTAAAGATGGTAACTTCAGAAATAAATAAACCAACATTTTTCTTAGCTCCACAAACAAATCGTGAAAATATGCCGTTTTTTCGTATTTTTTTTTAGTGAATTAATTTTTTGGTTTATTGCTGCTTTTTTTATTAATTTCTAATTTTCTGTGAAATAGATTGGTTTTTCAAAAATTTTTACTAGACAAAAGTTATAGTCCGTTAAATTTCCTATCCGAAATGGGGCGTGAGATTTTTTGTAAAATGTTTCGTTTAAAAGTTATTTGAAAAAAACAAAAAAAAAGTTTGAAATTTTTAACATTTTTTTACTTATTTTAATTCATAACTCGACAGCCGTTGATTTTAGACAATAAAAGGTATTAATCTAATTTGTAGATTATTTCATGATCTTTAAAAAAGAACTGTATCATTTCTACCGAAAAATCAATATTTTCGAAGCTATAGCCATGTGAAGGTGGAAATTTAAAAAAAAAAGATTTAAATTTAGAAAATAATTTTTGTTAATAATAATAATAATAATAATAAAGAAATTTATTAAGAAACTATACAATATACTATAAATACAAGTTCTTAATTGGAAGGCTTCTAACAAAGTTAGATTTTCAAGCCCCCCGTAATTGACACACAAAAAACAAACGAAAATAACAATTAAGGCATAAATACAAGAATTCGTCGTCTGAAATTTACATATGGGCACGCAGGACAGCATCCAGATCTCGGCGGAAGGACCTCACACTTGTGGAATCGTCGTATAGTCTACGATGCCTCTCCATAAATCTGGGCGCCAGACAAGCAAAACACCGTTCGAAACTTGCCGTGGAATGGGAGGGTACATCGAAGTTTCCCAGATCCCGCAAAACACGAGCATGGCAGGCCGAACGAGGCCTAATCATACTTCTCAGATAACTCGGTTCCCCACTCTTCATAATCCTGAAGAGCATAACTCCAAAGAGCAAAGAGAAACGCCCGTCAATCTTAAGCAATCCAAGATCCCGATACAGAGGAGTAACGTGCTCGTACCTACGCAGGTCGAAAGAAAATCGCAAACAGGAATTTTGCAAGAGCTGGAGCTTGCGCCTATATTCCTGCGAGAGGAAACCGTAGTATACCGTTGCACAATACTCAATGTTAGATAGGATCGTAGTACTAACGATTGACCACTTCACATGAGAAGGTAAAAGAGTCTTGAACTGGTAAAGCGATCTAAGTTTGTAATAACAAACCTTGAGCTTACGGTCCACATGTTGACGAAAATTAAGCTCACTATCCAAGACAAGCCCCAGACTCCGAGCACAATCCACGACCCTGACGACTTCATTACCAATCGCAACAGACAACGTTGCAACACTTAGAGCCCTACGCACCAGCCCAGGATTACCCAAGAAAAGCAGTTCCGATTTCGCAGGATTCAGAGTCAGACCATTCGATAACGACCAAACCCGTATCGATTCGAGATTGCGATTTAAAACATCTATCGCCGTGTCAATGTTCGAAGGCAGGCATGACACACGAATTCGAGAGTCATCGGCGTAGAGATCAAGAGAGCAATCAGGATCCACTACTCTCCCCAAATCGGTGGTATATAATATAAATAACAGCGGAGCAAGAATGCTTCCCTGCGGAACACCACGAGAAATAGTCAGCGGCCGAGACACCTTTCCCGCCAACTCAACCACCTGGGATCTATCGCGCAAGTAGCCCGCTAACCATCTACACAGTGACTCATCACACCCATAATGGTGTAATTTGGTCAAAAGTCGATCAAGCACAACCGAATCAAATGCCTTAGAGTAGTCAAGGAGCACCAATAAGGTGATTTCAGAACGATCGATAGATGAAGCAATATCTGAAGTGAGCCGCATCAAAGAGGTCGCAGTGCTGTGGTGGGGTCTAAAACCAGACTGTGCAGGCGACAAAACATGGTGGAGTGCCAGGTGCTCACATAAGGCAACCTTAATAAAGGACTCCGCTATCTTTGCAAATGGTGACAAAATACTAATGGGACGGAGATGAGAAGGCTCCACGGCTATTGGAACCTTGGAAAGCGGTGTGACACGTGACGCCTTCCAGATGGATGGCACCTCTCCGGTTCTAAACGAAAAATTCAACAAGTTGCAGATCACCTCACTGCAAAACGGAAGTACAAGCCTAAGCATACGAAGGCTGATACCGTCAGGACCAAGAGCATCAGAGTGCAGCGCCCCGACGATATCAAATAACGCCTCAGGCGTGGCCTCACAAATGGAGAGTGGTTCCACTTCAGGAAAAAGCAAATCATCCAATCCCAAATCCATCCCTGTAGAATCCCCCGGAACAGAGCTGAGAAAGTACGCATTAATAAAATCCGGATCCTCAGACAAATGTGCAGATATCTGACTAGAAGGTCGAGAATGCACGCCCCAAGAAGACAAACACCGCCAGAGCTTTTTCGGATTTGAGCGATGAAGCGAAAGCTGGCGGTTTATAAAACTCGCCTTTTCCCTTCTCACAGCACCTGACAAATACCTCCTAAGGTCGCAATAGCATTCAAAATCTACACTAGAACGTGTGCGCCTGTATTTGCTGTAGGCTCGCCTCTTTAACTTCGCCATTTCTCTGATTGTCCAAGTAATCCACGGCTTACTCCTCTCTCTGAAAACGAGAGTTCGAATAGGAGCATGTACATTGAACAACGACAAGATCAAAGTATTTAAAAATTCAACTTTAGAATCACAAACGGGCAACTCGTTGACGATACTCCACGGCAGACATGCCGCATCCGCCGAAAAACCAGCCTGATCAAAACTACTGAAATCACGATAAGTTATCCTGCGCGGCTCGCGTGATGGCGCAGCCAGATCCAAGCAGCAATATACCAAGTAATGATCAGTCACCGCCAAAAGATCAACAACGCCACACCGAAGAGGGATTCGATGCTTATCAATACAAATGACATCCAGGAGAGTGCTAGATGTCGAGGTGACACGAGTAGGATCCACTATTATCTGCTGAAGATTGAAACCATCAAGAATCCCCTGGAAGCGCTTTAAAGAAGGCGATAAAATAAGGCAGTTAATGTTAATATCACCTAAAATGATCAACTCGCTACATTCACTCCCAAGCAATGAGAGAAATTCTTCAAACTCACCCAGACACGAAAGAGCAACAGTAGGAGGTCTATAAACTACGCCAACTGCAAATGTAATGCCGTGAACTCTAACACGTATCCATAGATGCTCCAAGCCACAAGCAAATCGATGTCCATCGTGCAAGACTTTAAATGAGATCGAGTTATGAACATACAACGCAACCCCCCCTCCGCGAGACACTCTATCCGCTCTAACGACCGCGTAGTTCTCCAAGATGATAAGATGAGAGGGAAAATCAGGGGCAAGCCATGATTCAGATACTGCGATGATACCAAAATTATTCAGAGACACGAAATCAGAGAAAACGTGAAAATCTGACAAAAGAGATCGAATGTTTATATGAGCCACCGAAAAATTAGTGGCACTAATCGAGCAAGAAAACACCAAATCGCGACGAACAGACGGAGGCTCAGGCGGGGAAAGAGAACCACTCATTACCTCCTCGCAACTTCTCGCAGTGAACGACTCCCTAAAAAAACATCGGGACCACCCAGGGTACTGTTGTTATCATCGACCGGCTTGCGAAAGTAAAAATCTCGAATAGAGGTCTTAAATTGGAGGTGTTAAATATTGGTTTTAGAAAAGTGTCCTCTATCAGGTATATCCAATTAACAGATTTCTTTTCCTAAGCATAAATTTGATAAGAAAATTAATTTTTTAGAAGAGAATGTCTCATAAAGAGAAATTGCGGTATGAAAGCATATGAATAAATTTCGAAGTTTTTCTAGATATGAAGATTACAGAACCGCAAATAATTAACAAAGTTATTAGTGCAATTACTACAAAAATGTACCTTTTTGGAAAAACTTTGGTATGTATGAAAATATCACTAGACTTTGCTTCAACAATTTTGAATGTAAATTACCCAGAACTGAGCATCCTAGCAAGACAAATTTTATAAGAAAATACGATAAATTTGTACACAATGCAGTTTCAAACAACCACCGTCAAATTTATTGCTCAGAAGCTAAACATTTTTGACCTAACAATATTATTAAAAGGTTTTTCCGTTCAGTTAAATCGACAATAACGTAATTTATGTATGAAAATGAAACGAAGAGAAAATAACGTGAAGGTGTGACATTGTTTGTTATTTTTTAATTTAGCTCGTTTATCTTGCTTCTTTAAAGGTTTGGAAGGAAAAGGCAGGGGGTTATGAATTTTCCATGTAGTGTTTGCTGTTGTTTTTCTAAACTTTGCTTAATTTTGTTACAAATTAAAATTGCAGCACTATTTTAATTAAACGAAAATATAAATTACGACGATATAATTAAGCAGTTTTATGAAATTAATGTAATAATAGAGATTCGAGTTCTTAAAGCGGGCGTACGCAATGTATTTGCATAAATTATGTGCTTTCAATATCGTTTGGAATTTCATAACGGCTGCAAAATTGTTAAGATAGCGGCATTCGATTCTCGCTAACAGTTTGGTATAGGGGAGAATGAAAATAGGTGCACCAATAACAATATTAGCATAGTTTTAAGAAAATATGATGACACAAATCAACCGCACAATATGTGCATTCGAACGTTAAAACCAAGAATGTTTGCTATAACCAAAATCGATACCAATAATTGTTGAATTTTAGCACAGAATGCAACTACTAAACCAAAATGTTTGTTTCCAAATTGGAAATTTATACAAAGTATTTTACAAATGGAACCATTATCATATAATTGCTTTTCAGAGGGAATTGCAGTCACAATTGCTTAATTTTCACTATTTATTGTATTTTCTCAATATTTATTCCGTCAAGCAACGCCGACGTCAGATATTAAATAAAATTAATTAAACTATAACTTTTATACAGTTAATTTGTTAAAACATTTAATTACTACACGAACTTCATCATAAATAAACTTACTTTATTTGTATAATAAGTGTTGCTCTATCAAGCGAAAGCTGTGAAGGAATAAGATTAATGATATTTGTAATTTTGATTCCGTGAATGGAAGCAGTAAATCTGGATTTAAATTATTGAAAATGTAAGCATATACAATATTATTCCGCTTCTGTCGGTAACAAATTATGGTTTATTTCTCTAATTCAATTATCTTCTACAAGTAAATACTAATAATCGACACATTTTTCATTCAGAACCCATCTGCAGATTATTACTGTACCATCAAATGTAGATTATTTTAAAATTCTCCTGGACTCACCCAAATGCAACTCATCTATTTTGATGATTCTGCAACTACCCTTCTTGCGTTAGGTCAGCAAGTTCCATACACGTATAATCCATACTACAGCACTGTCTTTGCAAAACATATTTAGCTGAAAGCATAAGCCTGACCAACTAATATCAAAAATGTAAATTTCAAACAAATCCAAATTTTATTCTGAATTCATTACCTGCTTGATATATCTACTGTTATCAACGTAGTATTTTTGGTTATTTAAATTAGTAGTCGTAGTCAGTGATATAACTGAAAATTGTGTTTGATGCCTTCTTACTTACGAGGGCAGAGTAGGTGTAAAACAACATATTATAATATAAAGTAACCATAGATTTATAAAACAATTTATTTAAAGTAAAAGTTCACAATTTTACCCTTAGTCCCGAATAGTCCTAGCGCCGAAGGGTCCTTGCGCCGAAGGGAAAAAAGGAAATTATGTAGTCATCACATAGACCGCAAGGATTTACTGTATTACTGTAGATCAGTATGAATCAAAAAATTAAGGACCCTGGGGGGTATTCCATACCCCCAGACCCCCCGGTTTCAAAAACTAATCCTTTATGTTCATGATCTGTGATCAACGTTATTACATACTTATTAATAGGAACCTTGCGCTGGAATGACACTGATTCCCACACTGAATTTTCATTGTATTTTGGGAAATTTTCTCAGGTTTCTCTTCACTTCAAACCGAGAACAGAATTGTTGCAAAGAAATACATAAGGAATTCCGCAAAAATCTAACGACATAGAACATGCGAAATCGTAGAAAATAAAAACTGCATGCAATTTAATAGCTTGAAGTTTCTAGTTTCTAAATATATATTTGAAATCTTAAAATCGTTTACTTTAAGAGATCATTTATAATATTATATAAATTTAATTACCTGTCCTACCTGTAATTAGTAAAAAACCTATTAATAGGCTTCCGGACATCAAGGTGTTAAGCTCAAGTCAGCTGAATGTAAGTTTAACAACTTTATTGATTTTTGAATTCCTTCAAATATAGCCTACATTTTAAACCGGGGGGTCTGGGGGGTATGGAATACCCCCCAGTGCATCCCTTGCTTTTTATTGACGTATGAAATCTGAGAATGTAACTCAGTTACCTTTAAATGAGGTTCAATATTTAAGCTAATCTTTAAAGTCCCTCAAATGTAGCCTATGTTTTACACCGGGGGGTCTGGGGGGTATGGAATACCCTCCAGTGCATCCTTTATTTTTTATTGGGGTGTGAAATTTCAGAATCAACCCTGTGCCGAATAGTTTCTGATCCGAAAAGGCGGCGAACTGGCAACACCGAATCGGCTACGCCAAATCGGTTGCGCCGAAAACTTTTAGACCCCTATATAGAAATAATGTAGTCATCACAATCATGAACCGCAAGGATTTACTGTATTACTGATAATTTCGAGATGACTCCGATTACTTCGGGATTAAACCCTAGATGAGTATGAATCAAGACATTACGATGCACTGGGGGGTATTCCATACCCCCCAGACCCCCCGGTTTAAAAATCTAATCATTTATGTTCATGATCTTTGATCAATGCTATTAAATGGTAGGAACCTTTCACTTAAATCTCAGTTTTCTCTGTACTTCAAACCGAGAAGAGAATTATTGCGAAGAAATACATAAGGAATTCTGCAAAAATCCAACAAAATAGAATATTCAAAATCCTAGGAAATCCGAGTAATTGTAAAAATGCAAGAAAATTGTAGGAAATTTAAGGAAATTTTAGGAAATGAAGAAATTTTAAGCATACAACTTTTTTTTACTTCTTCAACTTTTTCGAAAGAAAATCCTGTGGCCATCCAGAAGGAAATTCGAAACAATCCCAATTCATAAAATCTTAGCAGGCTGCTCTTGCTCCTGCTCCAGCGTGTCATTTTTTGGTGAAAAAAGAAACACTCGGATTGGTCGATTTTTTTTACCAACCTAAAAATATTATATTAAACTAAGATTAGGACTAAAACTATTATTTGTCCAGTATTAATCCAAAGAAATTTGAATTTTTTGAGAAAAATGAGGGAAATTTAACCTTCGGCTAGCAAAAATTAAAACTTGGAAAATATATTATTTATTTAATTATCTTACTGCTCACGGAGTTTAGCAGCAACTTTCTGTGTTACTTTGAAAGTTAATTTTAAAAATATAAAGTCAAAATTGTAAACCGGGGGGTCTGGGGGGTGTGGAACACCCTCCAGTACATATCGCAGGATTTCCACTCTTTTGGAATACTTGGAGAAGAAAGGGAATTTATAATTTTATAAATTTCTCCTGGAAAAACCGGGAAATTTTTTGTTTTTGGGCAAAAGTGAGGAAAATTAAAACATTCGGCTAAACAAAATTAGAATTTGAGAAACTTATTTATTTTTAAATTATTATAAAAATAACTTTAATTGCCCGACGGCACATCAAGTTTAGAAGCAACTTTTTGCGTTACTTTGAAAATATAGAAATCACCCAGTAGCGGGTAACAAAATTAAATGTTTAAATATTATACCGCTAAAAAAGAAATCCACCGTCTAGCTGCCCATCCGCGGACTATCGTAAAAGAAAATCTAGTGTACAAAAATTTGTCTTATGAGTCATTGGTAGCTTACACGCTCAAAATCACATCTGAAAAATTGCAAATTTATTTTCAGTATTAACGATGTACTTTGCCGTTGGTGGCGCTCAAGACGCGCTACCAAATATCAAGGACATGGCGGGCTCTATTACGTACAATATTTGATGGTGTTTTGAGTTAAATTTTGAATTATTATCGTAAAACTGCGGTGAAATTATAATTCACAATATAAAATACCAAAAGAAGGCAAACGTTTGGTTTTAAACAAAATTTTCTATACCAACTATATACGTATTAGATTACCTTAACATATTTCCGCTTGGTGGCGTTCTTTTAATGTAAATCGCGAATAATCAAGGAAAACCAAAATTTTTATTATTTGGATGCTAGAAGCTAGAAATTTCCATTCAATGAAATCCGAGACAGAGCATTCATATCAATTTTTAATTATTAAACCCTGGTAAACTTAGAAAAATTTTGTTTTGTACAAAAATCGTTAGATTGGTTTTCGAAATTTTCATAAAATCACCTATAAAATAACAAATTTTAATTTTCTTCACGAAAGCAAAAAAGAGGACAACAAAAACAGTAAAAATTACGAAAGTGGTATACCTCAAAGGGTACTTGTGTCTGTCTGAGTGTATGTCGGGTAACCCTTCAAGTGATGTTCTTTTGTTAACTTTTTTCGAAAATAAAAATCAAAATTTTGCACTTTTTAGATTTAAATAAATTCCGTTTTGCAATGACAAATAATTAAAAATGCTGTTATGCAATGCTCACCTGTTTGATTCTAGGCATTTCCAAATCATTTGTGCTATGCCATAGTTTGGATTCCACGTCAACCTACAGATTGTAGTTTCTATTATTTTTTTCTATTTCATTTCATTGTAACGTCTACAGTAAAACCTCAAAACATGGGCTTGAATCACTAGGCTGTTCTGTTTTTTTATTGAAAATTTCAGTATTTATTTTTAATTTGACTTCAAAAGAGCCGCTCATGCAAAATTTGCCGCATTGTGCTCTTGGTCAGTGCGCCCTTGCTTGCACAGCCAATTACTGTACCGGTTTATTTAAAGAGCCACAAAACACGTTCAATTTACATACCATACGCACATCCGTAAATTTGGTTAAAGATATACAAGAACGCCAATTCGACGTGTATTTAGTGTGACGTAGTGTGATGACGAAGGACCAAAAATCTCCACTGAGTAGAAATTATACAAAATAAAATTTTTTAAATTTTTTTCTCCCCCCCTTTTATTTTGATTTTATCTTTATATTAAAGTATAAAGGTAAGTTTTTATGATTAAGGCCGGAAACGACGCTATCGTTTTTTGTAAATTAGTAAATGCACTTTTATTTAGTTTCGTTGTGTTCGCGACCGAGTTAGGTGTGATTTAAAATTATTCTGTGCAAACTTTTTAATATTTGTTTAAACTTTTGTGATGAAACTGGGTATCAAATAAAACCACCCCAGGGTATTTTCCAAAAGGTAAGATTTTTGTTTTTACTGCTATCATTAAAATTTTGTCCATTCATGATTGAAAACAAAATATGATATTAAATATCATCGTAGCCTTTTTTAAATTATTCTAATATTCACCCTAAATAAATTTGTTTATTTAAAACCTAGAACGTTGATAAATAAGGCAGAAGCAATTCAACTTGAGTCATTAAAACTTTAGATAAAAACTTTCCAACTTGAACAATTATGTCAACTTTTAGGTAAAATGTTGAAGTTAAACGAATTAACTTATTTGTGTTAAATATCTTTTAATCAAACTAGAAATATTTTTTTTTAACCTATTGTCTTCATTGAGTTATCAATATATAGGTCTGTTGTAATTTTACTCGAATTTAACAATAAACATACCAAAGTTGGGTAGGCATCGACACGCGGTGTTCCCAAGCGGTCACCCATTCAAGTGTTAACTTCGTTCGACATTGCTTACCATGCGTGGTAAGAGGGTATTTGTTTAAGCCGGAATGATCATACCGTGATATCACGTGCGAAAGGTTCTGCATTAGTAAATTATTAATTGGCCTTTGTTTATTTAGACCAACTACTATCAAAATTAACTTCAACGTAGGTGAGAAACGAGAGGTTTCCCATTTTGAAGATGTGGCAGGAACGAATGGTTTATCGAAAGACGGAACGATATACCCTGATAATTGAGTTAATAGCATAAAGTGGGGTAGCAATACGATATTATAAAATTGGAACAATTGCTTAAAAAGCCAAAGCATTCGATTTGTTTGTAATAAACTTGAAAACCATTTATAATATTATCCAAAGTAAAAAGCTCTTTGTGAGCCAAACGGAAAACAATAATTGTGTTCGGCTAGTTAATTTCAGTTCAATTTTACTTTTGATACATAAATTTCTCATTTTAATTACAAAAAACAAATATTGCTTTAAAATTCATCAAAAGCTCTAAGGGAGCTTCAAACATCAATTATGTGCCTGACGTAACTGAAGGCTTTTAGTGAGGGTTTAGAATAAATATAATGCCGAAAAAATTTCTAAATTACTTTTTAATAACTATTTATTTATAGAGGAAAACTTTATGACACTAATTTGGATTAATTGACTCGCAATCAATTTTTGTTTCGTGTACAACGTAGGATTCACAAATAAAATTTAATTGTTTCCAACATACACAACTTTATTATTATGGTAGGTAATAAATAATTTGATGGTATACGTCGAAATGTTATATGACCGTTGCGCAACTGCGTTCTCTTGCCCTTCCTCACCTCATTAAAGAGTCTTTTACTTATTTTGCGCCTCCGAATAAAATATTTTTACATCAAGATACAGTTACTTATGCAAAAGTGACATTTAAATTTTATCTTTTAGTGAACTGCTATGGTACATCCCCTGTTATGAATATGTTGACATAGTAGGAATATAGACATCTGTTGGTATCGTGTGCGTGAAATGTTTAGTAATTTAATAGATATGGCTAGGGATCCAGAGTCGCTCATGACACTTGAACTAAATGGAAAAATAAAATCTCATAAGCTTTCCTACTATTTTCAGTGTTTGTTTTATGCCATCGTCTTTGTCTATTTCTATTTTAATGCAGATGCGTTTACTCTTTGTTAGCTCAACTAGAGTGCATCGAAGCTTTAGACTTCCGCTGCACATTTTACGAGAGCTTAATTTGTTTAATGCGTTTTCCTTGATGTTTTTTAAATTTATTCAAATAATTTTTAAACCTTTAATGAAGAAAATGGTAATAAATTAAATTGAACGAAATATAACACAGATGTAGTCCCAGGGCCGGCCCAAGCATTTGAGGCGCCCTTAGGCTAAGGGTCTAAACCGGGCCCCATCTAAATTTCTTTAATTAACCAGAAATATGAATTATTAATAAATATTTTAATTTTTATGTTAAACTATATAATAACAAATATAAATAAAATATAAGTGTATGTAGTCAATTAGGGGGTTTTGCCTTGCAATACAATTTAACCAAAAAAAAAGACGCTAATTTATGGTTTTTCAATAATATCTCCAAAATTATGAACTTGACAAAAAAATAGTTTATATAAAAATTAAAGCTCATTAAATTTTTAATAATAAAGTTCGGGAACTGTCAGTTAATTTATAACACGAATTTCACTTTTTCCTATATACCATTGCAAAGAGGACACTTTTTTAAGTAAATAAAAAAAAATTTCTTGAATTATCCATTAGTTTTCGAAAAAACGGCATTTAAAGATCGAAAATTTTACATCTAAAATCTCATGTAAAAATTAGTGGGAGGAGCCATATTAATTTAATTTCATTTTACGCTAGATCCGTGATTTGCCGTGGTTGCGCCAACTAAAACTGACCCTACTCTACCCTCCGCTCCGAGCCGTTTTGGCAGGTACTTACTCACTAAAAACATCCCTTAACTCAATCCACATTTTACTCAATTTTATAACAAAACAAAATAACTAAAACAAAACATACAATTCCAATGAATTATTATTATTATTATTATTATTATTATGATTAATAACAAATAAGCATTATTTTCAATTATTACCATTAGACGCATTAGGTACTGACCAGAAGGGCCCGAAACGACAGAACATAAAATCGTAAAATAAAGGTCACATTCTTATAAAATCACGCAAAAATTGGGTATTCGATGCTATTACTTACAATTGAATATCAAGGGCCCGAAAATTTGCTAGAGCCTAAGGTCCAACTTAGTTAAAAATAGGCTCTGTCTCTTAATTTTTTCTTTTCCACTTCCTTTCCGCTTTTTTAACTACTATTGGTTCATAAATAAAGAGTAAACCGTGCACTGGGGGGTATTCCATACCCCCCAGACCCCCCGGTTTGCCAATGCCTACCCTACAGTTCAATCAATACTTGAAGTTATAATAATAAATAAATTACAAATTCTTAAATTTTGAATTGAAGTTTAAGAGACACAAAACAATGAGGATATACCGGGGGGTCTGGGGGGTCTGTTTTAAAACTCGAAGCCAGTTTTGTCATTTCATCGAACTTGAGGTTTCTATCTCTGTAATCTTTGCATTTAATGTCCCACGATGCGGGAGCATTTTGAATCATTTAATGTGGACTCTTTGGTCCACATCATATTTGCTGCTAAATAGAATAAGGCAATGAACAATTATATAGTTTTTTAAATAATAAAAATATTCACGATAACGCACCTACTAGGTGTAGATTGTGATGAAAACTGTCATTAGCGACACCTAATGTTGACACACCGTATTAACTGAGCGATGTTTTCCATGTGGAATGGAAAACATGGATATAAGCAACAGGCAACAAATTTATTATGTTTCATAATATGTTGACGAGTATCCATCAACTAGTTGCTAGTTGACAGGATACATGTTGACAACACCAATAACAACATGTTGCCAACATTATGTTGGCCGGTCTGTACATACCTTAAACGACACAAAACAATGAGGATATACCGGGGGGTCTGGGGGGTATGGAATACCCCCCAGTGCACGTTTTTATTTTATTCCCAAATCGCTACGCCCAACACTACAAACTAGACTACATCATCTACTTAACCTCTCAACAGGCCTAATTGGTGCATAAAAAAAAAGTAATCCGTGCACTGGGGGGTATTCCATACCCCCCAGACCCCCCGGTTTACCAATGGCTACCCTAAAGTTCAATCAATATTTGAAATTATAATAATAAATAAATTACAAATTATTAAATTTTGAACTGAGGTTTTAGACACAAAACAATGAGGATATACCGGGGGGTCTGGGGGGTATTCCATACCCCCCAGTACATGTTTTTATTTTATTCCCATGTTTTTATTTTATTCCCAAATCGCTACGCCCAACACAACAAACTAGACTACATCATCTACTTAACCTTGCAACAGGGCCTAATTTACCATTAGACGCATTAGGCACATGCCTAGGGTTCAAAGGCCAGAGAAAAAAAGAACGTAAAATCGAAAAATAAAGGTCACATTCTGATAAAATCACCCAAAAAATGGGTCTTAGATGCTATTAGTTACAATCAGTTAAAAATAGGTCCTGCCTCTTAATTTTTTCCTTTCCACTTCCTTCCGACTCTTTTAACTACTATTGGTTCATAAATAAAGAGTAAATCGTGCACTGAGGGGTATTCCATACCCCCCGGTTTCCCGATGGCTACACAAAAGTTTAATCAATATTTAAAGTTATAATAATAAATAAATTACAAATTATTAAATTTTGAATTGAAGTTTAAGAGACACAAAACAACGAGAATATACCGGGGAGGGGGGGGTATGGAATACCCCCCAGTGCACGTTTTTAATTTATTCCCAAATCGGTACGCCCAACACTACAAACTAGACTACATCATCTACTTAACCTCGCAACAGGCCTAATTGGTGCATAAATAAAAAGTAATCCGTGCACTGGGGGGTATTCCATACCCCCCAGACCCCCTGGTTTACCAATGGCTACATTAAAGTTTAATCATAATTTGAAATTATGATAATAAATAAATTACAAATTATTAAATTTTGAACTGAAGTTTTTTTAGACACAAAACAATGAGGATATACCGGGGGGTCTGGGGGGTATGGAATACCCCCCAATGCATGTTTTTATTTCATTCCCATGTTTTTATTTTACTTCCAAATCGCTACGCCCAACACAACAAACTAGACTACATCATCTACTTAAACTCGCAACAGGGCCTATTTTACCATTAGACGCATTAGGCACATGCCTAGGGTTCAAGGGCCAGAGGGGCCCGAAAATAAAGAACATAAAATCGTAAAATAAAAGTCACATTATGATAAAATCACCTAAAAAATGGGCATTTGAAAATGTAAAATAAATAGTAAGTACTTGTTTAGGTTGTGCGGGTAGGAAGGTACAATATTATAATAAATTGAAATATTATTGATGTTTATTATGACTAGAAACCGGATTATATGCAGTTGCATATTTTGAATATTTTTTAAGAATATTGCATATTTCGACTGAAATCTACTGATCGTGCATATTTGGGCATATTTTATAAAAAAATTTAAAAAAAGAAAAATTTTCTTTATCTGAAGACATTCCTGCTCTAATAATTAAGAATTTAAATTTTAATTTAAAATAAACAAATTAAATTTTGGGTTGGCAATGCCTACCCTAAAACTACTATTTTTGTAGATAGGAGTTTATTTTTTGGCGATTTTGGTGCATATTTTGAGCATTTATGTTGCATATTTGCATTCATTATTCGACCATTTTAAGTTGCATATAATCCGGTTTCTAGTTATAACCAACAATAGCTATTTGTGCAACGAGTAATGAAAAGTGCCATTTTTCCGTACTAGCGGAATAATTTAAATAATTACGAAGTACGCAGTTGTCTGATATAGAAAAACTTTTGGCACACATAATTTTTGACTTGGCAGCTGAAAAGCATACTTACCTGGCGTAGGGGTTTACCGTAAATAAATATTATTAATGTAAATAATACGTCTGCTTGAACGCAGAAATCTCGGATTGTTCACATATCACTGTAAATAAAATACAAAAATTGTTTTAACTTGAATGCGCATGTGCGGAAAAGTAAAACGCACTAGTGCGTGAAAAATTACTTTTCCGCACTAGTGCGGAAACGAAAAATATGGTATACTAACAAAAATACCTCGAAAATAATTCCTTTCAAACGCCGTTTACCACTCGAAAATTTTAAACAAATCTGTATTTACAAATCAACATTTTGATTTTAATTTAAAGTAAAATAAAGTCACATTGCGACCTAACATTTTGTGAGAGATTTGGCGCCCCATGCCATGGCCTCACTGGCTCGGCTCTAGGGCCGATCCTGAGTCCTTCAGACACTCCTGAAAAATTGTACATATTTATAATTACAATATAATTACAATAATTGAAAATCTAAAAAAAGACATAATTATCACTTACGTAATATATTCATATTATTCATATTCATATTATATTCATAATATTATTCATATTTTTAATCCTGACCTGTTAGCTGATAATTATGACTATTTTTTTTAATTTTTTGAATTATTGATTTTCTACGTATTGTATTATTCTTAAAGTTCATTTTCGGTAATTATTCGATTGTGGATTGCTGGAAGGTGAAGTTTGAGGCATAACTTTGGGTAGACAATTCATCACGAACATAAGTAATCAATCCAAGGCACATCATTGTGTCATGATAAGTCACACCATAAATTGAGGGTGTTTATTTATATATCGCTTTATTGCCTAAGTGTACGATTCATCAAACGATCAATTACAACATGACACTGTTTTCCTTACCGGTAGCAGTGTATGATTACATATCAAAAACTGTAACTGTTTTTTGGAAAATACTTTCGACGTCCCGGCGGGTACATTAAATTTTCATTGGATTTCAGAACTTTTTTTTTTGCATAAATTAATGTGGTTTTGAATTTTGAATGCTCTGTTTACGTCAGGCAAATTAAAAAGCACGTATCAATTAATTTCAATTTTAGTGTTCACTTGTGCGCCAAAATTTTGATCATTTGCAACATTGAAGCATTATTTTCGTCAACCAATTAATCAGTGTCTGGCCGTAGTTAATTGAAATTGTTAGTTGAAAATTTGTCGATGCAACCTACACACAATACCTACTAGGTGTGTTTTATAAATCTGGCGTTTCATTATTTCGAGTTTGACATGCAATTTTTAACAACCGAAATACATTTTCTTTATGCATCAACGGATGGATGCATTCGAAATTTCTCTAGTAGAAGTTGAGAGTAGCTTTGGCGAAGTAATGAGGTAGTGATAGACGAAATTAATCGGCTTAGAAGATTACAATATAAAATACTACTTGTAAGATTGGAATGGAAAGGAAATAATTAACATTAGTTAGGTATTATTAAATGTAAAGTAGTTTAGCGTTAACTAAAGTTTCTTTATCCCGACGTGGTTAAACAGAATTGATTCATTTTGTTTCAAAGGATTTAGAATTTGGACAGCATTACAATTGAAAATATATTTCGGGTCAGCGCACAGTGGGGCCGCGTGCGAAACCTGTATAGTTTAACTGTTTAAAAATCAATTAATAATGCGAATTTCTCGAATGCTATCAAAGCTGACAGGGCGATTATATTCCCACCCAGCCATCACATTCATATTTGCATGGACGAGGCAACAAAGTTCATCAATAAAGCATTCAGGGTCTCTGCGAGCATTAAGTGAGATGTTGCAGATGAGTGAGTGAACCGAAAGTTTCAGTTTCCTGTTCAAACTGTAAACCCTGCGGATATAAAATAGAAACTACTAAAACAACGTCATAAAGTTTCTAGATAAATTATCTAGGTAGGTATGCATGGTAAATTGTACTCTTGACAAGAATATCAAGTCAAAATGTTATTATTGTATGTGTATATGTACATCCAATGAACCCAAATTGAAGTTTATTTTAACAAGTCAAAAAACAAACAAATTGTGCTTGCAGCAATAAAGTGTTATTTACTATAACAAGCCAACAAGGCAAAAGTCAGATATTACTTGACCCAGATCACTGTACTAAACTTGCTACTAGATAAAGCTGCAACAAACGACAACGCTAACAAAGAATTACGAACTCAACTTACAACAATACTTGTTTCTTTACATTACATTTTTATTATTGCTAAACTTTAGCTTCCAATTGACAAAAATTTCTATTATACCAAATATACTCCGACATGTTACTAAATCCACAAATTTATTCTTAATTTGTTTGTAATTGCCAAATTTAATCCTTTCTTTTTGTACGAGTACATTTAGATGCTGAAAAATTGAAAAAAGCTTTTTTCACCTCTCGAGAAGCTATGAAATGCTAATTTTTGTGGTTCAATAAGTGGTCAGAGCCTGATTATAATTAAAATTGTAATAAATAATTCCTTCACCCCCCCCCCCATGGACCAACCGAATTCCCAATACCCGACCCCGCAAACGAATTGTGCCCATCAGTGCAGCATATAACTGCACCCGAGGTGAAACTTTGGTTCTTTAATAGCCAAATTCCTAATCTTAACACTGATAGCAACAATTCCTCTTTCTCTCATGGGGCCTCCAGAATTTTCCTATACACGCTGGGAAAACGATCAACTTGTTTTTATTTAGTGTAGATGCTCTGTAGATGTTATACTAGCTGCAGATAATGCGGAAAGCAAGGGCCATAAGTTCAGAAAAAAGGTAACAATCAAATGAAAAATAATGACTGAAAGAAGTGTGCTGCCAACGGCAGTTGCAACCAAAAACACAAAAAGTCGTAGTTGATGCTTGCTTCAACTGTTTTCTTTCGGAGTAACATAATTAAGAATAAACAGCATAAGCTAATTGCGGAACCAAAATAAGTAAATAAATTTAATTATTAAAATTAAATATTTAACTTGTTAATAAATTTTAACGTTGGAAAAATTTGGGAGCGAAGATAAAAGCTATCGGTCGGTAAGCTCGCACGAGGTTGGTTCTCTACAAAATAATTTACCATTGCAAATTATTTAAAATAATGTTCGGCAATTCGGAAGCAAATACGGGATCTCCAGTCAGCACAAAACAACAGATCGAACGAGTAAAGGATTATGGTCAAAATTAGGTGTCTCCCTACGAAGTTTCAATACAAAAAGTAAAAGAACTTACTCAAATTTGACGAGCACGCAAAAAACACTCTCACACTTACAAAAGTTCACACCAAAGTCCCGGAAATTGTGCTCTTGCGTTTACAAAACGCAAACCTCATACTCCTCAATCAGACTCTAAGCAGGGGTGTACTCAGCAATTAAACAAATTGCAAAAATTTGTTACAAAATTTTAAATTCTCTACTCCTCCCCCTTGACGCATGCGACAATTTAAAACAACCCGTGTTGCAGGACTGGGTATTATTACTGGAACCCTACCGTTCCTGTATTAATACAAAAATCTCAAGAAGATGGTAAATTACAATATTTGAATTAGATTACTTGGGGTATAAAGTTGGGGTACATTAACAGACACACAAAGAGAAGACATATCTACTACATGGTCTATTAGCTGAGAGAGACAGCAGAAGCAATCTAAGGAAGATGCCTTGTCGGTTGATGTGATATCCATTGGTATTGAGACGGAACACGAGAAATAGACACCCAATAAATCGACAAGAAAGAGAAGTCTGAGTTTAAGGCGACTAGGACGCATGAAGAGGACGGAAATGAAACCTAAAAGTGCGATTTATTAGCTGCGGCTGGGACTCTGCGAGTTTGTCTCCCCATGCTTTCTTATGGAAGTGTTACCAGTTAAATTCGGTTGTTGCAGACGATTCTATGGAAACAGTTTAATAAGAAAGTTTGGAGAGCAATCACTGCGACTGCAGTCGCAGAGTTCCACCTGCAGCTAAGGAATTATATCGTTCATGCTTTCTGAGGATACACTCCCATAAGAAAGCATGGAGAACAGTCACTGCGACTTCAGTCGCAGATAAGAAATCACAGCTTTTGACCCTGGATTAACTTTTACTCAACGCTTAACTAGCCCTTAGTGTTGGTGTAGACAATTTCGCCCAGCTAAAGGTGTGATTCCTTAGCTGAGGCTTAAGCTCTGCGACTGAAGTCGCAGTAAATGCTTTCTTCTCTATACTTTCTATACTTTCATAAGAATCAGAAAAAGATAAAGAGATTCAGAAATCAGAAAAAGTAGCGTACAAAATTGGCAGGGTTTGTTTTAACTGCGCTTCTAACGAAACCTTCATAACTATCTTATTTCTCTTCAAGAGATTTTCCAAATTAAAAGTTGATTTTGTTAAGTATTTTAATTGCAATACAATTTTTGATAGCTTAAAAATATCAACATCAAGTGGGTTAACAAGTGGGAAAGATGTGCGGCCTAAAAACCGCACTATCACTTTTTTATAGCTACAGAAATATAAATTATGATTTCATCGAATTTTCATGTAATTTTCACGATGTTCATATGTTATTAAGACTTGTGCAAACCAATAAACTTAATAAAACTCTAGAATGCCAAAGTTGTGCGGTCTGAAAGCCGCAATGTTCTATCACTATAAATAAATTAATTAATGCGGCACTATGCCGACCGATTGAAAAGCGGAAATCACGGTTCCAATTCTGGTCGCGTCGGATTATTAATTATATTTCTTAGTCAGTCATCTTGGCTCTGGCTTAGTTGTTTGCCTACGCACTGCATAATGTACGGTACTTGAAGAAGAATAAGCCTACTGTTTTCTTTATAAAGGTGGAAAGTAGATGATTCAAACATATAGAACCTCTGTGAAATTATAATAAAAGTAAATCACAGGATGTACACACACACTAATTTGGGCTTTCAAACCGGAGGGTCTGGGGGGTATGGAATACCTCTCAGTGTACGATCAATTATAGTTAAAAGATTTACGTGTTAATAAAGTTGTACAAGGAATTTAACTTTCTAAATGGTAATTACTGTCTGAACCACTGAATGCACTGGGGGGTGTTTCACACGCCCCAGATCCCCCAGTATGAATTTCCACGACACATAGATAATGCTGAGTGAATATGCACTAAAATCTTTTGTTTGAATTAGATATCGTACAAATGACGTATTTGTTCTGACAGAGTAAACAGTTTTTATTGTCGAAGTAAATCACTGAATGTACGCACACACTTTTGGGCTTTCAAACCAGGGGGTCTTTTTCATTATTTATTAGGGGGCGTCCATTAACTAATGCTTCCATTAATGCTTAACCAGCAGTGTGGCGTAAAACCTACCCCGGCCGACTGGGAAGCGAGCAACCGCTGTTCAAATCCTGGTCGCGTCGAATAAATTGATGTGATCTAAAGCCCAAAATATATCTGTGGGCTATGGGGAAGGTAACAGAAAACCACTCCATTAATTAAATTCCCTAGTACGTCATCTTGGCTATAGCCATGATGATCGCCAACCTCCTGAAAGGAGAAAACACTTAAACAAGAAGAAGTCCATTAATTACCTAAGGCGATTTTGGGGATTTGTCGACACCCTCCTCTGGTGAAATGTCATAAGAGTCAGAGCCCCAACTGCAACTAAGGAATCATATCTTTCAAGCTTTCCTATGGAAGTGTTTCCTTAGAATGCGATTGTCTCATAAGAAGGCATGGAGAGCACTCACTGCGACTTTAGTCGCAGAGCCCCATCCGCAGCTCAGGAATTACACTTTAAACTAGTCATCTGTGCTGTTTCTCTGCAACCTAGAATCGAATTGAGATTTTGATTATATTGAAAATTCACGGGTTGGCAGCATAACCTCCTATCTTGACTACTTAGTAGGCGGTTTTATAGTGATCGTACATTGTTTGACAAATACTGGGTAACATGTGCAGGGTAATATTTCTTCATTCTTCTTATTCTACCAACAAATGTCAACAAGTAAAGACAGGACGAGCACTGCTTTACGTGGAATACAAACCACTTTGTTGGCAGTGAATGATGCAACTGCGCTGTGTGAATAAATCGTTGTTCTTAGTAGTGAGGGATAGATGCCGTAACCACACACAAACATTCCGACACTCCAAAATTTGTCGGAAGAGAACAGAAATGAAACCTAAAAGGTGTGATTCAGTATCTGCATGCTTTCTTATGAGACTGTTTCCTTAGAGTCGCATGCGACAATCTGATTCTACGGAAACACTCATATAAGAAAGAATGGAAAGCGGTCACTGCGACTGCAGTCGCAGAACTTCAGCCGCAGCTAATGAATCACACCTTCAGATGTGCAGGCTTTCTCCTGAGAGCGAAGCAGGTTCCCATCTAATAAAATACGAAAATCTTGATGAAATTCTCTCTAGATTGGAGTCACGACAGATGGAGCTTGGTGAGCTGAATAAAAAGAAGACTGACGTTTAGGTTAGTATGGAAAACAGCTCACTTTTGTTCAGTTTAGAGAAAAAAGCAACTTCCTCTTCCCAGAAGCTATGAAGTAGGCACCCGAGGAAGTCGAGAAGGAAGAGAAGTCTAGGCCTGAGCCGACTAGGACGCATAGGGGACGGAAATGAAACCGAAAAGTGTGATTCCTTAGGTGCGGCTTCATCGATACATTATTTATTTTCTACCACCGAACCTAGTCCAATTCTGTAAAAATGTAACATTTATTACTTTTCAAAATTGACTACTCATCTGTTGTCTCGACTCCTATAAACTTTAGATTGATTTTACCTTAATTTTATTCCTATTTTATACTTCTCTCTCTTGCAAAGCACAGCTCAATTTAAAAACACATCAAATCCCCCTTGAATGTTTTCAATGCAGCCTATGACGCAATATATGTAGATCAAATAATTCGATCTTTCTCCTACTGTTCATCTATAAATCTAACCAATTTTAATTTAAATTTTATGCAAACAAGTTTTATTTTATTTTCAAAACTAAATGGAAAATCTGATATTTAATGTATTCTACACCACTCACATGTGTATTATACATTCCCGTCATATTTTATATTGCAATACCTTTTGTTATAATTCCAATTTAATTTCTTCTTTACTATCATTTTCATTAGCAATTAATTTTATTAGCTGTCAACATACATTTCATGAGCTTTCAAATTAATAATTGCATTTTTATTAACTGAATAGCATTCAAAATGGTTATTTTTGATATTGAATTATAATTACTAATTTAACATTAACCAGGTACTGATTTTTAAATAAGCTTGATAAAAGGAAACACTGCGATATAGGCAGGTAATTAAATTTTGATGAATAACCAGAATACTAGGTCGTGCGGCCCGAAGGCCGCACTACTCCGTCACTCTCACAATTATAATCCACAGGATACATTACGATTTAACCGAATTTATTCTTAGTTTTATGCAACTTTTCTTGAGAAAATCGATGAAATTAATAAGAATTGTAAGAAAACAGCTGCGCATGGGTTACGAAACGATGCAAATTTGAAATCTATTGGCGAGGTTGGCTTTATGGACGTACGTAAGAAACAATTAGTTTCAAAATGATGTCTGTCATAAAGTTTAAAAAACACTGACGCGATTAAGCTTGATTTTTAAATATTTCAGGCAAAAATCAATCAATTGTAACTAAAATTGTGTCAATCATCACTTAAAATCAATCTAAACGATGAATTTATGCTAATTTCTCTAATTCTTGCTAATGAATGTAGAATTGGATTCGGATTATAAATACGTTTCGACTATAATGGATTTTGAGTAGTAAATAACCGCATTTCAGTAACCACATTTTTGTTTCTCAGCTGAAATCGAGCATATCCATAACTCCAGAGATGCTTCTCATCCAAATAACCGCAGGTGCTCACTTGAGTTTTTCAGTTGTGGGAGACAAAATAAAAGGAAAAATTAAAATAATAAAGTTGTTAAAAAACTAAAACCTCATACTTGCGATCACGCCGCGATCAATTATTGTTGTTTCTCGTTTACTATGTAAACAAACATTGGATAATTTATAGCGGCCCTAGTTTTGCAATCACGGAAGTTTTTTCAAGTTAAAATTTTATAAACTGCACTATAATTTATTATTGTTAGACAAAGAATTGGCTCAACTTACCAGAGATGTATCGAGGTCCCCATAGGCTTCCGATAGATTGATGAGTAAAAACCCATGAATATTTAAAATTTTTAAATTGGAAATTTAAAGCTACATAATTTAATATGCAGGTAGTAATTTGTTTTGATGGAATATAAACAATATAAATATAAATAAAATGCAAAAACATAAAAACAATAATGGTGGGTGTTCTCTCTCTATCCAAAAACACGTTCCGATTGGTCGATTGTTTGGTCAAAAAATCAGGCAAATTATCCATCAAATTCAGAAGAAGTCCAATCTTGGAGCAGATTTAACAGCGTAGTATCACCAAGAGGTATGTCATTTTCTAAACGGTTTTGTAATATACTGGGTCTGTATAAATTATTAAATTATTGCCAATACAACCCTGGAAAGCTTTCAAATAATGTATACTGCATAATGTAGAGGTTTAGTGGATATTAATCAAAACATTGATTTGTCAAAGAAAAACGACGCCGGTGAGGTTTGATTAAAATTTGAAACATATTTTTAAAATTTAATTTTTGGAACGGAAATTTCGTGATTTTGCAATCTAAAATTTGCAAAGTTAATCAATGTTTTTCAATTTTGCTTTAAATAATTCAAAAGGTCTGTAGAGCAAGTGTACTTTGGAGAAACCGTAAAAAACGAGTAAAGCAAAAAATGCATCTCTATAAACTAAATTACTGTGTTACAATATGCAATTTGAGTTTCTTTATCGGAGCTACTATTTTAGTTTGTTGTTTACTAATTTCTACGCTTTCCTTATAGTTAATTAACGTTCTGCTGCATAATTACCTTTTAATTCTAGAACGAACACGGTTTAATTAATGAGCTGCATATGTGTGTGCGTTTCGGTCTTTCCAGAAACTCGAACTTTGGATTCGGGTAATCCGAGTTATTTCTTTGTTTTGCACATTAATTAGGATAATTAGCGAATAAACCCTGTTCGGATGTGTCGATATTTTTTGTCCTTTTTTAAATTCAATGTAAAATATACTTTCTTAGTCTTCCTGAAAATTAACGTTAGGGAAACCCGAGACACATCAAAACCTTCCAATCCTCGTAACTTAAGCCTTACTAATGGGTTGCTAGCACAGCTGACCAATTAATTTAGTTTAAGATTACACTAATAAAGTCTAATTATTTTTCAATCGAAATAAAAGTTAGGGAAGTCTTTTTTTAAAAACCACCCCGTATCCGTCGTATATACAACTTATTTTTTTTATTAATACAGAAACATCATATCAAATTTATGGCTTTTGTAAGCCAACGAGTTTTAAAATTCAACACAAATATTTACCAAAATCATAATACAGCTTTTATAATCTTTATGTAAAATCTCTTCGTTTTTTTATTGTATTTTTGTTCATTAAATTTAAAATTTTTTACTTAAAAGTCGGATTGAGAAATCAATATTGAGTTGATTGTGTGGTAAAAATAAAAAGTGTTATTTAATTATGCATCCTTGACACAAAATGGGATCGTCTTCGTCCTGGAGCCAATAAGTAAAATACCCTTAGCACGTCCTAATTTTCCAACTTCTCAACTGTTCCCGAAAACACCTTCCTCATAACCAGTTCCCGATCGGAATGTCTCTCTTGAATTATGAAGAAGATGTTTCCGCACTTGGTGAAATATTTGAAATAACTTTTTTTCCGGTTGCTTCATTGAATATTATTGACAAATGGTTTCGGTTCCATCACGATTACGACGAAACAAATCTGCTAAGCCGTATAAAAATTTATGGCAAATATAAAAAGAAATTAATTAAAATTTCCCATTGAAGCTTCTTATCTGTATGTTGCTTTATGAAAATGTTAACGTCTGAGTCGTTCTTGAAGCTTATGCGAACACAAATGTTTTCCCAAGTTATTTCGAAATTAGATGAACATCAGGTCTGATTATACAACAATGGAGACAAAATTGTACCATTTAGTCCAAGTTGCTAAATGAAATTTCTTAAATTTAAATTCAAGACCGTCCCTTATTTAACTAACCGTGACGTTTTAAGGTTATTTGAATGTCTGGTTTTCATACAAATTATCAAAAAATTTCCTCGCTGACAGTTTTAGAATATGAAGTCGGCGGTAATTAATATCGAAAAGCTGTAAGAAGGCAATTTTAAATTTTCGTTTTGCAAAATGGCATTAGAAAATTGATAAAATAGAAAATTTTTGTATTCAGTTAGCAGATTGTTGTCAAATTTTACAGCTCAGTTAAAGCTCAATGTACTCGAGGCGCATACAGAATGGAGCTTTTTCAGATTTTATGGGTTTTTTAAAAACGCTTCTTTATAAATATTTTTTCTCGTCACGTTTGGCTACACAATAGATTTTTTGAGTAGGTACAATTTTACCTAAAATTTCATTCGGTAAGTTTCCGGAAAGGCAGTCTTAACCGCGCTATGATGAATTGGTTGTTTGAAAAAGTGTTCGTTTAAAAATGTATTTCCCCTTTTTTTGGATGACAGTAAAAAGTTTAGAATTTAATGATTAATGAATACGATTATTACACTTTTATAGACAATGAATTATAGATTTAAATGCTGCAAACGGCTTTTGATTGAATGATAAATGATTACGGGCCGCGGTCGCAATTATTTTATATATCGAATTGATCACAATTTTTTCGGGGTGCTAACGACCACTTTTTATCATTGTGTCATAATTATTATTTTATAACAAATATCCTTTAAAACAATATTGGCACGAATCGGAGCGACATTTCGCCCATCAAAAGCCAAAATTGAAGCAATTATTTTCAAAGGCGCAGTTAGATTTTCAATATTGGATTCGTCGTGCGACGCATTATTTACAAATTTTATTCCCTTTAAAGGAGCAATTTTCGAGGACTTTGTATAGTTTTATTTGAATTTTACGTCGCTATAAATTTATTGCATTATCCTGTTAAATATTCGTTAGAATAAAACACAAACAGAAATTTTAGCGGCGAACCTTGAACCTTTGTAACTTTATCCGTTGTCTTTGCAAAGCTTTGCCGAACATGCGTTCTGGACTTTTATTCGGCACAATTTTCCGAATTAATTTTGTTCAAATTTTCCGTCGACTTCAAATTATCTGTTATTGGTCTAAAATGAATAATTTTATTCATATTTTCTTGTACGTACGCAGACTCTTCCTTTATAAAGCGAAGCTTTTAAAATAAAAATTTTGCTTTCTGTATTTGAAAAAAGGAACGCTTTTCTCATAAAATGAGACGATTTGCATAAAAGTAAAAGAAATTTGTATTGCTCCTACAAACGACTACCTGTTTTCTTAGCCGTCGCAATTTTTACAATTTTTCTAACTTATTATCATCGTTTGCTAATCTCATGCAAAAAGAAAGTCAAGTGCTTATACTTTAAATAATTAGCATTTTTTCTTGGTTGTTTTATAAACACAAATAAGAAAATTTGTAGTGCTTGAAATTACAGCTAAATGTGGTAGTTTAAAATTTACCATTTGCCTTAATTTGTTTTATGCACGACTTAACTTTCCACCCAAAAATGCGACTTAAAACGCGAAAATAGGGGCGTTTTTATACGCCACACGTCGCCCACTTCTATGAATTATATTACTACATTTTTTTCAAGTCTCTAATTTGATGCAAATTAAAAAAATTCCATTTTGGAAAACTCAACATCCTCTAAATAGCGGCCCAAGGCGTCTTCGGTATCGGCGCCCGCCAAGACGGGAGCCAATACCTACGACAGTTTGATTTTAAATTTATGAACCACTTAAATAGTTTAATTTTAAGTTATTATTGTTTAGGGAACCCTCAATGTTTATCGTTATAAATTATGATACGTACCCTCTGCGTTACATTAAACCGTACTTTGAAATGTACGTAATATCTGTAAACAGACTCCAGTTAGAGTTTCAAATAATTAACCAAAATATACCGAAACCTTTTGTGAAAATTTATATTTACTTAAGAGACAGATAATTTTAATTATTATTTAAATAATGAGAACGATATCATTCCAAGGAGTAATTATTCAAATTTTTGTTGAGCAAAAAAGTCATTTTCAAATCACTTTGTTTTAGTTTATAATATCTATATCTATGAATGAATTCTTTTAATCTTTTCTCTTTGGATCAGGTGAGAGCAAAAAATATTCCAATTAGGTAATAAATTTTAGGAAGCTGTGAACTGTTTTGATCTCATTATTTTTTCATCTCCAATGATAAGTCTCACCTTTCCCGGCATTTTCGTCAATAACTAATTTTCTACTTGTTTTACAGTAGGGGAAGTTCTTATCATTAATAAACAGAATCTAATTATCTTAAAAACTGTTTTTGAAAACATTTTTGTAAACCGGGTGGTTTAGAAGTTATAACCTCGTGAAGTAGGATACCTATCAGCAATAAATTGCGCCAAGTGAAGTTTTTTCTTAAAATATCCCGTTCACTGCGCACAATACAAATTAAACTTGAATTTGTACTTTCTTGTAATTTCCTCGTAATTTTTACGAAGAAACTTGAGGAAAAGCGAAGAGTTTAATAGTTTACCTAAACCGTAGCTCTGGCAGCTCTGGTGGTTCATTCAAGAATAACCAAACGTAAAAAAGACAAATTACAAAATATTATAAGCAAGTCAGGTTTAAATTTCTTAATCCAGGATTAAATTTTTTTCCAATTTTAAAACACCAATATTTGAACTTGTGAATCAATAGAAAATGCAATCTACTTTTGTATAAACTATAAATTTGTAACTTGAATATAGTTTTACGTTCAATAAAAGTAACTTGTAATGCAATCAACGTCCAAGTGACACTTTTGTAACCCTCGCCGATTTTGCTAAACTATTTTTAAATTAAATTAGAGTTTTCGATCTAATACAACTCAAAGATACGATGCTAAAAGCTGATGCACACTATGGAATTTCTCATACAAGACTTTATCGTACGAAAAATCCGATCAAAAATCATAAGCAACGCTCATATCACATGACCAACAGTCACTGCAACATCATTAGTGTAGCACAGGGGTGGCAAACTTCAGCAAACATACGTTACGGTCAATGATGACAATTCGGCCATTAACGTCAATGGCCGGACTATAACGTCAATGCCCAGCTTAATTTTGGGCGATGTTGACATTTAAAATTTCATATGTGGTTTTTACAACATTGTCCGGGCAATGACGTTAATGCCTAATACAAGGTGGGCAATGATGAAACTACTATTCTATAGATTCATACATGTTTAGAATTTCGTAGAATTTGGGCTTCCCTGGAGAGGTCGGGCCACCCAGTCAAGGTGAATTGATTTCGGGAATGTTTTTAGCGAGTAAAAGAACTTTCTTTAGAGAGCTTCTTTTCAGAGAGCTCCGGGCGCTCCGGGTTGTTCTGGCTGGCTCAACCACGGCAAATCACGGATCCACTGTATAAGAAATTAATTAACTTAAATTAATTTTTCCTTCGGGCCCTTTTGGCTGATGCAACCACGACGAATCACTTTTTTCATTTTTTTTATACATTTTTCTAATTTAAAAACAAAGATCAACTGGAAACCCGATGATAAGGGCGCAAAATATTAAAGGCTTGTGGCTTAAAACTTGCGTAATACTCCTCTGACGAGGAGGACACCACAGACCCAATTTTTTAAGACATTTTCTTGCATGTCTCTAGATTTCTCAAAATTTCCTGAAATTTCCTAAAATTGCCTAAGATTTCTTTAGAATTTCTCAGATTTTCCTTCACTTGTATACATCAAATTTCCCCATCGGTTTTCTCCTCAGCTTTTGATGAACCACGACTAGTTTGACTAGATTGACCTATTGGCCGTCCCTGTATGGCAGATAGTAACCATTCTATTCTAAAAATCACTGATTATTTAGCTGACTGTGCTTATTATTTATTTAATGCTAATGGATAATTATCTAAAAAAATTTGTGTACATTAGTTTGGAATTCCCTGGAAATCCTTGAAATTCCTGGGAAACCATTGAAATTATTTAGATTGAAATTACTACTTGGAAATCATTTGAATTTCTTGGAAATCCTTGGAATTATTTGAGAACCTTTGGGATTCTTGCAAAATTTTTGGAATTGTTTGGAAATCCTTGGAATTGTAAAATTGTAAAAGTTGCCGATATAATTATTACAACAAGGTGATGTAACAGTTCAGGTTCTCGAGTTCAAATTTCATATTATTTATAAGCAAAATAGTTTTACTAAAAATAAATAATAATTAAACAAAAATGTAATTATATAATAAGTAACTCTGACCGCTGCACCATCTGTTGTGTGTTATCTGTTACGGTTACTGTCCGGGAATTGACTCCACGAATTTCACTTTTTTCTATACACCTACACAGTTAGAAAGATGTGTTACTAATCCACACAATTGTGCAGATAAAGTATGCAATTGTGTAATTTTTCTGCACAATTTTGTTGATTAGTAACACATATTTCTGTCTGTGTACCATTGGAAAGAGGACAATTTCTTAATTACCTGTATTAAAAAATTTTTTTTCTTTGATTATCAATTAGATTTCGAGACAACGGCATTTGAAAATCAAAATTTTCCATATGTTTAACATGGGAATACAGAGAAATTGCAAGTGACGGGTTTTCTGTTGACGGTACCTGTACTCTGATATAGTCTTAGTGATAGCCGTCACACGCGTATCGAACCCAAAATTCCAAAGAATTTTATTGCCAACATTCCGTCACCAGATGAAAAAGATCAAAGTGCTTCCGGCACTCTGTGCTTCGAATGCAAACCAGCTTTGCTTCACGCGTGTTGTACCTCACCGAGTGCGGGCTTCCCTGAGTTTAGAGATGTTTTTAGCGAGTCAAGTGGCAGTCAAAACTGCCCGAAGCGCTCGTAGCGCAGCGGTGGGCTGCGTAGGGTTAGTTTTGTACTACAAATCACAAATCCACCGTAAAGTAAATAAATTAAATTAAATTAATTTGGCTCCTCCCACTAATTTATGCATGCAATTTTTTAAGTAAAATTTTCGATTTTTAAATGTCGTTTTTTCGAAAACTAATGGATAATCCAAAAAAAATTATTTTAATATGTTTAAAAAATTATCTTCTTTCAAACGGTATAGAGCAGGGGTGGCCAACTTCATTATATTATAATGATTTTGATGAGAGATCACCTTACCCAATTTTACCTCGGTGTCGCTCTGATTTTCCGGAAGTCGAGAAGCTTTCCCACGGTTCGTTAGTTCTTACTTTGCTCGCTTTGCGGCACCACTTCAATTTTCCAAAAATTCTCCTAAAAAAATTTTTCAATAATTCAAATTAGTAGATTTAACTTTCAATTGAGAACGGTGATTATAAATGCCGATTATCGATGCATTATGCTCCATACATCAAAATTTCGTTTTGCCTTAGTTTTACAAATTTTCAAATGCCAATTCCATCACTTTCTTATCATCCAAACTATCAAAGTTCTTCATTAACGATTAACGGATCCAATCTTAAACCAATTCTCCAAAATTCAAAACATCCAAAATCAGAATCGTAACTTCGCTAAACTAATGAAAAATCTAGAACTTGAGACACCAAATTAATAAAAATACGTCCGCGTTCCTCCACGAGCACGGCTGGAAGCCGTTCTCTCACGTCTCTTGGTGCCAACATTAAAATTGCTAACTCCAAAAAGACCCACCAAATTCAAAAATTCATAATAAGTTATTTACAAACGTAAAATGAAATGGAAAAACAATTAAATACATAATATTACTAACAAATTTAAAAAAACAAATCAAAAAAATTCCAAATTATCAAAAATGTCAACTGGAAAAGCGAGGTTAAAGGCACAAAATATTAAAGGTTGCATAATACGCCTCTGACGAGGAGGAAACCACAGACCCAATTTTTGTACACCAGATTTCCTTTTGTGATATTTTCTTGGATTTCCCCGGATTTCCTAAAATTTTTCCAAGTTTTCTAAAATTTCCTTGCATTTTCCTTTAGTGGATTGTTTTCTTGTTTCACGATATCCTTGCGAAAAAGTTTAAAAAGCAAGATTATCTGTAATTTCTAAGATATTCTTAGATTTCCCAAGATTTCCTAGATTTCCTTTCACATGTATATCAAATTTACCCAATATATATTTAGGGTGGGCACTCACTGGCTGTGGAGTAGAAACAAAGGAGTCTATCTAAGCAAAGAAAAACAAGTAAAAAAAAATATATATAAATAAATAACAAAACAATATAAATTCATTACTTACATATTATAATAAATTCAGTATTTTAAGAATTTTTTCTTTACTAGACATCCGCAGGCTTCTGTTATTTTATTAAATATTACCTAACTAAATAGATTGAAATTTTCCTAATGTAAAATAAATTTCCGTAGGTGGTACCTATCTTGGTTTCATTACTTGATTTTGTAGTTATTCTACATTGCTTTTTTATTGGTTTTTATTTGAATATAATATCCGATGAGAAAATAAAAACTTATCTTATTAGTTGGAAATTTTCTTTTTTGCATATTATCAAAACTTGTTTTATTATAATAATATGCCCTAAAGCTTATAAATTATTCTCCTAATTAAAGTCATAAGTCAAGGAAATCATTTAAATTTCATCGAAATACAGTGTTTTAAATTATATACAGGGCGGTCCCCGGATACACTTTACATAATTTCAGTGGTGATAGAGGACACTATTGTAAGAAAAATATTTAACAAAAATTTTTTTATAAAATCAAACCCTCGAGGGTTACGCCTCATTAAAGCATATTTTTTAATTTTCCACCTTCACATGGCCATAACTCAGAAAATATTAATTTTTCAGTAAAAAAGGCAAAGTGCTTTATTAAAGAGCGTGAAATAATCTACAAACTAGATATTAACCTTTTATTGTCTAAATTCAACGGCTTTCTAGTTATGAAAAAAAGTAAGTAAAAAAATGTTAAAAATTTTGAACATATTTTTTTCTTGGTTTTTTTGAATTGAGCGTTTTTAATTTAATTTTTTTATAAAATATTAAACTTTGAATAAAAAGAAGAAAACGCTAAACGAGAAGTCACCAATTGTGATTTAATTTATATTTTCTTTGATTTAATTAGTCAAGTTAAATAAGTAGGGGGCGGCCATTAATTACGTGAGGCGATTTTTCAACCCCCTCTGCCCCTAGTGAGATATCGTAAAATTTGTTTTTTTAATTACATGATATTTACCGAGACTCCTTGATCTCCTCCTCCCTTAAACGCTCACGTAATTAACGAACGTCCCCTAATGATAACGCAGGTCTGCAAATAAAAATTTTTTTTTTCGAGTCCTGATACCATTCCTCCTGATTCTTATTTAATGTAAATTAACCTCCTGAATTCGAATATGACCTTCGTTTTCCTCCATCATCCACCGCTATCGGGGGATGCTTCCCCCCTATCTACTTTATTATTTTTTTAACAATTATTTTAGCCTTTACATTTTTTCTGATAAACTAGAAAGGTGACAAGTTAAGCAAGAAAGTTGATTTGGGAGTATATCTGTCACCCGAAATTGTAAAAAAAATCATTAAAGATGATCGAATTTTCCGTTTTTCTGCTTAATTTTTTCACTTATTTTTGCTGTTTATTTCAGCAAAAATAAAGCAATCGCACAGAACATGTACATATATGCAAGTTTCCAGTTTTTACAACCGGGGGGTCTGTGGGGTGTGGAACACCCTCCAGTATACCTGTATGTGTGTTAAAAAATACAAATAGCGAACGGATTTTGATTCCAGTTTTAAAGTTGTCATTCCACTGGGCATTACTGGATCTAGGTTACAAAAAATATTTGGAAAAATCTATATAAAGCTAGATTCTGGGACAAATTTTGTTTAGGTGTACTGGAGGGTGTTCCACACCCCCCAGACCCCCCGGTTTGAAAAACTGAAAACTTGTGTATGTTTTCTGTCAAACTTTCAGAAACAAAATCCCTAACTTTTCCAAGTCTTCCCCTAGATAAGGAGTCGTCAACCTGCGGCTCTTTTGATGTCGAGATGCAGCTCTCCTGGTCCACGCATAAATATTACCTAATAATTTTATTATTTTATTTTCAAAACTCATAAAAAGTATTATTCTGCAAAAAAAAGACTTTAAACAGGGTAAAAACACAGGATAGAAACAGGATAAAATACCATAATATTGAAATAAAAATGTTAGTGGCTCTTTGAAAACTGGAAAATTTTGTAAATTGTAAGTTTTGGCTCTTCCGTTTCAATAGGTTGCCGACCCCTGCCCTAAATCAAAATTAAAAATTTTTCAAATTTTAACAATTAAAATTTTTTATTTGTCGAATTTTCCAAGAATTTTTCCTAATTAATTCCACGATTTTTCCTTAAAAATAAAAAATTCCTCGACTTTTCCGGACCAAATTTGTGTAATTCTCCTAATTTTTAATTTTTCGCCCCCCCCCCCTGGCCCCTTAATATGACAAACTACAAATCGCTGCTTAATCCATATTGCGATCAAGGGCGGTTCCAGAATTCTTTCTGGAAGGAGCAAAAAGATCAGGATCAGACGGGCAAAAAGTGTTTTCAGATTTGGGATTGTTCTCTTGCTCGCGATTGATATCTGGCAGTTTATTTAATATCTTTCATATTCTTCTCTTGTACTTCGAAACCATGCAATAATTGTGATAAATTTGTTTTTCAATTATCAGTAACAATAAAAAAAATTGACAATTAATGCCTACGATACATTGTCAATTTTCCTAGTTGACACTGACAATTGTCAATTTGTTTAAAATGAAATTATACTAAAAATTTTCTATCGGAAACTTAATTTATTCAGCATTAATAGGAATTACGTTAAACCTTTCACGATTTAGGAAGAAAGTTAGATACTTCCGAAGACCTTGATTTGATTCGATACCCAGGTCAAATAGGAATTTTATGAAATACATTAAACCAAAAAAAATCATAATAGAAAGTTTCGGCGTTTATCCACTGGGCTGTTTAGAATTGGTTAATTTTAAGTTACCAGCCTAAAAATATTAAGTGATTACGGTGGAGTGATGGATCAGTGCGGCCTTTAGGCCGCACCACCTAGGCAATCAAACATCGTCAACTTTAATACAGATTTGTCAACTGATACATTTAGAAATTGTCAACTGTAATTCAGATTTGTTAACTGCTATTCAAAAATCGACAACTGTAAATTCAGCTTTGTTCAGAACACTCCCCAGACCCCGCCTCCCCCGGTTTCAAAAACTGAAAACTTTTTGAGATTAGTGTGCATTTGTAGGTTTAGGCTATACGCACTGAGTAGTACCGAGTACTACCGAGTATCCAACTGATTGTATAAAATTCTTGCCACAACATATAAATGTACCTATTGGTTTTTTTAAAGTTTTATTTTGACTTTTTTATTATTTGTTAATTTTGTTTAGTTTAGTTTTATTAATGTAAACTATATAAAATAAAATAATTGAATAATACATACGTATCAACGGTTTTTAATCAATAAAAGAAGTAAAAAAAAATCTCGTTAATCCGGAAAACTCGGTTATCCGAACAAACTCAAAACTATATCTGTCCGGAATAACGAGGCTGTACTGTATTTAACTTAACGAAATGTTAAAATAGTAGAATATTAACAGTAAAGTGAAAAAGTGCAATACATAGAAAATCATTATTCAAAAATTACAACAACGAAAAGAAGAAAATGATTTTCTGAGAGTGATCCCTAGTTATCCAGGAAAAGTACCAATCGATCCAGCAAAAAAGTAATAAGATCCTGACGTAATATAAACGTAAACAGGATATTCCTGTAGATAAAGTAAAAATAAATCGCATAAACAAAAACAGAAATAATTTTTTGTGACTGCGACAAACTCCACGAACTGGTGCCCACTTGACTCGGCAGGAGGGGTGGTTTACGTCACATTACAAAATATGAATTTGTAAGGATTACATGTTGAAAAGGAATGGAACAAATCAGAAATAATTACTTTAAAAATGGCTAAAGTTTTTTGTTATTCTACACGAAACGCAACCCTATAAAAAATTAAAATTTATGTAATGAACTTGAATTTTTACATTAAGGGTGTGTAACTGGATTATTAGCCACGCTTTGCTATTTCTATGTAAATAAGTACGTGTCGCAGCTCCTGGAATTCTGAAATTATGTATGAATATGTAACACTTATATTTATAGTCATATTCTGCTTTTTAGAAACTCATCATATCCTTTAAGTTGTCATTTTTCTTAAATAAAAATTTCAATTTAAATTGCTTTATATTCGAAACATAAAACATAAATTGCATATTTTTGTAAATACAATATTACAAAGGTTTTCGCTGTCTTATTACGTTTTTATTTCCTTTGAATTATTAAAGAACCTACATCATGTAAACACTCGGTATTGATAACATGATATCGCTACAAAAATGCGCCATTCGTGCGACAGCGACAAATGCGATATGTGGAAATTTTGTCGCTTTTACATTATGTAGTGGAATTATTGTTTTTTCTATAATTATCTAGCTCTACTAGAAAGGAAACTTATATATACATCTGTTAAAGCGATATTGTGACGTTTTGTAGATTTACCGGTGTTCTGGCATGCATCCAAAAAAAAAAAAACGTTAAAGCTATGTAATCATCTGATCCACTTTGAAAATTACCTTTTAAAAATTCAGATGGCTGCGATGAGCGATTAGGTTGTTAACTTGAATATCGCACAAATTTTCTTAGCGATGTAGTTTTCCCAAATAGACAGACTATCCTGACGTAAAGTTGTCGTTTTTCATAAAAGTTGGAGGTTTATCATGTTAAAAAATAAAAAAAAAATGCAAAATTTAGTAAAAGGTAAAAACAAATAAAACAGTGCGGGATTTTAAGAGAAAGGAATCTGACAAGAAAAAAGTTGGTGAATTATAAATCAGCACACGGTTACAAATCCACCAGTTTATGTAAATAAATCGTCACTTACCTAATTGTTCCAAAAAGCGAACGCTCCTGCTAATCTACCGCATCTATTTGAATAAATTGCGGAATTGTTTCAAAAATTTTAAATTCATTATCAAATAAATTAAAATTTTATAATAAGAGAAAAACCTTTTACTTTTGTTTATCCCCAAGTGGTCTTTAAATTGGATTTCAAATGGAAGTGTGCTTAATCCACCAAAGAAGACTCCCAAAATTACGCGAATATTTCAAAAAAAAGATGTCACATGAGTCGTTAATCAAATTTAAAATTCATAAAACGTTTGAATTTGTTAAGGATTCACAAAAACAAATTAACTTCTGAATATTTGCACTTTTAAGTGGAAATTCGAAATCGCTTTTTTGTACATAAAGCTGCAGTCAAACAAAGCAGCCATTTGCATGCAACTGCTAAAATGAGCTACCTACAATTGAACTTAACTATCTACAAGAACAAGGTCGTTTCCTTTTTCCTGTGACGAGGAAAATAACAATTTCAAATTATATCCCTGCTCTTTTAAATATCTTTTTGTTTGAATTCTCTAAAACGCAGTCAAATTTTATTATCAAAACAGAATCATATTTTTCGAAGGTCTTTTATTTTCAACTTTTTTTCATCAAACTTCAAGTTCCAATTGCTACCTTGAGGTAGCACCTACCGACTTTTGAAACAGTGCAAAATCCAACTAAAGCTTTTAAATATTCTTCGGTGAATTTTTAGTTATAAATCGTTTCTATTATTGATATAAAAACTGTGGAGGAAGCGAACCAACATCAAAATAAACCTTTGAACAGGAACGTTGAAAGATGTATACGCACGATAGGAAATAAGTTGGCCAACTGTTGTAAAGTTAAAAGATTGCTGTGCAAGCAACTAAAACTTGGGTAAATTTATGAGAAAATATACTTTTTGTGGGATTTTGTGGCAGCAGGACATTTAGGAGTGCGCACGTTATACCATACAATTCGTGTTGCTCTTCTCTAAACATAATAATTAATGGGTTCAAGTGAAGCAAAACAATTGTTATCTCAAATTTATTATTTTTGTTATATAGTTTTTTTCTTCCCCAGCAAAGTTTTGCAACAACGTTACCTTGTTCAAATCTAATTTTTTAAATTTCTCTTCAAAATTATCCGAGAGATGAGCAGCATTTTCATTAAATCGCTACTTCTTCCATAAATTTATTAAGGAAAAGTGAACAATATGAAAGCAAAAATCAATTTCATATTTTTTTAATATCAATTTCCCTGCTTAAAATATTAGGGTTACGAGTATATGCTAAGGCGGAGACGATGCCGACGTATGAGAAACCGTTCACAACAAGTTTTCTCTTATTCACATTTATATTAAAATTTTTTTTAAATAATAATAATAATAATTGGATGCACGAGCTGTTTAATATTTGTTTAACGTTGCGGTGTACACAAGGTCTCAATGTTCCGTTAAAGATTTTCCAGCAGAGCATATAGGTATACGGTTTGGAGATATTACTATCAATTTTGTTGAAATAAAGTTTTAAAACTCAATTTTGTGCATGAAAATAAAACTTCAAGTTAAAAATTTATTATTAAGAAATGGATGGTAATATCAATAAATCTGTAGTAGACCTCTAGATAATCTGAAGAGGAATATATTCCGTGCTTAATTTTAGATTAGTGGAACTGTATACATATTTGTTTTTGAGATATTGTGTAAACCGTATAATAACGAGCTTTGGTGAAGCGTTCATAACTCGGCCATTTGTCAAGATTTTTAATAAAATTTTGATTGCAAGTACTTCAAACTTGAATTTTTCTACACATACCTGCGTTGTAAACATTTTAAATATTTTCGGCTTAAATTTTTCAGTCGTGAAACTGAAAAATTCCAGCGTCCAACTGGAATGCGCTTTATTACTGTTGGTCTTAACAATGACTTATTTTAAAAATAAAATATTAAAATTAATTTATAATTATTCACATAATTTCAAAATTCGCGTTTGCTATATAACAAAATCGGATAGGATATTAATAAATGTTATATAGTAAAAAAAAATCAGTTAATGCAAGTTTAAAAGGCTATAGTTATAAGTGAAATTTAAATGCGGTTATTCATTAAATAGTAATATTGGAAATGAATACAAAATCGACGAAGTCATTTAGCTGTTGTATTATGATATTTGTTCTGTATTTAAATGTTATTATACAAATATGTACTTATAAATGTGATTGTCTGGTTCCCAGTGGAGGTTACAAATTTTCACCTAACGATTAAAAGCTCTACATTTTCCAAATCAAATCCGATCTATCTATAATCTTAAATTTAAGTTTCAAATTTCAAAAATAGATTTTCTTTTATTTGACTGTTAAGTGAGTGTTACTCACTGTATACAGTGAGTGAGTATTCAGATTAACTTTAAAATAAAATCCAAGAGGTAAAAATCTCTGGAATCCTTGAAAATCAAGGACGCATCCAGTCAAAATTCATGAAAGTGGTAAATGTGGGCGGTGAGGGGGAATCAGAATTTAGTAAGGCTGGAAATTGTTCTCATTTTTGTATTCGAATATTCGTTGATCAAATTATTGGAATATTCAAAGCTAAACGGAGTTTAGCAGCAACTTTCTGTGTTACTTTGAAAGTTAATTATAAAAATAACATTAAAATAAAAAGTAAAAATTGTAAACCGGGGGGTCTGGGGGGTGTGGAACACCCTCCAGTACATATTGTAGGATTTCCACTCTTTTAGAATACTTGCAGAAGAGAGAAAACCTATAATTTTCAGATTTCGCCTGGAAAAACCGGAAAATTTGAATTTTTAAGCAAAAGTGAGAAAAATTTAAACTTTTGGCTTCTTTTGCAGTTGCTTGAGTGCTCGAGCACCAAATTTTCAAAAATTGTATTTACAATTTGCCGACACACATGATAAATAATCTTCTAAATTCTAAAAATAATAAATTAATAATTAGTAATAATATGAATAATAGATTTAGCAAGGCTACATTATGTATATTATAATATTACTAGCTGGAGAGCCCGTTCGCGGACGGGCAACTAGACGGTGGATCTCTTATTATTAAAACATTTAATTTCTTTTCCTGCTACTGGGGGATTTCCCTTTTTTCTAAATTTTCAAGTAAAAAATGTGCCGTCGAGCAATTAAAAATTTTTTTATATCAATATAAAAATGAATTATTAGTTTCTGAAATTCTAATTTTCTCTACCTTCACTTTTGCTCCAAAACAAAAAATTTACCAGCTTTTTCTGACGAAATTTGTATAATTATTCTGTATTCTGTATGTATTCTAGAAGAGTGGAAATGTTCTTATCATATATGTACTGGAAGGTGTTCACCCCCAGATCCCCCGGTTTACACTGTTGACTATAATTTCGACAGTTAACTTTCAAAGTAACGCAAAAGTAGCCAAAGGTTTAAATTTCCCTAAAATTTTATATTCTCTCTCTTTTCCAAGTATTCCAAAAGAGTGGAAATCCTGCGATATGTACTGGAGGGTGTTCCACACCCCCCAGACCCCCCGGTTTACAATTTTGACTTTATATTTTTAAAATTAACTTTCAAAGTAACACAGAAAGTAGCTGTTAAACTCAGTGAGAATTTAAAATTCAAATAATTTGTTAATATTCGAAGAATCTGAATATTCGATTATTTCCCCACACCGATACGCATGAATGGATTAACGAGATTCTATCCGGGTATTTTTTCCTTCTGGCCGACCCCTATTTGTCATCTCTGAGCCTTTTCGAATACTCAAATTATTCGAATATTTGAATATTCGAATTATTCGAATTTGATTCCCAGCCTTAGAATTTAAGTATTTTAAAAAAATGAAGTAGATTTTGTTGATTTTTGATGAATTATGAGCAGTTTCGACTGATTTTACCGGACAAATTTAAAAATGGGAAATTCGAGGAAATTTTGAAAATTCTAAAATATTTCAGAAAATCTAGAAAATCTTAAAAGTAATCTTATAAGAAAATCTTTAAATTAATCTTATAAGATTTCCTAATTTCATAAGATTTTCTTTCACTTTTCCATATCACGATTTCCCCACCGATTCCCCCGGTTTTCCAGCAACAAGCTATAGGGAAAACTTGTCAGAGATTTTGGGGAATATGAAAATCTAAGAAAGCGTAGAATATTCTAGGAAATGGGAAATCCGAAAAAATGTAGCCTTAAGAAATCTCGAAAAATTTAAAGCCAAGGAAATCTGAGAAATTAGAAATAGATTTCTTCAAATTTTTCTTTTATTTTGCATCCAGCAGTGGGTTTTCCACCAACAAGGAAATTCGAAAAACTGTGGTCTTAAGAATCTAGAAAAATCTTAAACTAAGGAAATCTCAGAAATTTTAAGATTTCCTCAAATTTCCATTTGGTTTTTTTTCAGTTGGTTTTCTATTTATATTTCTATAAAGGAAATCTTAAGAAAACTGGAAAAATGTTAAGAAATCCCAGGAAATCCAAGAAAATCTAAATAAATCTTAAATGAATCTTGAAACTTTCAGGATCTTAGGACATCTTATGAAATGGAAAATGTAGAAAATATTAGGATGTTTTGAAAAATATAGAAAATCTAATAAAAGCTGGAAAAACATAGAAAATTGAAAAAACAAAAAAAAATCGTCTTAAGGTTTTCTAATTTCCTTGTATCTCCTACACAATATTTCTTTTGTAATTTCTAAAAATTTTCTTTCACTTGTATACGTATAAGCAGAACAAAGAAAAATTCACGAAGAAAATAAACGAAACGGAGGAAGGTAAACACAAATTTTTTGAAAAGAATTTATGTATACTTTTCAAGCTTTAGCAAAATTCAGTAGATTTTGTTGAGTCATGAGGGGGACAGTTACCACCCCTTGTTGGAAATCATTGAAATTCTTTGAGAATCTTTAGAATTACATGAAAACAGTTGGAATTACATGAAAACCGTTGGAGTTACATGAAAATCGTTAGAATTCCGAGTTTTGTGTACAAAATTATTTTCAGATATTTCTCTCTCTCTCTCTCTCAGATCCCTTCGCTCTACGTAAGAGCATTGTGACCATTTCTATTTTTTTTATAAGGGTTCTCTAGGCAGATACCTTGGTAGTTAGCCATTTGGTTTGCCAAGACGGTCAGAATAAAGTTTTTACTGCGCCCGGGATCGAACCGGTGATTTCGGCTTAGCAATCGGCGCACACAAGCGCCAGGCCGTGACCGTCTTATATTTACCCCTTGATAAAATCTTTCCAAAATTTCGTGTAATTTAAATTATTACCAAATTTTTAATTTAAAATGGGAAAGCAAATTATTATAAGTAATTATTAATATTTCAAAATCCAAACATTCTTTTCAATTTAAATCTCCAATAATTATAATCATCAATAAATTACTTTCCAAAAATACCAAAACTGCATTAAAAAAATCTGATGTGGATACCACATAACTTCCTTGTAATTTTTATAATAATTGGACAGGAATCTCGTTAATCTATTCATGCGCGTCATTAATTACAACTTTTGGCACGGACAATCGCAACCAAAAATAGGAGGTGCACAACTAGATGCTATAAGTGTCTCGAATCCAAAATTTCAACTTTCTACGACGTATTTGAGTTATGCGACATACAGACGTCACAACGAAAATAGTCAAAATGGATTCAGGGAAGGTCAAAACGGATATTTCCGTCAAAATCTGGAAATCGAAAAAAATCGGTATCACAATACTTCCTTGTTTTACAAGGAAGTAAAAAGGAATTAAAATCAACTTACGCAAAATAAATGACTTGATTTTAAAATATTAATATTCAAATTTAAAAATCTCAAGTCAAACTTGATTTTTTTTTTCTAAAAAAGTTTTTTTCTAACATTTTTCTAACATGTAATTCAATTAATATATTTAGTAAAAAAATAAATTCGCTATCTTCTCCAAGTATTCTAAAAGAGTGGAAATGCTGCGATATATACTGGAGGGTGTTCCACACCCCCCAGACCCCCCGGTTTACAATTTTACCAACCGAAAAATATATTAAACTAACTAAGATTACGACTAATCGGAAAATTTGAATTTTTAAATAAAATGGGGGGAATTTCACCTTCCTTCGGTTAATAAAAATTAAAAATACTACTAATTGAGTTTAGCAACAACTTTTTGTGTTACTTTGAAAGTTAGTTATAAAAATAAAGTCAAAATTGTAAACCGGGGGGTCTGGGGGGTGTGGAACACCCTCCAGTATATATCGTAGGGTTTCCATTCTGTTAGAATACTTGAAGAAGATAGAGAATTTACAATTTTACTAATTTCGCCATGAAAAACCATTATTAAATCTAAAATTAAAGAAAACTGAAATTGAGTTAGAATCTACTTTGTTTACAAATTTAAAAATTTCAAGTCAAACTTGCAAAATTACGCAAATTTAAAGGAGACAAAATCGATCTCCGATCTGCGGTTCTCGAACCTACCTGATCCCAACTCAACTAATTGGCGGGAAAACCAGAAAATACAAAAACAAAATCCAAAATAATAACATATTTTCAAATCTTTGGGGAACATGGGGAAATGAAAAAATTTTCTTCAAATATAAATTTACGAAATTTTCTTGTTGTAAGCAAGTAAAGTTTTCATAGCACTTTTTTTGGTTTTATGTGTAATTCAAGCGAAGTATACTAGAGTTTTACTAAATTTTTATTATTTAAACAATTATGCAGTTTCCAAGTGGTTCAATCCCCATTGGCTTTGATTCACGTTCGATAAAGCAGATAAAGCAAATAAAAAATTGTGTAAATTTGCAAAGGTCGGATGAATTAAATTATTGTATTCGTTTTTTGTTCATCTGGTTTATTTTTTGTATCAAATTTCTGTGTACTATAAACTCTGAAGCACAGTTTTCGAGTATGCTTTTTACCTTCGAAATTGCAAAATATGGGAGGGGGAATAAAAATAATAAAGTATTATTGTTCCAATTGCAAAACAAGGTTAATCACACATTAATTTCTTAACATTTCAAGAGCTTAAAACTTACATTAACAGAGTATGATAATATTTAATCGTAGCTTTTGTATAGCAAAAAAGAGATTTGTTGCTGTTCAGAAAGGTTAAGTAAATATTTGCAAAATTTCATAGCTGGTATGGTATTTAACAATATATATTTTATGAATTGACTACAAAAAGTGCCTTTGAATTAATTTTGTGTAGTTTGCTTAAATATTCTTGGCATTCTGATTAGCTCAGAAATACATTAATAAATTCTAGTATTAAAATATAGCTAAAATATAAAAAAAAAAAATATAAAAACACAAAAAATATTTTCGGATATTTTTCAATTTGCAGTAATTAATTAAGATGTATTTTTGACTATGACTATCCAGTTTCTTTTCTGTTTAATATTTTTAAAATATCCTTTCCTATAGTAAACCAGCTACTATGAAAATAAAATACAATGTTACAAGTAAATAAGTAAAGGAGGCGAAATCGTTAAAATTACTGCTCGTACGGTGCCCTCTTCATGCAATCAAGTACGAGATATCGTGCAATTTTAATGTAGACTTGTTAGTTTTATCGAATTTGAAACATAATTTTGCTCTCTTGATTCACAAATTTGTTTAATTGATTTCTATATCGATAAGACGTAAATTGGCGTAAAATTTTAATTAGAAACGAAAAGGAAGCAATTATTTTTAAATTTAATTGATTAACTTAAGTTAATTATAGTTTCCTTTTTATATTTTATGGAATTTAGCATTTTATGTTTGCTGGCATAATTGCCATTTATTATATCAAATCTAATTTTCATTTTCTTTTCCAGGTAAGTGATGCGGAATTTTAATAACGAAAAATGTGTTTTCCAATGGAAAATTGGTGAGTTTCTTAAATTGTTATGTTACCTTACCCGATCTTAAGTTTGTTACACCCAAATAAATCAATAATTCAATATCGTGGCGTCGTATACTCTAAAATTAAAAATTCATCATCAACTGCCCTTACAAGCAATTTGTTTGCTGAAAATGCCATTGCAGATAAAATACCGAATTGAAATTACGGGCACGTACCTTGTGGTAATTTATACCCAGGACCGAACTGATTTTTGTTTTAAATATTAATATCATTTACATATTACTATTTTTGGATTAAATTTTTACACGTGGCATATTTTTAACATTTTCTCATACAAAATTTACATACAAACGTTACTTTTCATATCCAGCCACAGCATTAAACGTGGAAGTTGGAAATCAAAAATTTACCACTTACCACTGAATATTTTTGAGTTTCCACATATTTTCACAATTCCAGGCGTCAGTTTCTGGGGTAGAAAATCACAACTTCAAGTTTATGCGTCTTGGTTTTGTTATAAATTTTATACAACTCACTTTCGACTTTTTAAAAAATAAGGAATGTGATTCTTTTGCAAGCTTTAAAATTATTACTGGAACAATATATATGTTCCTATAAATTGCTAGCGTTTATGTTTTTCATCGAAAGAAAAATTTTATTTGAATATAAATTAAAGTGGTATCAATTTTAAATTTAAATTATTAAGCTTTTTTCCAATTTCATTTTAGTGAAACGTTGTGGTAAATAATACCACGTTAAACCTGCATATTATATCTATCTTGATTCATTGATTATCTGATGTACATAAATTATTTAGTACGTTTGTTAGGAGATTGATCCTTCGAGATTATTGTTCGTGATAAATCCAGGCCGGTTCGAATTTAATATAAAATTTACCTTTTAATAAAAAAAATTATTAAATTTCTTAAAAAGTCTTTTATATTGTAAAGAACTTCATAAACGAGATGTCTGTTTCAGATTTTTTACGAAATTTAATCACAATTTTTAAGTTTCCTATAATTAAAAAATATATTCTCAAAATTGTAGGCTCAACAAGTTGACTTGTAACAAATAACAGCAAAAAATTCAAAGTGGTCTTTATTAGAGAAAATTGGGGATGATACGATTTAGCTACGCACATAAAAATTAAAAAAAAGAGAAATTTAAACTTTCTCCTGTTGCTTAAATTTCATGATCAATTTGTTGTAAGCAGATTGAATCCATTACGTTTAAGCCGTCAGCTATCGCATTTCAATTTTAAATGAGGAATTTCGTTGTTTTGTTACCAAATTTTGCAATTGAATGGAACTTGAAATTAGGATGCAAACAACTGTTAATTACTTTGTAAAATTTACTCAAATTTCACCCTTAAATTTGAAATTTTATGTTCTCAAAATTCAAAACATCCCGGAAGCACAAGAATTGAAATCGGCGGTGCATTCTATTAATTATGAACCTAATATTAGTTAATTAGGTCTAAAGCAAATAACAAAGGTTAATTTTCTTTGAATGTAGACTAATTGAGTGAGTATAATGGATTAATTAGACGAACAGTAACATTAATCAAGAGTAGTACGAATTACTATTAATTCGAGGTTTGTGTGACAGATGGCATTTTGTCTCAATCAAAATTTGGCAGTGCAATTGTAGAAACATGAAGTGATTTTCTTGTTTTATGTGTATCGAGCTTACAAATTAAGCAGCATTAATAAAATTTTCCCTTCTATTATTGCGCGACAGGGTGAAAATTTTCAAAATTGATACTTAACATTAAAATTAAATAAATTCATTTCAGGTTGAATTATATGTAATTTAATTAAATAAAAAGTAATAATATTTAATTACTTTCTACAGTAATAAAATCAACCAATTAAAATGAAAACAAATTTAATTTTAATTACATGTTTTAGTTCTAGCAACTGATTTCTAGTTAATTTTTACGCCCCCGTCTGAGAAATTCAATTTAATTAAATACCGTCATTTGGGGTAACATTGGTTCACTTCTTCGCATACTTTTTACATATTAAGCAACATTTATGCTTATAAATTTTTCTTCATAATTTCATAATTTCGTAATTTTCAATTTTTCGACGCTTTCAAACTTTCGAAACAATTATTTGAAAAACAGGGCCCAAGTTACCCGCACTTGGGGTAACTTTGACCCACATGTTTAAAACCAGTGATTAGAAGGCAAATCATGACTTGGGCCAATGTTGCTTGAAAGGATAATATCAGACAAAATATTTTGTGCAAAATTAAATTTTTAGAAGGATAAATTAATAGGAAAAACGCAAAATAGAAAGAAATACAAATGAAAGTAAGTGCATAAAAATAAAAATATCTACCGAAATAACGATGAAGTAAACAAAATGCAAATTTGCGTAAGTTCTCGACCCAAGGCGTTTTCCTGGGTTTCTAGGCATCGTCTTCTGAAAGCAGACAGAGGAAATTGGAACAACTGTTAGTTTTTAGAAAAAAATAGATAAAACAACTATGTAAAAAAAGATTGCTAATAATTTAATCAAAAAATCCGGGCCGCAGTTACCCCAAAACAATAAGTAGCTACTATTTCATAAAGGCTTATAGCCTTTTTCCATAATAATATAAGAATTAGATTTACACTTTCCGAAATTTTAAAGCAATATATAATAGAAGTTTCCCACTTCAGCGGTGGTGAAACCATGAACTATCGCTGTAGCAACTGAAAAGTCAAGTTAGTGTTTCTACTTATCATTTCATATCATAATCATCAGTGGCGTATTTAGAAAATGCCTTTGGACGGGGCAGATTATAAAGATTTTTTTGAATTTCGTTAATCTATTCATGCGCGTCAGTTGTAACTAATTCTAATACATAAAATCCCAGCTCGCTTCTGCTGCTCCTGCTACAGCGTGTCATTTTTTGGTGAAAGAAAACACTGATTTTCCTCAATTTTGCTTAAAATTACAAATTTCCCGATTTTACCTGGCGAAATTTAAAAAATTATAAATTCGCAGGTTTTCCTGATGAGAATCTGAAATACGAAACACCTAGGGCCTATGTGTCGCAAACTCTTCATTATTTGCATATTTTATTGATAAAAACAGTAAGATTTTTTAATTATTAAATTTTCTAACATGTAATAGGGATTTTACATTAACCAAACGCCACCATGCGGCAGCATTTGTAACTACTCCATCAAGTATACCTAAGTGTCTTTAAAGTGTTTCAACAGTGTTCTAGTTAGTTTTCCTGTGATTTTTTAATTCAGTGCAGCGTTTAAATTAAAAAACAACCAGTCTTGTAGCCCTTTTTAAGTTAACATTCTACCGAGGTATACTTGTTCTCCAAGTATTCTAAAAGAGTGGAAATCCTGCGATATGTACTGGAGGGTGTTCCACACCCCCCAGACCCCCCGGTTTACAATTTTACCAACCTAAAAATATATTAAACTAACTAAGATTAGGACCAATCGGAAAATTTGAATTTTTAAATAAAATGGGGGGAATTTCACCTTCCTTCGGGTAATAAAAATTAAAAATACTACTAATTGAGTTTAGCAACAACTTTCTGTATTACTTTGAAAGTTAGATATAAAAATAAAGTCAAATTTGTAAACCGGGGGGTCTGGGGGGTGTGGAACACCCTCCAGTACATATCGTAGGGTTTCCATTTTTTTAGAATACTTGGAGAAGATAGAGAATTTAAAATTTTACTAATTTCGCCTTGAAAAACCATTATTAAATCCAAAATGAAAGAAAACTGAAATTGGGTTAGAATCTACTTTGTTTATCTACTTTTGTTATATGAATCTTCCCGGAATTGGTGATAATTTCTACAAAGGTAAATAACATGTATGTTCATTGACTAGCGAGAAACAAAGGTACCGAATGTTAATAATTTCGATAAAAAATATTTATATTTTAATTTATTGTTAAATTAGTAGATAAACTAAGAAGGTTCGATCCCACTTTATTCTAAGTTTATAATTATTATAAAAAATAATATTAATTATCTGCTGCTCCTGCTACAGGGTGTAATTTTTTGGTAAAAAAAACACTCCCTCACTTTTGCTTGAAAATTCAAATTTTCCGTATTCCAAAAGTATTCTAAAAAAACTTTCTGAAACTGGGAAAGAATATTTATTTAATTACCTTACTATTTATGAGATTTAGCAGCAATTTTCTGTGTTACTTTGAAAGTTAATTATAAAAATAATATACAAATATAGAGTCAAAATTTTAAACCGGGGGGTCTGGGGGGTGTGGAACACCCTCCAGTACATATCGCAGGATTTCCACTCTTTTAGAATACTTGGAGAAGGAAAATCGGAAAAATTTGAATTTTTAAGCAAAAGTGCAACAAAATTTTGCGTTACTTTGAAAATATAGAAAAACGAGGAATCCCCCAGTAGCGGGAAACGAAATTAAATGTTTAAATATTATACCACTAAAAAAGAGATCTGCCGTTGAGCTGCCTCTCCGCTGACGGGCTTTCCAATAAAAATAATTTAAAGTTATTTAAATTTTAAAGCTTCGTGGTAAACATTATTTTCATCAGGGGGGATTTAGGGCTACAATCCAAGTCATCCTTTGGGGGGGCAATTGCCCCTTAGCCCCTTCTAAATACGCCACTGATAATCATACAATTTGCATTGTTGCTTGCCGAATTTTAGCATAAACAATCTTTTTCCGAAAGGTGGGCCAAAGTTACCCGAAAGGGCCAATGTTACCCCAGATGACGGTATTTATTAACTGAGTATTGCACTCAAATGTGGGGGCTAGTCGGGAGTTTTTGAAAGTATTGCCCCATATTGACGCACACGAATGTATTAACGAGATTCCACTTCCGCCTCAACCTTTTTGCCATCTCCCAGTTTTTTCGTGCCATACTCGAGTAAACTGTTCCGGGCTATACTCTTTTTATTTTGCCCGAGAACAGTCCGGTGCTGTTTATCCGAGTATGGCACGAGAAGGCTATGGAACGCTGAAAAAACTAGCGTTTTTGACAAAAAATTGATTCTTTTTCTGAAAAATTTTTAATTTTCAAGATTTTTAACGTATATTCCACTTTTTCGGCCATTCATGAGCGTCATCGATACCGTTCTCAGTGTAGAATCTCGTTAATCCGTTCATGCGCAAGCAACAGCTTGGGGCTGTTACCTACGAATACATAATATCATATCCGAAAACAATTTTTGTATTAGTGAAATACAATTTATGTTTAAAAAAAATTTTAATTCTAAGGCTAGCTTCCTGCTAGCCATAAGGGTAAATTTAGCTTAAACTAGAGTTTATTCAGTTTGGTTTACTCTACAACAAAATTCTGCATTTATTACTAAAGAAAATTAATTTTCCCTGCCTTCTAACGAAAAAATTTAAATATAAAAATGTCGAATATTATCTATCTAAAACAGCTAGGCTGTAGAAATAAATATTCTAGAAATATCGATCTAGGAACGGTGTTTTGATGCCGCCACTTCGAAGTGGAGACAATTCAACGTGAAAACTGTAAATTTCCTTAGAGCATTTTAAAGATGTAACCTTACATTTCTTTTTGCATCATCTCAGACTTGCCGAAGAAAAATCAAGGTTCAAAACTTTAAACTTGGTGTTGCCCGACCTCCCACTTGACATTTCGGTTTTAGAACTTTAGAAGCTCTTGATGATTTTGAACCGAGCTAAAAAAATTGTAAAAGAAAATTTTTTTTTTGCAAAAATTAAGCAATAGAAAAAAGTGTATTTGAAGTAAATGCGGGTGTGTTTGTGTTGAAATGGAGTATTGATGAGTAGGTTAAAAATGTGTTATTTGAAGAGATCCTTTAAGGCAAAGCAATAATTTTGGGCTGTTAAGTAGTGGATTCTAACGAGATATAGCTCGACCTAGTCTTGAAACCGGTAAACGTTAACGTAAAATATATGGCCCCAACCGGAAATTACACCAAGTTTCATACGGTAACCAGATAAGTAAAGATGACCAAAAGCTCTTGTTCTAACCGTGCGACGTGCTGGGGAAAATAAGTATTATCCTGGAATAGGGAATTTTTATTTTAAAATGAAAGTTTACTGTAAAATGAAAATTGTTGTTTGTACTAATCCTATCAAACTACGTTAGAGATAATCAGAGCTTGCCTGATCCCGCAACAGCACTAAGCTTTAAGCTCATATAAACCACCCTTGTCTTATGTTCAATCCATACGTAAAGTTTATAAAAGATTTAAACGATAAATTACAAAACGTGTCTTTTGAAATATTCAACAATACAATTTCTAGTTAAGATAACGTAGACCTATTTAAAAGGCGTGCATTTATCAATAAATAATTTTAACGCATTTTACGAGAGAAAGTGTTCGTTAACTAATTATGTAGGTGATATCGATAATGGTAAAGAATGTTTCCTTTAAATAGCAGAAACACGCTAAAGCTTTGCTGAATTAATAAGGGTGCCATATGTTATCCATTTTAATCATAGATTTCACTTAGTAATCTACCCGTTTTAATTAATTAGGTTAAAAGATGCAGCCTATTAGGGATGACTTTAAGTGTTTTTAAAGATATATGGCCGCCTTATTTTCTAAAATGGATCTAAAGTACTTGAACTATAATCTCCGGAAACGCAATATTAAAATTTTCGTGCAAATTATAAATAATTTTATAAATCGCACCGAAAACTTTAAATAATAACTCTCGATGTCTTTCGGTCACGCCATTAAATTATAAATAAGCTCTAACTACTACATTATATACGTACTTTATAAATAACTGTGAAATTACAATAAAATTCTACTAAAATAAACTTAGATCTTTACCCTAGGATAAAAGAATTAGCTTTTATATTATAACCACCGTTTTCGAGTTATTGCCCTATTAAGTTAAACTTTAAATTACATTTTTAAATGTTCAAAACATTTATTTGACGGATCACTAGCCTTTCACATGGTTAACTAGTTTAAAAGACTCAACCGCCCATCTAAGATGTTGAAGAATTAATGTTAAAGTAAGTACGTGCCAAGTTTCATAAAAAATTTTAAATAATTTCATAAGAAATTTACAAAAATTAGCTGCTTATGGAACTAAACCAAAAGACGTAGAATAATACGAACGTCGTTAATACATTAACTTTGGCTTCAAACTTTGTCTCATTACTGTTGGCAAAATAGCAGCTTTCGTTTAGTTGATTGACGTAGAAAGACAGGGGAAGTATTGTTCACAAATGAAAGCGTTGACATGTTAAGAAAAGGGTCTGAAATGTTTCTCAGTTTAATTAACAAATACATTTAATTATTAAATAAACAAATTTGCCAAAATTTCGTAATATTAGCAACAAATGCAAAATTTTAAAAATATTCTTGTACTTAGAAATTGAGCAAGTTTTCGTTATTTAATCCAGCATCCAGCGTCATTACAAGGCGCACTACCGGGTCCTTTCATTTTGCATGTTTCTCATTTTAAACAAAAATAGATTTTATATTAACAAAGTTTCCGGTGGCGGAAATCCTTACAAGTCATTTAAAAAGATTGAATCAATAATCGTTCAGGATTGTATAATGCAACATGCCGTGCATATAGTGAATGCAAAATAAATTTCCAGTAGTGCATTACTTAGAATGGAATTATTGACGTCAGAAAATGTATTATTGAATTTTTTAAAATTTATTATTAATCGACTTCAACTCAAGTAAGTATTCAAATTTCAACCTGCATTTTATTTTAAAACCGCAATTTTTCTTCCAGCATTGAGATAAATTACCTATAGTAAGAGTAATTTATTCATACTTTATTTTGCCATATTTTTTAGTTATTTTCTTTGGACGACAAAGGTGCTCTAAAAGTGTCACGAATTGCCAAAAAAATATGCTTTATTCCGCTTTTTTCTGCATCCTTACTTTTGCTACTTACCACCTTTAAATTTGTTATCGATAAATCCGAACCTTTGACTGACATTCAATTTGTCACTTTGCGTTTACAAACTTGCCGCTAAAAAATTCTTGTTTGCATGATAGATTTATTAGTACCGAATTAAACATTAAATATTTTAATAATAGTTATTACCACATTTTGGTGTATTCTTGAAAAAAAAATTAATAGTAATTACTTTCAATATTATTTATTGAATTGTGTGTTATTATTCCAACTTCTGCATTGCCCCTCTACTGAAGCCGCATTATCAATTAAACTTACCCGCAAATATTTTGTTAGCAATTCACCGAGATCCTTTGTTCTCGAGTGTTTTCTGTAGTCTATACTATAACTTACTTGCAGAGTTTGTTATCCAATAAACTAACAATATATTGACGTGTTTTATTTTAAATTTCCTCCGTGATGTACAGTTTAACTTCAGTGACGGCGCCAAATAATGTAGTTTTTTGAGTTTATTTATAAATCACCCCAAATATATTGGGCCCAATTTGTACTCACCCATTTAAAAAAAAAGTTGTATTCCATAATGAAGTTACTAGGTCAACAAATTTAAAGTGCAATGGAGGGCATTCCATGCCCCCCAGACCCCCGGTTTGAACCACAAAAAGTTTGTGTGCATAGTTCTTGATTAGTTTTATTAAACAAGGAACTTTTACTCTTTCAGAACATTTACACCGGCGGATCTGAGAGTATAAAATACCCTCCAATATACCCTCCCACAGTAACTTGATTATGAAATAAAACTTAATACAAATATCCCCCCCCCCCGGTTGGAAAAATAAAAAGTTGGTAAGCATACATTATAAAGATCTTTCGTTCGTTAATTTTTTAGTTTAAGAATAAAATACATTTTCGGGTCCCGTCAGGACAAGTATAAAATGATTTCCTGTAATTTATTGTATAAAGTAATTTAGAATCTTTGTGTTTTTGTAAAACAGGGGGGCAGGAATTAATTGTGTTCCGTTATATTCCACAATCAATGACCAAATCAACAAATTACGAGTACACTAGAGAACATTCCATGCTCCCCAAACCCCCCGATTTGAAAAGCAAGATCTTTTCAAAAATATAGATCTTTCTCTCTTTCAGAATCAAATACATTTTCAGGTTGCAGTTCTTTTGCATGTTCTTTAATATTGATATACCAACAGATTCCTATATGAAATCTGGACAAATTACGTAAAATCGAATCCGAAAAACTGCTTGTCAAAATGCATATTTGCATAATTTCAAAATTTTGTGCATATTTGAGTAAATAATGCATATTTGTGCATATTTGACTAAATAATGCATATTTGTGCATATTTGGGCTACTTTTGGTGATTTTTGAAGAATTTTAATAAAGAAAATAAAAAATTGTTATTAAATTTTACTAATTGAAGCAAGTGTTTTATTTAATTTTAAGTAATTTAATTTTTTATTTAAAAAATTATTTATTTTTTTTTTAAATTTTTTTATTTTTTATTTAAATTTTTTTTTAATTTTTAATTAAAAAATTATCAAAATTAATTTGCTTAAAATTTAATAATAATTTTTTATTTTTTCTTGCCAAATTGATATTTTATTTGGGAATGTAAAGTTTGAATTCATATTGACGAATTATGGTTTTTATATTTGACTTCAGTTTCGCTGATGGCTTATTGCTTTTTGTGTAGTTTTACTTTCGCCAATGTGTGTGCACGATAGGTTGATTGTTACAATAGCTTGTAATGATGAAGACCAATAAATGAGGTTGAAACGGGTTAATTAAGCATAAAGTAGCATTAGTTTCATTTGAGGACCCAAAATACTCACAAAAGACATTCCAACATCTGAATTTATAATTTAATTTTTCTATTAAAATTCTTAAAAAAACACCAAAAGCGGCTCAAACATGCACAAATATGCATATTATTTACTCAAATTGGCACCAAAGGTTGAAAACATGCAAAATTTTGTAAATTTTACATAATTCGTCCAGATTTATTATTAAAATTGTTAAATTTTATAAATCTAGGTAGTAAAAATTAGGTAAAATCGAATCCGAAAAATTTGCTTGTCAAAATGCATATTTTGCATATTTTCCAAATTTTGTGCATATTTGAGTGAATAATGCATATTTGTACATATTTGAGTAAACAATGCATATTTGAGTAAATAATGCATATTTGTGCATATTTGAGAAAAAATTGCATATTTGTGCTTATTTGGGCTACTTTTGGTGATTTTTGAAGAATTTTAATAAAGAAAATAAAAAATTGTTATTAAATTTTGCTAATTGAAGCAATTGTTTTATTTAATTTTAAGCAACTTAATTTTTTATTTAAAAAATTATTTGTTTTATTTAAAAAATTATTTATTTTTTATTTAAAAAATTATTTATTTTTTATTTATAAAAGTATAAAATTTAATTTGCTTAAAATTTAATAATAATTTTTTATTTTTTATATTAAAGTTCTTAAAAAACACCAAATGTGGCTCACATATGCACAAATATGCATATTATTTACTCAAATTGGAACAAAAAGTTGACAACATGCAAAATTTTGTAAATTTTACGTAATTCGTTCAGATTTATTATTAAAATTGTTAAATTTTATAAATCTAGGTAGTAAAAATTAGGTAAAATCGAATCCGAAGAACTGCTTGTCAAAATGCATATTTTGCATATTTTCCAAATTTTGTGTGCTTGTGCTCTGTGCTTATTTGGGCTACTTTTGGTGATTTTTGAAGAATTTTAATAAAAAAAATAAAAAATGTTATTAAATTTTGTTAATTGAAGCAATTGTTTTATTTAATTTTAAGCAATTTAATTTTTTATTTAAAAAATTATTAATTTTTTATTTAAAAAATTATAAAAATTAATTTGCTTAAAATTTAATAATAATTTTTTATTTTTTCTATTAAAATTCTTAAAAAAACACCAAAAGTGGCTCAAATATGCACAAATATGCATATTATTTACTCAAATTGGCCCAAAAAGTTGAAAACATGCAAAATTTTGTAAATTTTACGTAATTCCTCCAGATTTATTATTAAAATTATTAAATTTTATAAATCAGAGTAGTACTTATTGAAAATTTGCAATCAAATTGAAGAATTCGAAGATTAGATATTTTTTAGTTTGCATATTAATGCATATTTTATCTATTTTCATCAATTTTAGTGCATATTTTAAGAAAATTTGCTGCATATAGATGCTCATATTTTCAAGTATTTGAATGGATATAAATCCGAGCTCTAATTGTAAAGTACCTTTCAGTATCCACTAATTGTAAGAAGCAATTGAGAAACTTTGTGTTTTTCAAACCGGGGGGTCTGGGGGGCATGGAATGCCCTCCAGTACATCATTAATTGTGTTAAGTAGTATTCCTGTAAAGGTATTCGGCACTGAAAAATTTAAAGTTTTTTTTTGATAAAATTAATCCAAAAATATGTGATCAAACTTTCTGTTTCTGAAACGTGGGGTGATACGTCAGTAATTGGGTTAAATTGAATTCCATTATCAAGTTATTCAGTCAATAAATACCTGATGTATTGGAGGGCATTCTATGCCCCCTAGACCCCCCGGTTTCAATAACAAACAGTTTATGGCCATATTATAAACACCCATTAGAAAGAGTGAAAGATGTTTAGATATTTATTCAATGAAATTAAACCCGCAGTGGAAATGTAATTGTTTTTGAAAGAGTAAAAGTTCCTTGTTTAATGAAATTAATCAAAAATTATACGCACATACTGATGTGAGTTTCAAACCGGGGGGTCTGGGGGGCATGGAATGCCCTCCAGTGCACGCAAAATTTGTTGACCCAGTAAGGGGCCGAAAATCTTACGGACCCTTACGTGGGGGAGGGGAGGGTCCGACGTATTCCTTACGTCAGTTTTGTAAAATACTTTTTTTTAAATAAATCAATTTTTTTATCTGGATATTAAGGGATTACCAATTTTTTGTATTAACTTTTTCATGCAATTAAATAATGTTTTTTACCTTTTTTTTATATAAAGATAAAATTTAATTTAAATTTTTTAAAAATAAGCGGAGAAAAGGCGGACTCAACATTATTTTGCCAAAATCTTACGTACCCTTATGTGAGGGTTAAAAAATTACCAAAATTGTCTTACGTAATTAATGGACAGCCCCTAACTTGATTATGGAATACAACTAAGCATCGGTGTTGCTTAAAGCACACAGGTGCAGTGACGGCGCCAGGGGTGGGCCAAGGTGGGTTATAATGCCTACTCAAATTTTTTAGGTGCTGATTTCAATAATGTATTTTTTAAGTTTGTTTAGAAAATTTGTGTGCTCCTGCCACCCCAAATATATTGGGTCCAATTTGTGCCCACCCACCCATTTCATGCTGGCGCCGTCGCTGTTTAACTTAAAGTTACAACAAAACCAAATAAAAAATCTATAATTATTTATTAAAATTCAAAAACAACAAGGAAAATGGAAGAAATTTAAGACCACTCTGTAAGTCCAAATGTAATGCTTTTCCAATATTTTACCGTAGAGCTCCTTCAAATATCAAATATCATTAAATCTCTTGTTACGAGCTATAAAATAAGATACACTTTTATTACCTTTAAGAGAAAGAAAAACCTTAAGTACTTTTTGTCAATATCTAAAAAGTATCAGGAAGATGGTCTTATATTTTTATTAAATTTCATTTGTTATTAAGAAAATTGAATTTTCGATATTATTTGGTTACAGATTTATTTTAATAGAAAACATAATATCATTTAGTAGTTCCGACCAATAAATTGAAACGTCTTGTGAGTTTGTGCAAAATTTATTTTCTATTTTATTACCTAGCATCATAAATTTTCTGGTTGCATTGTTATCTTTGGATGTTGATTTTTGTGTTTGTAACATAATGGAATGGAATTAGAGCACTGTATTTTCAGCACATGTTAATAATAGCAGAAATTGTAGTAATAATCGTGGTACCAGTCGTGAATATTAATTTTCAAATACTTTTCATAACAAGCTTGCTAATTAGACAATTCGTTGGTGAAAATTTACTTAAATGCTCGTTGAATTTTTAATATTTTACCAGTGTAGCATATCAAAATACCAATTTTCGGTAGTAGCTCGGATTGGTTTCTGCGTTACAAATAAACAATTTATTTTTTCTACAATAAAAAATACATATTTTTTTCCCTTTGAAAATGGAAAAGCATTAAAAACTCCGAAACTGATAGTATAGTAATAATGGTATTTTAAATGAAATAAATACGGATTTAATAACCTTCTTCAAATAGAAAACAGTTTTTCATATTTCATGAAAAGCGTAGGAAAATTATTTTAAAAATTTTAATACTACACAAATTTTCGTATAATAAATTATTTATGGAAATCCATTTTATAAGTAACGTTCCTCATATTCGTTTTAGGTTTTAGTCATTAATAATAACATGCAAAGCCTTTCACATTAATCAAATGAATGGCTCATTGATTTTTTTGGTTTATTTTAATTTTATAAATTTTCTAACAATAAATAAAAATTGTACCTTATTTAAATTTAATGTTACACTTTTCCAACTACTCTTAATGATATCATTGTTTCGAATCGATTTGCTTTCAGTCGCATTCCTGAAAAAATTTAAATTTATGTGTCGACACATGTATTAGCATATTATACTTACTTAGCTGGGAGACCGGAGCTAGTTGGCACACTTACCACTTTCCTGAAAAATTTTTAAATAAAACGTAAAATGTTGGTAAATAATGTGTTTTGTAACTATTAGCTTACATATATACATTCAGCCGACATCGTAAAGCATTAAGCCTGTGAATATTACGTAGCAGAAATATACAATTGTTTAGGTAATTCAATAATCTCTGAAAAAATAAGCTCTGGATGAATAATTCTGTGGGCGGTCGATGCAAACGGCAGTGGTTGTACATTATTCTTAAAAAAATAAATTAAAAACGACACATCTGTTTTCTATCATAAAACTAATTTTATAAAGTGTAGTCGCTCCGCTTTCGTTGGAAAGTTTTTTTGCTATTGATTTGTTTTTCAGTTCTTTATTTCGTCAAAGCTTGAAAAACAAATATGGCGTAATTTCACATGACAGACGTCAAAAGTGTCATTAAAATTGAGGTTAAGTACCACGGCGGGAAATTTGATTATATTTGTTAGCAAACAAGAGATTAGTGGGATGTTCGTTCTCCTTAGCGGTGTAGACGGCGAAGAAATTTTAATAAATTTCAGGATTTCAATTGGGCTTTTAATTTACATAATACAGAATATATCAGAGTTACCAACCCACAATCGGATGTCTATACAACACCTTAACTGACAGTTAGGCATGCAAATTCAGACTTCTCGTGAATTAGTAACTCGATAAATCACGATAAATACTGAATTAGTTATCCCAACTTCTGGTTTTAAAAACGAAAATAATTTGATCATTTGTTAGCAGTAATTAATTAGCACTTGTAAAGTGATAAATTTTCGATAATTAGATTAGATAACCGTGTTCCGTATTATTATCTCCCGTTTTCGATATGTTATTTTTGACACATTGCGTTTTGCTAATAGATTATTTAAAATTCCACCACAAACATTAATTACATCGGAGCTTTAGAATCGCTAATTATTATTCCGACTTGTTTCTTTTCTGAATAATGAAAAAAGCTCATTTCGTTTGAGACAAAAACTGCCTAATTAAAATTTATATTTTTGAAAAGATTGTACATTAAAATATGGCCTTTCGTTACCAAATAATCTGACAGCTGTCGGTGGTCTTTGACAATCGGCTTTAAAAGTAAAAGCTTCACAAAGATACTTTTTACCAATAGAAAGATTTCTTTTTGTCTTTTTTTAATTAACTACAGTCAAAACTCCCACTGAGTTTTATTATTTTGTCGTTGCTGAATGTTTGATATGAACGGTAAATATTGTTTTTCCTTCTCTCCTCCGAATTCAATGGATCACGCTGAATTTTTCTGATTGTCATCAATTTTAATTCAGTTTGATAATTTTACGATATCAAAAAATTTACTAACTCAATTTCTAAAAATTGGATTAGCAATAATTGTAATTTTATTGATACGTGTTTCTGTCAATTACTTTGTTACTTTTAGCATTAAGCATCGCTAATGTTAATTTAATTACTCCTGCTCCTGCTAGTCTACGTTTAATTTTATAACATTTTTCATGTCCACGTTTGTAACATATTTTACTTAATATTCTTTGCGAAGCAATTCATAAACTTAAGAATTTCTTAACTATTCGGTCGGATGCACCGGAATATTAATACTTTACTTGATAAAGCAACTCTCAAGTTTAAATACATATGACAACCGGGCGAAATTTATAGTAACTACGGTAATTTATTCATTAAGTCGAGGCGTAGCCGAGTTTCTCCTTTTGGTTTTTTTAAACTTTATCACACTTGACACTAAATAATAAAGAATAAGAATTTGGGTTATTTTTTAAGCTGTTTTTTAATTTTCAGCTCAGTTGCTTTAGCGATGTAAAATGTCTTTATTTTATTTAAAAATGGGAAAGTTAATAAGCTTACGTGCTTGGAAAATTGTTCTTGCGTGCAGTTTTCGGGGACATACGTGGTGGTATAGGATTGTCATCCCTAACGTACGGCAACCTACTATTAAGCTTTTCCTTGTGATCCTTATCTTTCCCTCTTTGCATATAACGCATTATACTCAAACATAATGACGGCAATAATAAAAGTTCCAAAATTTGACTTTGGCTGTAATAGCGAGTCCATTATGGAAATAAAAATAAATTTCCAATAATCTGTAACAATGAGTTAGATGGAAGGTGTTTGGTATTCATCCGGCAGGATCGAGTAAAGTTCTTTGGGGTTTTTAATTTTAATGCGGCGGGGTAAAGCTCGGCAAGGATAATTTGTCAAGTAATGCTATTTAAGCAAGGCGACGGATTTGTTGAGCAAAAGTAGAAAGTAAACATGTTCTCTGATCAGCGATGGTTCGATCAATACTTCGGGGCACTGTGTAAACGAACTTAATTGCTACCCCAACGACGATAGAGCTTAGGCTATCCCATGTCAGCTTTGGTCTAATTAAGGGAAACCATTATCTGTCAATACAATTACGCACTAAATAATACACCAAATTCTTTCCTTTTTATTTCTTAAACAAAAAGCAATTAATTTTGTCGCCGAAAGAAGAGGAAAATTTAAACGCGGTTGGTTTAACATTCATATTGGTGTAGCAGGATTCCGGGTTAAATATTTATGTGCAAATAGAATGGATTTAAATTTACAACGATCTAAGGATTCGGTGGGTATGGGTGGACAGCAAAATTATTGAGAAAGGCGGAAATCGAAGAGCCCTTAGGCTGATCAGATATCGATTTCGAAAGTACAAGCGAATAAGTAAAGATGTTTGAGGAAGACTTTTGTTATTTTTATTTCATTTACCTCACAAACATTTTCGGTTTACTTGCTAAAAGTTGCCGCACAAAATTCAACCCTAAAAGTCAAAAATAACACAATGTGAAATATTGGTTAGAGAAAGAAATATTATACACATAATAAGTTTATAAAGAGTAAAAAAAGTTTACGTTAAGTAATGACTGTAAATCTAGACCGCTATAGAGAAGTTTATGAAAGTAGATGGGGTGCAATATAATAAATTGTGAAGCGGTTTACAAATTGTCGTATTCTTTTAAGTTATAATTACTAAAACTTTTATGAAAATATAAAATTTATGTGCGCTTAAACGGCAAAAAAACGCAAAACAAAATCTCCAAACTATAATCCCATTTTCTTAATTAAAATTTATTTTAAATACAAACCGAACTTTTCCTCCCCTGCGCTTAAAAGAAATTTAATTGTTCGTGTTAAACAATTACAATTAAGTTTCCTTAAGGAACTTTCGCTAAAACGAAAATTTATTTACTTTTAAGTGCTTAAAACTAAATTATTTTGTTGTCGAGGTTGTAATTAAATAAAAATCAAAAGCCACCGGGACCAAGAGCTAGCTCGTTTGGTGTTTGCGCTCAAACCATCGGCATATTCTTCAAGTTCAGATTAAAATTAAATTAAGTTATTTAATGCTCAAGATAAATTAGGATTGAAGCCTTTCCATTGTATCGGTTTAATCTTTCTATTTGATCGTCAGCAATCAATCTTTTCGATGAAATCTTTTGCAATAATTTGCTATTTCACTTTTAACGCTGTTTATCTTCAGCTTACTTCGAATAAAGCTGTTGTCTAGAAACCACGGAAAGCCTGTGACAATTTTAGATATTTTAAAAAGGAAGCGCTATAATTTTTCCATATTTAGGTAATTTCCCCTAGGTAAATGGCGTCTTTTATACTAAATTTTCACACAATACGTAGGAAAAATATGTTTGGTTTTCTCAATAACATCAAGCTTTTTTGCGAATATTTTCTCTCATTTTTTATTTTTAATTTAATTATCTGCCCAGGTTAAAAAATTTAAAAAACATTTTTCTCTTTAAAAATACAATTGCTAGCGTACTGGGGGGTATTCCATACCCCCCAGACCCCCCGGATTGAAAACAAAAGGTTTGCGTTCTTTCTTAAGTTAATCTATCACTAATGGTGATTGACTTGTCAATATTATTTGTATTACCTTAATATTTTATTTTAAAAGGGTGGAGGGGCGTGGTGCGTGCCACATCAATTCATAAATGTATTTTGTTCTGAAAGACTCACAAGTTCTGATTTAATAAAACCATATTTTTGAGAACGGCGGGTCTAGGTGACTCAGCAAAAAAGAGAATATAAAATCCTGAATATAAAAGAACAGCTTCCAGATCAGCTGTGTCTTCAGCTTGGATCAGACTGAATTACTACCGCAATCCATAAATGCATTTGGTTTAGAAAGGCTGAAAAGTAGTTACTTAATAATACCGATCGCAGAATGTCTACTTCAATCCGGGGGGTCTGCACCCCCCAGTGCACTTTCAATAATTATTGTATTCAAAATAAAACTCTTAACTTAAATTAACTAAGACCAAAAAACTGGTTCGAAGAGTTTTCTTTTTAAACACAATTGCTAGTGTACTGGGGGGTATTCCATACCCCCCAGACCCCCCGGATTGAAGACGGAAGGTTTAAATAGACTTAGAAAATCGAAAAGCTACTGAGAGAAAGGGTTCTAAAAAGTTTACTTTTTAACACAATTCTGTGGGGACGGGGTAAAACGACTTAAGGGGGCATTCTAGTCTAGAGGCATGAATTTCTGGCGGTTTTTGAAGCTCTGTACAACCGAAACAAAAAATATTTTTACTATCCATTTTTTTATCATTTGTTTATTGATATTTTAAGATTACATAAAAAATTAATAAAAAAAATCATTCAGAATTCTTCAGAAAGAATAGAGTGCCCTGGCGTGCACGATATCTCAAGTTCTAATGGACCGATTTATTTGAAATTTGGTGTGAATGTTCTTTATAGATGCCGCTATAGCATGAACCTCGGAAAAGTGAAACAAAATTTTTTTTACAAAATGGCGGCAGTTTGAAAAAAAAATTTTGTTTTTGGCATGCTTAAATTAACAATTCCCAATTTTTTAATTATAGTAAAAGTAAAAATTTTGATCTGAGCGTGGTTCATGCGATAGAGGAATGCATAAAAAACAGTCACACCAAATTTCAAATAAATCGGTTTGTTGAAACTTGAGATAATGTGCACGCCAGTTTTTTTTTGGACCTCCCACTTTGCCAGCTCATAACTTTGTGAATTTTGAGTTTTTTTTTTGGTTAATTTTTTATGTATACTTAAAATATCAATAAACACATGATAAAAAAATGGATAGCAAAAATATTTTTTGTTTCGTTTCTACAGAGCTTCAAGAACCGCCCGAAAATTCGTATCTCTAGACTAGAATACCCCCTTAAGTCACTTTTTGGTTTATTACACCATCAGATGCAGAAAGTTGAGCTCAATGCTTTGGTGAAATTGAGAAAAGTAAAAAAAATTCAGTACAGTTGTTAATGGAGCATGTGGCTACAAATGCGGCCATATCTCAAAACTTCATTTTTAGACTGAAGTCGTTTTAGCCAGAGACCACAGAATTGCAGATAAGCTGAGATGTATTCCATACTTCTCCTCCCTAGCTTCCCTTGGTGCATACTATCGCATTCCATAAATGCATGTTATTCTGAAAGACTGAAAATTCCTATTTTTTTTAAATAAGAATTTATTGGTTTCGGTTGGTCATGGGCGGGAGGGGGTAACCCGTTACCCCCCCTTGTTAAAAATCACTGGAATTCTTTGAGAATTTTTGAAATAAAGTAAAATTATGAGCGATTTTTCTTTAAATTTGTCGTTATTCCCATTTTATATTGGAAATTTTATTAAAAATTAATTTAAATTTGGAAAATTTCTGGAATTACTAACATTAAATCCAGAATCCAAATTTGGATAAGGAATTCAGAGTAACTTATTATTTTTTTCGACCAAATTACATAGCAATACATCAGTAAGATGAGAACTAGCATAATCTCTGCAACTCAAGAAATTCAAATACTTTTACCTCCTGCTCTGAACGAATAAACAAATATCAGTTTATGAATTGGTTTCCTTCTTTATTCTTCCTTTTTTTGGATTTTGAGTTAAACTATCTAAAAGTGTAATGATATTTTTCAAGCATTAGTGGCGGCTGCCACTGGAAGGGTGATGAGCTGCCACTCTTCCAAACGTGATTATTAATTATTATTAAATTTTAAGACATTTATGGCCGACTCTAAACTGAATCTTGAACTTTATTGATCGCCAAGACAAATAATAATTTAACTTAAAACTAAAAGAGTTGAAACTCAAGCTAGTAATCACATAGAGTTAATGGTGTTCAGAGTGTAATAACTTGTTATTATTATAGCCTCTATGATGTATTGATGTAAGCTAAGTAAGTAGAAATTTGTAGTTTTTTACTTTTACAGCACTTTAGTCGATTTAGTTGTTAAAATCATTTTTATATTTTTACGTTATGTTATTTATATTTAATATTATTATATTAATAATAGGCTATTATCGTAATGTAGCATAATTTATATTATTAAATATATTTTAATTTATTTGGATGTACCTGCAAATTACCAATGAATTGAACTTGTAAAATTGGGAAATATCGAATATTTTTGCATATTTTGCACATTGAGCAAATTAAATAAACATTTTTTTGGGTTTTTGCAACGATTTGAAATAATTTAGGTGTTTTTTTTTAAATTTTTGCAACATTAAATAATGCAAGCATTCAATAAATTCACATTCAAACTGTTACAGAGTTCCCACTGAATTTTCCAAATCTAATTCCATGACTTTTCCAGGTTTTCTCTGGATAATTTGGAAAATTACTAAATTTTTTTATTTAAAAAAAATTTGTTTTCCTTGCCTGAAAATTTAATTTCCCTGAGTTTTAGGCAATTAATTTTTTGGAAATGTTGCCAGCATCTTGTCTATTCATGGGAATAGGTAAATTGCCCTTCAAATTTGACCATAAACAGCAAACTGCCCTCCGAGCAAAAATCTTGCCTTTAATCTGGGTGCTAAACTGCCCTCCAAACTACCATCTTTAGTTATAGGATTAAATTATTTAATTCTTTAAATAATATTAAATGTTCGTAAAAAAGAGATATCCGCGCGAAGATATGCATCGGTTATGTAGGTTATGATTTTGGACCCAGGATTGCAAGATAACAATCTAGCATTCTAAGTAACTGCTAGTTTTAGCAAAGCAAAAACTGAAATATAATAAAAACATCTCGGGCTTTAATATTCATGATCTGCGCCAGCAGCGTTTTCTGAAAACTGGAAAATATTCTTACAGAAAAATACTCGATTGTTATCTCTTCAGGTGAAATTGTTAGATGTCTATTTAATTAATATAATCTTAAAATAGAGTTCACCATTAGCCTTCTTTTGGACTCTCCTAGTTTGACGCCCCTATTTCATATGTCTCTATAGTTTGCGTGTAAAGTGTTATTAGGGGACTTATACTTTAACGTGGACTACTAACCACGCAAAGAGCAATATACTTTATTTACAGAAGAACTCAATATATTTTAGTTTATATTCTTGTTAACTTAAAAATATTTTTATTGATTAATAGCTTATTGATCTTATTTTATTTTTTTAATTTTTATATTTCCTTCTTAACTATTTTATTTTATTTATTTACTTTAAATATTCTGCTGGGCTTGTGGCGTAACTGTAAAGCTGATGTAAGTTGTGGATTATCCAACAACATGATTAAACAAAAGAAAAGTGGAAATTCATATTTTAGTAAACTTAAATTACCTAGAAACTTTACGAGTACTCGGAAAATTATAACAGAAGTTTTATCATTTTTAAAGGCGTTTAAATTAACTTTGTAATTAATTTTAAATTCTTTTTCATGTAAAATTAATAGCCGCAACAATTTTAAATTTGCTGAAAACGGAAACCAAGTTAATAGAAATAGAAATTAAGAATCGTCTCTGGGAAGTTGTCGAGGAAGCATCACTTGTTTTGTGGGAGTAAATTATTTTATTCTAGTTTTAATAAAAATAAATTATTGGACACAATAAAGCTCTGACCCAAAAGTAAATCCGAAAAACAACCCTCCTAATACGGGATATTGTTAAAATTTCTATGCTCTACTGCTACCTTCTTTATTTCAAACTAATTCCAAAAGCAAAATAAAGCAACCCTGATCCATTCAACTTCTAGATGTAAAAAATAAAAGCTGAAATTGAATGATAAAAAATTGGGTTATTCAAGGTAATTAACTTACTAACTGGTTCATTTTTATCTGTCTGAAGGGATAAACAAAGTAGGCTATTTAGTTGATGGCGATATGTGTTGGTTTTTCCGGAACAGAATATATTTTCGGCCTAGAGTCGGTAGATTTCTTTGAAAGAATGATTGATTATTTGGTGGTTTACTTAATTGCTAGCACTGCTGTTCCGCCTAAACTTCTAAACATGAACTTAACCCTAATGGACTCGCAGACACGCGAACTTTGTTTTAGGGTTTAGTTTCCGGATCTCCCGGATCCTACTACTGTTTGCTTATTCTCATAAAAACGGTCTTCTCTCACGCATGTTATTACTTCTGAATTCATAACAATACTGATAAATTTATATCATCGACCCAACGACTTTACCTTATATAAATAAAACGTAACGGGTGTCGTCTGAAACGTCCACTACGCCAAACAAAGAATAAATTATTGCGTACCTACGTTGTTGTACCCTCTGGGTGCACAGAAAGTTTGTAAAACATTTCAAGCATGGCTTAAATTTTACTCCGAAACAAATTAAATATATTTCGTACGTGAGGGATTTTCTTGTATTTGTATGAATTTATTGTATTATAAATACCCGCCCTTTAGGCTAAACTTGTTCGACAAAACAATATAATATGCAGAAATATATTCTTCAACCTGGATTCGAACCTGCACTGAACCTACCAGTTTTCCTAAAATTTCTTAGAATTAAGTGTAGGAGTCAGTGGCGTATTTAGAAAATGCAGATTAATAACGGTTTTTTATAATCTCGTTAATCCATTCATACGCGTCAGTTGTAATTAATACATGAAGGAAAGCACGCTCTTGCTGCTCCTGCTACAATGTGTCATTTTTTGGTGGAAAAAAACACTCTGGTTGGATGATTTGTTTTACCAAAAAAAATATATTAAACTTAGAACTAAAAATATTTGTCCAATATTAATCCAATCCGGGAAATTTGAATTTTTAAGCAAAAATGAGGGAAGTTTAACCTTCGGCTAGATAATAATTACCTTATTGCTCGCGAAGTTCAGCAGCAACTTTCTGTGTTACTTTGAAAATCAATTATAAAATTAATTATAAAAATATAAATTAATTTAAATGAAGTTAAGAATAATACAATACGTAGGAAATCAAAAATTCAAAAAATCAAAAAAGACATAAGTATCACATGACAGGTCTGGATTAAAAATATTTTAAAATATGAAAATATTAATAATAAACAAAATATATAATATTTCCGTGAAATAAGGGCCTTTTTATCGTATTATGAATTTTTTAATATTTTCAAATATTTTAAATCCGAACCTGTTAGTGGTAATTATATCTTTTTTGATTTTTTGAATTTTTGATTTGCTACGAATTGTATTATTCTTAACTTTATTTTAATTTATCTATAAATACATACCACATACCACAAATTTACTTAAAATTTTTATTTTAGGTTCATTTTCTAAAAATATTAGGTCAAAATTGTAAACCGGGGGGTCTGGGGGGTGTGGAACACCCTCCAGTACATATCGTAGGATTTCCACTCTTTTAGAATACTTGGAGAAGATAGGGGATTTATAATTTTACAAATTTGAATTTTTAAGCAAAAATCTCATTTTTTCTCATTGGCAACACTATTAGACTGGGAGGTTTGGGAGGGGGGGAGTCAGTACTGTACTAATATGTCCTTACATTGTATAGTACATATAGGTGTTTAATAACTACATTGCTTTAAAACGCTACAATACATTGGATTGGCTCCTTACGACCGCTCTTCCCTTAACAGTATCGTACAATATCCTTTTATGGCAGCGGTTTCCAAAGTGGTTCGTACGAACCCTTAGGAGTTCCATCACTTTACCTTATTGTTCAACCTCTAACCAAATACTGTAGACTAGGGCTGGAACTTTTTATCAATTAATCGATAAATATCGATAGTTATCGATTAATCGAAGAACGATAATTTATTTTTGAAATATTTATTAATCGATATATCGATAACTATCTATATTTAGTTATCGATATTTCGATAGTTATCGATATTCCGATAGTTATCGACGTTTTGATAGTTTCGATATTTCTAATTTAGGTTATTATCTTATGGTTTTTGGACTTCCCATCAGTCAATTTTAGGTTCGACCAGTTTCTTTATTCCATAAAAACTCCTTGTTTAATTGGATCGGTTACTATCAAAACTATCAAAATATTGATCCAATAATCAATCCAATGGAACAAGGGAAAACTCTCCAACAATATGAATATTATAATTTTAAGATCATCCTGCACGCGAAAACAAGGAACACTTTTTAGTCATCCAGTTTTCAGTTTCTGAATTTTCTAAGAAAACGCGTATTATTTCGATAATTCGATAATAATTATTGGAGCATCGATAATTATCGATTTATCCACAAGTCGATAATTATCGATTTATCGACAAGTCGATAATTATCGATTTATCGACGATTTATCGACAAGTATCGATTAATCGCAATTTTAATTGCTATATCCAAGGATAATATATACAAGCAGCTGATAGAGATAGAACCTAGCCTGACCTCTAACTAAACGTCTAAACTCGAAACTTTTCTAAATAATTTAACAAATTTTCGAATTGAGATTTTAATATTGACACCTTAAATATTTAACACTTTTTCACAAATAAATAAAATACATATGTACACACCGGGAGATCTGGGAGTATGGAATACCGTTCAGCATCCCAATAATTTCCCCATATAGGAAAATATGTGTAGAATAGTAACATTTTTTGATTAACTTTCCTACTTCCCTCCCAGAGAATTTTTAGGCCCAAAATCAGCCTTGAGGTTAGAAATTTTTGGAAATTAGTTTTTAACTTTATTCCAAGAGTAAACCGCATTCCCTAAATTCTTTTTTTTTTGTTTCAAGTGAACAATTCCTTGCAATTCTTTAATTAATTCTCTTGCAATTCCTAGGTTTTGTACTCCAAAATTGCTTTGCAGTTTTTCCTCGATTTTACTATATAATATGATTTAGTTTCATTAGAAGTTGAACGGAAGTAATTTCATCTCATAATAATGAGGAAACCAGCAAGGCAGAATTTATTTAGTAAAGTAGGGGGTATTTCTGAAAAATAACCAAAATATTGAAAAATATATAGGTATTTAGTAAGGACATTGGTTTTGAAGCTGCCATGACCAGTGGCGTATTTAGAAAATGCCTTTGAGCGGGGTAAATTAAAGATTTTTTCCGAATCTCGTTAATCCATTCATGCGCGTCGGTTGTAACTAATCCTAATACATAAAATCCCAGCACGCTTCTGCTGCTCCTGCTACAGCGTGTCATTTTTGGTGAAAAAAACACTGATTTTCCCCAATTTTGCTTAAAAATTCAAATTTTCCGATATTTTTTGGCGAAATTTGAAAAATTATAAATTTGCTATCTTCTCCAAGTATTCTAAAAGAGTGCAAATCCTGTGATATGTACTGGAGGGTGTTCCACACCCCCCAGACCCCCCGGTTTACCATTTTATCAACCGAAGAAAAATAAGATTAGGACTAATCGGAAAATTTGAAGTTTTAAGTAAAGGGGGAATTTAACCTTCCTTCGGCTAGAAAAATTTAAAACTTGGAAAGCATATTTATTTAATTACCTTACTACTAATTGAGGTTAGCAACAACTTTCTGTGTTACTTTAAAAGTTAATTATAGAAATATAAAGTTAAAATTGTAAACCGGGGGGTCTGGGGGGTGTGGAACACCCTCCAGTACATATCGCAGGATTTTCACTCTTTTAGAATACTTGAAGAAGATAGGGGATTTATAATTTTACAAATTTCACCAGGAAAAACCGGAAAATTTGAATTTTTAAGCAAAAATCTCGTTTTTGGTTTAGGAAAGTTTAACCTTCGGCTACAAAAAATTCAAACTTAGAAAACATATTTATTTAATTACCTTTGAAAGTTAATTATAAAAATAATATAAAAATATTAAGTCAAAATTGTAAACCGGGGGGTCTGGGGGGTGTGGAACACCCTCCAGTACATATCGCAGGATTTCCACTCTTTTAAAATACTTGGAGAACCTAAAAGATTTATAATTTTACTAATTTTGCCAGGAAAAACCGGAAAATTTGAATTTTTAAGCGAATAAGCTGATGGAAATTTAAACCTTTGGGTAAGAGAATGCAAAAGCTTGGACGAACATTTATTTAAATGCTTTACTGCCCAGAGTTTAGTAGCAATTTTTACATTACTTTGAAAGTTAACTGTCAAAAGTGTAAACCGGGTGGTCTGGGGGTGAACACCCTTCAGTACTTAATGTATAGTAAAATTCCCATTTTTTTCAGAATACCAACAGAAGACAGAACAATTATACAAATTTCGTGCGAAAAGCTGGGAAATTTTTTGTTTTTGAGCAAAAGTGAGGGAAATTAAACCGTTCGGCTAAAGAAAATTAGAATTTGAGAAGCTTATTTATTTTTATATTATAAAAAAAATTTTTAATTTCCCCACGACATCGGCATATCAAGTTTAGCAGCAACTTTTTGCGTTAATTTAAAAATATAGAAAAACGGGAATCACCCAGTACGAAATTAAATGTATAAATATTATATCGTTAAAAAAGAGATCCACCGTCTAGCTGCCCTATATAATCTTCTCCCCAGGAACCTTAAGTTTAAGCGATAAAACATTTTGAATTATCAGTTAGCTCCAGGCCCCCCGCAAGTCAGCCGGAATAATTAAGTCGTAAGTACAAATTACGAAAGTATTATTTGCTAGCCAAAAGAAAATTTAAAAAATAAAAAAAAAATTTGTAAAAAAGAGTCCGGCTAATTTAAATGGAGAGTTTTCTATAAGCAATTGGGTATAGCAATATAATTGTGATTAAATAAATGGAGGTCTTTATTTGTGGGGGTTTGATTTGTTGGGTTGATTTGTATCTCAAGAGTGAGTAATAATTTGGTGTCGTTATTGTGAAAAGACAATTTTGTCAATCACATCAGGTTTGCATGCATCATTAGAGCGCTGACATTGCTTCCGACTTTGACAAACCACGTAAACTCCGGTCTCTACTTCCGGTTTGGTTGCATTTGTCACTTTGTTTGGTGACAACCGACGCTCATTCCATAGAATATGGACATTAATTTATAGTTATTGTGCTCGCGATATGTTGCATTCTTGAATATAGTTAATTTCTCTAACTCCCATTGTCATGCCGCTTGAATTATAATTGAAATTCTCACTGTTATCCCAAAACGTGGCTTTTATGATGTGTTTTACACCGGATTTTGGAGTCGAGATGAAAAAGCAAAAATTAACGAGCGCTTGAGCGGCCATCATTTTTGTCGATTCCATATCTCACTAATTAAGTTGAAGGAAAATAAGAGGAAAAAGTTTTCATTGCTTTGATAATTCGGCCAAAATTCTAACTAGATTAAACGACAGAAATATACAGATCGATGTTGGTACTAAATATTTGTAATTTTGGCGCGCGATCAGGGTAGTTAGCATTTGCATATAATTTCAAAACATAATGAATGACCTTTACTGTTTTGTATTCAAACCCACATCACAAGTAAACGTAATTTAGATAATGTAATTTGCAAATATAATTTTAAGGATTTGAGTTGTATATTGTCTGTACATGTACCTAAGGGTTTGTTTAAGACGACAATTAACACACAATTTTATGAATACATTTTCATTTTTAGGGTCGCCAGAAAACAAATCTACGTTCGTTTAATTTAGTTTTATAAACGCAATTTGTGGTCCAGAGCACGCAAAATTATACCCAAATTGTTTATGTTTTTACAAAACTAAATAAAAATTAACTAAACAAAATTAAAATTGTTTATGTTTTTTTCAAAAACACAACCTCGGACATAGTAAACAAGGAAAAATAATTTAATTGTGATATTTTTTACTGGCTGTGGGGTTTCGGTTTCGCAATAAAATAATTTTTAGAGATTGAATAAAAAATATAATTGAGGTAAACTGAAAATCTCTGAAAAACGTAACAGTAATTTCATAAAAGAATTTATAAATTCTAAATTTAAAATCTTTTGATGAGCACTGCAATTGCAATATTTTGTTTGAAATGTACGTTACGCAGTTGGCGTATTTCAGTAGAGGAACTATACTGGTTCTCACTCAATTTTTAATTTAATATATATGAGTAACTATTATATAAAACGCCGAAAGAACGAAAGCAAATCCGTTTCGCTTACCTTGAGAAATAAATTGCAAATTGTAGATGGTTAAATTCGGTCAGGAATTATATAATATAAGTTAAATTAAATTTTTTGATGTTCATGCATTCTTTGATTCATCTTCACAAGTGTAGTTTCCATACAAGGAATTTTTACTTTGTATTGCTATAACCGCATAACTAAATTTATATTTAACATTTTCAATATCACAGTATTTTATTATAATAGTACATATTAACAATAAGTACTGTTGATTCACATAAATTAAGACATCACAAATTTACGATTGATTATCGTAATGGTTATCCATCAAGCCAATATATTATAATTTATACGATATCGCCATATCTGGAATTCGTTTAATTGTCTCTCCATTAATGTTGTGACTACCTCCCATACTATTTGTTGACAGTATTTCTCAAATGCAATCTAAATAGTACTGTAGTGTTGACAGTATTAACGTATTTTTCATTTTTGTCGATTATATTGTCATTTTCTCACTATTGACGTTTCATTTTCCAATTTTAAAATATTTCCAATATTAAATACATTACATTTACATATTTTAAGTTCAACATCATGGTTATACAAGATTTTATTTATTTTTAACTTTTAGATAAAGTAAGACACAACAGCCGTTAAGGGGGTATTCTAGTTTAGAGGTTCGATTTTGAGGTGATTTTACGGACGCAAGCAAACAAAACACTAAACATTTTTACTACACATTTTTTATCATGTTTTTATTGACATTTTAAAAGTATAAAAATGTATTTAAAATATAAAAAAATTGAAAAAAAATTTGAAATAGAAAGACAAGAAGGTGTCTCCTGGTTGACGTGATTCCAGCCCTCCCGGTGATTTGAAACCTACAATTTTGGTAAATTTTTAAAAAACAAGGATGTAGAATTAGTTTTGAAAACATTTTTTTTCACCAAATGGCCCTAGTAACATTTTTTTATGTTGAATATCAACAGCGGGCACGCTGTGTCAACACGAAATTCAGCTAATGAACTGAGTCAGCTGCTGATATTTGGTAATCTCAGAAGCTGAATTGCTACTGATTTGCTAATTTGGCGGCTGAAAACCAGCTGAAACTGCGCTGCGTCAAGTGTTCAAAATGCAGACTCAGCTGATATTCAGCACTGAATCAGCTGATGTTCAGCACTGAATCAGCTGATGTTCAGCGCTGAGTCAACTGATGTTCAGCGCTGAATATCAGCTGATTCAGAAGCTGAATTACTACTAATTTGCTCAAACTGCGTTGCGTCAAGTGTTCAAAATGCTGACTCAGCTGATATTCGGCACTGAATCAGCTGATGTTCAGCGCTAAGTCAGCTGATGTTATCAGCTGATTCAGAAGCTGAATTACTACTGATTTGATAATTTGGCGGCTGAAAACCAGCTGAAACTGCGCTGCGTCAAGTGTTCAAAATACTGACTCAGCTGATATTCAGCACTGCATCAGCTGATGTTCAGCGCCGAATATCAGCTGACTCAGAAGCTGAATTACTACTGATTTGCTAATTTGGCGGCTGAAAACCAGCTGAAACTGCGCTGCGTGAAGTGTTCAAAATGCTGACTCAGCTGATATTCAGCGCTGAATCAGCTGATGTTCAGCGCTAAGTCAGCTGATGTTCAGCGCTGAATATCACCTGACTTAGCGCTGAACATCAGCTGAGTCAGCATTTTGAACAGCTGACGCAGCGCAGTTTCAGCTGGTTTTCAGTCGCCAAATTAGCAAATCAGTAGTAATTTAGCTTCTGAATCAGCTGATATTGAGCTTCAGATTCAGCTTTCACTTTATGTAGTAATAAAATTAAAGAAAAGTTTAATTATTTTAAATTGATATTAAATTTATAAATAAAAAAACCAAATCACAAAATTTTAACCTTATTAAATTATTACAGTAAATATTTTTTTATTATATCTTAATTACATTATTAATTGTAATCACTCGCAAAATTATATCGTTAACGATTTCCCAGAGTTGAATCTTTTTTTGTATAAATATAATGAAAATTTTTTTTACCGTCGCGGCCCCGAGTGGGATTCGAACCTGTGGTACCTTCATTGGAACTTGAGCGCTTAACTGTCTAGGCCATGAAGTTCTACCAAACTTTTTTGATTTTTTTAAAATAAATTCGAAAAAAAAGATCATTTTTTTTGACACCTTTTTTCAACTTTGGGAATTTTTTTTCAAAAATTTCAAGTAAATCGGTGCATTAGAACTTGAGATATCATCTCAACCGTATCGAAAAGAGTAGTTTCGGGAAAAACGAGTTTAAACTTTGGAGTCTCGTTTTGGGCAGTCTGAGTCGAAAACCGAAAAAAATTCTAAGATGCAATATCCATAATTATTTTCTATTACAAATTCATCATTTTTTGAACTTTTTTTTACTTTGGTCGCAAATTACTTCGTTGTTTACTTTTTTTTTTATTCATTTTACACTAAATATTTAAAATTAACACTGAAAAAATTACACAGTACACAGGGAACGCACATTCAAGTTGCTTGACGATTAAAACTAAACTAAACTGAACGGAACACGAAACATGAGAATATAATCAACAAAATACGTCACAATGACTTTGCAGATCCTTTCAGGTGCTCGTTTTCAGGATATATTAAGAACAAAAGAGTTTATACTAATATCTAGTTTCCATTCAGGTAATTGGAGATTGCCTACCGTCTATATTGATTCTAACTAATACTAATAACTCTAACTATAACTAATAATTATTATAACTCCAAAAGTAATTCGAATTTAAAAAAAAAAAAATTTTTAAAGGTTAAAAATTTTGAAAAAATTTAAAAAAATCGATTTTTTCAAATTTTTAGACTAGAATTCCCAAGGAGTAAATATATGAAAATTTTGTGTATTTGTAATTCCTCTGGAAACCTCTGGAATTCCTTGGAAATCATAGAAATTCTTTAGATTGGAACTGGTTTGGAAATCATAGGCGGATAAAGAGGGTAAACGAGGCTAGTGAGGAGGGGGCAAATAAATATATTTTGATTAGAATAATAGGTATATTTTTGAAATTAAAAATTTTTTTGTAGATTTTTTTGTTTTCTGATGAGTCTCGACGAGGGTGTTGAATAGTCCCGTTCCCCCTTCCAAACATCCTTCTATTATTTTAATAAATCGAGAAAGCCAAGGAAATCTCAGAAAATTGAAAAAACTAAAAAATAAAACTTAGGGGTTTTCAATAAATTACGTCACACGATTTTTAAAGATTTTAGACCCCTCCCTCCCCTATGTTACATTTAATCACACTTTCATTGAACCTACCCCCCCCCATGTGATGTCACACTTCTACCCTATAAAATTTAATAATTCGTAGAATTCTTCTTAACAACTAACTTAAATAGAAGTTTACTTTTATTAATATTTAATAAACTAAAGTCGACTTCTTCTTCGATCCATAATAAGCATTTGTTTTATTTTGAATTTTTTTTTCGGGCGCTTGTAAATGTCGCTACAACCGATCCATAGGTTAAACAATATATTTTCTAAAAGGATTTGATTTTGTGACATCAAAAAATTTAAAATCTCCGGACCCCCTGTCATATTTTTGTCACAAATCTGAGATGACCCCCCTACCCCCTAACGTGTGACGTAATTTCTGGATAGCCCCTTATCTCGATCATTCAAGATTTCCTAATTTCATAAGATTTTTCTTCACTTTTGTATTTCACGTTTTCCCCTCAGTTGTTCAGCAACAGACTACGGGGAAATCCTCAAAAAATTTCTGTGAAAATCTGAAGAAATTCGAGAAAATTCCAGAAAATCTCAAAGAGTTTTAGAATCTTCGAAAATTTCAAAAACTTCATGGAAACTCAAAAACAGGATATTGGGTTAGCGGACACCAAATAAAACTACAAAGTTACTTTGCCGACGTTTCGAAGGTATACTAAGCCTTATTGCTTCCGGGTTGTTTTACAGTTGTTGTTTTACCAATTTTACTACCTTACATCCAGTTACGGAGGTAAGATTGTTTTTTGTTGCTTATTGTACCGATGTTCCATATTTGCTTTCTTCACAGTCCTGAAGATGAAGGCTTAGTATACCTTCGAAACGTCGGCAAAGTAACTTTGTAGTTTTATTTGGTGTCCGCTAACGCAATATCCTGTTTTTGAGTAACCCTACATCGGACGAGAACCTTTCCTTCTACTTCATGAAAATTTTAAGAACTTAAAAATAATCTCAAGAAATCGAAGAGATTTTAAAAAAGAAATCCGAAAAAATGTAAAAAATTGAAGAAGAAGAATATCAAAAGAAATAATTTATTTTCAAATTTTCCTTTGGTTTTGTACTTATAATGATGATTTCCAGTTGGTTTTCCATTTTCACTCGAGGGGGAATTTGGGGTACAAGCGAAAGAGAATCTATAAAAAACCTGAAAACTGTTAAGAAATCCCATGAAATCCAAGAAATAGAAATATTAAAAAAATCATTGAAAATTCAAGGAAATGTAGAAAATCCTGGGACATCTTAGGAACTCGGAAAAATCCAAAAAAATCTCAGAAAAATCTAGAAAATCTTAGTAAACCCAAGAAAAGCTCAGAAAATTGAAAAAATAAAGAAGTTCATCTATTGTATTCTTAAGATTTTCTATTAAGATTTTCTTAAATTTCCCTTCAGTTGTACACAAGAGCGGATCCAGGAGAAATTCATGGGTGAGGTAAAAGAAGCTGGGGAGGGCAAAGATATATTTTTTAAATTGTAACAAAATTTTCATGGGAGGGGGGGGGGCGAAACAGTTACCCCCGTTACCTGCCCCCTGTTGGAATTCCATGGAAATCATTGGAATTCGAGTCTTGTGTACAAAATTATTTTGAGATATCCCTTGATAAAGATTAGGAACCAACTAACCAAGGTAAAAAGTTTAAAAGATATTAGCAAATTTGCGTTTCCGGCTTTAAAATCGTTTTAAAAATAGCCTGTTATTATTAACAGAAAAGTGCATGTGCGTTTAGTTTAATGCAGCTTCAGATGGAAAACAAAATTAACAACGTAATTTTTCCACATAAATTAAAATGAAAAATAAGTGACATTAATTTTATACAATTTTATAATTACTTGAATTATAATTTTAATTTGGTATCAAATGATTTAAAAAACTTGTTGGTTTCCAAAATTTGAATTTCAAAATATTTATTTTTGACTTATGGAAAACTTCGTAACTTTTCTAAATTTTCGAATATGCAAAATCTTGTTATTTCTTTCGAATTAAATAAATAAATGGCTTAAATTTAATTTGCAATGCAAATTTTCTTCAGATTTTCTTAGATGACAGTTAATAATTGTATTTAATGAATTATCAAGTTTATCTTAATGGGACAAGTTTTATTATATTTTGCATAATAATTAAGTTTGAACAAAAGTTTTAAGTTTTTCTTACTTAATTTTTGAAAATTCCATAATAAAGTTAAAAAAAATTGGATAGAACTTTATCTTAAGTGCAATTAGACTTCAGACTGAAAATTAGTGACCCCGACGTATACAACTCGTTATTCAAAAAATTATCTTCTTGTGGCGGTTAGCTTTTTCAGTTCGGAGGCAGGAAAACGGAATAATCGGAATTAAGAAATTGTAAGTTTTAGATGTAAATATCGAGAGGTTTCCATTGTAGATTCACCCTGTACGATAAATTGAGGGTTTTTATGCTTTCTGTCTTATTTGAGACAAGCTTGCTATAAACTTCAGCAAAAGCTTAAGACTAAAATTAAACAATAAATTGTTTGGAAATAGCAGAAGCCTTTAGGCAATTTTCACAACGTTTAACATGCTTTGAAATAGGTTGCTGTAATTTTCGTATGATAAAAATTGTACAATAATAAAATTTTTCTGTTTGAGTGACAGTAACTAAAATTTAATAAACTTCTTTATTCCGTCAGTTGTCTTTTTATTTCGTTATAGATTTAACATTTATTTAACTCAAACGGAAAACAAAAACATATTGCATGTATTTCTATAAAAATCCCGTGTAATAAACAAACGAATAAATCAAAATTTTTTATTTTGTATGCGAAAGCTTCGAAAGCTGAAAAGGAATAAAGTCGTCTATAGGTGTAGTAGTTTGGTTTTTTATTTTAAAATCAATTTTTCCTAATGTAGGTAGCAAAATCAGGAAATGTGAACAGAACAAATTTACATTTGTGCGACCCAGATTAAATAAACTGAGTTTTTTTTGCAGCGTCGACAATTCAATAAAGTGTTCGAAATGATACAGTAAGAATTTTCCAAAGAGTGTCTAATGGAAAATACTAAAGAGAGAAACAAATAACGGTTCTGGTGGAAATTGTTTTAGTAAATGTGTCGAATAAAATACAGATTCAATAAAATTACGTTTTGCATGTAAATGCGATACAGATTAAGTTTGCAATTTATTGATAAATTTTATTTCTAAATTTTCACTCGAAGCGAAACTTGAATGAATGTTTCTAGCAATTTTTTACTTCTTTTAATTTAACCTGTATACATTTTGTTGGAAATTCCTTCATCAATAAAAAAATCGACGTCGTTTTGGTATTTACTGCAGTAAAGTGAGAAAAAATAGCGACGTGTGTATCGATTCTGATCGTGAAAAGCGGCGCTGAAAACATTGATATCGTCTAAGTTGGCATTGTGCGTTTGCAACTGATCGATTTGGATTACCATCATCAATCAAGCTATGCTATCACTTCACATTTAACATTTCAAAAAATGTAACTAAACCAAAAATCGCAATCAAATATTTTCGGCTACAATAAAATTTTGAGTGCCCCATTAAGAAAATGTATGTTGATAGAAAATAAAATTTTAAGTCTTTTGTTTATCCGACACAGCTCGCAGCTGCGCGAATTTCTCTCAAAAATAATTTTATAGCTAATAATATTAACACTAAGGTAGTAAATTTATATTGCACCAATTATCACCCACTTCAAAAACCAACATCATTAAAGGTTTTATGAGAGCTTATCTTCTTATTCTTATCTCTTCTTTGGTTAACGCTTACACCTATATTAAAAGTTCTTTTACAAAAAAAAACTTTCTCTCAAATTAAGCTTCTCGAGATAATTTAAATCACTTTAATAGACACCGTCACCTTCAACTGATTTGTTTTTTTATAAGCAAAATCCCGAATCTGTTTGATGTGGTAACAAGTTTTCAAGATTAACTAAATCACCAGAAATTATTTTTTCTCTACTCCCGCGAGGCTACCTTCAAGTTTACTGATTTACGTCTTCTAATTCTTTTACCTCGCCTCTGAGATTTTCAGTTTTTACATCATTTAAATGTTGAAATAAAAGTCAAACTTGTAGAAGCACTTCGAAATTAAACGAAAGATAAATGTCAAACTTCACTTTACCGTCTTAAAACGGACGTGGTTTATCAAACCAACCACTCACACTCGGTTTGTCTTCTCTATTTTTCAATAAAATACAAAAATAAATCTTGCAATATGGAGGCTGCTAACTCCGCGCTTTTAGTGCCAATGTGGCGGCATTCTAACCCTTGTTAAAGATTTGTTATGAAAAATCATGAAATTTTCATATTTTGAAATTCTATTTAGAAATATTTATTATTTTATTTATTACTTTATTAAATTATGCTGTGTTCGAAGAGAATTGGTAATATTAATAGATTATTTTAAGGCTTGCATGTGACAGAAATTCTGAAAATAAACTTTTTGTGATTGTTATTCTACACAACTGAGTAGCTACTAAGTGATTTTAAGTTTTCTGTTATTGTGCTACCACGCAAGAGACGAATTAGTAGTCAGATCAGGGTAGAAATAGCATCGAAGGCACCTAATGCGTCTTATATAGTCTAGTTTATGTAGTCTAGTTTGTTGTGTTGGGCGTAGCGATTTGGGAATACAATAAAAGCGTGCATTGGGGGGTATTCCATACCCCCCAGACCCCCCGGTTTGTCCTCATTGTTTTGTGACTCTTAAACTTAAATTTAAAATTTAATAAAGTAGTAAAGGTCAACAATATGGTTCAAGTTTTGGGCATCGAAAGAGTTAAATCCCACGGTGACGGGTGTTACATTTGTACGCATTATTCAAACTGTTAAACTTTATAATAGAACAAAAAGTCTCCATTTTGTGTAATTTATTAAAATCATTACAAATTTTTATTAAATTTTAAACAAAAACACATTGGGAATTATTAAGGCATGTAGATACAATAATGGATTTAAGCTCTGTCACGGGTGTTACCCGTAGTATAAGCTACCTTGTTATCTGCTCATCCAAGTTCAGCTAAATTACAAATTTTTTTCACAAAATAAATTTCTAAGTAGACAGTTAAAGATATCTTCCTAACTGATACCTCGGTATTTTGTGTTTATATTATTTTCCATCTTATTTTTTTTAAAAGACAAGTTTGTGACGGGTGTTACGAGTGCAATTGAAACTGAGTGCAAATAAATTCTGTGTTTAATATAAATAATATTTTTTGGTCCAACAAAAATTTATTTAAATCAAACAAAATTTTAACTCGTGAAACAATGTTTCGGATTTTGTTTGTTTTGTTAGATACAATAAAATTCCTAAAATTTTGTTTTTCTAAGATTTCTAACAAAAATTTCTAAGATATCCTTGAATTTTCTTAGATTTCTTAGATTGCCGAAGATTTCCTTAGAATTTCCTATAATTTTCTTGGATTTTCGTTTGGATTATTTCATTATTTTCTTTCGAAAAAATTGAAAGAGCAAGATTATCTAAAATTTCTAAGATATCCTTGAATTTCCTTAAATTTCTTAGATTGCCTAAGATTTCCTTAGATTTTCTCAAATTTCTCTTCACTTGAACATCAAATTTTCTAAACTTTCCTTGGATTTTCCTTTGGATCGGCTCATGATTTCCTTTCGTAAAAATTGCAAAAGCAAGATTATCTGAAATTTCTAAGATACCCTTGGATTTCCTTAGACTTCCTAAGATTGCCTAATATTTCCTTGGATTTTCTCAAATTTCCCTTCACTTGTAGTACATCAAATTTCACCAGCGCTTTCCTCCTGACCTGTTGGCCACCCCTGATGTATAATATTTTGTGTTTATGCATAAATTGTATTCGGCATACCAGATGTAGGGTTCCCTATTGCCTAGAATCCGGGCTCTAGTAATAACACAGTAAAAACTATTTCTTTAAACCAAAAATCTATTTTGTTTGAATAATTCTTTTAAGCAAATAAATTTTGTTTCGTTCAAATAAAATATTTTAGGAATTATAAAAATTGAAAGCTTGTTAATTTTCTATTTTAGTGTCTATGATTTCAAATTTTTTTTTCTTCTTGGTATCGATTACCGTGGAATGGCCTATATGTAAATAATATTATTTTTGCATACTCGGAAGTCGAATATTGTTGATCGATAGCAGAAGCTATATTGAAACAGGTCCGAGGTTAAACGTATTAATTTATTATGATAATTTCAAATATTGATTGAGATCCAATGTAGGCATCGCCAAACCGGAGGGTCTGTACGGTTTACTTTTTATTCATGGACCAATAGTATTAGTTTTTCAGTACTGAAGAGTTACTTAGTAGCCAATGCTGGGATCCTTAATTGTGAGCGCCGTAATTGGAAGTGGCAGTTTTGAGAAGAAGAGTGAAGGATGTGGAAAGGAAAAAATTGAGAGGTTGAGAAGATGATATAGTCTAGTTTCTTGTGTTGCGTGTAGTGATTTGTGAATAAAATAAAAGCATGCACTGGGGGGTATTCCATACCCCCCAGACCCCCCGGTTTGTCCTCATTGTATTGTCTCTTAAACTTAAATTTAAAATTGATAATTTGGGTGTTCCTCGTGGGTAAATTATCAATTATACTGGGGGTCACGAATTGAATTATATCATTTAAATTTAAAATTTAATAAGTTGTAGAGGTCCCACAATATGTTTATATTGGTTTACATAATAAAACGGGTCCGAGGTTAAATGTATTTATTTATTATTATAACTTCAAATATGGATTAAGCTTCAGTGCAGCCATTGGCAAATAAAATAAAACGCCTGCTCTGGGGGCTATTACTGCTAACTAATACTATTGGTCCATAAATATAAAGTAAACCGTGCACTGGGGGGTATTCCATACCCCCCAGACCCCCCGGTTTACCCTCATTGTTTTGTGTTGCTTAAACTCAGTGGCGTAGCCAGGGGGCTTGCTTCCTTCCGAAATTAATAATTCAAAATTTGAAATGATCCATTTATACATCTTGTGCAATAAAATCTTTGTCTTGCTTTTTAAAAATATTTTTTTTATAGTTTGGGGTGGGTGCCCCCCCTCCCCCGAACTAAATTTCGGGCTACGCCAATGCTTAAACTTAAATTCAAAATTTAATAAGTTGTAGAGGTCCCACAATATGTTTAAAATTTTATTTCTTATTTTATTTTTGCATGCCCGGGAGTTGAACCATAATGAAGGGGGCCCGAGGTTAAAAGTAATTATTTATTATTATAACGTCAAATATCGATTGAGCATTAGTGTAGCCATTGGCAAACCGGGGGGTCTGGGGGGTATGGAATACCCCCCAGTGCACGGTTTACTCTTTATTCATGAACCAATAGTTTTAGTTATTCAGTACCGAAGAGTTACTGAGTATCCAATGCTAGGATCCTTGATGGTGAGCGCTGTATTTAGAAGTCGTAGTTTTGAGAAAATGAGGGGATGATGTGGAAAGGAAAAAATTGAGAGGCAGGACCAATTTTTAATTATGTATTGGGTATTCGTGTTAGCATCAAAACCCAATTTTTGGTAATTTTATCAGGATTTTATTTTAATTTTACGATTTTGTTTTCTTATTTTGGGCTCCTCTGGGCACCTCTGGGCATTGGGCCCTAGGCACGTGCCAAATGCGCCTAATGGTAAAATAGGATATGAGTCACATGATTTTATTAAGTGGACTGTTGACGATTTGTTAGTGAATTTTATTTATTTGCCTCCCTTGCCCCCTGATTTTTGGTATTCTATTTTGTGGTTCTCTCAATTTTACCACTCCACTTCTACCTTGGGGTTTCCCCGGTATTCTTTTATTTTTTTATAAAGTAAAATCAAAAATTGTGGTGTAACTGTAAATACCTGCAAATTTCGAAGCCAAAAGATTCGTTGGAAACAACAAACAATATACGAACCACTTGTAATTATTTGGTCATCTGCCAAAGGCAGGCAATGTTGAATTAATGAGATATTATATTGCAAAGTACAATTGATTGAAACTGAGAGAGAAAAATTTTTAATTTATATTATGGATTATTTTACATATTTTAGGGAGCAATTGGAGGAACCCAGTGCTTACTGGGGACGTAATTCGTTAATAATAACACTGCAGGCTTCCGAACTGGCGTAGCCTGCATTACTTGCAATGTATTATTTGTTGGATCACATTTGCTTGTATTTATGTTAGAATGAGTACAAAATTTGCTAAATTACCTAGTAAATTTGGGCTGCACAGCATGTAGAAGCTGCATTACTGGTATTTCCTCTAAATGTACGAACTTATTGCACTAACCAAGTTGGAAACTTTAAATTCCTATTAGCTTTAAATGATTGATGATGTTCGCTAAATTTGGAAACTTAACTACAGCAGTTCGATACAAAGGTCAGCAAATAGCATTTTAGTCTAAGTTAGAATTTTGATGTAACGAATTCAAAAATGGAAAATATTTTAGTAGACCATTAAAGCACAACATTTTCTCTTTGGTTTATTTAAGAAGGAAAAAATATTGATATAATATAACTGGCGCCAAAGTCCGCACAAGATAAACTATCGAAAGAGAGTTCAACTTTAGAATTCCATTCTTTGTTTTCTATCGATTGTATTAGTGCAAAGAGCTTTTCTCTTGTATCCATAATGCCTCATTATGAGAAAAAAAGAAAAAGAACTCAAAATAAAAAATTTTAAGTAAATTTGTGGTTTTTAGTATGTATTTATGGTTAAATTCAAAAAATATAAGAATAATACAATACGTAGAAAATCAAAATTCAAAAAATTTAAAAAGGAGACAATTAACACATAACAGGTCTGGATTAAGAAAATTTGAAAAAATGAAAATTTCGTAATACGAAGTACAATATAACGTTATTTCATGGTTATTGCCATTCTTCAGTTGTACGCATCGATTACGATTACATTGTAAAATAAGAAGAAAAAATTTTTCAAACTAAACAAAATTATCGACTAAATTGTACAAAATTGACTTACCATAACCTCCAAAGATTATCAAAACTGAACTTGTTACACGAGGTATGAATAATTTAAAAATGATTTGAACTAAGAAATTCGTTTACCTAGCACTGCTAGTTTGAAATCCGAAGGCACTGCCCTCTTAATATGATTTCTAAAAACTTTGAAAAAATTCAAAATTCAAAAATTTACCACGTTTTTTAACCGTGAGGCGTAAAACTAGAAAAAGAACTCAAAATAAAAAATTTTAAGTAAATTTGTGGTTTTTAGTATGTATTTATGGTTAAATTCAAAAAATATAAGAATAATACAATACGTAGAAAATCAAAATTCAAAAAATTTAAAAAGGAGACAATTAACACATAACAGGTCTGGATTAAGAAAATTTGAAAAAATGAAAATTTCGTAATACGAAGTACAATATAACGTTATTTCATGGTTATTGCCATTCTTCAGTTGTACGCATCGATTACGATTACATTGTAAAATAAGAAGAAAAAATTTTTTTCAAACTAAACAAAATTATCGACTAAATTGTACAAAATTGACTTACCATAACCTCCAAAGATTATCAAAACTGAACTTGTTACACGAGGTATGAATAATTTAAAAATGATTTGAACTAAGAAATTCGTTTACCTAGCACTGCTAGTTTGAAATCCGAAGGCACTGCCCTCTTAATATGATTTCTAAAAACTTTGAAAAAATTCAAAATTCAAAAATTTACCACGTTTTTTAACCGTGAGGCGTAAAACTAGAAAAAGAACTCAAAATAAAAAATTTTAAGTAAATTTGTGGTTTTTAGTATGTATTTATGGTTAAATTCAAAAAATATAAGAATAATACAATACGTAGAAAATCAAAATTCAAAAAATTTAAAAAGGAGACAATTAACACATAACAGGTCTGGATTAAGAAAATTTGAAAAAATGAAAATTTCGTAATACGAAGTACAATATAACGTTATTTCATGGTTATTGCCATTCTTCAGTTGTACGCATCGATTACGATTACATTGTAAAATAAGAAGAAAAAATTTTTCAAACTAAACAAAATTATCGACTAAATTGTACAGAATTTTGATTTTCTACGTATTGTATTATCCTCATTATGAGTTATATAGACAATATTTATGGTAAACCAAAATCACTTCCTAATAGTTTAGCTTAGCTAGCTCCATAAATATTTATATTATTCCATTGAATAAAATTATCTCTTTACGGAATGATATCACGAATTTATTAAAATGACGCCAATAAATAAAAGTCTTCCATATTTGCACATGCAAATTATGAAAGATAATTCGAACGACCTGTTGTTTGTCATTTCCTAAATGTTCGATACTCATAAATGATACAAATTTTCACTTACATAAACATAATTTGAAGCTCCCAAAATAAATAACACACTTGAAAATGTTAAATATTATTTCACGCTCTTAATCGACGAATAAATATTTGAAATGAACTGAATTCGATGGTTCATTTTAAAATTACAAGCTGTTTTAATTTTTTTATTTCATTCCAAACAAGTGGAACTCGTATAAACAACTTACCTTAAAAATGTAATCTAAATTTGTACAATAGAAACACTTGAGCTTAAATCATAATTAAATGCGTCTAATAGTAACAATGGAACGAATAATGGAGTAATTTTACGAGCTTTCACCTATATAACAAGATATTTGCAAACTACTCTATAATTTTTGACGTTTACTTTGTGTTTGTATTTTACCAACTAATTTCCCACTTTAGTTTAATTTCAAAAATGATTAAGAAATAATTATTTAATTTTTGATATTAATTAACTCACTATTTCGTGTGTTCAGATGCAATTTATCCTGAATTTTGCTTGATTTTTAAATTTCAGCTGAAAGCTTGAAAAAACCTCGAAAGCACAAAAAATGAAATTTGTCGCGAGCCATTTGTTTCTTTGAAAATGGTAAAAACTCTTAACAGTGTGTGATAGACGATAGATTACTGCGGGAAGTGGACAATAATAAAAACCATTTATTACCGCGCAAATGTAACACACTCGTTTGTTGGAAAACTTAAATTAATAAAGAATGCGTAGCTGAAAAAAAAAGAAAAACTTACGGTGGTAGTTGGGGTGTTTTAAAATTTAATTGGTAAAAAAGCAGCAGACACCCTTACAAATTGTAGAGCATAGTCGAGTACTTTTCGTGTTAGCCTAAAAAAATTAATAATATCAGGGTGCTAATTATATTTTCATTTTAATGGTACTGAAACGAAACTCGGAAAATTCGACTGTCTAATTAAAATTAATTGTTGACTCCTAGAAGTGCGTTGACTCCTAAGCCGAAATTTTCAGTTTCAGTAGGAATGTGTTCGTTAAAATTTAGATTTGTATTGAATTATTATACCTATTTGCATAAAATGCATTTTTTTATTAGATATACCTTGGCTTGGTAAAAGTTGCATTTATGTGAAATTTGCATCGACCATGTAAAATAAATTATACAGGGGTTAAATTTAAAGGATCAAATGATTTGTTGGAAGGTAATAAAATTAAAATAGGGGTAAAGAAGAAATTACTTCAAAATTAATAATAAAATACTAAAGCATTTATTTGGTAATTTTGCAATAAATGTAAAAATTTCATTACAACATAAAATATGAAGAAAGTATAAAATGCAGATGTCGCGTCTTTAAGAAACTAATAAAATTAATCGTTGCAGTTTATTATGACACAACTCTAAACCGATCTATTAAAAAGAAAATTTAAATTATGTTAGAAAATTGTAGTATAAAAAAAAATGATATGAAACGACATTTTGATAATAAATAAATATAAGAAGATGAAAAGATACAATTAAATTTGTTTAAAAAAGAAAATCAAGGGGTAAATATCTCGAAAATTTTGTGTACACTTATTTGGAATTCCCTTGGAAATCTCTGGAGGATTCAGGCGAAGTTCATGGAGAGGGTAAACGAGGCTAGCGAGGAGGGGGAAAATAAATATTATATTTTGATAAGAATTTAGCTATATTTTTGAAATTGCAATTTTTTTATGTAGATTTTGTTGGTTTTTACCCCCCCCCCCTTTCCAAACATCACAATACTTAGAATATGGGAAATTCGAAAAAATCTAGAAAATTCTATTATTTTAAGAAATCGAAAAAGCCAAGGAAGTCTCAGAAAATTAAAAGGTTAAAAAAAAACTTATCTCGATCATTCTTAAGATTTCCTAATTTTTTCTTCACTTTTGTATTTCACGATTTCCCCTCGGTTGTCCAGCAACAAACTACACAGAGAAAAAAATAATCCTCGCAATAATTTTGAAGTAAATATTACATCAATTATAGTAAATTTTATATCAAATTTAGTAAAATTTACATCAAATTTAGTAAAATTTACTTCAAATTTAGTCAAATTTACTTCAAATTTAGTAGAATTTACTTCAAAATTGGTGCGAGGCTGATTTGAACTTCAATTAAAATATAAATTACTTCAAAACACCAAAAAAATTTCTCTGTGTATGGAGAATATATTAAAAAACTTCAATGTAGTAGTGAAAAAAATACTGAAGATATTCGAGGAAATTCCAGAAAATATCAAAGAGTTTTAGAATTTTAGAAAATTTCAAAAAAATTTATTTTTTTTAAATTTTAAGAATTTCAAGATATTTTCAGGAAATTCTAGGGCATTTTAGGAAATAGGAAATCTGAAGAAATGTAAAAAATGCTAGAAAATTTTAAGAAGTTCAATATTATTTTGCTTAAGTTTCGTATATGACAATTTCCAGTGGGTTTTCCAGTTAGATAAAATCGAGGGGTAATCTGGGGTGCAAGTGAAAGGAAATCTACAGACAACCGGAAAAATGTTAAGAAATCTCCGGAAATTCAAGAAATAGAATATCCTAGAATATCTTAAGAACTCTGGAAAATCAAAGGAAATCTCAGAAAAATCTAGAAAATTTTCCGAAACAGTTCATCTTAAGATGTTCTAATTTTCTATTTCTTAAGGTTTTCCTTTCAGTTGTACACATGAGCAGATCCAGAAGAAATTCATGGGTGATGTAACTGAAGCTGGGGAGGGTAAATATGTATTTTTTTAAATAAGAATTTAGATGTATTTTTTAAATTTTAACAAAATTTAGTAATTTTATTAGTGATGATAAGTCATGGGGGGGGGCACTTTCCCCTTTACCTGCCCCTTGTTGGAAATTATTGGAATTCTTTAAGAATTTTTGGAATTCCATGGAAATCATTGAAATTCCGAGTCCTGAGTTCAAAATTATTTTTATTAACCCGGAAAATCCAATATAAATGAATTGAACACCAAAACAAAACAAACACGTAAAATTTTCAAATTCTGCAATTACCTTTATTTCGTTAGCATCCTTACACTAGACACTAGAGAGACACTATTTTGTGTCTTTAAATCTTAAAGTCAAAATCGAAAGTAGTTTCATAATGATTAATTCAAGTTTAGATTTTGTTCAGCAGACTTTTTTTTGGGAGCTACAAATTAAACGTAATTATTTATTTTACAATTTCAAATATTGATTAAGCTTCCATGTAACTGGTGGTAAGCTGGGGGGTCTGGAAGTGGTATGAAGGGTATAGAGGGAGGGGTTTGGAGGGTACTCGAGACTCCCCCCCCCCCCCCCAATTTATAATCTTGTCCATAGACAATTGTCCAGACTAAGAAAAGAACTAATTTTTAAATTGGCAGAGCTTTTGCTATGGTAAGGGGTGAAATAATCATAACAAAAAAATGAAATAGCTTCATAGCTTAAGATGTTAAATTTTGATTATTTTTCAAAAAAAGCAACCCTAACAATATTAATGGTATGATTAATTCGCGAACAAAAGGATAGGTATAATTATGAGTTCAAATATTGATTAAGTTGTAATTATTGGCAATCCGGGGGGTCTGGGGGGTATGGAATACCCCCCAGTGCACTGCTTCAGCGCACTAGCCACCTGTGGAATACAACAAATTAGAAATTTATTTCACGTATCGGTGCGTCGTTTAAACTTTTCCCGGCACGGCCCTTTAAGGCATGGTTAGTTTACGCCATAACCGGCGGCCAAGAGACATCCACGAAAGACATTCTCGACGAAGTCGAGGCTATTCAGTCGAGGCTATTCCGACGACAGTCCTATGTCGACCAGTTTGGTGGACCAACTGATCACTCTTGAGTAGAGCCTGGATACTTTCTAATACCAGATTCCGGCTAACAGGCCTGCGCCGAAGTTGAAACGCAACTTACACGCCGAAGGTTCGCAAACCTTCTAACCAGCCCTTTGGCTATTAACCACAACCTCTACGAAGCCTTCCCTAGGCGGGCAAGTTCTCAGGACATGTCTATCACATGACAAGATTCCATCTTAAACTTGGGGCCCCCGCCCCCGTAGTACCGGTGTCTGCGTTGTCCTTTCGGATCGCATGGTCATACCGGTTAACCATTAAAACCTCCGGGGCCTATCGACCATCGGCACGCCATTGGCTATTCAGACTTCTCGGACTGCTCATCCCCTGCTAGCCTACCGCCTGTTTCGGCACGGCGCCTACTGAACACTGCGTTGGCATACTCGTTTAATCTAAGGTATGAGTCGCGGTTCGCAATGAGGTCGCCTAAGTTCTCGGAGATGGTTGGATGCTTCACCTGTGGAATACAGTTGGTTTGTGTCTTTAAAACTTAGATTACGAATTTTAGAAGTTTTACAGGCTCCACAATATGTTTAAAGCTTTGGTTGGTTCCGCTGCTAAGCCCAAAAGTAATTTTATTCCGAATTCGTTAATTACTGACAGAAATCATGATTACCTTATGTTTTTCTTTCAGAACCTGCAGTTAAACATGGTATTTATTTATTATTACAATTTATAAAATTATTTTATAAAAGTTTGCTCTTTTTTTACTGACCAAACCTCCCAGACCTCCCAGACACTAGAGCTATAAACAAAATGAAGAAAGAGTAAAGGAATTTCGCCTGACATTTTTTGATAAACTTACTTTCGTAACTTCTTTGTCTTATGTTTGAGGAGAAAGTCTTTCTCGAAGAGAGCTTAACTTTAGAGCATTCAATTTATATATTTTTTGAAAAGGAATTCCAAAATTCCAAAATTCTGGAAGTTTAAAAAAAATACTAATATATAAGCAGTAAAATTAATTAAATTCAAATTTTACTCCAAACTTAAGAAAAAATAATTTTTTATTTCTACTTTTAAATGGCCATAACTTCAAAACGATTGATTTTTTAGTGTAAATAGTTCAGTACTTTATTAAAGAGCATAAAATTATCTACAAGTTAGTTCTTAATTTTTTTTGTCTAAAATTAACGCCATTTGAGTTATAAATTAAACAAAGTAAAATTTCAAAAAAATATAAGAATAATACAATACGTAGAAAATCAAAATTCAAAAAATTTAAAAAGGAGACAATTAACACATAACAGGTCTGGATTAAGAAAATTTGAAAAAATGAAAATTTCGTAATACGAAGTACAATATAACGTTATTTCATGGTTATTGCCATTCTTCAGTTGCACGCATCGCTTACATTGTGAAATAAGAAAAAAATTTCAAACTAAACAAAAATATCGACTAAATTGTACAAAATTGACTTACCATAACCTCCAAAGATTATCAAAATGCGTGCAACTGAAGAACGGCAATAACCATGAAATAACGTTATATTGTACTTCGTATTACGAAATTTTCATTTTTTCAAATTTTCTTAATCCAGACCTGTTATGTGTTAATTGTCTCCTTTTTAAATTTTTTGAATTTTGATTTTCTACGTATTGTATTATTCTTATATTTTTTTGAATTTAACCATAAATACATACTAAAAACCACAAATTTACTTAAAATTTTTTATTTTGAGTTCTTTTTCTTTTTTTAAAGTAAAATTTGGTAAAAATAATTGTAAAAAATGTAAACGAGAGCCATGTCAGGTGGCAAAGACATTGTATGGTAATTAGTAGAGTCGGCACGCTTTGGGATTAAATAAAAAAAATGGAAATATTTTGATGTCACCCGCGTAAATCTAAGAGTTGAGAATATCTTGCAATATTGCCCCCAGAGGGTTGTTTTTGTGGTTAAAATTGAAAGCTTAGAAATAAGTAAAAAAGAATGGAGAGCCTTTACAAACGTATTTTATTTTCTATCTCGAAGCAGACTATCAAATTTGATTCACAAGTGTGACCTAAAGCTCACAATATCCAACTTTATCAGTTGTATCCTAGCGCTGCCTGCCTCCAATTTTTGGTTATACTTGGTAAAATATATTATAAGCTGTTGTGTGGTATTGAAAAGAAATCGGGTATATAAAAGTAATGGATACATAAAAACTCTTTTTTTCGTTTTAAATTATCGCCTGAAACGTTTTAGTAATTTTTTACTGTAAACGTAAATAAATTTAGTTTCGAACAAAAATTCCGATGTAATTTTGGATATTTTTATTTAACTGTTAAATTTCGAGCTGCGTAGAGTAGGTATTGTGTTTAATGTTTGCATTAAGTGAGCGAAGCGAAAAAGCAATCTAAAAACGAATATTTACAAAATTACAAAATTGAATCTCAATTCAACAATTGAATTCAAAACCACTAATGTTTCGGTCTGCTATTCAACTTTTAATTTCTTTAAAACGAGCCCAAGCCCGGATAACACTTTAAAGTAGTAATTTCTTATTCGTCGTGAACGTTTGCCACGCTTTGATTGAAAAAGAAATTTAATCTTCCCCTATTCACCAATGCTATTCTTATTTTAACTGCGAGTACTTGAATTTTGTCTTTCCCTATTGTATTTCATAGTACAATATTGCTTTATTAAAATTTCAAACAACAATAAATCGTAATTAAATTTTTACTTTACTCATACGCATACGAATGTAATCTACTCAAAAATAAAAATTCGGAATTTTGGTATTAAAATGTTTCTTATCATGTCCTGATAAGAAAAAAGAAATAGTATCAAAAAAAACAGCGCCATTTTTGATCCCCGCAGATGAGACCTGTCGCTTCCTTGAGGTCTTCCGCGTCGAACGGTACCCGGCAAAAGGGTAGCTGACGAAAATTTACCCACTAATTATGGGTGTAATGTTGTCAAATTTTTCAACTTTTCGACTTTTTGGTTCGAACTGTAGCTTCCTCGAGGTCTTTTTCGTCGAATTTTTAATTTAATGGGGAAAGTTATGCAATGTTTACACAAGCCAACTTTTAGTTTTGTTTCAACCAATCAAAACAAGCGAAGGTACTCTGAATTTTCGACTTTCACTATTTAATTAAATAATATTTAATTGTGTATGTGGACATGTTTTAATTAAACATGAGTTGTTGGTTTAACTCAACATGAGTGCAATGGCAACCATTTGTTGTAGATATATAACATGCAAGTTTATTAATGGCGTTATTGCTTTTCCACCACCTTGCTTTGAGCTTTTAGAGTGCCATTAAATCTACGAAGTAAGCACTGTGTCTACTAAATGTTTGAATGTGGTCACTAAATTATGTTACATGTTTGTTTAGTTTTACTTTTAATCGATTTCGCTTTTAAGAACTGTTGGCTTTCGTTTACCTCACAAATCCTTAAAACATATTATTCAAATTTGGTTTAATTTTTCGACTTACTTTATTAACATAATTAATAGCTCTCTAACAAAAGCTTTTTAAGTTTGTTAGAATATTATTAAGTTAAAGTAAGTTCGTTAGAGAAACTTAATTGCTTTTAGCATCTTGTACGAAAGTAATAAATATAAATTTTTTTTAATTTGTTTAAGTTTTTGATTCGATATTTGGTCCTAAAATTTTCTTCTTTGAAATAATCTTTTTGTTCTTTTCGGTTTTCATCGCAGTATTTATTATAATAAATTCTTAGGTGGAAGATGAAACAAAGCATGGCAATAACAATGAGATTTGCACAGTAACGTTTTGGTAGTACCCAAACAGTTGTGCTTTAGAATAACATAGATATTTATACAAAAGGCTCTAATTAGACTGTGAACAAATATTCGTTTGTATTTTGCAAAAACAATGCAAAAAGGGTATCGAGCCACTAAACTAAGGACATTAAAAGCAGCCATGAATAAGAGCCGAAGAAATAGTTTCTGAAATAGCTTAATTGCCACTGGAAGTTAGACAAACTTGGGAAAAACAAATTTTTTTTATTTGATAAAATTGGAGAATTACGAAGGACTTTGTAAATGCAAAGCAATCGACAAAAGAGTCGTTCAATTTGTATTCGCATTTTGTATGCCTTGGAAAGCATAAAAGTAAATGCGTTGTATCAATCCATCACTTTAACACAACTGAAATATAGATAAACATTTTATGTTAGCTAGGTACTACTCGCTTTTTCGAAATTATTTCAACAATACACTCAAACTTTGTAGTGTTGTAGCTAGAACCACATAATATACATAACGACACTTTTGAGTTGTAAGTGTGCACTCCAAAATGGTTGTTGCACATCGTATAAGGTTAAGTGTCATAAAAAGACAATTTATCAAGTGCTGAATTTGGGTTTAATAGTTCTAATGCTTCTTCATAGATTAAATGATCTTGTAATCTCTGATATTTCGACATTTCAAGACCTATTACATTCTACAAATGTAGCCCATTCAGTTTTATCTGTATAAAATATATATAATATTGTATTTTCAAATTTTTCAAATTTTTGTTCATAAAATTTATTTTTGCTTGCATTTCTCGAAATCTCGAAAAAACCTCTAAAGTTTTTGAGCTTTAATATATTGTAAGTTTTATATAATATTCATGTACTACCTACACACCTAAAAGTTATATTCAAAGGCCGTGTTTAAGACATTTACTCATTGTGACAGGGCAAGAAAACTTGAAAAGTATTTGAAAACAGAAATATAATTAAATAAAAGTGAAATGCGGTTTGATAATGCAAATAAAATTTTTACACTGTAAAAAAAATCATTCAAAGTAAATCAAAAATTAATGTAGAACATAAATTGCCAAGTATACAAGAAATTACATTATAAATATACAATAAGACAATGAGACGTACAAAAAAAATTAAAAATTTTAAAAACCCCTGACTGTAAAAGCAGCTTAGTTGAAAAACTACTCTTCCCTTTAAAAAGGAAGAAATAATTTTTTCTTCTTCACTCAACAACATAAACTCTCGGACACTTAACTAAAAAAATTAACTTATCATCCTCCGCCCCCACCCCCCTATTACAAAATTTAAACATTAATTTTGAAGTCAGGGGAAACGGAGATTTGTTCCACTTACGAAACCTGTTTATACATTCCTTATTAAAAATTCTCCGTTTCCCCTGACTTCAAAATTAATGTTTAAATTTTGTAATAGGGGGGTGGGGGCGGAGGATGATAAGTTAATTTTTTTATTTAAGTGTCCGAGAGTTTATGTTGTTGAGTGAAGAAGAAAAAATTATTTCTTCCTTTTTAAAGGGAAGAGTAGTTTTTCAACTAAGCTGCTTTTACAGTCAGGGGTTTTTAAAATTTTTAATTTTTATTTTATTTCACTTTTTTTGGAGTAAATTTTGTCGAAATGTATAGAAAAAGCGAATATATGTATGTTTGGCTAGCGAATGGTAGCGCGAATAAGTAGCAATGATATGAATTTGACCCTACATAATCTAACAAATATAGAGAACGGGGGGGGGGGGATAGAGATGGGGTATGGAATACCCCCCAGTGCAACTTTTTTCGAATTACTCACTAACCGATGCTTTGATATTTTTTATTCCTCAGAGAGAGGTAGTCATTACTCCACAGTGCACGCTTTTACTACACCCAACACAACAAACTAGACCACATCACCTTGTCAACCTCTCAATTTTTTCCTTTCCATTTTCTTCCCTCTTCTTCTCAAAACTGCGACTTCCAAATACGGCGCTCAAAATCAAGGATCCCAGCATCGGCTTCTAAGTAACTCTTCGATACTGAAGAACTAATACTATTGGTCCATGAATAAAGAGTAAACCGTTCACTGGGGGGTATTCCATACCCCCCAGACCCCCCGGTTTGTCAGTAGCTACATTGCTGTTCAGACCTCTTCCATTACAATATCTGCAATTCATTCACTGTCTTAATAAAATTTCTTATGCGCTCAGCAGCGAAACCAAATTTTTCGGCGTCTAAAGCTTTAAATATATTGAGGAACCCCAAAACTAGTTAAACTTTAAAGTTAAGTTTAAACGACACAAAACAATGGGGATAAACCGGGGGGTCTGGGGGGTATGGAATACCCCCCAGTGTACGATTTTTATTTATTTGCAAAGTATTCAGTAGCCAATTCTGGATGGTTTTATAGAGGAGTGATTTTTGAAAAATAATCTCAATTGTATCACTACAATGGATTGGCAACCGATGATATAAACAGTTGATAGTTACGTATACACTTAAATGCTTGTTATTACTTTATAAGCTAGTAAAACTAGTTTTGCTTCTTAATAATACTCGGAAGAGAGGACCGAGAAAAGAACTTCTCAATATTGGTTCACGATATATAGCAAAAGATGCACTGGGGGGTATTCCATAACCCCCAGATCCCTCGGTTTGCCAGTGGCTACGCTAATGCTCATACTTACAATTTCTTATTGTCATCACAAGCATGAGAATTTGATCAAAACTTTATGATTCTTGGGCTAATTTATGGCATTATTTGCCATACTGGCAGGTGACTACACCTACCAGACCTCCCAGAGTGTACTATCGCATCATACAGATGTATTTCTTTAGATGGCCCTACCGGCCATAACCATCAGCTCGATTACCCGATATAATCAATAATGCGGTAGAGAATAAGCTTATTCATTGCTTAGGTCGGGCTGGGGGGTATGCAATACCCCCCCAGACCCCCCGGTTTATAACAGCTTAAACTACGTGCTCTATCCTAATAATTGTGTTGAGGGTTAGCAATAATAATAATAATTTTGCATTTTAAATTGTGTATTCTGAGAAAATGACGAAGATCCTACTTCCTTAATAGTTAGGATCTTAATTCTTATGATATATTTATCGTTAATCTATTCATGTGCGTTAACTGGAAAGTAACCATTTTACACGTATAAGGTAACTTTTATTACTCTCTGGAACGATAAAGTTATAAAATTAACCGACATTGCCAACACAATTATTGAGATAGAGCATAGAGCTGTTATGAACCGGGGGGTCTGGGGGGTATGGAATACCCTCCACCCCAAATTTCAAGACCACTAAATTATGGCTGTGATTTATTTCTCTAGAGAGAGGTTTTTTTAGAGAGCTCTCTAACGATTGACCCTATTTCTGCTATATGACCATCCTACTTCAATCGTATGGTCTTCCGCATTTATGAAAAAAAATCTCTGAAAAGAACCTTTGGGACTAGAAAACATTAACCGGCCAGTGCGGCCTTTAGGCCCCACAACCTAGGTAGTTTAGTAACAGTTTTTTATAGATCTCTCATTAGAGAGATATTAATTTTGAGTACTGTTTTGTGTTAGACGGTTTTTGTACTTCCTCTGGTGGACCGGGTTATCTCCTCTCTAGAGTAGAAAGCATTAACCGGTCAGTGCGGCCTTCAGTATGATCATATTTAATAACAGTTTATATAAATAATTTGGGTACTGATTTGCGTTAAACGGTTTTTGTAGTTAGACGACGGTTAGACTGAAGTCTACTATGTACTATGATTAAATTGCACATTGCTTGTTGAAAATCATACAGCTCAAAATATTAAAGATTGTATAGAAGAAAGTCTTCATCAATGGGAATTGAATAAAGACCAAATATCAGCATTTACTACAGATTGTGGAGCGAATGTTTTAGCTGCTGTAAATTTGTAAAACTGCAACCATATTAGTTGTTTTCGCCATGTCATCAATACAGCTGCTAACAAAGTTTATTTATTAGACGAAGTCAAAAACGCTATAACTAAAGTTAAAAAAATTCCAAGTGTCACCGCCCATTTGAATCCTAACAAAATTCAAATTTTACAAGATAATGAAAATATCAAAACAATAATAAGCACATCGTTAGCTAAGAGATACGGGAACAAAACTGTTTTAGAAAAAATTACATTTATGGATCCACATTTTAAGAATTTTTCGCTTGATTCTTCAGAATCAATTAAAGCAGAATTATTTGAAATAGTGCATCTGTTAGAACCTCCAACAGAGGAGCCAGCAGCAAAAATAAGAAAAACAACGGCGATTGCTGCACTGCTTGGTAAAAGTTGTCCAAACCGACTAAAAACACCAGAAGAAAAGGTAGAAGAAGAAATAAAGAGGTATTTGGCTTTATCGGAACTCGATTTTGAAGATAATCCTCTCGAGTGGTGGAAATCTAACTGCAAAACATTTCCGCTACTGGCAGTTTTGGCACAAAAATATTGATGCATTCAAGGAACAAGTGTTGCTTCAGAACGAGTTTTTAGCCGCGGAGGTCAAATTGTTACCGATTTAAGGAATTCGTTGACATCTGAACATTCCGAACAACTCATTTCAATGTCCATGAATTCCAGCTATGTTCCAAAACGTAAATAAATTGTAAATTAATAAAACATATTTTTTTCATTAAATTTTTTTAAATTCATATTATTATACCATTGGTATGATGGTTTAGTTAATATGTAGTTAATAATTACAAACTTATAGGCTTAACTACTAACTAGAACTACTTAACTAGTATTTATAATAATTATAATAATAATCGATTATATAAAAATAGTCGATTATGTAAAATGTCAATTATGGAAATTGTCGAGCAAAATAAAAATTAGTGGGTTAAATAATCGATTGTGAAAATAATCGATTATGGAAATAATCGATTATAGATAAATTTATGAATAAAATCGATTATGAAAATAATCGATTATGTAAATAATCGATTATAAATCCATAATCGATTATAAATAATCGATTAATCGAAAAAAATCGATTATTTTTCATAATCGATAATCGATTATAAAATTTGATAATCGCGCACCCCTAATAATAATACAATGAAAGCAACATATATGTACGTAAATATCACTTGCCAGTTGGCTGTCAAATTTAAATCGCCATTTTGCTGTTCTTTATACTAGTTGTTCCATAATATCATCATTAACGTCATTGACCGGCCAAAGATGTAAATATTACAATCAGAAGAAAATATTAACATCATTGCCCTACGTTAACGGGCGTTCACGTCAATGGCCGGCCAATGACGTTAATAGCCAATGTAAATGGGAATTGACGTCATTGCCCGGCCATTTACGTCAATGCCCAATTTACGTCATTGATCGTAACATATATAATTATGTTTTGTTTAGGTATGATTGATGTTAATATGTACCTTTTTGGTTTCTGTTAACCTTAAATAAGAATATTTAATAAGAGGGGGGGGGGAATAATGCTCTGGAATTTTTATGTACAGGAGGTAGTTTCTAAATTTTGATTGTAGAATATGTAATGTATTTGGGTATAAAAATTAGCAAACGCCAACATACTACAGTAGAACCTATCTATAACGAGAGCTCAAGGGACCAGCCTATTTACTCGTTATAAACAGATTTTCGCTATAAACAGTCAGTTTAGCATGTAAATAAAAGTGAAGGGACTAAACTTTTACTCGTTATAGCCGATAAATCGTTATAACCGGATTCGTTATAAGTTTAACTTCTCGACAGCGGCGTAACAACATGGCTAGTGTTCATACTTAGTCAAAATATTACTTAATTTCCTAAAAATGAACATTGTACTTTTTACTAACAGTTTGGGAAGTAATGAAAAGATACAGATTATCTCTTGTCAATTCAATATAATAATTATTATTTTGTAATTTGTAAGCTGAAAATTAACCAGACTCTTTTGTGCTCTCAAAAAACAAAAATTAATTGCTTAATTACAGTAAATATAAATAATTAAATTATTGTAATTGCACTATTTCTATTTTTGGAAAATTTATTTATAAATGGTAAATTAAAAAAGACAAAAAACCGCTGTTTTCAAAATTTGTTTAAAGCCCAAAACGCAAATTTGCTAACATCTTTTTAAACTTTTACCTTTGCCTGCAATTGCTTTTCTACTAATTCTTTTAGTTTTGTAAATTAAAAGATTGCTACATTAGCGCATGGAGGGCCCGGTTTTTTTAAATTATTTTATTTAATTACATTAAAAATTCCTGAACACCCAGAAGACTCGGTTGTTACGCCACTGCTTTTCGATTTTGCGAGTTAAATGAATAAAACTTAGAACATAAGGAAATATTATATGCAGAGTTTACTATTTTAATTATTTAATTATATTATTACTACCTGAAAAGCCCGGCCGCGGACGGGCAGCTAGACCGCGGATCTCTTTTTAGCTGTATAGTATTTCCCACTACTAGGGGATTCCCGTTTTTCAAAATTCAAAAATTCAAAATTTTTTTATAATGTAAAAATAAATTCTAAATTCTCAAACTCTATTTTTCTTTACCCTCACTTTTGCTCAAAAACAAAAAATTTCCCAGCTTTTTCTCCCGAAATTTGTATAATTATTCTAACTTCTGTAGGTATTCTAGAAGAGTGGGAATTTTATTGTATGAACTCCCAGACCCCCCCCGGTACACTGTTTACACCAATTCTCTGAATCATAATTCTTAAACGTGAGAAATTGATGGCAGATTTTTATGAAAATCTTTAAGTTCAAAAATTTAAATTATTTTTTTTAATATTATAAATTTCAAAATAATTTCGTGAAGTAGCAAATCCAAATTGCACTTTTATAATAAAAAGGGGTTTTGCAAAGCCAAATTTAACCTAATTAGATTAATTAATATTTCTGATCATCCAATAAATTAAGTTCTACATTTGATCAATCACCAAATTTATCACTTTTCAAAGTAATCCAAATCTATTGAAAATTAAAGTTCAAAAACTAATAAATTCACATTTATTTGCAAAAATATTACAACTCAAAATCAAATATCTTAATATAAATCAAAATTCCACCTCCCGGGGTTCTGGGGTAAAAAGAAAAAATACTAAATTTAATTTTAACATCAACCAAAATAATTAAAACCCAAAAAAAATGAAATTAATTATTTTGTAAAAAAATCCGGATTTAACATAATTCACTAAAGTGCAAAAGTTTAAAATTGGAAAACCAAGAAGAAAAGCAAAAATTCAAAAAATGCAATTTCGATTTCAATTGCATTTCTTCGAGAATAACCCAGTTTGAGATAATACAATTGGTGCTCTGAAGGAGAATTACAAATGAAACAAAAGATATGCTTAGCATTGATAACATAGATAGCATTTGTTTTATTGTATATCCTTTGTATGCAATATAATATTATTGAATGAACTGTGCACTGAATAACAATCCTAGGATAAATAATTAGAATTAAAATATGAAGTCTAACTTAATCCGAGTTATATGCATTCCCTGCTGCAACTTGCAAAATTTAGCAAATAATCTGAAAGTTAAGAAACTAAATTAACAAAAAGTTAACTTTCCCTACTCTAAGGCAGTGTAATATAATTAATAGTAAATGCGTTTCTTATGAGCGCAAAAATCATTTTTACAGAATTAAATCGACCAAATTTCTAAAGTAAATTGTTCCATAAAAATTATTTTATTCTTCAACTTCAGGCCTTTATTAATAGTTAGAGTTCTCCCATAAAAACGAATGGGAAAGTAGATTTTTAATAGGTGTAGACGCGAGTTATAGTCTGAAAAACTTCAGGTTATTTCTTCTGTTGCTATATAACTATCCCAATTCTGTTTAACCTTCCATTGTATTTTTTCCTAAAATGTCATCAAATATGCCCACCCTGTAGAATTCATATATTTCGCGAGTCTTGATTGAGCGAATTAATTGTTTTAACATGAAAAAATTGTGTCGAATTAGATTTTTTGGTATAAAAACAGCGTTTGAAATGCGAAAGCGAATAAACAGTAAAGTTAATAGCGCAGATTGTAATTGTTCTTAAAGCACGCTCCAATAATTTATCCTGGTAGTTTCAGTCACGAAGCTATAAATTGTAAAACATTAAACTTTTTACGAACTGTCCAAGAAATAATTGCGACTGTAAGCGTGTAATTGGAACCTAGAACTTCCTACCTATCTTCTTTATTTCCTGAAACCCCTGCAGGACTTCCTGAGCTGCGAAACACTCGGCTTCTGCTACTGCTAGCTGCGTAGCGACAGCTATAATTTCCCAAAATACGGAATTTCTCAAAGCTTCTCTAATATCTTTGCCGATTAACTTTATTAACGACGATTAACAATTTGATTCACCTGAAATAATAATTTGCTTCTGCGACTTTTCACTCACTACGTACCGAAATGTAATATTATTAAAACATTGAAACCTTCATTGCTACTGCAAGTTACTCGTCACGGGGATGCTTTAAATTTAATATTATATTTAAATGAAGTCGTGTTTGTTAGAAAACGTAAAAATATTTTATATTCAAATTTAATAAAAAAAAAGTTGCGACTACGATATTTTTTGAAATTTTAATGTAATTTAAAAAGAATTCTTTGTCGTACCTAATTGCAATTAAAGTGAATATTCACAGTCTCTCCCTCATTATGTTTCTTACAGAAATCATACTTGATGAAAAAATCAGATTTTTCACAAACAACATCATCACGACTCATTAAAATAAACCTGTTTCGCAATTATTCTATTAAACAGGTTCTTGCTCATCCAACTACGTTGAGTTAAATGTAAACATGGATTATTAAGACCGCAAAGTGTCCCCGTCCACCAGAGGGTTGAGTTGAGAAATGCAATGAAACCGAGATTTCGACGCGAATTTCCGCTCTACATCTTCATCAATGTTAATTTGAAAAAAAATTCTAATTTCAAAGAAATAAATTTGGCACTTAAACGAAGAGACACATAAGTGAGTGTTCTGCGTCGGGGACATCACACATTTCTGCCAAAAAAGTAATTTGTAACTTAAACACAAATATTTGAATTTTAACTGTATACATCAGATAGCAGGTTAGGACTATAAATATGTAGAAAACAAAAATGAAATAACACAAAAACAGTAATAAAAGTAAAAATAATATCTGGAAAGGTATTGCAGGTATTCCGAGTATCAAAATGCGCTATACTCTGGATTAACTTCCAGAAAACAGGAAAATTTCGTCTGCTCGCTTCATAATTCATTATTTTGTTATAAATTTACAGAATCTAATGTTTAGTCTGATGTCTGAATCTGATGTTAATTTAAATATTTAATGTAAGCATAGCAATTCTGTTTTTTTAATAATATTATTTTTTAAATTATTTAAATTAATTATTAAACTCTGTCAGCATTTTGTTTTGAAAACTTTTGATTTTAAATAATGTTGTATTTTGATTATCATTATAAAATAAAAAATTCATACCAATTAAAAAAACATTGCTTTTCGTATTGTAATTTTTGTATTAAAAATTCAAAGTCTCCCCCTGGTGAGATGCCGTATGATTTGTATTTTTTTAATTACGTGATATTTACCAAGACTCCTTGATCTTCTCCGCCCCTAAACGCTCACGTAATTAACGAACGTCCCCTAATGTCCCCTTTTTCGAGCCCTGATACCATTCCTCCAGATTCATATGTAAATTAACCTCCTGAATTCGAATATGACCTCCGTTTTCCCCACCATCCATCGCTATCGGGGGATGCCTCCTCCATTTATTTTATTATTTTTTTTAACAATTATTTTAACCTTTACATTTTTACTGATAAACTAGAAAGGTGAAAAGTTAATATTTGTAGCAAGACAATTGATTTGGGAGGAGATTTGTCCCCTGAAATTGTAAAATGATCGAATTTTCCGTTTTTCTGCTTAATTATTTCACTTACTTTTGCTGTTTGTTTTGGCAAAAAATTAAACAATCACACAAAGCATGTACATATATGCAAGTCTGGGGGTGTGGACCATCCTCCAGTATACCTGTAAGTGTGTTAAAAACACAAATAGCAAACAGAATTTTGTAAATGGCAAAAATCAATGGTCGCAATCAAGTTCCTTACACTATACCGAAAAAAAGAAAAGGATAAAAAACTGGTTTCATAAAACGTTTTATCGCTCTTATCCTTTAGATGATTTCCCCATTAAACAGATTGTGTGCGATAAAATCGACTATTATTAAACTAGTTTCTTAATATGCAGTTTATAGTTTTGAGTTTGTTCGGATAACCGAGTTTTCCGGATTAGCAAGATTTTTTTTTTACTTATTTTATTGATTTTATTATTATTCAATTATTCTATTTTATATAGTTTACATTAATAAAACAATACTAAACAAAATTAACAAATAATAAAAAAGTAAAAGTGCGTATTGCCTAAACATACAAATGCATACTTACTCTCAAAAAGTGATAGTCTTCTATTAAGTAGGCAAGATCAATCACAGAACATATACATAAGTTTTCAGTTTTTGAAACCAGGGGGTCTGTTGGGTGTTCTGAACAAAGCTGAATTTACAGTTGTCGATCTTTGAATAGCAGTTAACAAATCTGAATTGCAGTTTACAATTTCTAAATGTATCAGTTGACAAATCTGTATTAAAGTTGACGATGTGTGATTGCCTAGGTGGTGCGGCCTGAAGGCCGCACTGATCCATCACTCCCCCGTAATCAGTTAATATTTTTAGGCTGGTAACTTAAAATTAACCAATTCTAAACAGCCCAGTGGATAAACGCCGTTATGATTTTTTTTGGTTTAATTTATTTCATAAAATTCCTATTTGACCTGGGTATCGAATCAAATCAAGGTCTTCGGAAGTATCTAACTTTCTTCCTAAATCGTGAAAGGTTTAAGTTAATAATTCCTATTAATGCTGAATAAATTAAGTTTCCGATAGAAAATTTTTAGTATAATTTTTTTTTAAACAGATTGACAATTGTCAATGTCAACTAGGAAAATTGACAATGTATCGTAAGCATAAATTGTCAATTTTTTTTTTGTTACTGACAATTGAAAAACAAATTTATCACAATTATTGCATGGTTTCGAAGTACAAGAGAGAAATATGAAAGATATTTAATAAACTGCCAGATATTAATCGCGAGCTTAGGCGGATTTATGGGGGGGGGGGGAGGACACCCCTGCCGCAGACGTTTAAAAATTGACAAAGAGACAATCCCAAATCTGAGAACACTTTTTGCCCTTCTAATCCTTCTGCACCTTCCAGAAAAAATTTTGGAACCTCCCCTCATCGCGAATATGGATTAAACAGCGACTTGTACACTGAAAAAACAAGGTACATCAAAAATTCATCATTATTCAGCCGATGAACAAAATTCATCATATTGATGAAATATTCCTAGTATTGATGAAAAAATCATTATATTGATGAAATTTGTTCATCAATATGATGAATTCTGTTCATCGGCTGAAAAATGATGAACTTTTCATCAATATGATGAACCAATTTTTTTCAGTGTAGTTTGTTATAACAAGGGGCCAGGGGGGAGGCGAAAAATTAAAAATTAAGGCAAATGTTTAAGCAGGATTTTCACTTGCAAAAAGGAATTGAGAATTACACAAATTTGGTCAGGAAAAGTCGTGGAATTTTTTATTTTTAAGGAAAAGTCGTGGAAATTAAAACTTTAAAACAGGAAAAATTCTTGGAAAATTCGACAAATAAAAAATTAAAAAATAAAAGAGGTTTGAAAAATGTTTAATTTTGATCTAGGGCAGGAGTCGGCAATCTTTTGAGAAGGAAGAGCCAAAAGTTACAATTTACAAAATTTCCCATTTTGTAAAGAGCCCCTAGCATTTTTATTTCGGTATTGTGGTATTTTATCCTGTGTTTTTATCCTGTTTAAAGTTTTTTTTTGCAGAATAATACTTTTTATGGGGTTTGAAAATAAAATAAGAGCCGCAGGTTGCCGACCCCTGACCTAGAGGAAGACTTAGAAAAGTTAGGGATTTTGTTTTTGAAAGTTTGAAAGAAAACATACACCATTTTTCAGTTTTTGAAACCGGGGGGTCTGGGGGGTGTGGAACACCCTCCAGTATACCTGTAAGTGTGTTAAAAACACAAATAGCAAACAGATTTCGATTCCAGTTTTAAAGTTGTGATTCCACTGGGCATTATTGGGTCTAGGTTACAAATGCCATTTGAAAAAATCTATATAAAGCTAGATTCTGGGACCAATTTTGTTTAGGTGTACTGGAGGGTGTTCCACACCCCCCAGACCCCCCGGTTTCAAATACTGAGAACTTGTGTATGTTTTCTTTCAAACTTTCAAAAACAAAATTCCTAACTTTTCCAAGTCTTCCCCAAGATCAGAGGTCGGCTACCTGCGGCTCTGTTGACGTCAAGATGCAGCTCTCCAGGTCCATGCACAGATATTATACCTAATAATTATATTATTTTATTTTCAAAAACCATAAAAAGTATTATTCTGCAAAAAAAACTTTAAACGGGATAAAAACACAGGATGAAATACCATAATATTGAAATAAAAAACATTTTTCAAACCTTAGCAAATTTTAAAAATTGTAAATGTTTTATTTGTCGAATTTTTCCTGTTTTCAAGTCTTAAATACCACGACTTTTCCTTAAGAATAAAAAATTCCTCGACTTTCCCTGACCAAATTTGTGTAATTCTCAATTCCTTTACTTTTGCAAGTGAAAATCCTGCTTAAACATTTGCCTTAATTTTTTTATTTTTTGCCCCCCCCCCCTGGCCGCTTATTATAACAAACTACAAGTCGCTGCTTAATCTATATTCGCAATCAGGGGAGGTTCCAAAATTGTTTCTCAGATTTGGGATTGTCTCCTGGTCTATTTTTAAACGTCTGGGGAAAGGGTGTCCCCCTAAACTCGCGATTGATATCTGGCAATTTCTTAAATATCTTTCTTATTCCTATTTGTACTTCGAAACCATGCAATAATTGTGATAAATTTGTTTTTCAATCGTCAGTAACAATAAATAAAATTGACAATTCAAGATAAATTGTCAATTTGCTTAGTTGACACTGACAATTGTCAATTTGTTTACAATCCGAGGTCGGGTTTCTATCGGAAACTTAATTTATTCAAAATTAATTTAGTTAGATACTTCCGAAGACCTTGATTTGATTCGATACTCAGGTCAAGTAGGAATTTTATGAAATAAATTAAACCAAAAAAAATCACAATAAAAAGTATCGGCGTTTTTTCACTGGGTTGTTTAGAATTGGTTAATTTTAAGTTACCAGCCTAAAAATATTAAGTGATTACGGGGGAGTGATGGATCAGTGCGGCCTTCAGGCCGCACCACCTAGGCAATCAGACATCGTTAAACGATAAGAGCGATAAAACTTTTTATGAAACCAGTTTTTTTATACTATTTTTTCTACGGTATAGTGTAAAGAATTCGATTGCGGCCATTGATGCCATTTTCAAAATTATTTCGAATTTTTTAAATCAATCACTTCACAAATCACAAATCAGTGCGTAATAAAATAAGTAGTCTTCATTTCATTTGGATAATCTTCTTTGAAAAAATATTCAGTTTCCTATAAAATTAAAATTAAACCTTTAAGGATCCGACCGACTTCTCCCATAATATAGTAACAACGACGGATTTAACCCAGAGTAGAGCTAATTAATACAATTTTAAACAAACGGCATAAAAAAGTGATTAAAACGTGCAAAAAACAAATTGAATTATTATTGCTGTAAAGTTTGAGTCTGGTTTGAAACGAATGGTGGGCTCATCCTGGCTTCTTTTCATCGAAAAGTTTTTGAAATATTAAATTAAATAGTTTTTAAATTAAAAAAAATGTTATTACGACTTTTTTAAACAAATTAATTAAAATCTATTAACAACGGATGCTTCATTCTGTTCAAATATTCGGAAAATGCTTACAATACATTTTATATTATGTAAAAGATTTTTGTCTGTTGTTCTTTAGATAATATTGTGAACGTGCTGACTATTGATTGATTTTTGTTATAGAAAAAAACACTTATAATTTATTATTTCCTTCGGTCATATTTTTACATAAAAATTACATTACATAACTACTAATAAATAATAAAAGCATATTTATCCTGATGCAGCCATTAAACGTGGTTGCCAACCAATCGAATTAAAAGTGGCAGGCTCGGGATAAGGAAAAATCAACCAAATGTGCAGATCCGTCCTATCGGTAATTATGCAATTATAAAAATGAAGGTCGCGTCGGTGGAAGGACGATTAACAGAAAAATTGGAATCAATTGCAGAAACCGCAGAGTTAAATAAAATAAAACGCAAAATAAGAAACTTGAATAAAATAAAGTAGCACTCCATGTTAAATCTTCTTGGAAAATGACTCTTTGTAACAAGCCAGATGGTATCCTAATTGACTTTTTATGCTTCAGGTAAATCCCTCCCTAACTTCATTGGCTCTTTCAAGAGATTTTTATTCCTTGGGAAAATTTTTCCTACAATGTAGAACCGATATTTGTAACCCAATTTAGTTTCTATTTGAGATAGTGGTCTGTATATTTTAAATTCCTTTTTGGGTTTGACTAATAAAAGGAGAATTTAAAATTTTCTTGTCTATGGGAAGTAAACGATAATTCACTCGCGATGTGTTATCAAAAAGAAGGGTGAAGTTAGACACGAAGAGAAATGGCCTTGATTTATATGTTTACTTAGAAATAGGAATTATCTGGTGACAAGGGAAATCAATTATGATTTTGGTCGTTTGTCGCTTGTTTGTATAAATAGGTTTAAAATGTTCGATATTAATGACTGCGCTTACAGCTTTCCATTTCCTTTTCTCTCGTAATATTAGAAAAAACTGATTAAAACCAGCGCCACCTTGTTATTCATCCTGCTAATGAGTTGACATAATAAGGGTGAAAATAATTATGGTGAGTGCAAGTTGAGGTAATTGTGGGCTTTAGTAGAAAGTCTAACAGAGATGGCTATTGATGAAGATTTCGTTAGATGTTGAATGGTGGCGACACGTGGGGCCTACAGTGGTCGACGCCTAATTGACGCTATTCAGTGACGAGCTGCGATTAACTTAATTGGATTGCACACAAAGAGCAATGCCACCAATTGCCACTAACGAAAGGATGTGTATTTCCACCTGCATTGCTATGCCTTTTCCAATACCTACTCTCTTCCTTGCGCCCAAACTTATCAACGCCTTAACTACTGACAGCTTTCATCGCAATGTGCAATACTTCACCAACACATTTACTTAATTGCTTAAGCACATGCTTCATATCTTCCTCATCCCTTAATAATACACCCTCATTATAACTTGATTTAACTATAAACTTAGCTAATCGCGTTGAACATAATTTTTACTGTACCACCATATAAAACTCGATTAGTACGAGGGCTGTTCAACTAAAACGCCTTTTTAATTAGCACAAGAAAAATTGTAATTCCCAAACATATTTTCTTAATGCTCGCGAAAGTTCAACTAGTTTGCAAGTTAATCTGGGGATTTTCTTTAACGATGCTATTTCGAGTTAAAAATAAAAATAAAAATCATTTATTTACTTGCTAGTCTGCACAATGACTTTTTATTAAACAAGTATACCTGTATGATTCAGATATTGACAATAAAATAATTGACCTGCTATGCAATTTCATGCCAATTATGAAAAATATCCAAGTTTAGCTTATTGGAGAGCAAGCGAGCCAATTAAATATAAGTTTATTCGATTTTATTAAAAAATTCCAATTAAAGCTTTTTGCTTGGGTTTGCAAACAATATTGGGACATCGGAATATGAAAATGCATTCAAAAGCGCATTTAGCTAGTTAACAATAATTACGATCTAATTGCAAATAATTAAAGAATTTAATTAGAATTTTTATAAATGTTGGAAAGGTTAATTATTTTTTGGTAGAAATTCGTAAATTTTATTGCGACATAGAAATGCATGAAAGAGAATAGCGTAACCGTTTCGTTACATGGTGCCAGGAGCAGGTCGGTGTGTATTGATAATTTTTCGAGTTTTTAATATTCTAAAAGTAAAATGAGATATAATTTACGACAAAAATTGCTCTAAGTAAATTAATATCGCAAAAGGGCGAAAATGCAATTACGTGAAAGTTTTAAGCTCCTGATATATGAAAAATTACTCGGTCTTGTAAGTGGCACTTGAAAAACAAGTAGCAAGAAATAAAGATAAATTGGTAATTTTTTATATTGAAAGAAAAGAAAAAGTTGGCTAAAATAACTTTGTTAAGAAAACGCAAATGCGGGTGTAGGAATTATCCAAACATTAATCTTCCCATTACTACCCCCGACGAATTATTCTCGGGATAAATTTGCGCGATATTGTATTTTTTTTAAATAAATTAGTTTGTGTCGAATAAATACCAAATAAAATTGAATCGATAGATGAAATTCAATTAATTTAATCCAATTGTCTCATTTTCATTTTAATCGGTCGGTTTAAATCTTCCATTTGCATAGTGGAGTATAAATACAAATCATGGCGGTTAATTGTGATGCAATATCGAATTTTCCTGATTACCTATATTGCGCTTTCCGCTCTTATCAAAATTAGTAAATGGACAGGTTAACGAGTCTTTATGCAAGGATAATTCAGATTTACGATTCCAGCGACAAAAATGTACATACGACTATATAAGAGTTTACACAATAGCCGCAAAATTTATGATTTATTATCGAACATGAGAAAAAACAGATTTGCTCGATTTATATACGCAAACAGGGGTGAATTTGGTACTTTTATCTAAATGGCGAAATAAATGTAAATTCTGAAAGGAACTTGTATTTTCCGATGGCCCCATTGTAAATATTTATGCATTTGCCTCTCGATCAAATTATGTTAATGTTTGATGCGAAATGATGCAATTACATAATATGCTTTATCCAATTCCGATTTAATTTTTTTAAATAATATAAATCCATTCTGCGACACGCACATCTAAACGAATATGTGAATTTCCTGTACGACGAGCAGGCGAAGCTTAATTTCCTGTCTGCTAGCTGCAAAACGATAAACGATCTCTTTTTTTGTTATATGCTTGTCTGTCGAATCAGCAGAGAGCTTGTGATTTATTCCATGTTTGCCCTAACTACCAACAATAATTTACTTACTACATAACACTTTTAACACGTTTCGCCTTAATCGATTTTCTCAAGAAGCTGAGCTAATGTGATTTTATCTTTTTACAATATCTCATACACTTTTATTTCCAAACTGTTGCGATTCCAGGTTGTAGTTACATTTCACTCCGGCTGCAAATACCATAATACGACAAAGCTTTCCGAGGTTCAATGGAGTCTGGCTTCACAATGTGCAGAAAGCTGAAAGCCTTCTCCAATTCCTGGATTTCGCTGAATATATCGATACCTGAATTTTATTCATCGGAAACGTCCCGCTATTCTGACGGATGCAAATCATTTTATTCGGTTTGAGAATTTACAAGACAATCGCCGACGGCGCCGCCCGAAACAATGTAGTAGGTTAAAATATTAATTCATTATTAAAATGTAATACGCATTTCTCTACCGCAATAGTGAATTCCCTCGAGAGCGAAGTAGTAACTTTGTATAGTCGAGTAAATAAATTTTCTCCAACTTGCTAATCTCAATACTCATACAAATTTCGGTAACCATTTTAATCCAAAATTATCTTAGCCCTCAAATAAAATCCTAAAAACTTTACACGAAATTTCGTTTTTGTAAAATGAACTAGTCGCCCTCTTAACATTAAAACGGTGTTAACTGCTTTATCGATCTCGAGTGATTTCGAATTAATTTAAGCTTCAATTTCCCAATTTATAAGTTGCGCTAAATGAAGTTGAACGTTGTAAATGCGCACTTTCCTGTTAAACATTAACGGTCTGAATAAAAACATGAAATAATGTATTTTACTTTTTTGGTTTCAATTTACCTCTTTAGATCGGAGGCACTAACATTAAAAGCCAACCAACGTTGCCTCGCATAGGTAATATTTCTCATTTGAACGCTTAAACGGTTGGTTGCAATTTCAATGCTTAAGTGGGAAAATGCGCATAAATATGCACGAAAACGCTTAAAAGTTGCCTAAAACTTCGGTGTTACCTATAAGGTTTGCTTATCTGATTACGGTGCCATGTGTTGAGTTTTCACCTCCCACCCATCTCTACCACAAGGAGCATTCAGTAAAATTTAATTATAATTATAACTTTGGGCTTTGACCATTATCATTATATAGATTTATTTCAATTTGTTGAACATTGCAACTGTTGTATTATTTCGAGTTATCATAATTGGGTAAACAATATGCTGATGGCGTATTTGTACATTTCTGTTTATTTTGCGTAGTAATGTCTTTTGAACTACTTCGTGTAGAAATACACATTGATACTTTGCCGAATATAAATTTAGGATTATCTTAGTTTTTGAGAAATATCAACAGAAACACTCACCGCAAACCGCATCCCAATAATACGAAAAGATTTAATTAAATTAATAATCAAGGAGTAATAAATTATCAATATTAACTCACCCGGTATATTAAATCTTAGAATTCCTTTCATTTCAGATTGTTAAAGCGGTATTTATCACAGAACATACTCGTTTGTAATACAGATGCTTAAACATGCTTTAAGCGCATTAATTATGCAGTTCCACTCGTAAATGGCATTTTCACGCTTAAAATCAAATAAAGCAGTGGCGTTACCACAGCTGTCTAACACGTAAGCTATCAACGCTTGTCGCCATATATAAATTTAGAACTTCAAAAACAACTTTTGTTTAAAGGGCTAATTTTTGATTTATTGAGTTTGACATTGATTAAAGTTGAAATGCTATTTACTTGACCTAGAGCAATAAAAGGGTCAAGTCAAATTGTAAGCTGTAAAAAATAAACAGATTTATTTCGTAACCCCCAGACTCCTGGCCTTGAAAGTTTTGGAAGTTTTATTTTCGAAAATGCTTGAAATATGAATGCAAATATGCAACTTAAAATGGTCGAAATATGCATGCAAATATGCATCAAAAATGCTCGAAATATGCAACAAAATCACCAAAGTATGCCATAATATGAAACATCAAATTTCAATAAATACTTTTTTTTAGACATTTTATAAAATATGCCAAAATATGCACAAAATTGTTTAAAATATGCCTAACTATGAACGAAATTTTACACAATATGCATATTTTTCCAAATATGCACAATCAGTAGATTTCAGTCTAAATATGCAATATTAAAAAAAAATTGCCAAAATATTCAGATGCATATAATCCGGTCTCCACTTATGAGCAAAGTACTTGAAAATATGCGCATGTATATGCACAGAATTTCTTTAAAATATGCACTAAAATTGAAAAAATAGAGAAAAATAATACTTGAAAATATGCGCATGTATATGCACAGAATTTTTTTAAAATATGCACTAAAATTGAAAAAATAGATAAAATATGCATTGATATGCAAACTAAAAATAGCTAATCTTCGAATTTTTTAATTTTTTTCAAATTTTCAATAACCTTTATGTATAAAATTTAATAATTTTAATAATAAATCTGGACGAATTATAAAAAATTTGCAAAATTTTGCATATTTTCAGCGTTTAGTGCATATTTGTGCATATTTGGGCCACTTTTGATGATTTTTGAAGAATTTTAATAGAGAAAATAAAAAATTATTATTAAATTTTGTTAATTTAAGCAATTGTTTTCTTTAATTTTAAGCAATTACGTTTTTTATTTAAAAAAATTTTTTTTTTTTGTTTTTTTAAAAAATCATAAAAATTAAATTTCACAAAATTAAATAAAATAATTGCTTAAATTGGCAAATTTAATAATAATTTATAATTTTCTCAATTAAAATACTTCAAAAAACATCAATATGCACAATAAGCACCCAAATATGCACCAAATGTTGAAAATATGCAAAATATGCATTTTGACGACCAGTAGTTTCGGATTCGTTTTTACCTAATTTGTCCAGATTTCATAACGAATCTGTTGGAATATTAATAGTAAATAACACGCAAAAGCATAAAATCCCAGCTCTACTTATGACTAGGGATCGGATGTTTAGGCATTTGCATGTTTTTTTTGCTTACAGGCACGTGAAAATTTTTAAAAAGGGTCCCTGTTTTACGCTTTTCTCAGTCGTTTTATGTAGTTTTCATATTGTCTATAAATGCATGTTTTGAGTTTAAGTGCATATTTGGGTGGTAATTGCCTATAAATGCATATTTGCTTATATTGGCATATAATTTGCATATTTATCAAATTAAATAATGAAAAATATTGTCTTTGCAAGGGTTTGAAACGATTTAAGTGTTTTTTTATTTTGAAATAACTGTTTAAAAATTGTAGCATTTAATTAACTTGGGCATACGTCTGATACATTTAAACCAACTACATTAATACATATTTGTTACGTTCTATATTAACTATACCGGGTGCTGTAAGTTTTGAAGGTAATTATTTTTGAAAACATTATTTCTGTAATAAATTGAATTTATTACATGGCCAGTCCGATAAATAGAAATTTTAACAATTTTAATAGTATTTTTTGCCTTTTTGAGTAAAAACTAGATAAAATCGAATGATCTTATCAATCGTAGTTTATATTTCTGCATTATATGAATTTTACATAAATATGTTATGTTAATCTTTTGTGTTCTGCAAACTCATTTAGCATATTATTGAAGTTTTTAAATTATGTTAGGACGCAGGGGGTAGTTTTGGGGTTAAAAATTAATTTCGAAAAACGGGGAGCTGCAGCAAAATTTTATTTCGCGATTTGCGCGGTTATCATTGGATTTACAAAATTTATTTGTACTAAACAATTAACATCAAATCGAAAACAATCGAACACAGCAAAAAAAAATTTTTAATTTCAAAAAAAAGGGGAGTTGGCGCAAAATCTTATTTCGCGATTTTCGCGGTTATCATTTGATTTACAAAATTTATTTTTACAAAACAATTGACATCAAATCAAAAACAATCAAACAGAGCAAAAAAAATTTTAATTTCGAAAAAAGGGGAGCTGGCGAAAAATCTTATTTCGCGATTTTCGCGGTTATCGTTTGATTTAAAAATTTTATATTTACGAAACAATTGAAAACAAATCAAAAACAATCAAAAACAAACAAAAAAATTTAATTTCGAAAAAAGGGGAGCTGGCAAAAAAAAAGTTTTACTAGATTTTTTACATTTTTCACATTTTTCATCGTTAATCACAGTTCAACGCCAACTATTAACTATTAGTTGGTAACTATACCAACAACAATAAAAAAATTTAGCGCATATTTAAGTGCTTATTTTGAAGTTTTTAAGGCATATTTTCCTGCATATTTTCAAGTTTTTTAGTGCTTATAAATCCGGACCCTACTTATGACTATCCCCGTCGTTTGAAGAGAACTTAAAGCCGGCGTTACTCTCACCATCGAACAGTAACAGTAGTAACAGTAAAGATCCATTGGAAAAGCGGTCATTATTGCAACCCTAGCAGGTATTCACAAAACAATTAGGATTAAACTAAGTTTTCGGCGGTAATTAGAGCCAATAATAACTAGATCAAATCTATAATATTTAATAAATTACAAAAATATAAAAATATATATTATAATAAATGGAGCTCGAATTTATATGCACCGGATTTACTTAAAATATGCACTAAAATTGATAAAAATAGATAAAATATGCAAACTATAAAATGTCTAATCTACGAATTTTTCAATTTTTTTTCGAACTTTTAATAAGTACTACCTAGATTTATAAAATTTAATAATTTTAATAATAAATCTGGACGAATTGCATAAAATTTGCAAAATTTAGCATATTTTCAACATTTGGTGCATATTTGCGCATATTTGGGACACTTGGTTTTTTTGAAGAATTTTATTAGAAAAAATAAAAAATTATTATTAAATTTATTTAAACTTACAATAATTTAATTTAATTACGAGTAATTTAATTGTATATTTTAAAAATTATTTATTTTTTTAATTATTTAGAAAATTACGAAAATTAAATTGCTTAAAATTAAATAAAATAATTGCTAAACTTGGCAAATTTAATAGTAATTTTTAATTTTTTTTATTAAAATTATTTCCTCAAATATGCAGCAATGTTAAAAATATGCAAAATATGCATTTTGACAAAACAGTTTTTCGGATTTGTTGTTAACTAATTTGTCCGGATTTCAAAACAAATCTGTATAGAACATGCAAAATAAATAATATAAAAATTAAATTACACTTTTTTAATATATTTAGAATATATTCTATCAGGCCGTGCGTTTTAACACACGTCAATATAAAGTAAGTGTTCGATAGTAATCTTATTGGACTCATAAAACTGTAAGTGGTTGTTACAATCTAAAAAAATTTTTAAAATTTTACGTTAATGATTTAAAAAAAATTCCATTAGGGTGGCAACTGTGCTAACTAAATTTTAACATCGTAGTGCCAGAAAGAGTCCTTAATTATATTACGTTTTATTTTTAGCTTAATTTTATTACGCATTTGTTCTGGTTTTTTTGATATTCAAATGTAGATTCTATTTGATAAACTTAACTTGATTACTATGACCTGACGAAATTTATTTATTCATAATAAAAATTATTTATTTAAATTAATTTATATTTTTGTATAGTCAGAATTATGAAGTTTTCTGTGCATTTTACAAAGTTACAACTTGATTACCTAGTCTTAAACAGATTTTTAAAATAAAAAACTTTGTTGTTTAAAATTAGTTGCTGAAAATTTTTTGATTAAATAAGTAATGATGCTATTATTTTCAAAAACACTAAGTTATTATTATGTTTCCTCCGCTATTACTAACAACCTTCATAGCAGAAATACCTGCCAATCACAAAGTTTTGGTAACTTTAATTATTTCCTTTCTGTTCTAATGACTTGAATTAAGCTCGTAATTATTGTAATCAAGTTTTATGAAGGAAATATTACAAAAATAACAATAATTATTATTATGCTTTGTTTAATATTTACTTTTGTCGTTGATTTATTATTTACTCTAATATCTACAGGCAAATCACTCAATTTTTTTAGTTATTAAATTGAGTCAATTACTAAATAATAAATTTACCTATTAGATCCACTATCAAGTTAATACAACTTTAAATATAAAATGAAATATACAAAACTTTTTTAAGTGCAGTATTATGCTCTGGAGCGAATTTAAAAGCTTTGAAAGTTTATTAACTATTTACAAACAACCTAATAAAAATTTAAATATTAAATACTAAAAGATTATATTTGCTTCTACAATTAGAAATATATTATTCGAACAATAAAAATAATCAATACTAATTGATTCGTGGGCCAGGCAGTAAACCTTAATTGAAATTCGTGTAATTTATAATTTATAATAATTTTTAAATTTGTTTCGAAGCAGCTAAAGATGTATGTATGTAGTATACTACAACGTAATATACAAAATATGTACCTATCACAAATGAAATAGATAATAATCTCATCAACATCGAACAAGTAAATTATTATATTTCTTGATCATTAAAGTATGTTTCTCAATATAATCATGTAGATACAGATTATTATACATAATATATTATACAATGTCGTATGAATTTTTTAATAAATCGAAACCAGACTGTAATAGAATTACTATATTAACATAGCGCGAGTTACCGATTATGAGATTATCCGATAATTAGATAATCCCTCGAGTAAAGTTTTTACAACAATGTATGAGCTAATTTAAATTCTATACTCTCTATATTATATAAAATAAAATCTGTAGCTACCGTTGAGATCTAATAAGTTCGAAACATTAATGGAATTCCTAGATAGTATTTTTTAAATCTTAGTAAATTGATAAAATTTTCAGCACTCGATCGAAAAGTATAAAGTGAAACTGGCAAGTTAGCCGATTTAAGCCAATATTGTGTATCGCCGATAAGTTACGAAGGTTGAAGTTAATCCGTTTAGAAAAGTTTTAATTACGTTTTAATTCAAAATTATTTTTTTGTTTATAAACGCCATTATATGATGGTAAATTAATTACAAAGTTACTCTATATATTTGTTACATATTTTTCTTACATCGAAGTTTCTAACAGAATTTTCTTTTTGTTGCAGGTACGTTTAAATAGTTGCTAAAGTGAAGAGTGGCGGTAAGTTTTTATATTTGGCAAATTACAAAAAGAATACGTCGACGGACGAATTTTTCTCTCGAAAGTTTATTTTAAGATGTAATTTAAAATATATTTTTGTAAACGTACAAATAACAAAAGTGCTCAACAATACGGGATTTATAACAATGCTTAACGAAAAAATAATTATGTTGCACTACTGGGGGAAAATCTTTTTTGGAATCCTCACCCGGTTTTTATGTTAGCGTGCTATATTAAATTTAATACCAATTAATTTAGTGTTGTGCAAAAACAGCAAAATACGCCTTCATTTTATTGCCACTAATAAAAGGATTTGTAATAAATTACCTTACGCTATTTTATTAGCGCATTCCTTTTTTTAACGCTTTTATTTATGTACAAGCTTAATACCCAAATTATAGTAACACATTTTAATTGTATTTAAATTTTTTTAATTAAACCTTGAGGTAAAATTTAATTTCGGCAACTACGCCCGTCCGGCCCGGTGCAACCGACGCATACACGGCTTCTTCCAGCTACGAATGAATAATTTTGAAGAATCAAAATTTAATGGTTTTGTGTTTAAGTGTTTTGTCTATAATTGCCTCTGCATTATTAATGAAGTAAACGACTTAGAGATTAGTTAGAAACAGTAAAGATTGATGAAATTGTTAGAGAGTGTTTAGTTAAGTCCGCTTTAATATTAACGTTTAAATTATTAGTATACTAGGTAGGCAGGCACAAAATTTGTTATTATGTATTATTGATCTGGAATGTTTAGTGCCGTAGAATTTTGCGGTTCAATCAACCATATAATACAATATCTGACTATCCGAACAACAATAATTGATGAAGCATAAAACAAGAATGTATTAGTTTTGCAATAAAATTTCATTATTATCAAGCAAACTTATAATTAAACGCAAACTTACAATTTAATTAATTCTTACAATTAGTTTGATTAAAATAGTCGATAATACTAAAGGCATTATTGTGATTAACTTATAAACTTAGAGAACTTCATCGTGCACTATTATTTAACCATGTAATCAATTTATAATTTTATTAAGTGTTAAAACATTCTAAACATACATTATTTTTGTTTTACAAAAGATTGCAAAAGTTGTAATTTACAATTGATTTTTATTTTACTAAAAGAAGTCTGTTAAGTTCTCGTTTATACAATGCAGCGGAATTGAATGCAGCGCAGCGCAGACCACAATACCGCAATTGCGGAAATCTGTGGTAAAATAGAAGATAGACGGCCTGATTGAAAGCATTGTCAATTCTTATTATATAAGCAAGCACTTAACCGACTACTTTTTATAATTTTAAAAACAAAAGACGTGTGACTTCTTTCTTCGATAGTACAATTTTGAAATCCACCATGTGACTGCTTAGCTATACATTCGGCTTATATTTTAAGCCTTATCGAATTCTTCCAGGCGAATAGCACAGTAAATTTAAAGTAGGAATTACAAAAAAAGTCTTCTCAGGTTTATTTTTTAATTAGTTTTTGTTTTGCATGTCAACTTTTACGTTTTATTACCCCGTCGTGCGACACTAGTTTATTCTGTTCTCCAGTTCGAGTTAATTTAGAAAGAACAATAAACTGCATTTGAAGTATTAATTATTTTCGTAAATAATTTCTCTAGCTATATTATATTAAGGAAAGTGGAAATGCATTGAAATGCGCTTTTTCGGTCAATTTAAACCCGACAGCTCCACACAGGCGTATATTGTACCTTATTTTTGTTGGATATTTCGACGAAACACAACATGTACTGCATGGGCGGTCTGACAAAAATTGCTTTGGTGGTAAGCGAGAGTCGTGGTTGGATCAGCAATTTATTCTAACTCATAAGAATGTTCTAGTTTTTCATCTAGCTTAATAATTTATTACTAAAAATCAGAACAGGAGGTATGCGGTTAACATAAACTAATAGATTCAATGATGACAAACTGCGACAGGGAAATTGCATCAGGAATTACTATTTCATTTTCTTCAATGGAAATAATCGAGTTAATTTATAAATTAAATCTTTTTAGACATTTTTTGTTAAAAATTTCATTGTCTTCAATTTTATACCTATTCATTTTTTCATTTTTTAATTTTATCGCCACGTTTTTCACTAGCATCGCTCTTAAGCAAGACTGTAAAATACAAAAAATATCGTAATCTATATCTCGGAAACGGTGCGACAAAATAGAAAAATACTTATGAACAAAAGTGTAGAGAAACACGTTTTCAAGAAAAAATGTCTACTCATGTTTTCATTTTGTCGCACCGCTTCCGAGATATAGAGTAGATGATAATATTTTTTGTGTTTTACAGAGTCTTGTTTAAGTCGCTGCCATAGTCAAAAACGAGGCGACAAAATTGAAAAATATATAGTTACAAAACTGAAGACAATGAAATTTTTAACAAAAAATGTCTAAAAAGATTAGCTGTCAAAGCGACTTTTATAATATGTCAAAAAACGGTTTCAAAATGTGCAATTTACAATGTTAACATAGGAGGGTTGGAATATTTTCGTTAGCCTCTGTATGTCGCTGGTGCTTTTTAAATTCAAAATGCAGGTGTCAATCCGGGGGGTCTGGGGGGCATGGAATGCCCTCCAGTACATTCTTTACCTAAAACCTCGAATTAATGTGGATTCGGATGAGAAATATTTACCAATGAGGTATTTGGCATAGGGTGCACTGGAGGGCATTCCATGCCCCCCAGACCCCCCGGACTGACACCTACGTTTTGTAAATTTAAGGAGCAATTATGTACATAGTAATAAATCGTACATACTTAGTACATAGTTTTACAGAGTCTTCTTTAAGTCGCTGCCAGTCAAAATGGGAGCAACAAAATTTAAAAATTTATAAGTACAAAAATGAAGACAATGAAAATTTTAACAAAAAATGTCTAAAAAGTTTTGCTGTAAAAGCGATTTTTATATGTCCAAAAAGTAGTTTCAAAATATGCAATTTACAATGTTAACATAGGAGGGTTGGAATATTTTCGAATGGAATGCCCTCCAGTACATTCTTTACCAAAAACCTCGAATTGATGTAGACTCAGATGAGAAATATTTACCAATGAGGTATTCGGCATAGGGTGCACTGGAGGGCATTCCATGCCCCCCAGACCCCCCGGACTGACACCTACGTTTTGTAAATTTAAGGGGCAATTAAGTACACAGTAATTCTAAATACATAGTACATAGATTTATTTCGTGGCACCGATTTTGAGATACAGTAGATGTAGTTATACTTCGATTACCGTGGGCGGATTATCCGTGCGACGATTTTAGTGCATCTTTTTGTGTTTTACATTATATGAAATTTCGCTGAATTTATTGTTTTGTACAAATGGCATGTACAAATGTACTTAAAGGGTTAATTCGTCTAAATTTTCTGCTTACTTACATTATTAAATTTAAGTAAAAGTCAAAAAACAAACATTGTTTCAAATAGAACTTTTTAATTAATGATCGTCCTCGACGATCCCAGTCGATCTGGATAATCGAGATTCTAACTACTGTAATAATATTTTTTGTGTTTTACAGAGTCTTGTTTAAGTCGCTGCCAGTCAAAAAAGGAGCGACAAAATTAAAAATTGTATAGGTACAAAATTAAAGAAAATGAAATTTTTAACAAAAAATATCTAAAAAGATTTGCTGTAAAAGCGATTTTTATGTGTCAAAAATCGGTTTCAAAATGTGCAATTTACATTGTTAACATAGGAGGATTCGAATAATTTCGTTAGCTTCTGTATATCCGTAATGCTTTTTAAATTCAAAATGTATGTGTCAATCCTGGGAGTCTTTACCTCGAATTGACGTAGATTTAAATATAATAATAATATTTACCAATGAGGTATTTGGCATAGGTGCACTGGAGGGCATTCCATGCCCCCCAGACCCCCCGGATTGACACTTACGTTTGTTAAATTTAAGGGGCAATTAAGTACAGTAAAATCCGCTTAATGTGATCACTTTGGGCCAAGAACATTTTGATAACATGAACTGACTGATAACAATAAGTAAATTTAAAAAAACGAAGTTTAGAAAAATTAAAACATTTAAAACTAAATTAAAAAATACAAAAATTAAAACAAGTGACGTGTTTTGTAAAGATATAAAAAATTTCAATAACAAATCAGATACAGATTAGAAAAGGAGATTATTATGTAGAAAATTCCTTGAAGATGATAATAATAAGCGGATTTTTGATCACATTATCCGGTAGTTTTTGTATGTTAACACAATAAAGCGGCCGGTTCCCAGTCAAAATCATCACAATAACCGACTGATAACATTATACGTGATCACATTAAAGAGATTCTACTGTACATAGTAATTTTACATACATAGTGCATAGTTCTATTTTGTTGCCCCCATTTTGAAATACAGGAATAAATTTTTTTTGTAGTTTAAAGAGTCTTCTTTAAGACAATGAAATTTTTAACAAAAAATGTCTAAAAAGATATGTTGTAAAAGCGATTTTTATGTCAAAACACAGTTTCAAAAATTCGAATGTTTTTGTTAGACTCTGTATGTCCCTAGTGCTTTTTAAATTTAAAATGTAGGTGTCAATCCGGGGGGTCTGGGGGGCATGGAATGCCCTCCAGTACATTCTTTACGAATTACCCCGAATTCACGTAGATTCAGATGATAAATATTTACCAATGAGGTATTTGGCATAGGTGCACTGGAGGGCATTCCATGCCCCCCAGACCCCCCGGATTGACACCTACGTTTTGTAAATTTAAGGGGCAATTAAGTACAGTTATATTTCGTAGCACCGATTTTGAGATAGAGGTAATATTTTTTTTGTGTTTTACAGAGTCTTGTTTAAGTCGCTGCCAGTCAAAAATTAAAAAATGTATAGATACAAGATTAAAGACAATGAAAATTTTAACAAAAAATTTTTTTTTTCGCCGTAAAAGCGATTTTTATTTGTCAAAGATCGGTTTCAAAATGTGCAATTTACATTGTTAACATGGGAGGGTTCGAATATTTTCGTTAGCCACTGTACATCGTCATTATTTTTGATTTTTTAATGAAATTGAATTTTTCTTATTAAATCTGGTCCTTTTAGAAGTTATAATTCGGAAACTGTTCATTACATCAAATTGTGCCCCAAATCCAAATCTACAGATAGACATTTTCCTATAAGAATGGTGAGGTGTCCTTTAATCAGTTCCTGAAATATCCTTAAATACAAAAAATGATAAAATGTTAAAAAATAAAATCACGCCCGGATGTGACCGATGAGTACGCCAATGAATGTTAAGAAGAATCGCTTTATTTAAACTAAACTTAAAATTTTTTTTGCTGATTTCGCTGAAGACAAAAACAATCAAGATCTGTTTTCATATTAACATTTAATACCATAGTGTTTGATTGGTTTTTAATCAAGGCATCAATCCATTGTCGCATTATCAACTACCGAAGCTGAATACATTGCTGCTTTGGAGAAAGTTAAGCAATTAATCGCGGTAAAAAAATCTACAAAAAAAAACTTTGGCATGTGGATAACCAAACTTTCTGAGAGAATGAATCTGGAATTTACGAAATAACTTGATACATAAAAAGGGCTGGGTTAAGTATGAAAGAGAATTAGTTCAACAGTTACAGGTAGAGGCGTCGAGAATATTTGCACCTGAATGCGCTTGTGTATAAAGACCTACTTTTCCACACTTTACCTCGCTCAAACGAATATCGAAAAGTTGATCTTTCCGAAGTAGTAGTAGAAAAATTATTTATTATTCAATATTTACACGTTCAAAACAGATTCATTTGAAAGGGTTTTGAAAAACCCTGATTTTCTTTGTGCAGGCAAGATTGAAAAGCATCGACGAAGCTTTGAAAACAAATTTGAAATACTAGCAAACGATTGAGTATCTACCTGGTTAATTTTACCGAATCAGTGGATAAAAAAATTTTCATTCAAATTCACCAAAATAAACATTTAATCAGTGGCTTTATAATTAACGTTTATATAAAAACTTCGATTATGGCGTTTGAATTTTATTAAATTCTTTTAATAATTAGAAATAAACAGGCGGGTTTAATTAAATACCGAAATGTAAGTTTGTATAGTCGTGGAAAAAATGTTATAAATTTAAAATGCAAGATGTCGACGGGAACATAAAATTGTAAATGTTTTTATTATAAACGAAATTTATTTAAGGCATAAAAGAAATTACACAAAAAATGTGTCAGTTTACAACATATTATGTCATCTTTTATGGTTAGACAAAATGTCACAATTTCGTAGGTTGTAAAAAGAATGAAATATTTAGTAAAGAGATAAAAAAAAATTAGGCGTTGCTTTAGCATTTGCAAAAATTAATGTAAATTTGTATGGTGCTAGGTATTGTTATATATTTGTTTTAAATAAAAATTTACGTAGTTTCGAAAACCGTAAATTTTGTCAAAGGTAAAAAGCTTTTTACACCCTTTTTTTGGTTCCGCGAGAACGGGTATTGTGTTTTTTATTCGTCGTCCATTGTAAAAATTTTTCTCAATTTAGCTTTGAAAGCATAGTTTCCAGTGCTTTTTACAAAAAATGTTATGTATAATACCATTAGATTATAGAAAGTTTTAAACTGCTGTGGCTTTATCAGGGACTTTTTAATATTTTTGTTATTTTGCAAAAGTTTTAATCTTAACTGTTTAGAAAGCGTAATTATTGTAAACGGGCGAGATAAGAGTAAAGTGAGAGACATTAGGACGACATTGACAAACACATAACTAGTAAGTTTTAAGAATTGAGATTAAACGGGTAGAGTGATGAAAGTACAAACAAGAGAGAGACATTAATTAAAAAGGCATGAAGCATGAGAGATAAATACGTTTATTTCACCTGCCTGCACGCGTATCGTCGTGCCCTAGCAGCTCTACGTTCCGTGGAAATGCTTTCAACGCGCTAATTTGATTTTCCTTAAACACGACGATGGACGTATTTTACTCTTGTGCTCGTTAAGCCTTGTCAAAATGCATATCAGCTTCCATTTTTTTAAAAGATGTCGTTTTGAGTTGTGTGACCTACAGATTTATTTCTGTTACTCCACCAAAACAACTTCCTAAATGTTATTACGTGCCATAAAAGACCCTCAAAAAGGCAAACTTTTCTGAATATACATACGTGACTGGGATATACAACATTTTCTCTTGCTTGTTTTATTATCTTGCATTCTTTTATCTTATTGTTTTAAATATAAAAATGTATATTCTCTAAGTAACGTCGTTTCGTATGTACCTACATTTTTGCCCGCACCGCCGATCGAGCCACCCCCAGTTGTTCTCGGCGTAAAACAAACATCGACCGTGTCCAGCTCCACGGCTTTAATAGTTTCCCATGTCCGACACAAGTTCCAAATTTTATTAGCCATGTTACTCGTGTATCTTTCCTCGTAGTTGTGACCTCTGCCAACGTGAGTGACGTGACTTTATCTTAGGTTACGTCTCTGTCAACTTTGATTAGTTTACTGTTATCAGATGAACGAGACAGTGAATGAACACATGCCGTAAATTACATTTTAACCTGAGGTAAATTGAAGTATCGGTTAAGCACCCGTACACGTTGAGACCGTAAATTAGAATCTTGTTAAGCAAACTATGATGGAGCCGTGCGCTTATATCCAAGATTAATTCCATTTTTTTGGCTATAGTCAACGCAGCCCAAAAGAATTTTAAAAATCGCTTAAATTACCTAAAAGAAATAAAATTGGCCGCATTACCGGCAACAAAAAATTTAATCTTTCCATTAGTTAGCCAAGTTTTTTCGACGTTTAATCTAAATTTGGCTTATTTGATTATTTTCCGCCACTAAATTACACCAAAAACGATTTTGCCGTTTAATAATTCTTTATTTTATTTTAGTGATTTTCGATTTTCGATTTTCTTTAATTTGAAAGCACAAAATATTTTGAACCTCTTCTGAGGGTTTTTCAAAGCTCGTTAGGAAGCTCTAAAAAGTTCCGAAGATTTAACAGGCTTCGGACCCAAGTTTCGAAAAGAAAAAAAATTAAAAAATGTTTATAATAAATTCGTCCTTGTAAACAATTTGTAAACAATTTTGTTTTGCTATTTTGGATTGTGAAATGAGCTTTTAGAAAGCCAAATCTCTCAAAAGTTAATACAAGACGTGAAACTTTAAGAGCGTCACTTTTAAAATAGTTTCCTGTTGATAATAAAAAAAGATTAAAGGAAGAGAATTCAGAATGTTGACAATAGTCTGGCATAAAGCCGAGTTTCAAAAGATGAGAAAGATTTACTCAAATCTGTGCATATATCGCACGATACTTACTTTGAGGTAAATAACATCTTTTAGGAATTTCATCACAACCGAAATATGAGTGAGTAGCTTTAAAGTGCATTTTAAAATAAAACAATACAACCTTTGTCCACTACTTGCTAGAAATATCAAACATGGATTTTGTTGTCTTTTTACTGAGATTTTGAATTTAGCATCCGCTTTAAAGCATTAACTTCTGCTTTTCTTTCTGATCAATACATTTTTAACTCCGTCTTTTTTAATTCGAGAAGGTATTACTTTTTTTGCATTTTCTAGTAAAGCTCTGCATCCGGATATTATGCATAAAATTCAAAAATATACTTATATTGCAGAGGTATTTTGAAAAAACAATATTTTCCCACGAAAAACTTTTTCAACACTTCAAATTACCACCGCTAGCTAGTCGGTGAATAAGAGACATTCAGGAGTCGGTTCCTGCTACTTTAAATCTAAATTTGTAAAATTCAATAAAAGAAAATGCTCCACCAAAATAAGTTCCCATAGTTTAAATTATTAATTTTAACTCTCAAACAAACTTTCTAATACAATAAAATGGAACGGCGATTGCAATTTAACAACTTCAAAATTTCTCAAATCCATTAATGTTTTAAATCAAAATTTTCAATCACCAAACCAATTAACGGTTCCAAACTCAACTCAATTCTCCAAATCCAAATTACTACAACTTCGTCCAAATTTCGGACAATTTCCAAAATATAATAAAACTTATTGTTTTTTACTCCTTCAAACTCAAAACTTTATTTGGCAAAATCTCAAAAATTATATCGAAAATCCCAAACTAAGGACGCAAATCTAAATCTTCTCATACCAACATTAAAATGCTAGCATGAAAAGACTCACCAAATTCAAAATTTTACAAATTAACAATAAATTATTTACAAACGTAAATTCAAATGAAAAAACAATCATTAAATACAAAAATATTCCAAATTTAAAAAAAATTAACTTTAAAATAAAAACCAAATTAAAACAAAACGACAAGGAGTTCGCCGAAGAAAACCATCCAAGTTGTGGTACTAAATCTAAAAAAATAAACAAATTTGCATCTCATGAACTTCCTGAAATTATTTTCGCTGTGTTTGGGTGGTCATTCGCAAATCCTAAAATAACCACCGAAATGCCAAATCTTCGCAAATCCTTAATATATAAAAACCCTTTTCCCTTTTTTACCAACCAAGAAAATAATATAATATTAAACTAAGATTAGGACTAAAAATTGTTGAAAAAAAAAATTAATAATTACGGGAATTTATAATCTTATAAATTTCGTTAGGAATAACCGGGAAATTTGAATTTTTAAGTAAAAGTGAGAGAAATTTAAACTTTCGACTAGAGAAAATTAAATCATATTTTACAGAAACATCTTTTTTATTTAATCACCTTACTGCTCACGGAGTTCAGCAGCAACCTTCTGTATTACTTTTAAAGTTAATTATAAAAATATAAAGTCAAAAATGTAAACCGGGGGGTCTGGGGGGTGTGGAACACCCTCCAGTACATATCACAGGATTTCCACTCTTTGTAATAAAAAATCCTCGCAAACGAATTGTACCTGTCAGTGCAGCTCATAAATCCACCCAAGGTGATAGCTGATAACTGATAGCACCAACCATAAAGCCAGGCCGGAAAACAAACAATTCCTCTTCCCCCCATGGGGCCTCCAGAATTTTCCTCTACACGCTGGGAAACGATCAACCAGCATTTATTTACTGTAGATGCCCAAGATGTTAATCTAGTTGTAGATAGTGCGGAAAGCGAGAGTCATAAGTTCCGAAGAAAAGGTAACAATAAAACAAAGAAATAATCTCTGCAAGAAGTGTGCTGCCAAGCGGCAGTTGCAACCAAACACCAAAAAGTCGCAGCTACTCGTCTCAATTATTATCCTTCGGAGAAACATAATCAAGAACAAGCAGCATACGCTAATTGTTAAACCAAAATAAGTAAATAAATTTAAATATAAAATTAAATATTAAACATTGTTAATAATATTTAACTAATTTAATATAATTTAATATTTAACTAAATAAGCCGCAAAGGTTGGTTCCATATAAAATAATTTACCTTTGCAAATTATTAAAAATAATATTCGGCAACTCGGAATCAAATACGGGATTTCCAGTCACCTCAAAACACTGGCGTGCCTAGGGCCCCTACCCCCCTCCTAATTTTTTTTTAAATATTTTTTTATAAAAAGAATTTTTTTTTAAATATTTTTTTAGTTTTATAAAAATATTTTTGTACAGAAAGAAGTAAAATGCCGCCCGGGGTGGTCTGCCCCTACCGCCCCCCCTAGGTACGCTAGTGGCTCAAAACAACAGATCGACGAGTAAAATAACATCGTCAAAATTGGGTGTCTCCCTACGTAGTATGTTTGCAGAAAGTAAAAGAACTTACTCAAATTGGACGAGCACACGAAAAACACTCTCACACTTACGAAAGTCTCACACCCGGAAATCGCACTTATGCGTTTCCAAAACGCAAACTACAATCCCCCCCCAATCAAACTCTAGGCAGGGGCGCACTCAGCAATTAAACAAATTGCAAAAATTTGTTACATCTTTTAGAATACCTGGTGAAAATGGGGAATTTATAATTTTACACATTTCGTCAGGAAAAACCGGGAAATTTGAATTTTTAAGCAAGACAGATAATTTTAAAGCTTCGGCTACAGAAAATTAAAATTTGGAAAACATATTTATTTAATTACTTTAATGCTTACGGAGTTTGGCAGTAACTTTCGGTGCTACTTTGGAAGGTAATTCTAAAAATATAAAGTCAAAAATGTAAACCGGGGGGTCTGGGGGGTGTGGAACACCCCCCAGTACATATATTAAAATTCTCACTCCTTCAGAATACCTACTGAAGACAAAATAAAATTATACAAATTTGGTCAGGAAAAGCTGCGAAATTTTTTGTTTGCAGAAGTGAAGGAAGTTAAAACGTTCGGCTAAAGAAAATTCGAATTTAAAAAACTTATTTATTTTTATATTATTATAGAAAAATTGGTAATTGCCTGACGGCACATCGCGTTTTTGCGTTACTTTGAAAATATAGCAGAAGGGGGAATACCCCAGTAGCGGGAAATGAAATTAAACGTTTAGATAATATTATTCCGTTAAAAAAAGGATCCACCATCTAGATGCCCGTCCGCGGAAGGGCTTTCCAGCTAGTACTCCAATATTCACGTTGGTACTGGGTTTGTCAATTCCTCTTGATTTTGTAGTCCAAATTGATTTCATCAATTTCCTTTTATTTTTACTTCCGGTTCATACTTATCAATTTTTTCTTCATAACTTTCCTTTACAAACAAATTTCCAATTTCCAAATTTTTATTATTTGCCAAAATGTAAAAATTTTCTCCATTTTCTTTTCTCTTTCCATTTCTGGAGAGCTTAATTAGTTTCCTTATTTCTTGTATTAATTCTTCTTTATCAATCTTCCTTTGCTCTTTATCTTTTATCCATTGCACTTGTAAATATTTTATTATTTTCGCCATTTTAATGAATTTCTTTGTTTCTTCGATTTCTTTGCCCCAAAAAGATATAGTGCAACAGTGGCGGCGCCAATTTAATTTTCAAAAACATAAACCAATTAATCCAAAAATTAATTTAAATTCAAAATTCAAAACAAAAGGATCGACAATCGCGAGCGAATCATTATCATTATCAATGCAAGTTTACCTTGTCTTGCAAATTTTACCAAACTTCAAATATTCAAATGCCAATTTCACCACTTTCTTATCATCCAAATCAATCTAAAAATCTCATGCAATAATTAATCAGCAGATCCAAACTCTTCCAAAACATCAAATAAAAAAAAAAGACCCCGCCAGGAGGCCTTGTTCCGGGAATTTTCCCGAGTTTACTGGGATTGTTTACTTGAGTATGGTACGAAAAAGCTCAGAGATGGCAAAAAAGGGTGGGTCGGAAGGAAAAAAAATAATTACTTTGCTGGAATCTCGTTAATCCATTCATGCGCGTCAGTATGGGGCAATACTCGCAAAAACTCCCGACTGGCCCCCAAATTTGAGTGCAATACTCAATACTCATCAAAAACGATTAACACGACAATATATAAAAATAAATATAAAATTTGTAATTTTTTAAATAATCGGAGCAAATTGTGAGAGCAAAATTTATTTGCTACTGTTAAATTTAATAAGAAATTTTAAAATACGTTTGAAGAAAAGAAAAAAAGTATATAGCATTTTTGAAGCAAATCTACGCTTACATCAAGTAAATAAATATTAAATGTTCAATGTGAAACGCTGTCAAGTGTAATACCTCAAAATATCAAGGTATTTAGAAAATACGAAAATAAATAGGAAAACCAAAATCGATTACGTTAAGTTATTTAAATTTTCGTTTTAGTATCTGGATAGACAACGTATTAACGTTTTCTGTATTGATATCTCTAACTGATGCTAGCTAAGAACTGTGAAACACGCGTATTAAATTAACTATATAGCATCATTTTTCAGTTTTTCCTTGCAGCATTGTAATAAACTCTTACGGTAATTCGTGGCGCATTGGGATACTTAAAAATGTTTAAGAAAAAGTTCCATAAATTATTAATCTCCGGATTAAATTTAAATGTCGGAACGAATATTTCTTGAAAAATATTAATAAATTTATGAACGTGCGAATAAATCTACTTTGTCCAACAAACGAATGTAGTAACACAAAATATTTTACTTTTGTGTAGACGAAAATTGGTTTTCGAGGCGCCTCATTGCCCTCAAACCAAATAAATATCTTGTACATTTTTGTGGTCGTATCAGTTCTGGTTTCAACTCAAGAACTTTGTTTTCTAAACTTTTTTTAATATTTCTTTTTTTTCTGTAAATTTTTAAATATTATGTAATTTTACATTAGTTAAAAATGTAAAATTACATAATTACATAAATTATGTAAATTACATAAATCCGTATACATGCAGTAGTTAATGAAGCGACAGTTTTGATATTTTTGCATTTTATTTCATCCTTGTTTACTTTCTCGTACGTTGAGCAACACAGTCACGTTTTAAACACTCACCCACCATTTCGTGTTTGTTGGCGCCTCGTTTGAATGTAAATGTAATTAGCCTTAATTGGTAACTCTTCCCCGTATGTTTGTGATTTATCAAGCCTAATCATAAAATGCCCATGGCAATAAATTGATTCGTCGAAAGAGATTCATCAAACTATCGATAACTTGAAAAAACCTTAAATGAAATTGGACACTAACACGAAGGGTACTGCGGTGGATAAGTGCATTTTTAAGAAAGCATTATCGAAATTTGATCTCACCACTTTAGACTTGATACCTTAAATTTTGGAAAATATCATTATACATGTATTAAAAAATTGAGTCGCGAACACTCATATCATCTTTCTGAGCATTTTAAAACATAAAAATAAATATTTTTGAAGTTATCTCCGCATAAGAACGTCGAGCGAAATTTGGAGAGCAGCATCAAAGGGTCACCCATCTAATTCAAATTACACGAAAAAACTATCGACTTTAGCCTTGAAAGAGTTTGAATATTTATGGCCTGTGGATGTTATTGACAAGGTGGTAAAATGGAATTGTATCGACATATTTTGACAAATAGAATAATATCATATGGTCGAGCTATAACTTTCAGTTTATATTGTTGTTCTAATATTATTTTTTATTTCTTTTGTGCTATTTTGGTATAAAATATAAAGGTAATAACTAAACTAAAGTGACCAATAATTGTCGAGCGGTATTATAGATTATAAAAGAGCTTTTATGACAGGCAACACTTGCGGAAAACAAGTTTGAAGCCAAACTGGAATTAAGCCCTTTAGTACTGAAAAAGTCATTATTTTAATGAAAAGCTTTTGTTATTACAATTTTTATATTTATTTTTTGTCTCTAATAATACTTTCCACCATACTAATGATTGTTCCAGTTAATTCTTATTATAAGGAAAAATTGCCAACGACCCAAACTTCAACATTAATGATTTAAGAGCGTGTTTTCTGCCAAAACTTTAAGTTCTTTCACTTTTCTCAAACTGTCGCCGATCGATAAAATTTGTTCGAGTCGAATGCTTGCATAGAAATATGTGAAGTTCAACAATCTTTTTTGTAAAATTTTTTTATTGCGCCAACAATAGGCCTAACCCACCTCAGTGTAATGGTTTTTGCTGTGGGCGCCACCTCCACTGACGAAAGAAACAAAATAAAACATGGTAAAAAAATTTGCCTTAAAAAATATAAACCCATAGAAACTCGAATGTGAAAATGATTGTTTATGGAAAGCTTGGTTTTCTCTTTGAGGAAAACCTACTCAAATTTTAAATTTACATTTGTTTATAAGTAGTTGTAAGCTTTATCTAGTTGAATTGAATTAAATTTAAAGGTGTGGGAAACAGGGAGAGAGACAATTATGATAATGAAGAAGATACCCACTACATCAAATCATCAGACAAAGATAAATAAAGAAAATAGAGAATAGAATAAATTTTATAGAAGTATGGATTAGATTTGAACAGATTTGTTTTTAAACGAAGTAAGCTAGAGGTTCTTTGATTTTATGATTAAAGAAATTTTTAACTCTAACATTATACGCGAATTATTAAATTGTTTTGAATTTTGATGAACCTCCAGCCCAATTTAGTACCACCGAAACGAAAAGATATTAATGTTAAAAGGACGAATTAAGGTTTGTTTACTCAATTTGAAAGAATTACTTAAGCCAAAATAAATGCTGGAATAGAAAGTTATATTTGGAAAATTATTATTAGAATAAAATGAAAAACAAAATAATTTGTACTTCAGAAACAATTTTGTCATTTTTGGCCAATACTTAAACTTTACTACTTATGAAGATCAATATTGCGTCAATATTTAAATGTCAATATTGGTGCAATATTGGTTTCCAATATTGTTGCAATATTGATTTTTAATATTGGTGTAAGGCAGGGCCTATTTTTAACTGAGAAGTCCTTAGACTCGAGCAAATTTTCGGGCCCCTGATCTTCGAGTGTAACTAATAGCATCGAAGGCCAAATTCTTGGCTATTTTATCAGAATTTGATTTTTATTTTACGATTTAATGTTCTTTCCTTTCGGGCCCTGTTGAGAGGTTGAGTTTGTTGTGTTGGGCGTAGCAATTTGGGAATAAAATAAAAGCGTGCACTGTGGGGTATTCCATACCCCCCAGACCCCCCGGTTTATCCCCATTGTTTTGTGTCTCTTAAACTTAAATTCAACATTTAATAAGTTGTAGAGGTCCCACAATATGTTTAAAGTTTTGGGCATCGAAAGAAATAGATAGATCCTGTAACAATTTCGGTATTTAAAAAAAATACCTTGCTCACCACACCTGGGATAGATCTCCCCCAGTATTTAATAATTGTGGTAGACCCAAGATGGAAAACCAACTCTTTAATGCGGATGCAGGATCGTCGGTTCTGAAAATAAGAATTTGCTTCCTTTGCATACAATAAAACTCTATCAACAATTAACCATATAATGAAGATTAAATTTGATAGAACAATTTCCAATTTAATTATAAAATAAATCGTTCGCCACAAATAGGGAAACATCCACGTCGCCAGCCGATGTAAAAAAACTACACGTTTCCGCAATTGCAGTAAAAAACTAGGTAAATCAAAAAAACACTTACCAAGGCCTGGTTCGTTTACAAAGTGGTAATTCGACAGAAGCTTGTTTACCAGTAGTGTACTGCAACCACAACCCACAAGAGCTCTTGACTCGATGACTTCCCTGGCTACTGCTGATGAAAAAACTCGGCTCGATTGCGAAGCTGCTTGCAGAATTCGTTGCGTCGCACCAGCAAGAATTGCACACCTAAACACTTGAAAAACTGACTCCTTCCAGTAGTCGTTGATGGTGAATAAAAAATCAGAAAGATGCAACATACGGCCACACACCGTTTTCCAAATCGAACATTCAATGTTGCTTGCAGATTGGAGACAGTTTGAGTTTTCAGCGCCACGGTACAAATCCCACAATTAAGGTTTCCGTTATTAACTAATTACGAGGTTTTACGGTTTCGTAAATCAAACTTCGCTGAACGATTTCTTCTCAGGCTTACTCTTTACAAATATTCGGCCCTATCTGAATAATCTTCAGCCCACGAAACTAAAACACGTCTTCACTCCTCGTAGTGCGCTCTTAGAATCCCTAACCTAAGCTCAAGTACGCGCCCTCTACGATCCCTCGCGCATGTCTTACCTAGCATAGGCGTACTAAAAATCGTCGTCTAGGGATCGCGCAACAATTAACAAAAAATTGTTACAATCCACTGCTGGGCGCATATGTAAGTAATTTTGTTTTTGCATACCCGGGAGTGGGGCTGAGACCTTTTATCGATTAATCGATAAATATCGATAGTTATCAATTAATCGAAAAACAATATTTTATTTTTGAAATTCCGATTAATCGATATATCGATTTTTCGATATTTATCGATATATCGATAGTTTTCGATAGTTATCGATATGTCGATAGTTATCGATATTTTGATAGTTATCCATATTTTGATAGTTTCGATATTTCTAATTTAGGTTTGTCTTATGTTTTCTGAACTTCCCATTGATTAATTTTGGGTTCTACCGGTTTCTTTATTGGATAAAAAAAGTTGGGGTTTATTATTTTGATAACTCGATATTAATAGAGTATCGATATATCGATAATTATCGAAGATACTCCGAAAATTATCGACAAATATCGATTAATCGATTTTTGAATTATCGATATTCGATATTAATTTTTGAATATCGCCCAGCTCTACCCGGAAGTTGAATATCGCCGATCGATGGCAGAAACCATAATAAAACGGGCCCGAGGTTAAACGTATTTATTTATTATTATAATTTCAAATATTGATTGAGCTTTAGTGTAGTCATTGTCGAACCGGGTGGTTTACCGTTTACTCTTTATTTATAGACCAATAGTATTAGTTCTTCAGTACCGAAGAGTTACTTAGTAGCCAATGCTGGGATCTTTGATTGCGAGTGCCGTATTTGAAAATCGCAGTTTTGAGAAGGAGAGGAAAAGAAGTGGAAAGATGAAAATTGAAAGGCAGGGCCTATATTTAACTGGGTTTTTCGGTTATTTTATCATAATTTTATTATTATTTTACGATTTTATGTTTTCTCTTTTCGGGCCCCTCTGGCCTAAAATATAAAAGAGACGTGAAACAGGTTCTGGTGAACCTTGGCTAAGAGTTAAAGATGAATACGAAGAAAATGGCACAAGAACAGCGAGGGGAGTTGAAGCAAAAGTAGTACCTAAAAAACCAGAAGAAAAGAAAGGCAAACTTGAGAAAATGTTTCTCATGATGAGGTCAACGCAGAAGAAACCAATAAATAAATAGAAGAAACCAATAAGAAAATAAAAGAAATCAATAAAAACGTTGATGAGAGGGCGAAGGAAGCGAAGCGAGAGATGGGTTTATTGGCAAAGCGAATCAAAGAGGAGTTTGAGAAAATGGTTGAGGAGATCTAAAATAAAGTTGTGAAGTTGGAAGCAATGGTAACTAAGACGGTCGAGGAAAACGAAGATAATATGGTAAAGACAAAAAATGAATTGAAACAGATAATTGAAGATAAAGTGGTAAATGTAGGAATAGAGCTAGTTCAAGTTACGAAGAAAGTTAAGGAAGAACAAAGTAATGTAAGGGGGACGTTCAATAAGTTATTGGACAATGGTATGAAATAAATATGAGGAATTGAGGAAAGATAAGGAAGAGGAACTCAAACAGTTAATAGAAACGTTAAAGAAAGATGATAAAGGAGTAACTGGTAGATGCAGAAGTGTGGATTTTAAAGGAGAAAAGCTGAGAAAATTTTGTGGGGATGGTCGGATATATCCTAAGATATTTATGAAAAATATAGAACAGAATTTGGTAAGGGTGAAGGGTAAAAAAAGGAAGATCAAGTTTGGCAGGGGGTATTTAGAGGGGGCAACGGAGCAATTGCCCCTAAAGGATGACTCGGATCGTATCTATGAAGACCTCGCTGATAAAAATAACGTTTACCACGAAGTTTTAAAATTTAAATAACTTTAAATTATTTTTTTTATTTGTTTATTATTATTTATTCATTCAATTCATTCAATTTGGTTACCACTGACGCGCATGAATGGATTAACGAGATTCTAAAGATTCTTGCCTCTGCCTCCCCTCAAAAGCATTTTCTAACTACGCCACTGAATTGGCGAATTGATGTTGAATTGATGTTTAAAACTTCCGCGGAAATCCTAGAGTAGAGATGAGTGGAAAACTACTAAAATTCAAAGAGCAGTCGCTCTACAACATGGGTAAATAACGACAAAGTTATTTGGACAGTGAAAAACTTTGGATACCAAACCGAGAAGGAATAAAGTAGGACTCTTTTTATTAAAAGTAATGTGATTCGACGGGGAATAAGTAACCAGATAGGGTGAACGTCCAATGGTGTTTTTCTAAACAGAGTAAGCGCGTCAATGGAAAAAAGTAAAACGTAAAGTTTGGAGAATGGCGTAGCTGAAAAATGAGGAAAAGCTTTATTCTGTTGAAAACAAGTAATATGCATTTTCTGCACTTGAGAATAAAAGTAAAAACTTACATTAGATAAATTTTCCCCAAAGCCAGCTATCGATTTTCAGTTAACATTCCCATATTTTTCTATCAGTTATGCTGAGTATGAAGTACCTAGGAATTTTTTTGCTGATCGGTTTATTTGCCAACAGTAAATAATAAAAGATGCTCTAACTCTCTAACATTTTTATATATCTCATAATAATTTTTCGTTGTGTAAAATAAAAGTTTTATTAAAAAACTACATGAAAAACACAAAAGACTTTTCTAGTTGAAATGATAAGACAATCAGAGTTTTTGCCTTTTGTCCAGTCTATCAGAAAATATATTCAAAACAAATGCTAGTCCCAAGGGCTTAAATTATTCATGGCCTGGAGTCGTGTTGATTCTTTATGCGGAGCGTAAAGATGCTCTCACAACGGAGGAGGAACGAGTTACGTGTCGTCACATTAACATCATACAATGTCATAATGTTGTGGCATAAAAACGGGGTCGTCACTCGAGGCTGTAGTGCTTCGGGTCATGTATAGAGAGAGGGTTAGTCTGTACAAACAGAGTTTTGTTTTGCTTGTCTATTAATGCTTGCTTGCAACTTTAAAGTGGTTCTGTTGGATGGCTTTACAAGTTGTTTTGTGTTTGCATTAAGAAGCGACTGTGTTTTGGAACAACGCTCTCTTTACCTTAAACGCTCTCAGATTTTTGGCATTCAGCGTCGAAATGGACGGTTTAGTTTTGTTTCATGTACGAAATGAATATTTGATTTACATTCGGACTAAAATTTTATTTCGCTAAAAATATTGAAATCAAGATGAGCATGAAGTTGGTAGGATCGGATAAGGATACCGGGATGGCCAAAATATCCGCCTTCGTAGTGTGAGATGAATAATGCATGGATGCATATCCAACTGGAACTGGTTGGCCGTTCATCGATCACGATCCTATTTTTCACAAAGAAATACAGTTTACATATCATAAATATTGCATTTCTCTCACCTTCCGCCAAATACAGCCACTAAATTTTTATGTTATTATTTTTTCTTTTTTTGATTTTTTATTCCAAAAACTTTTCATTATTAATCCAACGTTTAAAATATTAAACCGATTGCTTCTGTTATTCATTTTAATTTTTCTTCTTTTTTTTTTAGAGCATTTTTGCAACACAGATTTATTTATTGTTCTTGTTTTACTACATTTTAGCATTATCCGATCTTTAGAGCTTTAGAATAAATCAGTCTTTATCGTAAAGTTTCTATTGTTTTAAAGAGATTTGAGGAAAAGTTTGTGCTTTTTTGTTTTTTGTAATGATTTAGTGAAAGAGAGCTGACGATTCATCAGGCGTTTATTTATTCCCACTTTTAATTAAAACTAATTTTTTCTTATTACAAATTTTAGGGAGCCTAAACTATTTTGAAATTTATTACTTAACTCCATTGGATTAAATTTAAATTCTATTATTAGTTTCTGCTAGTTTATAATTGCTATCGAGCTTAGAAATTTCTAATAGAGAATGCAAATTAGTTTTCTTACAGTTTCGCAAATTATTATTATTTAACGAAAACAATTTTTATTTCAAAATTTTCAACTGGGAGAGTTTTAGATACTCGTCAACTCCTCAATAAAATAAATTAATTCAATCCAGACAGAGCATACGCTTTATGATGCGGTTATTATTCTGCGCTCAATCGTAAACGGGATTATGGGTAAGTTATGGTCGCAATCAAGCCCTAATCGGAGCGAAACAATCTTATAACGTTAAGTCAAAGCGACAGGTAACAAACGATAATTAATTATCTCCGGTCGTATTATTTCGCCCCACCTTGTATAAAAGCAACATTAAAACGTTGAAAAATTCGAAACACGAACAAAAAAACGTATTCGGACAGCACAAAGAAAATTGATATATTGCATTTTTGTTGAGAAAAAAAGCTTTGTAGATTAATACTTCGAGTTGCTTCGAAATTTGAATTTTTGAGAGATATTAAATATCTGAAAGAACCATTATTATACTGCTAGAACAAATTTAAATTTAAGATCGCTTTTTAAGATCGCTGTTTAAAAGAGTAAACTTATATATCAAGACGAACGAGATCCTTTATGTTGGGAAATTTCAAGTTTAACTCAATAAGTTTGCACTCGATTGCATCGATCGAAGCAGATTGAGCGTGTCCTCTTAAACACTCACTAAAGTTAAAAAAAAGTTAACGCAATATTCTCTAATTCAAGTTAGTCCGTGCGATAATCAATTAAGAGATTCGATTCAAGTTGCAATAATTAAATTAAGAAAGTGAGTTATTAAAAAAATACCCACAAACACTAATTAAACTAGATATTTTAACTATTTACACTATTTTATTTAGCATATGGAATACTTATTAACATGTGAAAATATTCACTAAATACAATTATTTTTTTCCATGTTAGAAAAATTAATGATTAAAAAAACTTACACCTGGACCCATGTGTAGCAAACTAATTCACTATTTGCATATTGTTATCCTAAAAAATAGTAACATTTTTCAATCATTAATTTTTCTAACATGATAAAAATAAAAATAATAAAATTGTTAAAAAAAAGAAAGAAAACTATGTAATTGAATGAATGATACGAGTTTGAAGCACGGTCGTCGATCATAGGCTTCGAATTTCGGATTCTCATCGGTAGGGCCGGATTTATAGGCACTTAAACACTTGAAACTATGCAGCCAAATATGCTCTAAAAACTTCAAAATAAGTACTTAAATATGCGAATATAAACAAATATGCATTTATATGCCAAATCTTTGCACTTAAACTCAAAATATGCATTTATATGCATATTCTCTGCGAAAAAGGTTTTTAGCATTTAGACGCCACGGTTGCTAATTCAGGATTGGGGAAATGCCTGTAACCCTGTTTTTTTATTAGTTGCTGGCAGTAATCATCAACCCAGGGAGACCGCCGGCTTCACCCCAGATAACATGTAAGCTTACGATAAGGTTGTCGTTTGCTTGTCGTTTACTTGTCGTTAGCTTGTCACGACAACTTTTAGGTAATTAGCTTGTGCAAAGCTTGCGGCAAGGCTGTCGCCGACAAGCTTAACATAGGAAACCCTTGTCGCAAGCTTTACGTAAGATTTTCATCGACAATAAGCTTGTCACGTAAAGCAAAAAAGCTTGTCAAGTGTCAACTAGACAAGCTTTTTGTAAGCTTGCAGGCTTTCAATGACAAGCTTGCTGCAAGCTTAAATTGCTATCTGGGGCGTGCTCTTCATATGAAAGTTTTAGACTCTCCCCGGATTTGAACCGAGTACATTAGAATCAGCACTTCTTCGGCTAACCGACTAAGCTAATGACCAAGATCTCCGTTACCATTAAAATGTAATTTTAAATCAACGTTAAATCTATATCGTTTTTATTAAAAGAAAAAACTAGAGCAACCTACCGGAATATAGAATTAAGGAGCAGGTATTGGTCACTTAAAAGCCAAATTTAATTCCGAAAAATTGGTTTTATTAATAAATTGCTACAGCTGTTTCGCAAGCAATGCTTTCATTTTCAAGTGTAACTTAGTCACTAAGTGCAATGTTCAAGGATATTCCATACGGATCTGGGTCATAAAATCCCAACAATAAAATCATTGACAAAAAATCCCAAAAAAACTTCGGCAGAAGATCTCGGATAATAGTATAATCCTCATTGCGTTCGAAAACGATTGATCTACTTAAACTGTGAATCTTTGATTTGCTCCACTCATTAAAACGTCTTTGGAATAGCCAGGACTTTCAAGGTACAAAGAATCTTTCAATTGCTTCACTGATTAAAAACATCCCTAGTCATTCGAAATTCCACGGGATGCATTACTCCCTAGAATAGTAGAGATTTTGTGATTATTTTTCCCTGAAAGTAAAAAGATCACCTTTTCCACCAGTAATTCAGAAAAGATCAACAGCTATTCAGAAATCGTCAATTGTAATTCAGATTTGTCAAATAATAGTTAAAAATCATCAACTGTAATTCAGATTTGTCAGTTAATATTCAGAAACCGTCAGTTGCAATTCAGATTTGTCAACTGATATTTAGAAATCGTGAATTGTAATATCATTTGACAAATCTGAATTACAATTAACGATTTCTGAATATCAGCTGACAACTCTGAATTACAGTTGATGGAAAATGTGTAGAACTCATTGCTTTGTAAACCGAAGGTCAGGGCCGGATGAACCATGGGTACACGGAAAAAAATTACTTGGTTCAAATAAGTACCATTTGAATCAAGAAATTCTCTGTTTTCAATAGCAGCACGAACATATTTTCTTTTTGTAAGAAAAAATATTCTAAAATCAAGTAGTTAAAAATTTATTTGATTAAAAAAAATCTTTTTGAATTAAGAAGTTCTGTTCTCTTCACTAATTACTCCGAACTATATGGGTTTTTGGGTATGTTGTAACAGAAGAGTGAGTGTCCAAGTATTATGGCCTCATATGTTAATGATTCGCAGGACTTTAATATTATATTTTATTTTATTAAATATAAGGTTTTGTCCGGTGTGGGGTTCGAACTTAAGTTTTCCAGCTGCGAAATCGTACAATTACCATTTGGCTACTATACTAGTCGATCTGATAAATGTGTACAAGTTCGCAGTGGCGTAGCTAGGGTCATCTGCGCCCAGGGACATGACACAAACTGCGCCTCTTCTCGGACCAATAGATTCTGGGGGCTCACTGAGCAGTATATCAATGAACTTTTTTTTTTAGCTTTTTTGCGTTTTCTTTCAAGGGAATGCCATAATTTATGCGATTTGTAAATAAAATGAAATATAATAATCATTTTGGCGCCCCCTGGCGTAGAAAGGATTTTTAATCCTTTTTTTTATTTTTTTTATTTTAATTTATTTTTTTACGTCCCTACTGTATTTTTAACTGGACTGTTAAAATTCTATTCTTTTAACGTTTTGTTTAGTTCTGTTAAATTTGACAAAATAATAAACATAAAGAATCTTCCGAACTGCTGCTATATATTTTTATTATTGTTGCTATATATTGTTAATACCTTTATAGAATATGCCTGATTACCAGCTGGAATATGTGGAAAATAAGTGAAAAAATTGCTAAAAAAATGGAAAAATCGATTATTTTTAATGATTGTTTTTACAATTTAAAGGGGCAAATCCTCTCCCAAATCAGCTTTCTTGCTACAAATATTAACTTTTCACCTCTCTAGCTTATTAGAAAAAATGCAAAAGCTAAAATAATCGTTTTCGTCTAAAATAGGAGGGAGGGGGGAATTTCTCGAAAACGGAGGAAGATGGGGAAAACGGGGGTCATATTCGAATTCAGGAGGTCATTTTACATAAGAATCAGCAAGAATGGTGTCAAGGCCAATTTTCATGATGACCATTGTAATTTATTTATGTGTTGCTCCTATGCTCTAATTTTTATAGTTCTTTTTCACATTAGTTTCAATCACACAAAATTGGATTTCAAATTTCAAATTTTTAAACCCCGGACAGCTCGGGGGAGTGTGGCACGAAAAGCAAAAAAGGGTGAGTCGGAAGGGGAAAAAACATTAATTACTTGGCGGAATCTCGTTAATCCATCCATGCGCGTCGATTAGCCCCACATTTGAGTGCAATACTCGGATATTATTTAATTATTCGAGTTCTAGTACCTACACTGTTCTAACCTTCCAAGCGAATATTAATTATTCACCTAAATTTAAACCAAAACATTACTGTTTAAACTGCACTGTATAGGCACCAATCCGGTGTTGTAAAAATCATACCTGGTTACGAATAATATACCTGTACATGTTAGACACTGGAATTATAGTGCTAGAATGTTACGGTTAAAACAGCAGTTGAACCGTACCGTATGTTCAAATATATTTTATTTAATAAATTTGAATAAATAACCGATACATTTTCGGCGTAGCAACTTTTATAAAATATACTAACAATTTATTTTTATTTAATAAATGACATTTAATAATGCGGTTAACTAAGCCGCCACGTGATAAATAAAAAACCAGTTTTTATCAATGATAAAAATTAATTTATCTTTCAAAAATGAAAACAAAACAATAACTTTCAATATTTACATAAGTAAATATTCCACAACATTATGTACTTCTTAAATCTATTAGAAAAATATTATATTAAATAGTAACAAAACAGTTAAGTAAAAATCATAACTTCAAACTAATAATGCATCTTTACATATGAGATACTGAATTTTTAGCAACCAAAACATTACTGTTTGAACTGCATTGTATAGGCATCAATCCGGTGAAGTAAAAATCGTACCTTCTAATGACTGAAACAAAACGGCTAACTCCGCACCTTGAATAAATGGTATGGTATGTTCAAATATATTTTAGTTACTAAAATTTCAATACATAAACAATACAGCTTTTGTCTTCGTAATAACGGTATGAAAATATACACATCGAAACTATACCTGAAAAGGACAGTGTAAATATGAATTAAAAATTATGTGCCCCGCAGGTACCTTTTTGGTACTTAATTTGCAGGTATGAAAAAATATGTACATATTCGTTATACTTCAATGGTACACCGGTATAAAACCGACGTTGGTGCTACTTGGGAATACACCTAATAATTACTAGTTCTCTTTTTACTATAATTTAGAACTATACATTATATTTGAATAATTTTAAGATCAGATTAATGCCCATATTCACAAACGTTCGTAAAAAATTTAACGAGCCGTTTAATTTTGTAAACCGATGAAAATGAAAAATGTACTACATTTTTTCTTTGATTATTCGCGCTTTACATTGAACGAACGCTACCAAGGGGAAAAATATTAAGTTAATCTAATACGTATAGTTGGTATAGAAAATTTGGTTTGTAAACCAAACGTTTGGATTCTTTTGCTATTTTATTTTGTTAATTATCGATAACATAATTCAGAATCAAATTCAAAACAACATCAAAATATTATAGGTGGGTTAGATTGAGATTATATATTAAATATCCGCCGGAGAAGTGGTCAAAGGTGACGGAAAATCTTCGATGGCGAAATGAGGACGGCGAGATGTCCTTAATTGTCATCCAGTATACCAGAAATTTTATTGGAATTTATTGTAATTTTGTTGACAAATTATTAAAATCCTACATTTGAAGTAAGCGGAATTTTTCTCTAATAACACCTGAGTATCCTAGAGAGATCAACGCTCTTGAGAAGTACTTCGAAAATGAAGATAAACTGAAACGTAATAATATAAAAGGAAAGCTTTAAAATTATGGCTTCATACACAAATAATAATTTTTGTAGGAAAAAAAAATTTGCTAAAAATTAACACCAAGCCACCGTTGTGGCTTTAGTGCTATACTGTTCAATTATTTTTATAATTTTAAAATTTATCGTTTCTTTGTCAATTTAACCCGATTACGCTCCACCTGATGAAATTCGATAAGATTGAAACGAAGCACGTGTAATGTGCGATCATTTTCTAATTTTCTTTTTATTGTATTACACTTCAATTTACTTTTATTGCAAAAAAATTCTTGAAATGCTCTTAAAGAGTCTTTTAATTCAATTTTTTACAACAAATTTACTATGTAAAGCAGTAGACATTCAGCAGAAAGAATTAATTTAAAATTTACTTATTTATTAACTTTCTCTATTTAGTTAAAATAAAATCCAAGTATTAGATGTTTTACTTCTAAGATAAAAACTGTGCGTTGATTAATTCGGAAAAGATACTAAAGAGAAGTACCATAAGAAGCAATTGACCAGAAAAAGATAAAAGTATATAATTCTAAAGAGAAAAACAAGTTTTCTTCGTTTTCAGGAAATTTTAAGTTGGGTGATATTTCAGAGATGTAAAAATAATTGGTTCTTCTTTTAAACGGATGTTTCGATGTTCGAGTTTACCTAATTTAATAATTTACAGTGATGCATTATCCCTTATACGTATATATATAAAAATGAAATTTCTTTTTTATTAAATTATCGGGAAATCGCTGTATAATAAATAAATCTTTGGCCATTCTATCAGAGTATTGATTAAATAAATTCATTTTTCGTAAATTTCCTTCAATTGCCTTATCCTTATTTTCTTATTGGATTTAAAAATTACATTGCTGAACTGAAAGAAGAAAATTGTTTTCAAAATGGCTGCTTAATTATTTTACAACGTTATTACAACTTAAGGAATTAGGTGTGCGGTTATTCGATGGAAAAGATATTGTATCAATGGAAAATAAATTTATATATGCGTTGTTTTTCCTAGTTTGCCAAAAGCACACATAGCATACATATATAGATTGTGTAAAGTATAAAGTAGCATAATAAGAAAATTGGTTTTTCTTTAAGATGATTCAGTAAGACTAAATTATTGTGAATTACAGTTTTTATTACCATCACTAAGAAATATAACATAATTAATTTTGTTCGCTTATAAATTTATAGCTATGTCTTTGCATGCTAAATTAATTACTGCTTGGCTAGTTGTAAATGATAAATTAGACTAGGAAAAATTACGACACCCAAGATATAACTAATAAATCCTCGTAGCACGAAGCTCTTCTAAATTTGCGTGCATTGTAAGTAAGTTTAGTTGACATTGAAAAATTTGAATTAAAAACACAAAAAATTTGACTTTAAATGTTATTTACTATCTGACCTTAGCTGTGCTCTAATTATATCAAATTATTTTTCATTTAGTTTTTAAATTATGAACTTTTGAATTCATCTCATTTTACACTTTTAACACAATAAAGTCAAATTAACTTTAAATTGTTGTTTTCGCTGTTCATCATATTTGAAAGAATTAAAATTGTCGACTAATTGCATAAAGTTACCTACTTTTGTAAAGGGTCTATTTTTAACTGGGTTGGGCGCTAGGCTATAGGAAATTTTCGGGTCCCTGATATTCGAGTGTATCTAATAGCATTGAAGGCCTAATTTTTGGGTTATTTAATCAGAATTTGACTTTTATTTTACGACTAGCTGGAAAGCCCGTCAGTAGACGGACAACTAGACAATGGATATCGTTTTTAGCGGTAAAATATTTAAACATTTAATTTGTTTCCAGCTACTGGGGGAATTCCCCGTTTTTCCCGCTTTTCCTGGCAAATTTTGAAAAATTATAAATTTCCTATCTTCTCCAAGTACGCTATTAAAAGAGTGGATATCCTGCGGTATGTACTGGAGGGTGTTCCACACCCCCCAGACCCCCCGGTTTAAAATTTTGGCTTCATATTTTTATAATTAACTTTCAAAGTAACTCAGTAAGTAAGGTCATTAAATAATTATGTTTCCCAAGTTTTAATTTTTATTTAGCCGAAAGTTAGATTTCCCCCATTTTTACTTAAAAATTCAAATTTCCCGCTTAGTCCTAATCTTAGTTAGTTTAATATATTTTTTGGGTTCGTAAAATTGTAAACCGGGGGTCTGGGGGTGTGGAACACCCTCCAGTACATATTACAGGATTTTTATTCGTTTAAAATACTTGGAGAAAATAGAAAATTTATAATTTTTCAAGTTTCGCCAAGAAAACTTGGGAAATTTATTTATCAAAATTTGACTTTTATTTTACGACTAGCCCGCAGACGGGCAATTAGACAAGGGATATCTTCTTTAGCGGTAAAATATTTAAAAATTTAGTTTGTTTCCTGCTACTGGGGGAATTCCCCGGTTTTCCCGATTTTCCTGGCAAATTTATAAAAATTATAAATTCTTTATCTTCTCCAAGTACGCTACTAAAGGAGTGGAAATCCTGCGTTATGTACTGGAGGGTGTTCCACACCCCCCAGACCCCCGGTTTAAAATTTTGGCTTCATATTTCATAATTTTTTGGCTTAAAATTTTAAACCGGGGGGTCTGGGGGGTGTTGAACACCCTCCAGTACATATTACAGGATTTTTATTCGTTTAAAATACTTGGAGAAAATAGAAAATTTATAATTTTTCAAGTTTCGCCAAGAAAAATTGGGAAATTATTTATCAAAATTTGACTTTTATTTTACGACTAGCCCGCAGACGGGCAATTAGACAAGGGATATCTTTTTTAGCTGTAAGATATTTAAACATTTAATTTTTTTCCAGCTACTGGGAGAATTCCCCGTTTTTCCCGATTTTCCTGGCAAATTTTGAAAAATTATTAATTTCCTATCTTCTCCAAGTACGCTACTAAATGAGTGGAAATCCTGCGTTATGTACTGGAGGGTGTTCCACACCCCCCAGACCCCCCGGTTTACAATTTTGGCTGCATATTTTTATAATTAACTTTCAAAGTAACTCAGTAAGTAAGGTCATTAAATAAATATGCTTTCCAAGTTTTAATTTTTTCTAGCCGAAAGTTAAATTTCTTCCATTTGTATTTAACAATTCAAATTTACCGTTTAGTCCTAATCTTAGTTAGTTTAATATATTTTTTGGGTTCGTAAAATTGTAAACCGGGGGGTCTGGGGGGTGTGGAACACCCTCCAGTACATATTACAGGATTTTTATTCGTTTAAAATACTTGGAGAAAATAGAAAATTTATAATTTTTCAAGTTTCGCCAGGAAAAATTGGGAACTTTATTTATCAAAATTTGACTTTTATGTTACGACTAGCCCGCAGACGGGCAATTAGACAAGGGATATCTTCTTTAGCGGTAAAATATTTAAAAATTTAGTTTGTTTCCTGCTACTGGGGGAATTCCCCGGTTTTCCCGATTTTCCTGGCAAATTTATAAAAATTATAAATTCTTTATCTTTTCCAAGTATTCTAAAAGAGTGGAAATCCTGCGTTATGTACTGGAGGGTGTTCCACACCCCCCAGACTTCCCGGTTTACAATTTTGGCTTCATATTTTTATAATTAACTTTCAAAGTAACTCAGAAAGTAAGGTCATTAACTAAATATGCTTCCCAAGTTTTAATTTTTTCTAGCCGAAAGTTAAATTTTACCCATTTTTACTTAAAAATTCAAATTTCCCGCTTAGTCCTAACCTTAGTTAGTTTAATATATTTTTTGGGTTCGTAAAATTGTAAACCGGGGGGTCTGGGGGGTGTGGAACACCCTCCAGTACATATTACAGGATTTTTATTTTTTTTAAATACTTGGAGAAGATAGGGAATTTATAATTTTTCAAGTTTCACCCGGAAAAATTGGGAAATTGGAATTTTCAAGCAAAAGTGAGGGAAATCAGAATATTTTTTTTGCCAAAAAATGGCACGCTGTAGCAGGAGCAGCAGTAGCGCGCTGGAATTTTATATATCAGGATTTTAAGTTCTCTCTTTTAGGGCCTCTATGGCCATTGGTCTAATGCGTCTAACGGTAAAATAGGCTCTTTTGAGAGGTTGAGTAGATGATGTAGTCTAGTTTCATGTGTTGGGTGCAGTGATTTAGGAATAAAATAAAAGCGTGCACTGTGGGATATTCTATACCCCCCAGACCCCCCGGTTTATCATCATTGTTTTGTGTCTTTTAAACTTAAATTAAAAATTTAATAAGTTTTAGATGTCCCACAATATGTTTAAATCTTTGGGTATCAAAAGAGATAGATCCACTGCTGGGCGGATATATGCATGTTATTAATTCTATTTTTGCATACCTGGGAGTTGAATATCGTCGATCGATGGCAGAAACCATAATAAATCGGGCCCGAGGTTAAACGTAATACTTATTTATTATTATAACTTCAAATATTGATTGAGCTTTAGTGTAGGCGTAGGCAATGTCAAACCGGGGGTCTGCGGGGTATGGAATACCCCCCAGTGTACGGTTTACTTTTTATTTATGAACCAATAGTATTAATTCTTTAGTACCGCAGAGTTACTTGGTAGCTAAAGCCAATGCTAGGATCCTTCATTGTGAGCGCCGTATTTTGAACTCGCAGAAGAGGGAAGGAAGTGGAAAGAAAAAAATTGAGAATAAAATAAAAGGGTGCACTGGGAGCTCGAATTTATATGCACCAAAATACTTGAAAATATGCGCTTATATATGCACCGAATTTCTTTAAAATATGCACTAAAATTGATAAAAATAGATAAAATATGCATTTATATGCAAACTAAAATTGATCTAATCTGCAAATTTTGTCCTTTAATCACGTGAGGCTCCAATAAGGTTGGAATAAAATTACGATTAATCACGATGGAGGGGGGGGGCTGTTGTTACAATCACGTGTATATCTTCCTGCGACTAAGTGAAATCCCGAGCAAGCAAATTTGTGCCTAAAAAACAACATAACAACAATAGTTAACTCTCAATATTTATCACCAAAGGGAAGGGGGGAGTCAAAAAAATTGCCTAAAAAACCTCATGTCATTAAAGGACGACCCCTAAGTAGACTACCTAGATGTACAAAATTTTAATAATTTTAATAATTATTACATAAAATTTGCAAAACTTTGAATATTTTCAACCATTGGTGCATATTTGAGTAAATAATGCTTATTTGAGCCACTTTTAAAAATTAAATTGTTTGATATTAAGTAAAATAATTGCTTCAATTAGCAAAATTTAATAATAATTCTTTATTTTCTCTATTAAAATTCTTCAAAAATCACAAAAAGTGGCCCAAATATGCATTATTTACTCAAATATGCACCAAATGATTAAAATATGCAAAATATGCATTTTGACAAGTAAAAACTTCTTCTCACCCCAACAATAACAATAGAAAAAGCTTCTCGGGTAATGGGGAGGACTAAATAAAACACAATTGCTTCGAATCGACTAGTTTCAGTCAAAACTTGACCATCTTCAGGCTATAATAGGGAAGATATATAATTAGCTACAAATTCAATAGCTACAAAGTGTAAAAGAGTTACTGCGTCACCTCTCGATGCAGATGTAATATGTGAAATGATGTCGTAAACTGATCCAACAATAGGGTAAAAAACGGACATTATGCGGCGTCCAATGTGTAGGTAGTAGTCTTGAATTAAAACGATTACACTATTAATTATAAAAGCAGGTAAAAACGCTGAAAACCATATAAATACGTACAAAAATAACAATAGATAAAAATATGTAAAACACAAACTAGTAGTACTACCTGGATGTACAAAATTTTAATAATTTTAATAATTATGACATAAAATTTGCAAAACTTTTACACTTTCGAATTTGTAGCTAATTATATATCTTCCCTATTATAGCCTGAAGATGGTCAAGTTTTGACCGAAACTAGTCGATTCGAAGCAATTCTGTTTTATTTAGTCCTCCCCATTACCCGAGAAGCTTTTTCTATTTTGACAAGTAGTTTTTATGATTAGTTTTTACCCAATTTGTTCAGATTTAATAACGAATATGTTGGCATATCAATATTAAAGAACATGCAAATGCATAAAATCCGAGTTCTAATTATTACAATTTCATATGTTAGTTAAGCTTCAGTGTAGCTATTAACAAACCGGGGAGTTTGGGGGTATGGAATACCCCCCAGTGTACGGTTTACTCTTTATTTATTAACCAATAGTATTAATTCTTCAGTACCGAAGAGTTACTTAGTAGCCAATGCTGGGATCCTTGATTGTGAGCGCCGTATTTGGAAGTCGCAGTTTTGAGAAGAAAAGGGAAGGTTCTAGCAAATCTTCGGGCCTATGATAGTCAATTGTAACTAATAGCATCGAATGCCCAATTTTTGGGTTATTTTATCAGAATTTGACTTTTACTTTAGGATTTTATGTTCTCTCTTTTCGGGCTCTCCTACCTATTGGGCCCTAGACACGTGCCTAATGCGTCTAATGATAAAAGAGGCCCTGCTGTTTTCAAAAATATAATTTTATAATTTAATTATTTTAAATCAAAGAAATGTTCAGCTCAGATTATATATAAAATTATTTTACATGATGTGTCATCAGTAGAGCTCGGATTTTATGCTTTTGCATGTTCTTTAATATTGATATGCCAACAAATTCCTTATGAAATCTGGACAAATTAGATAAAAATGAATCCGAAAAACTGCTTGTCAAAATGCTTATTTTGCATATTTTCAACATTTGGTGCATAGTTGAGTAAATAATGCATATTTGCGCATATTTGGACCACTTTTGGTAATTTTTAAAGAATTTTAATAGAAAAAATAAAATATTATTATTAAATTTTGCTAATTGAAGCAATTGTTTTATTTAAACTTAAGCAATTTAATTTTTTATTTCAAAAATTATTTATTTTTTATTTATTTAAAAAGATTGTAAAAATTAAAATGTTTAAAATTAAATAAAATAATTAAATTAAAATAATAAAATTTAATAATAATTTTTTATTTTCTCTATTAAAATTCATCAAAACACACCAAAAGAGGCGCAAATACCCATATTATTTACTTAAATATGCACCAAATGTTAAAAATATGCAAAATTTTGCAAATTATACGTAATTCGTCCAGATATATTATTAAAATTATTAAATTTTAAATCTAGGTAGTACTTTACTACCGTAAGTACGTTTAACTAGCTCTTAGTGTTGGTGCTTTCTGCGACTGAAATCGCAGTGACTGCTCTCCATGCTTTCTTATGGGAGTGTTACCTTAGAGTAGCCTGCAAAGATCGCATTCTAAGAAAACACTCCCATAAAAAAGCATGGAGAGCAATCACTGCGACTTCAGTCGCAGAGCCCCAGCTGCAGCTTAGTCAACATATCTTTAGCTGGGCGAAATTATCAGCACAAACACTAAGGGCTAGTTAAACGTTAGGTAAAAGTTAATGCAGAGTCAATCAGTTGATAGGAAATACTCCCATAAGAAAGCATGATTAATATAAAAGCATGAAAGATATGAATCTTTAGCTGCGGCTGGACACCCAAAGTGGCCCAAAAATATGCACAAATATGCATTATTTACTCAAATATTCACCAAAGGTTGAAAATATGCAAAATTTTACGTAATTCGTCAAGATTTATTATTAAAATTATTAAATTTTATAAATCTAGGTAGTACTTATAGGAAATTTGAAAAAAAGGATGAAAAATTCGAAGATTACATATATTTTAGTTTGCATATCAATGCATATTTTATTTATTTTTATCAATTTTATTGCATATTTTAAGGAAATTCGTTGCATATATATGCGCATATTTTCAAGTATTTTGGTGCATGTAAATCCCAGCTCTAGTCATCAGTAAACAAGTATATTCATCAAAATCTGTACGGATCACAAACCTCTTATATGGTTTTCTTACTCAAGCCTGTATTACACTCTTTGACCAACGGTCAAATATTTGACCTATTTTGTAAATTATTTACACCAAATAGTTTAATGACCAAATAAATTTGGCTCAAACACGCTTGGTAAATATTTGGTTATTGTTTTCCACAACAATTACTTACCTGTTTGCCAAACAGTGCAATGTGCCATGTGCCAAATATGCCAAAAAAATTTGTCAAACAACTTTTGCAAAATCAAAATTTGACAAAATTTCCGCTTTGACCGCTTGTCAAAAAGTGTAATACAGGCTTTAAGAAGTCATCGTCAAGTCTAACCAGATGGGAAGGATAACAATTATCTTGGAAAAGAAAAAAAAGTAATTCAGAATAATATTTTTTGCACTTTCAGGAGTAAAGTGACTACTTTAGTCCTTTCATGTACAATACGCTATTTCATTGAAAATCAAGAATTACACTTTGACTTGTCATATTTCTAATCATTCGTTCCTGCACTACTAGCCGCCACTGCTGATGTATTAAGATAAAGATTAAGAGATCAATGCTTATTAAAATGTTATAAAGGAATGATTCGCATGAAATTGTTGGTAATATCCACATCACCAGTCCGCCCTTGTCAAATACAACATTTGTTCTGTTAAACTTGATCTCGGTGCTTAGTAATTTGTTAATTAAATAATTCCATCATACACTATTAATTATTTAACGAGTAACTAACTTATTCAGAATTATTGTTAATAATTTATAACAAAATGAGGATTATTAATGCATTATTGTTGTTTAATATAACATAAGGACATAAATTGGAAAGCAAACGGGAACCAGCCTCGGGAATTGGTATTGCAATATTAATATCCTAACAGCATAGCAAGACATCCTTAAAAAATAATGAATCTCGTTTTTAATCACTATAAAAATCTACAACAATAAATATTTTGTAGCGAGAAAAAATTAATAATTTCTAGGCCGAATCTATGAGGTGTCGGGAGGATGATTAAGATTAAGAGGATTGGCTTAGCTATTTTCTAAGTTTTGGAACTACCGGGGAAGCGTATTTATTGTATTATGAGTTTTGTTAATAAATTCCTCGTTCACTTTTAATCAACAAATAAATAAAATTTTTGTCTCTTGTCGTGGGTTTTGAATGTGAAACCTTTACATTCCATCTCAATACGCGTCTATCGTATTTGGGGCGCAAATAATTAAGAAAATTGAGACTCGTTCGAAATTATAGATGCGTTTCAGAATGGCAAATACGGAAAAATTTTAATTACACATTTTTAAAATTATTAAAAAATGCGAAACGGAAAAATAAATAATCACGTCGATATTTTACGTGTTTAGCATAACAAATGAAAAACTACGCTCTCACGTAACCCTAAGTGGAAGATTTTCATGTGGAAAACTTAAATTTAGCGATGAAACTATTCCGAAAGCTGTTTTCTGTTTATTTTTCGGAAGGGCACGCGGAGCAAGTGTCCTCGTGAGGTAAGCAAAAATTAATTTGGATTCGGTGGAGAGAGCAATTAAAATTTAAATTTTGAATTGTGAAAACCGCAAGCTCGAGGATAAAGTTTTGTGGAAATGAAAAGCACGTAATATTAAAGATACAGCAATTTATTTGAATCGTATAGTTAGCGATAGCAAGCTACAAACGTTAGCGTGGATATTTGCAATCGGACATCCCATTTTTGAATCTATAGAAAATCAGTGTCCGTAAAACCAGATTTGCATAGCGAAAAACGCTGACTCTGTTTTCCAATAAGGTTTATATATAATGGTTGAGCCACTCGGTGCGTCCCGCCGATTAAGGGCACAGGTTACGATTCGTTCTAACTCCATCGACCCCTCGGTTCACGATTAATCGCTTTCTAGATCGAGTTCTGCATCGGTTACACGGATGTCAACGTGCGATTTGTAATTTATTCTAGAGCGATTGAAAATTGATCGAGTGAAGTAATTTAATGCCAGCAAAGTTTTTTAATGCATACCGTTTTGCGTACAGCTAACATCTAAGAAGCAAAGAATTTTTTTAATAGGAAAAAAATTAATTGATTAATTAAAAATTATCCACAAAAAATAATTGCGGTTAGTCTAATCAAGTTCTAATTAGCTTCTCTTTCATTTCTTAGGGCTAATTCAAAAATTGCATAAGAAACCTTCAACTGTTGAATTTTTTCAAGCGGTTCCAGCAAAAAGCACCGCAAATTTGATTTGTTATAAGTTAAATTGTTATTTTCTCTATCCATACGTTTGTGTTCGTCCTTTTATATTTTTATTTCAAAATATAGCAATTTCAAATTTCGACTCCTCAGTCTACCGTCAGATCGGGAAGTGTTCCGTTTCAACGCTAATGTGCTTTTTTAATCCGCTAACTGCTTATAAGGAGTTTAAAAACATATAGCTTTAAAAGTGTAAATGAAGTTGAACCGCAAAGAAGATTTTGTTATGCTCGTCTTCTGTACAGAAGCGTTATTTGCATTTATATTATAAATACTTTGATGTATTTTCAATCCAAATTTTATTAAAAAATATTCAAATATTGCCGTAGTTACAAGCTTTCGGTCTCTCGAAGTTCATAGGCTCCCATTCGCATTTAATATGTACCTACACGATTTTGAAAGCACAGATTATCTGAAATCAAACAGTAAAGCATTTTCTGCTTGATATATATAAACCTACATTAAATAAAAAATATTTTAATGCGGCAATGTAAACAACCATGTATTTTTAATATAAACAAAATTTAACTACAAAATTGAAGGAATAAACAAAGAATCATATTATTCAAATCCGAGTATTTCTTTAATTTTGACAAATAAGATTTTTTTGGGCCAAAAACTGTTTTATTATAACAATGCAGTTAGCAGTCTCAGTGGCGTATTTAGAAAATGCTTTTGGGGAAGGTAGAATCTCGTTAATCCATTCATGCGCGTCCGTTGTAACTAATCCTAATACATAAAATCCCAGCACGCTTATGTAGCTCCTGCTACAATGTTTCAATTTTTGGTGGAAGAAAACACTCAGGCCGATTTTTTTACCTACCAAAGAATATATTAAACTAACATTAGGACTAAAAATATTTGTAACTTATTAAATTTGAATTTAAGTTTAAAAGACACAAAATATTGATGATAAACCGGGGGGTCTGGGGGGTATGGAATACCCCACAGTGCACGCTTTTATTTTATTCCTAAATCACTACTCCCAACATAAGAAACTAGACTACATCATCTACTCAACCTCTCAAAAGAGCCTATTTTACCATTAGACGCATTAGACCAATGGCCATAGAGGCCCTAAAAGAGAGAACTTAAAATCCTGATATATAAAATCCCAGCGCGCTGCTGCTGCTCCTGCTACAGCGTACCATTTTTTGCCGAAAAAAAAATTCTGATTTCCCTCACTTTTGCTTGAAAATTCCAATTTCCCAATTTTTCAGGGCGAAACTTGAAAAATAAAAATCCTGCAATATGTACTGGAGGGTGTTCCACACCCCCCAGACCCCCCGGTTTACAATTTTACGAACCCAAAAAGTATATTAAACTAACTAAGATTAGGACTAAGCGGGAAATTTGAATTTTTAATTAAAAATGGGGGAAATTTAACTTTCGGCTGGAAAAAATTAAAACTTGGGAAGCATATTTATTTATTGACCTTACTTTCTGAGTTACTTTGAAAGTTAAGCATAAAAATATGAAGCCAAAATTGTAAACCGGGGGGTCTGGGGGGTGTGGAACACCCTCCAGTACATAACGCAGGATTTCCACTCTTTTAGAATACTTGGAAAAGATAGGGAAAAAGATAGTGCACGCTTTTATTTTATTTCTAAATCACTACACCCAACACAACCTCTCTTAGAGCCTATTTCACCATTAGACGCATTAGGCCAATGGCCATAGAGGGCTGAAAAGAGAGAACATAAAATCCTGATATATAAAATTCCAGCACTCTGCTGCTGCTGCTTCTGCTAGAGTGTGAAAGCAAAACACTCTGATTTCCATCACTTTTGCTTGAAAATTAAAATTTCCCAATTTTTCCAGACGAAACTCGAAAAATTATAAATTCCCTATCTTCTCCAAGTATTCTAAAAGAATTGAAATCCTGCTATATGCGGTCTAGGACTTTTCGGCGCATTGATTGGGCTTAGCCGATTCGGCGTTGTCAGTTCGGCGCACAACCAATCTGACACCGTCTTTTCGGCGCAGGGACGATTCGGTGCGAAGAATATATCCGATTTCCTTAATCTCATAATCCTTTGAGTTAAAACAAAACTTTTTATTTAATAAAATCATCAAATTTCAACTTAATAACACATAATATAAACAAGTAAAAATTTATTTAATTATTTTATGTATTTTAAAATTTAAATACTTGAAACTTTTGCTTTAAATAAATTATTTCATATATAGCTATACTTTATATTGTAATATTATAGCCCTTGTAAAAAATAAGGCAGCAAATTCGTAGTTGTGAGTAAAACACCAAAACGTTTACGTCAAATTGTCCTTTTGTGTCATTCCACACTTTCAATTAGTTTGATACCAAATCGACTGTGCGTCGGTTTGGCGACGCTGAATAGTCTTTGCGCAGAAAAGGGTCACGCAGAATCGTCCTTGCACCGAATTGTCGCTGCGCCGAAATAGTTACGCCGGATTGCCTGCACCAAACCGGCTGCGCTGAAAAATCCCATTCCCTGCGATATGTACTGGAGGGTGTTCCACACCCCCCAGACCCCCCGGTTTACAATTTTACCAACCGGAAAAATATATTAAACTAACTAAGATTAGGACTAAACGGGAAATTTGAATTTTTAAGTAGTAAAAATGGGGAAATTTAACTTTCTGCTAGAAAAAATTAAAACTTGGAAAGCACATTTATTCAATTACCTTACTGCTCACGGAGCTTAACAGCAACTTTCTGTGTTACTTTGAAAGTTAATTATAAAAATATAAAGTCAAAATTGTAAACCGGGGGGTCTGGGGGGTGTGGAACACCCTCCAGTACATATCGCCGGATTTTCATTCTTTGTAAATTGGAAATTGCAATTTGGAAATTGCTCTTTTGCCCCCCTCTAAATACGCCAATAACCAGTCCTTTCCTTCCAAGTCCAAGGTCAGGATTGTCATCCCTGACTACTAATGCTAAATTATTATTAGAGCTCGGATTTATATGCACCAAAATACTTGAAAATATGCGCGTATGTATGCACCGAATTTACTTAAAATATGCACTAAAATTGATAAAAACAGATAAAATATGCATTGATATGCAAACTAAAAAAAATATCTTTTTTTCGAATTTTTCAATTTTTTCTTCAAATTTTCAATTTTCACTTTTTTTATATAAAATTTAATAATTTTAATGATAAATTTTAAATTCAAATTAATACTTTAAAAAAATATATAAAGCTATGAATAATATAATAAATATTTATATCTTCAATTGTTTATTAAAAAAAAAAAATTAAATTGCTTAAAATTAAATAAAATAATTGCTTAAATTGGCAAATACGAGGGTGGTCTGAAAAGTTTTCGACTTCAACATGAACATGGCAGCACTTGTCAAAAAAGTAATAGAGAATGTGTTTGCTCAAGCATTGACAGGTACTCACCAAATGTTCAGCCACTTTGGACGCGCCATTGTTGTTTGACAACCGCTTGAGTGAGTCAATCCGAGTGTACTTGTGAAAATAGAAAACATCGTGTATCGATCATCAACAAACATTTGGCTTTGAAAGGCAATACGTCTACAAAAATCAAAGACGAATTGGACACTGTGTACCCCCGTACAGAGTCCCCACTCTGTACCATCATTTAGCATCGTGAAATATTGAGCAGCTGAATTTAAATGTGGGCGTACTAGCTTGAGAAACGATGAACGTTCGAGATAACCAAAAATTGGAACAACTGACGATAACGTCGCTCAAATTCACCAAATAATGCTAGACAACTTTCGAATTATAGTTAGGGAGATAGCAGAGACTATGAGTTGTCCAAAAAATGTATTTGTCACATAACGATTCAACATTTAGGCATGAGATAGCTGCCCGCGCGCTGGGTGCCGCGTTTGCTCACTTTGAACAAAAACGTGTTCAAATGAACAATTTTAACCCTGTGTTAACTCAGTTTAGGGGCAATGAATCAGAGTTTTTGAGCCGTTCAATTACTGTAGATGAAACTTGAAAATGAAAAAAAAAAAGTGATGGCGACTGTTTTTTGGGATAGTCATGGATTTAACTTAATCGAATATCTTCAAAAAGGAACAACCATTACAGAAATCTATACTACGCATTATTACTTGAGAGGCTGAAGGCAGAAATTCCGGAAAACCGGCCACTTTAGCAGAAAAAAACAGTTGTTTCACCAGTCTCACACCTCAAAGTTTGCCATGGCGAAAATCCACGAATTACGATTTGAACTGCTTCACCACCCTTCTTACTCTCCAGATCTAGCCCCAAGCAACTGTATTTTGTTTTGTAAGCTAAAAGTTTCGCTCATAAGACAGAGATTTTAGTCGAATGAGGAGTTATAACCTTTGTAAACAACTATTTTGCAGAGAAACACGCGGAGTTCTATTTAGACGGGTTAAAAAAGTGGGAGCTTCGCTGGGATAAGTATATAGACTTAGAAGGAGACTAGGTTGAAAAATAAAAATAAATTTGAAAAAAAAAATAGTTGCTTCTATGTTAGGTCGGAAACTTTTCAGACCACCCTCGTATAATAATAATTTTATATTTTCTTTATTAAAATTGTTCAAAAAACACCAAATGTGGCCTAAATATTCACAAATATGCATCATTTACTCAAATATGCACCAAATGATGAAAATATGCAAAATATGCACTTTGACAATCAGTTTTCGGATTCGTTTTTACTTAATTCGTCTAGATTTCAGAACGAATCTGTTGGCATATCAATATATATCATATTAAAATTTACGGCACCCAACGGCACACGTCGAGTAGAATCCAATATAATTATGATTTTTAGAATTATCGAAAATTTCGGGGCTAACTTCTACCACAAAATAAGCAATCGCAATAAAATTAAAATAAAAAATTTAAAATAAAAAAATACGGCACAACGTAGCACACATCGGGCACAGTTCGGCACAATATTCAATTTTTAAATTTTCAAAAATGGCGGGGTAACTTCAATCTATTGATAAAATAGTTTTTGGCCCAAAAAAGTTCTATTTGTTAAAATAAAATTTAAATATTTACGGCACACGACGGCACACGTCGAGTAGAATCCAATATAATTTCGATTTTTAGAATTATCGAAAGTGGCGGGGCTAACTTCTACCACAAAATAGGCAATCGCAATAGAATCAAAATAAAAAATTTAAAATAAAAAAATACGGCACAACGTAGCACACATCGGGCACACTTTGGCACAATATTCAATTTTAAAATTTTCAAAATGGCGGGGCTAACTTCTATCGATAAAATAGTTTTTGGCCCAAAAAAATTCTATTTGTTAAAATAAAATTTTTAAATTTACGGCACACGACGGCACACGTCAAGTAGAATCCAATATAATTATGATTTTTAGAATTATCGAAAATTTCGGGGCTAACTTCTACTACAAAATAAGCAATCGCAATAAAATCAAAATAAAAAATTTAAAATAAAAAAATACGGCACAACGTAGCACACATCGGGCACAGTTCGGCACAATATTCACTTTTTAAATTTTCAAAAATGGCGGGGCTAACTTGTATCGATAAAATAGTTTTTGGCCCAAAAAAATTCTATTTGTTAAAATAAAATTTTAAAATTTACGGCACACGACGGCACACGTCGAGTAGAATCCAATATAATTTTGATTTTTAGAATTATCGAAAATGGCGGGGCTAACTTGTACCACAAAATAAGCAATCGCAATAAAATCAAAATAAAAAATGTTAAATCGGGCACAGTCCGGCACAATATCAATTTTCGAGAATGTCGGGGCTTCAGATTGTTAATTTTTTTCTAAAGTTAATGATTTTCTAAAGCTTTGTTTCTCTATAAATATTTGTATAATTTATGCTTTGGAAAAAGGACCTCTCAAGTAAGGTTTTTTGTTTAAAAAACTTTATAATTTCATTAGACAGGAAAATTCACTTCATGAATCTCGAACCTCGTTAACCCATTGTCAAGGTAAACTTCTATTTTCTCTTTTGGTTTGATAAAAAAGTAATACAAAATAGTTTTGAACTGCTTTCAATGTCTTACGGGTGTGTAGCTTTGAAAAGTTATTTAATCAGTTTGTCGATAGAAAGTTAAATAAATTGGATTTAAAATATTTTGTATTTTATGCAACATTGTTATTAAATTTGATGCGAGTAAAAATGTTTGCCATGCAATACGTGGATAAAGTGGAGAATTTCCTCTTTACTGAAATATCAATAAAATGTAAGGATAAGCAAAAATGATGAAGATTTAAAAAAAAATTTAAATGTGATGAAAGGAGAATTTTGTCAATATTGGTAAATATTTTATTTAATGAGGCAAAGTTCAATAAAAGATTAGAAAACTGGATGCGTTATTGGTGTCGTAAATTTGAAATACATTAAAGTGGTAGAGGAGAACGTGTAAAAGTATAAAAATGGCAATTTATTGGAGTTGTGGTGTAGGGTCGCAACTTTTGAAGAAGTTATTTTCTTTAACAGGTGAAACCGCGGCGTACATGCCCCAGTGCTTTAGGTCTACTGGGAGCCACTCATCCGACGAATACAGATCAGCTCCCATTTCGTATATTTCACCCATCCGCTGTGCGGCCACATGGAAATTTCGCATTACGACAATAATTTAATAAAAGTTTCTCTTTAATAGGAAACCCTTGGGTAAAATAAGTAGAATTGTTTCATGCAAAAGTGGATATTCAAAGTGGCGAATGAACTTTTCTGAAAGGTTACCTCTTCTGTTAACATTTACTACCGGACATTCAATAGTCATTGCTCCCTAGACATTTACACGTCCATTCTTTCTTCGTTGTCTTTCATTTCATGCGCATGAATTTAAATAAAAATTTTGGAGATTTGTTGAATACAAAGCAGGGGTTAAAAGTGCAGGCAGCTAGGTATAATCTTAAGCCCTTATTTCCGAACGTTCCATGCAAATTTTTTGCTCCCATATGGTTGCTACTTCGCCTTTCCTCCATCTAATCCTCCTTAATTGATTTTACGATTAGGTAACTTTATAATATGCAAAAAATCATTAACATTGGCCAAATGCACTCCATTACGCGAGACAATCTTATCGTTTACTGTAAACATTTAAATTTCAAACCCAACCCTTTTACTTCTTATGAGTTACCCTACCAATCACACTTTTTATACGCCAACATTAAAAAAGAAACTTTTGTCAAACAGGCATTTTTCTAATCTTATCGTTCCGATTCCAGTTTGTAAATTTTACTACATAAAATTTAAAATTCAACTTTTTGTCGGAGCCAAAAAAACTAACTCCTGCTTTATTTCGAGTATCAAAAATTTAGCCTCGCGTTAACAATGACAACTTTTTCAAATGATAATTATAAGTCTAATCACGAAAGGGCGTTACGATTTTTTTGATCCTACTATTTATATAGCTAGCAAGAATAAAATCATAAAGAAGGTTGTAAATGAAGAAATATTAATCTCTTCTGACAATCTCTACATTTATATAAAGAAATAACAAAGAAGTTGAAAAGAAAATAAAATAGTACATGATTCTTGCTTTTATTTAATTCATCCTCGTGGTATAAGAAAACTCAAATTATTTTCGACTTAAAAATAATACATTAACTGAAAATTCGCTTGTGACAAATTATTTGTTTATGTAAAAACCTCCAAACAGAATCAAAACAATTTTTTATTCAATTTTATTTTCTGTTATTGAAGTTTATTTTTGAATATTTAATTAAATAAAAACATATTCCGTCGTATAAATAGGTAATACCGACGTATACAAACTTGTACTAGTAAATAAAATATTTTCTAAGTAACCCAACAATAACATTTTATTATTATTTTTACTTTTTGCGGATCCTCGAGTAATACTACTCGTTTATCCAGAGATATTTATTTGTAACAAAAATATGGAAAAACTCATTTATTCGTTAGTACTACATTATTGTTAACCCTGCCTACGGTATGTCGAGGATATACGGTAAGATGCTGAAAAATATCACTAAAAAGCATATCTACCTTTGACAAATTTTGACTTGTAATAAAAAATTTCTTCACCCCTTCGAGGACCAACCGAATTCTCAATCTCCGACCCCGCAAACAAATTGTGCCCATCAGTGCAGCACATAAATCCACCCAAGGTGAAACTTTTCATCTTAACACTGATAGCACCAATGATAAGCCAGGCCGGAAAACAAACAATTCCTCTTCCCCTCATGGGTCCTCCAGAATTTTCTTCTACACGCTGGGAAAACGATCAACCAGCATTTACTTACTATAGATGCCCTGTAGATGTTATACTAGCTTTAGATAGTGCGGAGAGCGAGGGTAACAAGTTCCGAAGAAAAGGTAACAATCAAATATAAAAATAATCTCTGTAAGAAGTATGCTACCAACGGCAGTTGCAACCAAAAACACCAAAAGTCCAAACACCTTTGGAGCAAAGATAAAAGCTATCTGTCGATAAGCTTGCATGAGGTTGGTTCCATACAAAATAATTTACCATTGCAAATTATTTAAAATAATATTCGGCAATTCGGAAGCAAATACGGGATTTTCAGTCAGCACAAAACAACAGATTGAACGAGTAAAAGAATATTTTCAAATTAGGTGTCTCCCTACGAGTTTCAATACAAACAGTAAAAGAACTTACTCAAAAATTTGACGAGCACACGAAAAACACTCTCATAATTACGAATGTTCACATTAAAATCTCGAAAATTGGGCTCTCGCGTTTACAAAACGCAAATTCTCTTCCTCCCCAATCAGACTCTAGACAGGAGCGTACTCAGCAATTAAACAAATTGCAAAAATTTGTTACAGACTTCAATTTTAATTTAGTAAAGCGGTCGCAACCGCCAAAAAAATGTTTGTTTAAGTCCAGCCCTGACGCAGAAACTATAGTTCCTACCTTGAAACGGAGTATGGTAAACTTCACTCTAAAACCTCATGATTATGGTAAACTATACTCTAGTAGGTAAACTGCACTTTAAGCAGTTAATTGCTGGATTGAAATGATGTTATAGTACTAAGTTTTTAATCTTTTAAATAATATTAATATTGTCCGAAAAAAGAGAGATATCCGCGCAAAGATATGAATCGGTTATGTAGGTAAATGTTATTTTATGATTTTTCTTTAGCGAAATTGTCCATAAAAAAGATATATCCGCGTGAGATAGTTAGCAAAAGATGTACTGGAGGGCGTTCCACGCCCCCCAGACCCCCCGGATTTACATCATCATGTTATGATATTAAGGGGCAACCTACATCAACGCACAAAACGTTTCAATTCTTGGAACTCTTAGAAAATAAGAAATTTGGGAATAGTAAAGTTACTCAGTTATCAACGTTTCGAAATATTTACCATCAAGATAATTAACGAAGATGCACTATAAGGCGTTCCACGCCCCCCCAGACCGCCCGGATTTACTTTAACTTTACTTTGCTTTAAATGCTAAAATATAATTAGTACCTCAGCGTATCCTATGGTAATAGACAATCCGGGGGGTCTGGGGGGCATGGAATGCCCTCCAGTGCACTATTTGCTCTTATATATTATTAAATTATAGTATTAAATTTTTTAATCTATTAAATAATATTAATATTGTCAAATAATTATTTTCGTCCATATTTTAATATATTCTTATTTCTATTTTCGGGATATTGGACTTTTAATTAAACTCTATGTAAACGGTCTAAGTTTCGCCCAACATTTTCGTGGGCCTCGTCAGGACTAGAAACTGTTTATTGTAATAGAGAATATGAAAAATTTAAAATAAAATTTAAAATTATGAAAAAAAATTTTCATATTCTCTATTACAATAAACAGTTTCTAGTCCTGACGAGGCCCACAAAAAGGTTGAGCAAAACGTAGACCGTTTACACAGAGTTTAATTAAAAGTTCAATTTCCCGAAAATAGAAATAAGAATTAATATTGTCCGTAAAAAGAGAGATCTCCGCGCGAAGATATGCATCAGTTATATTATTTTATGATTTTTCTTTAGCGAAATTGTCCGTAAAAAAGATATATTCGCGTGAGATAATTAGCAAAGGATGCACTGGAGGGCGTTTCACGAACCCCAGACCCCCCGGATTTACATCTTCATTTTATGACATTAAGGGGCCACCTACATAAACGCACAAAATGTTTCAATTTCTGGAACTCTTAAAAAATAAGAAATTTGGGAATAGTAAAGTTATTCAGTTATCAACGTTTCGAAATATTTACCATCAAGATAATTCACAAAGATGCACTATGAGGCGTTCCAAGCCCCCCAGACCCCCCCGGATTTACTTTAACTTTACTTTGCTTTAAATGCTAAAATATTTTTAGTACCCCAACGTATCCTATCGTAATAGACTATTTGCTTTTTTTTCACCGGTTAATTAGTTATCAACATTTCGAAATATTTACTCTTATCTATTAAGCTCTTAAATAATACTAATATTGCTCGTAAGAAGATATGCATCGGTTATGTAGCTTAGTGTTATTTTATGATTTTTCTTTAGCTAAATTGTCCGTAAAAAAGAGATATCCGCTTGAGATAATTAACAAAAGATGTACTGGAGGGCGTTCCACGCCCCCCAGACCCCCCGGATTTACATTTTTATTTTATTTTATTAATTAAAGCTGGAAATCACATTCGAATGATTCGAATGATTCGAATATTCGAATAATTTGAATATTCAAATAATTTGAATATTCGAATAATCTCAATGTTCGAATAATCTGAATATTCGAATAAGCTGAATAATTTTCTTGCGGTCTTGCTTAAAAAGTGAAAACGTCTAAAAGATATGTTTTCTCAGCAGCAATATTACATCATTTTTATTTTGCTTTTTTGATAATTTTTCTTGTATTATTTGTATTTTTGTATAAATAAAAAAACATTTATTATCATTTTATTACTACTATTATGAAATAGTAATGACAATAATAAATTTACTTGGAGTACTTGCATATCAGAATATTTGAATATTCGAATATTCAAATAGTTGTAATCGAAGAATTTGAATATTCGAATAATTTGAATAATCGAATTATTTAAATATTCGAATTATTTAATCAATGAATATTCTAATACTAAAATGATACTAAACCGATTCCAAGCCTTAATATTAAGGGGGCAACCTACATAAACGCACAAAACGTTCCAATTCTTGAAACTCTTAGAAAATAAAAAATTTAGGAAAAATCTTAGGAAATCTTAGATTGCCCTGGAAGGCATTCCATGCCCCATATTTTTTAAAAACTCAGTTTTTTTACTTTAAATGCTAAAATGTTTTTATTAATTAAAATTATTCGCTCTTTTAAAAACGCAAAACGAAGGAATAATCCGGGGGGTCTGGGGGGCATGGAATGCCCTCCAGTGCACTACTTGGTTTTTTCACGGGTTATTCAGTTATCAACGTTTCGAAATATTTACCATCGAGATAATTAACAAAGGATGCGCTGGAGGGCTTTCCACGCCCCCCAGACCCCCCGAATTTACACCTTCATTTGTTGATGACGAGAGAGGAATCGCTTGGAATCGGTTATGTAGGTTAGTGTTAGTTTATGATTTTTATATTTATTATTATTTTAATTTTTTATTTACAGTTTTTCAACTAAAAAGTAAACTGAACATTTAGGTTAATTTTTTGGGTTACGCCGCACCTCGAAACTACCTGCTAATGGTAAATTGCACTCCAAGTTCCTGCAGTTTACCATGGGAATTAGCCTTGAGCAGGCAACCACCATTGCAGTTTACCACCTTTTTTGCAGCTACCTGCAGTCGCTCGTGCAGTTTACTGTCACACCTTCAAACTAACCACTTTAGATCCTAAATTTATTTACTTTAAAACTAAAGATAATTTAACAACCTGTAGAACGTTTCATTTGCAAAAAGTTTATTTTTAGACTTTTAGGCGATAATCTGTTGAGAAATCTTAAGTAGTAACTCTAGAAAATCTCAAGAAATCAAAATAAATCTTAGGTAAATAGAAGATTTTAGGAATACTAGCTGTTATAATATAACAATTTTTTTAAATTAATTATTAAAAAATAGCCTAAGGAATGATGGCATGCTTCATTGTTGTTAACAATTTTTATCATACAATTTATCTGTTGAAATCCCCATTAACATAGAAAAGTATTAAGATAGGTCACTGAAATCGTGACAGTAATCTGATAGGGATTTAAAAAACTCGACGTACGACGTAAAAATAAACACTAATAAAAAAGCCACCAATTCCATTTCCTAGCTTTCCATATTCTAAACCTCAATTCCAGTTTCATTTTATATAAATGCTACAACTGGTCGTAGGAGCTGGTAGTCTAGGCAGTACTTATACTTCAATGGATTCTAAATCTCAGTTAAAACACCTTCAATTTTCAACGTACTGTCTTTCGAGATTTCATCTCCACTTGCTCTCGAGGCTTCTTTACTACCGGCATAAACAAGTTTTTGTTGGTGGCAAAACTATGTTGATATGCTCGAGGTTGAAAAGGTTTCTTGTTTCAAATATAAATAAACCAAAGTTTATTTAGGAAAAAATAGGAAATTTTATGTTTAATGACTTACATGGGAAATAAGTATAGTATCATTATAGTTGTGCGGCCTGAAGGCCGCACTGATCGGTCACTTACCTATTTTTGAAATTACCATTTTAATTTTTTTACACTCGAACTTTAGGACTGATTAGCTCGAAAACTTTCACCTTCGAAGTTATAGGTGGGATTGAGGTGTCCGAAGGTTCTATAATATTTTATGCCGGTTATTTCAAATTTGACGATCTCACTGTATATTAAAAACGCATAAAATCTTTCTACATAAAATGGAATTCATGTACTACACGAAAATTTTGAATGGACGAGGAATTTACTAACGCTCGCGTCATGTTGACGTCATGTGGAATGACAGATAGATGGACATAGCTCATAATAATATTATATGATTATTCGTGTCCTTATAAAGGAGCAAAGTTATAATCGATAACTGAAAAGCAACTTTAAAATTTAATTTTTAAATAATTTCGTAACACATTGGGATCGTAAAAAAAAAATAAAAAAAAATGAATTTTTCGTTTGAGTTTTTTTGTTTGGAATCAAGGAAAACTGAGAAAGATTTAATACGATTTAAGTGATTTAAATGTTTTTATTTTATCCCGGAACTTGAAAACTATAATAAAGGTTGTAGGAAAGAAGCTGGATTTAAAAGAATATTAAGGTAGCGTCTACAATAGGTTTTATTAAGATGCAGTGTAATAGATCGCTAAGCCGAAAGTGGATAAACTTTAAAGAGAAAAATGCTACAAGAGACCTTTTCGATATTGCATAATAAAATGAAACTTTGTGCTTTGATCTCGTTTTAAGGAGCTTATAATTTTAACGCTGCGTGTTTTAGTCAAAACGAAGACATTTTTCTTTTCCGAGTCAATTTTATTGACGTGTTTTTATTTTCAGATGTGGAAGCTTATATCGACGAGTTTGGGTATTCATCTAACTTCAGCAGTTATCCTTATTTCGAGTTTAACGTTCCGAGGAACGTCACAACTACAGTTGGCCAAACTGCTTTCTTGCATTGTCGGGTCGAACAACTAGGAGATAAAGCGGTAAGTTTTTTGTTGCCACTACACAACTCATAAGGGTCATCTACAGATGTTTCCTATAAATTTAAACTTTAATTTTGACTTGCTAATTAGGAGATAGTAATTTTTACAATTTAATTATATCAGTAAACAAAGTTGTAATAATTAAAATGCGAAACTTCCCCAACTAACTCCTCTTTGCAATGGCCGTAAAGTAATTTGTTTTCGTCAGGAAAGTTCTAGACATGACCACAAAATTTAAATCTACTTGTAACTAACTTGAAATTGACTGTTAAGTGTTAATAGTTCGACAGTTAACAAACGATATCATTATAATATTGATAAATTATCCGCACGGTATTTTGCAATATTTCTTCCATTATTTTTTGACGGCAATATTTTTATTAATAAATCATGTCGCAAAATTGACAGATCACCCTTTTATTTACTTCAAAGAATGAAAAAAAGATTTCTTTTTAATGCATTTTTATTTCTTTATTATATCTTCAAAAGTATAAATTATTTCTGACATATTTACTAAAATTTTCTTTTTTCCATTTAACTTTAACTAATCTGTAATATTTACTATATTTCAAAAATATTAACTTTTCCTTTGTTCTTTTTTCTAAATAATATTAATTTCCTACCTCTATGTATTCTTCACTTTTTCAACTTTTTGTTTTGTTCTTGTTAATTTTTAATTATTTTCCAATTCCTTTCATCGCTATCTTCTTTCACTTAAACAGTTTTATTTCGTAATTTTTTTATTTGTCAACATAAAGTTGCGCAGGCGGAAACTTATAAATTATTAAAGCAAATAAAAATACAAACAAGATTGCAAAATTATTGAAAACACCGTAAAACGCCAATATTATGCATTGCGCTTGACTGGGCGATACTAAAACTAAAAATTACAGCTACCTTTAGTGTCAAAGTTTTACTATCTCCAAACCTCGACAGACTTGTGGATCGTAAAACACGAAGTCTGGAGGTCCATCTCAAGCAAAACGAATTTCGTTATCTTTGTGGTCCATATACGTCAGAATATCAAAAAATATTTACCTATAATGGTATATATAAGCAGCTTAATTGAATTTAAATGAAATTTTAAGTTAAAAAGTTGATCGAATTTCGTCGATAAAAAATATATAAAGATCAACATGCCAATTTATGTAAAGTAACTTTTTATGGCGAATAAATTCTAACTCGAAGAAAAATCAGACGCCTCATGGTACAATATAAGATTTACAGTATTTCGGGAATGCACCTAATTGCTGAAACTGAGACTTTGCAAATTAGAGACAATCTTGACGAAAAAAAGAAAAACCACTCCGCTATACGAACTAAACCAATTTGTTTAAGTTTAATCTATTCCAAATTAAACTTTAATTCTAGTTGAATCGTTCGTTAAGCTTATGGAGATATATTTTGGATTTACTTGTTGCAAACCACCGGGATCAACGATTAAAAAAATTTTAATTTTCACCACAGCAATAAAAAATACCAGAAGAAATAATTTATTGTAAAATAAGACCAAATTGAAATGGGATACACTAGCAAGCTAAGGTAAGCGCACTCACACCAGGTTGCTAGCTTTGATCAATAAAAAAATAACCTTAAAAGCCCAAAGTTCTAGAACTCTGTGATGAAACAGCTATAATTTTTACAATTTTCAGGTTGTAAAATATTAATCTGGTTATTAATGCTTTTCACGCTTTACTGAAATTAATTATGTTCAGAATTATTTTATTTTATTTAAGTATGTCAGCAGGATTATGTATTGGTCCTTAGGGCTTTGGAACTGGATGATGAAAATTCACTTTTAACTTTGTATTAATTTTATGTAATATACTTCAATTTTTAAAATTAGTTTCTTCATCATTATTTATTTTATTGTAACAATGCAGGCTTCACTGCTGAGATGTAAAGTTCAAGATCAATATAAAATGGACTATAGCAAAAGCAACGCGAAACTACCATTAATTATATGTCCATAGTAAATCATCTTGACTTCGGTCATGTGGATCGCCAATCAGGAAGAGACAAAGCACTTGAAACGAAAAGTATTAATGTGAAAGAAATATATTATATATTCTACGTAAAAACTTTTTTTTAATTAACGAAAATTAATTATTCTTAAATACTTTTAAAAACTTTTTGATTCGGTAACCTTAACACAGTGCCTATGTTATCATTGGAAGCATTAGGCACGTGCAGAAGAGCCCGAAAAGAGAGAACATAAAATCGTGAAATAAAAATTAAATTCTATCAGGGGCCCGAAAATTTGCTAGAGCCTAAGTGTTAATTTTTAACTTTTCTTTTTTTTTTATTTTAACAAGTAATTCTTCGGTACTGAAGAACTAATACTTTTGGTTCATAAAAAAGAGTAAACCGTTCACTGGGAGGTATTCCATACCCCCCAGACCCCCCGGTTTGTCCATAGCTACACTGAAGCTTAACCAATTTTTGATATTGTAATCTATTACGTATATAAAGTTTGTTTGTTTGTTGGTTTTTTGATAACTCAGTAGGACTTGGGGAAGGTTTTTGTGCAGAAATATCTGTAAAAATGTGAGAGGAGGGAGAAATAGAAAAATTATGTATGGATTAAATTGTAAGTTGGTAATACATTTTTTTACTATATATAAATTTGGATATATTTTTATTGCCCTTGAGGGATTTATCAAAATATACTAAGTTACTCAAACTTGAGTCGCTTACTATATAAGTAGATAATATTTAAATTGAATCAAATACAAACAAAGGCATTTCGATTTAAACAAATGAGAAACGGGAAGCAAATCTGGAGAGAGAACAAATAAGCATTGCTCTACTAGACGAACACTGCACACTGATGTCTTAATAAAATGCTTTCGGACCGGACAAATGCTTGCTTCCGAGAGCAAGAAACCAGTTAAACAAAGACTTGCGATGTAGGAGACTTACGTGTCAGGTTGCTAATACCAATTACCAACAAAATCATCTTGAAGCTCATAGGAGTACTGCAGTTAAAGATCAGCTGTCAAATACTGAAATTCATAGAGGAGCTCAAAATTGTTATGAAACAAATACACCTAAAATTACAAAAAGATACTGTGGAGGGAACTTTTAAATGAAAGAACGGAACACCTGGAATGTGCAATGGTGGAAAAGTGCAATTGTTACCTATCAAACCTCCACCTAAGGGTTATAGTTTAAGAATATTGCTGCACGAAGTTCAAGGGTCTTAGCAGTGGCGTATTTGGAAAATGCTTTTGGGAGGGGCAGATTCTTGATATTTTAGAATCTCGTTAATCCATTCATGCGCGTCAGTTGTAACTAATTCTAATACATAAAATTCCAGCACGATTCTGCTGCTCCTGCTACAAAGTGTAGCATACACTCGTGTGTATACCATAAAATGTATTAAACTAAGAATAGGACTAAAAATATTTGTCCAATATTAGTCCAAACAGAGAAATTTGAATTTTTAAGCAAAAATGAGGGAAGTTTAACCTTCGGCTAGAAAAAATTAAAACTTAGAAAGCATATTTATTTAATTACTTTACTGTTCACGGAGTTTAGCAGCAACTTCCTGTGTTGCTTTGAAAGTTAATTATAAAAACAATATAAAAATATAAAGTCAAAATTGTAAACCGGGGGGTCTGGGGGGTGTGGAACACCCTCCAGTACATATCGCAGGATTTCCACTCTTTTAAAATAGTTGGAGAAGATAGGGGATTTATAATTTTACAAATTTACCAGGAAAAACCATGAAATTTGAATTTTTAAGCAAAAATGAGAGAAATTTAAACTTTTGGATTGAGAATATTAAAGCTTGGAAAGAGTTTATTAGCAATTTTTACGTTACTTTGAAAGTTAACTGTCAAAGTTAACAAGCGGACTAGCTTTTCAGCTAGTAAATAAATAAATAAATAAATAAATAAATAAATAAACAAATAAACAAATAAATAAATAAACAAATAAATAAAAATAATTTAAAGTTATTTAAATTGTAAAACTTTGTAGTAAACATTATTTTTATCAGGGGGAGGGGGTATTAGGGGTACAATTCGAGTCATCCTTGGAGGGTTGGGGCAAATGCCCCTTTTTTTTGTGAGCTTCGGGAGTGGGGAAATCTTCAAAAGACACCACCCGGATGTGTTGGGTGGTAGTGTCGGATTTTTACCGACGAAAAACCCACTCCTTAGAGGTGCCGGGAATCGCTAGGCATTTCTTCCGAACACGCTCTTGCTTCAGACTGTCTTCGCCCTTTCGGGACTTTGCTCTTCAAGTTTGCATCTCATCTTGGAGTTTAGTCTCGGCAGAGATAATGTCCACCAGCATCCTATCGATAACATTCCAGTGATCCTCGCTAACCAGCATCAGCTTCACTATGTTCGACGGAGACAAGTTCGGCCCCAGCTCCGTTTGAGCGGCTGTTCTGTTGTCCGTCCATTTGATGCAGGAAAAGATGGTATGTTCCGCATCGTGTAGCTTTCCACAGAAGAGGCAGCTGGGGGTATCGGATCTCTTGAAGCGATGCAGGCAGCTTCTGAAGCAGCCATGCCCACCAAGGGCTTGAGTGGTTTTGTAAGTAAGCCCACCGTGTTTCCTATTTAGCCATGGTTCCAAATCCGGGATCAGACGGTGTGTCCACCGGCCCTTGTCCGATGCCGTCCAAGAAGCCTGCCACCGTTCCGGATGTCCATGCACCTACTCATGAAGAGGGTCTTGTTGTTAAATCTATATTTGGCATCTCGCATCTCCGATTTAAGGTGGATTGGCAGAAGGGACGCCAGCACAAGTACCGCCTTGTGGATACCGTTCTATATGCTCTGCATATCCTCAGGGCACTCTTCCTTTGGGTTGATTCGAGTAGGCGCCCTCAGAAGGGTAACGTACAGCTGTACGTTACCCTTCTGAGAGCCGAGACCCAAATTGGGACGGCGTACAGCATGATAGACTCTGCTACCGCACTCAACAGTTTTCTCCTCGCCTGGTCGGGCCCATTTAAGTTAGGCATAATCCTGCCCAGTGCGTTTGCAGTTCTTGCTGCTCTTGCAGCAACTCTCTCTATGTGGGGCTTGAACGACAGGTGCCAATCTACGTCCACTCCAAGCACCCTAACGTGGTCACTTGTCAAGATAGTGTGCCCGCCCAATGAGAACAGGAGCAGCTTGGCCCACCTCTTCCCCGAGACCAAGACCGCCTCTGTCTTCTCTGGCAACAGCTGCAGGCCCCTGGCCGCCATCCATGCAGATATATCGGCCACCGTGGCATTGACCAGTCGCCATAGCTTTTCATCCACAACCAGAGTTCTCCTGTGGAAGTAGCTAGCCAATATGTTGGCAAAGCCAATATGCCTAAATCAAAGTTCTTCAGACAAAGGCAGAGTTTTGATTTTAGTGAGACCCCATGCGAAGCCTGGTATCCAGCTAAAAATAAATAAATATGTTTAACTACAGACTTCTAAAATAAAGTCTGAAGAGCTTGAAGCGGAAAAAAATTACTTTTGCGCTTGGCAGCGAAACCAGTTTTTTCAAAACTCCAAGCTATAAACAAATCGTGTGACTTCTAAAACTTCTTAGTTTTAAATTTAATTAAAGAAATAAAATAATGGGGATAAACCGGGGGGTCTGGGGGGTATGGAATACCTCCCAGTGCACGCTTTTATTTTATTCCAAAATTGCTACACCCAACACAACAAACTAGACTACATCATCTTCTCAACCTCTCAATTTTTTCCTTCCAACTTCCTTCTCTCGCTTTCTCAAAACTGCGACTTCTAAATAAATATCCCGGTGTTGCCTACTAAGTAACTCTTCAGTACTGAAGAACTAATACTATTGGTTCATGAATAAAAAGTGAACCGTTCACTGGGGGGTATTCCATACCCCCCAGACCCCCCGGTTTGCCAATGGCTACACTGAAGCTCAATCAATATTTGAAGTTAAAATAATAAATCAATACGCTGTATTATGGTTTCTGCTATCGATCAACGATATTCAACTCAAATATTCAAAACAGTCAAGATAAATTGGGGGGTAATTCGTTAAATAAAAGTCAAATTCTGATAAAATAACCCAAAATTGGGTCTTCGATGCTACACAGTAAAAAAATTTTCTTTGAATCAAAAAAACTATTTTGTTTGAATTATTTTTTTGAAGCAAATAAATTTTGTTTAATTTAAGGCGGGATTTTAGCAGTTGAAAGAAAATTGAAATCGATGCTATAGTGATACCAAATTTTAAAGTTATTGCTAAAATTATCGTTTTCATTTGTTTATTGGACATCAAAAAAATGTTATTGTAAACCACTTCGGAGAAATATTAAAAATAACGCAAGTAATTTTTAAAACAAGACATTTTCTAACATAAAATACACAGTTATTAACGCACGGATAACAATGAAAAAAAAATTCCGGGCAGTTAAAGGTTGTCTTTAGAGCACTACCAAGTCAGATTTTTTCAATATTTTACTTATGCTGGCTCAGTAACATTTTAAATAATAGCATCGATTTCAACATAATTTCCACTGGTTAAATCTCGCCTTAAATAAAATATTTTTGATCCAACAAAAATTTATTTAAATCAAAAAAAAAATTTTTATCGGAGAAAACAAAAAATTTCAGTTGCGTACTTACATATAACAAAAAAATTTAGTTACATATATTTATGTTTTTGATTTAAATAAATTTTTGTTAGACCAACAAATTTTTGTTGGACTAAAAATTTTTTATTTAAATCAAACAAAAAATATATATTTTTCTTCTTTTAATAAATATTTGTTGGGTCAAAAATATTTTATTTAAATTAAACAAAATTTATTTGCTTCAAAAAAATAGTTTTTTTGATTAGTTTTTTTGATTGCTCGATTATCAAGGACCCGAAATTAGCTAGAGCCTAGATCCCAACCCAGTTAAAATAGGCTCTGCCTTAACAAGTAAATAAAATAGTTTAAATGCCGATAAAATAAAATCCTGTGTATAAAAATAGCTTTATTTACATAAAATGACAATTTTGTTACTTCTGCAGAACTGAACACTTAACCATCATTAGATTCAATTTTACTGAAGAAGTTAACGAAGCTGGGTTGTATTGCTATAGTTGCAATGATTAAAAAATTATTCAAAGCATTGCAATAAAAATTGCAAATCCCTTTTCTGAATAAAAAGCGACAAGGAAATCTGAATTAAAATTTTAATATTTTAAAACAACAAAAATACACATTACTTTTAATTTGGATATCAAAATTATTATTCGGAGTCCTCCGGCTTTAATTTAAAAAATTGTTTTGCATAAAAACACGAAAATTTGTTGTAATAAATTCTACTCGATTTTTATTTATAATTTTATCATTAATTCGGACTTAATTTAATAATTAACATAAACCTAATTAGGTCTGCACTTGCATTAAATGTTAGTTAATATTATGCAACATTAAACACGGACTGCTAAAATGTTAAAAGCGTTCCCTTTACTATATTAACCACAAAATTGTTTTGCTAAGTAGATAAGTGAATTTGGTTTGCTTTTGATTCAAAATTGTAGTTTTGTATTAGAGCGAAAATTTTAGTTTAAATTATACAATTACAAAAATCGATTATACAATTCGAGCCGATGTTGCCGAAGTAATTATTATTAAAATGCTGATTTCCAAAATTTATGGAATAAAATAAAATCTTTCTGGACTGCGCTGCGGGACTGGAAAACGCGACTACAATATCTACATGCAAAATTTAAATTTCAAGTCCGGGCTAATTGCGTTAGCGTTGCGTTTTCTGTAAATTGAACAAAACTGAAATTAACTACAATTTAATTGATATTGTTTTTGGTTAACTTCGTGGGTAATTCTGTTATACGTTATTGTCACTACATTTTAGTTTGGCCATAAATTATAGGTAGGTTAGATTTAAATGGTGGCAAATCACGCTCGTAATCCATTAAGAAGTAATAATATTATTTTTGGGTTTAATTGAGTAATTTAGTATTTCGATTATTTTCGGTTAAGTCGAAATAAGCAAGTCGGAGGAGTGCTTCTTAAAAGTTTGTTGTTTATCAAAACATCTTATATAATTTGCAAATCATAACGAAGCCCTGTGGTTTCTAAGTTAGATTAACAAGTTGGAGTTGGTTTAGTATTTATGTAAATTGAATCACGTGCATCGCTATAATTGTCTTGTTATCGGTATACACCAAGCCAATGTTTTTGCCCAACTTTTTAGTACAAAATAACAAGAAAACTTATTTTTCAACTTTAGCAATTTTGAAAAGGAAAATAGATCGCTGAGACGTAACATTAATTACATATTTTTCACTTTCTTTATTAAATGTCTTTTAAAATGTGCATCCTCTGATTTTGATGAAATTTTCTTAACATAAATCAAATAATATAATATTTCCTCGATTGAAGCTAAATTGACAAGAGGGTTAATAAGTATCTACGAGGGATGACAACTTGGAATTAATTAAGTTGTCGTGTTTGCAGAACTCAATTTATTATAAAAGGATTTTTTCTTCTTTTTTTAAAGCATCCCTTTTCGTAATTCACCTGCTGCTTCAGAAATTTAATTTTGTGTGGTGTGGAAGAAAATGGAATTGGGGATCGTCAAATAAGTTAAATTCTACACCTCCATTCTCGTCATTTTAATATACGAAAAGTTTTGTTAACTAATCGCAGAGATCAGCAGCCACACCACCGATCGTGGTTTATCGAACACTCTATAGAGAAAGCCAAACGTTTTGATACCGCACATTTTTGGTAATAAAATGCATCAACAACAAAAACTTTAGTGTTATTAAAACAGTAGTTTATCAAATGCCAGAAGCTTTGTGAACTGAAATTTATCACTAAAATTGTGAAAGATGCATCAAGTTTTAAACAAAGTATGTGTTCCGTTTAATCTTTGCGATTTTTTCACAAAAACTTGTTACATTATTTATATTTACGATCAATCAATTAATTTTTGGCAAATGCCGTTCCCTTATTCTTGTTCGTATTTGGTTTACAGATCGTAACAAGAAAAACGTGCACGATATTTTTAAAAATGTGAAGTTTTAATTTGATTTATTTCGTGTCAATTACGACGAAATAACGCTTCAATTCCTTTGTTTCGCCAATTTTTTTCTATTCGGTCAATGATAATAAAGAATTTATTCGGCCGTCGCTTAGCTGCTGAAAATCTATTTTTAACATACATCAATATGTTGTCGTCGAAGTCAATAATAGATTGCCCATAAATATTAGAATTCCGACACCGACATCATTTGCAAGTAATACAGATATGCCAAGTTCACCATGACGATTTTCAAAAAACAAACTTTGAGAATAGATAGCCACTTACCTCCTCAATTTCGTTTTTATTACAAGAAAATAACAAGTAAAAGATGGGTTTGACAATATTTTGAATTCCAGAATGTGAAACAAACTAAGGACAAACAGCGTAGAAACCTATTGAAATAATTATCTAGAAGAAAATTTTTCTTACTGAGAGGAAAGCTTTCTGTAGTGTAACCGCACTCAGTAATATGATTTATCGCTTCAGCAATGATTTACATAGCAATAACAACAAATGTTATAGCAAGTGCTAGAAACAAAATATTGGTTGAAGCAACTAGTTTTGTGTTAGGCCAATAAAATACTATATGTTGCTGGATACGTTAAAAGAGCTTTTAAAAAGCTCTGAAATATGTTAAATAATTATACTTAAAAAATAGTTGTATAAAGCTCAAGTCTCAAGGTGTCCTCAGGATCAACTCACTGCTTATCCAATCAGAATGGCTAAAAACTGAGTAACACTGGGCTACTGTGACCTCCAAAGTGCTGTTCAATTTTTGAATCAATATCTTTACTACTACAGCAATTCAGTTCATGTGCCTACCGGTCACCCACCTTAAATCAAATATCCCAACTACCTTTTGAATAAACTCTCTTATCCTTACTCTCCAATAATAGGTCAACGTGATTCCTTATTTACTTCAACTTTTGTTATTTTCTTATTTTATCGTATTTTATGTCGTTTAGAGTGAATGCTTTTACTAAAATAATAACAACTGGGGTGACGCGACTATTGAACCTGTAAAAAATACCCCATTAAAAATATTTTCACAGAAATATCCTTACAAAAAAATCTTGTTGTAAATATTCTCGGTAATAATATCCCTGCAACGATTTTGCCCAAAAAAGTCTGGAAATAATTCATTCTGTTGACCAGAGCTGTCCAAAGCACTTTGTGAAAGTAACTCAAGTACCAATTACCAAGTACTTTGTTAATGCCAAAAGTACTTGAAGTATCAAATACTATATTTTGTTAAAAGTACTTGAAGAATCAACTACTCAAGTACTTTACTTAGAAAAAGTATTTTAATTACCAAGTACTCATCAGAAGTAACTCAAATATTTCAAAATTAACCAAACAGTAAGTACCGCCAAATTACTCAAAGTATTTCAATTACCCAAAGTAAACTACCGCAATTACTTTAAAATACTTCAATTTTCTTTAAAAGTACTTCAATTACCTTAAAAGTAGAAGCCCGAACTGTCCAAAGCACTTTGTGAAAGTAACTCAAGTACCAATTACCAAGCACTTTGTTAATGCCAAAAGTACTTCAAGTATCAAATACTATATTTTGTTAAAAGTACTTGAAGCATCAACTACTCAAGTACTTTACTTAGAAAAAGTATTTTAATTACCAAGTACTCATCAGAAGTAACTCAAATATTTCAAAATTAACCAAACAGTAAGTACCGCCAAATTACTCAAAGTATTTCAATTACCCAAAGTAAACTACCGCAAATACTTTAAAATACTTTAATTTTCTTTAAAAGTACTTCAATTACCTTAAAAGTAAAAGCCAGAGCTGTCCAAAGCACTTCGTGAAAGTAACTCAAGTACCAATTACCAAGTACTTCGTTAATGCCAAAAGTACTTCAAGTGTCAAATACTATATTTTCCTAAAAGTACTTGAAGCATCATCTACTCAAGTACTTTACTTAGAAAAAGTGATTTAATTACCAAGTACACGTCAAAAGTAATTCAAATATTTCAAAATTAACCAAACAGTAATTGAAGTACCACGAAATTACTCAAAGTATTTCAATTACTCAAAATATTTCAATTGCTCAAATTAACTACTTTAATTACTTTAAAATACTTCAAATACTCAAATTTTATTAAATCCAAATACTCGAGTACTTTTTCAAAGTACTTAAAGTACCAAGTATTTTTAAGTTAATTTCAAAAGTACTTCAATTATTGCATGTCTTTTACTTGAAATATTTTCAACTCTGAGCTGAACTACTTACAGTCTCCTTCTAACCCAAGTAACATTTTTCCCTGACAACTTCTGAATTTGTCCTCCAGGGACCTGGCAGGTGCTTATTAGAGCTTTATTTGACAGGACCTTTAAATTTACCTGGGGCAAGGAACTGGCCAGCCTAAATTCACTTAACAGTTAATTAAAGCTGATTTTAACTAAAAAACAATAATCCTGATCTTGGTAGATCTGTAATTTTAGAGTTCGGTTGTGCCCATGGACGTTTTTAACTTTTTTGAGCTTCTCAGAGATTCAAATTTTCTAAATCCGGAATTTTCGAGTTCAGTGGCGCCCCAGGGATGTTTTTAATTTTTTAAGCTACTTGAAGATTCTAGTTTTCTAGATCTGTCAATTTTGAGTGCAATTTATGCCCAAAATTATTTGTAATTATTTGTTTAAATATCCATGGGCGGGGTAATCCATATAACAGCAATAAAAAACAAAAAATAATAATAATTCCTGTTTCTAATATTTATTTATTTATTCCTCATACAAATATTAATTTGTAATGCTAATTTGTTTTGTATTATTGCTTTGCGAGCAAAAAAAGCGAGATTTCTCTACAAAAATATTTACGAAGATATTTTTGAGGATACAATTACTGAGAATATTTACGGCAGGATATTTTTGACTAGGATATTTTTGCAAGGACATTTTTGACAGGATATTTTTGTACAGGTTCTATAATCAAAATTTTGTTGATATTTGTAATTTATGCCCTTAGCTATTTTATTAATTTTATATTTTGTTTTTTTTAATTTTTAAATTTAATAAAAATAACTAAAAATTAATTAAATAATAAAACTTTAAATAACAAGGTAAATTCAATAATATAATAAAATTATATGTTTAAGCTTTCAGCGACTGTTATCGCCTCCGTCATAAATTTATAACAATAACAGTCGCTGAAAGCTTAAAAATATAATTTCATTATATTATTGAATTTAACTTGTTATTTAAAGTTTTATTGTTTATTTTTTCACAAGTTAAAATTTATATATTTAAACATAATTTAATTTGTAAATTTTTTAGTTTTCGTGAGCATTCACACGTCGAACTGTATGTATCAGCAGTAGGTACGCCCCGGGGTATAAATAAATATCAAGGGGTAAATATTTTTTTAAATAAATTTTGTGTACACTGATTTGGAATTCCCTTGGAAATATCTGGAATTCCTTGGAAATCCTAGAAATTCTTTAGATTGAAACTCTAGATTGAAATCAAGGGCGGATCCCGGCAAAGTTCATGTAGAGGGTAAATGAGCTGGTGAGGAAAGGGTAAAGGATAAGAATTTCGGTATGTTTTTGGATTAGTAGATTTTGGTGGTTTTTGTTATCAGGAGGGGGCTAGATACACCGTTATCCTCCCTTCTTTCAGCCGTCCTTGCCAAGCAAACTTAGAAAATGGAAAATTAGAATATTCAGAATATTTTAGGAAAGCCAAGGAAATCTCGGAAAATTTAAAAAGCTTAAAAATAAAACTGAACTGGAGTATTCTTAAAATTTTCTAAAATTTTTCTTCATTTTTGCATATCACGATTTCCACTCCGTTTCCTAGCAACGAACTAGAGAGAAATCGTCTACTAGTGAAGAAATATATGAAGATATTCAGAAGATATCCATGGAAATTTTACGAAATTTAAGAAAATCTTGAGGAACAGGAAAATTTAAGGAACCGTAAAAAATTCTAAGATATCTCACGAAGTCTAGTAAAAAAAATTTAATAAAATCCAACGAAATATCATAAAATTCCAGGAAATCTTAAATCCAAAGAAATTTCAGAAAATTCGGAATATTAAGAAATTCTAAGAAAATTTCAAGAAATTCATGGAAATTTTACAAAATTTAAGAAAATCTTGAGGAACAGAAAAATTTAAGGAAACGTAGAAAATTCTAAGCTATCTCAGAAATCTAGAAAAAAGAAAAATTCAATAAAATACTACGAAATATCATAAAATTCCAGGAAATCTTTTAAATCCAAAGAAATTTAAGAAAATTTGAAATATTAATTTATTCTAAGAAATTCATGGAAATTTTACAAAATTTAAGAAAATCTTGAAGAAAAGGAAAATTGAAGGAAACGTAGAACATTCTAAGATATCTCAGAAACCTAGAAAAAAGAAAAATTCAGTAAAATACAACGAAATATCATAAAATTCCAGAAAATCTTTTAAATCCAAAGAAATTTCAGAAAATTCGGAATATTAAGAAATTCTAAGATAATTTGAAGAAAATTTCAAGAAATTCATGGAAATTTTACAAAATTTAAGAAAATCTTGAGGAACAGAAAAATTTAAGGAAACGTAGAAAATTCTAAGATATCTCAGAAATCTAGAAAAAAGAAAAATTCAGTAAAATACAACGAAATATCATAAAATTCCAGAAAATCTTCTAAATCCAAAGAAATTTCAGAAAATTCGGAATATTAAGAAATTCTAAGAAAATTTCAAGAAATTCATGGAAATTTTACAAAATTTAAGAAAATTTTACAAAATTTAAGAAAATCTTGAGGAAGAGGAAAATTTAAGGAAACGAAGAAAATTCTAAGATATCTCAAAAATCTAGAAAAAGGAAAAATTCAATAAAATACAACGAAATATCATAAAATTCCAGGAAATCTTTTAAATCCAAAGAAATTTCAGAAAATTCGGAATATTAAGAAATTCTAAGGAAATTTCAAGAAAATTTCAAGAAATTTGTGGAAATTTTACAAAATTTATGAAAATCTCGAGGAAGAAGAAAATTTAAGGAAACGTAGAAAATTCTAAGATATCTCAAAAATCTAGAAAAAAGATAAATTCAATGAAATCCAACAAAATATCATAAAATTCCAAGAAATCCTTTAAATTAAGAAATTCTAAGAAATGGGAAATCCGAAAAAATGTAGAAAATTGTAAGAAATCTTAAGAAATCTTGAAAAATCTTAATAAAGCCAAAGAAATCTCAAAATAATTGAAAAATAAACCATGTATAGTCTACTTTAGATTTCCTTGTATTTTCTATTTTTTAAGACTTCCTGGGATTTCCTCAAATTTCCGTTCACTTGTACATAAGAGCAGATTCAGGAAAAATTCATGGGGGTAAATGAAGCTGTCTGGGAGATGGTATAAATAGGAATTTAGATGTATTTTTCAAATTTTAACAAAGTTTTGTAATTTTATTGGTTTTGATGGATCATGGGGAGGGGGGGGGGTAACAGTTACCCCGTTACAGTTAGATATCATTGGAATTCTTTGAGAATCTTCGGAATTCCATGGAAATAATTGGAATTCCGAGTCCTGTGCACAAAATTATTTTGATAATCTATTAAGATAAAATTACACTTTAACCGCACAGTTTTGATTGTCGCCCCCTGTTACAACAAACTACAGGAGGTTTAAAATAAAACTAAGTTATGCATGATGAAATTTGAAAACAATATCACTCGCACAAATTTTTGAAACAATTTTAGCTTTTGCATAGCATTTTAGATAGCTGCTTTATACGTAATTTGGGATCTCCCAAATTTTTATTTTCTCGCGTACTTTTGGTTAATAATTATTGTTTAGTAAATACGTACAATTTTTGACTTTGAAAGGTAAAGTGCAAAATTTGCATATCAAAGAAAGTAACATGAAAAGGTCATTATTTAATTATTTTTGTGTTATAGCCTCACGTGTTACTCCAATAAATTTTTCAAACGACTCATTTGTATAACCGTAAATTTGAAATAAAACTTAATCAATGCATCTCGCAACACGAAAAAGATGTAAATGGGAATAACGGCCAGGGCTTACGAGAATAAATTAAGGATAACAAAGTATTACTCTGTTGCAAACGATGCATTTGCTATACAACAATGTTCATTGCATTTCAATACCGCAATAAAATATTTTAAGTGTATATCCTGCAAAATTGATAATAAAATTATTTGTATGATAATAATATATGTAACGCCCGTGACACTATGTAGCATAATATTTTTTTCCGTTTTCTTCCATTGGCCATTTTATTGGGAAACAGAAAGCGTTGATGAAAAATAAAAAAATATGTCACGCAACTTTATGATTTTCCCTTATATCATATCGAACACGTTTTTCAATTTGCAATAAATGGTAAAAAAACGTAATGCTAAAAGGTATGATAAAAGATTAGATCTTTTGAACACTTTACTACTATTCGTTTTCTTTATTAGGGTATATTTCTCTGGTACAGGCATACAATGCTATCTGTCAGGATGAGCTTCCAATTCCAATTCGTATCTTGGCTCTCCTTAGTTATTTCTTTAATTCTAATCAATTTCCTTCGCTACAACTAAATAAATATTATTTTCCTATCCATTCAAACAACAATTTCTAATTAAATTTATTGTTTCGCGAAGAAAGTGGCGGAAGCATTAAAAATTTATTTTCAACATAGCCGAAGTTGATTTTTAAATTAAAAATGCTTCCAGGGTAGATGAATCAAATTTTTGTAATGCTCCAGTTTCAAAAATTTGAATGAATAATTTAACAAATCAAACTCTTATTTCTCAAGTTGGAAAAAATCTTTTATTAATGTTATCTTAGTTTAAGTCAACAAATTCTCGAAGGATATAAAATAGGGAATATAGTTCATAAAAAGTTGGATGCTGTATAAGAATTTTCTAAATATAAGCGAAAAAAGTGAAAAGAAAATAAAATCGGAAATATAGCGAGTAACTTTGATTTGGAGTTTTTACCAGTTTTCTTGCTAAATAGAAATTTTAGTTGCTATTACAATAACAAAAACAAAACTTATTTCCACAAAAGGATTTTTGAATCGATACAAAAGCGTTGTAATAAATTATTTTTCTTCAAAATTTTTATAAAATAAAATTAAGTGACTCTATTTGATGTTACGCAGTCACTTAATATATAATAACTCACTTCATATTGAAATCTAAAGTTGTAAATTATGAGTAGTGGTTACCATAGAAGCCGTAATTAAACTCTTCAGATATTATTACGGTTCAGTGGATTTCTAGTTCTCGCAAAATTATACAATACATACGTAGCATATATATGCGCATGTAGGTATGCATATGTACATATAAGTACATTAATTTCAACTCATATGTAATACTCTTAATTATTTTCCATTATTCAAAGAAATTCATTGACTGCCGAGAGTAAACCACATCAATAATCATTGTAATCTTGGATCTCTTCAATGGAGCGTGACAGGCTAGATAATAGTGGAATGTATAAATAAAATTGGAGTTCCTACGGTGCGATCTATATTGGAAAAGCAATGGTGGTCAAATTATGAACAATTTGTCTAAATTAGATTTTGGAATCTATGCTTTCAATTTTCTATTTGTTAATTAATTAAAAAGAAAATCTTTTTCAGAATAACAAAATTCCCATTTTGCAAATTACACAACCAATTCTCATGTCGTAACACGTTATGGGCCCAGGTCATTCATACCTTAATAATTAAAAATAATTAGTTGATAAAACTTCTAAAATTGCTTTTAAATTTAAAGCATTTGGAACGGAATACCCTAAAGCGATGTAGGACATTTCGCCATCGCCACTTCGCCATCTCCTTTTTTATTTTTATTTATAAAAAGATAATGTAGTTTGATTTTCACATCTTGTAAAGGAACTGCTCCTTAAATTAATTAAATACCTACTAAATTTTCGACGGCGAAATGGGTCGGCAGAGAAACGATTAGAGCAAACTGTCTTAACCTTACTTGTAATGTTTCCAATGCTAGTGGGTATTCCCAGTGCCGTAACTAGGGTATGGCCAATATGGGTCCGGCTATAGGCGCCGTTTGAATGAAGCGCCGAAATTAAAAAATTCAAATTGAAAATATTGTATTTAATATAGGCGCCTCGTTTAAATAAAGACGCTGAAATTCAAAAGTTCAAATTATAAATATTGTATCTAATATAGGGGCCATTTGATAAGCTTAGGGAGGGGGGGGCAAGGGGGGACGTGCCCCTCCCAGACGCTTAAAAATAACAAGGAAGCAACGAGACAATCCCAAATCTGAGAACATTTTTTGCCCGTCTCGAGCCTTGCCCCCCCCCCCCAAATTTTTGGATCCGCCGGTGAATATAAGTGCCATTTGAATAAAGGTGCCTTGTAAATAAAGGCGCCGTTTTAATAAAGACGCCGTTTTTATAAAGACGCCGTTTAAATAAAGGCCCCGAAATTCAAAAGTTCAAATTCATAATAAGCAATGACCCACACAACACTCAATATCTACTGGATATCCAGTACCAGTCCAGAGAATGTACATATGTATATCCAGGACTTGATCTGGATATCTATTAGATATACGCTGCACAACATCTAGTGAATATATATAGCCGATAGACATTTATTTTATGAACATCACTATCCATTGGATATCCACCGGATATCCATACAATACATCCACTGGATAATCAAGTTTGTGACACCTGGATATCCACTAGATATCCACTATATTTAGGGGGCGTCCATTAATTACGTGAGGCGTTTAGGGGGGGGAGGGGGTCGACCCGAATCTCACCAAATCTAACGTAGGGGAGTGGGGGGGTCTCGGCAAATATCACGTCATTTTTTGTGTTAACTATTCTTAAATAAAAATAATTAAGCAACTTATGCTTATTTAACCAATCCAACGCAATCAAGCACAGATTAACGTATTTAAACTAAAAATACGCCTTTAAAAAAATCTCACGTGAGATTAGAAGGGAGGGGAGGGGGTCAAGCCAAATCTCACGACATCTCACCGAGGGGGGCGGGGGGGCTAAAAATCGCTAAAATCACCTCACGTAATTAATGGACGCCCCCTTAGCAGTCTAACATAGATATCCTCTGGATATCGGATGATCTATCAAGACATCTAGTGGATATCGAAAAGATAGGTTTGTGTTGTCTGGGGATTAATTGAATTGAATTTTAACTGAGAGTAAGTCTCAAAATTTGACATTTTGCATCAAATCCAAAAAAAAATTCCGAGGAAACCTCGGCCCCCCGCTTTGGTTGGGGGGACCTTTCCGTTAAGGATCATTTTTCGTAGTTTGCAATAGGTTCGCCAAAAGTTCTAGTTACGGCACTGGGTATTCCATACATCCCAGACCTTCCGGTGAATCTGCAATTTAATCTGATCAAATCAGATCCAAATGGAATATTGTTTCAATTGGATTTAAATCCATCCTTCCTTCCTTTTAGCCTGTAGCCATCCACTCCTGAATGTTAGGCTTCTTTCTCTGAGAGAAAGGTTTTTTAAGCATTTAGACCCCACGGTTGCTTAATCCGGATTGGGTCGATTTAAATATTGCTGTTTAAATACAGCTCGGATATTATACAGAATATTCTAAATTTCTCTGAAAACAAAGGTTCATCAGAAATTCATCATTTTTTTGATGAAATTCATCATATTGATGAAATATTCATAGTATTGATGAAAAAATCATAATATTGATGAAATTTGTTCATCAATATGATGAATTCTGTTCATCGGCTGAAAAATGATGAACTTTTCATCAATATGATGAACCATTTTTTTCAGTGTAGACATAAAATAGTAAATCATCTTTCCACCCAAAGGTTTTGTGAATAACCCTGGGACGGTTAAGGTTCAAACAATAGCAATGAAAGCTTATTGAGGTTTAAGCTATTTTTTAACGTCTGACACCAATTTCACTTAAGAATTCGGCTTGATGGGTTACTGTTTTCCAAAGCTTCATTTCTCAGATATTTTGTAAATTGCTCGGTGATAGTAAAAGCTCAAATTTGGGAATATATTCTCATTGCGAGTCAAATGGTGCTTTAACGTTTGAAATAAAATTTTGCAACATTTCAGTCTGAACTCCCACGGAGTTATTTGGTACATTACAAAGAAAAGAGCTGGAAGCGCGGTGGCCAACGCTACAAATCCAGGTTTAAATAAAATTGGTTTCAAAGATCTAAGCATCGTTTGAACCTTCTTGAGATTTCATTTCTATTGTTTGAGCTGCAGTCATCGCTGAATTAATTTGGTTATCACGAAACGTTTGGACAGGAAGGCTTTGTATATGATGTTAAATCAAATTGAAAGGATTGTGCAAATTTGCTTCACGATGGTAGAAACTTTAACCATGACAATCCAAAATTTTTACTTAGAGAAAATGGGAGGAACATACGAGTTTACTTCGTTGAGACTCATCGGATAACGAGGAGGTGAGAGCAGGCTAACCTTTATCCGAAGATATTATGGATATTGTAGAAATCCAACAGCGGAATCCAACACTTGAAAATTTCTGGAATTCTTGGAAATCATAAAAATTCTTTAGACTGGAACTACTTTGGAAATCAAAGGCGGATCCAGGTAAAGTTCATGCAGAAGGTAAACCTGCTAGTGAGGAGAGGGTAAATAAGTTTTTTGTAGATTTTGCTTGGCGAGTTAACTTAGAATATGAGAAAATCGAGAAAATTAAAAAAATTCTAGTATTTTAAGAAATCGAGAAAGCCAAGGAAAGCTCAGAATAAAGGAAAACTTATCTCGATCATTCAAGATTTCCTAATTTCATAAGATTTTTCTTCACTTTTGTATTTCACGATTTCCCTTATTCCCTTATTCGTATCAGCTGCACTGGTAGTGGTTCAATGCCCACTTTGTACTGAAGATCTAGGCTTATTGTAGCCCGTTCTCCACTAAGATGTTAAGGAAAGTTATTAGTATTCTGATCCACAGTTTGATGTTCACCAGAGGCCTGAGCTAAGAAATTCTGTCGAGTCCGGGATTTGAACGCAGAATTTCCGTTCATAACTCAACTAGCGATCACATCAAGCCACCACTGTTGTCCTTTCCTTTAGTTTTGTATATGACGATTTCCAGTTGGTTTTCCACTTCCACTGAAAGGGGAATCTGGAGTACAAGTGAGAGGAAATCTACAGAAAACCAAGAAATTCAAAAAATAGAAATATCAAGAAAATCTTTGAAAATTCAAGGAAATGTAGAAAATCCAAGGATATCTTAGGAACTCGGGAAAATCCAAAGAAATCTCAGAAACATCTAGAAAATTTTAGAATATTGTAAGAAATATAGGAAATCTTAGAAAACACAAGAAAATCTCAGAGAATTCTAGGACATTTTAGTAAATAGGAAATCAGAAGATATGTAAAAAATCCTAGAAAATTTTAAGAAATTCAAGAAAATCTTGAGGAAGCGGAATATCCTAGGAAATAAATTTTTTTTTTTTTAATTTTTTTTAGTTTTCTATATGACGATTTCCAGTTGATTTTCGACTTCACTTAAGGGGGAATCTGGGGTACAAGTGAGAGGAAATCTATAGAAAACCAATAAATTCAAGAAATAGAAATATCAAGAAAATGTTTGAAAATCTAAAGAAATCTCAAAAAAATCTAGGAAATTCTAGAATATTGTAAGAAATCTGGAAAATCTTAGAACACCCAAGAATATCTCGGAAAATTGAAAAAATAAATGAAGCTCATCTATAATAATTTTAAGATTTTTTAATTTTTTATTTTTTAAGATTTCCTTAAATTTTCCCTCAGTTGTACACAAGAGCAGATCCAAGAGACATTCATGGGTGAGGTAAATGAGGCTAGCGAGGGTAAATATATATATTTTTTTATAAGAATTTAGATATAGGTTTTAAATTTTTAAAGAAAGTTAGTATTTTTGTTAATTTTGATGAGTCATTGCGGAGGGAGAAACAGTTACCCCGTTACCTTCCCCTTGTCAGAAATTATTTGAATTCCATGGAAATCATTGGAATTCCGAGTCCTGTGTACAAAATTATTTTGAGATATTTACCCCTTGGAAAAGTGTAAAATAAAATTTAAAAAAAAATGAAATTCCCTCTTATAAAAGATTTAATGTGGTAAAAAAACAAGATTAGAGTGATCTCAAAAAAAGCTCAGTCAGTGCACTGACTGAGCATGTTCAAAATGTAATAGATATTTTCAAAAAAAACCAAAGGATATGTATGTTACGGTCAATGACGTAAATTGGGCATTAACGCCAATGGCCGGGCAATGACGTCAATGCCCATTTAAGCTGGCCATTAACGTCATTGACCGGCCATTGACGTCAATGCCCGTTAACGGTGGGCAATGGTGTAAATATTTTCATCTGATTGTAATATTTACGTCTTTGGCCGGTCAATGACGTTAATGGCCAAAATGGATTGGGCAATGATGATATTATGGAATAACTACTATAAAAAACAGCAAAATGGCGATTTAAATTTGACAGCTAACTGGCAACTGATATTTACGTACATTATATTGTATTCGTTGTATTATAATAAATAATATACGGTCATATTACTTTCAGATGGAATTTACAGAATATAATAGTTTCATCATTGCCCATCCCGTATTGGGCATTAACGTCATTGCCCGGATGATGATGTAAAAACCACACATGAAATTTTAAATGTCAACATCGCCCAAAATACATGGTCATTGATGTCAATGGCCGGTAAATGACGTCAATGCCCAACTAAGCTGGGCATTGACGTTATTGTCCGGCCATTGACGTTAATGACCGAATTGTCATCATTGACCGTAACATGTATACTAATTATTAGAGCTCGGATTTATATGCACCAAAGTACTTGAAAATATGCGCTTATATATATGCAACGAATTTCCTTAAAATATGCACTAAAATTTAAAAAATTGTTAAAATATGCATTGATATGCAAACTAAAAAATATCTACTCTTCGAATTTTTCAATTTTTCTTTCAAATTTTCAATAACCTAAATTTGTAAAATTTAATAATTTTAATAATAAATCTGGACGAATTAAAAAAAATTGCAAAATCTTGCATATTTTCAACATTTCGTGCATATTTCGGGTATTTTTGGTGATTTTTGAGGAATTTTAATAGAGAAAATAAAAAATTATTGTTAAATTTTGTTAATTTAAGCAGTTGTTTCTTAAAAATTAAACAATTTTATTATTTTTTTTTTTTATTTTTTTTTTATTATTTAAAAATTTATAAAAATAAAATAAAATAATTGCTTAAATTGGGAAATTTATAATTTTCTCTATTAAAATTCTTCAAAAAACACCAATATGCATCAAGATATGCACAAATATGGATTATTTGCTCAAATATGCACCAAATGTTGAAAATATGCAAAATATGCATTTTGACAATCAGTTTTTCCGATTCGCTTTTACCTAATTTATCCAGATCTCATAACAAATCTGTTAAAATAAATAACATGCAAAAGCATGAAATCCGAGCTCTACTAATTATTATCCAAAATATTAATTACTAGAATATCTCAATGTATCTGAAAAGTTGTTTAATGGATTTATAAAGAACATTCTAAAGTTTGTAGCGCAACTAATTAGAGCGAGGTCAGGGGTTGGACTAACTTGTCGAATTCGTGCTACACACTCCTACGTGTGTATCGGTCTTATCGGTCTTAATTGCGTGGGCGCCAAATCGACCTCGTCGAATGTGTACAACTGGACAGGGGGGGGGGTAGAATAATCAAATAATGAAACAGTTCCTGGTAAAGCAATAACTAAAATTTATTATACTTAAAATAATGAGAAGATATTTACAAAGAAAGAAATAATAATTGAACTCTGGTTAAACTATAATTTGATACGGCACTGGGTATGTTATTTACAAACGGAAATGAGGTTATAATATATTACATTACTATTTTACAGCTTATAATAATAATTACAAAGTGCGGGTATTGCATGGTTGATTCGTTCCCAGGGAAACTACTGTTAACTAATCTCATACAACTGGTAACTACTACTGGTACCTACTACTGGTAACTTCCACGGGTAACTACTACTGGTAACTACTAGACTACTGGTAACTACTAGACTACTGGTAACTACTAGACTACTGGTATCTACTACTGGTAACTACTACTGGCAATCACTGGAAAGCTACTGGTAATTAGTACTGGCTACTACTGGCAACTACTGGGAAATTACTGGTATCTACTGCTGGTAACTACTACTGGCTACTACTGGGAACTACTGGAAAATTTGTCTAGTGAAACTGGTCTGGTTATCTGGAAGCTACGGTAAAATTACACTAGAATCGGAATCCCCCTTGCCTAGTTCGTGGGTGTAAATAATTAAGTTTGGCTGGGTTTCCACCGGTATGAATCTTTCTCTGGAAGGTTAACTGGTAGCTGGATTTGGCGGGAATAGATTTTGTCTCGCTAGGCTAAACAAACTCTTACAGGCTGGATAATTTGAAGCTCTCACGCTAAGCAGCAGCAGGGAAAACTGTAGAATGAGTTATACCGCAAGATCAGTAGCTTTGAATAAATCGACTTGCCAAGCTGAATCAAATATTCGTTTTGCCTCACTTGAAGTACAAACCCACCTTTTGAACGATCGCCAGGCAGACACGTTCTGGAGTATCGCCGAAACGATACTCGGATTCAAATGGAAAATTTACCATCACTCCAGTACATCGGGTGGAAACTTAACTGTGAACATTTTACGGTAGCAGCCTCTGCAATATTGGCCAATACTTAGACTAAAGGAATTTTCAAAATGTAGCAGATATCTTTTTAACTAAATCAAACCTGGATAAGATATCACCGAGTTATTTGTGATGTCTAATCATTTTTAATAAATTAATTTTTATTTCGATAAATTAAATTTTGTTAAATAAGCAAAAATGAAAAAATGATTGTTTCGTTACAAGTTACAAGTAGCGAAAGGTAACTAATAGCAGAATTGGTAGAGAATAAGGAATATACGCAGTGCGTCACAAATTTAGCGAAGAAATAAAGTTATTGAAAGCTCATAAGAAAATGTAAGCGCGTGGAAACTCGAGAAGAAGGTTTTTGGTTAAAATTTTAAAGTTTGATTCCCGACAAGGACCTTTTGCGATTACGTAATTAGTAAAACTTGGCACCGAATTAGATGAACTTTTGTTCCTAAATTTTCCATTAAATTTTAATTAAAAACTTTTATTTCAATTTAAAATTAACAAATTCTCTTTGCATGTGGTAGAACTAATAATTTTTTTTGTCAAACCCCAAAGTATAAAATAAATAAGCCAAGTTGATTGAAATTGCGATTTTAATTACGTTTTATGAAATTTTGTCGGTTAAGCAGCGCAAATTGCGTTTAAACGTAGGTGTACTGTCTGAAATTTGTATAAGCTTCTTGAAAGCTTTTGAATCTTTTGGTGACTGTATTCAAGTAATCTTAGTGATCTTAGAATATTTCATTATTATTTAGACATTTCAGCAATTTCATTATATTTGTTATGATTCGGTGCATAATAAACTCTACGTATACTTAGATATACATAGATTTCGTAAATTATTAATTTTAACAATTTCGAGTTTGAAAATGCCGAATTAATTTTTACGTATGCATATAATTACGTTTATCCAATTAAAACAAATGTTTTTAAAAATTGAATATTTATTAAATTAAACATACAACTGTTCAAGTTAGATGCAAAACAGCAACTGATTTAAAATATAAAAATAAATGCATCGAAAGTTACATTTTGAAAGTGGGGTGTTTAGAACACGTAAACACTTGAGTCGGAGACGACCCTTACATGTAAAACCTTTTTGAAACTTATATATTAATTACTCTAGACTAAACAAATAATTATATTATAATTTACTAGAAGTGTTAAAACCTTTTTAAAACTTATATTAATTACTCTAGATTAAATAAATAATTATATTATAAATTATTAGAAGTGGTCTTTAAAGGTTCGTTAGACATAACTCCTCCCCCCTTAGTAAAGAACGTGTCCGGTGAAGCTTGGACACTGTGACTTTCTGATAATTCAAATTCTTCATTTTTCTTCCCCTTAACTAATGATTTAATTTTATTTCTAAAGAGATATAATAATGCAACAAAAATACATAAAACAATAATAATAGTTGTGATAAAATGTGTAACATGCATTACAGGATGTATTTTGATGTGATGTTCCAAACTTTTTGCTTCTTCTTTTAGATCATCTAAATTGTCCAAATGGTTTAATTGCAAATTTACAATTGCGCTAGCCTGATAATCTTGAATTGCTAATGGATTATTAAAAGTAAAATTATTAAATGTATTTACATAAGTTTGATCGTCTATAATTATTTTACAATTGTTTTCAGATGAAATTAACGCATTGTTTATCACTTCGAGATTATTAATTTTATCATTGCATTCTTCAATTACGCTTAACTTAGTTTTACAAGAAGTTAGAACTTTTCCGTTTTTAAGTTGTCCGTAAAGTTTATAATTATTGTTAGCTAATGCATAAGTACAATTATTGTTATTATGAATAAAAGAGCACTTGTTCACTTGGGGTTTGTCTACACACACGATTGAGTTTTCGATCACTTGACACTTTTCGTCAGTCCATAATTCTTTTCTAACACTTTGCAGATGGTACTTCGATGGCGGAATTAGCACCTTGTTTTGCAAATCGGGAATTGGATAAATTCTTGTGTATTGGTAAATGGATGGATCCAGGATAGGTACATTAAGTATACATGTAATAAAATCTCTTGTTGCAAAAATTTGAAACTTTGAAAATTCTAAAATCTTAAAAATATGAACGGTATCTAATTCGAGTAATTCTGATTTTTTATAAATTAGTTTTAAATGATTTATAATTTCAATTAATTCTTCGTCCGATATTATTTCTAAATTTGTAATTTCCGAAAAGGCTAATGAGATGGTTCTTTCAATACTTTGGAGAATGTTTAGTAATTTTAGACTGATGTAATTGTTGTACTCTATCATTAACTGGGTATCAAGAGAATTACTTATTTTATTTATTGCATTAAATGATGAATTCAAATTATTTTGAATTGTTTCGAGATCTTTCGCGTAACGCATTGTTATGTGATGTGCAAATGAACTATACTCGTTTATTTGTTTAACTATCTTTTCTTGATTATTATATAGTAAATCTAAATTTTTGTTAATATCAATTAAATCTTGATTGTCCGGATTGCCGGTAATGAATTTAATAGCGGTTCCTAAAACGTTAACGAGTCCACGTTTGTTACGATATTTAAATTTCGATAGTTGTTTTTCAATTGATTTGCAATTATCGGTTAGTATGTTAACTAATTGTTGTGTAAGATGATTTGAATTTGATGTTTTTGACTGTAAAATAGTAGTACTGCTTAATAACTTAAAATAACTTAATTCTAGATCGCTTATATTAAAATAAAAATAAAACTTATGATAATGACCGAGGAGCTTTGCTGGACCTAGGTCTTCGGGAAAATATCCGTTCGTGTCAATCTTGTCTACCTGAAGGGCCTGGTTTTGACTGGTCAGTTCCATTATTCTGTAACGGAAATTTCTTTTTAAGTCTTTTTAATTTTCTTACGTGTATGTTTGCTTGTCGTTTTGACTTATCTCGTATTCCAATTATTTTATTTTTTTCAATTGATGTTACATTTACTTTATCATAATACGGGTCCGTTTTTCTGATTCGTTGCCGTGTAAAATATACTGTGGGTTCACTAATTTCAACAGTGGATTCTTTATTTTTATTATGATTTTGCAAATTGTTTTGACCTTTTTCGAGTTGTTTTTGGTATAATTGTTCATAGAATGGCAATAATTCGTCTTTTCTTTTTTCGTTATAAATTTCGTAAACCGTTTTACTTAGGTCTAACTCGTGTGCGTTTAAATTTTCATAAGGGCCATATAATAATGTAAATGGGGTGTAACCAGTGGCGGAATGAATTGATTGATTATAAGTTAATACGGCTGATATCATTAAATGTTGAGGACTTTCATTTGGGTCTTTTTCTTTAATTATTCTGAGTTTTTCTAAAATAGTAGAATGCACTCGTTCTATCGGTGAATTAGAACTACTATTATAATTTGTCGTAAAATGTAATTCAATTTTAAATAATTCGCAAAATTCTTGAAATACTTTGTTTTTGAACTCTTTACCTTCGTCACAAACAATTTTCTTTGGATAGCCATGATGAGAAAAGTAATGGCGTAATTTATTTAATATTGTTATACCGGTGATATCTGTTACAAAATAAGCTTGTGTGTAACGCGAAAATAAATCAATTATAGTTATAAATTTATTACTTTCAAAACTGAATGTATCTATGTGAATAACGTCAAAAGGTCTTTTTGAAAGTAGGGGTCCCGAAAATTGAATCTTGTAAGGATTCCTTTCATATTTACTAGCGAGACAAGTTTCGCATTCATTTATAAATTTATTTATTTTAGTTTTCATATCGGGCCAATAATATTTTAATTTTAAATGATTATAAGTTTCGGTGATGCCGTTATGGTTACTTGAATGATATTGTTCTATTACTTCATCTTGTTGGTTTGAATTTTCTAAATCTTTTGCTAATATATTACTTTTTGTAAATTTTACCTGATTATTGAATAGACTTTGAGTGATTTTTAAAAATTTTGATTCTATTTCGTTATCTTTGAAATAAATTCCATATAAATTTCCAGGATTAACGATTTCCTTTAACATTTGTGAGAGATTTTGTAATTCGTTACCTCTTCTAATAGTGACTGTATAGTTATTTTTCGCAAAAATTCTTTTATGATCTACGTTATATTGATCTCCTAATTGTAAGATTATACGATTCGCAAATTGATTTACCGGTTTATCAGAAATGGGCATAGTAAACACGGGGTTTTCATGTGACGTATGTCTAGTATTATTAGATTCATTATCTTCGTTAGTATTATCGTTAGCGTTAATAATTGATTCGTTATTTTTATCAAGGGCGTTAATTATGTCGTCAAGATCATCTAATGGCAATTCTAAATCGTCACCAACATTTGGTGTCATTGACATCAAATCTAAGTTTTCATCTAAAGTTTCTTTTACGTTAATTTCTATACGCGATAATGCGTCTGCTACCTGATTTTCTTTGCCTTTTCTATATTGAATTTTATAATCGAATTCTTCTAATTTTAATCGCCATTTAACAAGGCGAGAATTTGCATCTTTAATTGAAAATAGCCAGACCAGCGGTTTGTGGTCAGTCTCAATAATAAATTGTTTTCCGTAAACAAATGGCCTAAATTGTTTTGTCGTATCGACAATTGCTAATAATTCGCGTTCGATTGTTGAATAATTTCTTTCGGCACTATTTAAAGTTCTAGAATAAAAAGCAATGGGTTTATTATTTTGGGATAACACACCTCCGATAGCTGTGTTAGAAGCGTCAGTTGTGACGTGAAAGATTTTTTCAAAATCGGGATAAGCTAATATGGGGGCATTTGTTATTAACTCTTTGCATTTCTGAAATGCTCGTAAGTAATCGGGATTACTTGTTTCGATTTTTGCTCCCTTTTTAAGACATTTTGTGAAGGGCTGCACTATTCTAGCAAAATTTTGAATAAATTTTCTATAATATCCTATTAAACCGAGAAATGACCTAATTTCTTTAATTGTCTTTGGAAGAGGATAATTTTGTATAGCTATAACTTTTTGGGGATTAGGTTTTATACCTTCTGGAGTAATTACATGACCAAGAAAGGCAACTTCCTTTCGCAAAAACTCGGATTTATCAAGTTGAACTTTTAGATTGTACTGTCTAATTTTATCAAAAATTAGTTTAAGGTGAACCAAATGTTCGTGGAGAGATTTTGAATAAATTACTATGTCGTCCATATAGACAAAACAAAATTTATGAAGAAATTCGCGAAAAATGTTATCCATTACTCGCTGAAACGTACTAGGGGCATTTTTCAACCCAAATGGCATGCGAACATATTCCCAATGGCCGTTATTTACTGAGAAAGCGGTTTTCTTGATTGAATCAACGTCCATCTCAATTTGATGAAAACCTTGCGCGAGATCTAAGGTGGAAAAGTAATTACATTTTCCTAGATTATCCAGAATTTCATCAATTCTAGGAATGGGATATTTTTCTTCAATTGTTTTTTCATTTAGCTTACGGTAGTCTATCACAAGGCGGAATTTCTTTTTTCCACTAGCGTCAATTTTCTTTGGTACAATCCAAACTGGCGAGCTATACGGTGAAATACTGGGTTTTATGATTTTATCGTCTAATAGTTTTTTTATTTGATTTTGAATTTCTGTTTTTAAATGATAAGGATATCTAAATGATTTACAAAAAACTGGTTCATTATCTACTGTTCTAATTTTATGCTTTACTGCATTAGTGAATGTTAAATCGTGATTTTCGTTGTAAAAAATATCTTTGTATTTTCTACATAAACTTAAAATTTCTGCTTTTTCTTCCGGGTTAAGATGTTCCGTACGAATAACATTTTGAATATTTAGATTAGAAAAATGATTTTTTGGTTTCTTAATTTCTACATTTGTTATTGGTTCTACTTTTACTTGTTGTTTAAAATTAATGTCTATTTTACGTACTTCTTCTATGGGTACTTCGCAAAAACCGTTCTTTGCAAAGGCAATTGATTCGGGGATACAAAATTGTTTAAAATTAATTTCAGGTATAAGGACTTCGCCTTCATCAATATTCACGGGAATTTTTATATGAGTTTTAACTCTTTGCTTAAATGGCTTAAAATTTTTTTGGTTTAATTCCAGAAAAAAAGGAATTTTATAATTTCCTATCTCTAACGTTCTATTGTTATAATTTATATTTGCACCTAATTTACATAAATCTTCGCTTCCTAATAAAGCGTCAAATCGATCATGCCAATTGATTACATGAAAATCAATTGCATTATTTATACCGAATTCTTTCAAAATAGGGAAAGATACATTTTCGTCATTAGCGACTGTTTGATTCATGCTCTTAATTAAAAACTGTTTTTTAAATATAAAATTTTTAAAATTATCATGTGCAATATTTGAATTCATTATTGAGTTTGAAGCTCCACTGTCCAGGAGAATTTTTAAATTTAAATTAGGAATAGTGATAAATGGTAATTTGGGTTTGCTAGCTAATATATTTAAATCTATGTTGATTGTTCCGAGGCTGGTATTGGAAAATTTTCAATTGGTTCATTCATATTTTCAAAATATTCTTGATTTTCTAATTGCATTTGATCTGGTTCTTCTATATTATACAATTCCTCCGATATAAAATTATTTGGACCGGATTTTTGAAAATGATTATTATGAGACGCGTTTGGTCGATTACGAGAAGGGTTAAATGTATTTCTTGTTGATATCGACATTGGTGTAGGTTTTGATTCGGGTTTTCTTCCGAATACTTGCGAATTTGTAAAAATTTTATTTTGAACTGGTCTAGTTTGGTAAACTGGACCATGCGGAAATTCATTTTGACTATAATTATTATGATTATTGTTATTGTAATTATTATTATTATTAAATCTACTAGTATATCCTTGATTTTGATTAAAAGTTCGATAATTTGAAAATTGATTATTAGATTGAGGCGTAAACGAGTTAAACCGTGGATTATATGATTTTTGATTAATATTTTTGTGCGTATTATTATGCTTTGGAGCTTTGTTTCGCATGAAATTTAAAAATTCGACTTGTTGTTTATAATTATCATAATTTCTCAATTGCAGCATGCAATCTTCGATTGAATTTACAATTTGATTTGAAATGTGAGTACGATATGGTTCTAACAAGCCTGCCTTAAAAGTATCTAACGCGCTTTTATTATGCAAACTAATTTTATATAATTTAAGACCTTCATCTTGTTCCCTAATTGTAACGTGTTCTAATAATAATTGCAATTTATTTTTAATTCTTTCATAATAAGAATCGTATGTTTCGTTTAATAATTGATAACATGTATTAAGATCAGTTAATAATAAGGTTTCATTTCTTTGATCTCCAAAACGATTCAAAAGTGATATTTTTAATTTTTCCCAGGTGGAACAATCCGATGTTACTAAAGTGTCTCTGGCAACACCAGTTAACTTCGAGCAACAAGTTTCAAAAAGTAAACTATTTAATGAACTAGCTTCAATTGGACTTTTATAAGCCCTAATAAATTTTTCACATTGAAGAATAAAATATGATAGATTTTTGCTACCTCCTTCATATTGAGGAATGGTCTCTTTAGCCAATTTAATTTCTGCAAAATTAACAGACATTTCGAATGGATTAATTTTGTTTAATTGACTAAAAATTATTTCGCTAATTTCTAATTGTAAATCTGAATTATTCGAATTATTTTCCGCGATTTTAATAGGTGATCTATCGCGAATTAAACTCATAGAGATTTTAATACAGTATAACAAAATTTAAGGTAAAGGAAAATAATAAGCGGTACTTACAAAACTAAGGTTGCCAATAACATGTTGAATATGTCTAGCGGGTGAATTGCTGGTGGTGTAGTTTCCGGGTTGCACTGCGGGTGAAGTCCGTCTGCGGTAGAAGTCTCTCTGTAGCAGGTACCAGTGGATCTTGCACCAATATGCACAATTTGGAACGTTGCACTTATAATTTACCCAATTATGATTTAAAAATCGCCAATTCTTCGATAGAATTGTTTGGGTATCCTACCGACTGCGCCAATTACGTTTATCCAATTAAAACAAATGTTTTTAAAAATTGAATATTTATTAAATTAAACATACAACTGTTCAAGTTAGATGCAAAACAGCAACTGATTTAAAATATAAAAATAAATGCATCGAAAGTTACATTTTGAAAGTGGGGTGTTTAGAACACGTAAACACTTGAGTCGGAGACGACCCTTACATGTAAAACCTTTTTGAAACTTATATATTAATTACTCTAGACTAAACAAATAATTATATTATAATTTACTAGAAGTGTTAAAACCTTTTTAAAACTTATATTAATTACTCTAGATTAAATAAATAATTATATTATAAATTATTAGAAGTGGTCTTTAAAGGTTCGTTAGACATAACTATATGTATACCAATACACATTGGTCGCTATTTATTATTCCATTGAAAATAACGAAATTTTCTAATTAAAGTGTAATTAATTAATTTTGATTCTATGAAATCTACCTACTGTTACGAAATACAAAATAAAGCGTATGGGGGATAGGGGTATCGTATTATTAATAATTAATTGCACAATTTATGCTAGTGACACTTGCTAGCCAAACTGTTCATTAGCCGATTAAATAGAATTTTGTTTACTATTCATATTTAGTATCATAAAATCAAAATGTAACATTGATCTGTTAAAATTTATTGACATCAAATTAAATTCGTAATTTATTACGATGAGCCTCTCCGCCCTCTCTCTCTCTCTCTCTCGCTCTCATTTTTTTCTTCCTGTACATTTTATAAAAGACCTGTTAATTACGAACACAATTTGTTATATAAATTAGATAAGAGAGTTTAAGATTTTGTCGCGAGCAAAAATGCTTTAATGAAGGATAAGAAAATTAAGACAAGCTGAGAAGGGAAGTTTAATAAATGTCGAAAATAACCGAGTAGGCACTACCTGCTGGAAGGATAAAGTAATAAGGAGGATAATAAAAGAAGTTTGCAACTCATTTTATGGCATTTCATTAAGACGCCACCCTCTAGCTGACAGATTTAGAGTTTGCCAACAACTACTAATATTATTATTCAAGTAAAGAATTAACGAACAGTCTCAAACATTTTGGTACCTACACAAAATTCTAGCAAACGACAAAGGTTGATGGAAAACAATTAAATAAAATGCGCCGTAGGAGATTTTCCATGTCACACATAAGAGATTATATAGCCAGTTTAATTACGCGAAAATAAGTTTCTATACAACAAAACGAAATTTATTGTAAAAAAATAGCTTTTGTCTCCGAGCAAAAGCTTGTATTTAAATAAACTTTTTAATGAAAAATAAAGATAAAAGAAATACCATCTTTGAAAATCCAAATTTAATGTTTCTTTTTAGATGTCTGTTCATATTTTCTATACCAAATTTAATTCAAATGTCATCGTCACTTTTTATAAGTTTTTTTATTAATTTATTTTATGTATATAAGTATTTATTATAAAAACTTGTATGAAAATGTTACATTAGGGAAAGTTAGAAAAGTTTAGTAGATGACGTATAGTCTAGTTTAATACAATAAAAGAGTGCACTGGGGGGTATTCCATACCCCCCAGACCCCCCGGTTTGTCATCATTGTTTTGTGACTCTTAAACTTATATTTTAAATTTAATAAGTTGTAAAGATCAACAATATGGTTCAAGTTTTGGGTATCGAAAGAGTTGGATCCACTGCTGGGCGCGCGGTGACAGGTGTTACATTTGTACGAATCATTCAAACTGTTAAAAATTTATAATAAAACAAAAAGTCTCCATTTTGTATAATTTTTATTAAATTTTAAACAAATCCACATTGGGAATTATTGATGCATATAGATGAACAGATGCAATAATGGATTTAAGCTCTGTGACGGGTGTTACAAGTACTTTAGCAGAATATGCTAACTCGTTATCTGAACATCAAAGTTCAGCTAAATTACAAATTTGTTCACAAAATAAATTGTTAGACAGTTAAAGGTATCTTCTATTTTTTACACGAAAAGCTTGTGACGGTTGTTACAAGAATTGTGACGGGTGTTACGAATGCAATTGAAACAGAGTGCAAATAAATTCTGTTTAATATAAATAAAATGATTTTTTTTTTTTTTTTGGTTAACTACAATAAAATTCCTAAAATTTTAATTTGATTTATACAAAATTTTGTTTGAATAAAAATATTTTATTTAAATTAAATAAGTAATGCATTTGGTTATAATATCATGATTATGACATTATTTTCTCAAAAAATTTTTCAATTACATGTAAAGATTTCTTAATAATTTCATTTTTAGCCATGAAAATGGGTCATATTTAAAAAGACTCGAAACGTCGGACAATTTAATTGAATAAAAGACCTCAAACTCAACAATTTTATGTCATATTAATAAATTAAACAAAATTTATTTGCTTAAAAAAATTTTTCAAACAAAATAGTTTTTTTGATTCCAAGAAAACTTTTTTTTCATATTAGGGCTTTAGGCAAAAAATTTAAAAATTTCATTTGAATTATGAAAATTGAAAACATAAAGCTTGTTAATTTTCTATTTTAGTGTATGTTACGGTCAATGACGTAAATTGGCCATTAACGTTATTGACCGGCCATAGACGTCAACGCCCGTTAACGGTGGGCAACGATGTAAATATTTTCATATGATAGTAATATTTACGTCTTTGGCCGGTCAATAACGTTAATAGCCAAAATGGATTGGACAATGATGATTTATTAATGAATAATTACTATAAGCAAAATGGCGATGCACTTCAACTAGGGACAATTATTTGTCATGCACGCATTTTGCCGTGTAAATGACAGCAACTCGGCCCATTTCAAGACCTCATAAGTGTACCGAGATTTTTATTTAATTTAGACAAACTAACATTTTAGTGTGGATTCATGATTTGTTGTGTTGGCGGGCCCGGAGTAAGAATTAATTTAATTCATTCATTTTATGGTGGATCCGCGATTTGCTGTAGTAAGCTGAAAAAGTGATAGAATATAGAATCTGTAGAATAGTAATTTCATCATTGTCCACCTTATATTGGACATTAACGTCATTTCCCGGGCAATGATGCATATACAATTTTAAATGTCAACATTTCCCGAAATACATGGTTATTGACGTCTTTGGCCTGTCAATGACGTTAATGCCCGGCTATTGACGTTAATGGCCATATATATTTGCAAATTTTTTTTTCTTGGTATTGATTACCGCGGATTGGCCCATATGTAAGTAATATTATTTTTTTATTCTCGGGAGTTGAATATTGTTGATCGATAGCAGAAACCATAATAAAACAGGTCCGAGGTTAAATGTATTTAATTATTATTATAATTTCAAATAATGTTTGGGCTTCAATGTAGCCATCGGCAAACCGGGGGGTCTGGGGGGTATGGAATACCCCCCAGTGCACGGTGTACTTTTCATTCATGGACCAATAGTATTAGTTTGTTGTGTTGGGTGTACTGATTTGGGAATAAAATAAAAGCGTTCACTGGGGGGTATTCCATACCCCCCAGACCCCCCGGTTTATCTTCATTGTTTTGTGTCTCTTAAACTTAAATACAAAATTTAATAAGTTGTACAGGTCCCACAGTATGTTTAAAGCTTTGGGCATCGAAAGAAATAAATCCACTGCTGGGCGAATATGTAAGTAATTTTATTTTTGCATACCCGGGAGTTGAATATCGTCGATCGATGGCAGAAGTCATAATAAAATGGGCCCGAGGCTAAATGTATTTATTTATTATTATAACTTCAAATATTTATTGAGCTTCAGTGTAGCCATTGGCAAACCGGGGGGTCTGGGGGGTATGGAATACCAGTGCACGGTTTACTTTTTATTCTTTGGAAGTCGCAGTTTTGAGAAGAAGGAAAGAAATGGAAAAATTGAGAGGTTGAGAAGATGATGCAGTCTAGTTTGTTGTGTTGGGTGTAGTGATTTCGGAATAAAATAAAGGGGTGCAGTAGGGGGTATTCCGTACTCCCCAGTTTATCCTCATTATTTTCTGTTTAAATAAAACGGGCCCGAGGTTAAAAGTGTTTATTTATTATTATTTATAACTTTAAATATTGATTGAGTTCAATTAGCCAGATCAGCTTCTATGTAGCCATTGGCAAACCGGGGGGTCTGGGGGGTATGGAATACCCCCCAGTGCACGGTGTTCTCTTTATCCATGGACCAATAGTATTAGTTTGCTGTGTTGAGTGTAGTGATTTGGAGATAAAATAAAAGGTTGAGTAGATCATGCAGTCTAGTTTGTTGTGTTGGGCGTAGCGATTTGGGAATGCAATAAAAGCGTGCACTGGGGGGTATTCCAAACCCCCCGGTTTGTCCTTATTGTTTTATCTCTTAAACTTAAATTTTAAATTGATAATGTGGGTGTTCCTTGTGGGTAAATTATCAATTATTTATATTGAGGGTCACGAATTAAATTATATCATTTAAATTTAAAATTTAATAAGTTGTAGAGGTTCCACAATGTATTTAAAATTATATTTCTTATTTTATTTTTGCATACCCGGAAGTTGAACCATAATGAAGCGGGCCCGAGGTTAAAAGTAATTATTTATTATTATAACTTATAATATTGACTGAGATTTAGTGTAGCCATTGCCAAACCGGGGGGTCTGGGGGGTATGGAATACCCCCCAGTGCACGGTTTACTTTTTATTCATGGACCAATAGTATTACTAACTTATTCAGTACCGAGGAGTTACTTAGTAGGTAGCCAATGCTAGAATCCTTGATTGTGAGCGCTGTATTTGGAAGTCGTAGTTTTGAGAAGATTAGGGGAGGATGTACTAAGGAAAAAATTGAGAGGTAGAACCAATTTTTAATTAGGTTGGACCTTAGGTTCTAGCAAATTTTCGGTTCCCTGATATTTGAGTGTTACTAATAGCATCGAATACCCCATTTTTGGTAATTTTATCAGAATTTGATTTTAATTTTAGGATTTTATGTTCTCTTATTTCGGGCCCCTCTGGCTATTGGGCCCAATGCCTGGGAAATCTCGTTAAAATATGTAGTTTATGGTTAAAATACCAAATAAGGAGTTTACTCAAAATCATTCACATCAAAAAATACTAAATTAAATGGAGACAATCATGACAAGGCAATAAAATTTGCAATACAGAAACCTTGCAACTCGGCGTACATTAAAGTGGGTATTTCACTCATTCTGTGGACGGTACGTGTGATTTACGTAAATATTTGGAATTTATTTGTAATTTTAATTATAGCAGAAAAAAACAAAAAATCGAAACTTTTAAAACGTAAAATTTATTTAAAAATCTTTCTTCACTTCAGTTATGTTGCGGTAACAATAACACGTTTGGCCTTTAAATTTAAAAAGGTCGTTTCTTTATCTGCACGAACAGCTAATTCTGACGTCATATGGTCGTACATGTAGGATAAAGTAAAATTTTGCCTCCGAAAATAATAAATTTGATATCGTAATTTTGATACCAAGGATCAATAATGTAAAATAAAGACGCTCAAGACGCTTCTCCTCGTTGCCAGTTTGCCCTTGAAAGAACTTGTTAAATTATACTCCAGAAATTCACTTTTCTTTCATAAAGTTGTTTGTGTATTTAGGGTAGTTTATAGCCTCTGCTTCCAACATGGCAGGCAGCATGTAAACACTAGAGGGATTTTCAATTTACCACAATTCCGTGTTAATGGTTTTTTTTTTTTTTTAATTTTACTGTACCTCGCCGGTGCGGTGCCACCAGGGCTTAATCGCAAACACAATTTTGTACTTTTCAACATATTTAATTATTAAATTTGTAAAAAGCGTCGACGTATGATGTGTAAAAAAATATTAAATCAGAGTTGACAAACGTCAGTGAATAAATTTGAATTAGAAATGTCAAAGCTCGAGTCTTACCATAGTTTACCAAATGTAGTGGAAAGTACAAATACGTTGTTGCGATCCAACAGTGATACAGTTGTCAAGAAGTCATCGATTAGTTTAACGACGCCCACTTTATCCAGTAAGAGTATACTAGAATCGCCTCAGGTTATTGCGTTGACCCTAACATCAGTAAATTCGACTGTTTGTCGAATTTGCCACACAAACACGGCTAACGAGAACTTAATATCCCCTTGCAATTGTAAAGGATCACTTGCATACGTTCATTTATCTTGTTTAGAGCGATGGTTGAATCAATCGAGCAGAAATTATTGCGAATTATGCATGTACCATTATAATGCCGTTCAAACACAAAGATATGGATTATGGGAAAGCATAAGGCTGTGGACTCGACATCCGAGAAATAGGACTCACGTACAATCGGATGTCCTGATTTCTATTTTATTAACAATCGTTACTGTTGGCCTCGTTTCCGTATGTTTATTGGGCATGCAATATTTCGTAATCGAAGGCAAAAAAATTGGAATTTCAAAAGCGTGGACGAAAGGCGCAATTTGTTTTTTCTTATCTATCGTTATTACCGGTTACGCGGTTACGTTATACTTACTCATTAAGGATCAAGTTGTTCCTTGGTACAATTGGTGGAAAAATACGGTCGATGTCCGTCTACTCTTATCTCCATCAATCACCAGACAACGTAGGATTACATCACGAAGCTGTACAGAAACTTCTGTTTAATATAAAATATGTAACTATGTCTTTTATTAAAATTGTTATTAACAGCAAATTTTTTATCGAATTCAACCTTAACGGACGTTGATTGAGTACTGCCCTTTACACACGAATAAATTTATTTGTTGCGCTGTAAGAAATACAGCTACATTGCTACTTTTGCCATTTACAGTAATCTTTGAGATTAAGACCGCCATTCCCTTTTCAATTTATTTTAATCAATTATTACTATATATATTCCGGCTTATTTTTTTTACAAACAGTGGTTAACCTCGGTGGAGAAACTACCGGGGGACGGTGGGTGCAACGCACGCGGGCCCCCGGCTAAATTGTTTAATTTTAGTATACAAAGTGGGCATCATTTATCATCAATATAATTCAAATATTAAATTAGAGTTAATTAGAACTTAATTAATACATATTTTTATATATCGTTGGAAAGTAGACATTTCAACTTAAATAATGGTGTTAAAATCATCTTGGTATACCTATAGCAATTTTCAAGTACGAACAATTTCAAAAGTTCCTTCAATTGGTTAAATAAAATAAAATTTTTCGTTTTTGGCTTATAACTTTTGTGTTCACTTCACAATTGCCGTATTCTTTGTATTTTGGTCCATTAGTTAGTTAGGGTTAGTGAACGCTTCTCACGATCTTCAGCTATACTATAGTCATAATGAAACGCAGCACCACATTTCCCGACAGTCGGATGGATTTTGTAGGTTAAATATTACATTGATGCTAATATTGAATATAAACTTTCTTATTGAGAATTTAACGAGCTTCAATTTTTATAAGAACTATTTTTTTGTAAAGTTAATATTTTTGAAGATATTATTGAAAAACCATAAATTGTCACTTAAAATCCAAGATAGCGGTCACTTCCGGACCTCGGAAGAATGGCGACTTTTTTTGGTTAAACAGGGACCTAAGACGAAAATTTTAGCCAAGTTTCAAACTTTATGATTTATTGCAAGCAAACTTAATTTTCAATTAGAAAAAAATATAAATATGATGTCGGACGTTTTGGGTTCCTTTATTGACCCATTTTCAAGGCTATAAAATAAATAAATTTTGTTATAGCCTTGAAATGGGTCAGTAAAATAATCCGAAACGTTGGGCAACATATTCGTATTTTGTTCTTAAGTACATATAATTTGAAAATTTAAAAACAAATTTATTTTAAAATTAGAAAAAAATTTTTAATTTAATTTAATTTAATTTCTTTGACTTGGCACTAAATTTATCGGTAAATTCATCGATTTATCACAAAATGTAGCAGGGAGATTTTCCCTGACAAAATTAGGGAAATCTTAAATTTTCCAGATCTTCCATAGAAGTGGGAACCCCATAATTGTTATATCGGGAATAACCAGTGGCGTATTTACGGGGGGGGGGGGGTCTTGGGGGTTCCGAGCCCCCTCTATAACTAATCAATATATTAAATAACATACAATTATTTGTTATTTAAATATTTAAAAGTCTTGAGCGATTTTTAAATCCCGATTTATTTTAGTAAATTAATTATTAATAAAATTAATAAAAAAAGAAACGAATTAGAGCGCGTGACCTTGACCTTGAAACCTTGAAACTTGGGGCTGTATACCAGACGATACGCTTCTCTCGAGTTTTAAATGTTGTTATTTTAGTTTTTGATCCCACGTTCTAAAGTTCAAAGTTTTTTGAGATGATAATTTCGTTAATCCCTTCATGCGCACCGGATTATGTGCATTTTGTGCAAAAATCTCAAAATTATGAAGTCATAGTCTAATACAGCCTTGATTAATTTTAGCAAACTGCAGTATATTTTCTTGCTTTTCATGGGTCATAGGGAGAGGGGAGGGTTGATTTCCCCTTAGAAAAGGGGAAATTTAGAATATTCTAGAAAATTTTAGAATAGCCAAGGAAATCTCAGAAACTTGAAAAGGGAAATAAAAGAATTTATCTATGAATTTTCCCAAGATTTCCTTGGGGAACTAAGATATTTTCATAGAATTTCCTAATATATCCTAAAATTTGCTTGGATTTCTTCTCACTTTTGTATATCACAATTTTCCCTTCGGTTTTCCAATTAGTACAAAACTACAGGGAAATCGCCGAAAAAATTGTGTGTATTTGTGAAGGGAAATCTGAAGAAATTCTGCAAAATTCCAAGGCATCTTAAGAAACAGATTCTTAGAAAATTTGCAGAAATATTGAAAATCTCAGGAAACTCTAGAAAATTTTATTATATAGAAAATCTAGAGAAATGCAGAAAACTCTAGAAAATATCTCGAAAAATCGAGAAAATTTTAAAGCCAATGAAATCTGGGAAAATGGAAATATCAAAAAAGAATAGTCTATAATATTCTAGATTTCCTTGTTTTGCATATGAGAATTTTTCCATCATTTTTCCACTTAGTAAAAATAGGAGCGGGAAATTTGAAGAAATCCAGAAAAATCTTAGAAAATGCAGAAAATTAGAGGAAATAGAAAATTCTAAAAAATCTTAGAAAAATATCCAAATAAATCTGGGAAAAATCTAAAAATTTTCAGGATTTTAGGAAATCTTGTGAAGAAAGGAATCACAAAAAAGTCTAGGATATTCTAGGAAATCTAGACAATCTTAGAAATCTCAGAAAAAAATGCCCATCTATATATTTTTGATAAGAATTAAGGTATAATTGTCAAATTTTAATAAAATTAAATAGGGGGGGGTAGTTACTTGTCTCCATATCCGCTTTTGTTTGGAAGGAATCCTTGGAAATCGCTGGAATTGCGTGGAAATCTTTGGAATTCCGAGTCCTATGAACAAAATTGTTTTTTTTTGTTTTTATAAGAGTAAGGTCCCCGTTATCAACTGCTTGTTACGCCACTGGTTAAACTCCTCGTGACTGGTGGTAGCCAGCTTAGGAACCGTTGCAATGTCCGTTTTCTACAATGAAACATACTATTTTTTCTTGATGACCTCTGGTCGGCTGTACATTAATTTTTGGAAAAAAAATTATTAAAAATACTTTTAATTTGATTACAAAAAATATATTTGATAATATTTGTTATTTGTTGATGTGATCATAGTATAATATTAACTTCTCATATTGCAGATACAATATAAACAATTTTATTGATTTACTAGATTTACCATAAATAAACAATTGAAATACTGGTAAACGGAAACAGTATTTGCGTATATTTTTATAAAATAAAATATGTGAATATAAATATCAAAATAAAATTATTTAGGTATACATTTAACGAGAAAATCGGTAAAAAATATATGATGTATTGATCGGTCCACAATGTTGCTGGCGCATTATCCTGAATCGGGAAAAAATAATTTTTTACAGGAATATCGTTTAGCATGGAATAATTTGTCGCATAATGGGAAATAATGCTACCATAAAATAGTAAAATAATGTAGTTAGAAAGGCAATAAAGCAAAATTCGGGAGCATTACTTTTAGGGCAGCTTCTCGTTCGACAGAACCACATCAAAAAGCAATATAGGAGCGTTTAAACGTTCATATATCACGACGTCTTCAGTCATCTGGTCTTCATGATTACGCTATGCGACGACATCGTGCTAGAAAATTGAGGAACAAAACGTCAGTTCCGCTTCCAATGCTTGATTGCAGATATCAATCCGAAAAAAATTCCTTCATCTCGCCTTACCTCATATTAGAAAACTTGTATGCATGACGAGATCGAGCTCATTTTTGCTCACTTTTCTCCGAAACCTTAAAGGAAAATTCTCATTACAATTTTAAATTGTATCAGCTTTACAAATTGTCTTATTCAAATTTCTTTTGTTTGGATTAACAAAAAAAGGATTTCATTTAAGATTTTTTGGAAGGTAGGTATTTAATTGCTTTTCAAAACTTTTCCATGATAGCTCAACTTTTAAACACTTAAAGCTTAAAACTTTATAATGAAAAGTCAATTCTGAATGTCACCATTTTATATTTATAACTGAAAGCAAACGTCAACAAAAATTAGCAATGTGAAAAGCGAATTATTTTTAGAAGTTCTGTAATTTGCGTAGTAAACAAGTACGAAAATTTGCACGCAAATTTAAATTTAGGACTTCATTAAATTGTAGCTTCAAGTGTTAAATATACTTTGAAATAAATTGAAAGTTGAAAATTATGCTATGCCTTGTCATTTAAAAAATAAAAGTGTGTTTTCAAATAATGAATTTTTAATTTAATTCTCTTTACGCCAAGCTCAAATTTTTAATTTCTGTATCTTATTAACAAAAATTATATCTATATCACACCCAACTCCAACATTGCAAGATTTTCCACAATTGACACAAATGGATTGATTTAATTTAATATTTAGCTTGTATTCGTTTAGTCAAAAATTAAATTAATGTAAAATAAATATTAGCCTTTATCCAAATAAAATTGGAAAAACAGGAAAAATAACACAATTCAACCATCAAACCTATTACGGTTGATTACGAGTACAACCTAATTTTCATAAATTTTTAATCAAATTTTACTTATAAAATTATATTAGAGCTCGAATTTATATGCACCAAAATACTTCAGATTATGTGCATATGGGCGATTGTAAGTTCCACCGGTCGGCCGACATGTAAGTTCCACCGGCCTCTTTTGGGTTACTATATCCTTACATGTAAGTTCCACCGATCGGTCAATTAAGTCGAGGTGGTCAAAGTTTCTTCTTCTAATCTTTTAAAACTTTTTAAGCTTTTGTTGTGTCAACTCCCGCAGGAGAAATAATTTTGAAGTTGAGTTGAATTAAGAGGAGTTGAGTTTTATTCAAGTTATACAAAAATCTTTATATTTATGGCGCAATTTTACTTAGCTTTGATTTTACAAAATAAAACAACATTTTTGTTTAATTTTATAATTTAGGTGCAGGGGGGTCTTAAATGTAAGTTTGTAATCCTGTGTTGACTCCATTTTATCAGTTGATATAAATAGAGCTCTACATTTTATTATTGTTTTTAGTATTGGGGGGGGGGGGGGTCGATTGAAAACGTCTTTATGGAATGTGCGCTAACTTTGCCCCCCTTATTTCAAAATATTAATTTTTGTTGTTTTGGATTGATTTCTATTTGTTTTGATTTTTTTTTGATTTTGCAAAATAAATTTTTTTTTAATTAAAATTTATTTTTGTTGTTTTCGATTGTTTCTAATTTGTTGTCAATTGTTTTGTATAAATAAAATTTTTAAATTAAATGATAACCGCGAAAATCGCGAAATAAGATTTTGCGCCGGCTCCCCTTTTTTCCAAATTAAAATTTTTTATTTTTTTGTTGTTCTCGATTGTTCTTAATTTGTTGTCAATTGTTTTGTGAAACTAAAATTTTTAAATCAAATGATAACCGCGAAAATCGCGAATTAAGATTTTGCTCCAGCTCCCTTGTTTTCAAAATTAAAATATTTTTAATAGTTTAAAAAACTAGTTCAAATGATGATTTTCAAATATTTCATATTGTAGTTGCTACCAGAGGAAGTTTATTTATAAAGTAAAATTAAATAAAAGGATAACAATAATATAATAACTAAGAATAAACGAAGAACGATCCACAACAACAAAGAAAGAAAATTATATTAAAGAAAATAGAGATTGGCTTTAAATCTTATTTCGCTATTTTCGAGGATATCATTTGATTTAAAAATTTTATTTTTACAAAACAATTGGCAACAAATTAAGAACAATCCAAAACAACAACAAAAAATTAAAAATTATAATTTCGAAAAAAGGGGAGCTGGCGCAAAATCTTATTTCGCAATTTTCGCGGTTATCATTAGATAACTTTAGATTGATTACTTGATTATACTTTTATTTAAAAAAAAATTAATAAATAAGTCAGAATTTGATATAAAAAAATGTATGTTTTTAAAATTTTTCAAATTTAAAAAAAAATCATTTTTTGCAGGTTGAATTATCGTTGCAGTATTGCAATAAGTATTATAAGGGGCTTACAGGTCTTAATCCAGTAATACTTTAAGTTGCCATCGGTGGAACTTATATATTTACCTTCAGCACATTAGCAAAAAAAGGCTTAAAACTTGACTATCGGTGGAAGTTACTACTGCCCGTGCATATGTTACGGTCAATGCTGACAATTCGGTCATTAACATCAATGGCCGGACAATAACGTTAATGCCCAGCTTAGTTGGACATTGACGTCATTGACCGGCCATTGACGTTAATGACCATGCATTTTGGACGATATTGACATTTAAAATTTCATGTGTGGTTTTTACATTATTGTCTGGGCCAACACAGGGTGGGCAATGATAAAACTAATATTCTATAGATTCCATCTGAAAGTAATATATTAAATGTGCCTTTGCAATTAATACTAGTTATTAAGGGATACTGAAAGGTTAATTTTGTTAGACTAAAGAAAATGAGATTACTCTTACACAAGCAGTAGCTCAAAACAGTGTTTTACAGCGTTAGAGCTTCTATAGGGTTACAAGCGTTGTCATTGCAAAGGTTGATGGAAAAATAATAAATATGCGTGTCGCGCCAGCAAACAAATTTGAGATTCTAAGTGCCATGATCATTCCCGTGCCAGAATAAAAATGATTAACTTAGAAAAATTTATTTCATTATTTTTTAATTTTTATTATTTTTGTTAATAAATTTATTAGTATATTATATTATAATACAATGAATACAACATGTGTACATAAATATCACTTGCCAGTTGGCTGTGAAATTATTTAAATCGCCATTTAACTGTTCTTTATAGTAGTTATTCCATAATATCATCATTGCCCAATTCGTTTCGGCCATTAACGTCATTGACCGGCCAAAGACGTAAATGTTACAATCAGATAAAAATATTTACATCATTGCCCATCGATAACGGGCGTTAACGTCAATGGCCGGTCAATGACGTTAATGGCCAGCGTAAATGGGCATTGACGTCAATGCCCAATTTACGTCACTGAAAATATGCATTAATATGAAAATTCAAAAATATCTAATCTTCGAATTTTTGCAATTTTTTATCAAATTTTCAATAAGTACAAAGTAAGTAAGTACAGTATTTGCATATTTTCAACATTTGGTGCATATTTGAGTAAATAATGCATATTTGTACATATTTGGGCTACTTTTGGTTTTTTAAAATAAAAAATTATTAAACAATAAAACTTTTGTTTTAAAAAAACTTTTAATTTAAAGTTTTATTATTTATTTTCTCGCAAGTTAAGATTTATATATTTAAATAATTGTTATTAAATTTAAAATTTAAGCAATTGTTTTATTTAATTTTTAGCAATTTAATTTTTAATTTAAAAAATTATAAAAATTAAATAAAATAATTGCTTAAATTGGCAAATTTAATAATAATTTTTTTATTTTCTCTAATAAAATTCTTCAAAAAACACCTAAACGGGCCCAAATATGCATTATTTCCTCAAATATGCACCAAATGTTGAAAATATGCAAAATATGCATTTGACAAGCAATTTTTCGAATCTGTTGGCAATCCGAGCTCTAATAATAATTGTTACGCAGCCATGAATAGACGAACACTCATATTCGCTTAGTTCCTTAGAAGAATAAGAGGACCACGATTTTAATCGTGGAATTAAGGCCAAATGTATTGTAGTGGTATTTTCAATTGGGGAAAATCTAACCCCAACGAATCCTTTGCCACACTTTAAATTTTCCCAACTAACTCAATATGCCGGTAAACATGAGACGCTCAGATAGTCGGTACCCGTGTGCTTTGAACCGCACGAATTTTATTTTCAAAAATCCAAAAATCAATCCAACAATTTTTCGGAAAACGGATGCTTCCTTCCATAAAACTTAACTAAAACAAAAATTTTAAACTTCCACTTCTTTGTCTCCTCCCATCCTTCCATCTTCAAGTCATCTTCAATTCTGGAATCAATTTCTTTTTCCATTCCATAATTAAAATCCCCACTTCTGCAGTTCATTTCCAAAATTTTATTTTCATTTGTAAACATTTCAGGCAAGTTTTCATTTTCAAATTTAAATTTATTCTCCTCAAAATTACTTAATTTTTCATTGTTTAAACCATTAAAACTTTCATTTTTGTCTTCATAATCTAAATCTTTGTTTTCCAAAATTATACCAAAATTTTCTTCCCCAAAATTTAAATTTTTCATTTTATTTCCAGTTACTAAATCTTCATTTTCTAAACTAACATGAAATTTTTCTTCTTTAAAATTTAAATCTTCCAAAATCAAATTATCCAAATTTTCCATTTTATTTCCAATTAAATCTTCATTTTTCAAATTTAATTTATTAACAATTTCCTTTTCATTACCAATCAAATCTTCATTTTCCAAATTTAATTTATCAACAACATGATTTGTTATTTTCAATTCTTCACGCATGCCTTGAAAATTTTGATTCATCTCACCTCTCAATTTTTCAATATTATCTTTAAGATCTTTTGTTTGATCTTGCATATTATCATTAACCCGTTTTATTTGCCCTTGTAATTCCTCAATAGCACCAAACAAACGATCAAACTTATCAACCTCTGTCTTTCTTTTACTTCGTCTTTCCATTTTTCCAATTTATTCTGAATGCCACGTTGTAAAAAATTGATTTTCGAGTTATTGAATGCTAATTTAATGCCATTTTAAAACCATTTAATGTCAATTTAAAAATTTTCGAGCCAATTTAAAGATTTTACGAGTCAATTTAAAGATTTTACTGCCAATTTTAAACGTTTTTATGCCCCACGTTGGGCGCCAAAAAGATGTAGTGGTTCAAAAATCTCAAATTTTATAAGAGCGCAACGGAACGCTTCCGCTCTCAAAAACTACGCCGGCAAAAAGTCCCCACTCTTCCAAAAATCCCAGCAACCTCAAAACTTTCGCGCACAATTGCGAAAATTCAAAAATTATTTACAAAACCAAACTTAAATATTAAAAATTAACAAAAGCAAACAAATTCATTTTAAAATAAATGAAATAATTTCAAAATATTCCAATTTTGCATTTTGAAACACGACAGTATTTTTCTTATATTTAAAAAAAAATTTAGGAAAAGTGAAAATTATGTTTAAAATGTAGGAAAAATATATTAAAGCATTTTCCTTTTAGAAAAGTTCCAGTTATGTAGTAGAAATACAATTTAAGTTGGAAATAAATTTTAAAGGGTTACTACAAATTTGCATTATTAAGGGGGTTTATGTAACAGTAATAACAGAATAGAGATACACTCACATAGACGGTAACATTAGGGTCATCATATATCATGTAAATTGCATACATTACTATCAAATATACAAAAGCTAACGAGATAAGTGCCCACATTTAGTAAATACGCGAAATGAACCAAATTTTCCGACTATTCTCAAAATAAAAACAAAAATCAAAATGATTAATTGCATCGAGTCGAATTGTATAGGAAAAATTTAAAAGTCATATTCTAACTTTATTACTGCTAAACTTTTCATTTCGACCGCATTGTAAATACCTACCCGCTATATGGAAGTGATTCAATTTAAGTGCAAAATTATTTTATTTCGTTCACATACATCTTCGGAAACAGGGCGCATGGACAATTATATGTCGCCATGTCATGAATGACTAAAAATTTCGTATTATAGGAAGACGTAGTATCTGCAAAAAGATTTATTAACTTTTAGATTAATTTTAGGTAAAGAAAATAATCACGTTTCTTGACAAATCCTCAACGAGGATATTAAATTCACTGACCATCTTGCCGTATTGCTGATTACAAATTGGTTTTCTATTTTTAAATTTAGACCGGTATCTACTTCCTTAATGTTTTCTTCTCGAGCATAAAGCTTTTCGATTAAAAATTCAAAGAGAAGCCTTGGTCAAACAAATCGAATAAAGTTGGCCATCTTTGTTTGCTGATTGCGTCGTAACTTAACATTGTTTGGATTTACTGGTATCTCCTTGTTTGGCTTTTGACCTTAATTTAAAGTTCGAAGGCAATCAAAACATGACTCAAGTTGCCTAATTGAATAGCAGTTATCGATGCGTACAGTAAGGTTGAGACGAAAGAGCGCATTTGTCACAAGTGGTAACACAATGTGACGATTAAATTGAAGTTACAATTTAAACTTTAACTTCGGTAAGAAAATTATTGAGTAAATCTCTGCAGCGAAATTACCGCATTAGGAACTATTGTGCCACAGTCGAGTCGGGCGTATGCATTTTATTCCGTTTTCAAATTTTCCAACCATCCTTCGACCGGTTTTCACTAATTTTACCATTCGTCTTCTGCAAATACCGCAATGTATGTGGGAGAAAGGAAATCAACTAGTCCGAGTGTAAATAAATTTGTACGCTTAAGCAAGTCAAGAGTTGGAGGAAACTGGGAAGAATAAACTACTCGGGACCAGCAATATATTCCGAAAGATAATGGACGACGAAGCGTTATTAAAGCAGTTACGACAATATCAGCGAACAAGAAGACGACTAACATCAGTAGGAACTAACTCGGACTGTCTAATTGAAAATTATATTGTCTTATACCTGAATGTTTGCTTATAATTATTACAAAGACTCCTTTCATTTTGCCAACCATTAAATCGTCCTGCCCGAAGTAACTAAACCGACAAAATTTAAAACTAATTGGACTTAAAATTTAACAACAACCGATCGAAATTTTATATGTATTGCTTCATTTAGACGGAATAATCTTGAAAACGTATTTGTTGAAAGCTTTTCGCTCTCATATCACGCTCAGGGCTTAACAGTACATTTCGCCCACTTAGGATCGTCCAATTCCAGTTTATTATACCTTTATTGTAAGAAAATTTTGTTACGTTTCACTCATATAATATTTTTTATAAGAAAACTTTTATTGTATTTTAAAAGTTAAATTACGTATTTTTCCTTTCACTTAACAAATAAATACATTTTTACTTAAGGCGATTAAAATTCAGGGAGCTTTCCATATTCGTTTTGTAAAAAACCGATTGTTGCATCTACTTTACCTCTACTTTGTATGTTTACTCATTAGTAATGCAGAAATTCGATTTACTCCCTTGTCACTTGCAGATTACAGTATATTTTCAAAATATATTTTTTTTCTTTTTCGAAATTATTCCCGCAAATTAATTTTCCAGTTGGAAGTCTAAAATTTCTCCATATTATTGAAAACAAAAAATAAGCTTCTTAAATAACTAGATAAGAGCATCCATACGCTCCAGTATCAATATCACTCCGCCGTTCCTTAATTAAATCTTTAATTAAATATTTTAAAAATTCTTACCATATTCAATTATAATTATCTAGCTTCTTCCACAATTTTCCTTATTTTCCAATAATTAATAATTATAAAAAATATTAAAAACAAATAAAAATAACATTTTCTGAATCAATCCCAATTTTAGAAATTTAAGTATATTGAGGCAACCTTTATGAAATTAATCCTTTTGATGCTATTCAACTGATAAAAATAATATATTTTATAAAATAATATTAAACAAATTTATAAAAACGAGATTATAACTTTTGCTGAAAAAAGCACAATAAACCAGTTTAAATGTATTTTTGAAGAACCAATTTTCTGAAAATGTCTATTTAGGAATTATTAATTTGTTTTCTGACAAATTCTTATGGCAATTTTCGGAGAAAGTAATACTTTCCAAATGACAAAAATTAATTTTCTTAACATCAACATTTTTAAAATTTAAATGCTTTCTATTAAATTGACTTTTTAAAGCTATATTTAAAATGCATTTTCTGACCTGATTATTTGCGAAAGTCATCTTGAATTTTTCGACAATAATAATTAATTTTCCAAATTTTTTAATTTTAATTGTTTTTATATCATAATGAGCTTTTACTATAACTATGTTACTCATAGTAATACTAATTCGTAATTCTGTTGTTTTGTTTTGTCATTTTGTTTATTTTTGATTTTGTAAATATTTTTCATTTTTCTCATATTTCCTGTATATACTTTGGTGGTCATCCTTTAATCACGTGAGGTTTTTAGGCCATTTTTTGATCATTCAATAATTTTCTACTGAAAAATTTGCCAACAAATAGAAAGAGTCCACTGGGAGGTAACTATTGCTGTAACTATTGGCAAACCGGGCGGTCTGGGTGGTATGGAATACCGCCCAGCCCCCCCAGTGCACCAGCCACCTATAGAAGCATAAAGGATAATATCGGTGAAGGACCTACATATTTTTTACTTTTTGGCTACTGAATAATTCGCAAACAATAAGAAAAAGTGCACTGGGGGGTATTCCATACCCCCCAGACCCCCCGGTATACCCTCATTGTTTGCTGTCTTTAGAACTTAAATTTAAAATCTAAGTAGTTTTAAGGGTCTATTTATTGATAATTAAAACTTCAAATATTGATTGAGCTGCAGCTATTGCCAAACCGGAGGGTCTGGGGGGTATGGAATACCCCCCAGTGCACGGTGTACTCTTTATTCATGGACCAATAGTATTAGTTTGCTGTGTTGGGTGTAGTGATTTGGGAATAAAATAAAAGCGTTCACTGGGGGGTATTCCATACCCCCCAGACCCCCCGGTTTGTCCTCATTGTTTTATCTTTTAAACTTAAATTTTAAATTGATAATTTGGGTGTTCCTTGTGGGTAAATTATCAATTATTTATATTGAGGGTCACGAATTAAATTATATCATTTAAATTTAAAATTTAATAAGTTGTAGAGGTTCCACAATGTATTTAAAATTTTATTTCTTATTTTATTTTTGCATACCAGGGAGTTCAACCATAATGAAGCGGGCCCGAGGTTAATAGTAATTATTTATTATTATAACTTATAATATTGATTGAGATTTAGTGTAGCCATCGCCAAACCGGAGGGTCTGGGGGGTATGGAATACCCCCCAGTGCACGGTTTACTCTTTATTCATGGACCAATAGTATTACTAACTTGTTCAGTACCGAGGAGTTACTTAGTTACTTACCCCCCAGCCCCCCCAGTGACCAGCCACCTGTTGAAGCATAACGGATAATATCCATAAAGGACCTACATATTTTTTACTTTTAGGCTACTGAATAATTCGAAAACAAAAAAAAGAGTGCACTGGGGGGTATTCCATACCCCCCAGACCCCCCGGTATACACTCATTGTTTGCTGCCTTTAAAACTTAAATTTAAAATCTAAGTAGTTTGAAGGGTCTATTTATTTATAATTAAAACTTCAAATTGAGCTGCAGGTATTTCCAAACCGGGGGGTCTGGGGGGTATGGAATACCCCCCAGTGCACCATGTCAGCGCCCCAGTCACTTGTAGAGAGATAACGGATAATATCCGTAAAGGACTTATACATATTTTTCATTATTTAAAAAAAATAAACTGTTAGTGATATGACCGCCCCCGATTCCTTATGAATTTACCATTCGACAACAAAAAATTGGCAAAATCGCTTCACGAAATTAATGGATGTCCCCTATATATTAATAAATAATTTTAAATTGATCTTCTGCGTATTAACTTTAATTTAAAATTATATATTATGTTTTTTTACGTTATCCTATGTTATTTAAAAAAAACAATTTTAATTATTCCTTTTGTGTTTATATGGTTCTTAGATGACTACAAAGAGCATTGTTTAATGAAAACTTTAAAAAAACGGGACACAAAAATAATATTACATTGTTTTAATGTTTGGGGTTTGTCACATCCCAGCTATATACTGATGGAATTTTTTTCCTCCTAGGTAACGCCAGGTTTTAATAAGAAATAAAAAACAAAACCCAATATCTAATTTTTTATTCATTCAAATTTATTAAGTTATTCGTCCGGGCTCTTGCGGGATTCCGGGCCCGGGGACAGGCCCCCTCTCTGGTTGCCCTGCCCCCTGTTAGAGTCTTACGAGATTACAGCTTGTGATTACAGTCACAACCAAAGTGGTTTCTTGAATTTTTGACTTATGATTTTAGTTTTGAGTTTGACATTTGGAAAATAAAGTGTAGGTATTTTATTTTAAATAAATCAACTTCTTCTTCTTCAGATGCTTATCCGTTCCGGATGTTGGTTATCATTCTGACTAATTAAGCCAAAATGACTTACTATGGAATATAAGTAATGGGCTGGTTTCTCTTTGACTTGAGCTTTTAGATCACAGCAGTGTATTCAATGCAACTAGGATTTGAACTTCACTTTATGTTTGATTATACTTATAAAGTTCTCACTTTACTCAAGGAAAGAAAACATCAAAGGACAAATTTTTGTAAGCTATAGATTCTCTTTTACAAGATTCTCGAAAAAATTTTCCTGGATTTCCTCCTGAAATTCATTAAGATTTTTTTTTTCGAAAAAGTAGAAAAAGAAAGAAAAAGCAAGCTCATCTACACTTTTTCAATAAGATTTTCTTGGATTTTTAATATTTTCTTAAATTTCTCCAGATTTCTTAAGATTTTCTCAGTTTTTTTCAGATTTCCCTTCAGTTATACACCGGACATCTGTGTCGATTTCCTCTGCCAGATTAAATACCTGAATTCTTCAATCCAGGATATCTGAAAGTTATGAATCTATTAAACCAGCATTTCCCAAAACGGTCCCTACAGACCTCCAGGGGTCTCTTGGATCATTCAGAAAATCCGTGAAAAATTAAAATTGATTTGGGGGTTCCTGAACAACGTGAGGGAGTCTACTACCCAGAGCCGGATTATGGATCTGCGAGGCTCGGGGCTAATTATTTTTGGAAGCCCTTTGGCTTTGTACGTTTCAAGGTCAACTGCGATTTTTCAAGGTCAACCGCCCTTAGATCAAATGTAAAAATTTTTAAAGGATCAAAAATATTAGGTATACATAGCTTATCATAATTTTGAAATAAAAAGTCAGGAATTTTCCTATAATATTCTGTGGGGTGTTCTACACCCCTCAGACCCCCCGGTGCGAATTTTTAAGGTACATGATGTGTGAATATGCACTAAAACCTTTTGTTTATGAAACTGGGGGTATGCACTGTATACAAATGACGTATAAATGTATTTGTTCTGACCGACTAAAAAATTTTTATTACAAAAATAAATAAAAAAACCTATACACACACTTTTGGGCTTTCAAACCGGGGGGTCTGGGGGGTATGGAATACCCTCCAGCGCAACAGCAATTATATTTGTTTCTGGACCCGGAATCGAATTTCATATAAATGATTCACTTTATTAAAAAATCGGATATGGATACCACATGACTTGCTTTTTATTTTTAGAATAATTGTACAAGAATCTCGTTAATCTATTCGTGCGCGTCATGAATGAATGCCCTTTTGGTACGGACAATCGCAACCAAAAATAGGAGGTGCACAACTAGATGCTATAAGAGTCGCAAATACAAAATTTTAACTTTCTACGATCAACCATATTTGAGTTATGCGAGAATTTACCAATGTAAATTAAAAATTTGGAAACCGTTTTTTTACTTATAAAAATCGTCTTTACAGCAAAACTTTTTAGACATTTTTTCTTGTAAATTTTATTATCTACAATTTTGTTTCTATACATTTTTCTATTTTGTCGCAGCGTTTCCGAGATATAGACGACAACATTGTTTGCATTTGACGGAGTTTTGTATAAGTGGCTGTCAGTCAAAAACAAAAAAATTAACCGGTAAAAACAAGTTTTTTACTATAAATCCTTTATTTACGATACTGGATTTTACAAAAGATTAGAAATTTAATTATTAACAATGAAGCATAAAAATTTAATTTTTCAATTTTTTTTTTCTGAAAATTCTGAAAGTTGTTTTTTGACAAAGTGGGGACGAATACATGTGCAAAATTTCAACTCGATTGGATAGCGCGAACTAAGTCAAATTTGACTTTCTAAGTTTTGCCGTATTCAAGCAAGCAAGCAGAATGGCGAAGCTAATATGAAGGATTTAAGAAAGGTAATGAAATTTGCAACAAAGATAAGTTTTTCCTGTAAAATCAATTTTTTATGAAAAAAAGCGGCTTCAAAATGTTCAGTTTACATTGGTAAAATAGCATTGTCCGAGTTCTTTTAAAAGTAACCGTACAGAGCCGGTTTAAGGATATGTGAGGAATGTTTTAACAAAATGCGCCGCAGGCAAACAATTTAGATTTTTCAAAGTAAACAACGCTTAGATCAAATGAAAATTTTTTGAAAGGATACTAATGGCGAATTTATAGGGAGCAAAAGGGCAATTGTCACCCTCCCCCCCCCCCCCGAAATATGACCCAGGTTGTGTTCCTGAAGCCCTCCCTGATAAAAATAATGCTTACCACGAGGGTTTAAAATTTAAATAACTTAAAATTTTTTTTTTATTTTCTTTGTTTCTTAGTTTTCGGATTGCGTTCACTGACGCGCATGAATAGATTAACGAGATTCTGAAAATATTTAGTCTCCCCCCCCTCCCAAACGCATTTTTTCAATACGCCACTGAAAGATACTAATTATTATACATAGTTTATTTTAGTTTTTTTATAAAACAGGTACCTATAATATATTACAATAACATTATAAAAACTGCATCTATTTTTTGGAGGCCACTAGAAATTTGGATGCTCGGGCTGCAGCCCCCCCTTTAATTCGGCTCTGCGGTACTACCCCTTTCGTTAATATATTTGCTTTAGAAATTATATTAAAAAATTTGAATAAAATTGAATTAATAATTTGATTATTTGATTTGATTTTAGCGTTTTATTATTAAAAAATTTTATGCAACCTAACTTTTAATTTATTTAATAGTTTATGTTTTCCTGCATTTAAAATATAATTTTCTAGAAATAATTATTTGAGGAAATTGCTCGGAATTTTCCGATGACAAATTAATTTTTCCATATACTGACATTTTAAAAATGTTGATGTATTTCGACGAACTTTTGCTGCAACTGTCCTTAATGATTTGTTTTTCTGAAACTAATAATTCTTTTGATGTTTTTGTGCTAATAAAATTTTTGTAAAATTTAAGAAAATAAATATTCAAGGAACTGTGGCAAGTTTATAAAGGGAAATATCCCATTTTTACTACATTTATTAAAATTAAAAGTTTATAACAAAAAGTTAATTTGTGCCAATGTCAAAATTTTAAAAGTTTTACAGCCTTGTTGAGCAAATTTTCGTAGAACATAGTATTTGGTAAAATCAATATAACATCAGTCAATCACCTACCAGTTGCTAGGGCAGGGCTAAAAAATAAAATTACTGTGTAGAGCGTGCGGAATATTATGCAAATATTAATTTTATTTATCTGGAGAAGTTGGAAAGCGATAAAATAAAAGTGAACTGGTAATGTAATTTAGGTGATAAGTGACTAAGGAAGGGTTTAAACGAAACACCTTGATAATTAGTTATAAAATCTTAGCACGCACACTTAGTTGGAGGACCTCGATAAATACAAGAGAGCTTTATAAACCCTAAAGTATTGAACACTTTTCAAAATTACTTGTATAAAATAAATTAGAAACAATGCAGCACTCAAACTAATAAACGAGAGAAAATGGGGTCAATAAAGTGATCAGAGAAAAATTCTTCTTTGAAACCAATAACGAAATTTCTTTTGTTTTTTTAATTAAAAAGTAATTTATTTTGTCTAAAAATTCCGATTAATAGGATTAGGGAAAAGCTGGCTCGAATAAGGTATTTAGGGGTTTATAATTTTCCTTATTATGCGATATTGAGAAATTATTTTAGCATAAGCAAATAATTGCTCGAATCGCTTAATATATACGTACAGATGCGGAGGAACGTTCTGTTCAGTTGTCTATCACTAAACCACCACAGTGATTAAAATTTAACGAAGGTATTTTAATCCAGGATTTACGGAGTATAGTTGAAAATCTGCATTGTTGTTTACTAAATTCTAACTAGATAATTGCACCCTCGAGTGTTGATTTGAAATGCCTAAGAGATCAACTAATAAATCTAACGATGCTCCTCTTATATGCGTACGCTCCGCAGTCTTAAATTACATAAACTAGATTGATGTATTCGCAAATTTAAATAATCTTTTAGGTAATTAGTGCAAAAGGTAACAAAAGTAATTGACCAATTACGCCGCTTTCGGAGGCGCACGACGACTGATCATTTATTTTCTGCAAGTCGATGACTTCTGCTTTCCCTTAAAATAAATGAAAATTTTTTGATTAAAATGTAAAATTGTAATTACCTCCCAAAATATTATTATTATTTATCTTGGATTACAAAGGAAGTTGACTTTTATTAGTAATTTTCTCCAAATTTATGATCTCAGTTTCTAATCTTTTACCGTTCTGTCTTCAAATATTTCATTATTAACTTGAATACGGATGTGTATGCAAAATAACAACACTTTAAATCATGAGATAATCTAAGAAGACCGAGCGAATACAATCCTATAATTTAAATCCGCCCGGGGGCATGCAAAAGCATTAATTTGTGTGCAATAAGCCAACAATTAATATGACCCTTTACGACAAATTGCCCCCTTGGGCGAAATTTCAAAAAATCTAAAATCCTGACGCACCCTGTATTTTCTCACACTTACTTTTTGTTAAGAAATCGTATTTTTTTGTTGTACTAAAATTTGATCGCAACACAAGCTCGAATAATATAGCGTAAGTTAAAATTTTTTAAATTGAAATCCCCATTGATGGATGATGATGTTTATCTACCTTATTACGTTTTTGAAACTTTTTCCTATTGAATAGTTATTGTGTGTAATCAGCTTAGGTACTTTCGATTTTTTATTGATCTTAGCGCACTTTACACCTTCCTTTGCTTGCAGGTTTCGTGGATACGCAAGAGGGATCTTCATATATTGACCGCTGGAATTTTAACTTATACGTCAGATCAACGATTTCAAGTCATTCGACCAGATAAGTCGGACAATTGGACATTGCAAATCAAATTTCCTCAACTTCGTGATTCTGGCATTTACGAATGTCAGGTGAATACGGAACCAAAAATGTCTCTCGCATACAGACTTAACGTAATCGGTAAGTACAGAATTGCTTTAATGTTGAAATTAGAATTTGTTCAACCTAAAGGTACCTACAGTCGAGTTGCTTTTGGCAAAGATTTAAATTTTGTATTTGTGTATACGCACATTTCGGTAGGAAAAGTTTTCTTTCCAAAATGTAACCTTTGCAGAAAATAACCTCAAGCTTTAAATCCATTACAACAAACAATTATGAACACGTTATCCTTATGTTCTGTTCATATAGAAAAGTATAATGAAGCATATTCCCAACAAAAACATATCTAAACTCAAAGAGAAATTTTATTCCGCACAATGTTATTTCTTTAATGAAATTCAAATATTTTTCTAATTAACATTATTTCAGACTTTAATTATCTTAACTTATAAAAATTATTAAAAGGCTTAAACAAATTGACCTAAATACGAGAAAGGCTTCAATTTAAATTTCTTACTCGTTATATTGCATAATTAAATTACTCCCCAAGAAGAGACGAGATCGTAGATGCGTAATTGTTATAATAAAATTACTGAAATCAATACAAAAATATATTCAAATCAAATTAAAATTTAATTTAAATATTCATCGCTCGAAAAAATAATTTCAAATGTAAATTTATTGTTCTTGAATTAGTATTATAATTAAAATTTATTATACCCACCCCGTTCCAGATGCACAATGAACTGCATTTCAGTTGATATAATAGTACCTTATATCAGTTGCTTTCAGTGGCGTATTTAGAAAATGCCTTTGGGGGGGCAGATTAAAGATTTTTCGGAATCTCTTTAATCCATTCATGCGCGTCGGTTGTAACTAATCCTGAAAGCTGGTTCACAGTATGCGATTTCTCGTATAACTTGTCGCATGACTGGTCATATTAGAAATATTTTTACGTTCACACTATACAATTTTTGGTATTCAGTAAGATAAAAACAAACAAAGCAATGCGAATTGCTTATTATTTTAGATTTTTATTCTATGAAAAAGTAAGTAATTTTTATCCTATGAAAAAGTAACACAGAAAGTTACTGCTAAACTCCGTGAGCAGTAAGGTAATTAAATAAATATGCTTTTCAAAATTTAATTTTTTTTAGCCGAAAGTTAAACTTCCTTCATTTTTGCGTAAAAATTCAAATTTTCCGGTTTTTCCTGGTGAAATTTCTAAAATTATAAATCTTCTATCTTCTCCAAGAATTCTAAAAGAGTGTAAATCCTGCAATATGTACTGGAGAGTGTTCCACACCCCCCAGACCCCCCGGTTTACAATTATTGTAATTTACAATTTATTTACAATTATTGTAAACTGGGGAATCTGGGGGATTTACAATTCTTGTAATTATTTTTAATTAAATTAAAAATTAAAAATTATTGTACACCGGGGGGTCTGGGGGGTGTGGAACACCCTCCAGTACATATCGGAAGATTTACACCCTTTTAGAATAGATACTTGGAGAAGATAGAGGATTTATAATTTTACAAATTTACCTGGGAAATTACCTGGAAAATTTTAATTTTTACGGAAAAATAAGGGAAATTTAAATCTTGGGCTACAGAATATTAAAGCTTGGAAAAACATTTATTTAAGTGCCTTACTGCTCAGAGCTTGCAATTACTGTAAACCGGGGGGTCTGGGGGGTGTTATAAATCCTCTATTTTCTCCAAGAATTCTAAAAAAGTGTAAATCCTGCGATATGTACCGGAGGGTGTTCCACACCCCCCAGACCACCCGGTTTACAATTATTGTAATTTACAATTTATTTACGATTATTGTAAACTGGGGAGTGTGGGGGGTTTGCAATTATTGTAATTATTTTTTGTTGATGTGTTAATAATGTTCACCTTTGAGTAAAAAATATGCTTTATTATATCTAAATACATGTGCTCGGTGCACACAATTTGACTGTGCAATTGATACTGCCGAGTGGTAACATAAGAAAATAAAAGGTAACTTCTTTAGCGAACAAACAACAATAGTTCTTAAGTCAAAACGTTAGATGGCGTTAACATGCCGCCGGCCTTGACTAGTCAATAGTTGAACATAACAAATGTAACAATTATGAATAATGGTACAACATAAAGTATAAACTCACAAACATAAAAACATAAGATTAATTGTTATCGAATACAAACATAAAGTAATACAGAAAAGTAAATTAACCACTTGGTTTAAATATTTTGCTCCATTGGCAATATACACATTTTTGACACTGCACGTTTGAAGATCGTTCCGTTAGAACACTTCACAGTAACCACACGTACAATGTCGTCGGTGCCTGGATGGATGTCTTGAATTCTTCCTATCAGCCATCGTGCTGGTGGTAAGTTGTCATCTTTGATTAAAACCAAAGTTCCAATTTTAACATCTTTGGAGCCAACCTTCCATTTGGTGCGTTGTTGTAGTTCCCCAATGTACTCTCTTGACCATTTGGCCCAGAAATGTCTGCCCATTTGTTGCAAATGTTGATAGCGACTTAGTCGATTTAATGGTACATCCCGTACATCTGGATCAGGAATCGTTGTGAACGGACGTCCAATAAGAAAGTGAGCTGGTGTAAGGATGTCAAGGTCGTTGGGATCTGTCGTTAATGGCGTTAATGGTCGTGAATTAAGGATGGATTCTATCTGGATAAGTACAGTATACATGTCTTCGTATGTCAGTGGTGTCAGTGAAATGGTTCTTTTTAAATGATATTTAACACTTTTAACCCCAGCTTCCCATATTCCCCCAAAATGTGGAGATCTAGGCGGAATAAAATGCCAAATTATCCCATGATTCGATACAATAGTTGTTATTTCAATAGCGCTAGCACTTAAAAATTCACCTAATTTTTGCAATTCATTGTTAGCCCCAATGAAGTTGGTACCATTGTCACTGAACACGTTTAAAGGTTTACCTCGCCGTGCTATAAAACGTCGTAATGCTGATAGAAAACATTCGGTTGTCAACTCTGTGACCAGTTCCAAATGCAACGCCTTTGTCGAGAAGCATACGAACAAACATATGTAACATTTTGATGTTTTGCTGCCACGACCCTTTCTATCTTTGATTAAAAACGGACCCGCGTAGTCAACGCCGGTTGAATGAAACGGTGGCATGATTACAGTTCTCTCATTAGGTAATGATCCCATAATTGGGTTAGAAAATTTTGGCTGAAACCTAAAACATTTAATGCAACTTTTAACCACTCGTTTTGCTAAGTCCTTTCCCCCAATGGGCCAAAATTGTTCTCGTATAGTATTTAGCAATAACTTTGCCCCACCGTGATATAATTTTAAATGTTCATTAATAAAAATCAGTTTGGTTAAATGGTGATTCTTTGGTAGTAGTACTGGATGTTTTTTGTCGTATCCAAAATCTGACAATTGTAGTCTTCCCCCCACACGAATGAGTCCTTTTTGATCCACAAAAGGTGCTAAGCTTAGAATATTACTTTTTGCATTTATCGGTATTCCCTTTTGTAAATCATTTAATTCTCTCAAAAATGCTGATTGTTGGGTAATTTTTAATAATCGGATTAAAGATTCTTGCAACTCGTCAACTGTTAGAGGCCCAAACTGTCGTTTAGTTTTTATTGTCATACAATTGAATTTAAATCTTAGACATAGTGCAACGACTCTTTTTAATTTATTTATAGATGAATAATTTTGAATTTGGAATGACATTTTTGTATCAATAATCGAAAATGATTGTGTTTTATTTTTAATTTCTGGTAATTCATTAGTGTTGAATTGAAATTGACTATCTGGGCATGTGAATATTTGCTCTTCTAACCATTGCGGACCCTGCCACCATAAAAGTGAAGTTATTAGTTGACTAGGTAAAACTCCTCTCGAGATCAAGTCTGCAGGATTTTCATCCGATTTCACATAATGCCAATTTTTATCTTTCGTCAAGTTCTGTATTTCAGCAATACGGTTGGCTACATACGTTTTCCATTTATTGCTGGGCGATTTGATCCAGCTTAATACTATTTGCGAATCGCACCAATAAAATTCCTGATTTAATTTCAAGTTTAGTAACCTTTTGAATTTGTTTGTTAACTGTGCCGATAGTACTGCTGCGCATAACTCTAACCGAGGTAGTGTAGTATTTTTGAGTGGTGCCACTCTTGATTTTGCTGCTAATAGTTTTATATTCACCTCATTTTTCTTGTTAATTGATTTTAAATATATACATGTTCCATATCCTTTCTCGGATGCGTCAGAAAACGCATGTAATTCTATATGAACCGATTGAACAATAATTACATGACGTGGTATTTTTATCCTATTAATATATTTCAATTCTTCTTTATATTTGAACCATTGTGTCTGGATTTCTAGCGGAACTGATTCGTCCCATTCTAGTTTTATTTGCCATAATTGTTGAATTATGAGCTTTGCAATAATAATAATCGGAGCAATTAACCCTAGAGGATCAAATAGTTGCGCAGTTGTTGCTAAAATCGTTCTCTTTGTTGTTTGATTGTGAAAATTTAACGCTTGAGTGCAATATGTGAATTGATCAGTGCTGGGGTTCCAATTTATACCTAACGTTTTTTGAATTTTTTCTGAAATGGGAATTGATATTGAGCTTGCTTCGCATAAGTTGACCACATTGCTAGTCCATTTCCTCAATTCAAATCCGTACTGTTTTAATATTAACTGTAAATTGTTTTTGATGTTTTTGAGTTTTGTAATCGAATTAGATCCCGTTAGTAGGTCATCTACATAGAAATCTTTCTTTATTATTTCTGACTCAATAGGAAATTTTTCATTTTCGTTTGCTATTTGGCGCAAACATCTAATAGCCAAAAATGGCGCACTTGTTGTGCCATATGTCACAGTGTTCAATTCGTAGCAACTTATGTCTTTATCTTCTTGGCTTCTCCACAAAATTTTTTGATACGGCCTATCGTCTGGGTGGACCCACACTTGTCTGTACATTTTGGCTATGTCGCCAGTCAAAACATAGTCGTATGTTCTAAAACGTGCTATTATGGAGAACAAATCGTCTTGTATGGTTGGTCCTGCAAATTGGATTTCGTTTAAATTGAAACCAGATTCAACTTTGCAAGACCCGTCAAACACAACACGTAATTTTGTCGTTGTGCTGGACTCTTTTTGAATCGGCAAGTGAGGTATGAAAAATCCTATCTGTTTTTCTGAACTCACCTTGGTCATGTGCCCTAATTCTACATATTCGTTCATAAACTGAATATATTGTGTTTTTAAAGTTGAATTGTTTTTGAATCTTTTTTCTAATGATTTTAACCGTGTCTCAGCTATTGAATAAGAATTTCCTAAGTTTGTTTTGTTTTGTTTAAATGGAACTCTTACTGTGAACTTTCCTGTATCGGTGTCGCGAATTGTTGTCTGTGTAAAATATGTTTCGCAGTGTGCTTCTTCCTCATTTAAACATTGCTCGCTAAACTTGTTGAATTCATCAATTTGCCAAAATTTTTCGACGCTTTCATGTAGCTTTCTTAGACTCAAAAAGGAGGTTGTGTACTGGCTTTGATTTTTTTGCGGTTCGTTTATGCTTCCTGATACTACCCAACCTAGTTGTGTTTTCTGTAGAGTTGGTAAACCGATTTGCCGTATTTGCCCTACGCACATGAGGTCATAAAATCTGTTTGCACCTATAAGCAAATCTATAGGTGCTGATTGGAAAAAGGTAGGATCTGCTAACTTTATGTTTGGTGGTATTTTAAAAATATCTCGATTACACGATCTTAATGGTAGGTGTTCGGTTATTTGGGGTATTACTAGACATGATAATTCAAATTCAACATTGTTTGTTATTGATTTCATCTTTATTTGTACTCTGTGCGTTATGTTCAATATACCTTGATTAATCCCCATCACATCTACTTTGGCTGATTGCTTTAATAATCCTAGCTGGCTACACATTTTGGTCGTAATGAAGTTGGACTGTGAAGCAGAATCTAAAAGGATTCTTGCTTCTTGCCACCGTTTTTCTTTGTTTTCGACCATCACCCTTGCTGTCGATAGCATTACCTGCAACCCTACCATGGCTGACGCGCAAGTAAATACTTGTTCTTGTATTTCTTCTTGATTTGTATTTTCTGGAATACTTTCATTCTCTAAACACGCCGCTACTGTAACCTTGTTACTCGGCTGTTGTCGCCAATCGTTTATGTGTAATAATGAATGATGTTTCTTACTACATTTTTTGCATACATTTTGCGATCTGCAGTCTTTTACATAATGCCCCTTGCGTAAGCAGTTAGTACATAATTGTAATTCTTTTACCTTACTACTTCGAGTGTTAATATCTAATTTTAAAAATGATTCGCAGAACGGCATGAAATGATTTTCGTTACAATAATTACACGATATAGTTAATGCATTAAATGTCTTAGTTATTCGATTAATTGAATTACCTTGAATGAATTTAGCTTTCTCATCAGGTTTTGTTTTTGTTATCATTTCTAGTGTGTTTTGTTTATTATTTAGGAAATTTAATAATGATTCTAATGAGGGAACTGCATCATTCCCATCGCTTTCATTATTTAGTTTTGATTCCCACTCTTTATTCGTATGGTAATCAATTTTTGACGTTATTATTGGAACCAAAATTGCGTCCCATGAATTCACTGGTTGTCCTATAGACTTTAAGCATTGAATGTGATTTTGAACCGTGTTAATTATCAGCTTTAGAGAATTATACGCCTCGCGATTCATATGTGGTATATCTAAAATTGCTTGGACATGATTATTAATTATGCGGCGTTTATTGCTGTATCGCTTTTGCAATAACAACCATGCTATTTCATAGTTTTGTTCCGTTGACTGAAACGGTCTCAATAGTTCAGATGCTTCACCTTCAAGAGAAGTTTTTAAATAAATTATTTTTTGTACATCTGTTAAATCAGAATTTGTGTGTATGATTGTTTTAAATGAATCGTAGAATTCTTGCCACATTGTGAACGTACCATCGAATTTTGGTAACTTAATTAGAGGTAGTTTAATTGATAATTTCTTATTTGAGATTATTCTATTTTGTACTGAATAATTTGAATTTCTTCTGTCATTATTATTTTGTGCTGAAGCATTTGAACTTGTACTATTGTGTACTGAAGCATTTGAACTTTGACTATTGTGTACTGTTTTTTGTTGTAACAAAATGCATGTTGCACTGCTAGTTAAACTAAAAAATGAATCTTGAAATTTTTCTCTTTCATTTAAATTTTGCAATTGATTTTCTTCCTCTAAGAATTCTATTTCACTTTGTATGTCATTGAAACTATCATAATTTTGTTGAATTTTAATTAACCTTTGTTCTAAATTTTGTGTGTCATCGTCAGTCAGTTGGTCTTTTTGTTTTATATTTGTCAAATATTTTTCAAATAATGTCAACTGTCCTTTTTGAGAACCTCTTTTGTAATGTAATTGTTTAAGTACGTCATCTTTCGCGGTCATTTTTGTACTTGTCAATATTGTCTGGAATGTTAGATAAGGAACTTACTTTCTTTGTCGAATGTGGTATGCAGCAGTCCAATTGTTTATTGTATATTGTGCGAAACTTCGTTTTTGTGTAGTCGAACGTTTCACACTCGTTGCTTGGTCGACTGGACTATGACGCTGTTGGTGCATGTGTACTTGATTGCAATATTGTAATTTGTTCTTCTTAATTTCGAATTTTGATTATTTTTCACTTGATTCACTATTCTGCTCGAAGGACCAATGTTGATGTGTTAATAATGTTCACCTTTGAGTAAAAAATATGCTTTATTATATCTAAATACATGTGCTCGGTGCACACAATTTGACTGTGCAATTGATACTGCCGAGTGGTAACATAAGAAAATAAAAGGTAACTTCTTTAGCGAACAAACAACAATAGTTCTTAAGTCAAAACGTTAGATGGCGTTAACATTTTTAATTAAATTAAAAATTAAAAATTATTGTGAACCGGGGGGTCTGGGGGGTGTGGAACACCCTCCAGTGCATATCGGAAGATTTACACCTCTTCAGAATAGATACTTGGAGAAGATAGAGAATTTATAATTTTACAAATTTCACCAGGAAAAACTGAGAAATTTGAATTTTTACGGAAAAATAAGGGAAATTTAAATCTTTGGCTACAGAATATTAAAGCTTGGAAAAACATTTATTTAAGTGCCTTTCTGCTCAGAGCTTACAATTACTGTAAACCGGGGGGTCTGGGGGGTGTAGAACACCCTCCAGTACATATCAGAAGATTTACACCTTTTTAGAATACTTGGAGAAGATAGAACTGGTGTCGGCAACCCTGTGACCGCGGGCTCATGTGCGCCCGCGGCGACATTTTGATGCGCCCTCTCGTCTTGTCAGGGAAATGCTTGAATTATTAGTTGTTTGCAAATCACGGCATTCTTTTCTTGAGAATAGGGAGACAAGCTAAAAAAAATGCTCGTTCGTTGTTGTTGTCAAACGTTCATGCGCTCTCCAGGACTAAATTATTTTCAAATGAGCCCTCATACTGGATAAGGTTGCCGACCCCTGAGATAGAGGATTTATAATTTTACAAATTTCGCCAGGAAAAACAGGGAAATTTGAATTTTTAAGGAAAAATAAGAAAAATTTAAACCTTTGGCTAGAGAATATTAAAGCTTGGAAAAACATTTATTTAAGTGCCTTACTGCTGAGACTTTAGTAGCAATTTTTACGTTACTTTGAAAGTAACGTAGTTACTAGAGGTGTAGTTTGGGGGGTGAACATCCTCCAGTACATATAAAAAAAATCCCACTCTTCTAGAATACCTACAGAAGACAGAATAATTATACAAATTTCGTCGGAAAAATCTGGGAAATTTTTTGTTTTTGAGCAAAAGTGAAGGAAATTCAAACGTTTGACTAAAGAAAATTAGAATTTGAAAAAAAAAAAATTTATTGTCCCACGGCACATCAAGTTTAGCGGCAACTGTTTGCTTTACTTTAAAAATATAGAAAAACGGGAATCACCCAGTAGCGGAAAACGAAATTAAATGATTAAATATTGTACCGCTAAAAAAAGATCTACCGTCTAGCTGCCCACCACCGATTGGCTTTCTAGCTAGTAAATAAATAAACAAATAAATAAAAATTTTAAAACTACATGGTAAACATTATTGTGATCGGAGGGAGGGGGTTACAATCCGAGTCATCCTTGGGAGGGGGGGAGCAATTGTCCCTTTGCCCCCTTCTAAATACGCCACTGATTGCTTTATTGCTAACGTTAGCTAGCTTTGAGAACTAAGTCACAGTTTTAGAGAGCATTTAGATAATATCGTCTGTATGTACATATTGTTATATTGCTAAAATCACCATTGATTTTCAATATTTAGTTTTGAATTAATTGGTAAAATTGATATTTTTCAAAATATTTTATTTTGATTTTGTAAATATTTTGAAATTTTCTCATTTTCCCCGCAAAAATGAGGAAACAAGATTTTTAACTTGCGATTTTGATTTTGTGATTTTATTTTACTAAATAAAAGTGAATTTTTGTATTATTTTGGAATTTTGATTTTTCCCAAATTCGGACAAGATTCAGATTGTTTTTGAAGTTTGTAATTTTAAATGACCATTATGTGCTTTGAATTTGATGATTTTGTGATTGAATTTTTATGCACAAACACAAGCAAAGCAAAAGCTAAATTGAAGACTCAAGCATTAGCGAACGAAACAAATAGAACCTTAAAGTTAACAAGCTGAAATCTTCGTGAAAGGTAGATTTTGTCGATAAAAAAAATTAATTTGCAAGCTTTTGATGAAGTAAATTCCACTTGAATAAAGGTCTACACTAGAAAAAATTGAAAATTGTATACCTTCGGTAAATCTTGACATAAGAAAAGCATAGGCAATTCTCTGGAAACCCACTTCAGGTACAACTATTTTATCCTTAGGGCTCTGCAAATATCGTTAATTCCAAGATCAATAGCATTTCCAAAATCGATAAAGGCCAGATCGGTTTCAGCATATTATACAAATACTTCAGTTATTTTCGAAAGTTCCAGGTGCTTCCACGTTCCACGTCCCAGATAAAAAAAGATATGTAAAATGGCAGAAACAACTAAAAACCAAAAATAGGTCGCACAACCCGATAAATTCAAATTATGAAATATTGTTTCTGATATTTGAGATTTTGTTATTTTTGATTTTTTTAAATTCAAAATGGTAGACTCTCTTTCTCTTTCAAACAAAAATACTAATAGTTTGCAAAGTTAACAGTAAAACTCATGCAAGACCGCTATTTCTATACAATCTCTCTAAGCAAATCTTATGAATGTTTAATTAATCATTAAAATAATTTCCGAATGTGCTCTTACCCTTTCACCTTACCCAAAAACTATTTTATAGTTTAGTGCTTCGAAAATGAACCAATACATAATGGAACTGTCAAAATTGATAAACAAGAAACAAACTTTCATTTGGTAGTTTAAAACTGACATCTTTCATTTTATTGAATGGAAAGCCTGTTTCTCATTAAATCTGTAAACGCAGTTGTCTTAAAAATTCTTTAAAAATCACCCGAGGCGCTGCTAAGATTTAAAAATGACTCTCCAATAGCGTTACTTCTAAGGCAATCCAAGCCTTGAAATATACTTCAGGATTATGATGAACGAAGTGCTGCCATAACACTTGTCGTGTTGGGCCATCAGTTCTCCAACACGTCTGGTTGATTACATCCACGACATGTAGGGTTATTTACAATTCCCAGCGTGGGGTAGATGTTTGTTTAATTTGCAGTCGCCCTGCCAAAATCCAATAATTGTCAGTGGATTAACTCGGGATCAATTTACACTTCATTTAAAAAAAGTGTTAATCGATAAATTGTCAAGGCAAAAATTGACATTTGTAAAGTTAAAAAAAAGTGTTAAAGTGATATGAACGACTTTGTGACGTCGTCCTGTAGAAATGCATTAGTGCAGCATCAAGGATGCTTCTAAGCTTTGCTTATAATAGCAACATTGACAGTAATATTGATGGTTACACTTACAATCTACAACATCAAACATAGTATATATTCTTATAAAATAAGACTTGAATTTCTAGTCCAATGCGTATACATCTTCATATAATGCATTATCGACTTTTTCTCTTATTTTCTTTTCTTCCGACATATCCGCTTAAGTCTGCGATCTCAAACAATCAATAAATATCATAATACAAATTTCAAATGCAATTTCAGCCATAATCGTTATAAAAATATCATTAAACCGAAATCGATAAATTTATTGTAGTAAATGTGTTTCTAATGAAACGGGGTATGGAGTACCCCCCAGTCCAATATGATCAATGTATACAATATAATTTTTTAGTAATTTTGTTCAATTTTTCGGAATATAATAAAACAACAAATTTTCATATAAAAAAAAATTTACATCGATGGCTTATTTATTTAAAGATCCAAAAAGTTTAAGACTAATTAATTGTTTAGTTTCACGTTAAGTATAAAATTTATACTTAGGTATTGTTTTTGCATAAAATTATAATTTAAATTAAATGTAAATAATAATTTTGTAAATTATTTTCTCGAATAATTAAATTGCTTTGACCTATAGGTCGAAATAGATGATAAAAATTGTATTATTATTTAATTTGGGATATTACGTCTTTTTGAATTTGTAATATAAAAATTGAAATTTGTTAGCTAAAAAATGTTACATTTTTTGGATAATTTGCCTTGTAGTACATAATAATATATAAAAATGCTTCAGAATGTCTGAAATAATTTTTATTAAATGTTGCCTTGTTTATTGTATCGAAAATTAAAGAGAAAAAATATATTTTGAAAATCTCTGCTAACAACATTTATTTGACATATTACCTCCCTTGTGGTAAGTGCTGAGCGATGACACAAGAGGAAGTTTTATTATTTTACTCAAGAAACATGAATAACGTTAGATTTTTTCAGAACTACTTTTAAAGAAAAAATAAAGTTAAAGCATCGGAAAGTTTGTGCGGCGGCCATTATGCGGTGAAGATTCTGAAAAAAAAATGAATTTGTCCTTAAAAAGGGTGTAAAGAATAAATGATATGTTGAAGGGGTAAAAAATTGAACATTAGCAGTATAGTTACTCGTTTATTCTGATGCTTCGTCAGTGAATCTATTGGGAATTGGAATGCCGTGCTATAACTTTTGGTGCTTTCCTCGTTTCTCTTCCACCGCTTTTCTCTCTAATTCTGTTCGCTCGATGTTTGGTAATCCTGAACTGGTCTCCGAGCTCGAGCCATTATAGGATTCAGCTCAGCGATCCATATTCCTCAACTCTAATATCTTAATCCATAACTGCTGCCCAGTGGAGTAATGTTGTTTTATATCTTAAAAACATTCACTTTAACCATCCGGATTGCTATTCATATTGCACATTATCTCTGTTTTATTTTAAGAATATGAAATAGCATTTTTGAAAACCTTTAAATTCTTTTAAAAGCTTAATTTAATGGAAAGTACATTACAAATTCTTTATATTTTATTTAATATAAAATATTTTAATATTTATAACCACATTTTACAGATACATACGCCACCGCCGCGAAGTTTTAATTGATCAAGTTCTTTATTGTTAAATCTTAACCGAAAGTAAATCAAAGTTCCTTTACTAAGTAAAGCACACCAGTTCGAATCGATTCTAAAGGATTAATTAACGAAATGAAACTTTTGTTTAATTCTCAACAATAATTTTTGTCATCTTGAACTTATCTTAAATTATAATTCATATAGCTTTCGTGCTCATATACTGCTAGTTGAAACTCTAACTCATAAATAATTATTTTTTCACAATTAAAAAATATGATTAACTTTTTATTTAATTTACTCGTCCTGGATTATCTAATAAGTAAATAAGGAAGTTCGTTAAAAAAATTTACAGCGTCGAATAAAAGAATAAAGATGGATTTGCATAATAATTTGCAAGGAGCAGGAATAATTTTATTCTTTGCAATCTAAATTAATTTAGTTTCTAAATTACGGGGAGATCTGACGCTGGATCACTGACGTTCTCGTCCTCTCCTAACTAGACACGTATGAAAATCCAAACGTGAAACTTGTAGTTGTGTAAAAAGGTATAAAATCAAATGCGGTAATTTGAAAAGTTGGAATTAGTTATGAGCAAATGCATAGCTAAGAAATCCGAGTTATCTAGAAATCCAGAAGCGGAATTTCTAAAGTTACGCATTTCGATATTATTCAAAGAAATGCTTCCTCTATTTTTCAAATTGACATTTCGTGTCAATGATAACATAACTGGAACACATTTTTATTTGAAGAACGTTTCAGATAAAAGGTTAGATTTAAAATGAAAGCATTGCTGGGGTTGAAATGTTAAAATGAGTGGGCATTCATAGAATACATGGTTCGTCGGTCAAGCCAGGGAATAAATCTAAGGTGGGAAATATCATCTGCGGATTTGTTGTAAATCCACATCGAGGCATTTATTTTCATGCTACTAACCGATAGCGTTTCTGTAATTTACGATCGCTTCTGGACGTCCCCTAAGAGAAGAGTTTGCTTTTCTAAACCTCCAACCTGTGGTCAATTTTGTAATATATACGATAAATATCTCATTTACTTTTGACAGCCCAAGAAATAAACTGCCTACCTCTCCGAGCATAATTGAACTATTGCGTGTAATAATAATTAAATTACCTAACCGGTTAAAGGGCGCCAAACCTAACATCTAATAAAGCTAAACCACCGCTCAATGAGGAAATGCAACAAACACATAGCTTAATTTTTAACGAAAACATTCAAACGCGAGCAAAAATTGGATCGTGTTTGATCTTCTTATATTCTTCCTCCTAATTAGCTCCTTTGTAAACACTCTAATACTCCAGTTAGCTGATCATCACGTGTGTGCTGCTTCCCGAAAATTATTATTACGATTAACAACCGATAACAATTTCCTTTCTTACTAATTATTACACCAACATTGTAAATACTCGGATATCAAAAGCGTTCCGTTAAAATTAATAAACAAAGACATTGATTTTTTACCTGTCGACGCCGAAGGTATTTTGAATTTTAGGGATGTCAGTCAGCTTGATATAAGATTTCATGAACAGAAGTAATATAACAATAGAACACGTTTTTCTTTCAATTGTGGCATTCTGTTAGCTTTTCTTTATTATTCCGACGATCATTTTGAAAAACATAGATTTTAAATAGTTGGAAGTAAATTAGAATAGAATCATACAACCGTATAGTTACCCCAAATTCCAGATTCGGCATAATCCCTCTACTTATGCGTGTATTGCTCTTCTTTGCATTGCTTCATGCAACAAATATGATTTCATTGTTGGATGCAGAAAATCAAATTTTGGATGCATAATAAATAAATATCCAATAAAATTTACTCGGAATTCCAGAGATTTCCAAAGTATTTCAGCGATTTCCAAAGAATTCCAGGGATTTCCAAGAAATTCCAAGATTTCCTGGGATTTCCAAAGAATTTCAAGAAATTTCAAAAGAAGTTCCAAACTAAAGAATTCCAGCGATTTCCAAGATATTACTGAGATTTCCAAAGAATTTCCAAGATATCCGGGAATTTCCAAAGAATTCCAAGAAATTCCAATGATTTCAAAACAATTTCCAATCCAAAGAATTCCATGGATTTCCAAAGAATTCCCAGGATTTCCAAGGGAATTCCAAACAAGTGTACACAAAATTTTGAGATATTCACCTTTTGGTATTTTTTGTTTTTTTGATTTCAGCAACGATGAAGGCCGCAATGAAGGACCTTTTTTTTTAGTGACTTTTTTTAGTGACGTTTGGGAGATAGCGAATAACTCGCTGAATATTAAATTTGTTTGTTTGAAAATTTCACTGTATATTCATTATTTATGCAAAAATATATCCTCAAAATTTTAAAACATTCGATGCAGTAGTTTTCTGTAAAAAAAATTCCCAAAAATCACCTTTTTTGGGATTTTTTTTGTCTGAATTTTACTCAGAAAAAATGTTACATTGTTTCTGAAAATCAGCTAAAAAATCATCGACAACGTCTGCAATACTGCTGAATATGATTTACAATTTTCCAAGCAGTCATTATTGACTTTGGTGAAGGTGTAATTACATCGGTTGTAATACATCCCAAAGTATGTCTAAAAAATTCTGAAGGTAATAAAAGCCGTCAAAATTCCGACAGAAGCTGTCCCACCAGTATTTATGATAAAAATGCTTAATCAGTAGCGTAGCGTGGGAGGCAGGGAGAGCAAATGCCCCGGGCGGCACTTCTGTACAGGCGGCAGAATAAAACACGCCGAGTAAAATTATAATTTTTTATTTCAATTTCTTTTTAATAATTTTTTAATAATAAAAATGCTTTTTTTGCTTAATTGCGTAAATAGAAGGCAGAAAATTTAAATAGGGGGGCGGCAAATTTAGGGTTTGCCCGGGGTGTCAGAAATCCACGATACGCTACTGTAGCTTAACTATACATTTGCTCAACATAATTAAGTGATTCAACTGATTGCCACTTGACAAAAGAAGAGAAAACCCGACGTAGATGCTGCTATTGCGCCAAAAAGAAAATTGAAAAGAGAAGAAAAACTATTCGTGTAATATATAATTAATATTTAATAAAAAAACGCATCAATTTAGGAATTCATAACAATAACGAAATTACAAGTTATAATATAACATCAAACCGAAAAGGAAATTTATGAGAAAATCTAGGTGTACTTACAAGGAAAGAAAAATCTTAAGAAATTGTAGAAAATCTTAGAAAATAGAACATCCGAGAAAATGTGGAAAAGGAAATTTATGAGAAAATCTAGGTGTACAAGGAAAGAAAAATCTTAAGAATTTGTAGAAAATCCGAAAAAATGTGGAAAACCTATGAATTATTAGGAAAAATTACGAAATGTTAAATAAATCTTAGGAAATGCAAAAAAATTTTTTTTTTAATTATGAAATTACGAATCCTATACTAGAAATTTGCATTTAAATTTGAATTTGATATAATATGGTGTTTTTTCTAAATAATATGGCAGTATAAATGGGTTTCTTTTCTTTTTCTAATTTTTCAAAAAAGAATTAAAGGTAATCTAAAAGGAATCCAGGAAAATCTCTCGAAAGCCTTGTAAAATAATCCAGTATAGCAAAATTTCCCTTGTAATTCGCCTCTTAAATTAAACTATCTACATAATTAGATGGAAAAATTTATTGAATTTTGCAAAATAAATAAAATAAATATGTTGTACTTTAAGAAAATATATGAACTTATTTACAAAATTTTGATATTTTGAGCAAGTTGACTATTTTATGTCATCAGGTATTGCGTTTCATAATAGGTATTCGAATTGCTCTAATTTTGTAGTAATTTATGAAAGACTATTGAAAATTCACTAATTTTAAAGAAAATCTAATGCTCTACAACTTTTATTTAAAAAGAATTATTTTTAATAAATGAGAAAAAAGTTAAGAGGAGTTCATCTAAAAATGTGAGGCAAAAAAAGGTTTCTTGAAAATTTGCGACTTTCGCGTGGGTGATAACTATGACAGATACGCATAAAATAAGTAATAATCTTCTGGTAGGAAATTTTATCAGCTTCAATTTTGTATATAACCACTTTTTTGGTAAGGCCAACCGTTTTTGAGATATAAGCAAAAAACAAAATTGTATTATAAGAAATAAATTTCCAAGGGGTAAATATCCAGTAAAATTTCTGTACTCGGTATTGTACTCGGAATTCCAGAGATTTCCAAGAATTCCAACGTTTTCCAAAGAATTCCAGGGATTTCCTAGAATTCCAGGGAATTCCGAAGAATTCCAGAGATTTCCAAAGAATTCCATTGATTTCCAAGAATTCCAGGGATTTCCAAAGAATTCCACTGATTTCCAAGGAATTCCAAAGACTTCCAAGGAATTCCAAGGATTTCCAAAGAATTCCAAGTATTTTCAAGAGAATTCCAAACAAGTGTAAACAAAATTTTCGGGATATTTAGCCCTTGTAAATTTCACTTGCACTTCACAAAAAAATAATAATTTTTAAATCTTTTTCAAATATCCGCTATACCGAAAGAATAAAAAAATTTCCATGAAATTTCGATAAATCAGAAAACAAAAAGGCAAACAAAAATTTAGTTTTAAAATTAAATTAAAATCAGTAATTTTAATTTAAAAAAATTAATTTTTAAATAAAATAAATTTAATATTAAAATTTAAAAGCAAATTTATTTGAAATTAAAAATAAAAATTTATTAAATTTCGAGTTTTAAATGTAGTTATTTTACTTTTATTTTACTAATTTTGCTGTTTTTCTATGGCTCATGGGGGGGGGGGGGAGGTTGATATCCGGTTGTATCTGCCTTCGCTAGGCAATCTTAGAAAAGGGGAAATTTTGAATATTCTAGAAAATCTTAAGATAGCCAATAGCCAAAGAAATCTCAGAAAATTGAAAAAGGAAATAAAAGAATTTATCTATGGTATTCTAAAGATTTCCTAAATTTTCCAAGATTTCCTTGTGAACAAAATAGCATTCTTAAGTTTTACTAAGATTTCATAGAATTTCCTAAGATTGGTACCCTAAAATTTGCTTGGATTATTTTTCACTTTTGTGTATCATGATTTTCCCTTCGGTTTTTCAGTTAGTGCAAAACTAAGGGGAAATCGTCGGAAAAATTGTGTGTACTAGTGAAGGGAAATCTGAAGACATTTTGGAAAATTCCAAGACATTTCAAGAAACAGATTCTTAGAAAATTTCAAGAAATCCATAGAAATTTCAAGAAAATCTTAGGAAACTAAAAAATGGAAAATTCTAAGATATCTTAAGATATCTCGAAAAATCCTGAAAATGTTAGATGCAATGAAATCTCAGAAAATGAAAAAACCAAACTAAGATAACAATAGAAAGAAAAAAATCCGGAAAAATTTTAAGAAATCCCAGAAAATTTTAGGAAATCCAAGAAAATCTCATTAATTTTACAATTAGGAAATGTAGAAAATTAGAAGAAATGGAAAATTCTAGAAAATATTAAAAAAATATCCACAGAAATCTCAGAAAAATCTTAAAAATATCAGAATTTTAGGGAATCTTGTGAAGTGGGGAATCACAGAAAATTGTAAAATAATAAAACACATCTATATATTTTTGATAAAATTTAAGGTATAACTTTCAAATTTTAATAAAATTTAATAGGGGGGGGGGGTAGTTAGAATACTTTGGAAATCACTGGAATTGAATGGAAATTTTTTTGTCTTTTATTAAAGCAGGGCCCCCCTTAACAACTTCATAATAAAAATTAATAACAAATTTAGAGATTTTAATAATGGTTTTTCTTATTATTTTACAAAATATTGAAATTTTGTAATAATTTAACCAAGTTTCAATAATTTAACTAATCTAAGAAAGTTGACTATTTTATGTCAGGTATTTCGTTTTATAGTAGGTATTCAAATTGCTCTAATTTTGTATTAATTTATCAAAATATATTTGGAAGAAAATTTAATTCTCTACAACTTTTGTTCTAAAAGTAATTTTTTTCAACGAATGAGAAACTAATTAAGAGACAATGTTCACCAAAAACCGTGAGGAAAAAATAAGTATCTTGAAAATTTGCTATTTTTACGTGGGTGTATCTCGATAAGTATGACAGATACGCATAAAATGAATAATAATCTTCTGGTAGGAAATTTTATCAGCTTCACTTTTGTATATAAGCACTTTTTTGGTAGGGCTAACCGTTTTTGAGATATATGCAAAAAACAAAAAAAATAATTAAAATTAATACTCTCGAGTTTGAATCTAGATCGGTGTTTTCTTGCTGGTTAATTTTGTCATCAGTTCATAATCATCAAGTTATTTACACCAAAATTGTCTGCCATATAAGAATAAGGTATACTCATAATATTCCTTCATGTATTACATATTTCCATCTAAGAATTCTCATCAATTAGACTCGGCATCTCTTAATGGAACAATCTGGATGAACGTGTTGAGCATCCCAAGAATGTCTTACGTTTAACTATCCAATTCTCCAAATTGTTCAAAGTGTTATCAATTTCTTGTAAGCCTTGTAAATGTATAGGATCAATATTTTAACAAAATGAAATATTTTGCAAAGGCTGGACGTTAAATCGATTAATTATTAATTTTAAGAAATCTATTATACTTACTTCATTACTTGTAACATTTTTCACTTATTTTCAGAAGCAAAAGCTCGTGTTTTGGGTCCTGGAGATCTACACGTTAAAGCTGGCAGTTCCGTGACATTAGTCTGTGTAATTAATCAAGGACCTCACGATTTAGGAACAGTTTTCTGGTACTTAGGAGCTAACATGCTCGAAGTAACATCCGTTCATCCAAACGAAGCAGATCCCACTGCGAGATTATCAATACAGGTTGGAAGTTTTATTATTTTAAATTGTAACTAATTTTTTTTTTTTTAGAATCATTGGTCAGACGGCCTAACCTCAAGATTGCACATTTCGAGTGCCATGTTATCAGACAGCGGAAATTATTCCTGCGTTCCCACCCTCGCTTCCCCCGCGAGCGTAAATGTACACGTAATTAATGGTACTTAATAATGGTTTAATTGTTGAAATGTAAATTTTATTAAGTTAAATAATGTTTCAGGAGAACATCCAGCGGCTATGCAACACGGAAACAAAAATACGGCGCCGCTTTCCCTCTCTCTTCACTGCACACTTGTATATAGTATTTCAGTCTTCATAATAAAACACATCAGATGAAACCTCTTGTAACAATGACTTTTATTTCAATACCAACTCCTCGTTATATATTCTTTTAATTAATTTTTTATTTAGACTTTATTTTTTAACAAATATGCCCATTTTTTATTACGACGAAACACGTTATCTTTGTAAATATCTAAACAAAGTTATTTCAACAAAGAAAATTTAATATACCTAAAACTTCTACTAAGTGAGCCTTAAAGGAAAATTAAAATTTCATATTCTTAAAAATCACTTCTTTTCATAGAGGTACATAAACGAAAGAATACATTTCATTGCAGACATTGCACGTTAAAAATTCCACTAGGAAAATCAATTTTCTCAATTTTCAACTACTTAAAGTAGGAAGATTATCTCCCCCCCCCCCACTTTTTCTTTTTAAAATTCAATATCTTCGTTATCATTTTTGGCATCTGAAATACTTGAAGACTTTGATAAGAAAATAAACTGAAACTGACCAGCGAAACAGCAGATGTTGCTGTTTCCCGATTGACTGTCAAATGGCTGACACAAAAACTTAGATTAATGGGTCAAAAATTAGTAAAAGTGGGAAGAAACTGAACAATTTCGTTTTGATTTTCAAAATTAGACACTTAGCAATTAGAAAAATTGCTGCTTGGGGTACAAAAAAATGTTTTTTGTTAATCTGTCTTTGTTTGGAGATGTGAAAACGTCTATAGTTTCATCTTATGTAGTTAAATTCTTAAAATCGTTGGAGGTAAATTTTCGACAATAATTTCTACAAATTTTTAAAAAAGGTTTTTTCTGTAGGTTAACTAATGTGACCCCATTAACACCAACAAATTGTATAATTGTGTAAATAATGTATCATTATTACTAGTAAATAAAATATATTGATTTATTATGAGTGTTTTATAACTAAGTCCAAAGTAAAGGCTTTTCACCATGAACAACAAACACAGGGATACAGGCACATTTTCTAATCTGAATGCTAGAAGTTTTCTCTAAAAGAAAAAGCCCGAATGTCTAGCAATGGACAAGAGAAGCTGAAGAATATTTCAAATTTGACTCTACATATTTAATAAATAATAATTATGCCTGTTTTCTGATGAAAATGTAAAAATTTAACAGTTTTTACTGAGAATTAAAACAAACCACTTTTCAATCTTGTTTAGAAAAGAAACTCGAAGGAAAACTCCTGGTTAAACTAGTCATCTATCGACGGCAAACTCCACAGTAGGCTTAAAAAGACGGATAACCGCTCCCATCTTCCAGCTTTCCTGCAGTGGCTGCTTGTCGGGGGAGGCAAAAGAGGCATTGCCTCCCCTGAAATTCTGAACTATTAATCATTAAACTAATAAAATTTTCAACAATGTAAAAGCGTAAATTTTCGATTGTGAGAACTATCAAAAGATAGATACTCCTTCCACAACACTTATCCAAGAAAAGCAAGAAAAGCAGGATCCTCCGCCTAGCATCTACAAGGAAATTATGTTAATCATCACATGGACCGAAAGGATTTACTGTACTACTGATGATTTCGAGATAACTCCGATTGCACAGATTAAACCATAGATGAGTATGCATCAAGAGATGAAAAAGCACAATTGCTTCGTGTACCTGGGGGGTATTCCATACCCCCCAGACCCCCCGGTTTGAACAGCTAACAATTTTTGTTCATGATCTGTGATCAACGTTATTAAGTAGTAGAAACCTTTCACTTGAATGACAACATAAATTTTTGTACACCTAATTTTCATTATTTCTTGTGAAATTTTTTCAGAATTTCCCTTCACTTGAAACTGAGAAAAGAATTGATGCGAATAAAAACTTAAGGAATTTCACAAAAATCCAACAAAATAGAACATTCGAAATCCGAATAAATGTAAAAAATTAAAGAAAATCTTAGGAAATTTAAGGAAGTCTTGGGAAATTAAGAAATCTTAAGGATAACTACAACCTTTGTTTTTTGTTTTTTCAACTTTTTCGAAAGAAATTCTTGAGGCAATCTAGGAGGAAATCCGAGGCAATCTTTTAAAAATCTCTTAAAAGAAAATCTAGCGTACAAAAACTTGCCTTGTGAGAGATCGGTAGCTCACACCCTCAAAAGCAGATGTTTTATGATTAGCCTCCTCAACTGAAAAAGTCACGAGCCGCCACTATTTTACTGCCATATTTGTCGATCATGTTCAAAAACGACATGGGATTGTCTTTCATGCGAAAGACATCACTGGAACCCCAGACCACCAGATGCAGGTAATCGTTTCCCCGAGAACCTGTACCGCCGCCGTAGAGGCTGTCCTGCAGTCCTTCGATGTATCAGCACCAGGGGACAGTGGCGTATTTAAGAAATGCGTTTGGATGGGCAGATCAAATATTTTCAGAATCTCGTTAATCCATTCATGCGCGTCAGTGTTAAAACTTGACAAGTTCCAGAAATCTCGATTAACCTTCACAAACGAAATCCGAAAACTAAGAAACAAAGAAAAATTTTTAAAAATTTAAGTTATTTAAATTTTAAACCACGTGGTAAACATAATTTTTATCAGGGAAGGCTTCAGGAACACAATCTGAGTCATCCTTGGGGGGGGGGGGAATTGCCCCTTTGCCCCCCTCTAAATACGCCACTGCCAGGGACATGCAGACTAGCTGAAAAGCTCGCCTACCTAACCCCCACTCCTTTCTTAATAACTTCCTCAAGTAACCAGTCATTGTGCTAACCTTCTCTCTGTTGCTATAGAGGTAAGACTCAAAATTAAGCTGTTCTCCAACTGTAATTTGGGGGTATATGTGCCTTTTGAGGAACATATACACAGAAAAAACAATTCTCGCAATAATTTTGAAGTAAATATTACATCAATTGGAGTAAATTTTATATCAAATTTAGTAAAATTTACTTCAGATTTAGTAAAATTTACTTCAAAAATTACTTCAAAACACCAAAATAATTTCTCTGTGTGCATACAAAAACCTTCAGAGCAAAAAGTAGCACTCCGGCTAATGCCAGGCCCGTAGCCAGGGGGCAGGGGATACGTGCCCCCCGAAATCTTCAAAAGCAAAAAAAAATTGAGAAAAAATTCTCAGAAGGGAAACCCCCAAAATACATTTTTTTATGAGTGGCTCCCCCGAAATGAAATCTTGGCTACGGGCCTGGCTAATGCTCTTCCAACTTCAACCGACTCCGTCCTTCAATAATAAAATTAATTTGGAGGAAAATATGCCTTTTATTAAGGAGCATACACACAGAAAAAAACAATCCTCGCAATAATTTTGAAGTAAATATTACATCAATTGGAGTAAATTTTATACCAAATTTAGTAAAATTTACTTGAGATTTGGTAAAATTTACTTCAGATGTAGTAAAATTTACTTCAAAATTTGTGTGAGGTTGATTTGAACTTCAATTGAAGTAAAAATTACTCCAAAACACCAAATAATTTTCTCTGTGTACATACAACCTTCCGAGCAAAAATCGGCACTCCGACTCATGCTCATCCAATTTCAGACGACTCATCTCCTCGATAATAACATTGAAGTCATCGGCGTACGTTAGTTCCGCCTACAGGTCATCCAAGCCCTCAGTCCACAGGGCTGATCTGACAACCCACTTCTGTTGACATTTTCTGTGAACTTCCTACTCACCTTTTCAGCGGCACCCTCCAAAACCACCTTCATATCCGGATCTCGCGACAGTCCACCTCTTCCAGCAATTTCCCAGCACAGGCAACAGGCAGATGTTGGATCCTTTTTCTAGTAATTTAAGAAATTACATCAATCTAATCAGCTTCCACTGTCTGGAAGAGGTCCGTTACTTTAAGCAATCTTTGAACACAGCAAGCAAATGATCTCCAAGGTAAGCCCGTCGATCTTAGGCGCCTTTCGCATCCTTGCAACCGGATGACCGCTTGGTCAACTTCCTCTTTCGTAATTTCAGAGATTTCCATCTCCACTCCTGTCCACCAGACTCCTTCCTCTCCTGCTGATACTGTTAACCGCACCTAGAGGTTTTGCCCTCACTACTACTTGCAATGGGTGTTGGGAGGGAGGAATAGTGTCCAATGATGCTCTATTAGCGAAATACAAGCTAAATTAATTACCTAGCAACTTCAAATTCCCATGGTTTTACGTTAAGTTACGCCACTGGAAGTCGAAGTGACAAAAGTGGGGTTATAAAGATTTTGAAGTTACAAAGTGAATTCTCTTCGATAAAGCAAAGCATAAATGGTACAGCGAAATTAAATTTGATTACCGTAATTACTTAAAATTTAAATTAAATTACTTTAATGTAAAAGCCGTACAGCTTGACAGTCCCACAGGAAAACTTTATTACCGACAAATTTGACATAACAGCTGACACCCCCATAATACGATAGACATATCGCATAGAATGTAACCAAAAATTACTTTCCTATTATTTTAATTTTTCTCTGAAAGTAAGTAAAACTACAGGGGTACTTTTATGCCCCCTCACGAATTATAACATTTGTGATTTTAGAACGACTTTATAACTTGGATTGTCACATTTGAAAATGTAAAGCACCAAACTGATAGTTCCTCAACAAACGTCGCAAGTATTTTAAAATATCTTCTAGTAAAATGATGCCCATAAAAGATAATTACGATGTGGCTTGTTTTTATGTCACCAAGCACTCGTGGAAGGGAAAGTAAGAGGCGCAAATATCACACTTGCTTTGTTTTCATACCTAGTCTTTTAGATACAAAAGGATTTTCTCGGTTGGAACGATGGGGATCACCACCTATAATCCCACAACCCTGGAAGTGACCAATCGTTGGGTGTACAACGATGTCATTTCTTTGATTATGTTACGTCCAAGTACCAGCGAGTTTCAATTGACTATGAAGAAAGAGAATGGAAAAATCGACACTATGAAGTTTTCCACCGATTATAGAATTGATTTAATGACTCAAGCACTGCGTTATAGGCACTTTTTTGCAGAGAAGCCTAAAGAAATTTTGGTACATAGGTCCTTTTTATTGTGTTCTTACTTCAGGGTTTTGTTTTTCAGAAATTTCATGCTTTTAAACTGCACTGGTCTGATACAAAGTTACCCGTAATATTAGAAGTTACCCCTTACTCCCTCGATCAATTGGATCCTACTAGTAGTCAACTATTATCGAGTTACGCTTACAAAGATTTCGAAGGAATTTGCACTGTTAAGGATTTTCCTGGTAAGTTGATTACTTTCAAGTTTTATTTATTTGTGTGGTTTGTTTGCTGATATGAATTTTACTTATCACATTTTATCTCCTACCTCACCAGTAGTTATACGAACATTTATTTCATAGGGCAAGTGGTGTCCTTTATCTGGATGATATGTTTACCTTTTTGAAAGTTTATTTTTACCTTATCACCGTTATGGTGTTACTTTTAGAAATTGTTAAATATTACACCAAAATGTTTAACAAACTTCCTGACCTTTATTAAAATTTTTTTGTATTCAATTACTAAAAACAACGTTTTAATTAGCACAGAGATATTTATAGCAATTATCTTTTATTTTCATACCAAGAGTGACTAATTCAATGTGGCAATTTTTTTGCTATTAATTATAAAATGTTTTTAAACGCTTTTTATCACAAAATCTTTAATCAGCCTAATCAATAATCCATCAAAATAATTTTAAAGATTTTATGATAAAATGCCTTCTTTGGGCCCCAAATTGGGTAACGGCTATAGTTGGATAAGCATAGGGAAATTAGCTTCTGATATTAATTTTAAATTAAAAAAATCAATATTTTCCACATTAAAACTTGAGTTCCAATCTGCCCATGCCAGTTTTAATTATATTCACTTTTTGTGTGTCATTCCTTAGAAGGATCACTGTATAACACTCGATTGTCCGCAGGAGGCTTTGTTGTGGTATGTGGTGGCTTCGGAAGGTTGCACCTATTTCAAGCGGGAAATGCCGACGAAATTAAACAAAAAGTCTTAGAAAATGCTACATCAAATTTAGGTATCAATATGAAAGTTTTAAATCAGCCAATCGCATTAACAGATTTTCAGCTACAAAGGTTTGGAAAATTTAGGTACGTTTACTACACGCATCCTTTCCCGACACCTACTAACTTGCCTACCTTGTTTTAGTGACGATGAACATTTAACTTCCGTGTCAGAATTTTCCGTCTACAAAATACATAAGGCCAGGCATAACGAACCGGTTAGAAGAACCTTATGCCTTTCTGAAACCTGCCTCTTAGAAAGAGATCCTCAAACTTATAACATTTGCACTTTGAGGCCTTTGGCTGAAGTATTCGCTTTGATACGAGACAATGAAAATCCCCAACTGTTTCACATTGAATATTTCAATGGTAGTCACAGATCCTACACTACATCGGATCGGTAATTTTTTTGCCTTTAATTTTTCTTTTAAATTTTCATGTAATCTTTCAGCGATTCTTTACTTGCATCTCTATTAGATAGAGTACGTGCGTCGGGCAACAGAAATATATACATTTGTATGCGTCCAACCGTGAGAGGACTGCGTCTAGGACCCTTTCACTTGCCCGTAGACGAAGAAGTAGAAATGATCCACATAAAATTTTTGTTAAATCCTCCTCAGAGGTACACCTTTTCACAATGCGTTTATCGTTTCAATGCCAACATACCCTACAGTGGACTACTGTACAGTACAACTCAAGATGGAATTTTTTCCGAAAACAAAGACAAGTTAATTACTGGAGCTCTTCAGTCTCTTGTACAAAAAGAGGGAAACCAATCTGCTATTTCCAGTGTGGAATTGGAATCCCAGTTTCATGCTCTTAGGCGTTTGGTTGCCAGCAAAATCGGTTATTCTTGTTTTACCACATTGCCAGGGTGAGTTGTTATTAGAAAAAGTTTGTGTCAAATTTACCAAAAAATTCTGCTTGTAGTTTTCGCGAAGCAGTTGGACTAAAGGTGGTTAAGGCATTGCGCCGCAACGATCACGGGGTAACTCACGCTGCAATAGATATGATTTGCGCTCTTATGCATCCAATGCACGACGACTTAGATTTGCGTCAGGAGCAGCTCAACAAATCTTCGTTATTGCAGACCCAAACTTTTTTGGAAAATTTATTAGCCATGTGGCAGATTCACGTCGTAAGTTCCAGGACACATCAAGTTCTTCTTAATTTTTTAATTCTTTAACAGGAACAAGGGAGTGGTGCTCTGGTGGTGTCAGCTATGCTAGACTTTTTGACTTTTGCCTTATGTGTGCCATACAGCGAGACTACCGAAGGAAAACAATTTGACGTTTTATTAGAAATGGTTGCTAAGAAAGGGCGAACGTTATTTAGACTGTTTCAGCATCCATCTTTGGCGATTGTCAAAGGTGCAGGTTTGGTGATGAGGGCTTTAATAGAGGAAGGCGACGCCGAGGTGGCTGCACGAATGCAAACTTTAGCTTTAGGGGAAGGAGCCTTGCCACGTCATCTGTTATCTGCACTTTATACTTCGGGTAGCGACGGTCGTCTCATTACTCATCGTCAACTTTCTAGACATTTAGTAGGCTTATGGGTTACCGGAAATCCGACAGCAATGGGTTTGCTCAAAAGGATTATGGTAATAAATTTGGTATCGATCTAATAAAAACCGCCTTCTAATTATTTCGATTAGCCCACAGGATTAATAAATTATTTGGATTCCAAAGAGTCGATTCCAGAATCGGCGATCGAACAGGAAATGCTAAATAATCGTGATAATTTAAAAATTGCCACCGATATATCCAATAAATCAAAGAAGAGCATAAATTGGCCTGCCATTGAAAATAAGATTCGGGTTGTCGAAAGACACCTCGAGCATTACACCGAACTTGCTTTGCAACATTGGGGTTCCCGTATGGGAATTAATGTGGAAAGAAAAGAAAAAATGAAAGAGAGGCCTATTGTTTTACGAAGGAGAAGGGAACGAATCAAAGCTGAATCTAATTGGCCGTATTTTTACTGGCAATTTAATCAAGACCACGCTTTGTTGAATTTAATTTGGAATCATAAGGTTTTAGTGCTGTATAGCTTTGTATTGTTTTCTAATTTTTTGTTTTTAGACAAGAGAGGAATTAAGAAGTGCCTTAGAGAACGAGATTAGAGCCTTTCAATCTGATAGGGAGTTGTCAGGATCTGCCCTTGTTGCTTGGAATCATCAAGAGTTTGAATTGCATTATCAATGCTTGGCTGACGAAATAAAAATTGGTGATTATTACTTAAGACTGCTTTTGGAATTGGATGACAAAGACATGTCACCCATCCGGAAATCGTAAGTTTACCCACATAAACCTTTTTTCCAATCTTTAAAACGTACAATTTTAGGTACGAATTTTTTAACGATTTATACCACAGATTTTTACTTGCAAGTAAAGTAGAGATGAAATGTATGTGTTTGCAAGCAATGTCGACCGTGTATGGAAGATACCATGAAGATATCGGTCCATTCAGTGATACCAAATTTATAATCAGTATGTTAGATAGGGTAAGATTTGCTGCATAATTTTCGCTTCATCTCTGGTCAATATTTGTACACCCGCTGCCAGTTTTGGCAGAATGTGCATGTATTTTCTTAGTCCTGCCTAGATACTACTGAATCCTACTCGAAATTTGTACACCTGCTGTTAATTTTGGTAAGATGTGCATGCATTTTCTTCGTCCTGTTGGACGCTACTGGCTCCTGCTATATTTTTTTACCATCCGACACTCTTTTTTGATTATGATGTAATAAAAATATTTATGATTATGAATTCTGGTCTTTAAGGGTCAGGTTTAAGTAAATTAAGGAAACTTAATTTTTTCAGTGTATTGAAAAAATGGAGCGTGATCGTCTCGTAATATTTATAAGTAAATTAATTTCGCATAAAAAGAATGTGCGTGATTTATTGGATGCTGGTGGAATTCGTATTTTAATTGATCTTCTTACTTTTGCTCATTTACATACTTCTCGGGCTGTGATACCCACCCAAACAAATGTGATAGAAGCCGGACCTAACATGGAATACGTTCAGGAAAAAGAGTGGTACTACAGAAAAGGAGAGAAGAACGAATCTTGTGGACCTATTACCTTTAAAGAAGTAAGTCTTGGTTATTTTAAAGCCAATAATAAGCAAAATTACTTTCTAGCTGAAAGAATTGTATAATAAAAATTTGATTAACCCAAAAACTCGGTGTTGGGTCAGCGGGTTAGATGGGTGGCGCCCTTTGTTTCAGTTGCCACAATTAAAGTGGTGTTTGGTTGCCAGAGGAACCTCGGTACTTAACGAAAGTGAACTTTCCACTTTGATATTAAACATTTTGATTAAAACTTGCGAATACTTTCCTAGCAGGTAAATTGTAACTTTTGGAAGAAAAACAAAAATTTTACAAAAATACTTATTTTGAAGGGACGCCGACGATGCAATAATCAGACCATTTCCAAAATTGAAACGTTTGCTCTGTGACCAGTCGTGTATTGAACACATTGTCCAGTTGCTGTTAACTTTTGATCCAGTTTTGGTTGAAAAAGTGGCAATTTTGTTATGTGAAATAATGCAAGATAATCCTGAAATTTCAAAGTTATACCTCACCGGTGTCTTTTTTTTTATATTGATGTATACCGGTAGCAATGTTTTGCCTGTTGCCAAATTTTTAAAATTAACCCACATGAAGCAAGCGTTTAAAATAGACGATGTAAGTCTCCTTTCCTGCAATCGTAAATCTTTGTTTCTCACATTTATTTTTAGACTAGCGTATCTGACATAATGCTGAAGAGTATCTTGGGCAATTTATTACCTGAAGCCATGGTCAATTATTTAGAAAACCACGGGGCAGAAAAATTTGCAAAAATATATTTAGGTGAATTTGATACACCAGAAGCAATATGGAACACAGAAATGAGGTAACCTAATCTTTACGATCGTTGGAAGTATGCAACAATTTTTATTTGCAGGCGATTGTTGATTGAAAAAATAGCAGCGCACATAGCGGACTTTTCTCCGCGTTTAAGGTCGCACATAATGGCTCGGTATCAATACATTGCCTTCCCAGCAATAAGGTATCCTCAATTGGAGCGCGAACTTTTCTGCAATATCTTTTACTTGAGGCATCTTTGTGACACTCAAAGGTTTCCGGACTGGCCTATTCCTGATCCAGTAACAACTACACAGATTAAAATCAAAATATTTTTTTTGCAATAATTTATTTCTAGATTAAACTGCTGAAGGATGTTCTTGATGCCTGGAAGTCTGAAGTTGAAAAAAAACCACCCGCTATGACGGTTGAAGATGCTTACAGGAGTTTAGGTTTGGAAGGTACCCAACATGATGAGGGCGTGGTTAGAAAGGCCTACTACAAGCTAGCTCAACAATACCATCCTGATAAAAATAAGGACGGACGGGTAGTTTTTGCTTTCTTTTTTATTTATATTCTCTTCATTTTTAAACATTTTTTTAGACTCGGTTTGAAGAAGTCAATCAGGCTTACGAATTTCTATGCAGTCGTGTTGCTTGGAATGCCGACGGACCAAACTCGAACAACATTGTATTAGTTCTAAGAACACAAAGCATTTTGTTCCATAGATATGCCGATGGTAAGAACCTCATCACTACGAATTTCGTCAAACTAATATTTTTCCTAAAGAATTACAGCCATACAAGTATGCCGGTTATCCTCAACTTATAAAAACCATTCAGTTAGAAACGGCAGATGATTTATTATTTTCTAAAAAGGATCCGCTATTGGATGCTGCCAGTGAACTTGCCTATCACACAGTGAATTGTTCTGCTCTAAATGCCGAAGAGTTACGGAGAGAAAATGGTTTAGAAGTGAGTGATTTAAAAAACAACATCAGCACCTTATAATAATAATACTTCCTTTTAGATTTTATTGAGTGCCTACAGTCGGTGTGTGGATGTTCTAAATAATTCGTCCAAGGCAACTGAAACGAGTGTACAAGTTTGTCAGCATATTACCAAGTGCTACTCCGTTTCTGCCCAATTTCCTTCCTGCCGAGAACGAATAATCGAACTCCCACAATTGGTTAAAGATATTTGTAGGATTCTATATTTTAAGGTAAGCACAAACGACGCTTTGGTTTAGTTTTCTCATATAGATAGTTTTTGCAGCATTTAACCAAATTGTGTTATGTGGCTACCGAGTGTGTGAGTGCATTAGCAATTGATTCCATTCTGCAAATGCAGTTGCTTAAGGCTGGTGCGCTTTGGCATTTGCTACTGTTTATGTTTAACTATGATTTTACCCTGGACGAAGGGGGAGTCGAACGCGCAGAGGATTCCAATCAACAGGAAGTTGCCAACAGACTGGCCAAAGAAGCTGTTCGTGCGTGTGGTCGTTTAGCTGGATATTTCACAGGAGAGCTTAAAACTCCCGAAAATCCGGTTGCTACCCACATATTGGAGACTTTGTTGACTCCATACCTGGCCAGAAAATTGGGAGACGAGAATCCCGAAGAAGTGTTAAAGGAATTTACCAGTAACTCGGAAACTCCATATTTGATTTGGGATAATAGCACGCGAGCGGAACTTAGTGATTTCTTGGACTCGCAACGAGAAATGAAGGGAACATGCGACTTAACTATTGGAAATAATTTTAAATTTAGTGCACATGCTGAAATGTTGAAAGTTAGCGGTATTTTTATTCAAATTTACAATCAACAGCCGCTATTTACCATCGAGGTAGGAATAAACTATTGTATTTTTGAGTTTAGTATATTTTTGTTGTGTGAAATTTTAGGATCCAAAATGCTTTACGATCGATCTCTTGAAGTTCCTCGTGGAAAAGTATGAAGATTTGAAAGAATTGGAAAATATTGCGTTTTCTATAACCGTTAACGACAACTTGAAGTACACTGTCATGGCATTGGAGGCTTTAAAGAATGTCATTCAAAATAATATAGAAATTGAAATTCAATGTATTGGACATTTTCAGTTATTGTTCAAGTTCCTGAGTGTTAGCGATAGTTCGATACAGAAAGGAGCCCTAAACGTTATAGCAATTGTTACCAGAAATAACGAATGTGTTAACGATATTGCAGCTAGCGAGGTTTTGGGTCACTTACTCCTTGTATTGTATACAATTCAAGATTCTCAACCTCAAATTTTGAGCACATTGTATGCGTTGATGTCTACAACTAAAATAGTGAAAGAAGCTTTAAGCAAAGGCGCTGTGATTTATTTAATTGATTTATTTTGTAACTCCACCAACCCGCAAATAAGACAGAGTTGTTGTGAGTTACTTGCACGAATGGGTGCTGACAAACTCGTTGGACCACGAGTGCAGTTGGCATTGTCTTCATTTTTACCTCCTATTTTTGCCGACGGCATGAGAGATAATCCTCAAGCTTGCGTGCAGATGTTTGAGTCGCAACACGAACATCCCGAACTAATTTGGAATCAGGAAGCTAAAAATAGAGTTTGCAAAACAGTTGCTAAATTTAGGAGAGAGTAAGTTGGTGTAAGTAAAATATATTGGATTAAAGAAAGTACATTTTTAGGCATCAAACTATGCAAGCACAAAATCCTTCCGCTGTTTGGAAGATGCCGGACAATAACGGATTGAGAAATTGTGCAACACCCAACGAAATTATGGTGGGCGGCGTCTATTTGCGCATTTTTATTGAAAATCCAGGTTGGTCTTTGCGGAAACCTAAAGAATTTTTGTCAGAATTGCTGGAAACCTGCGTAACTCAAATGGGAAAAGAAAAACCAAATGTAAGTTGAAACAAGGTTAGAGTAATTTTTTTCCAATTTAGAAGATATTTTAGACGGAAATCCTGGAAATTAGCACCACAGCTTTATGTGCCTTACTACAATATCAGCGAATGTTACTCGATCTGATTCCTCCAATGGGTCATATTCCACGATTATGTCGGCAAATGGGAACCAATGTGAAGCAACATGAAGTTCCAAAATGTTCCATTCAAATTATCAATGCTTTATCGTTTAGCTCGGTAAGTTGACAGATTTATTTAAATTTGAGAAGAAAATTGAAATATAAATTATTATCTTACAGGTTTGTGTAACTGCAATAGCACAATCTAATTGTATGAGTTCTATGAAGTTAGCTATGCAAGCAAGGAATGACATGATTGCAGTAGCATGTGATGCTTTAAATCGGCTCTTTTCAACGAACCAAGACCAGTTGGTGAAACAAGCTTTAGATGCCGATCTTATCCCGTATTTGTTGAGTCTTTTGGAAGCCCGACTCGAACTATCGGACAATCCGTCTATGACCAAAGCTCAAATTGTGAAAGCTCTCAAGTCTATGACTCAGAGTCTCCTGTATGGCGAAAAAATTACCGCAATTCTTGAAAAAAGTGCAATTTGGTCCGACTACAAAGACCAAAAGCATGACCTCTTCATTACGAATTCATCCATTGCTGGTTATTTAACAGGTGAGACATGTGTTTGTTTGTGTTCTTTCTCTTTACTAAATGATTTTGGTTTTGTAGCTGGAACACCAAAAACGGCAGGTTACCTAACTCAAGGTTCAAGTTCTAAAGTTTCCACTGCGCCACCGCCAATTGACAAAGATGATTCATTTACTTGATTTAACTCAACTAATAAAGTAATAATTTAGTAACAGCGGAAGTGTGTACAAGTATTATTGTACATAATATTAGCATTCCTAAACAATATAATTTTGTATGATAATGTAATCTTGTAAAAATGTATAGTATTTGTACTTTTAATATCGTGTAAGTTATAAAGTGCTCTCTTAGTTTATTTGTTTAATCAACTCATTAATAAAAAAATTATTCATTTACTGCCAATCTTTTTCCTTGTAGAAGCAAATAATTTTAATTTGATTTCTGCACAGTCAACTTGAAATTTTTAATATTTTCTTACTAGAATTACCAGAAAAGATTCGATTTCAGATTTCAATTTTTGGGGTCGAAAAACACCAAAGGGACCATTGGACGTTTTTGCGAAAAATCGCAAAAATTTTAGTTTGCTATTTTATGACTTATTCTGACGTATTTCGTTGCGACGTTTCTGAAAAACCTTGTTTAATTTGGTAAAAACGCTCGTAAGGTGCCCAAATGCGAATGAATTGCTTGTACTTTTCCATTTTTTTAAACTCAAATAATAATCCTAAATATCATACTTCCGTAAAATCTGCCACCGTCAATCAGTTTTTTTCGGCAAATTGCATAAGCAACAGTCAAAATAGTCTTCGATTTCGGACAAAACACGCCAAAGGGGTTAATTGGACCTTTTTGCGCAAAGTCGCAAAAATTTTATATTGCCATTTTATGACTTATTCTGCGTATTTCGATGCGAGGAATCTGAAAAACCTGGTTTCGTAAGGGAATTCTGCTCGTAAGCTGCTCAAAATGCGAATCGAATTTTTGCACTTTTCAATTTTTTAAAACTCACATAAATCCTAAAATATCATACCTACGTAAAATCTGATAGCGCCAATTGATTTTTCTCGGCAAATTACATAAGAATCAGTGAGAATAGTCTTCGATTTCAGACTTTTAATTTTTGGGGTCAAAAAACACCAAAGGGGTTAATTGGACGTTTTTGTGAAAAATCGCAAAATTTTTAGATAGCCATTTTATGACTTAAACTGACGTATTTCGATGCGAGGTATCTGAAAAACCTGGTTTCGTGTGGTAATTCTCCTCCAAAGCTGCTGAAAATGCGAATCGAATTTTTGCACTTTTCAATTTTTTTAAACTCACATAAATCCTAAAATATCATACCTACGTAAAATCTGATAGCGCCAATCGATTTTTCTGGACAAATTACATAAGAATCAGTCAGAATAGTCTTCGATTTCAGACTTTTAATTTTTGGGGTCAAAAAACACCAAAAAAATTAGTTGGACGTTTTTGTGAAAAATCGCAAAAATTTTAGATAGCCATTTTATGACTTAAACTGACGTATTTCGATGCGAGGTATCTGAAAAACCTGGTTTCGTGTGGTAATTCTCCTCCAAAGCTGCTGAAAATGCGAATCGAATTTTTGCACTTTTCAATTTTTTTAAACTCACATAAATCCTAAAATATCATACCTACGTAAAATCTGATAGCGCCAATCGATTTTTCTGGGCAAATTACATAAGAATCAGTGAGAATAGTCTTCGATTTCAGACTTTTAAATTTTGGGGTCAAAAAACACCAAAAAGGTTAGTTGGACGTTTTTGTGAAAAATCGCAAAAATTTTAGATAGCCATTTTATGACTTAAACTGACGTATTTCGATGCGGGGAATCTGAACAACCTGGTTTCGTAAGGGAATTCTGCTCGTAAGCTGCTCAAAATGCGAATCGAATTTTTGCACTTTTCAATTTTTTAAAACTCACATAAATCCTAAAATATCATACCTACGTAAAATCTGATAGCGCCAATCGATTTTTCTCGGCAAATTACATAAGAATCAGTCAGAATAGTCTTCGATTTCAGACTTTTAATTTTTGGGGTCAAAAAACACCAAAGGCGTTGTTAATTGGACGTTTTTGTGAAAAATCGCAAAAATTTTAGATAGCCATTTGATGACTTAAACTGACGTATTTCGATGCGAGGTATCTGAAAAACCTGGTTTCGTGTGGTAATTCTCCTCCAAAGCTGCTGAAAATGCGAATCGAATTTTTGCACTTTTCAATTTTTTTAAACTCACATAAATCCTAAAATATCATACCTACGTAAAATCTGATAGCGCCAATCGATTTTTCTCGGCAAATTACATAAGAATCAGTCAGAATAGTCTTCGATTTCAGACTTTCAATTTTTGGGGTCAAAAAACACCAAAGGGGTTAATTGGACGTTTTTGTGAAAAATCGCAAAAATTTTAGATAGCCATTTGATGACTTAAACTGACGTATTTCGATGCGAGGTATCTGAAAAACCTGGTTTCGTGTGGTAATTCTCCTCCAAAGCTGCTGAAAATGCGAATCGAATTTTTGCACTTTTCAATTTTTTTAAACTCACATAAATCCTAAAATATCATACCTACGTAAAATCTGATAGCGCCAATCGATTTTTCTGGGCAAATTACATAAGAATCAGTCAGAATAGTCTTCGATTTCAGACTTTCAATTTTTGGGGTCAAAAAACACCAAAGGGGTTAATTGGACGTTTTTGTGAAAAATCGCAAAAATTTTAGATAGCCATTTGATGACTTAAACTGACGTATTTCGATGCGAGGTATCTGAAAAACCTGGTTTCGTGTGGTAATTCTCCTCCAAAGCTGCTGAAAATGCGAATCGAATTTTTGCACTTTTCAATTTTTTTAAACTCACATAAATCCTAAAATATCATACCTACGTAAAATCTGATAGCGCTAATCGATTTTTCTCGGCAAATTACATAAGAATCAGTCAGAATAGTCTTCGATTTCTGACTTTTGATTTTTGGGGTCAAAAAACACCAAAGGGGTTAATTGGACGTTTTTGTGTAAAATCGCAAAAATTTTATATAGCAATTTTATGACTTAAACTGACGTATTTCGATGCGAGGAATCAGAAAAACCTGGTTTCGTGTGGTAATTCTGCTCGTAAGCTGCTCAAAATGCGAATCGAATTTTTGCACTTTTCAATTTTTTAAAACTCACATAAATCCTAAAATATCATACCTACGTAAAATCTGATAGCGCTAATCGATTTTTCTCGGCAAATTACATAAGAATCAGTCAGAATAGTCTTCGATTTCTGACTTTTGATTTTTGGGGTCAAAAAACACCAAAGGGGTTAATTGGACGTTTTTGTGAAAAATCGCAAAATTTTTAGATAGCCATTTTATGACTTAAACTGACGTATTTCGATGCGAGGTATCTGAAAAACCTGGTTTCGTGTGGTAATTCTCCTCCAAAGCTGCTGAAAATGCGAATCGAATTTTTGCACTTTTCAATTTTTTTAAACTCACATAAATCCTAAAATATCATACCTACGTAAAATCTGATAGCGCCAATCGATTTTTCTGGACAAATTACATAAGAATCAGTCAGAATAGTCTTCGATTTCAGACTTTTAATTTTTGGGGTCAAAAAACACCAAAAAGGTTAGTTGGACGTTTTTGTGAAAAATCGCAAAAATTTTAGATAGCCATTTTATGACTTAAACTGACGTATTTCGATGCGAGGTATCTGAAAAACCTGGTTTCGTGTGGTAATTCTCCTCCAAAGCTGCTGAAAATGCGAATCGAATTTTTGCACTTTTCAATTTTTTTAAACTCACATAAATCCTAAAATATCATACCTACGTAAAATCTGATAGCGCCAATCGATTTTTCTGGGCAAATTACATAAGAATCAGTCAGAATAGTCTTCGATTTCAGACTTTCAATTTTTGGGGTCAAAAAACACCAAAGGGGTTAATTGGACGTTTTTGTGAAAAATCGCAAAAATTTTAGATAGCCATTTGATGACTTAAACTGACGTATTTCGATGCGAGGTATCTGAAAAACCTGGTTTCGTGTGGTAATTCTCCTCCAAAGCTGCTGAAAGTGCGAATCGAATTTTTGCACTTTTCAATTTTTTTAAACTCACATATATCCTAAAATATCATACCTACGTAAAATCTGATAGCGCCAATCGATTTTTCTGGGCAAATTACATAAGAATCAGTCAGAATAGTCTTCGATTTCAGACTTTCAATTTTTGGGGTCAAAAAACACCAAAGGGGTTAATTGGACGTTTTTGTGAAAAATCGCAAAAATTTTAGATAGCCATTTGATGACTTAAACTGACGTATTTCGATGCGAGGTATCTGAAAAACCTGGTTTCGTGTGGTAATTCTCCTCCAAAGCTGCTGAAAATGCGAATCGAATTTTTGCACTTTTCAATTTTTTTAAACTCACATAAATCCTAAAATATCATACCTACGTAAAATCTGATAGCGCCAATCGATTTTTCTGGGCAAATTACATAAGAATCAGTCAGAATAGTCTTCGATTTCAGACTTTCAATTTTTGGGGTCAAAAAACACCAAAGGGGTTAATTGGACGTTTTTGTGAAAAATCGCAAAAATTTTAGATAGCCATTTGATGACTTAAACTGACGTATTTCGATGCGAGGTATCTGAAAAACCTGGTTTCGTGTGGTAATTCTCCTCCAAAGCTGCTGAAAATGCGAATCGAATTTTTGCACTTTTCAATTTTTTTAAACTCACATAAATCCTAAAATATCATACCTACGTAAAATCTGATAGCGCCAATCGATTTTTCTCGGCAAATTACATAAGAATCAGTCAGAATAGTCTTCGATTTCAGACTTTCAATTTTTGGGGTCAAAAAACACCAAAGGGGTTAATTGGACGTTTTTGTGAAAAATCGCAAAAATTTTAGATAGCCATTTGATGACTTAAACTGACGTATTTCGATGCGAGGTATCTGAAAAACCTGGTTTCGTGTGGTAATTCTCCTCCAAAGCTGCTGAAAATGCGAATCGAATTTTTGCACTTTTCAATTTTTTAAAACTCACATAAATCCTAAAATATCATACCTACGTAAAATCTGATAGCGCCAATTGATTTTTCTCGGCAAATTACATAAGAATCAGTGAGAATAGTCTTCGATTTCAGACTTTTAATTTTTGGGGTCAAAAAACACCAAAGGGGTTAATTGGACGTTTTTGTGAAAAATCGCAAAATTTTTAGATAGCCATTTTATGACTTAAACTGACGTATTTCGATGCGAGGTATCTGAAAAACCTGGTTTCGTGTGGTAATTCTCCTCCAAAGCTGCTGAAAATGCGAATCGAATTTTTGCACTTTTCAATTTTTTTAAACTCACATAAATCCTAAAATATCATACCTACGTAAAATCTGATAGCGCCAATCGATTTTTCTGGACAAATTACATAAGAATCAGTCAGAATAGTCTTCGATTTCAGACTTTTAATTTTTGGGGTCAAAAAACACCAAAAAGGTTAGTTGGACGTTTTTGTGAAAAATCGCAAAAATTTTAGATAGCCATTTTATGACTTAAACTGACGTATTTCGATGCGAGGTATCTGAAAAACCTGGTTTCGTGTGGTAATTCTCCTCCAAAGCTGCTGAAAATGCGAATCGAATTTTTGCACTTTTCAATTTTTTTAAACTCACATAAATCCTAAAATATCATACCTACGTAAAATCTGATAGCGCCAATCGATTTTTCTCGGCAAATTACATAAGAATCAGTCAGAATAGTCTTCGATTTCAGACTTTCAATTTTTGGGGTCAAAAAACACCAAAGGGGTTAATTGGACGTTTTTGTGAAAAATCGCAAAAATTTTAGATAGCCATTTGATGACTTAAACTGACGTATTTCGATGCGAGGTATCTGAAAAACCTGGTTTCGTGTGGTAATTCTCCTCCAAAGCTGCTGAAAATGCGAATCGAATTTTTGCACTTTTCAATTTTTTTAAACTCACATAAATCCTAAAATATCATACCTACGTAAAATCTGATAGCGCCAATCGATTTTTCTCGGCAAATTACATAAGAATCAGTCAGAATAGTCTTCGATTTCAGACTTTCAATTTTTGGGGTCAAAAAACACCAAAGGGGTTAATTGGACGTTTTTGTGAAAAATCGCAAAAATTTTAGATAGCCATTTGATGACTTAAACTGACGTATTTCGATGCGAGGTATCTGAAAAACCTGGTTTCGTGTGGTAATTCTCCTCCAAAGCTGCTGAAAATGCGAATCGAATTTTTGCACTTTTCAATTTTTTTAAACTCACATAAATCCTAAAATATCATACCTACGTAAAATCTGATAGCGCCAATCGATTTTTCTCGGCAAATTACATAAGAATCAGTCAGAATAGTCTTCGATTTCAGACTTTCAATTTTTGGGGTCAAAAAACACCAAAGGGGTTAATTGGACGTTTTTGTGAAAAATCGCAAAAATTTTAGATAGCCATTTGATGACTTAAACTGACGTATTTCGATGCGAGGTATCTGAAAAACCTGGTTTCGTGTGGTAATTCTCCTCCAAAGCTGCTGAAAATGCGAATCGAATTTTTGCACTTTTCAATTTTTTTAAACTCACATAAATCCTAAAATATCATACCTACGTAAAATCTGATAGCGCCAATCGATTTTTCTCGGCAAATTACATAAGAATCAGTCAGAATAGTCTTCGATTTCAGACTTTCAATTTTTGGGGTCAAAAAACACCAAAGGGGTTAATTGGACGTTTTTGTGAAAAATCGCAAAAATTTTAGATAGCCATTTGAAGACTTAAACTGACGTATTTCGATGCGAGGTATCTGAAAAACCTGGTTTCGTGTGGTAATTCTCCTCCAAAGCTGCTGAAAATGCGAATCGAATTTTTGCACTTTTCAATTTTTTTAAACTCACATAAATCCTAAAATATCATACCTACGTAAAATCTGATAGCGCCAATCGATTTTTCTCGGCAAATTACATAAGAATCAGTCAGAATAGTCTTCGATTTCAGACTTTCAATTTTTGGGGTCAAAAAACACCAAAGGGGTTAATTGGACGTTTTTGTGAAAAATCGCAAAAATTTTAGATAGCCATTTGATGACTTAAACTGACGTATTTCGATGCGAGGTATCTGAAAAACCTGGTTTCGTGTGGTAATTCTCCTCCAAAGCTGCTGAAAATGCGAATCGAATTTTTGCACTTTTCAATTTTTTTAAACTCACATAAATCCTAAAATATCATACCTACGTAAAATCTGATAGCGCCAATCGATTTTTCTCGGCAAATTACATAAGAATCAGTCAGAATAGTCTTCGATTTCAGACTTTCAATTTTTGGGGTCAAAAAACACCAAAGGGGTTAATTGGACGTTTTTGTGAAAAATCGCAAAAATTTTAGATAGCCATTTGATGACTTAAACTGACGTATTTCGATGCGAGGTATCTGAAAAACCTGGTTTCGTGTGGTAATTCTCCTCCAAAGCTGCTGAAAGTGCGAATCGAATTTTTGCACTTTTCAATTTTTTTAAACTCACATATATCCTAAAATATCATACCTACGTAAAATCTGATAGCGCCAATCGATTTTTCTGGGCAAATTACATAAGAATCAGTCAGAATAGTCTTCGATTTCAGACTTTCAATTTTTGGGGTCAAAAAACACCAAAGGGGTTAATTGGACGTTTTTGTGAAAAATCGCAAAAATTTTAGATAGCCATTTGATGACTTAAACTGACGTATTTCGATGCGAGGTATCTGAAAAACCTGGTTTCGTGTGGTAATTCTCCTCCAAAGCTGCTGAAAATGCGAATCGAATTTTTGCACTTTTCAATTTTTTTAAACTCACATAAATCCTAAAATATCATACCTACGTAAAATCTGATAGCGCCAATCGATTTTTCTCGGCAAATTACATAAGAATCAGTCAGAATAGTCTTCGATTTCAGACTTTCAATTTTTGGGGTCAAAAAACACCAAAGGGGTTAATTGGACGTTTTTGTGAAAAATCGCAAAAATTTTAGATAGCCATTTGATGACTTAAACTGACGTATTTCGATGCGAGGTATCTGAAAAACCTGGTTTCGTGTGGTAATTCTCCTCCAAAGCTGCTGAAAGTGCGAATCGAATTTTTGCACTTTTCAATTTTTTTAAACTCACATATATCCTAAAATATCATACCTACGTAAAATCTGATAGCGCCAATCGATTTTTCTGGGCAAATTACATAAGAATCAGTCAGAATAGTCTTCGATTTCAGACTTTCAATTTTTGGGGTCAAAAAACACCAAAGGGGTTAATTGGACGTTTTTGTGAAAAATCGCAAAAATTTTAGATAGCCATTTGATGACTTAAACTGACGTATTTCGATGCGAGGTATCTGAAAAACCTGGTTTCGTGTGGTAATTCTCCTCCAAAGCTGCTGAAAATGCGAATCGAATTTTTGCACTTTTCAATTTTTTTAAACTCACATAAATCCTAAAATATCATACCTACGTAAAATCTGATAGCGCCAATCGATTTTTCTGGGCAAATTACATAAGAATCAGTCAGAATAGTCTTCGATTTCAGACTTTCAATTTTTGGGGTCAAAAAACACCAAAGGGGTTAATTGGACGTTTTTGTGAAAAATCGCAAAAATTTTAGATAGCCATTTGATGACTTAAACTGACGTATTTCGATGCGAGGTATCTGAAAAACCTGGTTTCGTGTGGTAATTCTCCTCCAAAGCTGCTGAAAATGCGAATCGAATTTTTGCACTTTTCAATTTTTTTAAACTCACATAAATCCTAAAATATCATACCTACGTAAAATCTGATAGCGCCAATCGATTTTTCTCGGCAAATTACATAAGAATCAGTCAGAATAGTCTTCGATTTCAGACTTTCAATTTTTGGGGTCAAAAAACACCAAAGGGGTTAATTGGACGTTTTTGTGAAAAATCGCAAAAATTTTAGATAGCCATTTGATGACTTAAACTGACGTATTTCGATGCGAGGTATCTGAAAAACCTGGTTTCGTGTGGTAATTCTCCTCCAAAGCTGCTGAAAATGCGAATCGAATTTTTGCACTTTTCAATTTTTTAAAACTCACATAAATCCTAAAATATCATACCTACGTAAAATCTGATAGCGCCAATTGATTTTTCTCGGCAAATTACATAAGAATCAGTGAGAATAGTCTTCGATTTCAGACTTTTAATTTTTGGGGTCAAAAAACACCAAAGGGGTTAATTGGACGTTTTTGTGAAAAATCGCAAAATTTTTAGATAGCCATTTTATGACTTAAACTGACGTATTTCGATGCGAGGTATCTGAAAAACCTGGTTTCGTGTGGTAATTCTCCTCCAAAGCTGCTGAAAATGCGAATCGAATTTTTGCACTTTTCAATTTTTTTAAACTCACATAAATCCTAAAATATCATACCTACGTAAAATCTGATAGCGCCAATCGATTTTTCTGGACAAATTACATAAGAATCAGTCAGAATAGTCTTCGATTTCAGACTTTTAATTTTTGGGGTCAAAAAACACCAAAAAGGTTAGTTGGACGCTTTTGTGAAAAATCGCAAAAATTTTAGATAGCCATTTGATGACTTAAACTGACGTATTTCGATGCGAGGTATCTGAAAAACCTGGTTTCGTGTGGTAATTCTCCTCCAAAGCTGCTGAAAATGCGAATCGAATTTTTGCACTTTTCAATTTTTTTAAACTCACATAAATCCTAAAATATCATACCTACGTAAAATCTGATAGCGCCAATCGATTTTTCTCGGCAAATTACATAAGAATCAGTCAGAATAGTCTTCGATTTCAGACTTTCAATTTTTGGGGTCAAAAAACACCAAAGGGGTTAATTGGACGTTTTTGTGAAAAATCGCAAAAATTTTAGATAGCCATTTGATGACTTAAACTGACGTATTTCGATGCGAGGTATCTGAAAAACCTGGTTTCGTGTGGTAATTCTCCTCCAAAGCTGCTGAAAATGCGAATCGAATTTTTGCACTTTTCAATTTTTTTAAACTCACATAAATCCTAAAATATCATACCTACGTAAAATCTGATAGCGCCAATCGATTTTTCTCGGCAAATTACATAAGAATCAGTCAGAATAGTCTTCGATTTCAGACTTTCAATTTTTGGGGTCAAAAAACACCAAAGGGGTTAATTGGACGTTTTTGTGAAAAATCGCAAAAATTTTAGATAGCCATTTGAAGACTTAAACTGACGTATTTCGATGCGAGGTATCTGAAAAACCTGGTTTCGTGTGGTAATTCTCCTCCAAAGCTGCTGAAAATGCGAATCGAATTTTTGCACTTTTCAATTTTTTTAAACTCACATAAATCCTAAAATATCATACCTACGTAAAATCTGATAGCGCCAATCGATTTTTCTCGGCAAATTACATAAGAATCAGTCAGAATAGTCTTCGATTTCAGACTTTCAATTTTTGGGGTCAAAAAACACCAAAGGGGTTAATTGGACGTTTTTGTGAAAAATCGCAAAAATTTTAGATAGCCATTTGATGACTTAAACTGACGTATTTCGATGCGAGGTATCTGAAAAACCTGGTTTCGTGTGGTAATTCTCCTCCAAAGCTGCTGAAAATGCGAATCGAATTTTTGCACTTTTCAATTTTTTTAAACTCACATAAATCCTAAAATATCATACCTACGTAAAATCTGATAGCGCCAATCGATTTTTCTCGGCAAATTACATAAGAATCAGTCAGAATAGTCTTCGATTTCAGACTTTCAATTTTTGGGGTCAAAAAACACCAAAGGGGTTAATTGGACGTTTTTGTGAAAAATCGCAAAAATTTTAGATAGCCATTTGATGACTTAAACTGACGTATTTCGATGCGAGGTATCTGAAAAACCTGGTTTCGTGTGGTAATTCTCCTCCAAAGCTGCTGAAAATGCGAATCGAATTTTTGCACTTTTCAATTTTTTTAAACTCACATAAATCCTAAAATATCATACCTACGTAAAATCTGATAGCGCCAATCGATTTTTCTGGGCAAATTACATAAGAATCAGTCAGAATAGTCTTCGATTTCAGACTTTCAATTTTTGGGGTCAAAAAACACCAAAGGGGTTAATTGGACGTTTTTGTGAAAAATCGCAAAAATTTTAGATAGCCATTTGATGACTTAAACTGACGTATTTCGATGCGAGGTATCTGAAAAACCTGGTTTCGTGTGGTAATTCTCCTCCAAAGCTGCTGAAAATGCGAATCGAATTTTTGCACTTTTCAATTTTTTTAAACTCACATAAATCCTAAAATATCATACCTACGTAAAATCTGATAGCGCCAATCGATTTTTCTCGGCAAATTACATAAGAATCAGTCAGAATAGTCTTCGATTTCAGACTTTCAATTTTTGGGGTCAAAAAACACCAAAGGGGTTAATTGGACGTTTTTGTGAAAAATCGCAAAATTTTTAGATAGCCATTTTATGACTTAAACTGACGTATTTCGATGCGAGGTATCTGAAAAACCTGGTTTCGTGTGGTAATTCTCCTCCAAAGCTGCTGAAAATGCGAATCGAATTTTTGCACTTTTCAATTTTTTTAAACTCACATAAATCCTAAAATATCATACCTACGTAAAATCTGATAGCGCCAATCGATTTTTCTGGACAAATTACATAAGAATCAGTCAGAATAGTCTTCGATTTCAGACTTTTAATTTTTGGGGTCAAAAAACACCAAAAAGGTTAGTTGGACGCTTTTGTGAAAAATCGCAAAAATTTTAGATAGCCATTTGATGACTTAAACTGACGTATTTCGATGCGAGGTATCTGAAAAACCTGGTTTCGTGTGGTAATTCTCCTCCAAAGCTGCTGAAAATGCGAATCGAATTTTTGCACTTTTCAATTTTTTTAAACTCACATAAATCCTAAAATATCATACCTACGTAAAATCTGATAGCGCCAATCGATTTTTCTCGGCAAATTACATAAGAATCAGTCAGAATAGTCTTCGATTTCAGACTTTCAATTTTTGGGGTCAAAAAACACCAAAGGGGTTAATTGGACGTTTTTGTGAAAAATCGCAAAAATTTTAGATAGCCATTTGATGACTTAAACTGACGTATTTCGATGCGAGGTATCTGAAAAACCTGGTTTCGTGTGGTAATTCTCCTCCAAAGCTGCTGAAAATGCGAATCGAATTTTTGCACTTTTCAATTTTTTTAAACTCACATAAATCCTAAAATATCATACCTACGTAAAATCTGATAGCGCCAATCGATTTTTCTGGGCAAATTACATAAGAATCAGTCAGAATAGTCTTCGATTTCAGACTTTCAATTTTTGGGGTCAAAAAACACCAAAGGGGTTAATTGGACGTTTTTGTGAAAAATCGCAAAAATTTTAGATAGCCATTTGATGACTTAAACTGACGTATTTCGATGCGAGGTATCTGAAAAACCTGGTTTCGTGTGGTAATTCTCCTCCAAAGCTGCTGAAAATGCGAATCGAATTTTTGCACTTTTCAATTTTTTTAAACTCACATAAATCCTAAAATATCATACCTACGTAAAATCTGATAGCGCCAATCGATTTTTCTCGGCAAATTACATAAGAATCAGTCAGAATAGTCTTCGATTTCAGACTTTCAATTTTTGGGGTCAAAAAACACCAAAGGGGTTAATTGGACGTTTTTGTGAAAAATCGCAAAATTTTTAGATAGCCATTTTATGACTTAAACTGACGTATTTCGATGCGAGGTATCTGAAAAACCTGGTTTCGTGTGGTAATTCTCCTCCAAAGCTGCTGAAAATGCGAATCGAATTTTTGCACTTTTCAATTTTTTTAAACTCACATAAATCCTAAAATATCATACCTACGTAAAATCTGATAGCGCCAATCGATTTTTCTGGACAAATTACATAAGAATCAGTCAGAATAGTCTTCGATTTCAGACTTTTAATTTTTGGGGTCAAAAAACACCAAAAAGGTTAGTTGGACGCTTTTGTGAAAAATCGCAAAAATTTTAGATAGCCATTTGATGACTTAAACTGACGTATTTCGATGCGAGGTATCTGAAAAACCTGGTTTCGTGTGGTAATTCTCCTCCAAAGCTGCTGAAAATGCGAATCGAATTTTTGCACTTTTCAATTTTTTTAAACTCACATAAATCCTAAAATATCATACCTACGTAAAATCTGATAGCGCCAATCGATTTTTCTCGGCAAATTACATAAGAATCAGTCAGAATAGTCTTCGATTTCAGACTTTCAATTTTTGGGGTCAAAAAACACCAAAGGGGTTAATTGGACGTTTTTGTGAAAAATCGCAAAAATTTTAGATAGCCATTTGATGACTTAAACTGACGTATTTCGATGCGAGGTATCTGAAAAACCTGGTTTCGTGTGGTAATTCTCCTCCAAAGCTGCTGAAAATGCGAATCGAATTTTTGCACTTTTCAATTTTTTTAAACTCACATAAATCCTAAAATATCATACCTACGTAAAATCTGATAGCGCCAATCGATTTTTCTCGGCAAATTACATAAGAATCAGTCAGAATAGTCTTCGATTTCAGACTTTCAATTTTTGGGGTCAAAAAACACCAAAGGGGTTAATTGGACGTTTTTGTGAAAAATCGCAAAAATTTTAGATAGCCATTTGAAGACTTAAACTGACGTATTTCGATGCGAGGTATCTGAAAAACCTGGTTTCGTGTGGTAATTCTCCTCCAAAGCTGCTGAAAATGCGAATCGAATTTTTGCACTTTTCAATTTTTTTAAACTCACATAAATCCTAAAATATCATACCTACGTAAAATCTGATAGCGCCAATCGATTTTTCTCGGCAAATTACATAAGAATCAGTCAGAATAGTCTTCGATTTCAGACTTTCAATTTTTGGGGTCAAAAAACACCAAAGGGGTTAATTGGACGTTTTTGTGAAAAATCGCAAAAATTTTAGATAGCCATTTGATGACTTAAACTGACGTATTTCGATGCGAGGTATCTGAAAAACCTGGTTTCGTGTGGTAATTCTCCTCCAAAGCTGCTGAAAATGCGAATCGAATTTTTGCACTTTTCAATTTTTTTAAACTCACATAAATCCTAAAATATCATACCTACGTAAAATCTGATAGCGCCAATCGATTTTTCTCGGCAAATTACATAAGAATCAGTCAGAATAGTCTTCGATTTCAGACTTTCAATTTTTGGGGTCAAAAAACACCAAAGGGGTTAATTGGACGTTTTTGTGAAAAATCGCAAAAATTTTAGATAGCCATTTGATGACTTAAACTGACGTATTTCGATGCGAGGTATCTGAAAAACCTGGTTTCGTGTGGTAATTCTCCTCCAAAGCTGCTGAAAGTGCGAATCGAATTTTTGCACTTTTCAATTTTTTTAAACTCACATATATCCTAAAATATCATACCTACGTAAAATCTGATAGCGCCAATCGATTTTTCTGGGCAAATTACATAAGAATCAGTCAGAATAGTCTTCGATTTCAGACTTTCAATTTTTGGGGTCAAAAAACACCAAAGGGGTTAATTGGACGTTTTTGTGAAAAATCGCAAAAATTTTAGATAGCCATTTGATGACTTAAACTGACGTATTTCGATGCGAGGTATCTGAAAAACCTGGTTTCGTGTGGTAATTCTCCTCCAAAGCTGCTGAAAATGCGAATCGAATTTTTGCACTTTTCAATTTTTTTAAACTCACATAAATCCTAAAATATCATACCTACGTAAAATCTGATAGCGCCAATCGATTTTTCTCGGCAAATTACATAAGAATCAGTCAGAATAGTCTTCGATTTCAGACTTTCAATTTTTGGGGTCAAAAAACACCAAAGGGGTTAATTGGACGTTTTTGTGAAAAATCGCAAAAATTTTAGATAGCCATTTGATGACTTAAACTGACGTATTTCGATGCGAGGTATCTGAAAAACCTGGTTTCGTGTGGTAATTCTCCTCCAAAGCTGCTGAAAGTGCGAATCGAATTTTTGCACTTTTCAATTTTTTTAAACTCACATATATCCTAAAATATCATACCTACGTAAAATCTGATAGCGCCAATCGATTTTTCTGGGCAAATTACATAAGAATCAGTCAGAATAGTCTTCGATTTCAGACTTTCAATTTTTGGGGTCAAAAAACACCAAAGGGGTTAATTGGACGTTTTTGTGAAAAATCGCAAAAATTTTAGATAGCCATTTGATGACTTAAACTGACGTATTTCGATGCGAGGTATCTGAAAAACCTGGTTTCGTGTGGTAATTCTCCTCCAAAGCTGCTGAAAATGCGAATCGAATTTTTGCACTTTTCAATTTTTTTAAACTCACATAAATCCTAAAATATCATACCTACGTAAAATCTGATAGCGCCAATCGATTTTTCTGGGCAAATTACATAAGAATCAGTCAGAATAGTCTTCGATTTCAGACTTTCAATTTTTGGGGTCAAAAAACACCAAAGGGGTTAATTGGACGTTTTTGTGAAAAATCGCAAAAATTTTAGATAGCCATTTGATGACTTAAACTGACGTATTTCGATGCGAGGTATCTGAAAAACCTGGTTTCGTGTGGTAATTCTCCTCCAAAGCTGCTGAAAATGCGAATCGAATTTTTGCACTTTTCAATTTTTTTAAACTCACATAAATCCTAAAATATCATACCTACGTAAAATCTGATAGCGCCAATCGATTTTTCTCGGCAAATTACATAAGAATCAGTCAGAATAGTCTTCGATTTCAGACTTTCAATTTTTGGGGTCAAAAAACACCAAAGGGGTTAATTGGACGTTTTTGTGAAAAATCGCAAAAATTTTAGATAGCCATTTGATGACTTAAACTGACGTATTTCGATGCGAGGTATCTGAAAAACCTGGTTTCGTGTGGTAATTCTCCTCCAAAGCTGCTGAAAATGCGAATCGAATTTTTGCACTTTTCAATTTTTTAAAACTCACATAAATCCTAAAATATCATACCTACGTAAAATCTGATAGCGCCAATTGATTTTTCTCGGCAAATTACATAAGAATCAGTGAGAATAGTCTTCGATTTCAGACTTTTAATTTTTGGGGTCAAAAAACACCAAAGGGGTTAATTGGACGTTTTTGTGAAAAATCGCAAAATTTTTAGATAGCCATTTTATGACTTAAACTGACGTATTTCGATGCGAGGTATCTGAAAAACCTGGTTTCGTGTGGTAATTCTCCTCCAAAGCTGCTGAAAATGCGAATCGAATTTTTGCACTTTTCAATTTTTTTAAACTCACATAAATCCTAAAATATCATACCTACGTAAAATCTGATAGCGCCAATCGATTTTTCTGGACAAATTACATAAGAATCAGTCAGAATAGTCTTCGATTTCAGACTTTTAATTTTTGGGGTCAAAAAACACCAAAAAGGTTAGTTGGACGTTTTTGTGAAAAATCGCAAAAATTTTAGATAGCCATTTTATGACTTAAACTGACGTATTTCGATGCGAGGTATCTGAAAAACCTGGTTTCGTGTGGTAATTCTCCTCCAAAGCTGCTGAAAATGCGAATCGAATTTTTGCACTTTTCAATTTTTTTAAACTCACATAAATCCTAAAATATCATACCTACGTAAAATCTGATAGCGCCAATCGATTTTTCTCGGCAAATTACATAAGAATCAGTCAGAATAGTCTTCGATTTCAGACTTTCAATTTTTGGGGTCAAAAAACACCAAAGGGGTTAATTGGACGTTTTTGTGAAAAATCGCAAAAATTTTAGATAGCCATTTGATGACTTAAACTGACGTATTTCGATGCGAGGTATCTGAAAAACCTGGTTTCGTGTGGTAATTCTCCTCCAAAGCTGCTGAAAATGCGAATCGAATTTTTGCACTTTTCAATTTTTTTAAACTCACATAAATCCTAAAATATCATACCTACGTAAAATCTGATAGCGCCAATCGATTTTTCTCGGCAAATTACATAAGAATCAGTCAGAATAGTCTTCGATTTCAGACTTTCAATTTTTGGGGTCAAAAAACACCAAAGGGGTTAATTGGACGTTTTTGTGAAAAATCGCAAAAATTTTAGATAGCCATTTGATGACTTAAACTGACGTATTTCGATGCGAGGTATCTGAAAAACCTGGTTTCGTGTGGTAATTCTCCTCCAAAGCTGCTGAAAATGCGAATCGAATTTTTGCACTTTTCAATTTTTTTAAACTCACATAAATCCTAAAATATCATACCTACGTAAAATCTGATAGCGCCAATCGATTTTTCTCGGCAAATTACATAAGAATCAGTCAGAATAGTCTTCGATTTCAGACTTTCAATTTTTGGGGTCAAAAAACACCAAAGGGGTTAATTGGACGTTTTTGTGAAAAATCGCAAAAATTTTAGATAGCCATTTGAAGACTTAAACTGACGTATTTCGATGCGAGGTATCTGAAAAACCTGGTTTCGTGTGGTAATTCTCCTCCAAAGCTGCTGAAAATGCGAATCGAATTTTTGCACTTTTCAATTTTTTTAAACTCACATAAATCCTAAAATATCATACCTACGTAAAATCTGATAGCGCCAATCGATTTTTCTGGGCAAATTACATAAGAATCAGTCAGAATAGTCTTCGATTTCAGACTTTCAATTTTTGGGGTCAAAAAACACCAAAGGGGGTACCCAAATCTGCATTATTTAATAACGCCACTCTTAAACCCACAAACCCCTGCAGAAAATTTATTTAATCAATCTCAAATAAGGACTCGTAATCCGATTGAGAGAGCATTTGGTGTATGGAAACGAAGATTTCCTGTTCTTGCATATGGACTGCGAGTTAAAGTTGAAACAGTTCAAGAAATCATAATAGCTACCGCTATTTTACATAACATATGTATAAGTAGAGAAGATGATGTACCACCAATTGACGAAGATATAGAAAACTTGATAAACGAAGCTGTTCCAAGAAATCAAAATAACACAAATTATAATAACAACATTCGCAATGATTTAATTTATAATTATTTTAATATGCTTTTATAAAATAAAAAATGAAATAAGTAAAAGATTTATTTTATTATAAACTATACATATGTACATTATTAAAAATAAAAATATTATTGCTGTGCAGGTTTTCTGAATTTTCTCCTTGGCCTAACTTGCTGTTGGAGTAGTTTTAATTTGATTCTTTTAGTAGCTATGTCCAGTTTTGCTGCTTGCAATTGGAATTTCTTTGTCTCGACATCGAGTTGTGTTGCTTCACACTGCAACATCAATAATTTTTTTTTTGTGTCGCACACGTCATTAATATTGTCAATGGCTTCCTTTCTTGATTTGGCTTTTTTTTTTACAAATCGGTTACGTGGCCGAAGAGCATTATGCAATGGCTCTTTTAATTGGGCCGGGTTTAACTTTTCCCAAACTGCAGGAGTAGTTGGAGCTACTGCCGATTCAGTTAATAATGCATCGTCTGCATCTGGCATTTCAATTTCGCATTCAATTCGGTACTCCTCGCGTGCAATTTCATCGTCATCCAAGAAGTTGCTTTCCACCATTGCCATCGATGAAAAATTTACAGAAGACGACGATGGTTGATCGTTTGGCGGTGGCAATACATTGTTATCGGCATCACCTGCTCGTGGAGGAAGCCCACCCACAGTCGTCGACAACAACTCCAATAACTTTACTTCGATGTCAGTATATTGGACAGGTACGTGGCTACCACCACCGGTTTTAAACAACGATTGTTTTTCTGCAGCTTTTTTTCTTCGAAGCTCCTTTTTTATTCCGTCAAATTTTATTTTCAAAGATTTTGAGTTGCGAGGACAATTACCGCTAGCCGCATTAAACTCATTGGCGATAACTTCCCATTGCTCCTCCTTTTCTTTCCATGTTTTCGCATCGGTTTTCTTGTTCTCAACAATGTTTGCATATTTTAAGACAAGATTAGTGAGCAATTGACTTTCACTCGCAGAAAAATTTATTCCTCTTTCTCGCTTTCTCTTGGAATCGGCCATAATAATTTAATTTTTGAAAAAAAAATTTAAAATTACACAGAATAACACTAACTACTATACTATAACCACACTTAAACACGTTTTCAAATGAACTAATAGCGCTAATAGTTTATAATACACCATAACAATGATACCAACATTGGATACTAAACTATTATGTGATAGGTAGTTAACCACAACATTTAAAATGATTGATCAACCCATTTTACTTACCTGAAAATTTATTCGGCAAGTAACGTTATTTGTCAGGTACCTAACTGACACTTTTACTTAGACTTTGATAAACTGGCCCTTACTGAAGTTAACTTCTAGTAAGTAAAAAATTAAAGTTCATATAGTTTTAAAAAAAATTTTTTTTTAGTAAGTAAAATTTTTGTATTACTAGGTATTACTATTATACTTTTCCAAAATTCCTAAATCATTGCTTCTCAAATTACAACTTTATTGACGACGACAATATTTACTTAGGTACTTTTTTTCAAAATTAATAAAATAATATGTGCATAATAAAATAAATTAATATAAGAGTAATATTTAATTAGAATTGCATCTATAGGATGCAATTATTTACCTAAAATAAACATTACAACTTCCCGAAAGTCATCATCATCATCATCTAAGTCAATTTTCAAACATGTCAAATTGCCTCTACTATATAACAGTTAGTTCAAATTTATCTAATTCAAAAAAGTTGACAACCTAAATGAGTGATTCTAAAAAGGAAATACTTTTCTTAATTTTATAAACTGTAATGCGCATCGACATTATGGGTTTATGGGTCACTCAAAATACGCAATGAGAAAATATTGAAAAACCTATAATCGATGTGGATGTTACATAAACATCGTATACTACTTCAATATTTTAATTTTTAAATAATTTCTAAAAACTAAAAAATTTGAATTCTACTGAGGTAATTTTCCAAAAGAAGATAACCAAAAAAGATAGCCTATTGTTTTTAACGATTGATAATATTTAAAAAAATTGCATACTTAAACCACCTAATCAAGCACTTATTTATTTATTATCCAATATTTATGTTTAATTTATCTAAAGTCTAAACGATGGCGGTCGTATGTTATTTTTTTATCGCTTATTAACAGCAATTTCTTTTCGCATATTAAACAACAACCTTCGGTTACAGAAAATTTGTGATAAATTCAAGCAAAATAAGTTAGTTCCTGTAAATTATTATTTTTAAATTTAAATATAACTACCTATAGACTACAATGCAGTTTTCCTATTGAGAACAATAATTTAAATATGTATGAAAAATGCTAGAAAATTTAAATTATATCACAAAAAGTAATAGAACCTCCCCTTAATTAGAATTGAATAACGCCAGGATATGATGGTATATAAATCATTTTGAAAAATCACGTCAACAAAATTGTGTGTGATTAGTTAGAAATTGCAGTGCAAAAATTACGTAATATTATTGTTATTATAATAAATATTAGTTCGAATTATCGAAGTTGTACCGTAGCTACTGTGGTATCCAATCCCGTAGTGTTTATACACCATTTCTGAAATGGTACGATGTGCCCACATAAATAATATAATTTTAATCTTTTGTAATGGAATTGTTTCTAATTTATTATGTACGTTAAGTACATACACGACCAAATCAAATGCATTAGTAAAATTACTGTACCAGTACTTAGGTACAATTGTTGCTATCATTCTATTTTTGATCTATATCTTACAGAGCTATATTATTAAATAGATTTTCGAGAAATTAACAACAGAATAATTTTTAATAAATATTTAGTACTTGATCAAACTTCAAGACTTTCATTTTTATTCATCCTACATTTTAAAATTTAACCATTCCAAGCTTTTTTTTAATTATATGACACACAATGTTTTTACCTATAACAGTTGGCAATTAAATTTATTACTGATTTCCATAATAATATACATATCTATAGGTCATAAGCAACAAATTACTAAAATTTACTCGTAGTTTTCTTAATCTTTACAACATATTGTTGGATTTTTTAAATTAGGTAGGTCCCTAGGTTTTAATTTTACTATTAGAACAATAATAGGTAAAAACTAATCTTGTTATCAAAATTATAAATAGCTTGCATTAAGCACGTGACATTGTATCAAAGTACATAATTTCAAAATTCGGAATTATAATTTGTATGCACAAATTGCACATTAATAAATTATCGATTAAGAAATTGAAGTAATTAGGTAGGTACCTCCTCGTTAAAAAATTTCATCGACGAATATTATGCATTAATTTCCATATATGTCGATATTACCTCGCCTATTTATTAATTAGTTATTGTATTTATAAAAATAATATTGTTACAAAATTGCTATAAATAAGTTGTTAAAGTTTTGTTCCCTTGATTAAACTTTGATCACGATCGATCATACTATATTATCTCATAGGTAGATATTTACTTTTACTATTAATAATTTTGTTTTACAATTAATTCCGATCTTATGATGAAAATGGATTTATCCTTAATGATTTACCTGTCCAAAGTACTATATATTATTGGAATTGCGTTTTTATTGATAAAATCTAAGAGTGTGGGATTCCAACAAACTAGTATTTATTAGTTTTTTTACCATTGTTCCAAAAAATACAACAAAAAATAATATAAAAATTGAAATTATTACATCTATTGTATTCATATAATTATATTATTTTTTATATGGTTTTATTATTAAAGTTGAATAAATTAATGAAGTTTTTCAGTAGGCAATAAAATTCTTAAGTTGGTATTATACTAACTTACACTACAATTCCCAACCAATCGACCTGAATATCAATCTAGTTTTCAACTAATCGAGTTGCACATTAATCGAATTCCCAACCAATCAAAGCATGACTATTAAAGAATACTTTTTAATTCAATCTGAATTTTAAGTCTATTCTTTTTTTATCATATTTTTTAACTAGTAGGTAGTATCTATTATACTATGATGAATTATCGGAAGCGTATAAAATTTTATTATATTAAATTATATAGAACCCAAGCTTGATAAGCTCCTTTACTCCCTTAATATTTAATATACTATTTTTATATTACACATGGACCGAGATGATCCTCTATCTAGATCTAGATGTATGTTTGATTTTAAACGGTGGTTCTCAAACGGTGTGATAGAAATTTTCCCACTTTCCATTTTATTAAAATTAATGAACAAATACATTTTTAAAGAAACACAAGAGAGAGTAGATAACGGAAACGCAGAACTCATGGGCTACTTCATGAAAAACTAAGTAATTTGTTCAATGATTAGAGTTCTGTACAGACAGCACAGGAAGACCGAGAAGATATGCACTTTGAAGTTTGGGCTAAAACTTTAGTTTTATATTCAATTTTTATAAATTTGGCAATATTTAATTGGGTTGGTCACCCAACACTTAATAATTTAAGCTTTATACAGTGAGGTTATGTGACAATGTGGAACTGAGAGCAGGCTTTTATTTGACAAAAATGTAAGTAGATTAAATAATATATTTATTTATTTTGTAAGAATTTCAATTATATTGTTTCTTCTTATTGCTTGTTACCACCGTTTTATTTTGAAGCTAATGCAACAATATTTTTTAAATTTGTTACTTGAAAAAGTGTAAAATTCCTCTCGCAGACTTCGCGATACGGGGGCCTTAAATCAAAAGGAAGCTCGAAAGTAAAACTTCATGGAAGATTTAAAATTTGTTTTAAAAATTTTGGACAAATATTATTTTTAGAATAATGTTGACAAATTCCAGTAATTATATAGGTACCTAATTAGTCCTATTCATTGCTGTTTCAATATATTTTCGTGTCAAGGGACTATTCAATATTTACTGAGGAGAGGAAGAAAACCAAGCTCTTTTTTAAGCTTTACCTTTACTTATTTAATAATTATAATCTGCAAACAAAAATTGAATGATAATATCATAATATTATAATATTATATTTAAAATTAAAAAAAAAAGTTCTCCTTAGTCAATTTTGTCTTAATTCTCTAACTAAATTTATAAAGCCGACCCTAATTTTAAAAAAATAAGTTATAATTAAGTAATAGGAGTAATAAACAAAATAATAACTATATACAACACAAAATTTATCATTTATAAACAAAGCAAAATGATTATTATAAATATTATGGTATATTTGATTTTATTTTCGTTAACCTTCTGTAATAATAATAAAAAATAACTTGAAATACGTTTTTAGACATTTAATAATATAATATGAGCAATTTTTGTAATCGAAAATCAACTGGACATCACATCGGGCTTAAAAAATGTTGAGAAAAAGGTGAAAACAAATTTTACTAGTTTCATTCGATACACCATCATACAAGAGATATACTTCCCGAATTTAATGTTTTAAAGTCCAGGATTTTAAGGTTCAGATGTCAATCTAATTAGCAAATATTAAAACACATTTTCTCAGTTTTGGAGTAAATTTTATAAAATAAAATAAAACAAGTTTGTTTCTCCAAGTTTTATCTTTATTAGAGACGCGTTTCGGGAATCTAAATTATTCCCATCTTCAGTCTCAGAGAGTACAAAGTAAAACACATTCAAAATGTAAGTTGGAAAAAAATACAATAGGAAGAATTAAAAGAGACGACTAAATTTCAATTTACAAGCAACCTTCGACATAATAATTAAACAAAAGGGCATAGCCCAATAAGATGGTGCAAAGTGCCCCGTCTAGGATTTTGACTGGAATTAGGGCATTTGATTTGGTATCAAAAAAGACCAATCCCCCCAAATTTTCAGCCCGCTAGGGCAACCCTAGCGTCTGCTACCGCCGAAAAAGCCACTTTTCACCATTTTTACGATAACTCTCGCTAGAAATAACATTTTCACACCCGGTTTTCGGCATTCAAAGGGTGATTTAATGAAGAAGACGTCTGAATTTTTTCAGATTTTTTGGGCTCCATAACCCAAAAATGACACCCATTTTAATATTTGGAACGTGATTTTCAGGACTTTATCTCCTCCCGGCACAAAATTAAAAAACGTTAATTTTTGGAATTTTTTATTACCTTTCAGATGGTGTATTGCGAAAAAATTTTTAAGTGGGACCCAAGGTCAAAAACATGTGAAATATGCGATTTTGCACATTTTTGGCCTATTTTCGACCGTTTTATTGATTCTCTTTTGGCGTTTTTGAGAACATTGAGTTTTTGTGAAAAATCGCAAAAATTTTAGATAGCCATTTGATGACTTAAACTGACGTATTTCGATGCGAGGTATCTGAAAAACCTGGTTTCGTGTGGTAATTCTCCTCCAAAGCTGCTGAAAATGCGAATCGAATTTTTGCACTTTTCAATTTTTTTAAACTCACATAAATCCTAAAATATCATACCTACGTAAAATCTGATAGCGCCAATCGATTTTTCTCGGCAAATTACATAAGAATCAGTCAGAATAGTCTTCGATTTCAGACTTTCAATTTTTGGGGTCAAAAAACACCAAAGGGGTTAATTGGACGTTTTTGTGAAAAATCGCAAAAATTTTAGATAGCCATTTGAAGACTTAAACTGACGTATTTCGATGCGAGGTATCTGAAAAACCTGGTTTCGTGTGGTAATTCTCCTCCAAAGCTGCTGAAAATGCGAATCGAATTTTTGCACTTTTCAATTTTTTTAAACTCACATAAATCCTAAAATATCATACCTACGTAAAATCTGATAGCGCCAATCGATTTTTCTCGGCAAATTACATAAGAATCAGTCAGAATAGTCTTCGATTTCAGACTTTCAATTTTTGGGGTCAAAAAACACCAAAGGGGTTAATTGGACGTTTTTGTGAAAAATCGCAAAAATTTTAGATAGCCATTTGATGACTTAAACTGACGTATTTCGATGCGAGGTATCTGAAAAACCTGGTTTCGTGTGGTAATTCTCCTCCAAAGCTGCTGAAAATGCGAATCGAATTTTTGCACTTTTCAATTTTTTTAAACTCACATAAATCCTAAAATATCATACCTACGTAAAATCTGATAGCGCCAATCGATTTTTCTCGGCAAATTACATAAGAATCAGTCAGAATAGTCTTCGATTTCAGACTTTCAATTTTTGGGGTCAAAAAACACCAAAGGGGTTAATTGGACGTTTTTGTGAAAAATCGCAAAAATTTTAGATAGCCATTTGATGACTTAAACTGACGTATTTCGATGCGAGGTATCTGAAAAACCTGGTTTCGTGTGGTAATTCTCCTCCAAAGCTGCTGAAAGTGCGAATCGAATTTTTGCACTTTTCAATTTTTTTAAACTCACATATATCCTAAAATATCATACCTACGTAAAATCTGATAGCGCCAATCGATTTTTCTGGGCAAATTACATAAGAATCAGTCAGAATAGTCTTCGATTTCAGACTTTCAATTTTTGGGGTCAAAAAACACCAAAGGGGTTAATTGGACGTTTTTGTGAAAAATCGCAAAAATTTTAGATAGCCATTTGATGACTTAAACTGACGTATTTCGATGCGAGGTATCTGAAAAACCTGGTTTCGTGTGGTAATTCTCCTCCAAAGCTGCTGAAAATGCGAATCGAATTTTTGCACTTTTCAATTTTTTTAAACTCACATAAATCCTAAAATATCATACCTACGTAAAATCTGATAGCGCCAATCGATTTTTCTGGGCAAATTACATAAGAATCAGTCAGAATAGTCTTCGATTTCAGACTTTCAATTTTTGGGGTCAAAAAACACCAAAGGGGTTAATTGGACGTTTTTGTGAAAAATCGCAAAAATTTTAGATAGCCATTTGATGACTTAAACTGACGTATTTCGATGCGAGGTATCTGAAAAACCTGGTTTCGTGTGGTAATTCTCCTCCAAAGCTGCTGAAAATGCGAATCGAATTTTTGCACTTTTCAATTTTTTTAAACTCACATAAATCCTAAAATATCATACCTACGTAAAATCTGATAGCGCCAATCGATTTTTCTGGGCAAATTACATAAGAATCAGTCAGAATAGTCTTCGATTTCAGACTTTCAATTTTTGGGGTCAAAAAACACCAAAGGGGTTAATTGGACGTTTTTGTGAAAAATCGCAAAAATTTTAGATAGCCATTTGATGACTTAAACTGACGTATTTCGATGCGAGGTATCTGAAAAACCTGGTTTCGTGTGGTAATTCTCCTCCAAAGCTGCTGAAAATGCGAATCGAATTTTTGCACTTTTCAATTTTTTTAAACTCACATAAATCCTAAAATATCATACCTACGTAAAATCTGATAGCGCCAATCGATTTTTCTCGGCAAATTACATAAGAATCAGTCAGAATAGTCTTCGATTTCAGACTTTCAATTTTTGGGGTCAAAAAACACCAAAGGGGTTAATTGGACGTTTTTGTGAAAAATCGCAAAAATTTTAGATAGCCATTTGAAGACTTAAACTGACGTATTTCGATGCGAGGTATCTGAAAAACCTGGTTTCGTGTGGTAATTCTCCTCCAAAGCTGCTGAAAATGCGAATCGAATTTTTGCACTTTTCAATTTTTTTAAACTCACATAAATCCTAAAATATCATACCTACGTAAAATCTGATAGCGCCAATCGATTTTTCTGGGCAAATTACATAAGAATCAGTGAGAATAGTCTTCGATTTCAGACTTTCAATTTTTGGGGTCAAAAAACACCAAAGGGGTTGATTGGACGTTTTTGTGAAAAATCGCAAAAATTTTAGATAGCCATTTGATGACTTAAACTGACGTATTTCGATGCGAGGTATCTGAAAAACCTGGTTTCGTGTGGTAATTCTCCTCCAAAGCTGCTGAAAATGCGAATCGAATTTTTGCACTTTTCAATTTTTTTAAACTCACATAAATCCTAAAATATCATACCTACGTAAAATCTGATAGCGCCAATCGATTTTTCTCGGCAAATTACATAAGAATCAGTCAGAATAGTCTTCGATTTCAGACTTTCAATTTTTGGGGTCAAAAAACACCAAAGGGGTTAATTGGACGTTTTTGTGAAAAATCGCAAAAATTTTAGATAGCCATTTGATGACTTAAACTGACGTATTTCGATGCGAGGTATCTGAAAAACCTGGTTTCGTGTGGTAATTCTCCTCCAAAGCTGCTGAAAATGCGAATCGAATTTTTGCACTTTTCAATTTTTTTAAACTCACATATATCCTAAAATATCATACCTACGTAAAATCTGATAGCGCCAATCGATTTTTCTGGGCAAATTACATAAGAATCAGTCAGAATAGTCTTCGATTTCAGACTTTCAATTTTTGGGGTCAAAAAACACCAAAGGGGTTAATTGGACGTTTTTGTGAAAAATCGCAAAAATTTTAGATAGCCATTTGATGACTTAAACTGACGTATTTCGATGCGAGGTATCTGAAAAACCTGGTTTCGTGTGGTAATTCTCCTCCAAAGCTGCTGAAAATGCGAATCGAATTTTTGCACTTTTCAATTTTTTTAAACTCACATAAATCCTAAAATATCATACCTACGTAAAATCTGATAGCGCCAATCGATTTTTCTGGGCAAATTACATAAGAATCAGTCAGAATAGTCTTCGATTTCAGACTTTCAATTTTTGGGGTCAAAAAACACCAAAGGGGTTAATTGGACGTTTTTGTGAAAAATCGCAAAAATTTTAGATAGCCATTTGATGACTTAAACTGACGTATTTCGATGCGAGGTATCTGAAAAACCTGGTTTCGTGTGATAATTCTCCTCCAAAGCTGCTGAAAATGCGAATCGAATTTTTGCACTTTTCAATTTTTTTAAACTCACATAAATCCTAAAATATCATACCTACGTAAAATCTGATAGCGCTAATCGATTTTTCTCGGCAAATTACATAAGAATCAGTCAGAATAGTCTTCGATTTCTGACTTTTGATTTTTGGGGTCAAAAAACACCAAAGGGGTTAATTGGACGTTTTTGTGTAAAATCGCAAAAATTTTATATAGCAATTTTATGACTTAAACTGACGTATTTCGATGCGAGGAATCAGAAAAACCTGGTTTCGTGTGGTAATTCTGCTCGTAAGCTGCTCAAAATGCGAATCGAATTTTTGCACTTTTCAATTTTTTAAAACTCACATAAATCCTAAAATATCATACCTACGTAAAATCTGATAGCGCCAATCGATTTTTCTGGGCAAATTACATAAGAATCAGTCAGAATAGTCTTCGATATCTGACTTTTGATTTTTGGGGTCAAAAAACACCAAAGGGGTTAATTGGACGTTTTTGTGAAAAATCGCAAAATTTTTAGATAGCCATTTGATGACTTAAACTGACGTATTTCGATGCGAGGTATCTGAAAAACCTGGTTTCGTGTGGTAATTCTCCTCCAAAGCTGCTGAAAATGCGAATCGAATTTTTGCACTTTTCAATTTTTTTAAACTCACATAAATCCTAAAATATCATACCTACGTAAAATCTGATAGCGCCAATCGATTTTTCTCGGCAAATTACATAAGAATCAGTCAGAATAGTCTTCGATTTCAGACTTTCAATTTTTGGGGTCAAAAAACACCAAAGGGGTTAATTGGACGTTTTTGTGAAAAATCGCAAAAATTTTAGATAGCCATTTGAAGACTTAAACTGACGTATTTCGATGCGAGGTATCTGAAAAACCTGGTTTCGTGTGGTAATTCTCCTCCAAAGCTGCTGAAAATGCGAATCGAATTTTTGCACTTTTCAATTTTTTTAAACTCACATAAATCCTAAAATATCATACCTACGTAAAATCTGATAGCGCCAATCGATTTTTCTGGGCAAATTACATAAGAATCAGTCAGAATAGTCTTCGATTTCAGACTTTCAATTTTTGGGGTCAAAAAACACCAAAGGGGTTGATTGGACGTTTTTGTGAAAAATCGCAAAAATTTTAGATAGCCATTTGATGACTTAAACTGACGTATTTCGATGCGAGGTATCTGAAAAACCTGGTTTCGTGTGGTAATTCTCCTCCAAAGCTGCTGAAAATGCGAATCGAATTTTTGCACTTTTCAATTTTTTTAAACTCACATAAATCCTAAAATATCATACCTACGTAAAATCTGATAGCGCCAATCGATTTTTCTGGGCAAATTACATAAGAATCAGTCAGAATAGTCTTCGATTTCAGACTTTCAATTTTTGGGGTCAAAAAACACCAAAGGGGTTAATTGGACGTTTTTGTGAAAAATCGCAAAAATTTTAGATAGCCATTTGATGACTTAAACTGACGTATTTCGATGCGAGGTATCTGAAAAACCTGGTTTCGTGTGGTAATTCTCCTCCAAAGCTGCTGAAAATGCGAATCGAATTTTTGCACTTTTCAATTTTTTTAAACTCACATAAATCCTAAAATATCATACCTACGTAAAATCTGATAGCGCCAATCGATTTTTCTCGGCAAATTACATAAGAATCAGTCAGAATAGTCTTCGATTTCAGACTTTCAATTTTTGGGGTCAAAAAACACCAAAGGGGTTAATTGGACGTTTTTGTGAAAAATCGCAAAAATTTTAGATAGCCATTTGATGACTTAAACTGACGTATTTCGATGCGAGGTATCTGAAAAACCTGGTTTCGTGTGGTAATTCTCCTCCAAAGCTGCTGAAAATGCGAATCGAATTTTTGCACTTTTCAATTTTTTTAAACTCACATAAATCCTAAAATATCATACCTACGTAAAATCTGATAGCGCCAATCGATTTTTCTGGGCAAATTACATAAGAATCAGTCAGAATAGTCTTCGATTTCAGACTTTCAATTTTTGGGGTCAAAAAACACCAAAGGGGTTAATTGGACGTTTTTGTGAAAAATCGCAAAAATTTTAGATAGCCATTTGATGACTTAAACTGACGTATTTCGATGCGAGGTATCTGAAAAACCTGGTTTCGTGTGGTAATTCTCCTCCAAAGCTGCTGAAAATGCGAATCGAATTTTTGCACTTTTCAATTTTTTTAAACTCACATAAATCCTAAAATATCATACCTACGTAAAATCTGATAGCGCCAATCGATTTTTCTCGGCAAATTACATAAGAATCAGTCAGAATAGTCTTCGATTTCAGACTTTCAATTTTTGGGGTCAAAAAACACCAAAGGGGTTAATTGGACGTTTTTGTGAAAAATCGCAAAAATTTTAGATAGCCATTTGATGACTTAAACTGACGTATTTCGATGCGAGGTATCTGAAAAACCTGGTTTCGTGTGGTAATTCTCCTCCAAAGCTGCTGAAAATGCGAATCGAATTTTTGCACTTTTCAATTTTTTTAAACTCACATAAATCCTAAAATATCATACCTACGTAAAATCTGATAGCGCCAATCGATTTTTCTGGGCAAATTACATAAGAATCAGTCAGAATAGTCTTCGATTTCAGACTTTCAATTTTTGGGGTCAAAAAACACCAAAGGGGTTAATTGGACGTTTTTGTGAAAAATCGCAAAAATTTTAGATAGCCATTTGATGACTTAAACTGACGTATTTCGATGCGAGGTATCAGAAAAACCTGGTTTCGTGTGGTAATTCTGCTCGTAAGCTGCTCAAAATGCGAATCGAATTTTTGCACTTTTCAATTTTTTAAAACTCACATAAATCCTAAAATATCATACCTACGTAAAATCTGATAGCGCCAATCGATTTTTCTGGGCAAATTACATAAGAATCAGTCAGAATAGTCTTCGATTTCAGACTCAAAATGCGAATCGAATTTTTGCACTTTTCAATTTTTTTAAACTCACATAAATCCTAAAATATCATACCTACGTAAAATCTGATAGCGCTAATCGATTTTTCTCGGCAAATTACATAAGAATCAGTCAGAATAGTCTTCGATTTCTGACTTTTGATTTTTGGGGTCAAAAAACACCAAAGGGGTTAATTGGACGTTTTTGTGAAAAATCGCAAAATTTTTAGATAGCCATTTTGTGACTTAAACTGACGTATTTCGATGCGAGGTATCTGAAAAACCTGGTTTCGTGTGGTAATTCTCCTCCAAAGCTGTTGAAAATGCGAATCGAATTTTTGCACTTTTTAATTTTTTTAAACTCACATAAATCATAAAATATCATACCTACGTAAAATCTGATAGCGCCAATCGATTTTTCTCGGCAAATTACATAAGAATCAGTCAGAATAGTCTTCGATTTCTGACTTTTGATTTTTGGGGTCAAAAAACACCAAAGGGGTTAATTGGACGTTTTTGTGAAAAATCGCAAAAATTTTAGATAGCAATTTTATGACTTAAACTGACGTATTTCGATGCGAGGAATCAGAAAAACCTGGTTTCGTGTGGAAATTCTGCTCGTAAGCTGCTCAAAATGCGAATCGAATTTTTGCACTTTTCAATTTTTTAAAACTCACATAAATATTAAAATATCATACCTACGTAAAATCTGATAGCGCCAATCGATTTTTCTCGGCAAATTACATAAGAATCAGTCAGAATAGTCTTCGATTTCTGACTTTTGATTTTTGGGGTCAAAAAACACCAAAGGGGTTAATTGGACGTTTTTGTGAAAAATCGCAAAAATTTTAGATAGCCATTTTATGACTTAAACTGACGTATTTCGATGCGAGTTATCTGAAAAACCATTTTATGACTTAAACTGACGTATTTCGATGCGAGGTATCTGAAAAACCTGGTTTCGTGTGGTAATTCTGCTCGTAAGCTGCTCAAAATGCGAATCGAATTTTTGCACTTTTTAATTTTTTTAAACTCACATAAATCCTAAAATATCATACCTACGTAAAATCTGATAGCGCCAATCGATTTTTCTCGGCAAATTACATAAGAATCAGTCAGAATAGTCTTCGATTTCTGACTTTTGATTTTTGGGGTCAAAAAACACCAAAGGGGTTAATTGGACGTTTTTGTGAAAAATCGCAAAAATTTTAGATAGCAATTTTATGACTTAAACTGACGTATTTCGATGCGAGGAATCAGAAAAACCTGGTTTCGTGTGGTAATTCTGCTCGTAAGTTGCTCAAAATGCGAATCAAATTTTTGCACTTTTCAATTTTTTTAAACTCACATAAATCCTAAAATATCATACCTACGTAAAATCTGATAGCGCCAATCGATATTTCTCGGCAAATTACATAAGAATCAGTCAGAATAGTCATCGATTTCAGACTTTCAATTTTTGGGGTCAAAAAACACCAAAGGGGTTAATTGGACGTTTTTGTGAAAAATCGCAAAAATTTTAGATAGCCATTTTATGACTTAAACTGACGTATTTCGATGCGAGGTATCTGAAAAACCATTTTATGACTTAAACTGACGTATTTCGATGCGAGGTATCTGAAAAACCATTTTATGACTGAAACTGACGTATTTCGATGGGAGGAATCTGAAAAACCTGGTTTCGTGTGGTAATTCTGCTCGTAAGCTGCTCAAAATGCGAATCGAATTTTTGCACTTTTCAGTTTTTTAAAACTCACATAAATCCTAAAATATCATACCTACGTAAAATCTGATAGCGCCAATCGATTTTTCTCGGCAAATTACATAAGAATCAGTCAGAATAGTCTTCGATTTCTGACTTTTAATTTTTGGGGTCAAAAAACACCAAAGGGGTTAATTGGACGTTTTTGTGAAAAATCGCAAAAATTTTAGATAGCCATTTTATGACTTAAACTGACGTATTTCGATGCGGGGAATCTGAAAAACCTGGTTTCGTAAGGGAATTCTGCTCGTAAGCTGCTCAAAATGCGAATCGAATTTTTGCACTTTTCAATTTTTTAAAACTCACATAAATCCTAAAATATCATACCTACGTAAAATCTGATAGCGCCAATCGATTTTTCTCGGCAAATTACATAAGAATCAGTCAGAATAGTATTCGATTTCAGACTTTTAATTTTTGGGGTCAAAAAACACCAAAGGGGTTAATTGGACGTTTTTGTGAAAAATCGCAAAAATTTTAGATAGCCATTTTATGACTTAAACTGACGTATTTCGATGCGGGGAATCTGAAAAACCTGGTTTCGTAAGGGAATTCTCGTCTTAAGCTGCTCAAAATGCGAATCGAATTTTTGCACTTTTCAATTTTTTAAAACTCACATAAATCCTAAAATATCATACCTACGTAAAATCTGATAGCGCCAATCGATTTTTCTGGTCAAATTACATAAGAATCAGTCAGAATAGTCTTCGATTTCTGACTTTTAATTTTTGGGGTCAAAAAACACCAAAGGGGTTAATTGGACGTTTTTGTGAAAAATCGCAAAAATTTTAGATAGCCATTTTATGACTTAAACTGACGTATTTCGATGCGAGGTATCTGAAAAACCATTTTATGACTTAAACTGACGTATTTCGATGCGAGGTATCTGAAAAACCATTTTATGACTGAAACTGACGTATTTCGATGCGAGGAATCTGAAAAACCTGGTTTCGTGTGGTAATTCTGCTCGTAAGCTGCTCAAAATGCGAATCGAATTTTTGCACTTTTCAGTTTTTTAAAACTCACATAAATCCTAAAATATCATACCTACGTAAAATCTGATAGCGCCAATCGATTTTTCTCGGCAAATTACATAAGAATCAGTCAGAATAGTCTTCGATTTCTGACTTTTAATTTTTGGGGTCAAAAAACACCAAAGGGGTTAATTGGACGTTTTTGTGAAAAATCGCAAAAATTTTAGATAGCCATTTTATGACTTAAACTGACGTATTTCGATGCGGGGAATCTGAAAAACCTGGTTTCGTAAGGGAATTCTGCTCGTAAGCTGCTCAAAATGCGAATCGAATTTTTGCACTTTTCAATTTTTTAAAACTCACATAAATCCTAAAATATCATACCTACGTAAAATCTGATAGCGCCAATCGATTTTTCTGGTCAAATTACATAAGAATCAGTCAGAATAGTCTTCGATTTCTGACTTTTAATTTTTGGGGTCAAAAAACACCAAAGGGGTTAATTGGACGTTTTTGTGAAAAATCGCAAAAATTTTAGATAGCCATTTTATGACTTAAACTGACGTATTTCGATGCAGGGTATCTGAAAAACCTGGTTTCGTAAGGGAATTCTGCTCGTAAGCTGCTCAAAATGCAAATCGAATTTTTGCACTTTTCAATTTTTTAAAACTCACATAAATCCTAAAATATCATACCTACGTAAAATCTGATAGCGCCAATCGATTTTTCTCGGCAAATTACATAAGAATCAGTCAGAAAAGTCTTCGATTTCAGACTTTTAATTTAAGGGGTCAAAAAACACCAAAGGGGTTAATTGGACGTTTTTGTGAAAAATCGCAAAAATTTTAGATAGCCATTTTATGACTTAAACTGACGTATTTCGATGCGAGGTATCTGAAAAACCTGGTTTCGTGTGGTAATTCTCCTCCTAAGCTGCTGAAAATGCCAATCGAATTTTATCACTTTTCAATTTTTTTAAACTCACATAAATCCTAAAAGATCATACCTACGTAAAATCTGATAGCGCCAATCGATTTTTCTCGGCAAATTACATAAGAATCAGTCAGAATATTCTTCGATTTCAGACTTTTAATTTATGGGGTCAAAAAACACCAAAGGGGTTGTTAATTGGACGTTTTTGTGAATAATCGCAAAAATTTTAGATTGCCAATTTATGACTTAAACTGACGTATTTCGATGCGGGGAATCTGAAAAACCTGGTCTCGTAAGCGAATTCTGCTCGTAAGCTGCTCAAAATGCGAAACGAATTTTTGCACTTATCAATTTTTTAAAACTCACATAAATTCTAAAATATCATACCTACGTAAAATCTGATAGCGCCAATCGATTTTTCTCGGCAAATTACATAAGAATCAGTCAGAATAGTTTTCGATTTCAGACTTTTAATTTTTGGGGTCAAAAAACACCAAAGGGGTTAATTGGACGTTTTTGTGAAAAATCGCAAAAATTTTAGATAGCCATTTTATGACTTAAACTGACGTATTTCGATGCGGGGTATCTGAAAAACCTGGTTTCGTAAGGGAATTCTGCTCGTAAGCTGATCAAAATGCAAATCGAATTTTTGCACTTTTCAATTTTTTAAAACTCACATAAATCCTAAAATATCATACCTACGTAAAATCTGATAGCGCCAATCGATTTTTCTCGGCAAATTACATAAGAATCAGTCAGAAAAGTCTTCGATTTCAGACTTTTAATTTAAGGGGTCAAAAAACACCAAAGGGGTTAATTGGACGTTTTTGTGAAAAATCGCAAAAATTTTAGATAGCCATTTTATGACTTAAACTGACGTATTTCGATGCGGGGTATCTGAAAAACCTGGTTTCGTAAGGGAATTCTGCTCGTAAGCTGCTCAAAATTTTAATTTTTGGGGTCAAAAAACACCAAAGGGGTTAATTGGACGTTTTTGTGAAAAATCGCAAAAATTTTAGATAGCCATTTTATGACTTAAACTGACGTATTTCGATGCAGGGTATCTGAAAAACCTGGTTTCGTAAGGGAATTCTGCTCGTAAGCTGCTCAAAATGCAAATCGAATTTTTGCACTTTTCAATTTTTTAAAACTCACATAAATCCTAAAATATCATACCTACGTAAAATCTGATAGCGCCAATCGATTTTTCTCGGCAAATTACATAAGAATCAGTCAGAAAAGTCTTCGATTTCAGACTTTTAATTTAAGGGGTCAAAAAACACCAAAGGGGTTAATTGGACGTTTTTGTGAAAAATCGCAAAAATTTTAGATAGCCATTTTATGACTTAAACTGACGTATTTCGATGCGAGGTATCTGAAAAACCTGGTTTCGTGTGGTAATTCTCCTCCTAAGCTGCTGAAAATGCCAATCGAATTTTATCACTTTTCAATTTTTTTAAACTCACATAAATCCTAAAAGATCATACCTACGTAAAATCTGATAGCGCCAATCGATTTTTCTCGGCAAATTACATAAGAATCAGTCAGAATATTCTTCGATTTCAGACTTTTAATTTATGGGGTCAAAAAACACCAAAGGGGTTGTTAATTGGACGTTTTTGTGAATAATCGCAAAAATTTTAGATTGCCAATTTATGACTTAAACTGACGTATTTCGATGCGGGGAATCTGAAAAACCTGGTCTCGTAAGCGAATTCTGCTCGTAAGCTGCTCAAAATGCGAATCGAATTTTTGCACTTTTCAATTTTTTAAAACTCACATAAATCCTAAAATATCATACCTACGTAAAATCTGATAGCGCCAATCGATTTTTCTGGTCAAATTACATAAGAATCAGTCAGAATAGTCTTCGATTTCTGACTTTTAATTTTTGGGGTCAAAAAACACCAAAGGGGTTAATTGGACGTTTTTGTGAAAAATCGCAAAAATTTTAGATAGCCATTTTATGACTTAAACTGACGTATTTCGATGCGGGGTATCTGAAAAACCTGGTTTCGTAAGGGAATTCTGCTCGTAAGCTGCTCAAAATGCAAATCGAATTTTTGCACTTTTCAATTTTTTAAAACTCACATAAATCCTAAAATATCATACCTACGTAAAATCTGATAGCGCCAATCGATTTTTCTCGGCAAATTACATAAGAATCAGTCAGAATAGTTTTCGATTTCAGACTTTTAATTTTTGGGGTAAAAAAACATCAAAGGGGTTAATTGGACGTTTTTGTGAAAAATTGCAAAAATTTTAGATAGCCATTTTATGACTTAAACTGACGTATTTCGATGCGGGGTATCTGAAAAACCTGGTTTCGTAAGGGAATTCTGCTCGTAAGCTGCTCAAAATGCGAATCGAATTTTTGCACTTTTCAATTTTTTAAAACTCACATAAATCCTAAAATATCATACCTACGTAAAATCTGATAGCGCCAATCGATTTTTCTGGTCAAATTACATAAGAATCAGTCAGAATAGTCTTCGATTTCAGACTTTTAATTTTTGGGGTAAAAAAACATCAAAGGGGTTAATTGGACGTTTTTGTGAAAAATTGCAAAAATTTTAGATAGCCATTTTATGACTTAAACTGACGTATTTCGATGCGGGGTATCTGAAAAACCTGGTTTCGTAAGGGAATTCTGCTCGTAAGCTGCTCAAAATGCGAATCGAATTTTTGCACTTTTCAATTTTTTAAAACTCACATAAATCCTAAAATATCATACCTACGTAAAATCTGATAGCGCCAATCGATTTTTCTCGGCAAATTACATAAGAATCAGTCAGAATAGTCTTCGATTTCTGACTTTTAATTTTTGGGGTCAAAAAACACCAAAGGGGTTAATTGGACGTTTTTGTGAAAAATCGCAAAAATTTTAGATAGCCATTTTATGACTTAAACTCACGTATTTCGATGCGGGGAATCTGAAAAACATGGTTTCGTAAGGGAATTCTGCTCGTAAGCTGCTCAAAATGCGAATCGAATTTTTGCACTTTTCAATTTTTTAAAACTCACATAAATCCTAAAATATCATACCTACGTAAAATCTGATAGCGCCAATCGATTTTTCTGGTCAAATTACATAAGAATCAGTCAGAATAGTCTTCGATTTCAGACTTTTAATTTATGGGGTCAAAAAACACCAAAGGGGTTGTTAATTGGACGTTTTTGTGAATAATCGCAAAAATTTTAGATTGCCAATTTATGACTTAAACTGACGTATTTCGATGCGGGGAATCTGAAAAACCTGGTTTCGTGTGGAAATTCTGCTCGTAAGCTGCTCAAAATGCGAATCGAATTTTTGCACTTTTCAATTTTTTAAAACTCACATAAATATTAAAATATCATACCTACGTAAAATCTGATAGCGCCAATCGATTTTTCTCGGCAAATTACATAAGAATCAGTCAGAATAGTCTTCGATTTCTGACTTTTGATTTTTGGGGTCAAAAAACACCAAAGGGGTTAATTGGACGTTTTTGTGAAAAATCGCAAAAATTTTAGATAGCCATTTTATGACTTAAACTGACGTATTTCGATGCGAGTTATCTGAAAAACCATTTTATGACTTAAACTGACGTATTTCGATGCGAGGTATCTGAAAAACCTGGTTTCGTGTGGTAATTCTGCTCGTAAGCTGCTCAAAATGCGAATCGAATTTTTGCACTTTTTAATTTTTTTAAACTCACATAAATCCTAAAATATCATACCTACGTAAAATCTGATAGCGCCAATCGATTTTTCTCGGCAAATTACATAAGAATCAGTCAGAATAGTTTTCGATTTCAGACTTTTAATTTTTGGGGTCAAAAAACACCAAAGGGGTTAATTGGACGTTTTTGTGAAAAATCGCAAAAATTTTAGATAGCCATTTTATGACTTAAACTGACGTATTTCGATGCGGGGTATCTGAAAAACCTGGTTTCGTAAGGGAATTCTGCTCGTAAGCTGCTCAAAATGCAAATCGAATTTTTGCACTTTTCAATTTTTTAAAACTCACATAAATCCTAAAATATCATACCTACGTAAAATCTGATAGCGCCAATCGATTTTTCTCGGCAAATTACATAAGAATCAGTCAGAAAAGTCTTCGATTTCAGACTTTTAATTTAAGGGGTCAAAAAACACCAAAGGGGTTAATTGGACGTTTTTGTGAAAAATCGCAAAAATTTTAGATAGCCATTTTATGACTTAAACTGACGTATTTCGATGCGGGGTATCTGAAAAACCTGGTTTCGTAAGGGAATTCTGCTCGTAAGCTGCTCAAAATGCAAATCGAATTTTTGCACTTTTCAATTTTTTAAAACTCACATAAATCCTAAAATATCATACCTACGTAAAATCTGATAGCGCCAATCGATTTTTCTCGGCAAATTACATAAGAATCAGTCAGAATAGTTTTCGATTTCAGACTTTTAATTTTTGGGGTAAAAAAACATCAAAGGGGTTAATTGGACGTTTTTGTGAAAAATTGCAAAAATTTTAGATAGCCATTTTATGACTTAAACTGACGTATTTCGATGCGGGGTATCTGAAAAACCTGGTTTCGTAAGGGAATTCTGCTCGTAAGCTGCTCAAAATGCGAATCGAATTTTTGCACTTTTCAATTTTTTAAAACTCACATAAATCCTAAAATATCATACCTACGTAAAATCTGATAGCGCCAATCGATTTTTCTGGTCAAATTACATAAGAATCAGTCAGAATAGTCTTCGATTTCTGACTTTTAATTTTTGGGGTCAAAAAACACCAAAGGGGTTAATTGGACGTTTTTGTGAAAAATCGCAAAAATTTTAGATAGCCATTTTATGACTTAAACTGACGTATTTCGATGCGGGGTATCTGAAAAACCTGGTTTCGTAAGGGAATTCTGCTCGTAAGCTGCTCAAAATGCAAATCGAATTTTTGCACTTTTCAATTTTTTAAAACTCACATAAATCCTAAAATATCATACCTACGTAAAATCTGATAGCGCCAATCGATTTTTCTCGGCAAATTACATAAGAATCAGTCAGAATAGTTTTCGATTTCAGACTTTTAATTTTTGGGGTAAAAAAACATCAAAGGGGTTAATTGGACGTTTTTGTGAAAAATTGCAAAAATTTTAGATAGCCATTTTATGACTTAAACTGACGTATTTCGATGCGGGGTATCTGAAAAACCTGGTTTCGTAAGGGAATTCTGCTCGTAAGCTGCTCAAAATGCGAATCGAATTTTTGCACTTTTCAATTTTTTAAAACTCACATAAATCCTAAAATATCATACCTACGTAAAATCTGATAGCGCCAATCGATTTTTCTGTTCAAATTACATAAGAATCAGTCAGAATAGTCTTCGATTTCTGACTTTTAATTTTTGGGGTCAAAAAACACCAAAGGGGTTAATTGGACGTTTTTGTGAAAAATCGCAAAAATTTTAGATAGCCATTTTATGACTTAAACTGACGTATTTCGATGCGGGGTATCTGAAAAACCTGGTTTCGTAAGGGAATTCTGCTCGTAAGCTGCTCAAAATGCAAATCGAATTTTTGCACTTTTCAATTTTTTAAAACTCACATAAATCCTAAAATATCATACCTACGTAAAATCTGATAGCGCCAATCGATTTTTCTCGGCAAATTACATAAGAATCAGTCAGAATAGTTTTCGATTTCAGACTTTTAATTTTTGGGGTAAAAAAACATCAAAGGGGTTAATTGGACGTTTTTGTGAAAAATTGCAAAAATTTTAGATAGCCATTTTATGACTTAAACTGACGTATTTCGATGCGGGGTATCTGAAAAACCTGGTTTCGTAAGGGAATTCTGCTCGTAAGCTGCTCAAAATGCGAATCGAATTTTTGCGCTTTTCAATTTTTTAAAACTCACATAAATCCTAAAATATCATACCTACGTAAAATCTGATAGCGCCAATCGATTTTTCTGGTCAAATTACATAAGAATCAGTCAGAAAAGTCTTCGATTTCAGACTTTTAATTTAAGGGGTCAAAAAACACCAAAGGGGTTAATTGGACGTTTTTGTGAAAAATCGCAAAAATTTTAGATAGCCATTTTATGACTTAAACTGACGTATTTCGATGCGGGGTATCTGAAAAACCTGGTTTCGTAAGGGAATTCTGCTCGTAAGCTGCTCAAAATGCAAATCGAATTTTTGCACTTTTCAATTTTTTAAAACTCACATAAATCCTAAAATATCATACCTACGTAAAATCTGATAGCGCCAATCGATTTTTCTCGGCAAATTACATAAGAATCAGTCAGAAAAGTCTTCGATTTCAGACTTTTAATTTAAGGGGTCAAAAAACACCAAAGGGGTTAATTGGACGTTTTTGTGAAAAATCGCAAAAATTTTAGATAGCCATTTTATGACTTAAACTGACGTATTTCGATGCGGGGAATCTGAAAAACCTGGTCTCGTAAGCGAATTCTGCTCGTAAGCTGCTCAAAATGCAAATCGAATTTTTGCACTTTTCAATTTTTTAAAACTCACATAAATCCTAAAATATCATACCTACGTAAAATCTGATAGCGCCAATCGATTTTTCTCGGCAAATTACATAAGAATCAGTCAGAAAAGTCTTCGATTTCAGACTTTTAATTTAAGGGGTCAAAAAACACCAAAGGGGTTAATTGGACGTTTTTGTGAAAAATCGCAAAAATTTTAGATAGCCATTTTATGACTTAAACTGACGTATTTCGATGCGAGGTATCTGAAAAACCTGGTTTCGTGTGGTAATTCTCCTCCTAAGCTGCTGAAAATGCCAATCGAATTTTATCACTTTTCAATTTTTTTAAACTCACATAAATCCTAAAAGATCATACCTACGTAAAATCTGATAGCGCCAATCGATTTTTCTCGGCAAATTACATAAGAATCAGTCAGAATATTCTTCGATTTCAGACTTTTAATTTATGGGGTCAAAAAACACCAAAGGGGTTGTTAATTGGACGTTTTTGTGAATAATCGCAAAAATTTTAGATTGCCAATTTATGACTTAAACTGACGTATTTCGATGCGGGGAATCTGAAAAACCTGGTCTCGTAAGCGAATTCTGCTCGTAAGCTGCTCAAAATGCGAATCGAATTTTTGCACTTTTCAATTTTTTAAAACTCACATAAATTCTAAAATATCATACCTACGTAAAATCTGATAGCGCCAATCGATTTTTCTCGGCAAATTACATAAGAATCAGTCAGAATAGTTTTCGATTTCAGACTTTTAATTTTTGGGGTCAAAAAACACCAAAGGGGTTAATTGGACGTTTTTGTGAAAAATCGCAAAAATTTTAGATAGCCATTTTATGACTTAAACTGACGTATTTCGATGCGGGGTATCTGAAAAACCTGGTTTCGTAAGGGAATTCTGCTCGTAAGCTGCTCAAAATGCAAATCGAATTTTTGCACTTTTCAATTTTTTAAAACTCACATAAATCCTAAAATATCATACCTACGTAAAATCTGATAGCGCCAATCGATTTTTCTCGGCAAATTACATAAGAATCAGTCAGAAAAGTCTTCGATTTCAGACTTTTAATTTAAGGGGTCAAAAAACACCAAAGGGGTTAATTGGACGTTTTTGTGAAAAATCGCAAAAATTTTAGATAGCCATTTTATGACTTAAACTGACGTATTTCGATGCGGGGTATCTGAAAAACCTGGTTTCGTAAGGGAATTCTGCTCGTAAGCTGCTCAAAATGCAAATCGAATTTTTGCACTTTTCAATTTTTTAAAACTCACATAAATCCTAAAATATCATACCTACGTAAAATCTGATAGCGCCAATCGATTTTTCTCGGCAAATTACATAAGAATCAGTCAGAATAGTTTTCGATTTCAGACTTTTAATTTTTGGGGTAAAAAAACATCAAAGGGGTTAATTGGACGTTTTTGTGAAAAATTGCAAAAATTTTAGATAGCCATTGTATGACTTAAACTGACGTATTTCGATGCGGGGTATCTGAAAAACCTGGTTTCGTAAGGGAATTCTGCTCGTAAGCTGCTCAAAATGCAAATCGAATTTTTGCACTTTTCAATTTTTTAAAACTCACATAAATCCTAAAATATCATACCTACGTAAAATCTGATAGCGCCAATCGATTTTTCTCGGCAAATTACATAAGAATCAGTCAGAAAAGTCTTCGATTTCAGACTTTTAATTTAAGGGGTCAAAAAACACCAAAGGGGTTAATTGGACGTTTTTGTGAAAAATCGCAAAAATTTTAGATAGCCATTTTATGACTTAAACTGACGTATTTCGATGCGGGGAATCTGAAAAACCTGGTCTCGTAAGCGAATTCTGCTCGTAAGCTGCTCAAAATGCAAATCGAATTTTTGCACTTTTCAATTTTTTAAAACTCACATAAATCCTAAAATATCATACCTACGTAAAATCTGATAGCGCCAATCGATTTTTCTGGTCAAATTACATAAGAATCAGTCAGAATAGTCTTCGATTTCTGACTTTTAATTTTTGGGGTCAAAAAACACCAAAGGGGTTAATTGGACGTTTTTGTGAAAAATCGCAAAAATTTTAGATAGCCATTTTATGACTTAAACTGACGTATTTCGATGCAGGGTATCTGAAAAACCTGGTTTCGTAAGGGAATTCTGCTCGTAAGCTGCTCAAAATGCAAATCGAATTTTTGCACTTTTCAATTTTTTAAAACTCACATAAATCCTAAAATATCATACCTACGTAAAATCTGATAGCGCCAATCGATTTTTCTCGGCAAATTACATAAGAATCAGTCAGAAAAGTCTTCGATTTCAGACTTTTAATTTAAGGGGTCAAAAAACACCAAAGGGGTTAATTGGATGTTTTTGTGAAAAATCGCAAAAATTTTAGATAGCCATTTTATGACTTAAACTGACGTATTTCGATGCGAGGTATCTGAAAAACCTGGTTTCGTGTGGTAATTCTCCTCCTAAGCTGCTGAAAATGCCAATCGAATTTTATCACTTTTCAATTTTTTTAAACTCACATAAATCCTAAAAGATCATACCTACGTAAAATCTGATAGCGCCAATCGATTTTTCTCGGCAAATTACATAAGAATCAGTCAGAATATTCTTCGATTTCAGACTTTTAATTTATGGGGTCAAAAAACACCAAAGGGGTTGTTAATTGGACGTTTTTGTGAATAATCGCAAAAATTTTAGATTGCCAATTTATGACTTAAACTGACGTATTTCGATGCGGGGAATCTGAAAAACCTGGTCTCGTAAGCGAATTCTGCTCGTAAGCTGCTCAAAATGCGAATCGAATTTTTGCACTTTTCAATTTTTTAAAACTCACATAAATTCTAAAATATCATACCTACGTAAAATCTGATAGCGCCAATCGATTTTTCTCGGCAAATTACATAAGAATCAGTCAGAATAGTTTTCGATTTCAGACTTTTAATTTTTGGGGTCAAAAAACACCAAAGGGGTTAATTGGACGTTTTTGTGAAAAATCGCAAAAATTTTAGATAGCCATTTTATGACTTAAACTGACGTATTTCGATGCGGGGTATCTGAAAAACCTGGTTTCGTAAGGGAATTCTGCTCGTAAGCTGCTCAAAATGCAAATCGAATTTTTGCACTTTTCAATTTTTTAAAACTCACATAAATCCTAAAATATCATACCTACGTAAAATCTGATAGCGCCAATCGATTTTTCTCGGCAAATTACATAAGAATCAGTCAGAAAAGTCTTCGATTTCAGACTTTTAATTTAAGGGGTCAAAAAACACCAAAGGGGTTAATTGGACGTTTTTGTGAAAAATCGCAAAAATTTTAGATAGCCATTTTATGACTTAAACTGACGTATTTCGATGCGGGGTATCTGAAAAACCTGGTTTCGTAAGGGAATTCTGCTCGTAAGCTGCTCAAAATGCAAATCGAATTTTTGCACTTTTCAATTTTTTAAAACTCACATAAATCCTAAAATATCATACCTACGTAAAATCTGATAGCGCCAATCGATTTTTCTCGGCAAATTACATAAGAATCAGTCAGAATAGTTTTCGATTTCAGACTTTTAATTTTTGGGGTAAAAAAACATCAAAGGGGTTAATTGGACGTTTTTGTGAAAAATTGCAAAAATTTTAGATAGCCATTTTATGACTTAAACTGACGTATTTCGATGCGGGGTATCTGAAAAACCTGGTTTCGTAAGGGAATTCTGCTCGTAAGCTGCTCAAAATGCGAATCGAATTTTTGCACTTTTCAATTTTTTAAAACTCACATAAATCCTAAAATATCATACCTACGTAAAATCTGATAGCGCCAATCGATTTTTGTGGTCAAATTACATAAGAATCAGTCAGAATAGTCTTCGATTTCTGACTTTTAATTTTTGGGGTCAAAAAACACCAAAGGGGTTAATTGGACGTTTTTGTGAAAAATCGCAAAAATTTTAGATAGCCATTTTATGACTTAAACTGACGTATTTCGATGCGGGGTATCTGAAAAACCTGGTTTCGTAAGGGAATTCTGCTCGTAAGCTGCTCAAAATGCAAATCGAATTTTTGCACTTTTCAATTTTTTAAAACTCACATAAATCCTAAAATATCATACCTACGTAAAATCTGATAGCGCCAATCGATTTTTCTCGGCAAATTACATAAGAATCAGTCAGAAAAGTCTTCGATTTCAGACTTTTAATTTAAGGGGTCAAAAAACACCAAAGGGGTTAATTGGACGTTTTTGTGAAAAATCGCAAAAATTTTAGATAGCCATTTTATGACTTAAACTGACGTATTTCGATGCGGGGTATCTGAAAAACCTGGTTTCGTAAGGGAATTCTGCTCGTAAGCTGCTCAAAATGCAAATCGAATTTTTGCACTTTTCAATTTTTTAAAACTCACATAAATCCTAAAATATCATACCTACGTAAAATCTGATAGCGCCAATCGATTTTTCTCGGCAAATTACATAAGAATCAGTCAGAAAAGTCTTCGATTTCAGACTTTTAATTTAAGGGGTCAAAAAACACCAAAGGGGTTAATTGGACGTTTTTGTGAAAAATCGCAAAAATTTTAGATAGCCATTTTATGACTTAAACTGACGTATTTCGATGCAGGGTATCTGAAAAACCTGGTTTCGTAAGGGAATTCTGCTCGTAAGCTGCTCAAAATGCAAATCGAATTTTTGCACTTTTCAATTTTTTAAAACTCACATAAATCCTAAAATATCATACCTACGTAAAATCTGATAGCGCCAATCGATTTTTCTCGGCAAATTACATAAGAATCAGTCAGAAAAGTCTTCGATTTCAGACTTTTAATTTAAGGGGTCAAAAAACACCAAAGGGGTTAATTGGACGTTTTTGTGAAAAATCGCAAAAATTTTAGATAGCCATTTTATGACTTAAACTGACGTATTTCGATGCGAGGTATCTGAAAAACCTGGTTTCGTGTGGTAATTCTCCTCCTAAGCTGCTGAAAATGCCAATCGAATTTTATCACTTTTCAATTTTTTTAAACTCACATAAATCCTAAAAGATCATACCTACGTAAAATCTGATAGCGCCAATCGATTTTTCTCGGCAAATTACATAAGAATCAGTCAGAATATTCTTCGATTTCAGACTTTTAATTTATGGGGTGAAAAAACACCAAAGGGGTTGTTAATTGGACGTTTTTGTGAATAATCGCAAAAATTTTAGATTGCCAATTTATGACTTAAACTGACGTATTTCGATGCGGGGAATCTGAAAAACCTGGTCTCGTAAGCGAATTCTGCTCGTAAGCTGCTCAAAATGCGAATCGAATTTTTGCACTTTTCAATTTTTTAAAACTCACATAAATTCTAAAATATCATACCTACGTAAAATCTGATAGCGCCAATCGATTTTTCTCGGCAAATTACATAAGAATCAGTCAGAATAGTTTTCGATTTCAGACTTTTAATTTTTGGGGTCAAAAAACACCAAAGGGGTTAATTGGACGTTTTTGTGAAAAATCGCAAAAATTTTAGATAGCCATTTTATGACTTAAACTGACGTATTTCGATGCGGGGTATCTGAAAAACCTGGTTTCGTAAGGGAATTCTGCTCGTAAGCTGCTCAAAATGCAAATCGAATTTTTGCACTTTTCAATTTTTTAAAACTCACATAAATCCTAAAATATCATACCTACGTAAAATCTGATAGCGCCAATCGATTTTTCTCGGCAAATTACATAAGAATCAGTCAGAATAGTCTTCGATTTCTGACTTTTAATTTTTGGGGTCAAAAAACACCAAAGGGGTTAATTGGACGTTTTTGTGAAAAATCGCAAAAATTTTAGATAGCCATTTTATGAGTTAAACTGACGTATTTCGATGCGGGGTATCTGAAAAACCTGGTTTCGTAAGGGAATTCTGCTCGTAAGCTGCTCAAAATGCAAATCGAATTTTTGCACTTTTCAATTTTTTAAAACTCACATAAATCCTAAAATATCATACCTACGTAAAATCTGATAGCGCCAATCGAATTTTCTCGGCAAATTACATAAGAATCAGTCAGAATAGTTTTCGATTTCAGACTTTTAATTTTTGGGGTAAAAAAACATCAAAGGGGTTAATTGGACGTTTTTGTGAAAAATTGCAAAAATTTTAGATAGCCATTTTATGACTTAAACTGACGTATTTCGATGCGGGGTATCTGAAAAACCTGGTTTCGTAAGGGAATTCTGCTCGTAAGCTGCTCAAAATGCAAATCGAATTTTTGCACTTTTCAATTTTTTAAAACTCACATAAATCCTAAAATATCATACCTACGTAAAATCTGATAGCGCCAATCGATTTTTCTCGGCAAATTACATAAGAATCAGTCAGAATAGTTTTCGATTTCAGACTTTTAATTTTTGGGGTAAAAAAACATCAAAGGGGTTAATTGGACGTTTTTGTGAAAAATTGCAAAAATTTTAGATAGCCATTTTATGACTTAAACTGACGTATTTCGATGCGGGGTATCTGAAAAACCTGGTTTCGTAAGGGAATTCTGCTCGTAAGCTGCTCAAAATGCGAATCGAATTTTTGCACTTTTCAATTTTTTAAAACTCACATAAATCCTAAAATATCATACCTACGTAAAATCTGATAGCGCCAATCGATTTTTCTCGGCAAATTACATAAGAATCAGTCAGAATAGTCTTCGATTTCTGACTTTTAATTTTTGGGGTCAAAAAACACCAAAGGGGTTAATTGGACGTTTTTGTGAAAAATCGCAAAAATTTTAGATAGCCATTTTATGAGTTAAACTGACGTATTTCGATGCGGGGTATCTGAAAAACCTGGTTTCGTAAGGGAATTCTGCTCGTAAGCTGCTCAAAATGCAAATCGAATTTTTGCACTTTTCAATTTTTTAAAACTCACATAAATCCTAAAATATCATACCTACGTAAAATCTGATAGCGCCAATCGAATTTTCTCGGCAAATTACATAAGAATCAGTCAGAATAGTTTTCGATTTCAGACTTTTAATTTTTGGGGTAAAAAAACATCAAAGGGGTTAATTGGACGTTTTTGTGAAAAATTGCAAAAATTTTAGATAGCCATTTTATGACTTAAACTGACGTATTTCGATGCGGGGTATCTGAAAAACCTGGTTTCGTAAGGGAATTCTGCTCGTAAGCTGCTCAAAATGCAAATCGAATTTTTGCACTTTTCAATTTTTTAAAACTCACATAAATCCTAAAATATCATACCTACGTAAAATCTGATAGCGCCAATCGATTTTTCTCGGCAAATTACATAAGAATCAGTCAGAATAGTTTTCGATTTCAGACTTTTAATTTTTGGGGTAAAAAAACATCAAAGGGGTTAATTGGACGTTTTTGTGAAAAATTGCAAAAATTTTAGATAGCCATTTTATGACTTAAACTGACGTATTTCGATGCGGGGTATCTGAAAAACCTGGTTTCGTAAGGGAATTCTGCTCGTAAGCTGCTCAAAATGCGAATCGAATTTTTGCACTTTTCAATTTTTTAAAACTCACATAAATCCTAAAATATCATACCTACGTAAAATCTGATAGCGCCAATCGATTTTTCTGGTCAAATTACATAAGAATCAGTCAGAATAGTCTTCGATTTCTGACTTTTAATTTTTGGGGTCAAAAAACACCAAAGGGGTTAATTGGACGTTTTTGTGAAAAATCGCAAAAATTTTAGATAGCCATTTTATGACTTAAACTGACGTATTTCGATGCGAGGTATCTGAAAAACCTGGTTTCGTGTGGTAATTCTCCTCCTAAGCTGCTGAAAATGCCAATCGAATTTTATCACTTTTCAATTTTTTTAAACTCACATAAATCCTAAAAGATCATACCTACGTAAAATCTGATAGCGCCAATCGATTTTTCTCGGCAAATTACATAAGAATCAGTCAGAATATTCTTCGATTTCAGACTTTTAATTTATGGGGTCAAAAAACACCAAAGGGGTTGTTAATTGGACGTTTTTGTGAATAATCGCAAAAATTTTAGATTGCCAATTTATGACTTAAACTGACGTATTTCGATGCGGGGAATCTGAAAAACCTGGTCTCGTAAGCGAATTCTGCTCGTAAGCTGCTCAAAATGCGAATCGAATTTTTGCACTTTTCAATTTTTTAAAACTCACATAAATTCTAAAATATCATACCTACGTAAAATCTGATAGCGCCAATCGATTTTTCTCGGCAAATTACATAAGAATCAGTCAGAATAGTTTTCGATTTCAGACTTTTAATTTTTGGGGTCAAAAAACACCAAAGGGGTTAATTGGACGTTTTTGTGAAAAATCGCAAAAATTTTAGATAGCCATTTTATGACTTAAACTGACGTATTTCGATGCGGGGTATCTGAAAAACCTGGTTTCGTAAGGGAATTCTGCTCGTAAGCTGCTCAAAATGCAAATCGAATTTTTGCACTTTTCAATTTTTTAAAACTCACATAAATCCTAAAATATCATACCTACGTAAAATCTGATAGCGCCAATCGATTTTTCTCGGCAAATTACATAAGAATCAATCAGAAAAGTCTTCGATTTCAGACTTTTAATTTAAGGGGTCAAAAAACACCAAAGGGGTTAATTGGACGTTTTTGTGAAAAATCGCAAAAATGTTAGATAGCCATTTTATGACTTAAACTGACGTATTTCGATGCGGGGTATCTGAAAAACCTGGTTTCGTAAGGGAATTCTGCTCGTAAGCTGCTCAAAATGCAAATCGAATTTTTGCACTTTTCAATTTTTTAAAACTCACATAAATCCTAAAATATCATACCTACGTAAAATCTGATAGCGCCAATCGATTTTTCTCGGCAAATTACATAAGAATCAGTCAGAATAGTCTTCGATTTCTGACTTTTAATTTTTGGGGTCAAAAAACACCAAAGGGGTTAATTGGACGTTTTTGTGAAAAATCGCAAAAATTTTAGATAGCCATTTTATGACTTAAACTGACGTATTTCGATGCGGGGTATCTGAAAAACCTGGTTTCGTAAGGGAATTCTGCTCGTAAGCTGCTCAAAATGCAAATCGAATTTTTGCACTTTTCAATTTTTTAAAACTCACATAAATCCTAAAATATCATACCTACGTAAAATCTGATAGCGCCAATCGATTTTTCTCGGCAAATTACATAAGAATCAGTCAGAATAGTTTTCGATTTCAGACTTTTAATTTTTGGGGTAAAAAAACATCAAAGGGGTTAATTGGACGTTTTTGTGAAAAATTGCAAAAATTTTAGATAGCCATTTTATGACTTAAACTGACGTATTTCGATGCGGGGTATCTGAAAAACCTGGTTTCGTAAGGGAATTCTGCTCGTAAGCTGCTCAAAATGCGAATCGAATTTTTGCACTTTTCAATTTTTTAAAACTCACATAAATCCTAAAATATCATACCTACGTAAAATCTGATAGCGCCAATCGATTTTTCTGGTCAAATTACATAAGAATCAGTCAGAATAGTCTTCGATTTCTGACTTTTAATTTTTGGGGTCAAAAAACACCAAAGGGGTTAATTGGACGTTTTTGTGAAAAATCGCAAAAATTTTAGATAGCCATTTTATGACTTAAACTGACGTATTTCGATGCGGGGTATCTGAAAAACCTGGTTTCGTAAGGGAATTCTGCTCGTAAGCTGCTCAAAATGCAAATCGAATTTTTGCACTTTTCAATTTTTTAAAACTCACATAAATCCTAAAATATCATACCTACGTAAAATCTGATAGCGCCAATCGATTTTTCTCGGCAAATTACATAAGAATCAGTCAGAATAGTTTTCGATTTCAGACTTTTAATTTTTGGGGTAAAAAAACATCAAAGGGGTTAATTGGACGTTTTTGTGAAAAATTGCAAAAATTTTAGATAGCCATTTTATGACTTAAACTGACGTATTTCGATGCGGGGTATCTGAAAAACCTGGTTTCGTAAGGGAATTCTGCTCGTAAGCTGCTCAAAATGCGAATCGAATTTTTGCACTTTTCAATTTTTTAAAACTCACATAAATCCTAAAATATCATACCTACGTAAAATCTGATAGCGCCAATCGATTTTTCTGGTCAAATTACATAAGAATCAGTCAGAATAGTCTTCGATTTCTGACTTTTAATTTTTGGGGTCAAAAAACACCAAAGGGGTTAATTGGACGTTTTTGTGAAAAATCGCAAAAATTTTAGATAGCCATTTTATGACTTAAACTGACGTATTTCGATGCGGGGTATCTGAAAAACCTGGTTTCGTAAGGGAATTCTGCTCGTAAGCTGCTCAAAATGCAAATCGAATTTTTGCACTTTTCAATTTTTTAAAACTCACATAAATCCTAAAATATCATACCTACGTAAAATCTGATAGCGCCAATCGATTTTTCTCGGCAAATTACATAAGAATCAGTCAGAATAGTTTTCGATTTCAGACTTTTAATTTTTGGGGTAAAAAAACATCAAAGGGGTTAATAGGACGTTTTTGTGAAAAATTGCAAAAATTTTAGATAGCCATTTTATGACTTAAACTGACGTATTTCGATGCGGGGTATCTGAAAAACCTGGTTTCGTAAGGGAATTCTGCTCGTAAGCTGCTCAAAATGCGAATCGAATTTTTGCACTTTTCAATTTTTTAAAACTCACATAAATCCTAAAATATCATACCTACGTAAAATCTGATAGCGCCAATCGATTTTTCTCGGCAAATTACATAAGAATCAGTCAGAATAGTTTTCGATTTCAGACTTTTAATTTTTGGGGTAAAAAAACATCAAAGGGGTTAATTGGACGTTTTTGTGAAAAATTGCAAAAATTTTAGATAGCCATTTTATGACCTAAACTGACGTATTTCGATGCGAGGTATCTGAAAAACCTGGTTTCGTGTGGTAATTCTCCTCCTAAGCTGCTGAAAATGCCAATCGAATTTTAGCACTTTTCAATTTTTTTAAACTCACATAAATCCTAAAAGATCATACCTACGTAAAATCTGATAGCGCCAATAGATTTTTCTGGGCAAATTACATAAGAATCAGTGAGAATAGTCTTCGATTTCAGACTTTTAATTTTTGGGGTCAAAAAACACCAAAAAGGTTAGTTGGACGTTTTTGTGAAAAATCGCAAAAATTTTAGATAGCCATTTTATGACTTAAACTGACGTATTTTGATGCGGGGAATCTGAAAAACTTGGTTTCGTGTGGTTAAAACGCTGGTAAGGTGCTCAAAATGCCAGTGAATTTTTTGTACTTTGCAAGTTTTTTAATCGCAAATAAATCCCTAAATATCTTACCTACGTAAAATCTGCCAACGCCAATCGATTTTATTCGGTAAACTACATTATAAATATTAATTATTATATATACTTACTTAATACTTAATATAAAATTAATAATAAATTAAGAAAAATCTAAATATTGATCACATATCGAGAAAAATTTTGAAATTAATTTATATGACCAGAAACTGTCCCCCATATGAATTAATTATATGACCACCATGAACTTGCTTATATAATCATTAAAATAATAAATTTAATTTAATTGAAATAATGCTTATCATCTAATCAACAATTAATCAGGATTCTCTCCAGGCCGTAGCTAGAGATGAATTTAAGTTTGGGCAGCGATGGTTACAGAAACGGGGTGGAGGTAAAATTGTTACTTAATCTGGATCAGGTCTTGATAGATAAGAGCAACAACTAATGTTTATTTGGGTTTATATTATATTCAGGTTTATATTGTTTCTCCAAACATTATATTCAATATTATAATAGAAAGGCCCCACACTGCCCCTCCCCCTCGCCCTAGCTAAGGCCCTGATTCTCTCTCCCTTCCTTTCACATTATATTAGAGTCGATTTTGCCTTTGAGTAGGTAAATAAATGCAAATTATAATGAAACACAGTCAAATTTGTTTTTATTTAATTGTACACGTGACCATATAATATACAATTAAATGTTTAATTTCATTTTAATGTATTTCAAACGTTTGATAGAATGTACTTAGTAGAAGGTTGTAAACTTTTGATTTTATAGGTTTTAAAATACGGGCGCATTGATTAAACTTTTAATTTTTAAATTATAATAACTTGTCAAAATTTACTTCTTACTTACGCAATCGCATCAGTAGATACCTAAAAAGAAAAAAAATTGGCAAAATAGTTTTTCGCGTGTACCCTGTATTATCGCCCATAAATTAAATCCTTTAAAATAAGATAAACAAAAAATTTGTATTTCCTTTAATAATTATTATTATTACTCTAATTGTTAAGTAAAAAAGCGTATACTGTTTTGTGTAATTTGTATTTTTTAAATACAAAATTATTGTTTACCCTCGTTTTAATTTTTAAACATAAACACACAACAGTTATAATGAATTTTTCCACTAAAAATACATTTATATTACGATTTTTCTTTGTACAGCAATTATTTTACATCGTATACGTACAAGGTGTCACAACTACAGTTTACTTATTATTTATTATTATTATTATTATTTTTTTTTTTTGATAAACAATCTTTCGTCTATAATTTTTGTTGCCCGAACAACTTTCTATTTTATCTGTTTTTTTAATATTTGATTCGGATGATGTTAAATTTTATTGAAAAATGTATGTAAATTATTAGTACGTCCTTGGTTTGTAATAAAATAAATATTTGCACACCCTGTATTAAACTAAAATATCCTTTGGATGTACAATAAATTAATAAGGTTTCAGAAAACTTTGTACATATTATATTAAATAATTTTTTTATTCAGATCCTTGTTGTAAAGCAAAGGCCATTTTTGGTACCCGGGGGTACCAAAAAAGCATTGCGATACTTTGTCACCTAAATGTATAACAAATAATTTATTAAACACTTATTCGTAGATCAAAAGGATTTTTTTAAATAAATCCTCAACATAAAAAGTCCATCTACACTTGTAAAAGATAACGTATCGTTTCTTTTGGTATAATATCAACATAGATTTTATAAAAATTATATTACAATTTTTAAAAATAATTAAAATCACAAAAACTTAATATACAGAAGCGTTATTGTGTGTATCATAATTAATTTGTAAGTAAGATGGTATTGCCGCGTTGATTTCCGACGCTCGTCGTCGTAAGGCTGCTATACTGTGCCCTCTCCAAATATCGTCTTCTGGATCATTTGGCGAAGTTCCTGATGGAACAGGAGGGGTTACTGCATTAGAACATGGGTTTTGATTTGGCGAAGAATTACCTGCACCACTTCCACTAGCACCACTACCAGCACTCGAATTGTTACAATACGTCATCATTGTATCACCTAAAAAACGAATTATCAATTTTACAATTTAATACTAATTATATCAATAAAACGAAAAATGTAAATTGATTAAGATCATCAATATGTTCCTAAATGGTAAAATAAATGTCTGAACATCTTAATTCTTACGGCTGGCTTCTTACAACTTAGAAAACTATCATTAGATGGCGTACGATACGCCGTAGTTGAAAATCATTAAAATACTTCGATAAAAATAGTATAGATGGCCTGCTATTACTTTCAAAAATCTCGGAGAAGAAGAAAATTGATTTTCCTAATAAGTATATTGTGCGTTTTCTGTTTTAGATATTATCCAGATTGGGAAAGTTGTTTTAATCCGAGTCGAATAATGCAGTGATAGGTAACTATTTAACAATTTAAATCAAATAAATTTTAGCCGGTGAAGAACTAGAAAAAATAGATACTTCTCTCACAATACATTTGTAAAATGTAATGTGTAAAATGCAAATTTTTTTTTTTCGACTCTACTTTCGGAGAATTCTTGAAGCCATCGTATCGGTGCCAAAGTAAAATCTTGCGGTCCATGTGATGGCTAGACCATCCTGCACTTATGTTGTCGACTGAGAGTGCTGCTTCTGCAATAGCTTTACGTTATTCATTAGAATTGTATTGTGAGAGGAGTATCTATATTGAAAAATCCACATTTTATATTTTTATTTATGAAAAAAATAAATAATTAATAATTAATTACATTGATTAATTTAAACTGCTGTGCGCAATTCATTCTTTAAATATTATATCGGAGTTTCTTATTTTAAAATTGTTCTTTCTTCCACTACCTATATATTATAATGTTTAAGTCTTCAACTTATCACTAGCTTTAATAGGGTGTTAATTGAGCGGCTATGTTTATTTCTTGATTAGTAAATTTACTAAACATAGCTAATCTTTGATTATTTTTATTAGCTTTTTTAATAACATACCATCATTTTCATAGGCGACGGCAGGATTATTTTCAGGAAGGTGCATCTAAACACTACGATTAACTAATAAAATATAATTTATAACAGTCACAAGACCCTACACAGAGAAAAAAAACTCAAAAATATATTAAAGATCATATCAATATTTCAGAAAAACCCAAAAAAATGAACAAACATATTTTAGAACTGTTTTTAAGTTATCACAAACAAAATACACTGTAAGTATAAAATATTGCAAACGTTTTCATACTATGACATCATCAAGCGATAAACCAAAAACTCATTTTTGGTTTTTAGTTCATCACCTGATGATGCCATAGGATGGTGAAACGTTTGCGACTATTTTACGAGTTTTAGAAGAACTTTCACACTACACAAAGAAAATTTTTTGGTGTTTTGAAGTAATTTTTACTTCAATTGTAGTTCAAATAAGGATAACACCAATTTTAAAGTAAATTGTACTAAATTTGAAGTAAATTTTACTAAATTTGATATAAAATTTACTCAAATTGATGTAATATTAACTTCAAAATTGTTGCAAGGATTGTTTTTTTCTCTGTGTACGCACCGCACCAAATAAACCTAAGCATATCAGCTCTACACGACTGCAACAACTCCAACATACTACATCGTCAGCGCCTATTTTTAACTGGGTTGGGGGCACTAGGCTCTAGCAAATTTTCGGGCCTCTGATATTCGAGTGGAACTAATAGCATCGAACGCTCAATTTTTGGGTTATTTTATCAGAATTTGATTCATATCTTTCGATTTTATGTTCTCTTTTTGGGCCCCTCTGGCCATTGGGCCTTAGACACGTGCCTATTTTGTCTAATGGTAAAATAGGCCCTGTTGAGAGGTAGAGTAGATGATGTAGTCTAGTTTGTTGTGTTGGGCTTAGCGATTTGAAAATAAAATAAACGGTACGTGACATTTGGGCGCCGGATTTTTAAGCTCCGGATTTTTGGGCGTCGGATTGTTGGGAGCCGCCGTTTGGGCGCTGGGATTTTTGGGCACCGGATTTTTAGGCGCTGGATTGTAAGGGTCCGTAAGATTTCCCATACCTCCCCCCTTCCTCCAAACCCTTAGGGGCCGTCCATTAATTACGTAAAGGTTTAGGGGGAGATATCGGAAATCTTACGGACCCTTACGTGGGGGGAGGGGAAATCAGGGGCCCTCTCACCCACGTGAGATTGATGAGATTCAGCTCGACTCCCCCCCCCCCAAACGCCTCACGTAATTAATAGACGAGATAATGGACGAAATAAATAAATACAATAAAATAGATAAAGTAAAACAGGTACACTTTCCTCAAGTAATTTATTGAATCTACGTACTAGTTTCGGCTACCAAGCCATCATCAGCGTATTCGTCAGTTTTTTACAAAAGTTCAAACAACATTTAATTAAAATCAATATCAAAATCCCGAAAACATAAACATAAACTAATATTGATTTTAATTAAATGTTGTTTGAACTTTTGTAAAAAACTGACGAATACGCTGATGATGGCTTTGTAGCCGAAACTAGTACGTAGATTCAATAAATTACTTGAGGAAAGTGTACCTGTTTTACTTTAAATATTGGCTTCAAGCGGTTCTCCATTTATAATAAAATAGATGTCTTTTCAAAGTAATAAATTTATAAATTTTATTAATTTATTAAAGCATCCCTGTAAGATATTTCAATAAACCATATCAATATTTTAGAAAACCCAAAAAATGCACTAAACACTTTTCAGAACTAAAATGTTTAAAAGTTAGCACATGTAAAATACACTCTAAGTATTCGCAAACGTTTTCACCATACTATGGCATCATCAGGCGATGAATTAGGTGATTATTCCCCGATATCCCCTGATGATTATTTCAATAAAGTTCTATCGCAAATATCACCAATAAATACTGAATTCATAATCTCTCTCCAAGTAAGATCTCCAAGATCTTAAAATAAGGGTACTTATGATTGTGCCCCCCCCCCACACATCTTAGGTGTAGTCCTTTAATAAATCACGTGAGATTTATTGTGCCATTTTTTTATCCCCCCCCCCCTGTATCACAAATACATATGAAAATACAAACAAATATTTATACAAATTAAATTAAGCGGCCAAATGGCGAACGCCCAAACGTCCTGGCGCCCAAAAATCCTTCGCCAGTAGCGTAGCGTGGGGGGACAGGGGGGTAAATGCACCAGGCGGCACTTCTGTGGAGGGCAGCAAGGAATGGCCGAGAAATAAAATTATAATTTTTTTATTTTAATCCTGATATATAAAATCCCAGCACGCTGCTGCTGCTCCTGCTACAGCGTGTCATTTTTTAGTAAAAAAAAACACTCTTGATTTGACTCACTTTTGTTTAAAAATTCGAATTTCCCGATTTTTCCTGATGAAATTTGAAAAATTATAAATTCCCTATCTTCTCCACAAGTATTCCAAAAGAATAGAAATCTTGCGATATGTACTGGAGGGTGTTCCACACCCCCCAGACCCCCCGGTTTACAATTTTACCAACCTAAAAATATATTAAACTAACTAAGATTAGGACTAACCGGGAAATTTGAATTTTTAAGTAAAAATAGGGGAAATTTAACCTCAGGCTAGAAAAAAATTAAAACTTGGAAAGCATAATTATTTAATTACCTTACCATTCATGGAGATTAGCAGTAGCTTTCTGTTACTTTGAAAGTTAATTATAAAAATAATATAAAAATATAAAGTCAAAATTGTAAACCGGGGGGTCTGGGGGGTGTGGAACACCCTCCAGTACATATCGCAGGGTGTCCACTCTTTTAGAATATTCGGAGAAGATATAGAATTTATAATTTTTCAAATTTTTCCAGGAAAATCGGGAAAAACTCAGCGTCGGGAAACGAAATTAAATGTTTAAATATTATATCGCTTAAAAGAGATCTACAGTCTAGCTGTCCGTCCACGAATGGGCTTTCCAGCTAGTATCTAATATTTAAATTTAAATTTAAATAGGGGGGCGTACAATTTAGGGTTTGCCCCGGGTACCAGAAATTCACGCTACGCCACTGTCCGTCGCTTAAAAGTCCGGAGCCAAAACGGCAGCGCCCAAAAGTCCTGGCTCGAGCTTTGGTATAGCCATCGGGAAACCGGGGGTCTGGGGGGTATGGAATACCCCCCAGTGTACGGTTTACTTTTTATTCATTAACCAATAGTATTAGTTCTTCAGTACTGAAGGGTTACTTATGTAGTAGCCAATATTGAGATCCTTGATTGTAAGCGCCGTATTTGGAAACCGCAGTTTTGAGAAGAAGTGAAAAAAAATTTCATCGCAGGTGGTGCAAGTGCACCCCCCTGCATCGTGCTGCCGGCGCCGATGATCATTTTCCATTTATCGAAGACTACATCCAATGGCGGTCGTATTTCGAATTTCGGGGCGGGGCTGGCAATAAAAAGAATTAAATTGAAATTATTATGGTTATTAAGCAGTGGAATGACCAACAGATATTCATGAGAACATCATTCAATGAGAATTCTACACTGTAAAAAATAATTGATGAAAAGTTCCTGACACGAAAAGAAACACAATTTAAATTGGTTTTACTTCCATCAATCCTAAAGACTTTTGATACGTATTTTCATTTCATTTTAATAAAGAAAAGTAGAAAACTTAAGATGGAGTAAAGATGATATGGCAAATTACCCTAATGGTCTGGAGTGGTCTGTTATTGAAGTTAAGAACAAAAAATAAAAAGTAATAAAAAAGAAATCGAAAACAAAGCATCAGGACTGATGAAATTAAACGATCAATAAGGTAAAAAACTATTAGAATGAAGCTATCTAAATGAATGGACACAAATTGGACGAGAGAAATGGTATATGGATAGTTTGGAAATGTGGTGTTTAATTTTAGAGCGAATTGTGGCTGATAGGAAGTAAGGTGCAAACGTGTAAATTTAACGGAAGGCCGATGTGACCACCGAATTGGCCAATATTGACCTAACAATCACGTGATACACGACAGCAGTTTCGAATGCAGATAATCCAATTTCTAACTGTTGGTTGTAAAATAGAAAATTTCTAAAATTTAAATACCAAAATAAAGCAAACAAAAAATTCATTCATAATTCATGTATCGGGCTTCGCGTGTGCACGACACAATTTTTATGTTGGTAGCTTTATTTATCTTTCGTTTTATTGCCTTTTTAACATATTACTGGAATAAAAATTGTGTTTTTGAAAAATTGATTTTGGGACGTCACATAATTAATTCTTCTCTCGTTGAAGTATAGTTTTGCCTGATTTTTTCACAAGAATAACTTATCGACGTTTTGAGCAAATAGACAAATATGAAAATATGAGAGTTGTAAACAACTTTGGCTGTGTGTACGAATGTAATTAGAATCATTGGCGCGTACTTCGGTAGCAGATAACGAGTCAAACTCTAATCATCGCTAATTGAACACCCTCTTCTCCGACCGCGCCACTGGAACTGGAATGCAGCACCAACTTGTTACTTTCTAACCAAGGTGTCAAAAGTAAATGCTGTGGGTTTATTTATTTTTTATCTATATACGTTTACAAGCTTGTTCAAATAGTTACACATCGGAAAAAAAAAATTAAGAGAAAATAATTTTAAAATATCTTACCAAGAGAATTCAATCCGTAATGTGCTTGGTATACCGTACTAGCGGTTGCCGTCGTTATAGGCAAAGCACCACTAAGTCCGGAACTTTGATTTAATTGTCCTAAAGATTGACCAAAACCGCCCATCGAAACACCCCCTTGACTAAGTTGACCTAAACCTAAAATGTTTTTGTTATCTCAAAATTCAATTTTGAAGCTCTCCAAATATTACCAGTCGCCATACTGGCAACTCCCCATCTCGAATCCGAAGAACCAAACATTCCCGATCCACATATTCCATCTCCCATTGCACCAAATGGTGGAAGACCGTGTGAAGGTAACAGTGCCCCCGGTGTGCGGAAGACGTTGGTTGTCTTCTTCCTCTTTTTCCATTTTGCACGTCTGTTTTGAAACCAAACCTAAAATTTTACTAATTTTATTTTATATTTAGGTATTAGAAACATTTAAATGTACTTATTCTTCAGACCATCTAAACGAGAATTAATTAAATGCTAAATCTCTAAAATTTAATAAATTAATAATAATTAGTCTTGCTTGTTACATCCGAAAAACAGAAAACCTGTTCTTGTTTCTTGTTATAATATTCATCGATAGGTATACATTTAATTAAATTGTAATAAAACTTTGATGGCGGCCTAAAAATCGACGAATAGATTTAACGAAAAGCTATCTAAGTTGGGTAAAAAAGCAAATTAAGTCAGAGTTAAAGGTCGCATTATTGAACGTAGCCTCGCCCTCTGCATGGATACAACGATCTCATAGCAACCCCTAAAATCCCTACTATTTTACCCCTAATGCTGTCTGGGACGACCTCCTCGATCTGCTTTATGAGGATTCAATTGATTCAACGACTCGACGTTTTACTTTTGATGTCTTTTCAAATATTTTGCAATGGAGTTTTTTCAAGTATCCAATAATAAAAATATTTTCGTACTTTCGAGAGTCTCCAAAGTTTTCACCGAAAGTTACTTTCCTGGACGAATTCATATAATGCACATTTGATATTTTGACAATTAAAAATGCCTCTTGAACAAAAGTTGAATATCCAGGGAATTGCGATTCCCACGGGCCTTCAAACAGTGGTTATCCATTGCACAGAGATGTATAGCTGTTAAATAATCCAACACCATTAGACCCTCTGACGGGTAGTGTCGGGATGCCACCCCTGCTGATACCTTGTCCGCAGAGATTTACAGTTTGGCCAACTGATAGCCTCGGTTTTGTTCTTTATACTTCGATCAACTGGGACCGTTTATCAATTGGAAAAAGTGAACTCATTTAAAGTTGGCAAACAATAGCAAAAAATATTTTAAATTTAAATATCTAATTAGCCGTTGCAAATCCGAAGGAACCCCAAAAAGAAAAGCATTTTATAAAGTGAACACGAGAGCGATAAAGATTTGGGTATGTCGTAAAGGTAATCGAATCTCGTAAACCTTAATACTCGATAGAAATTCACCTAGTGGAAATCTTATCGGGAAAACTGGAGATTTTCTTTCTAAAGTGGGAATGACCAAAAATGAAATGCAAAATTTGAAAAAGTTTTGATGAATATTTAAATATTAATTTGTTATAAAATATATATTAGATATCGTCCCCGGACCATTCTACAGGCAAAAGTTTGTACAACAGTGAGGGCAGCACGGTAGCAGCAGGATCGCCGATCATACATCAACCGCGCCCCATTAGGGATTAATGATGCCAGCACCACCGAAATTAACTCCCGACAGGCTTACCAAGGCAATAACGCTAACATATTAACCATTTGTTAGAATAGCAATATCGCGCCTTTAGTTCATTACCTTTTGGATCGTAAAGACAAATTTATTTGTATAATATTCGCACTACTTAAGCTTCTTATTAAAAAAGTCATTGTTCCATTCGAAAACATTTAAACATATTAAGTAATAATAAGCTTTATGGTATGATAAAAGATGACACTTGGTTGGTTTACGATAATTCGACCATTTAAAATGATGGGCGCCGTAAAGTATAATTTTCAAATACCTAATGTTACTTCACGATTTATTTACAACACCAATGACGCATCCGATTAAATTAATAACGTAACATAACCCCAATCATAGATACCTTTGCCAATTTTTGAAAGTGTTTCAGTGTAAACGATTAAAAATTCAAGTTTATTTCTCTAAATAAGTTCTCTAAAAAGCAAAGCATTGAAAATGTATAATGGAATTCTAAATTAGCGAATTATTTATAATATCACTTAGGGCCAGCAGGTAGACATCCTAGTTCCACTATAATTGGTAAGGAACTGTTCTGTCACAGTTTTATTTTTTGCTTTTGCAAAGATAAAATAGTATAATTAAGAAAATCATTATATTCGGCAAAAACATTTTCCATAGATGAAACCTAGGTTGAAGAAGACTTAGAGACTTAGTCTCATGAAATCTATTTTTGAAGGCAATCAAAATTCAATTAAAATTCTTAACTTGAACTTCAAGACCGTGTGGCCTTGGAAAATTTAAAATTTTCGCCCGGGGCGCATTTTATTTTGGCCTTCTTGGTCAAAATCTTTATGATACGCTACTGATAATTTAATATACAGTCGTGTTTCAAACGTCAAATTTTCATTTTTTATGTAAATTCTGTTTTTTAAGTTTTTTAAGTTGGCTCAATAGAGTAGTCAACATAGTGCTAGAATAGCATAGCGTTGGTCGAAGATTCGATCCTCGCCCGAGTATGAAATTTATAAAAATTTATTAATTGAATAATTGGAGAGAAAGGTCTTTCTGCCGAAGTTGGCAAGAAGAGCGGACGTGATACTATTGAAACTGTCTATGCTTGGATGGATGCTATGCTTGGTACGGTATATCTCCCACCCGATTCTACTGTTAATGAATAATTGAATACGATGATATCTATAATACATTGACAATATTTCCGATCATTTTATATTATCGAAATTGATAACAAACAATTGCCCTAAAACACAGTCGATTTTTGATGGTGTCACTATGCATAATCTTGTTCAGCATAACGCAATTCCCAACAATTTCTGCAATAGATTTAGTTTTTACAAATAATATTACTTTCGTTCGTGATTCTCACAATGACCTATTATCTAATACGCCGTTTTCCCGGTTGCAAACTGATGTTTTGCCAAAACACCGAAACAAAAGCACGGAAAAACAAAAATACCGAAAAACATAAACACAGAAAGACAAAAACAACGAAAAACAAAAACACTAAAAACAAAAACACCAAAAACAAAAACAAAAACACCAAATACAAAAACACCGAAAACAAAAACAACGGGAAGCAAAAACACCGAAAACAAAACCACTCGGTATTTTTATTTTTGTTGTTTTTGTTTTCGGCGTTTATAGCCTATACCAGCGGTTCCCAATTAGAATTGGCCGCGGAATCCTTGGACGATGTAAAAAATTGCGGCCGGTGAGGAGTTTAAAAATTATTACGATATTTATTATATATATAATTTATTAGATATATAAGGCACGTGGACGAATTTTGAATTTGAGTCTCAAGTTTGAGATTTATTTGAAAATAAAATTGCGTGAGTAATAATTTGGGTTTTATTTGGTTAATTTTCTGATTAATTATTGGATCAGATTTGAATGATGAGAAAGTGGTGAAATTGGCAATTCCAATTTTCAATATATGAATTCACTGACCAGGAGTTTTATAACTTCTATTTTCAAGATATGCAATTGCTAAAATATCGGTAGATAGAGATAGAGAATATAGAGATTTGTAATCCCCTATTTAATCACCATTCCAAAAATATTTGGACTCAACTCTTTTCTTCTAGAAAAATCACATAATATAGCACCTAAGCAAAATGGCAATTTCCTTGACCGTTCAACAACTACTAACTTGTTATCGTTTGTATCTGATGTGGAATTCTTTGAAAATCGCATACACATTGGATGTGCACGTGGACGCGATGTACACTGATTTCTCAAAGGCGTTTGATCGTGTCCCACCGGCTGTTCCCCTATCGAAATTGCCTCTCTAGACTTTGGATGGCAATTAAATGGCTTTGCAGCTATCTGGTTTGGCAGAAAGCAAAAGGTATGGATTACAATTAATATAACATCTCAGTGCGCTGCTGCTCCTGCTACAGCGTGTCATTTTTTGGTGGAAAAAACACTCTGATTGGTCGATTTTTAATCCAAAGTGGGATATTTGAATTTTTAAGCAAAAGAGAGAAAATACTCACGGAGTTTAGCAGCAACTTTCTGTGTTACTTTGAAAGTTAATAATAAAAATATAAAATTAAAATTAAAAAAAAAAATTAATAAAAAAATGAATACCTCCAGTATTAAATAACTTCTCAGTTTTTGAGTGGGGATAAAGAAAAATGTGCACTGGAGGGTGTTCACACCGAATCACTGTCATTTGGCCGAAATTTATTTGGCCGAATTCTATTGGCCGACTGTTTTTGGCCGATAAATCACTTGGCCGACATATCAATTGGCCGACAGATAATTTGGCCGAACAGTTTTTGGCCGACAGATTGTTTGGCCGAACAGTTTTTGGCCGACGTTTATTTGGCCGATCAGTTTTTGGCCGACAGTCACTTTGCCGATAAATTTTATTTTTTTGGTAAATAAATAAATATTTTGTAAAATTATGTTGTTTTATTTAAATTATATTAAATTATTATTAAAATACACAAAAAAACATGCAATACAAAATATTCGTTACACACCAACGAATTATTTTTAAGATCCATTAGGTTTAAACTGAAGGTTATGAGAAATGCCACGAAGGAAGTCGTCTTGAGTTTTGTTGGGAAAATCCACAACAAGTCGTTTGAGCCTGTCCGCCAGTTTGACGTATTTTTTCTTGGGAGGATTGGGCACGTGGCCTGCATTATACTGAGCAAGGCTGAATTCAACATTACCTTGCTCACGTTTGAGTCCATCAATAAATTTCCAAATTGTAGGGTGATTGGCTCCGAGAAGACTACTGAATTTATTATTCCACCCTTCAATGGAATTATTTGTTTTAGGAAGGTCTCCAAGGCAGGCATCGTGACAGTTCCAAACCGAAATCCCGAAATTCACGGGTTTTCGCACTGGATTGCTCCTACTTCGAATTGCGCCAATCCAAGTGTTCTCAAAGTAATCGAGAAGTGGTTTTAAAATTTCTTCATTTTGCAGAAAAAATTCGGTTTGCAGCAAATTCTCGAACATAAGCTCCACATTCTCTTGAGGAGCAAAGGCTAGAGCCGCCAACTTTCTAATATTTAAGGGAAACGATGGATCAGCCAGATTTTCGTACCGAACTCGAATAGGATTGTTAGCCTGTATTACACGCCAAATACATTGATTAAAATGAAAAAAGCATCCGTGGTGAGCGATGCCAGGAAAAACACGTTGAAACGCTTTTTTCTGAGCAATTTCAAAATCAGTCATAATACTTACAGGTTTTAACTCGGGTTTCAAGTTTAGCATAGCTTCTAGAACTCTAATATAAGTGTCCTCCTTCTTATTCGGAAGGAGGACAAACACAGACGGAATTACCACCTTATACTTGATAGAATGGATCGTGTACAGTTGGAAGAACAGTGATGGGGCCGACTTGAATGTCCCATCGGCAAACCAATGATCGCAATCAGCCAATAATTGTAAATTTTCTGCGGTACTAAATATAAGAATCCGATTTTCACTGGGTCCGCTATCATAAAGTAAGAAAGGCTCTCCTTTGCCAGTTTTTCCGTAATCTCCTTCAATCACTAAATCAGTCAGGCTGTTAGGAGATGTTGGAACAGCAGGACCATTCCTATTACGAGTTCTGCGAATGGTCTGTTTCAACAAGTTGGTGGAAGGAAGATGTGGGGCCACTGCTGTATCAAGATTTAGAGTAGCATCTGCCAGAATCTGTTGGGGGTTTTCTTTTGAAGTTTTCGCCACTTCTTTAATATTAGCAAGCACAGTTTTTGCTGCAACTTCACTACTTTCCACCGTGTGACCAATATGAGTGCCACTAAGTCCAACAAGTTCATCGTTTTCAGTGATTGCTCTTACTTTGCACTTTGAAGTGTTGTATTTGGCACATTTCCAATAAATTTTTGCACCACCTTGTTTATCGCGAGTAAACAGAAATCCATTATGTAAAAGCTGCTTAACTCCACGACTGCTTTCGACATATTCCAAAGGCATATTTGATATAATTTTAATTTACTTTTGATTTCTTCTTTTTCTTCTAATACTTATAATTTCTTCTAATTCTTTCTACTTACTGATTCTTAATTACATAATTGTTTATATAGAAAATAACAAAAGGTAATCGGATAGGATTAACGCGGATAATTTTAATACCGCGTCGTTCAGAAACGGTATTAGTTTTTTTATTAGATTCGTCCTTGGGTGACGTTGCTTTCTATTGGTCTGCTCATAGTCAGGACCATATTCCTCGACTATACGTGCTAACACGGCCATCCTGCAATTGCCACCAAATAACTGTCGGCCAAGTGACTGTCGGCCAAATACTGTTCGGCTAAATGACTGTCGGCCAAAAACTGTTCGGCCAAATAATCTGTCGGCCAAAAACTGTTCGGCCAAATAATCTGTCGGCCAAAAACTGTTCGGCCAAATGATTTATCGGCCAAAAACTGTCGGCCAAATGATTGTCGGCCAAAAAAATTCGGCCAAATGACTGGATACCGTTCACACCCCCCAGACCCCCCGGATTGACACAATATAACAAGTTAAATCGAATAATATAGGTAATAAAAATTATATTTTGGCCTTTAGCGACAGTTATCACTTTCGTCAGGCATTTATTTATGACAGCTCAAATATAATATTTGAGAAAAATGAGAAATTTAAGAAAAAATTTAAACTTGGAAAGAATATTTATTTAATTACCTACCGTACTGCTCACGGAGTTTATCAGCAACTTTCTGTGTTGCTTGATTATTAAAATATAAAGTTGAAATTGTAAACCGGGGGGTCTAAGGGGTGTGGAACACCCTTCAGTACATATCTCAGGGTTTCCACTCATTTAGAATACTTGAAACTAGAATACGAAAAATCGGGAAATTTGAATTTTTAAGCAAGAGTGAGGGAAAAAATGCTCAGAGTTTAGCAGCAACAACAACTATAGTCAAAAGTGTAAACCGGGAGGCAGGGGGTGAACACCCTCCAGTTCATATAATAAAATTCCTACTCTTCTAAAATACCTACAGAAGACAGAATGATTATACAAATTTCGTCAGGATAAGCTGGGAAATTGTTTGTTTTTGAGCAAAAGTGAGGGTAAAGAAAATTATAGAATTTGAAAAACTTAATTATTATTTTTATATTATTATAAAAAAAATTTTAATTGCCCGACGGCACATCAAGTTTAGCAGCACTTTTTGCGTTACTTTGAAAATATAGAAAATCGGGGAATCCCCCAGTAGCGGGAAACGAAATTAAATGTTTAAATATGTCTAGCTGCCCGTCCGCGGCCGGGCTTTCCAGATAGTTGAATATAATTTCTTAAAGAATTTTTGTATCAAATTTTTCTTCGTGAACAATGAATCAGTTGATAATATTTATTGATTAGTATAAACCAAGTAAAATCCAGCTCTTTCTAAACATCTGCTTGGGTTAAATTGTATAATACTAAATGGTGATTTAAAGGTGACGTATTCAAAATAGACTCTTTAATGGCATCAAAGATTTAGAAAATCAAAGGAAATGGGAATCTCATTTCCGTCTGAAGTCGACCATGGTTTCTCACCATCATGTTTCTATTTTGTTTCAATGCATTTTACTCGAAAAGTCTACGTTGAATTAAAAATTTTTTTGAACAAAAGTTGTTAATTTATTCATGCAAAATATGAATCAGCTAAAAAAATATAGGGTGCCATTTAAAAAATAAAGTTGACCTTCAAGTGACCTTGAAAATGTCAATAAATTTTTGTTTAAATTATGCCATATTCTTTCCCCCTCGCTATCATACGACTTTTGTCCGAAACATTTTTTTATCTGACTTTTGGTTTCTGAGATATTAATTGCTGGAAGTCTTAAAATGAACACCCGGTATACAATTTCTTTTAAGAGCCCTTAATTTCGAACAAATAATTGAAAAAAATGCGTAATAAAATTGACAAGCAGATTTTCAATTTACACCATTTTTGACTAACAACAAGGTTTTACTCAAATAAAAAGTGCACTAAAGAGTAAAAAATAATTTTTCAGATAAGAACAAACAAAAGCACCCTGACAACATCAATATGAAAAGCGTGGGGGTCTTGCAGATTTAAATTGTCAAATTCATAGCCCCATGCTTTTTATATTGAGTTTTCAGGGCGCTTTTGTTTGTTCTTATCTGAAAAATTATTTTTTACTTTTTAGTGCATTTTTTATTTTTAGTTAATTTCTCGAAAAAGTTTTTTTAATTTTTTTTAATGTTTAACTTTTTAATCTGCATTTTTTCTAACGATTTAAGTAAATAGTTAATCAAATTATATTACCAATCTTAAAAAATGGTCTGATAATCCGATATTTTAATGCGAGCTTTATTTGGAATTTTTCTGTATCTACGTAATATATTCTAATCTATTTTTTTAATTTTAATCAGAGAGATAAAAAGAAAGAAGAAAAAGAACTCAAAATAAAAAATTTTAAGTAAATTTGTGGTTTTTAGTATGTATTTATGGTTAAATTCAAAAAATATAAGAATAATACAATACGTAGAAAATCAAAATTCAAAAAATTTAAAAAGGAGACAATTAACACATAACAGGTCTGGATTAAGAAAATTTGAAAAAATGAAAATTTCGTAATACGAAGTACAATATAACGTTATTTCATGGTTATTGCCATTCATCAGTTGTACGCATCGATTACGATTACATTGTAAAATAAGAAGAAAAAATTTTTTTCAAACTAAACAAAATTATCGACTAAATTGTACAAAATTGACTTACCATAACCTCCAAAGATTATCAAAACTGAACTTGTTACACGAGGTATGAATAATTTAAAAATGATTTGAACTAAGAAATTCGTTTACCTAGCACTGCTAGTTTGAAATCCGAAGGCACTGCCCTCTTAATATGATTTCTAAAAACTTTGAAAAAATTCAAAATTCAAAAATTTACCACGTTTTTTAACCGTGAGGCGTAAAACTAGAAAAAGAACTCAAAATAAAAAATTTTAAGTAAATTTGTGGTTTTTAGTATGTATTTATGGTTAAATTCAAAAAATATAAGAATAATACAATACGTAGAAAATCAAAATTCAAAAAATTTTTAAAAAGGAGACAATTAACACATAACAGGTCTGGATTAAGAAAATTTGAAAAAATGAAAATTTCGTAATACGAAGTACAATATAACGTTATTTCATGGTTATTGCCATTCATCAGTTGTACGCATCGATTACGATTACATTGTAAAATAAGAAGAAAAAATTTTTCAAACTAAACAAAATTATCGACTAAATTGTACAAAATTGACTTACCATAACCTCCAAAGATTATCAAAACTGAACTTGTTACACGAGGTATGAATAATTTAAAAATGATTTGAACTAAGAAATTCGTTTACCTAGCACTGCTAGTTTGAAATCCGAAGGCACTGCCCTCTTAATATGATTTCTAAAAACTTTGAAAAAATTCAAAATTCAAAAATTTACCACGTTTTTTAACCGTGAGGCGTAAAACTAGAAAAAGAACTCAAAATAAAAAATTTTAAGTAAATTTGTGGTTTTTAGTATGTATTTATGGTTAAATTCAAAAAATATAAGAATAATACAATACGTAGAAAATCAAAATTCAAAAAATTTAAAAAGGAGACAATTAACACATAACAGGTCTGGATTAAGAAAATTTGAAAAAATGAAAATTTCGTAATACGAAGTACAATATAACGTTATTTCATGGTTATTGCCATTCATCAGTTGTACGCATCAATTACGATTACATTGTAAAATAAGAAGAAAAAATTTTTCAAACTAAACAAAATTATCGACTAAATTGTACAAAATTGACTTACCATAACCTCCAAAGATTATCAAAACTGAACTTGTTACACGAGGTATGAATAATTTAAAAATGATTTGAACTAAGAAATTCGTTTACCTAGCACTGCACTTTTGAATTTTGAATTTTTTCAAAGTTTTTAGAAATCATATTAAGAGGGCAGTGCCTTCGGATTTCAAACTAGCAGTGCTAGGTAAACGAATTTCTTAGTTCAAATCATTTTTAAATTATTCATACCTCGTGTAACAAGTTCAGTTTTGATAATCTTTGGAGGTTATGGTAAGTCAATTTTGTACAATTTAGTCGATAATTTTGTTTAGTTTGAAAAATTTTTTCTTCTTATTTTACAATGTAATCGTAATCGATGCGTACAACTGATGAATGGCAATAACCATGAAATAACGTTATATTGTACTTCGTATTACGAAATTTTCATTTTTTCAAATTTTCTTAATCCAGACCTGTTATGTGTTAATTGTCTCCTTTTTAAATTTTTTGAATTTTGATTTTCTACGTATTGTATTATTCTTATATTTTTTGAATTTAACCATAAATACATACTAAAAACCACAAATTTACTTAAAATTTTTTATTTTGAGTTCTTTTTCTAGTTTTACGCCTCACGGTTAAAAAACGTGGTAAATTTTTGAATTTTGAATTTTTTCAAAGTTTTTAGAAATCATATTAAGAGGGCAGTGCCTTCGGATTTCAAACTAGCAGTGCTAGGTAAACGAATTTCTTAGTTCAAATCATTTTTAAATTATTCATACCTCGTGTAACAAGTTCAGTTTTGATAATCTTTGGAGGTTATGGTAAGTCAATTTTGTACAATTTAGTCGATAATTTTGTTTAGTTTGAAAAATTTTTTCTTCTTATTTTACAATGTAATCGTAATCGATGCGTACAACTGATGAATGGCAATAACCATGAAATAACGTTATATTGTACTTCGTATTACGAAATTTTCATTTTTTCAAATTTTCTTAATCCAGACCTGTTATGTGTTAATTGTCTCCTTTTTAAATTTTTTGAATTTTGATTTTCTACGTATTGTATTATTCTTATATTTTTTGAATTTAACCATAAATACATACTAAAAACCACAAATTTACTTAAAATTTTTTATTTTGAGTTCTTTTTCTAGTTTTACGCCTCACGGTTAAAAAACGTGGTAAATTTTTGAATTTTGAATTTTTTCAAAGTTTTTAGAAATCATATTAAGAGGGCAGTGCCTTCGGATTTCAAACTAGCAGTGCTAGGTAAACGAATTTCTTAGTTCAAATCATTTTTAAATTATTCATACCTCGTGTAACAAGTTCAGTTTTGATAATCTTTGGAGGTTATGGTAAGTCAATTTTGTACAATTTAGTCGATAATTTTGTTTAGTTTGAAAAATTTTTTCTTCTTATTTTACAATGTAATCGTAATCGATGCGTACAACTGATGAATGGCAATAACCATGAAATAACGTTATATTGTACTTCGTATTACGAAATTTTCATTTTTTCAAATTTTCTTAATCCAGACCTGTTATGTGTTAATTGTCTCCTTTTTAAATTTTTTGAATTTTGATTTTCTACGTATTGTATTATTCTTATATTTTTTGAATTTAAAAAGAAAGAAATCTAAAAACTGCGGTCATCCGAGTTCCATCTCTAGACAATATGAATTTTAAATGTTATATGCAGTTTTAGGTGTCTTAATTTGTTGTTTAATAATACTTAAAGAATATTAAAGCCAATTTTAAAATTTACAATATTTTTTCAAACCATCGCATCGATAAAATTAATTCAAAATGATGTAATCTCCAATATAGCAGACACACAGACAATGAATAAATAATTATTACAAAAAGCAATTTAAAATAGAATTTGTCTGAATGAGAGTACGTAAATGCATTAAAAAATAATTTAATATTTTAAATTATAGAGTTGATTTATGTTTTAAATAGTTTATTTTCCGATAGTATATTTGCTGTAGTCTGTAGTATAAAACCAATTATCTACAATTTTATTTTATAAAAAATGCACATAGTTAATTTATTTGTGTATTAAATAAACAAAATCCGATGGGGACACCACATAACTTCCTTGTAATTTTTATAATAATTGTACCAGAATCTCGTTAATCTATTCATGCGCGTCACGAATTACGACTTTTGGCACGGACAATCGCAACCAAAAATAAGAGTTGCACAACTAGATGCTATAAAAGTATCTCAAATTCAAAATTTCAACTTTCTACGAACTGCCGTATTTGAGTTATGCGACGAAAATAGTCCAAATGAATTCAGGGAAGGTCAAAATCTGGAAACCGAAAAAAATCGGGATCACAATACTTCCTTGTTTTACAAGGAAGTAAAAATTAGTGCTTATGATGGTCGATCGACAAAAATTCCACAAAAATCGAATTCGCTTTCTCCGTTATCGCAGAAAGCTTCATAAGAATTATTTCGATAATCATAAAAAGAACGAAGAATATTTTTAACAATTCAAAACTAAAGAGGATAAAAAAATAAGGACGAAAATTAATCGTTTAATCGATTGCTGTACAAAAAAATTTTCGTTCGTGGCGTGGATGCTCCAATTTATGATTATCGATTTGAATAGAATTGTGGCCAGCTGAAACTTTTCAGTTATGCAAAATAAAATAATAATTTAAATTTTATGTTGAAATATCACCTGGTACACAAATTTCATTTTTTTTAGCAATTTCACTGGTGGATACACATAGTATGAGTTTTTCCGCTTTATTACTCTTAGGGGAAGCGGTGGAAGTGAAAACATCTCGCCCTTCGAATTATAAAAACCTCCACGCTTCATTATAAAGTCAAATGTTTATATAAATTTTTAATGAAGAGTGATGATTTGATTTTGTTAACTCTTAGTATGCATTCAAAATAGTTTGGGCGCGTTCGTCAAAAAGCATCGGCTCCCTTTTTGCGGAGTCAGGTTAATTCGGTTAATTAACCGTAGGTTTATAATAATCTATGAATGGCCTGTGGGACCAAGTTCCAAAATTTAATTAACCGGTTATGACGCGTTTATTTTGAAATGCAACATAGTTTTAAAGTAATTTTTATTGATCTTCATTTTCAAAAGGCAAAACGAGAGAGCTCAAAAGTTGCCTGATACACTAATTACTATTGTTAAATTAAAAGTATAATTTTCACCGGTCACTACGTTAAATTGCAATATTAATTAAAGTAGCCAACCAGATGTACATAAAATCACCTGGTAAGTTTCATCTGCCGCTTAATTTAGCAGTGATTCATGCCCCATGGGGGTGCCCTGTAATACTTATTGACTTATGATAGCGTGGGGTGTAATACTGATGTTCATTTAACGCTAATCCCTTTGTAATGTATAACCGTAAAGGTCATTCTTAAATCTGAACCAAACACAGACAAGGCACAAAAAAATACACAAAAAGTGGTAGACTTTTTTAAAAGAATTTTCACATATAACTGAGAAATGCCATTTTAAAGCCGACTTTGTTTCTTTGTGTGCGTTGTTGATCCAAACAACCACACTAACCCAATATAAATTTTTATTATCTTTAAATATGGATAGGGCTGTTTGAACGGACGTTAAAAATATATTTTCTATGTATTTTAAGATTTGATACTAAAAGGGTTCAAAATATTACAATTTCTTTCAGTAAAATTATAAATCAGCTACCTACATAATATTCAGCAAAACACGCAAAATTGATAGCTGATGTGAAATATGATATTATTAGAACATCAAATTTATTTTAGTTCATATTTTTGCTTGACAAACGTCATTACCATGTCGGCTGTTAATGGTAGCCTCGTAGCGAAATTCTGAATATTTTAAAGCAAAAAATATATTATAACAGTAGCTATTTAGGATTTTATTTATTTACAAACGCAGTCGATTCTAGACCAAAAATTGAGTCATTAAAATAAAAAAATCCGAATTTCGACGACGTTTAACCATAATACGGCATCATCAGACCCAGAAACAAATGAAATTATCACATTTGGTTCTCAATTTCACTCGGAGTCGAATAAACTTGTTTTAACAACAATCATTTATTTATAAACAGCAATTTCACTTTTTCTTCTATTTGAATTCAATTTCTCTAAAGATGTTGCTTCTGCAGTAGTTTTGTGTTAATTTTCGAAAAATTATTGTTTCGTCTAAGATTTTGCTTTATTTTTTCACACAAAAATCATTAAGAACACTCCATTTTTCTGACGTCCAAACCAACACATGAATTTTTTATTTCATATCTTATTTCAAACAACATTTTTTCCCGTTTTTGAAAAATCTCAACTCTTGATTTTTGCTCTTTCAGGAGATTTAAATTTAAATTTCTCAGAAAAAAAGAATTTCAAACAAATCTACTTTAGTATTAAATATTTTCCCTTAGATGTGTATTGTGTGTTCGGTTGATGCTGACCAGACAGAGTACATCAGTAACGAAATAATGAAATATCAGTAACAATATCGATGTGTATGGAAGTGATAAAGTATTCTAATCTCAATGCTAATAGTAATATTGAAATTTATATGCTAAGTACCATTAATAACCACAATTTTGCAATTTCGGTTAAAATTAGTTATTGTAGGGAGACCGGGGTAAGTTGCAACAAGGGCAAGTTGCAACAGTGTAGATAACTTTTTCACGGATCAGATCCATTGGTACAAAATACGTGTAACTTAATGGTTCTTAGGTGTATCAGGTAGAATCACGCCAAATAGCTGCAGTATGTGAATAATCGTCACATCTGTATTCTCCACAGAATCAGTAATTTTGCTATTGTTGTCAATAAAGTTGCATTATTAAAGTATCAAGTGAAAAATCTGATGTGAACATCACATGACTTTGTAAACATTTTCCAAGAATCTCGTTACTCCATTCATGCGCGTCACGAATAAATGCACTTTTGAATGAATGAAAAATGGGGCAATATAGACTTTACAAAATGTGGGCACACTGAACCTGTGCATAAAGAGACCCGTTGTATATATGTGTAAATTGTACCTAATATTGATGATAGTGCTTTTGAATAAGTGTTGCAATTTACCCCAGGATCACCTTTTTTATTAACTTTATGTAAATTGTCGATTATTGTTTTTAAGTTCAACAATTTTATATACCTATATTCCTTAAGGACTAATATACATATGTCCACCAATATTTGGAGTTTTTTTTCCATAAAAGTCTTTAAAAAAAATAAAGATTAAAAAGTGTAGCAACTTACCCCGGTCTCCCCTACTCGGCTACCACGCTAGTAAAATATGCTTTCATTCATAATAAAAACTTAAACTTGATTGCTTGAAAATAATGTACAAACTACAACTTAAAATTTTTTTTACTTTAGGGCCGCTTGCCAGCTTTTAACTTTCTCTTTTGTTACGCGCCGGCAGTAAAAGTATACCGTTAATAAAATTTAAAAATTTCTTTTCTATCTTAAGAAAAAATAAAGGAGTTGAGTTAAGAAGGTTGTCTACATATGGTTGGAATTTCCGTGGAAATCCTAGAAAATCCGGAAAATTTTTAGAAATCTCTGGAATTCTTTGGAAATTACTTGAAAGTCGATGGAAATCTCTTGAAATAATTGAAATTCATAGAAAAAGACGTAACAAAGTTGTCAAACTTGTGAAATTTTCTGTCTGCATGTTATTTTGGAATTCCATTAAAATCGTTTTGTATTTTTTGGAATTTTTTTGAAGAAAATTTAGAACATATAAAAAGATTTCTTGGGGTGTGTCAGTCAATCTCTACCACGAATTTCACTTTTTCCTATATACCTTTGGAAAGAGAACAATTCTTTAAGCTTATTAAAAAAATTTTTTTGGTGGATTATCCATTAGTTTTCGAAAAAACGGCGTTTACAGATCGAAAATTTTACGTATAAAATAACATGCATTAATTTGTGGGAGAGGAGCCAAAGTAATTTAATTTAATTTAAATTTATTTTACGGTGGATCCGTGTTTTCCTGTGGTTGCGCCAGCAAAATCTGACTCTTCGCAGCTCTCCACTACTCTCCGAGCGCTCCGGGCCGTTTTGGCTGGCGCTTAACTCACTAAAAACATCCCTGAACTCAATCCACATCGACTGGGAAGCTCGCACTCGGCGAGGTATGAAACGCGTATGACGGCTATCACTAAGACTAGTTCAGAGTACCTACACGTACCGTCAACAGAAAACCCGTTACTTGCAATTTCTATGTACTCCCGTGTAGCGCTGGGACCTTTTATCGATAGTTATCTATTAATCGAAGACCGATATTTTATTTTTGAAATTTCGATATTTATCGATATTTCGATAGTTTTTGATATTCCGATAGTTACCGATATTTAGATATGTCGATAGTTATCGATATTTCCAATTTAGGTTTGTCTTATGTTTTCTGGACTTCCCATTGGTCAATTTTGGGTTCCACCGGTTTCTTTATTCGAGAAAAAAAAGGTGGTATTTATTATTTTGATTACTTTTTTTTGTTTCTGAAAACCAATAGAAACTTTTAATTTTAGTCAAAGTTAGTGGGAATAATCTACTTACATTATTGACCGAGAATAATTAATTGAAGTATGGGCATTTGTTTTAATAGCTACATATTTATTTTATTTGACGTCTGTCAATTAATTATGAATAAAATAAATCAAAAACGGTTTAGTACATCGTCAGTCCATGAAATTAATGTTAAAATCAACTAAAAAAATAATCAATCGAATACCACATGAGAATTCGATAAATTAGAAAATAATTTGACATATTTTCTCAAAGTTGTCGCCGTTCGGCAATAGCTACTCGATCCCTTCGGGCTCCCATATCCATTACCTGGCAACAACTTTTTGAAAATACGTGACATTATTTTCAATTTATTCTCACTTCCTTATGATATTATAAAGTGCAGTTTACTTTGCGATTTTTCTTACGATTTTGCTTACGACTTTGCTTCCAAGTTGCCGTAAGCAAATTTTTCGAAGTTCACGTTATACAATTCGACCCGAAGATGAACTCGCAAACGAAGTCGTGAACAGAAAACCACCAAACCAGTCATACAAGACAGTGGCATAACAAGGCAGCTACGGGCGTGTGTTTTTGAGTCAAATGGAATATTAAATTAACATGGAACTTCTTTATAAGCAGAACAATTTCTATAAATTAATTTTTATGAAAAAAATATAATAAATATTAAACACGTTTGCATAATTAAGAAAGAGCAGTAGACGCATGTGTTTCTGGCAACTTGGCCGTCGTCAGTATTACACACTTGACAACAACTTACCCGCTGCTACCAAAACGATGAACACGCTTAATTATGCTAAATTACACTACGGATTCGTTTTCGTTGCTAATAATAATAAATATTGTAATTTAGTTTTATTAAAATCATTTTTGGGATTTACTACTAGGTAAAAACAAGAAAATCATACCTGACGTTTTTATTAAATTAATAAAAAAACTAGCAGTGTAGTGTTAAAAATCAAAATATACCCTACTTTTAATTTTTTTGGTATTTTGTTAAATTGCTATGTATGTCCCATGTGCTTTTTAAATTCGAAATGTAGGTGTCAATCCGGGGGGTCTGGGGGGCATGGAATGCCCTCCAGTACATTCTTTACCAAATACCTCGAATTGACGTAGATTCAGATGAGAAATATTTACTAATGAGGTATTTGGTATAGGGTGCACTGGAGGGCATTCCATGCCCCCCAGACCCCCCGGATTGACACATACGTTGTGGAAATTTAAGGGGCAATTAAGTACATAGTAATTGTACATACATAGTCTATAGTTCTATTTCGTTGCATCGATTTTGAGATACAGGTATTAATATTTTTTGTATTTTTATTTTACGGAGTCTTCTTTAAGTCGCTGCCAGTCAAAATGGGGGCAACAAAATTTAAAAATGTATAGATAGCATAGTCGTGATAGCGACCGGGCCCTTTTAATGTCCGGGCTCTTGTTCGATCGAACACTGGTAGTTACGCCACTGATACAAGAGAAATTGTATGTAAAATCGTAAGCAAAATCGCATAACGCTAACTGCACTTAAGTGATTATTTGATAATTATTAACGATACTTCGATACTCCGACAATAATTATCGACAAATATCGATTAATCGAAATTATCGATAGTTTTTGAGTTATCGATATTCGATATCGAATTTTGAATATCGCCCAGCCCTACTCCCATGTTAATCATATGAAAACTTTCGATTTTCAACTGCCGTTTTCTCGAAAACCAATAGATAATCACTAGTTTGTTTTCTTCCTTCACAGAATATAATTTTTACAAATTTAAAAATATATTTTAAGCTGTATGTTTTACAAAATCAAAAAATATGTTGCTATATTGGTTTAGAATACTAAGATATTCGAATAATTAGAATATTAGCATAAGAAAGTAAAGAAAAAAAGTCACAAAAATTGTGTCAGTTTATGGGAAAGTATACCAAATGTGAAAAGTATGGTGAAGTCAACAAAACAATTATTAAATTAAAATATTAAATTTAAAACCTCATTATCATTAATGAAGCATAATATAGATTTTAAAGATCCGGCCGAAATGTAAGAAAATCTGATGTGGTATTTTAAATCTTGAAAATTTCCAAATAAACAAGAAAGATAGAATTTTTTTTTATTTAAAAAAAACTCATAAACTGAAAACTTTTTAAATGTTAACAAAATTTAACGCATGAGTATCATAACATAACGGTTTCAGTCGCAATTCCGCTCAAAAATGTTCATTCGGGATAAGTTTGTTAAATCCAATATTGTAATCAAAACTTTATTTTTGTAAAGTTTTACCATCAGCTTATTTGGCGGAGAACAATCACTCAAGACGTCAAGATTGCTCGTAGAAATGTTAAAAAAAATAAAATATTTCAGAACTTCGAAATATTTCAGGGTAAATTTAATATAACGTCAAAAACCTTAACTTTATACTATTATTTCATTGCATTTCCAAAATAGTCAAATTATTACTATTAATAATTTAATTGCACCTATTACTATTAAAGAAAAAAAAAGAAAAAATGAAATAAAATCAGTGACTATTTTGGAAATCATTAAATATTAAAACTTCAATACAACAAATTAAGTTGAGCTTTCAGCGACTGTTATCGCGTTCGTCAGAAATTTATTTCAATTTCAAATTTCGACGCTGAAAGCTCAAAATAATAATTTCAATTACATTATTTAATTTAACTTGTTGTATTGAAGTTTTATTGTTTATTTATTCTCACAAGTTAGATTTATATATTGAAATATTATGGAAATCTTGTAATTTGAACAAAAGATATTTTCTTGATTTTGAAATTTTGTCACTCGACTGCACAGTAAAAAAGTTTTCTTTGAATCAAAAAAACTATTTTATTTGAATTATTTATTTGAAGCAAATCAATTTTGTTTAATTTAACTCAAAAAAAAAATTTATTAGAGGCAACGAAAAAATTCAAAAATATTTTATTTAAATTAAGAAAAAAAAACTAAAATTTTTCGTTTCCTCCAATAAAATTTATTTTTGTTTTAAATAAATATTTGTTGGGCCAAAAATATTTTATTTAAATTAAACAAAATTTATTTGCTTCTAAAAAAAAATTCAAACAAAATATTTTTTTTGATTCAAAGAAAATGGTTTTACTGTGTAGGCTTATCGCTAGCTGATTTAGAGATTCGAATCGACAGATCCCACTTTGTAACTCAATCAGTGTTCACTCCAATCCCATTGCTGTGGTTAAATAGAAAATGTAAAATTGTTCTTTTTGCAGAATTATTGATATATAAAACATCATAAATAAGAAAATTTTTATTTTTGAATTTACGACGTTGTAGTTCAAATCAATGCATGAAATGCGGAAGTACAACATTTTAATGAAATGAATAATATAGATATACGTACATCAAGCACTATTTATTGCAACAAAAATACGAAACAATTAGAATTGATTTGTCTATCTATAGACAGCTTACTCCATAAATTAATAGGTTGCATTAAAATGTTATCAAAAATTAAGTAATCTGACATAGTACTTTTTCAAAAATTCTCCCCTGTGTTTAGTTGTGCACCTAGTATATCGTTGGCTTACTGATTTAAGAACTACAGAAAGAAACTTTAATGCCCAAACTTGGATTTTTCATCTCATGAAAAGAATAATTTATTTCTAATGCAATTTTAAATGCTTTTGGAACGAAATGAAAAAAAATAAAATCCTGAATCAGTTAGCCGAACATAGGAAAAAAAAACATGTAAAAACTTATTTAGGCAAATTCCTACTTCCGTAATTATTTTAGTGAAAAAATGAATAATACAAAAATAATGCAGAAATATAAACTACGAATGATAAGAGCATTAGATTTCATCCAGCTTTTACTTAAAAAGTCAAAAAATGCTTTTGAAATTGTTAAAATTTTCATTTGTCATGTAATAAATTCAATTTAATTTCTATTTTCTAAAAAATTACTTTGGAAACTTACATGGCCAGTCTGATAAATGAAACTTTTAATAATAATAATGATGGATCAAAAAATCATTTTTGAAATGAATTAATAAATTATTTGTTGTGAAGACAAATAACTAAAATGTTCGCTTGAGTTAGTTTAAATTGCAATGTAAATATTGTACGTATTTCAATAGCAACCATTGTAGTAACCATGAAGACATCAGTAGGTCCATAAAAATGCTAACATTGTTGCTAATTAGCAGTTTTAAGCGGATTTAATTGTTGAAAAGTGGGTGGCACAAAGATGTTACTCATAGGTACCAAATATGAAAGAGAGCTTGTAAAGCGTTTGTTGAACTCATGCTAAAAATTGCTATTCTGACACCATGTGAAGCAAACTAACATTTTTTCAAATAGCTATTCTCGAATAATTTTACAACATCGAAGATGAGAAGAGAGTAAGCTGATTATCCAAAATTCACTTGAACTATGCATTCTTATCTTTTCCGGCGGCGGACCGAAACTTCATTGAGAAAATTACTTTATCCGCAACGTTTCATCCACAATTTTCACAATTAAAATTTTTGAATTCTACTCCAAAACATGGATGAACATTGCCAAAAATTGTATTCCTTATATATAATTCCATTAGCGCAAAATTTGTCCAAAGATGTCCCGTCGCTTCACAAGAAAGCTTCAACATCAGCAATCAATCAATCCAGTAATACATCGTCATTTTTAAACATAGTGATTGATTTTCATGGGTTGAGTCAAATTCATATATTATCAAAAATGGCCTGATATCACCATAAAATACTGCATGCAAATTTGATGCATTGTTCAAGAAATATAATTTTATTTCGACAAAAAAATAGTATATTTTCAGATTTTACTTTGTATAGTAAAATAAAAAGCTATTAAATAGTAATAAAAGCGTAAAAGTGAAACGGAAAGTTTCAAACAAGTGCGAATTGGAGAAAACCACGAAAATCTAGTAGAGTTAACATCTCACGTCGTATAACTTTGGTGCCTAATCCTAAAACCCCCCAGGATTGCCAACTTATTCCAACTTGTCCTGAGATAATTAATATGAATTGAATATCAGCACAAGGAACGGATAAACATCAACAATTTTAGCTTTGCGAACCAACTTATTTGCATTTAATTAACGCCCGCTTATTTAGCGCAAATCGATAAATTAATCCAGAAAGTTAATAATAATAATAATAATTACTCACCTGAACTCTGGATTCAGTTAAACCTATACGCATTGCAATTTCTTCTCTCATAAAAATATCGGGATAATGTGTTTTCGAAAAGCATCTTTCGAGTTCGTTGAGTTGTGCCGGTGTAAATCTAGTTCGATGCCTTTTTTGTTTTGTGGGTTTATCTCCATCGTTGGATGGATTGTTTCCGGAACTTCCCAACGGCGGAAGGCCATCGCATATTCCGCTCAGACGGGGTTGATCCAACACTTTTAATTCTCCTTGATGCCTCTTCAGTTCCTCACCGCACATTTCTTTTACACCTAAAGGAAAAACTAACAAAATGTATACTAAGCCCTTAGCTTCATTTTAAGATTTTTTGGGTAAAATGAATTAAAGCAGCCTTGCGCTCTTAGGATTTAGGAACCTGCATCCATCACAAGAAAAGGTTTCGATTTTCCATGATGGATTTCAAATTACTGAACGAAATGGATCAAATGAAAACAGAGACGGCCCCAAATTACGGATTGAGCTTTCCGTCGCTCCTTGCGCGCCATGGCGAATACAATCAATTAATGGAAAAATAATTACCTAGCAAATTTCGGACGAAATCCATTGGATTTTTGGAAAATCGATATGGTGTGATGACTTAGGAAAATTCATCGCTACAGAATTTGTGTAGCATTAAAGGGACATAATATAAGATTTTGTTATCGTCTGATGATGTTCACTTGGAAACTCGGATGTGGACTGACGTCGAGTGTCAAAAAATAATGTTTTTCCTAATACATTTGTTAGCCATGAAAGCAAGACTTTCATTTGGGTGCTGCACTTGTGTCATGAGTCGGTTTTCCACTTGGCACTGTTTAATCGTAACACTAATGGAAAACTTGTGAACTTGTAGGATGGAGGATCTTTATAAGTGATGACACGTTCCACGGCCGAAGTGTTTGGGTATCAACTAAAGATACAGAAAGAGTACGTATATTCTCTGGATGCGTGACCCTAATTGCATGGCCTACCGGAGCGTTCCGGTGATATTGGCTTAATGAGGGCGAGGCTGCTTCAATTTAGCCCATTTAACTAGCCTATCGTTCTACGCTGCATCACTAAAGACTTTAGCGCCAATTAAAGCCCCCACTAACTTACCGACAGAACCCAAATTGTTGAGCATACTGATACCACAAATGCTCTCCAGACCTGACGCACTGCACTGTTTATTTAATGAGTACTGATTTGATACTGATTGTGAATATGTTGTCTATGCCCTGGACGGCGCTGGTGGGAAGGGAGCCAATGCGGGGGTGCCTCCTCGATAGGAGGAGCTTTCAGGTGTGGGCGCGGCGGAACATCAAAGAAAACTTCCATTGCTTCCCCGCTTTCGGCTTTCGTGACCCCACTTCGATCCTTCATATTCACCCGTCACTGTTCATCCCCGTTATATCCGGCTTGTCGCACTTTTCCACTCGCTCCGCTTTTCCAGGATTTTTCATCGCAAAGACATTCTTTTATATCTCTACGGGTTGGATATTGAAAGTTAAAAATTTAATATAACTTTTATTCATCATATAAATTCTTCCTACAATCATTTTTCTCTTCGATCTTTCGTTATTATTATTTGTAGTACCTAGTATATATAATTATTTTGAAAATTTCTTGCCGAGGTGACGTAGGTCTTTTTATTATTGTTATTTATTTTTGTGTTTAAATAGCTTGTAGGTAGAAGAAAACTGAAAAATACTAAAGGTTAAACAACAATCATCTAATACTTGTTCTATTAATTTTAGCCAGGAGATTCTAATTAGACGTTTAAAAAGGAGCAACAAAAATGACCTTTCCTTTAAGTGAAAATCTCTTTACATAAATTAGCATCTTTTTAATAATTAATAGCTTATATAACATTTTAAATATATTTTTCAGTATTATACCTATAGGCACAACAACATCGCGTGTACATAATATAAGAATATATTTAATATATTTATTATATCAAATCATCGAAAAATTAACAATGAAATCTTATGTTTTGTTCAACCATCATGAAATTGCACCTGACACAAATTTGAATTGCATTCCAAGTTCCCCTTTGGTATTTCGTTTATCCCCCTAACCAAGATAAGTGGCAACGTTTCCCGGCAACTCGATCACTAAGCAACTGTGGCGCATCTTAAAATTTAATATAACTTTTTTTAAAAATCAAAATATTTCTCCGAAAAGAGAATAACATAACAGAATCGACATGCCGTAATTTGAATCAAATTAAAACTCCTGAATATGACAAAGGATGCAGAGTTATCGAAGCAGTATAGTCTTATATTTTCGAGCTTTTCTATTAGTATAAAATATTTATCTGATTCTTAACTTTAAAATTATTAATCACTTTGATCATCAGTATCTCCTGATGCCATATTCGGATGTGAAATTAAAGGTTTTAATAATTTATTATCGTATTTTAGTATACTTAATCAATAGATTTAATTTTGCAAGAATTCAGGAAAATAAAAATTAATTAATTTGCAAAACAGTGGCGGACTGGACAGGGGTACTGACTTTGCACTGTAAAAAATCTAAAGCTTGAAACATCAATTAAAAAGTTAAATTTTCAAATCGTTCGAATTGTTACAGATCTGGAAGTATTAATGTATAAATTTTTAGTTTGCTGAACAGTAGACGAATAATTCGCGTGTAATATTCGAGTTAAAAATTTCTTAATCATAAAACAAAGCAACTTTTATCTTAAAAATTCAGTTACACACAAATTTATACATTTCCCCTAAATTAATAAAATAATTTTTCAACAAAAATAAAAATTTTGTGAATTTAATTTTTTGTTTTGTGTATCATTTTCTGATTTTCTGTGAAGTGGATTGGTTGTTTAAAAATTTTTTCTAGATAAAAGTTGTAGTCCGTTAAATTTCCTATCCGAAATAGTGCGTCAGATTCTTTATAAAATGTTTTGTTTAATATATACAGGGTTTTTAAAAATTCCAAATAATGAATAAGCTTGAATTTTTCAACATTTTTTTAATTACTTTAGTTCATAACTCGAAAACCGTGAATCCTAGACAATAAAAGGTTTAGATCTAGTTTGTAGATTATTTCATGCTCTTTAAAAAAGTATTAAACCATTTTCCTGAAAATTCTATATTTTCCGGGCTATGGCCATGAGAAGGTGGATACTTAAAAAAATGCTTTAAAAAGGCCAAACTTTCGAATTTGAATTAAAAAAAAAGTATCTAACAAATATAATATGCTTAACATTCGAAAGTGAAGGAAATGTCTTCATTTACTCCAAAACTATCCGAAAATGAAAACAGTAGCATTACAGTGATTTTAAAACATCAAATATTTTTTTAATTTGGCACAATATTTTTCTTAATCTCAGTATAGAACTTAGTAGCAACTTAACATCTTAAAAATTCACCAAATCCAATATGAACGTTCAAACTAAAATACCTGGCGATCAGTTTTACATCAAGTAGGAGTTAACGAAATGCGTTTCCATTTCCCCTCTCTCTGATTGACCCTACTCTTTTACATGAACTTCGCGAAACAAAATTTCCACAAATTTTAAAATATTTTTAGGTGTAGATATAATATCGAAAATTCGTTATTATATTGATCATGTTTCAATGCTGGTACACGATTCTTACTGTGACAGTAATTTTCAAAGGGGATACAAAATAAGCTATTCATCTTTGAGTTTTAAACCTGTAAGTCGAGGTAGTAGCTACTAGCAAATATTCAAATGAATATTATGCATTAAAAAATAACTAATTAAGTATTCTTTCTAGTCTACAGCTTCTACAATTTTATTTTTTAATTATTTATTTGAGTATTGCACTCAAGAATGAGGACTGGTCGGGAGTTTTTGCGAATATTGTCCCCACATTGCCTCGCATGAATGGATTAACGAGATTCCATCGAGTAATTTTTCTTCTGACTCACATGAATGGATTAACCTAACCTAACCAAAGTGAGATGCACAGATCTCTCTTTTTAAGCAAAAGACTGCATAGTTTTAAGCGCGCTAATAAAAAATGAGTCAACTAATATAATATAGTAATTGTATGATGCATGCTATGTTGTTTTATTATGACGCAGCTTTAGCATACTGGCTATAAGGTAAATACAGCAAAATTCATGATGGAATCAAGAGAAGGAAGGGGTTAATTACTTGGAAGAATATTCAAGTACACACTCTGAATATCAATTAAATCAGTGAATAATCAACTGACGCAATCTATAATTCCAGTGGCGGATGTTGACTTTTTGGAGCCCGATGCTAATTAAATTTTAAAGGCCCATGGCTCCATAGTGGCCAGGGACGTAGTAACAGGTGGTGCCAAAAACGCTTTCGAAATTGATAAAATTTTCATTTATCAGACTGGCCAGGTAAGTTTCCAATGTAATCATTATTGAACTTATTACATGGCCAGTCTGATAAATCAAAAAATGTAACGAATTTCAAAAACATTTTTTTGATCTTTTAGCAACAACTCTAGATGAAATCTAATGCTCTTATCTTTCGTAGTTCATTTTTTTGTGCTATAAAATGGTTATTTTAAATTTTATAATTATTATTTTGAATTTATGAAGGGGGCCCGCTGTGACCCACTTGCATCAGGGCCCGGCTTTGACTTGCTACGTTTCTGCCCCATACCCAGTAAAAACGTTATCTCTGAATAAAAATATCATTTTATTTGAATATAGCAAATATTTATTATTTAATCATTTATTTTATTTATTTATTGTAGATAACTAAGAATACAGAATACACGGAACTAAAACTTTTAATTTCTTCAATTAAAATTTTTTTGATTTAAATAAATTTTTGGTGGATCAAAAATATTTTAATTAAATTAAACAAAATTGATTTTCTTCAAAAAAAATTATTCATACAAAATAGTTTTTTTTTTATTAAAAGAAAACGTTTTTACTGTGTATTATTGGTGGGGGGGGGGGGTGTCTAAGGATGAAGACGAATATAAAAATAATATGTATGTAATAGGTATTAAGAAAAGATTTGTTCTTACTAACAAACATAAATTTTAATTTTTTTCCTCTTTTCTGGATTTTTTGACCTTTCTTTATTAAAACTCTGTGAAAATGTCTACATTTCGCCCAACTTTGTTAACTATTATTAAAAAAATACTTCATTGTGATCAGGGAAAAATTTGTAAAAATTTTTTTTATATTTTTTATTACAATCAGAGCCCTCTTCTCCATTGGGCACTATGGGCAACTGCCCAGGGCCCCGCGATCCAAGGGGCCCCCTCGGCCACAAACTCGATAAAAATTTCAGAAAATTTAACATTGCTGTTATGGTAGTTTTAATAAATGTTTTTACAGAGACTACCCATTGTGCTGCTGTTAATAAAATAGATGTCTGTCATATCATAGTCATAGGGGCCCTATTATTCACAAGTGCCCTAGGCCTCTAATAGATTACAGACGGCCCTGATTACAATAATACAATTTCTAGTGCTTACGAGGCTCACATATACAGTCTTTGAATAAAAAAAACTATTTTATTTGAATTATTTTTTTGAAGCAAATAAATTTTCTTTAATTTAAATAAAATATTTTTGGCTCAGCAAAAATTTATTTAAAACAAAATAAATTTATTGGAGGAAACGAAAATTTTAGTTGCTATATATTTTGCTATATATGTATATTTCGTATATTTTTCGTTTGATTTAAATAAAATATTATTAGTCCAACAAAACATTTTTGGTCTAACAAATATTTATTTAAATCAAAAACATAAATATACGAGTATGTAACAAAATTTTTTGTTATATACACGTTACGGTCAATGATGACAATTCGGTCATTAACGTCAATGGCCGGCCAATAACGTCAATGCCCAGCTTAGTTGGGCATTGACGTCATTGACCGGCCATTGACGTTAATGACCATGCATTTTGGGCGATGTTGACATTTAAAATTTCATGTGTGATTTTTACATCATTGTCCGAGCAATGACGTTAATGCCCAATACGGGGTGGGCAATGATGAAACTATTATTCTATAGATTCCATCTGAAAGTAAAAATGTACCCTTGCAATTAATATTAGTTATTAAGGGATACTGAAAAGTTAAAGTCAAAGCAGTGTTTTAGGAGGCCAGGGTTACAAACGTTGTCTTTGCGAGGGTGAATGTAAAAATAATAAATGTGCGTGTCGCGCAACAACAAATTCGCAATTTACTCTCGTACCAGAATAAAAATGATTAATTTAAAAAATTTTATTTTATTATTTTTTAATTTATATTATTTTTGTTAATAAATAATGTTAATAAATATAAATAAGTATATTATAATACATTGAATACAACATATGTACGTAAATATAGCTTGGGGGCCGTCCATTAATTACGTAAGGATTTAGGGGGAGGGGGGGAGGTATCGGAAATCTTACGGACCCTTACGTGGGGGGAGAAGAGGGTCTGATGTATTCCTTACTTAAGTATGGTAAAATACCGTTTTTAAGTTAAATTTTTAAAATACCCCTTTGACCTTTTTTTTCGCTGTTCGCTGTTTTTCAGGAACTTTCTTTTTCCGGTTTTCACTGTTCTTTAGGTACGCCGTCGACCTTTCTTTTTTTGTGTGCACTTTTTTGTCATGAAAATAATTTTAATAATCCTTACGTAAGATGTAACGGGGGGGGGGGGTGCCAAAATCTTACGTGCCCTTATATGAGGTGGGAGGGTGTCAAAAATTACAAAAATCGCCCTTACGTAATTAATGGACAGTCCCTAGACAGTTAGCTGTCAAATTTAAATCGCCAGTTTGCTGTTCTTTATAGTGGTTATTCAATAATATCATCATTGCCCAACTATTTTGGCCATTAACGTTATTGACCGGCCAAAGACGTAAATATTACAATCAGATGAAAATATTTACATCATTGCCCACCGTTAACGGGCGTTAACATCAATGGTCAGTCAATGACGTTAATGGCCAGCTTAAATTGGCATTGACGTCATTGCCCGGCCATTAACGTTAATGCCCAATTTACGTCATTGACCGTAACATAGATATAAAAAGAACTAAATTTTTCCTTTAATCCGATAAATTTTTTTTGATTTAAATAAATTTTTGTTGGACCAAAAATATTTTATTTAAATTAAACAAAATTTAATTGATTCAAAAAAATAATTCAAACAAAATAGTTTTTTTGATTCAAAGAAAACGTTTTTATTGTGCAACAAAGTTGGGCGAAACGTAGAAAATAATAAAAAGGGTCAAAAAATCCCGGAAAAAAGAAGAAATATATTAAAATATCGACGAAAATTATTTGACAATAATAGATATAAATATTAAAAAAAGAAATATATAATTTTAAATGTATAAAAAATTCAAGAATAAAATTACAAATAACAAGAAGTTAAATTCAATAATATAATGAAATTATATTTTTAAGCTTTCAGCGACTGTTATCGCCTTCGGCAGAAATTTATTTATTATTATAAATTTATTATTTATTTTGATTATATAAAAACTGAATCTTATAAAAAAAGGAAAACAAACTCAATTCTATAAAACAATGAGTGATGTCTTCGGGACCTCTTTGGAATCCTCGATGATAGGAGGTCTGATATTCCAGCATTTTAAGTATCCCTATAAATCCGCCACTGTATAATTCTATGTTGACAGATATCATTATTTTGAAAATAATTTGTGTGACTGCAAACCGCATCTTTGAGATCCTAAAAAATATTTTAAGGGTTAGTTAATGTTGAGAATAATTTTTTGTAATCATCCTACCCAAATTTTTAAAATTTTATTATTGAAATTATTTTTCTATCGTCGGTATCTCTCATTTTACTGGACTCTACATAAGATTTTCATTTAAAGTTCAACAAACTATATTTGAAATTCTTCTATTCAGAAGGTGCGAGTTGGTCAATAATACAAGAAAAAATAGCGCCTGGCGCTAACTCCTGCCTCGTTGCATTTCTTAAATGGTCTGATTTTAATGATTCTTATGTATTCAAGTAAGGATACTACTTACAGTGAAAAAAAAATTGTAACAATTACTAATTTTTTTATTAGAAATAGCATCAACAAATTTTTTTTGCTACTACAACTAATTCAGTTGTTAGATCAAATAATATATTATTTCTTCAATTAGGAGTGACGGTAGAATAAATTCTAAATCACATCGGATTTTCTGAAAAAATATGTAAGCGTACAATATTCAAGCTACAGCTAAGTCCTCGAAGTTCCATTAAAATCTTTATGTGAAATTGAACATGAAAGTGGAATATTACTTCACTTGAGACAACTCTAGTAAAAATTAAAAAACAGAAAAGTGCGACACCATCGAGACAAATTTGTTCTAATTTATTTTGTTGTGTCTATCAGCCAACCCTAAAATGTTAAGACGAATGGGTCAATAATGAAGTGAGACTCGCGGGAGAGATTGGACTGATCGGTCCATTACAAGGATCACGAATTTTCTTCTCCGTCGATCGTAAGATTCGAGTCGTCGCGTGCACTTACTATTCCAGGATAGTATAACTTTTTACTCAAAGCACCCACCCGCGTAGAAGAGGATATTGGCGATCACAAGACTTATTGGAGGGATTCTTAAACACCATCATGTCTGCTAAATTAAATTCTTTCAGACATTTACGACACAATTGCAACGATCGAATCAGAACGTAAACAAAACTTGTATCTCTTTTTACCATTATTGTAAAATTCAAAAATTTCAATTAAAATTAATTGTTACGTAATAGGGAGGAAATATGGGAATTACCACAACTGCTAGATTAAAAAATTTTAGTTTCTGCGAAAATTGAGTATTCTCGACATTTTGATTCAAATGTATTTCCTTTGAACCTTTGAACATATAAAACAGAATTTCCTATTCAGTTATTCTATAGTGATGACAATTAAATTCTATACGACTAGGACAATTCGAGTTTAATCAAATATCACAAATATTTAACTAATTAAAAGGGTTTTACTGTTTCATTACAAATTCATATTATTAGCTCAGTTATTTTAAAGTCTACTTTGGAAAAATTCCGATCTAGCTGAATTTTTGAATAAATTATTTACTCATTACAAAAAAAAAGGATTTATAATATGTGTAAGGATCCCAAAAATCTATTGTCCGCTTTAAAAAAACAAGATATTAAATATATTATAAACTCCGGCACAAATCTTTTTGTTTCATTTTGAAATGGCGTGGGTTTTTTACAACCCCTAAATGCTTTATACTAGAATTTTTTAAATTTCAATTAATTAATTACTTTAAACAATGTCGGATTAATCCGATTTATTTTAGGCAACAATATAACAGTGGAACTCAATGACTGAAAAGTACTGAATTCGACTCTGAGGTATTAATTAAACTAATAAAATTTTCAAAAAAGTAGAAACGTAAATTTTCGATTGTGAGAACTATCAGAAGATAGATACTCCATCTACAACAGTTATTCAAGATGTAACGCGAGACTACCGCAAAAGCGCCAATATAGGGTGCCCGTTTTTCGAGTTCCACCATGGGGATCTCAGTTATTATACCAAGTTGGTTAAATTCATACCAAATGATTCCCAACCAAATGATCCTGCCACAAATTTTGAAATTAAAAAATAATTTAATTCAAAATTAATTTAAAAATAATTAATATTCACTTTAGCGATTATTAGCGACACCAATATGTGATTTCTAGGGGGCTTAGCTCCCCTTTACAATATTCATTAACAATTACTCCTCGATTTTATAAATCCAAGATTTGTGTGCATGCTTTGTGATTAATTTTATTACATAGCAGCCTATCTCTCTTTCAGAACCAATACATTTATGTGTTGTGGCAATAATTTTATACAATCAGTTGGATACTGGGGGGCTCGGTGCCACTCAGTGCGTATTGGGTAAACCTACAAATGTACTTATTCTCAAAGTGTAATAGCTCTTATTAAGTAGGTAAGGGGGCATCCATTAATTATGTGAGGTGATTTTGGCGATTTTTAAACCCCCCCCCCGCCCCCCTTGGTGAGATGTCATGAGATTTAGCTCGACCCCCTTCTCCCCCCTTCTAATCTCACGTGAGATTTTTTAAAATTTGTATTTTTAGTGTAAATACGTTAATCTGTGCTGGACTGCGTTGGATTTATTAAAAAAGCATAATTTGCTTAATTAATATTATTTTATAATTAATAAATATTTGCTGAGACCCCCCCCCTAAAACATATACACAAGTTTTCAGTTTTTAAAACCGGGGGGTCTGGGGGGTGTGGAACACCCTCCAGTACACCTAAACAAAATTGGTCCCAGAATCTAGCTTCCTATAGATTTTTCCAAATGTCTCTTGTAACATAGATCCAGTAATGCCCAGTGGAATCACAACTTTAAAACTGGAATCCAAAATTTGGAATATGTTTGGTAGAATGTACACCTATTTGTGTTTTTTAACAAACTTACAGGTATACTGGAGGGTGTTCCACACCCCTCAGACCCCCCGGTTGTAAAAATTGAAAACTTGCATATTATGTACATGTTCTGTGTGATTGCTGTTATTTTTTATTGTTATCCGGCCCTGCTTGCAACAGGGATGGAAATTTCAACAACAAATTAAAAATTAACTTCTGATTTTATGGCTAAAATATTCATTTTTATGAAGTACTAAGAGATAGATTTTTGTAAAACGGACAAAAAAAAGCAAAAATCTCTTTCTTATAATATAATCAAGCTAACTTGTGAGGCCTGAAGGCCGCACTACCTCTTAGTCCTTCTTGACCTCTCGAATTTTTTTAAAAATTGGTATTAATTATGTTTGGAATAAAATATTGTGCCGTTTTAGACGAAAGTTGGAAAATTTTCGTATGAGAATTTATAATAGTGGGATTGAAAATTGGAGATTGGAGAGATTAGTGTTGGATTGAAAAATTTTGGAAAATCCTAATTAAGTTAATTTAATAAAATATCAAACCAAGGTAACAATATTGAGTAATTTAGTTTTACGCCATTCATACACTATACAGGGGTGGAAAACAGGTCGATCGACCGGGGAAATTTGTTGTACAAGTTAGGGGAAATCTGAGAAAATCTAAGGAAATTTAAAGAAATCTTAGAAATTATAATCTTGCTTTTTAACTTTTTTGAAAGGAAATCATGAAACAATGCAAAAAAATCGAAAAAAAAATTTTAGGAAATCCCGGGAAATTACAGAAATTCAAGAAAATGTTATAAAAAGAAATCTGGCGTATTGGATCTGTGGTTTCCTCCTCGCAATAAGCTAAGAAAATATGTTTCTTTGTCTATTTTTACCTTCCAACTCGTCTGGAAAACCCGGAAAATCTGGAAAAGTCAAGGAATTTAAGATTTTACTAATTTTGTCAGGGAAAATTCAGGGAATTTCTCATTTTTAATGTCAAGTCAGGGAATAGTTATTTACATAGAAGTCAGGTAAATTACAAATTACTGACGAGGAGAAACGAGGAAAAACGAAATAGAGCTCTGAGCAAAGTAAGACATTTTCCTGATCGGTCTAGGACATTTCGCCGTGGCCGTTTAGCCGTCGCCGTTTCACCGTTGCCTATTTCGGGGTGGCTGTTTCGCCGTCGCCCAATTTTTACTTTTTTTTACTTTAATCTATAACTCAAAAGTTATAAAAAAAACTATAACATTTTGACTGCAAAACTTAATATTTTCGGGACTATGAAAAATTAGAAATTAGAAAAGCAGAATGGATTTGAATGCTACAAACTGAATTAGGCGTAGAGCATCCCACATTATGGAGATTCATTGACGGTCTTTGATCAACTCAAAAAAGCCGGATTATTTATTACGAACAGCTTGTAGCTGGAGTAGAATCTCCTAAAAAATTTAAAAATCAACGCGGTTGATAGAATATTGCGTATAGTTAACCGTTTTGAAGAAATACGATGACTTAGCAGAATACCTTCGTGGTAGTGCTCACAATTACCAAATGGGGCAATACAAGGGGACGCCAGCTGAGGAAAAACTTGTACAATTACTTCCAATTCCAGTTTAATTCCAAAAATTCCAGTAATCCAATATAATTCCGGTAATTCCGATAATTCTAATAATTCCAAAGTAAATCCAATAATTCCTCAGTAATTCCAAAGTAATTCCGATAATTCCTTAGTAATTCCAAATTAATTCCAATAATTCCACACTAATTCCAGTAATTCCAATAATTCCACACTAATTCCGGTAATTCCAAATTAATTCCAGTAATTCCAAACTGATTCCGGTAATTCCGATGTCTGAATAATTAAATGTAACATATCAGATCATTGTCGCTACAAGCACATTCCAAGGCACATTCCAAGGGGCCGCCAGCTGAGGAAAAACTTGTACAATTACTTCCAATTCCAGTTTAATTCCAAAAATTCCAGTAATCCAATATAATTCCGGTAATTCCGATAATTCTAATAATTTCAAAGTAAATCCAATAATTCCTCAGTAATTCCAAAGTAATTCCGATAATTCCTTAATAATTCCAAATTAATTCCAATAATTCCACACTAATTCCGAAAATTCCGATAATTCCACATTAATTCCATTAATTCCGGGGCAATAAGTACTTTTTTCTTTAGGTTATATTTTTTATATTATTTTATTTAATTTGTATCCTTATTAATTTTTTTATTTAATTTTATATATAATTTAATAAAACTTTAATTGTAACTTTTGATTTATATTTTTTAATTACCGACGGCGAAATGGACGACGGCGAAACTGCCACGCAAAACGTCCCATCCGTTTCCTGACATGCTTTGTATTAAATTTTTCCGAAAATCATAAAAAATCAACATTTTAAAACACTAATTGAACAACATTTTCAAAACGAGCAAACATCAAGTTCGTCAATTTGTTCAATCCATAGTTACAAACAATACAATATTACAATAAATTACTAATTATTACCGGACCAGTCAGGGAAATTCAATTTCCCTGCGCCTACATAAGCAGGGAAATGTTGTTTCGATTACGATTTCCGGAAAAACAATTTAATTAAAAATTGTTTTTTAATTTTTTTAACTAAAAATTAAATTTTTTTAATTTTAAAATTAAAAAAAATTATTAATTTCAATTCAATTTAATTATAATTGAGTTTTTTTTTAAATTTTTATCTTTCGATTTATCGAAATGTCAGGGAAATATTTTATTTTTTGTCAGAGAAAGAAAACCTGGAAAAGTCAGGGAGTTTGATTTGGAACCTTGATATGTCAATATATATAATATTAATAATATTATATTATTATTACAGCTCGGAATTATATGCAACAAAATACTTGAAAATATGAGCATACATATATATATGCACCGAATTTTCTTAAAATATGCACTAAAATTGATAAAAATAGATAAAATATGCCTTAATATGCAAATTAAAAAATATCTAATTTTCGAATTTTTCAATTTTTTTTCAAATTTTCGATAAGTACTACCTACATTTATATAATTTAATAATTTTAATAATAAAACTGGAGGAATTAAGTAGAATTTGCAAAATTTTCCATATTTTCAACATTTGGTGCATATTAAAATAAAAAATTATTATTAAATTTTGCCAAATTTGAGAAATTATTTTATTTAATTTTTTTTAAATTTACTTTGATCGACCGAGATATCGTAAAGAGCATTCATCATGGAATAAAACTAACGGTTTTTTATCGTCACTCGTTTTACTAAAACAGAAACTAATTAAACTAGATTATGTACAATTAATACGCGTTTCGGCCTATCAGACCATCATTCAGCTAATTAAGAATGTATTCCAGGTTACACACAGAAATGAAAATTTAAAATTAAAAATTAGATGTTGTGTGGATTATCGACTATCGTCCCTCGCGAGGTCAGTTATTTTATTTAATTTTAAGCAATTTAAAAATTTTTTAAAATTAAAAAAAAAAAAAAAATTGGCAAGTTTAATAATAATTTTGTATTTTCTTTATTAAAATTCTTCAAAAAACACCGAAGTTGGCCCAAATATGCGCAATTATATTGAAATATATACACCAAATGTTGAAAATATGCAAAATATTTAAATGAAAAAACTAACCGAATTTGATAATTTGTTTTTGTCAAACAGATAAACAGCCGCTTATATGTAATTTCCAGAATTTCATTTTTATTTATAGAAACAAAATTTTTTAGTGATCTTGAAATGCTGATATGGCTATCCAGAACCTTTTACAAATTTTACTAAAACTTGGCATTTTCACTATCATTTTGATATTAAATTTTAAATAGAAGACTTTCTTTTCCTTAATAAAAACGAGTCCTCGAACCAAAAGGCACATCCTGAGATATTGACGAAAAACTAGTTTTCATAACAGCTTTAGCATGCACTATAAAACTATATAGCTGCTGGAGCAAAATAAAAATATTTAGCTAAAGTGGAATTTTAGCGAAGCGAATCTAAAATTTGTATCTAAAATGTATTTGAATTTAGAACAACTGGGCTGCATGGAAAATCAATAAAAGTTTTCGATTGTCGTTCACAATACAACAACCAAAAGTTTAAATATTTTTATGTGTTTTAGAACGGTAAAAAGAAAAAGGAAAGCTTGCTTAGTTGTTCTCTCCGCCATTTTCAGTCCCTAGGGAAAGAGGCGAGTGCAGTTTCGTGTCCGCATTAGTCTTGATTTCCTAGCATGACGGGATAGTGGTCCCGTTCTTACAGTTTCCAACCCTACGAAAATACAACCACGTTGCATCCAAACAAGAAATCCTCCGATACAAAATATTTTTAATCCAGAAATTATACATATATAACAGACACACATTCGATGATTTAATTAATTTTAATTAGCGAGTACGTGCATAACTGAATAAGCAACGAGTTTTAGCGAATTTAAAATAGGGGGTGCAGTAATTAACCACCGCACAAAATAAACTTATTTCGCTTTGCAGTGGAAAATTGAAACTGTCGTTCAACAAATGCCAACGGCAGGCTCATCCCACCTACTCTGAAAATTACATTACAAAAGAGTACAACTGTCTGTCAAATTATTCTAAACCTCCCTTAACAATTTAATCAAAAACTAAATGGTACACTCCGGCTTTGCAAAAATAATTATTTTTATAAAAATTTCTTGCAAAGCAGCAATAATTCAAGTGCTGTAATAAAATGTCTCAATTTTGTTCTCCTTTATCCAAACATGAAATATTAAGATTACAGGGGGCTACACTTGAGCTCAACTTTGATTGTGAAAGGAAAAAAAGGCCATTTTTATGCTTCTTGCGCGCTTCTGATCCCGCAATGGTTTATTTTATTTCTAAGGAAGGGTACAAAATCGAGGGATTTCCTAGGACATTTCTAAATGTTACAATTTATTTTATTCTTTCACATTAAAACTTTTATTTATCGTCCTTTGTTTTAATCTTTCTAAAAAATTTAAATTTACCGATTTGGTGTGTACAACGTTCGAGTGGGGAACGTGAAAACCAGCAGTTAAATAATATTATTTAATATGGAATCTACACTTAATTGCAGTATTTATTTGATTTTATTATTAGAAACGAAACTGACAAACGTCAATAAGAATAAAATCACCTGTATGTTAAGTGCACCACCAGCGACTTGATTGTTTCCATCAAAGTAAACGACGCTTCGACACGTGACCGACACGTGTTTCTGTCGACGCCTCTTTACATTTACTATAACAAAATAGATTTTTCGCCAGTTTACCCCCAACAATTTCTACATAATCAATTTGCTCCTTAACTTTCCTCTCTTTCTTTCAGACCATCCTTATTTCACTTTCCACGTCAGCATTAAAACTGGCCTGAAAAAAATTTTATGACGACAAAGATTTGTTTTATGTTTCGATTTTTATGCCAATAAAATCATCAAAGGTCTCGCGAAACAGAAACACAAAGTCACGGACACTTTATCCATTAATGACCGACGCCTGTCACACGCAACTTTTAAGGGTTAAATGTTTAGGGCTGCTATAATAAAATAAAATTAAAATTTTTTGTTCTCTCTCCAAATACGACGAGGTAAAGGAAATTCCAACTTACAATAATCTAAAGTCTCAGTTAAGTTGTGGTCAACTTGAATTCGAGCTTGAATTATAAATTATTCATGGGATAAAGTAGATCAAAGCCAATGAAGGTTGAACTATTAGAAAACAATCAGCATAAGTTGTTAGTGGTATCATTCAACTTTTAAAAATCAAAAAACAGAAAGTGAACTGAATTTTACTTATTTACAACAAGAAAATTTGGTGGAATTTTGCAAAGTATGAACAGGAAATGACAACTTTGATAAAGAAAAACTTGCGAATTCCTACAAGGAAAAAAGTTTTATAGAACAATGTAAAAAATGTACAATAACATTTCTGTACTACTTTTTTTTTTTTTTGTTCGGATATTTAATTTTGAATACAAATATCTAAATTATTACTATACAGACAATATTTGTAAAATTGTTTTGTTAATTAACTGTATAGACAACAAAAATACTTATTGTTGGATTTTTATTAACATTTCACTTAATTCTTAGCTAGACAGAATTATTAGTTCGCTGTTATTATCAGTAGGTGTAAACCTTAATAATATCAAAATTAAATATATAGATAAAATATTTCCTTATTAAATTTTTAAATGATATACAAATAATCACAGAAATCAAATATGTCGACATAAGTAGCTAGTGCTATAATAAAATAAAGAATGTAATTATTTATGTAAATTATTTAAAAAGTTATTAAGACCTGAGTTACCAGGTTTTTCGCTTGTATGGGTGACTCGATAATCCTGATAAATTTTGTTTTATTGTGAAAATTTATTCATTTATAATTTATAAAATTGCAAAATATGGATTTTATGTGAGCGCCGTTAAAAAATGTTTAACTTTAAAATTTTTAAATAATCAATCATTCGGTTTGTTTGAAAATATTATTTCTTAACTTTGACTACCTTATGGCAAGTGTTTATATTTTTCTATTTAGTCATAGAACTGCCGTGACGTTTTTAGAGGGGGGCAAAAGGGTAATTGCCCCCCTGCAAGGATAACCCGGATTGTATCCCTGACGCTCTCTCTGATAAAAATAAAGTTTACCGAGAAGTTTTAAAATTTAAAATTATTTTTATTTATTCGTTTATTATTTATTTAAAGCCCGTGCGTAGACGGGCAGCTAGACGATGGATCTTTTTTTTTAGCGGTAAAATATTTAAACATTTAATTTTGTTTCCCGCTATTGGGGGTCTCCCCGTTTTTCTCGATTTTCCTGACAAAATTTGAAAAATTATAAATTCCCTATCTTCTCCAAGTATTCTAAAAGAGTGGAAATTCTGCTTTAGGTACTGGAGGGTGTTCCACACCCCCCAGACCCCCCGGATTAAAATTTTGGCTTTATATTTTTATATTATTTGTATTATTAACTTTCAAAGTAATACAGAAAATTGCTGCTTGAGTGCCATGAGTAGTAAGGTAATTAAATAAATATGTTTTTCAAGTTTTAATCTTTTCTAGGCGAAAGGAAAGTCATATTTCCCGATTAGTCCTAATCTTAATTAGTTTAATATATTTTTCGGTTGGTAAGATTGTAAACCGGGGGGTCTGGGGGGTGTTCCCAGAATACTTGAATACTTGAGAAGCTAGGGAATTTATAATTTTTCAAGTTTCGACAGGAAAAATCGGGAAATTTGAATTTTTAAGCAAAATTGAGGTAATTCTGAGTGTTTTTTCCACTAAAAAATTACACGCTGTAGCAGGAGCTGCAGTAGCGTGCTGGAATTTTATATATCAGGACATATTTATTTACTTGGTTTACTACTAACGCGCATGAATGGATTAACGAGATTCCAAAAATATTAATTAAAATTATTAGCTCTTGAAAATACAATAAATATGATTATTATTATCACATTATTTGCATTTTTTTTTGTATCAATGAACAGTAAGCTCTTTCAATCATTAATAATTTTTTTACAACTTTTAATTGTATAGGATTGCAAAATCCATTTAATAAGATTTATTTGTGTCTTTTAGCTTATTATTAATAATCATATTTATTGGATTCCAAAAATATATCATTTATTCTAGCGTATGATTTATGGGCTTATAGAACTGCAGCAGTGGCAAAGGGGCAAGACCCCCTCCAAGGTTTTAAAATTTTAAAAATTAAATTATTTTTATTTATTCGTGTATTATTTATTTACTATCTCTTTTTTAGCGGTAAAATATTTAAACATTTAATTTCGTTTCCCGCTACTAGGGAATTTCCCGTTATTCTTGATTTTCCGGGCAAAATTTGAAAAATTATATATTCTCTATCTTCTCCAAGTATTCTAAAAACGTGGAAATCCTGCCTTATGTACTGGAGGGTGTTCCACACCCCCCAGACCCCCCGGTTTAAGATTTTGGCTTTATATTTTTATATTATTTGTATTATTAACTTTCAAAGTAATACAGAAAATTGCTGCTAAACTCCATGAGTAGTAAGGTAATTAAATAAATATGTTTTTCAAGTTTTAATCTTTTCTATGAGAAAAGAAAGTCAAATTTTCCGATTAGTCCTAATTTTATTTATTTTCTTATATTTTTCGGTTGGTAAGATTGTAAACCGGGTGGTCTGGGGGGTGTGGAACACCTTCCAATACATATTGCAGGATTTCCATTCTTTTGGAATACTTGAGAAGATAGGGAATTTATAATTTTTCAAGTTTCGCCAGGAAAAATCGGGAAATTTGAATTTTTAAGGAAAAGTGAGAATCAGAGTGTTTTTTCCACTAAAAAATTACACGCTGTAGCGGCAGTAGCGTGCTGGGATTTTATATATCGGGATAAATTTATTTAGTTGGTTTACTACTGACGCGCATGAATGGATTAACGAGATTCCAAAAATATATCATTTATTCTAGCTTATCATTTATCCGCTTATAGAACTGCAGCAGCGTTTTTAGAGGGGGTAAAGGGGCGATGCCCCCTCCAAAGTTTTAAAATTTAAATAATTAAATTATTTTTATTTATTCGTTTATCATTTATTTACTATCTCTTTTTTAGCGGTAAAATATTTAAACATTTAATTTCGTTTCCCGCTACTAGGGGATTTCCTGTTATTCTTGATTTTCCTGGCAAAATTTGAAAAATTATAAAGTCTCTATCTTCTCCAAGTATTCTAAAAAAGTGGAAATCCTGCCTTATGCACTGGAGGGTGTTCCACACCCCCCAGACCCCCCGGTTTAAAATTTTGTCTTTTTCATTTTATAATGTTTTTATTATTAACTTTCAAAGTAACACAGAAAATGTATGCTAAACTCCATGAGTAATAAGGTAATTAAATAAATATGCTTTCCAAGTTTTACTTTTTTCTAGCCAAAAGTTAAATTTTCCCAATTTTCACTTAAAAAATTCAAATTTCCCGGTTAGTCCTAATCTTAATTAGTTTAATATATTTTTCGGTTGGTAAGATTGTAAACCGGGGGGTCTGGGGGGTGTGGAACACCCTCCAGTACATATCGCAGGATTTCCATTCTTTTGGAATACTTGTAAATTGTAAATAAAATCGGGAAATTTGAGTTTTTAAGCAAAAGTGAGGGAAATCAAAGTGATTTTTTCCACTAAAAAATGACACGCTGTAGCAGGAGCATCAGCAGCGTGCTATGATTTTATATATCAGCATATATTTATTTAGTTGGTTTACTACTGACGCGCATGAACGGATTAACGAGATTCCAAAAATATATCATTTATTCTAGCGTATGATTTATCGGCCCCACAGAAAGGAGTAAACTAACGACAGAAAATGTGTTTGAAACGCCAATAAAATGTAAAGAACAACAGAAAAGTTATTCCCCGTTAAAAATAGATATTACACGGAAAAAAAGGTTATTGCACGACAGAAGTTGATATTGAACGGTGAGAAAATATTTTCCACGACAAAAAAATTCCAAGGAACGACAAGATATAAACGACAGAAAAGTACAAATAACGACAGTAACCGACACAGATACAGTCGGATTTCCATACTTCTCAAGTCATAATTGTTTCAAGTAATTTTGTTAAGTTAATTTTAAATGAAAATTGAATACTTACAACTTAATTGAACAGTATACACGTAAAATTTAGTTAAAACTATGTTGTCGATTAAGTTAAATTTAATTAAATCATTTATCAACTTGAACCGTGCATATTAGTGTTACCAGATTTCTTCTGAGCAAAAAGAGGACACGCCGCATTCGGTGCCAAATGAGCTTTTTCCCTTACAATATAAGAAAAATAATTTAAAAAAATTGAAACGCTCAAATTTTGCGTGAAATTTAGAAGAAATTTTATAGCAAAAAATTTTTTTCTCGGCGACGAACGAGCTTTTCTTTGGTCATTGGTCAAATAGAGGGCATGGTCCTTCAAACATGGAAATATATACAGGACAAAAAGTCAGCCGCCAAAAAGGAGGACTCGTGTAAATGGGCTTTAAGTGACTAATTTTGTAACTATCGGCTCGGGTGACAAACTTTCCCCTCGTGCAGAAATTGTCAATTCCTAACTCGTTACAGAATATTTATACTATTTGTATTTTATATTTTAAATTTCTATTCGACTGCGTAACCTTGAAAATGAAAAAAATTGTCTGCGGCGCTGTATGCCAGATGACTCGCTTTGCTCGAGTTTTACTTTTCGATCCGAGACCCCCCCTAAGCGTAATTGCTAAATAAGCACTGGGTCTGCTCCTCCAAAAGCATTTTCGAAATATGTCACTGTAGAACTGGGTACCTACCGGTTAAATTTTTGATAAAATACTCAGCAATTTATCTTATTACTTAGACATGATATGAAGCGAATCGGGTACCTCGGGACCAGCAATTCCCTTATGATTTGAATTTCATGAAACCAATACACCCTCGATGGAAAAACCATACATCTAATTCAAAAATATCAAACGGCTTCGTCAAAAAATGGGCCAAACAAGCAAAAATTAATTTTTGTAAATAGCTTCTTTTTTGATCCTTAATCAATTTGATATTTAGAACAGCCCACTTTGATGTATTAAAGTTGAACAGGAATGAAACTTTATTAAATTCATCCCTTTTATGAGTTTACCTACGTATATCTATACCCTTGTACTAATTGAGTAACCATGTCAGTTTCAATAAATAACAGCAAGAACATATTGCGGATCTAAACTAGGCTCGGTCACGTGCCTAGCATTACCAGTGTTACCAATAACCCTACTCCCTTCAGAACGTCGTAATCCACTTGTTTATGGATGTAGTTATTAGTTTGCGTATCCAAATCATCCCTTATTGTAAAAAATCAAAAATGTTGAAAAACACTATAATAAGTAGAAAAGTGGGCAAAAATAACGTGTGGTGGATGTTCCTGGTTCCACGTTACATAATTTAGAAGGGGTGTAAAGTCGGCGAGTATGTCAGTAATAACAACACCCTACAGTAATAAATAGCTGCGAGATCCCATGAATATTAACGTATCAAGATTATCAGCTTACCGAGTCCAGATTTGTTCGGTTTTTGATTAGTTTTGGTAGATCAGATTATGCACCCCCATTCTTAATAACGTTTAACAGCTGCTCTAAATTTTTAATAGGTTGCAAAATTATCCTACGTTTATATCCTTATAAGGTTTAATTTAACAGCCAAAATAAACAAAATTGACGTTTAATTTTGCGCCCAAAGAAAAATTTTCCCCGGGAATGAATAACGATTATATTAATAAAAAGGAAAGTTGTGTTTTTTCGATGCAATATGCTGGTCTATTATCTTTTACCACATTAACCGTCGCCCCTGTGAAATATGTATAATAACACTATGCATAATGTACAAGTTTCAAAGAGGGTAACAAGTACGCCAGACCCCGTAAGTCGTGACTTTTTAAAACCATCTTCCTAACTTGTAATTAATGATATTTATAAACAATAAGGTGGTGATCCAGAAAACAAACAATTTTTCTATATACAAATAAAGGGGAGCGCTTTAGCCCGCTGGGCGCTTCCGTTTTGGAAGGAAATGATTGGCGAAAGTCAGAGAAGCATTAGCATTAAACGATATAAGCCACGTGTCTACCTCGCCGACGTTAAAGAATAAAATTGATAAAGAGAATTCCGATATCGTCAGTGGCGGAACTACGACAAAACTTCAAAATCGCCAAAACCATCACTTGTAATTTAAAATAAGCTTTAGGGTAGACTTTCTAAATTAATATTATATCTCGCAATTTAAAAAACTCTTCAACGCCAATACCTTCCACTGATTTTTAAGGCAGTTTTTCAAATTAACTTCAAAAAATTTTGTAGATAATTTAAGGAAATGCAGGAATAAACAAGGCTACACAGAGAGAAATGTGTGTGAGACATGTACACAATTGCGTAATTCTTCTGCACAATTGTGTAGATTAGTAACACAAATTTCTCTCTGTGTAGGTTCAATAAAATTTCAAAATTTTGCAGTGAATCTGTTAAGATTAGGCTTGGCCCCCTCCTCCCCTACACGCCTCACGTAATTAATAGACGTACCCTAATGATAACGACAATGCATGATGAAATGCCAATAAATAATAAAAAATAAAAAATTAATCATAATGCAAATAAATTTTTTTTTCGAGCCCTGATACCATTCCTGCTGATTTTTTCCCCTATTACCCACTGCTTTCGGGCGATTGCCCCCCTCCCATCAATTTTATTATTTTTTTAGCAATTATTTTAGCCTCTACATTTCTTCTGGTAAGCTAAAGAGGTGAAAAGTTAAAATTTGTAGCAAGAAAATCGATGTGAGAGAAAATTTTGTCTTCTGAAATTGTAAAAAATCGAATTTTGAGTTTTTTTTATTATTCACGATTTACATTAAACAAACGCCACCTCGCGGAAAAATATTAAGTTAATCTAATACGTATAGTTGGTATAGAAAGTTCTGCTTAAAACCATACGTTTGTCGCGGTTTTACGATAATAATTCAGAATTAAACTCAAAACAACATCAATTGTACGTAATAGAGCCGCCATGTTCTTGATATTTGGTAGCGTCATTTGTAATTTTACTAATCCCAACGTTACAGGTAATAATCAGCCCGTAGCCGCTGAAAATAAATTTGCAATTTTTTGCATCTGCTTGGCCTTGACAAATTTTTGTATGCTAGATTTTCTTTTACTATATTTTTTTTAAATTGCTTCGAATTTTCTTCTGGATGGCCTCGAGATTTTCTTTCGAAAAAGTTGAAAAAGTAAATAAAAATTATATTCTTAAGATTTCTTAATTTCCCAAGACAAAAAATGTCGTTGAATTTTTACATTTACTTGGATTTCCTGGAATTTCGAATGTTTTATTTCGTTTGATTTTTGCAAAATTCTTAGGTTTTCCTTCGCAGAAATTCTCTTCTCGATTTCAAGTAAAGGGAAACCTGAGAAAATTTCACAAAAGATAACGAAAATTCAGTGTACAAAAATTTATGTTGTCATTCTAGTAAAAGATTCTTACTATTTAATAACCTTGATCACAGATCCTGAACGTAAATGATTAGTTTTTCAAACCGGGGGGTTTGGGGGGTATGGAATACCCCCCAATGCTTCTTAATCTCTTGATGCATGTGGTTTTCTTCTTCTTCTTCTTCTTTACTTTTGAGGATAGGATAAATCCTGTTTGCCTTGAGCCGAAGTCGCAAGTCTCTGAGCATATAAATTGCTTTACATCTAATGCAGCTTGCTTGTCTCAGATGTTGCCGTAACCCTGGATTTTTTGTTAATGAGGGCAAATCATCAACCCAGGGGGACCGCCGGCTTTACGTGCCCTCCGAAGCACAGAGACCATCATAAGAAATTTTAGACTCCTTCCGGATTTGAACCGGGTACCTTAGTGTCAGCAGTTATTCAGCTAACATACTAGGCTAATGACCGTCTCATCGCATACGGTTTAATTTGTGTAATCTCGAAATTATCAGTAATACAGTAAATCCTTGCGGTCCATGTGACGACTACGGCATTTTACATCGTCATAGGTGCAGCACCTACATGGAAATGCACCTAAGATATTTTTTGATAGTTCTCACAATCGAAAATTTACGTTTCTACGTTTTGAAAGTTTTATTAGTTTAATTAATAGTTCAGAGGCATAGCTTTCCCTGCCAAGCCGCCGCTGTTTAAGGCGCCATTTACCTAATCTGCACCCGGCGCTGAAATAGCTTGATCCGGCACTGTAACTCCACAGACCACATTGAGGTGGATTAATAAGTTAGCAGACAAACTGATGCTTCAGTTAAATATCGGAGAAATTTTAAACTTCCTTAAAATATGTGCATATATATGCACCGAATTTTCTTAAAATGTGCACTAAAATTGATAAAATAGATAAAATATGCAAAATATGTAAACTAAAAAATTTCTAATTTTCGAATTTTTCAATTTTTTTCTTTCAAATTTTCAATAAGTACTACCTACATTTATAAAATTTAATAATAAATCTGTAGGAATTAAGGTAAAATTTCGCATATTTTCAACATTTGGTGCATATTTGAGCAAGTATTGCATATTTGAGCATATATATGGGCCACATTTGGTGTTTTTTAAAGAGTTCTAATAGAGAAAATAAAAAATTATTATTAAATTTTGCCAATTTAAGCAAATGTTTTATTTAATTTTAAGCAATTTAATTTTATTTAAATTATCAAAATTGAATATTCTTCAAAATACACCAGAAGTGGCCCAAATATGCGCAAATATGCATTATTTGCTCAAATTTGCACCAAATGTTGAAAATATGCAAAATATGCATATTCACAAGCAGTTTTTCGGATTCGTTTTTACCTAATTTGTCCAGATTTCAAAACGAATCTGTTGGCATATCAATATATAGAACATGCACAAGCATAAAATCCAAGCTCTACTTATGACTATTTTCGTGCTTCGGAAGATGCGTAACAACGTCAGGTTTAATCCGGATTAAGTAGATGCAAAGATTTAAATGCTTAAACCTGTCTCAAAGAGAAAGAGACTGATTATCTTGCAGTTTCCCATTTCCTATGAGGTGGTTTTCACTTTTATGATTTAATATTTATTGTAATTTATTGTAATTGACAATATGGAAATTATGTGTTATAATTTTGTTATTTGCAGCTTTGATTTTTGTAGTAAATTCTATTTTCTTCTAAATCTGGTACTATATTTTAATTTTATTTGTTTCAAGTCAACCAATAAAGTCCTGCATTTAACTTAATTATCCGCCTAAATTATAATGCTAGATTAACTATTATTATGAAATGAGGCATTAATAATTCGTCGCTTTAATTTTGTAATTTTTTAATTAGATACAATTTTTTTATTTCAATACTTCAATACAATAATTGTAAATAAAGCAACTCCTGACTTACTTATTCGAGTCTATTATATCTGACGAACTTCTGTTTATCTAGGTAACAGTGGAACGAAAATATAAATTATAGATAATATTGGATGTCTTGATAATATGAAAGCTAGTATAAAAATATTTAACATTTTACCGCTTATTTTAATATAATAGAAAAGTAGGAATCTCTGATTTTAAGTAAAACTCGGAAACAACTATAAGAAACTCGGCGTTTAAAGAGTGAGATTTAATTAGTTGTAATTAATGCAAGGACTGTCAACAGAATGGAGTTAAATCCCCCATTAATTTTTTTATTATAGTATTATATAACCATCGGATAATTTAACTAACTTAAACATTCATTGAACTGCATCAACTTGATATTGTACAGAATATACTAATCAATTTTTGTCCGAACTCCTTTCAGTTACCTTTTTATTTAATTAATAATGGAATTTTCCAGCTTTCCATAGTATAATTCAGCATTTCCCAAGAAATAGCTGAACAATTGTTAAATCAATAGAATTACAAGTTGTGCATCAAAATCACAGTACAAACATAGAAACATCAAATTATTACCAACAACAGATTTTAATGGGGACATGGCCGCAAAATTAACGTAGAGTTAACAGAGTAAACTCAAAGCGAATTATACTTTTTATATCAAGCACGATAAGTTAGTGTTAACAATAAAATTTGATATCTGAAGAGAAAAAAACTTACCAAAAAGTCTGTGGGTTGGGTTGCACGGCTATAGATTATAATATTTATGAATTTAATATTATGAAATTATGTAAATATTTATTGAAAAAGACGAGTCAACACTGTGGCCATCCATCACGAGACGGACTGTTTTGTGACAGGTAGCCCTTAATTAATATAGAAGCGCTCCGCCTTGCTTTTCACGTCACCTCTCTAATGGATTTCCACCACCGAACAAACTTTTAAATTATACTCGCGCTGCATAAATCTTACCCTACTGTGTATATGTTCCTTTTATATTAAGTTTTTTCTTTAATCATATTCCCTATCTTGGCACTTTGCAGTAAAAATTACGATACAACTAATTTTTAACTTTATCATGGCATTTTTTTAATTTTATGCAGATATCTTTAAAGAAAAGAGACTTGGAGAGTTAGTGCCAGCGATTGAAATTGTCAACAAACATTTTTCTGTGAATTTTTATTTTAAAACATAAAAATTAAATTTAAAAGCTAATATAATGTTTTTTTATTATTATTACTTCACAAAATCGAGGCATAACCATAAAATAAAAGAGGAAATAAAAGAGATATAAACCGTAAAACCTTCTCTATAGCAAAAGCCCTATAATGGCAATGTCATATAGCCTACACTTTTTTGTTTGCATCTCTCATTTTCCTTTTTTGTATTATCCAACTAACCATTAAAATATAATTTTTTTTATTCCGACCATCTTTTTCTCCAACACCCAATAATGCTATTGGTAATTGGATTTTCTTTATTTATTTTTAATTCTAATACCGGAGCTCGTTTAATATTTCAGTTCGCTCTTGCTTGGGAGATTACTGTAATCAGCAGTTAAAATTCTAAAAGTGTTTTGTATCGAAGTTCGCACAATATTTTAGGAAAATGCAACATTGGTGTTAGGATTCTGCTGCCAACTGGATGCGGCATGATCCCAGTGGAGAGTTATGTATCTTGTAGATTTATGTATCAAGTGTAATACCAACAAAGCCGCACCACCGATAAGCCTTCATTGTGAAACACGATCTAAACGTGTGTATAATATACCAAGTGTACTGCTATATATGGACTTTATATAAATATCAACTTTTCATCAGGCTTTATTATGCCACACCAAATCATCCTTCAATTAACGACCACCACAACAATCGATACCTAATAATTTTATTATTTAAAGTTACCCATTCTTCATCATACACATACAATAGTTATTCCAAACAATATCAAATTAATCCCTTCGCTACTCCAGTGGACGTTTACCTCGTTTCGGCGCAGCGGATTCGGCGCCACGACGATTCGGTGTGACTAAATCACTTATCCATAATTTCCCAACGGAAGTTAATATTTTAAATTTACATTGCTTGTGTTGTATTTTTGAATGGTTACACAACAATACTTCATTTCGTGTATCATCTATCCGAAAGAAAAACACCGAAAAAGTCAAATTTCCTAATTAGAGGTGCACAACTAGATGCTATTTGAAGTCTGGGGAGGTATAGAATACCCCCTGGTCAACAGCAATTTTATGTTCAAATGATTGCCATGCTATCAAGCTTGTGACTTCCGTACCAGGAATTGTACTATATTCTGTGGGGTGTTCCACACCCCCCAGACCCCCCGGTGAGAGTTTTCACGACGCTTAGATATATGTTGTATAAATGTGCATTAAATCTTTTTGTTTGTATATACAAACGATATGTAGATTGTAGATGTATTTGTTCTAAGAGCATAAAAAATTTTCATATGAAGGTAAATCACACACATACACACTTTTGGACTTTCAAACCGGGGGGTCTGGGGGGTATGAAATACCCTTCAGTGCACCAGCAATAATAGTTAAAGGATTTTCCGTTCTAGGAATTTAACTTTCTAAAATGTCTTACTTACCCCCTGGTGCAAATTTTTACGGTACATAATATGTGAATATGCACTAAGAACTTTTTTGTTACGAAACTGGGGGTATGAATTGTATATATTACGGTCAATGATGACAATTCGGCCATTAACGTTAATGGCCGGACAATAAATAACGACGTTAACGACCATGCATTTTGGGCGATGTTGACATTTAAAATTTTATGTGTGGTTTTTACATCATTGTCCGGGCAATGACGTTAATGCCCAATACAAGGTGGGCAATGATGAAACTATAATTTTATATATTCCATCTGAAAGTAATATATTAAATGTGTCTTTGCAATTACATAATACTAGTTATTAAGGGACACTGAAAAGTTAATTTTGTTAGAAAATATTAGTAATACGACCAAAGAAATTGAGAATTGAGAAATTGAGACAGCAGCAGCTCAAAACAGTGTTTTAGGAGTCCAGGGTTACAAGCGTTGTCATTGCAAGGGTGGATGTAAAAATAATAAACGTACGTGTCGCGCCACCAAACTAATTTGCAATTTACATGATTAATAAAATGATTAATTTAAAAATTTTCATTTCATTATTTTTTAATTTTTATTATTTTTGTTAATAAATGATTTTATTATGTTATAATACAATGAATACGACATATTTACGTAAATATCACTTACCAGTTGGCAGTCAAATTTAAATTGCCATTTTGCTGTTCTTTATAGTAGTTATTCCATAATAACATCATTGCCCAATCCATTTTGGCCATTTACGTCATTGACCGGCCAAAAACGTAAATATTACAATCAGATGAAAATATTTACATCATTGTTCACCGTTAAGGGGCCGTCCTTTAATCACGTGAGGTTTTTTATGCAATTTTTTTTACCCCCCCCCTCCCCTTTGGTGGTACATCGTGAGGTTTTAGGCTACCCCTACCCCCCTACCCAATATCACGTGTATTTTTTGAAAAATTTCTTCAAGTAGAAACGGCGAGACAGAAGGCCACGGGCAGCAGAGCGACGAGTGGCGTCGCAAGGTCCAGTGCCGGAAGCTAGCAGAGAGCTAAATATTGTTGTTACGTTGCTTTTTAGGCATAAATTTGCTAGCTCGGGATTTCACGTGGTCGAAAGAAAAAATACACGTGATTGTCACAGCATCCCCTCCCCCCCATCGTGATCAATCGTGATGTTATTCTAACCCCCTCCCCCCTGTTAGAACCTCACAATGACATATAAATATATTTGTTCTGTCAAAGTGAAAAGTTCTTATTACTAAAATAAATCAAACTTTTGGGTTTTTAAACCGGGGGGTCTGGGGGGTATGGAATACCCTCCAGTGCACCAGCAATTATATTTGTTGAAAAAAGAAATTAAAGTTAAAACCCCCCAGTTTTTTATTTTTTTTGTCAAAATCAAATTTTTTATTTTACTTTTCGATCCCAGCCTGTTGTATCTGCCTTTGCCAGGCAATCTTAGAAAATGGGAAATTTTGAATATTCTATAATAGCCAAGGAAATCTCAGAAAATTAAAAAAGGAAATATTCTAAAGATTTCCTAAATTTCCCAAGATTTCCTTGAGAAGAAAATAGCATTCTTAAGTTTTACTTAAATTTCATAGAATTTCCCTAAAATTTGGTTGGATTTCTTTTCGCCTTTGCATATCACGATTTTCTTTTCGGTTTTCCAATTAGTACAAAACTAAGGAGAAATCGCAGGAAAAATTGTGTGTACTATTGAATGGTAATTTGAAAAAAAAAATTGTTCTTAGAAAATTTGTAGAAATATAGAAAATCTCAAGAAATCGATAGAAATTTCAAAAAAATCGTAGGAAACTCGAGAAAATTTTGGTAAATTGGAAATCGAGAGAAATGCAGGAAACTTTAGAAAATTTTAAAGCCAATGAAAAGCAAAAAAAATAGTCTATAATATTCTAGATTTCCTCAAATTTCCTTTTTGTTTTCCATATTATGACAATTTCCCCATCATTTTTCCACTTATTAGTAAACAAAAAACAGGAAATTTTAAGAAATCCCAGAAAATTTAGAAAATCCATAAAAATATCCAAAAGATCTTGTGAAGTTGGGAATCACAGAAAATTCTAGGATAGAAAATTGAAAAATAAAAAAACTCATCTATATATTTTTCTAAATATTTAATAAAAATAAAAGGGGGGGGGGTACTTACTCGTCTCTATATCCGCTCTAGTTTGGAAGGAATTCTTTGGAAATCACTGGAATTGCATGATGGAAATCGTCGGAATTTCGAGTCCTGTATGCTCATGCTCGTTACGCCACTGACTAATAATATAGATAATATATTTTTTTCTCTTTCTTTTCATAAAACTATTTTCTTCCGTCCGATAGCCAAAAACGAACTTATCAGAAAAGCGGTTCATTAAGCCTGTATCCTAAAAAATTTGCGTTAAACACTTACCAAAATAGTTTCAAGATAAACTCTTGTTAGTTCACACAACTAATTAAAAATTGTTACTAAGCGCTCTAATTTACAAGCAATAAATAATAAATTTATTATGAAATTGTTGACGCATAACGGGTATTCAATGATTAAATAACATAAACAATAATGTAAGAAGATAATGTTAAAAATGCAAGTTGTTCTTTATCATTTCGATAAAACTTTGATCTTGAAAATTTTGAAAATTTTGAAAATTAAAATTTCATTTTTCTAATACTTAATTACATTATATCTTCTTAAGAGGTAGACTGAAACCATTTAATACAAGTTCCGGATCACAGATAGCGCTAATACAATTATTGTAAGATCGATTGCGAAGATAATAAGAAATAAATAGATTTTTGAAATTGAATTCGACGCAAAAGTGATAAAATATTATCTATTATTTTCTAATAGTCATAATAAAAACTTTAAACGGAAACTTATCACTGAAACTTTGTTTACAATTTTATTCAAGAAGATGGGCCAGCAACAGTTATTTGTGTAAGAAACATGATAAACAAAATACGTAACGCTAATACGGGCGTCATCAATCACAATTTATTATCAAAATATAAAAGAAAATTCATATTTTCATTTTTGTAAGGGTCGAATAAAAAAAGGTAATATTAATGTATCCAGTACAATGGGTTGCATATCATACCAGATTTCAGCTCCTCATAAAAATCGGTCCAAAAACACAACGGTTTTGAAATAAAAATAAAAATTAACTTTTGTTCTTGTACATAGAACCCACCCGATAGTTATAAATATATTTAATTATGTAATATAATTGCAGTAGAATCTGATATTCTATCAAAAGTTACAAGGTTCATGATCGACTGCTTTAAAATCTAAATAATTCCAGTTAGAATTTTTAAAAATATTTAGACTAATTAAGCTTTCAAAATGGAATTATTATTATAGTGCAAATAAATTAATCAACTAATGCAATTATTATCGCAATTAATTGGAAAAGTTTCATAATAGCTAATAACTAATTATAAATTTTTAAAAATTCAAACTTTTCAAAATTTTAAAATTATCCCAATAAGCATTTTTTCTAGCTGTTAAATAACTAGCAGCTAATTTAGAGCTAAACATATTTATTGCTTTTGAATTATATTAACTTGTCAGTCGATTTATTCCTGACGCGCATGAACGGATTAACGAGATTCTGAAAATATTTTAAATACGCCACTGAAGTAAAATAGCTTTACTCAAACAAAGCTGAATAAAATTTATCAATGAAAGTGGAAAAATTCCTTTTATAAAGAGGTAACTGTACATATTTTAAAATATATTATTTTCTTTCCAATATTTTAATAATTACTAAACAGGATAAAAATTGCATTGTTGATTTTTTCTAATTACTTACTTCTGAAATGTGATTAAAACGCGATATGGTAACTAAAAATTATTATTTCTAAAAATAACAAATTGAGTAGAATTTTTGCATCTTAATCTGTCGGTTGAATCAATAAACCACCGAATGATTAATGATAAGATTATAACGGAAATGACGCTTTTGAAAAATTGACTTTTAAAAAATTAGCAATTTTCATTAAAAAGACATAATTAAATCGAAAAATTATAAAAACATTAAAAAAACGTAATATGAAAAACGAATTTTCTTTAAAAAATAATAAATTTATATTAAATGTGAAAAATTCTTTCAATAAATATTTTTATGAAAACGGAAACGCTTTCATAGGAACTTCATAATATGGTTTCTAAAGCAACTAATAAAAATATTTTATTCCGAAATACTTTTGCAGAAAGAAATTTGCAATTTAGTGAGTTTAATTGCAATACTCTATCTTTATACATTTTTTTCATTTTGAAGCCACTCTGAGGCTCTGTTTCAAAAATGCATTGCGAACAGCGCACAAAAGTTCGTAATTACTAGTTAGATGTAATTAACTTTATATTAAATTTATAATAAATACGTTAATTTGAAATTCTCAAATTTGATTTAAAAAAAGACAAAAAAAACGAAAGAGATTCAAGGACTTCGAGTTAACGATAGAATTTTTTTAAAGTTTATTAAATTTGTTTAGTAATTTTTTACAACTGTGGAGTGGTAATCTAAAAAAAAAACGATTATATTTTATATTAATTTATTTATTTCAGAATGTATTTTTTATATATTGTACAAAACTTAATTTGTTGTCCTTATTTTACCATTCAAATCTTTATAAATAATATTCTTAATCTTAATCCACTAGAACGTAAAAGCATTTTCTTTTAAATAGCGCCGCTAAGCGGGAAAGAGGAAAGATAGAAGTTGAAACAGATAGGAATCTGTATTAACCCTTGCACCACAAAATCAACCCCTATACCATTAAAGCTGTATGATGCATACAAAATAAGAAGATTCCTGTTCAAGGATAATAGCGGCGACTAGGTACAATTTTCTAGCTTCCTTCGTAACAACAACTTTTCCTCCCTTATCAGCTCGGCCAGCGAACTCATTGCTTTATCGATTTGCTTCGGCGAAGCTCTGCTGTAGGAAGCTCGGATGAAGCTACACGCTTCGGCAGGATCCGCCATAAACGCATGACCGGGAACGAAAGTTATCATTTTCTTGATTCCCCTGGTCATCAGCATTTCGTAAACATCCGCAACCCCACGCACTTTGATCCATACAAACATACCACCGGATGGTACGGACCATTCACAGAGACCCTTAAGATGACGCTCCATTGCTTGCAGTGTTATATCTCGTCGAACCTTGTAGTAATCCTTTACCGAATCAAAGTGCGACAAGACCTTATTGAATCCCCAATTCTTCATCAGGTTGAAAAGTAAAACCTAAAACAAGAAATTGATTGTTAAAAATAAGAAACGCAAAAAAGTATAATATTAATTACCTGAGATAAAGTACTGGAGTGAAGATAAGAGCTCTGAATGTGCAACTCGATCGCATGGATTAAAGCTTTTGGCCCGGTGACCCATCCTAATCGAAGACCAGAACTCAAAACTTTAGACATGGAATCGAAACGTAAAACTCGGCCTTGAGTATCCAAAGACAGAAAAGAAGGTGGCGTATCTTCGGTAAAATTCATGAAGCAGTAAGGATCGTCTTCCAAAATGATGAGGTTAAAATCGCAGCAAATTTGGTAAATTTCTAATCTTCTGTCTAAAGGCATTGTGGTGCCTGTTGGATTGGACCCCGTTGGGTTGATGTACATCATTTTTGGCATTTTGTACCCTCCGCCTTCTATGGAACACTTCGTTTGCCATTCCTCCAAGGACGCTCTTAATACTTGAGGTATCATTCCGTAATGGTCTTGTTTGATTGGAATCAATTGAGGCTTAAATGGTTTCAACTAAAAATAAAATAAATTCGTTAATTGCTTTATCGTAATCACTGATAAATTAAAAAGGTCAGTTTTGTTTATAAATCGACGGATTACATTAACCCAGATTGATTATTTTCGGTTGTTAATTGAAATTACAGTAATTATAGCTTTGAACTTACAATTCCTTCCGTTCCGGAGTAGAGTGGATTTTGGACGACAAAAGGTTCTCCTTCTTGTAAGCACAATTCGATTGACTTGCTTATTCCATCCTGAGAACCGCTGGTAACCATCAGCTCTCTTTGCACGCAGGTTGGTGGTTCGTGTAATTGCTCGGTAAATTTTTTTAATAATTCTACAAGGGGAGGGTAGCCCTGCGAAGGGATGTACTGAAGTGCAGCTCCAAGTTCGGGGCCTTTGATGGCAAAACTCGAACCGTCCTTCATTACTATATTCATTGCTTCGAATGGAAAGGTAGCTTCGTTTGGCATACCTTCGGCTAAAGAAATCGCACCTTTGGGAGCCATATAATGCAATTTTGCTGTTGAAAAAAATTTGGTGAGTATTAAATTAAAAAAAAAATCCAAAAATCGAACTTACTTAATTCCCTTGTGAGGGCTGGTCTTCTTCTCGAGGAGTGAGAGTTAATAAAGTAAGAATAGTCTTCGATAACACCTGTCATTTTTATGCAGTAAGTGTAATTAGAAAAATTACTTAAAACTTGAACACTAAACACACTGTACACTTTGAGTTTCGCTTTACGAATGTCGGCGATAGTCAGCTCCTTTCGAATTTATAGCCGCCTTAAAAAGATGATGCAAAACCTTTACCGTCAAGACGAGACTACGTATACCGACCGGATGATGAAATCAAGGCTTAACCAAAATCACAATCTTTTAAAGTTACTTTTGATAATCTCAAGTGACCCTACAACAATTTCCGTTAAAAATACACAGATAAATAAATTGATTGTTATTGGTTGACCAATTGGGGGGTACGTTACTCTAGAATTTTGTAATTTTCTTCAATACACGCTGTATCGACAATAATATAAACAATAATATTTTGATTGCATTATAAAAATATTTTATTGTCCAATAAAATAAATATTAACATAATTTTATTTACAAAATTACAAGAATAATTTTAAATCGCCGTTGCAGTTTGATTAACTATAAATAGAGAGTGCCACTAGCCAAATTGAAAAGATGATGTAATGTGAGCATAACAGCAATCATTCCATTTAATCGTCAACAATTTGACAAAACAATATTTTGATTCGGCTTTTGGGTTTTTTGAGTTATTCTGCGAACCAGAAAAACAACACCGAAAGAATATAATTCAAAAATAAGAAGTTTTAAAGAAGGAAAATTTAAAAATTCGACGATAAAAGCTATTTTTCATTTAAAAATTGCATCAGAATATCTAAATTAACAAACATAAACAAATATTCGTTAAAAATCTCATGCTTGCATAATATAAATAAAATCCTTAAGTATCCTTAAAGTATTTATTTATTGCGGGTAATTAAGCATAATCAGTATTTATTTCCTTTATCATAATTGCAGTAATTTTTTTAAACTTAAGAATTCAAATTGATCGCATAAATTAAAATAATAAAAGTTCAGTTTCTGTTCTTTTTTTTTTGGCAATTTTCCGTTTCAAGTAGTATTTGTGCTTATCAATCAAGTACGTGACGAGATAACCGTTTTCTACTTAAAAGTTTCATCACTTTTTGAAAATACCGCAGATTTGCAATAATTTTACTACGCAAAATTATTTACTACAAAATTTTTAAATTTATTAAAATAATATAAACAATCCCAGTGCTTACCCTTGTTTACTTTCGCAAGTTTTGAAAATTTTCCCTCTGTCGATTCGTAAATATTTGGCAAAAATCTCTTATTTAAAATTTGAAAAAATTTCCCATTTCCCATTTCGGTTTAATCAGCCATGTGATCTAAATGCTGTAAACTTCTTCTTTAGCTGACCAGAAAAATTGTGCCTGGCACGACATGCCTATGTATATCAAAGCAGTCGAAGCTATAAATCCAAAAATGCAAATTCCGGATTTTGATGATTTTAAAAATGCCAAAAATTACCCATTTTTTTCTCATTTTTCTTTCTTTTCTCAAATAGGTAAAATACATAATTTGGATTACATGGCGCTTTTTAAAAGGATTAAGATAATATAAACAATGTAGTCCTCTAGATGACCTCTCATCCATTAAATTATATAGTTTTAATTATTACATAATTACCAATAATTATGTCAACATTGATTACATAAGAAAACAACAATTTTTACAAAAGGATTACATTTATAAATTTAAAAAAAATATATAATAAATACAATTTATACAAATAAAACATAAACAAGTAAAAGGCAGTAGAAAATAAGAAATGCGCATTTAAAATTAAAATTAAAATATTTTGAATTTGAAAAATAATTTGAATATTAAATTTAAAAAAAATTCTGTTTGGCAATACAAAATTTGTTTTTGGGAAAAAGGTTTTATTCAAATTTGTTTAGATCTAAATTTATTAAACACAAAATAAGCAAATTATATATTTAATAGATATTTAAAACTATTCTTGTTAATTATTCAGGGTATTTTGTAATTATTCACAAAGTATCAACAAGTAATCTAAACAATGTAGTCCTCCAGACGACCTACCATACTTTAAATTATTTGATATTATTCCATTACCAATGATTATATCAACGTAGATTACATACAACAAATAACAACTTTTACAAAAGCATTAATTTTTATATTTCAAAAAAATGCAATAAAATTTTGATTTGTATAAATATTATTCAAAAACGGAATCATAAAAAACAGAGTAAAATAAGTAATTCGTATTTAAAATCAACATAGAAAATGTAAAACTGTAAGACTGTACTGCATGTTTTTGTATCTGAGCTTCCCCTCAAAATCATAACAATTGAAAGTGAATAATAATTTTTCAAAAAAGAAAAGAAAACTTGAATTATTCAACCAATCTACCAAACTGCATTAATATTAACTTTTTTTTTTAGAAATTATAAATTATTTTTGGCAATAAAAAATATCTCAAGCGGTAAATATCCAGTAAAATTTCTGTACACAAGACTCAGAATTCCAGTGATTTCCAAAGCATTACAGAGATTTATAAAGAATGTCAGGGATATCCAAAGAATTCCAAGATTTTCCAAGAATTTCCAAGGAATTGGAAGAATTTCCAAGAAATTCTAGGGATTTTCAAAAAATTCTAGGGATTTTCATAAAATTCCAGGGACTTCTAAACAAGTTCCAATATGAAGAATTACAAAGAATTCCAAGGAACTCCAAGAAATTCCAAGAACTTCTAAGAAATTCCAAGATTTTCCGAGAAATTCCAAGATTTTCCAAGAAATTCCAAGAATTTCTAAGAAATTCCAAGAATTTCCAAGAAATTCCAAGAATTTCCAAGAAATTCTAAGAACTACAAAAAAATTCTAAGAATTTCAAAGAAATTCCAGGGATTTCTAAAGAATTCTAATATTTTCCAACAATTTTAAAGAATTCTAGGGATTTCCAACGAATTTCAGAGATTTCCAAACAAGTTCCAATATAAATAATTTCCAAGGAATTCCAGAGATTTCCAAAGAATTTTAGCGTTTTCCGAAAAATTCTAGCGATTTCCAAAAAATTCCACTGATTCCAAAGAATTCAAGGGATTACCAAGGAATTCCAACAATTTTCATAAAATTCCAAGGATTTACAAAGAATTTTCAATCTAAAGAATTTCAAAGAATTTTAAGATTTTTCAAGAATTTATAAGAAATTACAGAGATTTCCAAGGAATTCCAGGAATATCCAAAGAATTCAAGAAATTTCCAAAGAATTCCAAGATTTTTCAAGAATTTTTAAGGAATTCCAAGAATTTCCAAAAATGTTTCAATTTAAAGAATTCCAAGGAATTCTGGGGATTTCCAAAAAATTCCAGGGAATTCCATAGAATTCAAAGGAACTCCAAGAAATACCAAGAACTTCTAAGAAATTCCAAGATTTTCCGAGAAATTCTAAATCTAAAGAATTTCAAAGAATTCTAAGATTTTTCAAGAATTTTTAAGAAATTACAGAGATTTCCAAGGAATTCCAGGAATTTCCAAAGAATTCAAGAAATTTCTAAAGAATTCCAAGATTTTTCAAGAATTTTTAAGGAATTCCAAGAATTTCCAAAAATGTTTCAATTTAAAGAATTCTAAGGAATTCTAGGGATTTCCAAAAAATTCCAGGGATTTCTAAACAAGTTCCAATATGAAGAATTCCAAAGAATTCAAAGGAACTCCAAAAAATTCCAAGAACTAAGAAGTTCCAAGATTTTCCGAGAAATTCTAAGAATTTCCAAGGAATTCCAAGAATTTCTAAGGAATTCCAAGAATTTCCAAGAAATTCTAAGAATTTCCAAAAAATTCTAAGAACTTCAAAAAAATTCTAAGAAATTCAAATAAATTCCAGGATTTCTAAAGAATTCTAATATTTTCCAAGAATTTTAAGGAATTCTAGGGATTTCCAAAGAATTTCAGAGATTTCCAAACAAGTTCCAATATAAATAATTTCCAAGGAATTCCAGAGATTTCCAAGGAATTTTATCGTTTTCCGAAAAATTCTAGCGATTTCCAAAAAATTCCACTGATATCAAAGAATTCAACGGATTCCAAAGAATTCCAGAGATGTCCAAGGATTTCCAACAATTTTCAAAGAATTCCAAGGATTTACAAAGAAGTTTCAATCTAAAGAATTTCAAAAAATTTAAGATTTTTCAAGAATTTTTAAGAAATTACAGAGATTTCAAGGAATACCAAGAATTTCAAAGGAATTCAAGAAATTTCAAAAGAATTCCAAGATTTTCCAAGAATTTTTAAGGAATTCTTAGGATTTCCAAAGAATTCTAGAAATTTCCAAGGAATTCCAGGAATTTCCAAAGAATTCCAAGAATTTCCCAAAAAGTTTCAATTATAGATTTCCAAGGAATTCTGGAGATTTCGAAAGAATTCTAAGGATTTTCAAAGGATTTCAAGGATTTCCAAAGGAATTCCAAACTCACAAAATTTTCTAGATATTTACCCCTTGAAATGTTGTTGGGTAAAAAAAAAAACATGTAAAAACTACAATTATTTGATTTTTAAATATTCAAGAGGATAGAAGGATAGAACTGCCTTTATGCTTTTTATATCCCCTTTTGGTTACATTACTCGAACTTCCGCCAATCTGATACGCAACGTTTTGTGACGTGCCATATTTGGATAGAATAAGGAAAGGTTTCGTTTTGTTCTTAATCAAATTGCGATTGAAAACCGATTGTCATCCTTTCGAAAAGATCGAATATGATTTTTTTCGGGTGAACTCAATTGTGGATTTAACATTTCCGTTTAGTCTTGAAAACATGTGAATCCTAAAAAACAGCTCACACCTCTTGTTGGTTATACAATATTTGTTGATTTGCAATTACCCTTGATGAATAATTATTGGAACAGAAACAACAAAATATTTTTATGACGCAGAAGAGTGGTTAGCGCAAAGCATTAAAGGTTAATCTCGATAAGACACAAAAAATATCTTGTGCAACTAAAGATGGCCTGAGAAATTTTCCGCAATTGAGTATCTTAAATCTAGGTTTGGACTCAATATTGCCTAAATGCTCTTGGCTGCCTTATTCCAGAAAAATTTGGACTGTGGCATGCACTTTTTTCAATTTTTTTTCAATGAAGCTGTTAAATTCTTAAGTAGTATGGAAAATTTGAAGTTTCTTCATTAATAAGTTAATTTCCAAAGCGTAAATTATTATATAAAAATTGATTAAATTGTAGAGAATTTTTCCCAATTATTCATCCTTGATAATTTTTAGTGTGAAGGAAGATTTTTGATAATTTGATAGCTAATTATTATGTAAATACTGATCATATTTTCATATTTATAAAAATTAATAATCTTTCGCAATTTGTAAGTTACTCTTTTGTGATAAACAATTTGTTTTGTCATTCAAATTGTAAAGCACATAGCCTCATTAATTAATCATATAAATATTATTGCTATGTAAATATAATATATTGACGCATTTAATTTTATTTAAACAAATCTTGTTATTTTACATAAGAAGACTTAAACGGTTTTTTAATTTATCACAAATCTTATTGTTCCACAACTTGTAAGATATCTCAAGATTTTGATTAAATTTATTTGCGAGTCGATGTACGACTTTTTAACTAAAAATTTGTTTTCAACTTGCAATAATTATTTCAATTAAAATAATGTTATAAATAATATGAATGAAGATATTGTAATCGTAATTGATAACTCGACGTGTCAAAGCAGTTGAACTTTGTCGATTGAACCGCTTAAAACTCGATAGCTATTATGTCTCTTCCGCATAAATATTGATCTCGGTGATCTAAATATAAACACAAATTCAAATTTTTTTTCAAAAAATTATCTTAAGAAATACAATTTTTTAAATTATTTGCGTTTGAAAGTTATATCGAACAGATCCCTGCCGTCTGCGCTTTCAATCCCCTAGGAACGAGGGGTAGAAAGTTTCCCTTCGGAAATCCTTAACAAGTCTACTCTAAAGCTCGGGGTTGCGGTTTCGCCCTTAGTTCTTAGAGGGCGCACACCACAAAAAACAAAATTTAAAAAAAAAAATTAAACTTTAGATTGTAAGTAATTAACGATCGTGGAAAAATTTGTAAAATACCAATTAAAATTGAATGAAAAAAAGTTGAATTATTGGGAGGATAAAAAATTAATGAATCCGTAGTGCTGGGAAAATAGCAAGAGTAAGTTCGTTAAGTAGTAATTATTACTTTACAGGTGTTTTTTTCGAAATTTTTAACTAAAATTCAACTCGAGAATAAGAACTGCAATTTCCGATCACTTTGGAAATGAGACGCGAATTGAAAACAAATTTTCAATTTCAACGAACGAAACGTTCATCTTTTCCATCATCTTTTAATTTGCAATCATAATTACGTTTATTTGATTAAAATGTATTCGCGCTATAATTTACAATTAAAAGTATTTTTTAAGGGAATTATTGTAATTCTTATCTGCAAAGTTGGAAGGAAACGAAAATACTGTAGAGTTTGTTTTAAATAAAACCAAAAACAAAGTTGAAGTGACTTTTAATTTTAAATTGTAAAGTAAAAATCAATTAGTATTCCTCAATTTAATTAACTTTTTAATTAAAAATTTATACGCTTTAAATTTGCTTTTTAATTATATAAAAACAATATCCGATTACGTAGTACTTAGCTACGTTTTTGTAATGTAATTTGAAAAAAAATGTCGAAAGAAAGTTGGGATGTTCTCTTTTAAATAAAATAATTGCAAAAAAGTTTGTCGAACGTTAATTTGAGTTGACAAGATCACGAGCAAACATCGATATTAAATGTGAATCGAATTTGAATCAAAGTAATTGAATTTTAAGAGGGTGATTTAGTAAATTCGTTACGGTCCCTAAAACACACTCGCATTCGTGCTGATTATTTTCTTTTTAATAAAAATTTTCGCGTTATTGTTAAATAAGATTTAGCAAAAATGTGTAATAACCTTTTTATCCGGAGTAGAATGTGTGCACAAAAATAGATAATGACATAAGGGTATAACAAGTTTAGGGATATAAGGATTGGAGGGGTGACCGTTCAAATCGACCCCCCGGGGATAATCGGCGCCTCGACCACATTGTTTACATTTGTATCTGGCCGCTTTGAACCATTCTTAAAGCACAATAGGTCTTTTTATGTGTGTGTTGTGTGTGACAATCTCACCTCACCGCAAAAGCTACCTTAATCCGACTAATGATGTGTTTTAACAACACTCCGAGACGCAGCGGCGTCTCCCAAATACTTTAACATCAAAATGTCACATAAATTATCCAGTTCACAAAATTACTTTACTTTAAAGCCAGCCAATTAAAATTACAAAAATTATTTCTGAAGTCTGAAATTATCAAAAAAATTTCTTTGATTTTTTTAGTTGCCCTACTTCATGGATTACGGAGCTGTAAATGGCGGTTATGAAATCATAGGATAACCAAGGAGCTGTGGATCATATTATTCAGATTCTTTAGTTGAAATCTAAAAGAATTATCTCTAACTATAATCTTATTTAATATATTGCTATGTTTTTCTTCTTTCAGTTGGGGTGGACATTATAAAATATTGTATACAATTATGTACAATAATCAAAATTATTTAAAAAATAATATCTGCACAGATCAATTTACTTTCAAATTAAGAGTTGGAATTTTATTATATGTACTGAAGGGTATTCACCCCCAGACCACCCGGTTTACACTTTTGACTATAATTTTGAAAGTTAACTTTCAAAGTAACGTAAAAGTAGCTACTAAACTCTGAGCAGTAAGGCACTTAAATAAATTTTTTTCAAGTTTTCATAATTTTTGCTTAAAAATTCAAATTTCCCGGTTTTTCCTGGCAAAATTTGTAAAATTATTAATCTCCTATCTTCTCCAAGTATTCTAAAAGAGTGACAAATCTTGCGAGATGTACTGGGGGGTGTTCCACACCCCCCAGACCCCCCGGTTTACAATTTTGACTTGATATTTTTATATTACTTTTATAATTAACTTTCAAAGTAACGGAAAGCTGCTGCTAATCCCCATGAGTGGTAAGGTAATTAAATAAATATGCTTTCCTAATTTTAATTTTTTTCTAGCCGGAGGTTAAATTTCCCCTATTTTTACTTAAAAATTCAAATTTCCCGGTTAGTCCTAATCTTAGTTAGTTAAATTAGAAAAATTATAAATTCCCTATCTTCTCCACAAGAATTCCAAAAGAATAGAAATCCTGATATATGTACTGGAGGGTGTTCCACACCCCCCAGACCCCCCGGTTTACAATTTTGACTTGATATTTTTATATTACTTTTATAATTAACTTTCAAAGTAACGGAAAGCTGCTGCTAATCCCCATGAGTGGTAAGGTAATTAAATAAATATGCTTTCCTAATTTTAATTTTTTTCTAGCCGGAGGTTAAATTTCCCCTATTTTTACTTAAAAATTCAAATTTCCCGGTTAGTCCTAATCTTAGTTAGTTTAATATATTTTTCGGTTGGTAAAATTGTAAACCGGGGGGTCTGGGGGGTGTGGAACACCCTCCAGTACATATATCAGGATTTCTATTCTTTTGGAATTCTTGTGGAGAAGATAGGGAATTTATAATTTTTCAAGTTGCGCCAGGAAAAATCGGGAAATTTGAATTTTTAAGCAAAAGTGAGGGAAACCAGGGTGTTTTTTTTCACTAAAAAATGACACGCTGTAGCAGGAGCAGCAGCAGCGATATAATATTTAAACATTTAATTATATAATTATAAAATTTAAACATTAAATTTCTTTCCCCGACGCTGAGTTTTTCCCGATTTTCCTTCAAAAATTTGAAAAATTATAAATTCTATATCTTCTCCAAATATTCTAAAAGAGTGGACACCCTGCGTTATGTACTGGAGGGTGTTCCACACCCCCCAGACCCCCCGGTTTACAATTTTGACTAGATATTTTTATATTATTTTTATAATTAACTTTCAAAGTAACACAGAAAGTTGCTGCTAAATTCCGTGAGCAGTAAGGTAATTAAATAAATATGCTTTCCAAGTTTTAATTTTTTCTAGCCAAAGGTTAAATTTCCCTCATTTTTGCTTCAAAATTCAAATTTCCCGGTTTGGATTAATATTGGACAAATATTTTAGGTCCAAATCTTAGTTAAATATATTTTTTGGTTGTTAAAAATTATCGACTAATTAGAGTGTTTTTTGTCACCAAAAATGATACGTTGTAGCAAGAGCACCAGACATGCTGGGAATTTATGTATTAGGATTAGTCACAACTGACGCGCACGAATGGATTAACGAGATTCTAAAAATTTTGTTCTGCCACTCCCCTCAAAAACATTTTTTAAATACGCGACTGATTCCAGTTATTCTACATCTGCGTAGATTTTCTACAAATTTATTAACTTTTTAAATTCTATTTCCGATTGATCAGTCCAGTAAGCCAAAATATTCAAATTATTTTACCTCCGTAGGATCGAAAATTTTATTATATTTTTTATTAGGTACTTTAGTTCATTGCAGTTATCAATTCATGAAAGTTTCAGAAATAAAAATTATAACTGAAAAAATGTTTCTTGTTCAGTTGTAGTACTTGATTTAAAAAGAATATATTATTATTATTATTATGTATCTAAACGTAATTGAAATTTAGATTTTGTTCGAACTAGGGAGTAAACCTCAAGATTTACGAACTGCAACAAAATTAATTAAGAAATTGCAAAAGAATTGCAAAAATTAAAAACAGGAAAAGAACTGATGTGTAGTGGAGTTTTTTTTTAATTTGAATTTTTACCGATTTTTACTTAATGGTTTTGCATTTGTCTGGAATTTGGATTTTGATTAATTTGATGTAGAAAATTTGATTTATTGTTAATTTTTGTAAAATTTTGAATTTTAATGTTGGCACCGAAAGACAAATGAAAGAGGCTTCCAGCCATGTCCGTGCGGGTACACGGACGTATTTTTGCGAATTCTGAGATATTTTGAATTTGAGTCTCAAGTTTGAGATTCATTTGGATGTAATTTAAAAATAAAATTGCGTGAGTAATAATTTTAGTTTTACGTCAGATGTTAGGGGGTAGGGGGTCATCTCTGATTTGTGACAAAAATATGACTGGGGGTTCGGGGGATTTTAAATGTTGTGATGTCAGAAAGTAAAAATTTTTAAAAAATATATATTTTGATCCAATTTTATAGGTTAGAAGTGTGACGTCACTTGGCGGAGGAGGGTTCACTGAAAATGTGACTTAATGTGACATAGGGGGAGGAAGGGGTCTAAAAATCGTAAAAATCGTGCGACGTAATTTATGGACGATCCTTTATTTGGTTAATTTGGTCATTTGACCAAACGACATTTGAGGTTGTATTTTTGGATGTTTTGGAAAGTTGGATTAGAGTTTGGATCTGCTGATTAACTATTGGATAAGATTTAGATGATGAGAAAGTGGGAAAATTGACATTTGAATATTTGAAAATATGCGGCGAGCATATGCATCGATAAGCGGCATTTCGTTCCCATTTGAAAGTGAAAAATTATTTAAAGTAAAATTGGATATTTTAAATAATTAAAAATTATTTTATTTGTATTTATGTTTATACCAGGGGCGGAGCTACCGGAGTGCGGTGGGTGCGACGCACTGGGACCCCCGGCTAAAAAAGCTCTTCCAGTTCTACTGCGACCGTTTTCAATCTTCTTAAAAAATTTTAAATCATTAAAAATATTTAAAAAAATTAAAAATTAAAAATCAATAAATCAGTGGTCTCATTAAATTGTCAAAATCAAATACTGACATTTCCAGGGTTTCCTTGACAAAGAATACAAATTTTTCATGACATTTCGATATAATCAGAAAATTAAAGAGTAAAAAAAATCTTAATTTTAAAATTAAATTAAAATCAATAATTTTTAATAGAAAAAATTAATTTTTAAATAATATAAATTTAATTCTAAAATTTAAAAACAAATTATTTACTTATTTTAAAATTAAAAAAAAAATTTTTAATTTAATTGTTAAAATTTAATTCTTTTGATTTGGCACTAAAAATGAGAAATTTCCTGAGAAAATTAGGAAATCTTAAATTCCATTACTTTTCCAGATTTTCTAGGTTTTCTAAACAAGTGGAAACCCAGTAATTGTTATACCGGGAATAACGTTATATTAAGTTTATCCCATCTTATCTTAAAATTATGGTTATATAAATTATTTATTATTTTCTTTTATTTCTGCATTTTATAGAAACAGGGCCCCTGTTAACAACTTCGCACACGGGTCCTTCAACTGCTTGTTACGCCTCTGGCTTATTACAATCTTATAATGTCCGGTTTCAACTGATATTGATATACTAACTCTAAGAGTCCTTCCCGAAGGACTCAAAAAAGGATTTAAAAATTGTGGAGAGGCTTAAACTCCTAGAGAGCATGTCCTCGTGTGCAGTGGTGTATTTAGAAAATGCTTTTGGGGGGGGGGGCAGATTATAAAGACTTTTAGAATCTCGTTAATTTATTCATGCGCGTCAGTTGTAGCTAATCCTAATACATAAAATTCCAGCACGATTTTACTGCTCATGCTACAACGTGTAATTTCTTGGTAGAAAAAACACTCTGGTTGGCCGATTTTTTTTACCAACCAAACAATATATTAAACTAATATTAGGACTAAAAATATTTATCTAATATTTAATCCGGGAAATTTGAATTTTTAAGCAAAAATGAGGGAAGTTTAACCTTCGGCTAGAAAAAATTAAAAATTGGAAAGCATATTTATTTAATTACCTTACTGATCACGGAGTTTAGCAGCAACTTACTGTTTTACTTTGAAAGTTAATTATAAAAATAATATAAAAATATAAAATCAAAATTGTAAACCGGGGGGTCTGGGGGGTGTGGAACACCCTCCAGTACATATAGCAGGATTTCCACTCTTTTAGAATACTCGGAGAAGATAGGAGATTTATAAGTTTACAAATTTCGTCAGGAAAAACCTGGAAATTAGAATTTTTAAGCAAAAATTACGGAAATTTAAACTTTGGCTGGAGAATATTAAAGCTTGGAAAAACATTTATTTAAGTGTTTTACTGCTCAGAGCTTAGTAGCAACTTTTAGGTTACTTTGCAAGTTAACTATCAAAATTATAGTCAAAAGTCTAAACCTGGTGGTCTGGAGGTGAACACCCTCCAGTACATTTAATAAAATTCCCACTCTCCTAGAATACCTAGAGAAGACTTTTTTAATTTTATATTATAAAAAACAATTTTAATTGAAAATATAGGAAAACGGGAATCACCCAGTAGCGGGAAAAAAAAATTAAATTAAATATTATAAAACTAAAAAACAGATCCACCGTCTAGCTACCCGTCCGCGGACGGGCTTTCCAGCTAGTAAATAAATTCATAAACAAATAAATAAAATTAAGTTAAACTTATTTAAATTTTAAAACTTCGTGGTAATCATTATTTTTATCAGGGGGGGCTTTAGGGGTACAATCTGAGTCATCCTTAAGGGGGGCATCTGCCCCTTTGCCCCCTCTAAATACGCCACTGCTCGTGTGCAAGATAGGAGAATACTTGTCCCGAACGCAGAGTAAGTGGAAAATAAAATACCACCAGCCAAGTTCAACACAATTAGTAGTGTACTGGGGGGTATTCCATACCATTCCATACCCCCCAGACCCCCCGGTTTGAAATGCAACAAGCTTATGAGCCCATTCTGTGGATAATTTTATTAAATAAGAAATATTTGCATTTTCAGAACAAAATCCATTTACAGGTTGAGACAAACTGCAACTTGGGGGGGGAGGCAAGGAAAGATCTGGAGGGTATGGAATATTTCCTAGTATTTTAGAATTCTCTTTAGGGTGTGAACAGTTTACTCTTTCTCTCTCAGTTGATGGTGTAAAGTGGACGACTATCTACTTTAATAACAATATTATTTATATTTAACACAGTTATTGCTGCGGGACTGAGGGATATTCTCGGACACCGTCAACTCGGCGATTCGAAATCGGCGACGGTTAACTCGCCGACAGGTTAACTCGGCGACAGTCAACTCGGCGACGCCACCGGTAAATTCTAAAGAAAATTACACAGAGAAAATTTTTTGGTGTTTTCAGTAATTTTTACTATAATTGAAGTTCAAATCAGCCTCACACCAATTTTGAAGTAAATTTGACTAAATTTGAAGTAAATTTTACTAATTGATATAAAATTTACCATAATGGACTGAGTTGACTGGTCGCCGAGTTGACTGGTTGCCGAGTTGACTGGTCGCCGAGTTGACTGTTTGCCGAGTTGTCCATCGCCGAGTTGACCGTCGCCGAGTTGACCGTCGCCGAGTTGTCGCGTACCAAATACTGACCCTAAGAATTTTGTCATTTAAATACAATTACTGGTGTACTGGTGGTTTGAAATACTCCCCAGATCCCTCAATTCAGGAGATTTTAAAATTTGTTTTATTGATATTAGCACATAAAACTTTGCAGGAATTGGAAACAAAACCAGGAATTGGCGGTTTACCCCCCGACTACCACTTTTTGTGTGTAATATCCCCTAGGTAGTATATAATTTGACCTTAAAATATCGCTTAAATTATTTTACTTTTCTTCTATTAGAGATTGATAACAATATTATGAGGAAGAAACGATCATTTAGCTTAGTAAGTTACCCAAACAATTGTCGGTTCTAAGGTACTGTGGCGGCTCTGAAACCATTATATGACCGTCTCCGTGCTTCGGAGGGCACGTAAAACTTGAGGTTCTTTTCGGTTGATGATTACCAATGAAATTTGAGTGATAATCTAACTGCATAATTTTTTTTATCCTTAAAAAATTTAAAAAAAATTGCATTAGTGCAAACTCTCGGACGAGCCAACACTGATGTATTGGTGATGTGAAAGTCCATTATGGGGATCAAGTATGTCATTGTATGAGGTGAGAATATTATTAACAGGGCAACGCTTCCGCCAATATAGTAATAGAGCAATTCACATAAGATTTTCTTTTTAAAAGCAGGACACACCTTGTTTACTAGGATAATAGCTCGAATATACAACGAGGACAAGAGATTTACAGGTAAAAGATAAGTTTCAATACAGGAGAGCTTTTATCGAAAGTTATTATAGTGTATGATGTATTTCAGCTCTCGAAGGATTAAAGTTTTTTTTGTTAGCATAACACTTGATAGATTCAGAATGAAATGATAAAAAACAAAAAGCTTATTTCAACACGAGATGATTTTGTAATTTGATTCGACTAGCAACTCCTTGATAACTAAAGCAGCAACAATATTTGTTATAAAAATTTAATCAATTAAAAATGAGATATTTTTATATCGTCATTATCTCTAAGTGTCGCAACAATTGGGTAATTTCTGTTATGCTGATCGAATAAATTACAAACACATCTTCTAATTTTAAGGCCAAAATTTTTGTCCAAATTGCTTATCAATGCGGAAAAATCGATAAAAGACAAATTGAATAGGAACGAATAAACTGTTGAAAATTAAGTAATAAAGTCTAGTCATCCCAAACCAAATGTTGTGTCGTTGAGTGAATGATGAAACAAACCTAATTGCGTTCAAAAAATCATTACATCCTCGCCCGGGGTGGCGATGTCTCTATAACGCGACAGTAACATCCCCTAGCCCTGAGCTAGGGGAGATGAAAGGCGCATATCGGTGTTTGGCAAACTCGAATCACCGGAATCATTTGTATACAAGGGGCATATATTTAATTGACTCTTTAGGGGGTACATAAAATGTAATTTTTTTCATTACAAAACCGTTCGTAATTTTACAATTTTAATAAATTTACCGTGCGATCTGCGATGTTTCGAATTTGCAGCTTTTATTAAATTGGACTAAATATTTGACCAAAATTAATTGAAAAAAAATGTTATCCGAGATAATTAATTTTTTTGCGAATAAATTCTCCGTTCATTTCGACGTTTATATGAGTTTAAAGTCAATCGCAATATCAAAGTTATCTGATTTTTTCATAAAGGCTTCGTTATTAGGGGAAGTTGGTGCGGTCGCATTCAATCACTACTAAACTGACCATAATTTGATGTCTCTAATTGTGTATTAATTTGAAAATGATTGAACCAATCTCTTCGATAAATTTAATACCCATTTTCCTCGTTTTCAAACATGCTTAACAAATAATAATTCGTTTTTTACATACAAATAAACTAATGACCCCTCAAATTTTGTAACATCGATTGCAATAATAATTATTATCATCGACAAAAATTGTGTGCCCGATGATTATGCATTTATTCTAAAAATAACAAAAAAAAGATAAAAGCAATCAAATCTAAAAAATAGAGAATGGACAGATTTTAAATAATATACTATGTATTGCGTGCATATTAGAGAATCGCATTACGTAAAGTGGACGATTTTAATCAGAATTGTATTATTAAAAATATATTTTTAGAGGGTTGTCGATGCTACCGAGCTTATCGTCCTTTAATCTACATTACCTTAATACGCCTTTAAAAGGTTTTACGCTTAAAAACCCTTCATCTAATAAATAAATGCCTACGTCATTTGGTAACACTAATTCTAAGTAGGTCCTGATCCATCTCGACAATAGATGAAATCTTGCCCAACAGACGAAAAATAACCCATTCTGACGTGATACTGTTTTAAAGGGTATAATTTTTAGATTTGCAACTCTTTGTTTCCCACACAATGTTAACCCGTTACACCCTGTATAGAATGATATTTTCTCCTGCTGTGAGATCGTATTAACATCTGGTCTAGAGGATGGTGACATACAAACTTCGTCCAGAAAAGGGAGCTTTATCTTTGGTTACAGCGGAAACTCGTGAACTTGTAAGCTATTATTAACTCTGATTGCATGCGATTGCATGAATGGGGCCTCCGAACAAATTTGTTGCAAATTAGTTTAATTGTAAGGTATACATATGGTACTCTCAGGGATTAAATGTTGAACGATTTTATAACAGCCTATTACTCAAACGTTAAATAAATCTCTTTCCAAATTCCAATCGTACAATTTTCTTCCACTGCAAAAGCTAAGCTAGGTCGAAAGTCCTTCAAGTGAACCAGACCCCCAGACCCCCAATCTGAAAATTATTATTGTATCGCCAATTACAATTAGTGAAAGATGAGAGAATCTATTCTTCTTAATTTTAGATTTTTAAAAATTGGAAATTGGACTCACAACAGTGAGTGGAGTAGGCGCCACCGGGCATTGAACCGCAGTTTCTCGTTACGTAATCCACAGTGTCACAAGTGATAAACTGCAACAAATTATAGGAAATACTACTAGATTCAGTAGTTTGTTGATTTAAAGAATAAATAATCATTGTCATTGTTTAGAAAAATGGAACAAATATTTGAATTAAATAATACAGAGGCAGTGACCATTTGAACTATAATTATTAATTATAATTAGCTACTCAAGATCAAATAAATTAAAATATTTCCACTAATTGATGTTTCTAACTAGAATCCACAAGAGGGGGAGGTTACGGAGAATGAGAAGATTTAGTTGATAATCAACAGATTTAGGCAATCAATAATTTAATTATTTATAAAATATTGAGCTATCGCGTCATCGTCATGCATTATTTCTTGTTAACATCATAATATTGTGTAAAAAATTTATAAAGTGATAATATTTTGCAAAGATACCGATAATAACATAAGAGATAATTAAAGCTAAAATTATTTACTTTAAATGTTTTGAATTCATAAAAAATTATTAATAAATATGCAACCTAAATATAATTTCTTGTAAAGCATTTTCAAATTTATAATCTGATAAATTCATTAAATTCATTGGATGAGATTAAATTTTAATTAAATATAAATTTATTAATTAAAGAGAAACCCAGATTGGGCCAACTGTAAAAATGTTGATCCAAAAGAATAAATCAGAAGAAAATTAAAATCATTAATTAACCCATTATGTCCTGCCGCACCCATATGGGTGTATAATAGTGTATATATAATTTAATAGTTTCTAAAAATAGGTCGTTTTTCTCATCAGTCTTTTCCGGAGGACTCAAAAAACAGATTCAAAAATTCTGGAGAGGCTTAAACTACTAGAGAGCATGTTCTCGTGTGCAGGATAGGAGATACTTGTCCGGAACGCAGAGTAAGTGGAAAATAAAATACCACCAGCCAAGTTTTCCTAAGATTTCTTTAATTTTCCATCTATTCCTCCCTCACACTTTTATCTGCTAACCACACGAATACTAGTGGTTGTTTCTATTATTTTCTACTAGATTTCACCTAGTAGGAGAGCATCCGCATGTTAGAAATCTGGGTAATTAGCCACAAAAATTTCGGAAAAAAAATTAATTTACCACAAATATACCGTTAAAATACCTCATATCAAAGCCTATTTTTAACTGGTTTTTTTTGGGGTTATTTTATCAGAATTTGACTTTTATTTTACGATTTTATGTTCTCTCTTTTTGAGCCTCTCTGCTTGCCTAATGCATCTAATGGTAAAATAGGCCCTGTTGAAAGGTTAAGTAGATGATGTAGTCAAGTTTGTTATGTTGGGCGTAGTGATTTGGAAATACAATAAAAGCGTGCACTGAGGGGTATTCCATACCCCCCCAGACCCCCCAGACCCCCCGGTTTATCCGCGTTGTTTTGTGTCTCTTCAACTTCATAAGTTGTAGATGGCTCCACAATATGCTGAAAGCTTTAGGCATCGAAAGAGATAGATCCACTGCTGGGCGCATATATAGGTGTGTATAGTAATTTATTTTTGCATACCCGGGAGTTAACTATCGTTGATCGATTGCAGAAACCATAATAAAACGGGTCCTAGGCACTGACGTACCTAGAGCTTTTACCTCCCGGGGCGGTTTAAAAATTTGCCTCCCCTTACCACCCCACTAATAGTTTTTTATAAAACAATTTATTTATTTTTTTATACATTTTTTTTATTTTTATAAAAATATTTTTGTACAAAAAGAAGCAAAATGAAGCCCCTAAAGATGTGCCGTCCGAGGTGGTCAGCCTAGGTACGCTAGTTGTCCCAGGTTAAACGTATTTATTTATTATTACGACTTCAAATATTGATTGAGCTTTAGTGTAGCCACTGGCAAACCGGGGGGTCTGGGGGGTATGGAATACCCCCCAGTGTACGGCTTAGTCTTTATTCATGGACCAATAGTATTAGTTCTTCAGTACTGAAGAGTTACTTAGTAGCCAATGCCGAGATCCTTGATTTGGAAGTCGCAGTTTTGAAAAAAAAGGAAAAAATTGAGAGGCAGGGCTTATTTCTAACTGGGTTGGACCCCAGGGCCGGATTAACTATAAGGCTGGTTAGGCAATATCCTAAGGCCCGAACTCATTGGGGGCAATTAAATATGGTCCCCGCTTTTTTTTCAGTATCAAAAAAAATTAACAAATAAATAAAAATAGAAATTTTAAAACATAAACATAAACTAAAATAGTATATATTTTGTTTAGTTATTTACAGAATACGAAAGGCCCACCTTGACTCGATTGAAATTCTTATTTCTCAGAAACTAGATAGAATTGGAGACTGGCGCACATCCGCCACTTTTTTTTTAAGCTAAATTTAGACCACCTTACATAAGGTGGGCCCTCAAAATATCAAAACTTAAAGTCCAAGTGAGCCCTAATCCGGCTCTGTTGGGCCCTAGTCCCTGGGCAACTTTCGGCCCCTGATAATCGAATGTAAAATAGCATCGAAAGTCAAATTTTTGGGTTATTTTATCTGAATTTGATTTTTATTTTACGATTTTATCTTCTCTCTTTTTGGGCCCCTCTGGTCATTGGGCCCTAGGCACGTGCCTGAAGATGCTTCTAATGGTAAAATAGGCCCTGCCTTATATTACAAAAAATGCTTTAAATTCATCTCAATTACTACGAAATCTTAAAATAAATAAATAATAAACCCAAATTAAAAATAAAAAAATAGTATATTAAGGAACTAGTTTCATAAGACACGTTTTTATCGCACGCAATCTGTTTAGAAACGGAAACTTATAGAATAAGTGTGATACAACGTCTTATGAAACAAGTTTTTTATACTATTTTTTTCTATGTAGACCTTTTCCTATCTAAAAATTTCAAAATGTGCATTTTATTAAATTAAAGTAAATTTGAAATTTTCGTAAATTTTTGCGACGGTTGGTAACAACTAGCGTGTTGCTTTTTTTTATAAATTTACAGGTTAGAATACCGCACAATATGTTATTAATTTGACATTGACAATATTAATTGGACAATATAAAATGACATTAATTTATTAATTACCAACCCCTTAAAACAAAAAATTGGGTTTTGAAAAAAGATTGTATTTTAAAATAACTTTGTTTTAGACGGAAAATAGAAAAACAATTATATTTTGCGTTCATTTTTTAGTTTATACGCTTCACGGTTAAAAACGTGGTAATTTTTGAATTTTTTCCAAGTTTTCAGAAATCAATTCAGGGGGCAGTGCCTTCGGATTTCACGCTAGCAGTGAAAAAAAAATTTTTTTAAAAGGGTTAATAACTACACGTGACATCGTTCAGATTTGATATTTTTGTCGAGTTAGTTGAGTTGGTAAGCCAATTTCGTCAATTTTTAATATTTCTTGTTAGTTTGGTTTGAATATTTTGCTTATTTCTTATATTTTCTTCATTATATACTGCTGATGATCGGTAACCGATGCACCGAATTTCCTTAAAATATGCACTAAAATTGATAAAAATAGATTAAATATGCATTGATATTCTAACTAAAAATATTTTATCTTCGAATTTTTCAATTGTTTTTTATATTTTCAATAAGTACTATACCTAGATTTATAAAATTGAATAATAAATCTGGACGAATCACGTAAAATTTGCATATTTTTAACATTTGCTGCATATTTAAGTAAATAATGCAGATTTGGGCCACTTTTGGTGTTTTTTAAAGAATTTTAGTAGAGAAAATAAAAAATTATTATTAAATTTTAGTAATTTAAGCAATTGTTTTGTTTAATTACAAGCAATTTAATTTTTTATTTAAAAAAATAAAAATTATAATAGTTAAATATGCAAAATATGCATTTTGATAAGCAGTTTTTTGGATTCGTTTTACCTAATTTGTCCTGTTCTGTTGGCATATCAATATTAAAGAACATGAAATTGCATAAAATCCGAGCTTTAGTAATAACCGTGAAATAAGGGCCTTATATCGTATTATGAATTTTTTCGTATTTTCAAATATTTTTAATCCAGACCTGTTATGTTCATTTTTACATTTTTTAAATTGGTATCTACCTTTCTCAATCCTAAAATGGTTATTGCTTAACGAAGATGAGGCATAGCTACAATGTGGAAGGAAACAGTGGCGATTAAAACTTTGACGTAATAATAACAAATTAAATATCGAAAAATAAAGATTTGGTAATCGTAAAAAATTACACCATTGCAATATTTGTTTAAAAAATATCTTTCAAACAAATTCTGCAATAAATCTTTTATTTCAGATTACTTTAGATTCAATAATAAAGACATTGTTGCCTATTGCAAAGAAACATATGGGGTTTTATGTATAGTATAGTACAAATTTGTAAATTGAAAAATTGAGTGACGATAGGAGAAAGGAGATAATAAAATAATTTGGCAGCTGGTCGAAATTACCATTTTTGGATAAGATAAGTAAGGAGTAGGAACAAGCAGATTTAATCGTGGTTGGAAGATATGAAGGAAGAAAAGGAAGTCGACACGGGCCACGGGCCCAGCAGGGCACATCCTAAACCGCAAACAAACCCCAAATAGCAACAAAGAATGGATTCTTTAAAATCCAGTAGTTCTGAAATAAAGATAAGCCGCCTTTTGATATTTGTTACAAGTATAGATCCGCGAACAGATACTGTAAATATATAGGAATTCAAGACTCTTGAAAACGTATATTCCGCTTAGTATTCACAAAAATGTCGACAATAATGTTTGTAAATACTGTGGCTCTTTTCAAGTTTTTCTTAACAATAAAGAACAAGCACATTATATACTTAACCACCATTTAGCTTTGTTGGTCACAGTTTGGGCTCATTATATTATGTGCTCCATTAGGTTTTTACTTTTTGTTCAAATTTTTGTCTATTCACCAAAGTGTAAATAGAATGCTTTTAATCTACGCATAGCAGTATTGTCCAAATGTTTACTAAATACGGGATTTTGAATACTTAATTTTATTATCACATATATATTGCAATGCCTAATGCGCAGATACGGGGGGAGCACAAAATGTATCGGCTAATTGGCTGCTCGAAATGACGTTTAAAAAATTATTAACGACAAATCGAAAATTAATTGTTTGTTTACATTTCAAAGCTCGTTATCGAAAACGTAATATTGCATATAATAAAGTAATTTCCTTTTATAAAACAAAAGCTCTTTATATAGGGCGTTTTAAATTGGAAAATGCGCCGTGCTAAACGCGTTTATAATGTTCATTTTTAACGGGATGGCGTCTCTGTAATCTCCTTTCTGACATTCTAAGTACAAAATGAAATTATTATGATTATTAACGATGCTAACAATATTCGAGCATGGTACAAATGACTTTTAAATTGAATTGCATGCTGGAGGCAGGGCGTTTCAAAAATGGAGTACGTAATGAGATTATTTTCAAGATAGAAAGGCAGATGGGAGCCGCTATAAAAATGCTTTTATTATATTTGCTAGCTACAATGCCCTGTTTAGCGACAAATTGGCACATTGTTACTCCGGGTACGCGAATGTTTCAATTGTTTTATACTCTTTGTGTTCCCCTTAATATGATTTTGTTGATGCGATAGTGTTTTTAATCACAAACAAATGACTTTCTGTTCCATTAACTTCGTAATAAATTGTTCAACTCCATTTGATTTATTTTTCTGAATTATCTTTTCTAGATATCTCGTGATTTTGTTTCGCATCGCTTCATTGCAATTCCTGCATCGGCCAGCCAATAATTAAGAAACTCAGTTAGCTCAATTAATATTTATATGTTAAACAAACATAATTACGATGCATTTAATTAGCTTAATTAAAATAATATTATAATGATTTACTATTAATGTGTAAACAAGATGGAGGTAAATTCATCAGACTGCCATAATGAAACTAAATTGTTTAAACGTTGGTAACACAAATATTGGAGCGTTCAAAACCGATTTAATTTCCGGCGGCCGGGCCGTATGACTATGGTAATTAGGGTGCAGGTTGGGTACTCTAAAAGCAACGAGGAGATGGAGGAACTAATCATCAATGTAACCGCACTTAAATTTCCATTATTTGTTCACTACATTTTATTGATTTTTAATGACGCAATTTCAATTAAACCTTTGGCCATCCAATTCAACCCTAACGATTAATTATTGCTATGGGTTCATATACGATTCGGTTTTAAAATTAAAATTTGCATAATTCAACAAAAAATATTCTATTACAATATTAAACGAATGTTACAAACTAGAAAAATATGGCATATCTGCATTTCAGTATATAGAAAGCTGCAATAATTAACATTCCAATACAAAAAAAATAATAACAACAAACAAACCTAATTTTTTTGGGAATGATCTCCAAGAAGAATAGAAAATAAGTAGACGATATTCACCAGATTGGTGCATCTGATGTTAACGATCAAGAGTTTAAATTTTTAAATTTTTTATTTAAAATATATTTATTTATTCATTCGCGCATGAATGGATTAACAAGATTTAAAAAAAAATTAATTTTTTTTTATCTGCCCTCTCCCAAAAGCATTTTCTAAATACGCCACTGAGACCTGTTCCGACTTCTTATTGCCATATCGGCTGAACTCAGTCTGACAAAAATATAAAAAATTGTATTTTTAGCGAAACCATTTCTTTTTTTCTTTTTTTATTTTTATTTTTATATTTAATTTTTGTTAGAAGTTTAAAGGAAAGATAATTTTACTTCGGTAAACATCGAGTTTAATAATGTCTGCTAATGTATTTTTGTTGGATTCAACTTTTCCTTGCCGACAGTTTTTTCCAATACGCCGTCCGACAGCTAAAAAAAGTTATAAAACGTTCGAGGCGAAAAAGATAGTTTAAAGGTAAAAAATTTCAAAATTTTTTTTTTACAAACGGATGGCCACCGTTTCGACGATTCCAAAACTTTTTAGAAAATCAAAATCCGACTCCAAATAAGGGCGATGCGTGCGCCCGAAGAAATCACCTTTCAACCCCCGCAGAGGGGTCGGGGGGTGACTTTATCAACTTTTTCGATTTTTTCCCTCGTTTTTGCACCGAACCCTACCGCCCGCCAAAATTTCAGCTCTCTACGACTTCAAGAACAGGTCTAACATTTGATGAATGAAAATTTTTGCAGTTGGTTTAAATTAAATAAAAAAAAGTAAAGATTATAATTTGTAAAACAATGCAGTTGCGCTTGTTTTATGTAAATAAAAGTTGATTTAATTAATTAACATGTATTAATCAGAACTGCATGGCTGTATTTACACGCAAGCTCCCTGGACTGCAGCCTATAGGCCCCTACCTCAAAGAGACCTGAACTTTAAATAAACCCGTTTGAAAATTTCAAATTTGAACAGTTAGACTAACATAAAAAAAAATTTACTTGTTTGTTCCAATCAGATGTTTACTTAAAATAAGAATTAATTCCCAAAAACGAAGAAAAGTAGGACCCGCACTACAGATTTAGCCTAGAGGTCTATAAATCTTAAATACGACCCTGCAGAACTTATCAATTTTTCAAAAAGTAAAAAGCAGATTTTCGATTGTGAGACATGCAAATGGTTTACCGGTACTACTGTACAATAAAAAACTGATTGCTTCATAATTATTCCTTTCCAGACTTTGAGTCAGTGGCGGTGATATCGATAAGCTAATGTAAGCAATGCTTAGGGGCCCGGGACCATAAGGGGCCCGGGAGCATAAAGAATAGGAAATCCTAAAAATCAAAATATAACTGAAATACGACTCTAATATAAACTGCAACTCTACAAATCCAGAATCCAGTAGAGTACACTGGGGGGTATTCCATACCCCCCAGACCCCCCGGATTACACCAATTGTGTTTTGACTTAAAAAATCTGTTTGAACGTTTACTCCCTGATGAGCAAAAATTAAATTACTTTTGGATTACGTTTTTTTCGATTCCAAAGCTCTAAACATTATTATTTAAGTCACAAAACAATTGGTGCAATCCGGGGGGTATGGGAGGTATGGAATACCCCCCAGTGCACTCTTCTAGATTCTAGATTCTAGGTAGGAGTAGTGATGCCGTCAAAAGTAATCAAGACAAGAATGGGGAAGTCTTGATCTTGTCTTGAAATCTCAACACAAGAATTCAGTAGCAAAAAGTGGGGTAATCGTGCACGTCGGGTAATCGTGCACGTCGGGTAATCGTGCGCATCAAACTATTTCATATTGATGATGCGGACAATTATCCGCAAGGGTGGGGAATGGTGCGCAAAAGTACTTTTGTACTTTCAGCAATATTGTGTTTTAAATACTTTATTTTTTCTTAAAATTGAATTACGTGCTGAAAACAAACTAAATAGCTCTCCCATTACTGAATTTAGACTTAAATTATCTACAATACTGTCAGTGCTATAATGATTTCTGCTTAAGTCCGCACAATTCTCTCACTTTTCCGTAACTCTTGATCTTGAGGTGTAAGCTCTTGATGTTGTCTTGAAAGTCTTGAATTTCAAAACTTTTTAAAAATTTAACTCTTTACTATATATCATTGGAAAGAGAACAATTATTTATAGGTATTAAAAAAAAGTTTTTGGTGAATTATCCATTAGTTTTCGAGAAAATGGCATTTAAAAATCGAAAATTTAGACGTGTTAACATGGAGTTCACTAACTCCGAAATTCGCACTATTTTAAAGTTTTCCTTCGTTAAAGGCAAATCCGCTAGAGAAACGTTCCGTGAGATTAATGATGTTTTGGGGGATGGTACTCTATCACTTCGAACCGCGGAGGAATGGTTTCGACGATCCAGAGCCGGTGAAAACGACACCATGGATAAGCCAGCCGGCGGAAGACCTGTGACGACGAATACCGATCAAATCATGGAAATCGTCGTGTTAGACCGGCATGTGGCATCTCGTGACATCGCCCAGGAGATGGGAGTTAGTCACCAAACCATTTTAAACCATCTGCACAAAGGTGGATACAAAAAAAGCTTGATGTTTGGGTGCCGCATGATTTGACGCAAAAAAACCTTCTGGACCGAATCAACGCCTGCGATATGCTGCTGAAACGGAACGAACTCGACCCATTTTTGAAGCGGATGGTGACTGGCGACGAAAAATGGATCACATACGACAATATCAAGCGGAAACGGTCGTGGTCGAAGGCCGGTGAATCGTCCCAAACAGTGGCCAAGCCGGGATTGACGGCCAGGAAGGCTTTGCTGTGTGTTTGGTGGGATTGGAAGGGAATCGTCCACTATGAGCTGCTCCCATATGGCCAGACGCTTAATTCTACCATCTACTGCGAACAACTGGACCGCTTGAAGCAGGCGATCGACCAGAAGCGTCCAGAATTGGCCAACAGGAAGGGTGTAGTGTTCCACCAGGACAACGCCAGACCACACACTTCGTTGATGACTCGTCAGAAAATACGGGAGCTCGGATGGGAGGTTTTATTGCATCCACCATATAGCCCGGACATGGCGCCAAGTGATTACCACCTGTTCCTGTCCATGGCGAACACCCTTGGTGGTGTACAGTTGAACTCAAAAGAGGCTTGTGAAAAGTGGCTGTCCGAGTTCTTCGCAAATAAGGAGGGGGGCTTCTACGAGGGGGGTATTATGAAGTTGCCGTCTAGATGGAAACAGATTATCGAACAAAACGGCTCATATTTGAACTAAATCCGTTCACTGTAACACTTTTTATAAAGCATTGAATAAAGAGCAAAAAGGCGGAAGGAAGATATTTGACAACCTAATATAAAATCACATGCATAACATAATGGGAGGAGATTAATTTAGTTTAATTTAGGGCCAATCCCACCAGACAAAAAAAATCGAGTTTTAGACAAAACTTAGATTAAAATAACAAATTTAGGATGTGTTACCAAGGTAATTTAACAAGTTTTGTCTAAAACTAGAATGTTTTGTCTGGTGGGATTGGCCCTTAGTCATTCTAGGGTGGATCCGTGATTTTCCGTGGTTGCTCCAGCCAAAACGGCTTTCAAAGCAATCCACCTCGACTGGGGGGCCCGAACTTAATTGGGTGTTACAGCGTAGCGCAGCTGAATGTCATGAGAAGCATTTAGTGCCGGAGGCACTCTAATCCTTTCCCTCTGGCGATAGAAAATCTTTAGATATTCAAGGGCAACATAGGCCGTTAATCGTAAAAATCTATAAAATACCAAGACTCGTGATGGAGCCTCTTGATCTTGTCTTGAAATTTCAAGACAAGAGGCTTGATAGTCTTGATCTCGACGGCATCACTCGGTAGGAGGACTAGGTAGGATAAGCTCACCCAGCAGCCTGGTGTGTCTATCACCTGAGAGAAGAACAGCACTGAGAAAAAGAATTTGTTGCCCTAGCAAATCTCTTAGTAGCTATAAGTTCAATGGGGTATTTCTGCTGCTATAACAAAGTTTTTTCTGTCCAAAACAAACTTTTTTAACAAAAAAACTTTGTTAAAGCGGCAAAAACACTCGTTTGATACTGTATTATATTTTTCCTGTCCTATAATTTAATAAAAAAAATTGTTTTACTTATTACACTTATTTTTTCTATCTAGCTCAGTCGGTTAAATAATTAACAACAGGCTCTATTTCAAATTATCAATAAAAATCAAATTATCTGTTCACAAATAAAACTTTTATTTTTTTCTCAACTCCTTCGAATATTTCGATCTTTCTGCTTTTTTCGTCTCTTGTTACAATAAAAATAATTTGACCTTATTTATGAAAGCAAAATAATATAATATTATAAGTAATTATGAAACTGAAAATTATATCAAAATATATTATTTAAAATAAACGCAAAAGGATTTAGTGAACACTGGCCGCAAACCGCAAGTCAAAGTTGTAAGAGAATTAGACTAACCTGTTACAAACATGAACATTAACGATCTACTAATTATAATTAAAAGTTATGAAGTTAAATGGTTTAATTAAATAAAAAGTTAAAACTCAAGAAATAATTTCCAGTCAATAGGTAGGTACATTAAAGCGTTAATTAATTTATAAATTATTAAGTTAATCGTACATTTTAAGTTTAATTAAGAAAATTAAATGTTGTATTATTTGTTGGAATGAGAAAATTTCAAGTTGACAGATTTGATGCATTTCAAAATATTCAAATTTTCATAACTGCTGTTTCGACAGAATGGTTTTTACTATTTTTTGTTTCTGTTTTTGTGCATTTTTTTTTTTTAATTTGTTAGAGTAGTCCAGACGAATATGCCTATATCGTGTACGGTTAGAACCCCAGTTATGATCTGAATCAAACAAATTAAAAAAAGTTTTTAAACAAAATTAAATTAGTTGGACGATGAAACTAAATTCTATGTAAAAAGTTAAAAATTAACGAAATTTTCGAGCTTCAAAGTTAAAATATATTTTTTACCTGTTTTTCGGCTTTTCTGTATCAGAAAATTGAGTAATTTATTAGTTTTGTTTTGCGTTTTAGGTTTATTCTTCAACTACAAGGGAATAATTTTAAGAAAAAATTTTTTAGTCAGTTGGTTAATTGCTTCAAACGTAATTCTATAAAAGTTTTTTTTCAAACTTTGAGATTTTTCCATCAAAAGAATTGGTTTCTTGCGCTTTATTTCTTACAATTTTTTTTGTTTATAACAAATTTCCTGGAAAATCTGTAAAATTGAACAGAAATTGTCTCCTCCTCCCCTTAAGCGAAATCCTATACCCGGTGTTGAATGAGTTAGCCGACAGTAGGAAATTAACATGTAAAAACTTATTTAGGTATGCAAATTCCTGCTTCCCTAATTATTTTAGAAAAAAAAAATAATGTAGAGATATAAACTACGAATGATAAGAGCATTAGATTTCATTTAGCTTTTACTTAAAAAGTCTGAAGGAAGACCAAAGAATAAATTCAATTTAATTTCTATTTTCAAAAATAATTACCTTGGAAACTTTCATGGCCGGTCTGATAAATGAAACTTTTAACAATTTCAAAAAGCATTTTTTGACTTTTTAAGTAAAAACTAGATGAAATCTAATGTAGTACTTATCATTCGTAGTTTGAATTTCTGCATTACTTTTATGTCTTTATATAATTAATAAAATCGATAGTAACACTTTTTGTGCGGAGCATGATAACTATAAAACGAACCTGTGATAATTAATCGGCTGAAACTCACGCTATATTATACTTATATTTATTAAAAATAAATGAATAAACATAAATTGATACAATTGTTTCGAAGGGATAAACCACTTCTTCTTCAAGTCCCCATTCAACATCAATAGGAACATTTCTTCCTTTATATAGGAAAAGAATAGATACCAACCGTGTTGAAATATACAGAGGGGCTTATGAAAGAAAGAATGGTCGTAAACAAACAAGTCATTAGCCAATCTTATGGAATCTTAAACAACAGTGGTGAACTGATGTCTTGGAGTTCCAATTGTGAATTGGTCAAGTTTTGTCCGCTTAGTAACGCTTTCTTAATTTCAAGGCTTTCTAGTAAGGTTAATATGCGACCTTTACGTTCTGTATGTAACAACACGATGTTATCAGAATCTAAACCATGATTTGTTTCATGGCAATGTGTAGAAAACCCGGTACTCGTTCTATTATTGGCTAGATCTGCCTCATGTTCTTTGACCCGTGTGTAAATCGATCTTCCGCTTTGTCCAATATAAATGGCTTCGCATGTGTTGCAATGAAGTTGATATATCCCGCTATTTTTGAGTTTGTCTATCTTCCCTTTCGTAGTGGCAAAAATGGATCCTAAGTTAACTTTGTTTACTTCTGTAATTCGGATATCTGACTTACGTAACTGTTTCATTATTTGCCCGCTAGTATATGAAACATAGTTTATAACTCCCCAATTGGGAGCCGGCTCTTCAATCTGGGTGGCAAGTGAAGCAGTAACCAGACTTCTTTCAATCAGTTTCTCTTTTTTCTTGATAAGGTTATCGACTAAGTCTATGGGGTATCCATATACCTATCATTCCATATTGTTCCAATCAATCTTGGAAAATAAAAAATGGCCGCATTCCATAGTTTGATTTACCGACTTTTTAAAATACCCATGTCAAAAAGAAATTTTCTAATAGAAGCAAATACAATCCGGTCGATAGCAGATGCAAATGGATACCCCATAGACTTAGTCGATAACCTTATCAAGAAAAAAGAGAAACTGATTGAAAGAAGTCTGGTTACTGCTTCACTTGCCACCCAGATTGAAGAGCCATATTAACCTTACTAGAAAGCCTTGAAATTAAGAAAGCGTTACTAAGCGGACAAAACTTGACCAATTCACAATTGGAACTCCAAGACATCAGTTCACCACTGTTGTTTAAGATTCCATAAGATTGGCTAATGACTTGTTTGTTTACGACCTTTCTTTCTTTCATAAGCCCCTCTGTATATTTCAACACGGTTGGTATCTATTCTTTTCCTATATAAAGGAAGAAATGTTCCTATTGATGTTGAATGGGGACTTGAAGAAGAAGTGGTTTATCCCTTCGAAACAATTGTATCAATTTATGTTTATTCATTTATTTTTAATAAATATAAGTATAATATAGCGTGAGTTTCAGCCGATTAATTATCACAGGTTCGTTTTATATTTTATGTCTTTCATTTTTTCTCTCATTCAGCACCCTGAATATACGCCTGAGTGCAAACACATTAGATCAGATAATGCATAATTCCACACCAAAGGGTAGACAGCTATACCTAGTCCTGAGAAAAGATCATCTTCAAACCTATCCTATGAAAAATTCAAAATATTTTACTGAAAGAAGTTAACCACAAAACATTAGCAGGCTATGACTTACCAATCGGTAGAATTTTGCAAGAACTACCAATAAAAGCAGTTAAAATAATAACTATTTTGCTTAATTTTTCATTTAGACTTAGCTAACTCAAATAATTTTAATTCCAAAACCAGGAAAAAATTCAGAAGAAATTCAGAAGAAAAACCCATAGGTCTGCTTCCTGTACTATCTGTTGGCAAAACGATTGAAAACAATTTTGCAAAACAAGAAATCTTATATCCGACCATTAATTTTGATTTAGAGAAAGACACTCAACTGTAGAGCAAGTCCATATATTGCTTTCAAAATCAGTATGGGCATGAAAGTAAAATAACGTTGTTCGGCAGTGTTCATGGATATGTTACGGTCATTGACGTCATTGGCCGGCCATTGACGTTAATGGCCATGCATTTTGGTCAATGTTGACGTTTCAAATTGTATATGTGGTTTTTACATCATTGCCCGGGCAACGACGTTGATGTCCAATACAAGGTGGACAATGATGAAATTAATATTCTACAGATTCTATATTCTATCACTCTTTCAGTTTTGGCTGGCGCAACAACAGCAAATCACGGATCCACCGTAAAATGAATTAATTAAATTTAATTAATTTTTTTTCCGGGCCTCTTTAGCTGACGCAAACACGCCAGATCATGGATCCACCCTAAAATGATCGTTTGTCTAAATTAAATAAAAATCTCTGTACACTTATGAGGCCTTGTGAAGGGCCGAGTTGCTGTCATTTACACGCAAAAATGCATGCATGATAAATAATTGTCCCTAGTTGAAGTGCATCGCCATTTTGCTGTTCCTTATAGTAATTATTCTATAATATCATCATTGTCCAGTTCATTTTGGCCATTAACGTCATTGGCCGGCCAATCATATAAAAATATTTACATCAATGCCCAATTTACGTCATTGACCGTAACAGATATATTGCAAGCATTTGATACAAGCAGTGCCGGATCTAGCTATTTCAGCGCTGGGTCGCTGGGTGCCGACTAGGTAAATGGCAAGCAAACGATCCTGGCACAAATCCTGAAATTTAAAAAAAATTTATTTTAAAATTAATTTAAAAATCATCGTTATTCACTTTAGGGATTAATTGCTGTAAGGATTATTTGTTAGGGGATTAAGCATTAAGGTTTGAAAAAATTTTAATTTTGATCTAGGGCAAGGATCGGCAACCCTTTAAGACGGAAGAGCCTAAAGTTATAATTTACAAAATTTCCCAGCTTTAATATAATAACTATGGTATTTTATCCTGATTTTATTCCGTGTTTTTATCCTGTTTAAAGTTTTTTTTTGCAGAATAATATTTTTTAACAGTTTTAAAAATAAAATAATATCATTATTAATATTTGTGCATGGACTGGAGAGCCGCATGCAGCTGACCTCTGATCTAGTGGAAGACTTGGAAAACTTAGGGAATTTGTTTTTGAAAGTTTGAAAGAAAGCATACACACGTTTTCAGTTTTTGAAACCGGGGGGTGTGGAACACCCCCCAGACCCCCCGGTCGTAAAAACTGGAAACTTGCATATTATGTACATGTTCTGTGTAATTGCTGTTATTTTTTCCTGAAATAACAGCAAAATTAATTGAAAAAATTAAGCAAAAAAACGGAAAATTCCATCATCTTTGATGATTTTTTTTACAATTTCAGGGGAGAAATCTTCTCCCAAATCAACTTTCTTGCTACAAATATTAACTTTTCACCTCTATAGTTTACTAGAAACAATGTAAAGGCTAAAATAATTGTTAAAAGAAATAATAAAATAGATAAGGGGGAGCATCCCCCGATAGCGGTGGATGATGGGGAAAAATGGAGGGTATATTCGGATTCGGGAGATTAATTTATATAAGAATCAGGAAGAATGGTATCAGGCCTCGCAAAACAAATTTGATTTGCAGACCTGTGTTATTATTAGGGGACGTCCATTAATTACGTGGGGTGGAAGGGGTCAAGGAGTCTCAGTAAATATCACGTAATTTAAAAAAACAGATCTTACGATCTCTCACATAATTAATGGCCGCTCCCTACTTATTTTACTTTAGCAACTAAATCAAAGAAAATATGAATTAAATCACAATTCGTGACTTCTCTGTATATTCTTTTAATACAAAATTTAATTAATTATAGAAAATTAAATTAAAAACGCCTAATTTTATATAAGAATATAAGTAGAGCTCGGATTTATATGCACCAAAATAATTGACAATATGCGATTATATATGCACCGAATTCCCTTAAAATATGCACTGAAATTGACAAAAATATGCATTAATATGCAAATTAAGAAATATCCAATCTTCGAATTTTTGCAATTTTTTATGAAATCCTGATATATAAAATCCCAGCACGTTGCTGCTGCTCCTGCTACAGCATGTCGTTTTTTGGTGGAAAAAAACACTATAATTTCCCTCTATTTCCCGATTTTTCCTGGCGAAACTTGAAAAGTTATAAATTTTCTATCTTCTCCAAGTATTCTAAAAGAATGGAAATCTTCCGATATGTACTGGAGGGTGTTCCACACCCCCCAGACCCCCCGGTTTACAATTTTACCAACCGAAAAATATATTAAACTTAGTAAGATTAGGACTAATCGGGAAATTTGAATTTTTAAGTTAAAATAGGGGAAATTTAACTTACGGTTAGAAAAAATTAAAACTTAGAAGCATATTTATTTAATTACCTTACTACTTATGGAGATTAGCAGCAACTTTCTGTGTTACTTTGAAAGTTAATTATAAAAATAAAATAAAAATATAAAACCAAAATTTTAAACCGGGGGGTCTGGGGGGTGTGGAACACCCTCCAGTACACAACGCAGGATTTTCACTCTTTTAGAATACTTGGAGAAGATACGAAATTTATAATTTCTTTAATTTTGTCAGGAAAATCGGGAACTCCGATTTCCCTCCGAATTCCTTTAAAATATGCACTAAAATTGATAAAAATATGCATTAATATGCAAATTAAAAAATATCTAATCTTCGAATTTTTGCAATTTTTTATGAAATCCTGATATATAAAACCCCAGCACGCTGCTCCTGCTCCTGCTACAACGTGTCATTTTTTGGTGGAAAAAACACTCTGATTTCCCTCAATTTCCCCATTTTTCCTGGCGAAACTTGAAAAATTATAAATTTTCTATCTTCTCCAAGTATTCTAAAAGAATGAAAATCTTGCGACATGTACTGGAGGGTGTTCCACACCCCCCAGACCCCCCGGTTTACAATTTTACCAACCGAAAAGTATATTAAACTTACTAAGATTAGGACTAACCAGGAGATTTGAATTTTTAAGTAAAAATAAAGGAAATTTAACTTACGGTTAGAAAAAATTAAAACTTAGAAAGCATATTTATTTAATTACCTTACTACTCATGGAGTTTTTTTATAAAAAAAATTTAAACCGGGGGGTCTGGGGGGTGTGGAACACCCTCCAGTACATAACGCAGGATTTCCACTCGTTTAGAATACTTGGAGAACATAGGGAATTTATAATTTTTTAAATTTTGTCAGGAAAATTGAGAAAAACAGGGAATCCCCCAGCAGCGGGAAACGAAATTAATTGTTTAAATATTTTATCGCCAAAAAAGAGATCCATCTTCTAGCTGCCCGTCTACGGACGGGCTTTCCAGCTATTTTCAATAAGTGCAAAGTGGGTGCAAAATTTTGCATATTTTCAACATTTGGTGCATATTTGTGCATATTTGGTCCACTTTTGGTGTTTTTTAAACAGAGAAAATAAAAAATTATTTTTAAATGTTAATTTAAGCAATTATTGTTTTATTTAATTTTAAGCAATTTAATTTTTTAGTTACAAAATTAGAAAAATAAAATAATTGTTAAATTGGCAAATTTAATAATAATTTTTTATATTCTCTATTTAAAAAACGCCAAAAATGGCCCAAATATGCCCAAATATGCGTTATTTGCTCAAATATGCACCACATGTTGAAAATATGCAAAATATGCATTTTGTCAAGTAGTTTTTCGGATTCGTTTTTACCTAATTTGTCCAGATTTCATAACGAATCTGTTGGCATATTAATATTAAAGAACATGCAAAAGCATTAAATCCGAGCCAAAGAATGACCTACTAAATGCAACGAAAATTTCTATTAAATTGCAATAAATAAATAAAATTTTATTGAATTTATCGAATATTATTTTTTCAGTGTAGTTTTTTTATATATTTTGTAGGTAAATACATAACTATTTCATTTTATTTTAATTTGTTTTAATAAAGGCGGTAGTAAAGTTCATTATATATTAGTATTTTAATTTGATCTGTATATTCATCATTAATAAACCATAAATAATTAATAAATAAACAAATTTGAACTAACTCACAATTTTCGATTTTATGAAAATATTAAAGTATAAATTTCAAAATTTTAACTATTTTAATAAATTAAAAATTAATTAGTATACAATAAATGTAGCTCTGTTTAGAAAACAACATTTTTTACTGACAATTATATTTCCAATAATCAAAATTAGCGAAAAAGTATGAGATATAAGAATAAGAGTAAACCGAAATTGTCATTAGTGGTTTTTCTTCTTTTTTTTAAAGAAAAAAAATTTTAGAGAGTTTTTGTGATTAAAATAATGGTTTTGTAGATTAGTTCGGTTAACTCGAAAATCGTGTAAACACGAGTGTAGGAATTGATGGATTTATGCTTGGTAAGCCGTGAAACTGTTAATGACCCTTTTTGGTCAGTACCTTCGTCAATATCTATCGTTATTTCATCAATCTCATCTGTTTCCGACCTGTTTGTTGAACGTGGAAGAGAAATAATGGAAATTCGTAATTAGGCTAAATAATGAATAAATTATTGAGAGTTAGGAATAATGTAAAAAGTTAATTTTAAAGAAACATAATAAGAGAGAAAAACAGAAATTGAAAGAGTAGCTAAATTGTTGATTAACGTATGGGGTAGTAGCTAAGGGTAACAACACCTGTATGTGTTCAAAAACGATTAAGCGTCAAGCACAAGTCTGCTTTAAATCACACGATAAGTAACGCATAATAGTTGCAATTTGCTAATGTTTCTATTACCCATCAACATTTTAGCTCCCTTTTCCTAACAAGGCACTCAACAATACAGTAACGCGTTAAATCGTTTGTTCTTCGTCTACCTCTTGTAGACTCCATCTTGGATAAAATGTTTTTGCCATTGGCTATTATGAGGAAACTCCACCCCAAAACCGCCCTCGTGATAGAGTAACTAGAGAGCAACTTCAGTCGGTTGAAACCGCGTGATGGAGTCGGAACGTTGTGACGATACCTCGGCGATGTTGAGCTTCAGTGGTCTTGAAGTAAAACCTCTTCGTATGGTTTCCAGTCCCAACTCTGGGCCCAGACACACTATTGATAATATCTTAGGACTTGCTCGACACAAAGACGATCATCAAGAAGAACGCGAACGTTCGAATACGCCGGGAAACGGAGAAAGCGGAGGTAAGTTTCCCATTTTTTTTTTTTTATTATTAAATTCGATCAATTTTCAAATCGCAAACTGAGCTTTTAACCTTTGTTGTTGATCACGTAAGTTTCAAATCGGACTTAAAATTGAGAGAAATGAAATCGTAAAAATTGAAAAAAGAATTTGGATCAAATAGGATTCGAGTGTACGCACTTTATTAATTATGCGCAAATTGCAAGCAAAATTAATCAATTACGCGAGGAGAAACTAATTTATGAGTTAAGTGCTTATTAGGAACTTTATTTTAATTAATTTGTGAAACGCGAGATCTCAAAACCAACAAACAATGTCTTTAAACACGCAATTAATCTTTCTTAATCCTATTTGTCAATCTGGTAATCCTATCAAATATAATTCCCTGTCAGGCGAACAGACGTCAAATTAGTGCTTCTGTCAATAGTGGATAAAGTCTTCCAGATACTTAAATTTCACAGCAAATCGAATCAAAATTTCTTCCATTCGTTCTAACCTAATTAAAACGTGTGAGATTTAAAAAGACTTAATCGACTAATTAAGATCCCACTTAAAAAACACATCGCCACTCCTTCCACTTAAGCAACTGCAGTTATGTATTAATTAAATAAACAAATTAAAAATTTAATGCGGTCGATTTTAACTATTCAAATTAATTTTATACTAACGAAATTATAATAATATTCAAATATGTGCATTAAATTAATTATGTTATTAGTTAAATTAATGTATAGCTACAATGGTGAATATACCTAAGTTTAATCGTCAAAACTAAATTATTCAAACTAATTTTATTCGTAATTACATGCATAAGTTACCGAAGCAATTAATCAAAATTTTATTCTAATTACCCTCAACATTTTAACGCGAATTTCTTCGGGGCGAGGGGGGGGGGGTTCCCCTGATCGGGATTAATTTTTTCTAAGCAAAAAATTTCGAATTGATCAACACATCAGGCTTCGATCCCATCTGTCCATTGAATTTTAATAATAACTCTGCCATTTATTCAGGTATAATATTTACCTCAAATTTGACGCTTTAAAAGCCTGATTACCTGCACTTTAAAAATAAAATATCCTTTATTAATAATTTATCATATCTTTGATCTGGCAATTATCTTAAGTACATAAGCCTCAACATCGCGGCACTTATCGTTTCTGACAGCTTACTAATATAACCATTCGTTCATCTTTCGGATTATGTGTATAAAGCATGTTAAAGTAAAAATTAAGATACACAACATATTTAAGTAGTTCAACATTTTAAAAGCGACCCAAGTGTAATTTAATAGGATTACCAAAAAACCGATCGGAACTAAATTATCTCCAAGTTTTAATTTATTCCAAATTAATTGTAGATAACATGTCATTAATCATTATTTCGAATTTCGATAAAAAAAAAATTAATATATTTTTTATTCTCTGTTGTTTTGTAATTACATCTATCCGGATAATAATCCGAAACGTATGACTAAAATGCATTTTATTTATCTTTCATCAAATGTATGTGGAGAAATGTAAATTCTAATTGCATTTAAATAAAACACAATTCAAATTAGTTCTTGCAACAAAAAGCGATACAATGAAAAGCCAGTAGTGCGGAGGTTGCATGTTTGGCTACGTTTTACAGAAAAATTCTTCAGTAACAGCTAATGTAGTAAAGGAAACAGTAAATGATATCGACAGTACATGACATGTAATAAGTAACTCAATTATATGCAATATAAAGGGGAACGAGTAAAAAATAAAGACAAAAAAGTTGTCGGCGACGACGACGATGATGATGATGGTACAAGACATACTTGCATTAGCGGCTTTTGCTGATGCTTAAATCGAAATAAAAACATCAAGTAATTTAAGTGGTGTTCCATTAAACTGGCGGCGTATCGCGGGTGACATGATTATGGCACGCGAGTTAGCGTTTGCTGCATGATAACAAGAACTTACCGATTCCACAATAATAACATTTTCATCGTATTATCACGCTCTAAACTTAACGTGGCGATAATTTTAGCTCAAAATTATACCACTATTTTGTTATAAATTAAATTCGTGCGGTTACTTAAAAAAAAAAGTTAAACAGCTTCGCACTTCTTCGTCAGCTGCTCAGTCACCGCTTCATAGTTGTTTTTCCTGCAACCACCATGTAGATTAACTGTCAAGACTTTAAACGCTTCAAGTGTAAGAAAATCCATACGATCGATCGAAAAACATCGCTTATAGTAATCAAAATTCGGTTTATATTATTCAATTATTTTTAAGATTATTTTTTCCCAGGAGCAAAGAAGTTGGTTTTCAGTTGTTTTCCTTTTTTGTTATCAATCGGTTATTGTTATCAAAAACCTAACGTCCCGATGTGATCACATTAAGCGGGTTCCACTCCTCAGATCCGTAGCGGTGAAACAAAACATGAACCAACTCACCACACTTTAAACACAAACAGAATATTTTCACGAATATTTTCTAAATGAACTCGATCGGTACCATGTGTTTACAGAGGTACCCACTCATCTTTATCTCTATTGATTTTTTTATAAATATTCTTCTGATGCCATAAGTTATAAATGTGCCTTAATAAATTTTGCATTTTTATTGTATCGATTCAATTTAAAACGCTTTCATGCTGTCATTTCCCAATTTAAATTTTGGATTTTCTTTTGTATTTAACTAACTTGAAAAATTTAAAGTTTCAAATTAATTTCAATAAGTTTTAATAACTTCTTGAGTAGGTATATCCGGTGTCAGAACAATTTTCAACATTGATTAAATATGGCGATAGAATTCAGCTTCAGTGTGCCATGTAAAAAAGCACACACAGAACCTGCTTACGAATAAAACTCAAATTTTTCGATCCTGGGCATTTTTACAAAATTAAATCTCTAAATTCCAAAATGTGATTTATATTAGGTATTGTTAAAAAATTTTATTTTGTAGTTGACACTACAAATCAGAGTTGACGATGTTGAGGTGAAAAATTTAAGGAAAGGAACTTCGCCGAGAAATATAAAAATGTAACTTCGAGTTTTGAAATTGCTCCAATATTTTTAAAATTTACAGAACGGAGACAAATTTAAATAGAAGAAAAACCATAATAAAAATAAAAAAAACCATAATAAAAACCATAAAACCATAATAAACCCTAAAAACCATAATAAACCAAAAAAAAACCAAATAAATATCGATTAATCGATAAATATCGATAGTTATCGATTAATCGATATATCGATTTTTCGATAATTATCGATGTTTTGATATTTGAATAAGTATTATTCAAGTTTTAAATATCAAATTATTAATTACATTTGGAAAAATCTATAAGAAACTAGATTTTGGGACCAATTTTGTTTAGATGTACTGGAGGGTGTTCCACACCCCCCAGACCCCCGGTTTCAAAAAGTGAAAACTTGTGTATATGTTCTGTGATTGATCTTACCTATTTAATAAAAGGCTGTCACTTTTTGAGAATAAGTACATTTGTAGGTTTAGACAATACGCACTGAGTAGTACCGAGTAGGGCTGAGATCTTTTATAGATTAATCGATAAATATCGATAGTTATCGATTAATCGAAAAACAATATTTTATTTTTGAAATTTCGTTCAATCGATATATCGATTTTCCGATAGTTATCTAACATAGCAATATATTGCTGGTTGTTTTAATGTAAAGTAGGCTTTATTTAGCGATTGAAATAATATTGTTTCAAAATGCGCAGTTTTGAGAGTTTTGGGAAAATTTTGATAGAAAGATGTCGTTCTGAAGAAGAAATGTTGATCAATCGTAATTTTGTAAACCCCGACGAAAATTACATCAAAGTTGGTTTTATTTAGTTATTTCAATTGAAGTGAAATTTTATATGAAATCACATTTATTAGAATTTTACCATTTTTATTTATTTTGGAAGTAATTTTTAAATTTAATTATTTGTTATTGTTATTTAATTAATTGAATATTTTTGATAATTTTTAATGCCCTCTTATAATTAGGTGATTCCTTCTCTTCATTTTTAGTTAAATTAATAGTAAATTTTGCAATTTTTAAACAGTTTCAATGAAATTTTTGAATTTTCCGAAAATATTTTGAAAATTTAAATATGTAAAAATTAAAACAAAATTAAAAAATCAGTAATTTAAATAAATAAATTTTAAGTAAATAAAAAAAATATAAATAAATTTAAAAAAAACTCTTATTATGGTTATACAATAGAATCCGCTTAATGTGATCACTTCGGGCCAAGGACATTTTAATAATATTAATTGATAATTGATAACAATTAATTAGCGAAATTTACAAAAAGGTGAATTTTAGAAGACTTATTGGATTAGAATAAAATAGAAGAAAAAAAAGAAAGAAAAAGTGACAGGTTTCCAAAAAAAACGATCACAATAACCGACTGATAACATTATCCGAGATCACATTAAGCGGATTCTACTGTAGTTCCTATTTTGCAACTAAAAAAATATTTTGAACTGCAGCCCAGATTGCTTTCAGTTTCTCCTGAAAAGCAATGTATTGCATCATATTATTACAATAAATTCAACCTAAAATTTTCCATTTGACTCAACAAGTGGTGATGGTGGAATCGAAATCCATGACATAAGGTAATCCGACGGACCAAATTTAACCCGTGGGAATCATTTTGTTTTCGGTCGCTTCACGTAAATTAGCAAATTAACATTTTTCGAATTTTCTAGATTGGCATTTCTGAAAAAAAATTTATTTAACTGCTCTGTGTCATGCAACGCACATACAGGGAAACAGAATTGTCCTGAAAAAAAAATTGCCGACTATTTCAGAAAAAGAAGAAGTCCTTTATTATCTTGTTCGATGGCATGTTCCTGTCGCATTTCTATTTTCTATGTCGAACAAGTCCTTGGCAGGCATAAATCTATTCATATTTGGCAAGATTTATCGATCACAGTTCGGATGTCATGTCTTCGGGTTGATTCAACAGATATTTGGGTATAAAATTGGTTGAGGTAGTAAGTAATTAGAAAATTTCCAAAAGTAAAAATTGTGAATATTTCAGGTTTGAATGAGAAAAAATGTGGTCTTAAAATGGAGCAGTCATTAAGGTTTCACCCACGTCCTTTTTAACATGGTATTAACGATTCATTGTGCATAATAAACGTTGTTGTGCAAAACGATTAATTAAAATGACTTTAAACGCTTCACGCTGGTAATAGCAAGTGTTGGTTATGGTCCTTATTAAATAATTAAGGAGCACAAAAAGTATTTAATTGGATAAGATGTAGTAGGTATAACTAATAAAATATTCGTTGGTGCTGTAAATAATTGTTTAATAAAAATGCTTTTAAGTTGGAGCTCTTAAAACTTACAGGCCTCACCACCTAAGTTAATTAGAAAGATTTCAAGTTTAATTAGCAGTCAAAAGAATGATTAATTTTGAAAGCAAATCGGAGTTTTCGTTCTGTTAATTATAGTTTAATAACAAAATGTATTAAATTGGTATAAACCTACGTGTGACCTTTGACCTATTCAAATTAACTAGTAAACTAACTATTGTTTAGTTAAAATGGATTTCTAATTAATGAATTAGTAAAAAATTAAGTTGTCGTGTTACCTCCAGGTGGGCTACCAAGCCACTTTACTTGGATGATTGGCAGCGCTTGATTATATCGTTTCTACCCTAAGAAGCACTTAAAACAACTTTAACATTTTGATTTGTTTTAATATAAAATTAAACATTTTTTTTCCATCATTCATTAGAGGCACAGGTAAAAAGCAAACGATTACCTTCTTCACTTCTTGATTATTATGTTAAAACTGTAGTGCCAATAATAATAGTAATTTAATAGAAAACTTGCCAATCCCATTAAAAATTAGAAAGCCACCTTAAATAAATATAATTAACACTCTTAATGCGTCAAATTACCTACCAACGCTGTTATTATCTAAAATACGGTTAATGTAAATTCGACAAACTTAATTTGTATACGAAACTAACAATTAAATAATAATAAATACATTTTACGCATTCCACACATACTCTACAGCTAATTCGATTAAACCATCAGATTCCTTATCAATTTTACTTCGGACATCATATTTTCTTTCTCCATTTTTCCATTTTTTTCTATTTAAATTTTTGCTAATTCTAACATTTTATTGTTTAAAATCAACGGATTTCTAGCTTAAAATTTAAAACTTTGCATTTATTGATTCAACGTTTTAATTTTTTTTTTGTTTTCCTTAAAACTAAAAAAAATTTTAAGTTTTTTCTTAAAATCAATTATTCATTCTATAAAAAAACCGAAAAACTGTAAAACTTTAAATTTTTTTAGACAATTTCTTGACAATTTATTATTTTCAAAACTTAAAATAAATTTGCAGATTTATTAATTAAAAATTAATATTCAAAATTTTGAAATTAATTGCTTTTGTTTTCGTGAAATGTATTATTTATAAAAAAAATTATTAAACACAAGTTTCACATTGTCCAAAAAGTTGGATTTTTGAAAAAAAAATTTTATAACTTTTAAAATTTTCAATTGTTTTTATTGATTTGATTCATAACTCTCCAGGCATTGATTTTGGACAATAATGGGTTTGAATCTAGTGTTTCGATAATTTTAAGCTTTTGACATTAAAAAATCAATGATGTGAGCACTTCAGAGCCAAAATAAAATAAAGAACTTGAAAAGGGGTTAGCCGAGGGGTAAATATCTCAAAATAATTTTTCCATGGAATTCCAATGATTTTCAACAAGGGGGGTAAATTTTTTAAATTTATCCATAAATTTTTCCTGAATCTGCTCTTGTGTACAAGTGAAAAAAAATTTGAGGAAATATTTTTTTGGATTTCTCATTTCTTGGAATTCCTTAATATCCAGAAATTTTTTAGGATTTTTTGAAATTTCTTTGGATTTTTAAAGATTTCCTAGAATTTTCCACATTTTCTTAATGTTTCCTCTCTCTCAAGAATTTTTGAATTTCTTGAAATTTTTTAAAATTCTAAAACTCCTTTAGATTTTTTGGAATTTTTCCGAGCATCTTCCGATAGATTCCTCTTCACTAATACACCGGAGTTTTCTAACGATTTCTCCTTAGTTTGTTGCTGGAAAACCGAGTGAAAATCGTGATATACAAAAGTGAAGAAAAATCTTAGGAAATTTTAATGGCGGACATTTGATCGCGCGACATTTGGACGCGGTTATTTGGGCACGCGACAATTGGACGCATACAACAATTGGACGCGCGTCAATTAAACGCATAAGACAATTGGACGCCGAAATTTGGACGCGCGTCAATTAGACGCATGCAACAATTTGGTGATACGACAATTGGACGCGGATATTTGGACGCGCGCCGATAGGACGCATGCGATATTTGGCTAATACGACAATTGGACATAATGCAATAATTTGGCATAAATATAATAGATATAAAATTTATTTACAAATAATAAACTACAAGAAGTAAATAAGAAATACAGTAGAGCCTCGATTAATTTGAACAGCGAAAATCATGTTTGTCTTTTAATATTAAATCTAAATTTTTATCTTTTTGTTCAGAAAAAAGAAGATTTTTATAGCATAAAAATGAGTAAAGAAAAAAGAAATAAATTCGGAATTTATATTTAAAAACCATGATTTTCGCTGTTCACATAATCGAGACTCTACTGTAATGCTATCAATTTTTGTAATGTAATCAACAAATATTTTATCAAATTTACACGATTCCTCGTAAATAATCCAGAAGTAGCCTGTTTGTATAATCATGGACAATAATTATACTTTTATTCTTTTCGCAGTATCTTTATAAACTTTCTTGCGTATGGGATATCTCCTGCGATATATTGTTCTATTTTCAATTAATTAGCACTATCTTCTTTCCTATCTTCTGACAATACCCCCCCCCTTGCTTTAATCAATAGGCGTACAAATACATATTTTATAATTATTGATACCTCTATAAAAATCCCTTTTCAAAAATACATGCTCCTACCAATTCGAACGATATTTAATCCATTTCGTCCCGATGTTGCGTTGCTGACACAGTCAACTTTTTAGTGGCATACCCAGGAATTTTGTTGGGGGGGGGGGGAGGGGAACTATTTAAAAAAAATAGTTTTAAAAAGCTGGACAAAGGGTTTATTTACATAAGATTTTATTTACATAAGATGTAATTCCAACGTCTTAGGCGCTTGGGCCGAAATGGGTTAAACGAATTGTGTAATTCTTTAACTAATTAATAATACACATATTATATAAATTTATCTATAATAGGAATGATTCACTAACTACTTAAAAACATGATTTCCAGGCAATAACAAGATATAATTGAGTTTTCATATAGGGGTTAAATGTTATAACTTTGGCTACAACGTTAAGATAACTTGAGCTGTTTTGTTGTTTGGGATTTGAGCTTATTTTTCACCAAAAGGCATTAATACCATAATACACCATCGGTGCGTCCAATTGTCGCGCGTCCAAATATCCGCGTCCAATTGTCGCATTACCAAATTGTTACATGCGTCCAATTGACGCGCGTCCAATTGTTGTATGCGTCCAATTGTCGCGCGCCCAAATAACCGCGTGCAAATGTCGAGCGACCAAATGTCCGCGACGTTTTGACGGGATACCCTAGACTTCAGATGAACTTTATTTTTTAGCTTTTTAAATTGTCTGTGATTTTCTTGGCCTTCCTAAAATATTCGAATTTCCCATTCGAAATCTAAAGAATTTCTATGATTTCCAAGGAATTCCAAATAAGTGTATATACACAAAATTTTTAAGATATTTACTCCTTGGGGTTAGCTAAAGAGTTTGCATTTTGTCAAATACACTTGCATTTTGTCAAATACAAACTCTTATATTTATTAACATGAATTTTATTTAATTCTTCTTAGAAGATGATCTTGTTTGCCACATAAAAGTATGAATATACAGTAGAATCCGCTTAATGTGATCACTTCGGGCCAAGGTCATTTTAATAATATTAACTGATAACTAATAACTAATAACAATTAGCAAAATTTAGAAAAAAGCGAATTTTACAAGACTTGGATTAGAACAAGATAGAAGAAAAAAAAAGACAGAAAAAGTGGCCGGTTTCCAAAACAAAATGATCACAATAACCGACTGATAACATTATCCGAGATCACATTAAGCGAATTCTACTGTAATATTCTTATTCTGAAGAGTTTAAATAAAAGCAAAACGCGTGTCATAATTTGTAATATATGCAAACAATAAATCTGATTTATTAAATATTAATGTGTTATATTAAGATTTATTACCAAATGTGATCGAAATCGCACGCTTTACGATGTGTATGTTTAATATTAAATAAATTATTTGTCCATTATTTTTTGCCATCTTAATTTATTTTAAATACCTACTTCAAATTTTAAATATTAAAAAATAAAAACTTAAATTTTTAATTTTCTTGAGAACTAAAAATCATATTGCTATGATTTTCAGTAATAAATCGGTAGAAATCAAAATTAATTTATTTAATATTATAAATTTACATTATGATTAGAGCTCGGATTTCATGCTTTGCATGTTATTTAATATTAATATGCCAACATATTCTTTTTCAGATCTGGATAAATTAGGTAAAATCGAATTCGAAAAACTACTTGTCAAAGTGCATATTTTGCATATTTTCAACATTTGGTGCATATTTGGGTGCATATTGGTGATTTTTGCAGAATTTTAATGAAGAAAATTTTTTTTTAATTTTTGTTTTTTGGGCAAATATGCATTATTTACTCAAATATGCACCAAATGTTGAAAATATGCAAAATTTTGAAAATTTTTTATAATTCGTCCAGATTTATTATTAAAATTATTAAACATTATCAAGCTAGGTTATCGAAAATTTGCAAAAAAATTGAGATATTTGAAAATTAGATATTTTTTAGTTTGCATATAAATGCATATTTTATCTATTTTATCAATTTTAGTGCATATTTTAAGGAAATTCGGTGCATATATATGCGCATATTTTCAAGTACTTTGGTGCATATAAATCCGAGCTCTAATTATGATGAACACTTGATGCACTTTCACATGTGCATTTTACGTCGGCTCTACCTTCCAATACTTTGCTAATTTATCATTGCTTTGTATTATGGTCTTTGACGTTAACGTACAGGTTAACTTACAAAAGTTAATTTCCGAACATTGTTTCAACTATGAGACTACTTAATTGATGCTTAATTTATTCGTCAATTTCTTTGAATAAAAATTGGAAAAGTTTAACGACAATCACCTGTAAATACCACGGTAACTTGTCACTCATACTGGACATATAATATACTATGCCATTCATATTGGCATAAGGTTAATTTGAAAAATTGCTGAGTAGCTCTGAAAGATTACAGCTTTCCAGGTTGTCTAGCAGTGGTCTAACATTTTGATTTATCTCTAAATTTTGATCAAATTTTTAAATTTAATGATAAATTTAAATTTTATTTTACTTAAAATTACTCTGTTTTTTGTTGTTGTTTGTTTCTTTTATTAAAATAATTTATTTTTTCACTGGCATTACATTTTTATCTGCTTATTATGTTGATACTCTCACAAGTTTTACAATAAAATACTTTTTATAATTTAAAATTTGCACAGCCCAATGCCGGCTTACAAAATTAAAAGAATATTGCAGCACTTCACTATAGCTTAGGTACTCGGCTTTGCCCGCTTCCTATTCCTGCCTTCAAGTCTCTAGCTCGGAATTTCGTACCGGGTTTTTCGTCAATTTTTCCGCTTTTCTATAAAAAGCTATAATAAATTTATTTAGAAAAAAACTGGGCTAGGATTTTATCAGAAATATTAATTTGTATATATAAACATGCACAATTTTCGATGTGAAAAATTGTAGGAAATAAAAAAGATAATTGTCGATTAACAATATTATGAAAGAAGGAATTTAAATTTAATTAAAAATTAATGAAGGAATAAGGGAAATAAATTTCACGGAAAAATGTTGTTTCCATGTGATTAAATTTTAAATGAATATTTAAATTTATTATCGTGTTTATAAATGAAACTAAAATTTTAAAAGTCGATTGGTATATAATATAATGCGGCAAGTGCCCGGAACAGCGCAATTCATTTAATAACGTGTATATAATGTGTCAGTTACGTTATGCATTGTTAAACAAGAGCGGGGGAGTCATTTAAGTTTGGTACAAAAAGACGTGCATGCAAAAACGCAATTAACAATTACCGGAGCTTATCGCAAATCTGATGTTGTGTTATTCATTATTAATGCAAAGCAATTAGACGGCACGACAACTAACTACCACCTGGATCAATGTACTTAATTAAATAATCAATTGTGTAATTTTCTCCGTCCACAATAACAACTTTTAAACGGTTCTTAAGTAAATTCTAATTAGACCATATTTTTAACAATCAACTTTTATCAATAAAAAGAATCAACCATTTAGTACCGAGTACACGGAAAAAACTTTTTAATATCAAACCTCTTCAACGTTTAATTAAAATCCCATTTTCTATTTACTCGATAAAAGAAAGTACACAATTATTGTGTAATTTTTCTGCACAATTGTGTGGATTATCAACACACACGTATTTCTCTTTGCGAAGAGTTTCTAGTTTCGCAAAATGTAAACCAAATTATTTTATTATTTTCAAACACAATTTAATCAACCTTATTTTGTCTGTCGTTACCCTTATAAAAGCTCTCTCGAGTCCTGAAATATACATAACATGCGTGTGAATGTATAATGAGCTCAATTTTTAGCACACGAAACTTTACTTCTCATGTAAAACTACTAACGACTAATAAAATTTTAGATTAATTGTTTCAAGTGTTACTTAGTGCAAGAGTTCGAAACTTGGACAAGTTAATTTTGAAAATTTCCTTTTGAAGCTGCATTCACAGCTTCAAAATTAACTAGACAACTAGACTTGAGTCTTATTTAAGTGGCTAGTTGTGTACCCCGACTGACAAGCAACCTTGAACAGTTTTCCAAAAGCATCGCGTGAAAATAGTAATTTGGGTGGTAAAAAATTCAAAAACTCAAATTGACCTCTTAAAAAGTTAAGTGTTTTTTAATAATAATTTTTAACATAGTAGCTCTCCTACAGGTTGATAAAATAACTAGCAGGTTATTAATTAAAATTTTAGTACAAAAATTATAGGTAATGGGTTTCGTAAAAAATGAGGTAAAGGGTGCAAGTTGGTTTACTAAAAATATTGCGTTATTAGGGCAAAAAGCGATCTGGACGCGATAGTGAGCGTAATTAATGTGTTTTGAGGCGAATAAATAATTGAGGGAGCTTTTGAAAGCGATAGTTGGACCGATAGTGTGGACACTGCATCATTAAGTTATGATAGATTACAGTAAATGTCGGTGATGTTTGTATTGTATTTCATTTAGGTACACTGTCAGGTTTATTGCCACCACGGGACAGGTGTGATTCCACCTAATTATACCATATTCATCGACAAATGCTATCGAAATTATCAAATCGTTAATTTTATTTACAGGATAAGCGAAACTTAATATTAACTGAAAAATGTATTTCCAGGCGAAGGAAGTTGCAATTCGAACGACGGCGTATCAGAGCTGCGATACGGTAAAATGTCCGGACCCGGAGGTAGCGGATCAGAAGACGAAAGTGGTGCCATAAATTCTGGATTGTCGGAAAGTGAAAATAACAAGAAAAAGCACAGAAGAAATCGAACCACCTTCACGACATATCAATTACACGAGCTAGAAAGAGCGTTCGAAAAGAGTCATTATCCGGACGTTTACAGCAGGGAGGAACTTGCCATGAAAGTTAATTTACCAGAAGTTAGAGTGCAGGTAAAAATTTTCAAATTGTCCTATTTATCATTTTTATGTTCGGATAAAATTTGCTTATCGATTCACGCATGACAGGTCTGCTTTTTATGTTCGCCTCTAACAAATTTCCAATAGAAATAATAATTTCACCAATAAAATAAAATCATGAGAAAATTGATTGCATTGGCGTAACAAAATGTTATCGAAAATCTATATAGTCCTGACAGGAAGCAGTCCTATATGCTACCCACTTCCTTTCATTTTTCCAAACGTCAGTTTAGCTCGACTTTTCCGAGGGGAAAAACGCAAAAATTGATATACTCGGCTAAACTTTGTAAATATGAAAATGAAATAAAACGATTATACAGATTTCGGGCGGTGGGTATATAATATGAGAATCTGGTGTCGTATAAGCACGCCAACTTTAAGTTAGTCACGAATGTTACCCTTGTTTTGGTAATTTATTATCTTCTTTATTCATTACATTTATTTATATTCGTTAAAATAATTTTTAATAAGATTTATTGCCATAATTATTACTTTTTTTAAAACTCCTAAGTTATACCTACCCTCGCCGAGCGAGCGGGAGGGATACTCGCCCAATAATTGCGCTAATACTTGCCCCAGCTCGTCTGGTCCCCGGAATTGTAATGCAATAATTAGGAACTTTAGTTATTTTTCCTTTTGGCGAATTTGGCTAAGCTTTGAAAAGTGCCATTCCGACACAAGATAAAGCTCTGTAATCCGATTGTCTCGTTAGGAAGCTCTTGTTAGAGCGAAAAGTGTGGCTGCCACTTCGTTAAATTGGCGCCACTGCTAGCATCGGCCAGGTGCACGCGACAATCGCAAAAATCAAGTGAGTCACCTAAATAAAAAAAGCTCGTAGTCGTTGCAATTCAATTTAATAAAAATAATGTTGTACGGCATATATACATAGGTGCCTCTCCGCTCGTCTAGCTCGCACGTGAAATTCGTATAAATTGAATAACTTTGTGTCTTTATATTTTATTTGCTTTTTCAACTTATATTGGCTGGAAAGAATGTGTATAAGAAAAGTTATTTTCTGCAGAACATCGTCAGCCTCGAGCGACCGAATATAAAACGTCAATTGGTTGGCTTGTTGCGTGCAATTCAAAAACGGAAATTTAATTTAAACTTTCAGATTTTCCCGGACTCTATCTGCAAGGGTGCGGATTTTTAGGGGGCGGCAAACGTACCCTATACCTGTGCGTAACGAGGAGTTCGTGCGGGTCTCGCATAAATACATGTCACATCGCGTGCCGACTCGACAACAATCTTCGGCTGTTTAGTCGGCAATAAAATTAATTTATCATACATTAGCCGGGTCTCGCAATTCGGCCTAAACCAACAGCAGGTAACCTGAGTCAGTTTCAAATCGTTCAAGTAACATGCAAGGGTGGTACGCATAATTAATCGGATCACGAAGCTGGCACAAGGTAAGAAAAGGCCAGTTCTGAGCGTGATTGCTAATAAATGCCGAGAAATAAGAGTCCTCGTGCTTCTCAACCAGCTGAATGCTGATAAAATAATTCCAAATGTCGTGTCTAATAACGACGCCATAGTCACGCGATTCTGGGGCACCTAAACGCGTCACTTAATCAAGGACACATCGCTTATACTAAATAATTGTTGTATTAAATCACCCGCAAACAATTATTACCTATCAAATCATTTCAATCTTTTTCAAACGATTCAATCGCATAACATCAAACTATATCGGCCTTTACGGATCTTATCGACATGTTTATAAACCAGATGCCGACTCTTACATCCAAACACAGGGGAATAACACGGCAAAGTTCCTTTTATTGATATATTAGACATTTTAATAATAAAATAAAATATGTATTTTAAATTATTTATTTTTGCCCTACTGTAAAAAAATTGTATGGACGCTCATGAAAATGATATTAATCGAACGGGTTATATTTCCGCGTCGGAACAAGCAGAGTTTTATATTTGCTTTTCAATAACTTGAAATTATTAACGCCAATCTATTAATAACATTAGGGGGCGTCTATTAATTACGTGAGGTGATTTTGGCGATTTTTAGACCCCCTCCCCCCCTTCTAATCTCACGTGAGATTTTTTAAAATGCGTATTTTTAGTGTAAATGCGTTAATCTGTGCTTCATTGCGTTGTATTTATTAAAAAAGCATAATTTGCTTAATTTATTTTTATTTAAGAAGAAAAACACACAAAAATTACGTGATATTTGCCGAGACCCCCCCTCTACCCCACGTGAGATTTGATTCGGCTCGACCCCCTCCCCCCCCCTAAACGCCTCACGTAATTAATGGACGCCCCCTGACATGTTTATAATAATATTATGAATAATAACTACTTTTATTAAAAATTCAAAAATCAAATAAAAATTTTTACACAAAATATTTATATAATTATATGATATTGATCTTTAAATGTGCTCCAAAAAGAAAACAAATTCCTTTATTTTTTAAGAATATTTACTTATAGAATAATTTTTCTTTAAAGGAATTAAAACCGCTTGCTCTGCAAAAACATTTGATTTATATTAGAAAATAATACAAATATTTTCTTTTAATAATAATATATAAAGTTACTATTTAATCAAGTTAACATACATACACCCGCCTTTCAGAGTGAGATCGGGGGATCTGGGGCTATGGAGTACCCTCATAGTAACCTACACAGAGAAAAAACAATTCTCGCAATAATTTTGAAGTAAATATTACTAAAATATAGTTAATATTACTAAAATATAGTAAAATTTACTTCAAATTTAGTAAAATTTACTTCGAAATTGGTGTGAGGCTGATTTGAACTTCAATTGAAGTAAAAATTTAAAAAAAAAATTTTAAATTAAAGCTGTATTTGATACAAAGTTGCAAGATGTGAATGTTGTTTTTAATAAATTTTAACTTTTTTAACAGTAGCATAAGAGACACTTAATTAAATCAAATCAATCTATAAATTTAAATATAAAATAATAATAACTTGACATGTAACAGGATAGTGGGGATAATTCAAATTGATAATAATCGTAAGAAAAATTATTTCTTTTCCGGGCCAGCGTCAAAGATCGAATTCTGCCACCATAAGTAGCGGGCGCAAAGTGGCACTTTATAGTCCTGCTACTATAATTCTATTGTAATATAATACTTGTTATATTGAAGTTCTAATATATTTGTTTATACTAGCTGAAAAGCCAGTTGCTTTTTTGCTACTGGGGAATTCCCCGTTTTTCCCGATTTTCCTGGCAAAATTTGAAAAATTATAAATTCCCTATCTTCTCCAAGTATTCTAAAAGAGTGGAAATCCTGCGTAATGTACTGGAGGGTGTTCCACACCCCCCGGTTTAAAATTTTGGCAAACTTTAGTTGCTGCTAAAAAAAATTAAATAAATATACTTTCCAAGTTTTAATTTTTTCTAGCCGAAAGTTAAATTTCCCCCATTTTTATTTAAAAACTCAAATTTCCCGGTTAGTCCTAATTTTAGTTAGTTTAATATATTGTAATGATATTTTTGTAAAAAAATCAAAAACTATCCTTAACGGCTTCCAAGCCGGAGAGCTAGACTCCTCAGGGTTGGGTTCTCGTTATAGGGACACCAAATTAAGTAATTTTCTAAAATATTCAAAATGCTCCACAAAATATAATTTCCAATAATTTTCCAAATCAAATTTTCAAACTAATTTAATTTAATTTTTAAACTTTTTAATATCAAATGGAAACATTAATGATACTGATATCTTGACCATACGCTAACGATATCAACTTCAATTATGATACGTTCAATTTTAATTTATAAAATATTTCAATTTCACTAATTAAAGTAATTTCAATAATTCCAATATCGAGCATCCAAATTCAAATCCAATCAATCCAAATCATCAATTTTGTCAATATCCAAATCTTTCACAATTTGGACAAATCGCACAAATAAAATAATAAAAGTTCTCACCATAAATAATTCAATTTATTTACTTAAATAAATCAATTCGCACAACTTTACAAAACTATGTCAAAAATTCGCCAAAATATTCAAAAATCACGAGAGCGCGGCGAAACACGTCCGCTCCCGCTTCAACGTCGGCAAAAAAAGCCCCTTCCCTAACAAAAATTGTTACCAACTTAAAACAATTCCCGCATCATTGCGAAAATTCAAAAAATTATCTACAAATTCATATCTAATTATAAAAATTAACAAAAACAAACAAATTCATGGCAATCCAATAAAATAAAAATTAAAATTGATGTTTGAAACACCACAATATTTTTCAGTTGGTAAAATTGTAAACCGGGGGGTCTGGGGGGTGTGGAACACCCTCCAGTACATATTGCAGGATTTCCATTTTTTTAGAATACTTGGAGAAGATAAGAAATTTATAATGTTTCAAGTTTCGTCAGGAAAAATCGGGAAAATTAATTTTTTAAGCAAAAGTGAGAGAAATCAGAGTGTTTTTTTTCACTAAAGAATGAAACACTGTAGCAGAAGCAGCAGCAGCGTGTTGGGATTTTATATAGCAGGATTAATCTATTATAACTTTTTTGAAAAAGTGTAAGAAAAGAAATCCCCATGGGGTAATTATCTTAAAAAATTTGTGTACACCCTCCAGCACATATCGCAGGATTTCCATAGTTCTGCCACTTATATTATAATACTTGTTATATTAAAGTTTTAATATTTATTTATTTATTCTATTTATCATTATTTAGTTAAGATTTATATATTTAATTATTATAATACTAGCTGGAAAGCCCGTCCGTAGACGAGCAGCTAGACGACGCGACGGATCTCTTTTTTAGCGGTAAAATATTTAAACATTTAATTTCGTTTCCTGCTACTGGGGGATTTCCCGTTTTTTCCGATTATGCTTTCAAAATTTGAAAAATTATAAATTCCCTATCTTCTTCAAGTATTCTAAAAGAGTGGAAATCCTGCGTTATGTACTGGAGGGTGTTCCACACCCCCCAGACCCCCCGGTTTACAATTTTAGCAAATTTTAGCAAACAAAGGAATGACACACTGTAGCAGAAGCAGCGTGTTGGGATTTTATATAACAGGATTAATCTATTATAATTTTTTGAAAAAGTTTAAGAAAAGAAATCTTCAAGGGGTAAATATCTTAAATCTCTGGAATTCCGTGAAAATCTATGAAATCCTTGAAAATCATTGCAATTCTTCAGATTTGAGCTAATTTGGAAATCAAAAACGGATCCAGACAAAGTTAATGGAGGGGGCATAATGGGGTGGTGTGGAGGGGTAAAAATTTTGTCACATTTTTGAGATTTAAAAAAATTTAATAGATTTTGTTGGTTTTCGATGAGTCATGGAAAGGGTTAGAGTAACGGGGTAACTGTCCTTCCAATAACTACCTTTGACAGGCAAACTTAGAAAACTGGAAATTCAAGGAAATTTAGAAAGGTCGAGGATATTTCAGGAAATTTAGAAAATCTTAAAGTCTAAAGAAATCTCAGAAAATTGAAAAAGCTGAAATATAAAGTTCATATGAAGTATTCTTAAAATTTCCTTATTTCATAAGATTTTCTTTCTCAAGAAATCCGTGGAAATTCACGAAAAATCTAAGAAAACGTAGAAAATTCTAGGGTATCTTAAGAATCTAAAAAAATTTCAAAAAATTGTAAAAATGCAGTTTTAAGAAATCTCAACAAATCTTAAGCCAAGGAAATCGCAGAAAATTGATAAAGATTTTCCCAAATTTCTCTTCGGTCTTGTATACGACGATTTCCAGTTGGTTTTCCACTTATGATAAGAATCGTGGTAAAATGTGGTGTACAAGTGAAAGGTTATCTAAAGAAGACTGGAAAAATGTTAAAAATTCCCGGGAAACCCAAGAAAATCTGAAGAAATAAAAAAATCAGATAATCTTAGCAAATAAATTACCATATTACTGCTAATATTACTGGCAAATCTTAGGATATGGAAATATAAAAAAAATCTTAGGAAATCCAAACAAATCTGAAAAAAAAATCTAGTAAATTTCAGGTTCTTAGAACATTATAAAATGGAAAATGTAGAAAATACGAGTATTAGAATATTTTAAGAAATCTAGAAAACCTTGGAAAACCAAGAAAATCTAGAATTCATAAGATTTTCTGATTTGTTTGTATTTCCTATTTATTAAGATTTCCCGTGATTTCCTCAAATTTTCGTTCACTTGTATATGAGCAGATCCAGGAAAAACTCATAAAGGAGATAAACAAGGCTGAGTGAGGGTAAATACATATTTTTTGATAAGAATTAGGTATATTTTTTCTAATTTTAACGAAATTCAGTAGATTTTGTTGTATCATGGGGGGGGGGGGGAGAACCTAGTTCTTCCATCTTGTTGGAAATCATTGGATTTATTTGAGAATCTTTGGAATTTGGAAATCCATCAGATCTAAAAGTTGCACCTGAAAAATAGTATTTTTCATGTATTACTCTTCCTGAATGGATCACTTTCGCTAGCTCGTACATAAATAGCTATTACATCACGAGTTGAAAAAGGCAGATTTTTGAAAAGTTCTTAATTTGGTATGTTCGGGATGAGTTTATGCCAATGTACGGTGGTAAACTCGACGGAGAGATAGAAACGATCTTGTATTTCGCAGTTTTATTTCGTAAAAGCTTTGGTGAATAGATCGGATACCAATATAAATATAAAGTTTATTCGGCAATTATTGATTTTTATTCTTTCTGCATATTTTATATGCCGTCTGCTGGCAGTAAAATATTTCGAAAATATCCGATTGGAGAGATAAAAATATGTAACCGTTTAAAATTTTGAAGCGGATCTAAAAAAAGATGAACATCTGTTAAAGGATAAAAGATTGAAAGGATTAAAATTGTATAAAATATTTCCCCATCTGCAGTTGTGTGGTACAATAATTATTAACGGATTCAACGTAACTTTTGAGCAAAAATCGCGAGGTGGTCCACTTGACTCCTTTGTGTTATCATTAATTGTGAGAACCTAAGCAGCCTCTTGTTGTGTATTGGGGATTAATGTAAGGGTTGATTGATAGATGGTATGCCAGTTGGCCGTAGGAAGTGCGCGTGCACTTGACACTTCCGGCCAACCCTTTAACTCTCTTAATGAAGTGAAGCGCTGTTATGTACTGCCACATCCCTGTGTTGTAGTAGGTCCATCGCGGAGGTGGTCCCCGCAGCCTCCGCCAACATCCCTTTTAATTGCGTTACAGCCTGTAAACGGCAAAGTGCTTTCCGTCCTCAAATGCAAATTTTAACCTCGTTAAGCCCACGGCCTAGCGAGTTTAAATTATCAATGGTTAATTAATCTTCAATTTATTCACTTTGTGTAATGAATTTAACACTCAATTTAGCGGTTATTAATCAAAGTTCTAATGGAGGTTGTTAGGAACACTAATCAAGGAGTATAGAACGTAGTTGAAAATTTCTACACCAACAGCTGCCATCTCTCACTTACTTACTTATTGTCGATTTTATGCAATTAACCCTTTAGATTTTCTAATATCTGCACAATTATTAACATATTCATCAAATTTGCTTTATTGTCTCAAACGTATTAAGTTTCTAGTCCGCCGCCGCCACCGCCACTAAATAAAACGAAAATTGCGTTTTTAATGCGCGCTTAATTTTCCATAACGCTCCATACCACATCAGAAACACATGTTTTTTCACTCGGAGTATTTTAGCCATTTACCCTCTAATAAAATGCCTAATATCTTCAATGGAATAAAAATAACCATTATCCTCCGCATATAAACGCTTAATCTAACAATCATTGTGTTTCGCACTATTAACCACTAGAATATGGAAGGAATATTATCTTTAGGTAGTGTTCGTACCCCCAGAAAAAAAAACACAGATTAAACGATCAAGAAAATTTGTTTCAATTTGTTAATTCTCCAAATCGAGCTAGTTTGCAAAAGAAATGACGCATTAGTTTGGATATACACATCACCCCTACATCATTTGTCTTCAGAAAAACCCGGCTCCATTTTCTTCCACAAACGAATTTTCCGTCCGGATGACTCGCGCCTGTGCAAATTCCCACACTTATATAACAGTCGAGAATCGCGCTCTTTACCGCTTTTTATCTCTTCCCGTATTTCCTCCAATTCGCTTCCTTTATCGACAAATGTCTACAACACTTCCTCGCCAGAAACAACCGCATCACAACAAAATGGATTTAATATATCGCGGAGGTGTATAGGGTGTAGTAAGCAAATCCCAGTTTCGGGGTTAAATTTGGAGGAAATTTAAAAAATTAAAAATTTTAAATATTTACTATTCTCCGTTGCTGTTTACGAGGAACTATCGATCAAACATTCTGCTCGAATAAAGCCAAATAAAAGTAATCATTACAATTTTATCAACCGAATCCGTCTTTCTTTGTAATAATACCCACTTCGGAATAGTTATAAAGTTGAAGTACCTTTAAGAGTCTAAACACCTTTAAAAGATAAGCACAGTTAATACAATCACCCTTTTAACGAGGACCCAGGTCTTATAAAGAATTTCTGTTAGCCCCATTATGTAGCAAATTGCGTGCGTTGTTGAATGCGTTCGTATCAACTTCATTGCTTTTAGATGGTTTAGGGTGAAATGTTCATTGGAGCGGACAACAACCAAGACCCACAACTTTTTTAACTAAGCTTTATTTTATTAAGCATTAAAATTTATTCCTTTGGGGGAGCTAATAAACTTCCAAAAATAAAAAACAGTCCAAAACCGAGAGAATCAATTTGATTTGTTATAGTTGGAAGCTGGGAAGACTAATTTTAGTTCCTTGTATGGATACAAAACTAGCATTGCAGATCTTAGCGACGTCAAGCTGCGCCCGTTTTAGTAAGACGTCAAGCGCAGATCTGTGACACGTAATACAATCTTTGGTATAATAGGGCCAATCCGAGCGCTGCCGTGTTATTAGCTAGCACAATACAGCTTTGTACCCCACCGTAGGATAACAAACATTGATTTTATCAACAGAACCCGGAATAACTGCTATTCATATTTAGTTAGTTGAAATTTAATTTTTATTCGACAAAAGCTGTTTTCTACCAACGATAAGTAAATTAATTGGCGACGCGCGCGATCAGCTTAACGAGATTTGTTAAGAACTCACTAAATAGACTATCATTTGCATATTATTTTTTCCGAGTGTTTTTCGAGGGCATCGCTAAAATAATTTAGAGAAAGTAATTTAGGAAAATCTGTAAGTCAAATTACGAGGAGAAAGTCAATTTTGGATAATGGGCAATTTTGCGAGCATAAGTTAATTCTGATTATTATACGTTTGGCTGTATTGTGGGGGTGACACGCGGTACGCTGGCAAACAACAACCCTGCTAATAAATTGGTAGCTACACATATCAACGTCAACGTGGTCTCCTTTTGTTATAGTTGAGCTAATCAGTATAGTCTAAGGGTAATTTTGTGTGTCGCGTGGCTGTCACGTGTCCATCAGCTTTGTTTAAAACTTGTTACAACGTAACGTTTGTTTGCGAAGCAACAATAAAACCAAGCCGGCTCATTTGCTATTTGTATTTTATTAGCAAGTTTTGTGTTTTGCCGGTGACGATAAAGTTTGTTAGCACACTTTAACAACGACACCCAAAGGACTATTTACGACCCTCCACGTTACGTAATTCACAATTAAGGAACATATTTGAAATTTGATTGAGGGTTAATTGCCCAATCAGAGAAATTAAGCCGTAAGATTTGCGCAGCCGATATTTTTGCCCGGTTTTCGGTGCGTCGTCTCGTCGGCCGATCCGAACTCTTCGGTTTGAAGGGTTCCATGAATTGTATTATGAAATACGAGATCGAGCCTCCTATCATCTAATTGAATTAATTAACAATGTTTTTCGAGTGTTCGACAAATAGAAAGTTGAGCATAAAAGGCAAAATTATAAAAGTTATCCGTATCTTTCACATTTAATTACATTTCTTTCGATTACGCTTTGTACCTCGTTTAACTTAAAACGTTGTCGACAAAAACGTTTTTGAAATTAGGAGTTTTAACAATTGAGAATGAAAAGTAAATCCGTATATAAATTCTCTATTGTTGGAAGCATTCTTTCAAGCTATCTCACCTTACAAAAAGTGTCAAATTACACCTTCCGAAAGAGACACGTTCTTTTAAGATGGATTTTACCGCGGATGCTAAGTGACAGCTTCTCAAACACAATAAGTCTTTATTTATACCTTTTGATCTATGGATACGTACATTATGCTGCATGCTATGTATTTCTTAAAACTAATTCAATTTCTTCAACGAAATAACCTTGTTTGCCAGGTTTTTCTTCCAATTTTCAAACGTCAAACATCGTTATCGGCTGACTGCGTGTTCGAAATTATATTATTAAATTCCCTTCACGAAACGTTCTTCAATTTCTATTGTAACGCCAGCATTGCAAAAATTATTATTTTGGGATTAAAATTCAAAATAACAAAAATTATTCACCCCAATAAATTTAAGCTAATCTGATTTTGGAACAGTCAAATTTGGTGAGCAAGTAACGTTTAAAATTTGACATCTTTAAATTTGTTGCGCTAATTTATCAAAAACTTTAACAAAATTGGTAGTTGCACGCAAATTAACAAAACCTATACTTATCACATTAATCTTGTAGGACTTTTGACACTTTTCCTTGTTTTTAACAATGTAGTCTGAAATTTATCAAAAATTAACTGCGAAAATCGTGTAATTTTTATAAATCAATTTCAGCTTGTAACTAATATTTAAGGTAATCGATCCAACTTATAATAATAATCAATATAACTTGTTATATTATTGAGTAAGGCAGATAACTACTAAATTAATTCAGACTGTTCCGGCACTGTTCTGTCATGTTGCATGCTGCTGTTGATTAGTTGAATATAAAAATCAGTAACGTAGCGGGGGGGGGGGTGCAAATGCCCCGAGCTGATGATGCCATAGTGTGATCAATGTTTTATATATTCAGTGTGTTTTATTTGTGATAACTTAAAAATATTTCAGTTCAAAAAGTGTGTGTGCATTTTTTGGATTTTCTAAATTATATTGATATGGTTAATATCGAGTTACACTACCTAAACCACATATCAATCGATTATTTTATAGATTATTATCTAAAACACAAAACAAGGGTAACTGAAGCTCATAACAAGAGAAAACAAACTAAATTCTATAAAATAATGAGTAAGGTCTTGGGGGCCTTTTTGGAGCTCTAAGTGATCAGGGGGTCTAAAGTTAATCTTAAGAATCCCTATAAATCCACCCCTGAAAGTTATAGTTGCATTTACATTGCATTTAATTAAATAAGCAAAAATTTATAATTTGCACCTAATTTTAAATAATTTGGAAGCAATTACAGCAGAAGGTTCTCTTTTTGGTCTTAATATTCTATGCTGAAAGCGATGCTAGTTTTTGATAAAAACTAGTTGGGTATGGGTAGAAATAATCCGGGGGGCATGGAATGCCCTCCAGTGCATTATTTGCTCTTTCTTCACGGGTTATTCAGTTATCAACGTTTCGAGATATTTACCATCGAAATAAATAACAATAAATGCACTGGAGGGCGTTCCACGCCCCCCAGACCCCCCGGATTGACACCTTTATTTTATGACATTGAGGGGCAACTCACATAAACGCGCAAAACGTTCCAGTTCTTGGAAATCTTAGAAAATAAGATATTCGGAAATAATCTTAGAAAATCTTAAATTGCTCTGGAGGGCGTTCCATGCCCTATATTTTTAAAAACCCCAATTTTTCACTTAAGCCTAGGGGGGCAGATTTTAGGGGGCGCCAAATATTACAATTTAAATTTAGTAAACTTTATTCATTTTTTTTTATTCATCATAAATTTGCAAATCCGCCACTGCCCCAGCGTATGCTAAGTATGCGTAGAAATAATCCGGGGGGTCTGGGGGGCATGGAAAGCCCTCCAGTGCAATATTTGCTCTTTCTTTATGGGTTATTCAGTTATCAACGTTTCGAGATTTTTACCATCGAGATAATTAACAATGAATGCACTGGAGGGCGTTCCACGCCCCCCAGACCCCCCGGATTGACACCTTTATTTTATGGCATTGAGGGGCAACCTACATAAGCGCGCAAAACGTTCCAGTTCTTGGAAATCTTAGAAAATAAGATAATCGGAAATAATCTTAGAAAATCTTAAATTATGTAGGTTGCCCCTCAATGCCATAAAATAAAGGTGTCAATCCGGGGGGTCTGGGGGGCGTGGAACGCCCTCGAGTGAATTTATTGTTAATTATCTCGATGGTAAATATCTCGAAACGTTGATAACTGAATAACCCGTGAAGAAAGAGCAAATAGTACACTGGAGGGCGTTCCACGCCCCTCAGACCCCCCGGATTGATACCTATATTTTATGGCATTGAGGGGCAACCTACATAAACGCGCAAAACGTTCCAGTTCTTGGAAATCTTAGAAAATAAGATATTCGGAAATAATCTTAGAAAATCTTAAATTGCTCTGGAGGGCGTTCCATGCCCTATATTTTTAAAAACCCCAATTTTTCACTTAAGCCTAGGGGGGCAGATTTTAGGGGGCGCCAAATATTACAATTTAAATTTAGTAAACTTTATTCATTTTTTTTTATTCATCATAAATTTGCAAATCCGCCACTGCCCCAGCGTATGCTAAGTATGCGTAGAAATAATCCGGGGGGTCTGGGGGGCATGGAAAGCCCTCCAGTGCAATATTTGCTCTTTCTTTATGGGTTATTCAGTTATCAACGTTTCGAGATTTTTACCATCGAGATAATTAACAATGAATGCACTGGAGGGCGTTCCACGCCCCCCAGACCCCCCGGATTGCCACCTTTATTTTATGGCATTGAGGAGCAACCTACATAAACGCGCAAAAACGTTCCAGTTCTTGGAAATCTTAAAAAATAAGATATTCGGAAATAATCTTAGAAAAACTTAAATTGCTCTGGGGGGCGTTCCATGCCCCATATTTTTAAAAACCCCAAATTTTCACTTAAACCTAGAGGAGAAGATTTTAGGGGGCGACAAATATTACAATTTAAATTTAGTAAATTTTACTCATTTTTTTTATTAAACATTGCTATAATTTGAAAAACTCAGGTACTGAATTTCAGAGGTCAGTAAGGGCGGCAAAAACTGAATAGCCTACTGGCGGCAAATTTGAAAATTCGCCACTGCCAGTAGCTCAAGAGCCTCAGACAAGAAATAATTGATTAGCAAATTAAATAATTATTACAATACTTGAGTGCTTTTTTAAATAGAAATTTTGTTGAATCAAATTTGTTAAAATAATTGAACCCTCTTACCCTCCATTGAGAAAATGAGGAAGGAAGAATAATTTGAAAAGATTTTTAAATTTTAATATATTTGAGTGATTATTTAAATTACTCGTATATACCAAATGAAGTAAAAAATTCAAACTAAAATTTTCCGCTATTAGGTTTTTTTTTCTGTTTTCCATGAAATTAAATTTTAACATCACACGTCAGCAATATCCAGGCCCGTATTTAAAATCTGTAGACCCCTAGGTGTAATCTATGGTGCGTGCGTACCCCACTGGTTTTTTTTTTGAAAATTTATTGTTATTTTAAGTAAACATCTTAAGTAAATTCAAGGTAAAAAAACACTTTTTAAACAAAGATTTTTCTAAAAAGTAAATAAATTGTGCAAAAAATGCACTAAAAAGTAAAAAATAATTTTCCAAAATAAGAACAAACAAAATTTCTTGAAAACATCAATATAAAAGCTTGGGGGCTACGAATTTCACAATTTAATATCTATGATAGCCTCCCACGCTTTTATATTAATTTTTGAATTTATATTGCTGTTTTTTAATTATCAACTTTTTAGTTTTTATAAGGTTTCATTAGTGAATTTCGAGTGAATATTAAAATAGAAAATGCAATTCCTTACTATTATTTCAAACTCCGAGCCACCGATACTGTGCGATCATCTTTAAACCTTATTAGCTTTTTAACTTCACGGTTTTACTCGTAGTTCCTTTCAGGGACCGCTTCCCAAATGATCCCAAAGTCTTACTTCACTATTCGTCTGCTTGGTGTTTATAGGTTCACATTTACAAAAGTTTTGTTAATATTTATTTATTTTTTTATTTATAGTATGTCATTATTAAAAGCTGTACGAATTAACCAACTGTTGAGCGATGAAAATCTACAGATAAAACATTAGTTATCCGTAATTTATTAAATAAAGCTTTTCTTACCAAATTACAGTTCGTGCATTTAAAGAAAAATGCATTTTTACACAATTTTAAACAATTCACCGGCTACATCACTGGAGAGAAAAGTTTACTAACCTGAATTGCTGGTAAACCCACGACGTGGACCCTACCTGCAATAATAAAGAAAATTCTTTGTTAGTTATTATTTCAGATAAAAATGGTTGTCGCTAAATTACCTGTTACACTGTAGTCCTGTCGCATTATTCCTATTCACCGTACCAGCTTCTCCATCGTCCATCATCCATAACTCACCGACCCGTACACTTGCACATTTTTTTAACGATTTCGAATGAAAATTTTTATAAGAAAACACTTGGAAGCACAAAATTTTCACTCAAGCATTAAAACAAATGATTCGCGATTAATTAAAAAGCTAGCATCAAGCTTTTCCACAAAGATTCGTACTCGACACGTCACACTCCCGTTCGCGAAATGCGAATTTCGCGTTCACGCACCAATGTCTATCTTAACTGAAAATGAAACAGGATTTGTTAATTCTAAGTTTTATTTATTTAAATGGCACAAACACGTTACTCATTGTGGAGGAGGGGGATTGTAAAATATTGTGCAATAATTGTATCGTAAACGGAAATAAACGTCACGAGACATACCATTTTGATTTTTATAAAATAAATTATATTTATAAAATCACCAAAGGTTCGACAAAATAGAAAAATGTATATAAACAAAACTGAAGGCAATATAATTTTCAGCAGAAAGTGTCTAAAAGGTTTTGCTGTAAAACCAATTTTTATTTTACAAAAAAATCCTTCAAAATGTGAAATTTACATTGCTAGCATAGGAGTTCCCACCTGCATTCAGCACCTTCCGAAGAACTTTTCAAAGTTAAAAAATTGCATAGCTAAAAATTTTAATAGAAACTCACCTTTGTGTTGTTATGCTATATCTAGTAGGCTAGGAGTCTGGATCAAGTTCATCATTCCAAACTTCTCACTTCACTTTCGTGAAAATCTCTGAAAATGAACACAGACAAAACATAGTAAGAATCTAGCACGATCGCACTTCACTTTATGTTCAAAAATTAACGAACGCAATAATGACTAATAATTGTTAGTTAATCCGCAATGACGTTGTTGCAACCAGATGCGTTTTTGTTTCGTAACTAAATTTTCGCGAATTGTTTTAACATCAAGAATGTCTTTTACCTTCTTTGATCAACACTTATTCAAACAAATTTCGTAAATTACGGCACTAAAACCGGCGAATTTTTGATTTTTGTACGAGTCGATATGTCAGTAACCAAAGCCACTAAAAAACTGACTCATTCGGCGCTGCCAGTTACACGATAGTTTTTTGTTTTTGGTTTAAATATGACGCATTTGTTCACCAAATTATAAATGATTTATAAAGTAATAATGTCGCAATAGAAAAATCATTTTAATTAAAAAAATGTATTTAAATACAAATTATTTTTAATTATGATCCCTGAAAAACTTCTACATTGCAACGGCGGCCCTAACGAGCCACAAAGACTCTTATGACTTTTTTCCCATTAAAAGACATGGATTCAACCCTTTTTTTCTTATGCCTTCCAAAGATCTAAATGCTTCAAGTCACATATGATTGGCATTTAGCGAATATCGACAGTAGTGTAACGTGGGGGGTCAGGGCGGGGCAAAAGTCCCGGGCGGCACTTCTGTGGAGGGCGGCAAAATAAAATTATAATTTTTTTATTTTAATTTCTTTTTAATAATATCTAATTAATTGCGAAAATAAGGGGGAGGGGCAAATTTAGGGTTTGCTCCGGGTACCAGAAGAAAGAAACTCTCTAGTATAAAAACCTCATAAGAAATCATAAGAATATTCTCAATTTTTTTCCCAATCGAAGGTTCACTTGTTTTATATTCATTTCCCCAATCGTGTTGCCTGGGACCTCCAATCAGAAATTTCGTGCTTATACTTAGCCTCCTCTGAAATTCTGAACTATTAAATTAAACTAATAAAATTTTCACAAAAATAAAAACGTAAATTTTTGGTTGCGAGAACTATCAAAAGATAGATGCTCCTTCTACAACACTTATCCATGAAGTAACGCGAGGCTGCCGCAAGAGTAGAATCCTCAGCCTAGTGCCTACATGAAAATGAAAATGAGGTGGTCATCACATGGAATCATGGAAGATTTACTGTATTACTGATAATTTCGGGATGACTCTGATTACACAAATTAAACCGTAGAAGAGCATGCATCAAGAGATTAAGGGGTTACGCCACCTTGAAAATTTGAGTTAATTTTTTATTTTTACCAAAAAAATTTCTTACGTCACAAGATAACTATTACCCTCCTAAGCAAGAAAAAAATTTGTTTTTGTATTTTACACAATGCCTAGCAGAGAAATTATGTATACCACCAGCGAAGATTTTTAAAGCAGGTCTCTACTTGTCGGCTCATATCTCCGCCATTTTAGAATTAATCGCTTCAAAAAAATTATTGTATACAGCCACTGATATGTATGATAAACAGCCACTGATATGTTTTTCTGAAAGAAAATATCAAAAACGCCAATTTTTCGGACGGAAGGCGGCCAAACCCCTTAAGTAACACTGGGGGGTATTCCATACCCCCCAGACCCCCCGGTTTCGACACCTGACAATTTTTGTGCATGATCCGTAATCAGCTTTATTAAGTAGTAGGAACCTTTCGGTTGAATGACAACGTAAATTTTTGTACACTGAATTTTCATTATTTCTTTGTGAAATTTTCTCAGGTTTCCTTGCCCTGAAACCGAGAAGATAATTGCTGCAAAGAAAAACCTAAGGAATTTCGCAAAATTTTAACGAAATAGAACATTCGAAATATTAGAAAATCTGAGTAAATATAGAAAATTTAAGGATATCTTTAATTTAAAATTTAAGAAAGTCTTGGAAAATTTAGGCCATCCAGGAGTAAATCTGAAGCAAAAGTCTAGTAGACTTAGTTCAACTAATACTAATGCTAAGATACCCAGTTCAAATCTGAGAAGAACTAAATTTGTTATGAGTTATGACCGTTTCTGTGCTTCGGAAAGCACGTAAAACCGTCAGTCTTTCCTGAATTGACAATTTCCACCATCGACAATGAAAACCGGGGTCACAGGCACATTTCTCAATGAGGTTTAGAAAACCATAGGGTTTAACAAAGATAAAAACATTGAACCTCCATGGGAGGATACAAGAAATTGCATTAAAAAATTTAAAAAAATAACTTTGGTCTTAATGGGTTAAATTGTGAAGCTTTTAATCCGCTGGAAACACTGTCATTTGGCCGAATTCTATTGGCCGACATTATTAATTTTTTGGAAAATGAATAAATATTTAAATAAATTATTTGAAGGATTTTTCAAAAGCATAAAAAAAGGAAAAATATTTTGATTATTTTAAGAGTATTGCACTCAAGAATGGGGACTAGTCGGGATTTTTACAAATATTTCTCCTCGTTGACGCGCATGAATGGATTAACGAGATTCCATTCTAGTAATTTCCTTGATTTTGAAATTGCAATAACTCGAAAACGGCGCTAGCTAAACAGCCCGAGGCTGTAGTATTAGTATTAGTAGCCCTGGGCTGTTACCTATAAGTATTGAACTCAAATGTGGGAGCTAGTCGCTAGTCGAGAGTTTTTGCGAGTATTGCCCCCTCACATCGACGCGCATGAATGGATTAACGCGATTCCACCAAGTTGTTTTTTTTCTTTCGACTCATCTTTTTTGCCACCTTTGAGCCTTTTCGTGCCACACTTGAGTAAACAGCCCAGGGCTGTATTCGCTCCTGCTCGGGGCTGTTACCTACGAATATAACTAATCTAGGGTCTATATTGGAATATCTCTTTGATTAAACAAACTAGCGTTTATATCACGATTTTAGAGCTGTGATTCCAGAACTTCTCAAACTGTAGGCGGGTTTGTTATGTAGAAATTGTGAAGAAAACATAAATAATTTTCGTATTTCCAAAATACTCATTTCATTTTGGACAATTTAATTTAATTTTGTTGTATAACAAAGAATATTTTTTTAAATTTCATTTTTTTGTATGTTCAAGTTCGAAATGGCCACCCTACGCGGTTGAGAAGTAGTTTTGTCTTCTGTTTTCGATTGATATATTTTGATTTTGAATTTAATATTTTGCAAAAATAAATTAGTGACTTTGATTCGGGAGAGTGGATAAATATCCTATATTTTGGACAAAATTCGATATTCTGATGAAATTTAATTTTGGTTTGGATGATTAATTTGGCTAATTAGAAGTAAAGAGATTGAAAAGCTAATTTGGATGTGTAAAATTATAATTAATTGGATAGAAAAGTTTATAATATTGGAAATTAGATTTTGAAAGTATCAGATTAAGTTGAATTTCGACATAAAATGGTCGAAGTTATCGTTTAATTTAACTTTTCCATTTTTCATTTGCAAAGTTGCTTAAATTAAAATTTTAAGCTTTTGGATATTTTGAATATTTGAAGTTCCCAATTAATTTTGTGGATAATTGGAATTTTTTGAAAATTTAGCCGGGCAACATTTAAAAGATTGTTTTTCTGGGTGAAAATTAATAAATCAAGGCGAAAATCAAATGGCGGAACAGCTCGTCAGTTACCCTTCTGGTTTAAAAAGTAAAATTATTATTATTAGAGTTTGCAATTATTGTTACGGAGTTATTTGCTTGCAGGGCACTTTTTTTAAATATACAAAATTAATTGTATTGATAAAAAAGTATCATAGCATTTATGATATTTGTTCATCAATATAATGAATTTTGTTCATTGGCGTAAAAATGACGATATTTTCATTAATATGATGAATTATTTTTTTCAGTGAAGTAAACGAACTTAAGCTATGTAAATTTGGTAAATTAATTACCAGGTTCCTTCCTTTCTATTTTGATGTGCAATACATTCAAACATAGAAAAGATTTTGTAATTCGGGAGGCAACACTGCTACTTTAGTCGCACGGTATACTCAAATTGAAGTTAACAGACTCTAAATTTCAAACAAAAACACAAACCAAAAAAGACAAGAGAATACTAATAAGACATAATGTGAAGTGAATTGTACAGTAATTTTTGTAATTGTAATTTTTTCGGACACTGATCGATATAAAGTTTGAAAGATATTAAAGCCTACAAAAAGCAATTAATTAAATAATGAATTTAAAAATTTAATTTGTAACTTAAAAGTTTCGATCGATCAATTAAAAATTGAAAAGTTGCTTTGAAGAAGAATGGGAGATAAATAAATAAACAAAGTTAAATTGGTAAATGAAACTGAAGGTTCGGCTCCCCAACGAATAAAGCGGATTAATTATAATTATTGGAACAATTTTGCTAAAATTTAAAGGAATATAAATAAGTAGCCCTTAAGAGTAAATGAAGTGTAAATTAATGGTTATTATGAAAACTATAAACAGAGCTACATTGCTACATAAGATCAGTTACTTTAACTTAATTTATTTCGCATTAGTTTCATCATAGACATGCTTTAATTTCAATTTGTGTCTGTATAACAACCGTCGTGAAGTTGTGTCGTGTTCCGTCATGAAGTTAACTGTGCACACCCCGAGGCTTTGCAGACGAGCCAATATTAAATTTGTCTTCATTTTGATATTTAATTATTTTATGGCAAGCTTTGTCGTCAAAGCTGAGCGTGTTGTCGCAAGTCGAGGCCGACTCAATTACTGCGAGTAATTAAGATACTTTAATTAATTTTGACTTGGTTTACGATGGCTGTCGAATTTAAAATAATTATTATTACTTTTTACGTAAACCTTTTCGAGTATAATTAAACGTCGCATAAAAAAAATTACGCTAATTGAAAAGAGGTGACAGGGTTCCAGGTCTATTAAATTATTTTATTTAATTTCTTTATTTCAAATCCTTCTATATACTTCTTTCTTTCGATCGACTTAACGAAATTTCAGCCAAAGATTGACCTTTTCGTGATTTTTTTTTCTAACAACAAAAAATATGATTGATTTTTTATATTTAGCTTAACCTTCTGAATTTTAATAAGCATTTTTTTAACCGGATTATAAATTTTATACTAAACTACTCCACTGTATTATTAAACTGTTTCGGAAATTAAAAGCAAAGTATGGAAGAAGCCTCAAACGGTTTTACACTTTCAAAGTGATCTCCTAAATTTGCATTAGTTAACAAATTAACTAAATTCTATTTCACCAAAAACTGAAACTAACTTTACGGTTTTCAGCATCTGAGCAATAAATAAATAAAAAATCAGCGTAGTATATCTCTTACTTACTATATCGTAGAATATAAGCAAATTTACAAAAGCTTACATAATTTTGCATATTGTGAAATATATTGTGCAACTAAAACACAATTTTGAAGTCAAAGCACTGCACTTGGTTTTCAATTATGTTCAGTGCCGGATCAAAAATAGGATTTCTTAAATGAAGAATAAATATTTTCTTGAAATTATTTATTTCATTTAAAAATATAATTTCTTCGCGCAATAAAATATGCTTGAATTAAAAATATCAGATTTCTTCCAGAAAGAATATTTTTTTAGTTGAAATATTTTTTTCTTACAAAAAGAAAATATTTTCGTGCGGCTATTGAAAACAGAGAATTTCTTAATTCAAATGGTACTTATTTGAATCAAGTAAATTTTTTTTCCGTGTAGCAGCCTTTTTCTCTTTTAGAACCAATACATTTATATGTTGTGGCAATAGTTTCATATAATCAGTTGGATACTGGAGTACTCGGTACTAAGGTTGGGCGATATTCAAAAACTATCGATAATTTTGTCGATAAGTATCGCAGTATCGAAGTATCAATATATCGATAATAATTATCGAAGTTATAGATCCTCTAATAATTATCGCATTATCAAAATAATATACCCCAACTTTTTTTTCTCGAATAAAGGAAGCGGTCGAACCCAAAATTGACCAATGAAAAGTCCAGAAAACATAAGACAAAACTAAATTTGAAATATCGAAATATCGATAAATATCAAAAATCGATATATCGATTACACTAAATTTCAAAAATAAAATATTGTTTTTCGATTAATCGATAACTATCGATATTTATCGATTAATCTATAAAAGGTCTCAGCCCTACTCGGTACTACTCAGTGCGTATTGTCTAAACCTACAAATGTACTTATTCTCAAAAAGTGACAGCGTCTTATTAAATAGGTAAGATCAATCACAGAACATATACACAGGGACGTGCCGAAGTGACTTTATGAGGGGGGAGCAGTCGTGAAACTGCCAACGATTTTGTTCCTCGCGATATATCAATGGGCTTCTTTTTTTTACGTTTTTCTTCACGTTTCTTTCAAGGGAATTCCATAATTTATGCGATTTGTACCAACTAGTAGTTTTACCAACTTTTAATGAAAATTACCAACTTTGCCAACTTTCTTCCAATGTTGGGAGGGGGGTAAAAACAAACTATCCGTTAACGGCCATTTGTACGTGAAAGATAAGAGTACGGAGGATAAAATTTCCTGGAAGTGCGAAAAATTTTCCGCTTTCAAATGTCACGCCCGTTTGCATACGAAAAACGACGAAATTGTAAAATATATCAAAGAACCCAATCACACAGGCGATGCAGCATGTATTACAGCGGCGATGGTTGTCAATGAAATGAGAGATCGAGTGAAAAACGCAAGAATTATCTATAAACGAAAAATCAGGCGAATAATTTTCCGGCGAATAATTGTCCTATGCGAACAATTATCCGGCGAATAATTGACCTATTCGAACAATTGTCAGGCGAATAATTGTCCGGCGAACAATCGTCCGGCGAACAATTGCCAGCGAACAATTGTCCGGATACCTTTTTAACACACTTACAGGTATACTGGAGGGTGTTCCACACCCCCCAGACCCCCCGGTTTCAAAAACTGATAACTTGCATATGTGCATGTTCTGTATGATTGCTGTTATGTTTTGCAGAAATAAATCGCAAAACGAAGTGAAAAAGTTAAGCAAAAAAGCGGAAAATTCAATCATCATTAATGATTTTTTTTACAATTTCAGGGGACAAATCTTCTCTCAAATCAATTTTTTTGTTACAAATATTAACTTTTAATTAAGAAATGTAAAGGCTAAAATAATTCTTTAAAAAAATAATAAAATAAATAAGAGGGGGGGGGGCATCTCCCGATAGCGGTGGAACATTCATCGCGGACAATTCATCGTGAGACAATTCCTCGCTTGCGACAATTCATCGCCGCGACAATTTATCGCGTGCGACAGTTCATTACCTGCAACAAATTATCGGAATTAATATAATTAAAATAAAAACAACAAAGATATCTATATGTTACGGTCAATGACGTAAATTGGGCATTGACGTTAATGGCCGGACAATGACGTCAATGCCCATTTACGCTGGCCATTAACGTCATTGACCGGCCATTGACGTCAACGCCCATTAACGGTGGGCAACGATGTAAATATTTTCATATGATTGAAATATTTACATCTTTGGCCGGTCACTGACGTTAATGGCCAAAATGGATTGAACAATGATGATATTATAAAATAATTACTATAAGGAACAGCAATATGGCAATGCACTTCAACTAGGGACAATTATTTGTCGTGTAAGCATTTTTCCGTGTAAATGACAGCAACTCGGCCCTTTTCTAGACTTCATAAGTGTACAGAGATTTTTATTTAATTTAGACAAACGATCATTTTAGGTAAAGCGGCCAGGAGGAAAAATTAATTAAATTTAATTAATTCATTTTACGGTGGATCCGTGATTTGTTGTATTTGCGCCAGGCGAAACCGAAAGAGTGATAGAATACAGAATACAGAATAATGTAAAAACCACATATACAATTTTAAATGTCAACATTGCCCAAAATGCATGGTCATTGATGTAATTGGCCGGTCAATGACGTTAATGCTCAACTAAGCTGGGCATTCACGTTATTGTTCAGCCATTGACGTTAATGGCCGAATTGTCAACATTGACCGTAACATATATACGTATAATATCTTTAAGATAGAATAATTAGTTGCTGGAAATGAAATTTTACAAAAAAGAGTGTACAGAGACACTTCCAGAAGAATTAAAACAATACTGCAAGCAGTGGCATAACAAGCAGTTGAGAAACCCGTGTGCAAAGTTGTTAACGAGGGCCCTGTTTTTAAAACAGACAAAAGTGAAAGAAAATATAGAATATAACCATAATTTTAAGATAAACAAATGACAAAACCAGATTAAGGGCCAAATTAAGAATAATCGGATAAACTTAGTATAACGTTATTCCTGGTATAACAATTACAAGGTTGCAGGGTGCCACTTATTTGGAAAATCTGTAAAAATCAGGGAATTTAAGATTTAAGATAAACAATTTAATTTAAAAAATTTTTTTTTTAATTGAATTTATTTTATTAAAAAATTATTGGTTTTAATTTAATTTTAAAATTAACATTTTTTTACCTATTTACTTTCTGATTTATAGAAATGTCATGGAAGATTTTTATTCTTTGTCAGGGAAAACCTGGAAATATCAGGATTTGATTTGGAAAATTTAGTGAGAACGCGCGATGAATTGTTGCGCGATGAATTGACCGCGATGAATTGACGGTACACCATAGCGGTGGATGATGGGGAAAACGCAGTTTATGTTCGAATTCAGGAGTTAATTTATTAAGAATCAAGAGGAATGGTATCAGGGCTCGAAAAAAAAATTTGATTTGCAGACCTGTGTTATCATTAGGGGACGTTCATTAATTACGTGGACGTTTAGGGGTGGAGGAGGTCGAACCAAATCGATTTTTGAAGCTCTGTACAAACGAAACAAAAAATATTTTTGCTATCCGTTTTTTATCAATAGTTTATTGATATTTTAAGATAACATAAAAAATTAACCGAGAAAAAAAAACTCAAAATTTACAAAGTTATGAGCTGGCAAACTGGGAGGTCCAAAAAAAAGGGTGTCCTGGCGCCCACGATATCTCAAGTTCTAATGAACCGATTTATTTGTTCTATCTATGTTCTATCTAGATGCCGCTATAGCATTAACCTTGGAAAAGCAAAAAAAATTTTCAAAAATTGCCGCCGTTTAAAAAAAAAGATTAATAGGTTCGAATTTTTTTAAAATAGTAAAATTAATACTTTTGATCTGAGCGTGGTTCAGGCGATAGAGGAATGTATAAAGAACATTTACACCAAATTTCAAATAAATCGGTTCATTAGAACTTGAGATATCGTGCATGCCAGTTTCATTTTGGAACTCCCACTTTTCCAGCTCATAACTTTGTGAATTTAGATGGGTGTTTTTGGTTAATTTTTTAGGTAACCTTAAAATACCAATAAACAAGTGATAAAAAAACTGGATAGTAAAAATATTTTATGTTTCGTTTGTGCAGAGTAAAATTTATGCCTCTAGACTAGAATACCCCCTTAATGACCGCTCTCCACTTATTTTACTTAAAATATGAATTAAATCATAATTCCTGACTTCTCGCTTAGGGTTTTGTGAGTTATTGATTTGATATGGAGCCCGCCGTTCAGATATTCTTTTTATTCAAAATTTAATATTTTATAGAAAATTAAATTATATTGGCACAATTTTGGAGCCTTGCACCCATGATTTTAACGCAAATTTAAAATTGATTTTGAAAAGATCTGACGAAAAGTTAGGTAAAATTGATCAAAAATTATCAAAGGGCACTGTTTGCGTTGTATTTTGAAAAAATTCCTTTTACGGTCGCGGGCTTCCCCTGAATGCGGTTTTTTTTGGTGTTGATGACCGAAGGGATTGGTCAGTCACCTTATCCCCAATAAGATCCCCAAAGCTGGGTTGAATTAAAAACATTTTGTAGAAAAAAGTAAGGTAATTTGTTAATGTGCGTAGGAATAAGCTAAGCAAGTTGTATTAAAATGAAAGTTTTCGTAAACAGTTATTCCTTTATTAGTAGATTTTCTTTGAAAATAATAACATATAACGATGATAATGCACGTAACTAATGTTTGTAAAGTAATCAATAGGACAAATATAAGTTTGTAAGTGATATAATGTTTTTAACTGTCTAATGTGACGACTTCGATGTAGATTACAAAATAAATACCTTTGTTTGTTCAAGAAATGCATTTAAAATTGACTACACACAAATGGACATAACTACCAACATATATATAATATATTAGATTGAAAATATTTACGCTTATTTGTAATAAACGAGCATTAATATTTACTTCGATTCACCCCATAAGTTGAAAACTGAAAAAAAAACTCTAATGATATACACTTTATAGTAGCAATTTAATGTTATTGATGTTATCTTTGATTTATAACAAATTACATATTTGTTTTTTAGTAAAAGCTTTTTCGTAACATTAACTTATAATCAAAAGAGATAACATTTAAATAATTGTTTTTGTTATTCAAATATTTAAAACCCTAGTTAGCATTAATCAACTTTAAAAGGGTAATTTTTATTTTTTTTATTTTCAAAGTTGCCCCACACAATTACCTTTCATTTAATAATTCGAAAGAGGATAACTTTAAAATTCCACTTTTATTATTTTTTTCAAAACACTTTTTTCAATTTTCTAAATAGAAAATTACACACCCAGGCGATTTCGCTAAAAGTTTTTTATTAGATTTTGTCAATTTAGGACAGCTTCAGCCGCCATTAGCTCGAGCAAAGAATGACAACAAATTGACAATTAATGTGTTTTGAGTCTGCCTCAAGCACAAGTATGGCTGGCGAACTGCAGCTTAAGAATGAGGATAATCAAGGGTGCTATAAGGTTGTCAAGGGTGTTCCCTCATTCAGAACTTCCCTTCAGCTTTATTCCCTTCTTTTCTTTGCTTGCTTTTTTAAACCGAATTCTCTCTAATATTTTTTTATCTTTGCAGGTATGGTTTCAAAACAGACGTGCCAAATGGCGACGACAGGAAAAAATGGAAGCCGCCCGGTTAGGACTGACAGATTACCACTCCGTGTCCACGTTATCCCGAGTCGGCGGTTCCAGTTTAGGACTGCCGATGGATCCCTGGTTATCGCCTCCGCTATTGTCCGCTCTACCGGGATTCTTGAGTCATCCCCAAACGGGATATCCAAGTTATCTCACGTCGCCGATTGCCGCGGATCACAGCAGACCGCCAATCGCTCATTCCCAATCGCCCACAACATCGCCCGATCCTAGAAGCACGTCGATAGCCGCACTAAGGCTAAAAGCTAAAGAACACGTCGAAAATATAACCAAAGGTCTTCAGATGGTTTAAAACGAACGTTTCGCGCGTATAAACCAGTTTTTGGTGTATTTTGATGATTTTTGTAAATATTATGAGTGTAAATTGTATTTATTACGTACTTGTTGAACTTTTGTGTTGAAGAAAAGTGAGTGAAAAACTGCTCTCGATCACCACTCAACACACAATTTTCGTAATCGACCTATTAATTATCGCCAATTGTGTTTATGTACTTAACCTGAACTGTGTAAATTTTTTATATAAACTACAAATTGTGTTGTACAGATTATTGTAAATAAAATTTGCATTAACAAATTTTTCGCTTCGCTCTAATAACCGAAAATAGAAGCCGTCAAGTTTTCCCTAAAATCGATTTCGTCTTCAAGCAAGAAAGTTGACGCTAACGGGGATTTATCAAGTTTTCTCAATTAAAATTGAAGGAAAAATTTGTTAAATTATTATTGGTATTAAGTACTTCTATTAACTAAAAACTTACTTAGTTAATTTTCTTATAGAGCTGTGACTTTTTGTAAATACAAGCACAATAAATTATATATACCTAATCTGAATGCTATCCTTTTTTAATTAAATCTAAAACTCTTAATCTTCGATTTTCGTATTTTCGATCGGAGATGCTTATAAGCTGCCTTTGTAAAAAACCAAAATAAAAAGAGAGCACATTATTAAGTTACTTTAAAAGTTAATTTTGACAAACAGGAAAGAGAAATAAATCCATCTTTCTCTCATTTAATAAGTGCGGGCAATAGCAGTTTAGTTAATACAGTGGAGATCAAAGAGCACTTCAGTTTTAATTCCACTTTATCTAAAGGGCGTAGAGAGCTTGGCTAAAGCAATAAAATGCTAATACGTGTTTGTCGTCGCTAATCAACTGTTAAAGCATTGGAGTTTAGCACTTTCGTTAGTAATTTCAAATTATTTATATAACATCTGCACGTATTATTCGCATCTAATAAATCGATTCTATATAAGTATTTCCTTAAATAGGAATTGATTTTTTTCCAATTTCGAGCTCGACGAGTGGCTAATAAAATGAGGAAAAATATGAAACTAACGAAAAATAAAATTGTAATGCAATAACTAAAAAAAGACGTTAAATTAGTCCGGATTCGGTGAAGCAAAAATCAAAGTTTGGTGGGGTTTGTTCAGTGAAGCATCGGTTTGGTTAAATTGAAGCACGCGGGCTGCCGGCAATAAAAGATCAATTAGAATGGTTGGGCGGTCTGGAAACAGTCTGATTAAAAAAGAGAAGGACCAAATAGACAGGCACAAACCAATAAAGTGATAAAGTAATAAGAGAGAGTTAATTATAGTATCTGACAAAAAGATCCGCCTACCGAAGCGATGGTGTGAGAGAAACAGAAACTTTGGGTTTAGTTTGAGATCTTCCCGATGAATAATTTAAATTCCAGAAAAGAAAAAAAGATGAGAGACTATTAAACATATTAATTATTTCTTAATTTTTCTTTAGTGTTAAATTAAAGTATGCTAATTTATTTTAAACAACCTCAATTGAAACGTTTTTTTGAATATGTCGACGAAATGGCTTTAGATAAACTCAGATCAGGTTACTTTTTTCGGATAAACACTCGCAATTAATCACATTTTAAATTTATAAGTTAATTAAACTAAACAATACTCTTGTCAATTTTTCGGTATTGCACGAGAAAAATTCATTCAAAAATTCAAAATTCATCATTCTGATTATTATCCGATTTTCCGATTATTCGGGAATTTATCGTAAATATATCCCTCCGGTGATTTTGGAAAGTTCCGAGTGACCCCAATACAGGACAATAATCACCAAATTGAATGAATAAAATAAAATATACTGCGTTTTCCATGTTTTAGAATTACATGAGAGATAATGGTACCTGATCAGTGGCATTGATATCAATAAACGAATGTAAGCAATGGTTAGGGGCCCGGGACCATAAAGGTATTAATCCTAAAAAAGAGATTTTTAACTAATATACGCAATTCAAAATTAATACATTGTTTCTTTAGGGGCCCGTTTTGTATATTTGTTTACGGGCTCTAGCTACTCTTGCACCGCCACTGGCCCATTATAGCGGCTCTCTGTCCTACCATTCCTCAAGCCATCCTGTCTCGATCGAATTTATCCTGGAGACAGGATGGGTTGAGGGGTGACAGAACGGAGAGCCGCTGCATCGGAGGTAGGTATCCAGAAGTGTGCACTGGGGGGTATTCCATACCCCCCAGACCCCCCGGATTACACCAATTGTTTTGTGACTTTAATAATAATAATAACTTTATTTTCTCTAAGGAAATGTACATTGCAGTGCACATCAGAAAAGAAAAAACTGTTCCTTAACATAAACAAAAATTCAATCTCATAGCCAAATTTACAAAAATTCTTTCATATCATAGGGTTCCTTTTCAATTAAAAATTTATGAACAGCCTCTTTTTAATCTTTGAGGATTTTTATTGTCTTGGTTTCATTTGTTTAAACTTTGTTTAAACTCCTGATGTGCAAAAATAAAATTACTTTTAGATTTAGCAGCAAACCAGGTTTTTCCAATTCCGAAGCTCTAAACATATTATTTAAGTCACAAAATAATTGGTGTAATCCGGGGGGTCTGGGGGGTATGGAATACCCCCCAGTGCGCTCTTCTGGATTTTAGGTAGGAGGGCAGGGAGATATCCCTACCCGCACTTAGGCCACTAAATCGGGCCATTGCTGTGGCGGTGATATCAATAAGTGAATGTAAGCTGGGACACGGGCAACACTGTACCTGATGGTATTGGCGGAAGCCAATACATTACATTTTGTGTACAAATTATTCTCTTGCGCAGAGAGACACATGTGTTACTAATCAACACAATTGTGCAGAAAAAGAACGCAATTGTGTAATTTCTCTGCACAATTGTGTGGATTAATAACACATATTTCTCTCTGTGTGATTTACCAAAATAATCTATAGTAGATACTTGAAATTTGATTTGTGCTGCCCTTTCTTCTTTAAAAATTGCCAATACTATTTTTACTTGACATAATTGTTTCTTCAAAATAACTTTAGTTTGGTAAATTAAAGTTTAAGTTTTTAGATTATTATTCTTCTTCTTCTTAGGCTCTATTTAGGCTCTATTGCCTGTATTATTAGCTTTAATTTATCGTTATATGTATATTTATTTATATTATTTGTTATATCTTAAACAATTATTTATTAATATTTTCGATTCAATTGTTACTAAATTTTTGTTAATACACTAAAAAAAGTGACTTTTTGCTGTAAGAATATCAATTTTTCTCTCCCGTTCTGAAACTATCAAAACTCGAAGAAGCAGTGGCGTATTTAGAGAGGGGCAAAGGGGCAATTGCTCCCCCCCCCCCAAGGATGACGCGGATAGTACCCCTAAAGCCCCTCCTGATAAAAATAATGTTTACCAAGAAGTTTTATATTTAAATTATTTTTATTTATTTGTTTATTTATTTATGTACTAGCTGGAAATCCTGTCCGCTATCCCGTTTTTCTATATTTTCAAAGTAACGCAAAAAGTTACTGCTAAACTTTGAAATTTTTTTTTAATAATATAAAAATAAATAAGTTTTTCAAATTCTAATTTTCTTTAGCCGAACTTTTTTTCTTTCTTTCTCTTTTCTCCAAGTATTCTAAAAGTGTAATCTTTCAATTAGTACTGGAGGGTGTTCCACACCCCCCAGACCCCCCGGTTTACAATAATTGTAAACTCTGAGCAGTAAGGCACTTAAATAAATGTTTTTCCAAGCTTTAATATTCTCTAGCCAAAGGTTTAAATTTCCCTCATTTTTGCTAAAAAATTCAAATTTCCCGGTTTTTCCTTGTGAAATTTGCAAAATTATAAATCGTCTATCTTCTCCAAGTATCAATTCTAAAAGGGTGTAAATCTTCCAATATGCACTGGAGGGTGTTCCACACCCCCCAGACCCCCCGGTTTACAATAACTGTACAGACCGGGGGGTCTGGGGGGTGTGGAACACCCTCCAGTACGTATCGCAGGATTTAAACTCTTTTAGAATACTTGGAGAAAATAGAGGATAAAATTTAGGTACTTCAAGTACTTCACTTGAAAGTTGCAAAAAATAAATTCAAAATTTGCCAGATTCTTATCTTTTATTCCCATCATCTCTGTAAAACCATATTGGTTGATTATATTTGCCAAATATTTGGCAAGTTTTTCAGTTCTTCATCAGGTACTTCAAATACTTCACTTGAAAATTCGAAAAAGACGTAATTCGTAAATTTTTTTTGTATTCTAAAAGAGTGTAAATCCTGCGATATGTACTGGAAGGTGTTCCACACCCCCCAGACCCCCCGGTCTGTACAATTATTGTAAACCGGAGGGTCTGCGGGGTGTGGAACACCCTCCAGTACATATCGGAAGATTTACACCCTTTTAGAATTGATACTTGGAGAAAATAGAGGATTTATAATTTTAGAAATTTTGCCAGGAAAAACCGGGAAATTTGAATTTTTTGGCCCAAATTAGGGAAGTTTAATATTCGGTTAGAAAACATTAAACTTGGAAAGCATGTTTATTTAATTACCTTACTGCTCACGGAATTTAGCAGCAACTTTAAGTAAGGTAATTAAATAATATATGCTTTCCAAGTTTTAAGTTTTTCTAGCCGAAGGTTAAACTTCCCTCATTTTTGCTTAAAAATTCAAATTTCCCGGTGTGGATTAATATAATATGGACCAACTAGATTGTTGTTGTTTTCACCAAAAAATGACACGCTGTAGCAAAAGCAGCAGAAGCGTGCTGGGACTTTATGTATTAGGTTTAGTTACAACTGACGCGCCTGAATGGATTAACGAGATTCTAAAAAATCTGTAAACTGCCCCCCCCCCCAAAACAGCATTTTCTAAATAAGCCACTGAGAAGAACTGTGAGCTCCGCATCTCAATCTGAAAGCTAGTTGCTTCTTCAAATTACAATGAACTTAGCAAACTTTTTGTATAAAAAATTTTTTGGTGTTTTGAGGTAATTTTTACTAAAATTAAAATTCAAATCAACCTCACACCAATTTTGAAGTAAATTTTCCTAAATTTGATATAAAATTTACTATAATTGATGTAATATTTAGTAAAAGAACTGAAAATTAAAAATTTTAAGTAAATTGTGGTTTTTAGTATGTATTTATAGTTAAATTTAAAAAATGTAAGAATATTACAATACGTAGAAAATCAAAATTAAAAAATCTGATGTGGACACCACATAACTTCCTTTTTTTTATAATAATTGTACAAGAATCTCGTTAATCTATTCGTGCGCGTCATGAATTAAGACTTCTGGAACGGACAATCGCAACCAAAAATAGGAGGTGCACAACTAGATACTATAAGTGTTTCAAATCCAAAATTTCAACTTTCTACGACCTACGGTATTTGAGTTATGCGACATACAGACATCCGTACGTACAGACGTCACAACGAAAATAGTCAAAATGGATTCAGGGAAGGTCAAAACGGATATTTCCGTCAAAATCTGAAAACCGAAAAAAATCGGGATTACAATACTTCCTTGTTTTACAAGGAAGTAAAAAGAGACAATTATCACATAACAGGTTTGGATTAAGAATATTTGAAAGTATGAAAAATTCGTAATACGATAGTACAATATAACGTTATTTCATGGTAATTTCTAATCTTCGGTTGTACATAATCGAAAATAAATGTAATATTTACTTCAAAATTATTGCGAGGATTGTTTTTTTTCTCAGTGTATATGCATCTGGCCAGAACAGCTCCGAATTATATAAATATATTATAATTTACAGAAATACAGGTAATAATAAATCCATCACGTGATTTTTAGAAGTTTTCCTTAAAACCATCTCCTTTGAATACAATTGCTGGTGCACGGAGAAGGGAGGTATTCAATATCCTCTAGGAACCTGTTGGTTCTTTTCCATGCAAAGTAAAATTTAGGTACTTCAAGTACTTCACTTGAAAGTTGCAAAAAATAAATTCAAAATTTGGCAGATTCTAATCTTTTATTCCCATCATCTCTGTTAAACCATATTGGTTGATTATATTTGCCAAATATTTGGCAAGTTTTTCAGTTCTTCACCAGGTACTTGAAAATTCGAAGAAGACGTAATTCGTAAATTTGCCAGATTTATAATTTTTAAACTTGTATCGTTTCTGGAAAATCACATTGGTAACTGGTTACATTTGCCAAATGTTTGCAAACTTGCCGGATATTTTGCGTGCATTTGAATTATATTTTAATAAATTGTAGTATGACGAAAGCAAATAATTACTAAACAACTTGCAAATGTAATAACATCAAATGGAAATAAAATTTAATCCGGAAAAGCGTAATATATTATACGGTAATGCAAGTAGCATAAGAAACAGTACAGGGGCGTCTCAAGAAAATTGAAAGCAATAGGCTAATAAAAAATGCTAATTTTTAATGCAAAAATAATTACGTAAATGTCGTGCTGAGCTTTCGTGCTTTATTTAGGTTCTGCTTAATAAGGCAGCACTAGCGAAGTGTATTATTTATTAAACATCAATAAAGCAAATTTAAAATAAAAGCTTTGAGTTTACACAATGATTGCAATGGTTATACGAAAACAAATGGTTAAATTAGGCATTAGTAGTTGGGTGTCGTGACAATGTTAGATATCGTGACTTTGTATATATTTTATTATAATCTTAATCCTAACTTAATTAAATACGCGGTTAGGAATAGCAGTTATCGTCACGCACAATTATAATATGTACACTCACTAAAAAAGTATTTGGTCTTATCGTAATTTTAATAAAATTAATCTAATTAGATTATCGTACTTTAATCTTACAGGTTACGTACTAATTGCAAGTTAGGTAGCAGATTTTTTAATAAAAGCCCCGGATTTTACAGATTAGAAAAGCATTGATAAAAAACCTGCATGCAATAATTGCTGCATTGATTTTTGCTTATTAGCTTGAAAGTACCTACTACTGGGGAGTCGAGTTTTAGAGTTTAATTTAATTTTTAATTGTAGTAATTTGAAAACTCTTGTTATCACTGTATTTTTTCTCTTAAATGACATACTGACATACTTCTATGTCGTGATTACAGTATCATGCTACCTTATCGTGCTAAGTTATCCCCCTTGTGCCTGGCCTGCCTGTATATGCTACCTATATTGAAAAATGCACGCAAAAATCGCGTTTTTATACTCAATATCTCACTGGAGTCAATATTTTTAATTATAAAATATTTTACACTAATATTTTAAGTTTGCGTAATTTTGGAAATCAGAACAACCACTTCGTTTGGCAACTCCAAGGTCAGGACGGCCTAAGGTTCCTGTTCATTAGTTCTAATGCAGATCCGCTCTTGATGTTGCACAGTCTCAAAAATAATAATATCGGAATATTATAGAAAAATCAATGCGTTTTAAATGAGGACATTAGGATAATAAAATGGATTGATTAGAAATAATAATGGGAAGTGAAAAGTTGGATAACAAAATTTATAAAGTTTTATTGGGTAGGTACCCTATCGTTTTATTGTATTGTGTAATAACAAAATCATTATTATCGACACCTGACAAATGATTACTAAATAATTAATAAAGCAATTTGTCATGTAGGTAAGGCAGTAAGATAGTAACATTAATAATATTTCAAACTACACTTAACTCGCTTATTATTTAAAACTAAAACACTTTAACGGCAATAAAATTAATAAAAGCAATTTGTGTATAGGTTTTTCTTGTTACTTTTAACATTAGTAATAACATTAAAAGCAATTTTATTTATAATTTATGTCTACCCATACTAAATACAACAATCTGATTTAGCTCGATCTACATTATAATAGGAATGCTTTTAGAATAATTTAACTCTTTTGTGGTAAACGTCAACACCCTTGGAAACCAATTCAAAAATATTAATTTAATTTACCATTTGATTGGTGCATGCAACTTAATTTAAAATTTAATTCGCAAATATTCACCATGCATCAAACGAAATAGATAAATTAATTTATTCTCAATCTAAGAAATCACTGAACTCTGGTTTGGTGCGAACACCTCTGAAAACCAGAACGTGAAAGTCCAAATAAATAAAAAAAAATTTTTAATAATTTTTTTTTTAATATTTTTTTTAATAATAAATTTTTTATATTATTTTTTTTGCTTTGCAAATTTTTGATAATTAATAATTTATTGTTAATTTCCAAATTCAATTTCAAATTCTTTAAGCAAATAATACACGTGCGACCTCTGTGATGTGAGATACACCGCAACAAATAAAACCAGACTGCACGTTTAGGTTTTCTATGATAGATGCCACTGGCGTGTAGAAAAGTGTTGAATCGATAAATTTAATAAGGAAATGCATTTTTCCAAATGCACAAATATCCCACAAAATATTATGAAAATTTTTGTAACTTTTACATTTCCCATATTTATATTCGATTAATATCATCGAGTGCTGCGAATTGAAGAGGAAATTTAAAGAAAAGTTTTAATAGTAGAAAATTTTCCTAAACAAACCAAAGTTCGTATAATTTTTCAAATTAAAAATTTTAGCAAATTTAAAAAAAAAGTTTACACTTTCTAACTAAAAAATATCAAGTTAAATTTCGGTTCAAAGAAATTTCTTTGAAAATAGTTTTTTAATCAAGATTTAGTGGATTAAATTAGTTTTTTGAAAAATGAAAATGGGTTAAAAGGAGCCTGAGAAGTGCAAACAAATCAAAATGAGAGACCGAACGCCTTTACAAAGAATGAACTCCGATAATCTTTAAAAGCTTTGATTTTGAAAAGATTGAATAAATTTAATTATTTCTTGCCAGAAAATACTTTAATTACAATTATTTATCATGATTATAAGTTAAAAATCGGAAATCATAAAAGTGGCTTAATCACCAAATAATATCTTTTGTACCAGGCTACGCCCGGTTCCATATAAGCAATCTTTACAGACCTAACCATACTAACTTTTGTTGTTTTCATTAATCTTATTTTTACTTTCCGAACTCCTTATTATTACTTTTAAAATTATTGTAATTTGAAATTGAAAAAAAATTAACCCCCCATTTTTTTATCAATTTTTTTTGTAACTTCGAAACGCAACGAAATACGTAAAAATTTATTATGAAAAAAATTATCAGCATCAAATTACCTACAACTTTTGTTCTATAAAATTTTTTCTAAAATAATAAAAAAAAAATTTTTCTCCGGAATGGCTGAATCGATTGATCTAAAAATTTAATATGATTTGGGGGCTAGTAGAGGCTCGCAATAATTTAAATGTTTTGAGCATTAATTTAATTGAAAGTTACTTGAATCTATACTTAAATTTTTTTAATTTGGGTTTATTATCTAGTTTATACGCTTTACTGTTAAAAACCGTGGTAATTGTGAATTTTTTCAAAATATTTAGAAATCAACGTATGGGGCAGTGCCTTCTGATTTCAACCTGGCAGTGCCAGTTTAAGAAAAACTCCGTAAAAATTATTTTTAAAAGAGCCATTACGACATTTTTGTGGGTTATTGGTAAGTCATCTTCGTCAATTTTTAATATTTTATTTATTAGTTATTGATTCTTATTACTTTAATATTTTTCTTATTTTTTCAATTTTTCATTAATTATATAAAGCTGCTTGGCAAAAAATCGGCCTTTAGGCCTTTAGGCCGATTTTTATTGGCTAGTTATAATATATGACTGATGATCAGAAATCATCGTGAAATAGGGACCTTCATTTTATTACACAGCTTGATTATTAATATAACCAAAGTTCAATAAATTAATGAAAAAAGAACATATTTTTTCAAATTATGAAGTCAATTTTCCGTAAATAAACAATAAAGAAAAGAATACAAAATATAGGAACGAAATATATAGCCAAAAATTTTGATTAATATAATTTTCTCGATCTTCATTAGGGCTGGAACTTTTTATCGATTAATCAATAAATGTCGATAATTATCGATTAATCGAAGAACTATATTTTATTTTTGAAATATCGATTAATCGATATATCGATATTTCGATAATTATCGATTTCGATATTTATCGATATTCTGATAGTTATCGATATTCCGATAGTTATCGATATTTCGAGAGATCGATATTACGATTCTGGACTTCCCTGTTTCGGTTTCTTTATTCGAGAAAAAAAAGTTGTGGTTCATTATTTCGATAATTCGGAAATTATCAGAGTATTGATTATAAAAAATTTTTTTCCATTTTTTACATTTTTTACTTTTTCTCGAAAACCAATTGAGTTAGCGATCTGAAACTTTCAGCATCTTATTACTTTATTAGTACCAAAATATCCTCTGAATATCGTTTAAATATTTTTTTGGGGCCGAGTCACCATGCTTATACCCCTAGGGCCTTTAAAAAATTTTTATAAAATTTCTAAATTGTCTATCAATAGGCAAATTTTTCTGTCATAGAATTTTAGATATTTCTTACTTGTGATATATTTTTTATTTGTATTTTTGGTGTTTGCTTATTTCGATTTTGTAGTCGATTTTTGGTGGGTCGCGACTAGGTTTACAATATTTGAAAACTCTTGATCCGAGGGGCGAGGCAGATTTTTGCATACTAAATTTCCTTTTACGAGGTTTTTCCAAGATTTTCCCAGATTTCCTCAACAGTTCCCCCCTCGCTGTGATCTCTGAAATATATTTTGTATAATCATTTTAAATGTAACGTAAACGTAAATTCAATTATAAAATTCCCTTAACTTTTAAGCACAATTAGTATTGTTGCACTGGAGGGTATTCCATACCCCCCAGACTCCCCGGTTTAATAAACGGAAAGTTTGTGTATATATTTTCTAATCGGTTTTATTTTTTTAGTAAGAACCTTTTACTTTTTTACAACAAAATATATTTATAGATCACGGCAGTGCTTCCCCCCCCCTCTAATGTACCAGTACAAGTATCTCCCAAACCGTTTCAGGTATCTTCAGTCTCACATACGAGTTTGTATTCATCTTCAGTGATTGGTTTTATTAGATAAGATACCGTTTCCCTCTTTCAGAACAAAATACCTTTATAGTATGGTACCCTCCCCCCCCCCTTTCAATTCATAATATCCCTCGTTTCTTCAGCACAATAATTAAATATTTTTGTATTTTGGTAAAATAAATCAGAATTAGTGCTGTATTCCTCAACAAATTAAATGCAAAACTAATGGCATATTCCATATTCCATCCTATTGGCTTCTCTCTCCTCCTTTATTAGTTTCAAAAATAATAAACTAGTAAAATGGTGATGATACTTGAAGTTGTATTGTATAATCAAGTTACGGGGTAAACAAATTTATCCCATAACATATCCCATAACAATTTGGTCTTGAAAGAGTGAGAGTTCTTAGTTTAATCAAATTAATAAGAAAATATGGCCCTAAACTATTTGTTAGTAAACCGGGGAGTCTGGGGGGCATGGAATGCCCTCCAGTACATCAGTTATTTATTGACTCAATAACTTTTCAGAAACGGAAAATTTGTTGGCATATTTTTGGATTAATTTTAATAAAAAAGAAACTTTTAGTCCTTCAAAACCAAATACACTTACACCGGAGAGTCTGGTGAGTATAGCATACCCTCTAGTGCACTCTTAATTTGTTGGAGCAGTAACTTGATTATGGAATACAACTTAACACAATTTATGATGTACTGGAGGGCATTCCATGCCCCCCAGACCCCCCGGTTTTAAAGCCGAAAGTTTTATGATGTACAAAACTTCATTAAAATTTAGCAAAAAACGTTTCCCATTTTAAGAACCTGTTTCCGGGGTATGCTACCTCATTCCTCTTTCAGTGAGTTGGGCACTGGACTCTAGCAAATTCGAGTGTAGTAACTAAGAGCATCGAAGGCCCAATTTTTGGGTTATTTTATCAGTATTTGATTTTTATTTTACTATTTTATGTTCTCACTTTTCGGGCTCCTCTCGCTATTGGACCCTAGGCACGTGCCTAATGCGCCTGATGGTAAAGTAGGCACTGAATATAATTAATTAAATATAAATTATTCTGTATTATTAGTAGCTATATTACAAATTTTTTAAAAATCTGAAGCCGTTGATTTTAGACAGTAAATGTGTGATGGTTTTGTTTTTTCAGCATTTAAACAGTTTCGAAACTATCAGGCGTAAGTGCAGATTATCAGGTAAGTCGACCGATATTCTCTTGATTTTATATAGGAATTATTTGCGATGCATTTTTTCGATTTGTAATTGGACCAGAACAAGAAGAAGAGCCTCGAATACGCACATATCGCACATATCACACAAAAATCACAAAAATCGCTAAAGATGGAATCCCCCCAAGGAACCAGGCCACCAGGAAGACCCCCAAAGAGATGAAGGGACAGTTGGTCTTCAGCTTCCCAAAAAAAAAAGAAAAAAAAGAAAAAGATATAAATATTCAATATACAGAAATCGAATAATTTCTTCCCAATTCCCCATTTCTTCTTCTTTCTCTTTATCTCCATTTCAGTTCCTTCAATAGAAAAATTCCTTTGAAAGTTTCAAATAATCAAAAATTAAAAAAAAGAAATATTGCCTGCCTTAAACCCTTTCGAACCGCCCGCGCCCGGGCCCCGCCCGCCCTGTTTCCAAAAAATCCCAACAACAATACAACAAATAATTAATTAGGTTAATTAGGTAAAAATTTATTTTCTCAGAAGGAAAACCCCGAGGGGTAAACCACGGTTAAAAATTGTGTACACCAGACTTCATATCACTTCGGACTTCCCAGACTTCCCGGACTTCCTTGGACTTCCCCGGACTTCCCCAGACTTCCCGGATTTCCTCGGACTTCCCTGGACTTCCCCAGACTTTCCGGACTTCCTCGGACTTCCCCAGACTTCCTCAGACTTACCAGACTTCCTCAGACTTTCCCGGACATCCCAGACTTCCCCAGACTTCCCCAGACTTCCCCAGACTTCCCCAGACTTCCCCAGACTTCCCCAGACGTCCTCAGACTTCCCCGGACTTCCTCAGACATTGTGACAAATATTATTGTGTTGCTTTAAGAAGTAAATTATTCATTGTAATTATGAGATTTGAGATAAATTTGAGATTTTGAATTTACAATAACTCGAAAACGGCGCTAGATATCGAAAAACCGAGAAAAACTTAGTGCCTTAGAATTAATATTATTTTATATATCAGACTTCCCAGACTTTCCCTGACTACCTCAGACTTCCCCAGAATTCCCCGGACTTCCTTAGACTTCCCCAGACTTCCCCGGACTTCCCCGGACTTTCTCAGACTTCCCGAACTTCCTCAGACTTCCCAGCCTTCCTCAGACTTCCCCGGACATCCCCAGACTTCCTCGGACTTCCTCAGACTTCCCCAGACTTCCTCAGACTTCCCAGACTTTCTCAGACTTCGCAGACTTCCCCGGACTTCCCAGACTTCCCCGGACTTCCTCAGACTTCCTTGGACTTCCTTAGACTTCTCCGGACTTCCTCAAACTTCCCGGACTTCCCCGGACTTCCTCGGACTTCCCGGACTTCTCCAGACTTCCCCGAACTTTCCGGGACTTCCTACAAGCTGTACACCAGACTTCCCGGGAGATTTACCCCTCGGAAAACATTGACCATTCAATTATCAAACTTCAAATCTCACATGTCATGAAACAATTATTATACTTTAGAGCCTGTGACGAGCAGCGCCAAAGTACTACTTTATTTGTAAAGTAAATGTACTTTTGGTAGCTCATTTAAAATTTTCCAAACTTTAAAGAAAACTTGACTTAAACACTCACTTTTTGAGCTTTTGCGTGCTGTACAGCAGGAAACCTGACGATCAGGCTCTGTGTCCGTCTGTATGAAAAGCTCTACTTTTGTAATAGTTGTGATTTTCTATTCACAAAATATTAAGTTTCGAATTTAACTTAATTTAATTAAATTTACTTGATATTGATATTGTTTTTGGGATATTTTCTCCAGTAATGGTATTAACTAGAGTTCGGATTTATATGCACCAAAATACTTGAAAATATGCGCATTTATATGCACCGAATTTAGTTAAAATATGCACCAAAGTTGATAAAAATATATAAAATATGTTTTAATATGCAAACTAAAAATTATTTAATCTTCGAATTTTTCTAGTTTTTTTCAAATTTTCAATAAGTACTAACTGGATTTATAAAATTATGAAAAAAAAAAAAAAATTCATATTGTCAACCATTGGTGCATATTTGAGTAAATAATGCATATTTGTGCATATTTAAGTAAATAATGCATATTTGTGCATATTTCGGTCACTTTTGGTGTTTTTTGAAGAATTTTAATAGAGAAAATAAAAAATTATTATTATATTTACCAATATAAGCAATTATTTTATTTAATTTTAAACAATAATTTAATGTTTATAATTTTTTAAATAAATAAAAAATAAATCATTTTTTAAATAAAAAATTAAATTGCTTAAAATTAAATAATACAATTGCTTCAATTAGCAAAATTTAATAATAATTTTTCATTTCTTCATTAAAATTCTTCAAAAATCAACAAAAGTGGCCCAAATATGCACAAATATGCATTATTTACTCAAATATGCACCAATGGTTAAAAATATGCAAAATATGCGTTTTGATAAGCAGTTTTTCGGATTCGTTTTTACCTAATTTGTCCAGATTTTATAACGAATCTGTTGGCATATCAATATTAAAAAACATGCAAAAGCATAAAATCCGAGAAAAATTGAATATTTCCTAGAATATTCTTCCAAGCTGATTATAAAAATCATGTTGCAGTTATTTTGTTAATTATTTGTGACAAACAGAATTTTTTTTAAATCTTGAACAAATTATCTTTTGTACACCTAAAACATTTTAGGTCCAAAAAGGAGTTTACTTTACTTCGAGTCGATTACTTTAAGCTGGAGATAAACCCCCCTTCATTAAGAATAAATTTATTCAAATCTAATTCATAATAAATTGTTCTCCTACATTGATTATATAGGGCTGGATGGTATTCTCTCAGACGTTTCGATTTGCAGCAGTTTAAAATCTTTGACACCTTGATTTCCATAGAGCAAACCCATCATAAATCAAAAATGTGAATTCTGATTTGTAAAAGTATTAATGTTGACTTGACAAAAAACAATTGCAATATTTAATTAATATTACTTTTATTGCCGACGACGGGCAGCACTATCGTCAATACTTTAGTTCCGCCGGAGCTAAAGTTGAAATAAAACAATTAAAATAAAATTTTATATTTTTATTGTTGGTAACTCTTCTGCGCAGACTGTATTGTTGAATGGTAATGAACTTTCTGGAAAATCAATGTTTTTGTCGTTACTGAACAAAAATCCCCTTAACTGTTAATAAAGCTAATAGCTACAAATGTATCAATTGAATAGAAGTATGCACACTAATAGGACGTTTATGTGACAAAAGATCTTTAATAATTACGCTGATTCGGGAGCTGTAAATAGAGAATAATAGAGATGGGGTGGTTCTTTTGCTCTCCCACGGTACTATAAATGGAATTACGGTAATCTGATACATGTGCCCAAACGTGTTTTTGCAAATGAGAAACTATTTATTAATTTTTTCCAAATCGCATTAAAAACTAATTGGAATAATCGCAAAAATATAAATAATAATTTTGCACCTTTGATTTTGATATGTTTGATATTTTATTTTGAAGTAATAATTCGATTTTACATTTTTTTTCTAAAAGCTGAAATTGAATCCAATAACAATAACAGGGTTTGACAAAGGTGAAATAAATAAACGAAGGTCGATACACTGTAACAGCCCTAATGATACAAATATTGGGTGGCACAATGAAAATGTTGCCGTTGAAATTCTTTTACCAGATGGTATATTATACACAAGGGAGAGACCAATTTCATCGGCTTAAAGATCATTGTGAACTCAATTGTCAACGCGCTTCTCTTCTATCAACTTCTCAATATCAAATTTAAAGTCTTCATTAAAAAGTTAAACCGCAGCCAATCAAATTTAAATCTATTATATTAAATTGTCGAAAAATATTTAAATCGTCCGCTTTAATTAGTCTAAGTTTCAAATTATAAACCACTATTCCGATATATTATACTCGTCAACTGTAAACAACAAGTTTAAACTAGATAAGCCAATGTAAAGTTAGAATATTCTGTGCAAATATTGAAATATACATATAGACATAATATCAATTCATATATTGTACCAAGTTTCTCGGTTTATACGAAGCGGCATTTGAAATTTTAATCGGTGTCGTAAATCACCCTGCTAATGAGATGCCATGTATATGGGCCTTTAATTTGTCGCAAATAAGCGTGGAGCACTCCAAACTCTTACTAGTCTCGACTCTCGAGAAGGTTTACCTAATGGCGATTAACGTATAACGAGATATCCCTTAAGCGACGGTCGAACAAATTCTCGTCAGATTAGCAGTTTGGCTAATTTTAATCTCTTAAAAAGCTCATCATGAAGTGACAGTTCTGGATAAAGATTTAATTTCGGTTTCTCCAAGTTTAAATTTTGGAAAGAATAGCCAAGATGTAACTCGATAGTTGTACCTTTTCGACAATTCGATCGAAAGTAAAATTTGAAAGCGAAAGCCGCATTCTAATGATAAGGGCAAGCCGAAGTAAGAGTGTTGATCTTGTCCAACTAGAGTGAATCAGAAACCAATATCCGAGGGTATGAGCTGTCGGCTGCTTCAGGCAAAAGGAGCTGTCGCATAGTCGGGACCGCGTTCATATGGTAATCGCCTGCAGAAATCCATGCACAATAGCATTAGGGCCAACTTATTACGTTTACATTGATCTCGAGGTTTATATTTTTCGTTCCACTATTTGCTCTTGTATTTGAATAGATTGATTTACTGTTTGAAACACATTATTCCGCTGTTTCGTCTTATATACATGAAATATTTTTTTCCTCCGTCCATTTACCGAAGCTCTACCGAAAGTATTCGTTATATCAAATTTCCCATTTCTTTACGCCCACTTGTGGTATAACATGTAAACAAGACGTATGTCACACCTGGAACCCCCTGCCGAGTGAACCCCCCGGAGCTTATCCATCAGCACATTAACGTTCCTAATGAACGCCAATAGATTCACTCGAGCTTTAAACCAAGGAAGCTATATTATGTGGATGGGAAAAATATTTCTTTGATTTTTAATTTTAAGTTTATGCAAATCATCAAAATGTTCTGGAAAGATTATTTCATTTTCGAAAACTGATAAGCCCCATTGTGGAGCTATTTCCTAATGTTCTAGGTATCTTTCTATAATCTCGACGCCTAAGCTAGTAAATTTGCGGTCCATTACCTTTGAAGGAGACACACGCACCAACGCGCCTGTCGGTTCCTTTTTCGTCAACAAAACCATTCTTTTCTAACCATAACTAAAAGTATTGACAAAAATAGTTAAACCCAATTTTTGATACTCAATCAATCAACAAATTTTTCGTTGCACTTCTTTTCTAAAGCTCTTACAAATTGCTTTATTGCTCAATGCTCAATGGTACCTGCCTTCAGAAACCAATTAAATTGAATTGAAATTAATTTTGAAATTGCAAACTAGCAGACAGACCAAACTGACTGATGATTTTTCGGGATGCAGGTTTACAATATCAAAAATTACTCTTTCATTTTGTTTATTTTTTAAATATTAACCAGATTTGCCAGGTTATGCGACATGAATGTACCGATCCATATTACTCTCCCCTACCTCTCAATTTCTGTAAGTCTGGTCATGAATTTTCTAAAAAAATTAAAATATAAATTGATCAAATTAAATAAAATAAAATCAAGTAAACGTACCGTCAACAGAATGCGCAAAATACCCGTTCTTATGTAAAAAAATCGATATTTTAAATTCGACTCATCTCATCTCGAAGATTTTTTGCGGTATAAGAGACTTAAGCAGCCCCAAACACTTAAACTCTCGACCAATTGACGAATTCCCTTCCATCCTATTTAAAGGATGGAGAAAATAAAGACAATCTAATCCATTTAAGACATATTTGTACATATATTTTGTTGTATTTTTTATTTTTATTTTGTATAAAGGACCCCGCACCATTCTTATGGGAAAATGTCTTCTGTAGATTTGGCTGACTTTTGGATATATTGTAATTGTCATCATTCTGAAGAAATGTCTCATGGCTACAACTTGATGTACCTCAATGGACAGTTTCTGAGTTAATAAGCACTAAATACTCAGATTTTACATTAAAAATTTTAATTATTATTTTATTTATTTTTTATATTATTTATATATTAGGGGGCGTCCATTAATTGCGTGAGGTAATTTTGGCAATTTTTCGACCCCCCGCCCCTTTTAGTGAAATGTCGTGAGATTGGGTTCGACCCTCTCCCCCCCTTCTAATCTCACGTGAGATTTTATAAAATGCGTATTTTTAGTGTAAATACGTTAATTTGTGCTTGATTGCGTTGCATTTATTAAAAAAGCATAATTTGCTGCGACCTTAAGCAAGACTCTGTAAAACACAAAAAATATCGTCTTCTATATCTCGGAAACGGTGCGACAAAATAGAAAAATGCTTATGAACTTAAATGTAGAGAATCACGTTTCCAAGAAAAAATGCCTATTAATTTTTTCATTTCGTCGCACCGCTTCCGAGATATAGAGTAGATGACACAATATTTTTTGAGTTTTACAGAGTCTTGTTTTTCAGTCGCTGAAAGTCAAAAACGGGGCGACAAAATTGAAAAATGTATATGTACCAAATTGAAGACAATGAAAATTTTAACAAAAAATGTCTAAAAAATTTTGCCGTAAAAGCGATTTTTATATGTTAAAAAACGGTTGCAAAATGTGCAATTTACATTGTTAACATAGGAGGGTTCGAATATTTTCGTTAGCCTTCGTTAGCCGTTTCCAGTGCATTCTTTACCAAATACCTTGAATTGACGAATTGACGTAGATTCAGATGAGAAATATTTACTAATGAGGTATTTGGCATAGGGTATAGGGTGCACTGGAGGGCATTCCATGCCCCCCGGATCGACACCTACATTTTGTAAATTTAAGGGGCAATTAAGTACAGTTCTATTTCGTAGCACCGATTTTGAGATATAGATAATAATATATTCTGTATTTTGCAGAATATAATAAAACAATAAAATTTTTTGAAAAAAGAATATTTTCAAAAATTAGATATTTACACGATTATTGATTAATACTTTTTTAATATTATTCTAGAGAAGAATTTAATAAAAAAATAAAATTTGAAGAAAAGGAAAAAAATTATTTTGTTAATTTACAAAATATTTTTTTTTTTTGAGTTACCGTCTACCGATTTTAACCAAAATCTAATCAGTTCTAAGTCTCATTATATATGCACTAAATACGAAATTTTGTTAAAAAATTCCTATTACTTTTTGAGGTAAAGCGCACACAAAATTTGATCACACACTCACACATACAGACATTTTTTGGAAATCATGATTTTCCGCTTCTGGGACCCCAATATGCCTAAATTCATCAAAATCTCAATTTTTTTTTGTATGATAAAGTAAAAATGTATAGGTACAAAATTGAAAACAATGAAAATTTTAACAAAAAATGTCTAAAAATTATTGCTGTAAAAGCGATTTTTATGTCAAAACAACGGTTTCAAAATGTGCGATTTACATTGTTAACATAGGAGGGTTCGAATATTTTGGTTAGCCTCTGTATATCCTCAGTGCTTTTTAAATTAAAAATGTAGGTGTCAATCCGGGGGGTCTGGGGGGCATGGAATGCCCTCCAGTGCATTCTTTACCAAATACCTCGATTCAGATGAGAAATATTTACCAATAACATATTTGGCATATTGTGCACTGGAGGGCATTCCATGCCCCCCAGACCCCCCGGATTGGCACTTACGTTTTTTAAATTTAAAGGGCAATTAAGTACATAGCAATTGTACATACAGAGTACATAGTTCTATGTCGTTGCACCTATTTTGAGATACAAGTAATAACTTTTTTTTTAATTTTTCTTTAAGTTTCATCTTTAAATCGCTGCCAGTCAAAAATGTGGTGACAAAATTAAAAAATGTATAGGCATAAAATTATAGACAATAAAAATTTTAGCAAAAAAATGTCTAAAAAGTTTTGCTGTTAAAGCGATTTTTATATGTCAAAACACTGATTCAAAATGTGCAATTTACATTGTTAACATAGGAGGGTTCGAATATTTCGTTAGCCACTATACATCCTCATCCATGTTTGACTGGCGATCACATATTTTTTGAAACATTGATCCATTTGTTCAAAATTTGGTTAGCCTCTGTATGAAGTGATTTTTAAATTCAAAATGTCGGTGTCAATCCGGGGGGTCTGGGGGGCATGGAATGCCCTCCAGTGCATTCTTTAGCAAATACCTCGAATTGACGTCGATTCAGATGAGATATATTTACCAATGAGTTATTTGACATAGGGTATAAGGTACACTGGAGGGCATTCCATGCTTTCTTTCAAAATCTACAACTTTCGTAGGGTTCGAATATTTTCGTTAGCCACTGTAAATCCTCACCCATGTTCGATTGGCGATCACATAATTTTTGAGACATTGAGACATTTGTTCAGAATTATGAGAAGTACAACATATCCAAAAATCAGCCAAATTTACAAAAAGACATTTTCCTATAAGATTGGGGGGGGGGGTCCTTTATAATTCCTTAAATATAGATTTTGGAATTGTCACAAAATTCAGCATTTAATTTAAATTATTATATTATTAATTTCAAATAAGTTTATTTTGGTTTTGTTTAGTTATTTATAAAATAATTATTTTATTATATTAAAAATCTTAATTTACTAATCAATTCTTCCTCGGACTTTTTTTATTTCTTAGCTTCTGTTCTTCTTCTGTTCAGAGTTTTTTTTATTTCTTCACCAAAAACGCCAAAAACTGAAAAAAACAAACACAGTTTTTATTGGACTGACAAGAATATAATAATTTGTCTTCATTTCGTTTTGCAACAATTTGCCCACTTGACCAGTATAGTACGACTTTCCATACTTAATACGAAATATACTTTTTTTGCAATCTATTATTATTATTGTATGAACAATAAGAAGCTTATTTTCTTTATATAGATTGTTTGTATATTTCGCAAAAAAATAAATACTAAAGTATTTTTATGTGAGTATTACAAGATCATAGACCTGATCGATATTTCCGAAATTAAATAATTAGGAATTTTGTTGAATAAATTTTAGTTTAAATTTTTGAGTGGGTTTACCTTTTTCTTTTAGATGTAACTATGGGATTGGAAGAATTGGTATGGATTAATTAATACCTAATTTCAATCGTGTGATAAAATCGCCCCCTTTTAGCAATTATAGGCGTAATGCTATTTTGCAGTTTTATAATAAAAAAAATATACAAACGAATAAGCAAATTTGCGACTGATTTCACCCAATATGTTCGATTAAAGAAGGTTTTTGTGAATAATTGGTTGGGGTCGATTCTCACGAGTAAAGCTTGATGTTGCGGACCAACGCTTGGTACGACACCCGTCGTGCTCAAATTAGGCGGACCACCAACTTATTATCCACATATTACACTTCAATTAATTTATTTTTAACAAATGGGGAGAAATGAATTGACTCGAATTTTCTTTTAAATAAAAATTAAACTACTCGGGTGCGGTGGTAGGGATGAATTTTGTCGAAATCAGAAACCTGAAGCTCGGGTTTCGATTCCATTGTGTAACATATATTTAAAAATGTGACAAATAACTACAATAGTGGGATACAAACATGTAAAATATCTGCTACTGTATACCATTTTATGAATGGTCGGCACCTTTGCTTAAAACCAATACAAAAATGTATAACTTACACCGAGTTTCCTATTACCTGGTTAAAAGCGTCTTTTGAATTTTTCAAATTTATTTGCTTTCACCCCAAAATTGCATTTTATGTAACAAAAATTCTCGACGAATTAATTTTCTGCTGTTCCGAAATGCTACTTGCATTATTTTCAGTACTCTTTCGCGACGCCTTTTTTCTTTTAAGTCAAAAACCCTTGCGCTAATGCATCCTTCGGACACAATAGCCGCTTTAATTAAAATTCACTTAAAAAATTAAATCGGTTTTAAAATTTTTATTAACAAGGGGATAAATTTAAACTGCTGTTTGCTTAATTCTTTATTTAATAAAAATGAAATTACATTTAAAATTTAATAATAAGTGAACTTTTTCTGCAATATTGGCAGTCGACAGCTTTAGGATAACTGCTGAAAATAGTACAGATCTGGAGTGCAATTGAAAAACAAAAGAGCACTTTTGCAAGGATCAAATTTTAAATTGAGCCTTTATTTGTCTACAGGATCTGTTTATAAGCCACTTATACATTTTTAATATGAGCTTCTCAAACCAGCCTCGGTTCCCTAAATCACTGATGTAACGAAGCTAAAACATAATAAAAAATTTCAGTTTATAATTCAAAATTTATTGAAAATTTATTAGTGCTATAATATTTATGTATACACAAATCGTGACTTTTCTTGACTCAGTTGATAAAATCGACTAATCCAATTACAATAAAATTTTACGATGAAGCCTTTAGCTACTTGATTTAGTCAAGATATAATAAAGTCGACGAAGCGAAAAACCGACGAAGGCACGTTTATTATACCATTAGTTATGCCTCAAAATCCGCGACGATTTGGTCATTTTCATAATCGTAAACAGGCGGCAGACATAAAGAAATGCACCTGTATTATAGCCAAAACTTTCGATTTAATTTCTCCTGAAATTTATAATTGTTGTGAAATCAAAAAAATTTCCAATATTCCAATATCTGCTCGTTTAGAGTGGATAAACATAATATACGAAAAATGGGTGCGTAATAAAATAATTACCACAAGTGTTTACAAGAAAATTTCATTATAAAATGATTATCAATAAAGCTTAATTAAGTTTATATATTGATTTATGAGCTACGATTACAGTAATAAATGTACCAGGTGATAATTCTCACATTACAACACCTGCATTTACCTACAAATTATCAAACACCTAATAAATGGGTACATTATATTTAAAAATAATTTAACTTCACACGAAGCTACTCCAATTATTTGATTTAATAAACAAACCGTCAAACAATCATCGATTATCAATAATTTGTTTAGCACTTTTTTTTAAGAAATAGATTCAACGAGCGAAACCGAAAAATGTTTTCTAAGGTCCTTCGTTTGCCTAAATCACGTCTAAAACAGAGAAAGCACAATATACTTAACCAAAATGACGAAATTTGGAAATAAAATTTGGATTTATTTAAAAAGAATGAGCTAGAGTCACTTGACGGAATTTCACTAGTAAAAAGACGAAGAAATATCTACTAAAAAACTAAAAAAAAATCATTTGGAAATTCTTAGAAATGACAAGACAGAGCGGCCTTAAGACCGCACAACCTGGATAATCGAGTAAATAGATTAGACAAAATTATAAGAAGATAAAAATATAATAATGTATTGACGTGAAATCTGGCGGAATTAAAATGAAATAAAAATTCTATGAAACTCTTAAATCCAAAATTACGCTAATCTAAATCGAAAAATAAATCACTTTTAAATAAAATTATTAATATAAATTTTAAAAAATGTTAGTTCTAATTGGGCGGTAAATATAATACAAAACAGCTATAAGTAGAGCTCGGATTTATATGCACCAAAATACTTGAAAATATGCCCACATAATTATATGCACCGAATTTCCTAAAAATATGCACTAAAATTGATAAAAATAGATGAAATATGCATTGATATGCAAACCAAAAACTATCTAATCTTCGAATTTTTCAATTGTTTTTTCAAATTTTTAATAAATACTAAAAATTTAATCATTTTAATAACAAATTTTGCATATTTTCAACCTTTGGTGCATATTTGAGTAAATAATGCATATTTGTGCATATTTGTACCACTTTTGGTGTTTTTTATAAAAATTATTATTAAATTTGCCAATTTAAGCAATAATTTTATTTAATTTTAAGCAATTTAATTTTTATAATTTTTTTAATAAAAAATTTAAATTCTTTGAAAATCACCAAACGTGGCCCAAATATGCACAAATATGCATTATTTACTTAAATATGCACTAAATGTTGAAAATATGCAAAATTTGCATTTTGATAAGCAGTTTTTCGGATTCGTTTTTACCTAATTTGTCCAGATTTCATAACGAATCTGTTGGCATATCAATATTAAAGAACATGCAAAAGCATAAAATACCAGCTCTAGCTATAAGTATAGGGCAGGGGTGGCCACCAGGTCGATCGCGAAGCAATTTTTAGTCGATCATAGCCGGCAATACTAGTCGTGATTCATAAAAAGCCGAAGACTAAACCGCAGGGGAAATTTGATGAACAAGTGAAGGGAAATTTGAGAAAATCTAAAAGCTTGTTTACACTATGAGATTTCTCATTTTCATTTCTCAAATCCTACCTAAAATCGTAAGCAACGCGCATTGGTTTTTTTTGTTTTAATGTTACTAAATACCAAAAATTGTATAGTGCGAACGTAAAAATATTTCTAATATGACAAGTCGTACGATAAGTCACATGAGAAAACTCATCTCATAGTGTAAACCAGCTTTAAGGAAATCTTAGGCAATCTAGGAAATCTTAGGATATCTTAGAAATTACAGATAATCTTGCTTTTTCAACTGCTTCGAAAGGAAATCATGAGACAATCCAAAAGAAAACCTAAGAAAATTTTAGGAAATTTGATGTACAAGTTAAGGGAAATTTGAGAAAAGATAAGAAAATCATAGGCAATCTAGGAAATCTTAGGCAATCTATGAAATCTTAGGAAATCCAAGGATATCTTTTTCGAAATGAAATCTTAACACAATCCAAAAGAAAACCCAAGGAAATTTTAGGAAATTTGATGCACAAGTTAAGGGAAATTTGTGAAAATTTAAGGAAATCTTAGGCAATTTAGGAAATCTTAGGAAATTTAAGGAAATCCAAGCATATCTTAGAAATTTCGGATAATCTGGCTTTTTCAACTTTTTCAGATGGAAATCATGAAGCAATCCAAAAGAAACCCAAGGAAATTTTAAGAAATTTGATGTACAAGTAAAGGAAAATTTGAGAAAATCTAAGGAAATCTTAGGCAATTTAGGAAATCTCATGAAATCCAAGGATATCTTGCTTTTTCAATTATTTCGAAAGAAAATCATGAGACAATCCAAAAGAAATCCCAAGAAAATTTTAGAAAATTTGATGTACACATAAAGGGAAATTTGAGGAAAGATAAGGAAATCTCAGGCAATCTAGGAAATCCAAGGATATCTTCGAAATTACAGCTAATCTTGCTTTTTCAACTTTTTCGAAAGGAAATCTTAAGACAATCCAAAAGAAAACCCAAGAAAATTTTAGAAAAGTTGTTGTACAAGTACAGGAAAATTTGAGAAAATGTAGGGATATCTTAGAAATTACAGATAATCTTCCTTTTTCAACTTTTTCAAAAGGAAATCATAAGACAATCCAAAGGAAAACCCAAGGAAATTTTAGGAAATTTGGAGAAATCCCTGGAAATCTAGAGAAATCCAAGAAAATGTCCGAAGTGGAAATCTGGTATACAAAAATAGGGCTATGGTTTCTTCCTCGTTTCTCGTAATAAGCTAAGAAAAAAGGAAATCCAAGCATATCTTAGAAATTTCAGATAATCTAGCTTTTTCAACTTTTTCAAAAGTAAATCATGAAGCAATCCAAAAGAAACCCAAGGAAATTTTAGGAAATTTGATGTACAAGTTAAAGAAATTTGTGAAAATTTAAGGAAATCTTAGGCAATTTAGGAAATCTAAGGAAATTCAAGGATATCTTAGAAATTACAGATAATCTTGCTTTTTCAACTGCTTCGAAAAGAAATCATGAGACAATCCAAAAGAAAACCTAAGAAAATTTTAGAAAACTTTATGCAAGTTAAGGGAAATTTGAGAAAAGATAAGAAAATCGTAGGCAATCTAGGAAATCTTAGGCAATCTAGGAAATCTTAGGAAATCCAAGGATATCTTTTTCGAAATGAAATCTTAACACAATCCAAAAGAAATCCCAAGAAAATTTGATGTACACATAAAGGGAAATTTGAGGAAAGATAAGGAAATCTCAGGCAATCTAGGAAATCTTAAGCAATCTAGGAAATCCAAGGATATCTTCGAAATTACAGCTAATCTTACTTTTTCAACTTTTTCAAAAGGAAATCATAAGACAATCCAAAGGAAAACCCAAGGAAATTTTAGGAAATTTGGAAAAATCCGGGGAAATCTAGAGAAATCTAAGAAAATGTCCTAAGAGGAAATCTGGTTTACAAAAATAGGGCTGAGGTTTCTTCCTCGTTTCTCGTAATAAGCTAAGAAAATATGTTTTTTTCATTTTCAGTCTACTTTTCCCTAAGTAAATTTATGAAACATAGACGATCGTATATATAATGAAGTTGGCCACCTCTGGTATTGGGTGTAAAGGGTTTTGAGAGAACTACATAAATGAACTTATTTTGGTTGCAACAATAAAAATAAAAAATAAAAATTCAAAAATGTAGAGTTTGGTTCTCACCTCTTAAAAACATCCTAAGAATGTTCATTTTAACATTAAAAAATGAAATCCCAATTTCCAACGGCGAAATAGATCGACGGCTGTCCTTCCAATCCAAGATCCTTCCAAGAACGGACAACGTTTAAAATGAGTTAAAGGTTGAAGCTTATAGTACTTTCAGGCACAAAACAAGTCAAATGGATCGAACTCATCAAATAAAAATATTTACTAAGTTGAAACAAAATCCTTCGCTGGGATAAAACATCTTTATTGCATGGGCTCATAACCTGCTTTTCTTTGCACTTCAATCCGCAAATAAAGATTTCTTTTTGCACTCTTTCCATGGAAATAGGGCAATACTTGGCAGCGGGAGGTAGTCATATAGGCGCAAGTTATAGCCAATATAATAATTAATAATAATTAATAATAATTAATAATAAATAATAATAATTAATAATAATTAATAATAACTAATAATAATTAATAATAATTAATAATAATTATTAATAATTAATAATAATAATAATTAATAATAATTAATAATAATCTTTGTTGTATTTTTCAAGATGCTCTTAGATGCTCTCTTATTATTTGTTTCGTGGTTTGGATTCCATGTTAAATTGTACGTTCCTGTCTACGATTAATTGGTAATTCTGTCTGGCGGATTTATTTCAAATTTGAAAATGATTTATCCGGTGATTGTGTTATCTGATATTATATAAATCATTTTATTTTCGTTTTGTTTTTCTTTACGAGAACTAATTTTGTACGAAAAATAGAAGATATTAAAAGTTCCAATAATTTCAATTTTATTCATTGAAAAACAATTAAATATTTTAAATTAATAAATACTTTTATTACTTTGTACATAATATAATATAATAATTGGAGCAAATTTTGCCAAAACCTGTCGTTTAGTGTCAAAAATGCTTGTTGGAGTTGGGGTTGCAAATATCTAACAGTAATATTTTTATTAAACTTTATGTTTTGATTTGATTTGTATAAATTATGATTTTCCGCTAAGACTACAGTATAATTAAATTAAATACAATAAATATTTACATATTTACAAATTTTAGTTATAATATTGCTAAACTATCGACTAGGTGGATCGCTGTGTTCTTGTTCGGAAATTCTTGTCCTAACTGAATCAACCGTTCTATTTGGCGATAATTGCGATGGACTTCCTTCTTCCGGCGATTGGCTTCTTGATCTCTCTCTCATGGGATAATTGATTGGCAGCATCATACCATTTGATAAAATGTATTGTGATAGCAACGAAGTTAAGGGTGGTTTGGTACCCCATGGCAAACCGAACGAAGGATGATTGAACATTCTGGCAAACTGATATCCAGGAAAAAAGTGTTCGGATACTATTGGAGGTAAGGGAAGCTGCGAGGCGAAGCCCAAATCTGCAAAAGGTAAATTAAAATTAACTTAGCTATTAAAATTTATTTTAAAAAAATATACTTACTGCACTGTTGGTCGGGTGGTTGTAAAAATGGAGGAACTTCTCGTCCTAAAGCTTTTTCTCGTTTTCTGTGTTTCGCCCTTCTATTTTGAAACCAAACCTAAGAATAAGAATAAAATAATTAGTAGTGCTAATTAAATTACTATCGCTAATTGTTTGATAAATAAAGAAAGTTGGAAAAATAACGTCAATAAAGTGAAACTTATTTTGTGCTTTATACTTTTGCGAAGGCACTTTAAACGAGACATCAGAGAGTTTCAGGATCCGGAACCAGTTCCGATTACCCTCATTGTTGAACACAATGCCCAATTGCAGCGCCACTTACGCAGTTACAGGCCAGATTAATTATCAAAATTATTTCTAATTAAGATGCAATTCATGACTAATACTACCCGAACGAGCTTATTCAATAAAGCCAATCAAAATGGCGTTGTTTCCATACGCAAAGCGTCAACATATGAATACCAAATCAGAGCACAAAATTAATTTTGTGTTGCAAGAAACTCGTTCGTTCTCATTTTTTCTTTCAAAATTTTATCTCCGCCATAAAAATGAGAAAACAATTCCGCATTTAAATTGTTCGCCGTATTTTACGCTAATTTAAGTTAAATGAATGAACAATGACTTTTAATTTGATAATTACTGCACTTTGTTGCAAGTATTACTTTTGAAGAACAAAACGAAAATAAAAATTATAATTCTGCTAATTTATGAAGTGTAATTAACGACGAACGTTGATTTAATTATGCAATACTATTGTAATTTTTTTGCTGACCGTTTTAATTGATCTCATAAAAATATTTTAAATTCCCAATTTTATCCTTAACAATAGGGGGGAAAAATAGAAGAAAAAAAGAAAACATTTTGAAAACTTACTTGAACTCGAGCTTCGCTCAAATTTAATCTCATTGCAAGTTCCTCCCTGGTAAAAACGTCTGGGTATTGAGTCTTTTCGAAAGCCCTCTCCAACTGATGAAGCTGAAAAGTGGTGAAAGTGGTTCTGGAGCGTCTCGTTTTTCTGGGTCTCATGTCGTTTTGATCGTCGCTTCCATCGATCTCGTCCATATCGACGTCGGTTGAGCAATTTTCTTTGGAGTCAGACTCTGTAACAATGAAACAGCATGAAAAGCGTGTTTTATAGCAAAGTTCAATTTAGCAAAATTATCTTTTAGGATTTAATTAACATTTCCGCCTTTGTCCTGCACAATTGATAAATTTTGTATTCACATAATCGAATCGTATGTGCCATGTATTTTAACAACTTTAATGAAGCGCTATATGCGCTATCCCATATATCTATTGACAAATTTATGCAAATTTAAATAGCAATCTCTCGTCCAAACTTGAAACAATTGTTTTTTAATCGATTATTTTACATAATGGCAAAAAGAACCATAAATCATGTTTAAATAATTAACGAATGTAGCACTGAAAAATGCACGTTGTCTATTAACAAGGCTAATTTGAATAAGCAGGTAACATCACCTAAGTACCTTTTAATGGACTCCATTATCCCACTAAATTGAAACTTGATTCTGACAATCGAGATGTACCCTACCTTTAATCTCGCTATAAACAACCCTTATTAATTCCTAGTCTGTCTATTGCACAGCACTCGTGCGTAAAAATAAAATCAGACAGATTAAATTTAACGTTATATTTTTCAATAGGGTCCGGCATTAATTGCAAATTTTAACAAATTAATAATAAGGCGATTTAATTTTGTAGGTAATAAACCTACGAAAGTACTATTTCATATAAATACACCCCATCAATTAACGTGCTGTGTGCAAACAGTAATCCTCTTGAGCAAACCTATATCAGATTTCTCCTCAACCATTACATCCTTCTCATATAGTTACCTATGTACATAACTTATATCGCTACTTTTCAAAATAAAAACTTCCAAATAACCCAAGCTTCCAATTTGCTTAATCAAAATTCCATCAAATTCTTCTTCTACAGCCTGTTTTTGAAATTTTAAATGCGAAATTTGACTTTCGCTTGCACAGTAAAATGCATTTTGTTAAATTAACAAAACAGTTTTGTTACTACTACAACTTCTATAATACCAATATATAATACCAATTATTAACTTTGTAAATATTAATTTTACTAATAAAATGTGTTAATATTACAAAAAATTATTTAACAACTATATATTTTGTTAAATTAACAAAATACTTTGTACTGTATGATAGTGAAGTTCTTCCAAAAATCAATTTTCAAAAATTTTTATTTTATAGTTTTACTTTTTGGAAAAGCAATAATTTTACTTTAATGCCGACGATGGACGGCGCTAAAGTGTTCGTAGGTTTTATTGTATTCAACCATTCAGAGGTGAATATTAAACTTGCATTTGACAAGGTAACAGATCAATGGAAAAGGGATATTTATTTAGTAATTTATTAATTATTTATTTATTCATTCCGAGTTTAATTTTTATAAATAATCTCGATTTACTTTACTGCCGCTTCGTACAGTCAGTACATCTGAAGATTAAAATTGATTAGGTATTACTTAATCTTTCCATTAATTTAAGTAATAATTTTAGTTGGCTTCATAAAGATTAAAATTTTAATTTATTTTTGCGATAGAATTTTGGTAAAATTCCACTTTCACCTCAAATTTCTAGCTATTGCCCGTCTATTACAGTAATCTACAAGCCGCCGCTGCTGAAATCTATGCAATCATTCCATATATAATTTAAAAAAATCAATAGAAACTAAATATTTTTCTCGTCTATTTTGGATAACCGGTTTCGCTTTTCGGCATTATCAGTTCCAACATTCCAACTAGAATGTTTTTGTTTGTGTTTCTAATTTGATAGTTTTATTTTAAAAAAAATAAAAATAATGCAATATGTAAAAATCAATAAATCAAAAAAAACAAAAAAGACAGATCTGGATTAAAAATATTTGAAATATTTGAAAATATTTGCCAATTTTGAGTATTTTAATCATTACTTTTAAATGCATATTTGTTTAGTTTGAATATTTTCCTTATTTTTCAATTTATTCAATATATATATGACTGAAGATCGGAAATAACCGTGAAATAACGTTAGAACTAGAGATCGGATTTTATGCTTTTGCATGTTCTTTAATATTAATATGCCAACAGATTCGTTATGAAATCTGGACAAATTAAGTAAAAAGGAATCCGAAAAACTGCTAGTCAAAATGCATATTTTGCATATTTTCAACATTTGGTGCATATTTGAGCAAATAATGCATATTTGGGCATATTTGGGCCACTTTTGGTGTTTTTTGAAGAATTTTAATAAAGAATATAAAAAATTATTATTAAATTTTTTTTTATTAAATTAACACAATTTAATAATAATTTTTTATTTTCTCTGTTTAAAAAACACCAAAAGTGGCCCAAATATGCACAAATATGCACCAAATGTTGAAAATATGCAAAATTTTGCACTCACTTTGCCCTTATTGAAAATAGCTGAAAGCCCGTTCGGGGGATTCCCCGTTTTTTCCGATTTTCCTCACAAAATTTGAAAAATTATAAATTCCCAATCTTCTCCAAGTATTCTAAAAGAATGGAAATCCTGTATTATGTACTGGAGGGTGTTCCACACCCCCCAGACCCCCCGGTTTAAAATTTTGGTTTTTATATTTTTATAATTAACTTTCAAAGTAACACAGAAAGTTGCTGCTAAACTCCATGAGTAGTAAGGTAATTAATTAAAGTTAAATTTCCCCTATTTTTACTTAAAAATTCAAATTTCCCGGTTAGTCCTAATCTTAGTTAGTTTAATATATTTTTCGGTTGGTAAAATTGTAAACCGGGGGGTCTGGGGGGTGTGGAACACCCTCCAGTACATATCGCAGGATTTCCATTCTTTTAGAATACTTGGAGAAGATAGGGAATTTAAACAATAAAACTTTAAATAACAAGTTAAATTCAATAATATAATCAAATTATACATTTTTAAGCTTTCGACGACTTTTATCGTCTTCTTCAGAAATGTGTTTAATATAAACTAAATAAATTACATGGAAACCGGGAACAAAATACATTGTCATTTGATACGACTAATTGCCCAGTCAGAATCATGTTAATGTTAACGAATGGGAGCTTTGGATTGGTAGATCAGCTGAAACATCGCTTTTGATTGGAGCATTTGTTAACATTACGTTAACGTTAGCATGATTCTGACAGGGCACTTAAGATCCAAAAGGTCCTGAGTTAATGAACAACCTATACTGAGTTTCCATCAAATAGGAAAAACTTAACTCCAATGTGTGCAAAGGGAACTAGACGAGATGTTGCTTAAGCCGTCTATAGGGAATTTATAATTTTTCAAGTTTCGCCAGGAAAAATCGGGAAATTTGAATTTTCCAATGTGAGGAAAATCAGAGTGTTTTTTTTTACCAAAAAATGACACGCTGTAGCAGGAGCAGCAGCAGCGTGCTGGGATTTTATATATCAGGATTTCATAGAAAATTGCAAAATTTCGAAGATTGGATATTCTTTAATTTGCATATTAATGCATATAAATCCGAGCTCTAGTTATATCGTATTATGAATTTTTTTATATTTTCAAATATTTTTAATTTTTTAAATGTTTTTCAGACTGCATGGTGCCGAACTCGGCTTCGCTTCGCTCGGCATTTTTTAAGCTTTTTGCCATTACCGAAATCCGGACACCGTCATTTCGGCGATTCTGATTCGGCGACTAAAAATTCGACTACGTCGATTCGGCGACGGGAGGTATACTTTTAGTTTGTTCAATTTATTCTTCTAAATCTAAGATCCTAATGTTCAAAAAAACCTTAATACGGACGCTTATGGTTTTTTTCGAACTTGTACTTAAAAACTTAAGATTAAATAAATATTTAATTTAAAAATAGAAAGTAAATTTTTTTAATATTTTTAATAAATTTTAACACTTAAATAAATTTTCCGTCGCCCAATCGACGTAGTCGAGTTTTCTCTCGCCGAAAAAGAATGGTGGAAATGCTGGTGCCGAATTGCCGGTGCCGAATTGGAATCACCGAAAGTAGCATAGCCGAATTTATTTCACTTTTCGACTAAATTGAATAAAAAGTAAATTGTTGTATAATGAGCAAAATAGAATTTTTTGTTGCGACTCAGACATCTACAGACCAACCCCTCCGTAATCGGCAGTAAAGTAAAATAATAATTGCTTTTCACCTAAGTGACTTATTCAAAAATGGCAATGAAATACAGCGAAGTGTTTATATAATTTTCGGCAAATAGTTATTTTTTGAATAAGATTCATAAACATTTTTAAATTTTTTAAATGTTTTTCAGACTACCTGGTGCCGAACTCGGCTTCGCCTCGCTCGGCATTTTTTAAACTTTTTGCCATCGCAAACATCATGCATAAGCTATTAACATAGGTACTATTTTGCAAATTAACCGCTTCTCTACAATGATAACGCGGTTAGCAATAAATTTGTATGCCTAATATCAAAGTTTGATCGTAATATCCATTAATGTAGATTATTCCTATTAATTATTCGAATATTAATTATTACAACCGAGTTAGAAAATTGAAAATTTACCAATGAGTAGATAATTAATTTTTTTGATATTCCGTCATTTTAATTAAAAATGTAGGTAATCTCGGTCCGATATTTTTTAAATTGAAAAGTTAGGTAATTTTATCAGGTGAAATGTTCGCCTATTGCCGTACCACGCCCGTTCTCGTACACTAGAGAAAATAAAATTAAATATAAAGGTATAAAATCATGAAACAAAAGTTTTAAAATTAATATGTCTATTTGGCTATATTTTTACTTTATTTAATTACTGTATTACCAAATAAATTTGACAAAGCCTAAATTAATAAGATACGATTTAATGTGTTGGATTGCCAATTTCGGTCTATCGACCAAATATAAAATTTATTTTTTCAAAATTGCTTTTGAATTTTTTGTACTAAAACGTTAAAATGGTAGATCATTAAAAAAAAAATTCTGATTTAAATTGCTGTTAGCAGGCCTGGCTGTTAGCTGGCCGTAATCCGGCGAATTGACTATGTGATAATATAAGTTTATGCTTAGCCTCTGCTACTGCTACCCAGCGAGAGATGTAAACTTACTTCTCTAACACTAAGCGCTTAGTTTGAGCACTCGCTTCGCACAACAGAGAGTGACGCCACCAAGCGGCTAACTTTGAAGTTTTTAGGGGAATCGTTAACTGTGATGGCCAGATAAAGGTTCAACAGATCAAAAGTTCCTGACGTCAAAAATTTAAATATTTAATATTTAAATATTTAATAATATTTTGTAATATATTAATATAATGGTTTTATGATCTATTCAGGCCCAACCAGAAGGGGGGGCGCTCGGGGATTTGTCCCGGAAGGGGAAATAAAAAATCGCTATAAACATCTTAGATTTAAATCTTATTTAATTAAATAAAATAAAATAAAATAAACTAAATAAAAGTTTGAATTTGAATTTAATATTAGCAAACAACAAAATTTGAACAAAAAACCAATCAAGCCATTGACAATTTTAAATTTCGTTCCAAAATTGCAGACCATCTGTCGAAGTCCTTTGAAATTTTGTGAAGGGCTCGCGAGTGTAAAGATTCCTATCGTCACAAAGAACATACATAGAAATAATGAAATTAATTATATAAAAAATGAAATAAAATTTTGAAAAATCGCCCCGGCGAGTTTAATTTAAAAATATTTAAATTAAATTGTTCTTAATTGTTAATCGATTAGTTTCTTGCAATTTCAATTTAAAAAGTATTACTGGAATTGATTAAATTTTCGTGCAGCAAATTAATAGAGGTAAGAAAGTTTTGGCTGTGGAGTGCGCACTCGAAAATCCAAATTGTTGTACAAACAGCATGATGTGAGTCAGGTTTAGGTTTTTACCTTTAATTAATTAAAAAATGAGTATAGTTAGAGTGGTTTTTAATTCAGGAATTGTACAGGCGAACACGTGTCGGAATAAAAATTGAGGGAAACGTTGCATGATGTAGATAACCCTCCAACTCACCCCATATACAGACTAATTATCTACCTAATTACATTGACTCAGACGCATTGTCCACAACTTGCTATTAATCGTTATTGTCCTCAACCCCTTGTTGATTTCAAACGCAGATTTCAACGTACAAACGATTTTTCAATCTTATCACGCAAACGATTATTTAAAAAATTTCCAGTGTTTCAATTAAAAATATCGAAAAACTACCACACGCAAAAATTAATTTCTGATAAAATTCTAACAAGAGAAACAAATTAATTTTTTATAATCTAATGCACTGCACTCCAAACAAAATTGTTCTTTCTCTAATTTATAACAATAATTAAATTAAAAACTCATTAACCAACAATAAACATTAGCATAATTTCGAGTTTTCGTAATGTACAATTAAATTTGTAATTTTGTTTATCAACACTCAATTTTTAAAATTACATCCTATTTGTTTTACTTAATTAATTCATTAATTAGCAATTAAATTTTATTAATTTAAAATTTCTATCGACAAATTTTTAACCTTCGAGTTTAAATTGCTTTTTAATTGATTTAAAAAGTTTGTTGGAAACTTTTCGATTCGATCCAACAAATAAATGGAAATACATGGAAAAATTAAATCGCTTACCGTCATTGTTATTAACAATTGCCGAAGATTGTGTAGCTCCTTTTAAAATTTCGTCGATGCTGTAAACTTTTCTAGATCGATTTTCGATAGTTTGATCTTGCGACATTTTCACTTCACAATTATTATTATTATTATTATTATTTTTTTTTTTTTAATTAATAAACACAAATTAATATTTATATTGTTAACAGTCAAAAATCGTTTTTTAAAAATTCAAATATTGCTGATGTTAACTGATCATGATTTGCTGATGTACTGAATGAAATTTAACAAGTTACCCGGATTTTAGCAAGGGTGATCTTCTTTACCCTCCCACAGATCTAAACCAATGAAGTCCGGTATGAGAAAATAAATCCGGATGGCGCATGAGCGCTCTGTATAAGCTCCGCCGCTTTAATTTAAGATAATAAATTATTTTCAAAAAAAATATCATTAATTACCATCGATACAGAATTTTCATTTCGATACTTATTCCGTAATGTCGACACCGCACTACCTATACTAAATTTTCCAATACTAGCTCGAGGTGAGCTTTAAGCTTCGATAAATAAATTCAATTGTAAGTTGCGCATACTTAAACTACTTAACAAATAATTAAATAGCAAACAAATCTTTTGTTATAATCTTTAAGGTGTCCCATGTCGTAAAGCCTTTAAGTACAACCCTTACATTTTTTAAATTCCTTTGTCAAACTGTAAGATAATAAGATTAAGCAAAACTTTTCGACTGTCATTAGACACAAATTCATTGTTTGAAGTTTTTCGAGCCTCGGTTACATTCTAAGAAGTTGCATTCAAAATTTGAACTCCTAATGTTTCCTGTGTCTTTTTAATCAAAAGTTAAGTACACCCCCTTATGCTTACCTAATAATTTAATTATTATTCTTATGTAATTCCACAAGAGGTGCAAGGGGTAGATTTTCAAAAAATTACTTTTAATTAAATTTCCAAGTATAGGTACTCCTACCTGTACAAAAATTCCCAAAATTTTAAATTAAATATTATATTAAAAACAATAATTTGATTGTATCTGTTAATAAAGGGTCGTTTAGAAGTTCTGGCTCATCAATTAATTAATTTTAAATTTATAATTAATTACTACCAATAAATTTCAAAGCGATGATATCTGCTATTCTTTTTTAATTTAAAAAAGTTTAAGGAATTTAAACTTGAATATTTTAGTTAATTTTATTAATTTTTTAGAATTTACAAATTCGCCTGTTAAATCCCCCTTTATTAACTGCTATTGCATTCATTAATTTTTGATGCGGTCTCTTACATTTTCCTATATAACATTTAATAATTTTCTATATAAAGTTTATTAATGTCAGGCCCGTAGCCAGGGGGGGCACCTGGGGGCACGTGCCCCCCCGAAATGTTCAAAAGCAAAAAAAAATTTGAAAATAAAATAGGTAAATAGATATATTTTTAAAGTGGGAACAAAAATTTTTTTTCCCCCTAAAAATTCTCGCAAGGGGAACCCCCAAAAAAAAATTTTATGAGTGCCCCCCCCCCCCCCGAAATAAAATCCTGGCTACGGGCCTGATTAATGTTATGTATACTGTAATATCAAACACGAAGTTTGTATATTGCGTTAAAATACGATCTATTTAACATGGGCAGTGGCGTAACAAGCAGGTGAGAGACCCGTGTGCGAAGTTGTTAACGAGGCCCTGCTTTTATAAAAGACAAAAACAATTTTGTATACAAAACTCGGAATTCCAAAAATTTCCATGCAATTCTAGTGATTTCCAAGGAATTCCTTCCAAATAAAATCGGATATAAAGACGAGTAACTACCCCTCCCCCCTATTTAATTTTATTAAAATTTAAAAATTATACCTTAATTTTTATCAAAAAATAATATATAGATGAGTTTTTCTATTTTTCAATTTTCTGAGATTTCCTTGATTTTTCTAACATTGTCTAGATTTCCTAAAATATCCTAGAATTTTCTGTGATTCCCCTCGTCGCAAGATTTCAAAAAATTCTGAAAATCTTATGATTTTTAAGAAATTTTTTTGGATATTTTTCTAAGATTTTCTAGAATTTTTAATTTCCTTTAATTTTCTACATTTCCTAATATTGTAAAATGAATGAGATTTTTTGGATTTCTTAAAATTTTTCCGGATTTCTTCAAATTTCCCGCTCTTTTTTTTACCAAGTAGAAAAATGATGGAGAAATTGTCATATGCAAAACTAAAAGGAAATCAGCGGAAATTTAAGGAAATCTAGAATATTATAGACTATTCCTTTTTGATTTTTCCATTTTCTGAGATTTCATTGGCTTTAAAATTTTCTGGATTTTTCCAGATAACTTAAGGTACCTTAGAATTTTCCATTTCGTATAATATTCTAAGATTTTCTCGAGTTTCCTGAGATTTTCTTGAAATTTCTATGGATTTCTTGAGATTTTCAATATTTCTACAAATTTTCTAAGAATCTGTTTCTCGAGATGTCTTGGAATTTTCCAGAATTTCTTCAGATTTCCCTTCACTAGTACACACAATTTTTCCGTCGATTTCCCCTTAGTTTTGTACTAACTGGAAACCCGAAGGAAAAATCGTGATATACGAAAGTGAAAGAAATCCAAGCAAATTTTAGGGTATCTTAGTGAAACTTTAAAATACTATTTTCTTCCCAAGGAAAACTTGGGAAAATTTATAGATTAATTCTTTTATTTCCTTTTTGAAGTTTCTGAGATTTCCTTGGCTATTGATTGGCTATCCTAAGATTTTCTAGAATATTCTAAATTTCCTCTTTTCTAAGAATGCCAGGCAAAGGCAGATATTATAGCGGGATATCAATTCCCAACTGGGGGCCCTTTTAGCCGGGGGCCCGCGTGCGTCGCACCCACCGCACCCCGGTAGTTCCGCCACTGAACATGGGAATAATTTAACTTTTATTGTTTAATTGATTTTTAAATATTAAGTGCTAAATTATCGAAGCAAAGTTACCCAGGTTCGATTCCTGGTAAAACCGCGCAGACAAACTTTAAAAACTAATGTTGCAGACAACTCCAGAAAATTCCCAAACCGATATGAGCAGCCGTGGGATCTAAACCCCTAAATTCCTTTTTCTAAAAATTGTCGTTCGAAATCGACGTTAAACTGTAGGCCTTTCATGCTTAATATCAGCGTTAACGCGCTAAGGAAGAATATTTGACAAAAAATAATAAACCTAGGAAGAAACCGCTGTGGAAATTTGTTGTACAAGTGAAGGGAAATCTGAGAAAATCTAAGGAAATTTAAGAATATCTTAGAAATTACAGATAATCCTGCCTTTTAACTTTTTTGAAAAGAAATCATGAAACAATGCAAAAGAACATCCAAGAAAATTTACAGAAATTTACAGAAATCCAAGAAAATGTCATAAAAAGTGTCATCTGGTGTATTGGGTCTATGCTTTTCTCTTCGTAATAAGTTTAAAAAATATGTTTCTTTGTCTACTTTTACCTTAATAAATATCATTTAAGTATTATTTATATGCAGGGTTCCCAGTCGCCTGGAAAATTTGGAAAAGTAAGGAAATTTAAGGTTTTCCTAATTTGGTTAAGAAAAAATCAGGGAATTTCTCAATTTTAGTGTCAAATTTTGATTTTAAAAAATTTTGAAAAATTTTTTTTTAATTTTAAATACTTACATTTGTTTTTAAATTTTAAAATTAAATTTTTTTATTTGAAAATTAATTTTTTTAAATTTAATTTTATTAAAATTAAGATTTTTTTAAATTTGTATCTTCTGATTTATCGAAATGTCATGGAAATTTTAGGGAAAACCTGGAAAAGTCATCAAATTTGATTTGGAAAATTTAGTGGGAACCCTGATATGTCAATATAATATCAATATTTTATTATGTTTAGATTTTAATAAGTAGATCGCGAAAAAAATTTAAAAAACATAGTCGATCGTATATACAATGAAGTTGGCCACCACTGCACCAAGATATGACGATCTAAGGAATTTAATTAATGGGGTGCAGTAGTCTAGCAAGGGGGAGGGGAGCAAAGGCGGTAAAATAGAACACGTAGAATAAAATTATAATTGTATTTATAAAATTATAATTTATATTATATTACATGGACCCAAGCAGTGGCGTATTTAGAAAATGGGTTTGGAAGGGGCAGACTAAATAATTTCTGAATCTCGTTAATCCATTCATGCGCGTCAGTGGTAAAACACCCTGACAAGTTCCAGAAATCTCAATGAACCTTCACAAACAAAATCCGAAAATTTATTTTAATTATAAAACCTCGTGGTAAACATTATTTTATCAGGGAGGGCTTCAGGAACACAATCTGAGTCATCCTTGGAGGGGGCAATTGCCCCTTTGCTCCCCTCTAAATAGGCCACTGGACCCGGGGGTCCTCGAACCCACGACATAAAAAAATAGGCGAATAAGCAAAAATACGTTTGAATTACGAAAGAATACGAAAGAATTAATGTTCGATCTGACAATTAGTTTTTATTTTTGTAACAAGACTCTAATTTTGGGGATCCGCAATTTCAGAAATTTGGTAAACACTGTGCTAACTGATTGTTTTACAAATTTACCGTTTATATAGTACTATATCTTATGTCCAATGACTACTTTCCTCTCAATTTTTAATTTTTTCTCAAGCTACTGGTGGAGGTTTTGTAAATTCAAATTCAAAATTCCGATATAAGTGGGAAAGCAAATCGTCAAGATAAGCGCACCCATATGCACTCACACTGAAGTTATCTTTTTGCTTTTTAAATTTTAACTTTTCAAATTTTGCTAATCTAAACTAATTTCCATTAAATCCAAATCTTTATTCAAATCCAAAATCACTTTTCAAAATAATCAATTTTGCCTAAAATTGGGACGATTCGAATTCCAAAAATAATAAAAAAATCTTACTCGTGAAATAAATTCAATAAATTTATTTGCAAAATATGTTATATCAAAAAATATTATAGTTTTGCATCAGAAATATTAAAACTGAAATTTTCAAACGAAATAATTAAAATTAAAGGAAGCAAAATTCGACCCCTCCTACGCCGCCCATTTTAAAGACGTAAAACACCTGATTTCCCCACCTAGCTGATGCAAACTCAACTGGTTGACGGGAAAACTAAAAAAATTCAAAATATTTTGAATTTTAAAATCGAATTTACAAAATTAAATGTTAAAAATCTAATGGGTATTTTGGAACACGACAATATATTATAATTATTAATGCTGGGAATCGTTATCAGTCTAGTGTTCGAATATTCATTGATCAAATAATTCGAATATTCAAATTATTCGAATATTCAAATATACATATTCCTATTCGAATATTCAAATATTTATATTCCTATTGGAATATTTATATTCCTCTTCGAATATTCAAATATTCATATTTTTCTTCGAATATTCAAATATTTATATTCCTCTTCGAATATTCAAATATTCTTATTCCAATTCGAATATTCAATCATTTGAATATGCAAGTACTCCAAGTGAATTTATTATTTTTGACTATTTCTGAATACCTTAATAGTAGTTAAATAAAAATGATAATAAATTTATTTTAATTTATACAACAATACACGTAATAAAAAGAGACTGGTCAAAAAAATAAAATAAAAATTATGTAATATTGCTGCTGAGAAAACATCTTTTTCTCGTTTTCGCTTTTTAAGCAGAACGCAAGAAGATTGTTCGAATATTCAGATATCAGAATATTCGAATATTCAGATTATTTAAAATTCAAATTATTCAAATATTCACATTATATTATATGTTGCGATATTATTCGTATTTGAATATTCAAATATTTGATTATATTTCAATATTCTTAATAATTATATACAGGCCCATCCAGTGGGGGGGGGGGGGCTCAGGGATTTGTTTCCGGTACCGGAATCCCTCAATGGCCCGGACGAATAACTAAATAAGTTCTACAAATAAAAAGGAATGCAACAAAAGCACGAAAAGCATAATTTAGTAAAATTTACTTCAAAATTGGTATGAGGCCGATTTGAACTTCAATTATAGTAAAAATTACTTCAAAACACCAAAAAAATTTCTCTGTGTATTATTACTTATTAATATTTTTTCTTAATAAAAAAAATTATATAATAATATTGTTATTTTGCCAAAAATTAGTTGATTATTTTTTTTATTATTATTAATTTTACCTATTTTTCTTTTTTATTTATAAAATTTTTAAGATCAGGGGGCCCACAAAAAGTCTTGCCACCGGGCCTGATTATATCCTACTAGTATTACTCAATGACCATTGGGTTGGTAAATGGCACGAGTGGCATTTTAATTAATTAAGAAGCACAATAAATTTTTTTTCCACCTCTGCTGTCGCTTGATTCCTTTGCCAAATATTAAAGAAAACGAGTGACCCCAACACCGACTGGCAAGTTTGTAGGACGTTGAATCGTATCAAGTTGATTAAAAGGAGTAGATATCATAAACAAACTGTATGATTGAGGATCCGAGAGTCCAAACTTTCACATTGAATCAGGGCCGTGTTTAGAATCTGTAGAGTCCTAGGATAAATCTATGGTGCGGGTCCTACTGTTGCTTTAGAATTAATTGTTATTTAATAAAAAAATAAAAAAAGGATTGTACACAGGTAAATTTTTAAAATATATCAGTGGACTTTTTTTTATTTTTTTGTGGCTCGGGCCCCTTTCCGGTGCGGGCTCGTAACATTGAATATCGCTTAGTCCAACTCTCTTGAGATGTTTGATTAGAGATTCCACCGTAGTTGATGGATGGAGACGATAGACTGCAACTTTGACAAAAATTCTGGCTTTCACTAGTCAATATACGTGAGATTGCAAAATCCAAACAAAATTGTGGAACAAAAACAGAAAAGACAATACGAACTTTAAACACAGAACACATGGAATGCACTGACACGAGTCCAACCCGCTAACAGCTAGACTAACGTTCTACCATAAACCGAGGGGTAAACCGCTGAAAAAAGTGTACACTAATTTCCAGGATTTTTACTAATTCCTCACTAATTCCCCTTAAATATTATAATTCTCCTAATTTTAGTAATTCCCAAACTAATTCCTTACCAATTTACCAAATCTATTACGTAAACTAAACCACAAAATGGTGTAAAATAAACATCTTTGCAGTAGATATTAAAGTAAAATAGCTAACACTAGATGGCATTCCATGCGGCCATGCCCCATATTTTTAAAAAACCCAGTTTTTTATTAAATGCTAATTGTTATTAGCCCAGCATATGCTATGGTAACAGAGACTTTTAAAAACTCAAAACGTCGGAGTAATCCGGGGGGTCTGGGGGGCATGGAATACCCTCCAGTGCGCTATTTTCTCTTTTCTCACGTGTTATTCAGTTATCAACGTTTCGAGATATTTACCTACGAGTAGGACTGCCAGACGTCCGGTTTTTCCCGGACAAGTCCTCTTTTTGGCGGCTGACTTTTTGTCCGGTATATATTTCCGTGTTTGAAGGAAGATGTCCTCTATTTGACCAACCCTCGCAAAAATACGAAAATACGAACTTACTATACGAAGACGGTCACGGCCTGGCGCTTGTGTGCGCCGATTGCTAAGCCGAAATCACCGGTTCGATCCCGGGAGGAGTAAAAACTTTATTCTGACCGTCTTCCCTCGGCAGGCAATGGCAAACCACCGAGGTATCTGCCTAGAGAACCCTTCTAAAAAAAAAAAGAAGTGGTCAGTATGCTCTTACGTAGAGCAAAGGAATCTGAGAGAGAGACATAGTAGTTGTTTCTGTTGTTTTTTGTATAGAAGAGAACATAAGAACAAGCGAAAAAAACTCATTCGTCGTGCCCTCTTTTTACTCAGAAGAAATCTGGTAACCCTACCATCGAGATAATTTACAAAGGATGCACTGGAGGGCGTTCCACGCCCCCCAGACCCCCCGGATTTACACCTTCATTTTATGATATTAAGGGGTAACCTACAAAAACGCACAAAACGTTTCGCTTGGTGAAACTCTTAGAAAGAGGGCATTCCATGTCCCATATTTTAGAAACCCAGTTTTTTATTGTGAATTCTAAAATGTTTTTATTACCCCAAGGTATGCTATGGTAACAGAAACTTTTAAAAACTCAAAATGTAGGAGTAATCCGGGGGGTCTGGAGGGCATGGAATGCCCTCCAGTGCACTATTTTCTCTTTCTTCACGGGTTATTCAGTTATCAACGTTTCGACATATTCACCATCGAGATAATTAACAAAGGATGCACTCTAGGGGCGCCCTCCAGGCCCCCCGGATTTACACCTTCATTTTATGATATTAAGGGGCAACCTACAAAAACGCACAAAACGTTCTAATTCTTAGAAAATAAGAAATTCGGGAGTAGAGTAGGGTTGCCATCCGTCCCGGTATATCGGGACATGTCCCCTTTTTGGAACTCCTGTTTCGATCGTCTCGGTTGATCTACAAAATGTCCCGGTATTGAAGTATTTTACAGTTCTAAAATTTTTTTTATTTTTACAATACTCAACGTTAAGCAGGAGGAGCTTTTTTTAGTTATAGCCAAATATCCCGGTCAGTACTTACACAATTATGGCAACCCTACCTTACTACATAGGACTGCCCCAAGATCTACCCACTTTGATTTGCTTTTTGAAATTTGAAAACACAGGTAATAACGTACATTTTTTTTAAATACGCTAAGAAATATTTACTTCTACTATTTACAAATATTTATTTGTTCTCAAATAATTTATGTAAAAAGCGAAATAATGAACCAAAATCAAACTGCGTTAGCAGTTTTATGCGACCACGATGTTGCGCGATCTACTAATTCGCTTCCAATTTCATCTAATTTCACACTAATTCCCCATTAATTCCCCTATTTTCTTACTAATTCCCCAAATTTCCCTAATTCCCCAGTAATTCCTCCAATTGCTTACTAATTCCTCTCGCCATAAACATTTTACTCTCAAATTGTCGAAAACGGCTACGCATCCACATTTTGACGACGAATAGTATTCGACGGACTATTCAAAGACCCAAATGATTTGGTTTTGTCAATTTTGTTTACTAAATGTTTACTCTCCATGCATGTATACGTGGGGGGAGGGGGGGTAAATAATAAGTTGATTGAAGTTATTGTTTGAAAAGTGGTAACGGAGAGAGTAGACTAATATTTTAATAATTTTGAAATTTAATAATGAAAAAACATATTTAATAAATTTCATCCAGACAATTTAGGTGTACAAAAAGAAAATACTGCAACCCCCTTAAGCTTAATAAAAAACCGTAATCCTGGCAAAACCTCAGCTAACTTTAATTTATTATCCAAAAAGACCAAGATAAAATACATTTCGTGTGAATAGTTTGTTGGTTCAGGGTGCCCGGGGCTGCATCGTGTCCCGTATAGCGAACTCAAAGATATCCACACCAAACTCGCGTTATTGGTTTTTACGAGACAAACATGGCCGAAATTAAATCCTCAGGCGCACACAACCCAGAAAAACATTTCGATATTTAATTCCCAGTTAATTTCAAGAGGATTTACACCACACAATTATTCCCGTCACAAAACAAAATGCCCTATTAAACTATCAATACAAAATTCTTATCGGGTTTTCCCCTAAATTAATTACACTTTTAATTTTATAATTCATTTTATTACATCATTTATTTTATATTAATAAATTTAGTTAACTTTCTTCTTCAACTTTATTTGCCTACCTACCTCTTGTTGCACTATCCATTTAAGGAATGGATGGAATTTAATTAATCGTTTACAGACGTTAAATGTATTGTGTACGAAATGTGATTTAATAATTCTGGCGAATTTAATAATTATTGTATTGCATTGAACTTGCTGACTTTGATGTTGCGCATTTCAACTCTATTGCCTATTGTCAACTCTTCGCATTGTTTGACGGCGTCGAAATTGTAAAATTTCAATCAGTCATTCTCAACAAATGTTCCCAAAACAAAAACTCCTGATGCTCGGGGAGAGTTTTTTATTTTGCCAAAAAATCAGAATCTCGATTTCCTCTGATGATGCTGTCGACTGCCCAAAAAAGCTGTCTCTATTCAAAATTTTGGAAACAAAAACCGACGAATCGTCTTAGCTTGGACTTACAAGGGACTTTGGAAGGATTAAAATTTTTTGGTATTTGTTTATGAACAACCCGCTTAGAAAAAAAAGATCCTCTTTAATCCGATCTGGACATTTTGTTGAGAATCACTGCATTGGCGACCCGTGTCTACTTACGCTAATGCACATTTAATTTGACAAAAATTTGATAATACCTATTCATTTTAAATGGTTACTGAAGCGATGCAATGGGAATTCTTGCGCTATATTAGTTGGTACAGGGTTTATTTCATCCTCTGTAGTCAATAAAGGGGAGGCTGATTTACACCGGAAAATTAATTGTTGTACTTCCGTTGTAATTAACTGTTAAAAATTTACGTTACAATTTAGTTTTATTTTTGAAATATAATTTAAAAGAAACCCTTTTGCAAAAAATCTCGTTGGGAAAATTAATTGGCATTTTAAAAAGAATTACGCAAAGAAATCAGTTAAAATTATTTGAAATTACAGCTTGCAGAATTTTTGGTAGTTGGTGCTGTGTAAGTGATGTCTCGTTGAATACCAAAATTGCTGACTACCATAAAGTGGCTCTAGATATAGGTGTCGACCCTCTATACAAACACAATGCATAAGCCGACAAATTAAACTCAGGATTGAGATTTTGAATGACGACATTTCATAAAAAAGGATTGGACACATTGAAATTTCGTGAGCTGCACAGATTACGGATTTAATTTGGTGTGCTTTTCCTACACTATTAGATACTTTCCCGATCGTGAAGTTATCGATATTGAAAATAAAATTCAATTTTGAAACCTTCATATAGCTAATCGTAAGATTAAAGATTATCAATTCACAGAAAGATGGCGAGAGAAAATTGTCATTCGCTTTTGAAACAATTCCATTTTAAAACTGTAATTGAATAAATTTCTATACAATTTTTCTACTTTATAACACCAATTGGTCTGTTCTCTACTCTGCCTCTCAATTGAATAGCAATATAATCGGCTCGTTGCGCCTTAAGTGTCTAAAAGAAGCGAGCAAAGAGTGATTGTGGGGAAATGGCTTGGAATGGTGCAAGGAAGGAAGCAGAAGGATCGGAGAAGCCTGAGCTCTGCGCCCGCAATTAGTCTTCTCTAAATGTCGACGATTATTTGATCATTACAATTTAGGTAGTACAAAGTACAATTCGACAACTATACGCTTATTTCGGATTAATTACCAATTTTGAATTTTTCATTTCGATTTAAAAAAATAATTTTGGAATTTAGACGAATATTTTATTCGTCCTGCAGAAGGAGAAACTGGCAAGTTATTAGATACTATTGAACAAAGCGGAACGAAGGAATTATTAAAGAAAGGCATTTGAGCCCATTCGCGGTAATTTAACGTCGATTAATATGGATGGGTATTTATGGGGAGCTAAAAATTGAATCATACTCTGATTGTTAAGAGCGACCGGAATGCATTACGACGCTATTAGGTTGCAAACGTCAAAGGAACGTTAATGTCTCGTAATGGTGTGCATTGTGTTTCAAATCCTTCCACTCTTGAAGCAATAAGCTTTTTGTGTGCAAATTTTCAATAAAATTCGTTACTTGATTTTAGTAAATTTTACTTTGTTTACAATTCGTTCGCAAAAGAGTAATTGATATTAAACAATAAAGTTATAATATGGAAAGACAATAAAAGCAATATTCGATAATGGAAGGGAGCTGATGCCTGCTTGTTCCTTGTATTGAATCAGAGGTGGGCGCAAACTAATCTACAAGGAAGGAAGGATGGAGTTGCTGAAAGCCACCTATCAAGAGCAGCTAGTTAGCTAGTTTATACAGGTTAATTAATCCCAGTTTTTGGTTAGTTAAGAGAAACATAAAAGCGAGTATGCAGACGTCAAGCTGTATGATAATAAGTAATGAGAGGGTTATTACCGACGACAGATGTCCATGACAACTTCAGTTTACCACCCGCTGCGATCAGACCTTCTTTAATCGGCAATATCATGCTAATTATTACTTTAAATATTATATCGAAAATAATCTTTAATTTATTTAATTTTTCGACATCCTAACCCTTCCCAACATAAGAACCTTGTCCAATACCATTTTTTAATATTCCCCCATTCCATAATGGCGACTAATTACTTTTCTAATAAGAGAGTATATCGTTTCGATCATATTTATTGATTCACTTGTCTAATTCTATTTTTTCACATTGTAGAACATGTAGAACAATCGGATTAGCAAGAGGACGGGGAAAGTTTGAGATAGGCCATTCCGCGGTAATCGATCAAAAAAAAAAAAATTTGAAAATATATATGCTACGGTCAATGATAACAATTCGGCCATTACCGTTAATGGCCGGAAAATAACGTCAATGCCCAGCTTTGTTGTCATTGACCGGGAATTGCAGTCAATGAGCATACACTTTGAGCAATGTTGACATTTAAAATTTCATATGTGGTTTTTACATCATTATCCGGGCAATGACGTTAATGCCCAATACAGGGTGGGCAATGATGAAACTGCTATTCTACAGATTCCATATCGTCAACACAAAGCAAAACTAGCGAAAGTGAAATAAGGCAGGGTCTAGATTCAGATTATATATTTCCATGTAAAATATTAATGGAGCCACAGAAATCAAAATTTCCCTCAAACATGATGCATATCATGATGCATATCACGGATCCACCGTAAAATGAATGAATTAAATTAAATTAATTTTTCCTCCGGGCTGGTTTGGCTGACACAAACGCGACGAATCACGGATCCACCCTAAAATGAGTTTGCGTTTGTCTAAATTAAATGAAAATCCCTTTACACTTATGAGGTTATGAGGCATTGAAAAGGGCCGAGTTGCTGTCATTTACACGGAAAAACGCAAACGCAAAAAAACTAAAGTGATTTGCTATTTCGCTATTTTGCTGTTCCTTATAGTATTTATTCTATAATATCATCGTTGTCCAATCCATTTTGGCCATTAACGTCAATGACCGGCCAAAGACGTAAATATTACAAGCAAATGAAAATATTTACATCATTGCCCACTGTTAACGGGCGTTGACGTCAATGGCCGGCCATTGACGTCAATGCCCAATTAACGTCATTTACCGTAACATATACACCAAAATAGAAAAATAACAAGCTTTATGTTTTCAATTTTCATAATTCAAATGAAATTTTTCAATATTTTTGCCTAAAGCCCTAATATGAGTAATAACACAATAATAAATTTTTCTTTGATTCAAAAAAACTATTTTGTTTGAATAATTTTGTTCAAACAAAAAGTTGTTTAAATCAAATTAAAATTTTAGATATTTTATTGAAGTTAACCAAGAATTTGTATTGCGTGTATTTACGCAACTAAAACTTTTAGTTTCTTCAGTTAAAATGTTGTTTGATTTAAATAAATTTTTGTTGGACCAAAAAATTTTATTTATATCAAACAGAATTTATTTGCACTCTGATTCAATTGCACTCGTAACATCCGTCACAAATCTTGTAAAATCCGTCACAAATCTTGTAAAACCCGTCAAAAATCTTGTAAAACCCGTCACAAATCTTGTAAAACCCGTCACAAATTTTTCTTGTAAAAAAAACTAAGATGAGAATTAATATATCCACAAAATACCGAGATATCAGGTAGGAAGGTTGAAGATACCTTTAACTGTCTATTTAGCAATTTAATTTGTCCAAAAAATTTGTAATTTAGCTGAACTTTGATGATCAGTTAACAAGGTAGCATATTATTCTGCAAGAGTACTAGTAACACCCGTCACATAGCTTAAATTCATTATTGCATCTATATGCTTTTATAATTCTTGATGTGTTTTTGTTTAAAATTAAATAAAAATTTGTAATTATATTAATAAATTACACAAAATGTGGGCATTTTTGTTCTATTTAGAAAATTTAACAGTTTGAATGTGTACAAATGTAACACCCATCACCGTGGAATGAGCCAGATGGAAAAAAGAAAACATGTTTTGTGAAAGTTGTAATATAGCTTTGTTATTTTATTTTTTGTTCTATTTATTTTGTTAGAGCCGTTTGCTGTACAAGAGGCTTGCTTGCACAAGATATGTTTTGACAACAGGATCTCAATCATTTTCTTAATAAATTCATTAACTTTTCTAAGTTTTTTCCTGACTCTTCAAACTTAAATCGATTTCGGAAATTGTAAATTTTAAATTTTAATAATATAGATACACTGCAGTCAAAAATTTTAAGACCAGTAAATTAAATTACATAATAATATTATGATCCTTATTGATTACTAGAGACCGAATTATATGCATTTTACATATTTGCATATTTTGCCTAATTTTTTAGAATATTGCATATTTCGACTGAAATCAACTGATCTTGCATATTTAAACATATTTTATAAAATTTCTAAAGAAAAGAAAAAGTTTCTTAATCAGAAGACTAATATTTGCATATTGTGCATTTGCATATTTTGGCTATTTTTTAGAATATTGCATATTTTGACTGAAATCTACTGATAGTCCATATTTTGGCATATTTTATAAAATTTCGTGCATATTTGAACGTATTGTATACAATTTCGTGCATATTTAAGCATATTTTATAAAATTAGGGCATATTTGGGCATATTTTATAAATTTTCTAAAAAAAAAAAAAGTTTCTTAATTAGAAGACTAATATTTGCATATTATGCATTTGCATATTTTGGCTATTTTTTAGAATATTGCATATTTTGAATGAAATCTACTGATAGTCCATATTTAGGCATATTTTATAAAATTTTGAGCATATTTTAGAGAGTCCTGCTGTGATAATTTAGAATTTAAATTTGGCGATGGCAACAAACTAAATTTTGAGTTAGCAATGCCTACCCTAAAAGTATCTATATCAAAATAGTTAAAAATATTAATAGAAAATAGTAGAATCAAAAAAATTACGTTATTTTGTTGTATTTATTGAAATTTGATGTTCCATTATAGCACTTTTTGACGATTTTGTTGCATATTTCGAGCATTTATGATCCATATTTGCATATATATTTTGATCGGTGACCGGACACTTCGCTCCGGGACATTTCGCACCCGGACACTTCGCACCCAGGACATTTTGCTACCGAGGACACTTTGCACCCGGACATTTCGCACCCGGACATTTCGATACCACTTTTAGCATATTATTCATTATTTGAATTATTTTTATTATTTATAATTTTTTCATTTTTGAATCGATACGCGACAACTCGGCGACGTCAACTCGGCGACGGTCAACTCGGCGACGTCAACTCGGCGACGGTCAACTCGGCGATCGGTCAACTCGGCGACGGTCACCTTGGCGATCGGTCAACTCGACGACAGTCATTTCGGCGATCGGTCAACTCGGCGATCGATCAACTCGGTGACAGCCATCTCGACGATCGGTCAACTCGACGACGGTCACCTCGGCGACGGTCATCTCGGCGATCGATTAACTCGGCAACAGGTTAACTCGGCGACGGCCAACTCGGCGACCAAGTTAGTTAAATCAAATATTATTCCAATAGATTGCCAAGTTGGATATTATATAATTATGTTAAATCGTTATTGTTTTATTTCAAAATTATTCGAAAATTCCAAATGTATTTTACGCATATAAAACGTATAACAGTAACGTAAATTACACGTGCTAATGTCGCGATGGTAGACTAATATGTAGACGTATATTTTCAATCAGCACTCCCAGTGTTTTGGGCAAACCATTTCTTTTCCTTTTTTTTATTGTTTATGATTTTGATGTTTCATTAATTGGAGTATAATTTCTTATACTTCTATGGTTAACTCTTTCTTTAAATCATCGCCTTAATCAATTACAAGCTTGGGAATTTTGAACTATAGCTTCTATAAGTTTAGAAAAAGAATATAAATGATCTTCTCTTGGAATCATCGCCGAATTGACCGATCGCCGAGTTGGCCGTCGCCGAGTTAACCTGTCGCCGAGTTGATCGATCGCCGAGATGACCGTCGCCGAATTGACGGTCGCCGAGTTGACCCATCGCCGAGGTGACCGTCGCCGAGTTGACCAATCGCCGAGTTGACCATCGCCGAGTTAACCGATCGCCGAGTTGACCGATCGCCGAGTTGACGTCGCCGAGTTGACCGTCGCCGAGTTGACGGTGTCCGGCAAAAAAGGGTATCAAAAACAACAGGGGTCAGGTCCGTATTCAGTACCATTTGGTTTAGCAAAATAACAAATTTTATTTCAATAGTATAATTAAATGAAACAAAATTAACTAGTAAAAAATTAATTACAATTAAAATAATTTAAAAATTGTTTATTTTTCAGAAGATGCTATAATTGATGCAAATGGCGGCAAATTTCAATTGTGCTTTTATATCTCTTTTTTTCATAAAAAAAATTGCAGCCTAAGAAGCTGTTGGTTCTCTGGCCTCAACCTGATCCCTGTTGTTGATACCCCTTTTTGCATATTATTATTCATTATTTTTTAATGAATGTTAACCAAGAACTCGAATAGGTGCTACTAGCAAGGAGTGGCTAAATTGAAAAATTAAAAATTTTTTAAATAATAACAATAATTCAAATTATTTGCGAAATGTCCGGGTGCGAAATGTCTCCGGTAGCGAAATATCCGGGTGCGAAATTTCCGGGTGCAAAATGTCCCCGGTAGCGAAATGTCCTGGGTGCGAAGTGTCCGGGTGCGAAATATCCCGGAGCGAAGTGTCCTAGAACCTATTTTCCATTTGATATTGAGAAGTCTTCAATTGTAACTAATATTTTCAAATTGATATTGAGAAGTCGTCAAATGACAACGAGAAAACGTCAATTGTAATACGGAAAGCATATTAATTTTTAATATGATTTTTTTTTAAAGCAATATTTTAATTTTATTTATTTATTGGTATTATCTCATTTTATCTCAATTACTGTTGGAAAAAGTGTAGATTGCTTAGGTTGTGCGACCTAAAGACCGCACTGTAGCTATCGTTAGATTTCCCTTGAATAGTCAGCAAAGTTTTTCGAAATTAAACATATATTTTGAAATATGAATTTTTGAAATTAATATTTTATATAAGGGACGTCTATTAATTATTAATACGCGAGGTAAATTTAGCGATTTTTTGATCCCCCTTCACCCCTGGTGAGATGTCGTAAGATTTGGCTCGACCTTCCCCCTCTAATCTCACGCAATATTGTTTGCTGTACTTAATTTTACCCAGTTTTCTCGAAATTTTTCAGTTTTTTGCTGAAAAACAATTACGTGATATTTGTATAATTTATCCGGATAACCGGATAATTGGATAAATGTATAAGCGGATAATCGGATAATTTATGTTGAATCATAATGGATTTAGCATTAACAAGTACAGACTTGCTGTTTGTTTTAAGACAGCGACAGTGTTCAACTAAACTTGCCTTTTCCATGACGATCAACAAGGCTCAGGGACACACGTTAGAAAAAGTAGGAATATATCTGCCTGAACCTGTGTTTAACCATGGTCCACTCTATGTAGCAATGTCAAGATCAAGAGTACGGAGATCTGAAGATAAAAATAGTTGATAGAAAAGAACAAAAGAACTGCATTATAAAAATTTGTATACCTAATTAATTAAATTAAAGAGTATAAATTTGAGAAAATGCTTAACCCTTTCAGACCCGACTTTTTTTGGCTGAAGGAAATCATTATTTTTTTTTTAATTTCATATTACTGTGCTCTAAAAAGTGTTTTTGTCGAGTTTCATAATTTTCTGAATTTTAAATAATAAAATACAGCTAAGTAAACTTTAGTTGACCTAATAATTTAATTTCTTTGTTTTGTTCTTTTTACTTCCTTGTAAAACAAGGAAGTATTGTAATCCCGATTTTTTTCGGTTTCCAGATTTTGACAGAAATATCCGTTTTGACCTTCCCTGAATCCATTTTGACTATTTTCGTTGTGATGTCTGTATGTCGCATAACTCAAATACCGTAGGTCGTAGAAAGTTGAAATTTTGGATTTGAGACACTTATAGCATCTATACCTTTTCCAGTATGATTTGGAACAAATGAAAACAGATTTGCAGCAAACGAAATCAGACATGAAGCAAATGAAAACAGATTTGGTGCAAATGAAATCAAACTCGATGCAAATGAAAACAGATTTGGAGCAAACGAAAACAGATTCAGAGCAAACGAAAACAGATTCGGAGCAAACGAAAACAGATTTGGAGCAATTGAAAACAGACCTGAAACCAATGAAAACAGACTTGGAGCAAATGAAAACAGATCTGAAACAAGTGAAAAGATATTTGGAATATTTGGAACAAAATGAAAACAGATTTGGTGCAAATGAAAACACACTCGATGCAAACGAAAACAGATTTGGAGCAAATGAAAACAGATTTTTAGCAAATGAAAACAGACCTGAAGCAAACGAAAACAGATTAGGAGCAAACGAAAACAAACTTGGAGCAAACGAAAACAGACCTGGAACGAATGAAAACAGACTTGCAGCAAATGAAAACAGATCTGAAACAAGTGAAGCACATTTGGAACAAAAGGAAAACAGATTTGAAAACATGAAAACAGATTTGGAGTAAATGAAAACAAATTTTTTACAAATGAAAATTTTTTATTATGACTTAATATGACTTAAATACATATTTATTTTTATGAAATTTCAATAATATCTTCCTGACGTAATGCTACACCATAATACCGTTCCACATGGTTTGTATATTTAAGATGTTCCTGTGGCAGCCATTGAAATGCAATATTGCAGATGTTTTCCAAAATACGCATTTTAAATTCTGAAATGGTTAGTTCTTGATTGTTATTACGTACGTAATTCAATACTTCAGGCATTTTATCTTGCAAATGACGTTTTACTGAAGATTTAAAGGAACTTCATAGCAATTCGATAGGATTTAATAGGTAGGAGTAAGGAGCCAGCCACACAATTTCAATGTCTTCTTCTGGTGTAACCACACTTTCAAGATTCGAATGCACAGGGGCGTTATCAATAATGAAAGTGGTCTTTTGAATTCCTTCAGTGGCACATATTTCGATTAAACGCCGCAACCACATTTTGCAATCCTCCGCTCTGTAAGAACCACAACGGTGCTCGAATGCTAAAATTTGAGTAGCATTCATTGCTCCAATGCAATACAAATTACTACCTGTGCATTTGAATCTTGAAAATGTGGTTACACCAGAAGAAGACATTGAAATCGTGCGGGTGGCTCCTTACTCCTACCTATTAAATCTTATCGACTTGCTATGCAGTTCTGTTAAATCTTCAGTAAAACGTCATTTGCAAGATAAAATACCTGGAAGTAATGCTTATTTCGGAAAACATCTGCAATATTGCATTTCAAGGGTTGCCACAGGAACATCTTAAATATGCAAACCATGTGAAACGGCATTAAGGTGCAAAATTACGTCAGAAAGATATTATTGAAATTTCATAAAAATAAATATGTATTTAAGTCATAATAAAAAATATTCATTTGTAAAAAATTTGTTCCCAGTGAACACATGACCTACAATTGACGTCACACGTAGATCATATTTATGTAATACAATTTTACATAAAACTGACATAAAACTGACTCTTTTCATGATCTCAATGTGATGTCATGGAGTTAGATGTCATTGTGACATCATATGGACATAGCATCTGACTGTCATGTGATGTCATTAAATGACTTACACGTTACGTACATCATATGTAATATTTATATCATATCATGACGTAACATTAAAGTCATTATATTACATACAGTTAACATAACAAATCTGTCATACTGTTACATAAGTTATAAGTCTTTTTCTTACGGAAAACTGACATAACACATCTGTCATACTGTTACATAAGTTATAAGTCTTTTTCTTACGGAAAACTGACATAACATATCTGTCATAATATACTATGAGGTACATATTATGTTCTATTTTTTTAAGTGAATTGATAAATTATAAATAAATAAAGAAAAAATTCTAAAGGAAGTTAATAAATTTTAATTGTTATATTGTAATAAAGGTATGACAATAGAGTTATTACATTTTGGGGTCGAAAAATATAAACACTTTGATTTAATTTTTTGCATTTTGTTTTTAAAAATAAATGTTACTTCTGTTTGTTTTCTAACGTTTTTAAAAAAACTTTTTATGCTTTTTTGTAGAAGTTTATGCTTTTTAGGGGCAAATTTTGTGCTTTTTAAAGCGCTTTTTTCTGGATTTTTTGTGCTTATTTATCCGGAGCCTAATAATATCTATATAGGTAGGTAATAGCCACCAAAAATATTTAGTTTTTTAAAATTATTTTCAGTAGCGTTTATAATAACGCGATGTAAGTAGTAAAAAAATAAGAATGTGGGATGCTCATGCGTTGCAGTTTTTTTATCCGCTCTTACCGGTAGCTGATGCCAATGTGAGTCGCGGTTCTTTTCTGCTGGTAATAATATTTTGTTGTTCAGCTAATATGAAGTGATATGAAGTAATAGAGAGTTTTTACTTTGGTAGCGTATGTGTGATTCTGTAAATGTAAATAATTTCTTGCAAAAGTTGGTGAAAATTATAGTGGGTGAATTTATTATTAAAAAAAATTTTTGACTTGCCGTACCTACATTGTAAGTAAATATTTTTATTATTTTAAAGTTATTAATAATTTATTTAGTTCATTAATAATAAAATTACAACCTAACTCAGTATTTCTAAACCTTGCGACCCAATTCTCATTAAAAATTTTCTTTGCGCCTACCATTCATACAATATTATGTTTTTGAAATTTTCTAATATTTTTGTCTCGATATGATCGTGTCCCCATTTAGTGTTTTCGCGCCCCACAGTTTTAGAAGGTTGTAGTAATGTAAATTTTTTATTTTCTCGATTTTTTAGTTGGAATAATGAAGAAAGAATACGTCGCTGTGCGTTTTGTGGAAACGAATGATTTTTCAGAAATACCAAGTAAGTGGCTAAACAATACTGACGAATCCAAAGGAAAAATTACATGTAGATGGCCACCTCCGATTTTCAAAAATACATATAGTAATTTAATAAAGAACAAATGCTCCCCTAATGAAGATTGGCCAATCTTCGAGGTTGAAATTCTGCGATACTGTGGTGAGTACAAAATGATTCTTTTAACCACGCTTTTATTAGCTTCTTTAAAAATTTTTGGACCTGTCGGGGAAGTACAGCCACGAATTTCAAAATTTCAAAAACACTATAAGAAAGCGAACAATTTTCTAAGCATTTTAAAAAAGATTTAATGAGGATTATCCAGTATTTTTTTTAATCGAAAATTTTAAATTGCTTTCTGAATGTTTAGATACGCTGAAGAAAGCGAGAAAAACAGCAGAAGATTCAAATTATACATCATCATGTGATGAAAAATTATTAGGTCGTTTCTCAATTTTGATTAACACGACAACTAAAAATTAATATATTTCATTTTTTTTCATTATTATTTCAGAGATGATGTTGAAAAAATTTCCAAATTGGAATAGCGCCGAATTTGGAAAAACCGGGATAAATTGGTTTAGGCTGGGCAACCAACGGTCTGGAAACCAACCGGGCCAGTTGCAAAAACAAACTAACTCGCAAACTAATGTTAGAAGCCGCAACCAATAGAAATAAGTTATTTTATTCTAATTTTTGGATTATATTCTAATTATAATTAAATTTTTCATGTCGTTGTAGGCAATGTTTTAATTTCTTTTTATTTTTCTTTCTTAAAATATGTTTTAATTATTTTGTTTATTTTATTTATAATTATTTTTAATAATTTATTTGTTTAATTACATATTTAATAAAGTTCAATTTTTTAAACCATTTATTAAGTGGCTAATATTTATTTAAGTATTTTCCGTAACTTTTCAGCACTTGAAAAATGACTAATAAATAAGTAACTAATAAGTTCTCATACTTTTGACGTAAATTTAAAATTAACAGAGAATAGATAGTTTAAACTCGAATAATAGTTTGATATAATGTAATATTTATTATGGTGTAGTTATTAACATGTGAAATTATTTTAATATTTTAAATTATTTTTTACATGCTAGAAAAACTGAAAACTTACTGTCTTAAAAATTGCATAAAATCATTGCAAAATCAATTAAATTAGTTGGCTAGTTCATATGAATTTTCAGAATCTCATCGGGCAAACATGGAAAAATTTTATAATAAAAACTAAGGCAAACAGATAAAATTCAATTACTAAGAATTCAAAAATATAGCAGAATAATAATTAATTGATTTGCTTTAGATTTTATGGAATCTTTAAGACTGAGTTTTCAATTTTTCTAGCATGTAAAAAACAATTTAAACTATTGATATATTATTTACATCACAAGAATTACAATTCCGTTATATCAATCTATCATTTTCATTTGATGTAAAAATTATATAACTACTTGGTCATATTCACGTAACATTGACGTAAATAACTTTACGTCATTATTACACCATTATTATGTCACATTGATATCAGTAAGCAAGGTCCAGATGATGTCAAATAGACGTCATATTATTGTCATGTTTATTACATCAGATCTGACGCAAGAAAGTGTGAAATAATGATTCTCCTATGACTTACATTTTACATAAATGTGATCTAGCATGACGTCATTCTGATGTAAGTTGTACGTAAAAGTGTTCAGTGATATATCAATCTATGATATTCATTTGATGTAAAAATTATATAACTACTCGGTCATATTCACGTAATATTGACAAATACAACTTGACGTCATTATTACACCATTATTATGTCACATTGACATCAGTAAAGAAGGTCCAGATGATGTCAAATGGACGTCATATTATTGTCATGTTTATTACATCAGATCTGACGCAAGAAAGTGTGAAATAATGATTCTCCTATGACTTACATTTTACGTAAATGTGATCTAGCATGACGTCATTCTGATGTAAGTTGTATGTAAAAGTGTTCACTGGGTTTTCATTTACTCCAAATCTGTTTTCATGTTTTCAAATCTGTTTTCTTTTTGTTCCAAATGTTCTTCACTTGTTTCAGATCTGTTTTCATTTGCTCCAAGTCTGTTTTCTTTCGTTCCAGGTCTGTTTTCGTTTGCTCCAAGTTTGTTTTCGTTTGCTCCGAATCTGTTTTCGTTTGCTTCAGGTCTGTTTTCATTTGCTAAAAATCTGTTTTCATTTGCTCCAAATCTGTTTTTGTTTGCATCGAGTGTGTTTTCATTTGCACCAAATCTGTTTTCATTTTGTTCCAAATATTCCAAATATCTTTTCACTTGTTTCAGATCTGTTGTCATTTGCTCCAAGTCTGTTTTCATTGGTTCCAGGTCTGTTTTCAATTGCTCCAAATCTGTTTTCGTTTGCTCCGAATCTGTTTTCGTTTGCTCTGAATCTGTTTTCGTTTGCTCCAAATCTGTTTTCGTTTGCATCGAGTTTGATTTCATTTGCACCAAATCTGTTTTCATTTGCTTCATGTCTGATTTCGTTTGCTGCAAATCTGTTTTCATTTGTTCCAAATCATACTGGAAAAGGTATAGTTGTGCACCTCCTATTTTTGGTTGCGATTGTCCGTGCCAAAAGTCGTAATTCATGACGCGCATGAATAGATTAACGAGATTCCTGTACAATTATTATAAAAATTACAAGGAAGTTATGCGGTGTCCAAAAACAAAAAGACTAACTAAAGAATTTAATTAATGGGGCAATATTAGTCTTCTAATTAAGAAACTTTTTCTTTTTTTTAGAAATGTTATAAAATATGCCCAAAATTTTATAAAATATGCTCAAATATGCACGAAATTGTATACAATACGTTCAAATATGCACGAAATTTTATAAAATATGCCTAAATATGGACTATCAATAGATTTCAGTCAAAATATGCAATATTCTAAAAAATAGCCAAAATATGCAAATGCATAATATGCAATATTAGTCTTCTAATTAAGAAACTTTTTTTTTTTAGAAATTTTATAAAATATGCCCAAATATGCCCAAAATTTTATAAAATATGCCTAAATATGGACTATCAGTAGATTTCAGTCAAAATATGCAATATTCTAAAAAATAGCCAAAATATGCAAATGCACAATATGCAAATATTAGTTTTCTGATTAAGAAACTTTTTCTTTTTTTAGAAATTTTATAAAATATGTTTAAATACGCACGATCAGTAGATTTCAGTTGAAATATGCAATATTCTAAAAAATTAGCTAAAATATGCAAATGCATATGCAAATATGCAAAATGCATATGCACCCTCCCCATAGCCCATGGGCTTTGGATCACAGCAGTGTAGTCGACGCAACCAGGTTTTGATCTGCGGTTTACCGCTTTGTAACTCTTCGATTCAAACTTTACACCACACTGCTGTGTAATTGTCTTTAAATTCAATGCATAATTCCACTACATCGATTACATCGCCTCTTCGTACTGGAGACCACTTCATAACCACCAGACCTCCCGGACTATAACAGTTTAAACTACTGACTTTCTTCAACTATTTTTCATTCCTGGAACTTTCACTTTCACACCAAGCCTATTAAATGACATGTTCCAGTGTTGTTCACGATTCAAATTCAAAAATATTTCCCTGACCTAAAGTCTTAATTTTTCTGACATTTGCTTAAAAATTACGAATTCCCTGATTTTTTCAGGTATTTCTGATTATTTCAAATGAAACACCTGAAATATATTCTAGTAGGGTGCTAATCTTGCTAAAACTTGAGTTTTAGATCACAGGAATGTAGTCGGAGCAAGCAAGCATTGAATCGCAATGTCGATTACTCGAGTAAAAGGTCCTTTCCACGATCCAGTTTTTGTAGCTGTGGAGTCTAAATTCTGTACCTAATCGTTTTTTCAGAGAAAAAGGCTTAGCATCCTGCAGGAAACAAAAAATAGTGAAGAAGTGTAGATTTTCCAAAACTTTCTTTTTTGAAAAATAAAAGTAAAAATAAAAAAAATTATATAAATAAATAAATATATAAATAAACATATTATTCAGAAGATTATTCGATATCAAAGTTCATCTACAATCGATAATGTAAAATATTCAAAACAACCCCAATATAAAAAGAATTTATAGGTATTAAGTGGTTACACAACAAAAACAATGCAATTAAAATATTAAAATATTTTATTTTCAGATTTATAAATCTTGACTTATAAACTAAAGCTGGTCATGAGTATTTAATTGCACTAAAGTGGATCTTATAAAATCCACGTAATACTTCAAAATTGTTGTATCGTGAAAAACCCTCTTCGGTTTCTCGGAACACTTGACATATTTATGAATATTCACCAAGGGCTTTACGGCATCCACATCATTATTAATATTGTTATTTCCACTTTTATCACTATTTACATAAATAAAACGAACTAAATTAGAATCATCGTAATGGCTTTCAGTATTTTGCAACGCAATAGGTTTTCCCTGATTGGCACTATCGATACAAAATTTTTGAACGGGTAAACTAAAATTCCCCAAAATTTTATCGGAAGAGTAATAATCTATTAGATTGGAGAGGCTAAAATGTTTATGAGGCACTAAATATTCATTCACGTCCAAAACCAATACATTTTTGGATACGTGCATTGTTCGTAACAAACAATCTTCTTCGATAAATTTTCGCAATAAATTACCATCATTTTTGGGATAATTAAATTCCAAAAACGTTACACTTATACCTAACCTATTCGATAAATTTGTTACAATTTTCTCTAAACGGTGCGAAATGCTACCATAAAACAAAAAGTTATTGATTCCAATTTCTTTGTGGTAACTCAAAAATTCTACAAAACTACTCTTGGTAAACGTGTTTACGTAACCACATACAGTTAAAGGAAATTCTTTTCTGCCACCTTTTACAATAGAAAACATAATCTTCTTCAACGAATGCGGTGGCGGTTTAGCTTTGGTAGTAAACGATACAGCGTACGGAGCCTTCTCCAATTTGCCCAAGGAACAAAAATATTCAAACTTTCTTTGAAGATTGACATCATCTTTATCTTGAGCAACAGATTTAAAACTACCCTTCTTTGGTTTTTCTAAACTTTCAAACCACAAATAACAGTTTTTGAAAATTTGACTTCGTTCTGTATGTAGAACCAGAGCTCTTCCGCCGTTTGCATTCCAAAATGCAGAATAAACGTAACTCTCTTCAATTTCCTGCCAAATTGGTTCGACACCCCAATCGTGATGTGTTAAAACATTTTCGGTCACTTCCAAATCGGTCAAGTTACATGGCTTACCGAAGAAATTAAAAACTTCCAAAACGTAATGCAGGCGGTTGTATTCGTTTCGATAAACTAAAACTAACGATAAACTTATAACGGATGTTATTAATAATAATAGTTGTTGATATTTTTTCATTTTGAGATTTTAAAAACTTGTGAGGTTATGTACTGATCTGTGATGTTCTTAATTTATTTGAACTTTTAATTCCAATCTCCTTAACATTTTTAAGTGGATTTACGTTTTACTGGCACTTGAACATCACAAAAACATTCCAAATTAAATTAATGTCCGACAGCGGTATATAGGGTGAGTCATAAGTGAGCTAATTTGCACAGGGTCGAAATTAAAACATTTCAAAAAAATAAAAAATTATTTTTGTTTATTTTACATGTAAAATTAAAAATAATTTATTTGGACAATTAACAATTTATTCTAGTTACTTAGGTGGAAATGGATTTAACGATTTACTTTCCTCTTTTTTTTTAGTTTCTTCGTCACTGAAATACTCGGCTAAATCATTTTTTTTATTCATAGGTGCAGATTTTAACAACGTATTTAAATTGTCGGTCTCTAACGACACAGAAGGTTGAGCACTTAATAATTGCCTATTGTTTTGAGATTGGCTGACGGTGTGGTAAATCGACATGGCCTAATAAGAGATAAAATATAAATATTAAGTTTCTTAACCGATTTGATGACTTACCTGACCAACTATGCTAGAAACGTCTCCAGCATTTGCCGGTAAAATAAGAGTGTTGTTGTTTTGTGCCAATTTATCGAAGGCTTTCACGTATTGTTCTGCTATAGTGAGAGAAGCAGCACTAGATCCTTGACGAGTACCTAAAGCATTAGCGACTAATTTTAAGCCCTCGGCTCGAGCACTTGCAATGGAGAGAATGGCCGAAGCCTCTCCGGTAGCTTTGTTGATGTTCTCCTGACGTTCGGCTTCGGACGCCAAAATTCTTGCCTGCCTCTTACCTTCGGCAACGTTAATGTCTGCTTCACGAACACCTTCCGACTCCAAAATAGCTGCACGTTTTTTACGTTCAGCTTCTACCTGCATTTGCATTGCTTCTTGTACTCTAGCAGGTAACTTAATATCACCTAAAATATTTCACAGATGGTTATGTAGTTCAAGAAACACAGGAAATACTTACGGATTTCGTATCGTAAGCACGCAATTCCCCAAGCTTCGCTAGCTTTATTTATCGAATCCACAATGCAAATATTCAAGCTTTCACGTTCCCGAAACACTTTATCCAGGGCAATTTTACCAAGTTCCGATCTCATTGTAGTTTGTGCCAATTGAGTGATTGCAAATTCGGGATCTTCGACTCCGTAACTGGCCAAGTAAGCATTTACGATGCGCAAATATAAAACTCCGTCGATGTTCAACGTGACGTTATCGGACGTGATGGCACTTTGCTTGGGCACATCAATCGCAATTTCCTTCAAACTTTGGACATATTTAACTCGGTCAACGATGGGAATCAAAATATTTAAGCCAGGTTCGAGTATTCGATTAAATTTACCCATACGTTCCACCACCCATGCTTCTTGTTGTGGTACAAACATAAAAACGGTGTTTAAAGGTGTGGAAGACCTATGCCGAGCACAAATTAATGCCGACGCATTTTCGAAAGTTTCCAAGACCGAACCTCGCTATTAAAAATTCATAAATGAGAAAAGTCAGGAGGAACCGGATGGTTGGAGAAACTCACCCTTAAAACCCCCACAACTGGACTCAGAGCTTTAATTCTGGATAGCATTATTCAATCGATCAACCATTTACTGATTTGCATAGAAATTACGAAAAATTGTGCAAAAACTGGACTTTTTGAATTATAACCTATAAAACTTGTAAATTTTGACGTCCAGTCGAATACCTACTTTATCTAGTGCGCACGAGTCGAATTATAACAAACAAATTTGAAATTCCCACACAGGGCGGGCGCGTCAAAAAAATCCCGCTCGGCACATTCAGCTAAAAATTTAATTTTATTTACTTAATACAAGAATGTCTCCGTCCGCTGCAGAGTTAAACAAGTTGAGAAATTTACAGCAAAATTTTGAAAGGACCGAAGACGCTTTCTTACAGCAAATTAGAAAATTAGATGAAGCACCCCAAATTAACGATTTCTACAAAGAAAGTGATGCATCTAAGTGAGTATATCTTTTCACACATTAAATCTTTACAAGAAATTTTTTACAGTAAAACCTTAGTGAAAAAATTGCAAAGTGATGCCATTCACATATTCGTACCATTGAAAAAGATCAAACGATTAGTCCAACATGAACAAGTGGAGAGTATCGGTAAGCTGACTTTATATGAAATCTTCCTCAATTGCAGGTTTAATTCTTTACTATTATCAAATTGCCCCGGTCAGAGATCTTACGATTTAGTTTTTTAGAAGGCCTACGTCAACCTCAGTTTACTTACCGAAATTAATTTTTAGCTAATCAAAATTGCACTTTCTATCATGTATTCAGTTCATGTCGATGAGAAATCTCTTCGGAGTAATCTCGAAACCGGTAGCACAGTAAAGCCTCGCAGTCCATGTGATTGGTTTGCCATCTGCATAAGTTTCCAAATTCAATTCTCAATTGCCAAGATCACTTTTAAAAAAACAATCCAAAATAATTCTTATCCAAACATTTTACCAATTTCGTCCAAAATGGGACAATTCAAAATCCAAAAATAAATCAAGCCACTTATTCAAACAAAAGCCTGATTTTCCCACCTTATCGAGTTGGCGGGAAAACCAGAAAATTGAAAACATTAAAAAATTAAAAATAAATAAAATTTCAAAAAAATATTAATTTTGTAAATCAAAAATGAAAAATCAAATTTTTAGACCTGTCAGAATTGAAACGACAAATGATTGCGATACAAAATAACATACAACATTTAAGACAAAACTCGAAAGGTCCTTTGGAGACGTTAGAAAAAGAAGAAGCGAAATTCACAGAGGAACTTAAAATGTTTGAGGAAAAAATCAAAGAATGGGACAAACCCTCGGTGATGAGTTCGCACAAAATGAAGCCCGTAAAAAGATACAACTTTGTCACGTCACCCGATAATATTTGTCCAGAAGTGAAAGAATTTATGGACTTCATAAACGCAAGCGGTGGTCACGAAAATGGATGGCCGTTAGAAGATCACCATTTATTTTTAAAAACGCGTGCCAGAACCAAAGATCCTAAAAAAATGGCAGCACTTTTACATGACACGTTGCCAGGTAAAACAAGAACGACTGTACTTTTCCCATCTTATTGCCCATTCCGTAGATATCAGCGAAGCCGAAATTCTTGCTCACGAAACCTGGTATCAAGTCTACTTAGAGTTACGAGACAAACAAAAAGATGCGATAAAACATTGGAGAGATAGTAAAGTAAAAGAAACGGCCTCTTTACCAGAAGAAAGACAAGCTACAAAACATTTTAAACTTTTCAAAATTGATAAAAGTGAAATAAAGAGAGAGAAAGTGGAGCAGTGGAAGGTAATGGTGTAAGTTGAACTAATCGGCTCAGTTTGACGTTGTCTTCAATTTTTTAGGCCCACAAACGAGCCGAAGAGAGATCACGATATGAAATTAATTATGGCATTCAAATGAAACTGAAAATTAAAGAAGACCAAGAAAGAGCAAAACAAATTGAAATTAAAAAAAAAGTTGAAAATTGGAAAGAAAAAAGAAGGGCGCTGGTTGAAGCTGAAGAGATAAAAAAACGAATAGCCCAAATGAAAGAACGTGAGTTGAGGTAAGAAAAGAAAACTGTTTAACTGTTTAATATTAAAGTTGTAAATATTTCCAAAAATTTTTCAGAGCACAGGAAGCAAATAGATTAATAAAACAATATCGTCAACAAGACAAATTATTTATCGAACGCAAACAGATAACACACCACGTCAAGATTAAGAGTCCTAAAAAAGCAAAGAAACGTGTAGAAGCTCAGCGGGATCTCAATCGCTTATTAAAACCTACTAAACAATGGTTGATGAAATCTCATGGAAATACACATAAGGAAAAGAAGACAGATATGCATTTAAACTCAATTCCAAAGCTGTGAGTATAGTTCATTTTTTAATTCAATAAAATTAGGATGAATTTTTATTTTAGGCGAACGCCCGAATGGAGGGAGGTGTTGAAGTCCCTGTAAAATTTAAAAATATATTCAAACTCAAATTATAATATATTTATGTATAAATAAAGGTGATGTAAAAATTTGGTACAATTGTAACTATCACATTTGATTACACTGGATAATCGTAACATGCATTTTAAAATCTTTACGTTAAAATATCTACGAGTATAAAACACAGAACACTTATATAAAAATAACGAGTAAAAGTTTCAGAAATTTGCATAAAAACAAATTTTTAATGATTGTCATACGGAAGACTTCCTTTTTTCAAATAGAGCGCGATCGGATGAAGAAAAATGTGTACCTTCAAACTGTCTTAAATGAATCTAAAAAAATTGAAATAATTAATTTATGAAGTTATAATAAGTATAACTTATAAACTATCGGGGGAATAAAAATATTTATTTTAAATTCTTTAAAAAATTCAAGAGTTTAGTGGAAAATTGTTAATAAAATTTCAATCTCATTGAATTTTTATGAAAATCTTACATTTTCTAGATCTAAGTTTATGGTATTTTATAAACTAAAAATCAAAGAGTAAAATTTATGGCTCACCAATAAATGTAAATTAACTTCGGCACAACGGCTTAAATAAGGAAAATTTCCTCCCGACTTCAAATGAGCAAGTTTTGCATCTGGGTAACATTTACACAATTCTTCCCGCACAGCATTAGAGAGTGCACACTCATCGAACACATCGATGATGGTTATGGGGGTACCTATGAGTTTATGAGCTTCCACGTAGCCCTTAATACAATTTAATGTAAGCCTACTTGCAAGTTCCGTTTGTGGAAGACTTTCAAGCTGCAAAACAAATGATAAAATACAGTGAATTACCTTAAAAGAAAAACTTACTCTTTCGACCATAAAATCGATTGCATCGACAATATTGGGATCCACTCTTCCGGAACTAAAATTAGCCATAATCATGCGTTTAAGTACAAGACTTGGCATAATCCAAAATAAAGCGGCCGATTCGTGATTGTTAAACACACTTGTATCGGTAAATGTATTACACAGAATCAGTGAGGCCACTCTCGGACAAACATGCGTATATTCGGAAAACTTTTGAGCTAAGTAACCACCTAAAGAAGCTCCAAAGATGTGCACCCTGTCCAATTCCAAGTAGTCCAGCAACTTTTTAAAACCTTCGCACCACTCTTTGACGTTCCAGTAAACTGGCGGCTCGGCAGCAATCACTCTAATTCCTTTTGCCGAAAGCGACAGTGCTTGTTTAAAATAAATGTCGGCGGTACCACACACAGGTGGAAGACATATCAGAGGACACTTGACCTTCTTGGGTCCACAATCGTAAATTCTCCAGCAACCTTTCGTATTGCTAGTGTCGACTATGATTCTTCGTAGAGGTACGCTACTACGAAAACTTAAATACTCCTGACTTTGAGATAAATCGCTAACGTAACTCATTTTCGTACGATACGCTGAATTTTTTCACATTAAAAAGAGAAATAGCAGTGATGAGCTACAAAGGAGTGATAACCCCACGGCCTTCATATCTTTGTTTGTCACGTGGGGCCCGAAGCAGAAAGATTACAAATTTTATTTACATCTCAATACGATCGTTGGCGAATCGTTTAATCACAAGTTCAATAGATAATTCGGATAATTTGCACCGCTTTGCACGCCCATGAATTATCAGGTTATGATAATTTATTTTTGTCAACAGAGACGTATTTAAACGTTTTTAAGTACATCCGGAAAAAATTGTATCCACATTTCTTATGTTTACAATAATTTAGGGTTCGATTCTGTCTTGAAATCGAGAGAGGGGGTCGATATAATTTTATTGTAGGTTTTCCTCGATTCTTTTGGTCAAAAAGCCGAATTTAGCAAATTAAATTTATAATTTGTACGCGCGATAGCGTTCAAACAATATGCATCCTTAAAATGTCGCCAACAATTTTATGCCCGGCCGATTAAATTTATGCAATAAAAATTCGGACGTAATTTTGAGTCATTTAAAAAAATGTACCGTTCATTTTGATTTAAAAAGTTGCCACACGCAAATATTTACTACGCCCCTGCCGGCGCTCTGCGTACTAATCGGCAAACTAAAAGTCAAAGATTTTTTTTGTTGACATATTTTACATTTAGGGGTTTTATTGTATCTGAAATATATAATAATTACAATTTTGTGTTATCTAAAATCGAAGTAGTGCATAATTTACTCTCTTGTGCAGCAAAGAGTTCAATCGCAATTTGGAAATTTGATTTCCCGCTTAAAATTTCGCTCGGGGGAGCATATTGATTCCGGTTTAGTGCGCAGGCGTACGGTACGAGTGCACATTCTTTCGGTCAACTATCCTTCAATTCATTTTTGAACTTGTGAAGGTGTGATTCTTTTATACAAGCAAATACGTAAGTACATTTTACTTTGATATGAATTCGGTGCTCAAATTAAGCTAGAATTATTTCGCCAACTTGAGTTGGCGAGATGCTGCCGCAATTTCGTTTAATAAACTGTAAAATTTAACTTTGAAAACTTCAACGTGTAATGGTGGTCTGTTTTACAATGCGTTGTGCAATATTTTTTGTTTTTTGTCAAATATTGTTGAAGTTTTTCGATCGGCTATTTTGAAATTCACAATTCGACGCCGATGGCTCTTTCTGTGAAATTCTGGTAGAAATTTCGAAGAATTTTCTTGGATGTGACGGGAGACGAAAGTCGTTGACCTGTTTTGTGTGCAGTTATTCGGTTATTTGGTTGTTAATCATTTCTTTTGTCTTAAATTACGTAAACATTTGTGTTTTGTTGTTTCTAGAAATTTTTGTATGAGTCAAAAGGTAGAAAAGCCAGTTTTATCGGGTCAACGAATCAAGACCAGGAAGAGAGGTAACCTTTGATTTTTTCATGTTAACTTTATTAACTTTTCACATTTTGACATTTTAAGATGAAAAAGAGAAATATGATCCTAATGGATTTAGAGACGCCGTGATTGTTGGACTGGATAAATGCACTAACGATTTTGAAGCTATTTCACGATATCTTGACGGAGCCGGCAGTAAATTAGACTACAGACGATATGGAGAGAGCCTTTTTGATATTCTCATTGCGGGTGGCATTTTGGGTAAGACTACTCCAACTAATATCTTTGATTTTTTTTTAACTTATTTATTTCTCGTAGTTCCTGGAGGAACTTTGTCTCAAGAGGGCGAAGGACCTTACAAGACTGAAGTGTGCATTTTCAATGCACCTGACGAGATAAACATAGACATTATGAAAAGTTGGGAACAGGTTTTCGTTAAGCTTACTCGTCGTTACAAATACCTGGAAAAACTTTTTCAGGTAAATATGATTGTTTTTATTGTTCATTATCATAATTGCATTGTTACTCATACTACAACAATTTACTGCAGTGATGAGCTAAATTTTACTCGACCTTTATTATAACAAAAGTTTTGGAAATTCGATCAACAAATATTTTGTGTTTCATTTAATCTCTTGCAATTTATAAAGTTAATTTTTACAAAATAATTGTTCACTACACAAAAGACCAACAAATGTCCGGTTTCACCAACCTTCATCAAGACATTTGATCAACGACAAATGGTTTGACGTTCTGTTTCTCATCTGTTTCATAATTGGTTAAAACAGATTTGACGTTGATCAAATGCCTTGACAAAGGTTGATGAAACCGAGCATAAGACTTGCAAATTTTTAAGAATACCAAACCATTTCATTATTACTAGTAAATTAATCTCAATCTAAGGGTGCCTTGCATCCTATCATCTGCGATTGATTGAAATGTGATACGATTTTAATCTAGATTTATTGTGTTTATAAATCCACTATTACAATTCAATTTTTATTTTCAAAAATTTTGAGTTTTAAACCTACACTAATTCCTCTTTTTGTTTTCAATTCCCCTGTTGATTTTTCAGTGATTTATATTGATTTTAAAAAAGGGTAATTTATATTACCTGTAATTAAAATATATCAAATTTCAATAATTTTTTACTAGGTACCAATTGTGATCTGTTTAACGGCAACAGTTGGTTACCATAGGTTTTTAGTTGATTGGTAAATAGAGCATGCTTACAGAGAGATTCATACAGTTTTGTATGGAGGTCTCCAACTTATTCTGAAATCTAAAATTTTTGTTGAAAATTTTCTGCAAGTTTCTTATGGGAGGTCTAAACATAGGGGGAGCATTTACTTCTTCTTCCCCTCAAGTTTACTTAAAAAAATTTTATACCATCATTTTTATTTTATTTTTAATTTAAAAAATATATCCCCCTTTGTAATGGTTAGGAAAAAAATCTTCTTCAAAGTTCCACTCGTCTGGAAAAATCAGGGAATTTAAAATTTCTCTAATTGTTGTCAGGGAATTTTTCATTTTTAATGCCAAGTGGGGAAATTTAAAAAAAAATTTATCTAAAATTTAAATTTTTTTAAATAACGATCGCGGTCGTAGGCAAGTGATAGAATGCTAGATTGCTAAATCGTAGACGTGGGTTTGATCCCCAACTAGGTACGATTGGCTGTTTCGGCCGTATCTCCCTGAAAAGATGCTAGCAACATCTTTGTTATATTAGGTTTGTTCCAACAAGCAATTCGATTATTATCGACGGCGACCAGTAATATGACCACGGATTGCGCCTGCGTTAGGAACATTAGTAAATTTACAAGTAGTAACGAAAAGCTGTGTTGGAACGGTTTGCGAATTGTTTTTGAACCGAGATCATAGAGTGGAGTTTCTTCCATGAAGGTGGATTCATATTTGTCTGACATGATGTGATGTGACAGGTCAGAACGCAATTTGATTGGTCAAGCCACGATACACTTATTACCGGTATGCTCATGCGCAGGTAGCTCTATCCTTCTCGCACTATGTGACGTCAGCTTGGAGCCAGAAATGTCAAATTCGAAAAATTATGTACTACGTGCTTCAACACAAGCGTCTCGCGGCAGATATGATCTTGGCTGCGAGACGGTAGCGATATCTATACTACGATGACGTAAACCGATCCTAACCGTTGACGTTTAGAAATGAGATTAGTTTCGTGTTTACATTACCGTTTGTTGAATTTGTTTTTGAATTGACGTCTAAATTACGTAGCGTTAATTGGCTGAGACGCTTGACCGTTTTTGTTCCAACCGCCAACCACATCATGTCTCGCAACGTGACGATATTGCGCAGAACGAACGAGTTTTAAGTTCTTGCTGAGCATACCGGTAATAAGTGTATCGTGGGTCAAGCTACATCATATAACAACACAGTGTGTTAGTGTGTTGAACACACTAACATGAATAATATCCATCTAAATGTTAGGAATCGATACTGTTCTGACGCATCACATCACGTCAGACAAATATGAATCTACCTTTATTCTTATCGTTAATATTTAAAGCAATAAATTGTTTTAAAATGTACACGATTTATGTTAGGAAGTTTTTTTTTTGCCTTATTGAGCATTTTGTGCTTATTTGAAGCCTGTTTTCAGGAATAGTTTTTTGTTTTTGAAGTTACTTTATAATTGTTATTTTAATAACAAGTCTGATGGTGAACTTGACTTTAAAAAAACCTTGAAACTCGGATCTGTTATATACACAAATAATCTCATTGGAAATATTATTTGATACTGTACTTAGGTACTTTTTTCTTAAAAACGTCTAGGAATTTTTAAGGTGTTATTATCTTAGAATGGCCAGGTAATAGCCTGAATTTAAATCCTATTGAAAACCTTTGGGGCATTATGAAACGAAAAATTATCGATAAGAAACCAAAATCTATAATACAATAAATTGCAAAATTTGTTGTTGTATGGCAGATGGCAGAAAGTTATTACTGACGAAATTTTATAACGTTTCGGATGATGCTAATAAAATAGCTGTAATGTAGACATTAAATAAATTTTTGATTTCATATTTCTATGATTTGATGCACTTTTTAATAAAAAAATTTTAATCCTCGTTTCCTGTCACCATTCATTTATTAATATTTTTTTGTATTGTGTACTTAAATATGTATGTACTTAACCATGTCATACTAAAAATTACAAAATAATTAATGATAGTGAAAGTAATAGGCAATAAAAATACTCAATTAACATTTGCGCATGGCTATTCATGTTACGAACTATTGATACTAGCTCCTTAGCAAGTATCGTTTGAACCGAAATTGAATTAAATTGAACTGTTCAACATATTTGTTGGAACAGCGGTTTGTTAGTAATCAAGGATTCCGAACTGGTAACTTTTGTCTGTTGGAACGACATTTCATTAATGCGCTTGCGTTGTAGTAATATTACAGAAGATACTCATTGTTGGAACACACCTATTAAATGCCTAAATAAAACAAAAAACATACACCGAAAGGAAAATCGGTAAATTAATTTATGTAATGTAATTTTAAAATTAAAAAAAATTATTAATTTCAATTTAATTTTATGATTTTGAAAATTTTATGAGATTTTGAAATTTAAATCTTCCGATTTATCGAAATGTCAGGGAATTTTTTTATTCTTTGTCGGGGAAAACCTGGAAGTCAGGAAATTTGATTTGGAAAATTGAACGGAAAATACAGTGGGAACACTGAACATGGTTCCAGGGTTCACAAAGCTGAAAAAATCCGGAAAGGAAGTTAAGACTTTGATTTGTGACATATTTTGAAACTTTGAGAAACAAAATACATTATAAAATTACCAAGGTTTGAAAAGTCGAGGAATTGATTTTGAAAAATGAGTGGGAACCCTGAACACGAAATGTTAAAACTGCAAAGAATATATTAGAGCTAAAAACTAAAATATTTTAAATAAATTTTTGCCCTTACTGGCGGTTATTTTCACAATATCTTATTGTTGAGTGTAAGAAATCATAGTCTCCCCATAAGCCTATTTTAAAACTTAAAATTTGAGTTCAATTTGCGTATTTCATAGTTATATCATCGCTCGTGGCGTGATTAAGCCAATTTTATTCATGCATTGCCAATTCAGAACTTAAAGATCAAGGTTTGTCTGATTTAGAATTTTTAGAATAATATCGGCCAATAGGCGTAACTGCATAAACCTGATTACTTCAAAATTCACATTTCTCGTTATGCCAATGAGAGAAAATGAAAATAAATGATAACATTATTTTGTTCTTTTAGGATGAAATCAGGAAGATTTTATTGTTTGTCAAGTATTTTACAACGACCGATAGAAAGAAGTTGTCGGTGATGATGTACTTGTGGATAACCAACAATAGTGTTCCATTTAATTCCGTAGTGGTATTAAATAATCCTCATCTTGTCAAGGATAATTTGGCGCTCAATTTCCTTATCGATATATTTATATTTTGGCGTCAAGACAAAGGTGTCAATTCGTTATATTCTGCAATTAAAAAGTCCAACATTGAATCGCACCTAACTAGTTTTATACCGGAAACCAAGCAATCGCAGGCGTATTTTCGTAACGCCTTCCAAGAAAATGGTCTCGACGAAATTCTTAAATTATACAACGATCAACATCAACAGGAAGCTAAAAAGGAATTGCAAATATTATTGTCGGACGGTTTACAGGAAGGTAAACAGCCACGCGATATCATAAACGAATTAAAAGAATTTGCCACTCGCGAAAACATTCAGGAACACGAAACCGTTTGTATTATTTGGACCACGGTGATGTCTCAGGCCGATTGGAATAAAAAGGAAGAATTGATTGCCGATCAGGCTCTCCGTCACATAAAACAATATACTAGTTTATTTTCTGCATTTACACAAAATGCCCGTTCCGAATTGAGCCTTTTGCTCAAAGTACAAGAATTTTGTTATTCAAATATGACTTTTATGAGAGCGTTCCAAAAAATTATTATGTTGTATTACAAAACTGACGTAATATCCGAACAGGTTATTCTTAAATGGTATAAGCAAGATTATAATGTCAAGGGAAAGATGATGTTTGTCGATCAGATGAAGAGCTTTGTCGAGTGGCTGCAAAACGCCGAAGAAGAGAGCGATTCTGAAGCTAGTACTGAATAGGTGAGATTATTATTCACATTAACCTCTTCTCCCCTTACCACTTTTTTTTTGTTGATTTGAGTCGAAATTGTAGACGCAAATTTTTAAAAGTAGTGGAAAATCAAAAGGTTTGATACTGTCCTTTAGTTTTCTTGGCTAAAGATCATCACAAACCGTACATTTTGAACAGTTTCGATTAATTTCAAAATAACAATAGTTTTTTTTTGCAGATGTTACTTGATCCAATCTAAAATCAGTGCCACTTGAAACAAAATTTTAAAAAAATTAACAATTGCCAATACCATTTTTTCCTGTGTAATAAAATATTTTATCATGTATAAATAAATATTTTTGGTGCCTTACTTTGTTGGTGGGTGGGAGGCAATAGTAACTGGAGGATTCAATTATAATAAAAACGTCCTCGTCAAATTACAACTATGCATTGGAAAAAATGTTATTTGTAGGATTCTACATATTTCGCCAACCGAAAATACAGTCGAATTACTTGATGTTATATATTATATTGATTGTCAATTTTTTTAATATACTAAAAAACTCATTTGTTTCTTTATTTTTAATAATATATTTTGAAAATTTTGTAAAACCTAACGTTTCGTGAATAAAAAAGTCTGATTATTATTAAAATTGGGCTAAAACTTTGATATCTTACAATTTTTCTTCTTATTCTTTGCTGCAAGAAAGAATAGGCGCAAACTTTTGTTATGAAAATGAATTTATTTTTTAATTTGGTTTACAATAATCGAGGAGATATATGATTTGCGTTTTCCTTGCTATTAGCAATTCTCGATCCAAATTGAAGTGCTCGTTTTTTTAGTCCTGCAGCATTCCTCAACCCCAAGTGATACGCCAGGCTTCTTAATAAGATTTTTTCCCCTATGCCTTGCGGTAAGTCGTCGGAGGGACAGGTTCTTTCCCAACAGTTCAAACTCCTTACAAATTCCACCAAGTTTTCATCCAAGTATGGTGTGCGTAATTGACGGCCATGATCGGAAATTACCCGATCATCACGAGCTAGATTTCGATGTGAAATGTTTTGCCAATCTTCTTCCAGTGACTGATGTAAAGCGCTCCAACCGCCTCGCCGAAGTGCCGTCCTGTGTTTTGTGTAACCACCGAAGAGTTCATCAGCGCCCATGCCAACCAAAACCACCTTGAGAAATAAAAATAACAGTTACCAGTTGACCGACCTAGTATAAAACTATATAACTCACTCTGGATGGTGACGTATACGTTTCATTTTGTCCTCGACTTGCAAACCAAAGTGCGCATCCTAGACTGTCGTCCAAGATTGTGTTCAATGGGTAAATCAGATCGGCAATATGCGTTTTACGCTCAAAATTCAATTCTTCCTTAGTAACATCTACTTCGACGAAATTCCAACACCGATTTGGACGTAAATTCTGTAACTCTTTCAAAGTTTCCAGTCCGGATATCCGGTCAGGAGCGTTAGGGGTGAAAGTCACATTTAGTAAATCTATAGAAGCAGTTTCATCAACGAATTTGTCTACAATTAAAGCCAAAATTGCACAATCGACTCCACCTGAAAACAACACTCCAATTGTGGAATGATGGCACTGTAGCTGTTCCAGAATACAATTTTTGCAAAATTTTGGAATCAAACCAACACGACTTTTAATTGCAGTCTCCAAAATGTGATGTAAAGAGCTGACTTTTTCAAACCAACTGTTATCGTTCAATAAATAATCAAAAAAATCATTCAAATTTGAATTTTCTTTGAAAAATTTAAACAAATGTAGATCGTTCGAATGCGGATCCAAAAAGTTTCTTGTTGGTTGCAAATTTTGTAACGTAACATTAATTTCAATTTTAAGAGTCAATTGCAGTTCGTTTAGTTTTGATATAAAATTTGAATGTTGAGCAGAAAACGGAATCAAGTTTAATGTTTTTGTATTTAAATCGTAACAGAATAGTCCTAAGGGGGGTAGTTCACAGAAAGGAAGATTTAAATTTCTACTTGCTACGCTACTCAATATGAAATCGTTCTCATCTTTTGCGATCAGCAAACTACGTCTGCCGTAAAAATCACGACAAAAATACAACTTCAAAGTTCGATAATCTAAATAAATAAAGGCGTAAGGTCCTTGTAAATTTAACAACACCGAAATAGGGTCGTCGCTTTCGTCCAGTAAGCTCTGAAAGAGCTGAGTATCGCCTGACTTTTTCCTCAGAGTTTCTTCGCTGCCGAACAAATCACCGTTGTACAAGAAAAGCGAATTTTCGGTTTTTACTGGTTGTGAAGTCACAGCTTCACCTTGCAACCATAAGACACTAGCACCACAAAGAAAAGTATAATCGTTGATGGTAAAACACTCGTTCCTTTCAACATCTGGACCTCTTCTTCCGATTTGATATTTACAGGTTTCATACTAAAATTTTTGGAATAATTAAAGAATTTTCTAAAAGTAATAAGCTTTCCTACCTTCTCAAATAACCGTTTAGAAGTGTCTGTTCCTGTTGAATTTGTAAAAATACAAAATATTCCACACATTTTCAAAAAAAGTTAGGTTATGTTGTGCGATTGTATTCTACATGTTTATTTTATTTTGTGTGTTTAATCAGATATTGTAGGTGTAGGTATAATCTGATGATGAAAATAGAATAGTTTGCACTTTCACATTTTATGGGAGAAATTCCTACGACTTGTGCTTCTTCCTGTATATTTTGAACTGTACTGTCATCTAGCTTGGGAGATTTGGCAACGTCGATCATGTAATCAAAATAAATAAAAGAGATCATTGTATGTTGCCGTACTTAAGAATATTTCTTTATTCGGTTACTACCTATGGTTACTACAATGTTAACAATTTTAAATCGCAAAGATTTTAATAGTTGTGAGTTGTTGTGATAAAATTGTGGTAGTTATGGCATCTGTAAAGGTTGCAGTTAGGGTTAGACCCTTTTCCCAGAGGTAATATTTTTCTACGCGCGAGTGATTTCTTCTAAATATATCTCATTTTTGTTTTAGGGAGATTGATAACGAATCGGAATGTATCATTCGAATGCAAGACAACAGCACCACCATAGTAAACTTATCGGTAGGTTACAAAGTTTGACAAGTTTTTAGGTCATTCGATTGTTTCTTTTATAGGCCAACGAGCGAGACGAGCATTTAAAGTTAAAGGATTTCACCTTTGATCATTCTTACTGGTCCCACGATGATACCAGAACTTTCACATCTCAGGAAAGAGTTTTTGAAGATTTGGGTAAAGAAGTTGTCGATTGTGCCTTTGAAGGTTTTAATGCCTGCATTTTTGCTTACGGGCAAACTGGTAGTGGGAAAACTTATACCATGATGGGTACACCTGTAAGTAATAAATTTTAAATTACTTTTCCATTTTGTGTCGGCTAATTTTCATATTTTACATGTTTTAAGTGGAAAAAACTCAATTTATTATTATAATAATTTTTTTTTAACAGGAAGATCCAGGTTTGACACCCAGAATATGTAAAGCTCTATTCAACAGAATGAAGGAGAACATAAAAACGTATCGAGTTACCGTTTCGTACTTAGAAATTTACCAAGAAAGAGTTACCGATCTTCTAAACGCATCACATCATAGTTCTGTGCGTGTTCGTGAAAATCACAAAGGAACTTATGTGGATGGTTTGACTATTGCCACCGTAACAGATTACGAACAGATTGAACGGTGTATGAAAAGGTAACACTAAACATGTAAGTTTTGAGCTGTTTTTTAAGTTAAATAATTATTTAGGGGTAATACACGTCGCACAACAGCAAAAACCAAAATGAATGATGCCAGTAGTCGTAGTCACGCAATTTTTACAATCAAATTTGTTCAAGCTTCTCTGAACGATGGCGTTCCCAATGAAACCACATCAAAAGTTAGATTTTTTAAATTTATTTTTAAAATTATGTTTTAATTCTTTTTGATGTAGATTCATCTGGTTGATTTGGCTGGTAGCGAAAGGGTGGCTTCTACGGAGGCAACCGGAAAGCAGTTAAAAGAAGGAGCCAGTATTAACAAATCTCTGGTAACATTAGGCCAGGTGATTTTTAAGCTATCTAAACTGCCCCCACAAAAAAATGGAGCGAAAACTAAAGTCCATATTCCTTATCGTGATTCTAATTTAACGTGGATTTTGAAAGATAGTCTGGGAGGTAACTCCAAAACCATAATGCTTGCCGCTATCAGTCCTGCTGGTGAGTAAATCAATTTTTATTATTACTAATCATTATTCCAGTTATAACTATTAATAATAGAAGTAATTTTTAAAACAGACTAAGAAGTGCTATTTTTACTTCGAGATTATCCTCTTCTAATTAGGCATAAAATTTTAACATAATTATTGTAAGGTCAGTACAAATACAAGATAAATAATCCAATGCTTATCTGCAACCGAACATGTTTTTTATTTATTGCTGACGATTATAAAAACAAACCGACTGTGAAAGTAATTTATAAAATGGAACTAGGAAATGATATTTTAGATTTCTTTACTTGATTTTGCTTTATCGCAAAAAAATTAGTAACATAAATATTATTACTTTGCATTTTTTCCCGATTAATGCCATCAGAGGAGAGAGTCTTTGAAAAAGGACCAGGAAGTATGCTTTCATTCATAAGTTACAATTTTTATTTTAAGATTCCAATAATATATTTTTTTCTGATTTTTTAACAGATTTTATGTTTTATTGCATTTTATTGTCTTATCTTGAATAGTAGATAGGAACCAAGATTGCTTTCCTTAGTTGATAATTAAAAATGTTGTCTATAAGTTACCTCACACAATTTTAACAATGACACCCACGGTTGAGGTTGAATTTTGACCTAGAAACCTATTTTATTTAAAGATTAAAAATCATATTTTTGAAATAATGCCTCCCTCCCATTCTTTTCTATTTTTTTTCTAATCTCGAAACTTTTAACTTGTAGATATTAATTACCAAGAAACTATGAGTACCCTGAGGTATGCAGATTCTGCAAAGAGTATAATCAACAAGCCTAAAATCAACGAAGACGAGAACGTCCGGGTTATTCGCGAATTACGTGAACAAATTAAAATGCTTAAAGCTCAACAGCCTCAAAGGATTCACGAAATATACGAAAAAGAAAGAGAAGAACAGAAGCTGACTCAAGAATGGACAACAAAATGGAAAGAAGCGCACGCGATTTTACAAGAAAAGCAAGATTTGGCGCTACGCAAATCGGGTCACGGAGTTGTTTTAGATTCCGATTTACCCCATTTAACTGTTATCGAAGATTGTCTTTTAAGTACGGGAGTTTGCCTCTATCAGTTGAAGGAAGGAGAAACTAGCATCGGTACAGATGACGAGGATATCAAACAGGACATTATTTTGCGTGGATCTGGAGTAGAATCTTATTCTTGCAGTATTATTTACGCCGATGGCGTAGCAACAATTTATCCAAAGGGAAACTCGACCAATATTAAAATAAATAACGTACCAATAACTTCCCCTACAAAGTTAACTCAAGGCTGTCGGGTTCTTTTAGCCGGAACGCATCTTTTTAAGTAAGTTTCATATTTAAATCTAATTTCTCTATTTACATTTTGTCTAATTAGGTATAATGATCCAGCCGAAGCAGCGGAGCTTCGCAAAAATGAGGGAATGTTGAATTTATCCAGAATGAGCCTACTCAGTTCCACGTCAGATTTATCAGGCTATATGGACAGCTCGCAAATGTAAATGATCTTTTAGTCAAAATTTTTGGGTTTAACTTGCGCTTTTTTTAGATTATTAAATGATAACGAAAAAAATGAAATAGAAATTGAGAAAATCAATTTAGCTAAAGAAAAGGAAGATTTTCAAAAACGTTTGAAAACTTTTCACGAAGCGCAAGCATTGTTCGAAAGTGAGAGGTTGAAAATGGAACAGGAGGCGAAGGTTCAGGAAATGCGTTTGGAAAGTGATAGAATTCAGATTGAACGGCAGAAAAAGGCTCAGGAGCAACGTTTGGAAAGTGAAAGATTGAAGTTAGAAGAAGAAGAAATCAATTTGCAGGAACGCAAGTTGGAACTGCAATTGCAAAAAGAGAAGGAATTAGAAATGTTAAACAAAAACTTAGAAGCAAATAATTCTGAAAGCTGGAAAGATGTAAGTTTTGATTGATTTTATTAAAACACCTTAATTTTTTTGTCTACAGCTTATACAGTGCGTAAAGACGTCCATGGAGGCCGATGTGGAAAATAAAGACGACCTTAAGGTAGACATTTTTGTATAAGAAATTGTTTCTAAATTTGTAACATTAATTTTTCAGAAATTACTTCAAAAAGTTTTATTCTCATCTCCAAAACAAGACGATTTAAAGTATCTGATTGATTTGCTTCATCAATTCACTTCCAGGAATAATGTTCCGGATATTGCTAATCATGTAAGTTATATTTGTATGATTCAAGATCGACATGATATGATCAAATAAATTACATTACTCATAGTCATAATATTGTGATGTAATGGAATTTAAAAAAAAATTTTAATTTTTTCTATTTTTGAAACTTTTAAGCTCGAATTACTCTCCTTAATGAAAAGTAAATATTCTGACTTGCAAGATGAACAAAAATTGCCAATCGATGATTTGAAACATATTTTAATAAATCGAACTACAAAAGAATTAAGCGAATTAGAACAAAAGAAGCAGTCGTAAGTGATTTTTAAGTTTCGTTGTTATATTGGGTGAAAACCTTTCATTGTTTTTAGCTTACGTTTACCTTTATGTTTAAGTAATGGCAGTCCAGAAAAAAATACTTTGAGTAGCGACACTTACCACACTGCCACAAGTGATTGTTCCGCAAATTTGCAGGGTACGGAATTTCCAGAAAATTTAATGAGCGACAGTGGAGTCAGTTTAGGACGCCATATACCTCCATATAGGAATTGTGATTTTTCAAGTGATGATGATTCCAAGGTAGGTTAGCATACTATTAATAAAAAATGGATAAAACCTTCCTTTGCTAAACTTACTCCTCCAAAGGAAGGTTTATTTAATAATAAAAACATAATAGGTATCTCCAGAACAAATCCTAGAATTTTAAAAAGCTTTTTCACAATTTTTCAAGAATACTCGATTTATTTTGAATAATGGGTGTCGAGTATTGAGTTGCGAGGTATAATTACAAGAGAGAGAGAAGGTCATCGGCCTAATAGTTATGCTAAGTAAGAAACTTGGTTAAAAGACGGGAGGAGACTGACTTTCTTATGATCATATTTGTTATGGGGTGGGAGTGATGAAATTATGAAACAGGAAAAATTTGAAATCACGACAGATTGGTTTATCTGATATGCTGAACTGAAGGTCAGCTTAAGAATTTATTCGTGGAAATTCACAAAGTAAATTCTCATTTTTGCTTGAAGCCAAGCAGTTCTTGGCGACTTGACATTTATATTTAAATTATTTGTTATAATATTGGTGTGAGGGCCCCACAATATGTTTAGCTTCATACCTCGAAAACGCTGGATCCACCACTGCCCTTGTACAATATTACATTATTACTAATACAATCTTCAAAACAGATATTGAGAAGAAATTGTTACTGATTGTTTTAATCTGATAATTAATTATCTTATCAGGGCGTGAGCGACTCTCAATCCACCAGCTCGATAGAAAATCGACCATATCTAACTAAACGACGTCGTAAAGATCACGAAGCTTTGAGGAGTTTATCGCAAAAAATTAATCAGCAAAAGGTGCTGATCATGCGTGGTTTGGATGTAGGTTGGTCTAGACAAGTTTTGGACGAACATATTTCAGTGAGTAGTATTTTTGTTTTGGTGTACCACATGGGAAATTATTGTACTTTTGGGTCAGGTATTAAACGAACTTCAAAGGAAGCACATGTCACTTAAATATGGGTCGCCTTTAATTTTATCACCTGCAACTGAACATCCACTGCAAGATTTGAATAGTCCAAGTCCTAGCCCTATAAGACCCCTGCATAGAGGTTCAACTTTGACGCTTGATTCCACCAACTTTTTAGTAGGTTTTTAATAAATTAAGATCAAAACAAGGCTAATAACTGTCGTTCACTTAAATAATGACTTACTTTTTAGTTACACAATCAACGATACTCGTCGCTTTCTAATTTCCAACTTCATCGGTCGATGCCTTCAATAGCAATGAGTGAGAACCTAATAATCTGTTTTTTACAATTTTAAACCAACTAATTTTCAGGTAGCGATTGTGACTCGATAGTCAGCATAACCGGGTACTTCCTCCGTGGAGCAGGCAAAAGAACACACTACGAATACGAAGTAAGAATAGCCACCACTTTCGGTGAGTGGTGGAGTGTATTGAGAAGATACAGCCGCTTCAGAGACTTACATCTAGCAATGAAGGCAAAATATGGCGAAAAGGTTGGTTGCTTTAGATTTTTTAAAATTAAAACTTATTTTGCTTGTACATTTAGGTGGCACAAATACCGTTTCCACCTCGTCAGTTATTTGCCAATTCAGAATCTCTGGCACAGTCTCGCAAGCGTCAGTTGGAGACTTATCTCAGGAGGTTGATAGAAGTTTGCAAAACTCATCCGTCTTGTTGTTTAGCATATTCTGAGACCATCAGTAAGAGCGACCTAATAACTTTTTCCCCCTTTTTCAGTAAAGGCGTGTTTGAAAATAGCAAATTTGGAACAAGCTGAAGTTTACAATCCAGCAGTGATAGAACTATAAAAATGCAAAGATGTAGTTAATTAATAAGACTGCACCGATTGTTGAAGTTTAATAGATTTTAAGGTACTTACTTAATTTATTAAATTATAAAAGAGGGTCGAAATGACGTTCTCTTATCAAAATAACAAAATTTACTTATTACCCTGTACATAATCAACTGTTCGCTCTTAAGAAATTAACATAATAGGATAATACAGGTGAGCGAGTTGCTTTCGGCAGCTTCTCTACTTTGCAGTAATAAATCAATATTTGTGTGCCTAAAAGATATCAAATAACTAAAAATTTTAAAGTATTTTTTTATGTATCTAACGACATTTTGTTTGCCTAATTTCTTATTTATTTTTTATCTTTTCGCTTAGCGGAAACTTTTTAATATAATGTGATATTTATAAATGCAGTGCATTATTTCATAGTGTGTGATGAATTTTTAAAGTTTAAACAAGTTATCGATTTGTTTAGTCTTGTGCAATTTAAATATTTAATTTTATTTTGTTAATAAAAATAAACGACTATAGGTTGATTTAATTGAAACCCGTCATCTTCTTTCCTTTTTACCTGGATTTGCAATCACCTTTTCGGCCACATTCCAAATTACAATCCGGCACTCTACGCTTCGCATATAATTCAGCTACGCTAAGCTACCTGGATTTGCATTATTTCAGTGTTATTGGATGCGTGGGATTCCCCCGGTTTCAAACTTGTATATTGATTTTTTAAATTATTTTTAGATTTCGTGTTTATATTCATTATATTCATTCTAAAGTAAACAAAGCACTTGGATAAATTTGTATTTTAAGGTCAAGTTTATTAAATCTCATGTCCTGGTACGGCGCATCGCGTGCACCTTGCGACCAAATAAATTTTGTGTCGACCTAGGGGTAGTTACAGGTCCCAATAATATAAAACAAACTGATAATCTATAGTAGGTACATTGTATTTGAGCGAGTTCGATAACGAGGATGTATTAAAGCCAGCAATAAAGGCAGGTGCTAGAATAATTATTGATTTTTATGCGGGAATAGTGAAATTTCCGTTATTTTAAATTGTTTGTGTTGTAAATCAAGTTACACGTCGGTTGTTACATCAATTTTACGTCGAATAACATGGAAGATTATTATCACAAAGTGATAAAACTACAAGAAATGCTAAGAAAGAGGTAAAAGTGATGGATATTGTACGTTTTTCAAATATTTATTTCGGTTTTCGTTTCAGCGAGGAGGAACGCTTAAATTTGGAAATTAAATTTAACGAAACTTTGCAGTTAATTAAACAGGAGTAAGTTTTAAAATTAATATATATTTAAAAAAAAATCGTTCAAACGGCTTTAAATTTGTATTCATTTTCTTGAAATACCATCAGCGTTTCATGTTTGTGTAATTGTTTGTAAACAGGGTCGGATCGGTCAGTGCCGTACTTATTATAAAAAAAATCTGACCATTTATGCTGCATTGTTTGCTCAAATAATAAAAAAAAATATTCCTAAAAACAGGGGTTCTTAACTTTTTATCAACGAAACGGCGATTTCAGATTGTTTTAAATTAATCTTGTTAATCCATTCACGACCGGCGCTAATGTGGTTCGTCTACTGCTATTTGCATTTATATTAATTCGATAACAAAATAACAGCGGATAAAAAAAACTAAAACTGTTATTTAAAAAATTTTGAATTCATAAATTATATTTGAAATTTTTTTAAATTATATAAATTTGAAATTGTAATAATTTTTTGAATTTTTTTAAATTAATTTTTAAATTGTTGTTACAAGTTCTATTTCCACTTTAGAGTATTATCTACTTTTTCCGTTTCGTTTTTTCACTTAAAACTTAATGCAAAATAAATTCTTAATAGCGGGAATCGTACCACGATACTCAGGCACCACAATCCGCATAGTTAATTGGTTTTGGCCACTGAACAATATTATATTAATAAATCATATACGCAGTAAAAACGTTTAGTTTAAGTAAAAAAAACAATTTTGTTCGGTTAATTTTATTAATTAATTTTTACTTTATCATACAAAGTATGAAAAAGTATTGTTATCGTGCGGAAAAAAAAAATTGAGATTTTGATGAATTTAGGCATATTGGGATCCCAGAAGCGGAAAATCATCATTTCCAAAAAATGTCTGTATGTATGTGTGTGTGTGTGTGTGTGTGTGTGTGTGTGGTCAAATTTTGTGTGCGCTCTACCTCAAAAAGTAATAGGAATTTTTTAACAAAATTTCGTATTTAGTTCATACATATTGAGACTTAGAACTGATTAGATTTTGGTTAAAATCGGTACACGGAAACTCAAAAAAAAAAATATTTTGTAAATAAAAAAAATAATTTTTTTCCTTTTCTTTAAATTTTATTTTTTTATTAAATTCTTCTCTATAATAATATTAAAAAAGTATTAATCAATAATCGTGTAAATATCCAATTTTTGAAAATATTCGTTTTTCAAATTTAAAAAAAAAATTTTTTTTCTTATTTTTAAAATTTTATTTTTTTATTATGTTCTGTTCCGTAATAATAATAAAAAAGTATTAATCAATAATCGTGTAAATATCCTATTTCTTTATATTTTTGTTATTTAAAAGTATGATAAAGTTATGGGCATGGGCACATCCGATTTTTTTTAATAATAATAATAATTAATAATTTTTCAGCATTTTGCTATATAAATTTTATAAGTATTTATTTGTTGTTTCTCAGAGAAGAAGTTCATCTGAAACGATTTCGGTCCAAGTACAAACAATTCCTGGATGACGACAAACGAAGACAACAGCGAAACTATAAAATTTTGGAAGCCCTGGACCGAATCGAAAATAGAACTTCGATGTGGGAAACTAAAACCGAAAAGTTTAGAGCAATGAGAAAAAAGTATCAAAGTTGTATAAATTTACCCAGCTCTACGAATTATCATCAGGACTTTAGGGAAATTTCAAAACCATCGAGTGATTACTCTGCCGCTGAGAAGAACATCGTAATCGACAAATACATGGATTTTTCCCCCCAAAATTATATCAGCGATGACGAAAAAATTATCGATAATTCCAGTTATCTGAACAAGTACTCCAATCTTGGAAACATAAATTCGCTTTATTCTAAATTTTCTCCGCAAGAAAAAACTGACCCCGAAAAAGTGGAAACTTTTGATTCCACTCCATTGAAAACAACTAAAGATTACGCAAATATTCTGAAGCAAAATAGCGATGTTCAAGATTATACTTTCAACAAACGATGGAACCAAACCGATAGTTTGGAAAAACCACTGACGTTTAGGAACGAAGACGATAATTTAAGATCAAACTATTTTCCTGAAATCAAGCCGTTACTTAAAGCTCCCCAAACGTTAATAAGGCTAACTCAGCCTGACGAAGAAAGAGAATCAGTAAATAAAAGTAGCGAAGAAGATGAAAAGTCTTCTTCTAAATATAACGTGGAAGAGAAAATGAACGAGGAAAAACCACTTTTAATGAAAGATGTCGATTTTGCAGAAAATATCGGAAAAATATCGAACGATAAACTTCTGGAAGAGAAGTCTGGTGTGCAGCAGCTGGCTAAAAAAGAAGAAGAGGAAGAAATCCAGCAACCGTTTCAAGAATATGAAAATAAAGAATTTGATGCAGATGGACAATCCAAAAACGAAAAGGTTTTGCACCAAAACTCCAGCCACCAGCAGTTCACCGATGTTAAGAGGCAACCATTGCAATCAAATATAGACAATCAAAAAGGTTTGAACGACGAAATATTTGTTAAAAATAAACAGGAACATGGAAATGAAAATTCTCTGCAATCAATAATGTACGAAGGAAATGGACAATCGGTCCAATTCCATGGTGAGCCCATTCAAGAGCCTGAAGAAAATGCAAAACCAAATCAACGGTATGAAGAAAACGTACAACCGATTCAACAATACAGTGAAAATGTTCAACAGAATCATGAAAATAAGCAATCATATCAAGAAAAATATGAGAGAAACGAGAAACAATTTATTAAAAATGGACAACCAATTCAACAGTATGATGCCAATATGCATCCGTCTTCTGTACAACAGTATAATAGAAATGAATTACAAATTCAGCCAAATAATGCTAATATACATCCGCCTTCTCTACAACAACATAATAATAGTAGACCAGCAATTCAACAAAATATAGCTAATGTCCATCCGTCTCCTCCACAACAGTATAATAATAATGGACAACCAATTCAACAATATGATGCCAATATGCATATGTCTCCTGGTCAACAGTATAATAAAAATAAACTACCAATTCAGCAAAATAATACTAATATACATCCGCCTTCTCTACAACAGCATAATAATAGTGGATTAGCAGTTCAACAAAATATAGCTAATGTCCACCCGTCTCCTCCACAACAGTATGATAATACTGGACAACCAATTCAACAATATGATGCCAATATGCATCCGTCTTCTGTACAACAGTATAATAAAAATGAACTCCCAATTCAGCAAAATAATGCTAATATACATCCGCCTCCTCTACAACAGCATAATAAAAATTGGCTAGCAATTCAACAAAATATAGCTAATCTCCAACCGTCTCCTCCACAACAGTATAATAATAATAGACTACCAATTCAACAAGATGGCAATAACGAACAACCACTCAAACAGAATGATGAAAATAGTAAAGTTATTCAGCAGCATGACGCTAACAGGCAGCGTTATCAACAAAATACACAACCAATTCAACAATATGACCCTAACAGACAAACTCGTAATGAACAATACCCAGTCAAGCAGAATGATGACGTTAATAGACAGCCTACTAATCAGTACAATCAAAATGAGCAACCAATTGAAAAATTCAGCGAAGACGAGAAAATTATTCAGCAGTATGACCCTAACGGGCAGTCTCATGATAAACAGAATGATGAAATCGGGCAACCGATTCAACAGTACGATGAAAATGGACAACCTATTCAACAATTTGACGAAATCGGAAAAATTATTCAACAGTACGATGCTAACGGACAACCAATTCAACAGTACGATGAAAATGTACAACCTGTTCAACAATTTGACGAAACTGGAAAAATTATTCAACAGTACGATGCTAACGGCCAACCTTATTCACAACAGTATGATGAAAACGGACAACCGATTCAACAGTACGATGAAAATGGACAACCTATTCAACAATATGATGCTAACGGTCAACCTTATTTACAACAGTATGATGAAAACGGACAACCGATTCAACAGTACGATGAAAATGGACAGCCGATTGTGCCGTACGACACTAGGGGACAGCCTTATCATCAACAATACGATGAAAATGGGCAACCGATTCAACAGTACGATGAAAATGGACAACTTATTCAACAATATGATGCTAACGGTCAGGCTTATCAACAGCAGTATGATGAAAATGGACAACCAATTCAACAGTATGACGCTAACGGACTACCTTATCAACAGTATGATGAAAACGGGCAACCTTATCCACAGTATGACGAAAACGGACAAATTTTGCCGTACTATGATGAAAATGGACAGCCTGTTGAACAGTACATGCAACAGTACGACGAAAACGGACAACTCCTTCAGTATGATGAAAACGGACAGATTGTTCAACACATCGATAATACGAATGGACAATCCTTGTCGTCGCACGAAGCCGACAAACAAATTCTCCGGGATGAACAAGAACAGAACCAATCAAAATCAAATGTGTTGGATATTCTCGAAACTGATACCGAAAGTTTAAAAATAGAAAGCAAAGTGTCAAATGATAGCGATTTTGATATCAGTAATGCAAGCAAAAATTGATTTGAAAAATTTTTAATTTTCTGCATATATTAGATTATTAGGATGCACTCTTGAAATAAATTTAGTTATCAATATATCGACTTACTGGTTTCTTCTATTGCACAATAGAATTGCGACTACGACATGGTTTGTTTATACTTTCTTGCACTTGTTTGCATTTATTGTCTTGAATATTATTATGGTAAGGCAGCGCCAATATTTTTCGTACAGAGGAGGCAGAAACCTGGCTTCCTAGCTGATGCAGACGCCTATGGTGGCTAGCATTTAATCGCGATCAATATAGTATGGTCAAGTTTCCATGACGTAAATATATTGTGTACGAAAATTGTGATATAACATTACGCAATGTTTAGAAACAAATGAACTGTTGTAAAAAAGCAGACACTTTAGAGTTAATATGTACAGGGTACTGGAAAAGTATTTTGCGGTGTTTAGAACTGCTGGTTATTTAAAAAAAAAAATTCATGTTAAATGAACTAATTAGTAAGTATCATGTAAGCAATTAAATTGTTCCAAATATATATGACGCTTTTACCTTATCATTGGTTTCTTTATCTTATATTTATAGTGCGCAGATTACGTGTCATGCCAAAATCGATATCAAGCGCTAAAATTTCATTTTTACTGTGTATTTCATATAAATTTGATCGCGCGATGGTGTGAAAATTTACACCAAGAGTAGTAGGACCAAGTTTTCTCGCGAAGTGAGTTGACTTTGTCGCAGCAACAATTATTTGTTTAAACAATGGACAATATTGCCATTCAGAGACATTCTTTTTTTTCTTGTACCGAATCAGGAGACGATGAAAAGGACGATAACATAAACAAAGCACGATCCGGTAAGTTTTATTTATAGTCATTGAGGTTAAATTGTTTAAACAAATTAATATTTAATCAACCTGATCGACTATGCGATGGAGGGAGAAGAACTTCCGTTCAGAGAACAGGTCTGGGTTAGGGCAAAATTTAAATTCATTTTTTGAATTGGCAAATATTTTTGTATTTTGTATTAAAAAATATTTTTGAAAATTAAAATAAAAAAAAATTTTTTTTTAATATTTTTTATTTTAAACTTTTTTATGTTTTCTGGATTACTTTGGCCGTGCCCCCATTTTTAGAATCGCTCAATGGGAACTCCATCAGAATAGTTATAGGGAAGTGGTTGTTGAATTTTTTGTGATTTTCTAGCTATATCCTGATTGTTAGAGACTTGAACCATCCGGATTGCACCACGGAACTTCCAACCGACAGGTTATTGGCCCATCTCGGCCAAACTTTGAAAACTTTCTATCTAAAGCAGTTTGATTTGGGAAGAGTTTTTCTCTGCAAGTCAACGATTTAGAGCCCCGTATTTACATGGATTTCTGTTCAAGCAACGCAATAATTTCATTCATCTTCCGGCTCCAAAAATACCAATTTTTTATTTAGAAATTTCTAAAATTAACTCCTTATTTTGATTAGTAGGTAGGTTTATTTTTAATGAAGTGCCAACAAACATCGTAGAATTTATCACAGGAAATTTTGTTGAACTTGAATTTGGGAATGTTTGCCAAGACATAAATATTTGAAGGATTCCAGCTTGAGTAAACTGCATTTTACGGAGATTAATCGAAAAATCCCGCTGCCTTTACTTCAAATTTTGACGTACGAAATTTTGGTAAGGATTTATTCGTGGCAATGTCCGACTATTCTAAATTGAGATTTTATATTAAATTGGACGAGGACAACGTTTTGGTAGAAAAATATGCCAAAGGTATTTTTGATTCCACTTATATTCTTTTGCCTTTCATTTCGGTGTAGCATGACGGTAGTTTTTCTAAACTCTATTTTTAGTTAGATAAAGGCAATTCCAAGACTAAACGTCTTTGTTTTACGCTTTGTAACGGTGCCAGGCCTTTCTGGCGTAAGATTTAGCTTAGTATTCGTCAGATGGTTTAAAAGTGAACTTGTTAACAAATTTTTTTGCAAATTTGATGGAATGTGTTCGCGTGGCGTTCTTCCTCTCAAATTTGATACCCAAGATGAAATAATTTCAGTGAATTATTTACGAGTTGATTCTTTTGTCGATGGTACAGGTAAGCCTATCATTTCGTGCCCTATTTAGTTTTTTGATACCTGCGTGTTTGCCCAAAGTACGTTCGTGACTTGAAACACCACGCAAATTATTCCACCTTTCCAAAGTCGTTTTGTAGTGAAATAAGTTTCTCGTCTCATTGGCATACTTTTGAGATAAGCACATATCCATCCCTGTGCTGAAAAATCAAAATATTCCATTTTTTGGAATATTTTCCTCTTGTCTGCAAGGACTCGTTTTTTCCATTTTTATTTCATTCGCCAAATTGGAAATTTGTTGAACGGAAAATTACTTCAGTAAAAAAATTATCTGGCAATAACATTTTATTTGTTTATCCGCTTTAAGCACCGCAAACACTTATAACTAGTCAACATTAAAATTCGAAAATAGTTTCATGATTAACGAACCTTCTAAGAGTTATTTTTATCGCAAACCGATGCGTATCGGAATTGTCGCATTTAAAATTATAATTTGTTTTCTTCCTTCTTTATTTTTATGAATATTTATAAGAATTTTTTTGTTTTTTTTAAATAATTTTTCCAATAATCTTTTTATTTTTTTTTTAAACTTAAATATTTTTACCATTTTTTAAAGATTTTTGATTACTTAATCTTTGTTTTGTTAACTGAATTATTATTGGAAGGATTTATCAATTGTATGCTATACCATGTGATCGATTTATCGCTCATTGAATCGACGTTTGCTTCACCTCTTACAAAATTTAATGTTAATTTTAATCAGTCGGTGATTAGCAAACCCGTCGTCGAGTTGTTGAGTTCTATCGAAAACGTGTGTCTTCAATACATTCTCATGGATAGATTTTTTAAAGTAGAATGGATAAAAAGACAAATCATTTAGATTTTTTTGGTAATCCCGATTTTGTAATTTTTTAATTGGGTTAATTTTTTAATTTGCAGGCAGTGAAAGCCCCACCTATAATGGAACTCGTTTTCCCAACAGCGACAGTGCAGAATTTTCGAACGAAATTTCTGCTCCATATGAAGTGCCCCAATATCCAATTGAACAAATAGAAAAGAAATTGCAAATCCAAAAACATCTAAATGTCAAGTAAGTGTAATAGTTTTGGTTTTAATTAAATTGTTGTCGTCTTCGTACATATTGCATTGCCTGCGATAAATAACGAGGTCAAAGTTTATAAAACTTTATTGTATTATGCATGATAAAGAAGCAATAAATAGAGTTGTTAATTTATTAACTTAATAATAACAAAAGCATCTTTATTAACTCGATTTTTATTTATTGAACTTGTACTCGTATGGGGGTCATTACAAAATTAACGTCGATAAACGTGACTCGACTAATTATCAAACTTAAAGACTCACTTGGTTGTAACCAATTGTAAATGTAAAATTTTATTTTTCTGTTACCTTTTTTGCCAAAAGCACTTCTTCACCTAAGACGTATGGCTTATATTATATTACGTTGATATTCGTCTATTTTAACGAGAAAACGTAACTTAAGAATTACTTTTTTAATTCCATCAATACAATACTGACCGAATCCAGTGCCGGTGGTTTGAAAAGAAGAAAGGATGAAAAAATAAAAATCTTTGCCTGTAGCCCCCTAAAATATTAGGCTTAGTTGCGCCTATGGGTCTAAGTGTGTCGACCGATAAGTAGGGATCGGATTTTTAGGCATTTGCATGTTCTGTTTGCATACAGGCACGTGAAAATTTTTAAAAGAGATACATGGTTTACGCCTTTATGAGTTGTTTCATGTAGTTTTTATTTTGAGTTTAAGCGCATATCTGGCGGTTTATTGCCTATAAATGCTTATTTGCTTATGTTGGCATATATTTTGCATATTTAGCAAATTAAATAAAAAAATGTTGGGTTTTGCAACGATTTAAAACGATTTAAGGGGTAATCTTTAATTTTTTGCACCATAATTCTAGATTTTCCCTAAAAAAATAAAAATTTTAAAATAAAAATAAAAACAATTTTTTTTTAATTTTAAAATTAAAATTAATTTTTTTTTATTTAAAAAATTTTTTTTGAGGATGAGGCTCACTTTAGGTTTTTGAATATTTGATCTGTCTATTTAATTAGTTTCTACTAATTTATTGCAATCTAGCATTTGGGGTACATAACAAAAAAATTTAGCGCATATTTAAGTGCTTATTTTGAAGTTTTTAGAGCATATTTGCCTGCATATTTTCAAGTTCTTTAATGCCTATAAATCCGGACCCCACTGATAAGGCAAGATACCCAGATCGAGTCCAGATGGAGCAAAAACTTGATTCTGATCACCAAAAGCATTTTTTTTTTAATTTTCACCTTCACATTGCCATGGCTCCGAAAATATTGATTTTTCAGCTAAAATAGTTTAGTGCTTTTTTAAAGAGGATGAAATAATCTACAAAAAAGATTCTTACATTTTATTGTCTAAAATCAACGGCTTTCGAATACAAAAATGATGAAAAATTTGAGATTTTTTATTTTTTGTTTTTTTTATAACCCTGTATTTTTGAAACGAAACATTATACGAAAAATCTGACACCCCATTTTGGGTAGGAAATTTAACGGACTACAACTTTTGTCTATAAAATTTTTTTGAAAAACCAATTCATTTCACAGAAAATCAGAAAACAATAAACAAGGCAGCTATAAAACAAAAAATTAAATTCAAAAAAATTTTATTTTTATTAAAAAATTTTATTTAATTAATTAAATGTTCAAAATAACTACCCTCACTTTCAATACACAGTTTAATCTTAATTTCAATAATAATTAAAATTTTATGAATTTAATTCCTTTTTTTTTGTAGTTGCCTTTTTTATTATTTTCTAATTTTTTGTGAACCAGATTGGTTTTTCAAAAATTTTTACTAGACAAAAGTTGTAGTTCGTTAAATTTTCTATTCGGAATGGAGCGTCAGATTTTTTGTAAAAGTTTTGTTTAAAAGATACAGAATTAAAAAAAAAAAGTTCGAATTTTTCAACATTTTTGTGCTTATTTTAATTCATAACTCGAAAGCCGTTGATTTTAGACAATAAAAGGTTTAAATCTAGTTTGTAGTTTATTTCACGCTCTTTAAATAAGAACTAAACCATTTTTACTGAAAAATCAATATTTTCGGAGATATGGGCGTGTGAATGTGGAAATTAAAACTCTCGAGGGTTTGAATTTAGAAAAAAAATTTGTTAAATATTTTTCTTAGAAAAGTGTCTTCTATCACCACCTAAGTTATGTAAGGTGTATCCGGGGACACCCTGTAGTTTTTATTAGGTCACTCTCTACGAAATGATCTACTTTTACTTCTTATAAAACTAACACATACTTCAGTGTTCCGTCTACTCTCTCTATCTCAAAGTATTTCTATATCAAAATGCCAAAAAGTCAGTTTTGTTTTAAAAATGCACCAAACAAACGTTGAACATCAATAAGATTAATAGAAGGGGAACGCTATGAATGAGGATGTCCACGTTCGAATCTAAGCTAGGCTAACTGCACTAAAAGAAAGTCTTCGATTTTTATAGCCAAGTTAGCACCCTACTAAATTATAGCATTAGTGCTTGCAGAAGTATAGACGTCTTGACACAGAGAAATAATAGTACCTGGTTCTAAATGAAGAGAAAGAAGATAAATTCGGTGCCCAAAATATCCGGTCTAGGACATTTGAACGCGGCCGGTTGAACGCGGGGACGTTTAAACGCGAGGACGTTTGAACGCAAGAACCCAGATGCAATTTCAACCCCCCCTCTCCATTCTATCTAACCCCATTATATTTAAATATTTAAATAAAATTAAAAATAAATATAATAAATGTGACCTTTTTTTTACATTGCAAAGAATAAAATTACAGAAGCTTAAGTACCAAAGAAAAAACAAAACAAAAACTAACTGGAATTGGAACAAACAAATAGTATATTATACATCATGGAACTAAGGTGCTGCTTTTCATCCCTCGTACGAAGGTTTTTGCACGAGGTGTTAGCCGAGTGCAAAAATCGCACACGGGATGAAAAGAACCTTAGTCCCAAGGTATATATACTATTTTTCACAATTTCGCTGAAAATGCTGAATTACATTGCTTAATAACTAAATTTGAGATTTTGAAATTGCAATAACTCGAAAGCGGCGTTCCATGATGTATAATATACTATTTGTTTGTTCTAATTCCAGTTAGTTTTTATTTGTTTTATTGTCACATTTATTATATTTATTTTTAATTTTATTTAAATATTTAAATATAATGGGGTTGAATATAATGGAGAGTGGTGCAATTGTATCTGGGTTCTCGCGTTCAAACGTCCCCGCGTTCAAACGTCCCCGCGTTCAAACGTCCCTGCGTTCAAACGTCCTCGCGTTCAAACGTCTCTGCGTTCAAACGTCCCCGCGTTCAAATGTCCCTGCGTTCAAACGTCCTCGCGTTCAAACTTCCCTGCGTTCAAACGTCCCTGCGTTCAAACGGCCGCGTTCAAATGTCCGGCTTCGCAAAATATCTGCTAACTGTTTAGCAAAAACAACGAATTGAAATCAAATTAAAGGTTGAATCCGGAATATGTGCAGGGCCTATTTTACCATTAGGCGCATTAGGCACGTGTCTAGTACCCAATGGCCAGAGAAGCCCGAAAAGAGAGAACATAAAATCGTAAAATAAAAGTCAAATTCTGATAAAATCACCCATAAAATGGGTCTTCGATGCTATTAGTTACAATCGAATATCAAGGGCTAGAAAATTTGCTAGAACCTAAGGTTCAACTTAGTTAAAAATAGGCCCTGCCTCTTAATTTTTTCCTTTCTACTTCCTTCCCTATAAAGAGTAAACCGTACACTGGGGGGTATTCCATACCCCCCAGACCCCCCGGTTTGCCGATGGCTACACTAAAATTCAATCAATATTTGAAGTTATAATAATAAATAAATTACAAATTATTAAACTTTGAATTGAAGTTTAAGAGACACAAAACAATGAGGATATACCGGGGGTCTGGGGGGTATGAAATAACCCCCAGTGCAAGTTTTTAATTTATTCCCAAATCGCTACGCCCAACACTACATCATCTACTTAACCTCGCAACAGGGCCTAATTTACCATTAGACGCATTAGGCACATGCCTAGGGTTCAAGGGCCAGAGGGGCCCCAAAAGAAAGAACATAAAATCGTAAAATAAAGGTCACATTCTGATAAAATAACCCAACAATTGGGCCTTCGATGCTATTAGTTACACTCGAATATGAGGGGCCGAAAATTTACTAGAGCTAATGCCCAACCCAGTTACAAATAGGCCCTGCCTCTCAATTTTTTCCTTTGCACTTCTTTCTCTCTTTTTCTAAAAACTGCGCTTCACAATCAAGGATCCCAGCATTGACTACTAAGTAACTCTTCGGTACTGAAGAACTTATACTATTGGTCCATGAATAAAAAGTAAACCGTGGGGTATAGAATACCCCCCAGTGCACGCTTTTATTTTATTCCCAAATCACTGTACCCAACACAACAAACTAAACTATACATCATCTTCTCAACTTCTCAACAGAGCCTGTTTTACCATTAGACACATTAGACGCGTGCCTAGGGTCCAATGGCCAGAGGGGTCCGAAAAGAAAGAACGTAAAATCGTAAAATAAAAATCAAATTCTGTTGGGCCTTCGATGTTATTAGCTACACTGGAATATCAGGGGCCCGAAATTTTTCTAGAACCTAGCGCCCAACCCAGTTAAATAGGCTCTGAATATGTGGAAATATGGGGTATTCCATACCAAATTTACCACTTTTGACCCCGGCCCTTTTCGATTTAGCTGAAAGTTCTTCATTTTTTTCAAATTTCTTTACCCAACCCAAAAAAGTTTCGAATTTTTCAAAAAAAAATGGCTTTTTTATTTTCAAATACTTGGCTATAACTTTTTCAAAAATTGACCTTTAGAGACCGTATTGTACTGAAAATTTTTGTTTTTAAATGAAAAGTGAAAAAATAAAATGAAAAAAAAACGGCCCACTTTGGGATTGGCGGGAATAATCGCAGAGTTAATTTAAGTTTTTTTTTGAGAAAATAAAAAATGGCGAACTTAGAGAAAATAACGGTTTTTCTCAATACAATGCGGTCCCGAAAGGTCAATTTTTGAAAAAGGTTGAAAATAAAAAAGCTATTTTTTGAAAAATTCATAACTTTTTTTGGGTTTGGTAAAAAAATTTGAAAAAATTCTGAGAAGCGTTTTTCATGGGGTAGAAAAAGATGAAAAACTTTCAGCTGAATCGGAATGGATCGGGGTCAAAAGTGATCGATTTGGTATGGAATACCGAATATCTACTTTATTATTATGATTTGTAAAGGAATTTATCTGCATTCTTAAGTAATCGCACGATTGCATAATAATTATACAGTTGCATTGTAAACAATTTGACGTCCACCTTGAACATAAAAATTTGCTTCCAATCGATAGAGAGCTGATAGAGAATCGCGTTCGTATTTCAAATCCCCCTGGATCCGTTTACTTGCTTCATTTTTTGATTAATTAATCTCTTCGTGATAACATTGAATATTAATTAATTTATCAAGGTTGCTTTTTATGCTGACTTAATTAATTCGTCAGATAATTATTTGCATTACCAAGTCGGATGAAAATCTTCTGAGAATTTGTAACATAAAATTGAAATGAGCAATGATTTCGGTTGCGTTTCTTTGCTAATTTTATCCAAACAAACAAATGGTGCAAGGGGTGGGAAAAAAGTTAAATACTTAATTGGCTCACCTGATGTAGTGGATGTCGCACTATATAGATTAGTCGACGATGACCCTCGCGATAATGTGTCATATATAAGGGATTTTTATGTAACGTTAGACGTTAGTTGGTGAAAATGTTTGGTCCCGCTTCCGAATGGAAAAGGTTTCAACCTTTCGGCCTCACCGACAATAGGTTTATTCTCAAAAATCTTGAATTAACTTTTAAAATTTAATTTTTAGAGCTAAAACCTGCGAGCCTTCCGCGACCGAAGATTTGCAAGACTCCACCCAGTTTGACGAACATGACGTGGTGCCGAATTTCCAAAGGGTTTCCATTTCCGGAGAGGATACCAGCGGGGTAAGTCTTTTTTTAGTCAAATGAAGCCCTACATTAGCACTATCGTGATTCCCTTAATCTTCTTATTTCGAAATTAGGTCCCTTTGGAAGATCTGGAGAAAGCGTCGAGACTGCTAGTGCAAGCTTTACAAATTCGGCAAAGGTACATGAAGCAATCCCTTCAATCTTTTCCGCCTACCGCCTCTTCGTTCCTCCGCACCGTCAATCCGGACTGCAATTACGAACCTCCCCACCACGACGACAAACAAACAATTGCAGGTGAGTTTTCATTTTTTATGGGGTTTAAAAATTAAAGGTTGGTATGATTGTAAAAAAAATTGAAAACATATTTAGCATTTATATGTGATAGAGGACAAAGAAGAAGATAATGATGGTTCTCTTTCAAATGAGCTACTCGACAGCTACAACATTTTCCAGTCACAGAGCGATGACATTCTGACCCTAATTTTGCAAAATAAATCCCCTAAAGGTAAAACCTTCCTTTTAATTCCTAAAACTTAATTCCTTGTTTATAGGTGCTCTGGTTATCGTCCACCCTTATGACGGGCTTTTGTTTGTGATTGAGCAGAAGTGTATTATAATATGTTAAGCTTTATGTTCAATCCACTGACTGTGTGTATTAATTAAAAAATTTACAATAGTGCCTTTATTATATGTAACTAAATTTGCTTTTCTTAATAAGCTAATATTTTAATAATCCGTTTTGTTTATACTTACAAAATAATCCTTTCTAATGCATTTATTAGAACATGGAATCCATCCGCCATCATCGCGTGGAAATCCATGGGATGTCACTTTCGTTTCCGATACAAAGCACGTGTTTAAACCCATAAATGGCGTCTTTCACATTTACCTTAACGAAGAATGCGAGGCCAACAACCAGCCAATTGATTATTCCTTTCCTAATTTGGCAACGTTTGTGGCGGACATGAACAGCATGTGCAACATGATTGCCGACGGACCGCTGTAAGTTATTTTATTTTTTTTATTTTGGGTGTGCAGTTACCTGCATAGTTTAACTACTTACTTTTGGTTCAACTTGATTTTCTTTTAGGAAATCTTTTTGCTATCGCCGCCTGAGCTACCTATCATCAAAGTATCAGTTACATGTTTTGCTGAATGAATTGAGGGAGTTGGCTTCTCAAAAAGCCGTTCCCCATCGCGATTTCTACAACATCCGGAAGGTCGACACTCACATTCACGCAGCTTCCTGCATGAACCAGAAACATTTGTTGCGATTCATTAAGAAAACGTTAAAAAATCACGCCGACGAAATCGTCACTTGTAATAAAAACCAAAAAATGTCTCTCAAAGAAGTTTTCCAATCGATGAATTTAACCACTTACGATTTAACGGTCGATATGCTGGATGTGCACGCCGATCGTAACACCTTTCACCGTTTCGATAAATTCAATGCCAAATATAATCCGATTGGAGAGAGCAGACTGCGGGAGGTTTTTCTCAAAACCGACAATTACTTGAACGGGAAGTATTTTGCTAGGATTATAAAGGAAATAGCCAGCGATTTGGAAGAATCAAAATATCAGAACGCGGAATTGAGGTTGAGCATTTACGGAAAAAGTCCAGACGAATGGGATAAGCTGGCCAAATGGGCGCTGGAATCGAACGTTTATTCCGACAACGTACGCTGGCTGATACAGATTCCTCGACTTTAGTAAGTATTTTGGGACCAAGGCTGAATTGAAACGTAATTGTACATTTTTTTAGCGACATATTTAAGCTCAACAATCTGATGAGTAATTTTCAACAAATTTTGGAAAACATTTTTCGGCCGATATTTGAAGTTTCGGCCAGACCATCTTCCCATCCCGAACTGCACAAGTTCTTGGTGTACGTTATCGGTTTTGATTCGGTGGATGACGAAAGCAAACCGGAAAATCCATTGTTCGACAAAGACGTTCCGACACCTGATAAGTGGCGCGAAGAAGAAAATCCTGCTTATTCCTACTATTTGTATTATATGTATGTGAATATTTCTGTTGTAAATCATTACAGGAGAGAACGGGGATTAAATACGTTCGTATTGCGGCCTCATTGCGGAGAAGCTGGTCCAATACAACATCTGGTCTGTGGTTTCATGCTTTCGGAAAATATCTCGCACGGATTATTGCTGCGTAAAGTACCGGTATTGCAATATTTATATTATTTGGCTCAAATTGGTATAGCGATGAGTCCGTTATCCAACAACAGTTTATTTTTGAATTATCACCGCAACCCGCTGCCCGAGTACTTGGCTCGTGGTTTAGTCGTCTCTTTATCAACCGACGATCCGCTCCAGTTCCACTTCACCAAGGAACCTCTGATGGAAGAATACAGCATTGCTGCCCAAGTTTGGAAGCTTTCCAGTTGCGATATGTGCGAACTGGCACGGAATAGCGTTTTGATGTCTGGATTTCCACACAAAATGAAGCAGTACTGGTTGGGCCCAAACTATACCAAAGAAGGCGTTCCCGGAAACGACATCAGCCGTACCAATGTTCCCGATATTAGAGTTGCATTTAGACATGAAACCTTATTGGACGAGTTGTCGAATATTTTTAAAGCTTTTAGTTCTTCATAGACTTGAACTTTTATATATTTTTGTTTATTTTATTATTATACAAACTATACTTAGATGAAAATTTACCATAGATATTTAGAATTTAATAAAAATTTTAGCAGGCCGTTTTGACTGAGAAGTGCGGCCATGTATTTGATATATTAGTGGTGATTTAGCATAAGCGCCGATGCTTTCAAATTTTGTCGGTTAGAATGTATGTAGTGAACGCTGAGTTTCCACGACGCCAGTCTATAAGGCCGATTGTGGCGCATTCACAATACCCAAGGGAGGCGTTACTATTGGTCAATTACTTTCGAATTTAATCGTGAAAACGCAGTGTAATAGCTCATAATTTGGCGTCTATGGCTGTGGAAATTACTATTTTTGTTAAAAGGGAAGTATTTTTCTGCTAATTCTATTTATATATTTATTATTAAGAATAAATATTCGTTAACGTTGTATTTAATTAATTATTTTTTTTATATATTATGTATATTTTAAAAAATAATGAGGTTTGTTTTTAAGAATTGTGCGTTTCTGCACTGAAATTTGCAAAGCGGATATTCTAAATTATTTATCTGTAAACTTTTAATCTCACATTTCTTCATTATACATAACAATTAATTATTATCAGAATAAATCTATTAATTAACTTTTTTTGTTTATTTACTTTATTAGTAAATCTTTATTTTCTTCCAACATTTTCTTTCTTTTAGCTTCTCTAACTCTTGCTAAAAATACTTCCATTTCTTCCAAATTCGTTTCGTCAGGAATATCGTCGTTTTTTCCTTTATAATCCAGCTTCTTTCTTTCTTTAAAACGACCTCGCTGGCTTCTGCTGGATTCACTATAGTAGGTTTTCCGATCATTCCTGTATCTTCTATCGGGAGACTTGGAAATCTTTGGTTCATCGTTTACTCTTTTCGAAGAGATTAATCTAAAGTTTCCAAACTTGTCAAGTACCGTAATTTGGCCAGGACGACTAATTGGATTTAGTGATTTAGAATTTTGAAAATTTTCAGATTTCCCATTTTTACTAAACGGACGCCGACTTTTATACTTCTGAATTCTTTGTTTTTCATTTTTATCTATTTTGCAATGTACTTCTTTTTTAGAGCTTTCTTTGTCGCAATCCATTTTTCTAATAAGAATTTGTTCACAATTATCCTTAATATATAGAAAATAATAATATACCAACTTGAAAAAATTTGCAAATCGGGCGACTACGTCCCTGTTTCAAATCGCTAAAGTAGTTCCACTAACTTCAGCCTGGTAGTTCAAATGAACAAATTCATTTAAAGTGTGATTAAGATTAGTGTGCAACATGTTTCTGTTATGTGTTAACTAAATTGCTTTAAAAATGATATATGGTGTATTGGAACTGTTAGGTTCTTCGTCGAGGCCAAAAACTACATCGAGGCGGAAGGCCCAGCAGTTCCAGTTAGAGGTTAGTTGTCTTCCGCCAGGTACAGACTCGTACGATTATTTCCAATTTGGACGTAGCAATTCTTCCAAAAATACCTTTGTGTTCTTTGATCGAAGTCACTATCTGGTAAAAAAGAAGAAAAACAGCAATCGGGTTAGTCGCTTTTCATTTAGGATTCAAGGTTGTTCCGACACTTTGAAAGTCACGTTGTTAAGTACTGTGATTAATGACGATGGCGAGTGTAAACCAGTTAAAAATATACAAATTAAAAAGTTTAATGAGATGACTTGGAAGGACTTACATTCTGACTGTGCTTTAGAGAGCGGTACTATCATCAACACTCCGGGTGCTACTTTTTTTTGGCAAGACTATCAATCTCTCGTCAACTTGAATAATCAATTAGTGCAATTAAATGTAACAGTACACAAAAAACTTTTGGAGGGTAAATTTATTCCAAATTCCATTTTTCATGTCGATTTTAAAGGTGACTTTTACAAGCTCGAACCCTGTCAACATATACTTTCCATTGGGTCGATCACATTTTGGACTAATCTAGGTATGCCACAATATGAAAGCAGTAATTCGTGTTTAACAAAATGTCCATTTTGTGAAACCCTTATCGAAGATTATCCTGGGTACACTTTGGTTATCAAGCAGATTTAAAAGTGGTGGTTGAATTGTTTCAAATAATTGATCCGATATACTTTATCGTTTTACCGAACTGTGTTATAATAATATGTAGTTTTCCTACCCACCAATTTATTTTAATTAAAATTAAAGATTGATTTTTAAGGAATAAAATATTTATTTAATTTAATCTTGAAACAAATTTATTTATAAGCAGTTTTATAAATACTTTGTACTATTACTATTTGTTAAATTGTAACAAATAATTTTTCGATTGTGAAATCGGCTAATTTAGAATAATTAACCTGATCTTCTACCTGAAGATAGTAGAAATTTCGAAAGTGTAAGTCTGAAGACGTTTGAATTTTTTCAAGGAAAACATAATTGAATTAGAGTTTTCTATTTTTAAATCTAACATTTAAAAAATTAGAAGGCTGAAAAACAAATACATTTGTTGTCAGTTTAATTATAAAATTAAACAAGATGATTTATGAATACGACGATTTGCAAATAAGCGCCGAAGATGCACCTCTTCCCGTGGTGGAGCCGATGCCCGATGCGGAATCCGAAATGTTCAGCGCTAAAGCATTCCTTCAGAAATGCAGCAACATAACGGGAGATAATTTGTAAATTTTGAAATCGAATGAGTACTGAACAGGCAATCCAAATGTCAACACTTTTCAGATATGACCACTTAACAGACGTTCTCAATAAAATATTAGCCGAAAGACCCGAAAATGTGATCGATTTTTTTGAAGAGTACAGCAGGAAAATGAAAGAAATGCGTTTTAAACCCATGACCGATCACTTGGAAGATATCTATGTAGCTCCTGGTCGTTACGCCTTGGCTAGAAAAGTTATGCCATTGTTAAGGGTATGTAATAGAAACCATATAGCTATGTTTAAAATTACCAAAATATTGTATTTCAGCCTCCACTTCCGTCCGATGGCCCTGCAATGGATCCAGAAGATGAAGAGTTAGCCGATATGTCGAGAAACGACATGCTACAACTTTGCTACTTTTTTGAACAAGCCGGCATGGGCTTGCCGCGCGACTCGATGTTTTATCTCATGTTATCCATGAGAAAGCTAATTCGAACCGAACCTATCGCCACCATTAAATTTTGGGGAAAAATTCAAGGCCTTTATAAAGATTACCTAATTGTCGAAACCGAACTTAAGGAAGAAGAGTACATGAAAAGAAACGAGGTACTTACCTCTTGGTCTTAAATTCAAAAACTAACCGATTACAATTTTAAGCTTGCAGAAGCAACAATGACCGAACTTGCACTCGATCCCGGAGGTGCAGGTGACGACGAAACAAAAGCTTTAGAGGAGATTGCAATACAGGAAGGGGAAGGTGAAGGAGGATCTGGATTACTGACGAAAGTACCGCGTCGTTTACCACCTGAACCTAAAATAATATACGAAGAACCTCCCGAACCGCCCACGGAAGCTTCGGGAGTTGGCGTCAACAAAAAGGTATATTACGTGTGTCACGAAACGGGCGACGAGTGGTATCAGTTGCCCGATGTAACACCGAAACAAATACGCGTCAGTAGACAAATAATAAAATCATTTACTGGCATACTCAGACAAGAAGTGGTGACTTACCCCGATTTCCCCGGATGCGAACTGAACTATCTAAGAGCCCAAATAGCTCGCATTTCGGCTGGTACAATAATTAGTTTAAACTCAAATTTATTTTTTTAAATTGACTCATTTTAAGGAACGCAAATTTCCCCTTTAGGATTTTACACGTTTAAAGATGCTGGCGGTGGAGAGGAAGAGGAGGAAGAAGAAGAGGAGGAGGAAGAGGGAGCTCCAGAGGGCGGAATGAAAACCACATACAAAGAAAATTCCAAATTTGATGGCGTCCCAATTCGTGATTTGATAGACCAATCCATGTCGTTTTGGGTTCACAATACTCTTTATATTCTTCCACAAGGTGGATTATCCCGAAACAGTTAAAAATTAAATTTAAGATATCGATTTTAGGTAGAACTTCTTGGTGGAATCCTATGCCATCGGAAGGGGGTGAAGAATTAGATGAAGAGTTGGGAGAAGAAGAAGGTGGTAAGCCTGGCGTGATGGGTCCAGAACCTGAAACCGGACCACCACTGCTGACTCCCCTATCGGAAGATGCGTCAGTTGAAGCTGTTCCACCATGGTCTGTACGAACCTCTTCTGGCTTGCTGCAGGACTATGCCATCGCAATTGTACGATCGCATATATGGCCAGGTGCTTATTGTTTTGCTACGCAACGTAAAATCTTCCACAACATTTATTTGGGCTTTGGCCATAAATACGTCTCGCACAATTTCACCCCGCTACCTCTACCACCAGTGGAACAGGACTATCCACTGGGTCCTGAAATTATGGAAATACTCGATCCCACCGGAGCACAGGAGGAAGAATGGCGAATTGCTCACTTACCAAAACCTCCCCCAATAAAACTAGCAGGAGAAGGTGAAGAGGAACAAGCTCCAGAAGAAGAAGAGGAAGAAGACGATTAATTCAGTGTTTGAGTTTGGTTATCAAATTTATTAAAATAATACCTAATAAACATAAGTAAACAAATTAATCTGGCATGCTTATTTTTTGAATGTTTGCAGTTTTGGGGCCGACAGCTTTACTTTTCCAGGAAAATTTCTTGCTAATTGATCATCTTTAACAGCTTTGAGTAAGTCTTTTTCGCGCTGAGTGGTGGCTCTGTCGCGTGAAAATATACTGACGGCCATTTTAGCGGCTTTGCCCTTCTTCCCAGTCCCGGGAGTCAGTTTAACTTTAAATCTGAAAAAAAAAGTTAGGGTGGATGAAAAAAGAAGCGCGAATACGTACTTGTAGTTTGACAGAGTGTTGTATGGTGCTATTACAGGAACGGCAAACAACAATTCATCTTCTGCCAACGGTTGTCCTGTGAGGGCATCGATTACATCTACATCGGCTTGCACCGCAGGCTCATCTTCGTCATCAATTTGGCTCTCTGGTTTTTGAACTGGAACTTTTGGAATCTTTGGAGCTCCTTTTTTGTTTTTACTGCCATGAACGTCTTTTTCCTTTTTGCTTTTTTTCGAATCCTTTCCAGATCCGGCACTCTAAAATTAAAATTCATTGTTAAAATGATGAAAAACTTAAAACCTGAGAAAATCAAACCTGTATAAATTCCATTCTTATTTTCTTTTCTTCTTCGTCCTGATCCTTATATTTTTCTTTGATCTTTTTTAGTTTGCTTTTTTGACCTCGCTTCAGCCGCTGCTGCTCCTTTACATTTTCATCTTTTTGGGCTAGAACTTTAGGTTTGGCTTGTTTTATACTATTGTCGGATTTAGTCCGAGTCCTTTGGTTTGTGTTGATCGTGACGGGGTTGTTGTCGCCCAAAAAGACAACTTTCTCGGATTCTTCATCATGATATATTTTTTTCGAGTCTGTGATGATGTTAATTCTAAAAATAAAAAAAGATAAAATTGAATTTTATTGCCTAATATTTCCTTACTGTGTTCCTTCGGTGTGTTGAATTTTTATTTGAGTGTCTGGAAAATTGCCACCATCAGATTCGCTGTCCGTATCATCAACGCTATTAGTTTCCTTAATTTCATTAGGTTCACTTTCCTCTTTAATCTCTGCCAATTCGTTTTGATTTTGTTCTTCATTCTCGTCTAAAAACAAAATTTTTAATCATCTTTTTGCAAAGTTACAATAGGAAGTAAATACCGTCGGTTTCGTTTGTTATCTCTATTTCTTCTTCGTCACGACTCATTTCGCTTCCCGTAACGCTTAAACTATCTTCACCTCCCGTAATAACTCGTCTCTCGTTTCTGTGATTTTCCACACAACTATCTTCGAGCCTAAACAGAAAACTGAGACCCAAAACCAAATGGGATGGTGGTAAAAAATTTTTCTTTCCACGTACCATGAAACTGCCGGTAGTTAAGTATTCACCAGTAGGCGCGGTTTTGCTGACTTGTTCGCCCAAAACCCAATACGCATTTGTTACAACTTTGGCATCCCAAGCAACGCTATAACAGATTGCCATGGTTCCAGCTTCGTTAAGGGTCTTGGGTGGAACAGGTAAACCGGAAGGATTTTTGATAATAACGCTGCTGGCGCCATGAATATCCGCGTGTACGTAAAGATCTGTAGGCCGCATGTACCTCTTAACGATGAGTTCGTTTTGTTGCTGATCTCGCCCGGCAATGACTAAGTAATTTTCCGAACTGATGAACCAATAAAATTTTTCAAACCAATATACTTTGCGAACTTTATTAATGTTGGTTATCATTTGGACTTCTTTCAGCGTTTGTTTGGTCTTCTTTTCGGCCGACTTTAAAGCTTTGCCTTTGGATTCCAAGGTTTTTTGTTGTTTTTTGGCGGCGTTTCGTTTGTGATCGTAATACCTAAAATAACAGGTACAATTTTTGTGAAAAAATTGAGACTAAAAGTGTTACCTGGTTGCATTAGCGTATGCGGTTTGAGCAAGATCGATGTCGATTGTTTGTGGTGGCAGGACTTCCTGCTGTTCTGAATCTGAATTTTCACTTTCGTTAGCAACGTAAGGATCTGACAAGTACAAGCTAATGTGATTGGTTTCCAATTTTAATTGTTTGATATGCTTGGCCACCGGGTCACCTTGAGCCGTTGCATCTTTCACTAGCACTTCGATGTCGGTCCAAGGCATCTAGTAAATTTAGGGTAAAAATAGTTTTCAAGCAATGTAAGTTAAATTTACCTGATTGACTATGGCGCTCTGTATGGCCAAAATTGCATTTTCAACCAAATCCTTGTTCCTCGTAATTAATTCCGCCTTTTGTTTGTCCAGCTCTTGCGCTTTCTCCAATGCCGTAAGTCTTTGATCGTGATCCTTCTTGATGTTATCTAATTTTTTCATGGCCTCCCGTTCTTGCTGCAAAGCTTTTAATTCGATCTTTTGACTTTCGGCATTCGAATAAAATTCATCGACGGCAACATTAAATGAATCGTATTCTTGATAAGGAAGCGCTTCATGTTGAGAAAACAAAAATGGATGAAATTCTTGATTCGAATAAAAATATTCCTTTTCCACATCGGGATTCGTATTTGGCCTCTCTTCTCGTTTTTGAGTGATGTATCCCTTAGACGATTCCGTTTTCGCATTTTCCATCATCGCCTTTGCATCTTCTAATGCTAAAAACAGTTTGTTAGCGTCTCTCTCGATGATAAACGTTTTTCCAATTTTTGTGGCATTTGTGAAGCCGTGTTTTAGTAAAACATGCTCTATTAACGAAGGACCATAATCTAAACGTGGCATTAAAAATTTTTTCAACGAATCGCCAACTTTGCATTCGCTTAAAAGGGAAGATAAATCTTCCAAACTTGTAATTTCATTTTCTCTCGCCCTATTTTCTGGATACTTTTCCCGTACTGCAAATTTTACTTTATCGCCTTCTGTGTGGGGCCGAAGAACATATAAAATGGTCATTTCAAAATCGGTCAGTACAATGTTGCCTCTGTCGTACAACTCTAAAATTATGTGATATGCGGCGTCCCCAGATCCGAACTGTAAATCTATGATACGATCGGATCCTATTTGTGATAGACTCTCTAACCGTTTGTTTTTTAAGTGTTTGCGCATCTAAAATATAATTATTGTGGTAACTCGGAAGTGTATATGGAATTTTACTCACCTTCATGCTAAATCCTGACGGAGCCATGTTTTTAGGCCACTCAAAGTTTGTGATGTGAATTCTATTGCCGGATTCTAATAGTAAGACACTTTTTTCTTCGGTGCGTTGCAATCTTATCAAGTAGGTCTTATTGTCAACATCGTACACATTATTTACCCTCATTCCGATCAGTCTGAAACAATTCGATTTAGAAAATTTATAATACAAAAATATAAAAAACTTACTTTTGCATCTCCGCAATGGAGCACACAATATCGTAGGAATTAAATCTCGTTTTCATTTTAATTTTTTGCAAAACCCTTTCAAATTTGAAAATGTTAGGTTAAGTTTTCCCTGACTTCGCAATATGTTGCCACACCACCTAAAATAAATAATATTCTCTTTACGTAAATGTAGCTTTTGGAAAATTATTATGATTATCTACATTGATAAAAATTTCGCAATAGAAATTTATTATTATTATTATTCCGATATTTCAGATTTGACAATTATTTTCGACAATTACAGTGGCGGAGGTTTTTCAAGGCAGGTACACGACCTGATATACCAAATTTTTAAAATTATTTTCAAATTTTTTTAATTTCAAAATTTTTGTCCCCCTCCCCACCCTCGAATCGGAATATTTTTGATTGAATTTTTTTAAATTGCGATTTTGGCGCTACTGATTAAAATCAATCGATATTCGAAGGGAATGAGTAATAAAAATCGTCTGCACTCGGCCGTTCGGATTCTGCCGACGCTTTTCGATCATGTTTTGACGCCTATGTTCGAGCGTCGTCAGTTGGTTGGTGTTGTTGGTGTGCGATAAACGCGTGAGCGATTCAAAAATGTTTATCCGGTTCGTAATTTAAATATTAAAGTTTTTATCATTTCTGTATGAAATTATGTGTAAAAGTTGGAATTAGAACAAAGTGACAATGGTTCAGCTCGATTTTGAGAATTCCGGTAAGTAAAATCGGTGGTTTCGAGTTGCAGCCCTTTTCCGGGGTGGTATTGACATTCTGAATTTTCTATTAGCATGTTGCTTGGGGTAATTTTACCCTTTTAACATTAAAATAGAGATATGCACTTTTTAGGAATATTTTGATGTGGTCTTTGACCTTTTTAAATATTTCAATTATTGAAGTTTTCGCCAACTGCGGATGTTTAAGTCCCACCCTGTTAAATAAGGGTGGGCTGCATTTTTCTGTTATGCGGTGCTTTATTTCGCAAAATTTGTGCTAATTACCCGCAATTATTTACAAAATAAATCACCATTTTTAATTCATCAAAGTCACCTTATGGTGGTGCACTGCGATACGCCCTTTCGCACGAAATTACTTGAAAAATCTGACAATCGAATCAAACTTTTTTTTTCAAAATTTCATTAAACGTCAGTTTTTTGGATTTTCCCGTATGAAAAATGTCACTAACGTCATTGATTGTCGATGTAAAAAATTCACCTGTTGTGAGGAGGGGTTGCAAGTGGCGGGCAGATCTTATTTAAACTAAAGGGTGTACCCACCTACTAAGTTATTAAAACAATTGCATTTGTTTTTGTTTTGTTTATCTGATGATTGATGTAATTATCGATTATCTGGATAGGATATCCAATGCACTTGGGTTCGAATCTCGATTGAGGTAAATTTTTCATTACCAAAGCTTCAATTTAGTTTAGAATAAGTTTTATCTGTGAATAAATAAAACAAAAATGGACTGATACAAGCAATAAAATTTTTTCTTGCTTTATTGAATTTTCGGGTGAAACCCCCATACCTTATCTACCCTAACTTGCCCTCAATTTTACCTGCAAGGTAGCATCAGCACACGTCCCAAATTCGTTGTAATTAAAATAATTTCGTCGGTTCATATCTGAGAATTTATGTTAGTCCCCCAAAATAGACATCTTCGATTGCCAGTGTTAAAAGTTTTAAATAAATCCTAAAATAATCTGTTAATTTTAGACCCATTTCGTAAAACTGGTATCATCCTCGAGCGGAAATAGTTGGAAAACCTTTCGCTTTTATCTAGCGAGGATGGAAGGATGAGTAAGGTCGCAAAAAATCTGGAACAAAAAAATTACATTTCCAAGTGCAATTTTCCAATCTCGATTTGTAACTTAACCTTCCGGTTTCGGTTATCGAATCAAATGGTAATTTCCTCACCAGCTAACGAAACTAAAATCCCATTACGTTATCGATTTTCATATCCAAAATAATATTCTGCCAACGGAGAACTGGTTTTCAATTACCAGGCGATTGAATGAGATGTTATTTGATCTTTCAAGAACAAGGTGTAAGGAAATAACATCTGCTGCTTCTTTTAGTTTTGCCTTAGGGCTTTTGAGCACGTGCTAGAGCATCTGCTAGATAAAATCAGCTGAACGATGGTTAGCAGGTATCGATTTATTTACTCCTCTCGTCCGTCCGTCCGTGTGAATTTTCAAAACTATTTTTCTCTTAATAAAATTTTAGATTACTCGTTGCGCTCTGGGAGGTCCCATAAAATCAACGAACTTGTCAGGCCAACAACTCAATTTCTAGAGATTTATGATTTTAGCCAATAAATCATCTCGTAAACGTACAAATGTGATGATGCCCAAAAATATTCTCCAAATAATTAATTAAAGAAGGGTAGAAAGCAAAACGACGGGGTTGCTCGGGTGCGGAATACCCAATTAATTAACATGACTGGCAGATACTCAGATATTCTCTTCGTTTTTTGGATTCTAAATTTTAACTCGGATGTTCTATTTTCGCTTTTCTGGGCTGCATTTTATTGCTTCCACATTTTTTATGATTATGTCGAGGATTTTTATAGTCGTCTTACCAGCATAAGTGCAATGCAAAAGGGGAAACGCTAATAAAATTACCGGATCAATCCTAAATAAGGAATTAGAATTGGGGTTTATGTGGCGAATGAAGTGCGACAGTAAACAAGTCATAATAGAAATGGGGGCTTCGATATTATATGTTAGCAGGAATATTGAACCAGTCGGATTTACCTCGTTCGTTATCCGTCTATGTCAATTTTATCATCCGAAATGGTTTAGAATTTTTTCAATATTATTTTTTCTTTGAAACAAATAATTTGACCGGATCTGCTTAGCCCACCAAAGCTTCTTGAATTGAAACGGGAGCTACAGGTGTCTATCCTTCTATTCTAGTTGATACACAGAAATATACTAAGGAATCGAATATAATTCTAGAAATTTCGCATCAGTAAGTTACGAAAGAACAAAGATAATTTTCTTCTTGGAGGTGAAACAAAAACCTTCACACTAAAGTTGAATAGTGCTGTTTATTGGAATTGGCCCAAATTGGTCTTCAAACAAATGTTCCATTTTTGAGGAAGCGGGAAAGTTCCAAAAATAATATGGGGAAAAAAGCTTGTGTCCATTGAACAATTGAAAGTTTTGGGATGTTTTCAATGAGTTCTCCACTAAACTGAAATCTGAAAGTTCAGATGTGAAATCTGCTAACTGAAATATTTTCATTTTCTAATTTTTGTAAAAATGTCTCTTAATTTTGTGAATTACCTACTGATAATTTACACTAATATTTTTTTGTTAAAATATTTGATTGCTTTGATTGCTATATATTTATTTCGAGAATTCTTTTGAAAAGATGCTTTATTCAAAATTACAATTGAAACAAAAAAAGCCAAAAGAGAAGTCTTGACAAATCTGAGACATTAGGAGTGGAAGGCTAAAAGTTGTATTGTCATTTTTTTCTTTCAATATTCTTAATGAAAAAATGTCGGTGCTTTTTTCTTGTTTACAATTTGGATTCTAATATTTTTTGGGCTAAAAATCTACTTATAAATTCGAAAGATACCGAGTGTTATACAGTGCCGGATCAAGCTACTGATATTCATTAACATTAATTTGTAATTAATTTTATTACCTAGCAGCCTTTCTCTTTCAGAACCAATACATTTATATGTTGTGGCAATAAATTTTATACAATCAGTTGGATACTGGGGTACTCAGTGCGTGTTGCCTAAACCTACAAAATTCTCAAAAACGCACGGGCGTCGGCAGCAGGGTGCAAGGGGGTCCACTTGCACCCCTCCTATCATGAGAGATAACACACGGAGTAATTAAAGTGGTTATTCTGTAACTCATAAAGGAGCTTTACAAAAAGGATTCCATTCTGTAAAGATAAACTTATTCTGTAACTTTAAAGAATTATTTAATGACAGACTGTCCTTTAAAGCTACATCTTTATGGACTGGATTTTACAAAGGAATGCCTTTATGCTAAAGGAATAGATCCTAAGGACCAATCCTTTAACATAAAGGTATTCCTTTGTAAAATCCAGTCCATAAAGATCTAGTTTTTGTCATAGTTTGTCACGGTAAGGTGAAAACGTTTGCAAAATTTTAATACTTACAGTGCATTTTATTTGTGATAACTAAAAAACATTTTAGTTTTAGAAAGTATTTCTGCATTTTTTTGGATTTTTCTAAAATATTGATGTGATATTTTATATATTTTTGAGTTTTATTTTTCTCTGTTTATAAATTATTATAATGCAGATGTCAAAAAGTGATAGTCTCTTATTAACTAGGTAAGATCAATCACAACCGGGGGGTCTGGGGGGTGTGGAACACCCTCCAGTACACCTAAACAGAATTTAGCTTCCAATAGATTTAACCAAATGTCTTTTGTAACCTAGATCCAGTAATGCCCAGTGGAATCACAACTTTAAAACTGGAATCAAAATCTGTTTGCTAAGTATTTGGAAAATATTCTGTAGAATGTACACCTATTTGTGTTTTTTAACACACTACAGGTATACTGGAGGGTGTTCCACACCCCCCAGACCCCCCGGTTGTAAAAACTGAAAACTTGAATATCGTGGGCTTAGAGCTAAAACAAGATAACTTTATTTTTGCACAAAATAGGTTATCTACTCTATTGGATACGAATCATACCCAACTATGCTCTGGCAAAACCAGTTAATTATTGTACTATCGCTAATAAACTTGAATTACTATTTAGTTTAACTCTCAATACTGCAAGAATAAGTTAAGTGCAGTTAGTTTGTTTTAGACTATAATAATTACATGTTCTAGTAGTAGTTCATGTAGTAGTTGAATGCAAAAACCAGATAAGTGCTACTTAGCTTTTTTTGTTTATAAGTTAACTGTCGAACAAAAGTTTTTAGAGAGTGGGCATAGCTACATGGAGGTAGAAAGAAACATTAATCTATTTTCTATAATATTTTCTTTCACATAATCAAAATTATAAGGGAGTTAACTGATGCACTATGTTTGATCATTTTACATGTCAAAACAAGATAAGTCCTTTACATTTAAACTGTTTTTTAAATTACTAAGAAATTGGATTATTTTTAATACCAAAAAAATAATTATTTTCATTGCATCGGAAAATTCGATCATTTTTAATGATTTTTTCAGGGGACAAATCTTTTCCCAAGGATTTCTTGCTACAAATATTAACTTTTCACCTCTTTAGTTTACCAAAAGAAATGTAAAAACTTAAATAATCGTTTAAAAGAAATAATAAAATAGATAGAGGGGGGGGGGCATCCCCTATAGCGGTGGATGTTGGGGGAAAACGGAATTCATATTCTGATTCAGGAGGTTAATTTACATAAGAATCAGGCGGAATGGTATTGTCGAAAAAAATTTGATTTGCAGACCATTAGGGATCATGGGCGTCCATTGGGGGGTGGCAAAGGGGGCAGTTGGCCCCCCTTAGCTCTCGCCTTAAATTTTTTTAAAACATTAAATATTATGCCGACTTGAGATAGATTTTTAAAATTTTCTAAAGAGGTTTTTAATAATTACAAAGTACAAATTTAAGAATTTTTTTTCCTTTTTTTTGGATTTTGCCCCTCCCTGAAAAACATCCTATCGACGCCCATGTTAGGAATCAGACTTTTAGGCATTTTTGCATACAGGCACTCAGTCGTTTGCCCCTCCCTGAAAAACATCCTATCGACGCCCATGTTAGGAATCAGACTTTTAGGCATTTTTGCATACAGGCACTCAGTCGTTTCATATAGTTGTTATTTTGTCTATAAATGCATATTTTGAGTTTAAGCGCATATCTGGCGGTTTATTGCCTATATAAATGCTTATTTGCTGATGTCGGCATATATTTTGCATATTTAGCAAATTCAATAAAAAAAAAGGTTCGGTTTTTGCAACGATTTAAGGGTTTTTCTTTAATTTTTTGCACCATAATTCCAGATTTTCCCTGAAAAAGAATAAAAATTTTCTCTGAAATTTCGATAAATTGGAAGGTAAAAAGATCTTAATTTTAAAATAAAAACAATTTTTTTTTAATTTTTAAAATTAAAAAAATTTAATTTTTAATTAATAAAAAAATTTTCTGACTTTTTCAGATTTTCCATGCACAGCACAAAAAATTGTTTTTTTGATTCAAAGAAAACGTTTTTACTGTGTTAATATTTGTAACACTCGGTATTATAGTATCTTTATTTCAATTTTTGAATTATGTAAGGCCGGTACAGGTTACAGCGAGAGTTAGTCTCAAGAATATATTTAAAATGAAACTTTTTGAGGATGAGGCTCACTTTTAGTTTTTGAATATTTTATTTATTTATTTAAGTAAGTTCTACTAATTTATTGCAATCCAGCATTTGGGGTACGTAATAAAAAAATTTAGCGCATATTCGGCTTGACCCCCCTAGACGTCCACGTAATTAATGGACGTCCCGTAATGATAACTAGGGTCATGATTTACAGGCACTGAAAAACTTGAAAATATGCTCTAAAAACTTCAAAATAAGCACATTTGCATGTGCTGATTTTCGGACCCTAGTTATCATTAGGGGACGTCCATTAATTACGTGGACGTATAGAGATGGAGGGGGTCAAGCTAAATCTCACCCAATCTCATGTGGGGGAGTTTCGGTAAATATCACGTAATTTAAAAAAAATACCAAATCTTACGACATGTAAACAGGGGCAGAGGGGGTCGAAAAATCGCCGCACGTAATTAATGGCCGCCCCCTACTTATTTTACTTTGCCAATTAAATCAAAGAAAATATGAATTAAATCACAATAATTCTTTTTATTCAAAATTTAATATTTTTTTGGTGCCATCTGAATTTTGGCGCTGGGTGCGGCGGCTCCATTGCAACCATGGTTATAGAATTCTAGTGTGCACTTCGACGATAATTGAATTATTTATCAACCGAGCTTCTGTTTTATTTGGATATTTAGGAAGGTGAAAGCTTTTAGCATTTAAACATGAAATTAATTTTGTCTTTCCAGTCACGAACTAATATTTTTCTATTGTTTCAGGGTGCATCCCCGATGGAGGAGTTCCAGACATGACCCGTCTTACAGAATTAAACGAAGACACCGTCAATAGGAATTTAAAAGCAAGATACGATCACGACCGGATTTACGTATCCTTTGTTTTTATTTTACTACTGGTTTTCTAAACAATGGTTTAATCAAGTGGATATAAAACTGTTAGCAATAGAAAGTTGAAAGGTTTTATTGAAAACCGAAATATTTGATAACGTAACCCAATATTTTATGAGTGAGTCACTAAAAATTCCAGTTCTCTCTTCCGGAACGAATCCCCCATTGAGTCACCGAAGATGACCTATAAGCTTTAAATCTTGTAAATTTAATCATCGGGATCTCGAATCGCTATCGAATAAATTTGGCTATAAACAGGAACCATCTGGTTCTTTTTTCCTAATTTTTACTACCATTTTTGCAAATGTTGCAGCAATGTGTGCTGTGTTTCGAAATTGGGTCGCGTTATTTTCTTCTTTTTCAAAGAGTTATTTTATCCTTGCTTTCATGCACTTCAAAAGGACGTTGAAACTTTGTTAAATGAGTCATCTTGATAACTGGGTCGAGCAACCCCCGAGGCTCTCCTAGTTTTTCGTGTGGCTCCCTTGCGCTAAAAACTATGAAATCAACCCTCGATAGCATTTTAAGGAACACTGCTGCTAATGAACCCGATAACTTTCGTCAACTGACAATTTGATCCTTTCGATTATTGCTTCATTTAATTATAAAAAAATAAAATACAAGGAGATCAATAATTCCAAGCAGAGTTCATTACTATTCGGCAAGATAACAATGGAATCATTTATTTTTCGATAAATATTTATATAAATAAATAAATAAACGTTTTGCACAAATTTCATATTAACTTATTTTTCTAATTGAGTGATTAAATTAAGTAGATAATGACAGGAAGCCGTTCTGATTAATCCGACTTAATTGGTTTTGTTGTGTTCTTCAGCACTGATTTGCTCTTCAAAATGTAATTTATTTATTTTGAAATTCACTTGTTCTTTTTAAATATTTCGATTCAGGTTGAATGGAAAACGGGGAAATTAAAGTGGCAAAACTAAGAGACGTCCTTCATAAAGAATGGCTTTGTAAAAATAAAGGGGTTGACGATCACTCACGAACTGTTAACAATGCGTTTAAATGAACAACAATTAAAAATTCTACCAAGAGCATCAGGGGTGGCTTTACACAAGTATTTTTATCACAATTTGTTTCCTTTCTCGGTACTTGGGGAACCTACAGTGGGTAAAATTGTGCTCAGATGGTTGCAGAAGTACTTTTCTGCATAGTTTCGGCAGTAATCGAACGTGGGGTTCTGTCACTCGAAGTAAACTGAAACCATAATCCAAAAAGATATTTATTAAAAAGGAAAAACGTTGGATACAAAGGAGACTTTGAACAATGAAAGGATTAAGTTAGCTCATTACTTTAACAGCAACCCCGCTGTTGTAATAATCCTTTATGGCGTGAAAAATAAACGCAGGGAACCAATGTCTTCCGTTTCCCTTTTCGTCGATGGTATCAAATCTCTCGAAATAATTTTAATTTAAAAACAAATTGCTACGGCCCAATTTAGGTCGAAAACCAATTTGCACAACAAGAAGAGTAACGAATAATCCAATTTAAGAGAGAAAATCTTAAATTGTGTGAACATGACTTGAATTAACACTTTTTTCTTCTTTTATTAAATAAAAACCTCGTGAATGTTAATTTCGTTAATCACGTAACCGTTAATCATGATGCCAAGTTTTTTGTTGTCGTAGATTAGTCAGCAAATTAGAAAGGCATGTGTTGACTGTGTGAATTAGTCTAGGAAATCCTGAGTAGGTCTGAGAATTTTATTGTACAGATTGCCTAAAACTTCCACATTCTTGTAGTGACGAACCAGAAGAAAATTCTTAAGCGAACTGCGAGCTAATTAAATTTTCAGGGGTCATAACCTGACAAGTAATATTATGGATTTACAGGATTTCTTAATTTTAAATGTAATTAACTTTTTATTTTTCTTAACCAAATTTAGACTTACACAGGAACAATTTTAGTAGCAGTTAATCCTTACAAGGATATTGACATTTATTCTCAAGTAAGTTTGCAATTTATTATTTTAATATTCAGGTTGCATCTTATCCTTCCTCACTTTGTTGATATGCAAATATTATGATGGTGTGCACAATCATAAGTTACTAACCCCTTCACAAGATAAAACTGTTTGCTAATTACCAGTGGCAGCTGTTGGTGCAGGGCAGTGCCGTATTTAGAGGGGGGCAAAGGGCCAATTGCCCCCAAGGATGACTCGAATTGTATCTCTGAAGCCCTCCCCGATAAAAATAATTTTTACCACGAGGTTTTAAAATTTAAATTACTTTAAATAATTTAATTTATTTATTTATTTAGTTACTACTGACGCGCACGAATGGATTAACGAGATTCTGGGTATATTTTTATTTTTTGTCTGTCCAGTGGCGTAGTTACGAAGGGGACCTCTGTAACTAATCAATATATTATTAAATAATATACAATTATTAGTTATTTGAATAGTTAAAGGTTCTGAGGGATTCTTAAATTCTTATTTCTTCTATCATAAAAATAGCAAAATCACAGGAAATTATTTTTGGATTTCATATTTTAAGTTTCCATTAGAGTGCATGACCTTAAAAATTAAAAAAAAATTATTTGCAAAAGCATTTTCTAAATACGCCACTGGTGCAGGGCGACGGAGGTCATCTTTAATTTATTATGCTATTTTTGTGCAAATTTCAAAAACTCATTTTTTTATTCGGCCACTTGTCAAGTAGCTAAATTTGCTTGATGCTTGCCAAACCTCAATGTTAATTATATTGGTCAAGCACCAATCTTCCCCTTCTGTGCATCATGGGGAAGTCAAAATAACAGGTTATCTCACTTTTGACTTCCTGTGCTTTGCATATTTTAAATTTGTTTAGAATGTTACTCACGTCTTTCAATATTTTATGATTTTTTGATTACACCACAAGTACAATGCATGAATAACATTTTATCATTAAAGCTATTTGTTTACAAATATTGACATTGCACATAAAATTTTTTATAACTTCATTTTATGAGATAAGTATTTTAAATGGTCCAGTACAGTGGCGCACCAGGGTCTCAGGCTTTACATCTTCTAGTTACGCCACTGGTCCGGCAATACCTTGATTTAAATGTTAAAAGACTCCTCGGTTTAGCCTCGAACTTTTTTTTTCTTAATTATTTTGGAGAAAACAATGAAAGCAAGAAAGCGCCAAGAGTGTGGAATCCAAATAACACAATTTTTGTAATCAGTTTTTGCCATATCTCTTAACCACAGCCATTTCCAGATTAATCCTAATGTGGTAATTAAACCTCATTACTAAACCGCATCAAATTTCCGGTGTATGCTTTTTCAAAAGAGTGAAATTTTGAGATAAAAATTATCTTATTGAACTTGCACTACCTCAACTTCTTCCGACGATGCATTTTTTATATTTTGTATTTTATTCTGTATTATCTTAATTATTGTAAAAAACAAAGAAAAGTAATTATTGGTATCAATTATAAAATAAATATTTTATATTAAATTGGGATAATCGCAAAAGCTAAAGTAGTGGAGATACAAAAAAATGTATATTAACTTTTTTGAAGAAAATTTAATAAGCTACAATTTTTACTTGAACCTTTTTTTTGTATCAGCACAAGTTGCCGAGATATAGACAAAAAACTGAAAAAATGTACCTTTTTTCCAAGATGGCGGCTCGAGCGCAACAGATTTCGACGGGGACTTTTAGTATGTTTAGCAGGAAGCCATAATAAACATGTGCACCAAAATTCAGATCTTTACCGATTAATGTTTTTATTTTATCTAATTTTATTTTTTTTTCTTAAATTGAAAAAACTTAATTAAAAAAGGTTTTTAAAAAAAAATAATTTTTTTAATTAAATTCAGGTTAACTGAAATCAAATGCATATAGTTTAATTTTTGTCATCATATAACGGACACCCCGTTGATATGTTAATAGTGATTATATTATATTAACATGCAAGATAAACAATCTTTTAAGCTAACATGAATTATTACAAAATTCTCGCTAACTAAGAGAATTATGAATTTTTAAACGAATACCTGAATATGACTAACGTTTTGTTGGCAAATTAAATAAATTCACGGTCGAGTGTTAATAAATTACAAATAACGATGATTAGAACTCAATAAGTGAATTTATAAATTAATAAAATAATCTTATAAGGTTTATAAGGTAATCAAGAAAAGAAAAGTCAAAGCTTGACTGCAAATTAAGAATAAGTAATAAAAAATCTTCACATTTTTTGCCCCTTTTTGTAAACTTATGGCTCATTAAGAATAATTTCACGGTTTGCAGGTCAAAATCAGTCTAAAAACCTCTTCCCTCAACCAGCAATGGCAAACCACCGCGGTATCTGCCTTGAGAACCTGCGCCCGCGAATTAAAATTTTATTTAAATGAATCCGCGAATTAATATTTGAATCAAATTTTATAATTTATAAATTTATTATAACTAAAAATGTAAAAAAAATCCAAAAATATCATTTAAATTATCTGAATTTTATTTAATTTTTCATTTTGTAGCTGTCTTGTTGATTTATTTCTGATTTTCTGTGAAATGGATTAGTTTTTCAAAAAATTTTACTACGCAAAAGTTGTAGTCCGTTAAATTTCCTATCCGGAACTGTCGTCAGATTTTTGTAAAATGTTTCGTTTTAAAGATATATAGGGATTTGGAAAAAACAAAGAAATAAAAGTTTGAAATTTTCAACATTTTTTACTTACTTTAATTCATAACTCGAAAGCCGTTGATTTTAGACAATACAAGGTTTAAATCTAGTTTGGAGATTATTTCACGTTCTTTAAAAAAGCTATTCACAACTTTTACTGAAAACTCAATATTTTCCGGGATATGGCCATGTGAAGGTGAAAATTAAAAAAAAAAGCTTTGAAGAGGCCTAACTCTCGATGGTTTGAATTTAGAAAAAAAGTTTTGTTAAATATTTTTCTTAGAAAAGTGTCCTCTATGAGCACTGAAATTATGTAAAGTGTATCCGGGGACTCCCGGATCGAAAAAAATTAAAATTTCACAATCGGACTGACAATGCATTAATTTAGTTTTTTTTTTAATTTTTGCCTTTTGGCAACTGCTCCAGCATCGAGAGTATTTTGAATCTTTGCCATTTTTTCGATTTTTTCCTAACTTTTTGGTTTGGCCATGACACGAAAACACGAACTTCCTCTTTAATTACAGCCGTTCCTAATGTGTATTTTAATTTTACTGTTCTTAATAAGTGGTCGCAAAGACAGATTTGAGTGAAATTAATAGAAAAATAATCTGCTTAATCATGCAAAGCACTGTATTTAAGTGTTAGAACCTACAATTTTTCTGGGATAAATTGCTATATCACCAAAGAATTTTGATGTTCTTATCTAACTTTTAAAATTACGTTTGTCAGATAGTTTCAATGTCGTTTACGGGTGTTCACTAATTTTAAAATCAATACTTTCGTGCGTTTAGTTATTACCGATAAAATTTTTTTGTGGTATTTCATATCAAATTATAGTTTTTTGTGAAAGTTACTCGATCTGCCTGGAATTTTTTTTTTCAGCAAATCGAGACCCGTCGATCCTTATTATTATTAATATTATGCAATTTAATGAAAACTTAAAAAGTAAAAATCTTCACTACATTCACAGCTGCGGAACCGGCCCAAAAGTTTTATGTTTTGCCCTGGGCGTCAAAAACTTTCGCCACGCCACTGCAGATTTTATTTTACTCCAGTTGATCTTTTTGAAATTTTTAAATTGAAAACTGCAATTCCTTCAATGTGCAAAATAGCGGATGTATTTTCACCACATTATTTTGTTATCAAAGGAACTGCTTTATCAAACTTATATGTAATTTATTGCAAACGGAAGAAAAATTTCCTAGCGAAAGATAAAATAATATTGCGTTTTTATATTTTAATTTTTTTGAAAGCCCTCCGGCTTGGCAGGTAAAGTTTTAAACAAACACCAAGAAGGGCGAATAAAAATTTAAAATATTTTGTAAAACATGGGTCTTTTATCCTATAACGTGGGAAAATGTCAAGATGAATGATAAAATAGTCTCGTTACGCTTCACAATTTTAATAATTCTAGCTTATTTAATTATTTTGCTTTTTACAGCCCAGGGAACGGAAATAAAAAATTATCCGCACCAAGAAGTTGCCATTAGCGATTTTTTTTCATTTAATATGATGATATTTTCACTTCTAAATTGATTCCACTTACAAACGCACTGCGATGGTCTGTTTTCGTTATTTCTATTGAAATTAATTACGATTGAGCAGACGAGGCAAGTCATGCAAAACGGAACGTTTCATTTCCTTTTTCAAAATCCGAACAAACCTTTTTGTTGAAATCGAAATCGATATCAATTAAATTGATTCCATCGTAAAAATGTAATTCTATTAATTTGGAAACTTTTGTTTCAGAAATATGTTGCAAAATATCAAGGCAAGAAAATGGCAACACTCGATCCCCACGTTTTTGCCCTTGCGGAAGCAGCCTATACATCACTTCGCAGGGGCAAACCAAACGGTGGTACAATGAATCAAAGTCTGCTGATCAGTGGAGAAAGTGGAGCCGGAAAAACTGAAAACACCAGGTTTATTTTGCAATATTTATGTTCCGTCACGAGTGGAGTTTCCGCCTGGGTCGAACAGCAAATTTTAGAAGCCAACACAATTTTGGAAGCTTTCGGTAAGAGAACTCTAGATCCGCATGGTACACCTTGTCTAATTTTAAATTTTTGCAGGAAACGCCAAGACGGTGCGCAACGACAATTCCAGTCGATTTGGAAAGTTTATGCAAGTTTGTTTTGATTCCCGTTGGATGATTGCCGGGTGTATTGTGCAAGATTATCTGTTAGAACAATCTAGGATTACGTTCCAAGGTCCTGGGGAGCGGAATTATCATGTTTTTTACCAATTAGTCGAAGGCGCCAAAGTAAGTTTTTTTTTGGATATGCATCGTGAAGGAAGTATTCGATTCACGAATAAATTTTTTTAGCACAACAAAGAGTTGGCGACGCAGTTGCACATAAAGGAAGCCGACTTTTACAATTATCTAAATCAGTCGGGCTACATCAAAATGGAAGGGGATGCCAAACGATTGGACAATCTCCGATTGGCGTTCAACGTCTTGCAAGTACCTCCCGTAATGTGCAACGGAATCTTTCAAACGCTTTCCGCTATTTTGTGGCTTGGTAATTTAACTTTTCAGGTGAGAAAGAAACTGTTTCTCTTTAATTATTTACCTTTCGTTTCGCTTTTTAGGATGTCGATGGCGAAAGGTGCCAGTTAACTCAGGGAGATTTAAGTATTCTAGAGATAGTAGCAAATTTATTAGGTTTAGAGATAGAAATTTTAAAACAAGTTGTTCTGATGAGACAAATTAACGTACGAGGAAATATTACCGAAATTCCATTAAAATTGCAAGAGGCAAGAGAAAACAGGCACGCAATGGCCAAAGCATTGTATTCGAGAACTTTCGCCTGGTTGATAAACCACATCAATACTTGCACGCATCCGGGAAGACACAATACCAATTTTTTGGGAGTTTTAGATATTTTTGGATTTGAAAATTTTGCCGTCAACTCTTTCGAGCAACTTTGTATCAATTTTACAAACGAAAAATTACACAAGTTTTTTAATCATTACGTTTTTGCTCTGGAACAAGAGATTGTAAGTTTTCCTCCGATTTAGCTGCGGTTAACTCAACAATCAAATTTTCAGTATCAACAAGAATGTATCCAGTATAGTCATATAAGTTTTACCGACAATACGTCGTGTTTAGAATTGTTGGAGAAACCACCAAGATGTGTTTTACGATTATTATCCGAACAGTGCCATTTACCAAAAGGTTGTGATTTATCTTATATTTCAAATTTACATGCCGAATTTGACAACCACGAAAATTACGTTAAAGGTAAGCACAGTTTCCCTGCGGACCTTCTGATTTTCTAATTTATCTCACAAACAGGGGAGGATCGTCGACGATGGGAAACCGAATTTGGAATTCGACATTACGCCGGACTGGTGATTTACAAAGTAAAAGGAATCGTGGACAAAAATCGGGACGTCCAACAGGACGTATTTTTTGACGTGATATCTCGTAGCACGAACGAATTGGTAAAGGATTTAGCTAAATACCAAGACTTGCTCGGTTACATGGCCGTGAGAGTGGAAGGTAAATAGGTATACTCAAAAATTCAGAAATCCTCATCGATTTTGCTCTTTTAGCTTCAGGTGCTGCAACCGTTTCGAGAGGAACGAGCAAAGGAAAACCAACAGTTTCAGATTCTTTTCGACATCAACTGCAAGCTCTCGTCGACGTGCTCCAATCCACCAATCCTTGGTACGTCCGCTGTATCAAACCAAACGCTTTCAAATATCCAGACAATTATGACAAATCTTTGGTTTTGGACCAATTAAAATATTTAGGAATGCTAGACATAATTCGTATACGTAAAGAAGGTTATCAAATTCACATGAATTTTGAAGACTTCGTTGTTAGATACCACTGCCTCCATAAAGGTCGACTGCATCCAGACTTTAGAAACGCATCAAAAATGATAATAGAACAATGCTGCGTGCCGAAAACCGAATGGCAACTTGGAAAGACCAAAGTTTTTATGCGTTCTTACGCCCACGAACCTTTGGAAGACGCAAGAAACCGAACGATCATCTCGAAAGCAGTTCTCATCCAGCGAACATACCGAATGTTTGTTGCGCGACGAGAATATCTCCAACTCCGAAACGCGACCTTGAAATTGCAACACACCTACCGCGGTTGGAAGCAGCGAATCCAATTTTTGAAAATGCGTCGGGCCGCCGTCGTCATTCAAAGTCACTTACGAGGAGTTTTCGCGCGTGAAGTCGCAAGTGCTTTACGGGAAATGCGGCGAGTCGAAGAAGAAATGCGCAAAAGGGAAAAGCAAGAAGAAGAACGGCTTGCGCGGGAAGCCGAGCTAGCCCAAATGGTCGAAAAAGAACAAAAGCAACTGGAATTGGAACAAAGCGAGGAGTAATATTTTTATAATTTTCTCTCTTGATGAGACGTTAACACTTTTAAATTTCAGGGCCGCTCAAAAAGAAATCGCTACGTTGTCTCACATGGCAGAACAAATGAAACCGCGCCTTACGGAACAAAGTACGGAAGCCGTGGACTTGGATAATTTATTTGCCTTCTTGTCCGACGTTCAGCCTAACCACAATCAAATTATCGACGAAATAGGAGAGAAAATGGACGAACTTGTCGAAGATTTGGACGTCGAATTGGAAACTGTCATTCAGCAGGAATTGGAGGGACTTGCACAAGAACAACAACAGCAAGCTCCTGCTCCGAAATTGGGACCGCCGTCGTTACCGGAACCTACCGGACCGCCGCCGCCGCCCCCATCGACCGGCGATTCTCAAACTACGGAGAAAAACGATAACGAACCAATTTACGAAGCTGTGTTGCCACGCGAAGACAGTATCTGCATTTCACCTCAACCACTTCCGGCACCTCCAAAGTTACCGATCGATTCGCCCAAACACAGTCCGCCCGTTTCAAGAAGCAGTAGCACAGGGGTAAGTAAATGTTACGGAATAAGTTGAGATGATGTTGACAAAAATTTTGATAGCCTCAAGCGTGGAGATACCAACGCGAGTTGGATGCCTACAATCCCGAACGGGAACAACGAAGGAAGCATCGCATCGAAAAGAAAATTCAAGAATTTAATGACAATAAAGAAAAGGAAAGCAACGTGGACGACACTTACCACGACATGGTTGAATTTGCCCAAAATTATTTTAACGCTCACGAGCGTAGCCCCGAAGGTACCATCATGGCGACTCTTACTAGAAAGCGTCAAAGTACCGAAATGATTCCAAAATACGAAATGGTGACGTATTACAAGGGCAACACAATTCCAAATTCTCACATCCACATGTACGACCCCGATAATGTCAACATAGCTTGCACCGTCTTTAGGGTAAGTGATTTTCACTGTTAACTGCAATGTTCTTGAACTTTTTTTTTGTATTACAGGATTTCTGCAAATATATTCGCGGGGAGTTAAACCAAGAACGAGAACTATCGGTAATTCAAAACATAATCAGCAATTCTTTAGAACGTGAAGAACTGAGAGACGAAGTGTTTGTCCAATGTATACGCCAAGCAACCAATACTCCTCAAGTTGAGTGGGCCGAACGGGTTTGGTTATTGTTATGCCTCTGTATTGTGGCTTTTCAACCGTCCAAACTTCTAAATCGTTACTTTATATCGTTTTTGCGTAAAAACGCCTCCCAAGAAGGAAAAATTTCGCAATATGTGCAATGGTGCTTGGAAAACTGCAATAACAGTCGCGTTAAAGTGAGGGAACACCCACCATCGTCCGTGGAAGTTGCCGTAAGTCCACAACTTTTAATTCGTTTTCGAGTAACTAACAAATGCATTTTTAGGCCATGAAGCGCTTGGGCACCATAGTGTGTCGGTTCTTCTTCTTAGACGGTCGAACCAAAGCAATTGACGTTCATCCAACCGACACCGCCGGAGATGCGTCGAGAAAACTGGCGGAAAGACTGGGTCTGCGCACATTGGACGGCTGGGCTATTTATCAAAGTCGACCGGACTGTGAAGAACACGTGCGCGCTCATTATTACCTTTACGACGTCATTGCGTCGTGGGAACAGCAGTAAGTTCCTGTCAAATACTTTGGAATTTTCCCTTTAACTGGTTTTTCTTTTAGAAATATAAATAAAATTGCGCCGTCTGGAGGATTTGCAGGTACTATGGGACGACGTAACGGGACGACTTTAAGCGGTGGCGAAAACCGTTTCATTTTCAAAAGGCGTTTGTTCAAAACGTTGAGGGAGTTGAGTCAAGATCCTGTGGAAGTAAATCTTTTATATGCACAAGCTGTCCACAGTGTTGTTAAGGTTTGGTCAATTTTATCAGTACAAAGATGGAGAGTCTAACTTACGGGTTTCTTTTCAGAGCGACGATTTTCCTGTAACCGAAAAAGTAGCCTTACAATTGGCCGGTCTTCAAGCGCAAGTGGCGCTAGGTGATCCAAAAGACAATAATAAGTTGGAATATTATTCGGATATTGATACATTCCTTCCTTATAGAATTAGCAGAACGCGAGGTGACGACGTTTGGGTTCCAATTTTAGCTCAAGCTCATCACCAATATGGTGCTGGTCGGTCGGAACTAACTGCAAAAGCTTTATATCTTTCCTGCGTGATGCAATACCCTTTGTACGGAACGACCATGTTTCCGGTCACTTACCGAGGTTACTGGTCCTACGGCAATTCGTTAATTTTGGGCATAAGCAACGAAGGACTTATGTTCATCAAGCCAGACGACAAATTTGTACTAAACGAGTACAGATACCAAGAAGTCGAAAGCATTCTCATCGATCCCAGCGACTGCTTCATCACCATTACCTTACAACGTCACCTTCACGAAAGTAACCACAAATGCTTCGTATTCGAAACTTCCCAAAAAAATGAAATTGGATCTCTCATCGCCAGCTATTGCCCAACTTTAGCTGGCTGGATTACGGAGAGCGAGGCACCGCCTAAAAAAATTAAAGGAATTACAAACGAAGATCGCGTCCGTTTGTATCACAATTTGGTCAACTGCAGAAGAACGCTCGTTGATAACGACATTCTGCGGAAACCAACCGACGTGGCAAGCAATTTCATACGTAACACATTGCGGCGTTTAAGCAAACACAAATTGGATAAGCTAAGACAGGAACACGGTGGCGATTCAGGTGAAACCTACAAAGGTTTTCATTACGCTTTTTGGGCATTTAGCAGACAGCCTTTAGTGCAAAGCATAAGCAGGATACCGGAAGCGGAAGAACAAATCATGTTGCAGGTCTTCCAAATTATTTTAACTTACGCAGGTCTCGGTCAAAACGGCGAGGTGATACGCCGAGCGGAAGATGAACACGTGACGCTTTTACAGTCGATTCTTGAGCGTTGTATGCGTAAGGAGTCGTTGTTGTGCGAACTTTATCTCCAGTTGATTAAGCAAACGACCGATCATCCGGATCCAAACTCGCGCGTTAACTTGCGACACTGGGCTCTTTTATCTCTCGCGTGCTCGGTTGTACTGCCCCCTAGCAAACCAATTCGTCGGTACATTATAGCTCATTTAAAGCGTTGCAGTTCGGATTATGTCACGGAAGAAGGCAAATACGCCAGGTTTGCAGAAAAATGTTTGTCTAAAACGCAGGGAACGCGAAGAAGACAATGGGCTCCGTCTCGTGAAGAGATTATTTGTACCATAAATAGACGACCCGTTTACGCAAGGTTTCATTTTATGGATGGTCAATATCACTCTGTCGAATTTCATCCCTCCGCTACGGCACGCGACGTTTTGGAAACTGTTCGTGATAAAGTTGGTCTTAGTTCGGAGGCAAAAGGTAGGATGCTCGTTTTATAAATTTTACTCTTTTTTAAACAAAAGAATGTTTAGGTTACGCAATTTATGAAGTTTTGGGAACCACCGAACGAAGTTTGGCCGCAGAAGAAAAGGTCGCCGATGTTATGGCCAAGTGGGAAAGGTACCGAATGGCTACTGCTGTTTCGGCTGTTAACAACACCGGGACTACTAAACGTGCCCGACCGCAGTACCATTTCTTCTTGTTTAAAAAGCATCTCTTTTTGGATAGCTATATAAATTTAAAGGATCCCGTTGAAAAAGAACTCTTATATCATCAGGTTCTTCACGACTTAAGGGCTGATCGATTCCCCATAACGGATAAGGAAGCTGTAAGTACCAATTACGACTATTTAAACGCAGAGCACTCGAGTTACAAAATAAAATTTCAATTTTAGATGATGCTGACTTCTCTACAAGCCCAGTTAGAGTTAGGAGATTGTGGCGATCTCGTGCCCGATTACAGGCCCATAGCAAGTCATTGCTTACCTCCACGTCTGGTTCCAACTATACCTCAAGAAGGTGTAATTATGCATCATCAATCTTTAAGAGGAATGATTTCTTCCGAAGCCAAACAAGCTTTCCTGAACTTAATCCAAAGTTGGCCTTTACATAAAGCAACAATTTTTGATGTTATGGTAAAATTTCCCATGTGAAAATTTTCCGATAAAAATAATAATTTATCTTATTTTAGCAATCGTTTACCTCAAACTGGCCTAGAGTTTTGTGGTTGGCAGTGGATCAAACCGGCCTACATTTACTGGAACATCGATCTCGAAATGCTTTGTGCACGTACGAGTACACAAGCATCCTAAGTTACGCTCCCGCTTTAAATTGCCTGATGATTATAACCGGAAGCGAACGAAAGCAGAGCAAGGTTATTTTAACCACAGCTCAAGCGTTCCAAATTGCGACTTTGATAAGAGAATATTTCGAAGTTTTGCATGGGGAGGTGTGCGAAACTAGACGAATAGACACACTCCGTAATCACCCCATCAATTCTTTACATCAGTCTTCTCCGTTAGTTCCTCCGCAGCCTAGCTAGAAAAGAGTTACCTTCGCCGATCAAGTAATTGCCGCTCTTGTTTAGGCAATTACTTGATCCAGCGAAGGTCGGGTTTAAAAGAATTTGTAAATATTAAAAAAAAATGTAAGTACCAAAAAAATTTGTAATAATAATTGACTGGATTATAAACACGGACCAGTTGTAATCTTACATATTTAGGGGCTTCAAATCAGAACGGCGCTGGGGATTATCTCCGGTTGCCAGCCACTTTAGGATATAACAAGTGACACACTTCTCGAAATAAAACTTTATTAGCCTGTTCTGTAATAATAAAAAAAATTTTAATTAACTTAATTTGTACTTAAGTTAATTAAAATAAAATGTAAAAATACATAGTTGAAAGTTGAAACAGTTCAAATAAAATTTAATTATATAAGACTGAGGCGTATAGGATTGGAAAGCAAAGTCGCATTTATTATTTATTTTACTTTTTATTGTAAATTATTTGCTAGTCATTTATAAACCAAATATATCGAGGCGCACAACATTATTTTTTTAAAGTTATTGTTTTGCAATTGTTTAAAAAAATATGTATTTGTCAAGGTTCGATTTGGCAAGATATATTAATAAAGTATGTTGAAAATTTAATTCATTTTTGATTCTGCGCAAGGGGGGATCCAGCCGAAGTTCATCGAGGGGGTAAATAAAGGTAAGTTCTTTCGAAACAAGTTAAAAAAGCAAAAATAAAAACTCCTTAGTTTTGGATTTTCTACATTACCTGGCATTATCTATTTCCAATAATTTTCTTTAGTTGCACACCAGATTTCCTCAGCGACACATACAAAAGCGGTTATAAGGTGGGGGGACAGCAATGGCCGTCTACATATTTTTTTTTTTTTAATTATTCTGTTTTTTGTCAAATTATTTCAATTGTCAACTGCAACAAAAAAGAATTTTTGATCCAAAAAACAGTTTTGACAAAATTAGTTGAATTTCCTTATAACGGAAATGAATAATGCAAACTCTCCTTTAAAATGTAAGATTTTGGATTGGTTCGAAATAATTGAATAGTCAGCTGTTTATGGTTATTGTTATTGTTCAAAATTGAGGTTAAGTATTTTAGCGGTTGTGAAGATTGCTTACATCTGTTAAATTAAATATTTTATGAAGAAATGTAATTGTCTCGAACATTTTAGAATTCTTATCGATATTTTTATTTTAAAAGGTAGCTAATTTTGTACGTCACAATGGTTGTCAATGATTGTGATGCAATTTCCTGATTTATCTCATTTTGCTTGCAGTATTTTACAATGCCCAATCGTAAAAGAAAACCGTTAACGCAGTTACCAACAGACGCAGAGAATATTGATGGAAAACGCCGAAAGAGTTGTCTCGATCAATCCTCACCAAGTTTTGCGAAGGATTTGAACGTAGGTGTTTTTTTTTTTATTTACATTTTAAAGTATACAAGCTTTGTTTTAGGTGAGAGCTGGTTCTGTTTTACGTATGATTTTAAAAAATTTTATGTGCCATTCCCATTTAGAAGTTACGTTTAACAGTAACATTAATTACGTGATCGGTCGAAATGGTAGCGGCAAGAGTGCTATTTTAACTGCCCTGGTGGTCGGCTTAGGTGGGAAAGCCACCCTGACCAACCGCGGTAACAGTGTTAAAGGTGAGCCTTATTGCGGTATCTACTTTTTTCAAAAATACTTGTTTTTTCATGCTGGCAGGTTTTATTAAAAACGGAAAAAATTCAGGAAGTATTGAAATAACTCTATCGAATAAGGGTCCATTAGCCTACAAACACAGAACTTTTGGAAATGAAATTATAATTGAAAGAACTTTTCGTTCTACCGGAAGTGGAAATTACAAAATTAAAGCCCAAAATGGTAAGAATTTTCGGTTTCTCTCAAACTGCCTACAGTGGGTTTTTTCATATCACTTAGGATGTTACATATTTTCCTGTATTACTAAGGCCCAGCTTTTTTATATGTTCAGGTGAAGTAATATCAACTCAAGCAAAGGAAGTACATCAAATTTGTTTAAGTTTAAACATTCAGATTGATAATCCGGTGTGTCTCCTAAATCAGGATACGTCCCGCAATTTTCTCAGCACAAAAGACACACGTCAGAAGTTCTTATTATTTATGAAGGCGACTGGATTGGAAGAATTATTAGAAGAATATAGAAAGGTTGTCGCTAATAAGAAATGCGCTGCCCGAGCATTGAAAGAGAAGGAATCGGTAAATTACTCTCTTTCATTTTCTTGTTCAATTATTTATCAAACTCGAAATATTAATATTTTATTGTAGTCCTATAATGAATTGGAGAATGAAATAAAAGAATTGAAAGACAAGATTGTTAATCATCAAAATATAGCCAAGTTAAAAGCCAGGGTTAACGAGTTACAGAAGGAAGTTTCGTGGGCAAAGGTAACTTGCTACTTTCTTTTTTAAATCTTTTTGTGTTCCTAAAATTGTATTTTATGTACAGGTTAGAGATGCAGAGGATGACTTACAGAAAGAGGAAGTGGTAGTTGATAAAATTGAAAATGAAGTCGATATTATTCAAAATCAATTGCAAAACGAACAACAGGTACTCGCAACGTCCAACACTACCATTCGGTAAGGTATGCTTTCAATTATCATTTCACCGTTTAAGATTTTACTTTTAGGACTTTGGAACAACAAATTGAGGAATTACATGCTTCAATTGAAAGTCAAAATACCCCCCAAAATATATTAGTACGAACATTGGGAGAGCTCAAAGAGGAAGTTTTTGGAAAAACTAGAGAAAGTCGAGTGGTTCAAAAAAATATCGCCTTGGAAACCGGAAATTGCGGCATTTTGGAAAGGGAAATTCAGCAAATTACCCAAAAGTTGGTACTTTAGTGTGGCCGTTTTATTTTTTATTTACTAATTTGAATTTTTAGTTTCTCACAATTAGAACAAGAGAAGATTAAACGTATCGAAGACATTAACACGGTAGAAAAGAAGATTCAAGATGTGGGGAGCCTAATGGAAACTTCTAAAAACGATCAGTTTCAATTGAGGAATTCTGTGCAGCAATTACAAGAACAAGAGAGAAATATCCTCTCGGAATTGGATCAAGTAACCGGACAAATTGGTGAGTTCCCTCTTCATTGTAACATCTTTTTTATATTTCGTAATATGTGCAATTTTAGAAAACAACAAATATAGGATAAGTTCCCTCAAGGAGCAATCTAGCAATGCCTTATCCCTTTATGGGACAGATATGGCCAGAGTTGTGGAAACAATCAAGACTTACAAAAATAAATTTCAAAAAATGCCTCGAGGGCCGTTAGGCAGTTACATAAAACTAAAGGACAAGAAATGGGCTGTCGCTGTGGAAGGTTTTCTTGGACCTGCCTTACTTCGTGCCTTTACCGTAGACAACAAAAGTGACGGTCAAATTCTTATGAAAGTTTTTGAAAATGTCTGTACTGGCCGGAATAAGCCCATGGTTATCACTAGTAAATTTTATGATCAGGTACACGACGTTAGAAGCAATTTGGTTTCAGCTATCGATGGATGTCTCAGTGTGTACAGTGTGTTAGAAATATCCGATCCGGTAGTAGCCAATTGCCTTATCGATCAGTCGGGATTGGAAAGCATGTTATTGATTCCTAGTACCGACAAAGCCATCGAGTTGTTGTCCGATAAAAGAAGAGTACCACGAAATTGCAAGCAAGGTATTACGATTACTGGCGATAAATATTACCCCGATCCGAACTACAAAACTTATGCTTCACGTTACCACCGTGCCCAGTTCTTACAGGTCAGCGTACAAGATATGATCAGCCAATTAGAAGAGCAGTTGCAAGTACTCGAGGATAAGAAAGAAAGTGTGGGTAATCAGTATAACTCGATCAAGGTGGAATCACAAGAGCAATCGAAAAATCTTAAGGACCTGCAAAATAAAGTTACCAAGTTGGGTGTTGCTTTGACTCGTTTGAGGCGCCAGTGTGACGATTTGAAAAACATTGCCGAACCTGACGTTGCCAGCGTTCATACAATGGTAAGATGATTTTGATTTCTGTCAGTGTTGATGAAATTCTTTTTTAAATTACAGGAAACTGAATTATCTGAACTGAAAGTGAAAATCGAAGAACGAAAAGTAGTTGCTGCAAAAATTTTAGAAGACATTACCAAGGTTAAATGCAAAATAGATAAAAAAGAGGAAAAATTAAATGAGCTTAAAGCGATAGTGAGAGGATACGAAGAAAGGGTTGAAAGTTTAAATGTAAGTAGTTATCAGGATTTATAATAATGTAAATTTTCATTTCAATTTTTAAAGGAACAATTGAACGAACATGTTGGCAAATGTCGAGAATATGAAGTTAACAGAAGGTTTGCCACAAGAAGATTGGCCGATTCTAAGAGCCGATTGGTTTCTGCCAAAAACGTGTTGACCCAGCAGCAGCAAGCAGTTCAAAATCTCACGCAAGATGCTTCTGCAACTGGCGATAGGCCCGATGTTCTTAGGCAAGTAAATGTTATTATGGATCAACTAAAGCAGGATCAAAGGACTATACGATCTATTGAATCGGATATGGAAGATATTGAGGAAGTCTCAGAAAAGTATAGAAATTGTAAAGATAGAATCAATCAAGTTAGGGAAATAATGACAATGATGATTTACAACGTCAAGGACTTACAATCGGCTATCGAAAAACGTAACCGATATTATCAACATACGGAAAATTATTTTATTACGTTTGTTAAACATTCCTTTCAGAAAGTGTTGGAGTTTCGACAATTTAAGGTTAGTTAAATTCCCAGATTTCCTTTCAAAAAAGTAGATAAAGCTTATCGATAGTTTCTCTTCACTTCTTCAGCAATTTTCATGATATACTTTTAAAATACAGGGCAGCCTAGAAATAAACATGGATAAAAAGTCGCTCGACATGATAGTGATTCCTCAGCAAGGTTCTCAAGGCCTTACAACAACTTCAAATTTATCAGGTGGGGAGAGATCCTTTTCAACTGTCGCATTTTTATACTCCTTATGGCAGTGTATGGAGTTTCCATTTTATTTTTTGGATGAATTTGACGTTTTTATGGTAAGTTGAAATTGTTTACTTATTTAGCCGACCAAAGGGATTTTTTCTTGCAGGATAAAGTAAATCGTAGTAAAGTTATGGAAATTTTGATTTATCACGCCAAAAGCCGGCCAGACTTGCAATTTGTATTTTTGACACCACAAGATGTGTCCTTTGTTAACGACAAATCTATTGCTATCCACAAGTAATTTATTTCGTCTTGCATAAGTTTTTTTTTTATTATATTTTTGTTTTAGGTTGTCCGATCCGGAGCGTAACTTAGGAGGTTAAAATACCAGTATTATTTTTTACTTTAGTTATATTTTAAGTGTTTGTATGCCATAATAATTATATAAGTAATATTTAGAATCCATCAAGTTATTGGATTTAATAAATTCTTTGTTATTTTGCATGAATTTTCATCGTAAACCTCAACTTTTTAATTAACAACAGAACCTGGGGTTTTTGGGCCGAGGATGAATTTTCCCTTATTTTATTTTCTTAATTTATTTATATCTAAATTTTTGCTATTCAAAACTTCTCTCTTTAGTTGAATGAATTAGAATCTAAGAAGTTTGCTTCCAATGAGAGAGGCACCGAGACAGAATTGTCTTTGTTCATAATATTGGCCAGGATAACTTGGGAAGATCAACAAATTACGGTAATAAAAAAACTATTAATTTATTTATTATTTACAAAATATTTTAAAAAATTTTCGTTTATGCAAGGATGGGAACTAACGGGTTAACATTGCTGAAAAACTAGGTAAGTCTAGACCCTCATAAAAATTTATGGCAAACCTATATAATTTTTCAAAAAAAATTAGATTTATAGAATAATTCGAGTTAATTTTGTAAATTAAAAAAATAATATTTTTCTTATTTTATAAATTTTATTATTTTATTATACTCTGCTCTATAGTAATATTAAAATGTAAATATTCAATTTTTGTTTACACTTGTTTTTACAATTTTTTTTAAATTTTTATTTATTATATTCTGCTCTATAATAATATTTTATTTGATTGATAAATTCATCTGATTAGCAATTTTTGCTGGGTAAAAATCGATAATACGGCAAAAAAACAAGAAAAAAAATTATAATATTATTTATTTCTAGATATTTTTATATAAATTGTAAATAATTAAAATTCACTCGTAATAAATACCAAAACACAGTGCGGTAGCAAATACGGTCATATTTTCGTGGACGAAAATGGCATATTTATCTCTTTCAATATCCCAAAGAAAACGAACCATGCAACACATATCGTGATAACGTTTTTCTCCGATTGTCACCAAAACGACAAACCTGTATCTAAAGTTTCAAAAATTGAGGAATATATAAATCGAAATAAGCTGATTGTACCTATCGTATTCTTGTTCTTTGACTCTTGCCCTGATAGCACTGGAAGCCCATTTTGCCTGCTTTGGACACTTATCGGTATCGTACGTTAAGTCCTCCAATGCTTCAGTCAAAACTTCTTTCAATATTTTTTCGACTCTTTCAACTTGGAATGGATTATCAGAATCCAATTTGTAGCTGTTCATGTATTTCGGGACCTAAAAACCAATCTTTAGTTAATTTTCAAACTTTTTTCCCAAGCAATAACTTGAGAAGAAGTGGGCGTCGACGTCATTTTTCCCGTAAGCGTGTAAAATAAATCAACTTGTAATTGTGTGGTTCATGCGGAACTAACAAGCAATGCTACACATTTCAGTCAAAATTGAACGTACCACCTGGCACCAGACTCAATAACTCGTCAATAAATCATTACAAATTATATTAATGTGCTTTGTTGGAAAATTTCAAATATACTAGACAACGTAATTTGAATATTAACTTTAATTAGCATTTACTACACTGAATTTCGAAAATAAAAACTAAAATTTTGATTTTATTTACCTTTCCACCACCGGAATACTCGCCATACCCACTGGTCCTTCGAATGGACACGATACTTCCAACGGCCATTTTGGACTTACTTGGCCTGTCCGATCTGCGTCTAAGTATTCCTTCCTAACAAATAATTTTTTAAACAAATTTCACCGATTAAAAAACATACTTTTGATCCTTCTATAGCGGTACTTCCCCTCAGGCTTCCCCTAATGCTTCCTCGAGTGCTAAAACACGATTTTTAAGACTTGCGGAAAAACCATAACTAAATAAAACCTTAGACTTGTCCTTGCATCGCTTTTCTTGCGTTCACCACCGTCACTTTTTCGTTTTTCACCTTCTGGTTTAATTTCTTTTTCCCCTTCGGGCGCAACGTCGCCAGGTTCTTGCAACCTAACCCGAGACATTGTAGAAGTCCGCTTTTCCATCACCAAATTTGACTTGGAAGGCTTCGGAGGTTCTGGACTTTCTGAAGTTAACCGATATGTTGAAATAATTTTATAATAAGATAATAACACCTGCTTGCGCAGCACTTTCTTCTGGAGCCGGCGGCGGTGGTTCCCCTGCCTGTGGTGTTTCCGCTGCCGGTGTTGCAGTTTCTTCTGGAGCCGGAGGTGGTGGTTCCGCAGCTGGTGTTTCAGCTGGCGGCGGTGTCGGGGCTTCTTCTTGAGCCGGCGGCGTTGGAGCCTCTTCTGGAGCCGGCGGCGGTGGTTCTGCCGGTGCTTCCACTGGTGCTCCCTCTTCTTCTGCCATATTTTATAATTTTAATAATAGAATTCTTTAAAAATATAAGCTTGACGTGTATAAATTATTGAAATGTTGATTTTGCTAGGTTACTAGATTTTTCAATAGACGATTAATTACTTGTCTGAAATAGCGACATGGCAAATAAATTGCTACTTAAATTGATTAATTTTTAGTTACGGGGTGGAATCCATCTCCAAATTGCTCGAACATCCGTTTTTATAGTTTGCGGCAAAAATTAAATATCAGGAGTGGGTGTTTCCAGCTACATACATCAGTTTTGACGTTTTTTGTAAAGGGATTCGTTAATAATGGACGAGGAAGAAGATGAACCTGAAGAAACAACTGTAACTATATTGGAACCCATAATTGAATTGACCGAACCAAATGAAAGCGACTCGTCTAATGAAAATTTGGAGAAAATTGCATCGGTTTCTATACAAACTGATGATTTAAAAAAGAAAACTGAATTTATGGAAAATGTTCAAGTCGAAACTGTATCTACCGAAATGTTAACTAATTATCTGGAAACAGAAGGAGAATTTTGTGGCGACGAATACCATTACGGCTGGGGTTCACAGTTTCCTGTGACTCCGCCACCTACTCCCAAAACATCCTTATATTTTAAATTTAAAAAGTATTTGGGAGAAGAGTTGCCTGGGGAAGAGTTGCCCGAAGAAGAGTTTTTAACCACAGACTACTACATGCCGTTCGTACCGATCAAGGGAAAACAAGTTTCAATAGGTTAAGACTTTTCAAGTTTTTATGAATATGAACTATATGAAGTATTTTCTATAGATCGGGATGACCCTCAGATTATTCCAAAATGTGGCGAAGAAAAAGAAAAGGAAGAAGGAAAGCATCCTAAGAAGCGAGCAGTTTTTAAAGACGAAACTTTGACGGAACCAGGTTTAAAAGTTGCGATATTGGATCCGGAAGCTGAAAAGGCCAGAGCGGAGTGTATCAGTTATGCTGGAGTCGAAAGATTTGCTGCTCATTTTGTGGACAACATCATCGACAAGTCGATCGGTAAGGTTTTTGGTTTTGCTGAACCAAGTCGAACGACAAATTGTTTTAGACAACATTATGACGTCGAATACTTACTTGTTCAGCGATGTTGAAGTAAATCCCCTGGACGAAGCATCCGCCGCTACAACAACACGGGTTGAATATTACGAACCATATCCGACTTACGTTAGGTGGCCCACCATTCAAGAGTTCACCAAGGAAATTGGAAGGGCTGCCATTGATGATTACGTTCAGGAATGGAAATATGCGGAAGATTGGCTTTATTGCATCGATTTTTTGATGGAACAAAGCGACGAATGCAGCGATTATTACCTTTACGATGTAAGTAATTTTGCCGCTCCTCGGGGTTTTCCATTCTTCACGTGAAAGTTGTTCAAGGTCAAGTGGAGTATCCCAACAAAGCCATACCCAATTCCTCAAGCAACGGCAAGTGTGTATTTTACGATCCAAGTGTGCAGAGTCAAGCCCGGTCATTGTACAGTCGATGTAAAATTACCACGAATCCGCTTCCCGATAGAAGCATTTCATTTTTTATAATCGTAGGTGACTTATCAGTTTGAAGCTTCCAGATTGATTCACTCACCTGGAAAAATTTTATTTCAAGAAAAGTGTCTATTTGATATAATCGATGCCAAAATTGAATTATTTAAGAAAATCCAATTTTGAGATATATTCGGTTGAAGTCGCCTCGTACATGCAATTTTCTAATAATTACAGTCAAGGAACCTAATTATTTTTATAATTGAAGATACATCTTCGTGATATCGTCCTATCAATTTTTTTTATTATAGTTGTGATGTAACGATCGATAAAATTGAAAACAATTTACAAACTTATTTATTTTTATTTCGTAAAAATGCGATCTGCATATCTAATCGGATTGTCGTGACGTTGGTTAAAATATAATAATACAAAAAAATAATATACAAAAGTACTATACAATTTATTGCTATAAAATTGTCAAATGCAATAATTTATAGTAAATGTGATAAGGAGATTATCATAATTTCGCAAACATAATTTGTAAGTCAAGGGCGTTTTTATCTAAAAAAAACATTTTTGTAATAATTTGTTGTTGTATTATCAATTTTGTCAGATATCAATAATAATTAATATCTACAAAATTATGGAATGAAAGTTATCGCATCGAACAAATGGATTATTTCCCATTTTTGGCATTTAAATGTAAAATCAAAATTAGGCACAAAAAATAACCGAAAATAGGGATAATTAGGACTGCCTAGACAGTCAAGGTACTTTGGTGGTAAACGAATAAATTAGCAATTATGTGGTTACAGAAAGGAATAAACTAACAAAGAAACTTGGAGGTCAAACCCACGTTTTTTTGTTTTACTATTATGCTTTTTATTCAAAAATTAAATCAATATTAGCATCTTGGTTCGTGGGATTCCAATTTTCATCAAAATCTTCCAGTTTCTGTAGGAAAACGGCAATGCGGATTGGCCTGAAAATTGGTAAATTCTAAAACCTGAAAATCATCAAACTTAATTAATTAAAGAAATTGCTCCCGAATAAATAATAATGACGCACAGTCACGACGATCGACAGTCAAGTGTCATCGAAGGATCACAATCATGGTTAGAAAAATAAATATTTAACGGAATATCAAGAAATTTATCCGAGTCGGCCTTCCCAGTCGGGTGTAGGGCTTTTCGGCGCCACCGATTCGGCGTTGCCAGTTTGGCGCAGAAACTATTCGGTGCAGGGACGATTCGGCGCGAAGACTATATCTAATTTCCGTAATCTCATAATCCTTTCAGTTATGTATATTGGAACCAAATTTATCTGTATGCAGTGGCGTATTTAGAAAATGCGGTTGGAGGGGACAGATTAAAGATTTTTCAGAATTTTGTTAATCCATTCATGCGCGTCAGTTGTAACTAATCCTACTACATACAATTAGATTAGAACTAAAAATATTTGTCCAATATTAATCCAAACCGGGAAATTTGAATTTTTAAGCAATATTTATTTAATTACCTTACTAAAAATATAAATAAATTTAAATAAAGTTAAGAATAATACAATACGTAGAAATTCAAAAAAGACATAATTATCACATAACAGGTCTGGATTGAAAATATTAAAAAAATTCATAATGCGATATAAGGCCCTTATTTCACCGTAATTTTCAAATCATATTTTCAAATATTTTTAATTCAGACCTGTTATGTGATAGTTATGTGTTTTTTGAATTTTTGATTTGCTTAAATTTTTTATTCTTAACTTTATTTAAATTTATCTATAAATACATACTACATAGGGGCCGTCCATTAATTACGTAAGGGGGAGGGGGGACGTATTGGAAATCTTACGGACCCTTACGTGGGGGAGGGGAGATCGTCCGACATATTCCTTACGTAAGTATCGTAAAATATCATTTTTTAATTAAATTTTTAAAATACCCCCTGGACCTTCTTTTGTTTTTCGGTTTTCACATACACTATTTTTCAGGTATCCCGTTGACTTTTTTTTAAATCGGTTTTCACTGCTTTTTAGGTACGAAGTCGACCTTTCCTTTTTTGTGTGCACTTTTTTTTCATGAAAATAATTTTAATAATCTTTACGTAAGATGTGACGGGGGGGGGGGGGTGCCAAAATCTTATGTGTCCTTATGTGAGGAGGAGAGGGGGTCAAAAATTACAAAAATCGTCTTTACGTAATTAATGGACAGCCCCATACCACAAATTTACTTAAAATTTTTATTTTGGGTTTATTTTATAAAAATATAATGTTAAAATTGTAAACCGGGGGGTCTGGGGGGTGTGAAACACCCTCCAGTACATATAATAAAATTTCCACTTTTCTAGAATACCTACAGAAGACAGAATAATTATACAAATTTCGTCGGAAAAGCTGTGAAATTTTTTATTTTTGAGCAAAAGTGAGGGAAATTTAAACATTCGGCTAAAGAAAATTAGAATTTGAGAAACTTATTTATTTTTTATATTATAAAAAAAAATTTAATTGCCCCACGGCACGTCAAGTTTAACAGCAACTTTTTGCGTTACTTTGAAAATATATAAAAACGGGAATCACCCAGTACGAAATTAATTGTTTAAATATTATACCGCTAAAAAAGAGATCCACCGTCTAGCTGTCCGTCCGTTGACGGGCTTTCCAGCTAGTAAATAAATAAATAAAAATTATTTAAATTTTAAAGCTTCGTGATAAACATTATTTTTATCAGAGGGGGCTTTAGAGGTACAAAACGAGTCATCCTTGGGGGGGGGGGGGCAATTGCCCCTTTGCCTCCCTCTAAATACGCCACTGTCTGTATAGATATATAAACAAAACTTTTTATTTAACAAAATTTTACTTTCACAACATAATATAAACAAGTAAAATAGACTGCAATTTAAAATTATTCAATTAGAGATGCTGACGTCAGAATTCTCACAATACTGAGAGATTTTCAAAATAGATTTCTTATTGTTTATTTGCGTGGACTAGCACATAATTTTGAAATGCGAGGGTAATCAAAATATTTGAACATATGCGCATATATTTGCACCGAATTTCCTTAAAATATGCACTAAAATTGATAAAAATAGATAAAATATGCATTGATAAGCAAACTAAAAAATATCTTATCTTCGAATTTTTCAATTTTTTTTTCAAATCAATAAGTACTTACTACCTAGATTTATAAAATTTTATAATTTCAATTATTAATCTAGACGAATTACGTTAAATTAGCAAAATTTTGCATATTTTCAACCTTTGGTGCATATTTGAGTAAATAATGCATATTTGGGTCACTTTTTGGTGTTTTTGAAGAATTTTAATGGGGAAAATTAAAATTATTATTAAATTTGTCAATTTAAGCTATTAATATTTAATTTAATTTTAAGGAATTTAATTTTTATAATTTTTTAAATAAATAAAAAATAAATAATTTTTTAAATAAAAAATTAAATTGTTTAAAATTAAATAAAACAATTGCTTCAATTTGAAAATTTTTAATAATAATTTTTTATTTTCTCTATTAAAATTCTTCAAAACTTACCAAAAGTGGACCAAATATGCATTATTTACTCAAATATGCACCAAATGTTGAAAATATGCAAAATATGCATTTTGACAAACAGTTTTTTGGATTCGTTTTTACCTAATTTGTCCAGATTTCATAACGAATCAATATTAAAGAACATGCAAAAGCATAAAATACGAGCTCTAATTTTAATAATATGTTGTTTTACACCTACTCTGCCTTCGTAAGAAAGAAGGCAGCAAATACTACAATATTGTTGTTTTGACTGAAACACCAAAACGGTTTACGTCAAATCGTTTTTTTGTATCGTTCCAGACTTCTAATGGAAATGGGACTTTACAGCGACAATTCGGCGCATGGGGAATTCGGCGCCAGGACGATTTGGCGTGATCCATTTCGGCGCAGAGACCATTTGGCACCACCAAACCGGCGCCAAATTAATTGGAAGAGTGGAACGACACAAAAGGAATATTTTACGTAAACCGTTTTGGTGTTTTACTCAAAACCAAGGTTGATAACTTAGGGGATTCCCCCTAAACTTAGGGGTTAAAAAAGTGAAATGGGTTATATTTTTAGGGATTTTTTGATTTCGAATATTTATTTAATAATATTCATTTATTTATTATTTATTATATAATATTTATTTATTTATTTTTTTAATAATAATATTTTTTAGAGGGTTTTCCAAATCATTGTGGGGGTTTTTGCGGTTTTTAATTTGAGAGTTGGCAACCATTCTCAAAACTACAACATTATCTTTACTTCCTTCTTTCTTACGATAGCGAATATAAAGTATAGCTAGTTAGATATAAAATAATTTATTTAAAGTAAAACAAGTAAAAGTATTTTATTACAAGTATTTAAAAAAAATTATTAACTTCAAAATTTTACCCTTGCATTTCAAAATTATGTGCTAGCCCACGAAAATAATGAATAAGATCTCTATTTTTTTGAAAATCTCGAAGTTTTGTGAGAATTCGGGTTCATCGTCAGCATCTCTAGATCTTTGCGCCGAATGGTCTTCACGCCGAAACGGGATTCGCCGAATCGTTCCTGCGCCAAAATGGCGGCGTCAGATCGGGTTACGCCTAATCGGGTGCGCCGAAAAGTCCTAGACCCCTTCTAATTAGTTTGGTGCTGAATCGAGTGTGCACCGGTTTGGCGGTTCCAAATAGTCTTCGCAACAGACTAGCTACGCCGCGCCGGATCGGCTGCACCAAACCGGTGGCGTCGAACCGGCTGCCCCAAAAGTCACATTCCCCTTCCCGGTCAAAGAAATCTTGAATTTATAAACCGAGGTATTGGAGTGTCGGGGAATCCCTTTGGGAGGGAGCCATTCTTATACAGGCACTTAAGAGGGTATTCTAGTCTAGAAGCTCGAACTTCGGGCGTTTTTTGACGGTCGATAAAACAAAATTAATTAAAATTTAATATTTAATTTATTAAGCTGCTGAAGTAGAGGGGAAAAAAGAGCTTGTTATGGCCCTTTTTGGCGATTTTGTTGCATATTTCGAACATTTATTATGCTTATTTTGACCATTTTAAGTTGCATAATCCGGTCTCTTGTCATGCTGGAAACCAAGCAAAATGAATAAAAAACTTCTCGCAAAATGGCGACTACTCAAAGAAAGAGATACATTTTTTCAGTTAGTTTTCAACCTTTGGGGCCGTCCTTTAATCACGTGAGGTTTTTTATGCCATTTTTTTACCCCCTCTCCCTTTTGGTGATACATCGTGAGGTTTTAGGCTACCCCTACCCCCCCTAACCAATATCACGTGTATTTTTTTTGAAAAATTTCTTCAAGTAGAAACGGCGAGACAGAAGGCCGCGGGCAGCGGGGCGACGAGTGGCGTCATAACGTCCAGTGCCGGAAGCTAGCTGAGAGCTAAATATTGTTGTTATGTTGCTTTTTAGAAAAGAAAAAATACACGTGATTATCACGGCACACCCTCCTTCCCCATCGTGATCAATCGTGATGTTATTCTAACCTCCTCCCCCCCTGTTAGAGCCTCACGTGATTAAAGAACAACCCCTTTCCGAATTTTTAAAAATTGTAAAAATTGAAAATTTCGATTTTTTCTTGGTTCTTACCGTAGAGGGATATAGAAGGAAAATTCATGCTAAATTTCAAGAAAATCGGTCAATTAGGACTCGAGATTTTGTGACAAATACAAATTTTTCCTCTCTACTTCAACAGCGTGTAACTTTGTGAAATATATATTTTTTTTTTGAAAAAATATATAGTTAAAATATTGATTGTTTTTGTTTTATCGACAGAATCGCCAGCAATCCGGGCTTCTAGACTAGAATACCCCCTTAAGAAAGGTATCTATTATCTTTGCTATTATCTACTTTAATTTGCCGCTTTACTGATTATTTTAGACAAAAACTTTCAAATAATAAATTTTAGAGCTGAAAATTCTCTATTGAAATCAATCTACAGAATTAAATTTTAGATGTTTATAACGGCAGAAATTAGATATAACCCAAGGTTTTTGGCAGTTTTTGCCCAATTTGGTCAAAAAAAAATTTAATTCTCTGTAAGTTTGGTTTTGCATTATTTCTCTATCGTAAAAATAGGTCATGTTATAACTATTTGTTGTTAAAAAAACGTTTGATAATGTAAAATTTCACGAAAATACAGTTTTTTAACAACAAATAGCCGTTACATGACCAATTTTTACGATAGAGAAATAAAGAAAAAACAAACTTAATTAAATTATCTTTAATTTTGCAATTTGCCATTGTTTTGTAAAACCATCACTTTAAAAAAAATTTTTTTTTTAATTTACTTTAATTTTTTTATTTTATTATTTTTATTTTATTTTATTTTTTATTTTTTTTTTTATTTTAATTTTTTTAATTAAAGGGCATAGCCCAATAAGATGGTGCAAAGTCCCCCGTCTAGGATTTTGACTGGAACTAGGGCATTTGATTTGGTATCAAACAAAAAAGACCAAACCCCTCAAATTTTCAGCCCGCTAGGGCAACCCTAGCGTCTGCTACCGCCGAAAAAGCCACTTTTCACCATTTTTACGATAACTCTCGCTAGAAATAACATTTTCACACCCGGTTTTCGGCATTCAAAGGGTGATTTAATGAAGAAGACGTCTGAATTTTTTCAGATTTTTTGGGCTTCATAACCCAAAAATGACACCTATTTTAATATTTGGAACGTGATTTTCAGGACTTTATCTCCTCCCGGCACAAAATTAAAAAACGTTAATTTTTGGAATTTTTTATTACCTTTTAGATGGTGTATTGCGAAAAAATTTTTAAGCGGGACCCAAGGTCAAAAACATGTGAAATATGCGATTTTGCACATTTCATGAGACATTTGAGCCCAAGTTCCATCCCCTCGGGAACGATTCTGCCCAAAAATGAAGCTCCAAAATCAATTCAGCACCATAAAAACCCCTCAACTCTCACTCTCTGACTCCCATAATTTGTGCAAATAGACATCGAAAGTTTTGGTGAATTCTGAGACGGTATTAAGGGTGAATCCACATGGCATTTTTGGATTATGGAGCCCAAAAAATCTGAAAAAATTCAGACGTCTTCTTCATTAAATCACCCTTTGAATGCCGAAAACCGGGTGTGAAAATGTTATTTCTAGCGGGAGTTATCGTAAAAATGGTGAAAAGTGGCTTTTTCGGCGGGAGCAGACGCTAGGGTTGCCCTAGCGGTCTGAAAATTTGGGGGGCTTGTTCTTTTTTGATACCAAATCAAATGCCCTAGTTCCAGTCAAAATCCTAGACTGGGGACTTTGTACCCTCTTATTGGGCTAGGCCCTTTGAGGTACTTTTAAAATCAAAATATTTTTGGCTGAATTCTACCAAATTTTGTTTTTTTTTTAAATTTTTTAATTAAAAACAAAAAAAACTAAAAAAACCGGGGGTCATCTGATCTACATTAAATTGTTTTTCGCTTACCAATATTTGTTTTTAGCGTTGCTGTTTTGTTTTAATGAAAACTGCAGATAACTCAAATTATCTTAAAAGTTAGTTACGTGAATAGTTTATTGATAAATTGTAATCGGTTCCCCTCGTTATCAAATGTTTAAATTTAATTCATATCAGCATTCCGTAATAAGAATACTACATAGCGTACGTTTGAAGTGGATCTACAAGTTGATTCAAGTAAAAAATCAAGTCACACTAAATAATTGTCATTTCAAAATCTGATGCGCATTTAAATTAATATTCAAAATATGACAAATTTGCGCCAAATTTTCGACGAATATGAAATGCACCCGTAAATTAAATAAAAAAATAAAAAATTATTATAATAATTAGGTACAAATTCCACTATGACTCAGCTAAAATTGATAAACAATAACTCGCGTGCGAATCACCAGTAGTTATGAACGAAAATTGTTAAGGTGAAGTAGTAGATTTTACTTAAAATAAAAATTCATTTAGCAAGTTAAACCTTCCTTTAAAATAATCAAATGCCCAACACAACCATAATCAAGTCCGATTCCAATGCCAGGTAAATTAACAGAACAATTTTTCAAAAAATATCAAAAATTGCGTAACATAACCCTAAAAAATTTGTACCTAATTTTAAAAAAATCTTAAAAAATTGCCATTACTAAATTTAAAATGTTCAAGTATATATTTTCATTTTATTTCGCTATATTTAGGACGCTAGCGAATTTAATTTTAAGGATCTCAAGGTAAAATCATATTTTGACTTTTAATTTCTGAGTGTAATTTTAATTTATTTGGTTAATTTTCAGTTGGTTTGCGCCAAATTGGCTTCAGTGGTCTCAATTTTCCGACGGTATGTTACGAAAAATCGAGAAACAGATCTTATCGAGTGAGTAAAACCATCAAACGAGAAGTTCTTGAGGTTACTTCATGTCTTTACAGTTTTGAAAGTGGCTTATCGAGGCTCCTATGTTGATATTGGACCGGTAGTGGGTCCTGCGGATAAAATATGGACAATTTCCATGAACACGGAGTCACCTAAGACACCGCTAGTTTTATTGCACGGTTTAGGTGCCGGAGTTGCTTTGTGGTGTCTAAATTTGGACGCTTTTGCTGCCAATAGGCCTGTTTATGCTATCGACATGCTGGGATTTGGTCGTAGTTCTCGCCCCAAATTTAGTTCGGACGCTGCCGAAGCAGAGAGTCAGTTTGTGAAATCGGTGGAGGAATGGCGGAGGGAAACAAAGCTAGATAAGTTTATTCTTTTGGGCCACAGTATGGGGGGATTTTTGGCAGCCTCCTACGCTTTAGATCATCCGGAGAGAGTTCAACATTTGATTCTTGCCGATCCGTGGGGTTTTCCCGAAAAACCTTCCGACGAAGCCTTAAAGAAGGAAATTCCTTTGTGGATTAGGACGATTGTTTATGCCATGTCGCCATTTAATCCCCTAGCTGCGGTTCGGTTTGCTGGACCTTGGGGCCAGTGGGTTATAGATAAAGTCAGACCTGACTTGGCCAGAAAATTTTCCGGGGTTTTTAAAGAAGACAATTTGATTTCTCAGTATATCTACCAGTGCAACGCTCAAACTCCCAGGTAACTTTCTACTAGTTATTTTATTAGAAGGAAAAAACAAAAAATTTATTTTCAGCGGGGAGAGTGCTTTTCGCTCAATGACCTCTGGAATTGGTTGGGCTAAAAATCCAATGGTTCATAGAATCGAGCAATTGGACAAAAATATACCAATCACCATCATGTACGGTTCGAGATCATGGGTGGACAACTCTGCTGGTAACTTTATCAAACAAAAACGTATTGATTCGTACGTTAAGCTACAGGTGAGTTGTAAATAATATGAAGTTTTTTTTTTATTGTAAATTTTATTGCACTAGGTCATCTCGGGTGCTGGTCACCATGTGTATGCCGATAAAGCTGACGTTTTTAATAAATACGTGGTGGAGGCTTGCAATTACACCGATCCTCTTCAAAATAATGTTATGGACCAAACAGAATCAGACACAGAAAACGATGATACTAGAAACACAAACAGAACGACACAATCTTAACATTCACCATTTTTTAACTTAATAATTGCACCTCCTTATTTATTTCCCCAATAAAAAAATTGTAAATTTTCTAAATTTATTATCTCAAATTTGAGAGCCTTGTTACATAATCTGTGATGAAAATAATATCAATAAAATAATTTATGGGGCTTCATTTGTCGAAGGAGGGTTTCAATGTCTTTCTCTTCCTTTTCAAACTGAAGCTTTCAGGCTGTTAAGTGAAAGGTCCACTACTTTTAATTATAAGACATTAAAATTATAGTATTTTATTTTATTTTCTTCTAGCATAATTTTTAAACACTTGTATATATTTGTTGTGACTAACTTTTGTCGCTTATTAAGATTTTAATTGTTAAAAACTTTATTTCGTTAGTAAAAATTATTTAAAAAATAATTAAATATTTTTTTAGTACGGTGTTTCGGACTGTCCTGACCCTTCTCATTGAGAAAAAAATATAAAAATATTAGAAACCTAAAGTTTGCTATTAATCTTCAGTTTTTATTTTGTAAATATTTGAAATTTTATAAAACTTTTGCACTTGATTTTTAAAAATCCAAAAAGTCCACAATATAATCGCAGTCAGTTTTCAAAATGTTCAAATTATTAAAATCAATAAATTATTTTTTTTTGTCTTATTTTTATATAAAAATTTTTTTATATAACATTTAATCATTTTCTATATAACGTTTATTAATAATATGTAATATACAAAAAATATCTGTTACAGACTAATTAAATGTAATTAGAAAGCAGGATGAAACTGTCCCTTTCCCTTAAGTTTTCCGGGAAATCCCAGAATTTCGATATATTGGATCAAAGATCAGATATGTTGGATCTGTTGCCTTTTGTGTATTTAATATCTAATCGAGGACCTTATCATATTGGTAGGTAAACTGTAAAATTAAATATTATTTTGTGAAAGTTATTTATTGACACAACATTAAATTTTATCAATTTATTGTAATCATTCAGGAATTTTCTATTGTTCCCCCTTGTTTACTTTACTTTAATGAGAAAAAAAGTAGAAGTTGTAAATTTATAAATGAGAAAACTTTCAATAAATTTCAAAAATTAATATTCAAATCAAAAGTTAGCAGATTTTTCAAATAAACCTGAAATGCAAAGACGTGGTTATCTTAACTTCACAGATAAGGGAGTTGATAATGGTAATTATTATTGTTATAATCCTGTATTTTTGTTAGACAAATTTGAAAATCGACACTTTCGTAGGTAATACCAGTCGGTCGTCACAAACTGGGTAACTAAGTTTTTGAAACAGTGAATAAGCGAATACGAAGAAACCAAATTAAAAAATTTTTTTAAACCAAATTTTTGAAAACAATTTCATATGAATCATATTCAGCGTCAAGTGTACAAACTCCTTCTGAAGCTTCTTAAATGCTCAATAACAACGTGGTTTTGGTAAGATTTTTTCGAAACTTTTTATTATTTATTATTATTTTTTATTATTTATTATTATTTTTTATTATTTATTATTATTTTAAAATAATTTTCAATCTTCACCTTTATTTTCTCTATTTCTCAGCAGTAAATAAACTATGCCGGTCCAAACGCAAAGCTCCCATGAGATAATCATGGAAAGCCTTTTTGCTTCATGGGAGTTTTGCGCTCGAATCGGCATAGTTTATCTACTGCAGTTTTTGTGATCTTTTTTTTAGTGTAACAAGAATAATAGTAGAAACATGCTTCAGAATTGTAGGGTAAGCGCGATTTACTTGCAGTGGTTCGGACCTTAATTTCTCTAAATTTTAGTTTGTTTCTACCAATTAACCACTCCTGGGTTACATATTGCTACAAAGAGTTATGTATAACGGAAAGGTACATTTTGTCGAGTGGTAAGTGACATTTTGCCTTGTTTAACATTGAAGGTTTGAAATTTTTATCGATAGTCCTAAAAGTACCCTACAATTGCAAATATGTCGATGTTGGAGACATTGTCGGCCCAGAAGATAAAATATGGACAATTTCCATGAATACAGAATCCACGGAGACACCCATTGTTTTGTTACATGGCGTTGGTACAGGAGTTGCACTGTGGTGTCAAAATTTGACCGCACTAGCGGAAGATAGACCAGTTTACGCTTTGGATTTGTTAGGTTTTGCTCGCAGTTCTCGTCCTACTTTTAGCAGAAGCGCAAGAATGGCGGAAAAGCAATTTATCGAATCGTTGGAGGCATGGAGATGTAAGATAAAATTGGACCAAATGATTCTATCGGGCCATCACTTGGGGGGATTTCTGGCGACATCCTATGCGATGCACTATCCCCACAGGGTCAAACATTTGATTCTCGTTGATCCTTGGGGATTTTCCGAAAAACCATTGTTGCCCAATATGTCCCGTTGGGTTAAGGTGGTTGCTTATCTCATGTACACCAGCAATTTATTGTCTCTCATACGATGTTTCGGACCTTGGGGTTTATGGACCATCAATTTCGTTAGAGCTGACATGAAAAAGAAATTCTCTGGAGCGATCGAAGAGTATTCGTACATTTCTAGGTACATCTACCATTGCAATGCTCAAACTCCAAGGTAAAAAAGAGTATTTACTTAAGAAAACATTATGAAGAATGTTATCTCTGTTATTTTCAGCGGAGAGACAGCTTTTAACACCATGACCGTCGGTATGGGTTGGGCAAAAAATCCAATGATACGCAGGATTGATTGTTTGGATAAAAATATACCAATTTCCATGATCTACGGTTCTAGAGTAAGTTATTCGATAGCCAAGGTTGTTAAAGAGAAGCGTGAGGACTCTTATGTTACCCTGAAGGTAATCCTACTTTGATATTTTAAATATTTGTTGCTTTAACACTTTCTTTTTTTGTAGATAATTAATGGTGCCGGTCAACACGTATATGCCGATAAACCTGCAGCTTTCAATAAGTACATAGTGGAAGCTTGTAGATATGAAAGACCTGAAGAGAAAAATGCTAATCAACGTGGAAAATAAAATTCAATTTTGAATTGACCTTTTTAATTCTATAGCTATTCTCAGTAACTTTTTAAAGTTAATTATTTTGTATTTTTATTGTTTATTTTATTTTATTTTGAAATAGTCTTATATAGTATAGTTCTTCAGTGGCATAATCCGAACTTCATTTGGAAGTTTAAAATTTATTTTTTTAATTATATTATTTATATAAAATTTATTTCTGGAATAGACCCTTAAACATTACTTATTTTTCAGGTTTTAGTATATAATTAGTTTTAAAGCTAAAAACCATTTGATTTGCGTTTGTATTCGCCCGACCTTTCTTATTAACATTTGTTTATTTAAAATACTGTATATACTAATTATTAGTAACTAATATAAAATAAATGGACTTGTCGTGATTGTGTTTTAGTATATTAAGTATCTAGAACGGTATGTACAATTTACCGGTTGACGACAATGTTTTTGTCAAAAAAATGACAATATTTTCGGAAACCGGTAAATTGCATACCGTTCGTGATGGTTATAACATTTTTTGCACGATCGAAATGAATATAAAAAATAATTAATTTTTTTTAAGTCAAATCTAAAGTGCATTGGCATTTGTAGCTATTTATGAAGTAGGTAAAAAATTTGAATTAATTCTGTTGCCGTGGTTTTATTTACAAAAGAAAAACAAATGGTGTCATTTGTAAAATTGTGAATATAGTATTACATCTACCGTATATTAAATATACCGGGTGCTGAATGAGTTAGCCGAACATAGGAAATTAACATGTAAAAACTTATTTATGCAAATTCCTGCTTCCCTAATTATTGTAGAGAAAAAATGAAAGACACAAAAATAATGCAGAAATATAAACTACGAATGATAAGAGCACATGATTTCATCTAACTTTTACTTAAAAAGCCAAAAAATGCTTTTTAAATTGTTAAAAGTTTCATTTATCGGACTTGCCATGAAAGTTTCTATGGTAATTATTTTGGTAAATATAAATTAAATTGAATTTATTTGCATGGCCAGTGCTATAAATGAAAATTTTAACAATTTCGAAAGCATTTTTGACCTTTTAAGTAAAAGTGAGATGAAATCTAATGGTCTTATCATTTGTAGTTTATATTTCTGCATTATTTTTATGTCTTTCATTTTTTCTCTAAAATAATTAGGGAAGCAGGAATTTGCATAAATAAGTTTTTACATGTTAAATTCCTATGTTCGGCTAACTCATTCAGCACCCGGTATATTATTATAAAATCGAAATGAGTGATGCTGAAAGTGAAAATGGTGATATAGAAAAAGCTTGGAATATTGGACGTTCGGCAATAATTCCCGAAAAATCAATTTGCAGAAAAGATTCTGCATGATGATAATGAATCACCTTGTAGCGTTTCTGATGATACTATACCACAATCGTCAACTGGTGCTTCTATATCACGGGCATTTTCTGTTAATACAAATACCGAAAAAAGCAATACTATATCGATTTCTATTTCTAGCTGTAACAACTGTACATTTAATTTCAAATAAATCGTGTTTTTATTTGAAATTTTATTTATTATACTTACCGTTTTAAAAACGGTATATACTTACTTATATATAGCAATATATTATTTGATTTTCGACACCGCAAATAAAAAATTGGAGCTTTAAAGCCGCATAAAACGAAAAATAGCATACCTACGGAAATTCTGACTGCGCCATTCTAATTTTCTCCTCATTTTGCATAAGAAACAGCAAAACTTTTAGCTAAATTCCAAATTTCATTTTTTGGGGTCAAAAATCACCAAAGGGGTTAACCTTCCGTTTTTTTCAAAAATCTTAAAAAATTTAGATGGTCTTTTTATTCGTTTATTCGACGTATTTTAATGCCTACATATAAAAAAAACAACGTGGGACTGGCGGAAGAGCTCCAAAGTCAAAAAAAATGCAAATGAAAAATTGGAGCTTTAAAGCCGCATAAAACGAAAAATAGCATACCTACGGAAATTCTGACTGCGCCATTCTAATTTTCTCCTCATTTTGCATAAGAAACAGCAAAACTTTTAGCTAAATTCCAAATTTCATTTTTTGGGGTCAAAAATCACCAAAGGGGTTAACCTTCCGTTTTTTTCAAAAATCTTAAAAAATTTAGATGGTCTTTTTATTCGTTTATTCGACGTATTTTAATGCCTACATATAAAAAAAACAACGTGGGACTGGCGGAAGAGCTCCAAAGTAAAAAAAAATGCAAATGAAAAATTGGAGCTTTAAAGCCGCATAAAACGAAAAATAGCATACCTACGGAAATTCTGACTGCGCCATTCTAATTTTCTCCTCATTTTGCATAAGAAACAGCAACACTTTTAGCTAAATTCAAACTTTCATTTTTTGGGGTCAAAAAACACCAAAGGGTGTTTTTTTCCTTCTGTTTTTTTTTTTCCTTCTGTTTTTTTCAAAAATGCGAAAAAAATTAAGTGGTCTTTTTATTACTTAAATCGACGTATTTGGTTGCCTACTACACGAAACAGCCGTCAGAACCTCGCGCAAGCAATACAAACGGTGGAAAATTGAGAAATAACAAGAGGGCAAATTGACCCCCAATGTGTTTCGTTTAAGGCCACATAAAATAAAAATATCATACTTACGGGAAATCTGACTGCGCCATTCGAATTTTCTCATCAATCTGAATAAGAAACCGCAAAAATATAAGCTAAATTCAAACTTTCATTTTTTGGGGTCAAAAAACACCAAAGGGGTTATCCTTCTGTTTTTTTCAAAAATTCGAAAAAAATTTAGTGGTCTTTTTATTACTTAAATCGACGTATTTGGTTGCCTACTACACGAAACAGCCGTCAGAACCTCGCGCAAGCAATAAAAACGGTGGAAAATTGAGAAATAACAAGAGGGCAAATTGACACCCAATGTGTTTCGTTTAAAGCCACATAAAATAAAAAATATCATACTTACGGGAAATCTGACTGCGCCATTCGAATTTTCTCATCAATCTGAATAAGAAACCGCAAAAATATAAGCTAAATTCAAACTTTCATTTTTTGGGGTCAAAAAAAACCAAAGGGGTTAACCTTCTGTTTTTTTCAAAAATTCGAAAAAAATTTAGTGCTCTTTTTATTACTTAAATCGACGTATTTGGTTGCCTACTACACGAAACAGACGTCAGAACCTCGCGCAAGCAATAAAAACGGTGGAAAACTGAGAAATAACAAGAGGGCAAATTGACCCCCAATGTGTTTCGTTTAAGGCCACATAAAATAAAAATATCATACTTACGGGAAATCTGACTGCGCCATTCGAATTTTCTCATCAATCTGAATAAGAAACCGCAAAAATATAAGCTAAATTCAAACTTTCATTTTTTGGGGTCAAAAAACACCAAAGGGGTTAACCTTCTGTTTTTTTCAAAAATTCGAAAAAAATTTAGTGCTCTTTTTATTACTTAAATCGACGTATTTGGTTGCCTACTACACGAAACAGCCGTCAGAACCTCGCGCAAGCAATAAAAACGGTGGAAAATTGAGAAATAACAAGAGGGCAAATTGACACCCAATGTGTTTCGTTTAAAGCCACATAAAATAAAAAATATCATACTTACGGGAAATCTGACTGCGCCATTCGAATTTTCTCATCAATCTGAATAAGAAACCGCAAAAATATAAGCTAAATTCAAACTTTCATTTTTTGGGGTCAAAAAACACCAAAGGGGTTAACCTTCTGTTTTTTTCAAAAATTCGAAAAAAATTTAGTGCTCTTTTTATTACTTAAATCGACGTATTTGGTTGCCTACTACACGAAACAGACGGCAGAACCTCGCGCAAGCAATAAAAACAGTGGAAAATTGAGAAATAACAAGAGGGCAAATTGACCCCCAATGTGTTTCGTTTAAATCCACATAAAATAAAAAATATCATACTTACGGGAAATCTGAGTGCGCCATTCGAATTTTCTCATCAATCTGAATAAGAAACCGCAAAAATATAAGCTAAATTCAAACTTTCATTTTTTGGGGTCAAAAAAAACCAAAGGGGTTAACCTTCTGTTTTTTTCAAAAATTCGAAAAAAATTTAGTGCTCTTTTTATTACTTAAATCGACGTATTTGGTTGCCTACTACACGAAACAGACGTCAGAACCTCGCGCAAGCAATAAAAACGGTGGAAAACTGAGAAATAACAAGAGGGCAAATTGACCCCCAATGTGTTTCGTTTAAGGCCACATAAAATAAAAATATCATACTTACGGGAAATCTGACTGCGCCATTCGAATTTTCTCATCAATCTGAATAAGAAACCGCAAAAATATAAGCTAAATTCAAACTTTCATTTTTTGGGGTCAAAAAACACCAAAGGGGTTAACCTTCTGTTTTTTTCAAAAATTCGAAAAAAATTTAGTGCTCTTTTTATTACTTAAATCGACGTATTTGGTTGCCTACTACACGAAACAGCCGTCAGAACCTCGCGCAAGCAATAAAAACGGTGGAAAATTGAGAAATAACAAGAGGGCAAATTGACACCCAATGTGTTTCGTTTAAAGCCACATAAAATAAAAAATATCATACTTACGGGAAATCTGACTGCGCCATTCGAATTTTCTCATCAATCTGAATAAGAAACCGCAAAAATATAAGCTAAATTCAAACTTTCATTTTTTGGGGTCAAAAAACACCAAAGGGGTTAACCTTCTGTTTTTTTCAAAAATTCGAAAAAAATTTAGTGCTCTTTTTATTACTTAAATCGACGTATTTGGTTGCCTACTACACGAAACAGACGGCAGAACCTCGCGCAAGCAATAAAAACAGTGGAAAATTGAGAAATAACAAGAGGGCAAATTGACCCCCAATGTGTTTCGTTTAAAGCCACATAAAATAAAAAATATCATACTTACGGGAAATCTGAGTGCGCCATTCGAATTTTCTCATCAATCTGAATAAGAAACCGCAAAAATATAAGCTAAATTCAAACTTTCATTTTTTGGGGTCAAAAAAAACCAAAGGGGTTAACCTTCTGTTTTTTTCAAAAATTCGAAAAAAATTTAGTGCTCTTTTTATTACTTAAATCGACGTATTTGGTTGCCTACTACACGAAACAGACGTCAGAACCTCGCGCAAGCAATAAAAACGGTGGAAAACTGAGAAATAACAAGAGGGCAAATTGACCCCCAATGTGTTTCGTTTAAGGCCACATAAAATAAAAATATCATACTTACGGGAAATCTGACTGCGCCATTCGAATTTTCTCATCAATCTGAATAAGAAACCGCAAAAATATAAGCTAAATTCAAACTTTCATTTTTTGGGGTCAAAAAACACCAAAGGGGTTAACCTTCTGTTTTTTTCAAAAATTCGAAAAAAATTTAGTGCTCTTTTTATTACTTAAATCGACGTATTTGGTTGCCTACTACACGAAACAGCCGTCAGAACCTCGCGCAAGCAATAAAAACGGTGGAAAATTGAGAAATAACAAGAGGGCAAATTGACACCCAATGTGTTTCGTTTAAAGCCACATAAAATAAAAAATATCATACTTACGGGAAATCTGACTGCGCCATTCGAATTTTCTCATCAATCTGAATAAGAAACCGCAAAAATATAAGCTAAATTCAAACTTTCATTTTTTGGGGTCAAAAAACACCAAAGGGGTTAACCTTCTGTTTTTTTCAAAAATTCGAAAAAAATTTAGTGCTCTTTTTATTACTTAAATCGACGTATTTGGTTGCCTACTACACGAAACAGACGGCAGAACCTCGCGCAAGCAATAAAAACAGTGGAAAATTGAGAAATAACAAGAGGGCAAATTGACCCCCAATGTGTTTCGTTTAAAGCCACATAAAATAAAAAATATCATACTTACGGGAAATCTGAGTGCGCCATTCGAATTTTCTCATCAATCTGAATAAGAAACCGCAAAAATATAAGCTAAATTCAAACTTTCATTTTTTGGGGTCAAAAAACACCAAAGGGGTTAACCTTCTGTTTTTTTCAAAAATTCGAAAAAAATTTAGTGGTCTTTTTATTACTTAAATCGACGTATTTGGTTGCCTACTACACGAAACAGCCGTCAGAACCTCGCGCAAGCAATAAAAACGGTGGAAAATTGAGAAATAACAAGAGGGCAAATTGACCCCCAATGTGTTTCGTTTAAGGCCACATAAAATAAAAAATATCATACTTACGGGAAATCTGACTGCGCCATTCGAATTTTCTCATCAATCTGAATAAGAAACCGCAAAAATATAAGCTAAATTCAAACTTTCATTTTTTGGGGTCAAAAAACACCAAAGGGGTTAACCTTCTGTTTTTTTCAAAAATTCGAAAAAAATTTAGTGGTCTTTTTATTACTTAAATCGACGTATTTGGTTGCCTACTACACGAAACAGCCGTCAGAACCTCGCGCAAGCAATAAAAACGGTGGAAAATTGAGAAATAACAAGAGGGCAAATTGACCCCCAATGTGTTTCGTTTAAGGCCACATAAAATAAAAAATGTCATACTTACGGGAAATCTGAGTGCGCCATTCGAATTTTCTCATCAATCTGTATAAGAAACCGCAAAAATATAAGCTAAATTCAAACTTTCATTTTTTGGGGTCAAAAAAAACCAAAGGGGTTAACCTTCTGTTTTTTTCAAAAATTCGAAAAAAATTTAGTGCTCTTTTTATTACTTAAATCGACGTATTTGGTTGCCTACTACACGAAACAGACGTCAGAACCTCGCGCAAGCAATAAAAACGGTGGAAAATTGAGAAATAACAAGAGGGCAAATTGACCCCCAATGTGTTTCGTTTAAAGCCACATAAAATAAAAAATATCATACTTACGGGAAATCTGAGTGCGCCATTCGAATTTTCTCATCAATCTGAATAAGAAACCGCAAAAATATAAGCTAAATTCAAACTTTCATTTTTTGGGGTCAAAAAAAACCAAAGGGGTTAACCTTCTGTTTTTTTCAAAAATTCGAAAAAAATTTAGTGCTCTTTTTATTACTTAAATCGACGTATTTGGTTGCCTACTACACGAAACAGCCGTCAGAACCTCGCGCAAGCAATAAAAACGGTGGAAAATTGAGAAATAACAAGAGGGCAAATTGACACCCAATGTGTTTCGTTTAAAGCCACATAAAATAAAAAATATCATACTTACGGGAAATCTGACTGCGCCATTCGAATTTTCTCATCAATCTGAATAAGAAACCGCAAAAATATAAGCTAAATTCAAACTTTCATTTTTTGGGGTCAAAAAACACCAAAGGGGTTAACCTTCTGTTTTTTTCAAAAATTCGAAAAAAATTTAGTGCTCTTTTTATTACTTAAATCGACGTATTTGGTTGCCTACTACACGAAACAGACGGCAGAACCTCGCGCAAGCAATAAAAACAGTGGAAAATTGAGAAATAACAAGAGGGCAAATTGACCCCCAATGTGTTTCGTTTAAAGCCACATAAAATAAAAAATATCATACTTACGGGAAATCTGAGTGCGCCATTCGAATTTTCTCATCAATCTGAATAATAAACCGCAAAAATATAAGCTAAATTCAAACTTTCATTTTTTGGGGTCAAAAAAAACCAAAGGGGTTAACCTTCTGTTTTTTTCAAAAATTCGAAAAAAATTTAGTGCTCTTTTTATTACTTAAATCGACGTATTTGGTTGCCTACTACACGATACAGACGTCAGAACCTCGCGCAAGCAATAAAAACGGTGGAAAACTGAGAAATAACAAGAGGGCAAATTGACCCCCAATGTGTTTCGTTTAAGGCCACATAAAATAAAAATATCATACTTACGGGAAATCTGACTGCGCCATTCGAATTTTCTCATCAATCTGAATAAGAAACCGCAAAAATATAAGCTAAATTCAAACTTTCATTTTTTGGGGTCAAAAAACACCAAAGGGGTTATCCTTCTGTTTTTTTCAAAAATTCGAAAAAAATTTAGTGGTCTTTTTATTACTTAAATCGACGTATTTGGTTGCCTACTACACGAAACAGCCGTCAGAACCTCGCGCAAGCAATAAAAACGGTGGAAAATTGAGAAATAACAAGAGGGCAAATTGACCCCCAATGTGTTTCGTTTAAGGCCACATAAAATAAAAAATATCATACTTACGGGAAATCTGACTGCGCCATTCGAATTTTCTCATCAATCTGAATAAGAAACCGCAAAAATATAAGCTAAATTCAAACTTTCATTTTTTGGGGTCAAAAAACACCAAAGGGGTTATCCTTCTGTTTTTTTCAAAAATTCGAAAAAAATTTAGTGGTCTTTTTATTACTTAAATCGACGTATTTGGTTGCCTACTACACGAAACAGCCGTCAGAACCTCGCGCAAGCAATAAAAACGGTGGAAAATTGAGAAATAACAAGAGGGCAAATTGACCCCCAATGTGTTTCGTTTAAGGCCACATAAAATAAAAAATGTCATACTTACGGGAAATCTGAGTGCGCCATTCGAATTTTCTCATCAATCTGTATAAGAAACCGCAAAAATATAAGCTAAATTCATACTTTCATTTTTTGGGGTCAAAAAAAACCAAAGGGGTTAACCTTCTGTTTTTTTCATAAATTCGAAAAAAATTTAGTGCTCTTTTTATTACTTAAATCGACGTATTTGGTTGCCTACTACACGAAACAGCCGTCAGAACCTCGCGCAAGCAATAAAAACGGTGGAAAATTGAGAAATAACAAGAGGGCAAATTGACACCCAATGTGTTTCGTTTAAAGCCACATAAAATAAAAAATATCATACTTACGGGAAATCTGAGTGCGCCATTCGAATTTTCTCATCAATCTGAATAAGAAACCGCAAAAATATAAGCTAAATTCAAACTTTCATTTTTTGGGGTCAAAAAAAACCAAAGGGGTTAACCTTCTGTTTTTTTCAAAAATTCGAAAAAAATTTAGTGCTCTTTTTATTACTTAAATCGACGTATTTGGTTGCCTACTACACGAAACAGCCGTCAGAACCTCGCGCAAGCAATAAAAACGGTGGAAAATTGAGAAATAACAAGAGGGCAAATTGACACCCAATGTGTTTCGTTTAAAGCCACATAAAATAAAAAATATCATACTTACGGGAAATCTGACTGCGCCATTCGAATTTTCTCATCAATCTGAATAAGAAACCGCAAAAATATAAGCTAAATTCAAACTTTCATTTTTTGGGGTCAAAAAACACCAAAGGGGTTAACCTTCTGTTTTTTTCAAAAATTCGAAAAAAATTTAGTGGTCTTTTTATTACTTAAATCGACGTATTTGGTTGCCTACTACACGAAACAGCCGTCAGAACCTCGCGCAAGCAATAAAAACGGTGGAAAATTGAGAAATAACAAGAGGGCAAATTGACCCCCAATGTGTTTCGTTTAAGGCCACATAAAATAAAAAATGTCATACTTACGGGAAATCTGAGTGCGCCATTCGAATTTTCTCATCAATCTGAATAAGAAACCGCAAAAATATAAGCTAAATTCAAACTTTCATTTTTTGGGGTCAAAAAAAACCAAAGGGGTTAACCTTCTGTTTTTTTCAAAAATTCGAAAAAAATTTAGTGCTCTTTTTATTACTTAAATCGACGTATTTGGTTGCCTACTACACGAAACAGACGTCAGAACCTCGCGCAAGCAATAAAAACGGTGGAAAATTGAGAAATAACAAGAGGGCAAATTGACCCCCAATGTGTTTCGTTTAAAGCCACATAAAATAAAAAATATCATACTTACGGGAAATCTGAGTGCGCCATTCGAATTTTCTCATCAATCTGAATAAGAAACCGCAAAAATATAAGCTAAATTCAAACTTTCATTTTTTGGGGTCAAAAAAAACCAAAGGGGTTAACCTTCTGTTTTTTTCAAAAATTCGAAAAAAATTTAGTGCTCTTTTTATTACTTAAATCGACGTATTTGGTTGCCTACTACACGAAACAGACGTCAGAACCTCGCGCAAGCAATAAAAACGGTGGAAAACTGAGAAATAACAAGAGGGCAAATTGACCCCCAATGTGTTTCGTTTAAGGCCACATAAAATAAAAATATCATACTTACGGGAAATCTGACTGCGCCATTCGAATTTTCTCATCAATCTGAATAAGAAACCGCAAAAATATAAGCTAAATTCAAACTTTCATTTTTTGGGGTCAAAAAACACCAAAGGGGTTAACCTTCTGTTTTTTTCAAAAATTCGAAAAAAATTTAGTGCTCTTTTTATTACTTAAATCGACGTATTTGGTTGCCTACTACACGAAACAGACGGCAGAACCTCGCGCAAGCAATAAAAACAGTGGAAAATTGAGAAATAACAAGAGGGCAAATTGACCCCCAATGTGTTTCGTTTAAAGCCACATAAAATAAAAAATATCATACTTACGGGAAATCTGAGTGCGCCATTCGAATTTTCTCATCAATCTGAATAAGAAACCGCAAAAATATAAGCTAAATTCAAACTTTCATTTTTTGGGGTCAAAAAAAACCAAAGGGGTTAACCTTCTGTTTTTTTCAAAAATTCGAAAAAAATTTAGTGCTCTTTTTATTACTTAAATCGACGTATTTGGTTGCCTACTACACGATACAGACGTCAGAACCTCGCGCAAGCAATAAAAACGGTGGAAAACTGAGAAATAACAAGAGGGCAAATTGACCCCCAATGTGTTTCGTTTAAGGCCACATAAAATAAAAATATCATACTTACGGGAAATCTGACTGCGCCATTCGAATTTTCTCATCAATCTGAATAAGAAACCGCAAAAATATAAGCTAAATTCAAACTTTCATTTTTTGGGGTCAAAAAACACCAAAGGGGTTAACCTTCTGTTTTTTTCAAAAATTCGAAAAAAATTTAGTGGTCTTTTTATTACTTAAATCGACGTATTTGGTTGCCTACTACACGAAACAGCCGTCAGAACCTCGCGCAAGCAATAAAAACGGTGGAAAATTGAGAAATAACAAGAGGGCAAATTGACCCCCAATGTGTTTCGTTTAAGGCCACATAAAATAAAAAATATCATACTTACGGGAAATCTGACTGCGCCATTCGAATTTTCTCATCAATCTGAATAAGAAACCGCAAAAATATAAGCTAAATTCAAACTTTCATATTTTGGGGTCAAAAAACACCAAAGGGGTTAACCTTCTGTTTTTTTCAAAAATTCGAAAAAAATTTAGTGGTCTATTTATTACTTAAATCGACGTATTTGGTTGCCTACTACACGAAACAGCCGTCAGAACCTCGCGCAAGCAATAAAAACGGTGGAAAATTGAGAAATAACAAGAGGGCAAATTGACACCCAATGTGTTTCGTTTAAAGCCACATAAAATAAAAAATATCATACTTACGGGAAATCTGAGTGCGCCATTCGAATTTTCTCATCAATCTGAATAAGAAACCGCAAAAATATAAGCTAAATTCAAACTTTCATTTTTTGGGGTCAAAAAAAACCAAAGGGGTTAACCTTCAGTTTTTTTCAAAAATTCGAAAAAAATTGAGTGGTCTTTTTATTACTTAAATCGACGTATTTGGTTGCCTACTACACGAAACAGCCGTCAGAACCTCGCGCAAGCAATAAAAACGGTGGAAAATTGAGAAATAAAAGAGGGCAAATTGACCCCCAATGTGTTTCGTTTAAAGCCACATAAAATAAAAAATATCATACTTACGGGAAATCTGACTGCGCCATTCGAATTTTCTCATCAATCTGAATAAGAAACCGCAAAAATATAAGATAAATTCAAACTTTTATTTTTTGGGGTCAAAAAACACCTTCTGTTTTTTTCAAAAATTCGAAAAAAATTTAGTGCTCTTTTTATTACTTAAATCGACGTATTTGGTTGCCTAATACACGATACAGACGTCAGAACCTCGCGCAAGCAATAAAAACGGTGGAAAACTGAGAAATAACAAGAGGGCAAATTGACCCCCAATGTGTTTCGTTTAAGGCCACATAAAATAAAAATATCATACTTACGGGAAATCTGACTGCGCCATTCGAATTTTCTCATCAATCTGAATAAGAAACCGCAAAAATATAAGCTAAATTCAAACTTTCATTTTTTGGGGTCAAAAAACACCAAAGGGGTTAACCTTCTGTTTTTTTCAAAAATTCGAAAAAAATTTAGTGGTCTTTTTATTACTTAAATCGACGTATTTGGTTGCCTACTACACGAAACAGCCGTCAGAACCTCGCGCAAGCAATAAAAACGGTGGTAAATTGAGAAATAACAAGAGGGCAAATTGACCCCCAATGTGTTTCGTTTAAGGCCACATAAAATAAAAAATATCATACTTACGGGAAATCTGACTGCGCCATTCGAATTTTCTCATCAATCTGAATAAGAAACCGCAAAAATATAAGCTAAATTCAAACTTTCATTTTTTGGGGTCAAAAAACACCAAAGGGGTTAACCTTCTGTTTTTTTCAAAAATTCGAAAAAAATTTAGTGGTCTTTTTATTACTTAAATCGACGTATTTGGTTGCCTACTACACGAAACAGCCGTCAGAACCTCGCGCAAGCAATAAAAACGGTGGAAAATTGAGAAATAACAAGAGGGCAAATTGACCCCCAATGTGTTTCGTTTAAGGCCACATAAAATAAAAAATATCATACTTACGGGAAATCTGACTGCGCCATTCGAATTTTCTCATCAATCTGAATAAGAAACCGCAAAAATATAAGCTAAATTCAAACTTTCATATTTTGGGGTCAAAAAACACCAAAGGGGTTAACCTTCTGTTTTTTTCAAAAATTCGAAAAAAATTTAGTGGTCTATTTATTACTTAAATCGACGTATTTGGTTGCCTACTACACGAAACAGCCGTCAGAACCTCGCGCAAACAATAAAAACGGTGGAAAATTGAGAAATAAAAGAGGGCAAATTGACCCCCAATGTGTTTCGTTTAAAGCCACATAAAATAAAAAATATCATACTTACGGGAAATCTGACTGCGCCATTCGAATTTTCTCATCAATCTGAATAAGAAACCGCAAAAATATAAGATAAATTCAAACTTTTATTTTTTGGGGTCAAAAAACACCTTCTGTTTTTTTCAAAAATTCGAAAAAAATTTAGTGGTTTTTTTATTACTTCAATCGACGTATTTGGTTGCCTACTACACGAAACAGCCGTCAGAACCTCGCGCAAGCAATAAAAACGGTGGAAAATTGAGAAATAATAAGAGGGCAAATTGACCCCCAATGTGTTTCGTTTAAAGCCACATAAAATAAAAAATATCATACTTACGGGAAATCTGACTGCGCCATTCGAATTTTCTCATCAATCTGAATAAGAAACCGCAAAAATATAAGATAAATTCAAACTTTTATTTTTTGGGGTCAAAAAACACCTTCTGTTTTTTTCAAAAATTCGAAAAAAATTTAGTGGTCTTTTTATTACTTCAATCGACGTATTTGGTTGCCTACTACACGAAACAGCCGTCAGAACCTCGCGCAAGCAATAAAAACGGTGGAAAATTGAGAAATAACAAGAGGGCAAATTGACCCCCAATGTGTTTCGTTTAAAGCCACATAAAATAAAAAATATAATACTTACGGGAAATCTGAGTGCGCCATTCGAATTTTCTCATCAATCTGAATAAGAAACCGCAAAAATATAAGCTAAATTCAAACTTTCATTTTTTGGGGTCAAAAAACACCAAAGGGGTTAACCTTCTGTTTTTTGCAAAAATTCGAAAACAATTTAGTGGTCTTTTTATTACTTAAATCGACGTATTTGCTTGCCTACTACACGAAACAGCCGTCAGAACCTCGCGCAAGCAATAAAAACGGTGGAAAATTGAGAAATAACAAGAGGGCAAATTGACCCCCAATCTGTTTCGTTTAAAGCCACATAAAATAAAAAATATCATACTTACGGGAGATCTGAGTGCGCCATTCGAATTTTCTCATCAATCTGAATAAGAAACCGCAAAAATATAAGCTAAATTCAAACTTTCATTTTTTGGGGTCAAAAAACACCAAAGGGGTTAACCTTCTGTTTTTTTCAAAAATTCGAAAAAAATTTAGTGCTCTTTTTATTACTTAAATCGACGTATTTGGTTGCCTACTACACGAAACAGCCGTCAGAACCTCGCGCAAGCAATAAAAACGGTGGAAAATTGAGAAATAACAAGAGGGCAAATTGACCCCCAATGTGTTTCGTTTAAAGCCACATAAAATAAAAAATATCATACTTACGGGAGATCTGAGTGCGCCATTCGAATTTTCCCATCAATCTGAATAAGAAACCGCAAAAATATAAGCTAAATTCAAACTTTCATTTTTTGGGGTCAAAAAACACCAAAGGGGTTAAACTTCTGTTTTTTTCAAAAATTCGAAAAAAATTTAGTGGTCTTTTTATTACTTAAATCGACGTATTTGGTTGCCTACTACACGAAACAGCCGTCAGAACCTCGCGCAAGCAATAAAAACGGTGGAAAATTGAGAAATAACAAGAGGGCAAATTGACCCCCAATCTGTTTCGTTTAAAGCCACATAAAATAAAAAATATCATACTTACGGGAGATCTGAGTGCGCCATTCGAATTTTCCCATCAATCTGAATAAGAAACCGCAAAAATATAAGCTAAATTCAAACTTTCATTTTTTGGGGTCAAAAAACACCAAAGGGGTTAACCTTCTGTTTTTTTCAAAAATTCGAAAAAAATTTAGTGGTCTTTTTATTACTTAAATCGACGTATTTGGTTGCCTACTACACGAAACAGCCGTCAGAACCTCGCGCAAGCAATAAAAACGGTGGAAAATTGAGAAATAACAAGAGGGCAAATTGACCCCCAATCTGTTTCGTTTAAAGCCACATAAAATAAAAAATATCATACTTACGGGAAATCTGACTGCGCCATTCGAATTTTCTAATCAATCTGAATAAGAAACCGCAAAAATATAAGCTAAATTCAAACTTTCATTTTTTGGGGTCAAAAAACACCAAAGGGGTTAACCTTCTGTTTTTTTCAAAAATTCGAAAAAAATTTAGTGGTCTTTTTATTACTTAAATCGACGTATTTGCTTGCCTACTACACGAAACAGCCGTCAGAACCTCGCGCAAGCAATAAAAACGGTGGAAAATTGAGAAATAACAAGAGGGCAAATTGACCCCCAATCTGTTTCGTTTAAAGCCACATAAAATAAAAAATATCATACTTACGGGAAATCTGACTGCGTCATTCGAATTTTCTCATCAATCTGAATAAGAAACCGCAAAAATATAAGCTAAATTCAAACTTTCATTTTTTGGGGTCAAAAAACACCAAAGGGGTTAACCTTCTGTTTTTTTCAAAAATTCGAAAAAAATTTAGTGGTCTTTGTATTACTTAAATCGACGTATTTGGTTGCCTACTACACGAAACAGCCGTCAGAACCTCGCGCAAGCAATAAAAACGGTGGAAAATTGAGAAATAACAAGAGGGCTAATTGACCCCCAATCTGTTTCGTTTAAAGCCACATAAAATAAAAAATATCATACTTACGGGAAATCTGACTGCGTCATTCGAATTTTCTCATCAATCTGAATAAGAAACCGCAAAAATATAAGCTAAATTCAAATTTTCATTTTTTGGGGTCAAAAAACACCAAAGGGGTTAACCTTCTGTTTTTTTCAAAAATTCGAAAAAAATTTAGTGGTCTTTGTATTACTTAAATCGACGTATTTGGTTGCCTACTACACGAAACAGCCGTCAGAACCTCGCGCAAGCAATAAAAACGGTGGAAAATTGAGAAATAACAAGAGGGCAAATTGACCCCCAATGTGTTTCGTTTAAAGCCACATAAAATAAAAAATATCATACTTACGGGAGATCTGAGTGCGCCATTCGAATTTTCTCATCAATCTGAATAAGAAACCGCAAAAATATAAGCTAAATACAAACTTTCATTTTTTGGGGTCAAAAAACACCAAAGGGGTTAACCTTCTGTTTTTTTCTAAAATTCGAAAAAAATTTAGTGGTCTTTTTATTACTTAAATCGACGTATTTGGTTGCCTACTACACGAAACAGCCGTCAGAACCTCGCGCAAGCAATAAAAACGGTGGAAAATTGAGAAATAACAAGAGGGCAAATTGACCCCCAATCTGTTTCGTTTAAAGCCACATAAAATAAAAAATATCATACTTACGGGAAATCTGAGTGCGCCATTCGTATTTTCTAATCAATCTGAATAAGAAACCGCAAAAATATAAGCTAAATTCAAACTTTCATTTTTTGGGGTCAAAAAACACCAAAGGGGTTAACCTTCTGTTTTTTTCAAATATTCTAAAAAAATTTAGTGGTCTTTTTATTACTTAAATCGACGTATTTGGTTGCCTACTACACGAAACAGCCGTCAGAACCTCGCGCAAGCAATAAAAACGGTGGAAAATTGAGAAATAACAAGAGGGCAAATTGACCCCCAATCTGTTTCGTTTAAAGCCACATAAAATAAAAAATATCATACTTACGGGAAATCTGAGTGCGCCATTCGAATTTTCTCATCAATCTGAATAAGAAACCGCAAAAATATAAGCTAAATTCAAACTTTCATTTTTTGGGGTCAAAAAACACCAAAGGGGTTAACCTTCTGTTTTTTTCAAAAATTCGAAAAAAATTTAGTGGTCTTTGTATTACTTAAATCGACGTATTTGGTTGCCTACTACACGAAACAGCCGTCAGAACCTCGCGCAAGCAATAAAAACGGTGGAAAATTGAGAAATAACAAGAGGGCAAATTGACCCCCAATGTGTTTCGTTTAAAGCCACAAAAAATAAAAAATATCATACTTACGGGAAATCTGAGTGCGCCATTCGAATTTTCTCATCAATCTGAATAAGAAACCGCAAAAATATAAGCTAAATTCAAACTTTCATTTTTTGGGGTCAAAAAACACCAAAGGGGTTAATCTTCTGTTTTTTTCAAAAATTCGAAAAAAATTTAGTGGTCTTTTTATTACTTAAATCGACGTATTTGGTTGCCTACTACACGAAACAGCCGTCAGAACCTCGCGCAAGCAATAAAAACGGTGGAAAATTGAGAAATAACAAGAGGGCAAATTAACCCCCAATGTGTTTTGTTTAAAGCCACATAAAATAAAAAATATCATACTTACGGGAAATCTGAGTGCGCCATTCGAATTTTCTCATCAATCTGAATAAGAAACCGCAAAAATATAAGCTAAATTCAAACTTTCATTTTTTGGGGTCAAAAAACACCAAAGGGGTTAACCTTCTGTTTTTTTCAAAAATTCGAAAAAAATTTAGTGGTCTTTTTATTACTTAAATCGACGTATTTGGTTGCCTACTACACGAAACAGCCGTCAGAACCTCGCGCAAGCAATAAAAACGGTGGAAAATTGAGAAATAACAAAAGGGCAAATTGACCCCCAATGTGTTTCGTTTAAAGCCACATAAAATAAAAAATATCATACTTACGGGAGATCTGAGTGCGCCATTCGAATTTTCTCATCAATCTGAATAAGAAACCGCAAAAATATTAGCTAAATTCAAACTTTCATTTTTTGGGGTCAAAAACCACCAAAGGGGTTAACCTTCTGTTTTTTTCAAAAATTCGAAAAAAATTTAGTGGTCTTTTTATTACTTAAATCGACGTATTTGGTTGCCTACTACACGAAACAGCCGTCAGAACCTCGCGCAAGCAATAAAAACGGTGGAAAATTGAGAAATAACAAGAGGGCAAATTGACCCCCAATCTGTTTCGTTTAAAGCCACATAAAATAAAAAATATCATACTTACAGAAATCTGAGTGCGCCATTCGTATTTTCTAATCAATCTGAATAAGAAACCGCAAAAATATAAGCTAAATTCAAACTTTCATTTTTTGGGGTCAAAAAACACCAAAGGGGTTAACCTTCTGTTTTTTTCAAATATTCGAAAAAAATTTAGTGGTCTTTTTATTACTTAAATCGACGTATTTGGTTGCCTACTACACGAAACAGCCGTCAGAACCTCGCGCAAGCAATAAAAACGGTGGAAAATTGAGAAATAACAAGAGGGCAAATTGACCCCCAATCTGTTTCGTTTAAAGCCACATAAAATAAAAAATATCATACTTACGGGAAATCTGAGTGCGCCATTCGAATTTTCTAATCAATCTGAATAAGAAACCGCAAAAATATAAGCTAAATTCAAACTTTCATTTTTTGGGGTCAAAAAACACCAAAGGGGTTAATCTTCTGTTTTTTTCAAAAATTCGAAAAAAATTTAGTGGTCTTTTTATTACTTAAATCGACGTATTTGGTTGCCTACTACACGAAACAGCCGTCAGAACCTCGCGCAAGCAATAAAAACGGTGGAAAATTGAGAAATAACAAGAGGGCAAATTGACCCCCAATGTGTTTCGTTTAAAGCCACATAAAATAAAAAATATCATACTTACGGGAAATCTGACTGCGCCATTCGAATTTTCAAATCAATCTGAATAAGAAACCGCAAAAATATAAGCTAAATTCAAACTTTCATTTTTTGGGGTCAAAAAACACCAAAGGGGTTAACCTTCTGTTTTTTTCAAAAATTCGAAAAAAAATTAGTGGTCTTTTTATTACTTAAATCGACATATTTGCTTGCCTACTACACGAAACAGCCGTCAGAACCTCGCGCAAGCAATAAAAACTGTGGAAAATTGAGAAATAACAAGAGGGCAAATTGACCCCCAATGTGTTTCGTTTAAAGCCACATAAAATAAAAAATATCATACTTACGGGAAATCTGAGTGCGCCATTCGAATTTTCTCATCAATCTGAATAAGAAACCGCAAAAATATAAGCTAAATTCAAACTTTCATTTTTTGGGGTCAAAAAACACCAAAGGGGTTAACCTTCTGTTTTTTTCAAAAATTCGAAAAAAATTTAGTGGTCTTTTTATTACTTAAATCGACGTATTTGGTTGCCTACTACACGAAACAGCCGTCAGAACTTCGCGCAAGCAATAAAAACGGTGGAAAATTGAGAAATAACAAGAGGGCAAATTGACCCCCAATGTGTTTCGTTTAAAGCCACATAAAATAAAAAATATCATACTTACGGGAAATCTGACTGCGCCATTCGAATTTTCAAATCAATCTGAATAAGAAACCGCAAAAATATAAGCTAAATTCAAACTTTCATTTTTTGGGGTCAAAAAACACCAAAGGGGTTAACCTTCTGTTTTTTTCAAAAATTCGAAAAAAAATTAGTGGTCTTTTTATTGCTTAAATCGACGTATTTGCTTGCCTACTACACGAAACAGCCGTCAGAACCTCGCGCAAGCAATAAAAGCGGTGGAAAATTGAGAAATAACAAGAGGGCAAATTGACCCCCAATGTGTTTCGTTTAAAGCCACATAAAATAAAAAATATCATACTTACGAGAAATCTGACTGCGCTATTCGAATTTTCTCATCAATCTGAATAAGAAATCACAAAAATATAAGCTAAATTCAAACTTTCATTTTTTGGGGTCAAAAAACACCAAAGGGGTTAACCTTCTGTTTTTTTCAAAAATTCGAAAAAAATTTAGTGGTCTTTTTATTACTTAAATCGACGTATTTGGTTGCCTACTACACGAAACAGCCGTCAGAACCTCGCGCAAGCAATAAAAACGGTGGAAAATTGAGAAATAACAAGAGGGCAAATTGACCCCCAATGTGTTTCGTTTAAAGCCACATAAAATAAAAAATATCATACTTACGGGAAATCGGACTGCGCCATTCGAATTTTCTCATCAATCTGAATAACAAACCGCAAAAATATAAGCTAAATTCAAACTTTCATTTTTTGGGGTCAAAAAACACCTTCTGTTTTTTTCAAAAATTCGAAAAAAATTTAGTGGTCTTTTTATTACTTAAATCGACGTATTTGGTTGCCTACTACACGAAACAGCCGTCAGAACCTCGCGCAAGCAATAAAAACGGTGGAAAATTGAGAAATAACAAGAGGGCAAATTGACCCCCAATGTGTTTCGTTTAAAGCCACATAAAATAAAAAATATCATACTTACGGGAAATCGGACTGCGCCATTCGAATTTTCTCATCAATCTGAATAAGAAACCGCAAAAATATAAGCTAAATTCAAACTTTCATTTTTTGGGGTCAAAAAACACCTTCTGTTTTTTTCAAAAATTCGAAAAAAATTTAGTGGTCTTTTTATTACTTAAATCGACGTATTTGGTTGCCTACTACACGAAACAGCCGTCAGAACCTCGCGCAAGCAATAAAAACGGTGGAAAATTGAGAAATAACAAGAGGGCAAATTGACCCCCAATGTGTTTCGTTTAAAGCCACATAAAATAAAAAATATCATACTTACGGGAAATTGGACTGCGCCATTCGAATTTTCGCATCAATCTGAATAAGAAACCGCAAAAATATAAGCTAAATTCAACTTTCATTTTTTGGGGTCAAAAAACACCTTCTGTTTTTTTCAAAAATTCGAAAAAAATTTAGTGGCCTTTTTATTACTTAAATCGACGTATTTGGTTGCCTACTACACGAAACAGCCGTCAGAACCTCGCGCATGCAATAAAAACGGTGGAAAATTGAGAAATAACAAGAGGGCAAATTGACCCCCAATCTGTTTCGTTTAAAGCCACATAAAATAAAAAATATCATACTTACGGGAGATCTGAGTGCGCCATTCGAATTTTCTCATCAATCTGAATAAGAAACCGCAAAAATATAAGCTAAATACAAACTTTCATTTTTTGGGGTCAAAAAACACCAACGGGGTTAACCTTCTGTTTTTTTCAAAAATTCGAAAAAAATTTAGTGGTCTTTTTATTACTTAAATCGACGTATTTGGTTGCCTACTACACGAAACAGCCGTCAGAACCTCGCGCAAGCAATAAAAACGGTGGAAAATTGAGAAATAACAAGAGGGCAAATTGACCCCCAATCTGTTTCGTTTAAAGCCACATAAAATAAAAAATATCATACTTACGGGAAATCTGACTGCGTCATTCGATTTTTCTCATCAATCTGAATAAGAAACCGCAAAAATATAAGCTAAATTCAAACTTTCATTTTTTGGGGTCAAAAAACACCAAAGGGGTTAACCTTCTGTTTTTTTCAAATATTCGAAAAAAATTTAGTGGTCTTTTTATTACTTAAATCGACGTATTTGGTTGCCTACTACACGAAACAGCCGTCAGAACCTCGCGCAAGCAATAAAAACGGTGGAAAATTGAGAAATAACAAGAGGGCAAATTGACCCCCAATGTGTTTCGTTTAAAGCCACATAAAATAAAAAATATCATACTTACGGGAGATCGGACTGCGCCATTCGAATTTTCTCATCAATCTGAATAAGAAACCGCAAAAATATAAGCTAAATTCAAACTTTCATTTTTTGGGGTCAAAAAACACCAAAGGGGTTAACCTTCTGTTTTTTTCAAAAATTCGAAAAAAATTTAGTGGTCTTTTTATTACTTAAATCGACGTATTTGGTTGCCTACTACACGAAACAGCCGTCAGAACCTCGCGCAAGCAATAAAAACGGTGGAAAATTGAGAAATAACAAGAGGGCAAATTGACCCCCAATGTGTTTCGTTTAAAGCCACATAAAATAAAAAATATCATACTTACGGGAAATCTGAGTGCGCCATTCGAATTTTCAAATCAATCTGAATAAGAAACCGCAAAAATATAAGCTAAATTCAAACTTTCATTTTTTGGGGTCAAAAAACACCAAAGGGGTTAACCTTCTGTTTTTTTCAAAAATTCGAAAACAATTTAGTGGTCTTTTTATTACTTAAATCGACGTATTTGCTTGCCTACTACACGAAACAGCCGTCAGAACCTCGCGCAAGCAATAAAAACGGTGGAAAATTGAGAAATAACAAGAGGGCAAATTAACCCCCAATGTGTTTCGTTTAAAGCCACATAAAATAAAAAATATCATACTTACGGGAGATCGGACTGCGCCATTCGAATTTTCTCATCAATCTGAATAAGAAACCGCAAAAATATAAGCTAAATTCAAACTTTCATTTTTTGGGGTCAAAAAACACCAAAGGGGTTAACCTTCTGTTTTTTTCAAAAATTCGAAAAAAAATTAGTGGTCTTTTTATTACTTAAATCGACGTATTTGCTTGCCTACTACACGAAACAGCCGTCAGAACCTCGCGCAAGCAATAAAAACGGTGGAAAATTGAGAAATAACAAGAGGGCAAATTGACCCCCAATGTGTTTCGTTTAAAGCCACATAAAATAAAAAATATCATACTTACGGGAAATCTGACTGCGCCATTCGAATTTTCTCATCAATCTGAATAAGAAACCGCAAAAATATAAGCTAAATTCAAACTTTCATTTTTTGGGGTCAAAAAACACCAAAGGGGTTAACCTTCTGTTTTTTTCAAAAATTCGAAAAAAATTTAGTGGTCTTTTTATTACTTAAATCGACGTATTTGGTTGCCTACTACACGAAACAGCCGTCAGAACCTCGCGCAAGCAATAAAAACGGTGGAAAATTGAGAAATAACAAGAGGGCAAATTGACCCCCAATCTGTTTCGTTTAAAGCCACATAAAATAAAAAATATCATATTTACGGGAAATCTGACTGTGCCATTCGAATTTTCTCATCAATCTGAATAAGAAACCGCAAAAATATAAGCTAAATTCAAACTTTCATTTTTTGGGGTCAAAAAACACCAAAGGGGTTAACCTTCTGTTTTTTTCAAAAATTCGAAAAAAATTTAGTGGTCTTTTTATTACTTAAATCGACGTATTTGGTTGCCTACTACACGAAACAGCCGTCAGAACCTCGCGCAAGCAATAAAAACGGTGGAAAATTGAGAAATAACAAGAGGGCAAATTGACCCCCAATGTGTTTCGTTTAAAGCCACATAAAATAAAAAATATCATACTTACGGGAAATCTGAGTGCGCCATTCGAATTTTCAAATCAATCTGAATAAGAAACCGCAAAAATATAAGCTAAATTCAAACTTTCATTTTTTGGGGTCAAAAAACACCAAAGGGGTTAACCTTCTGTTTTTTTCAAAAATTCGAAAACAATTTAGTGGTCTTTTTATTACTTAAATCGACGTATTTGCTTGCCTACTACACGAAACAGCCGTCAGAACCTCGCGCAAGCAATAAAAACGGTGGAAAATTGAGAAATAACAAAAGGGCAAATTAACCCCCAATGTGTTTCGTTTAAAGCCACATAAAATAAAAAATATCATACTTACGGGAGATCGGACTGCGCCATTCGAATTTTCTCATCAATCTGAATAAGAAACCGCAAAAATATAAGCTAAATTCAAACTTTCATTTTTTGGGGTCAAAAAACACCAAAGGGGTTAACCTTCTGTTTTTTTCAAAAATTCGAAAAAAATTTAGTGGTCTTTTTATTACTTAAATCGACGTATTTGGTTGCCTACTACACGAAACAGCCGTCAGAACCTCGCGCAAGCAATAAAAACGGTGGAAAATTGAGAAATAACAAGAGGGCAAATTGACCCCCAATCTGTTTCGTTTAAAGCCACATAAAATAAAAAATATCATATTTACGGGAAATCTGACTGTGCCATTCGAATTTTCTCATCAATCTGAATAAGAAACGGCAAAAATATAAGCTAAAATCAAACTTTCATTTTTTGGGGTCAAAAAACACCAAAGGGGTTAACCTTCTGTTTTTTTCAAAAATTCGAAAAAAATTTAGTGGTCTTTTTATTACTTAAATCGATGTATTTGGTTGCCTACTACACGAAACAGCCGTCAGAACCTCGCGCAAGCAATAAAAACGGTGGAAAATTGAGAAATAACAAGAGGGCAAATTGACCCCCAATGTGTTTCGTTTAAAGCCACATAAAATAAAAAATATCATACTTACGGGAAATCGGACTGCGCCATTCGAATTTTCTCATCAATCTGAATAAGAAACGGCAAAAATATAAGCTAAAATCAAACTTTCATTTTTTGGGGTCAAAAAACACCAAAGGGGTTAACCTTCTGTTTTTTTCAAAAATTCGAAAAAAATTTAGTGGTCTTTTTATTACTTAAATCGATGTATTTGGTTGCCTACTACACGAAACAGCCGTCAGAACCTCGCGCAAGCAATAAAAACGGTGGAAAATTGAGAAATAACAAGAGGGCAAATTGACCCCCAATGTGTTTCGTTTAAAGCCACATAAAATAAAAAATATCATACTTACGGGAAATCGGACTGCGCCATTCGAATTTTCTCATCAATCTGAATAAGAAACCGCAAAAATATAAGCTAAATTCAAACTTTCATTTTTTGGGGTCAAAAAACACCTTCTGTTTTTTTCAAAAATTCGAAAAAAATTTAGTGGTCTTTTTATTACTTAAATCGACGTATTTGGTTGCCTACTACACGAAACAGCCGTCAGAACCTCGCGCAAGCAATAAAAACGGTGGAAAATTGAGAAATAACAAGAGGGCAAATTGACCCCCAATGTGTTTCGTTTAAAGCCACATAAAATAAAAAATATCATACTTACGGGAAATCTGAGTGCGCCATTCGAATTTTCAAATCAATCTGAATAAGAAACCGCAAAAATATAAGCTAAATTCAAACTTTCATTTTTTGGGGTCAAAAAACACCAAAGGGGTTAACCTTCTGTTTTTTTCAAAAATTCGAAAACAATTTAGTGGTCTTTTTATTACTTAAATCGACGTATTTGCTTGCCTACTACACGAAACAGCCGTCAGAACCTCGCGCAAGCAATAAAAACGGTGGAAAATTGAGAAATAACAAAAGGGCAAATTAACCCCCAATGTGTTTCGTTTAAAGCCACATAAAATAAAAAATATCATACTTACGGGAGATCGGACTGCGCCATTCGAATTTTCTCATCAATCTGAATAAGAAACCGCAAAAATATAAGCTAAATTCAAACTTTCATTTTTTGGGGTCAAAAAACACCAAAGGGGTTAACCTTCTGTTTTTTTCAAAAATTCGAAAAAAATTTAGTGGTCTTTTTATTACTTAAATCGACGTATTTGGTTGCCTACTACACGAAACAGCCGTCAGAACCTCGCGCAAGCAATAAAAACGGTGGAAAATTGAGAAATAACAAGAGGGCAAATTGACCCCCAATCTGTTTCGTTTAAAGCCACATAAAATAAAAAATATCATACTTACGGGAAATCGGACTGCGCCATTCGAATTTTCTCATCAATCTGAATAAGAAACCGCAAAAATATAAGCTAAATACAAACTTTCATTTTTTGGGGTCAATAAACACCAAAGGGGTTAACCTTCTGTTTTTTTCAAAAATTCGAAAAAAAGTTAGTTGTCTTTTTATTACTTAAATCGACGTATTTGGTTGCCTACTACACGAAACAGCCGTCAGAACCTCGCGCATGCAATAAAAACGGTGGAAAATTGAGAAATAACAAGAGGGCAAATTGACCCCCAATGTGTTTCGTTTAAAGCCACATAAAATAAAAAATATCATACTTACGGGAAATCGGACTGCGCCATTCGAATTTTCTCATCAATCTGAATAAGAAACCGCAAAAATATAAGCTAAATTCAAACTTTCATTTTTTGGGGTCAAAAAACACCAAAGGGGTTAACCTTCTGTTTTTTTCAAAAATTCGAAAAAAATTTAGTGGTCTTTTTATTACTTAAATCGATGTATTTGGTTGCCTACTACACGAAACAGCCGTCAGAACCTCGCGCAAGCAATAAAAACGGTGGAAAATTGAGAAATAACAAGAGGGCAAATTGACCCCCAATGTGTTTCGTTTAAAGCCACATAAAATAAAAAATATCATACTTACGGGAAATCTGACTGCGCCATTCGAATTTTCTCATCAATCTGAATAAGAAACCGCAAAAATATAAGCTAAATTCAAACTTTCATTTTTTGGGGTCAAAAAACACCAAAGGGGTTAACCTTCTGTTTTTTTCAAAAATTCGAAAAAAATTTAGTGGTCTTTTTATTACTTAAATCGACGTATTTGGTTGCCTACTACACGAAACAGCCGTCAGAACCTCGCGCAAGCAATAAAAACGGTGGAAAATTGAGAAATAACAAGAGGGCAAATTGACCCCCAATCTGTTTCGTTTAAAGCCACATAAAATAAAAAATATCATACTTACGGGAAATCGGACTGCGCCATTCGAATTTTCTCATCAATCTGAATAAGAAACCGCAAAAATATAAGCTAAATACAAACTTTCATTTTTTGGGGTCAATAAACACCAAAGGGGTTAACCTTCTGTTTTTTTCAAAAATTCGAAAAAAAGTTAGTTGTCTTTTTATTACTTAAATCGACGTATTTGGTTGCCTACTACACGAAACAGCCGTCAGAACCTCGCGCAAGCAATAAAAACGGTGGAAAATTGAGAAATAACAAGAGGGCAAATTGACCCCCAATCTGTTTCGTTTAAAGCCACATAAAATAAAAAATATCATACTTACGGGAAATCGGACTGCGCCATTCGAATTTTCTCATCAATCTGAATAAGAAACCGCAAAAATATAAGCTAAATACAAACTTTCATTTTTTGGGGTCAATAAACACCAAAGGGGTTAACCTTCTGTTTTTTTCAAAAATTCGAAAAAAAGTTAGTTGTCTTTTTATTACTTAAATCGACGTATTTGGTTGCCTACTACACGAAACAGCCGTCAGAACCTCGCGCAAGCAATAAAAACGGTGGAAAATTGAGAAATAACAAGAGGGCAAATTGACCCCCAATGTGTTTCGTTTAAAGCCACATAAAATAAAAAATATCATACTTACGGGAAATCTGACTGCGCCATTCGAATTTTCTCATCAATCTGAATAAGAAACGGCAAAAATATAAGCTAAAATCAAACTTTCATTTTTTGGGGTCAAAAAACACCAAAGGGGTTAACCTTCTGTTTTTTTCAAAAATTCGAAAAAAATTTAGTGGTCTTTTTATTATTTACATCGACGTATTTGGTTGCCTACTACATGAAACAGCCGTCAGAACCTCGCGCAAGCAATAAAAACGGTGGAAAATTGAGAAATAACAAGAGGGCAAATTGACCCCCAATGTGTTTCGTTTAAAGCCACATAAAATAAAAAATATCATACTTACGGGAAATCTGACTGCGCCATTCGAATTTTCTCATCAATCTGAATAAGAAACGGCAAAAATATAAGCTAAAATCAAACTTTCATTTTTTGGGGTCAAAAAACACCAAAGGGGTTAACCTTCTGTTTTTTTCAAAAATTCGAAAAAAATTTAGTGGTCTTTTTATTATTTACATCGACGTATTTGGTTGCCTACTACATGAAACAGCCGTCAGAACCTCGCGCAAGCAATAAAAACGGTGGAAAATTGAGAAATAACAAGAGGGCAAATTGACCCCCAATGTGTTTCGTTTAAAGCCACATAAAATAAAAAATATCATACTTACGGGAAATCGGAATGCGCCATTCGAATTTTCTCATCAATCTGAATAAGAAACCGCAAAAATATAAGCTAAATTCAAACTTTCATTTTTTGGGGTCAAAAAACACCTTCTGTTTTTTTCAAAAATTCGAAAAAAATTTAGTGGCCTTTTTATTACTTAAATCGACGTATTTGGTTGCCTACTACACGAAACAGCCGTCAGAACCTCGCGCATGCAATAAAAACGGTGGAAAATTGAGAAATAACAAGAGGGCAAATTGACCCCCAATGTGTTTCGTTTAAAGCCACATAAAATAAAAAATATCATACTTACGGGAAATCGGACTGCGCCATTCGAATTTTCTCATCAATCTGAATAAGAAACCGCAAAAATATAAGCTAAATTCAAACTTTCATTTTTTGGGGTCAAAAAACACCAAAGGGGTTAACCTTCTGTTTTTTTCAAAAATTCGAAAAAAATTTAGTGGTCTTTTTATTACTTAAATCGACGTATTTGGTTGCCTACTACACGAAACAGCCGTCAGAACCTCGCGCAAGCAATAAAAACGGTGGAAAATTGAGAAATAACAAGAGGGCAAATTGACCCCCAATCTGTTTCGTTTAAAGCCACATAAAATAAAAAATATCATACTTACGGGAAATCGGACTGCGCCATTCGAATTTTCTCATCAATCTGAATAAGAAACCGCAAAAATATAAGCTAAATACAAACTTTCATTTTTTGGGGTCAATAAACACCAAAGGGGTTAACCTTCTGTTTTTTTCAAAAATTCGAAAAAAAGTTAGTTGTCTTTTTATTACTTAAATCGACGTATTTGGTTGCCTACTACACGAAACAGCCGTCAGAACCTCGCGCAAGCAATAAAAACGGTGGAAAATTGAGAAATAACAAGAGGGCAAATTGACCCCCAATCTGTTTCGTTTAAAGCCACATAAAATAAAAAATATCATACTTACGGGAAATCGGACTGCGCCATTCGAATTTTCTCATCAATCTGAATAAGAAACCGCAAAAATATAAGCTAAATACAAACTTTCATTTTTTGGGGTCAATAAACACCAAAGGGGTTAACCTTCTGTTTTTTTCAAAAATTCGAAAAAAAGTTAGTTGTCTTTTTATTACTTAAATCGACGTATTTGGTTGCCTACTACACGAAACAGCCGTCAGAACCTCGCGCATGCAATAAAAACGGTGGAAAATTGAGAAATAACAAGAGGGCAAATTGACCCCCAATGTGTTTCGTTTAAAGCCACATAAAATAAAAAATATCATACTTACGGGAAATCGGACTGCGCCATTCGAATTTTCTCATCAATCTGAATAAGAAACCGCAAAAATATAAGCTAAATTCAAACTTTCATTTTTTGGGGTCAAAAAACACCAAAGGGGTTAACCTTCTGTTTTTTTCAAAAATTCGAAAAAAATTTAGTGGTCTTTTTATTACTTAAATCGACGTATTTGGTTGCCTACTACACGAAACAGCCGTCAGAACCTCGCGCAAGCAATAAAAACGGTGGAAAATTGAGAAATAACAAGAGGGCAAATTGACCCCCAATCTGTTTCGTTTAAAGCCACATAAAATAAAAAATATCATACTTACGGGAAATCGGACTGCGCCATTCGAATTTTCTCATCAATCTGAATAAGAAACCGCAAAAATATAAGCTAAATACAAACTTTCATTTTTTGGGGTCAATAAACACCAAAGGGGTTAACCTTCTGTTTTTTTCAAAAATTCGAAAAAAAGTTAGTTGTCTTTTTATTACTTAAATCGACGTATTTGGTTGCCTACTACACGAAACAGCCGTCAGAACCTCGCGCAAGCAATAAAAACGGTGGAAAATTGAGAAATAACAAGAGGGCAAATTGACCCCCAATGTGTTTCGTTTAAAGCCACATAAAATAAAAAATATCATACTTACGGGAAATCGGACTGCGCCATTCGAATTTTCTCATCAATCTGAATAAGAAACCGCAAAATATAAGCTAAATTCAAACTTTCATTTTTTGGGGTCAAAAAACACCTTCTGTTTTTTTCAAAAATTCGAAAAAAATTTAGTGGCCTTTTTAATACTTAAATCGACGTATTTGGTTGCCTACTACACGAAACAGCCGTCAGAACCTCGCGCAAGCAATAAAAACGGTGGAAAATTGAGAAATAACAAGAGGGCAAATTGACCCCCAATGTGTTTCGTTTAAAGCCACATAAAATAAAAAATATCATACTTACGGGAAATCTGACTGCGCCATTCGAATTTTCTCATCAATCTGAATAAGAAACGGCAAAAATATAAGCTAAAATCAAACTTTCATTTTTTGTGGTCAAAAAACACCAAAGGGGTTAACCTTCTGTTTTTTTCAAAAATTCGAAAAAAATTTAGTGGTCTTTTTATTACTTAAATCGACGTATTTGGTTGCCTACTACACGAAACAGCCGTCAGAACCTCGCGCAAGCAATAAAAACGGTGGAAAATTGAGAAATAACAAGAGGGCAAATTGACCCCCAATGTGTTTCGTTTAAAGCCACATAAAATAAAAAATATCATACTTACGGGAAATCTGACTGCGCCATTCGAATTTTCTCATCAATCTGAATAAGAAACGGCAAAAATATAAGCTAAAATCAAACTTTCATTTTTTGTGGTCAAAAAACACCAAAGGGGTTAACCTTCTGTTTTTTTCAAAAATTCGAAAAAAATTTAGTGGTCTTTTTATTACTTAAATCGACGTATTTGGTTGCCTACTACACGTAACAGCCGTCAGAACCTCGCGTATGCAATAAAAACGGTGGAAAATTGAGAAATAACAAGAGGGCAAATTGACCCCCAATGTGTTTCGTTTAAAGCCACATAAAATAAAAAATATCATACTTACGGGAAATCGGACTGCGCCATTCGAATTTTCTCATCAATCTGAATAAGAAACCGCAAAAATATAAGCTAAATTCAAACTTTCATTTTTTGGGGTCAAAAAACACCAAAGGGGTTAACCTTCTGTTTTTTTCAAAAATTCGAAAAACATTTAGTGGTCTTTTTATTACTTAAATCGACGTATTTGGTTGTCTACTACACGAAACAGCCGTCAGAACCTCGCGCAAGCAATAAAAACGGTGGAAAATTGAGAAATAACAAGAGGGCAAATTGACCCCCAATGTGTTTCGTTTAAAGCCACATAAAATAAAAAATATCATACTTACGGGAAATCTGACTGCGCCATTCGAATTTTCTCATCAATCTGAATAAGAAACCGCAAAAATATAAGCTAAATTCAAACTTTCATTTTTTGGGGTCAAAAAACACCTTCTGTTTTTTTCAAAAATTCGAAAAAAATTTAGTGGCCTTTTTATTACTTAAATCGACGTATTTGGTTGCCTACTACACGAAACAGCCGTCAGAACCTAGCACATGCAATAAAAACGGTGGAAAATTGAGAAATAACAAGAGGGCAAATTGACCCCCAATGTGTTTCGTTTAAAGCCACATAAAATAAAAAATATCATACTTACGGGAAATCGGACTGCGCCATTCGAATTTTCTCATCAATCTGAATAAGAAACCGCAAAAATATAAGCTAAATTCAAACTTTCATTTTTTGGGGTCAAAAAAACACCAAAGGGGTTAACCTTCTGTTTTTTTCAAAAATTCGAAAAAAATTTAGTGGTCTTTTTATTACTTAAATCGACGTATTTGGTTGCCTACTACACGAAACAGCCGTCAGAACCTCGCGCAAGCAATAAAAACGGTGGAAAATTGAGAAATAACAAGAGGGCAAATTGACCCCCAATGTGTTTCGTTTAAAGCCACATAAAATAAAAAATATCATACTTACGGGAAATCGGACTGCGCCATTCGAATTTTCTCATCAATCTGAATAAGAAACCGCAAAAATATAAGCTAAATTCAAACTTTCATTTTTTGGGGTCAAAAAACACCAAAGGGGTTAACCTTCTGTTTTTTTCAAAAATTCGAAAAAAATTTAGTGGTCTTTTTATTACTTAAATCGACGTATTTGGTTGCCTACTACACGAAACAGCCGTCAGAACCTCGCGCAAGCAATAAAAACGGTGGAAAATTGAGAAATAACAAGAGGGCAAATTGACCCCCAATGTGTTTCGTTTAAAGCCACATAAAATAAAAAATATCATACTTACGGGAAATCTGACTGCGCCATTCGAATTTTCTCATCAATCTGAATAAGAAACCGCAAAAATATAAGCTAAATTCAAACTTTCATTTTTTGGGGTCAAAAAACACCTTCTGTTTTTTTCAAAAATTCGAAAAAAATTTAGTGGCCTTTTTATTACTTAAATCGACGTATTTGGTTGCCTACTACACGAAACAGCCGTCAGAACCTTGCGCAAGCAATAAAAACGGTGGAAAATTGAGAAATAACAAGAGGGCAAATTGACCCCCAATGTGTTTCGTTTAAAGCCACATAAAATAAAAAATATCATACTTACGGGAAATCTGACTGCGCCATTCGAATTTTCTCATCAATCTGAATAAGAAACCGCAAAAATATAAGCTAAAATCAAACTTTCATTTTTTGGGGTCAAAAAACACCAAAGGGGTTAACCTTCTGTTTTTTTCAAAAATTCGAAAAAAATTTAGTGGCCTTTTTATTACTTAAATCGACGTATTTGGTTGCCTACTACACGATACAGCCGTCAGAACCTCGCGCAAGCAATAAAAACGGTGGAAAATTGAGAAATAACAAGAGGGCAAATTGACCCCCAATGTGTTTCGTTTAAAGCCACATAAAATAAAAAATATCATACTTACGGGAAATCGGACTGCGCCATTCGAATTTTCTCATCAATCTGAATAAGAAACCGCAAAAATATAAGCTAAATTCAAACTTTCATTTTTTGGGGTCAAAAAACACCTTCTGTTTTTTTCAAAAATTCGAAAAAAATTTAGTGGTCTTTTTATTACTTAAATCGACGTATTTGGTTGCCTACTACACGAAACAGCCGTCAGAACCTCGCGCAAGCAATAAAAACGGTAGAAAATTGAGAAATAACAAGAGGGCAAATTGACCCCCAATGTGTTTCGTTTAAAGTCACATAAAATAAAAAATATCATACTTACGGGAAATCTGACTGCGCCATTCTAATTTTCTCATCATTTTGCATAAGAAACAGCAAAAATTTTAGCTAAATTCCAACTTTCATTTTTTGGGGTCAAAAATCACCAGAGGGGTTAACCTTCCGTTTTTTTCAAAAATCTTAAAAAATTTAGATGGTCTTTTTATTCGTTTATTCGACGTTATTTAATGCCTACATATAAAAAAACAACTTGGGACTGGCGGAAGAGCTCCAAAGTCAAGAAAAATGCAAATAAAAAATTGGAACTTTAAAGCCGCATAAAACGAAAAATATCATACTTAAGAAATTCTGACTGCGTCATTCTTATTTTCTCGTCAATCTCAAAAGGTATTGTTAAATTTAATAAATATGCAACAAAAAAGAAAAAAAAAATTATAACAAAATCGGAGACATTCAAATCTAAAGTTTTTAAATTTTGAACCAATTGGCCAAGATATATGGCCATACATATGTATTACATATGTATGTAGTAGATTTTATCAGAAAAATTTTTCATATTCGAAAGGAATTCTGATGAAAACATAATTTTAAAAATTTCGCAATTTAAAATCATTATTTTACATTCGATTAAACAAATAATAAAATTTTTAGGTATAAATTAAATGGCGCAAAAATGTTTATGGTTCTATTGAATTTAAATATTTGATTGCCTGATTAGGAGATTAATTGCATAGCAATTAAGAAATAACGTACATTTTTATAGAATTTTTGATATAAAAGGTCGAAAAATTGCTACAATTGTATTCTTTGTATACACTCAGTATCCGAGTTAACATACAATCAACAATGAACTTCAAAATTACACTTATTGCACTCTTTGCCATTTTGGCAGGTAAGTTTTTTTATTTATTTATTTTTTTTTTATTTTTTATTTTTTTATTTTTTTTAATTTTGCCAATTTTGATTCCCGAGTGGCGAATAGTATAAATTTTTGACCAATATACCATTTTCGATTCCAACTACAAAAAGTTTATTTTACTATTTTTGCAGTTATAAGTGCCAAACCGTATTATGATCAATCACATGATGAAGCTGCTAAGAAGGGCGATGACGGAAAGAAATATGAACCTTACCCTGAACCAGGCGTCGCCGAAAGATCAGAGGGAAAATCGGGCGAAAAGAAGTCAGAAAGCTATGCCAAATCACAAGAAGGATAGCTTTAAGAGAAAATGATCGTACTTGAACATCACAAATACCTAATAATGTATAATTATTTTGAGTTTCAAATAAAATTGCAGCAAATATATATTTTTGTTTTAATTTACAAGTCGAGTTGATATTACTCCTTTAATTGCCTTTGTACCTAATATACTATTAACCACTATAACTCAAAGTCGGATTCGCGTCGTTGGAAACGTTTTTTATTGACAAGAAATTTTTTATAATTAATTAAAAAATTCCTAAATTTAAATTAATGCTAAGTCTATAAATACAAAAATACTCGAATTTGTTAAGTTAAAATATTTTACAAAAAAGTCTTATGAATAATCATTCAAGTTATTTAATTTATAAATCTGGGGTGTTTGTTTTTCTTCGTACGTATTTGTTAAAGTAATCGGGTCTCCAACATTTACAAGAACCAGGAACGAGGAACCAATCGTAATACAAACGAACTTGAAAGCATCCGAGCGAGTCCATACCATCGCACTGGGCCGGTCGAGTAGTCGTAGCCGGCTCTACCGGACTTGCTTGCAAGCCTGCGCGTTTGTGGAGGTATTGTTGGTAACTCTAAAATTTTAATTATAAAAACTTATAAACTTAAGGATCTGGTAAGTTGGCGTACTTGGAAATCTTGAATCGAGGGTGGTTGAGAAGCCGAGACTGGACTCCTGGGTGGATTTACATTGTCGGAGTTGCTCAAAATCGCATCAGGATAGAAAATTTCGGCTACTAACAAACTGGTCCAGCGTGGTGACGATAGACAGCCTCCGTCCAAGTAGTGACATCTTGATTGTAAACACCTACAAACGCGTCATTAAGTTCCCGATGTTCAAGTGTTTCATTGGATACCCACCTGGTAACTTCAATGGTTTGCGTAAAATAGCCTTCGTATGGTATTTGAACGACGTATCGCCAGATGCCTTGGTAATTTTTTGCAAATACAGGAGTGGCATATTCGACTTTTGCTGGGCAGGGGGTTGGAGGTCCTTCGTATCGAGGAGTGGCAGACGAATCCTCTCTTCTTTCCAGCGGTAAGTGACCCGCTGGTGGAGGAGGAGCTCCTTCGCCGTTTATGGCATTATACAGCATACAGAAAATTCCTCCTTGGTCGCAAAACTTCCTCGATTGTCTGTTTTCTTCCGACACATATTGGGAATTACCTTCGGTGGTGTTGTCGTCGATCTCGCGTTTATTGCGATCGCTTCTGTCGTATGCGATTCTGCAATGTTATAAAGTTACATCTATAATTTCGACAAGGTTTTCTTTTGAAAGAACTTACGTGTTCTGCGCGATCATGTTGTCGTCTTGTAGTTGGGCTACTTTGGGTAAAGTATCGTCAGCTTTCAGTATCGGCAGGGTTTTACTCAAATATTTCAGAGTTTGGTTTTTAATCAGTTCGCTGGAAAAAGGCATTCTCATGAGTGGAACAAAAATTGTATGGGACTTACAATGGGTATGGGGAACCTAGAACGTTTTGGCCCATGGGATTTCGTGGTATGCTTCCTTTATTGAGGTCTCCGCACAAATTGAAATGGGAGGCCTGGGCGGATTTGATATTTTCATTTTTACAATCGACTGGCGCATTCGTGTAAGGGGGTGGTCTGACTCTTGGAGGTTCTGCGTTTGGAGATTCTATGAAAGCATAATAGCCTTCGGGAGGGGCCTCTTCTGTCGACGTTGCTTCCGTCGTTTCGGGCGTCTCGACGGTTTTTGATAATCTTAAATGTATTAATATCACCTGAGAAGAAGAATTTTTAAATTAGTTCGGCCTTGATTTATTTAAATCTTGCAACAGCAATTATTAATAATTTTACGTTTATTGCTTTATTTACATAAAATAATGGTGGATACAATATATAGAACTTGTTTTACTAGAAACGGTTAATTAACAGTTTGCATTATTAAAAAAATATTTACTCTTCTCTTTTGTATATTTACATACTTTTTAGAAATACTAGACCATCCGTTATGTAATTTTTTACTATTAGTTTTTTCGTAATCGCGTAAAAAAGTAGGTTCCCTACTATCGTAGTCACGCGCGGTCACTTCCGTTGGTGCCTATCTGATTCGGATGCAAAATTTTGAAGTTTTTCCCAATTTATTCCATTTTTTCTGATTTATTTAATTTTACTTTCGATTATGTTATGCAAAGTTCCAAATGGAGAAGCCACAGATTGTGAAGAAATTAAATTAAAAAGCTCAATTTTAATTGACCTTGAAATTGCATCCGTCCTTTACGGTCACGGAATACAAAACGGGTTTAATTTTTTAAACGCATGCAGGTTGGAAAAAAAACTAGAAATTTTTTAAAAGAAAGTGGGAAGTCGTCGAGGGTTGCGTGTCGATTAGACATTAATTGTTTGACCGTTTTTGAAGAAGCACAAAATTTGGAACGGTAAAATAGTCCTCTGCATGTAAATTATCATATGGTCTTGAAGAACCGTTAATAAATAAAGAGGTAACTGTATAAACTAAGCATAACTGTTTTAAAATTTAATAACTCAACTGTTACTTTCGCAATACAAAAAATTTCCTGCGAAAAAAAATTTGGCTATTATCCTTATTAAAAAATTGATCGTTGATCTTTAACTCTCGTAAAAAGTGAGTGAAAGTGTTACACTCACTTGCAGTTTGTTTCTAAATGAATTGTTACAATACAATCGAATTGACTCGAATTTTGAGCGCTAGATGGCGTAACCGCAACTTGACTGATTTGGCCGTTTGTTTATTTTAAATAAATAATAAACTTGAAAATGTTTATAGATAAGTTGACCAAGACCTCATATTTGTTATTATGGTCTGGGTACTCATTTGTTTCGCCATATAAACTTGCGTAACGGATTCCTGCGGCTTGCATCTTTATTTGTATATAATTCATTAGGTCAACGGACCGACCACGTTTACTGTTTCCTTTTACTAACACACAAAAACACCTACCAATGCATTCCGTAATAGTTATACGGTTACGGTTAGGAATTCGTATGAATGAATTATATCTATACCTCGCATGATATTATGGTTTGGGCGCCCAATTTGGGCCGCAAGTGTAATTTTCCAAATTGTTTTCGCTGCATTTTGAAATAAAAATTAAATTATTAATTACTTATTCTATCGATGTTTAATGGGCTACTTTATGGATTTGTTGTGCTAATAACACAAATTTTGAAAAATTTTAATGAGGAAACGATAAACAGCCTTTCTCATTGGAGGTTGTTAAAAATCACATTGTGATCGATTTTATTGCGGCGTAAAATCCATTAAGCAATAATAAATTTTTATGATTCCGCGCACTTAAAATTTGATTGTTGCATAATCAAAAAACAATACAAAAGTATTATGGCTGATAAAAATTATATATAATTAACATCGCCGGCACAATTAGCTCACTTTCGTTTTTCTATTACTGAAGTCTTGGCGATTTTGTACTCGGAAAAAGAGCAAAAAAAGCTGGGCTCCAATTTCGTAATTTAGCTCCGGGTGCAGCTCGAACCGCCTTTGGGTTTTTACGAAATAACTATGCTAGTAATGAATATAATAAAATAAAACTTACGATAAGAGAAAAAATCTTCATTGTAGAAATTCACCAAACACCATTAAACGCACCTTTTCTTATAAATGTCTCAACATTAATTTGGTAGTTCTTAAGAATACCTGACTGCGATACGGTGGATTGTAATAAAATAAGTGGACAGTTACAAATTAATAGTGCAAAACGTGAGGTTATTGAGCCAAACACTATTTACTCAAAGACCCTATTCACTTCTGGTCACTGTTGATCGCTATAAACAACTGTTGAAGTTAAATTGATTAGAACACCTGATGGAGAGGAGTTCATGCAGTTAACGGTATCCACATAGCTTAATTTGATCTAAAAAACTCGTTTTTGAACTTGCATTTTAAAATTTCAATCACACCCGATTACACAATGCACTTATAAAAACCTTTTTGGTAATTATTCACAACATCTTACATTTTTAAATGCCATTTGAATTTTTCAAAAAAATAATTTTTTTGAATAATTCTTTTCGAAGCAAATTAATTTTGTTTAATCTAAATAAAATATTTTTGGTTTAAAAAAATTTTTTTTTGCTTCAAAAATATTCAAAGAAAATGTTTTTACTGAAAAGTTTCTAATTTTCTACAAATTTATAGTTTTCTCTTCCAAATAGGTACATTAGAAATTGTTGGAAAAGTTATTGTTTTTATTTTTTCAAACTTTCAATTTTTGGGAAAAAAACGTTGCAAGATCTATCGCATCAGGTAAAATTGAAAATTAGTTCTTCCTGTGGCAATATAATTTTCTCATCGAAATACATTAGAAAGCGTCGAAAAAATTATTGTCGTCAGTCCTGAATTTTTTTATTATTATTTAATGCATTTACTACGTATTTTGATGCGCAGAGCTGAGAAAACGTGTCTATAGCCGGCAGTAGAGAGCAAAGACCAGGTAATTTTACTATTTAGAAGAAATAAAAAGCCCGATTTTATCTTTACACCGCACTGCTTGTCTGGCCCAAAATTTAAAATAACAAAAATAAGAAAATTTATGATTTTTTGAAAAATTTACTACTTACGTCAATTTCAATAATCGAAAAATTTTCCAATTTTAGGAATCAAAAAGTAGCAGAATAGTTCAACTTTTGTGCTTTTCAAAAACTGTAAATAAATAATATTTTTATTACTTAACCAGCGTGGTAAGAAATTTTGATGTGTGGAGCTGAGAAAACAAGCTCAAGATTGGGGGAATCACTCGTAAGTGACGCAAAATCACATAACTTTCCGAATATTAAAAGTAACTCCCAATTTACCTCGGATAGAAAAAACTAAATTACTAAGTCTTATCAGAGCAGCAGCAATAATCGTCAAAAAATAAGCAAAGCAAAAATACAAATAAAGAAATATATTAGATATTACAAATAACTAAAATTCCAGATACAAAAAAAATTGCTTATTTAGAAATTTTATAAAAAAAATTTTTTTCACTTTTAATTTTTTTTCATAAAATTTTTAATTTTTTTTTTATTTTAGAAAAAATTTTATAGAATAAAAGTTGTAGGTACTTTGATACGGATAATTTTTGTCATAATAAACTTTTACCTATTTCATTGCGTTTCAGAGTTATGATGGATTATGTTTTGTCGCTTCAAGTAAACCCCCCGTTCTCCCCATACGATTTCATTCATTTTCAATAGGCTTCGTGCCACAACAGATCAAACCTTAAATTTAAAATTTGGAGTGATTTCGTTATTTCGTTTGGTTGCTATCGTGTTCACAGACATACATACGTACGCACACACGTACAGACATTTTTCAAAAATAATAGAAATGGCTTAAGGCAGGGGAACCCCAAACCATAAAAATTTGATAAAAACATGGAGGGTCAATTTTTTTTTCAATTTCAGATTACAATAGTACTTTCCTTACTAAGGAGTTCGAAAAGTAAAAATTTTGAATTGTTTCCTTGCCTGTTACCAATCGTTTTATCTCGTCAAACTGCGCAAGAAAATGCAGAAAAAGTTTCAGATTTGAGACTTTAATTTTTGGCGGCAAAAACTAACAAGGCTTTTTGAAAAATCGTAAAAAGTTTAAAAAATGATCTTTTATTAGTTAAGCTTACGCAATTTCATGCGTGGAGCTCAAAAAACGAGTTTGGAGTAGGGGGAAACACCCGTAAAGGGTTGAAAAATAAGAAATTTATTACCTACTTCAAATGGAGTTGGAAAAGAAGCCGCTCAGAAGTCAAACATTTTCCGGATTTTTGAGTTGACCCAGTGGCGTATTTAGAGGGGAGCAATCCCCCCCCCCCCAAGTTTGATTCAGATTGTACTCCTGAAGCCTTCCCTGATAAAAATAATGTTTACCACCAGGTTTTAAAATTTAAATAACTTAAATTTTTTTTTTTCGTTTCTTAGTTTTCGGATTTCGTTTGTGAAGGTTCATCGAGATTTCTGAAAGTTGTCAGGCGTTTTAACACTGACACGCATGAATGGATTAACGAGATTCTAAAAATATTTGCTCTGCCCCTTCCAAACGCATTTTCTAAATACGCCACTGAGTTGATCAACTCATTAAATACATCCCCAAAGCCGCCAATAGTCGAAACTCGAAAGTCAAAAACACTTAGATGCAGCTAGCCAGAATTTAAAAACATGGGATCATTTGAGACCACTCACTTGTTCAAAAAATCACCCATAAATGAAGGGAAAGGATAGTCACTACATATTTTCCACATCAAAATGGCTGGCTTCTCTGCAGTTTTACTAGGAATCCGAACCACAAAGAGGCTGTGCAGTCTCACACAATTTTGTGTACACTTATTTGGAATTCCCTTGGAAATCTCTGGAATTCTTAGGACGATCCAGGCAAAGTTCATAGAGAGGGTAAACGAGGAGTAGTGAGGAGGAGGTAAATAAATATATATTTGATAAGAAGAGGAGCCCTGTTACATTCTTATAAGATTTTCTTTTACTTATGTATTTCACGATTTCCCCTCTGATAAATCATCAAAAACCTCTGGTGTACCAGACCCGTAGCCAGGGGCCACGTGCCTCTTTCAAAATGTTCAAAAGAAAAAAAATTTTGAAGGAAAATTTGAATTTCGAAAATAAAAGAGGTAAATAGACGATATATTTTAAAGTGGAAAATAAATTTTTTTTACCAGAAAATTCTCGGAAGGGGAACCCCCGAAAAAAAATTCTTTTTACGAGTGCCTCCCCCGAAATAAAATCCTGGCTACGGGCTTGTGGTGTACTACTAGTGAAGAGAAACTGAAGATATTCGAGGAAATTCCAAAAAATCTCAAATGCCCGTACTAATAGTCAAGGATCAATTCGAGATTCAAGATGATCCTAGGATTTACCATTGAGATTACTGGAATTTAGACCGTATCGTAGCAACAGCTACTATTTCGAGAATTAATCTTGAATCTCGGATTGATCCGTGACAAAATTTTAAGAAATTCTTGAGAAAGAGGAATATCAAAGGAAATACATTAAGCCACCGTAACTCGGAAACGATGCGACAAAATAGAAAAATGTATCGATACAAAATTGAAGATAATAAAATTTTCAACAAAAAATACAAAAAAGTTTTGCTGTAAAATCGACTTTTATGACAAAACACATCCTCAAAACGTAAAATTTACATTGCTAACATCTAAATACTAATATGTAGTTTTAATCTATTGATTAAAAATATAACAATCTATAAAGAGAAAATTGCATTTATTGCAACTTTAAAAGTTTACAAATCATTAAATTATTCTTCTGGATTGTAGTAATAGTCATAATGAGGTATATGTCTAGGCATAGGCTTCGCTGGATGGCCATCACGATTATCTGGATCACAATTTATACCTAGATGTGGAAAAATATTATATTATTCAAGATGCGATATTCGGCAGTTCAAGTTAGTTTGAAATTAAATCTGAATACTTACCAGCAAGTGAAAAAATTGCAAAAATAATGAGACTCCACTTCATCTTGCTTGGTTTTCTTTTCAAAACTTATCGAAAAAATTCTGTTTTGTTTCCTTTTTAAGCAAAAAGTTTATATCCCAATTAAGATATTTTTATTTCACCTATAAACATTTTAACAGTCTATTGTATAATAATTAATTTTTGAAAATTGTTCCAAATTTTATTTCGTTGTAATTGCGTTATATTTACAATACAATTCCCAGTTACAACTGCATTCATGAGAGTTCCTATAGCTACAAGATCTATTTTCCAAAATTTACAATCATAGATCCATCTGAATGAGATTGTCTACTCTTAATTATAAGCTGCGAAAACAAGAAAGAGGTTTAACAAATAAGAATACATGAGGAATATTTTGTATATTTGCAAAATGACTTTACAAAAAATACGAACACTTTTTTTCAAACTTAAAAAAAATTAAAAGTACACCGACATAAGAAACACACTTTTTATTTCTAAACCTTACTTAATCAGACGCATCGTTAAGAATACACCGAATAAATTAGCATGCTGACAATATTCGGTAAGTCATCTTATAATAATTATAGGAAAAATATTAGGTTACAAATATTGAGTCGTGCTGTTCTAAAAACTACAAAACAAAAAAAAGTTTGATTTGTCATCAAACTTACCTAGTCACAACTTTATTAAAGCCAAATTAAAATTTTTTTTACTTAAATTTATATGTACAATAAAAAAAAATTGTCGATAAATGTTTGAATCAAAACTAACAAGGTGCACTGTACCAAACAAGGTCACCTTACAAATTTCGAGAGCTGATGGTAAGTTTGATCTTTAAACAAATGAATTGTTACTAGTAAGCTATTAGAGCAATGTGACATGCATATTAGAAATAACGGCTCGTTCAAAAAAAAATTTAATTTATTTATGGCAAAATTAATCTTTAGCGGGTACTTCGATTACTCTAGGCTTGTCGATAATTCGAGCAGTGCGTGAACCTTTCTCCACGATGCCAATGATCCAAGCCTGATAACCTTCCTGTTTTTCGATATCCTTGCAATAGGCAGCGGCTTGTTCTCGTGGCAAACAAATCAACAATCCTCCAGAAGTTTCAGCCGAATGACCTTGCAATAACTGGAACATGTTACCACATGCCTTCGCGACAGCTGCCATTTTCGCAATCACTGGTAAATTATGGATGACAAAGGACACTTCATTTTTTTGGTGTGATGCCAGAGTTTGAGCATGTCCCAACAAACCAAACCCTGTGACGTCGGTTGCACCGTGAGCATTGTACTTGTGCATCAAACGACTCGCTACACGATTTAAACGAGCCATCGAGTCCATGGCACGGTGATAGGCCTTTCTTACATCTTCTTCGCTAACTACCAATTTGATGCGATTCCAACGTTCCGGTTGATCCAGCCATTGATGTGCATTAACAGCAACCTAAATAAAGAAAGTTAATTAAATTATAATAATTCCATAAATATTTATATTATTGATAATATAATAATTGCTCTTATACAAAAATACATGAGCCTAAATTCATTTCAAATCCAAAATTTATCACAGTGAAATTTTATTAAAAATATTATTCAAACAAAATTATTGAATTAACTCAGATTAAAGATCCAGTAATCTTCGATTAACTCCGTATAACTGGACCTCAGGCAAAAGGCCTCTTTTGCATTTATAAATTTTATTTGATGCGCGGGAAGTTCCGGAATCGAAGAGGTCAAGTTCCACTTTTCTCATTAAAGGGAAAGTTGAGTTGTGTGCACGAAAGAAGTTTAGCCGTTTAAAAATAAAGAAAATATTTTCACCGAACTAGAGCTTTTCATATTCTCAAGATAAATTTCGTTTTGGTACCTACTCTATTTGAAGTAATAACAAAGGTTCAGAACCAAGAATCCAGTACCGCCTGGACATATTGCCTTGGAGCAAGGGTGAGAGAGCTAAACCAAGTGATATTTCAGGGTTCCCACTAAATTTTTCAAAGCAAATTCCCTGACTTCCCCAGGTTTTCCCTGACATTTTAGTATCGTAATACCAAACGATGGTAATACAATAATCGGAAAACAATTTGAACTGAAAAAAATATATAATTTACATTGTTATTATAATATAATAATAATATAACATTGTTACCATGTTAAAAAATCATTTTTTGAAAAATTTAAAATTTTTGATTTGTGAAAATAATTGTTCCAGTTTAAATTTAATTTTGTAAATTTTGAATTTGTTGTAAATAGAGATTTTGATTGTTTTATGTTTAGTTTTGGCGTTGTACCCACTCAATATTGAGTGCAGAAATACAAACTATGTGAACCATAAAGCTTCCAATTCCTAGGAATTCTTAGAATATTACTGAATTACGTGGAAATCTGTAGAAATCCCTGGAATTCAGAGTCCTGTGTACAAAATGTATCTGGGATATTTACTCCTTGCCTTTATACGTCTAACCATTTTTATTAAATGTTAAAATTAAGGCGGGGGGGGGGTTCAATAACAGCAAAATATGGCCTGCATTTGGCAAATTGCATTGGTCGATTGTGGCGCCATCTATCACCCAAATTCTTTTATATAATTTTTTTCAATCTTTATGCGACTGCGTTGGTGTAACAAAAGCTGCAAAATTCAATCAAGTATATGTGTAGTAACCCTAAGGTTCATGAAGTCTTAACCTTGAAATAAATGTTGTATAAAAACGTTGGCTCAAACTTGGCGCGAAAAATAAATTTTTTGACAATTTAAAACTTTTCCGAAAGAACTCTAACAAACTCGTAACCTCTTCTATAACCAGCGGCAGCAGGCAAATATTCTAATGCACATTTTCGACATAAGAAGTTGTACATTTAATGCATAATAGTATTAAGAAAAAACGATAACTTACTCAGAATTTAGAACAAAACTGATTATTATATAGCTCTACGCAGAATTAAAAATGTCAGAGTGGGCATGAACAAAACTTTAATAAATACAAGAAATATACTCACTTGAGTGCCTAACGGCTTGGTTAGTACAAGAACGTCGCCTACTACAGCGTTATCGGGTACAATGTATTCGTTAGGTTGACAAACTGTGGAAGCAACTCCTCCAATCGTACACCAAGGATTTACGACAGTTTGACCACCGGTGACTGTAGTTCCGGCTTCCAAAGCTGCATCTTTAAAACCTCTCATAATTAAAGGGATGACTACGTCTCGTTCCTTCTCTGTCATTTTTGTACTGACGCCTAACAGCATCAACATGTTATCACATTCCGTAACACCCATGGCATATAAATCACTTAAAACGTTGGCACAAGCAATTTTCCCCATCATGTACGGGTCGTCGACAAGTGGATAAAAGAAGTCGGTGGTTTGAACCAGACACAAACCGCCATGCCTTAGCGGAGTCACCGAACAATCCAAACCAATTCCGATTCTAGGTATAGCCATATGTATGAAATGGGCATGTTCTTGTTCCGATGCATTGTAATCTTGTTGCAAACCCTCCACCAATTTGTTCAAAACTTCTTGTGGTACCTTACATCCGCGTCCCTTCAAATCGGCAAAACGTGTCAAACGAAAACTTAACTCCAAATCGTGAGCCTGTGGATCAAAAGGTCTACGTAAAGCAATGGAATTGGGATTTGCACCAAGTTCCAATTGCACGGCGCCAAGTGCATCTTGTTGTACGGTCGCGACTTGATGATAATCCGTCATTCCGGTATTCAAATTCTAAGATTCAAAATATAACAACACCAATACTACCGTTGTAAAAACACTCGCTCAACAAAAGTGTTTCTCAAACAATCGCCCGACGCTTGCAAAATGGCGTTCGTTTACACTGCAGTCCTCAATATATGCGCATGATCATGCACTGCTCCAATGCCGATTGGCTAATACAATTTTACCAATTTATCTGTAGTCCTAAAACTATTTTGCATTAATCGCAAAATGATCGAATTTGACCAATCCGCGCTCGCATTTACTCGCCAAAATTAACATACAAAATCAAGTCGTCGTTATTTTTGACAAAAATCTTCAAAAATCAACTTGAATTGCAAACCTGAAATGCCTTTTTGAAAATAAGCGGGAAACATGATTATTACCAACCAAGGCCATCTATATGCGTTCGATAATTGAACTTTGTTACCGCGTCTCGGCGTCTTCTTCCCTCAACCCGTCTCTTTCGTTGATTTCATTCGTTCCGCCGCTGTTTTGAGGTTATGTTGAGTTAGTTTACAAATTTTGGATGATGGCGAGCGACGAAGTCAACGATACGTTAATTAACATGATCACGAATTTGAAACCGCACCTTCAAAGTAATTCGTTTGTCTTCGAGGCTCCGGGACCGTCTCTGAAGAGACCAAACAGTAGTGACGGAGATTCATTTGACACCCCAACGCCTAGCAAGAAGTTTAAGCCCGATCGCAGCGTCGAATATGTTGCTTCTCCCAGAGAAACTAGAAGGTTAAGGGCCGACTTATTGGAAGCAAGAAATAGCATTATGACCCTAGAGAATAGAATACAGCATATGCACAATTTGCGAAAAGAAATGGAGCTTATGTTCGATAACGAAGTTGCCGGGTTGAAGCAGCAACGTAACCACGATCAAAAGAGTATCGAGGACCTAGAAACTCAGTTACAAACCATCAGGAAACGTGAACTTGAGACGAAGAATAATTACATAGAGGTAGGAATCGTGTCTTTTACATTTACAAGTGTTTATTTTTTTTTGGTTGCAGACCAAAAATAAGTTAGACGATTTGAAGTTAACCACCGATCAACAGATTGAAAGTCTAGAAAAGGAGCTGGCAGAAGTTAAGGTTGATTTGTATTCGGATAGTGAACAAAACAGTGATGAAATCGTCAGTCTGAAACAACGCAATGAAGAGTTGGAGAGTCTTCTGGAGATTACGAAAGAGGAACTGGAGGAACATCAAAATTTGACGATTGAATTGCGTAAGTTTCGCTTGGTTTAGTTTAAATTTTACACTAAATTTACCTTTTTTGTATTTTAGAAGAGCAACTGTCTAAAAAAGAAGAAGTGGAACGTAACTTAGAGATCAAAGATCAAGTGTTACAAAAAACTCGTTTGGAATTAAAAGAGTTGGAATATTTAAGGGAAAATTATGAAGAATATCAACAGCAATTAAAGGTAAGAAATCGTGATGTTGATGTGTCGTGTATTCGACATTTCAAATACTTTCATGAAATTTTTTTGTAGTCTCATTACCACAAGCTCTCTTCGTATTCTGTACTTGAAAAAGAAAATGAACAACTAAAAGTAGATAACCGGCGTTTGCACGAAGTTGTGCAAAATAAATTGCTTCTCGAAGAAGAGGTGCATAGTTTAAAAACGCATTTGGTGCGCTACAAGGAACAAGAGAAGACTTTATCTGCATTACAGGTAAATAAAAGCATTTTAGATGTTAATTTATTATTTATTGACCAATTGCAGACTTCGCAAATACAAAATGAGCTGCACCTAAACGAATGGAAAGCAGTTGCACGTGGAATTTGTGAATCGACAGGTTCCGATTCGACTCTCCCTCATGTTCTTCGTATTACAGTCGAACGCCTACAACAACAAGAAATCAATCTGACTTCCAGCAAAGTGGAACTTGAATCTCAACTCCAAACTGCGACTTACGTAAGTGATTTTACTTCTATTACATTTTATGTTACATTTAATTTTTAGGAGGCTAAAGTGGCACGTAGTGAGTTGGAAAAAAATCAGAAGTTGTTAACCGACCTGCAAACTGGCGTACAACAGAGGCAGAGTTTAATTCACCGACTGCAAAAGAAGATACAGCTTGTCAGTCGAGAACGTGACAGCTACCGATTACAATTGGATTCGTACGAACGTGATTTGACCATGTGTGTGACGTCAGGCAATTCGGCCCAATCAAGCTTGCAACAAACACTGAGAGAAAGGATCGAGAACTTGGAGCGAATGGTGGAGGGTTACAGGGACATGGTTGCAAAACTTGAAAATGATTTACAAAATGTTGAACCCAACTTCAATGCTGGTGAGGTTTTTTTTTACAACTTTGCAAAATTGTTGTTTATTTTCTTTCTCTTAGACAACGTTCCCATCCGAGTAGAACAACTGAATCGTCTGAAAGAAGAGGTGGATAAATTAAAGTTGGATAATGATCGTTTGAGGGAGCAAAAGGAACAATTGGAAATTCGTGTGGAAGAGCTGGTAATTGGTGGCGATCTAAATACAGGACGAATTATACATTTTGCCAAAAATCCGCTTGCCGAATGCATAGAAGAGCATGACAACAACATGGAGAAGCTTCAGGAAGAGGTTTCTTATAGAAAATAATCTTTATGCAATATGTAAGTTTTGAACTTGCAGGTTCATCGTTTAAAACGAAAAATTCATAACTTGGAAGAAGGTTTAGAAGCAAGCAAATTAAACGAGTCGATCATGAGTCCTCAAGATATTCAAGCACTAAAAGATCAATTGAAATCTGCCGAAAATCAAACACAGCGACTTAAAGACATCTTTAAGTCTTCGATGCAAGAATTTCGAAATGTTATTTACATGTTGTTTGGTTATAAAGTCGACAAAACCCAAAACTCAAAGTATAAACTTACAAGTATGTATGCCGATCAAAGTGAAGACCAACTTTGGTTTCAATTAAATTCTGATGGTGCTCTCAATTTGTTGGCCAACGATTTCAGTTCGACTTTGGACGAATTTATTGACGTTCATTTGAGACAACAAGAATCTATCCCGGTATTTTTAAGTGCTATCACGATGGATTTGTTTAATAATAAAACCTTAGCATCTACTAAGGTATATGAAGTTGATGACGATTGAATTAAATTGTGGTTTCTAAACTTTATTATTTATAGTCTCTGATATGTTTTTTTACTTTTCAGAAAAATTAGGTTTTATGTATTTTATTAGTTGTAAATAAATTTAGTGTTTAAATCTTCTTAAAATATTAAACTTAGTTTTGCTTATACCGAAAACAGTTATTGTACATCACGGCCTGGTCTGGTGTTTTCTGGGAAAATTAGAATGGTAATTAAAATTGAGCAATATTACAAGGCTTTTCGGGTCTTCCCATGTATATGCCGTAGTATATTTTCTTAAATTGACAATAAGTATCAATTATTGTTGTTTATCGATGTTCTTTTTTTCTTTAACTAATGGGGTTTTTTTATAATAACCTACATATATTATTTTAGCAAGCCAATTAAAAATGTTTGTAGTTCTGTTTAAGTAATCACTTAAAGATAGGTGGGTAATTAGAGGAAATTAAAACTTAATAACGACTTTATTATTATGTCATGTCAACTTAAGTCTTCGCTTATTTATCGTCGCTCCTTTGTCAAAAATTATGCCGATGAGAAACCATCGGAACGATATAAAATATTCACATTTTAAAAATTATTCTAAATATAAATATTTTATATCTTGCGGATAGCTTTTAGGCACGAGTCACATTCGAGCTCTCGCGAAACAGACCATATAACGAAGAAAATTACAGGAAATGCATAATGGTGTAGCAGGCCAAATGATATCTACATTTCAATTATCTTATATACACAATAATGTATTCACTTTATATTATATTTTTTTATTTAAAATTTATATTTTTTCCTTAAAATATTGAAGTTGCAAATGAATTGACATTCATTAGTGTAAATTTTAAAATGAAGTACGATAAGGATAATTGGAATGCACTACCTATATATACAACTGCTTATTATATATTAATAATTAAAAAAAAGTTTTGTACGATCATGAATAACAAAAAATATTCATCATTTTTTATTATATATCTTCTATATGCCGGTATGTATCTTACCTACATTCGACAATAATTTTTTCATGCGATTTTTTCATTTTGCAAGCATAACTTGCCCTTCCGTAAACCAAAATTGAAGATTTTTGGATTGGAATTATTTTTTAATTTTCAGGTAATAATTCTCTTGGGTGTGTGCACCGTTCTTACGGCTTTGGCAGTTTCGTTTGTGTTTGTAACACTGTTTACTGTGACGAGATTCCTCCACCCCCAAAATTCTACCAAGATCAGTTAATTTTGTATACATCCTCTCAAATAGGTCACAGATTTTCGAATTTCATATATTCTTTTCGAATGCCGTCACGAAAAAATAAAGCAGACGTTACAATTACAATAGATCCTTCCGAAAAATATCAAGAGATTCTTGGTTGGGGTGGTGCATTTACCGATTCGACCGGAATTAATATAAATGCTTTATCGCTTCCTGCCAGAAATTTTCTGTTACGGTAAGAAATCATTTCCAGAGCAGGAAACAAAGCTGAACCAGCTGAGGTGTTGTAGATCATACTTTTCTAATTATGGAATCCAATATAATTTATGTCGGGTTCCTATTGGAGGTACAGACTTTTCGACCCACGGTTATTCGTACGACGACGGAAGTGAAGACCCCGAACTGGAAAGATTTGAATTAGCACTGGAAGACTACAAATACAAAGTTACTTTGGGAAAACAGAATTTTTTCCCAAATTAAAATGCTATTTTTTAGATTCCATTAATACATGCTGCCAAAAATATGAGCAATAATTTGCAACTATTGGCTTCGGCGTGGACCGCGCCGATTTGGATGAAACACAATGGAAGGTATACTGGGCCTGACTTCCTCAGACGTGACATGTACCAACCCTGGGCTAATTATTTTATTAAATTTTTGCGCGAGTATATGAAGGAAGATTTGGAGTTTTGGGGAATTTCTTCCGGCAACGAACCAGTTGATGGGCTTCTACCCAATCGTATTAATTCGGTTGGCTGGTTTCCTTTCCAATTGGTATTATCTTATTTCCTTGTTTTCTTTTCATCTAATAGATTTTTGTAGGCCAATTTCGTTGGAGAGAATTTAGGTCCGACACTTCGCAATTCCGAGTTTAATAATTTGAGTTTGCTTGCCTTTGAAGGTCAACGGTTATTTTATCCTTCTTATGTCAACACGGTACAAAGGAAATTCACGAGAAGCTTATCTGGGGTTGAGATTATATTTTATGTTTTAGATGTTTTCTGATAATCCAAAAGCCGACGAATATTCAAACGGATTTGGTGTGCACGGATATCTTGGTGGTTATGATGGACTAACCGCAACTCGTAAAAAGTATTTGAGTAAATTTCTTTTGGCGACGGAATATTCCAAAAAATGTAATGAGTTTTTTAACTGTAGGTTTATTGCTTACCTTATTGTTATTTTGCAGCTGGTGTTAGATTGGGCGATTGGAACAGAGCTGAGGATTATGCGAGCAGTATAATAAAAGTATGCTGGGTTAAGTCAAAAATGTTCCATTGATGTGACTGAATTTTAGAACCTCCAAAATTGGATTATTGGATGGATCGATTGGAATATGGCCTTGGATGTAAATGGAGGACCGACTTATATAAACAATTTCTGCGACTCTCCAATAATTGTGAACGCTACCTCATCAGAATTCTACAAACAACCCATGTACTACGCCTTGGGTCATTTTACTAAATTTATACCAAGGAGGTCCCTAAGAATCAAATTGAAGCAAAGTTCCAATATGTTGGAAATGGTAGCTTTCCAAAAACCAAACATGGAAAAAGTTTTGGTTTTGTTAAACAAGTAAGTTGGTGTTAAATTTAAATACGTAAACTGAGCAAGAATGTTATAGGAAGTCAAAAAGAGTTAGTATTAAATTGAAGTCAACTTCAAAAATGGAATTTGTTACTAGTGTTCCTGCAAAATCCATATCAACAATTTTGTTTAAGTAATGGTTTTGGGTCTGCAATATTATATTGATATATTAAAAATGTTCACCAAATCAATAAATTTTAATAAATATAATGAATTTGTTCATTGATATTACGAACTTAATTTTTGCAATAATGATAATACAATACTTGGGCATCTAATATTACAGGTTTTTAACAGCATGCAATGCGTATAAAAACAACGTGGAATTGGACCACTCCATGGATTTCTTTAAAAAACTGTAACTTATTCCTCTCACCGTTTTTACGTCGCAATTATCTGAAAATAGTTTGGATGAAAACGAAAAGAGACAAGAAATGCAGGGAAAAAAGAGAGATCGTAAACTTACGTTTCTTTAAAATATCTGCAACTTCCTCTGGAGTAATAAATTTGTTGTAATCATGGGTACGGTTAACGATGGTTTTGGTCACTTTTTCCAAAAGTAAAATCCCTGTGATCCAAGCATTCTAGGTTCTATTGATTGTCGTTATAAAAATTGAACCTCCTGGTGCTAAACACTCGACGCAACTTTTTAATAAAATTTGCAAAACGTCGAATACTATAACGACATCATATTTATTCCGATTTAGTTTTTCGTGGTCTTCGACCAGCTCGACAGAGTAAGACAAATTTTCGAATGATGCATCCAAAGACGCGTGATTTTTGGCAGCTTTGATTGCTTCTGAGCCGGGATCGATTCCAACTACAAAGCATCCCAATTTTGCTAGGCTTTCTGAAAATATACCGCCTGAAATTAAAGAATGTTTTATAAAAAGTTTAATCGCAAAATAATAGTTTTCCATAAACCTCCACACCCAACGTCCAAAACAGTTAGATTTTCGAGTGGCTTTTCGGAATCAATACTTTCTTGATTTAGCGTTTTATTTTTTACCAAAGCTTCGTAAACAAACGGAAGTCTCAACAAGTTAATTTTTTGTAAAAGATTTGTGCCATTCCACCAGTCGAATTTTGAAAATAGAGATAGTACTCTTTCGTCTATGGTTGATAACCGATTTTCCATTTGGTCTGAATATTTGGATTACTGCTGGAATAGCTCGACTACTTTTGCTTGGAAAGTGTTCAAACTCAAACCTTAAATAGTTGGTTGAAATACAAAATTTTAAAAATGTATTTTATTCGGATAAGCAATAAACATAACAAACTAATAAGCAATGATGAGATTGTATTGTACGAGATATGTTCATTAGTTAATTGACTTTATTATTATAACATATTAATAACATTAAATTTCAATGTTATTGAAATACCTAACGTAAATCATTAAAACAAATAAGAAAGATTTGTTTATTTTATAAAAATTAAAATTACAATTAAATCAAAATTTAAGAAATATCTGCTACTTGAAGCTATATATAGTACTCCGTTATGCAGCTTCCTGACTAATACATAGTAATTATTATTAGAGCTCGGATTCTATGCTTTTGCATGTTCTTTAATATTGATATGCCAACAGATTCGTTATTAAATCTGGACCAAAAAAGAAACGAATCTGAAAAACTGCTTGTCAAAATGCATATTTTGGCATATTTTCAACATTTGGTGCATATTTGAGTAAATAATGCATATTTGGGCCACTTTTGGTGATTTTTCAAAAATTTTAATATTAAAATTTTAATTTATGGTTTTATTTAATTTTAAGCAATTTAATTTTTTATTTATTAAAAAAATTATAAAAATTAAATTGACTTAAATTGACAAATTTAATAATAATTTTTTATTTTTTCTATTAAAATTCTTCAAAAAACACCAAAAGTGACCCAAATATGCATTATTTACTCACCATATGCACCAAAGGTTGAAAATGCAAACTTTACGTAATTCGTCCAGATTAATTATTAAAATTATTATTAAATTTTATAAATCTAGGTATAGTGCTTATTGAAAATTTCAAAAAAAAATTGAAAAATACGAAGATTAGATATTTTTTAGTTTGCATATCAATGCATATTTTATCTATTTTTATCAATTTTAGTGCATATTTTAACTAAATTCGGTGCATATATATGCGCATATGTTTAAATATTTTGGTGAACTTGGTTCATTCGGCGCCAAGTTTTATATGCTTTTTTGGGTTTTTGTGCTTTTTTTTCAAGTTTATTCGTTGCTTTATTTAAAAATATTTAAAAACTTGATTTTTTTAATTAATGCTTCATTTGCAAAAGTTTAATCTTTTTAACAATTTTAACAAGTTAGGGGACGTGGCTGACTTGCTATGTATTTCATACATACAGGGTGTTCTCGGATACACTTTACATAATTTCAGTGGTGATAGAGGACAGACACTTTTCTAAGAAAAATATTTAACCAAACTATTTTTCTAAATTCAAACCCTCGGTAGTTAAGCCTGTTTAAAGCATTTTTATAAATTTTCACCTTCGCATGGTTATAGCTCGGAAAATATTGATTTTTCAGTAAAAATAGTTGAGTGCTTTTTTAAAGACCGTGAAATAATCTACAAACTAGATTCAAACCTTTTATTGTCTAAAATTAACGGCTTTCGAGTTATGAATTAAAGTAAGTAAAAAAATGTTGAAAATTTCAAACTTTTCTTTTCTTGGTTTTTTCAAATCGCTGTATCTTTTAAACGAAACATTTTATAAAACATCTGATGCCCATTTCGGATAGGTTTGAAAAAAAACAATTTTTAATAATCAATTGTTTTAGAAATCAAATTGATGCTTTTTTTATTAAATTGATGCTTTTTTTGGAAATATTTGAGACTTTTTTAGAATTTTTATGCTTTTTTTTATCCGGACTCTACACCTTTTCCATTAGTAATTCAGAAATCGTCAACTGATATTCAGAAATCGTGAATTGTAACTCAGATTTGTCAACTGATATTCAGAAATCGTTAATTGTAATTCAGATTTTTCAACTGATATTCAGAAATCGTCATTTATAATTCAGAAATCGGCAATTGTAATTCAGAAACAGTCAGCTGATATTCAGAAACTTCAAATAAAATTCAGAAACCGTTAAATAAAATTTAATTTTTTAATGAAAAGGCTTCATAAAAACGGAAAAAACAATATTTTAATTTTTTTAAAATTATTTATTCATATTATAGAAAAAATAAAAAATATAGCATAAATTATGTCACAACAATATTTTAATTTAAATTTCGGCAAATAATTTAGCGGCCGACTGGCATTTCGTCCATTTTAATGGTTATTCATCAAGTTGTTTTCTATTTATTTTTTTGCATTAGTTTTGCCACAGATTTGATATTTATGAATTTTATTTGACGTTTTCTGAATATCACTTGACAGTTTCTGAATATCATTTGATAAATCTGAATTACAATTCACGATTTCTGAATATCAGGTGGCAAATCAGAATTACAGCTGACGATTTCTGAATATCTACTGGCAAATCTGAATTGCATCTGATGATTTCTGAATATCAGTTGACAAATCTGAATTACAATTGACGTTTTCTGAATAGCAGTTGATCTTTTCTGAATTACAGTTGCAAAAGGTGTAGTAATAACTAAAGAGAAACATAATTTGCGACTTCGAATGTTTTCTGCGTCTAAACTGATGAAGATAAATATATGCTCTTTCGGACTTTTTTGTAGAAAATTTCGATTTCGGGTCATTCCATATAAAATCAATCAAAAATAGATAGTTTTCAAATTGACCTTTACAAATTTTTTTTGAAACTTTGGTAAATTATACTCTTCAACATCCTGAATTCAAATATGATTTTAAAAAATTCTAACTTTTATAGTTTTTGAGTTATTTAATTCTAAAAATCGCAAAACGATACTTTTCAAGCTCACGCTCAATTATACAAAATGTTATAACTTCAGTTCGATAAGTCGTACAGAGCTGTGCTATAGCTCATTTTAAAGAGGATTTAAAGGGCTTTAATTTGATACTAATCTTGATTATTTTCTAATAAAAATAAATTTTTTTGGAAACCTCAAAAAGTGTTTTTGAAAAAATGTTTGATTTAGTGTTTTTTGAAAATTATAAAAATAATTTATATTTATAATGGTGACTTGGTGAACACTTCATAAAAATTTCAGAGTGGGACCATGATGGAATCAGCAGTCATGATAAACAATTCAACTCAATGTTTTAGCTCAAGTACTTTAATTACAGCACTACTGAGAATATACATACAGGTGTCCCCGGATAGATTTTATACAATTTCAGTGGTGTAGAAGTCACCTTTTTAAGGAAAATATTTAATAAAATCTTTTTTCTAAATTCAAACCTTCGGGAGTTAGGCCTCTTTAAAGAATTTTTTTAATTTTTACCTTCACATGACCATAGCTCCGAAAATATTGATTTTTTAGTAAAAATGGTTTTGTAGTTTTTTCAAGAGCGTGAAATAATCTATAAAGAAGATTTACATTTTTTATTGTCTAAAATCAATGCCTTTTGAGTTATGAATTAAAGTAAGTTCAAAGATGTTAAAAAATTTCAGTGTTTTTTAATTTTGTTTTTTTTCAAAACCCTGTATCTTTTAAATGAAACATTTTACAAAAAATCTGAAATCCCCTTTCAGATAGGAAATTTAACGGACTTCAACTTTCGTTTAATAAATTTTTTTTTAAAACCAATCCATTTTACAGAAAATCAGAAAATAATAAACAAGACAGCTACACAACAAAACATTAAAATCACAAAAATTTTATATTTATTAAAAAATTATATTATTAACTAAACTTAAACTATTAAATTATTTGGGTAATTATTCAAAATGGCCAGAGTTTTGAAAAAAAAAACAAAAAAAAAGAAAGCTTGAATTTTTCAAATTTTTTTTTACTTGCCTACCTACTTTAATTCATAACTCGAAAGCCGTTGATTGTAGACAATAAAACGTATGAATCTTTTTTGTAGATTATTTCACGATCTTTATAAAAATGCTAAACCATTTTTACCGAAAAATCAATATTTTCGGAGCTATGGCCATGTGAAGTGAAAATAAAAGAATTGCTTTGAAGAGGCGTTGAATCTCGACGGTTTAAATTTATCAAAAAAATTTATTAAATATTTTTCTTAGCAAAGTGTCCTATAACACCACCAAAATTGTGTAAAGTCTATCTGTGGACACCCTGTATATATACGCTTAGTATTGTAATTAAAATACTTGAGCTAAAACATAGAGGTGAATTGTTTATCATAACTGCTGATCCCATCATGGTCCCACTCTGAAATTTTTATGAAGTGTTCACCAAGTCTCCATTATAAATATAAATTATTTTTATAATTTTCCAAAAACATTTTTTCAAAAACACTTTTTGAGGTTTCCAAAAAAATTTATTTTTATTAGAAAATAATCAAGATTAGTATCAAATTAAAGGCCTTTAAATCCTCTTTAAAATGAGCTATAGCACAGCTCTTTACGACTTATAGAACTGAAGTTATAACATTTTGTATGATTGAGCGTGAGCCTAAAAAGTATCGTTTTTGCGATTTTTATAATTAAATAACTCAAAAACTATAAGAGTTAGAATTTTTTAAAAATTATATTTGAATTCGGGATGTTAAAGAGTATAATTAACCAAAGTTTCAAGGAAATCTGTGATGGTCAATTTGAGTGACTAGTTGGTTTCACATGGAATGACCCTTTCTTGAAGGGTCTGAACTATCAAAAACTATTGCTGTGATTTTCCCTAATAATAATGGGTCATCTCACAACTTCAATGAATTTATTCTAATAAAATTGTTTTTTTAATGTTAATTTAATTAATTAACATCTATCAAAAAATTATTAAAAAAATTCCAATAAAATATTCAATGTCAATTTTTATGTTTAGCGAAATATTTTTAAATATAATAACTTTTTTATTTTCTATTTTTATGTTATCTTCCTGACGTTTTTACCAAAATATTTTGTGATTGTAAAAATATTTTAACTTTCAAAACCAATCAATGACTTGGCAACAAATTTTGATACAAAATTGTTGCTTATTTTATTTCTAACAAAACATATGTAAGTATAAAATACCTTTTTTTTTTTTTCCGTTGGGGCTGTATTTTAAATAATATTACAAATGAAACCTAGAATTCTAAAAAGAAAATTTAATTTGAAAAATTCCTGTAGATAATTTTTTTTTTTTAGAAATTGGCAAAAATTAGAAACCAATTCCCAGATTATAATTTAATGCTATCTTAAATTTTTTTATGAAAACAATTTTATTTTTTTTGCACACCATTATTTGTATAAACAATCTATGCTATAATTTATTGTTTATATATTAACAATTATCGTATGTATTTGTTTAATTGCACAGAAAACATGAAAAGCTAGTTTCCAAATTGATAATACCTATGTACTAACTAATTTATTATTTTAAAAATAAATCAGGTCCAGCAGTATTACAAAAAAAAAGAATTATAAATATAACAAGTCTCTTCAAGAAGTTTGACGATCTCTAGCTCCGTGCGCAAGATTTCATCATGGGGGGGGGGGGTTCCAAAAAATTAGTAAAATAAATACATTCAGTGTATTATGTTCATATTATAAATTCTTCAAAAAATATGTAATGGGGGGAGGGGTTTGAACAACTCATTAATTATTTATTCTATTTTTAAAACTTTGGTTTTGGTTGTGGCCTTTGGCCAAAGGTGGTTGCGAGGAACTGCGAGGAGTTTCGCCTGGGCAAAACTTTTCGATTGAAAGATTCAGTTTATGCATCTTATACGTGGAAATACCGCTTCGGAAGAATCGATGCTTACAGGGGTATTTATGGACGAATTTTTTTATCTTGTAATATCTATTATTGGTATTAATTATTTCATAAATTATTATTAACTTTTATTTAAAAAACCCATAACATGTGAAAACTACCTTTGGTATTTTTCAATTAAAGTGATTATAGAATCTTTATTTTACTTATTTTTGACGGCGTGTACAGCATAAAAAATAGACGTGGAGTCACACCATTCCATGGTTCCACTGAACATGTTGTATTTCATTCCACGAATTGCTTTAACAGAACAATTTTCTAAAAAAAAACAATAAATTGTGAGAAACGACGATGAAATTAAGAATTTCGGAGGAAACTTACGTTTTTCAAGCAATTCCGTTACTCTACCTGGAGAAAGAAAATGTCCATGTTCGTGGCTGCCTTTTGGAAGAATTCCCAATATATTCTCGTAAAACTTAACACCAATAAGATATGACGCCACGGTTTGATTTATAGTGGTAATAAAAATTGAACCTCCAGGTTTTACACACGCAACACTATGAATTAGAAATGTTACGGGATTTGAAGAGTGTTCCATTGCTTCAGATAGAATAACAACATCGTATTCTTCACGATGGTTTTCGTAATATTCGCCAATATTTTCGTTCAAATACGTGAAGTTTGTCAGGGTTGAATCCAATGCTGCATGACTGTTTGCTACTTTTATTACTTTGGCACGAACATCTAATCCAACCATCTTACCTCCAAGCCTGGCAAGAGGTTCGGTAAGAATACCGCCTAAAAATTAATCCATAAAAAAAGTATCTATGTGGAAAAAAGTTTTTCTCACCTCCACAGTGCGTATCCAAAATAGACAAATTTTCTAAGGGTTTTTCGTTTTTGGCCAGCGCTAACCCGTCTTCGATAAGTCCATCGCGAATGAATGGAATCCGTAAATTATTCAAAATGTGCAAGCGCATTTTTGGATTCCACCAATATTCTTGGTCTGTAGAATGTTTTATCATTTTGCTAAGAAACAAAAATATAAGTTGATAAAAACTTGGCAAAATTTTTGAAAATCTGCAGGTACCCACCTAATGAATCGAAGCACTAATTTCTGACTACAATCTCCAACTGATGAGATTTGGTATTAAAATATAAATGTACTTTAAAATCATGTACATTTAATTACATATTAATTATAAATATACATAAATTTCGTAAACAATTTGAATTTATGTTAGTAAAAAGAACTATAAAAAATAAATTATATTTGGTATAATATTATTTTTTTAAATAGCGAATCAAGAAGACCCTTCGAATCTGATGTGGTAAAAATTTTTTTTTCGTGATTATGAATATTAAATTTTGTCTATCTTACGTAATTAATTCACTCTTATAGCCCCTTAATTAAGCATTTTAAATAAATTTGATATTATAATATATAATTATTTTTATTACAGTTATTGCTGGGAAAATAGTTTCACAATTTGAATTACGTTACCAATTTTGAAGGATACCAAAAATTTTAGGAAAAAGCCAAAAAAATTCAACAATGAACCCATGAGAATAATATTACGAGTTGAAAGCATAAATAATAAATTAAAACCGGAGCGGAGCGAAGGTTAGATTTTAAGTAATATAATTCATAACTCAAACTGTTTAGTCGTTAACGTCATTTGATAATAATTTTCTTTTTTGCAAATTTTGGAAAAATTATTGATGCAATGTTGAAAACGTGTGTAAGAAGGGGAAAAGTCATTTGTGAATGTTTTTGCTTAAAAATCTTTCATAAAATGTAATTTTACATTTATCGGAAATAATATAAAAAAATCTGATGTGGCCATCGCATAACTTCCGAAATATTAAACGTAACTCCCAATTTACCTCGGATAGAAAAGAAAAAAATTAGATTTTTTTAGAAATTTTATGAAAAAAAATTAAATATTTTATTAAAAAAATTTTTTTTTAATTTTTAAAAAAAATTTTAGAAAATATTTTATAGAACAAAAGTTGTAGATAATTTGATACTGATGATTTTTGTTATAATAAACTTTTACCTATTTCAATGCGTTTCGAAGTTATGATGGATTATGTTTTATTGCTTTATGTAAATCCCCTGTTCCCCCCATACGATATCATTCATCTTCAATAGGCTTCGTGCCACAACAGATTAAAACTTAAATTTAAAATTCGGAGTGATTTCGTTACTTCCTTTGGTTCGTTATGAAATCTGGACAAATTAGGTAAAAATGCATATTTTGCATATTTTCAACATTTGGTGCATATTTGAGCAAATAATGCATATTTGGGCCACTTTTGGTGTTTTTTGAAGAATTTTAATAGAGAAAATATAAAATTATTATTACATTTGCCAATTTAAGCAATTATTTTATTTAATTTTAAACAATTTAATTTTTATAATTTTTTAAATAAATAAAAAAGTAAATTAATTTTTAAATATAAAAATTAAAATTAAATAAAATAGTTGCTTAAATTGGAAAAATTAAATAACAATTTTTTATTTTCTCTATTAAAATTTTTCAAAAAACACCAAATGTAGCCCAAATATGCTCAAATATGCATTACTAGCTCAAATATGCACCGAATGTTGAAAATATTCAAACTTTTACCTAATTCCTCCAGATTTATTATTAAAATTATTAAATTTAATAAATCTAGGTAGTATTATTGAAAACTTGAAGAAAAATTTAAAAATTCAAAAATGAGATATTTTTAGTTTGCATATTTTTTCTATTTTTATCAATTTTAGTGCATATTTTAAGAAAATTCGGTGCATATATATGCGCATATTTTCAAGTATTTGGATGCATATAAATCGAGCTCTATAATTACTAAGTAGTTCGGAAAGTACCTAATAAAACGATTTTCATAAAAACTGTTGAAAATTCCAAAAAAATCGGAAGAAATTCAGAAAATCTTAAAAACCCGAAAAAATAAGAAATCAGAGAAAATGTAGAAAATCTTAAGAAATTTTAGAAATATCATAATAAAGATATTTTTGCTCCTAAAGGAAATCTATGAAAAAATTAAGGAAAATTTTTCAAAAATCTCGTAATGGGAAATCTAGTAGCTATATAAAAATTTACATTGTAATTTGTCTCTCGATAGTAGCAATAGCTTATTTTAAGTTAGATTTCGTAAATTATAAAAAACAATTATTTAAAAACAGAAATTCCTGTCTTTTAGGAACTATTTGAATTTTACCCAACTAGCCCCAAAGTAGCAGCAACTTAGACGGGAACCTTTATTGAGTAACTATTACGTAACCGCTACTAAATGTACGACTTTGATGTATAAATTACTTAATTGGAGAAATTTTTAGTCGCTGCTACGTAATTGTTACCAATGGTGATTACTTTGAAGTTACATTACTTCGAAGTAACTTTACTGGTAGTGGAGACGTCGTAATTACCTACTCGACGACCTTAAAGTTTTCGCAACTTAGTGGTGGCAAATGGTAGTAACGGTGACTAACTTAGATTACTAAACAGCGACTTCAAAGTTACCACCACTTTTAAGTAGCATTGGTAGTCGCCGCGACATCCTGGGGACCTTGACCAATACTTTGAAGTCGTGGAACTTGTAAGTAATATTTATTAATGTTAATGGCATTCCCGCTACCTATGAACGGCTACTACTTGGTGAATATTACCTTCTAAAATTCACCAATAGGTAAATTTTACTAATTAGTGCCGACTGGTCCCGGTTTATACCAATCATAAAAATTATATTATTTTCAGTATAAAAGTAGGTAAACCATATAACCATAACACCACGCGTAAGATAAGATAGATAAAATAGTTTTCGTTTTTTTTTTATTAATTTAATTAATAATTAATTTTTTGACCTAAATTAATTCATTAATTCAATCAGAATTTAAAAATCGATCAGGACTTTTAAATATTTAAATAAATAATTGTCAAATATAACTTTACATTATATGTATTTTTACACCCCCCCCCTTCTAGTCCAATTTGTATTTCAAGTTTTAGAAAAATTATAATTTTTAATATTTGGGGGGGGGGGCATTCATATTGGGGAATTTCAGCGTTAATTTTAAAAAAAACTGCTGATTTCCGGATTTTACTTAAAAACAGAGATTCCTGCCGAATCGAAACTTGTATTATATTCTGGTATACCTTAGCTCAGCTGATCACTTCCCGTCATCTATAATTTCTACACGTTTTGCAATCTGTAATTCAATTCATTCAAAATAATGAAATTCAGTTTCTGTTTCTGACCGACTGCCAACTGGCGATTTCTGAATTACAGTTGACGATTTCTGAATTCCTGGTGGAAAAGGTGCAGTTATGATTGCATCCAGTTTTCTGTCTTCACTTGAAAACTAATGGGTCACTAAGTTAGTCATTATATATTATATCCGTGCACACAAAGATGTTCGTCTCGACCGGAGATTTAGCCCTTCAGCAGCACCAAAGCAAACTCAGCTGTGCTATTGTTTGTGCTCCTCCTCCGCTGCCTTTTAGACTTCCAATAATTAAACTAAACTTTAAGTCTAGTCTAAGAAGTTTTTGAGAAACAAAATTATTGTCGGCTACTCAAAAGCTACTCAATGTTAAATAATTTTGATTAAGAATCACCATTCCTGCAAAAATAAAATTTAGCAAAAACTATGCCCCAGGGCAATACACTGGCACCAATCCTTTTTTATACATTGCATCTGTTTTCATAATTTTAACCGGAATTTTAGCAAATAGTTAACGGTAACATAAATTTTAGTTGATTTCAAGAAAAGAAAGAGTTTAATGTGTTACCTAGTAAAACTGTTAATCAATTCATTTTTGAATCTTAGTTTGGTGCTCCACAATAGGTTCATCGTAGACCTGATATCTTAACTTAATTATTGACAAAAATGAACAACAAACAGCAAATTTTTATTTTTTTTTACCTGTACTGCGGTGAGTAATTTTGTATTTTGCACCATTGATTATGAATTTTAAAAAGATAATATGCTACTTTTGGTTCTTTTGTAGGATTATGCAAGTTGGATGAATGCATTCCAAGAAAATACCATTTTGACACCGTGGTGTGCGTATGTAACTCAACTTACTGCGATAAAATCCAAAGACCTACCAATTTAACCGAAAACGAATACATCATCTACACCTCCAGTCAGAATGGACTACGATTTCAAATGGAAAAAGGATTCTTTCAGAAAATGGCCCATGGTAACAGATTTGTTAATAGAATATCAACCAACGCCTCTAAAACGTATCAATCCATAATTGGATTCGGAGGCGCCTTTACGGATTCCGCAGGAATCACCATCAACTCTTTAACTAAATCAGCAAAAAAATTTCTTTTGAAGTAAAATTTTGCCAAGTTACTCTTTGCAAGTAATACAAAATCGTTTTAGGTCTTATTTTGGGGAAGACGGGATCGAGTACACACTGGGACGGGTTCCCATCGGAGGAACAGATTTTTCGAAGCGAAAATATACGTATGACGATGGAAACGCGGATCCCAAATTGGAAAATTTCGCTTTGGCATACGAAGATTACGTATATAAGGTAAATACCTATTAAATAAACTCAACCAAAGTATTGACGAACAATTGTCACGTTTTTAGATTCCACTGATAAAGGATGCCATTTCCTTGAGCAACCACACTTTGAAACTCTTTGGTACAGCATGGGCAGCACCTCAATGGATGCTCAATACTGGGAGTTTCCTGAGACCAAATCAGCTTTTAAAAACTATGTATCAACCGTGGGCGGAATACCACATTAAATTTTTGAAAGCATACCAAACGAAGGAAATTAATTTTTGGGGAATCACAACGGGAAATGATGCAGCTGGTGGGCTTTTGAAAAATTTCAATAACGTAGTTGGATGGTTACCCAACGAATTGGTAAAGCAATAAAATTATTTTGCTCTTTTGTACTTTCATTTTTTCAGAGTTCATGGATTGCGGATTATTTGGGACCATTGCTTCGCGGCTCGGAATTTTCTTCTCTAAAACTAATGACCGTTGAAGATAATATAGTAAATTTTCCTTTCTACATTGATAAGGTAGCGCAAGAAAATTCGTAATGGTGGAGGGTTTAATGGTCTAATTTTTATATTTAGATGATTGGAGCTGATAAAAATGTGGAAAAATATGTTGATGGTTTTGCTCTGCATTGGTATCTAAATTCGAGGGTGTCCTACCCTTTGTTAAGTTATACTCACAACAAATACCCAAGCAAATTTATTCTGGCGACGGAAGCCTGTCCGGGAGTGCAAGCTGGAAGTAACCAAAGCATTAAAGTACAAAACCGACATTATTAATTTTGTTTGGTTTTTGGTCAGGTTCCTCTGCTCGGGATGCGATGAAAAGTTGGGAGAGAGCCGAAAATTACGCGTACGATATAATTAAGGACTTGAGAAATTGGGTCACCGGTTGGGTCGATTGGAATATAGCGTTAGATATACAGGGTGGACCAAATTACAAAAACAATTTTGTGGATTCTCCCATAATAGTGAATGCTTCTTCATCTGAATTTTACAAACAGCCCATGTATTACGTTTTGGGTCATTTTAGCAAATTCATTCCTAGGAAATCTCAAAGAATTGAAATTATCCAAAGTGTCAACAATCTGGAGGTGGTTGCCTTCCAAAAACCAAATGGAGATAAAGTGGCTGTCTTGCTGAACATGTAAAAACTGTACCCTTTGGTTACCTTAGATTAACTTTTGATTTTTAGGAACCGAATTAGTGTCATGGTACATTTTGTGAATGCACATGGAAAAACTGTAAGAAAATCGATTCCAGCGAAATCCATAACAACAATTTTGTACCAATAATGTTCTTAAAAATTATTAAATTGCTAACAAGTACGTTTTTCTTTTATTTTCTTCTTCTCTTCTATTCGCTGTTGGAAAATTTGATTATATGCCTCTTTCTGATAAGTAGAAAGAGAAAGGAAATTAAATAATAAGCATTAATGTTTAAATAAGGAAAATTGCAAAAAATAAATTGTTTATTTATTAATTAAATAAATATATTTTAGCGAAGGACAAATTATAGTTGTATAGAATAATAGAATAAGGAATAATGCGTAAATTAAGCAGACTTTCGTTTATTGACGCAGGCATTTTACATTATCATAATATGTTACGATATCTTTTTATCAAGCTTGATAGAAATGTATATAATTATATTTTTGCAGGCAATAAACAAAATTTTTATTGTATATTTTTTGAAAAATATATAAATCGATAATTTCCAACCTGAACAGGGTTCCAGGCACATCCGAAGCAAGTCTAGTAACCTATTTCAGATAAATAGACAAAATGAAGATAAAAGACAAGTTTACTTTTTATACAATTGATTGCTTAAAAATTGGGATCATAGTTAAATTAATTAATTAAGCTATAAATTTGCGCTAGCTGCTAAGCTGATGTTTACCAAAAATACGATAAAATTATAGGAATCACAATAAGCTTTCTTTGTATTTAGTATTCATCAAACTTAGGAAGATGAAAGTGTATTTTTGAAGTGAAAGTTCTTAGGAAAGTATTCGTATAAAATCACAAAATTAGGTATTTATATCTTAATTATAATCCAAAAATAATTTATTGTAAGTTTTATTTTTTTAATTGTAACATTTAATTTTTCTACCACTCTAATCTCCCTTTCCTTCCCCCTGTTTATTTAAATTATGACTTGAAAAACTAATAATAATTTTTTACTAATAATATGCACATTGGAATTTTGATAAAATATAAATATATTTTGTTTTTCAACAGATAAATAAATTATTGTAATTTATAAATATCTGCTCCAGTAACAATTTTGTCATCTTCAATCGTCAAGATGATTAATTTTTTAACCATAATATCAAAAAAAAAGTCTATATTGTTATTTCAAAATCGTCCTTTTGATTAATTTATAGGAAATTTTGAATTGTCTAATTTTCTCTTCAACTAGTTCAGAGCCGGATTAAGGATATGTGAGGCCCGGGGCTAACTATTTTTGGAGGCCTCTTGGCTTTGCATGCTCGAACAAAATGCGCCGCAGCCAAAAAAATTTGATATTTCAAGGTCAATCAGACTTAGATCAAATGTAATATTTTGAAAAGGAATAATTATTATACATAGTTCTTTTTGAAGAATTCTTTTGAAGAAGAATTTTGAAGCCGACATTTGTCTGACAAAAACTAATTTTACAGCAAAACTCTTTAGATATTTTTTGTTGAAAATTTCATTACCTTCAATTTTGTTCATTTACATTTTTTTATTTTCTGGCACCGTTTTCGAGATATAGATGACAATCAGAACTCGGAATTCCGAAGATTTCCATGCAATTCCAGTGATTTTCAAGGAATTCCTTCTAAATAAAAGCGGATATAAAGACGAGTAACTAACCCCCCTCTATTTAATTTTATTAAAATTAGAAAATTATATCTTAATTCTTATCAAAAATATATAGATGAGTTTTTCTATTTTTCAATTTTCTGAGATTTCCTTGATTTTTCTAATATTGTCTAGATTTCCTAAAATATCCTAGAATTTTCTGTGATTCCCCTCGTCGCAATATTTCCAAAAATTCTGAAAATCTTAAGATTTTTAAGAAAATTTTTTGGATATTTTTCCAAGATTTTCTAGAATTTTCTATTTCCTCTAATTTTCTACATTTCCTAAGATTGTAAAATTAATGAGATTTTTTGGATTTCTTAAAATTTTTCCGGATTTCTTCAAATTTCCCGCTCTTTTTTCACCAAGTAGAAAAATGATGGAGAAATTGTCATATGCAAAATTAAAATGAAATCAGCGAAAATTTAAGGAAATCCAGAATACTATAGACTATTCCTTTTTGATTTTTCCATTTTCTGAGATTTCATTGGCTTTAAAATTTTCTGGATTTTTCGAGATAACTTAAGATACCATAGAATTTTCCATTTCGTAGAATATTCTAAGATTTTCTCGAATTTTCTGCATATCTCTCGATTTTCTATTTACTAAAATTTTCTCGAGTTTCCTGAGATTTTCTTGAAATTTCTATGGATGTCTTAAGATTTTCAGTATTTCTAAAAATTTTCTAGGAATCTATTTATTGAGATGTCTTGGAATTTTCCAGAATTTCTTCAGATTTTCCTTCACTAGTACACACAATTTTTCCGTCGATTTCCCTTTAGTTTTATACTAACTGGAGAACCGAAGGAAAAATCGTGATATACGAAAGTGAAAAAAAATCAAAACAAATTTTAGGGTATCTTAGTAAAACTTTAGAATGCTATTTTCGAATCACTGTCATTTGGCCGAAATTTATTTGGCCGAATTCTATTGGCCGACTGTTTTTGGCCGATAAATCACTTGGCCGACATATCAATTGGCCGACAGATAATTTGGCCGAACAGTTTTTGGCCGACAGATTGTTTGGCCGAACAGTTTTTGGCCGACGTTTATTTGGCCGATCAGTTTTTGGCCGACAGTCACTTTGCCGATAAATTTTATTTTTTTGGTAAATAAATAAATATTTTGTAAAATTATGTTGTTTTATTTAAATTATATTAAATTATTATTAAAATACACAAAAAAACATGCAATACAAAATATTCGTTACACACCAACGAATTATTTTTAAGATCCATTAGGTTTAAACTGAAGGTTATGAGAAATGCCACGAAGGAAGTCGTCTTGAGTTTTGTTGGGAAAATCCACAACAAGTCGTTTGAGCCTGTCCGCCAGTTTGACGTATTTTTTCTTGGGAGGATTGGGCACGTGGCCTGCATTATACTGAGCAAGGCTGAATTCAACATTACCTTGCTCACGTTTGAGTCCATCAATAAATTTCCAAATTGTAGGGTGATTGGCTCCGAGAAGACTACTGAATTTATTATTCCACCCTTCAATGGAATTATTTGTTTTAGGAAGGTCTCCAAGGCAGGCATCGTGACAGTTCCAAACCGAAATCCCGAAATTCACGGGTTTTCGCACTGGATTGCTCCTACTTCGAATTGCGCCAATCCAAGTGTTCTCAAAGTAATCGAGAAGTGGTTTTAAAATTTCTTCATTTTGCAGAAAAAATTCGGTTTGCAGCAAATTCTCGAACATAAGCTCCACATTCTCTTGAGGAGCAAAGGCTAGAGCCGCCAACTTTCTAATATTTAAGGGAAACGATGGATCAGCCAGATTTTCGTACCGAACTCGAATAGGATTGTTAGCCTGTATTACACGCCAAATACATTGATTAAAATGAAAAAAGCATCCGTGGTGAGCGATGCCAGGAAAAACACGTTGAAACGCTTTTTTCTGAGCAATTTCAAAATCAGTCATAATACTTACAGGTTTTAACTCGGGTTTCAAGTTTAGCATAGCTTCTAGAACTCTAATATAAGTGTCCTCCTTCTTATTCGGAAGAAGGACAAACACAGACGGAATTACCACCTTATACTTGATAGAATGGATCGTGTACAGTTGGAAGAACAGTGATGGGGCCGACTTGAATGTCCCATCGGCAAACCAATGATCGCAATCAGCCAATAATTGTAAATTTTCTGCGGTACTAAATATAAGAATCCGATTTTCACTGGGTCCGCTATCATAAAGTAAGAAAGGCTCTCCTTTGCCAGTTTTTCCGTAATCTCCTTCAATCACTAAATCAGTCAGGCTGTTCTGGAGGAGATGTTGGAACAGCAGGACCATTCCTATTACGAGTTCTGCGAATGGTCTGTTTCAACAAGTTGGTGGAAGGAAGATGTGGGGCCACTGCTGTATCAAGATTTAGAGTAGCATCTGCCAGAATCTGTTGGGGGTTTTCTTTTGAAGTTTTCGCCACTTCTTTAATATTAGCAAGCACAGTTTTTGCTGCAACTTCACTACTTTCCACCGTGTGACCAATATGAGTGCCACTAAGTCCAACAAGTTCATCGTTTTCAGTGATTGCTCTTACTTTGCACTTTGAAGTGTTGTATTTGGCACATTTCCAATAAATTTTTGCACCACCTTGTTTATCGCGAGTAAACAGAAATCCATTATGTAAAAGCTGCTTAACTCCACGACTGCTTTCGACATATTCCAAAGGCATATTTGATATAATTTTAATTTACTTTTGATTTCTTCTTTTTCTTCTAATACTTATAATTTCTTCTAATTCTTTCTACTTACTGATTCTTAATTACATAATTGTTTATATAGAAAATAACAAAAGGTAATCGGATAGGATTAACGCGGATAATTTTAATACCGCGTCGTTCAGAAACGGTATTAGTTTTTTTATTAGATTCGTCCTTGGGTGACGTTGCTTTCTATTGGTCTGCTCATAGTCAGGACCATATTCCTCGACTATACGTGCTAACACGGCCATCCTGCAATTGCCACCAAATAACTGTCGGCCAAGTGACTGTCGGCCAAATACTGTTCGGCTAAATGACTGTCGGCCAAAAACTGTTCGGCCAAATAATCTGTCGGCCAAAAACTGTTCGGCCAAATGATTTATCGGCCAAAAACTGTCGGCCAAATGATTGTCGGCCAAAAAAATTCGGCCAAATGACTGGATACCCTATTTTCTTTCCAAGGAAATTTTAGGAAAATTCATAGATTAATTCTTTTATTTCCTTTTTCAAATTTCTAAGGTTTCCTTGGCTATTGGCTATCCTAAGATTTTCTAGAATATTCTAAATTTCCTCTTTTCTAAGATTGCCAGGCAAAGGCAGATATTATAGCGGGATATCAATCCCCAACTGGGGGCCCGCGTGCATCGCACCCACCGCACCCCGGTAGTTCCGCCACTGATGACAATATTTTTTGCATTTATTATAAAATAAAATTGAATGAAATGAAATTTGCAACAAAAACTCTTTAGAAAGTTTAGCTGTAAAATCTATTTTTGTCTGAAAGAAAGCGGTTCAATTTACATTGGTAACATACAGTGGCGTAACAAGCAGGTGAGGGAAGTTGTGCAAAGTTGTTAACTGGGGTCCTACTTTTATAAAAGACAAAAAAATTTTTGTATACAGGACTCGAAATTCCGACGATTTCCATGCAATTACAGTGATTTCCAAAGAATTCCTTCCAAACAAGAGCGGATACAGAGACGAGTAACTACCTCCCCCCTATTTAATTTTATTAAATATTTAAAGAAATATATAAATGAGTTTTTTTATTTTTTAATTTTCTGAAATTGTCTCAATTTCCTAAAATATCTTAGAATTTTCCGTAATTTCTCGCTTCAGAAGATTTTTCGGATATTCTTCTAAGATTTTCTAGAATTTTCTATTTTCTCGAATTTTCTACATTTTCTAATTGTCAAATAAGTGACATTTTTATGGATTTTCGAAAAAAAATTGGAATTTCTTAAAATTTGCCGATCTTTGTTTACTAATAAGTGGAAAAATGAAGGAGAAATTGTAATATGGAAAACTAAAGGGAAATCAGAGGAAATTTGAAGAAATCTATATTACTATTGACTTATATATATAGGTATTTATATAGATTATACGCTAGTTGGACAGCTATGGTGCCGGGGCCTAGGTGGTGATTTTGTGCATAAATTAGGTGAGAATCTGGCCATAATTGACCAGAAGATGGCGCGGCGTACGCTTTTTTGGGATATCCAACCAATAACGCCAGTTGGCCAGCTATGGTGCCGCCGCCTAGATTGTGATTTTCTGCATAAATTAGGTGAGAATCTGGCCATAATTGACCAGAAGATGGCGCGGTGTATGCTTTTTTGGGATATCCAACTATCGTATAGATCCTTTTTTTTTGTGTTTTCCATTTTCTGAAATTTCATTAGGTTTAAAATTTTCTAGAGTTTTCTGCATTTCTCTCGATTTCCTATTTACCAAAATTTTCCAGAGTTTCCTAAGATTTTCTTGAAATTTCTATGGATTTCTTGAGATTTTCTATATTTCTACTAATTTTCTAAGAATTTGTTTCTTGAGATGTCTTGGAATTTTTCAGATTTTCTTCAGATTTTCATTCACTAGTACACGCAAGTTTCCCGCCGATTTTCCTTTTAGTTTTGTACTAAACTGGAAAACCAAAGGGAAAATCGTCATATATTGCGATGAAACACGTAGAGCGTATAAAGCCAGCAGACGTGGGAGACTTCCACGGTCCTAAAATCAAATTTGAACTGTTAAATAAAAATAAATAAATCAAAGTAAAATTTGTAAAACTTTAATTCAAGAAAAACTTTACAATTCGAAATATATAAAAATATAAGAAACCAAATTTTATAGTTAAACAAACAAGCCAAAATTAGAAACCAAAAATGTGTATAAAACAAAAATATTGCCAACAGTGCGCGCGTGCGGACGAACTTTTGATAAAAAATCACGTTATCAAATAACACGCATAAATTTGAAAAATTGAAAAAGAAAAAATTGAATTGTCTGGGCAACAGATGATAAAAGATAACAAGATAAATAATTCAGTTTGCGACGGAATCCCAACGGGGAAGGTCGTTTTTTTTGAGTTCGTGATTGAACCCCAAAAAGTGAAAATCGTGTGAAGTTAATCATAGCTCTTGAAAGAGATTGTGTGCATGTGTGTGATTTGAAACAACCATAGCATACACCAATAAATCAAAATTAAAATATTTCGATCCAAGAAAAATAAATTTAATTTTTGGACGAGAACCAGCGGCCCATAATCTGGAACAACAATTTAGAACTGGAATAGAAAATCATTTTGGAACTGAAAAGAACAGTTCTTCTTTAACGTGGGAGACAGAAAAGGTACCCAAAACCCATTTAAAATCACCACAAGGACAGAAGTACAGGTTTGCATAAAAATAACTTTTAAAGTGCTCGCGATTTAAGCGGAATCTTATTCGGTTCGGAATAACGATGCGTCACTGCCAATATTTGTAAATCCGAGATACATTTTTGTAATTCAATTGTTTTGTTCAATAAAAATAAAATTTCCATTCATTCAATAAGTGGGATATTTTTCTGAATTAAAGAGATTTAAAGAGTCACATCCATCAGATATTTTACTACCTTACCTCAAAGAGTTCAAAATAGAGAAAGTAGACACAAATTTAGGTTCTTCGCCGAGTCGTAGCAATATATCGATTATAGATCCTTTTTTTTTTGCTTTTTCCATTTTCTGAAATTTCATTAGGTTTAAAATTTTCTAGAGTTTTCCGCATTTCTCTCGATTTCCTATTTACCAAAATTTTCTAGAGTTTCTTAAGATTTTCTTGAAATTTCTATGGATTTCTTGAGATTTTCTATATTTCTACTAATTTTCTAAGAATTTGTTTCTTGAGATGTCTTGGAATTTTTCAGATTTTCATTCACTAGTACACACAAGTTTTCCGCCGATTTTCCTTTTAGTTTCGTACTAACTGGAAAACCAAAGGGAAAATCGTCATATATGTAGGTACAAAAGTGAAAAGAAATCCAAGCAAATTTTAGGGAAATTCTATGAAATCTTAGTAAAACTTAAGAATGCTATTTTCTTCCCAAGGAAATCTTGGGAAATTTAGAAAATCTTTAGAATACCAAAGATTAATTATTTTATTTCTTTTTTTAATTTTATGAGATTTCCTTGGCTATTGGCTTTCCTAAGATTTTCTAGAATATTCTAAATTTCCCGTTTTCTAAGATTGCATGGAAATGGCAGATACAACAGGATATGAACCCCCACTCATAATCCTTAGAAAAACAACAAAATTTACTACGTTTTGTTTTGTCGAAATTTTAAAAATATAAATATTAAAATAAAATATTCTTATTAAAATACATAATATAGTATTTATTCCCCTATCCATGAACTTTTCTTCGATCCGCCTCTGGTTTTAGATTTCAAGGCTGTATTAGACTGCAATGACTTCATAATTTTATGATTTTGACAGAAAATTGTGTGCGAAATTGTCTATCCCTGGTGCGCATAAACGGATTAACGAGATTATCATCCCAAAAAACTTTGGGGGAGAAAAGTAAAATAACAAACAAAATAACATTTAAAATTTATTTTATTTATTTTATTTTTAGCAGTTTTTACGTTCTATTGAATATTGCTATCTCGATCGGGATTTACAAATCCATTTGACGGGGAGGACTAGCCCCCATTAAGCGTATTGCTCAATTTTATATTTCTTTTATCTATCCTATCTTCATTACAACTTTGGATGTTTCGCTGCCTCTGTAACAATTTATCTTATTAGGGCCCGGGCCTCCCAGGCCACCCCACGTAAACACCTCACTGATTACTCCCTATATAACAATTACAGGGTTCCCACTTCTTTGGAAAATCTGGAGAAGTCATCGAAAATTTAAGATTTCCCTAATTTTGTCAGAGAATTTCTCATTTTAAGTTCCAAGTTCCAACAATTTAATTTAAAAGTGTTTTAAATTTTAAATTAAATTTATTTCAATTAAATATTAATTTTTTTTAATTAAAATTTTTTAATTCCTTGTAAAAAGGATTTAAGCCTGGGATCGAAAAGTATAATCAAATATTTGTATTTGACAAAAAAAAATAAAAAACTGTGGTGGTTTTAACTTTAATTTATTTTTTCAACAAATATAATTGCTGGTGCACTGGAGGGTATTCCATACCCCCCAGATCCCCCGGTTTGAAAGTCCAAAAGTGTGTGTATACGTTTTGTGATTTATTTTTGTTATAAAAATTTTAAATTTGTACAAAAGTCATTTGTATACAAATGATACCCCTAGTTTTATGAACAAAAAGTCTTAGTGCATATTCACACATCATGTACTGTAAAAATTCGGAACGGGGGGTCTGGGGGGTATGGAACACCCTTCAGAACATAGTAGTTGTAAGCTTGTAAGACCTTTTAGAAAGTTAAATTCCTGGAACGGAAAATCCTTTAACTATAATTGCTGGTGCACTGGAGGGTATTCCATACCCCCCAGACCCCCCGGTTTGAAAACCCAAAGGTTTCCGAGTATGTGTGTACGTTTTATGATTTACCTTCATATGAAAACTTTCTATTCTGGACAAATACATCTACATATCGTTTGTATGCACACAAAAAGTTTCAGTGCCTATTTATACAGCATATTATATCTATGCGACGTGAAAACTCTCACCGGGGGGGTCTGGGGGTGTGGAATTCCTGGTACGGAAGTTAAATAGCATGGCAATCATTTGAACATAATTGCTATTGACCTGGGGGTATTCTATACCTCCCCAGACTTCAAATATTTATTATTAAGATTAAGAATTTTTATTAAGATTGAAAAGGTCCCAGTACAACTGGGGGCCCTTTTAGCAGGGGGCCCGCGTGCATCGACACCCACCGCAGCCCGGTAGTTCTGCCCCTGGTAGCATAGAAGTGTCCGAGTTCTTTTAAGAGTAACTGTACCTACAATAATATTTTGAAAACATTTTTTGCTTACTTTAAGTTGCACAAATTCAGTAATTCGGTAAGTAAAAATTGAGGCGCATAAAAATTTAGGAGCCCGGGGCTGCACCCCATTACCTCTCCCCTCTTAATCCGGCTCTGAACTAGTTGAGGAAACAGCGACGGTGAAATGTCCTAGACAAAAGACAAAAGCCGGAAAGTTTCAAATATCATAAAATATTAAATGGGCGGTTTTGTGTAGCCAAAATAGGCCTTATCAAAATTAATGTAGATACTACTCGATTTTTGCCCAAGAAAAGTATTTTTCAATTTTCGATGTAGAATTTGTTTCTGTTCTTTTGACGCAAAAGTGGTCTGCAGATAAATGAAACTAGGCTTCACTAACTGTAAATAACTTTGAAAACTAAAAAATACATCGGAAACTGAAAATTTCTTTTTTTTTTAAATCAGGTGAGATGAAAAATCAAAAATCATCAGAAAAACTAAATTAAATTTTTTAAATATTTTTACTGAAGATTTTATCTACTTTAATTTTGATAAGACCTACTTTGGGTACAGGATGTATCAGTGGCGTATTTAGAGAGGGGCAAAGGGGCAATTGCCTCCCCCCCTCCCCCAAGGATGACTCGGATTGTATCCCTGAAGCGCTCTTTGATAAAAAGGTTTTAAAATTTTAATAACTTTTAATTATTTTTATTTGTTTGTTTAATATTTATTTATTTATTCATTCGGTTACTAGGGCTGGGACCTTTTATCGATTAATCGATAAATATTGATAATTATTAATCGATAAATCGATAAATATTGATAATTATCGATTAATCAAAAAACGATATTGTACTTTTGAAATTTAGATTAATCGATATATCTATTTTTCAATATTTAGATAGTTTCTGATATTCCGATAGTTATCGATATTTCGATAGTTAGATAGAATTTTGATAGTTTCGATATTTCTAATTTAGGTCAATTTTGGGTTCGACCGGTTTCTTTATTCGAGAAAAAAAAGTTGGGGTTTATTACTTTGATAATTCGATAAATATCGATATATTGATACTTCGATACTCCGATAATTATCGACAAATATCGATTAATCGATAACTTCGATTGATCTAAATTATCGCTAGTTTTTGAATTATCGATATTCGATAATTTTTAAATATCGCCTAGACTTATCGGTTACCTCTGACGCACACGAGTGGATTAACGAGATTCTGAAAAATATTTTGATTTTCTAAATACGCCACTGGGATGTATAGAAATGTATAGAAATTCAGGAATTTTCTTAGCAAATTTGCCTTTGTTCCGATTTGAATCTGAAACTTAAAATTTAATTCCCGAGTTATTTACAAAAGCAAGTACTTAATGACCGGACGTAAAAGGCTTAAAAAATTTAATCAGATTTAATACAATTAAAATTTTTATCGTAAAATTTTTAAGTAAGTACCTACTGTTCGTTAGATAAAAGTTTAAATTGACTGAGACACAATTTATTTCTATAGATGAGCTGCAATTGCTAGGCAGATAATTGGTGTTTATTATCAAATTTACATCTGATCGAAGCCAATGAAAGGACTAATTTTAATTATCTGCTTTTTCAGCATTTCTTTGGGTAAGAAATTTAATTTTTATAAATTAATTTAAAATTTCAACAGAAAAACAAATATAAAATTTAAAAAAATATTTTTATCAAAGAAAACTTGCAGTATAGAGTACAATAGTAGTTATTTGGATTCAGTAGAGCTGCTAGGGGGGTTTAAGCCCACTTACTCAATGTTTTGCTTACACTGCACTGTTTATTCTATTTAAATTCTGAAGCTTAAGTTTAAGAGTAAGAATTTTATCTTGCGATAAACTAGTTTGTTGCAGTCAAAATCTCAAGGTAGAATCTTATCATTTCAGCTCATTGTAATTACAATCGATTCGATTTTGTCAATATCAGATAACAGAGCTGATTCTACGATGATAAATTTTAATAAATCACTTAGGTGGTTTGCCATATCTTATCAATTTTTTAAATAATTAAATTATCTATTTATGGTCTTTTAGACATCTGCAATACCGAAATATGCATTCCAAGAAAATTCAATTACAACAGCGTTGTTTGCGTTTGCAACGAAACTTACTGCGATACAATCACCAGACCTACTAAATTATCCGAAGATGAATATATTATCTACACTTCGAGTCAAAGTGGCCAACGATTTGAAATGGACAAAGGCTACTTTGAAAATACTTCGAACAACGAATCAATGTACAACACAATTACAACGGATTTAAACGAAGTTTACCAGACCATAATTGGATGGGGCGGATCTTTCACCGATTCAACAGGAATCAACATCCTGTCTTTGAAGCCTTCGGTGAAAAACTTTCTCATGAGGTAAAGTCATCTATAAACATCTAGAAACCTCAATAACAGACGATTACAGGTCCTACTTTGCGGAAGAGGGTATAGAATATTCATTGGGACGTGTTCCAATCGGAGGAACCGATTTTTCCACCCACGGATATTCCTATGACGATGGGGAAGCAGATCCAGAACTGAAAAACTTCAATTTAACCGAGCAAGACTATTTATATAAGGTATACCTTCCTTACAGCTTAATGACTTTGAAAATTCCTTTCAAAATTTTTAGATCCCATTTATTAAAGAAGCTATTTCTCTAAGCAATAACACTCTGGAACTTTTTGCTTCGGCGTGGACGGCTCCAATATGGATGAAGCACAACGGGAAATACACCGGTCCGGATTTCCTTAGAGAAAACATGTACAGTTCATGGGCAAACTATTTTATCAAATTCTTGAGAGCCTACAAGGAAAACGGTTTAAACTTTTGGGGAATTACTACTGGAAACGAACCGTCAACTGGACTTGTCCCGTCCAAAATTAACTCGGTTGGATGGTTACCCAACCAAATGGTTAAAACTTACAAATTTTAGTATCAGAATTTTTAATATCTAACATCATTTTAGAGTGAATTTATTGCAAATGATTTGGGACCAGCACTTCGAGGGTCGGAGTTTTCCGCCCTAAAATTAATGGCAATAGATGATCAAATTTTTGATTACCCAATATTCATTAATGAGGTAGGTAATCTAAATTTGTTTTTTAATTTCGACTCAAAATGAAACTTTCAGATGTTTGATGCCAATAAAGATGCAGAAAAATATGTAGACGGTTTTGGCCTGCACTGGTATTGGACTACATCGTTTAATTATAATTTATTAAGTTTGACCCATGATCAGTACCCAAGTAAATTTATCTTGGCAACGGAGGCTTGCGAAGGTTCTGGACTTTTCGCCACCCATGTCAATTTGGGAGATTGGAGAAGGGCCGAATCGTATGCGCTGAATATTATCAAGGTTCGTTTTCTATTCGAAAATTTCAAAAGTAACCGGCATTTTTAGGATCTGCAAAATTGGGTCACGGGTTGGGTCGATTGGAATATGGCATTGGATTTGCAAGGAGGACCCACCTACATCAGCAATTTTGTCGACTCTCCAATCATTGTTGCGTCCGCATCAGAATTTTATAAACAACCCATGTTTTATGCCATGGGTCATTTCAGTAAATTTATACCCAGAAATTCCCAGAGAATTGAAGTTATCCAAAGTATCAGCAATTTGGAAGTGATCGCATTTAGAAAACCAGACGGGGAAAACGTTGCGGTTTTATTGAATAGGTAAAGATATAAGAGATTTAGATAATTTTAATATAAACACGGATTTGTAGAAAATCAAGAGAAATTACAATTAATTGGGTGAATAAAAATGGAAAATCCATTAAGAGAATGATTCCGCCAAAATCCATTACGACGATTTTGTATTATTAGTGGAAATATTTTCAATTTTGATAAAAATAAAAGTCTTGAAGTATGATAACAAAAAGAAATTTATTTAAAAAATCCAGCATTTACCATTAAATTTTAACGGCATGTAATCCGTAACTCATGGAAGTGTTCGACGTCCACTTCCATGTGTTGGTTAAAAAGTTGTAACACATTCCATGAATAATCTTCGTCCTACAGTTAACTGAAAGCAAACAAACATCAAAATTGGTTAAATTGGTGTAATTTAAAAATCTTACGATCCTCCAGACTTCCTTGCACCTGGTGAGGACTCACAAATTTTTCCCATTCGTGGGTGTTCTTAGGAATGAGATTCAAAACATTTTCGGCTATAAAAATACCTGCAAACCATGAGGCTTTCGTTTTGTTTAAAGTTGTGATGAAAATAGAACCTCCAGGTTTTAGGCATTGAACGCAGGCTTTCAAGAAAGCATCTTTTTCGCTCACGTGCTCTAAAACCTCGGATGCAACCACTGCGTCATACTTTTCAGAATTATTTTTTAAGTGATCTTCCACAGTTGTGCACATATAAGTCAAATTTTCCAGACGTGACTCTGCCGCATGCATCTTTGCATGCTCTATCAGTTCCGAACTGGCATCGATTCCGGTAACTACACCTCCGATACGACTTAAAGGTTCAGATAAAATTCCACCTAAAATATCACCACATTAAAATTGGATTTAAAAATTTCAAGAATTGAAACCTCCGCATCCGACATCTAAAATGAACAGTTCCTTTAGAGGTGTTGGCGTTCCTTCTGAGGTTTTCTTCACCACGCCGTTGTGTATTAAACCATCCCTGATAAATGGAATGCGGAGCATGTTCATCGAATGAAGAGGTTTCATGGCACCCAATTCGTTCCACCATGACGAGCTTAATTTTTGAAAATGATCTATTTCGCCAACGTCAGCTGTCGATTTCACATTTTGGCCTTCGGTAGAAAAATTTAACGCCGAAATTGTTCTGAAATTAAATGAACAGATTTTACTAAAATGTTACGGATCCTCTGTACTGTGAACAATTAAGTAATATGGTAAAGATGAAGAATTCCTCTTTGGATTCATAAACTGATCCTTCGAATTTGAAAATTTTTGTTTTGTTTGTTTATTTTTATTATTTTTTTGGAATAGATTAAAATGCTGACCCTGTTATTCAAACCAAAACCTCACCATGCTCATCTGAAAGGAAATTTAATGCTCTACAACTTATTTCCCGAAGACTTTCTCTTCAAATGAACAGTAAAGAAGTTAAGAGGCAAATTTCCCCAAAAAACGTTGGGCAAAAAAAAACTGTTTTAAAAATTTGCAAACTTCACGAGCGTATACGCCGAAAATTATAACAGATACGAAAAACATGAATAAAAACTTTTGGTCGGAAATTTCACCAACTTCAATTTTGTACATAACCACTTTTGGGCTAGGGCTAACCGTTTTCGAGAAATAAGCAAAAAACTAAAAGCTAAGACCTCCTTTGTTTTCTTTCGTTGTTCCTGAGTGCGTCCCTGACTACTTTGACGCTATATCTATCTCCCTCTCTTTCTTTTGTTGATAAAATCGTAACCTTACAACTGTTCAACTTTGTAAGTTATCCAATCTATTTAATTAAAAATTCAGATACGGAAACTCTAGGGAGTTCAAAAGTTCATATTAAATCATTTCCGTTTCCGATCAATAACACTTCGATCATGCGAGGTGAGAAAATTTTCCGTTTGGCCTGTTAACTGGATAAAATAGGTAAATGAAAAACTGAAACTTACCGGATGAAGCTTAATCCTTTCCTCTTTAAAAGCACAGTTGTCAACATTTTGAATTTGAAAATACGGCGTTATAAGTTAAACCACGAGAACCTCACAGAAAACCAGACATAAGATGGCTGTTTGTGTTGGAATCATTGGTAAAGACGTAAGTTAAAGTTTATTAAATTATAATCTATGTTGAGAAAGTAGCAGAGTCGTAACACATTAATTTACATTTATTTTTATCAAAAATTTGGTGGCTTTTTTAAAATTTTAAAAAAATGATGGACTTTGACAGCTAACCTAAAATTTTTGAAGTTTACATCCTGTTATCTTGTAGAACGCCCCCAGATATTTCACCTGTATAAATCGGGACGACGAGCTGAATTTTCAGTACAAGGTGCTGTCGTCTCTGGACGTCGTGGAAGAAAAATTAAGTAATTCGACCAAAACTGGGTCCGATAACCGGGAACTGTACTTGGGGATGCTGTATTCCCTCGAAGTCTATAAAATGTATCCTTAATGTTATATTGTTCACTCTGTCTTCCAACTTAAATTTTGCTTAACTTAAGTAGATACGGCTACGTAACGAACACAAAAATTAAATTCATAATCATAGTGGATTCCACCAACACTGCATTGAGAGATAACGAGATTAGATCTGTAAGTCGGATAATAATGTAAAGTTGTGTTTTCAACTTGTAGTTCCAGATGTTTCGCAAGTTACATTCCGTGTACACCGACATTGTCTGCAACCCATTTTATATACCCGAGGATCCGATCACATCAAAGTAAGTTAAGCCAGCCAAGTCATGAATTTTTCAAACCTCAAGTTTTAGGGTGTTCGATAAAACCGTCAAACATATCATGTCTGGAGCCTGAAGTTGGGTAGGTAAAACGCAGTTTGTCACTAAATTTTTTAATTTGTAATTTATTGTAAATAAAACAATTTTGCTACAAGAACTTTAGTACTGAGAGCCCTTGTCCTCGGCGTACAAAAAGTAAATTTTCACGGGACCTCTGGAGGTGTTCACAATTTCTACGTGACTTATCATTTGAGTTGCTGCTAATCCATATGCCAACGTTAGTATTCCTTTAAAAATTATACAATTACATTATTTTGGAGTCCAAGAGATCGGCCATCATGCTCACCTAAATTTATCACCTTTATTGTTCTAAAAAATAAGTCTTCGAGGAACAAATTACTATAGCTTCGCTTCGAACAATGATATTTCATGTACGGAAAGCATCCGGTTCTCAAAATATGATAATTTGACTTTCCAACTTGCCAATTAAAATGGGATCGACCCCACTGATCGTTGCTAACACTAATGTACTAAAATATCAATTACAATTTCCTTCACTCAAGTATTTTGTACCTTAACAAAGTAGGATGTCCACGGTGGTTCGTTGCATTGCCTCAAGTATGCAGTGAGAACTTCCGAGGCAGCAGGCCTGAAGAAAAATCTACAACTTAGATTGTCTGTAAAAAAATGTTGGTGAATTTTTCTTTATATTCTAAATGTTTTTCACCTAAATATTTAAACGGGTTTAGCAATTTTTTAGAAGTTTTGATTAAAATCATTGTTAGATTTGACAGAGGTTTGACAGCGGCAACCTTTCCTTTCTTTTAAAACTGGATTTGTAGGTGAAAATCTCGATTATCTGCCGAATTAGTCTTATGGGACCCCCTATCGCTGGTATCGAACCAAACGGACAAATTTTACATAATTTTTTTTTTGATTTAATTTTGTTATTACTACTTTTTATTTTTCTTATTTTTTTGTCTGGATTCGCCACTGTAATTAAATACGGATTTTTAATACTGGGATCCTTTATTTTCCTTATACAAAAAATAAATGTTTACAGTGCCCCTATCTGTGTGAACAGCTTCGACATGTTTTATTAATCTAGTTGCGGCTATCCCGTAAGCTAGACATGGTATACCTGAAAGAAAACTCGGTTAGACTAATTTATATTAGATTGGTTTTAGAATTACCTAAATTGAAAACCTTGATGAACCTAAAGAAACGATCGTCAAACGATAGATCTTCTTCTTTTCGTTTTGTGCAGTGATATTTTATATACGGATAACAGCCGGTTCTCAAAATGTGATAGTTTGATTTTCCCACTTTCCAGTTAAAGTGCGATTTTCCCCACTGATCGTCTCTGATGCTGCTGTACTATAAAACAGCAGAGCCTCTTAAACTGGGGTTGTTTAACGATGGATTATTTTTTTAAATTAATTAAGTCGCAGGGAATTTCTGACTATTAGAGCCAATTCAGGGAAGTTAAATTTTCAGTCAGGAAAAGCAATTTAATTAAAAAAATTTATCTTTCGATTTATCGAAATGTCAGGGAAAACTTGGAAGTCAGGGAATTTTGACACATAAAACTCGCTTTTACAGAAAAACTCATTAAAGATTTTTTGTTGAAAATTTCATTCTCTTCATTTTAGTTTCTATAGATTTTTTATTTCGTCGCACCGTTTTCGAGTTACAGTGACTTAAATACTGTAAAATACAAAAAATATTGTCATCTGTATCTCGGAAACGGTGCGACAAAATAGAAAAATTAATAAGAATTTTTACTTGTAAATTTCATTCCCTACATTTTTGTTCCTATACATTTTTCTATTTTGTCGCACCGTTTCCGAGTTACAGTGACATAAAGAAGACTGTAAAATGCAAAAACAAACAAATTTTCTTCATTTTACAGAATCGTTTAAGTCGCTGTCAGTCAAAAACGGCGCGACAAAATGAAAAAATGCATATAAACAAAATTGAAGGCAATGAAATTTGCAACAAAAAATCTCGAAAAACTTTTGCTGTAAAATCAATTTTTATATGAAAAAAAGTGAGTCACATCAATTCTTTTATATTATTGTTTTGAAAAAATTCCAGGAACAAATTCTTATTTACCTTTTTATTTCTTTTTAGAAATCATAAAAAGATTCTCGGAAATGCGAGGAATTAAATTCTTTTATTATTGTTTTGAAAAAGTTCCAGGAACACATTTTTATTTCCTTTTTATTTCTTTTCAGAAGCCATAAAAAGATTCTCGGAACTGCGAGGAATTTAATTCTTTTATTATTGTTTTGAAAAAGTTCCAGGAACTTTTTATTTATTTTTAGAAAACATAGAAAGATTCTCAGAATTGCGAGGAATTTAATTTTTTTATGATTGTTTTGATAAAATTCCAGGAAAAAAATTTTTTTTTCTTTTTAGAAGCCCAAAACAGGTAAAAAAATTAAAATGACTTTTCTTCCACTTTTTTTTGCTTTGCTGGGTGAAAAGTGCCCAAATTACCTTCACAAAATAAGATGTCCATGGAGGTTCGCTACATTGACGTAAATAGCAAGTTAACACTTCAGAAGAAGTTGGCTTCGACCGAATTGATTTGTTCATAAACTTACGAAACGTCCTGTATGTAACACTTTTAAGGTTTGACAGCAACCTAATTTTTTTTATCGAATTTGTCAGTTTTGTTATCAACATTGTTTCTTTACTATTGCACGTAATTTTTCTTTTAAATATCGAACCAACCACAGTTTTCCACCGCACGAATTGGAAAAACCTAAAAACTGGGAGACAGTGCCGCACGTCTTTTTTTAAAATATCTTGACAGTTCTGATTTTTTTTTTAATTAAATTTTCATTTATTTATGTTTTTACTCATTTTTGCAGATCGAAAGCCCAATTGAACTTATTGATTTGCTTTTTTGCAGATTTTAATGCAAATTTATCGTTAAGTACGCCGCTGGTTTAAACGTTGACGTAATTTTAACGAACTTAGACGAAGTCATTCTGCAGGTATCAAATTTTAATGTCGACCTGTTGTAGTAGAAAGTGCTGTGAAATTTCCGTAATGTCTTATCGATAAGTTTTTAGTTGAAAAGAGGAATTAAAATTAAAAAAATGAACACAAGAAACAAATTGCGGTTGGGGTTAATTTTTTGTTTTGCATGAATTTGGCATATCGACTGTTTTTTTGCCAAATTATGTAGTGTGAATTAATTGTTTGACTGACTAGAAGATCCTACAGGTAGAACTCGTAGGTGTTTGACTTTTTATTAAGTGATAACCAATTTTTATTAAATCGTCGTGCAGCATTAATCGTTAAATACGTGCGTGTTGTGCAGTCAGTGTTGAAAAAATGGCAAAATTGGGCGAAGAAATTTTAATTCCTGTATCATCAGGTAAAATCCTTATTTTGTGTTTATTTGTTTATTATAATCATGTACTCTGGCGAGTTTTAAACATCTGTTGCTTTAGATAAGATTAACGAGCCACAAGTGGTTTATTGTTTCATCTTATGTACAGGGTGGTTCCACAATGTATAACACCCAGTCAATTGCTTATTAAAACATGTCGCTCTTGACATTTGCGGCCAGGTTATCAGTACAGACCGGAAGTAAACGTTTGCGGTAGATTTTCCATTGTTTCATTTTTTTTAAATTCTTGACTAATTCGAGAATTTCCTTACGAATTCACCATTGCAGCAAATATCCAATTATCGTAGAACACAAGTTGAAATTTTCGAGATAATTTTACTGAGCTATTCAGTTTCTTGACGTTTTTTGCGGGGATGAGAACCCTATAACCAATGGTAAGGGGATTATCTCTGGAGAGACTGTTAAAATTAACTTAACCATAGATATACCGGTTTATTTTAGGTAATATGCCTAATATTCTCCAATTTAAGAAAAATAATATTGGGAGTAATTTTTGGATTTCCTTGTTGTTTCAATATGTATCACCTTTCATACAAGAAACAAGAAACTTATTGTTATTTAAATTTTCCTTTCTAATTGTCTTACGAATTATGCTGATTCGCAAATAGAACGAGCATTCTTTTTCATTGTTAAAGATTTCTAAACAAATTTGTCACAAAATTGGAAGAACAACATTCCTTAAATATTTTTACAGTTGTTAATAATCGATAATTTTCTACTAATTTTAGTGCGTAATTTGGCCATCTAAATTCATTATTACAATTCGTAAGATTATTACCTACTGACGAGACTTACGTAAACGTAAACCCAATACTTCTATGCATAAAATATCACCGATGAGCGGCTCAGCTAAAGAAGTTCGTTAATTTTTAGAATTGAACCTAGAGTTTTTGCTCCCTGGCTTAACTAACGTTCGCACCAAGTCACTACCGAAAAACTAAATTGATGTGCAACTCGATTGATTGCCATTACCAATCACATAATAAAATAACAGAAGGGTACACTTAGGTTATTATTAGGGGTCGTCTATAAATTACGTCACACGATTTTTAAGGTTTTTTGACCCCTCCTTCCCCCTTTGTCACATTTCCATTGAACATCCCCTCCCCCAGTGACGTCACACCCTGAGTAATTTCGTCCCCAATATGTATCGTTGCGCAGATATGCATAATGCATCGGTTATGTAGGTTAGTGTTAGTTTTTGATTTTTCATTAGGAAAATCGCTTGTGAAAGAGGTATCCGCCCGAAGATATGCATCGGTTATGTAGGTTATAGTGTTTTTCATTCTTTATAAGAATATATTCGGGTTATTCAGTTATTAACGTTTCGAGATAATTTACAAAGGATGCACTGGAGGGCGTTCCACGCCCCCCAGACCCCCCGGATCCACACCTTCATTTTATGATATTAAGGGACAACCTACATAAACGCACAAAACGTTCTATTTCTTAGAACTCTTAGAAAATAAGAAATTCGGGAGTAATCTTAGATTGCACTGGAGGGCATTCCATGCTCCATATTTTTAAAAAGCCCAGTTTTTTACTTTAAATGCTAAAATGTTTTATTACTCCTGCGTATGATATGGTAACAGAAACTTTGAAAAACGCAAATTATAGGAATAATCCGGGGGGTCCAGTGCACTATTTGCTCTTTCTTCGCGGGTTTAAAAAAAATATATTTTCTAAAGATTTGACTTTGTGACATCACAACATTTAAAATCCCCCCGGACCTCCTGTCACATTTAATTTATGGATGGCCCCTTATGTTGTAGACTGACGATTGTAATAATAGAGATGATAGTTTTATTTAGTAAAAGGACCCCGCACCATTCTTATGGGAAAATGTCTTTCTGTAGATTTGGCTGATTTTTGGATATTTTGTAATTTTCATCATTCTGAACAAATGTCTCAATGGTTACAACTTGATGTAATGGACAGTTTCAGACTTACAAGCACTAAAAGGTTCAGATTTAAACTGTGCGATAAAATAGAAAAATGCTTATGAACAAAAATGTAGATAATCACGTTTTCAAGAAAAAATGCCTATTCATTTTTTCATTTCGTCGCACCGCTTCGGAGATATAAAGTAGATGACTTAACTATTTGTGCAACGAGTAATGAAAAGTTCTGTACTAGGCGTGAGATTTTTTATCGAGGCTTTAGCCGAGATAAAAAACACGCCGTGTACGGAAAAGAAACTTTTCATACGTGTTTACGTCCGCCAGTGAAGCCCGCCATTTTTTTCAGGCTTCACTCGCCCGCTAGACCCGCTACAAAAAGCGAATTTCTAGATGAGGGACACGAACATGAGGTTCGTTGATGAAGTCGCTTGAAGTTGATGAGCAACTTCAAGCGATACTGACCGACAGTCTTGATGCGGCGCTAATCGCATCTAAAGTCGGCAGTAACCCAGCGGACGGTTGTGTGCAAATCCCTCAACCCGATGCTAAACCAGGTGATCCCAACACCAGCCACTTTTGAAGGAAGTATGGGCCCAGCCCGGTATTCCAAATTGCTAATAATGACCTATGACCTATGGAAAGCATACTTACCTAAGCAAGAACTCTTGAAAAAAATAAGAAAAAATTTTAAATCGAATCAGTTTGATCATTTATATATGTTACGGTCAATGATGATAATTCGGCCATTAACGTTAATGGCCGGACAATAACGTCAATGCCCAGCTTAGTTGGACATTGACTTCATTGACCGGCCATTGACGTCAATGACCAACCATTTTGGGCGATGTTGACATTTAAAATTTTATGTATTTTATGTGGGCATGGAATGCCCTCCAGTACATTCTTTACCAAATACCTCGAATTGACGTAGATTCAGATGAGAAATATTTACCAATGAGGTATTGGCAGAGGATGCACTGGAGGGCATTCCATGCCCCCCCCAGACCCCCCGGTTTGACACCTACGTGTTGTAAATTTAAGTGTCAAATAAGTACATAGTAATTATACGAGGGTCGTTTAGTTACAAAGTTTCAGGATTATAGCTCTCCGCTTAGTGAAAGGGTAGAGCGATGAAATTTTTATAGGTTAGTCTCTCATTGATTGTGAACATGTTCGTTTGGGTAGAAATCAAATCGATTGAATTTTAACTGTTTTATAACGTTTTACCATGGAACTCCCATTGAAAGATGCGTCCAAATCTGAACTTCGTGATATAGTTCGTTTTTTGGCTGGAAAAAATAAAAATAAAAAAAATTCATCAAGAACTGGGTAGTGTATACGGTTAACAGTGTATGAGCCTTGAAATGGTAGCGCGATGTAATTCGTAAATGGTCCAGAAGAGCGACCTGCGCATGTAAACACCGACGAAGACGTTGCACTCGTCATAGAGCTGATTTATAAAGTTCCGTGGTCGAATTAACCCTACGATTACCAAATAGAGAGGAATGTAGTCGTTTACAATTCGAACAATTCAATTAAACAGAGGAAATCGAAAGCGCCGTAACTGATTATTCAAAAAATTGGACGCATCGCACTACCGACTCGGCATTGATAAATTGATTTTTTGCTACGACAAATATCTCGAAAAATTTGGCGATTATGTGGAACAGTAGTAAAATTGTCTGTAGATTTCAAATATCGCCTTGTTTTTGTGTTTTTACCTCTTTTTGGTAGAGCTTTTTTTTATTTTAACAAAAAATGTTTAAAAAGTGTTAACATAGGAGGGTTCGAATATTTTCGTTAGCCTCTGTATGTCCCCAGTGCTTTTTAAATTCAAAATGTAGGTGTCAATCCGGGGGGTCTGGGGGGCATGGAATGCCCTCCAGTACATTCTTTACCAAATACCTCGAATTGACGTAGATTCAAATGAGAAAAATTTACCAATGGGGTATTTGGCATAGGGTGCACTGGGATATCATTTGGCACCTCATTGGTAAATATTTCTCATTTAAATCTACGTCAATTTGAGGTATTTGGTAAAGAATGTACTGGAGGGCATTCCATGCCCCCCAGACCCCCCGGATTGTCACCTACATTTTGAATTTAAAAGTCACTGGGGACATACAGAGACTAAAGAAAATATTCGAACCCTCCTAAGTTAACAATGTAAATTACACATTTTAAACCTTTTTAGACATTTTTTGTTAAAATTTCGTTGTCTTCAATTTTAACATATACATTTTTCAATTTTGTCGCCCCGTTTTTGACTGGCGGCGACTTAAACAAGACTCTGTAAAACACAAAAAATATTGTGATCTATTCTATATCTCAGAAGCGGTGTGACGAAATGAAAAAATGAATGGGCATTTTTTCTTGAAAACGTGATTATCTACATTTTTGTTCACAAGCATTTTCTACTTTGTTGCACTTTTTCCGATATATAGCTGACGATATGTTTTGTGTTTTACCATTTTTATGTCAAAAACTGTTTCAAAATGTGCAATGTACATTGTTAACATAGGAAGGTTTGAATATTTTCTTTAGCCACTGTACATCCTCATGCTTGTTCGACTGGCGATCTCGATTTTTTCTGGTTAAATCTGGACCTTTAAAACTTATAATTCGAAAACTGCTTATTACATCAAGTTGTGCCCATTGAGACATTTGTTCAGAATAATGAGAAGTACAACATTTCCAAAAATCAGACAAATCTACAGAAAGACACTTTCCTATAAGAATTGTGCGGGGGGGGGGGGTTCTTTCTAGGATGGTAAATCGATCCGATCGAAATGCGAGATGTACGTAAACGAACAGAATATTCGGCAGAACATGGCCGCCGCGCCGGTTCTTGTGAGTGAATGATGGTCTCTCCAGCTTGATTAGGAGAAGCGAGATGAACCTTGATGGTTCTGGTTCTGATGAACCAATCGGAAGCTTTAATTAGCGTTCTATAATAAAACAAATATGAGATACTTTCGGGAGTTCCCTTATTTCATCAAGAGAGTCGCCCCTAAATGAACACTTACCTTCTTAAGTTGTTTAAGGTAGTAGTCTGGTAACTTACACGGTTTTTTTACGTCTTTATTGGGAATTTTTTTTCTATGTTAAAATAAAATTCAATGATTTTGGTTTTTAGTATGCTATGATTGACATCTAAAGGATACAAAAAAAATTTTTTTTGACTTAATTTGACAACGTATTATTATTGGTCAAAGTAGGCGTCTTAGAAAGAAGGTACGTAACTGGCCCGGGTGATTTCGGCTCTTGAGGACATCGGAAATAAAAAAAATCAAAAAGATTATTAATCTATAGACTTGCCGTTATCACTGGAAATGGCCGACTTAAATCGGGCTGTAAAATGAAAAGTTAGAAATGTAAAAAAAAGATCCTAGTTCCAGCGATAACGACAAGTCTATAGAGTATAGATTAATAATCTTTTTGATTTTTTTATTTCCGATGTCCTTAAGAGCCGAAATCACACGGGCCAGTTATGTACCTTCTTTTTGCTTTGACCAATAATAATAATAATAATAAAACGTTGTAAACTTAAGTAAAAAAAATTAGTTATTTTCCCCTAGAAAAAAAATCCCAATAATGACGTAAAAAAACGTGCAAGTTACCAGACTACTACCTTAAATCGCAACCCTAAAGTTGTCAAAATCAGTTTCTTCTACCAAACTAATTCGGTAATGCATTCGTGGCTTTCAGTGATGGTCAGATACTCAACTGAAAAAGTTTTCTTTTATATGAAGCTGCTAAAGAGTGAAGGGTTTTTATTTAATAAATTGAAATCATAGTAAGAGACGCCATATCCTAACTATAGCAGCCTAATAGAAATAGACATCACCCCAATTGCAGCTCTGTTACGTGAATCAAAAATGTAAAACCTCTTTAACTTTGGTGTTAAGTTAATAATTAAGATAAAAATTTAACTAATCTAAAAAAATTCACTAATCAAAGATAAGAGGAGGTATTTCTTCCCAATTTTGAGAATGTTTGAGAAATCTCGAGAAACTTCCAGATTCTTGTTTCTTCCTTCAGACTTTGTTTAACAATAGCTAAGATAAGACAGCCAAGTGAAATCATCCAGTTTAATATTATAGTTGAATACGGTAATCTGACAGTGTCGGATACCTTTTCTTCTTCTAATACTTCAATCAAAGGACATTATTGAAAAATCAATGAACAACTCTATACGCTAGTTGGACAGCTATGGTGATTTATGCATAAATTAGGTGAGAATCTGGCCATATAATTGACCAGAAGATGGCGCGGCGTACGCTTTTTGGGATATCCAACCAATAACGCCAGTTGGACAGCTATGGTGCCGCCGCCTAGACGGTGATTTTGTGCATAAATTAGGTGAGAATCTGGCCATAATTGACCAGAAGATGGCGCGGCGTACGCTTTTTTGGGATAGCCAACTAGCGTATTGCCAATAGAGCATAATTGCGAAGATGCTTCACAGCGGTCGCTTGCATAAGTTTACACCTTATGGTTCCCTGAAAGTAACACCGAAACCGGTCATGCAATTAGGCTAATACGATCTACGTTGTCTGTTAATCCAACTGTTTCCAACTCGGAAATTGCAATATTGGAATACTGCACTTCTTTTAATATTTCCGACCAATTGGGAGTATACAGCTTACCTGTAAACTAACCTCCCGACGGTAAAATATAGGACTGCTTTTAGAAAGGAATGGGAATTGAGCTCTCTCGAGAGTTTAAGACTCAGATTTTGAATCCTATTTAAAGTATACGCGCAATTTAGGGCTCTCTACTGGAGCTTGCAATGACAAGACTGAAAAGCTGTATACAGGGTGTTATACATTTTAACATTTATAAGACAGAAAAATGTATGTAGTATTAAAAGTAAATTGTAGCAATCTTATACCTTATCACGATTGTCTTCGTTTGTGTAGGGCGCAAGCGCGTCCAATCGATTTGGCGTCGCGACGGCCCAGGGACCGTCAGTAGCGCTGAAATTTGAGGGGGTGCTGCATCTCGACGTGTCGTCTTCCCTAGTACAACAGGTATTTGATGTTGGCATTCGCTTTTCTCTGATCGTGACCTAGTTTGAACATTTGTTGATTCCGTTTTTCTTAAATTTCTGTAAATCTGTCTCTTGATTTTTTTGCCAATTTTTGCTTTGTTAGCTTCGTTTTAACTTTTTATTGCCTTATTTTTAATGTTTGCACTTTGATGTTCCTTTTAGTATTTGGCATGCAGCTTTATTAAATATTTGTAAGTACCTATAATATATTTGCTTTTAACTTTTAGAAATGTTTTGTGAATTTACAAGAAAACGGAGTTTTTTTCCCAATTTTCTCGGCGAATTAGATTCGTTTAAACAGAGTTGACAACTTTGAAAACTCCCGTTTTTTTGCTCTATTCATACAAGTAGGTTCGCTAAGGGATTAATTAAAAAAATCTATGTGTATAGACTACGCAACTGAAAACTTTTGTGGGAATTAAAACTTTTGATAATATAAAATTCAACATATTTGTCAGTCCGGATAAAGGAAAAGTGCGAATTTTATGTCACAACATAGAAGCCTCAATTCAAGTTTTTACTGTTAAAAATCCATTTTTTCTTTTTTTTTCTAATTTTTGGATGCAAATAGGATTTTTTGAAACATTCTGGTTTCAAGGGCACAAAAAATTCATTTGGTTATTACCGAGCGCACCAAATTTTTATCAAGGTACTTTTTTATGGTCTGCTTTATGTATGATAAAAACGAATCGATAATTTTACAGTTACTACGTTTTCGTTAGTACCTTGTAATTGTTTTTTAATGATTTTTTAATTGTAATTTATTTTTTCGAAAAATCACGTAGGTCGGGGTCTTTTTGGTTGAACTTTTACATTCGGGTCAAGGTTTCAAAATAACAATTGAAAGACGTCGCTTTGTAAGTTATAAGTTTGTCGTAACCTATAGGTCTTCTTTTGTTATTTTAATTTATTATTACAACAGTTGATTTTACTGTTGTGCGGTTGGGGGGGGGGTCATTAGAATTCCCGATCTTACAAGGATACCGTAACAGTTCAATTGTAGAACCTAGTAAGACGAGTATTTTGTTTGTGGATTCAGGAGCCAAGCTGACTTGCGGGAATCTGCAGCACTTTTGATTATTGTATTAGCTTTTCGTAACTCGACTTGCTAAGTTCTATAATTGCACGCTCTGATGGTTATGCCAGCTAAGATTGATCTATGACTCAAATTTCTCTTCGTGGGAGGGGGGGGGGATAATTATTATTGTGCTCCAAACTATATCATAATATTTAGGGTCTGTATAGGAAGCAGTATATTTGAAGTATCTTCAATGTTCAAATACCAATTGATAGACGAAAGATGCTTTTTTATACGTGAGGTAATATTTACAATTTGCATGCTTTATGTAAAAACAAAGCCACCTTGTTAACGTGTGTTTCTTGTTTATAAAATAAAATAAATTATGTAAAGTTAACTAAACAGATTGCTAAAATCGGTTGTTTTTAGTGCTTGATTATAAAATGGTCTATTTTTACATGATCTTCAAAGGTAACGCGGATATTAAGCATTTTTAACCTCTCCAGTCGATATCACCGTGCATTGAGAGTGTGCAGGAGGCTGGCTAAAGAGTTATCTTTTACCAGATCTTTCCTTTAGGCTTTGCCAACAGTAATTAATATAGCCTGACTCTTGTCTGTATAATTAGACTTGATGGATGGTAATTATTTTAATTAGTTATAATTCTTGGTGCCCGACGATTTTGTAGCTGAAGACTGGAAGTTAGTCACCAGCATGTGTCGATGTTTACAATAATCCAATTTAATTAAGAACCAAGTAGACAAAATAATTTGGTTGCAAGCAGGAATCGAACGAAGGACTCGACGATGGATTGACGGAAGATTTCTATTTATTTTGAACTTAATTTGATTTTGTCACATCTTAAATGGATTATATTTGTTCGTAGTCTCCGATATAAACTATTTAGTGTCTAGATCAACTGCAATTAAAAAGTAATTATCCAGTGAATGGTAATGAGAAAATTGCTTCAAGTCGAGTAAATTGCTCGAAAATTCCAATTAACTTATTATCTAAGGTGTCTTATGATGCAATTTTATTAATTATACAAAAATCAATTTGAAAGAAAATTAAGTGGCGCGAAATTTAATCTCTCCATCTTTACTGCCGATTAATTTTTTATTATTTTTTGTTTTACGCTACAGCTTAGTTTTATAGTTGGATATTTTTAAGTGCCATTTCCTCGAAGCTGCGGTTTAAAATTAGAAAAGAAGAAACGTAACCAATTGTACCTATGTATATCAATTTTACTGCATCCTGTTTTTGTGTTTGCTCAATTTTTCAAAAGCGTGCGTATACCGAAAGATCCTTTCGGAAGCCTACTCAGAGACAAATTTTTGGTGTTTTTTTACACAATTTTTACTTCAATTGAAGTTCAAATCGCCTCACGCCAATTTTGAAGTAAATTTTACCAAATTTGAAGTAAATTTTACCAAATTTGAAGTAAATTTTACTAAATTTGATATAAAATTTACTATAATTGATGTAATATTTACTTCAAAATTATTGCGAAGATAGTTTTTTTTCTCTGTGTACGAGCAGGATTAAAAATTGTGTCAACTTGCTTTCCTTTCAATTTTGATGAGCAGACCGGCGAAAATCTATTTCGGCTGTTCCAGAGGATTGGAAATTGGTTCACCTTTATTTTGATCGATGTTGCTCTTGCATAATTAATATTACTTTGACCCCGGTGACATTTTCTGTCTGTTATTTACCTCGTTTTTATTAGATCCTTGAGTAATCTGCGTGGCAGCCGTTTCTCTTCCTAATCTTGACCTATTTACATCCTTCTGTTCGTACAACCACCGTTGCTAATGCTGGCAGTCTTGACCTATTTATCTCTAGCGTAACGTAAGCCCTGGTTGAAATCAAGGGCGCTTTTCGCATCCCTTTCGGGTACGTTTCGCCTTGTGCCTCTTTTATTGGAAATCCCGAAACCGACAAAAAAACTATTTTGATTTGTATCCTCATATTGATTGACACAAGTAATGAAAGCAACTTTTCCCAACTAACGAGAAAAACGACATTGTCCATTGTTTGAAATAGTCGTGACCGCATTGTCTTTTTTGGAATGGAACCTTTTCAATCGATAGCTGCATGAAATTTTGTGCTAATCACAAAGCTGATCGAATCACGTTTCTTGTTTTCGAAGTGCACCCCCCTGTGTTCCATTTAGTTGCATCACATTCGACATCAAGTTGGTTCGAAATAATTTAGCATTTATCATTTAACGCTCAATTAAGATTCAATTAAAGTTTCAACTGACTTCTAACTTTCTTCAAGTTTAATTTTATATACCGCATTAATCGTAACTTGAAATCCAAACAAACTTTATAATGAATACATTCAATATTTCGGCTAATGACTTTGGTGCTGTGGGGTAGGTTAATATTCCTGCGTTCTTACGAACTTCAAATAAATGAATATTAAACTGCCTTAATTTTGACCCTGACAAGCTGGCATTTTCGGATCGAGTTAAAACAGACAATTTAAAATAATTGGCAGAAGAAAGAAATTTGGAATAAAAACCGACTGCGCCAGTTTGTAAATTTATCTCGTACATGTTTAGAACCAATTAACCTAGGAAGCGTTAAATTTCTTATTTGTAAGAATGCATAATCAATTTATTTAAATAAATTTTAATTTTGGTGCCAGATCCACCAATAGCAGGCCAATTTAATATTTCATACCGGCACGTCTGAGAAAGACTGAGCCGCAATGGTAATATAGCGGTAATAAAAAATGGAAGAATCTCAACTATGCGTGCCTTTCGTACATTTTAAAAGGAAGTAGCGGTTTCCTTCCGCTTTTATGATCGAACCATTGTTATAAATACTGTGAGGTATACAAGAAAACATGCGAATTCTTTAAATATTCAATAACTGTTACTCCCGTTAATATTAAATGTAACTAGGCTAATTTTTGCCCGCTAACAATTATTATTATTTATATGTAATTTAATTTTCTTTAGTTCATAGTCGTCACGGTCTCTAATTTTAATTGCATTCCTAATATTTGTTGCTATTTGTACTCCACTTACCAGTACATTTTTCCCCAAAATTCGTTTCAAACTTCCCTCCGATTTAAAATCATAAAACCTACTTGCAACCGGTGAGTTTCTATTTTAATACATTTTTTCCCGAGTAGATCCTCGCTTGAAAGAGAAACTTGATGTTATTTTATAGATTTTCAACCAGTCCGAAAGGTTTCCTCTCCAATTTGCTTTTTGTAAGGTTTCATGCAAATCGGTAAGTCGCTTTGATTGCGCTTCGACGTCTGAGATGTTAAAATTCGAATTTTGCACAATTTTTTACGACATTATATTTTCATTTCATATCTCAGTCAATATGATTTTTTTATTTTATAAATCTTTAAATCTGAAAGAGGATGTGTAACAGCTCACAAAGTTGTTGTAAGCCCGGCTTCTCGCTCTGGAGTCTGCCGGGCTTTATTTTATTTTTTCAGTTCTAAATATTATATTTAATATTTTTTTTTTATTTATAATTTCTATTTTCAAAAATAATTACCTTGGAAACTTACAGGGCCAGTCTGATAGATGAAATCTAATGTTCTTATCATTCGTAGTTTATATTTCTGCATTATTTTTGTCTTTCATTTGGAATTTGCATAAATAAGTTAATTTATTCAGCACCCTGTATAAAAATATAATATTTTTGCAAGTGCGACCCAACACTGGATTCAAACTTAGTTGATAAGATAGCGCAGCGTCGTGTAAACGTACTTCTTCAAACAAAAGTTAGCTTTGTTATCGAAAGTTTTAGTTCAGGATGTTGGTACAGGAGTTGAAAATGCAACCATCCTCGGCAATAAATTAGGGATTTCAACACTTGCAACATTTTCCGCTTTTACAACTTTGAAACTCTCTTATTGTTATTTTTGTATTGCATTGTTCATTGATTATTTCGAACTGGAACCAAAGTTGCTTGACATGTCAACATTCGTTTAATTTGTTTCAATCTTATTCGAAATCAGCAGTTGAACACAGAAGGAAATTTCAGGATGTACATGAAATGACACAATTTGCGTGTAAATGCGTCGTCTGATTCTATCTGTCTTTTTCCGGAAGGCAATGGCAAATCACTGTGGTATCAACTATCAAGAAAGCCTGATAAATGTTACGATACTTCTGTTAAGTTAAGAAGCATACGAAGAAGAAGAAAGAATTACATGAACATTCGCGAAGAGACTGAAGTGACTTTTCCGACAGTTTCCTGACGTGGTTTCTGCATCACTGAGTGGTAGATCCGTTTGAGGCTTCAGGTCCTGGCCAGTGGCGTATTTTTAATATATTGATTGGTTATAGAGGGTAAATACGCCACTGGACAGAATAAATATTTTTTAAATTTCGTTAATCCATTCATGCGCGTCAGTGGTAAACCAAAACAAAATAATTTAAAGTTATTGCCCCCCTCTAAATACGCCACTGGCATTTGCATTCGAACCACCGGATGCTAAATACATATAAGGAAATGTTAGGAAGCTTATATAGATGGGCTGCTTTCTTGCATTTTTACTTTTTCGAAAGAAAATCTTAAAATTTCGTGTGAGAGATTTAGTTTAAACAAAAATTTTCTTTGTGATCTGCTTCTCGAAATGATATTAATAATAGTCAGGCCTAATAACAGTAATAGAATCTGTATTTTTCAACTTAGTAAATCAGGGATGTGTTCTCTCGTGACGTCACACAGAGGATTTCGTTCTTGTGATGCCATAACGACTTGACATGGTATTTAGGGAACCAATTAATTCTAACCAATATTAGTCATCAAATTAAATGTTTTATTTAAAACATGGGGGTCCCCCAGACCCCTCATTACACTTCAGTTAAGCCCCCCCTCCCCTCCCCCATAGATACATCCTAGATCCGCGCCTGAGTTCATGTAGGGGGTAAACGGGGCTGGCGAGGAGATAAATTTTTGAAATCAGGGTTGCCAACTTAGGGGTTAAAAAAGTGGAATGGGATTTTTTGATTGGAATATTTATTTATTTTTGTTTTATTAAAAAAAATAAATATTAAAGGAATTACAGGTTGGTTGGGATTTTCAAATCAAACACAAAACTTCAATTTGTCGACGTTTCGGATCATTTATTGATCCATTCTCAAGACTAGGAGAAAAACATGTTATCGACAAAATACACAGAAAAAATCTCAGGCTAACTCACCAAGAAAAATATTGGTCCTGGGATAACCCAATCTAACCAATCATATTTATTTTTGACGTAGAGGCTTAGCGACATCTAGCACGGTTGCTCGTTACTAAGAATGCGGAGTTGAATGCAAAATAAATTTATCATTTTTTACTTCCTTGTAAACCAAGGAAGTATTGTGATACCGATTTTTTTCGATTTCCAGATTTTGACGGAAATATCCGTTTTGACCTTCCCTGAATCCATTTTGACTATTTTCGTTGTGACGTCTGTACGTACGTACGTACGGACGTCTGTATGTCGCATAACTCAAATACGGTAGGTCGTAGAAAGTTGAAATTTTGGATTTGAGACACTTATAGCATCTAGTTGTGCACCTCCTATTTTTGGTTGCGATTGTCCGTCCCAAAAGTTGTAATTAATGACGCGCATGAATAGATTAACGAGATTCCTGTCCAATTATTATAAAAATTACAAGGAAGTTATGTTGTGTCCACATCAGATTTTTATTTTTAAGTATTATACTTCTTCGATAAATTAAAATTCTTTTTCCATATTTATTTCAAATTTGAAATAAAAATATTTTTGAAGTTACGTTGAAGTTGATAAAAAGCAATAATGATCATTATTCGTAAAACAAACCCATTTAATTATAAATTTATTATTTATTTAATTTTGTTTATTAATTTTTTTTTAAATAATATTTTTTTAGGGGTTTCCAAGTAATTGTGGGGGTTTTAGGGGTTTTTGATTTGAATTTTAGGGAGATAAATTTTTGAGAGTTGGCAACCCTGTTTGAAATAGAACATTTTTTTGGTAGATTTTATAGGTTTTTGTCATGACAGGGTTCGCACTCGCCTGGAAAATTTAAGAATTTCCCTAATTTTGTCTGGGAAAAATCAGGGAATTTCTCATTTTTACTGCCAAGTCAGGGAAATTAATATTTATTTAAAAGAAAAATTTTAATTTTAAATAAATTTGTTCTTAAGTTTTAAAATTAAATTTTTTATCTCCCGATTCGGGAAAATTTTTATGCTTTGTCAGGGAAAACCTGGAAACGTCAGGGAATTTGATTTGGGAAATTCAGTGGGAACCTTGCATGAGGAGGGGGTTAGATACGCACGGTTGTCCTCCCTCCTTCCTGCCGGCCTTGCCAGGCAAACTTAGAAAATGGGAAATTCGAGTAAATTTAGAATATTCAGATTATTTTACGAAGGCCAAGGAAATTTCGAAAAATTTAAAAAGTTCATCTGGAGTATTCGTAAAATTTCCTAAGATTTTCTTTCTACTAGGAAACTAGGGAGAAATCATTAGATTAGGGAAGAGAAATCTGTAGATTTGCGGGGAAATTCCAGATAATCTCAAGGAGTTTCAGAAAATTTTTAGAAAATTTCAAGAAACCTAGAAAAAAGAAAATTACAAGAAAATCCGACAAAATATTCTAAAAAATGAAGAATCCGAAAATATGTAGAAAATTCTAAGATATCTTAAGAAATCTCGGAAAATCTTAATAAAATGTTTCATTTTTCAAAAAATTGAAAAAATAAAAATAGCCATTTATGGTATTCTTAAGATTTCCTTCTATTTCCTGTTGAGAATTCCTGAGATTTCCTCAAATTTCCCTTCACTTGTACACAAAAGCGGATTCAGGAAAAATTCATGGGGGTAACTGAGTCTGGCTGGGAAAGGGTAAATACATATTTTTACTTCCTTGTAAAACAAGGAAGTATTGTGATACCGATTTTTTTCGATTTCCAGATTTTGACGGAAATATCCGTTTTGACCTTCCCTGAATCCATTTTGACTATTTTCGTTGTGACGTCTGTACGTACGTACGTATGTACGGACGTCTGTATGTCGCATAACTCAAATACGGTAGGTCGTAGAAAGTTGAAATTTTGGATTTGAGACACTTATAGCATCTAGTTGTGCACCTCCTATTTTTGGTTGCGATTGTCCGTGCCAAAAAGTTGTAATTAATGACGCGCATGAATAGATTAACGAGATTCCTGTCCAATTATTATAAAAATTACAAGGAAGTTATGTGGTGTCCACATTAGATTTTTTTAATAAGAATTTAGATATATTTTTCAAATTTTAACAAAAATGTAGTAATTTTATTGGTTTTGATGGGTTTGGGGGGAGGGGGGGCAGTTACCGCGTTACCTCTCCCTTTGGGAAAAATTTTGGAAAAAATTACTTTTTCTTCTGGCGGTGATAGCAGGAAAAGTATAAATTTTTATCTCATCTTTGTTTATCGATAACTGGATTTGATTTTTCTAAACTGACTTTTGCTAAACACGAATGTTTTGTGTTAATTGGAATACAAATTTTTATTTATTGTTTTATATTATATATTTGAAGGTGGATTCTGACGACAGTTGAATTGCAAATTTTATTTTTCGGATAGCTTCTGATTCAGAAGTAGTCTTACTAAAAATCTCTTATTAAAGATTAAGTACACTGAAAAAATGGTTTATCATATTAATACAAATTCGTAGTATTCATGAACAAAATCAATGTATTTATGAATTTCTTCATCAATATAATGAATTTTTTTCATCGGTGTAAAAATGATGAAATTTTAATCAATATAATAAACCATTTTTTTCAGTGTAAAGTAAATCTTATTTAAAAAAAATATGTATGTAATTCCCAAAAATGGGGGGGGGGGGGGGAGATTAACCATCTCATTCTGCGATAGCCAAAATTAAATTACTATTGTTTGTTTGGACGCAGGTTCTTTTTGAAACAACGGCAGAAATATGTGTGTGTTCCGCAAGGATTAATATTGGATCCAATTTTTTGAATAATTAGGCGGAACTGGCGTGTCGGCGTGTGACATCGACATTTTTATTGTAATAATTATGCCGTTAATCTTAACTTTCTGACTTCTAATGTTTGCTGCTTTCAAAAGAGAATATTTGGAAGATTTATTTGGCTTTTGCTAAATTTGACCACTTTGGAAGTAGTTCCAGGTTCTTCTTTCTGTTTTCATCCGGTTCAGATTTAAATTTTCGTTAGTTTTTTGGTCAGTGCAGCTCTTTATTTTATTTTTAGTGCTAAACTAGACAAACAGATGCCAGACAATTCTAATGACTGGATGGGCAGACTTGCAATTTCCTTCAAGTCAAATCCGGTACCTTTAATAATAGAGGTAGATTTCAAGCTTAAATGGATAATGTCTCACTCGAAGCGACTGTTTTTTACCATAATTTGAAAAGGAAAATTAATTTTTCGTTTTTTACACTGGCAATAGGTAACTTTTTATCGGCTTTTAAATTACTGGTCATTTAAATTATAAACGGTAATTGGGGTTTCGTCACGCAATTTTCAAATGCATCGCTTTTCCTGCGATACCCAACCGCTTACGGCTTGTACGATAAGCTTAAACGAGGAAAATTTAATAAAAATACTAATTTAAATTTTTATCTCTCCAACGTCGTCGTGTCTTGTATTGAATAGTGCAGTAGTTTTGCTATCTATTGCTATGTGTCACATGGTGACATCCGTTTTGGTATTTAAATTGTCGAATCATAAACATAAATTTTCTTATTTATCTGTGTTCTGTGCTTCGACGTTTTTGTATTTCGTATTTGCAACTTATTTTGTCAGATAACAAAGCGCTTCGTTATTATTCAGTTTTCTCTTTGGCCAAGCGGAGATTTTCCTTTTCTTAATGCATTATGCAAGAAAATGGATTTTTCGGTTGTCGAACTCGAATGGCCTTGCGTACGCCGACGGCGCTACAGAGCGAAAAGGCCAATAATTTTAACTCTTAACATACGACAACAATTTTGTTCCAGTTTATTGTTCCATATTTGCGTGCGATATCAAAATTATGCGATAAATTCGAACAATGAAACTACACGACACCATTCTCGTCATTATTTCACAAACTGCTAAATACTGTTACATATGAATTCTTAACGTTAAAATTATTATATTATTAGGCGATGTGTGTGTGTGTAAAATCTAAATCGAGATTAGCACCTACCGTTTCTCCGCTATTGTGTGAGAGTACGAGCGCTTCAGGTTCTCTCAATCGATTTGTATGTAAGAACTTGGAATTTCAATTTTAATTTCGCGGATTTACCGGATTCCAAATATTTGTGAACTTCAAATTATTGAAGCTTTTCCATTATTCCTCTGACCCAATTGTGCTAATGCGAATTGACGTTTTAGCGATATAAAAATTTGCCCATCGAATTAATCAGAAGTGGGTCAAAGTTTTTCTTTTCGGTAGTTATTGATCAAGCCGATACCGTCGTTTTTGCAATGTTTACAAATCGAGGAGCAAGGTTGCATCCGAGAAGAAGAGCATTATTTATGGATACACCGAGGCCCATCTGTCTGCCTTTTGTCCTCGCAATAACGCGGAATATTTAAATTTGGCAGATGCTTCTCGTGTGGCCGACATAAAAGAAATACCATGCAAGTGGCTGCGGCGTCCCATGTGGAATAGAATTTTTCGAGCTTAAAATGTCAATTATTTTACCATCTTTTCGACCGCAAAACTGATGCTTTATTTCTAATTTTGCAATAATCTTTTTATAAATTGGGATTAATCTTATCTAGTCGAGAGGAAATGGTCAGACCAAAGGTTTCTGTCATAATAAATAATTTATTTTTAGGAAATGGAAAAACACGTAGAGGTAATTTTTTTTATTTATTCAACTATGTGGGTCTTGGGAATAAAATCTCTCCCTCTCTTCTCCTACTTTTGTGCACCGAAGAAAAGCTGAAAACCAAATCATAACATTTGAATAAAAGTGTTCTTCTGAAGAAACTCTTCGATTTGGTGTTGTTTTTTAATGGTTCACGAGTTTAAGTTTTAATTTCAATTGTGAATCAGCAGAGAGTACAAATGTGAAACGATGTGAATCCAAGTGTGCCACGCACTTACCACCGTCAGTTCTTCACCTATTCTTAACAATAAACTCGAGCATGATTTTGGTTTTTAGTTACCGCCAAATGACCGTTAAATCACCGCGAGATCGTGTAAATATTTGCAAAAACTCAAACGTTTACGCTCCATTGCCTCTTTTATATACAAATTAGTGTGAAAAATGTTTAATTTGATCTCGATATGACTTTTCTATCTCATTATCGTCAACGTCCGCACAAGTGCTGTTGTTGTCATCGATTTAAACAAGTTGTGATTTCCACTATGGGTTTTACTTGTCTGATTAAAGGTAATTTGATCTGGTCGGGCTCCAAATGTAGTATGTACGCATGAATATTCAAATTCAACTGTTTGATGTACGGCCACTGTTTTGCTTTTGTTTGAAGCATTTACAATTTTGAAGCCTATTTAGCATATTTAATCAATAAACTTCGCCACACATATACCGAGGTCGCCCAAAAAATAGTATGTGCTTAACGCTCTTTTCGTTTCCAGATGAATGTGGCCAAAGTGGTGGAGAGGCAGATAGTGACGAGGATATCATCACCGATTATCACATTCCCACATTGGACATGCTGCCACGACCGGGACCTTTACCCACGATCAGCGTAACCCCTCATTCTCCAGCCAACAAAACCTACCCAGTTTTAGAAGACAGTTTACAACAAGTCAGGGAGCTACACGAGAGTGTTCAACGCATGAGAGATGTCACCATACAAAGTAAGCACGCAACCGTCCCAACAACCGGAGAAAGTTATAAACTTAATTTATTTATCCAGACAGTTCGTGTATTCCATCGTCGAGGGATTTTGCCGCATTTACTCTAAATCCAATTTTGGCTCACGTAGCCCGCTTAAGTGCCAGTTGTCCTACACTAAACGAACAGAATAACGAACCCGACATAATTGGAGGTTCCTTAGGTTCGTCGCCTGTTCATCAACCTCCCAGTCGAAAAGGAAGTGGTGAGGTTTTGTCCTACGGTGTGAAATCATTTTGATTCAGGTGTATTTTCAGGAGTTCAAGATTGGTTACTGGGTCGAAACTTGGAACCGGATCCGCAGAGGCGAAAATCATGGACGGCTTTAGAGGACTTGTCCGGCACCAAAGAAAAAATAAAAAATCGTCAGCGCAGGTTCTTACATTTTCTAATTTAATTGGCTCTAATTGTTTTGTTTTAAATCGATTCCGTATTTGAGTGATTGTTTTTGAAATTTATAGTATATCTCTAAGCAGTATGGAATCGGAAGCGGACGAATCGTCCTTGATAGATACCGTGGATGGCAGTACTTCCAGGCTCTTGGGCACGGATCCGGCAGTCGCTGGCCGAAGGAGTCACAGGGGGTCCGGTGGCGGCGCTAGCACACATTCGTTAAACGAAGCCGATTTACAGGTCAGTATCTTTTATTTTATTTTTTCAGTTCAATTTACGTGAAAAATTAAAAAGTTGAATTACATTGTTGTCGAAAAATTTCCTTTCATATATAAATAGGTATTTTGATTTGATTTATTTTTGTTGCAAGTTTGAAAGCCACCGTGAGTGGTTCGTAAACTTTGTCGTTTGTGTTTGACATAAAAAAATTCTCTTTAAAGCCCGTGCACTCTGCTATCAACAGGCTCGCAAATTAATTCACTCAACTTGGAAAGCCGAGTATGGAGCAGCCATCAATCATACGATTTGTTACTCTCAGTAATGGTAGCAAAACACAAAGTTTAAATATCGATTGTTGCGCGTATAAGTTCTCAGTTTAAATTTTTTAACTTTCTCCAACTTTTTTATTCAATGTTAAGCTTTTTGTCAACTTTTAAAGGGATTTCCAAATTTTATTTCGTATTTTATTGTTCCGAGTTGTTTAAACGACATTCTTTAAGCTTATCAGAAAACGGTTTTCTTTTTTCGGCGTAATTGGCTCAAATTAAAAAAATATCCTAATGAAATTATGGTAGTTGTGAGCGTTAATTACAAATGTTAACGTTAAACATGAAAATCTGAAAAAATTAAAAGCTGCTGCATAGGATTTTCCCCTTTCTTTGCAATGCCTTTTCAAATTGAGCAAATATTAATAATTCGTTTCGAATTTAGGGTGGAAGTTTTACTTACGGCTTATTTTCTTTCAGAATGATTTCAACAAGATTAAGGCAAAGAGGGAGGCCGAGCAGTTGAGGTTGTTAACGGCAAGGCTGCCACTGCAAAAATCCATCTCGACTCCATCTATTATAGCAGTGCGCGATTTGGCTCCAGAACCAATTTTGATTGGTGCACAACCCACACTACCTGTGTAAGTTCAAACTTATTCTTTTTTTTAAATAATTTTTTTGCTTTTTTGGTCTTAACTTTTGTCGTTAAATTTTGTTTTTAAATTGCTTGTCAAGTTACGAGGCGTTGTAGTGATCTGAAGATCTGAATGTAAATTCAATAATCAGCACTCGGTGAACATGCAGATCTGTACGATAACGTCTCCGATTTAAAAATCCTGTAAATTATAAAATTTTTGCATGTTTTCAATTATTCCTACAAACATGTAAAAGTTGTTTTGATTTAAAATTAATGAAACTAGATGCGGTTGCACCACAAACTTTAATTAAGGTTTTTGGCGCATTTACCTACCTCTTCTAGTTAGATGCGATTGTAGTGCATGTGCTTAGCTTGGTGTGTAGGGGCAGACCCAGCGGAACAGAGAGTGAAACCGAAGAAGAAGGCAGTCGATCCGGACGCGCACACTTTGATCCCAACTCCAATGCACATTTGCACCAGTAAGTAATGCACGCATGTGTTTGCACCTCTACACATTTTGCACTTAGTCTGGTTATAGCACAAATTTTTTTTCTACTACTACTACTACAACTACTTTAATCTCTTTTTATTTTATCATTATTATTATCTGGGAATTTATTTACTTCAGATAAAGTGTAATCTAGTAATTTTTATTGTACATACATTATTTTTATTTTATACAATAATTGGCTTAATTGTGAATGCATGTTTGAGTTAAAGTGCTTACAATTTGAATTATTTTAGTGTTGCTTACGATCATCCGGAAAAGAGACGAAAAAGGGGAAGTTTGTTTTTTAGAAAAAAGAAGGTAATACAGAGGATCTTCTTTTGTCACAAATTGTTTTCATACCTTTAACATTTCAGGATAAGAACAAGAAGTTTAATTCGCATCAGTGGACATCTCCAAGTTGCGGTGCCACTCAGCTGTGCGATTGGTGCGTTAAACCTCTTAGCAATAAACCTGGATTGTATTGTGAAAGTTCGTCTTACCGAAAAGGGTTTTAAACTGGATATTTTATTATATTTTTTTTAGTTTGTGGAACCACTGTTCATCAGAATACCTGCAAGGATAATATCGTGGAATGCAATAAATCGAAAGTCTCCAAGGTTAGATGCAAAAATCTTTGATTTTATTTTTATTTACTTTTACTATTTTAAAGAATCCCGCAAAAATGTCTGGATTTGTAGTTCCGTTAACTAATTCTAAGAGTTCGCTCAGTAAAAGAAGTTCGGCATCCATGCCCGGACAAAATCAAAGTAGTTCTTCGAATAGGTATGCATACATTTTATTTATCACAGAAACGTGTCTTAATTGTAGGTTTTAACAGAATAACTGTGTTTGTCTGAAAAAACTGTTTTTTGTTACTAGCAATTGGCATGTTAGCTATTTTTGTTGAAAGTTACTAGGCCAGTCATATTAGACACCGAACCTCCAAATTGATCAGTACAAGCTGCAATCACCATAAATAAGAACCTTTGAGATTGACATGTACCCCAAAGTACATACTCTACTTATTTACCCCTTGGTGGCAGCTTGTAGTGCTGCGTTAGGAGGTCAATTGCGAACATCGGTCTAATATGTGCGGCCTACGAAAGAAAATCTAAAAAAAGAACCTGCACCACTTGTATTTTAGTGAAATCGAGTAAAAAATTGATTATGTGCTGGATGACACACCTAAAGTAAACCCGAAAATAAAAGTTATCCTCCGAGTTTGTTTTGTAGATTTTTTTGCTTGAAAAATGAAAAATGATCGATTTCTCTCTGTTAAATTAGATTTAGCTTGCACTCTTGGGTGTACCTATTTCTATTTGAAACCTACAATCTGTTAATTGTTACATGTGACACAAATTTAAAAAAATCCAACTTGAAATTCCTTTGCTTAGCTTTCCTACTGTCTTCTGTATGTAATAATTTTAGTAGGTGTTTGTGTTGCTCGCTTTGTAGCGAAATGTTGCTTCGGTTATGTTTTATTATTTTGTAATAAACAAACTGCGTTAGGTTTATAGTGTCGTGTTCACTTAATGTCGTTTTTTTGTTGTTTTTTATGTAGTTTTTGTTTGTATAGTTTTTAACAATAATTTTTAGCAATATTAATTATTAAAATATTTAATTGCAAATTTGTGGTGGACACGATACAATTGACTTTTTGTATCTTACTCTTCGCGACTTCTGCGGAAGTAAATATTAAAATTAGTTGTAAATAAAGAAAGAGTAAGAAACAAAGAAATGGGTTGTTAGAGGGTATGGCTAATCTGTTGCCTGTTCCCCGCCCCTCTCCTAGGAGAAACCAGCTGTGCTACTCGCCCTGGCGCAGGGTTGCCACGAAATTGGGAGTGAAGTAAGTCCCGACCACCCCCTCACATCCCACGCATCTTTCTATCACCTTTCACACATTCTATTCCCACTTCACGTGTCTTGATTCTTTCTGTCTATACGTTTTTCACTATTTTTACTTTATTTTCAATTAAATCATCACTTAAACTTACATTCACTTGAAAGCACATTGAATTTTTGCTAACGAGCAATCGCTTCTAGCTATTTTGCACGTTTTCTTTTCTGCCTTTTTATAACTTTTCATATATTGCTATCTTTGCTCACCACCAAAACATACAATAATTTATTTTTAAGCAACTCAATTTACATACACACATCACACACATTTTACGATAGGAGCAGATTTTTATTATTAATTTAATTTTGTAGTAATACTGCAATTTTAACATAACATAATACAAAGATAATACAAAGCTAAGCTATTGGAGTTGCTAACTTTCTATTAAGAAACAATTAATTAAAACATTAATTTGTGTTGGAACTTTTACAGCCAAATACTTAGTGATGATAAGGAGTCTGATTTATATCACGGACATCATGACAATACAAAGTAAGTTCCCTCTAGCGTACATCGACAAAAATTGGGTTATTTTTTCTGCTTATCTGTTGAGAAGGAAATTAACCCAATTTGAACATTTCCAAGCGTAACCAGACTCTTATTCTTGTTTGTAGTTTTCCAGATGATGTGCCACTAGTACCTTTAGAATTTTTATCGGATACTCCCTTAATAGCCGCCGATTTATGTTCAGATCGTAGCTTAGGTCTGCATGAGAGTGAACCGGATTCATGGACACCGCATGTGGGTAAAGAAATTGCTAGGAAGCTCAAAGAAAAGGACGTTAAAAGACAAGAACACATTTACGAATTTATTTTAACGGAAAAACATCACTGTATGACTTTGCTTGTTATGAAAAAAGTAGTGCAGTTCAAAAAGTTGCCGCAGTAGCTTAATTGTTTCGTTTTAGGTCTTCGTGGATGGCTTGCAAAAGTATTTCAATCTTGGACCAAAGTTGGATCGAATGTTTCCCCGCTTGGCAGATCTCACAGAGTTGCATTTAGGTTTTCTTTCACGACTAAGGCAGAGACAACGCGAATCTCCTGTCGTGACTTCTGTAGCTGATATTTTGTTGGAACAATTTTCCACGACCTACGCATCCAAATTGAAATCGGCTTATGGTAACTTTTTATAACAAAATTTAAATTTAAATTAACTTTTTATTTTTATAGGGGAATTTTGTAGCAGGCACAGAGATGCTGTGGACATTTACAAGTCGTACCTGTCGAGCGACGACCGCTTTGGTCAGTTTGTACGACATTGTCAGAATAATCCTCTCCTGAAAAAAAAGGGAATTCCCGAGTGCATTCTTTTTGTTACACAACGTTTGACGAAATATCCTCTCCTTATTGAACCTTTAATTAAAACGAGCAAGGAAGACCCCCACGAACAAGAACAGCTGCTGAAGGTGTTGGCGTTAGTTAAAGAAATTTTAATCGAGGTGGACTCCCAAGTGGCCGAGAAAGAGAAGGAGGATAGGAAATTAGAAATTTACAATCGAATCGAAGCCAAGTCTTACATTGAACATAGGGGAAATATTTTTAGGAAGTCTGATATTTTACAAGAAAATCGTGCTTTGAAATTTGAAGGCATTTGCAACTTAATTCATACTCGCTTTAAAAATGATGTTACAGTTATCGTGTTATCCGATGTCTTATTTTTCCTAGAAGAAAATTCTCATAATAAATATGTGTTTGTTAAACCTTACAAGGTGAGTAAACAAATCAGGTTTTGAGTTTCGATTTTAACTTACTTCCTTTAGGCTGGTGTGATTCCGTTAGAAAAATTGTTAGTTAGAGAAGATGCAGGACAAGATCTACGTGTGATCTATTTAATTAATCAGGAATATCCAGAAATGTTGCAGTTGAAAGTTCAAAAACCCAAAGACAAACAAATTTGGATTCAAGCCATAAGGTACTTGGAAAACTTCTTCCGGTTCCGCAATTTTTCCTAATCTTCTTTTATTTGTTTTCAGGTCTGCAGTACTGAGTTGTATTAATTCTAAACAGGAAAACATTAAGCAGTTGGTTGGTGAGTACTGCTATTATTGTAACCCCGTCCCTCTTCATAACAAACCAACAAAATGCATGTTGTAAATAAATTGAAAGTTGTCCTAATCTCAAATTATAATTGAATTTTATTCGTATTATCAATTTGCTCTGTTTTTGACAGATGCACAGCCAGATATTGAAGGTAATTCTAAACCACTCATTTAATGTTGATTATTTTGTCACGCAGAAATTTTTTGCCCCAAGAAACATTTACGAAAGCAAAAAATTACTGCGACCAAGTTTTTTTTGCATGTTTACAACCATTCAACATATTTTGTTAGTGTGACATTTAAGTTAGCAACGAAAATAATGGTTTTGCTGGGGTAATTCAATAAATTAATTAATTAAATACGGAAAGATTTATTTCACGTCAAATGCCCACCTGCTGGTCTCGGGCAACACAGATATGATCAAAAGCTTCTCAAATTTATCCTGGTAAAACCATTACCATCAATTTGCGTTTCTAGCTTCAATGGCATTATTTAGTTTAAATCTTAAAATAAATTCACCTTTGAATGCTTCTGTTGTATTTTTAGGTTTGTTGAGGAAAAAGGACGAAGAGCAGGCAATTTTGCTGGAAGAAAAAATCGCTTTGCAGTTGAAGTTGTTGGCGGCTGCTGGTCACGATCCACCTTCGCCACCCACTTACAGACATTTGGTTGGAGAAAACGTCGACGCAAGTCAAGTCTGGAGAGAGGTTCTCATTGCAGTGCAGGTAAGTCCACAACAATTCCTTTTCCAGTTAACCTCCACCGAACGTTTCAGGAGGTAAGCCATTTAGCAAGTTCGTTGTACACCACAGGAACCAATTTATCGCGAAGCGTGAGTTCGGCGGGCGAACATCAAAGTGAAACGTACACGTCACCTATTCTACCCAAACGAGCGGAAACGTTTGGCGGCTTTGATAATTCCGGCGTAAAATTGCTGGGTAAAAAACTTCAGTCGTCTAGTGGAACCCCAACTTTGAGTCCGGATATGGAAAATTTAAAACCTGGTGATAGTAGGCTATTTGAAAAATTACCGTGGAGGAATTGTCAAATTTCTGTGGTAACAAATGGAAACTCGACTAGTGAGTTGCAAACCGGCCCTCCCGACTTGCCGACACTTTTAACTCTTGGAAAAGAACAGCAGTATGCTGCTGTTCATTTATCTCATTATGTTTACACTTTGTTATGTATAATTTCGCAACTGATGACGACTAACGAGAGGTAAGCTAACTTTAAAAACCGAGACAAGATTTAATTTTTTTTATAGTTTACAAGCAAATATAGTGCACTCGCGAGGTAACAGCGATAACGGAAAACAGTATTGCCATAATCAGCAGTTGGAGGAGTTACGGAATCTGCAAGATAAGTTGAGTGCTGAAAAATCTGCCTGGAGTTTGGTGCGTGAACAAGAATCGAAGGAACTAGAAGAGAAAAAACAGGAAGTACTTAAATTATTAGAACAAAATAGAGTTGAGCAGTCAGATATTTCACAACAAAGGGAACAACTGTACCGAAAAATGGAGATTTTAACGAGTCAAGGTCGTTTGATTTCACCAAACGTTGCTCTACCTATGCTTGGCCAGATGGAAGATAGCAGCAATCAAAGTTCGGAGGAGAGCAGTCCATCTCAATCGGAAGGTTCTCATGGTGCAAGCAGTAGCAGTTTATCGCATTCTCATTCGATGAGTATCGAAAGGCGGAAGGATCCAAAATGGAGTAAAAGTAGGCAATCATGATTCGGTATTTGACAAGTTTAATAAAATTTTTGTTGTTAGGTTCATCAAAATCTCAATTACCTCAACATCTTATTAGTGCAACCAATCAACAGAAGGTGTCTCAGAATAATGTGCACGTTAAACAGCAACTGCCCCTTAAGTTAGCGTCTAGATTGGGTTCGGGAAGTCCGTCGTCGACTACACCAGTTGGGACGGCACCGTCGCCTTTACCGGGACCCCAACAAATGTTACCCCTTAAATTGAGTCAGGACGAAAAAGTTCGGCGTACTAGTTCCTCTGGTTATCAAAGATTGGGATCGGGAAGTCGTAGTCCCACCTCCGGCGAATCGGTAAATTGATAAAAATAATTTGTGTAATTGGATTTAATTTTTAATTTTAGACGCCTCCGACACCGCACTCTCACAGTAGAACCGGATCCAGTCCTGCAATGATGCAGGCATCTCCTCCGGGTTCTGCTCCATCACCGGCACCTCAAGTAATACCAAACAATAAAGCATCCCGCACTCACACCTATCCCAAATTACCTGAAAAGTATAAAGCTCGAGGCGATCAACCATCATCCGCAGATGAAGAAGTCATATATTTTTGACGGTGCTTAGGTAAATTGTACTTCTTCAACAAACTGATCAATACTAAGGTTTAGAATCCAAGTTTTCTTGGATACATGTGACGAAATATATCAGTAGTATTTTAGGTATTGGTAAAAGAATTTTAAAAATGGACAACAATTATGTGTCTAACGTTAAAATAACTGTGATTCGTATTTTTTGAGAGATTTTAAATTTAGTTTTAATTTTTAAGGAGAAATTTCTTTCGCCACTGAATTGAATCCATTTTTACTTTTTTGTCACCTCTCAAACTTAACATTTTTACAGGATGAGTTTTGGTGCTAATCTCTTTATCGAATAGTACAAAACCTAGAATTTTCTTAACCTACATGATTTTTTTGTTTCAAGTAAGAAAAACATCAATTAAAGATACATTCAGACGAACATAGAACCTCCTCCTTTTTGAAGTCGGTTAAAAATGTACCAATGGGATGGTCTATTTAGCTTCATAGATTAATATTTTGTTAACAGTCATACAAGGGAAGATCCAAACAAAATTCATGGAGGGTTAAGACCTTTCATTTTTGCTGGGGGGAGGGGGGTAAATAAAAATATTCCGATGGGAATTTTGGTATATTTTTCAAATTATAACAAAATTTTGTTGGGTCATGGGGGTTAGTTCAGTTGCAAGGTAGAACTTAATGTAAATTTTGTACCAATAATGAAAGTCTAGAAATTGGAGGGGGGCTAATGTCCTGTAGCGCTACACTACTGTACCTAAATACAGTGGTTTCCAAACTTTTTCACTCAAAACTCTGCAATACTTATTAGAAACACGGAAATTTACGTCTTTCATGTAGGATCTTAATAAAATTTCAAAAAACACCAAAAGAAATTGGCAGTAAAACTCATTCTGGGTTACTTTTCCTCATGCTTGATTGTAGTTGTTTTCGGTTAAGTTAACTGACAATATAAGTCGACTCAGATAAATTGTTTTTAACTGCCAATCACACAAATTATTGCGCCATCCAAGTGTAAGATTATAAGTTTGTCCTGCCTTTTAATAAAAATACCAATCACGAGCGAGGTCTAATTCTAGTACAAAATTTCGTTAAGTAAAGTTAACCGAAGGCAACTAATTATAGGTGCAGATTTCTTGAAATAACTTAATTTCCGTCTTCCTTACATTTAATGTAATCAAACCTATCTTTAAATTATACTCAATCGTGCGACAATACAACAATAATTTTTAGGAAATATTTTAGCTGTTTCTCGGGCCGGCTTGACACTTGCGCAAATTTTCTCGAATCATGTATCGTTGAGTTAAAATACAGAGCACATGGTGTTTGCAAGAAGTGTCGAGGGGGGGCCATATATTTTCCAAAAAATAAGTGTTTTTAAAATTTACACTCTCACATTGTATAGAACTCGCCTGCCTATTTGTAAATAAGAAATTTTATTGAAGTTTTTAAGGTAAAAGTGTGCAGCACAATGGGGCAAAAGCTTTTGTAATCTGGACAAAAATTTTGCCCAATTATTCTGTTCATTTTAGTTGTTCAAAAGAAAATTGTGGTTGTTATTGATTGTTAAAATGGATATGTACGTTGTTATGTATCTAAATAGTATTACATAATCGTTCCTATAAATAGTTTCTTCTAATCTACAGGGTGTTGTGTCAAACGACATTCTGTAAGTCGACGCGTATTTAATGGAACTCTATAAAATGGCCTACCATGTTTGTCTTTCCACGAGTATGTTATGTAGTGAAAAAAAATATTTTTATAAGAATTGCTCTTATCGATCTTCACATTTTATATTTTCTAAAAAGTAATGTTTCAATTGATGGGCCACTATTATTTTTGATCAGATCGGTTTAGTCGGGACTAGTTGCGATTTTGTGCCAATGTCACTTGAAATGTCGGAAATGGTATTTTTTAAATGTTGTTTGTTTTGCTTTAAGTGAGCATTTGTGATTAGCAAATTTTTACTTAAAGTTTTTCTAGGACTGAAAAAGCAGAAAAATGCAATCTTGCCTTCGAATGTAATTTTTTCCAAAGGTTTTTAATAATATGGGTGTAGCTACCTGCGTTATTTTCTTGGAATATGACACGTTTTACGTTAATGTACATAATAATTTAGTGGTAATGATGATAATAATAATAACATAAAAGTAATAATTTTTATTTATTAAAAACAAAACATAAAAACGACAAAAATTTTCCTTATTTAAAAGGATTTAGTATTAAGAACCTGCACATTAATTATTATTTACTTTACGTATTTAAATTAAAACATTCCATTAAAAGGAAATTTTTGCAATAATCATTTTTAAAAAGCGGAAAAATTTTGTATTATTACTTATTTATAAAACTTTTTTATAATTTATAAATTTATGTATATAGCCCAGTTTATATTTATTGTATATAAATTTTATTAAAATGTATAATCTTAGTGTTTTAAAAATTGTGCTTTTGTTTTATATTAAATTTAGTAAATAATTGTGTATTTGCTGTAAAAGTACTTACATCTTAAAAAGTATATGCAATATAAAATAACAAAATAAAAATTATTCGAATTTATTCGTCCATTTCTTATTCAATCCTTATTTCATTCACTCATTTAAAAAATTATTATTGCCAATTTGTATGTATGGAGAAGCATATCAACATTTGTACTGATTCAGAAGGATTATTTAAAAAAAAAGGGAGAGATATTTTAAAAAAATCAACCTAATTTAATGAAAAAATATTTTTTCATATTTTATTTTTTTTATAGTTGAAAATTTTAGGCAAACAAATTTAGTAAATATTGGAAAAATATTCAATAAACTTTCAAATTTACTTGTATTTAATTTATTCCACTTTCCAGCAGGCGTGAGATTAGGTTCAAATTATACCAACTTCATTTTGGTTAACTTCAAAATTCAAGCGTTCGTATAATTTTTCCGTAATCCACAGCAGCCCTGCTAGTACAAGTTTACGCTTATCCTAGGTAGCGAATAAAGATTCTCTAAGTAATTCTTAACTAAAGTAAAACTGATCAAATCTATAAAATTAATAAATTAAACAGGCACCTTAAAATAAATAATTATGGCATTTTCAATCCTCGGCTTGCCCCACGGCATCCTGGAAAATTTGAAACACCCGAACTGTATGAGTGGCATCGTCAAATTTACAAGAAACGTACAATTCAGCAATACGGAACACGTAATTTGTATTTTCCACTCTTTCCCTTAAATAAACAGATCTCGGATCTTCTTGTAGGACGTTCCTGATGATGGTCTTTTTTTGTTCACCCTATAAATTACGGAAGCAATAATTTTATAAATTTACTTCAATGCAATTTTTACTTCGACCCCTAGTTGTTGTAACTGAAGCTGAGCCCTTTGAGTGAAGTAAACGTTCAGGGTTGATACCGGAGGTTGATCGATCCAATTGGGTATTCGAACTTGTCGCGACTGGGTAATATTTGACGGTTGGGGTGTAGGCGATTCTTCTTCTTCTCCGTCTGGGGCTTCTCTTTCTCCAATGCGCGAAACAGACCTAAGATACAAATAAAAAAAATTAGTTAATTGCCTATTGATTATAAAAAAATTTGATAAATTTGAATTGATACATTTCAAATGCATAGTTTACATTGTGACGGAGAGAATTATTAGTTAAAAATAAAAACTGATATGAAATGACATCGATTTGATGAGCGACTTTAACATAATTTGTAAATAGTTGAATTTAAATTGTTGGCGATTTGTATGATGAGATTTTTAAAGCTATTAAATTTGAAAACACTGCAGTATTAAATTTGAGTTGACGGCTTTGATTAGTATTGATTGGAATAATAATTTGATGTAACAATTTGAAAGGATTTTGATTTAAAATTTATTTATCTAGAAGATAATTTATGTAAATTTGCTTAATGGTTTTGTAAGACTTGATTTAACTAAAAAAAATCATAGATTCATATAAATAATACAACTCAGGTGTAAAATTACTATAACTGGCAGAATGGCACAGAGAACAAACAAAAGTTTAGGGCTTTTACCTGGATTCGTGGTAAGTGTCCTCTAGGTTTACGCTAGCCGTGGTTATAGAGCTAGCACCTATGACGGCTTGATCCCTCTCGTTTTCTTCTCCATCCAGTACACGAGAATTTTCAGACACAATTAGACTTTCTTGCAAATTTTGGTCTAAATTTGAAAAAGAATCATCTATAAACGGAAAACTAGGATCGTCGTATCGTGGAATGTACGGCTTAATGTCTAAAACTGGAGTCTGATCGACCATATCGACCCCGTAGAAGTAAATCGTGTCATCTAAAATTCGATCGATCTTAACCAGCGATAAACCGATGGGAGACGGACGGTTTGGCGACCGGGTTGCAAACACTCCCGTGCGAATACCATTAAGTCGGGGCGGAGCCACTTTTGCCCTAGTGTGGGTTGAATCGTTTCTGTGAAAATGGAACAAAATCCACATGTGAGAGAACTCTTGTAAGCCATCCAACGAATGCTCTGGATTTGTAAAGACGACATTATTAAGCTTCAATTTGGCAACTGTGTCGGGACATATTCCAGGTTGTCTAGGAGTTCCACGCTTTTCGGGGAAGTGGGTGTAAATCGTGCCGATGTACTGCAACGGTAGATCGACTTTTGGAGGTTGCAAACTCGTGCCCTCACCTTGACGATTCCTACACTCTAAACACCTCCAGTTTTCTAGCTTTTCTCGTATTTCGTTGCAATCTTTTCGATACAGCTGTTTCATTGCCCGTAATTGCTGCCTGCAAGGTGAAAAGTTGGGTTAACTAAATAAATATTATTTTAACAACAACCTAAGATTATCCACCTCTTCTTTAGCTAAACACAATTGACTTTTGAGTAATTCGACTTCGTTTAAGTTGCATTCCAGATCTAAATTCGACATTTTTGGGATTTTTAAAACTTGACGTTTCAAACGTCAAAATGACACTTTTAGGTTAGAAATTAAAAATACCACGAATTTCAATTTTTGATTTACGATTTATTTAAATTTTAGGATTTTAAAAAATTTAACTTATTTAGAATTTCAAAGTAATCATGAAAATTTTTATTTATTAAAATAAATGTGAAATAAAAATTTTTTAACCTTAAATTGCTGATTTCGCTTCTAGCAGTTTGAAGTTGCGTTTTTAACAAATTATAATCGTTTTGAATAAGATGCGTCATTTTGTTAAAGACGTTTTCACCTTACGAAATGAAAAATTTGATTTAAAACGACACGCAACGTACGCGCACGATGCAAAACTTTGGACCAATCGAAGCACAAGTGACGTTTCATTGTTGGTGATTGTATGCTCCGACTGTTAGTAAATTGTTGGATACGTCGGTGGAAGGGTTATATCTGTACACCCCCTATTTTTTCGAAAAATGAAGCGCGAAATGTGCGATGAACCTGATATTTTTTTAATTGACGCGAAAATGCAGTGGTTTTGTGTTTTGTTTTAGTGACGCGTAATTTTTTGGTGCGGACTGTCGGAAATGTTTTTTGTGATGGTTTCGAAGAAAATTAGGAATTTTTTAAAATGAAGGCGTCCAGTTTTTCGCTGTTCCTGATCCTCTTCTTTCAAAGTAAGCAGTTTTTTTTAATCTCGCGCGCTTGATTGTCTCGGTTTACTTTGTAAGTATACAAAGTTGCAATGTTATTGCTATAAAACACGAAAGTCTGCATTTAATATGCACTCTTGGATTTTTTTATCATAATCGTAATATAATCGGACTTTTACAAGAAAGTCAATTTTTATTTGTACAAATAATGAAGTTTCCACTTCATAAAAATCATATTTTGCCACCTTTTTTCGATTAAATTTAGGGACATCCCCTATCGTGGGTACAGAATGTTTTTTCGACAAACAATTGCCCAGGGGTGTAAATAAACGGAATTTTGATAACAAACAAATGAAATCAAAAAAATAAAATTAAAATCAAAACAAATGTTTTTCTAAAATTTCTAAACACAAATTTAATATTTGGTCGGTCATAAAAGAAACACCAAAAGCGAGAAGGACGTGTAGATTTATATCGCATTATTTTTTATTGTGGAAGCTCATCTAATCAACTTTGTAGGTTCGCACCACTACGTTTTTCTGCTTTCTACTCTTTTCTAAGAATAAAATTTACAAAAATTGGGTTTAGAATTGTTAAAACTTGTCAAATTTTTATCGAATTTATCAGACGCTCACACTAAGTTTTTTTGTACAATTACATTTTTTTGTACGTACGTTGTTTTTTAATTAACGGTCAGCACGCAAATATTTGTCGGTGTTGAATATTTTTTTACCTGATCGATAACCGAGTAATTAAATTTAATTTTTATTTTTATAAAATTTTTATTTTTGAATTTATAAATTTTTTTGTAAGAACACGAAAAAGTGTAACATCCACTCTCTGACTCATACATTTTTAAACTCATTTCACAAAATAATTGAACACAATTAATTATTCAGATTTTATTGTCGATATCCCACCTTGACTTGGAAACTTTTCTTTTCGATCAGAACAGAAAAAATTTAATTTCTGTTTTTAAAAATCGGGTTGTAGGCCTTACCCTCCCCTTACCAGAAATAAGTAGTTTAGATTACGTCGGCAATAATTTTGTACGATAAGAAAGCTTCCAATCAAGGTATCCTGCTGTTAAAATTTTTATTTTTTACGAAACTAAAAGAAAACCTATTTAATAAAGCAGTGGCGTATTTAGAAAATGCTTTTGGGAGGGGCAGATCAAAGATTTTGCAGAATCTCGTTAATTCATTCATGCGCGTCAGTTTTAACTAATTCCTAATGCATAAAATCCCAGCACGCTCAAAAGAAACACTCTGATTGATCGATTTTTTTACCAACCAAAAAATATATTAAACTAAGATTAGGACTAAAAATATTTGTCCAATATTAATCAAACCGACATAATTATCACATAACAGGTTATAAAAAATTATGTTTTTTTTGATTTGTTGAATTTTTGATTTTCTACCTAATTGTATTATTCTTAACTTTATTTAAATTTATTATAAATACATACTTACTACATACCTACCACAAATTTACTTAAAATTTTTATTTTGGGTTCTAGTTCAGTAACCAGGGAGTTTTACCTGACAAATTTCTGTGGCAAAGGATTGAAAACTGATTCCTATCTAGTTTTGGTCGTAAAATCCGAATTTGAGGTTTGCGAACAAAATTTCCTTGTGCCAAAGCCGCCATATTGAAAAAACGTTGCCAAATCACTTTGTTTTGAAAAAAACTCAAAATTTTGGGCAACCTATTGATTTTTCGAAAAAATTTCTTTTTTTGGTTCATTTCCTAGGACGAAAATTAACGCCGCAGGTGCCATTCGCGTTTTTGCTGGTTTTTCGAAAAATTCCAATTTCATAATTTCTCGAGTTAAATAAAGGTTTCCGTGCCAACGGCAACGGGTAAAAATATAGCCTCTGTTCGGCATGGAATTTGAATTTTTCAAATTCTTTCAAGAAATTTCAAAAAAACGTGGACTTTTTCGAAAAACGCGAATGACGCCTACTGCGTTAATTTTCGTCCTAGGAAGTGAACCAAAAAGTCAATTTGTAGGAAATTTTATCTACTTTTTGATTCATTTGATTTATTTTTTCGAAAAATCAATAGGTTGCCCAAAATTTTGAGGTTTTTTTTACAAAAAAACATGATTTGGCAACGTTTTTTCAATATGGCGGCTTTGGCACAAGGAAATTTTGTTCGCAAACCTCAAATTCGGATTCTACGACCAAAATTACATAGGAATCGGTTTTCAATCCTTTGCCACAGAAATTTGTCAGCTAGACCCACTTTTTTGGACGTGGTTACTGGACTATTCATTTTCTAAAAATATAAAGTCAAAATTGTAAACCGGGGGGTCTGGGGGGGTGTGGAACACCCTCCAGTACATATCGCAGGATTTCCACTCTTTTAGAATACTTGGAGAAGATAGGGGATTCATAATTTTACAAATTTCGTCAGGAAAAACCGGGAAATTTGAATTGTTAAGCAAAAATGCGGGAAATTTAACTTTCGGTTAAAAACTTAAAACTTGGAAAGCATAATTACTTTTCTGTTCACTGAGTTTAGCAGCAACTTCTGTGTTAGGTACTTTGAAAGTTAATTATAAAAATAATACAAAAATATAAGTCAAAATTGTAAACCGGGGGGTCTGGGGGGTGTGGAACACCCTCCAGTACATATCTCAGGATTTCCTCTCCTTTAGAATACTTGGAGAAGATAGAGAATTCTAAAAGAGTGGAAATCCTGTGATATGTACTGGAGGGTGTTCCACACCCCCCAGACCCCCCGGTTTACAATTTACAATTTTTAAACAAAAATGAGGGAAATTTAAACCTTGGGCATTGAGAATATTAAAGCTTTGAAAAACATTTATTTACTTAAGTGCCTTATTGCTCAGAGTTTAACAGCAACTTTTGCGTTACTTTGAAAGTTAACTGTCGAAATTATAGTCAAAGGTGTAAACTGAGGGGGGGGGGGGGCTTGAACACCCTCCAGTACATATAATAAAATTCCCACTCTTCTAGAATACCTACAGAAGATCGAATAATTATACAAATTTTGTCAGGAAAAGCTGGGAAATTTTGTGGTTTTGAGTAAAAGTGAGGGAAATTAAAACGTAATTAAAAAGGGGTACAATCTGAGTCATTCTTGGGGGGGGGGCAATTGCTCCCTTTGCCTCCCTCTAAATACGCCACTGTAATGAAGAAACAAGTTTGCCTGTTTAAAAACTGGTCCAGCAGACCGACTTCAAATTCTTAAGATTATCTCACATTTTGTAATCGTTATTCATTTTACTTACATTTTATTTTGCTAAAATACTCCAAGAGGTGTGGCTTAGAGTTAATTTCAAAATTGCCTTGCACAAAGGCGGTCGATGATGGGGAGGCGGCCAAAATTCCAAAAATTTATTGTTTTTCATTGTATAATAGATGTGTTTAAAAGAAGGGGGGATTCATTGGAGAAATCCGCTGTACAAATGATGAGAAATCTTGGAATATCCTAGGAAATCCTATTGATTTATCTTACCATAGGAGCCAACGAGTAGTTTTTATAGCTCGATTAGTTTTTTTGGGACAAAAGTAAAGGAAATCGGCGGAAATTATTCAATGATATTCAATTTTTGAAATTTTAAACCCTCCCGTCTCCCGAATGTAAGGTTTTGGTAAGGATTGAAATTTGTAACCCCCAGGCCCTCCTAGGATTAGAATTTTTTTTAAATCTTTAGATTTTTTTGGATTTACAATTTTTTTTCATGTTTCTACTAAATACAAATTTAAATTATTTTATATTTTTAATGGCCGCGGATTAGTACAGTTATTCTTATAAGGGGTGGGCACTCTATGTTAGCAATATAAATTGTACATATCGAAGCCGTTTTTTGTAAAATAAAAATCGATTTTCATCAAAACTTTTTTAATATTTTTTGTTCAAAATTTCATTGCCTTCAATTTTGTTTATATACATTTTTCTATTTTGTCGCACCGTTTCTGACTGAAGGCGACTTGAAAAGACTCATCTGTAAAATACAAATGGATTATCATGTATATCTCGGAAACGGGACCCATTTCCGGGGGTTAATTTGACCTATATTAAAAAAGTAGAGTTTGCTTCCCATTTCTTGACATTAAAAATTAAATATTAAATTTCTGCCGGTAAAACGGCCGACGGCAAAACGTCTGACAGTGAACTAGCGATGACGAAATGTCCCATTCTTAATGCTGAAATGATAAAAAAGCCTACCAGGTTTCGTGTACATTTTCAGGGCAAGGACTTGCGTTAATATGGAATCCGAACAAAATTCGAATGAAAATTACAACAAAAAATCTTTACAGCTCTTATAATTGTATCTTCGCTAAATTCAACTTGGATGTGTTTTGAAATTTTGTACTGCTTCACTTGTACCGATTTATTTAATTTTAATAATTCTCGAGACGAAATATTTTAATATTCAGGTACAAGTTGATAAATTTTAGTTGTATGAATTATATTAATTAAAGTTTATAGGAAAAGTTTTCAACTTCTTGTGTTCTCCTAAGAAATTACATTAAAATGGACAAATAAATAAGTTACTTTATAAAGTAAAAGGTTTAGCCCCCTTTTGCTAATATAATTGCTGTTAATGCCGACAGTGCAGAGAAAATATCACAAAATCTGGGAATCTGTAATTAATGTTTTTTATAATAAAAACTTTTACTCCCTTTCAGAGTTAAGCGACCAACATTTTTCGGAAGCGTATAAAATAGTACTTACAACTCGGAAATAAATATTGGTTAATTGATTAATTTTTGTAGGCTTGACCGTATGTGGGAACCTTTATTTTCTGAATCAAAAAGTTTATCTTTTTTTCGATGTATTTTAAAAGACGAAATTAGCTTCCTGTCACATTGAAAAGACTGGAAACCTCTAAGTTTGCATCAAAATTTTCTGTAGACATTTTACTGACATAAACAGCTTCTCGCAAAATTATCTTTGAAAGTATTTTATATTTTTTAAACGATGTTTATTAAATAATTAGGTATCTAAAAAAAAGTCGGGACAAAAAACTATAAAATGTAATTTTCTTAGGATTTCTGATATCATTTTAATGAACTTAATTGGTATTAAAAATTTAATAAAACGCAAAGATTATATTATGCGAAAATCTGGAGCGAGGCATTTCTACATGTCGCTGTGGGAACTTGATGCCGGGTAATTGGATGCCGAATGAACGAGAATCTAATTTTCTAATTTTAATATAATATACTGAATTACTCGATTTGCATTTTTGCATATTATATGTTTAATTACAAAATTGTATAGCATTGATTTGAAAAACTAGGACTACCAATCGGAAGGGTGGGATTGAACTCAGAGCAGGATTTTAAAAAATTCGAATTTCATTCATTTTGACGCTATTACGGGACGTTTGTTCGTCCTGTAAAACAGCTCGCTGGAGATAATTGGCCCCAAATTAGGAAACGAAGTCGAAGTTGTCAGTCCTAATAAGACGGTATTGGCGTTTTACATGAACGGCTTACATTTTGTTCATTTTAACGGTTCGTTTACTTTAATTTTGTAAAACACTCAATTTTGTATTATTCAAATTCCGTCAGACAAATTGTTTGCGAATCTTTGCTGGAAGACGAAAAATTCTTTGAATATACATAATGCTCGCTTAATATTTTAAATTCGTTTAAGTCGACACGTTTACCACATTTTTTACTGAAACGCGTACTCCGCTACTAAACTATTTATAGGTTGAATGGTTGGGTTTTCAATAAGCGCATGATTAATTAAGTATCGATATCTTCGGTGGGCGTATTAGAATTACACGCCGAAATTTGAGTTTTCTAATCACAACAAACAAAGAAACTTTGACAACTCCCTTATTATTTTTATGTTCAAACAAACTTTTAAATAACCCCCCCCCCCCCCCCCTATTATAAATAAAATAGGTGAATCTAACTCGAATTATTTTTCTGGGTGTACGAAATTCCTTATAAATAGGTAGAGTAATTTTATTAATTTTCGGTCATCTTTATTCTTCACACAATTTGCACAATACTAGATTATTTTGACAACATCCTGTATAGGGTTTCATTTTTCAAATTTAATTTTAATTTTTTTCCGGCAAGCGACGAAAATGTTGGAAACTTTCGCAATAAAGCTAGCATTAAAATTTGAAAATATTGTTTTTTCAATCAGGATTTACGAGGGCGAACCTAAATTTTGTTATTTAAGAAGAAAACCGCTATTCGCCGTTTTTAGTAAGCGTAAAACTCATTCAACCCTATTATTCAATTTTAGATAAAGTTAATCATAGTTAATTTTGGGAGAACTTATACGGGGGTTGATTATAACACTCGATTGTGCGTAAAAGGAGTAACTTTATGTTAAGGGCAAATTTACAATTCGTAATCTTAAATAATTTAAAACTTTAGTTAAAGTTTGGTAATTTAATTCTCATAGCAAACGTAAAATTGTTCTTAGTTTTCGGTAGTTTATTATATGAATATGAGGTGGGTGGGTTTTTTTAAAATAAATTACATCAACCCTTACGTTTTATGTCGCATTATACGTTGTTGCTTATATTTACTTTTATAGGACTAACAAATAAAAGTTAGAACGCCTAAAATCTAGGCTTTACAGGAAATAAAAATTTATCGACTGTGCACTTACAATTTTTTAGTACCTAGGGTTTTTTTTAGTTTCTCGATTTAAAATGAAACTATTAAACTAAAATTTTAGGCGTTGGGGGGCGGGAGAGCATATGCAAATTTTAGACATGGCCCGGTACGTTATGTCGTTTGGCCGGGGAGCGATGTGGTTTTAAGTTTTCTCGAAGGAAAGCGAAATGGAGAATTTGAAATGCGTCGTGTTGTTCAATCGAGGGTAAGTTTTTTGTCAAGTAATAAATTCTGTGAGTGTAACGTGACGTAATGCAACCCTTGTAAAGTATGAAAGCTGACGTGATTTAATATTGACGAATATATACGTCGTACGCTATATGCCCATATATATGGCCGTGTTTACTTGTATATAAAAATGAACCTGTATAGGGATAACAATAAAAATTTTACAGTCCCAGATTCGTGATTCGTGTTTATTATTAAGCCTCACTGTTAACCGTGATAACTCGATACGTGAGAAAAATAAGGTAAAAAGGGAAATTACTACCACTCGAGCTTTGGACTCATTCGTTTTAATGACGTTACACACACTCTGGTTAATATAAACACGATGAATGATAAGGGTGGAGTGCATATTATAGGGTGGAGTGTCCCGGACAACACCATCATCCTGGAGAGCACGTTTGCTTTTGTAAGGTTTCGCTGAAACAAAAATACGTGCTTAATTAGTTTGGGAAACATTTAATTTTATTTGTTTATTATTTGTCGTTCTTTGCTTACACATCCCAAATTATGTTTTTAGCCTCGAGTGATTGTTGTAATAAACAATGCAAATTCCTATCGATTTTTCCAATACACCAGGACCATCGTTCCGGACGACGTCCGTCGTCCACTCCAATTGATCCAACAATGCCAGGGGAAAAATTGAGCATCAATTATTATTTGTCCTACTATTAATTCAGCTTTTTCACTTGTAAACAATTTCGTTGACGAAATTTTTGATAACGTCTTTGTAAAATTTATTGTGTTCCGAATCGATAGTTCCAAAGTATAATAAAGGAACCTTTTTTCTTCTTTTATAAATTATCAATTCAAAAGTTAGTGATATATTTTATGTTTGAATCGTTTATTTAGGCAGAAGGCGTGAAAAATTTTATACAAAATTTAACATTAGTTGACGAAGGCACAAAGCAATAGTCAATTTCAGTTTTTCCACCAACTTTTCTCATCGATCAACCCCTTCGGACAAAGAGTGTAACCGAATGTGATTGATAGATGCACTTGTAACATTATACAAGGACCAGGACAACTTTGTAACATTTTTGGTGTTATTTTTCAATTCTTCATTCACGCAACCCCTCGCAAATAAACAGGACCACTTTGTTTGCTATGCACTTCAAACAGGTAACAACATTTTCTTCCCCGAGGTAAAGAACTACGGCAACTTCAATTTTTAAATGTTTAACCCTACAACAACCCTCGACATCACTTCACATTCGATCTTCATTCTATTGCTTTTGCATTATCCATTTATACTACTTTTTATTATTTCTGTCCCCCCGTTTACGCGGGGTTCGCTACCTTGTTGAAAATGTGTGATGGATGAGGTGTTTTTTTTATAAAACTTTCAGTCGTAATTAATTCTTTTCATAACTTCTATTGAACCTTTAAAAGGGCCTGCTCGATTATTTCGATAAAATTAAATGCCGATAGACAATTAATGGTTTTGCCAGGAAACGAGATTTCTGGTTAGTTTGATCCAGGAAAAAATTTTTTTAATAGGCCCCAGTGAACACATAACGAATAAATAACCATTAAAGGAACAATAAAAATCTAAAATATGCAACTAATTTAAAAAATACGCGTAACACGCCCCTACTTGTTCAAAAAAACAATAAAAAAAATGCGGTAGAAGATAGAATTTCTACACTTTCTACACCGATCTGGACAAATTAGGTAAAAACGAATCCGAAGAGCTGCTTGTCAAAATGCATATTTTGCATATTTGCAACATTTGGTGCATATTTGAGTAAATAATGCATATTTGGGCCACATTTGGTGATTTTTAAAGAATTTTTATAGAGAAAATAAAAAATTATTATTAAATTTTGCTAATTGAAGCAATTGTTTTATCTAATTTTAAGCAATTTAATTTTTTATTTATTTATTTAAAAAATTATAAAAATTAAATTGCTTAATATTAAATAAAATAATTGCTTCAATTTTTTATTTTCTCTATTAAAATTCTTTAAAATACACCAAAAGTGGCCCAAATATCCATTATTTACTTAAATATGCACCAAATGTTGAAAATATGCAAAATTTTGAAAATTTTAAATAATTCGACCAGATGTATTATTAAAATCATTAAATTTTATAAGTAATATTGAAAATTTGAAAAAAGAATTGAAAAATTCAAAAATTAGATATTTTTTAGTTTGCATATCAATGCATATTTTATCTATTTTTATCAATTTTAGTGCATATTTTTAGGAAATTCGGTGCATATAATATATGGGCATATTTTCAAGTATTTTGGTGCATATAAATCCGAGCTCTATTAATCATGCTTTCTTATGGGAGTGGTTCCTATAGATTGATAGGATCAACATCACTTGCCTCTGGATTAACTTTTACCTAACGATTAACTAGCCCTTAGTGTTGGTGCAGATTATTTCATCCATCTAAAGATATGATTCCTTAGCTGCGGCGGCGGTTTAGCGACTGAAGTCGCAGTGAATGCTATATTCATACTTTCTTATGAGAATGTTACCTTAGAATGCGATCGTCGCAGGCGACTTGAAGTAACAGTCTCATAAGAATACATGAAGAGCATTCACTACGACTTCAGTCGCAGAGCCCCAGTTGCAGTTAAAGATTCATATTTTTCATGCTTTAGCTATAACTTTTACCTAACGTTTAACTAGCTCGTAGTGTTGGTGCAGATAATTTCGCACAGCTAAAGATATGTTTACTGAGCTGCGGATGGGGCTCTGCGACTGAAGTCGCAGTGACTGCTCTTTATGCTTTCTTATGGGAGTGTTACCTTAGAGTCGCCTGCGAAGATCGTATTCTAAGGAAACACTCCCGTAAGAAAGCAATTCACTGCGACTTCAGTCGCAGAGCCCAAGCCGCAGCTTAGTAAACATAGTATCTTTAGCTGGGCGAAATTATCTGCACAAACACCAAAGACTATGTAGTTAAACGTTAGGTAAGAGTTAATCCAGAGTCAATCAGTTCATAGGAAACACTCCCATAAGAAAGCATGAAAGATATCAATCTTTAGCTGCGGCTGGACACCAAAAGTGGCCCAAATATGCATTATTTACTCAAAGGTTGAAAATATGAAATATGAAAAGACACGATTCCTTAGCTGAGGCTGCGGTTCTGCGTCTGAAGTCGCAGTAAATGCTATATCCATACCTTCTTATGAGAGTGATACCTTAGAATGCGATCATCGCAGGCGACTTGAAGTAACAGTCTCATAAGAATACATGGAGAGCATTCACTACGACTTCAGTCGCAGAACCCCAGTTGCAGCTAAAGATTCATATCTTTCATGCTTTCATATCAATCTAACTTTTACCCAACGTTTAACTAGCCCTTAGTGTTGGTGCAGATAATTTCGCCCAGCTAAAGATATGTTTACTAAGCTGCGGCTGGGGCTCTGCGACTGAAGTCGCAGTGACTGGTCTTCATGCTTTCTTATGGGAGTGTTACCTTAGAGTCGCCTGCAAAGATCGCATTCTAAGGAAACACTCCCATAAGAAAGTATTCACTGCGACTTCAGTCGCAGAGCCCCAGCCGCAGCTTAGTAAACATAGTATCTTTAGCTGGGCGAAATTATCTGCACAAATACCAAAGGCTAGTTAAACGTTAGGTAAAAGTTAATCCAGAGTCAATCAGTCTACAGCCTATCCCATAAGAAAGCATGAAAGATATGAATCTTTAGCTGCGGCTGCACACCAAAAGTGATCCAAATATGCAAAATTTTGCAAATTTTACAAAATTCGTCCAGATTAATTATAAAGATTATTAAGTTTTATAACTCTAGGTAGTACGTATTAAAAATTTGAAAAAAATGAAAAATTCGAAGATTACATATTTTTTAGTTTGCATATTAATGCATATTTTATCTATTTTTATCAATTTGATTGCATATTTTAAGGAGATTTGGTGCATATAATGCGCATATTTTCAAGTAATTTGATGCATATAAATCCGAGCTCTTGTTATTATAGTTGTTATGTTATATTATTACAAGTTATAATTAGAGTTCGGATTTTATGTTCTTGCATATTATTTAATATTAATATGTCATCAGATTCGTTATGAGATCTTGACAAGTTAGGTAAAATCGAATCCGAAAAACAGCTTGTCAAAATGCATATTTTGCATATTTTCAACATTTGGTGTATATTTGAGCAAATAATAATGCATATTTGGGTGCATATTGGTGTTTTTTGAAGAATTTTAATAGAGAAAATCACCTAAAGTGGCCTAAATATGCATTATATACCTACTCAAATATGAACCAAATATTGAAAATATGCAAAATTATGCAAATTTTTTATAATTCGTCCATTTTATTTTTAAAATTATTAAATTTTATAAATAATTTGAAAAATTTGAAGATAAGATATTTTGTAGTTTGCATATCAATGCATATTTTATTTATTTTTATCAATTTTAGTGCATATTTAAAGGAAATTCGGTGCATATATATGCTCATATTTTCAAGTTCTTTGGTGCATGTAAGTCCGAGCTCTACCGATCACATTAGACTGCTATTATTTTATTAATGAATAACTTTTGAGTAACATAAATAATATTTATTTAGTCTCGTGATTTTTTAAGTTCTGGTTACTTATTTATTTACTTTGTTTATACTTTTTATTTCGTTATTTAAACCTTCTCAAGTTTTAATTAAGTTGTTAGGAGCTTTTATATCTCGAAACCGCACTTGTTTAATAAGTTTTAATGGATTTCTTAAAGAAAAGTTTACGAGTGTTTTTTTTATCAGGTAGAACTGGTATAAGCGACACGATTTTTTAAAAATTTATAATTGGACAATCGTGGTAAATATTTAATACCAAGTTTCCTCGTTTCCGATAAGTTTTTCGGAGAAGAAAAGTTTTTAAACATGAACTGAAACGAAGGAAGCGGGTATAACTATTACTAAAAACAAAGCCACAATTGCATAACTTGAAATAATTTATTAAAAGTGTCACGCTTCAAGCTAAAACCACAGCTAAAACTAAGAAAAGGTATAAATTTGAGTTCTTTGTTTTTTGACTACCAGTCATGAATTTTGTTGTTTGTTTCATAACTTACAAAATTATATGTAAATGTAAAGATATTTTATGTTGATTAGGTAAGTAGGTTTTGTTTTCAATTCTTGTTTCTCAAATAAATTTAAAGCGTTTCGCATTTTACAATCAAATAGATCAAAAGAGGTTTTTAAATTGTCATAATCGTAAAGTAACATTTCAAACGAAAGGGGACGCTAAGTTAATGAATTTTTTTTTTAAACTTGAGTTTTTAACAAACGACAAATCATAATTATATAACTTTTTTTCTTTTTGATCGTTAAAATTCGAAATGTAATAGTAATTAAAATTAATAAGACCGTCAAATCTCTCAAGGCTTTTATAAGATTAACGTCGGTTTTATATTTTCTTGGGCTTGTAAACCTCTGATATATAAACCACATTTATATACAGAAACTTTGAAATGAAACTTATGAGAGTTTTGCTCCAGAACTTTCATAGTTTATCTACTAAATATAGTTTATCTCTCTCTGATTTAACAGTGAAGTGCAATTGAATTTAAATCGGTAGAAGACAGAAAGTTAGAGAAAGGACACTGTTTAAACAGCTGTAGACCGGGAGGTCAGGGAGGTATGGAATACCTTCCAGGTACTTTTTTTACTCCAATTTTATACGTGAATTATTCTATTACAAATTACGATAATACTGAAAGATCGACTTATATTTTTATCGTGGTGGACTAATTTCACCCTATTAAATGGGGTTTCAGGAATGTTTTCTAGTAAGCGTTGTGAACCAGTGGCGTATTTAGAGGGGGGCAAAGGGGCATTTGCCTCCCTTCAAGGATGACTCGGATTGTACCCTTGAAGCCCCCCCCCTGATAAAAATAATGTTTACCACGAAGTTTGAAAATTTATATAAGATCACCCGGTTTACATTTTTGACTATAATTTTGACAGTTAACTTTCAAAGTAACGTAAAAGTTGCTCCTAAACTCTGAGCAATAAGGCACTTAAATAAATGTTTTTCCATATTCTCTAGGCAAAGGTTTAAATTTCCGTCATTTTTGCTTGAAAATTCAAATTTCCCGGTTTTTCCTTGCGAAATTTGTAAAATTATAAATTCCCTATTTTCTCCAAGTATTCTAAAAGAGTGGAAATCCTGCGATATGTACTGGAGTGTGTTCCACATCCCCCAGACCCCCCGGTTTACAATTTTTGGGTTCTGAATTTGGGTTCTGAACAAAGCTGAATTTGAAAATTTGAAAAAATTTTCATTTCAATATTATGGCATTTTAACCTGTTTTTATCCTGTTCAAAGTATTTTTTTGCGGAATAATATTTTCTATGGGTTTTGAAAATAAAATAATGTAATTATTAGCTAATATTTGTGCATGTACCTGGAGAACTTGACATCAAAAGAGCCGCATGTGGCTTGCGAGCCGCAGATTGCACACCGCTGATCTAGGGGAAGACTTGGAAAAGTTAGGGATTTTGTTTTTGAAAGTTTGAAAGAAAACATACACAAGTTTTCAGTTTTTGAAACCGGGGGGTCTGGGGGGTGTGGAACACCCTCCAGTACACCTAAACAAAATTATTCCCAGAATCTAGCTTTATATAGATTTTTCTAAATGTCTTTTGTAACTTAGAGCCAGTAATGCCCAGTGGAATCTCAACTTTAAAACCGGAATCAAAATTTATTTGCTATTTGTGTTTTTTAACACACTTACAGGTATACTGGAGGGTGTTCTACACCCCCCAGACCCCCGGTTGTTCATGTTCTGTGTGATTGCTTTACTTTTTGCGGAATTAAACAGCAAAAATAAGTGAAAAAATTAAGCAGAAAAACGGAAAATTCGATCATCTTTAATGATTTTTTTTACAACTTCAGGGGACAAATCTTCTCGCAAATCAACTTTCTTGCTACAAATATTAACTTTTCACCTTTCTAGTTTACCAGAAAAAATGTAAAGACTAAAATAGTTATTGTTAAAAAATAGATGGGGCGAATAAAGTGTGTCCGGATAAGCGAGGAGTTAACTGTAGTAACTGTAGTTACAACTGACGCGCATGAATGGCTTAACGAGATTCTGGAAAATATTTTGATCTGCCCCTCTCAAAAGCATTTTATAAATACGCCACTGTTCTGCACAAACTCACGATGGAAAAGAATATGGTTTGGGAAGGAAGTCGATATGTGAAGGAAGTAAAGGTATTTATGAAAGAGAAAACTATGGCGATTACTACACATAAAACAAAGATTAATGAATATGAGCTAATTTCGCTTTTATAGCCGAAATAATGTGTTCGTAACTTTGAAAAGAAATCAACGACCAATTCTAAGATTTCATCGTGAAGTTTCCAAAATCTGCTTTTGCGGTTTTAGACTCTCGGGTCCTCGAAGAAGTGGAGGATCAAAAAAGTTATTTGCACATCATCAGAAGAAGAGAAATTTCGGCGTAATTTACATGAACTGTGTACCCGAATTAAAAATGTTATTAGTGAACAAACATTCTCCCAGTATTTACTCGCGAAATGTTTGTTTACATTTCAAAATAAAACTTTTTTTTAGCTTGGAATGATACCGAATGTAAAGAAAATCGAATATTTTAATGAAACCAAAAATTTAGTTTTGTATTCGCAAATGTTTTTAGAACTGTGCAACTCTCACGGTTTGTTTTTACGGCGAATAAAGTTGTATATATTGAAAAGCTCAATTTTGCACATTTCTATATTGATATTTTTGAATAATGCATGCGATTCTAGTGGATCCATGATCAAGCGTTTTTCCTTTTCTCCGAGTCATTTAATATACGAAAGAGTTATACTAATGGATATAGCATTTTCAAAAATTATCTTGGGTAATGGACTTTTAATTGTTTTTCGAAAATTTTAAACTGCTTTTAAGATTGTCCGATTTTTGTCGATGGTGAAGGGCGAAATTTATACATAAAAGGCGAAAATATTTTGTCGTTAAAATTCTATTGTCCTGGATAATGAAGTTGATACAAATTCTCTAATTTAGGTACATGCAAATTACGTTTTATTATTACATACGCGTTCTAAATTTACCATTAATTAATTATTTAGTGACACTACAATGCCCTCTACTCATTTTGCCATTAACAAATTTTTATTTATAACAAAATTAACAGTAACTAATAAATTATGTATATTATATTATATGAACGCAATTTCCATTCGCATTTCAAATTTTCTTAAAAATACCAATATCAGGATTTTTTAAAACTTAATTAGTCTGTTCCCTGGAGATCGATGGTAATGAACAACTGTCGCAACGTCGACATTACGAAATCCGCAATGTTTCAAAATTTTCTTGATTGATTGTTATAGCTGATGCTGTATGAGGTTTTCTCCGAAATTCCAATGCTGTTTTGAACTGGATTAGAGAATGTACAAAAATCTCGAGCTTCCATCAGCTTAACATAATTTTGGGTATTTTTGAAATTATTTCGTAAATTTCAGCTGTAGTTATTTAATCCATTTGATAACTGCGTTTAAAGTTTGCTACTGTAATCTTCTAAATTCTAGCGTTTAACATAACACAAATTCCAGGTCACGAATAAATACGCACCAACTTGAGTCCCCTAATACTCTAGATTCAAAATTGTATCCTTGAAACCAAAAAGTTTCTGATATAAGATAATTTCGATCAAAAATGATTACTCGAGACTTTGGAAAGCAATTATAAACTATTTTATTTGTTGGAAACGAAAGCGTTTTTCGTTTGACGATTTTCACTTTGCAATTTTGATTTCTGATTATGATTATTTTGTTATAAAGAGAAGGATAAAGCTGGTGTTGTAGAATAAACCAAGGTAATCCTTGTTTCACATCTTATGTAGCCCGAGTATATCAGCTTTGTGCTGAAATGTCCTGAAAATCCTGGGTTACGACACAAGAAAAGGATTTGCAAAAACCATTTACTTTGTTATTTTTTTATTCTTGATTGATATAAAAAATATTTAATTTAGTGCAAGGGAAGCTAAACTATTATTGAATACTGCAATTTTTAAAGTCAATTTTGGGTATTGATTAAACGAATACCCACGTAAATTTTAAAATAAATGTTTGTGATAAATATTCCGGGGTCTGCTTTTTAAAAGTACCCAACTTGTTTTGACTTTTAAGTTTAATTTTTAAAAGTTGAACAAGGAACTCGAGTTCCGTATACCTAAACAGACTTCAACTTCAAAATGAATTAATTTAAAATTAAATTAATTAATTTTCATAAATTATAAAATAATTTTAATATTTCAAAAAAAATTTAAACTTCAAGTTTCCAGAGCAATTTAGGTTGAACTTCATTCAACGCAACGAAATTTAACAATTCATAGTCGTACAACGTTAAGACCATTAGGACTAATGAAACCGTGGCGGCTCGTTTCAAAGTGCCAACGTGCCATGGCCCTACCCTTAAGAATATTCTCACGAATCCTTCACGACTGAAGAAAATTTCAGAAGGAAGATAAGTACAGGCGACGAGACTATGTTTTATACCTAGGAGCTCAAGCAACCATTAAGCCAAGATGACTTACTAGGGAATTTAATTAATGGGGTGATTGCAATATATTTAATTTCTAACGAAATTTTAATAATAAAAATAATAAAAACAAAAGTTATACAACTGTCGGCTTTACTTTTTAGGGAAAGCTTTTGTTGGCATTTGAAGAAAAACTAATTTATACTAAATTTGAGCAATTTTGTAATAATTATTGTATATACCTATATTTCAAAGGCATTTCTTTAGCTGAAATTAATTAAACTTTTGAAGTAGCGTATTTCAAGAGCAAATTAAGTTTCGAGATTGTCTTTCATTGCTCAAAGAAAAACTGTCATTATTGTGTTTTCTTTTATCAAACTGATTTTAGGTCGATTGAGATATAAATAGTAGTTGCATCCAGTCCTTAATGAGTAAAATTTAAAATTGAGTTGATAAAGAAATCGCCTGCGACGCTATGTTTATTTTAAAATATCTCCATTCCATAGAAATTTTATCCAGGTTTTTTTTCAAAATTTCATGCATAATTCTTCCGTAATCCTAAAATTCCTTCCCTCATAATTTGAATTTAGTAGTCTATAATATGGGACCATTCGCTGCTTTATTAACCAGATTTAGAGCATCGAGTTTCCTAAAATTTAGTTTGTTCGTTTAATGGTTAATTTAAAAATACTAAGCAATGTTTACGCAACAAGAATCGCTAAGTAGTAACCAATTACACAATAAACTAATCCAAACTTTCCTTAAAACCCAAGTTATAAATCAAGCTTCAACTAGAAATTTATTGAGTTAAGCTCATTACAGGAACCCAAGATTTAGGAGCATAAATATAGGTATTACTTACTTAGAATAAAGTCTACTTTATGAAAAGTTCAAATATCGAACTCGGCGATAGAAGTTTCGTTTAACTTTTCTTATAATTTCACTTAAAGGGCCCCACACACTTCAGTTTAATTAACTGCATGTACACATCTGCGGCGTTTGAGATGAAATTTAAAAAATTAAAATTATGTTTTCCCGGCGCGGCGTCTCTCCGAGACGCAACGTTTCGAGAAACTGCAAGAGATACCTTTAAAATTTAATTACGAAAACTAAAATATCTGGAAGATGTAAATTAAAGCGCTATAATTTACGCAAATCTTAAGAATGTTCATATTTGTACATTAAAGAAAATTATAAATTATTGCCCTCGTAAATTACTATGTAATCTGATTGGACTACATGAAAGTGTTATACAAGTTTCATAATAAAACAAATAAATTATTCTATTAAATAATTAATTTTACAGCAATATTTGCATGGGAACCGGGAGCGGGAAGCCGCGACTTTGGAGAACATGTAAAAATCTTGAGATTTTAAGACTTGACGAACTGAAAACATTCATTTTCAGTTTGTTGACATTGAATCGAGCTAATAAGGCTAATGCGTAGCTAAATAATATTTACTCAAACGTATCGGTTTCTGAGGCAAAACAAAGGCGACAATTTCTACAACCAACTCGACTTATTTATATAGGTTGTGACGTAATTTGAAAACTTCTTTAGACAAACTTTAATAAGAAAACGCATATACATCAAGATTCGGAAGCGCGTTTACGAAGAGAAATTGAAATAATAAGTTAAGCTGGAAAATCTTAATTTTAAAATGAAATAGCTTATAGACAAAGGCGAATTATACTCCTGCGAAGTGTAGGCAACTATTGCTACATGCATGCACGAAATTAGAAGTTATTCCGAAGCGGAAATATTGTTCGCTCCGGATTAGGAAAATATAAATATTTTTAAATAAATAATGTTGGGATATATCTACAGCGTAAATATTTTAGCATTTTTTGTGAAATTGAAATTTTCTCGAGTACCGTATGTGATATTTTGACCTAAAAGTGTTGTAACGTTATCTTAAAATTTATTTCTCTGTTTGTCATGATAAAAGCTTGTCAATTTTTATAGCTTATATTATGTTTTTTTATTTTCTTTATGGGCTTGAAATATTTATGATTGAAACACTCTCTTGATAGCTTTGTTTTCTATTTGCGATGTGTAAAATTTTTTGTTGCCGGCGTCTCTAATTTCAATTTTCCGGATAGCGCATCAAAAGAAGGGTTTGGATTGATGGTATTGTTAGAATATTGACAAGGGTTAAATAATTGGCGTCAATTGTTAGATAATGACGACATTTGTAAGCGATTGTTTGAGTACAAATTTACATGTCAGTATTATAAGCAATATTAACACGTTTACAATTAACTTTGTCCCATGGTTACACCTATAATTGTTTCGTTCGCGATATACTCATTACATGGAGAGTTGGCACACATGGGGACGTTGGCATTGCCTATATATCAACTTTATTATATAATATGAAACCGTGTGTAAGCAGTAGCTTTAAATTTACAACCACAGCAAATCGACCCCGATGTCAGGTGTGCCATTACTTTTATACATCATACATTTTAATCATTTAATGCATAGTCAAAATTTGACTAATTTTCCTAGTTTTTACCCAATTTCGATTTATGACAGGGGAATCACACGATTACCAGGCCCATTAAATTACAAGAGTATAATGAAACTATGGTAAAAAGAGCCAAAAATCGTTAAATGTAATGCTACTATTGTATTGGCCGTTTCCATAAGTTTGGCTCCGCCCTTTATACCACAGATATTCCAAAGGCACAGATCTAGAAGGGCAGGGGTCTCTGTTTTTAAGTAAACTTCGGCTGTAATGATGTGGTAATTTTTGGGGAAATTACTTAACCCGCGATGGCGTCGAGCCGTATCTAGTTTCAAATTGAAGAGAATAAAAAGGAAGGAAAAGGGGTTTTAGATGGGAGAAAGGTGTTGGGAGGGTGGGAAAATTTAAGGTAAGAACACATTCGAACCCTGCTCGTCGACAGAGGAGTTGCCAATAAATTAAAAAGTTATGTTATGTAAAAAATTAAAGTTAAATCTGAAATACAATTAAAAGAATTGAAAGTAAATGAATAAAGAAACCATCGGGAAGAGAATCTTACAGGCAAAGTCAGCTTAGATCACAAGGCAGCATTTACCTATTAGATTATGGATCACCTGAAGTATAAAACGAGATGAGATGAGATTGTGGAAAGGTTTAATACTTAGTGGAGTGATGATCTTCGCGCGAAGGTTCGGGCTCTCTTTGATTTCGTCCTGTATCTGAGAATCTGAAAATAAAAGTGTGGAGCCATTGAATAGGAAAGTAGGTAATCAATGCCGATATCAAAGATCATGTTTAGTCGATGGATAGTCTTCAGAGGAGCTTCTAGCCAAGGGATGGGCAACTGCAGGTTCGTGGGCCACATCCGGCCAGCAACGACGTCGAATCCGGCTCATTGCATTAATAGAGAAAATCCATACCTAACAAATTATTAAGACACTTGAAAACTGTTTGTTAAATCTGATAAGAAAATTTCATTCGGCCCCCTGGCGTTGATACAAAAAGTTACCTACCTTATTCTAGTGTAGACCTACATAATGTCGATATCCAATCTTATAGTAGAGCTCAGATTTTATGCTTTTTCGTGTTCTTTAATATTGATATGCCAACAGATTTGTTTTAAAATTTGGACAAATTAGGTAAAAACGAATCCGAAAAACTGCTTGCCAAAATGCATATTTTGAATATTTTCAACATTTGGTGCATATTTGAGCAAATTATGCATATATTTGAACCACTTTTGGTGTTTTTTTGAAGAATTTTATTAGAGAAAATAAAAAATTATTATTAAATTGGCCAATTTTAACAATTTTATTTTTTTAAATTTTAACCCTTAATAACTAACGTCAAGTAATTGTCACACTGTAACTACTGTGCGGTCACAGTGACCGCCCTTTATTTCTTTCGTTAACTCACGTACAACTTAACTTTTTGCTATTTTTTTGCAACAGATGTTTTATTTGGTATTCTAGTAACCCAGAAAAAATTAAAAAGTAATTAATTTTAAAATTTGATTAACTTTTAATAACACAAAATGAAATTATTAGCATATTTGCACACATTTATACGGCATAACTAAAATTTAATTTTTTTTCTTAATCTAAATCATATTTAAGCAAACTAAATTTTATATTTTGAAGTACATACATACATACATGAATAATTATAATTAAAATAAAAAAATTAAAAAAAAACTACTAATATATCGCAAAAATCACAACACCTGAAAATCACCGTTTTGAACGAGGCGTAAAATAGACACAAATTAAAACTTGCAGCGGCAGTGGCGTATTTAGAAAATGCTTTTGGAAGGGCCAGATCAAAAAGGTTTTCCAGAATCTCGTTAATCCATTCGTGCGCGTCAGTTATAACTATCCTAATACATAAAATCCCAGCGCGCTCTTCGTGGAATTTTTTGGTGAAAAAAGAAACACTCTGATTGGTCGATTTTTTTAAAAATTTTTTTTGTATAAAATTTTTTTTTATAAAAATAAAAAACCAAAAACTTGGTTATTTGAATTTTTTACATAAATTTTGAGGTTATGTGAAAAAATTTTAAATACAGAAGTTTTATATCTTTTTATTACCTACAACTTTGCCATTTAACTTTTTTCCATAGGACTAGTAGTTTTGCCGAAAATCGGGATAAACCGTTTTTCTTTTATTATATTCTGTTCCTTTTCCAATGGGTTTCATTCTACTATTCTTTTTGTCACTTTTTACCCTTTTCAAAGGCTTTAGTCTATTACTTTGAAAGTTAATTATAAAAATAATATAAAAATATAAAGTCAAAATTGTAAACCGGGGGGTCTGGGGGGTGTGGAACACCCTCCAGTACATATCGCAGGATTTCACTCTTTTAGAATACTAAAAAACCGGGCAATTTGGAAAATTATAAATCCTCTATCTTCTCCAAGTATTCTAAAAGAGTGGAAATTCTGCGTGATGTACTGGAGGGTGTTCCACACCCCCCAGACCCCCGGTTTACAATTTTAAAATTTACAATTTTTAAACAAAAATGAAGGAAATTTAAACCTTTGGCATTGAGAATATTAAAGCTTGGAAAAACATTTATTTAAGTGCCTTACTGTTCCGAGTTTAACAGCAACTTTTGCGTTACTTTGAAAGTTATCAGCCGAAATTATAGTCAAAAGTGTAAAACGGGGGGTGAACACCCTCCAGTACATATAAAAAATTCCCACTCTTCTAGAATACCTGCAGAAGATAATAATTATACAAATTTCGTAATTTTTTGTTTTTGAGCAAAAGTGAGGGAAATTAAAACGTAATTAGAAAGGGGTACAATCCGAGTCATCCTTGGGGGGGGGGCAATTGCCCCTTTTTTTTCTCTTAAAATTCTTCAAAAAACATTAAAAGTGTCCCAAATACGCACAAATATGTATGCTTTATTTACTCAAATATGCACCAAATGTTGAAAATATGCAAAATTTTGCAAATTTTATAAATCTAGGTAGTACCAAAGAGTATGTATATATAGAGGGACAGCTCTTATGGATATACTTGTCACAAGTAAGGATGGGAATCAAATTCGAATAATTCGAATATTCGAATAATTATTCGAATACAAAAATGACAACGATTTCCAGCTTTAGTCACAAGTTTTTCTTGATGGCTCTGCTACGCCATCTAGTGGAGAAGGTTATCTCTACGTCTTAATTTTTGGTTCTCTATATACAGGGTGCTGAATGAGTCAGCTGAACATAGGAAATTAACATATAAAAACTTATTTTTGCAAAAATAGCACCCTGTATATAAAGGATCAGCCATAAATTAAAAATTGAAACGTAGATTTCACACCGTCAACTAGATGGCGTAGCCCTCTAGTGTCCCTCTATATATACATACTCTTTGGTAGTACTTTTTTTAGTTTGTATATCAATGCATATTTTATCTATTTTTATCAATTTTAGCGCATATTTTAAGGAAATTCGGTGCATATTAATACACATATTTTCAAGTATTTTGCTGCATTTAAATCCGAGCTCTACTTATAAGGAATACAGCATGAGAACGAAGGCCCAAAGGCAAAAGACGTCTGGTACAGTTTGCAACTTTTGAATTTTAAATTTTGCCAACACAGAATGTGACATGCCCTGCGATGTTTTTTTTTTGTGATCGATAAGTCTTTTTTTTGCTTGATTCAACTGAACAAGTAAATAAATGGAAATCTAAAGTAATCCAGGGAAATCTGCATATTGATAATCTCGGCATTTTCAGTATTTTATCTTTATAACTTCATTTGTTAACGAAAAAGAGCAGAAAATTGCTGTTCCCGACGGAAAATGTGTGAAAATGAAGGAGTTGAATTTGCGGATCAGTTCGATTCCTGGGTTGACTAAATAGTAATGCTGTAGTTAGAATTTAAACGAATTGGACGTCGTCCATTGTAAACGGCCGTAAACAGGCGGTCTAACCGCATCGTTTATTGCACCATGAAGTTTTTCTCAATGGTAATTAATATTATGTTCATTATAATTTTTGTTTGTTATTTTTATTATTTTTACTTTTTTTGTTTCCTTTCTAATTTCCTCACTTATCTGTAATTTTCTTTTTATTATTTTTTTATTTTATTATTTTATGTTGAAACGTTCTCGGCACACTTTCGTTACAACAAATCGAATAGGTAAATTTATTGTCGTCTATATTTTTATCTACGTACTATAATACTAAACTTATTATACAATAAATGTCAAAACCAAAATCGTGTGAAGGAAAAGTTCGGCTCAGGTTCTAATGTTAAATTGTTCTATTTTTTTTCTTTACTATGCCTCGACTCATCGAATACAGATTTGAATTACGACAAATTTATGAGGGTGAATTTTATGCTTTATGGTTTTATGCGATTGTGTGATTCACATACGGGCTCGATTTTGTCTGCATTAACTCAAGTGTCAAATAAAGACGGAGGTGTGATATGGTTACAAATGAAAAATTCTTTTGCCTGTTGCAAAGCGTGATAAAGGGATCTTCCTGAAAATAAATTGCCATATAACTCGATGTTCGAAAAGTAATAAATGCTGCGGAAAGGAACTGATTTACGGTTATTTTGTTGGGGGATTTACCTGCTTAATTATAACGATGACTTACTTTCGGCGCATGCTGTACAGGACGAGACGAGTTTTTAGATTTGGCCGATGTGGATGTTTAGGTATTAGTTGGAGTTGATGAGATAATTTAGTGCTCCGAGTGTCGCAGCCCACTTGACTTGTAAATACGCCTGTTTGTTTGCTTGTCACACTGACGACTTTGGCCATTATTCCGATGCTGATTTGTTTTTGTTAATACGCAAACAGAACAAATGTGCATTTACACTTTGCTTTATAGTTCTCTCGTAAAACGACAGTTTACAAACTCAAAACATTGCTTTTAGTATAATCAAAAAGGACAAAAAGATTAAAAGTGTCTGTCTATTTTGGCAAAAGATTTTTCAATGAAATTAACAACTTTTTCCCATTTTAAATAATTTGCCAAAATAAAACCGCAAATTTAATAGATTCACTTTAAATAATGAAACTATGCATTGTAAGCCTTTTTTAAGACCGGCATGAAATGAAGCTGTAACATTTGCTTTGCTTTCTCCTCCTTAAAGGGGAACTTATATATTCATGAAAAGAATTCGCAATTTTAGGAAATCATGTTCCGAGACCTCAGACACTCTTAAAAAAGTAATTTTCTAAATTGTTTGTTTGTTTTTCTTGCGGTCGGGTATTATTTTTTGCTTTCTACAGATTTTTTTTTAAATTACCTCTTATAGTGTCGTCGTCGTCGGAAAAATATTGATAACTTTTATACAGCGTGCTCCGCCCCGAGTGTCTCGAAAAGATGCGGTTTGCGGAGAGTTCGGATAATTATTTAAAGTTTGTCGTCTGAAAGTTTCTTGCATATTTAGTGTGCAATTTGAATGTAAGGAAAATTAGCAAAAACGTTGATTCGTTTAGAATTGAACAAATTAGTGATAATTAAAGCCAACAAGTGCACTCCTAGGTAGTATTTTTATCTTTTAATATGCAAACTACTAACATCAAGTTTAACTTTTAATTTTCTTTAAAGAAAAATGAAAAAAAGTTTGTAATACAACTTGATGTCGAGTTTCATAAGATCCATTACAGTTTTAAAGCACTTGACTTTATTATATTATTTTTCAGTATCTTGCAATAAGAACGCTCGAGTTTAAAAGGGAAAAAATAAAGCAGTCATTTTCACTTTTTTTTGAGAAAAACGTGTTAAATTTGCCATTGCCATGTATATTTTTACTTGCGCATCCAAAATCAATGGTTATTAGTTTCGACCTAAGATAACCCGGATCTCTCCTCAATTCTCCAGGGAAGATTTTTTAAATATTAAAACACACTCGAGCAAAAAGTTACGGGGGGCATCCTTCCGTGGCACCTTAATAAAACGATATAATTTTTAACCTTCTTTCAAATGCGATGTATCTACGTACTATTTGCCAAATCAATGAACGAGTAAATTGAACTTCTAGCCAATGCATTTAATCATTCCATACTTCGTTTAATATTTTATTACAAGTAAACTCGAACATTTCAAAATTAATACAAAGTTTAACCAAAATTATGTTTGTCTTCTAGGATTACATAAATTATTTAGTGTTTACGATGTTATTTTGCTATTGTTAATTCAAATAAGTGGAATTTTTGCATTTGGCTCCAAAAGTTACTAACCCCGATAGCGCAATTTGAAAATTATTCATATTAGAGCAGAATATTTTGTTCTTCTTATTTTATCCAACTTCTTTCTTATTTTTATCCCGACCCTTCTTTGACCTTTTCACAGGCCAACATAATAATTTCAATTAAAAAAATTACTTTCCAAAATTATTCTAGATGGTGCTATAAATTTTGTTGCTTTATTTATTGAGCGTGTGGCACTTTAACAGTTTAGGGTCAAAATATTCTTAAATTACTAATTATTATTTTATAAATCATTAATGTACCGAAACCTAAATTATTAATCTACCGGAATCAATGTAAATTATTAATTTTAATTCACCATTAGGAATTAACTGCAGATAGCTTACTCAATAAATTATTAATTATTTTAAGGGGTTCGTCCACAGTTCGTCCTTTAAACATTAAAAGTAAAATTTGGTTGCAAATGTACAGCAATCCCGCACCAGAAAAGAATTAAATTTGGTACTGTTTTTAAATGGATTCTAACCTAACTCTTTTTTGATTACTTGTTCAAAATGCATCCATTTTGGAGACTTGTAACTTTTTGAATTAATCTGTTTGTTTGGACATGTTGGTGACCTTTGGGAAAAAATATGGCATGTCTTAAAATTATCCGGTTAAGATCGTAGAAATACGTGGTTAGTGTGGCGTCCCTGAAGAATAGCGGAAAATGTTGAGAACAAGGGAAACGTTCCCGAGGGATTGTTAACAAAACTATGGTTTTCATCGAGGCAAAAAACAAACAGTAGAAAATTTAATATTATCATTATTTTATTGCCAAAAATTGATATATCTAAAAAGCAAAGCATGTAATTTTCTGAAGGATGTAACAATTTTAAGGATTTGTAGCGTAAAATTTTTAGCCATTTCTCATGCGGGACGAGCTAAAGTGTGACACTAATCTGAAAACATTTCGCAAAATATCTTAAATGTATTTTATGTTATCTCAATTCGTTCTCCAGTCCTACACATTTTATATTTCATTTTATTTTATTTTACTAAATAAATAATTGTTATTATTTTTTAGATGTAATAAAACGACTTTTTTTAATTCAATTCTTTGTGTTGAAATTAATTGCGGTTGAAATAGAATGCTACACCGCTGGAACACAAATACAATTTATATTTACTTTGTAGGGTTTTGTGCAAACATAGTTTTCTTTTTAAAAATTCATATAACGTTTCCTATAATTTTACTTTTTTTCAAACCAGCATATCAAATTAAATACAGCACACATAGTATCACTATTTATAATGTTGCTGTATTTCCTATATAATTTATATGATTTGTACTAGGTATTTTCAGAGCTAGTGGTATTAGAAGCTACATATTGTATGTAGGTAACTTAATACCCTTCGTCATCTACTAATATCACCATTCTCTTTGAAACTCGCCGAAAATTCCACGAAATGTAAGATTATGAGATTAAGAGAGCAATCGGCAACCCCGAACGAGCACGCCACTGTTCAAAACTTGGTATTCTTTGTTTTAGACACAATAATTAAAATAAATTTGCCCGCAAACTATGCAGCACCAGGTTGTACGGTTTCCCAGGGGTCAACGGATGGAAAATTAGTGAAGCCGGTCATGTAAATTAGGATTGGGAATAGGTAATATAGAATAGATGAAACAATAGATACAAAAGCACGATGAAAGAAATAACCGGGGATTGTAATTTTACAAAACACAATGCGAAACATCTATCTACTTTAATGACAGTAGCATGTGAAAGATGGCCAAGCTTATGGACTGGAAAAACATAAAACAATTGGAATTTTGTTGATAATTAATTGGTGCATCGCAGAAAGAAATTTTGCACGGCTGAAAATATTAATTTCCCAACTGACAACTACAAAGAATTTACTTTGTTTTGAGAATCTCCAAATATTCCATTTAGGTGGATGTTATTTGTGAAATAATAAATTAATAAAAAATCTGCTTATATGATGGAAATAGTAATTATAATCACAGTTCCATTATCAAATTGCACAATATTCAACAAACACATTTACGTTCATAACTGCCACTGTAAAAAGTTATTGCTAATGTTGTATGTCGACAGGACAAAACCATATCCTGGCGCCAAAGATTTTTGCTGTGTACGAACTAAATTGGTTACGGGATGGCTTGTAAGTTACTTGTTGTTGGTGCTTGTTTTTCCAAGGCAACAGTGCCGGATCAAGCTATTTCAGCGCCGGGTGCAACCAAATGATCCTGGCACAAATCCTGAAATTAAAAAGATATTTATTTCAAAATTAATTTAAAAATAATCGTTATTCACTTTGGGGATTATTTGCTGTAAGGATTATTTGTTAGGGGATTATTCGTCGCGACACTAATATGTGATTTCTAGGGGGTTGAGCTCCCCTATACAATATTTGATCTTTGAATAGCAGTTAACAAATCTGAATTGCAGTTGACAATTTCTAAATGTATCAGATGACAAATCGGAATTAAAGTTGACGATATCTGATTGCCTAGGTTGTGCGGCCTGAAGGCCGCACTGATCCATCACTCTCTCGTAATCTCTTAATATTTTTAGTCTGGTAACTTAAAATTAACCAATTCTAAACAAGCCAGTGGAAAAACGCCGATACTTTTTATACTTTTTTTTTGTTTAATTTATTTCTTAAAATTCCTATTTGACCTGGGTGTCAAATCAAATCAAGGTCTTCTGAAGTATCTAACTTCAATGATTTCAACAAATTTTTAGTATCATTTTATAATAATTGAAAAGCTGGCTTAACCTCGGATTGTAAACAAATTGACAATTGTCATTGTCAACTAGGCAAATTGACAATGTATCGTAAGCATGAATTGTCAATTTTATTTATTGTTACTGATTATTTAAAATTGAAAAACAAATTTATCATAATTATTGTATGGTTTCGAAGTACAAGATAGGAATATCTTGGGGCACCCCTCCCCCAGACGTTTAAAAATAGACAAGGAGACAATCTCAAATCTGAGAACACTTTTTGCTCGTCTGATCCTTTTGCCCCTCCCAGAAAATATTGTGGAACCGCCCCTGATCGCCAATAAGGAAAAGTCGTAGAAATAAGACTTGAAGGCAGGGAAAATTCTTAATTTTGATCTAGAGCAGGGGTCGACAACCTTTTGAGACGGAAGAGCCTAAAATTACAATTTACACAATTTCCCAATTTTTAAAGAGCTGCTAACATTTTTATTTCAATATTATGATCTTTTATCCTGATTTTATCCTGTTTAAAGTTTTTTTTTGCAGAATAATATTTGTTAAGAGTTTTGAAAATAAAATAATAAATTATTAATATTTGTGCATGGACCTGGAGAGCCGCATCTTGACATCAAAAGAGCCTCATGTTGCCGACCCCTGATCTAGGGGAAGACTTGGAAAAGTTAGGGATTTTGTTTTTGTAGGTTTGAAAGAAAACATGCATAAGTTTTCAGTTTTTGAAACCGGGGGGTCTGGGGGGTGTGGAACACCCTCCAGTACATCTTAACAAAATTGGTCCCAGAATCTAGCTTCCTATAGATTTTTCCAAATTTCTTTTGTAACCTAGATCCAGTAATGCCCAGTGGGATGACAACTTTAAAACTGGAATCGAAATTTGTTTGCTATTTGTGTAACACACTTACAGATATACTGGAGGGTGTTCCACACCCCCCAGCCCCCCGGTCGTTCTGCTGTTATTTTTTATATAAACAGCAAAAGTAATCGAAAAAATTAAGCGAAAATACGGAAAATTTGATCGATTTTTTACAATTTCAGGGGACAAATCTTCTCCCAAATCAACTTTTTTGCTACAAATATTAACTTTCCACCTCTCTAGTTTACCAGAAATAATGTCTAGGCTACAATAATTGTTAAAACAAGGTGGAACTCGCTTTTGCGACAGTTCTTAGGCTTCTATACATCTACTTTTTTGATAGATTAAATTGTTTGGGCTTTATTTTATTATAAGCCGTTTTATATTTTATTATAAAATAATATATTATCGAGTATTATCGAGAGATTTCAAGGTAGTGCAAGGACTGAGACAAGGAGACCCAATTTCAGCAGTACTGTTCAATCTGGCACTTGAAAAAGCATTACGAGATGGTGGAATCAATAGACAGGCAACCATATTACACAATCGGCATCAGCGTCTGGCCTTTGCCGATGACATCACAGTACTGGCGAGAACAAAAGAAGAATTACAATATGTCATGGCAAAGATCATGCTATCGGCGCGGAAGCTAGGTTTAGAAGTGAACGAACAAAAAACGAAATACATGTTGTGGAGCGATGAGCCATTTGGAGGTGACAGATATTTACATGTCAAAGTAAGCCAAATCGAAGAATACAAGTTTGAGGAGGTAGAATCGTTTACATACCTGGGCACCGCAGTGGGTAGAAAACCAGATGCCAGCAAAGAAATAACTGCGAGAATTGCTGCAGGAAACAAAAGTGCTTGCGCTTTAAAGACTGTACTGTCGGGAAAAATGTTTTCAAGAACAACAAAGCTAAGGGTGTACAAAACAATGATACGACCAGTGGTGACTTATGCCTGTGACGTTTGGACACTAAAAAAACAAGATATATTGAGATTGAATGGTTGGGAAAGGAAGATCCTCCGAAGAATATTCGGTGGAACATACGTTAATGGAAAATGGAAGAGAAAAACCAACCACGAAGTGTACGAACTATACGACAGCGCAAATATCATTGGAGTGCTGAAAGCGCAAAGAATTAGATGGCTGGGTCACGTACTAAGAATGGACAGAGAACGGATCCCGAATAAGGTTTGGAACGCCGAAATGGGTGGAAAAAGAAGAAGAGGCAGACCACGAACGCAATGGAAACAAGAAGTGAAAGAAGATCTACACATGTTGCAAGTAGAGAGATGGAATGAGATAGCGATGGACAGGAAGAGATGGGCGAAAATTGCCAACCAAGCCATGGGCCTTCTAGGCCTGTAGTGTTTATTTATATATTATAATATATTATATAATTATTATCCGTCGATACGTTGATCAGATGATACATTGACGCAAAATACGGGAGTAAGAGAGGGGGGGTAAGCAAACAGTATTCATTATTTATTGCGTCGATTATTCGGTCATCTAATCAACGGATCGGCGGATCAGCGGATCAACGGATCAACGAATATAAGTTTATGGAGTATATAGGAATTATATATGTCTAAAATAAAAGATAGATTAAATTATTTTGGTTATTTTATTAGAATTTTTAATGCGTTAATCATTTTTTTTTAAATCATGCGTTAATTATTTTTTTTTGAATCATGCGGACAGACACGGAGCCAGATTATAAGGCTTCTTCCTATACGTTGTATAGAAGCCTAAAAATAATAAAATAGATAAGAGGGGCATCCCCAATAGCGGTGGATCAGGAGGAATGGTATCAGGGTTCGAAAAAAAAAATTTTGATTTTCAGACCACAGTTATCATTAGGGGACGTCCATTAATTACGTGGGGTGGAGGGGGTCAAGGAGTCTCAGTAAATATCACGTAATTAAAAAAAAAGCATATCTTACGACATTTCACTAGGGGGAGAGGGGGTCGAAAAATCGCCTCACGTAATTAACCACCCCCTACTTATTTTACTTTACCAATTAAAACAAAGAAAATATGAATTAAATCACAACTCGTGACTTCTCGCTTAGCGTTTTGTGAGTTATTGATTTGATATTCTTTTTATTCAAAATTTAATATTTTATAGAAAATTAAATTAAAAACGCACAATTTTGGAGTCTTCTGAATTTTGGCGCTGGGTGCGGTGGCTCCATTTATCCGGCCCTGCAAGGCAACTCATATTCTTTTAAAATTTTCTTTAAAAAAAAACAAAAGCTTTGTGGAGTATAAAACAAAGGATTTAAACCCACATATCATTTTGTTTACTCCCTTAAAAGTTTAGTTTAATAGTCACAACAATGATTACAAAAAGTAACCGGCTTGTTTCATTTAAAAGTTTTTAATTAGTTGTTACATTTTTATAAACAACTTTTAAACAATTTTATTTGTCATATAATATTTATATTAAAATATACCTGCTAGACTATCTAAAATTTAAGCAATTTAAAGGTTTGCATAATAAAAAAGTTTAATAACAAATAATAATTTTTCTTTCTTCATTTAAGCTTAATTTAATTTATTTTAAAATAATTAAATTTATTTACCTAAGTCAATATTATTAAATTTTTTTAAACCAATGTCTATTAAAGACAAGAAAAATCTAATCAATTATTGTCTAAAATCTACGGCTTTTGAGTTATTAATTAAATTAATTAACTAAAATTTAGAAAAATTAAAAATTTTATTTTTTGTTTTTTTTGAACTTTTTTTCGTCAACTTTTTAATAACAAAAATTTTATTGCAAATGTAAAGGACTATAACTTTTGAAAAATTAATCTATTTCACAGAAAACATAATTATTGGTAAAAACAATAATATAAATCAATAAATTCATAAAATTATCGATTTTTAAAAAGGCAAAATCTAGAATGTACCTAAAGTGGGTGTACACAAAAATGGTAGTAGGCACACCCCTTTATAAATATTAATAAAACTCATGAAAAAATAAAAACTAATCAGTAGTAATATTTTTTAATAAAAAAAAAGCTAGGTTGTCTATGCACAATTACGATTTTCAATTATTTTATTCGATCCGAAAATGGTAAAAAACATGAAAAGCAGAATAAGATTTGACACCATTTTTGTTGTAAACTACTAAAGTGGGAATTAATTCGTTGGTGGGACAACTAAAATCAGCATGGCCGCTGAAGAACTTCTTCTCGAAGCACAACTAAACTTGATTTTCTGTTTTGACAAACTACTTAATTTTTCTATAAAAGAAACCAAAATTATTAAACTAATTTCGATAAACAAAACATTCACCAATAATTGATTTACTCCAGGGTTATTCGTAATATAAAAGAAAGTTAGTATAGCCTGAATGTGACTCATGTCCATAAACCAAGCGTGGAAGTAATTCTCCCCTCCCCCTAGAGGCCGCATTGAGTTTCAAATTTTGCAATAGGAAAATTAAAAATTAAAGATTTGCGACCAGAAAAATATTAATCCAAAGACAATTGCCAACAACTTCCATTTTGACCTAGTACCTCGACGCTGACTAACTAAAATTAAACTTTTTGGACCTTCCGATTCAAACCAACGGTTTTTCTGGGGTCCAACAGTAAAATCGATTTTTACGTCAACAATTTATTTCGGCGGAACCAAAATTTCCCAAGACTTTAGGCACTAAATTTTCTTACGAAAGGAAAAAAAAACATTTCAGGTCTTAATTATTGTTAATATCGTAAAATATGTACATACAAACAATATTACTTACATACATAAAATATACATAATATGTACAAATCTTCCCATCTGCTTTACTCTTGGTAGTTTAAATTATCCGCAGGGATATAAACCACGCAATACGTGGGCAATAAAACAGGAATTAAGTTGTTATTCCCAGCTGGTGGTGGTGGAATTGCACCAAATACGTTAAAGGTATGGCCGTTAGATAGGTTGGTGCCAACATCCATCGTAGTTGGAATGATTACAAGATTATTGCCATGGACGACTTCGTCTGGTATTGCTAAGCGCGGTTCAATGGAATCTCCTGGGACTGCATCGTCTGTAATCGAAATGTAATTTTAATAAATTGGAAGTGGGTTTTTGAGAAAAAAAATTATTACCTTGCAATTCCATCACAGTGGGCACAGGTTCGGGCTCCTCCATCGGGATTCCTTCAACATCGCAGCCACAATCACCAAACTTGATGGAACCGTCACATCCGTCTTCATTGGAAGATTCGAGCTCGATTTTCATCTCATCGACGAGAGGAAATTTCATGGTTTTGTAGGTACATTTTTTTAGGAAACGACCATCTCGTTCAAAGTACTTTTCGCATTGCGATATGACGATACTTTGATCGTCCAGCTGGGTCATCCATCCACAGTAGGTGAAATTACACGGAGTGGTAATTCGAATACGTTTGTTCATCATACCCCTCAAATGGATATTTTGTTGAGCATTCTAGAAAAGAGTTTTTATATTTAACAAATGCCTATAACGGCTTTGACTTAAACTTACCATTTTTCACTTTAATTTTTAACCGAACTGGATGAATGTATGAACAGTAAAATGGAGAGCTGTTCACTATGTAGTGGATGATTCTTAGCGCAGTCTCGGAAGTCATGTGACCAGAAAGTTTGTTCACAACTTGTGCAAACCATATTTTAATATGGTAGGCAACCACACGTAACCTTATGCTTATTTGTTCAAATGGCATTCTAGTTTTTAATTTTTTTTTAATACAATTCATTCAATTTGCGGTTAGCAGAGTATTTGGTTTGAGTCCCGACAAAACTATGCAACAAACTTAAAAAATAATTCTGCAACCAATCGCACACTGTTTCTAAATCGGCGTAGGCAGCCAGGGGGTTTGCAATCCTGAAATATTTTGTTCTAAAATGTTAGTTACTCTACGTTATTGTTTCTTTTATACGAATAAAAAAAATTATAAATTCATTATTTTGGTTGGTTCACAAACGTTTGAATTGATCTACGGGACAACATGTTGTGAACGTTCACCGACCCAATTTAAATATTCCCGGCATTAATTAACTTGGTCATGGTTAATTCTGTAAAAATTTTCTACTTTATATAATAATAAATTTTTCCATTGCAATTCTTTATATAATTTATTAATATTGTATTTTGTAATATGAACGGAACGATTAAGCAATTCTTCCTTTGAGGGGTACGAGGAATTGCTATGTATAAATGAAATGCAACCGTTTGACTAACAAGTTGAAAGGTTGGTTCACAAGTTAATGCGGAAAACTTAAAGGAGAATATTAAAATTCCAAATTTTGAAACTCTTCTTTAGTTGAATTTTTTTTTCAAATTTTTATTAATGTATTAATGTAAAAATCGCAAATAATGAAATGTCACTTTACCGCCTAGGATGTAAAATAAGAAAATGTTAATGGAATGGAATCCACTAAATAATTTAAATAAATATTATGTTTAATTTACCAAAAATTCAACTTTTCTATCTTCTCTGGCAGACGTTTACCAAATTGCTACTTTGCTGCCGGTACCTTTTCTGTTATTCGCCGGTAATATTTTTCTCAAAAATTTAAATTTATGAAATTTACGTTGTTTGGATGTTGGATCCCAAGTTAACTGTACATTGATTTTGTATAAAAAAAATAGGCTGTAAATAAGAACACTTTCTGTTTGAGCTATATACTATTTTTTCCACAATTTCGAAAGCGACTAAAAGTTTTTTTTTTTTTTAATTTTTATTTTAGTTTTTGTTTGTAAATATTTCCAACAATTTAAAAACTAGGATATAAAAACAATAAGCAGAAATGATATAAATTTTTTAGGTTTTTTATTACTATTTAATATTATAATACGAGTTAAGTGCCAAATAAGCCTAAAAATTATTTTTATTTATTTATATTTTTAAAATTATGTAAAATAAAATATTAAATTAAACAATATTTGTTCTCAAAGATTATAGTATTTTCCAAAATCTGTCCTTTACAATAGTATAGTGGTAGATATGTCATGATATGTTACTAACATATAAATAGATTGAGGAATGGGCAATGCAGCTATAGAGTTCTCTAATACTTTTTCTATTTAATTATAACAGTCAAATAATATGAATGATTTTGTAAAATAAGAATATTAGCCATAATTATTATACATAATAGGTGCATATACCAGTAGTATATACCTACATATATTATGTATTACAGATAGTAATAATGCCTATTATGCTATAATATAATAGAATGTACGTATGTATGTACATAATTATACAATACATTCATTATATTATGCTATATACCTATACGAGTACTATATAATAAATTATTATTATTACTATTTAAATAGGTTTCGTTATAATGTATAAGTTATAGTTACATAATATTATCATATAACAAATATTAAATATTAATTTATTGTGGTGTACTTGTATCTTGCAATATAGTAAGGTATATTATGCATTCGCAGTAGTACAGTGTAAAACATACTACTAAGCATAGTTTTTGGTTACCACATTCTAATAAATTTTTTTACCAGATTTTTAAGTCCAATTAATGTTTATTTTTTAATCTACTTAAAATTTATTTTTATAAAAAATATGACAGTCGATTAAAAATAATGAATTTTGAATAAAATTGAAACCAAAACAAAACACAAAATTTCTACTTGAAATATTTTACATTTATTTAAAATAATTTTTAATTTTTTTCTTTTTCTGCTAAGCCATCCCAGGGGTTCCCGGGATCATTCAGAGGGTCTGTGGAAAGTTAAAATTGATTTTGGGGTTCCTGAACGTCGGGGGGTCCGCGCAAGGTTTAATATAAAAAGCAAAATGTTCACAATACAACAAATTTTCTTTCAATTGAAATTAATTGGTACAAAATAATACATTTTTTTAAAAAGGTTTTTCACTTGGGGGTCCGTGGGCAAGTTTTGACTACGAAAAGAGGTCTATGTTTCAATTGTTTAATTTATTTTTATACTAAATTCACAAGCAAGAATATAATTATAATTAATTTGAGAAAAGTGTTTATTATTTATTTATAATTATAATACTCAAGGGGGTTTATCAATAATATAAAATATTATTTTGCATAATTTACAATGTAATAATATATTGTAGAAAGCCAAATTATACGTTTCTACTTATAACTCCTGTATTTTTGGAATAATAGAATTTGGTAATAGTAAATAAATAATATGCTATCCTCCAGAATACAATGAGGTTTAACTACACCTATATAGCACTTGAATAAAAGTTAAAGGACATTTTAAAATGCATGAAATGGTTTACAACATGAACAAAATATTAATGAAAGAAAATAAAATAAATAAACAAAATCCCACGATATTTTTGGTAAAATTAAAAAAAATTTTCAATCTCCAGTTAGGATAATTTCCATAGAAACAATAATTAATAAAAGTTATCCTTTGGTTATTAATAAATTTGGCATTGGAATGCTTACAATTTTTGCATGTAGTATCAATTTCAATTAATAAATAATAATAAATTTAAAATTAATTAAAAATATCAGTTTGAAAGGCGAAATTCCATTTTTATGATGATTGGTACACAAATCAGCGCATTGGTAGAAAAATTATGTGAACCTTGGCTTCCAAAATTTGGAAAAACTGGCAAGTTCTGAGCAGCTGGTGGTAGTAGATTGTAAGGGATTACAGATCTCTCTTCATCCAGCTTGCTGCTTCCTTCTCCTTCTCGAAATCCTGGATTTTCTGTTTACCAAGAAAATAAAATTTAATTTACCTGTACATAAAAAACATAAATATTTACCATGATTGTTTGGTATTCCATGGACACCTTCCTGAGATGTACTCGGCATTTCAGAATTACAAATCATTGATAATTCTTCCATCCTTTTGGTTGCATCCAAGACATTCTGAGATTCCACATTTTGATTTCCTAACAAAACAGAATAATATTTACTTTTACCACATAGAGAAACCTCTGGATGTTCATCTTTTCGGCCGTCTAACAAGAAGAAAAAAAGAAGAAAAAATATTTTCACCTTGAATGTTCTTATTTTTTTCAGAATTGCAAAGCTTTGTTTTTACATTCAACCGGTTTGTTACATCGCGTGTGACGATCTCTGGGGATCCAATCATTCGGTTCCCTAATAAAAATTAAGCTTGAAAGTGGCTTTGGAAATGAAAAAGTAATTTTTACCTTGGAAGCTTCTTTGAGCTTCGGAATGGCAAATCCTTCTTACACGATGTGGGAATCTTTCTGGAGATACAATTCTTTGACTTCCTAATATGAATTGATTTTAAAGATTTAATTTAATAATAATAATAATATAACAAAATATTACTTGAGACGATTTGTTGAGATGTACTGGGGGTTTCAAGGTCACCACGCATTGATCCTATTTTCAATTCTTTTTCTGGAGCTTCAACTCTTTGGATTCCTAACCAGAAAGTAATTCTACAGGATAATTGCAAACTCCTTTGGTATTCATTTTGTAATTTACAAAATACTCCGCACAAAAAGTGTCACGATGAATAGTTTTTATCTATTAATTTTAAAATTAAAATTCTCACCTTGTAGGTTTGACGTTTTGGAACCACAAAAATCAAGTCTTCTATTGGACTTTTTAGTTGCACCACGAAGTACATTCTTTTGGTTTCCTAGGTCTTCAAGGTCACAAAACATTGATCCTGCCACATCAGGTAGGAAGGTTTCTGAAGGAATAGGAAGATTTTAATTTAAAAGTGGCTTAACAACAAAACAGAAGTTCTAACCTTGAGCGATTTTTCGTGATGTCCTCGACTCTTCAAGGTTATAAAACATTGGTCCCGCGTCCGATTCTGTTAATACCCTAGGTGGGACGATTTCAGCTAGGTTTCCTATCATAATGAAAATTAAAAATGTTTTTTTTTTTAAATAAGAAATATAATCTGTTACCTTGAATTTTCGCGACAGATTTACTTGGATGTTGAGAACTGTAAACCATCGAAGAGATGGTGGAATTGTCGGTCACCAACGGGGGGTAATTAAAATCAAAATCTATGGTCATCTTCTTGTCCCCGTTGAAATTAACATTTTTGAAAAACCCATTGTATCGGTACACTCCAAAGCGAGTGATGAACTCTCTACAATTAGATAATTTGAAGTTTTTCTTCCCATCGACGAAGTATAATTTTCCAATGAACACGCTGTTGATTTCCGTAATCACGCGTACCTTTTTGTTCAAAAAGGGGATCAGATTTGAATTTTTGGTAATTTCCTGAAAATGAATAATTTGGATAAAATGTATTGTAATAGTAGGATTCAAAAAGTTACCATTGTAGAATTTATTCGCTTCTTGGTGTTATCAATAATTATTATAGGTGTGCTTCGGATGGCAGGTTCACCCTTACACCTGCAAACAATGTGGACGCATTCAATTGTGAACAAATCATTGTTATGCAACCATGGAACCACTTAGGCAAGCGCGCCGTCGTGTTGAAACCCATTTGAAATTACGCACAAGTGCATGGGCTCTCGGAATAATAATTCTTGCAATTTCTTAAAAGGAAAGCATTAGAGGTTTTGTAAAGAGACATTAGAAGTGTTGCGGTTTCAGGCTCGGAGGGATAGATACAAATAAAAATATTTCTTGGTGTGGATTTTCTTACGCCGCCGCGCGGTTTCATTCTAACTTTAATTACCTCTACAACAGGGAAAAGTTGGAAATGTATCGGCTTTGTTTAAAGTTTAAATCCGCGTCGGAGGTTTTCATTTGAGATTTCGAATTAAAATTTTTATATTGTAACCGGAAAACTATAAAATATTCAATTTGGTGAGTGTATGGAATGTAATTCTTTTTCTATGTGACCCTTATAAGCTGATCTAAGCTCATGTGAATAATGGATGCTGGTATTTACATCAGGAAAAGCCGGTCTGTTCAAATGTCTATGTATATAAAAAAATATTATACAAGAGAACTATAACTAAGGGAGTGCTACATGCATTTTTATCGGTTTTTTAAAAATTTATTATGTAACTTTTATGGACTCTAAAAGCCGACAAGATATTTTAATATGTGCGTCACATTCTCATTTCGAACATTTAAAATTAAAGGTAACAAAGGGCTTTTATGAGTTTGCTGTTTTATCTTGCAGACACCAGTTCACTCTTTCCTTAATTCCTTTAACCTCTACTTTAGTGGATGTTATTATCCCATTAGAGCAGACCTATCCGGACTTACTTGGTTTTAGTATCGACTATTTTGTTTAAAAGCTACACTTTACAAGTAAATAGATCCAGTTTTAGGGAGCTTTTCAAAATAAGTGATACTTTATATCAAGTGACACTGCATCAAGAACAGATCCTCGTTATAACTAACCTCATTTTTCTCATATCATCTTTTTTGCTGAATTAATTTTTTGTCTTGTCTCATTTTCCTTCTATTCATCAACTCTCGATCCATTACAACATATTTTTTTTCTATGTTTACTTTCCTATCGATTTTACAATTAGATCTCACTAAAAAAGTGTTCCATTCCGATAACTCGTATATTTTACATTTCTTAAAAATTTAATGTTTTGTAGAACTTTCCAATAAATTATCATGTCATTTTCTTTTATAAAACCATTAAAAACCAATCACGCTATCCTATTGAGGTATTAAATGTCTATACATACATTCTTTCTAGCGGAAGTGTATAATACTTTTCCCAGTTTGGATATGAGAAAAGGAAGTTGATACTTCTTTCACAATACATCTCCAAAACTTAACATGAAATAAAGAGCCATTATTGGGGGTAACACCGAAAATAAACCGAAAGAACATCTTTTTTTTAAGTATAATTGCTCAGCCTGCAGATTTGTTTACGTGATGAGCGGTAGCCAAATAACTGATTGGCTACCACTGGTCCACGAGGTGTAAAAGGTTGGCGACCGCTGCTAGACATTCGTTTTTCTGTTGTTTCAACTTTTCTAAAAGGATATCTTGAGACAATCCAAGAGAAAATCCCGAAATATTTTTCAAAAATCCTGTAATTTCGGAAATTATACAATGATGGGATAGGATATCCTTTTTTTATTTTTTCATTTCCTTCTGACGAAATATAAATAACTAAAATGTTTGAAATTGCGTAATTTATTGAAAATATTTACATTCAAATTACAATATTTGAGAATTTGTTAAAACCTCTGAAAAATCACTACAATTTTGCGGTCAACTTGGGTCCGGCACCCTGCTTTATAGGAATGTCGATGACAGAACATTTCTTATGGCGGCTTTGCCTGGTTGACGTCGGTGGTGGGCGGACAATTTGCACAGCAGGTTGAGCAGCGACGACTTTACTTTTTCGTTTAGACATATTAGAAAGCTCAATTTGAATTTTATCCGGATGAGGAATAAACTTCATTTTTGGACACCGCTGTGGAATCTTCTCGGTACCAACTGTCGGCTTAGGTACTGGTGTCGTTGAATGGATCTTGGGCCGATTGCCGATGACGTGTCCTCGGACATTTCTATCGATGGCGACGATGGTGTCGAAGTAGCTCCTCGGCTTGCTCGCACTCATATTCTGGAATTCCTTTTTTAAATTTGCACTCAAATTATGACTCATTTTCTAGAAACAAAAAAAGGGGTTGGTCGTCAATGGGGAACAAAATAATTCGTCAAAATTTTACCTTGATTTTGAGTATAAATTTTAGGAGCAAATGACGAACTTACTTTCACAAACGGATGACAGTTAATAATTATTAGCCCACTAAAACAAACGAGGTTTTTAATTTTGCAAAACTAGGTAGCTTGATTTTTTTACAATGCAATGGCTGGCTTGCACTACAACAACCGTTACGCTTCTGGGAAACCACAATTCGAAACAAGAAATGTCCCCAGATTTGGGCGTAGTCCATACGGAATATGTGTTGGCTTCACTACAGCAACCGTTACGGTTTTGGGAAATGGCAACAAGAAATGTCCCTAGATTTGGGCGTAGTCCGGATTAAATGTTTTTCTGACATACGGAAAATCTTCAAATTTTGGCTAAGGGAGAGCCCTCTGGAAGAATTGCATGTTAGGTATATTGTCACTGATTGTCTAACACAGGAGGAGGCTTTGGTAAGGTCCCAAGGGGATCGCCTTCAAATCCAATAAAATTGAGGTCAAATTACTCATATAAATATAATTTTACTTTGTATTATCTGGTGGGTAGTCGTACGTCAAGAAATGAAATTGCGATAAGAAAATATTTACCATGAAGGTATTTGACACGTCATCGGCCAGTGGATGGCCTTTAAACACAAAAGAAATTTTGCAAACTATTTTATTTTCATGAACCAAATTAACTACATCAGAACTACAAAAACTAACTGCTACATTGATCTACCTGATACAAAATTTGACTACTAACATTAATATTTTTTTAATTTTGCGAAGTTGAATGTTGCATTTCGCGTGCCATCGCCAACTCTACAAGTTTAGGGACCATTTGATGGTCATTTGTTTCAAATCGAACCTTGGTGTGCACCACGGGTGAACAATTGGGAGATCTCCACACCGAAGTCTTCATAAGGCTGACGCGCACAATGGAACCTTCTAGTATCAGGGTACGTCGTACGACACCTATTGTAATGCGACGTCGAGCACCAATTCTACGTGGCAACGGAGAAACCATTTCTGAAATTGAAAATAAATATATTAGATTTTCAAATAGTTTTTTTTTCAAAATTTTTACCTGCAATTGGACGAACACAGTTTTTATTCTTACAACAGCAAAGCTCGAACGGAAAGTGACGCTCCTTTGCAGTTGGCAGTACTTGCAACTATATAAACTCATATCCCCCACTCTTTGGGACAAACCATTAAATGTTGATGGGTGGGTTCATGTAATTCTTTTTAATTTTTAGGCAACCAATTTATCAAATTATTATTTTAAGTCTAGTTTTGTACAAGTGGATGGGGCCTTAGATCCATTCCGTTGACGGTGCGTGTAACCGTCATAAGTAGTTGCAGCAAGGGTGCAAATAATTATTATAGTGGAAACAAATTTATGTCGTTCTAGCCCCATGATTTTGGACTTTGACCGCCTGCAGGGAAGTACGTGGGCCCAGAGATCCCTGTCTTTCCAGATCCGTGATTTTGGAGCTTGGGCGGCCTGCAGAAATGTTTTTGATTGGTTAGGGTGGTTCCTTGACCTATTTACTTCAACTTTTGTTGTTTTCTTATATCTGTTGTTTAAGTTGACTTTTTTTTGGTTAAAATTATAATAATTTTAATTTAAATATGTAGGTTAGTCGTTAGTGTTAGTTTATGATTTTTATATAGCGAAATTGTCCGTAAAAATGAGATATCCGCACGAAGATATGCATCGGTTATGTATAGGTTAGTGTTAGTTTATTATTAGAGACCGGAGTATATGCAACTTAAAATGGTCAAAATATGCATAATAAATGTTTGAAATATGCAACACAATCGCCAAAAAGTGCCAACATATGCATTTCACATTTCCGGACACCTTCATTTCGGCGATTCTGATTCGGCGACAGTCAATTCGACCACTCGATATTCGGCTAGGGCAGTTTCGGCGATTCCAATTCGGCACCGGCATTTCGGCGTCAATTCGGGTCAAAAACATTTTAATGTAATGTTGAATATTCGAATAATTAACCAAAACTCTTTGGTGGACGGCGGGAAAACGTACTCCCACCACTGAAATTGCCTAAAAACAAGTTCTTGGGACCACGTTTATTTTCAATAAAAAAACTTAAAAAAATAAACCAGAAAAATTAGCCCACCAAAGGGTTAAAACTGGGAATCTTGAAAATTTGAATATTCAATATTCAGAATATACAATTGTGACTGTAGCTGATGAGATAGGTACACTTAAGTTTAGATTTGATCGGTAGGAATCGGTAGGAAAATCGGTAGGAATAGTAAAATGCGTTCAAAAGTACACTGAAACTTGCAAATTGCAAGTACTTGAAGTTGGAATATTCGAATTTTCAAAATTTCCATTTTTATTTTTTTTTTGAATTTTTGAATTTTTTAAATAAAAAAAAAATATCATTTTATTATCATCAATAGTCGAGAATAATAAATTCACTTGAAGTACTTGCTTATTATTCGATAATTCTGAATATTCGAACAGGAATTTGAATATTCGAATATTCCAATTATTTGATCAATTTTTCCTTCTCAGTCTTAATATAGATCTGCTTATAGGTATAGTAGTTTTAGGGTAGGCATTGCCAACTCAAAATTTAATTTGTTGGCGTCCCCAAATTTAAATTCAAAATTAACAGAGCATCGTCTTCTGATAAAAAAACTTTTTCTTTTTTTTTAGATATATTATAAAATATGCCCAAATATGTTTACAATTTTATAAAATATGCTCAGATATTCACGAAATTTTATAAAATGTGCCCAAATATAGATGATCAGTAGATTTCAGTCGAAATATGCAATATTCTAAAAAATAGCCAAAATATGCAAATATGCAAATACATATAATCCGGTCTCTATTTATGATTTTCTTTAGCGAAATCGCCGTTGTTATTTAATTCCTTCTAATTGCTTTTGCTTTGTTTGGGGTTCGTAGGTACTCTTGAGGGCGATTTTGTTGGAGCAGTTTACCACGCAAATTATTTAAATATTCCAATTATTTGATCAATTTTTCCTTCTCAGCCTTAATATAGATCTACTTATAGGTATAGTAGTTTTAGGGTAGGCATTGCCAACTCAAAATTTAATTTGTTGGCGTCCCCAAATTTAAATTCAAAATTATCAGAGCATCGTCTTCTGATAAAGAAACTTTTTCTTTTTTTTAGAAATATTATAAAATATGCCCAAATATGCATACAATTTTATAAAATATACTCAAATATGCAAGAAGTTTTATAAAATATGTTCAAATATGCCCGAAATTTTATAAAATATGCCCAAATATAGATGATCAGTAGATTTCAATCGAAATATGCAATATTCTCAAGAATAGCCAAAATATGCAAATATGCAAATGCATATAATCCGGTTTCTATTTATGATTTTCTTTAGCTAAATCGCCGTTGTTATATAATTTCTTTTAATTGCTTCTGCTTTGTTTGGGGTTCATATAGGTACTCTTGACGGCAATTTTGTTTGAGCAGTTTACCACGCAAATTATTTGAATATTCCAATTATTTGATCAATTTTTGATTCAATTTTTCTCAGCTTTAATATAGATCTACTTATAGGTATAGCAGTTTTAGGATAGGCATTGTCAACTCAAAATTTAATTTGTTGGCGTCGCCAAATTTAAATTCAAAATTATCAAAGCAAGACCGTCTTCTGATAAAGAAACTTTTTCTTTTTTTTTAGAAATATTATAAAATATGCCCAAATATGCACCAAATTTTATAAAATATGCTCAAATATGCACGAAATTTTATAAAATGTGCCCAAATATAGATGATCAGTAGATTTCAGTCAAAATATGCAATATTCTAAAAAATAGCCAAAATATGCAAATATGCAAATGCATATAATCCGGTCTCTATGTATGATTTTTTTTAGCGAAATCGCCGTGGTTACATAATTCCTTTTAATTGCTTTTGCTTTGTTTGGGGTTCGCAATTTTGTTAAGGCAGTGTTTTAAGGCAGGGGGGCAGTTTACCATTTTTGTTTTTGCCTGTTTCATGGATTAGGGCAGTTTACCGTCACCCGTTTTCAAGCAGTACAACATGTAGATTATTCATTGTATCGCTTATGGTTCGCTTATGAATGTAATACGAGTTTTTTATGAATAATTGTAAAATTTCATTAGTTATAAAAATAACATTTGAGTATATAGAATTATTTTCAGGGCTTGGGTTTTAAAGGCAGATACCAGAAAAATTTATTTGATAGTATAGTTCAAACAAAATAGAATTTGTTTTAAAATATCAGTAAATGTTAACCCAAGCGTATTTTTTTAATTTATACATTTACACATAGATATAGAGTACATTTTATACAGTGAGTGTAGAAAGTATTCGTCACCTCCTATATTACCAATGTAAATTGCTCATTTTGAAACCGTTTTTTGACATATAAAAATCACTTTTACAGCAAAACTTTTTAGACATCTTTTATTAAAAATTTCATTATCTTTAATTTTGTATCTATACATTTTTCTATTTTGTCGCCCCGTTTTTGACTGGCAGCGACTTAAACAAGACTCTGAAAATTACAAAAAATATCGTCTCATGTATCTCAAAATCGGTGCAACAAAATGGAAAAATGTATAAGTAGTTTTTATGGAACATTTTATTCCCTACATTTTTGTTTATATACATTTTTCTATTTTGTCACACCGTTTCTGAGATACAGATGATAATATTTTTTGTATTTTTCAGAGTCTTGTTTAAGTCGTTGCCAGTCAAAAACGGGGCGACAAAATAGAAAAATGTATAGATATAAAATTGAAGACAATGAAAGTTTTAACAAAAAATGTCTAAAAAGTTTTGCTGCAAAAGCGATTTTTATATGTCAAAAAACGGTTTCAAAATGTTCAATTTACATTGGTAATATAGGAGGTGACGAATACTTTCTACACTCACTGTATATATTGCAAGAAATTCATCGCAATTTTACTTTTTAATCGTTTGGTATTATGTTTGACGTACAAGGGTAGGAAAAAAGCAGTATGTTAATATAAAAGCTTTTTTATAAATCGCAAAAGCCATTTAATAACATTTTTGTATTGTGGCCTTTTTAGTTAAGACCTTTTTTAAATATAAAATGTGCGCGAGTATTAAAGGGAGGAGATCGTTTGGATCTTTAATAAATAAAGAGGAATTAAAATAAAAAAGCTGCATATTAGAACAAAAGGAACGTAATGCATAAAATCCATTTCGATTTGCATAAATCACATTTCTATTAAAAACGCCGGATTAAAATTATTAGCAATGGTACTTTTTTATTGTCCAATATTGAGCATCGCAGCGATCATGGATATTGAGAATTGGACGCACTTTATTACCCCGATATATTTCATTTATTAATGTTACCTTTAATTCGATAATAAAACGTATAATGGATCGTAAAGATATGCTTTTAGTAGTCGAGTACGTGACATAAAATTATTACTTTTATGCTTTATTAGCGTTATAGCTAATTAAAAACAAGGGAAAATTTTGTTATAACATTAAATTGTCGATAGGTATTAGTAGGGTGGTTTCGAGCGGCATCAAATCACTTAAAATGACTTGCCCTATTGAAATTTTCAACCCGAAACGATTATATCGCAAAGTTAAATATGCGTATAAATTTTCCGCTAAGATCTGAGATTTAAAGCAGGCCACACGCTGAATAATATTCCCTTCGCCTATTACTACCCTAATATTATTTCTAATGCATTCGAATAAACGGTCCAACTTTTGTTAAGTCATTTCAAATTTAATTTTATTTATAGATTTAATCAACGTTTAATTAAGCAAGGGAAATTAAACGATAACGTAGCTTTTTTGCCACTATATTAATGTTAGCACACTTCAGTTTCCTGTAATTACAGTTATATTTACGTTTTGATAAAAATCAACCACTAATTTATTTGCATTGTCGCCCGGCCGATTAAACCGATTTTAATAAATAAATTAAATTTGTTACACCTACCGAAAAAAGCGCCGAGCGACAAATTTATGACGGAAAAGTGAAAATTAACTTGCCGACGTCGCGTCGGTACCTACTCTTTACGTTGTAAATAATTCTAGAGTTTTCATTACATTGACTTTGTTTATTTTTGTAATTACGTTAGAAAATCGTGTCCTTATTCTCAACTTAATTGTGCGGTACACTTAAGAAACCATTCCAAATCTGATTAACATTTTAAGATTTGTTTTTACCTTTCAACTGCGTTTATATTTGAATTTTCACGTTTTACATAAAAAAATTCCAACAGAACACGCAAAGTCGAGAAATCTGGATTGGATATGGACTAACACTGCCAGTATCTCAGTGTAAATGCGTGGGCATTTTTATTTATCGCAACCGATCGGTGGATAAAATAATTATTTATGTCGCCGAAAGCTATTAAATTGGCAAAAAACTGGGTTGCTGCGTTGAAGATAACAAGAATGCTAATGAATATCAAATAAACGATACTCAGATGGGCACCTAAGTAGTTCGTCGATGCAATTATGCTACACCAGATACTTAAGTAGTTCATTGATGTAATTACACCTCATCAATCGGGTGCGCTGCATGCTTCACCCTAATGATTGTAAAATCGATAAAATGCAAAGTTACATATCGTAAGTCATCTCAAGTCATCATCATTTTAAAATTTTCTAATCTTGCCTTCCTTATTGATGAAGCTGATGTCGTTTGGCGCTTGAAATGTAATTTTTAAAATTAATTTATAATTTCTTCGCATCTTGATGCTTGATTCGCTTTAGGATTTAGCATATCTGTACCGACTTTTGTTTTGTTTGCGTGTAATGTAGATAAATAGTGTTTTACACTACTATAAAGGAAATAAGTGAAATATAGTCTATCGAGTGTAGTTTGCAGCCTGAGCGCAGCGAAGGTTGTAAAACCCAACAAAAATAAAAATCAAAGTAAGAAAGTATAAATTTAAGTTATATTCCTGGTGCTTTGTTTACAACTGAAAATTGTGGTGTAAAGTCAGTAAATGTCACTTACTCGATATATAGTCAAAAATAGTATGTTACGTATCAAGTGCAAAAAAATCTACTATTCAGTCCAACTGAAGACGAAGTTTATAATTCTGCTGTAGCTCAGTACTATAGCAATACAGCACTTAAACTGTTATGCCACTTTGGATAAATGACTCAATTGTAGTTTTTTATAATCGACTCTTACCTTAAAATTATTGAAAGGAACATAGCAATATATATCTGTGTGTATTTTGGTATAAAATCATCTGATTTTTTTCTTTCCTCTTTTGAAAAATTTTCAAAAGGGGAACCTATTTTAAGCCTTTCCGAGTCGTTTTATGTAGTTTTTATTTTGCCTAAAAATTCATATTTTTAGTTTAAGTGCATATTTGGCGGTTTATTACCTATAAATCCATATTTGCTTATACTCGTATTGGCATATATTTAGCATATTTAGCAAATAAAACAATAAAAAAATTTGTGATTGTTTTTTTGTTTTGAAATAACTGCTTAAAAATTGCAGCATTCGATTAACTTGAAACCGTTCCATAAATATTTGTTACGCCCTGTATTAGACTATATATTATTAAAATTTTTAAATTATGTAGTGACGCTAGAATTGATTAACGTTTTCAACTTTACCAGTCAAGATTACTAGAAAGTAAATAAACAAAACAAAATATTCAAAAACTGAAGTGAGCCTCATCCTCAAAAAGTTTTATTCCAAAATATTCCTTGGCGCGTCGTATTTCTAAATATCAATTGAACTTTATTTTACGTTACGTGTATTAAAAATGCCTAAAACTAAAAAAAGTTTGGGTGCAAATTTCAAAAATCAACAAAATAAAAAAATAAAACAATATTTTAACGCATATTTAAGTGCTTATTTTGAAGCTTTTAGAGCATATTTGCCTGCTTATTTTTAAGTTGTTTAATGCCTATAAATCCTGACCCTACTTATTATAATAAGTAGAGATCGGATTATATGCATTTGCATATTTGGATATGCATTTGCATATTTGCATGTGCATTTGCATATGAATTTGCATATGAATTTGCATATGAATTTGCATATGAATTTGCATAATTTGCATATGAATTTGCATAATTTGCACATGCATTTGCACCTGCATTTGCATACGCATTTGCATATGTGCATATACATTTGCATATTTTGGCTATTTTCTTAAAATATTATACATATTTCGACTGAAATCTACTGATTATTTGGGCATATTTTATACGATTTCTAAAAGAAAGAAAAATTTTTTTATCAGAAAACGGCACTTCTCTTCTCTGAACAAATTAAATTTTAGGTTGGCAATGCCTACCCTAAAACTATCCTAATACATAAAATGCCATCACGCCCCTGCTGCTCCTTCTACAGCGTGTCATTTTTTGGTGAAAAATGAAACACTCTGATTGGTCGATTTTTTTTACCAACCGAAAAATAAATTAAACTAAGATTAGGATTAAAAATATTTGTCCAATATTTATCCAAACTGGGAAATTTGAATTTTTTGAGCAAAAATGAGGAAAATTTAACCTTCGGCTAGCAAAAATTAAAATTTGGAAAACATATTTTTTAATTACCTTACTGCTCACGGAGTTTAGCAGCAACTTTCTGTGTTACTTTCAATGTTAATTTTAAAAATATAAAGTCAAAAGTGTGAACCGGGGGGTCTGGGGGGTGTGGAACACCCTCCAGTACATATCGCAGGATTTCCACTCTTTTAGAATACTTGGAGAAGATAGGAAATTTATAATTTTAAAAATTTCTTCAGGAAAATCTGGGAAATTTGTTGTTTTTCGGCAAAAGTGACGGAAATTAAAACGTTCGGCTAAACAACATTAGAATTTGAGAAACTTATTAATTTTTATATTATTATAAAAAAACAATTTAATTGCCCAACATCAAGTTTAGGAGCAACTTTTTGCGTTACTCTGAAAATATAGAAAATCGGGGAATTACCCAGTAGCGGGTATTAGCCCGCTACTAATTAGCCCGTCCGCGGTAATTTCAATTGATACAAATATTAACAAAAACTATTTTGTTAGATGTTCAGTTGTTGTTGAACTGTAGCTACAGCGAGAGTACATCCTTAGAAATAAAAAAATAAATAAATAATAACAAAATAATTGTTCTATTTTTTATTCTTTTTTGATATTTTAAAATTGCGCCTACTTTAGCTTTGGACATTTTTAATACAAAAATGTAATATAAAATTCGTTAGTTAGCATTTAGAAGCAGTGGCGTATTTAGAAAATGCTTTTGGGGTGGCAGACCAAATATTTTTAGGTATCTCGTTAATCCATTCATGCGCGTCAGTTCTCAACTATTGACCAGTTTATACAAGCAAAATAGTAATAAATATATTACATTATAAATATTAATTAAAACAAATAAAAAAGTAATAAAAACAATTTTAAAAAACACTTAATTCGTTTAAAAACGTTGATTTTATTGTTTAATGTGCCAAATATGCAACATATATTATGCCAACATAAGCAAATAAGCATTTATAGGCAATAAACCGACAAATATGCACTAAAACTTAAAATATGCATTTATAGGCAAAATAAAAACTATAAGGCATAAAACGATTCAGAAATGAATGCAAAATGAATAAAATGAATGAAAAACATGCAAATGCCTAAAAATCCGATCCCTAGTCATTATATTCATTGATATATTCTCTATTCAATTGTTTGAGCAAGGTAAATCTTAAAATTCAGGTTACTAATTTCCAATTCAAATTCAAAACTAATTTTGAAAAAACATCGCTAAATGTTCTGTGACCCCCTAAAGTAGATCCGCGACCCCCAGGTTGAGAATCCCTGTAATGGATAACACAGTCTCAAGGGAACAACAAAATTTGACTACTACGTAAAGTGGATAACTCAAAGTTTAGACTTAATACTTGACTTGGTGAAATTTCTAAGAGCAAAATTGAAATAATTTTGTAAAATTAAAATAAATTGGAAAATTGTAAAATGATATCTTGATGGTTTTTGATAAATTTTCTATTTATTAAGTTCTTTTATTATCGGAATGTTAAATAATATTAATTGTTGAGATTAATCAATAATTAACTAAACCAGAAATAACTTGCCGGTCCGATAGAATGCAAAACTAATAATTTACACTAAAAGCAACTATAACTACTATGTATCACGAACGAAAAACTAGAAAAAAGAGGCAATGAAGAATTGAAAATTCGACAGGTCTGCATTAGGGATTTTAATCAACGTAAGGGAAATTCATATGGACGGACGGGGATGATAAAAATTCTTATGGCGGTTATCAAACTTTAGGTTGTCTATATTAAAAATGGATAAGAGTTGATAAAATAAACTTACCTTAATTAAAAGTTTAATATCCACTAAAGGAACATTTTTATTATTCATATTATTATAAACCGTTTAATACCTAGTGTTAAGTTTTTATACCTGTGTACCTAATAAACTGGGAACAGCTGGACAGGTTCCAGACGAGTACAGATAATAAATTGTTATTATTTTAAATTTTTTAATCTCTTTAAGTTTAATAGAACAGTGTGCAATCTACGTTGTTCAAAATGAACATTTTTCAATTATGCAGCTTTCTGACGCAACGCCAAACTTAATTACGGCGATATTAAATGTTTTTGCAAAAGAACTTTACCAAAGCAAAGGTTGAAATATTTGAATTGCTTTTCTAATATAAAACACTTTGAGGATATTTCTTAACAAATTGTGAAAAGCAGAGAGAGAGCAAACGAGCATTATTATTAATCATCTGTTGCACTCGACCGGTACAGTTGGAAAAACAATTGATCATCCTACTTACTGGCAGTACAGATATGTTTCATCGCTAATGTGCATCATCGGTTGCACTTTACAACCAATGGATGCTTAGAGGACCTCCCATTTGTTAAAAACATATCATTAGCCTCTTCGAAGGTTTGGTACTATTGGCTACCAGAAACGAGTTCAATTTAAAAAACCGGTGAACGTTGAATTCAAGTTTACCAGTATTTTAAAAGTAATTTTTGTAAGCGCAGTAATACTGGAAATTTAATCAAGTTTATTCGATTCGCGTTAATTCTAGTACATTCATTAACAACCAGGGAATTAATTTAGATTTCAAATATTCGCTTGAGAAAGTTTTCCTGTGCTTGTATCAAATCCAGCTGCATTTTGTTTTTTGGTCTGTTTTGCAAAAAACTACTTACGATTTGAAATTGATTGCGAAATTGTTGTGCAATAAATTACTACGAGTTATTCGAGTTTTCTAGCAACTTCTTTACAATTTACTGCTATCTCCTGAAGAAAAGTGCCGGGTACCTCTACCTATTTGCTTTGTAAACTGCAACTTTCAGCGAAACGCTTTGAAACTCTCCTGAAAAGTATGTATTCAAAATTATTTAGTAGGATTTGTAGTATCTCTCGGGCACAAAGAAGTCTAAAGTTTGGTAAAGTTTCTGTTTCCGGAAAGCGATCAAGTTTTAAGTTAACCCACCGAATCGTACTCTCGCGGTAGTATCAAAAGTTAACACTTGAATGCACCTCCCGTTTTAAACGCATCTACTTCTGGAAAAAGATTTTTGCCGAAATTAAATTTTCACTTATCGTCATTTCGTCACTCTCGATCCCGACTTATTGGATTAGCCCATTTTAATTCTTTCCAGATTTTTTGAAACGGGGATTAATTTGACAACCACTCGAAAGTTCAAACTAATAAAATTATCACGTCTGGCGCAGTCGACCCAGTTACCCATGTTACTTTCATCTGGCCCACTCTGTGGACTAATTAGATTATTGCGTTAATATTTATTTTTTTGTTCCAGGTGAGTCCTTTTCAAGTTTTCATTAGGGTTAAAAAAGCATTAAGGGTAAGTTATAGAATTGTAAGATTAAATATTTTACGACCACTTAAAATTTATTTATGTTGTAAAACTTGGAGAAAAATTTCGTGTCAGTAAGACATTACCGTGTACCACTGTTATTTCACTTTGCTTTTTCAAGTTTGATAAATTTATTACAATTTTCTCATAATTTAGCAACTTTTTATTGTGAAATATTAAAATATTTAGCTTTGAAGTGAGCAACTCTAACTTTAATTGCCGGCTTTTTAAGGCTCTCGAGCTTGCAATTTTTTTTTCAAAGCAATTTTAATTAAACTTGCAATTCTAATCACCGGGCTTTAATTGACCTCTTATTTCATTTAAAAAAATATCAAATTTTTTTATTTCTTCCATCGAAAAAAAGATGACGAATTTTCTGCTTTTTTTATCTTCGACACTGCTGTTCGAAAGTTTTGCTCTGGGATAACATTTTAAAAAAAGTTTCCAACTAATACATAGAAATAACTTTTTAAAATAATGAAACTTTTAAAAGAAAAAATTGGACTTGACAATTTTGTTTGTGATAAACAACCTTGTTATTTTGACAAAATCGGCACGAATTTTTAATTTACGTTCGTTAAGTTTTTACGTTGCGTTACGTTAAGTGGATCTAACGATACTTGTTTTCACATACAAATTTATGTTCATATAACTTTAAAGCAGTATTTTTTATTACACCAATTTCTTGCTTTTACGGTAACTCGATAGGTAGTAAATCGAAAAGATTTGTTGTGCTCGTTCACTCGAAAAGCTTATTGAAGTTTGCTAATTATCGTTACTCATTAGTTAAATATTTATAGGCTCTTACTTGATGGAGGGTAAATAATTTTGCTTTGTTGCGAGCTGTGTATCAAAGGCTGGATTTCAATGACCTACATAATTTTTAGGCCCTAATTTAAAAGTCAAACATTTTAAAATTGCTGAAAATGCCGCATTTGTTCATTCGTACAATAAATTAATTGTTCTAGTTTCTAACGTAGAGAATAATTTAGTAGTCCTAATGCACTTTAAAAATAAATCACTTTGAATCAAACTGATTCGCCATGAATTAATTTTTTTACTCGGGCGGAATCTCGTTAATCCATTCTTGCGCGTCAATGTGGGCAAAACTCCCGACTAGCCCCCACATTTGAGTGCAATACTTTTATTATATTTACTTTTTATTTTTTTTAATTATATTGGCTGACACCTCCCACTGTATAGTTTCAGCTGGAAACTGATTTTAATTTTACTTCGCAAAATAACTTTCGGTGAGAAAAAAAATCTTCCGGATTAAATAATTTCTAAATCAAAAGTATGATAAGTCGAGAAGTTTGCAGATATAACTACAAGTATTTTAATTTAGGAATTGTTTTATTCAAATTGATATGAAATGAATAGCGCAAATTGCAAATTGAATTAAAATGAAGGTATTGTGGAGCGAATGAAAGCGGCTTGGTTAGAGAGGTGTACGAGCGAGAATTCGATATCTGCGACCGATAATCAGCAAATTCCCATCGGGGACAGGTTCGGTCAGAATAAAATGAGCTGCGTACACAATCTACAAAGCTTGATGTCTATTCGATTTGGTTTGATTTTGGCTGTGAGTTGTGGGATGAAAAAAAAGCCACAAATCCAGCGTACCTATGTATACGGGATACATTGTTTTTGCATGCATTCCAGATTATTCCATCACATTACTTTTATATTCACACAGCAGCAATAAATTTCTTTAATGCAATATTTAATTTTACAATTTGTTATTATCATATATAATTTATGACACACAAACGATCTTCATTTTGGAAAATTTGGATATTTAAATTTCCTTAATGCGTAACATTGAAACGACAGGCATGCGTCATTATGGGGTGACAAAGAAAAAAATGCAAATAATGACGAGCTTTTTACGATCTTTGCAAAGTGTTGCGGTGTAGCAGCGAAACGCTATTTTTTGTAATTGCATAGCATCTAATTGATTGTCACTATTTTACAAAAGAGGGCATTTGTGCTGAATAATTAAGTGGTAATTAGTCCAACGTTTTCAATTAAAAAGTGTTCGTTTTATCCAAATTTATTGATTTCATTTTGTGCACTATTTCGAATTCCTTTTATACTTTAATTATTTTTTAAGCAATTTGCGACAATTAACTAAACGCACAATGCATCACCCCAACCTATAACAGTATGTTCTATACATTTTTTAGATGAAAACTGTTTTATTCGCTTCAGTTTCCACTTTCTCTCTAAGAGTTATTAAGTTTATTGTATCTTTTAGATAATTTTCATTAGCTTTCATAGTTCATCAATCAAAAATCAAAAAATTAAAAAAAAAACATAAGAACTTTAATAAAAATAAGACATACTATGACGGTAACCATTGACAAAAGCGCTTGAGTAAATGAATTATTCTTGAACAATAATTTTATTCATTTCATACCTACAACTATGTAAACTGAAATTGGTCAAATATAACTATTTTAAATTAATTTCTTCAGTACCCTGATTGCAGAAGTTTGCGTATTAAAAAATAATATTTTTCTTTTCGTTTAGTTATTACTAACTTTTATTGATTTTGAATAATATCTAACAAATTGTAGTGAAGAGTAACTTGCTATTACTTTATTTGTAATCGAGAATAATGTTCCTAAATAAATAATTGATCACGATATATTCATATTGCTAGTATAGTAAGGTATTTTCTCCCAATGCTAACCGCATCTATTAACTTTCATTTTGACTCTGTAATTTTAAGCCACCAATAAAACAGCTTTTTGACCCGACAGTTCCTAATTCTATACCCTTAAGAAGAAAGTCTTTTTTATTATTTTTTTCATTCAATTTTTTCATACAGGAATACAGAAAAGGCAGGCATAAAAATTAAATAAAAAAGAAAAATAAATTTTTTCTTCTCCAAATTGTCATTTAGTGCATAATACTTCACCTTACTGCTCTCTACTACCTGATACTGCTTCTTACTTCTACTTATTAGTACTGATACAGTTTATTTTCTATCTAAAAACTCGAAAATATAATTATTTCAAAATTTGTTGTACTAAAGCGTTTATTGTACCCATTCGTAGTTTTTCTGTACCAAAATTTCGGTATCAGTGTATCTCTAACAACATTTAACATCGAGTTCGATACCGAATACAAAGTTTTACTGGTGAATCTATTGCAAATAAATCAAGTTTCTCATTATCCTAGTTCCTTAGTTAATTGCGTATTATTTCTTGAAGTACAGAATCTGTCTCAACCCTGAGGGTAAAGTTGCGATAGGTCTTAACCTAAGTTTAGTTTGGGAGACTGGTAAAACAGCGTATGTAAAGATGATCACGAAGATAATCAAGATGGTCATCTAGCAGTTTTGGGTAATACAAACTTTGAGGTACTATAATGAGCAGGTACTTACGGAGTAGGTTAATTTTGTTATTATCATGTCTTAATCCGAACTTTTGAAATAATTTTTTTGAACCTCAACAAATGTGTGAATATATTATTATATATTATCGTTTTTCGTGATTTTAATATCTTTAATTAAGGCGCTTTTCGTGTTATTCGTTGTTTCAGATAAAATTCGCGTTTTGTCGTTATTTAAAAATAAACTAAACTTTCATGCTAGGAAAATTTCAAATTTGATAAATAAAACTTCAAATATTGAATTTTGCATTATCACGACGTGTAAGTTAATGTTTTTTAGATTAGCTCATTAACATTATCGACCCTAAGCAAGACTGTAAAATACAAAAAATATCGTCATTTATATCTCGGAAACGGGACGACAAAATTAAAAAACGTATAGGTACAAAATTGAAGACAATGAAATTTTTAACAAAAAATGTCTAAAAAGATTTACTGTAAAAGCGATTTTTATATGTCCAAAAACCTTTTCAAAATGTGCAATTTACATTGTTAACATAGAAGGGTTAGAATATTTTCGTTAGCCTCAGTATCTCTCCAGTTCTTTTTAAATTCAAAATGTAGGTGTCTGGGGGGCTTTACCAAATACCTCGAATTGACGTAGATTCACATGGGAAATACTTACTAATGCGGTATTTGGCATAGGGTGCACTGGAGGGCATTCCATGCCCCCCAGACCCCCCGGATTGACACATACATTGTACATACTGCACTGCAAAGTCCATACTTACTTTATTTGTACAATGAATGTACCGCTTATCGAACCTCAGCTTCCAACTTTTAGTGGATCCAATTTAAGTAATAATACAATCTTTTATTTTCAGAGAATCTTAAGAAATTTGTGAATGAAGGTTCCGTTTTATTTTCAAATTAAATAAACAATTGAATTACAAAATTAAATTGAATTTTCATTTCTGCCAATTGCGCTCTATTTTTAAATATTCGTTTTATCCGCCGCGAGAAACACGTTTAACACTTAGGGTGGTAATTATGCAAACCTGTCTTTATCTTCTTCTTTTATTTAATCCAAAACGTGCACTTTATATCGGTTGTGAATCTTAGGGGGCGTCCATTAATTACTTGAGGCGTTTAGGAGGGAGAGGGGGTCGAGCCAAATCTCACGTAGGGGTGAGGGGGTGGGGTCTGGCAAATATCACTTAATGTTTTTGTCTTAACTAGTCTTAAATAAAAATAATTAACAAATTATATTTTTTTAAATAAATCCAACGTAATGAAGCACAGATTAACGTATTGCCTCTCAGCAAGGGGGGTGGGGGGGGATCTAAAATTCGCTAAAATCACCTCACGTAATTAATGGACGCCCCCTTATTAGCTCCTAGCTAATTCCAAATTAATTCGATTCCACTTTTTCCAAATATTTTGTTCAAAAATCACCTCGTTCTCTTTCCAAATTGAATTTATTTTCGTTTCTAAAGATTTATTTTTTTGAGGTTCCGTCGTCGACTGATTTTATTTTTGTTATTATTCGTCATCAGCCCGTTGTCTAGCAATTTCATTTTTTTCATATTCAATTTTTCAAATCAATGCTTGTTAATGATAATGCGATTCGTTATCATTTATTTCATTCGCTTGCACACGCACTTCTTACAATTAGATTACAAAACCTTCAGTCCTTTAACTTCCAATTGTTTATTTTAACGAATTATTTTTTCAAAATTAATCTTTTTTTTATAAATTTAAATGTTCTTGCATTCTAAACATTGCAATTCGCTAGTTGGATATCTCAAAAAAGCGTACGCCGCGCCATCTTCTGGTCAATTATGGCCAGATTCTCACCTAATTTATGCGCAAAATCACCGCCTAGGTGGCGGCACCATAGCTGTCCAACTAGCGTATACATTTTACATAGAGATACAAGTAATAATATTTTTTTATTTTACAGTCTTCTTTAAGTCGCTGCCAGTCAAAAGGGGGCGACAAAATTTAAAAATGTCTAGATACAAAAATTAAAAACAATGAAAATTTTAACAAAAAATGCCTAAAAATATTTGCTGTAAAAGCAATTTTTGTATGTTAAAAACGGTTTCAAAATGTGCAATTTACATTGTTAACATAGGAGGGTTAGAATATTTTCTTTAGCCTCTGTGTCCCCAGTTCTTTTTAAATTCATAATGTAGGTGTCAATCCGGGGGGTCTGGGGGGCATGGAATGCCCTCCAGTACATTCTTTACCAAATACCTCGAATTAAAAATTTATGGAAAATTAAAATGATTTTTATTGTAAAATTTACGTTGAAAATCTATGTAAAGAGATGATTACTGTAACGTTTGTGTAAAATTAAAAAATGTGTGTAAAAATAATAGAGCAGTGTAAATTTACTGATTTAGATAATGTAAAATTAATTTCTGTTCTGTAAATTTACAAAGATTTTGTGAAATCACAATATGGTCTAACTAGTATTTTTACAGTTTCCATATGAGTACATATTACTTGGGTATGTAAAATTACATCCTTATGTATATTTACATAGATTATCATAGGTCACAAAGTTTCTATGTAAACTTACATAAAAATTTTTTACAGTGTAGATTCAGATGAGAAATATTTACCAATGCGGTATTTGGCATAGGATGCACTGGAGGGCATTCCATGCCCCCCAGACCCCCCGGTTTGCAATGTTTTGTAAATTTAAGGGGCAATTAAGTAGGTACATAGTAATTGTACATACATACTACATAGTTCTATTTCGTTGTACCGATTTTGAGATACAGGTAATGTTTTTTGTATTTTACAGAGTTTTCTTTAATTCGCTGCCAGTCAAAAAAGGGGAGACAAAATTAAATACAATGAAAAATTTATATATCCAAAAACGGTTTCAAAATATGCAATTTACATTGTTAGCATAGGAGAGTTCGAATATTTTCGTTATATTTTCACATATTATATCGAGTCGAAATTGAATTTTTCTTGTTAAATCTGGACTTATAATTCGGAAACTACTCATTAGGTCAAGTTGTGCCCATTGAGACATTTTTTCAAATCCAAAAAATGGTGCTGGGTTCTTTATACATATTTTGAATTTTTCTGGTTTTCCCGCCGTTTCATTGAGTGTGGATCGGCTAGGTGGGAGAACCAGGCCTTTTCTGGAGTGGTCGGGGACCGATTTTGTTTCCTATAAATTTAATTATTTTCCGACTTCCGATTTTTTGAGTCTGTTAAATTTGGCAAGAATAAAGTTACTTTGATTTGCATAAGTGATTTTATAAGTTCTGATTTGGAGTTGTCCTAATTTTGGGACGTTGTTTGATTTAATTCATTTTTGGATTTTGAAAATGTTAATTGGTTTCAAATTTCATAAAATGACGACACGTATGGTCGATTTATCTTTTCATTAGTGATTCCATTTCATTAAGAATTTTTGGTTTAAATAGCACCCCCCCCTTCCCCAAATTACATTGCACTATGTGAGTTAGTAAATAAATCTCTAACGCAGTTAGGTCAAGCGGCTTTTCTTTAAATGCCTTCTGAGTGTTCTGATTCGATTATTTAAAATAATTCTACTGGAGTTTCTTGTTATAAAAGCATTAAGTCCCTTTTGCACCATCTAGCTGAAATTTTATACAATGAATTAAATTTTTGATTCAATAACTGAAAGGCAATTGATTTTATTTATAAGAAATAAAAGCTGTCGCGTACACGGAGCTGCTGTTTGGGGATGTTTACCACACGACTAGTCCAATTGGAGAGCAGGAATATAAGGAATATTTCTCAATTGGCACAGTCGTCACGAATTTAGCAATAAAAAAAAATTGGAGCGCAGCATTTCTATGTTAAAAAAATTTAATTACTGCAAACGAAAGAGTTTTAATTAATTATCAGTAATTTTTCTTTACAAATATATCCTTCAGTTAATAATTATAAAGTTTGAGTAAGAATGTAAAAGTTCTAATTAAAAAGTGGAAGTCTTTTTAAAACGCGGTTTTTGACATAGCAATTTAATTTTTTCATGCTTCGCTAATTAACTTTTAAATAAGAAACGTTTACGCCTTACCGATTTGCGTTAAGGTGACACTTGCGTTTATTTAACGCTCGTGCGCGCAAGTTGTAATATACTATATATGAGAATTAATTTTTTGTGGTAAACTAGGAAAAACTTGTGTCTTGTCGGAAAAGAAAGGCATCTTCATTAAATGCGACGATGAAAAATAGCGATAGCAAATTCTACTTTGCATTTATTCAAATGACAAGTCATTTACAACTGTAACGATTTTGGGTTTTTGGGAAAAGTTTTCGGATCGATTTGCATTTTACATTAAATTATTTTTTCGTTACCGATATATTTTTAATCTTAAATTTGAGTATAATAAATTTATAGTGAAAAAGTTAAGGGAGCAGCAACTCATTGAGCTATAATTCAATTTAAACTCGTTATTATTTCAATCTCATATTTTCTCTGCCCATGTGTTCTCATTATCATGACAGGGTAAGTGAAAGATTGCTTTAAGTTGTTTTATTAATCCCTTCTAATAGTGAAAATTAACTGCTTTGCGAGGGTGAAATATTTTTTAATGTCTCTCGCCTTAAAAAAGCGTCGTGTGAATCGGTTATTATTTATTATCTATTAAAATTTGCATGTGTTGTCGCGAGTTTACGGTTCTTAAATAAAACCTTCTCAATTTTATTCGAGCGGAACTTTTCGGAAAAGATATGAAAATGTATTTTTAAAAAGAATGTGATTAGGAAACTTATATGTTTAAATGCGACATTCAAAAAAAAATAGACGCACATCGCATCTGGAAGTTGCTACTCAAATGGAGCTAAATCGTACTAAATGTGTTCGTAACGACGTACAGCACTTTATTCCGGAAAATTCTATTTAAAAGAAAATCTTCCCTTCTTTTTCGTACACTATACCGCTTTAGACATAAATTTTTCTTTGTATTCAAAAGAAAATTTATAAATATTTGGCAGACCACCAATAAAACTACACTAGTAGCTCATTCTTTGCTTTAGAAAAAAATTTTCATAAAGCCACAGTCTAACCGTTCGTTCCGGTTGGCGCTTTTAAATAATTTAAAAATCCCGCCAAAACAAAATTATTCCTTTATATAAGGACGACTTTTAACGTGGCCATTGATTCATGCGAAATTTTTTCGAGTGTTAAATTTGACGTCCTTTAGTAAACCAAAAGGAATTTCAGTAAAAGACTTGTGCATACGCATCAATAAATATGACAAAGGGTAAATAATGCACTAGGGGTGGTGTGACAAAAAAGGCATTTCATAAAGATTAATGTTGAAGTTAAAAATGAAACAAAATCCAACTTCTGGCAGGTTAATGCGTCATTATTTATAATTTTTGTCGCACTCCCTTTTTCTTGTTCTTTTTTTGCGCCTAGTTCTTATTCATCCAAGTCCTATACAAAATTTGTTTACAAAAGAGCAGCGTATATCTACATCAAATAATTTCTTTTAGGAAAATCTATATTCAGGGATTTGGGATCAGATAAAAAATTGTTTCTGCGATTTTGCTTGTTTTATCTCGACTGGAATGTAATACAGCGGAAGAAGTCGAATGTTGTTCTTTTCATTCCATATTGATTTCTAATTTGTGTCGTAAATGTAAGAAAATTGCTAATTATTGCTTGTAATTACTCTATCGCGTTACAAAATACAGTTACGACAGATCCGTTTCTTGCAACACGAGTAATTAAGTTCGTATGAGGTTTCTCAACCAATTTGATGCTACAGATTGTTAATTACTAAGTCAAATCCTTTTTTCCACACAACGACAGGCTTACTTTCCACTCTCACAAGTCACAACATCATCGAGCTTTCTATTTTTTTTTATTAATGTATTTATTTATTTTTAATTATTTTATTATACTATTAATTAGACCGGATCATTTGCATATTTTGGCTATTTTTTTAAATATTGCATATTTCGACTGAAATCTACTGATCGCTTTGATAATTTAGAATTTAAATTTGGCGATGTCAACAAATTAAATTTTGGGTTGGAAATGCAGCCCCTTAATCATAGATTTATGGTTTCTGAGACATTGTTGGATTATAGCAATTGGACAGTTCTATCTATCCAGTTGTTATAATATGCCTCTTGACAGAAACGTCGTGACCTATGCATTATAGGCTCTCTTGGCAAATTGCCTCGGTGGTTTGCCATTATCTTCCGAGGAAAGCCAGATCTATCTTGAGCGTTTTAGATCACAGCAGACTTTAGAGACAGTTAGAGATATGAAAAGTATAGTTAGTGTACGCCACTGAATCCATAATTGAATATCAGCTTTCTGCGTTGCTGCTTTCACTGTAGCGAGAAGGATGTGTCATTTAAAAATTGAAATAGGCACGCATTGGATTTAAACGTCAAGATTGAGAAGATCTTCCAAAATAAATACAGAGTGTCCTCCTGAGGCAAATGAGGAAGGCCATTTTGAAAATTAAATAAAATAAATTTTGTGAATTTTTTTTTTACCTACACCTTATTCATTATTTTCAGAATTTCTGTGAAAACGGTTAGTTTCCCAAAAAAATTTATTAGACCAAAGTTGTAGTCCTTAAAATTCCCTATCCGCTTCGGGCCATCAGTTTTTTTCTAAGATGTTTCGTTTAAGAGATACGGGGTTTGCAAAAAAAGTAAAAAAAATAAAACCTGAATTTTTTAAACATTCTTTCACATAATTTAATTTATAACTCAAAATCTGTTGATTCTAGACGATAAGGGGTTATAACCTAATTTGTAGATAAGCGAATGATCTTTAAAAAACTTCTAATCCATTAAGCCTAAAAAATTAATAATATCGAAGCTATCGCCGTTTGAAATCAGAAATTTAAAAAATTGCTTTAAAAGAAGAGTTTGGATTTGGATATAAAATTTTATTTGGAAATTTGTCTTAGAAAAGTGTCCTTTATTACCACCTCAAAGAGACACCCTGTATAATGTAAAGGAAAGTTTTATCGGTTCACCATATTGGCGTTAAAAGCGCGGAGTTAGCCGGACTACAATGTAGGTCGCAAATTCGAATTCATTCAAACCGGTTGGGCGATCGATTTGGAGATGAAAGCGAAATCAAAATTATAAATTGTGCACGTAAGTTAACCTTACTTGAATTAATTGAATTTTGAATCTATCGAACAATTAAAATAAATGAGATGGAAAATTGTTATTAATTGGAAATATAATGGACACGACGACGTTATAACTAGAGCTCGGATTTTATGCTTTTCATGTTCTTTAATATTGATATGCCAACAGATTTGTTTTGAAATCTTGTCAAAATGCATATTTTGCATATTTTCAACATTTGGTGCATATTTGAACAAATAGTGCATATGTGGCATATTTGAGCCACTTTTGGTGTTTTTTTTAAAGAATTTTAATAAAGAGAAAAAAAAATGTTATTAAATTTGCCAATTTTAGCAATTATTTTATTTAATTTTAAGCAATTTAACTTTTATAATTTTTTAAATAAATAAAAAAACAAACAATTTGGTGCATATTTGCACCACTTTTTATGTTTTTTTGAAAAATTAAAATTTTTTTCAGAAAATAAAAAATTATTAAATTTGCCAATTTTAGCAATTATTTAATTTAATTTTATACAATTTTTTTATATTTTTTTAAATAAAAAATTAAATTGCTTGTAATTAAATAAAATAATTGCTTAAATTACCAAAATTTAATAATAATTTTTTATTTTTTCTATTACAATTCTTCAAAAAACACCGAAAGTGTTCCAAATATGCACAAATATGCATTATTTACTCAAATATGCACTAAATGTTGAAAATAAGTAAAATTTTGCAAATATTATGTAATTCGTCCAGTTTTATTATTAAAATTATTAAATTTTATAAAGCTAGGTAGTACTTAGCAACAATTTTGAAAAAAAAATTGAAAAATTCGAAGATTAGATATTTTTTAGTTTGCATATCAATGTATATTTTATCTATTTTTATCAATTTTAGTGCATATTTTAAAGAAATTCGGTGCATATGTATGCACATATTTTCAAGTGTTTTGGTGCATATATATAAATCCGAGCTTTAGTTATAATAATACCAAAATTAGAATAATTTTTGTTTTTTAAATATGAATTCATTAAGCCTATATTAATTTTTCTACATAGAATTATCTTAAGGTGCCGGTAACATCTTTTAGGAAATAAATGATAATAATTAAATTAGTTTTTCACAAATTTTCGTGTTGTATTAGGGTCACCAATTTATATTTAAAAACGTTTGATCTGTAAAACTATAGCCTGCTATGCTAATGAAAGTTTCTGATTGGTGGCTAGTATATACCAACCTAAAAGAATTTCAATTTTCAGAGCAGAGTTTATTATTGTCCATCGCATTTACCTTCTTCATATTATGTCTATTTTACTTTAACTGATGTTTAGTATTTATCTGAACACTGCAAGAAATTCACGGCGCGCTACTGAGTGACTTAGTGTTCTAGATGGCTGAAACATAACTTTTTGATTGAATTTGTAACCAGACACACCTTAATTTGTTAATTACCTCAAAAAATAAAATTTGAACTAAATTCGACATCTTAAAAAAAGTCATTAAAAATAAAGCAATCTCTTAATAACGAAAATAAGTGGAGCAGAAACGATTTGTTTTGATTAATAGATTTTTTAACGCAAAGGAGGAAATAAAAATGTTGCGTTTTGTATTTCTATTTTAGCAAATAACCACATAGTCCTTTGTGGTAAGCAAAGAGTGTTTTTGTGAATTGCTGTTAGTTAATTCCTTTTCCACTCCTGTATCAAAAGTCTTTCTCATAGAATACTGCATTCCCACTTCTAGTGTCGAGATAAAAAAGAAGAGCAAGAGAAGCGAACACGTTTTCACATTAAGAAACTTTTTGTCGTATTTGATCAGTACTTGTGGCATGTGTCTGTTTTCTCTTTATTACGAGTTCATTTACTAAAGCGTTCATTTTTTATCTGCGTTTCAGCTAAATTAATCACTTTTCCTTATTTATCTTTATATCACGTTATTTACTATTTACATTTTGCAGCAAAAATGCATACTCGTTTGTTAAGTTTCTAAAGCGAACTGTGCCGCATTAGCGTCACCATTTATTTAAATTTTTATGTACACCGTGTTTGCGAAGGTATTTATAATTTAAATCGATGTACGTTTTTGTTACACCGGAATATAACCGTTATTTTCAATTTTTTTTATCGTCCTATTTCTTTCTTTCATTAGATCTTTAAAATTTTATTTTCGCTTTTTGTACACCTACGGGGTCCCATTAGAAATATGTATATGTTTAATTTCGTTTTTGTTGCCGAATGACAGCATCAGCGCCTCCTGGTGGCCAAACTATCATTTTTTGAAGGCATCAAGGTATTTTTCAGCAAAACAAAAAATTAATTGTATTTTAAAATTGCAAATTACATGAGCGAGGATAATGGGATAATGAGAAGGATAATAAAGATCTTGACAAAGTAATCAAATTAATTTTTAACTTTTCAAAGAGCTAACTACTTGTAATGCAAAATTAGTAATTTTTTGCATCAAAATCCGGTATCAGGGAGAATAAAAAAAATTGGAAGGGAAAATTATGGCGTTAAATTTATATCTCTTAACATATTCTGAGATCATATTGCTGTCGGTCGTATATTTTAAAAACAACCTCCCGGAACAAGATTTAGTAAAACTACCTCAATAAAATTTTCGAAACATAAGGGACGCAAATATAAATATAAAATTCCACAAGGGTTTCGTTTGCGGGCGCGATATTCGAACCCTTATGCTGACCTCAAGCGCCGATTGTCACCCAAATTCTCGTGAGGGTAGCCTAAAACGTAATTATGAACAGAGGTAAAGTAAACTAAAAAATACGCCACGAACGCGATCGCAATTTCAACTTAACGATTGATATTTAAATTTCTTTCCTTCGTTTTCTTTATTTTTTTTTATTATGTCGCGCGTGATCTTATGTTATATTGAATAACAATTTTTAATTTTCGATTAAATTACAAATTGTATTTTTATAACTCGAGGTGTCCCACATACCTATATTTTCGCATGCAGGAAATTCAATTATAATTCGTCCGTTCGACTGCGCCAATTAAAAAAAAAATGGAACAAATTAATTAAAAAAATTTTTTTTTGCGAATTTTGTTTACTAACATTTGGAATTTAATTAACCATTCAAGGGATAATCTTCCCTTTTCCTGATTAAGAAACCTAAAGAAAATAAGCCATCTAAATTTTCTATAAATTTAATTTTAAATAAGGCAAGCAAAAGACGAATTTTCCTCCAAGTTATTTTTGAAGTAATTTTCTTTATTTAATTTTAAAACGAAAATTTGAGTTACCTGAATATTTTAAAAATAATTTCTGTTGTCCATCAAATTTTAGAGGATTAATGCGCTGTGAGATTATTTCCATTATGCATGAGTTTTTCCTTTTTTCTATCACAAGACTTCTGCTTCATTTGCTAACTTAATGTTAATATTTATCCGACGCTTGGATTTCCAAAAATGCGGTTATGAATTACAAATTTTCGTTTCGAGTCGTTAACATCTTGATTTACTCGAATCTATTAAAAATGTTATCTGGAAAATTAACGAATTTATGAGCAAAGTTGAAACGTAAACTAAAATTAAATAGCATACATGCATCTACATTTGTTTTCCACCAAACTGAAACTTTTATATGACAGCTTTTATTTCTTTCGGGGCATTTGGCTTCTAAATGCTCTGCTTAAACGGAAACAAGCAAAAAAAACAAATTTTTAAACTGTCGCATTTTTGCGGAATCTTCAACTGTGACCCCGGTATTGTCTTTTAAAAATAAAAATCCAACATCAAAAATATCATTTCACATTTTTGGCTCAATATATTATTGCTAAATAAAACGAAAAAACTGATACGGTTCTTATATTGCTTTTTTACGTGATCAGAATTCAGCGGGAGGCTTAAAATTTATATGAAAAAATTTTAGTCTTCCGTGTTTCAATTGTTTTTGCATGATTGATATTCATGACGAATTAAACAGGAGAATCTTAATCTCCCCCTTTTACATGATTTTTTAGATAAAATTTTAATTTTGCATTCATCTCTTTATCGGAAAGGAGTAAATATTTGCCTGGTTTGACCTACATAAATCGCTTAGCATTCGGTGCATATTTTTATAGCGATCTTTACATAATCGATGATGGAGTTATGTGATAGTTCGATCCTTGTCAAAATTTTACAGCCCAAACTTTTTTACAACAAAACATTTTGTTTTTCATCAAAGCAAAAATTCCGCTCGATAAGAAAATTGTTTGTCTCAATGTCCTTATAAAATAAACTTTATTTTTTATCTAAAACGACGGCATTGAAATTTTTGAATTTATCAAGCTTGCAGAGTTTTCTCGCCTTTTTTGATACCAAAATGAAAGGGTTTCGCATGATTAGTTCATTTGAAATCAGGAAATTTTAACTTTTTTGCCATTTTTACTTTATACCCTTGATTTATTCTTTTAGTGGCAGTAAATTTTTAATTTCGTTTATTGAGGTGTCCAGAAAATCTCGCTTTTCATTTATTCGGTCGATATTTTCACGGTTTATTATTATACCGGCAAATTAAATGGGATAAACGAGGGATTGAAACAAATTTTATTTAATTTAAAAATTTTTAACCTCGATTTCTACCGAATTCGTCGTCTCGTAAACGTAGAACCGATTCAATTGAACATCAAAATCTCATTCAAATTTAATTGGAGAATCAAGAAAATCCAGGAAAGCTTCTCAATGATTTAAGTAATATGATCACACTATAGATCCTCGATAACTACATTTATCAACATAGTCAGGAATATGGGTGCGTTTACGATTTTCTGAAACCTGTAGACCAATCTCTACTGATGAGTGAGCTAGAGAGATACGACTGTTTTTTTTTCGTATTTGTTTGTTAAACTGGAAAAAAGATTCTTGGGTTGATTGGGTGGCAGATCAAAATTAAAATTTTTAGTCGACGTTTCGAACAATATATTTGTTCATTCTCAAGACTACGGAAAAAGCAAATCAATCCCAACTTCAAAAACAATACAATACAAATTAGGATGGTTCAAAATTTGATCTAATGGTGCCAGTTTTGATAGGAAGCATAGACCCAATCGACCCAAGAATCCTTTTTCCAGTTTATATATCGGCGTGGGTGAGAATTTTGGTTTTTGTCTGTTAGTTCAGATGAGTTTCTGAACTGAAACTGAGCTGGATGAGTCAATGTATTTGTCCTTTCGAAGCAGAACAAGTCTTTTCCAAGATCTGTTTCTTGTATCTGTTTTGGGTTTTTAAGCGATGGCTGAAGAAGCAGAATTTAAATTGCTAATCTCAATCCTTCGGAATCAAACTTTTTGCCATTTATTTGCAATATCTAGACTATAACTGTTCTTAGGTAGATATTTGCGTATTTAGACGTGAGAGAGACAAACATTGAACATTTACCATGAAGCAAATACAAATAGAAACTCGAGTTGAAGACTCGAGCTTCAGCGTTACAAAAACTCTATTATCCCGCTTGAATACGGAGAAACAACCTTCTTAACTTGATTTTCTGAAATTCAACCTAACTTGAAAATTTGAAAATTCCAACCATGGAAATCCGTTAGTACCATTTCACGCGATCTTCCAGGAACAAAATTTACATGATACCAACATTAACTGATCGGGTAAATAATACCACAAATAACAATCTTCAGGGATAAAACAAAAACAAAAAGACTATGTCTGCGGCAACGCTTGTGCCACTGTGGTATGAATTTTTAGAAAATTTTAGTTGGATGTGTGTTAGCCAGCAGATCGAACTCAGGGTGCTAGCTCGGTAAAAGTAAAATAAATTGCCCTTTAGTCTAGCTCAGAGCAATGATTCCCAAACGTGGAAGAAAATATAATGCTCTACTCCTAATTGGTGTTAAAGACAGAGTGCTGCTCTGAGAAATCGCTCCGAGAGCAAGCCAAAAATGGTGAGATTGAGCGCCACGCAGTTAATGACACTCCGTAAACAGTTGTAGCAAAACCACCTGAACTGCGAAGGTAGGTTTAGGGAAAAAAAAAGGAATCTAGAGTACCACCCAGAATAACTAAAATACTAAGCTGATGTTGAAGATTTATTAAAAATTAATTCCCCAAAAGGGGTAATGGAAAAGCAATCAAAATATATTGGGCTACCCTCTAATCTTACTAGAATTCAAGTAATACCAAAATGTAACAGGCAAGATATTAATACCACGTATACGTATACTAGGCGCACAGTAATATACACGCCTCTGGATTGACTCCAGGATAAACAATAAAAGTGATACGGTAAAATTAGCAAAAGTAGTTATTAGTGGCACGGCCCAATATGATTATAATATAATTCAATGATCTTAAATAAAAAGGTGTTAGTAACAAATCTGACAACACAACAGATCTTAGCTTGTATCTTTCCTGGCTGATGGTAGAAACTGGAGTCTGGAGTAGAACGGGTGTTGATGTAGGTAACTGGAGCGGCAGATGGTGTAGCAGCGAAATAAGACGGGTCACAACTGGCCTCCAAGACGGTAGGTAAACTGCAGGCAATCGGCAGGGCACCCAAACGGTTACGGTAAAACGGTGTAACGAAAACTGATCATACAACAAAAATAATCGTACGATAAAGACCATACGGTAAAGAGACCACAAGATAAAGAGACCCTAGAAAAAAAAGGAAAGATATAAGTACCTGATACAAAATTGATAAAAACACTACCTCAGATGTTCGAGGGTCCGAAAGTGAGTATCGAGTTGTGGTGCGAATCTGCTATGATGTTAATAATTCGAAGCCAATAGATCCTTCAAACAGAAGATTGGATTGAACAAATGAAAGCCGGTAATTCAAATCCAAAACCGGAGACGACAAAAATCCCAAAAATGGCGTGGAAAACTTCCAATAATAATCGTCCACCGATAAGCTTGTCGAAAAAAGATGAGAATATTTCTATTCTAATAGCGAGTTCACCACCACAAAAGATATCCAAATCCCAAAATTATCCGCGAGCAGATAACAAGGAAGCATGTGTTTTCAAAATAAATCGAATAATTGCAATGCAATGCCGCCTATGAGAATTTTGCATAAATTCGAGTAGATATCTTCAAATTTGAAAATATGCCTTGCAAATTCAGGACCGTAACATGTGGTAACCATGGTTACCACAGCTATACCACTGGTACAGTTGAAAAGCCGACTATTACAGCAAAAATTAATATTGGAACGATTAAGATCGAATTCCGGAAAATTTTTTTAATATACTACTATAGTGAAATTTAGGCTTCAGCTAGCTCAAAAATGTCGGAAGCAATAAATCGCCAGGCAAAACAGGTTCCTTGTGATACGAAAACAACAATTCCATTCCATTAAAACCAAATTCTTTCTAAACTTGCCTAGTTTCGTCCAAAACTTCGGACAACTTCAAATTAAGAAAAAACAATTTAGATGAAATTAAAACTTTATTTCAAATCAAAACTATCAATCTCACAATTGAGACTTAATATTCACTCATTTTACGAGAACTCCCGCAAAACATACGTCTACTTTGACGGATCTGGCAAAATGCAAAAATTTGTTGTTTCGTACCAACTACAAAATTCAAAATTTTCAAATATTTACATAAAAATTATTCACAAAACAAATTCAAACACAAATAAATCAAAATCAAGATTTACAAAATAAACCCTGAATCACAAAAAGAAAATTACAATTTCAAAAATCCCAGTACGCTGCTCCTGCTAAAGCCAGCGTGTCATTTTTTGGTGAAAAAAAAACACTCTGACTTCTCTCACTTTTGCTTAAAAATTCAAATCTTGCGATTTTTCCTGGCGAAATTTGAAAAATAAATTATAAATTCCCTATCTTCTCCAAGTATTCTAAAAAAGTGGAAATCCTGTGATATGTACTGGAGGGTGTTCCACACCCCCCAGACCCCCCGGTTTACAATTTTACCAACCGAAAAATATATTAAACTAACTAAGATTTGGACTAAGGGGAAAATTTGATTTTTTAAGAAAAAATTAGGGAAATTTAACTTTCGACTAGAAAAAATTGAAACTTGGAAAGCACATTTATTTAATTCATGGAGTTTAGCATCAACTTTCTGTCACTTTGAAAGTTAATTATAAAAATAATGTAAAAATATAAATCCAAAATTTTAAACCGGGGGGTCTGGGGGGTGTGGAACACTCTCCAGTACATATCGCAGGATTTCCATTCTTTTAGAAAACTTGGAGAAGATAGCGAATTTAGAATTTTTCAAATTTTGCCAGGAAAATCTGAAAAAACGGGGAATCCTCCAGTAGCGGGAAACGAAATTAAATGTTTAAGGGGGCGTCCATTAATTACGTGAGCTGATTTTGGCGATTTTTAGACCCCCCCACCTCCCTTGGTGAGATGTCGTGAGATTTGGCTCGACCCCCTCCCCCCTCTTCTAATCACGTGAGATTTTTTAAAATGCGTATTTTTAATATAAATACGTTAATTTGTGCTTGATTGCGTTGGATTTATTAAAAAAGCATGATTTACTTAATTATTTTTAAGAATAGTTAACACAAAAAAATTACGTGAAGTTTGCCGAGACCCCCCCTCTCGCCCACGTGAGATTTGGTGAGATTCGGCTCGACCCCCTCCCGCCCTTAAACGCCTCACATAATTAATGGATGCCCCCTAAGTATTATACCGCTAAAAAGAGATCCACCGTCTAGCTGCCCGTCCATGGACGGGCTTTCTAGCTAGTATGTAAAATATGTAGCTTTTAATTTTGATAATTTTAATTTTAATTTATTTTTGTAAAATTTGGCATTTGGGTATGGGGGAGAACTGAAGAGGGTATTTGCCAAGATGGGGTAAGGTCCAGAAGTCCGATTTTGAGAATTATGTCTTAAATTTTCATTATAAAATTTTGTAAGTAACTGAGAATTTTTGAGAAACAGTTGATTTAAAATTGAAATTTGAAGAATGTAGGAATTTTTAGAACAACTACTGAGTACTGATGATTAAAAAGAGAGAAGATTAAAACAAAAGTCTAAAGTAGATGAAATGGGTCACATGCATGTTATTATATCCTTAATTTTAACGAAACAATTTTTAAAGTTGAATGAAAAATTTGAAAAATTTTTAAAGTTGAGTCAATGCGCAATTTCAAGGCATTGCTCATCCTAACACAATAATTATAGATGTACCATAGATGGCATTGTTGGGAGTTTATCAAGAGCTATGATGTATAAATTAGTTTTTTTTGAATAAAAATTGTGTGATGTTCTGTCGGGATTAACGATAACTACATACTGACCGAATACCTGCATTTCCACAGCGATTGATCTCTCGTATTTGTTGTTAATCATAGGTTGGCAACATAGTTATTTTCTCTTTATGTCAATCAGTTTACCTTATTGATTAAATGTACTATTTCTCCTTGCCCCTAAAATTATATAATTAAAATTACTAGGATTTCTTTTCCTTAGCTATTGTTTAAGGTTGGATCTAATTGTATCGGTCATTGTGGGGTCACCCATCCGGCCGACAGGTTTGTAATTCCCATGTGGGATTTTGTATGATTTCTGAAACATTTAATTCGTAAATATTGTGTTTGTTGCTAATCTCGTTGCAATGCTATTTGTGTTTGACGAGGAGGATTACTCTACTGCGGCTTAGCGTGGAAAATAGAAATAAATTTAATGTGGATTTATTTTGCGGTTGTACGAACTTTTGGACGTGCGACATTATAAAGCGTATTATACCTACTTGAATTAATTAATTTTGAGTTTCTGTTTAATCTTTAATGAACGCTTCATGTAATTAATGGTAAATCATTTTACGTCTTTGTGCCGATGAACGAGCACTATATTTTATTAAAGAAATTACGAAACGCGGGGTGTCTATAAATATCCAGCATTGTGTCTATAAATTAATTTGATTTTTGAAATTTTACCTAAAATTAATCAAAATCCCATTAGCAATTTCTTAAAAATCACGTTTTGCCGCATTTAAATTAATTTTCCCTCGTAGAAAATTGCCGATGTTGAAACTAGCGGTATCGATTTTCGGTGCGTATACGTTAGTACAACGGAAGATAATTTATTTATATTAACGGTGTAGGTATAAAAGAAATTTTTTATATCTTCAGAATTTTAAGTTCTTTCGTACGATGCTATCTCCTTTAAAGGGAAAACTTTCGAGAGTGGTAGCGAGCAAGGTGTAACATATGCTTTTAAAATAATTGTAAGGGAAGCTTCTCTTATGTGTCTTGGTCAAGAAAAACTGGATAAACTTTTAATGCAAAGTATTCTCCGTGCTCCCGAAAAAACTACTACCACCACCGGCAACTAGAACCGCTCGTGAATATTTTAGGCGCCGCAAAATGTAAGGAAAGCTATTTTTGCAGGCGACCATTTCGTGGTTAAAATTATGAAGTAAATAAAAATAAATAAAAAGTAAATGTAAGTAGCGGGAATTAAATTGTTTAATTGCGTTTATTGGTTGTCAGCGCCGAAACAAGTGGGCATTATGGTTTAACGAATCCAAATTGGATTTAAACATTGATTGACGTTTGAAATCGGTGGTTAGTCACTTGCATGTAATTTGAGATAATGCCCAGCCAATAATTAATGATCGAAAACTACACGTCGCAATTTAAAACAAGTAAATTAATTTTCAATTAAGATTTTTTTTGGAAAGCAATAAAATCAAGAGGAAAGCGTTAAAATCGTGACGTTAATAATGGATTAACGAGGTAGTAAGTGGTGTGCGATAACACCATTTAAGACCTTTCTCGACGCTGACACTACCTAAACCGATGCCCAAAATAAAATTAATTCCGTTTAAGATCCCGAAACATGTCAAGACGACGCGTCACTTAATTAGAGGTCAAATGAAAATCTAGCGACGGAATATTGCTAAAAGCAAATAGGAATAAGGACGTGAATCCTTTAGAAAAGCCATGTATTGTCTTGGTCTCGTTGCATATTCATGAGACGGAAGCCTCGTCTTAGGAAGTGTCTAATGGGACACCTTGCGGGTCCCTACGGGATACTTGACGCCCAAAGCTCCTCCGAACGTAGCATCTAGACAACCGAAAGGATGCAGAAAAGCAGAAACGAAATGAACTAAAATACACCACTCGACGAATTCGCATTGAAATGAGGAATTTAAATTGTGCATAAGTCGAAATTGCATTCAAACGTGACCCGATTCCTATTTTCAATAATTTTTACAATCGGCTAAACCAAAACTCCATATAATCTTCTTACTCGATTTTGATGTAATTACAACAACGTTGACAAGCTGATACGGCACTAAAGTAAATTAATTTTATAACTTAATTATTAAACATCAAAGAAAATTTAATACACTTAAACAGTCCAAAAAATTTGCCTTCTGAATAATTTAACTTTTTTGAATAATTAACAGAAAATAATTAAGGTCTCTCTGTTTTCAAATTCATTTCGTTTGTTGTTGCCACAGTTTTTCATACCAAAACATTTTTTGTCGAAAACTGAAACTGTAATTTTTATTTTTGAATTTTTTCCACTGCGACACGCATGTTTTTCGAAGCTAGCGGGACACAAACCTCCCGGGAAAATTTGTTTTTCGAAATAGTTGATTACACTTGACTTTTCAACATTTTTTAACTTAATTTAATCCATAACTCGAAATTGGTTGATTCTAGACAATAAATGGTTAGAATCAACTTTTTAGATAACATTGGGCTTTTTAAAAAAGCCCTGATTGATTAACACTAAAAAATCAATCATTTCGATGGTATGGCCGGTCGACGATAAAATTTAAAAAAATGTTTTAACGATGGCTATCTCTAGCTCGAGTTTGAATTTCGGCAAACATTTTATACAAATGTGATAATACCTGTATGTGAAATGTGAAAATACTTAACACGCTCATCACATACATAGGTGAAAAGGGTGCCAGCGTTAGGGAGACTCACGACAATATACTCGGAAGAATAACATTAAATTTAAAGTTTTCTTTCTTTTTCTATTTTTTATTTCATTTATTTATAATATTTATTTTCGGATCTACCGAACACAAATAATGCAATTCTCATCAAGCTTTTTGATTGACAAAGATTCAAGGTTGAATTGTTACCAAAAATTACCGAAATTTCGCTGTAGACTCTTTCGAACATTAACGAAAAGTTTATTTTCTCATTTCAGTTGGTGAACAAGTTTCGGGACAAGAGATAGCCAAATTGATAAAACATAAAATATTTTGATAATTAATCATTTTATGTGAAATTTTTAAATCGGGCATTTTGTCTTTGTCAAAATTTGATTTAAAAACGAGGGCAATAAACTTTCTCGTGTTCGTCGAAACTTTTATACGTTTTTATGCAATTTTTATAAGTCATTATTCAAAAACGCTTCACGAAAAGAATAGTAAAAGAAGCAATGGGTAAAAGTTTTGAATGAAAAATCAGATGGACGAAAAAGCCGTAAAGGCGTATGCATTCAGTTAAAATTTACCAAACCGTTTTGCGATTTTGCTTGTCCATCAAATTTGGATTATTTCCAATAAATGTCTGTTTATTTTTTTCCAGGTCGAATATCGCTAACATTAAAATTTCACGTTAGATTCGCTTCAGTTGAACAGGTTTATTATATGAAAATAAAACAGAAAAATTATTCGCTTCCGTTGCCTAGATTTTCTTTGAGTGGGTAATGAAAGTAAAACAAGAAGCGGCAACTAACTAAGCTGTCAGATGGGATCGTTTATTTTATAACCAAAAAAATTAACAAAAATTTAAATTATCAAACAGTTGACTGGAATATAAACGCTCGCCGTCCCGAAATAATTTTCAACCTCAGTTTACCGAAACCTTTCTAAAATATTTTTATAATAATTAAATATAATAGATAAAAATAGTGGGTCAGTAATGACCCGGTTTTGATAAACCGAGGTTAAAACAGTAATCTTTAATATTAGTAAATTTAATGTAAGGTGCTGGTGGTAGCTAGCTGTGAAATTTACTTTCGTATTATTATTATTTCAAATTTCAAAACTCAGTGATGTAGTTTAGCTGCCAATATCTCGGAGTGGTAGACCGGCACCAATATGTTTATGCTAATGCCAGTACGACAGCAGCTAGCACTTGTTGAGAAATGGAAGGCTCCAGAGGCGAAAACGGATTCAAAGGCTTCCCCTTGTCTCTCGACCTAACACCGCATCCGAGGGCGATTTTTAGCTCCGTTTAACCCTAGAAGAACGGGAAGACCTTGTGTCTCCTTCTCAAGTTTCGTTGACATTTGGAGAAATTTTTCGTTGGTTATATTTATTTCAATAAACACACAGGTAAAATATCAAAAATATCAAATCAAGCTTTAAGTATAATTAATTTGGATAATGGGGTGCTGTTGCAAAAAGCGGAAATAAGAATGGTACAAAGGGCGGCATTGTGATATTTCACCCTAACAAACTCAACAAGGCGGTAGATCTAACCGTATCATCGAACGAAAGTGTCAAAGACGAAATCAAGAAAATGGATATAAAATTTTACACAAATAATATTATGTAAAATATCTGTATTGCAATCAATTTATTACAAATCAATATCAAGTTGTTGAAGCGTAATGGATATGGATGTTTTTGAATTTTGAAGGAACCTCGTAAGTGAAAATTGCAGTAAATAATACAGTTGTTACTAAATGATATTAATTTCGTCGGAAACTAGTTTTATTTCTAGTCAAGTAACGAACCGGATATAGAAAACTTATTGATAGTTTCTTGAAAAAGCAATTTTGGAAATTTTCAATTTAATAATTTGTCATTTGAGGATCCATTTCTCGTGACATTTGAAAAATTGTCTTTGAAATTGGAAGTTACGAGTTGTTACCGTTTGTAACAGAACGCGAAATATTACAAATAATATAAAATAAACAACAAGAAAGGCTTTTAATTTTCAGACTGAAAAAAATCGATTCGGCCCGTTAATTATTTATAACCCGTAAAAAATTTCGTGAGCGCTGAAAATTTATAAAATCGCAAAATTGTAACTTGTTTACTTTTATAAATCCGAATGAATGTTATCTTGAATCATGTCTTATTTTTCTTCCTCAAATTCTTTTTCTTTATTGGCCTAAATTCATACACTTTGCGTGAAATTCGTCCAGATTACCAACGCAATTCAGTCATGCATAAGAAATGAACAACGAAATTAACTACACAATTTGCAGGTTTCGTTTTTTGAAAATTGTTTTAACATTTTTTACACCACGCAGAGGTAATTTTTCATTCTAATTTTTTGTATGCAACATTCAAATAACTCGGGAACGAATTTTATCGCCGCGGAAAATTGAAAATTTATTTTACGCTTCAGAAATAAATTATTGATCAAGAGAGCAATAAGTTGGCACATTTTAGTAAACGCGTTTCTAGTGACCGTAAAACTTCGATAAATAAAATTCGTGATCGTAACAATGAAGTTCCATTGTATGAAGGTAAAGCTGGGGTAATAATTTAAATTTAACAACATTTTAAAAATTTATTCGTCAAGTTTATCAAGAAGGAAAGCAACACCTGCGATGATCCGCTTTTCCCAAAGTTCAACCTATTGCAATTTTTTATGCACAGTCAAGTTTGTTTGGACAAAATTTCAGGTGTTAGTAAAACAAACTTTATTTTAGAGAATCGTGTAAGTAAAACTTTGCTACGACTTATATTTTAGTATTAAATATTATTACGGACGCCGCCGTATTAGAGGGCGCCACGTTATATCTCATTAGTTATAATTTGCAACGCGATTTTTGCCATAGCACTACCCGACCTGAATTTATGTGTTTGGTAATGTACTTAAAATAAATGAAATGTAAATAAAAATTTAAAAACATAAATTTTATTAGAAAATTTAATTCGGGTTGTTAGAAATTTATTAATTTTAGACGCGCGTCCATAATATCATGAAATATCATTCAGTACACGCACGTTCCACCAATATCAGAGATATTTTAGTTATTATTAATGCCGCTATAAAAGAGAAATTAATGCAGCTGGATGTTAATTTTCATTAAAACAGATATTTGTTGATACTATTTAGCATGAAATTCTCGTTAGTATCTCACTTTTTGCACAAGTCGTTGGCAAATTACGAACGAATGCCTTTGCGAGGCATCAATTTTTTTTTTTAATAAACTACAATTGAAATTTTAACGTGATTATGGAGCTGTTATTTTAAATAAACAGGAAGAAAATTAGCATAAATAATACCTGTTCAAATAAGTCATTAATTTAATGGCCTTCATTGCCATAAGAGCTTGGTATATTATTAATAACTGGGTACGTTTTCTGATTTAACCCCCTTCATATTAAATGGGATGTACTTGTCGAGTTTACGAAACGTTCTACTTCAACAGTATTACTTATACATTATTAAAAATTGCAACATCAATCAACAAGAGAAGTTTCCGCATACAATGTTAAGAGCTCCATTTGACATTAAACGTTTTCAATTTATTTACATACAAAATGTAAATAGAATTATTACAAGGATTAAATATTAAACACAAATAAATTATCGTAATTTGTTATAAAGATATTTTCATAACAATGAATTTTGCTACTAAACACTGTAGATGTGTTTTTTCTGAACTCCATTTTACAAGCATTAAAATTACATTTCAAACTCCCTCCAATCTACCAACTTTTCGGAAGTTCAGAGATAAATAAAATCAAAAAGAAAGCTAGATAAGGAGTGGAATTAATCCAGAAGTCTGGATTCACAATGAACATAAACATAAGAAATACGTTAAACATAAAAAATTTACGCGTAACTCTTGATATTTGCAGATTTGTTGGCGGTCCCTGCTCTGGCGCCAAATGTAAGGAATATAACTTGCGCCTAACAATATACTGATTTAGCTTTGCAAGCAAACCAGGATTGTCCGTATATTTTCATTGTATTTATTTATTTTTATTGTGCGGGGAGGGGGATTTGGTTTTTTTTGGCGGTCCCTGCTCGGGCGTCAAATATAAAATCAAATATAGCATTTACTGTATTTGCTTATTTTTTTGGAAAGGAGGGAAGATTTTTCAGCGGTTACAAGAGCAACTTATGTGGTCTAAGATCAGAAAGTATAATTTCGTTTTTGGAGGCTTTGTTGGCGGTCCCTGCTCTGGCGCCAAATGTAAGGAATATAACTTACGCTTAACAATATACTAATTTAGCTTTGCAAGCAAACCAGGATTAGGCCGTATATTTTCATTGTATTTATTTATTTTTATTGTGCGGGGAGGGGGATTTGTTTTTTTTGGCGGTCCCTGCTCGGGCGTCAAATGTAAAATCAAATATAGCATTTACTGTGTTTGCTTATTTTTTTTCAGCGGTTACAAGAGCAACTTATGTGGTTGGGCGGACCGTCTAAGATCAGAAAGTATAATTTCGTTTTTGGAGGCTTTGTTGGCGGTCCCTGCTCGGGCGCCAAATGTAATTAATGACGGAAACAGTTTGACATCCGGGAGAGTTAAGACCTAGGAGAGGGAGGGGGAATTTATCAACAGTTTTTGCCTCGAACGCTACTACAGAATAGATCTTTTACCATTAATTTGGTAAAAGTTAATTTGTTTGTTTTAATTAATATTAATTTAGTTAATTTAATTTAATTGCAGTAGCATTTATTTTGAGTGCATCACTTGTAAATTGTAATGTTCATTAACAGATTGTGGTTAATTGGTGGTCTCTCATCAGGAAAATCTGCTTTTGTAAATATTCAGTTTTTCACTTGAATTAGAATTGAAGTAATTTTATCGAACTTTATTAACATAATTTTTTGACAAAATTGACATAGAGGAAAAATATAGGTGTAAGCCGTATAAAATTATTAATTGAAGGATAATGTAAAAGTAATTATATAAAAGTACGTTTTACAGTAAATTGGGACTTATCAATGTCAATATAGGAATAATTAATATCAAATTGGAGATTAACAATTACAAATTGGATTTAATCAATTTCAAAGTGTACACAAGCTATACTATTATACGTTTTGAGATCAAAATAAATAATAATAATAATATTACAATATTGCAATATTATTGTAACGAATAAATAAATAACAAAATAATATCCGCGATCAAATAACTTCGATTTTCATAAACTTCGTTAGCGAAAAGCCAATAGCCGTCATACAAATATGACAAATAATTTTCTGTAATTTTAGTGGAAAGCTACTTTACTCAGTTGAATATTATAGTTTCCTACATCACTTCATAATTTCGTTTGTAGCAAATTATTGTTAAAACTTCTGTTTTTTACTTATTGTCGCAGGAGGATCAGATGGTTTAGAGCTAAATTGTTTATTCTTTATTTACAATTGTAAATAAACACCGGTCACCTCCACCATGTCGCATACAAGATTTGGATCTTATATGCTGGGGTTGTGTAGTCTTAAGACAAAAAAAATTATCTCACTGATATATCAGATAATAGATGATTTTTTGTGTGGGAATGGTGCACTAATTCGCGTTAAGCGAAATTAGGTAATAAATGATGTTACAATTATCGAAGATATATTTCAAATTAATTGTAATTAATCGGGCAAGTAAAGCTTTCCTCACTTAGAAGATGTATTTTAATCTGTGAGCAAAAAGCTGTTTTATATGTTTACAGCGAAAAAGTAAGCTGTTTTACGATGTTGACCATATTGCATTTGACCTCATTATCTCAAGGATAATAAACTGCGCTTCTATTATGGTAATTGAACATAATGTATTTTACGAAGCAGAATATTTCGGGGTAATGCTTTTGCAGATAGGAGAACACATAAACCAGGGTAATGGTCATTTCCTCGTGAATTTTCAATATATCGAACGTTGTAACTCGCACTACTAGCACGGCACATAATTGTGCAACTCCATAAACTTCCAATTTCAATTTTGCCATTAACTTATTGTTACTATATTCGTATATTCGTGTCCATATGGAAGTAGTAACAAAAAAACAATTTTTTTATTATTCTTTCTTTATACGATGCTTGGATTATTTTTTTCGAAAACTTTTCCATATCCAAGTTTTATCGCGTTATTTGAATTTTATTTCAAATTTTTTTCTACACTTCACGATTTAATTTAAAACGAATCGTAAAGCAATTTGCTTATTGCTTTTAGAAATGAAAAAAACAGCGCACGAATTTTATTTTGATTTTTCGATTGATACAAACGCACATTTCAATTTTGCACGGTGACTGAATTAAATTTGTATCAATCTTGCACAAAGCACAACGACAAACAGTTATTTTAATTTTAAAATTGAATAAAGAAATAAATTGGTATCGGATTGAAATTTTTTGTACTCGGGTTCCAATTGTTCAATTGAATATATTATTTTTTAATCTTTTCTGTGACGGCGGACGTCACTTCTTTTTGCTCCACGAAATTTATATTTACCCAATTGGCGAAATCGCGATTAAGAAGTTTTCGTGTTGCTTTTTTGCTTACTAATTGATTTGTGCTTCCCCTGGCAGTCGAAAATAGTTAAAACGTTTCGTTTCGACTCTATCGAGAACGCAAGGCCATCTTGTGTAGTTTATCTACTGTAATCAGGCCGTAGCCGCCAGGCTAGTCACAATTATGCAATCATAATCAGAATTATCAATTAAAATTGAGTTTGATTTCCTCATTTGTTCTTTTATACGATAAGTCAACATTACGTAAAGTTAGATGAAAATCAGCTTTAGTGGAGCAATGATAATAGCAGTTAAAAGCAGTCAATTACAGTTAAATTGTGTTTTGGAGTAATTCTGGAGAAGATCTACAAAACTGATATTGTTCATCGGATCATAAATATATAAGATTTCTAATTATTGCAATATGATGGCAGATTGTTCAGACACAAATGTAGATTTCAGATATCAATAGCCAATTTAGTTACAGTAACAATGCACTCTTAGTCAAACTTACAACTCAAGTTACATGTTGAAACTTGTAAGCATATTTTACAAAAATTTTCGTTTCAAAACATAATAGAAATCTTACCTTTTAACTGAAACTATTAATTACCTACCTAATTAAATTGTAAATGTATTTACAAAACAAACTTAACTGAGATGTTAACCCTTTTCATTCATATTTTCCTTTGTGTACGTTTTCTCAAATGTCTAATTTGTTGTGTTTTGTGTGTCCAAACAAAGCCCCTAGTAAGGACACCGTTACCATCCGAGTGTATTAATTCCGGATTTCGTGGTCGCATACGTAGATTAATCACCATGATTTGGTATCGAGATAGCATATCTCTCAAGTATTTGGTTTACTTCAAAAGAGTTTGATCTGGTTGTTAATTTGCGGCCTAACAAGAGGTTCGAGATTAAGAAGGGGAAAGTAAACGCACTAAACACTTTTCAGAACTAAAATGTTTTTAAGTTATCACATGTAAAATACACTGTAAGTAAAAATTGGCAAACGATTTCACCATACTATGGCATCATCAGGCGACGAACTAGAACAATAATAAAATATCGTAATAGGACCTTGAGAGGACCTACTCGTTAAAATTATTCCAACTTTTGGACATAAAATTTTTAAAGTAAATTACCGGCCGCATTATTTATTAGCTGCACGTTGGTTACGCTTCCTAGATCATTCTGCCTACGCAATATTTTACGCAATAAACAAATTGGATAACATTTTTTAGCTTTTCAACTACACGAGAATTATAATGTGGGTAATTCGTGCTAAAAGCATTTTTTATAACAAAATGTGAAAATTCTTGTTTACCCAAGTTTGCGCGATATTTTTAATTAATTTATCATTTTTAGTTTCGCTTTAACTGTGACGAGAATAAAAATTAAGATAAATTGAAGGAAACAAGGTGAGGGACTTAATATGGAGAAAGCATGTACGAGTAGTTAGTTAGCAAATGCATCGCAAGACATAATGTCGCTGACAATTAAATAAGTTAGGGTAACACTTTGAGTTTATTTTGTTTTATTGCACCCTTCATTGTTAAAACTAAAATTGAAATTACAAAGTATAAAGTTACATTGTCTATAACACAAAGCTTTTACTCATAAATATAATTTTGCACTGAAAGGAAACCTTGTTCTTTGGATTCGTGTTAATTTAGAGTGGCGTTATTTTCTCTTTTATGTTTGTGCATTCTCTGCAAAATCCTTACTGGATTATCCCTATTTGTGTGCGTACATATAAATACCACTAAAAACTTTTAATTGTTGACACCAATTATCTCATTAGCAACTTTTGAACTTTATGATCCAACGTTTGCGTTCCAAAATTTATCTCAAATATAAAACAGAACTTAATCCTTTTGAAAAATTAATATATCACTTAACTGCAAGTGCATTACAGTTTTTGCTTCGTTATAACGAACCTAACGAATACCGAAATATTTCTCTTTAGTTTATTAATCGGTTGTTTTTGCTTTCTTGTAATAAATTTAGAACTTCGTTTGAATGAAACGTCAGCTTCATTTACACGAAACTAGACACGATGCTCGGGGTATTTTGCTTCGTTATAACGAAGTTAACGAGTACTAAAGTGCCATTTGTTTTTGTGAATTAAGAATTCCATTTAAACCATAATTGACTGTTTTGTTTCGTCATATCGAAGCTAACGAATGCAGAGTTTCGTTACAGCGAAAACAAAAAGTTCACGCTGTATTTTAAAATTTAAAACAAAATCACTCAAGGTTTCTCAGAAAATTAAACTATTAGTTAGACTTTACGGTAAATAGAGTCTATATTAAGCTCGGGAGATAATTTTATCCTTAAAAGCTTCGATTTATCTTCCTTGATATTAACATATCGTTCCTAACTCTTTATCCTTTAATACGCGCTATTAGATTTTTTATGAACTTGCTGTTTGCTTAAATAACCAACTTTTTATGCTTAAGGTATTAGAGGATGCAATTTCATTTTGTTTATTTTCAATTTTTAATTTCAAAGGTTGTTTATTATTGATGAAACGTCCAGTGTTTTATTAAAGCTTATAAATTTCTAATCGAGGTTTAGTTTTCAATTTACAATGTAATGGAAGATACGAGGGTCTTCGATATTTTATAATACTTATAAAAAGGTTGCTTTATGTCTGCTCTATAAAACATTTCCTATAAGCAATAGTCGAAATAGTCGTCATGAAGTGAGAGAAAATGAACATCTAAACCTTATGGCAGTTTTCAAAACATCATTGTTAATTAAAATTTTTGATTCGACTGTGATACTAATTTCAATATAATTGAATCGTCGTACCTGGAGGGTATTCCATACCCCCAGACCCCCCCCTCATAAATGCAATGATTGTTTTATCAATACATTTAGTTTTGTTCGTCGGGGCAAAAATGCTGAACTTTTCATCAATATCACGAAATTTTTTTATTTCAGTATCGAATGTCGCTAGCACAATTGGACATTCGATCGAAGGCGGCGGGGGGGGGGGGCAAACAATCCAAATTTGGGACAATTTCAATTCAAAATAATCGGAAAACTACTCATATTTGTAAAATAATCAAACTCAATTTATTTAAATTTTTTTTATAATAATATAAAAATAAATAAGTTTCTCAAATTCTAATTTTGTTTAGCCGAACATTTTAATTTCCTTCACTTTTGCCCAAAAACAAAAAATTTCCTGGTCTTTTCTGGAGAAATTTGTAAAATTATAAATTCCCTATCTTCTCCAAGTATTCTAAAAGAGCGGAAATCCTGCGATATGTACTGGAGGGTGTTCCACACCCCCCAGACCCCCCGGTTTACAATTTTGACTTTATATTTTTTAAATTTACTTTCAAAGTAACACAGAAAGTTGCTGCTAAACTCCGTGAGCAATGAGGTAATTAAATAAATATGTTTTCCAAGTTTTAATTTTTTCTAGCCGAAGGTTAAATTTCCCTAATTTTTGCTCAAAAAATTCAAATTTCCCGCTTTTGGATTAATATTGGAGACGGTCATTAGCCTAGTATGTTAGCTGAATAATTGCTGACACTAAGGTACCCGGTTCAAATCCGGAAGGAGTCTAAAATTTCTTATGATGGTCTCCGTGCTTCGGAGGGCACGTAAAGCCGGCGGTCCCCCTGGGTTGATGATTTGCTCTCATCAACAAAAAATCCAAGGTTACGGGCACATCTGAGACAAGCCCAGCGAGCTACATCAGATGTAAAGCAATTTATATGCTCAAAGACTTGTGACTTCGATTCGGTCTTCGATAGAAGACAACCCAAATGTCAAGGCAAACAGGATTTATCGTAGCCTAAAAAGTGGAAGAAGAAGAAGAAGGACACGCTGTAGCAGTAGCAGCAGGAGCGTGTTGGCATTTTATGTATTAGGACTAGCTGGAAAGCCCGTCCATGGACGGGCAGCTAGACGGTGGATCTCTTTTTAGCGGTATAATATTTAAAATTTAATTTCGTTTTCCGCTACTGGGGGATTCCCCGTTTTCCCAGAATTTCCTGGCAAAATTTGAAAAATTATAAATTCCCTATCTTTTCCAAGTATTCTAAAAGTGTGAAAATCCTTCGATATGTACTGGAGGGTGTTCCACACCCCCCAGACCCCCCGGTTTAAAATTTAAGCTTTTTATTTTTATATTAATTAACTTTCAAAGTAACACAGAAAGTTGCTGTTGAACTTTGTGAGCAGTAAGGTAATTAAATAAATATGCTTTCTATACTACTAATACAGACTACGAACATTCTGGCTCAATTTTCAGTTCAGAAAATACACATTTTTCGCACCTGTTACAGACTATATTCTCAGATCTAATGGTTGGTTTATGCAAAACGTCGATGCACGCAACGCACGCACCGCACGCGTGCAAATAAAGTTGAAGCATAGAATTTCAGTAGGAGGGTTTATGGTGCTTACGCCGCCAAAAATCAAGAGTGTAAACTAACTGCATAAACGCTCCTACTGAAATTCTATGCTTCAACTTTATTTAGACGCGTGCGGTGCGTGCGTTGCGTGCGTCGACGTTTTACATAAACCAACCTTAAGAAATATTAAAACCTGGTGGTGACATCTATTAACAAGATGTTTTACTGGTTTTATAACGCAAACTGTCAAATTGGTGTTCGCAAATTACAAGAAATACACTAGCACAGTGCATCAGTCGTATAGACTGACTCGGGGACCGTCACCTTTGCCTAAACGGCTCTGGTGACAAACTTTCCACTCGTGCAGAATATGCCAATTTCTAACTCGTTACAGAATATACTATTCTAAGTTTTAAATTTTTCTAGTCGATGGTTAAATTTCCCCCACTTCTTAAAAATTAAAATTTCCCGGTTAATCCTAATCTTAGTTAGTTTAATATATTTTGCGGTTGGTGAAATTGTAAACCGGGGGGTCTGGGGGGTGTGGAACACCCTCCAGTACATATCGCAGGAGTTACACTCTTTTAGAATACTTGGAGAAGATAGGGAATTTATAATTTTTCAAATTTCGCCAGGAAAATTCGGCTAATTTGAATTTTTGAACCTACGTCAATTCATCGCGGACAATTCATCGCGCGACAATTTATCGCGTACAATTCATCGCCTGCGCCTTGACAATTCATCGCCGCGACAATTTATCGCGTGCGACATTTCATCGCAAATAAATATAATTAAAATGAAAACAAACACAACAACAATTTGATATTACAAAATTAATTAAAATTGAAGCAACACATATTTTTATAATTGTAGTTGGAAATTATGAGCTATACTATAAGATACGGATTATATCTATTATTCTATAAGATAGAACAATTTGTGGCTGGAAATGAAATTCTACAAAAAAGAGTGTATAGAGACTGCCAGAAGAATAAAAGCAATACTGTAAGATTACGCTAACAGACCTATTTTAGATTTTCTTCGAGGAATAGCTCTTAATTTCCAACTACGATTTTTATAAAAATTAGTGTTATTTTAATTTAATTAATTTTGTAATATCAAATTTTTGTTTATTTATTTTAATTGAATTTAATGCGATGAATTGTCACACGCGATAAATTGTCGCGGCGATGAATTGTCGTGGCAATGAATTGTCGCACACGATGAATTGTCGCACGATGAATTGTCCGCAATGAATTGACAGTACACCTGAATTTTTAAGCAAAAGTGAGAGAAATCTTAGTGTTTTTTTCGCCGAAAAATGACACGCTGTGGCAGGAGCAGCAGCAGCGTGCTGGGATTTTATATATCAGGATTATCTTTAGACGTAACAACTAACGTAAGACCGTTCGCAGGATGTACAAACAATTACGTAACTTACCTTATTTCTCACAGACACCCATATGAATCTTGAATTATAAAAATAATATAAAAATATAAAGGCAAAATTTTCAACCGGGGGGTCTGGGGGGTGTGGAACACCCTCCAGTACATATCGCAGGAGTTCCACATTTTTAGGATATTTGAATAAGATAGGGAATTTATAATTTTTCAAATTTCGCCAAGAAAAATCGGGAAATTTGAATTTTTAAGCAAAAGTGAGAGAAATCAGAGTGTTTTTTTTCACCAAAAAATTACACGCTGTAGCAGGAGCAGCAGCAGTGTGCTGGAATTTTATACATCAGGATATTTAAAAAATGTTTGGGAGAAGCCTGCTTTCCCCACGTAGCTGCTGCCACCTTAATTATTTGGCGGGGAAATCAGACAATACAAAAACATTTACAAAAAATATAAAATTTTCAAATTAAATTGTAATTAATTGTATTGTTCAAAATTGACGATTTGGCTGGAGAAGTGAAAGGAAATTCCTGATATTCCGGAGGAAAACTTTTGAATTTCAATGAATTTCACGAAGAATCCTTTGTACAAGTATAAAAAGGAAATATGAGGAAATTTGCCTTTGGAAAATTAAAAAATCAAGTTTTTATTTAGTTTCGTATGAATATTTATAAAACTCAAAGCTATAAAATCAGGGGCACTGATGTTTATAACGAATTTTATATTTTTCAGCCAAAAAGGTGAAATATAGAATAAGGAAAAATTACGAAATGATAAAGTGGAAGAATTAAAAATAGAAATAAAATTGCTTACCAAGTAACTACAGAATAAAATTACAGAAACTTAAACTATAAGCTTCGTAAACAAATATTAACATAGTAATTAAAGTTATACGAGAAAATTTAAATTAGAATTATATCAGTAAGAGTTGACATTAAAATCAAAAGTGCTAAGTTGATAATTACAGAGAAGAAAACAAAATAAATTAGTTTACATTATTGTAGTCTTAGGTAAATGTCGGAAAATCATTTTATATTTAAATAACATAATTAAAAAGATTTAAGAATTTAAAAAACTTAAAAAGGGTTCATAGCAATATTTAGTAATCTGCAGGATGAATAAAAATTTATTATTGTCGGCCATAGGAAATAGTAGATCAATAAGAAGTTACGATGAAGATACTGAATTTTATTTTGATGTTTTCATAATTTAACAATACGAAACACTATCGATCTGTCATCTGAAAGTATATTTCTGCAAGTTTTCTTTAATTTCCATTTATAATTTAAAATTATTTGGTCGTATCTCAAGTTTTATATCAACAGTTTATTTGATTAAAGTCTTCGATATATTTGATGAACGACTTTCAGCGAGTTTGTAAGGGACGAGAAGTCAATAAGCTTGACAAAATTGCAAAATTGAATGAAACGATTATCAAAGACATTTGTGAGATTGACGTTGAAGCTTAAATGGAATAAGGAAAAGTATCAGAATATAAATTCAAAACACGATTTTTGTAATGAGAAAATCACGTAAAATCCATATTATTCTTTTGGTTTACATTTTCGTTTGATCCGGCCGCGTAGATTGTTTAAATTTAAATAATACGGAATTATAACGAAGCCGAGATGCTTTTAAAATTTCACGTAATGGTTTGATGTTTAAGATAAAGCGGGATCAATTAAAAAGTTTACTTTTCCCCCAAGCCAAAGTGTACTTAATCCAATCGAGATAACTAGATAAGTGGATCGTCTAATGAACGACGATACTTTTCATTGCTTGAGCTTTTTTGCGAATGTTACTTTTGATTAGTTTACAAGCAGGGAATTAGCAATAATTGTGATTTCTTAGTTTTTTCCTGTTATTGTTAAGAAAATTAAAGGTCGTTGCTAAAACTTTTTTCGCCAAATCTTTTGATGTTTAAATGAAAATTGCCAACCTTCTCGTGACATTTCGTTTTTGTGGGATTTTCTTTGAGATATGTTTAATGGATTTTACACGTTTTTGACAGTTTTACTTGATTTACGTTAATAAGATTATGGTTTATTGCTTTTTCTAGTATTTACGAGTCCAATTTTAATGTGGGAGTTTAAATTACAACTGAAAATTGACTCGCCGATCTCATTTTTACCCAATTTCTGCTTTATAGCTGCGATTTAATTTTATTGCAATTTTTGATCATTGATTCTTTAATTAACTTCGTTTTTCTTACACCAAACGGCTTAGTTATAACACAACTCTTTATTTTTCTAATAAAGAAAATGGGAAACCAATAGGTCAAGGCTTCTCAGAGATTTGAGCTGATTTTTTTGCTCGATTGATAAATCACGAATTTACTCAATCGTCCATCAAAAAATCGACGTGCTTAGATAACTTTCTTATACGATAAACGGTAAATCGTAACAAGTCAATCTCAATTATTGTTAATCAATTAAGAAATTATAGGAAATACAACTGAAAATTGAACTAACTAACATTAAAAATTAATCAAAACAAGAAATTTTGAAACTTAATTGGACAGATTCCTGTTCTCTCTGCAATTTGAAGTTAATGATGGATATCAATAATGAAATAAAATACAAAAACAAATTTTTGTAGGTAGTTTAATTTTAAGCTAGATACCCTAGAGACAAACGTTAATTAACAATTTTACAACAAGTATTCGAAAAAACCTCCATTCTGCACCAAACTGTATCCAATCCTATTGCAATACAATTCTCGTACATCCGCAAGCTGCGTAGTAATAATTTGTCTGCATTCTGCAAGGATCGCGTTCCGCAGAGAATTAATATTTGAACAAAGTATTTTTTATAACTTTTTTGGCTATAATCAAAAATATTAATGTACATGCTCAGCGAAGTATTTTTCGTCTGCATATTTTTACGTCTTGTTACCATGGTACTGCCCTCCTAGTAAAAAACTGTCTTATTTTAATGTTTTAGCAAATCCAAAAATACGAAATGTAACGGCAATTCGGCTGTTATAGGCCTTGATTAAAAAATCGAAATTTTCAGAAACTTTTATGAGCAAAATATAGAGTAAGTTTTAGCTAGATTATGTAGTACTAATCATTACAAACAAAAAAGTGTGGAACAAAATTTTTCAGAAACGTACCGTTTTTGAGTTATACGTAAAATTAAAACTTCAAAATTATCAAAATTCTTCAAAAAAATGATATATTACATTGAATTTTGAAATAATGATTTCAGGTTTAGTGGGAAGCAAAATCAAACAACTATAGCTTGTCAATCGACGTTTCGGAACATATATTATTCCATCTTCAGGACTAGGGAAAAGGCTCTAGTCCTGAATTGTGGGAAAACGTAATTACTACTAATAAGTTGAAGTTAGTATTTCAATATGTAATTTTTGAGACTTTTTTATTCAAAGCATAAAAATAATCAAAAACAAAACATCATGTCTGCGAAGCACTGCAGATGAAACAGGGGCGGAACTACCGGGGTGCGGTGGGTGCGACACACGCGGGCCTCTAGCTAAAAGGGTCCTTAGTTCTACTGTGACCATTTTTAATCTTTTTTTTTTTAATTTTTAATATTCAGAATGAAATATGGCAGTCTTCTCCTATTGAGGTAAACAAAGTGGGCATCATTTATCATCAAGAACTCAGTGTTCCCTCTAAATCTTCAAAATTAAATTCTGACATTTACAATAAAATAAATAAAATTTTAAAATTTAAACACAAATTTATTTTAATTTAAAAAAAAAAATTTTAAATTTAATTTCCTTGACTTGGCACTAAATGAGAAATTTATGAGAAATGAGAAATTCCCTGACTTTTCCCTAATAATTAGGGAAATCTTAAATTCCATAGCTTTCTCAGAGTTTCCAACAAGTGGGAACACTGCGTAATTGTTATACCGGGAATAACGTTATACTAAGTTTATCCGATTATTGTAAAATTAGCCCTTGATGTAGTTTTGTTATTTGTTTATCTTAAAATATTAGTTATATAAGTTCTTCATTATTTTCTTTTATTTTTTCAACTATTTGTTACGCCACTGTCTATTATTTACGATTTACACCCTTATTCGCTAACTTTTCTTTTCGATCAATCGAATCGTTCAGTTCTCGATCGATCGAGAAGTGCCGAAATCGGTATTCAGTATGCTTTGATATCGATACGACAGCTTTCAATCGATCGCTTACCGGTCGATTGAATCGAGTAGCTCACGAAAAGGTTTCCCGATCGATGGTAAATCCATTGCACCTGCGAATTATGGTAATTTTTTTAAAATTTACCAAGTTACCAACTTAACTTAATGGATTTAATATTGTTTCTGAATGCTTCGTTATTTCGAAGAAAATCGAGGTAATGAATGCCCTTGGTGTGCGACACTCATTAATAAATTTTTTGAGCCAAAATTTTTCATTTTTTATGTTTTTTATTGCAATTTTTAAATATTTCGCGTAGCGTAAATCCTGGTATATAAAATTCCAGCACGCTGCTGCTGCTCCTGCTACACTTTTGATTTCCCTTACTTTTGCTTAAAAATTCAAATTTCCCGATTTTTCCTGGCGAAATTTGAAAAACTATAAATTCCCTCTCTTCTCCAAGTATTCTAAAAGAGTGGAAATCCTGCGATATGCACTGGAGGGTGTTCCACACCCCCCAGACCCCCCGGTTTACAATTTTACCAACCGAAAAATACGTACATTAAACTAACTAAGATTAGGACTAACCGGGAAATTTGAATTTTTAATTAAAAATAGGGGAAAAATGGAGTTTCGCAGCAACTTTCTGTTACTTTGAAAGTTAATTATAAAAATAATATAAAAATATAAAGTCAAAATTGTAAACCGGGGGGTCTGGGGGGTGTGGAACACCCTCCAGTACATATCGCAGGGTTTCCACTCTTTTAGATTATTTGAAGAAGATATAGAATTTATAATTTTTCAAATCTTGCCAGGAAAATCTGGAAAAACGGGGAATCCCCCAGTAGCGGGAAACGAAATGAAATGTTTAAATATTATACCGCTTAAAAGAGATCTACCGTCTAGCGGCCCGTCTACGAACGGGCTTATTTATATCACTTCTTGATGTATAGATTAGAAATAACTTACCAATTCATCGCGGTTAATTCAAACTTTATTCTGACTATCAGATGTCTAAGTTACCAATTTAACTTAATGGATTTAATATTGTTTCTGAATGCTTCGTTATTTCGAAGAAAATCGAAGTAATGAATGCCCTTGTTGTGCGACACTCACTCTCATAGCACGTTTATCTTCTAATAAATGTTTTGAGCCAAAATTTTTCTCTTTTTTATGTTTTTTATTGCAATTTTTAAATATTTCGCGTAGCGTAAATCCTGGTATATAAAATCCCAGCAACCTGCTGCTCCTGCTACATTTTTGATTTTCCTTACTTTTGCTTAAAAATTCAAATTTCCCGATTTTTCCTGGCGAAATTTGAAAACTATAAACTCCCTTTCTTCTCCAAGTATTCTAAAAGAGTGGAAATCCTACGATATGCACTGGAGGGTGTTCCACACCCCCCAGACCCCCCGGTTTACAATTTTACCAACCGAAAATACATACATTAAACTAACTAAGATTAGGACTAACCGGGAAATTTGAATTTTTAATTAAAAATAGGGGAAAATGGAGTTTCGCAGCAACTTTCTGTTACTTTGAAAGTTAATTATAAAAATAATATAAAAATATAAAGTCAAAATTGTAAACCGGGGGGTCTGGGGGGTGTGGAACACCCTCCAGTGCATATCGCAGGATTTCCACTCATTTAGAATATTTGAAGAAGATACAGAATTTATAATTTTTCAAATCTTGCCAGGAAAATCTGGAGAAACGGGGAATCCCCCAGTAGCGGGAAACGAAATGAAATGTTTAAATATTATACCGCTTAAAAGAGATCTACCGTCTAGTTGTCCGTCCACGAACGGGCTTATTTATATCACTTCTTGATGTATAGATTAGAAATAACTTACCAATTCATTGTGGTTAAATCAAACTTTATTCTGACTCTCAGATGTCAGCTTAGTTAATTATCGATAAAAATAAGATCGCTGCAACTTATTTTAGCAGTTTACCTATGTAGACCACCAGATGTCAGTAAAAAGTTATCGATAAACTTAGCTCATTGCTTACTGTATTCGATATCGTTACAGAATAGGATATTGGTACGTCGAATACTGTCATTGTTAACGTATTCGATTCGATTGCCTTACTTCTCGATGATGGAAAAGATTTCGATGGAAGTTAGCGTTACTATCATTATTTGCGTATCCAAGAAGTTCTAGGATTTCATAAATTGAATTCTTGTTATTTTTCAGTGTTTTTAAAATTGTAAATTGATTGCTTAAGTTGTGCGGCCTGAAGGCCGCACTTATCTCTCATAATTTCTCAATTTTTTTCCGCTACTGGGGATTCCCCGTTTTTCTATATTTTCAAAGTAACGGAAAAAGTTGCCACCAAACTTGATGTGCCGTGGGGCAATTGAAAATTTCTCGAATTCTAATTTTCTTTACCCTCACTTTTGCTCAAAAACAAAAACTCGCCCAGCTTTTTCTGATGAAATTTGTATAATTATTCTGTCTTCTGTAGGTATTCTAGAAGAGTGGGAATTTTATTATATCTATGTACTGGAGGGTGTTCACCCCCAGACCCCCCCGGTTTACACTTTTGACTATAATTTTTACAGTTAACTTTCAAAAGAACGCAAAAGTTGCTGCTAAACTCTAAGCAGTAAGGCATTTAAATAAATGATTGTTCAAGCTTTAATATTCTCTAGCCAAAGCTTTAAATTTTCCTCACATTTGCTTAAAAATTCAAATTTCCCGGTTTGGATTAAAAATCGACAAATCAGAGTGTTTTTTCCACCAAAAAATGACACGCTGTAACAGCAGCGTGCTGGGATTTCATATATTAGGATTTTTTAGTTTTTCAAAATTTTTAGAAATTACAGAATTTTGAAATTTTAATCCAAGAGTATGAATGTTGGATCATTCATGAAACAAGCTTAGAACAAAACCAGTGGAAAGCAATCCAGATAGTTCGTTGGTAATATAATTATTATTTTAATAATTAAAATTATATTGTTGCTAGTTATACAAATAAAATTGTATACAAATTTGCAGGTCAAACTCTAAATATTTTAATATAATATAAAATAAAATTTAATTCTTGGTGAAACCCTTCATTTTGAGAGAATCCTTACTAGAATCATTGTCTGAAGTCTGAAGACCAATTCTCCGCAATAGCATCAATTGAAGAAATTGTCTATCACTTGTTTATTCATACAAATAACCGCAGGGATGATGTTTTTTTAAACCAATTCTATCAGCTTTGTCTAGAGAAATGAATTTTGTAGGTATAGTACGTTTATGATACTGGTTGCTTCCAGACGATTTGAATTCTGAAACTGTCAGCTTGATCCTCTTATTGCAATACGAATAATATTATCCATTTTTTGGACGTTTACTATATTATCTCTTTATCAATAATACCAATTTTACGAATTATTTACATTATAAAAAATTAATGGCTTTATAATTCATATTTACATAGTTAGGCCTGAAATAAATTGGTTTAAGTGAACAGCTTTCGTACATAACAGAATGACATCTGGTAAGATGAATTGAACAAATACACGGAATGATTTAACGTATCAATCATTCGAATCTCAAGTTTGAAAGCAAGAAGAGAGTGGAAAAAGGTACAACGAATGACACTTTTGTCCAATTTTTTGTTATTAAAATTCTTTGTATATTTCATTTGTATTGTAGAAGTTTTATTTATTTCTTTCGTAAATCTATTTTTTAAATTTGTTTTACCTGTTAATTGAATTTTGTTCGTCCTTGTAAAGTATTCGACGTCCAAACGATATTAACGATGACCATAATTTTGAATAAAAAATAGTTTTTGGTGAGTGTAAGGGTCGGCAGAATAATTTTTTCGATATTATAAATATTTTATTTTTCAAATCATAACTGGAAGGATTTAATCGTTAAATAAAAAAGCTGGGCTTATACAAATGAATAATTCAAATTGCATCAAACATTCCATTTGGCCAACCATTCATCAAAATAAAAAATTCAGTAACCCAAGATATAGCGTCTGAAAATAACCCCTTTCGGGAAAATAAATTTGTAGACAGGGAAGGATTAAAAAAAAATGAAATTTGTGCGATGATATAATCTTTTTGCATAATTTTTCCCCAAAGACAAGTTTATCAAGGTGAGGTTAAACAGAGGAAAAGAATCTTGGCGGAACAATAAAAACGTTAAAATAATGTAAATTATAAACCGTTATGATAATCTTAGCGTGAAGATGGCGCTTAAATTTAATTCAATTACTGTTCATTGTATAACATAAAATGATATGAAAATGCATTGCCTGCTAAGGGTAAAGTGGAAAGTCAACTCCATACAAATTTTGCAGTTTGTTTTATAAATTTTAAAGCCTACACGACATATTCAATTTTAGCTGAAAACGTTAGATTTAAATGAAAATAGAAATTCGAGTGCGAATAATACACGTCTAAGCTTTCCACCTTAATTTTCTAGCCATTACGCGACACTTGCTACAAATTCTATAGCAAAACATGCTCAAAATTACGTACAAAACACGCTGCAAATCGTAACTTACAATGCACGTCTTTATCGTTCTATCGCACACACAAAAGATAGAAAAGGACAAATATTAGCTATTCTAGTTTAATTGTCACCATCTTAAACTTGCTTTACTTGTTCTTCTCTAAGTCCTTAATTTTAGGTCCATTGTAATGCAAAATTCATAAAACTTATTATATGTAAATTTCTAATTACTTGGCTAACAACATCGACTACAAGGCTTTCTCAAATTTCTACTTTTTCCTCTTCATATCTGACATCACAAAGGCATTCTATTAATTTTTTATGTCGAAAAATTAAGTGTATCCTACCGTAAAACTCAACAACAGCCTTATATTCCATTTTATGTCGCCGGCATGTTGTGAAGAAGTCTACCTAATTAAAATTTTGAAAATCGCAATTGATTCACAAAATCCGATATTTTGCAAAAGAAAATTTCTAAAGTTTAAAAATTAATTACGAAGTATCGGAATAAAAAGTTCTGATCCTCACTTGGGCGTCTTATAATTAAAAAAGTTATGCATATAATTTTATGCCGTAAACACAGATCGATGAAGAATTTAATAGTGTACAACATACTAAAATTTCAAAATTTTTATTATCCGGTTTGATTTGTACACAGATACATATTTAAAATAGCATGCATAATTTAGGCCAGGGGTCTCCAAACTACGGCCCGCGAGTACCACCAATCAGGCCCGCGATAAGGGGCCTGACGTGGCTGGTATCCAGCACGCCCTTTAATTTATTTTAATAAATCAAATCATACAAAATAATAATCCGATATTTTATTTACCGACTAAAAATAGTTGTCAAAACACAACAAAAAGTTGTGAAAAAGTAATATTAATCTGATGAGCTAGCTAGATCTTGGCCCTTGGGGGTTTGTTGAGCAATCACTCTGGCCCTTAGGCTAAAAAGTTTGGAGACCCCTGATTTAGGCCAAGCAATTCACACGGTTGGAAGTTGAACACAACTGGACACACAATCAACATTCTATAATTCCTTAATTCCCTTAAAAAAAAAGATAAAAAAGATTATTTTTAAAAATTCTGTAGAGGAAATCTGGTGTACAAGTGAAAAGAAGAAATTTTAAGAATTGGAAATCTGATGAATCACGAAATCCCATGTGATCCTCTAGACGAGGGGTGGCCAAGAGTTGATCATAGCCTCCGACATTAGTCGTGATTCATAAAAGGGAAATCTGAGAAAATCTAACGACATCTTAGGCAATCCTAGGATATCTTAGAAATTACAGATAATCTCGCTTTTTCAACATTTTCTTATGGAAATCATGAGACCAAGGAGTAAATATCTCGAAAATTTTTTGTACACTTATTTGGAATTCCGTTGGAAAATTCTTTAGATTGGAACTAGTTTGGAAATCAAATGAGGATCCAGGTGAAGTTCATAGAGAAGGTAAACGAAGAGTAGTGAGAAAGGGGTAAATACAAATATTTTGATAAGAATTTAGATATATTTTTGAAATTGCAAAAAAAATTTAGTAAATTTGTTTGAGCTATGAGGATGGGGTGAGATAGCCCCGTTACCCTCTCTCCCTTCCAAACTAAGAAACCAAACCAAAAAATAGAATATGGAAAATTCTAAAAAATTTAGAAAATTCCATTATTTTAGGAAATTGAGAAAATCTTAGGAAATTCAAGGAAATTTCAGAAAATTATTATTAAATTATTATTATTATTAAATTTTGCTAATTGAAGCAATTGTTTTATTTAATTTAATTTAATTTTATTTTATTTTTTATTTGTTTGAAACATTATAAAAATTAAATTGCTTAAAATTAAATAAAATAATTGCTTAAATTGGCAAATTTACACTGATTAATATGAAAGCATGGAAGATATGAATTTTTAGCTGCTGCTGGAGCTCTGCGACTGAAGTCGCAGTGAATGCTTTCCATGCTTTCTTATGAGAGTGTTACCTAAGAGTCGCCTGAAAATATCGCATTCCCACACTGATTAATATGAAAGATATGAATATTTAGCTGCGGCTGGGGCTCTGCGACTGCAGTCGCAGTGAATACTTTCCGTGCTTTCTTATGAGACTGTTACGATAGAGTCGGCTGCAAAAATCGCATTCTAAGGAAACATTTCTATAAGAAAGCATGGATAGCAGTCAATGCGACAAGCTAAAGATATGTTTACTAAGCCGCGGCTAGGACTCTGCGAACTGCTCTCCATGCTTTCTTATGAGAGTGTTACCTTAGAGTCGCCTGCAAAGACAGCATTGCAAGGAAACACTTCCATGAGAAAGTATGGATATAACATTCACTGCGATTTCAGTCGCAGAACCCAGCCCCACACTGATTAATATGAAAGCATGATAGATATTAATCTTTGGCTGCGGCTCGGGCTCTGCGACTGAAGTCGCAGTGATAGCTTTCCATGCTTTCTTATGAGAGTGTTACCTAAGAGTCGCCTGAAAATATCGCATTGTAAGGAAACACTCCTATAAGAAAGTATGGATATAACATTCACTGCGACTTCAGTCGCAGCACCCCAGCCCCACACTGATTAATATGAAAGCATGAAAGATATGAATCTTTAGCTGCGGCTGCCGATCTGCGACTGAAGTCGCAGTGAATGCTGTCCATGCTTTTTTATGAGACAGTTACCTTAGAGTCGTCTACAAAGATCGCATTCTAAGGAAAAACTTCTATAAGAAAGCACGGAGAGCAGTCACTGCGACTTCAGTCGCAGAACCCCAGCCCCACACTGATTAATATGAAAGATATGAATCTTTAGCTGCGGCTGGGGCTCTGCGACTGCAGTCGTAGTGAATACTTTCCGTGCTTTCTTATGAGACTGTTACGATAGAGTCGGCTGCAAAAATCGCATTCTAAGGAAACACTTCTATAAGAATGCATGGAGAGCAGTCACTGCGACAAGCTAAAGATATTACTTTACTAAGCCGCGGCTAGGACTCTGCACTGCTCTCCATGCTTTTTTATGAGAGGGTTACCTTAGAGTCGCCTGAAAAAATCGCATTGTAAGGAAACGCTCCTATAAGAAAGTACGGATATAACATTCACTGCGACTTCAGCCGCAGAACCCCAGCCCCACACTGATTAATATGAAAGCATGAAAGATATGAATCTTTAGCTGCGGCTGGGGAATTCTGAGATTTCCCAATATAACATGTTTCTTCAATCGTAAAATCGTAAAATCGTAAAATACAAAAGTATTTTACGATTTCCCTCGGTTTTCCAGCAAAAACTACGGAGAAATCATCAAAAAACTCTGGTGTACTAGTGAAGGGAAATCTGCATTAATATATTCGTGGAAATTCCCAAAAATCTCAAATTTCAGAAAATTCATGAAAATTTGAAGAATTTCAAGGTAATCCCAGGAAATTCTAGGACATTTTAGTAAATAGGAAATCCTAGGAAATTTTAAGAAATTCATATCAAAGGAAGTACAAAATGTTTTTCAAATTTTCCATTACTTTTGTATATTGTTGGTTTTCTACTTGGTTAAAATCAAGGGGGAAATCTGAAGTACAAGTGAAAGGAAATCCACAGAAAACCGAAAAAATGTTAAGAAATTCAAGAAAGAAATATCAAGAAAATCTTTGAAAATTCAAGAAAATCTAAAAAATCCTAAGATCTTAGGAACTGGGGAAAATCCAGAGAAATCTTACAAAAAAAGATTCTAGATCTTAGGACATCTTGTGAAATGGAAAATCCCAGAAAATGTAGAAAATTCTAGGATGTTCTAGGATATTCTAGATTTCTTAAAATTTAAATGCCAAGAAAATTGAAAAAATAAAAAAAGGTCATCTATAGTATTCTTAGATTTTCCAATTTCCTTGTATTTTATAGTTGACTTTTTTTAAAATTAGAAAAATATATAAAGAAAATTAAACTTATTTTACCGAACTCCTGAAACTAAATGTTGCGTCTCCTGAAATTTTGCGCCACCCCTGCTCTAGACATTCAAGAACATTTTATGAAATTCGAGGAAATCTTAGAAAATGTAAAAAGGTTATGAGGAAATTAGAAAATTTTAGAAATCATCAAACAATTAACTTTCTTTTGCTTCTTCAACTTTTTTTAAAAGAAATATTAAGACAATCCAGGAGGAAATCCGAGGAAATCTCTCAAGGATCTCGTAATAGGAAATCTATTGTCTTACGAATGAATAAAAAATAAACCAAATTCAAAACAATTTCGATATTTTCTGAAAACCAAAACCTTTACTTTTCTTTTTAAAAATAAAATGTTTTTGGGGAGGGGTTACTTTCTCTATCATCATCATTGGTCCTTCAGTTCACTCCTTTTTCCTTTTTCAAAAAGATTTCGACATTAATTTAGACCCCACGGCTGTTTAAATCGGATTGGGGAATACCTGTAACTCTGATCTAATAGTTCCTAACTCAGGATCATAAAAATTAAAAAAACCCATCGAACGCAATTGCTGGGGGTATTCTATACCCCCCTCCCGACTCCCCGGTTTAAAAAACGAAAAGTTTCTGTGTAAGACCAACCGAAGATTTGGTTTCGGTCAGTTTCGGCAAAAATGCTATTTTGAACCAAGAATTGACCGAAATTTCGACTTAGCCAAAACTAGCGTTCGTGTCCTGTCGGGTATATGTTCGAAACTGATTCACTCGTTTATACCGCTTGCTGAGTAACCTTAGTTTGACGGTCGGTGTTTAATCGTTAGGTGTGGTTTGTGCTAGTGCATAAATAATGGTGAGTCTTTTCAAGTACTTTACATAAATTGAAGTCTTTTATTTCATCCAATCGAAGAATTTGTTACCAAGCTAGGAAAAACACTAGATTTCAGAGTAGAATGAAAATTTCGCTGGTTTGGAAGGAAACCGGCACAACTCGAAATTCACTAGTTTGGAGAAAATTGCATTTAAAGAGTTAACCCAAAGTGCAACTGAATACCAACTTGGCTTTATGTTGAGTTGTGTCGGTTTTCTTCCAAAGCATCGATTTAACTAAATTTTAACTTTACTACATAAGTTTCGGTTACGGTTTCGGCCGAAACTAGAAGAGAAGCCGAATATTCGGTTACGGTTTCTGTTTCGGCTGATAGTCGTGTTTCAGTGAAACCCGATAGTGTTTTGACTTCGATAGTGATGCATAATTATTACGACGCTGCAGGTAAAAGGTGAAGTAACTAAATACAATTTTCAAGAAAAATGATTAAAGAAAATTTTCAAGTTAGTCTCGAGTCGAGACCATCAAGCAAACATAAAAGTGTACTTAAAACTTCGAAGCAAGAAGTAAACAGTGAACAAAAATATAATGAGATGTTAGAGTTAAATCTGTGCGCAAAAATAACGACTACATCTACGTATAACAATTATTACTATTATTATATTATTAAAGTTTTTTTCTTTTTTTTTTTTCTCTGAAGTATGACGGGGGGTGTTACGAGCTTGGTAGAAAAATCATTGCAAAAACGATTGTACTTACAATTTAATGAATTGTTTGTTCGTGCTTTTTTAAAGTAAATTAATTGTGAAACTTTCAACAGAAAGTTGTTAAAAAGTATCGCATTAAAAATAATTAGCATTTTAATGTGGAGATGTGGCATTTTGTAATGTGTGGTTTGATTTAGGAAACAAAAAAAGGATTAGCTGGCTAGTAATGCAGTTTACATGGAGTTTATAGCTGCATAATTTTAAATTTTACAAAATACGTACATTGGTATAAAAGATAACCCAGACACGTCCTAAATAATAACATTATCGTGTACAATCTACATCCTTTATTACATAAAAGACATGAATAATAAGCGAAAATGTAAATGCATTGCGTTTGTATTTTGTTATTACAACGTTAAAACTATACGAATATACCTAATTTGAGCTTTTTTGCAATATGAACGTCCCTTAACGACCAAACTTAGCCGCCGAAAGCTTTTGCTTGTAATGCTGCTCCTCCCTTTAATATTTTCTTCAAGATGCTCAAATTGTCTACACAAATGCGAAATAAACAGAACATACGCTTGCTTTTTTAAACAAAAATAACAAAATTCCCGCAAGTTTTCTTTCACTTCCGAGGTGTTACTCCGCGTTGTTGGAAAATAAAAACAAAAATTTATCAACTTGGGAAAATATATGTGGAAAAGTTGCATTTGCTTTAATTGTTTCTTTTTTGGTTAATGAAAAATGACACTCATATAAGTCAGATCTCGGTATTACGGTATTATGTGCTGGTGATGACACAAGTCGAAACCGGTTTCAGTTAAAGTTAGATTAAATAAACATAGCAGGGACGAACAAAAATTCTTTTTACATTTTTTATAATAAAATGCGACTCTTTAATGTCAAATTAAAATCAGACTAAGCGGACTTTGCAGGGAATCTAATACTTCAATTTTTTTCAATAAAGTAAATCGAAGTAATTTATTTATAATCGGCCGCGGCCGTAGATATCAAAATTAATTTATATAATTTCCGGTGTGTTACCGGTCTTTCCGGAGTTTGTTTATTACACGTAAATTAGTTGTAAAACTTGAATATGGTAAAAAATTAGCTTATATGTAAGTACAAAGAGGTAGAATCAGCAGCTGCGAGGACGATAGTTATTACTAGATCTCGGATTTATATGCACCAAAATACTTGAAAATATGCGCATAAGTATGCACCAACTTTCCTTAAACTAACACTAAAATTGATAAAAATAAATAAATATGCATTAATATGCAAACTAAAAAATATGTAATTTTCAAATTTTTTATTTATTTTTTTCAAATTTTCAATAAGTACTACCTAGATTTATAAAATTTAATAATTTTAATAATTTTAATTATAAATCTGGACGAATTACGCAAACTTTGCAAAATTTTGCATATTTTCAACCTTTGGTAAATATTTCAGTAAATAATGCATAGTTGTTGTGCATATTTGGAAGACTTTTGGTGTCCAGCCGCAACTAAAGATTCATATCTTTCATGCTTTCTGAAGGGAGTGTTTCCTATAGAGTGATTGACTCTGGATTAACTTTTATCTAACGTTTAACTAGCCCTTAGTGTTTGTGCAGATAATTTAGTCCAGTTAAAGATATGTTTACTAAGTTGCGGCTGGGGCTCTGCGACTGAAGTCGCAGTGAATGCTATATCGATACTTTCTTATGGGAGTGTTTTCTTAGAATGCGATTTTTGCAGGCAACTCGAAGGTAACACTCTCATAAGAAAGCATGGAAAGCTATCACTGCGACTTCAGTCGCAGAGCCCCAGCCGCAGCTAAAGATTCATATCTTTCATGCTTTCATATTAATCAGTGTGGGGCTGGGGTTCTGCGACTGAAGTCGCAGTGAATGCTATATCCATACTTTCTTGTGGGAATGTTTTCTTAGAATGCGATCTTTGCAGGCGACTCTAACGGTACGTTTATGTTGGAGCTGTGATAACTGATAAAGCGAAGAAATTGTTTCGCTCTAATCGCTGTTCTACGAATTAACATGGACTTGCGCGCTGCTTCAACATAAACGGTCCTATAAGAATCAATGCATTACAAATCACTGCTTCGATAGAATCACTGCAATCATCACGGCTTGCAGCTCCAACATAAACGTACCCTAAGGTAAAGCATTCACTGCGACTTCAGTCGCAGAGCCCCAACCGCAGATAAAGATTTATATCTTTCATGCTTTCATATTAATCAGTGTGGGGCTGGGGTTCTGCGACTGAAGTCGCAGTGAATGCAATATCCATACTTTCTTATGGGAGTGTTTTCTTAGAATGCGATCTTTGCAGGCGGCTCTAAGGTAACAGTCTCATAAGAAAGCATGGAAAGCATTCACTGCGACTTCAGTCGCAGAGTCTCAGCCCCAGCTCAAGATTCATATCTTTCATGCTTTCATATTAATCAGTGTGGGGCTGGGGTTCTGCGACTGAGTGAATGCTGTGGTGTAATATAACTTGACGACATTCCATTAAAAGGACAATTACGGTTAAGAATAATTATTATAATATTAAAACATGATCCGGTCAAAGTGTACAGCATAATTGCAAGTCGATACATTAACAGGAAGTTAAGTTCAAACACACTAATGCAATTGTGCTGCGACAAGCAGAATCAATGTGCATAAAGAAGGGTTATTAGTAACTAAGAAGAGGAGTTGTGGTTGGACCGCCACTATGCACTAGTGTGCATACCGAGTGCTTTTCCGGCATATATCAATTTTGAAAATAGTTAATAATAAGAAAACCATAATTAAGTGTAAACGATAAGTAACCAATAAACGTAATGAAACCAAACAACAACTAATTATTCATCGAAGGTAATAAGAAGAAATTCATACTAACTCAAGAGGACCAGAGTTTAGTATAATGCTATATCCATACTTTCTTATAGGAGTGTTTCCTTACAATGCGATTTTGGCAGGTGACTCTAAGGTAAAGCATTCACTGCGACTGCAGTCGCAGAGCCCCAGCCGCAGATAAAGATTTATATCTTTCATGCTTTCATATTAATCAGTGTGGGGCTGGGGTTATGCGACTGAAGTCGCAGTGAATTCTATATCTATACTTTCTTATGGGAGTGTTTTCTTACAATGCGATTTTTGCAGGCGACTCGAAGGTAACACTCTCATAAGAAAGCATGGAAAGCTATCACTGCGACTTCAGTCGCAGAGCCCCAGCCGCAGCTTAAGATTCATATCTTAAATGCTTTCATATTAATCAGTGTGGGGCTGGGGTTCTGCGACTGAAGTCTCAGTAAATGCTATATCCATACTTTCTTATGGGAATGTTTTCTTAGAATGCGATCTTTGCAGGCGGTCCTAAGGTAACAGTCTCATACAAAAGCATGGAGAGCAGTTCGCAGAGTCCTAGCCGCGGATTAGTAAACATATCTTTAGGTTGTCGCAGTGACTGCTCTCTATGCTTTCTTATAGAAGTGTTTCCTTAGAATGCGATCTTGGCAGCCGACTCTATCGTAAAAGTCGTATAAGAAAGCATGGAAAGCATTCACTGCGACTTCAGTCGCAGAGCCCCAGCCGCAGCTAAAAATTAATATCTTTCATGCTTTCATATTAAGCAGTGTAAATTTGCCAATTTAAGCAATTCCTTTATTTAATTTTAAGCAATTTAATTTTTATAATTTTTCAAACAAATAAAAAATAAAATTAAATTAAATTAAATAAAACAATTGCTCAATTAGCAAAATTTAATAATAATTTTTTATTTTCTCTATTAATATTCTTCAAAAATTACCAAATGTTGAAAATATGCATTTTGACAAGCAGTTTTTCGGATTCGTTTTTACCTAATTTGTCCACATTTCATAACGAATCTGTTGGCATATCAATATTAAAGAACATGCAAAAGCATAAAATCCGAGCTCTAGTTATTACATTCAAAACAGCAGCTTTTAATTAACCAAAAAATATAGAGCAGAATTGTTGAAATAAGCACTTCCATTGAAGCAGCTCCTCTTTCGTCTTATTTTAGGTCTTTCATCTGCTCCATTTCATGTGGTGTTTGTATTCCTAAGGAATTTAAACAGAACACATGTACAAAACGAAAAGTAAAAGGGTTTTATAATAATCTTTTACTTATCTTACGCGATTTGCCTTGAAGAAGAAAGAAATTTTATATTTTAAATATTTTTATTTAAATAAAAGAAAGAGGATTTTTGTTCTACAGTGGGCAGAAAAGACTGAAATATGATGATGATGATGATGATTAGAGTGTATAAAGTTAAATATGCACCAATATACTTGAGAATATGCGCATATATATGCACCGAATTTCGTTAAACTAATGCACTAAAATTGATAAAAATCGATAAAATATGCATTGATATGCAAATTAAAAAATATCTAATCTTCGAATTTTTGACATTTTTGTTTCAAATTTTCAATAAGTAGGTACAAAGTAAGTACAAAATTTTGCATATTTTCAACATTTGGTGCATATTTGATTAAAAAATTCAAATTTGGGCCACTTTTGGTGTTTTTAAAGAATTTTAATAGTGAAAATAAAAAGTTGCCATCCATCTATTAAAATCCTTCAAAAAACACCAAAAATGGGCCAAATATTCCCAAATATGCACCAAATGATGAAAATATGCAAAATATGCATTTTTACAAGCAGTTTTTTGGATTCGTTTTTACCTAATTTGTAATTTGGTACCAGATTTCATAACGAATCCAAGCTTTAATGATGATGTGCTCATTTAAATTAGATATTTGATGATCTAACAAATATAAATTTTACAAACATTTAAAATGGACGATAAGAACAGGGACAAAATATTAACCCCTATTTTAAAACTATATCTCATCTGCAAGTGCAGTCTTTTTACAATATAAAATAAAATTCGACAACCTTTGTTGTTTTCAAACCAAACGGAAGTGAACCATCAAAATAAATATTTCTATTCAACGTCAACTACACGAGCATTGAAAAATGAATTAGATTTATTCGAATTTTAACCTGTATCTGAAAGTTTCATGTATTGCATGATCGAAAAGTTGCCATCCATCAGACCGTTACATATTGTGCATATTACAACTTTGATGATCGGATATGTTCCACGAAATTTAGTTGCGGCTAAACCCTATCTGAGGAGTAATCGCCTTGTGAATTCCAGCCTGTTTTATATTCCTAAAGGATATAATTAAACAGAAAAATCTATTACTGTGTATCAGCTGGTGTATAAATCTATTTTTTTAATTATTGATTTTCTCGAGTTTTTCAACATTTATATTGTAGTGATTTAAAATGTCTTCGGGAAATTTGATGATAGATTGACTAAGCTTCAATTTTTGGCTGCTTAAGAGCACCTCAAGGTATATTCAAAAATATAATCAAATAACAATTTCGAAGTTGGTTTTGGATGAACCAAAATTGATCTAGAGTAGACTGGGTATTCTATTGGGATCCATTCGATCTTTTCGTGAACTTAATTACAAACTGAAAATATAAAATTCTTTTATTTGAAAATTGTCAAATCAGCACGCGGTCCTCGTATTTCTACCCAGCCAGTTTTCAGTATTGTCCGCCTAAAGCGTCTGATACGGCTTTGATCTGCAAAGTTTTCTTAGGAAAGTTTGTTTACTTTCAACTTACTTCGAGAACAATGAAATAAAATTTTTTGTTTGTGAATGGATTGTATATCTGACCAAATATCGTAAAATATTGTAAATGTTCATATCAGCATATTGAAACAAATTTACATGGGCTGTTCAGAAAACCTTAGCGTTATTCGAATCCGAATTAGATCAAACACAACACTAAACTCAGCATTTGAATCCCGAGATTTTCATTAGTAAATGCGCGTAATTACAAATATGCTATATGGATTTAGGATGATACGAGTTTCTCTTGAAACACGTAAGATTAATTGCGTAAAACCTAAATTCTGCATGAAAGATTAGTTAAAAAGGATCTTTTTAATTGTTTTTAATTTGCTATAAAAAGGTGGCTGCTTTGCCGTAAAATTTATTATGATCTCGCAAGCTTTCCTGCGTGAGACGAGAAAAGCTAGAAGATAAAACTTTTCAAAATCAAGTATTCAGTTTTCTATTGTAAAGTAAATTGAATTTCTAGGCCAAATTCTTGATTTATTTCGTTAAGCCCGTGTTACACGTTGTTAGTATTTGTGCGAGGTACTAAATTTTGGGGGTTTGACACTACCATAAATAGCGTACGCAAGAATTATTAATTATTTTGTGACTAAAGGATGCCATACACCGACCGACAAGAATAATAATTATCGGTAAGCGCACTTGACCTTTTTACAATTTTTTCGTCGTCGAAACCCAAAATGAAGCATTCGTGAGGGACAATTCCAGTATACATATTGTTTTTGTAATAATAATGTGATATGGAAAGTAATTGGTCGATTTTGCGTGCTTGATGAAAAACACGGAATGAACATTTTCTTACAAATACTTGGGCATAATTAACGAGCGCGTTTCAACTTTGAATATTTAATAATGGATTATAATTTGTAACCTAAAGTTCGGTTATTGAAGTATGATTCTGCGGTAGCTGGTTTCTATAATTGGAAAGTTGCGGCTTTTCTAGGAGGTTAATAGAAATTGTTCGACGGAAAATTATTAAACTTCACCTTACTGCCGCTTATGGTTATATAATTTGGTATATGTTTTAAATTGTTATATAGCCGCATTGCATCACAAAATAGAAACAAGTAAAATATCACACGAGCTTTTAAATTGACTCACAACCGCAACTAAAATACACGGCCATGAAAACCTTACCGCTATTTTACATTTTCTAAAGAGAAAATTGTACCTTGTCGTCGCAAGGAAATTGATATTTAGTTAGTCGACTGGGAAATATATAATAATCTAAAATATTGAAAATAATACCGGCGTCAAATTCGAGTCTTTTAAAATTACTTTTCCATATAACTTCTAGCTTTCAATAATAAAATTGCATTGAAAAAATGCGCGAAACTTTTATTTATGCGTTTTTGTTGCCATCGCGAGATTTATAAAAAGTAATACACATTATTTTACTACACAAAGCTCTTGCCAGCAGCATCTCGAAAGAATGCCTTCATTTTTCCTCCCTTTTATTTACTTACAGTTGAGATTTAAAAGTGCACACGAAGAACAGAGTTATAATTAAGTATATTATTCATATTTATTTCACTACATTGCGTTTATTTATTTTCAAGTAAAGTAAATTTTTCAAATTTATACGAAAAATGCTCTAGTTTTACCATTACTTTAGCATAAATAGCATATCGAATTGAAAGTAAAGGATATAACACTCCCCTCAATTGAAGAGTGATTTCCCAAATTACTAAAATAAATTATATTTATTCCAAAAATAAATAAAAAATTCCGTTTTAAACGTGTGAACAAAGACTGTAAGGAGGTTTAAGGACATTTATTTGACTTAAAATCAATTAAATCAGAATTTATTATAAATTTACATTCAATATAAATTTTAAAGTTTAAAGTTTGTTCTTATTGAAATGAATTGAGCCGAAAATGAAAATTAAAAAAATTAATTAAGGGTAATGACTTAAAAAGAAGAAAGAAACTAAAAACTGCCGGTGAGTAATGGTCACCACGCCTTATCAAATTTGTAAAAGCTTGTTAAATTTTATCTACTTCATTTCTGTAATTTTTAAATGCCTCAAATCAGATTATTAGAGGTGGAAAAGTTAGTCATGCAATATTAAATTGTTTATGGAATAAATTGTTTATTTGCTGTTGGAAAATTTCGGAAAGTTTTTTTGTAAACTTAAAAATAGCCCGCATTGCGCTACTTTTAATTAAAAACAACCAAAGATATTGAAGCTTAATAAATTTTCCCATCAATAAAGAAAAACGATGTAATTGCCTGAATTTTTTTATGGAAATTTGCGTATTTGGTTGTAAATTTTTAAAATGTGTTCAGCATTTTTAACGATTGCCGGTCTAATCGATAATTCGCATCTTCTCCATTGGAATTTATAGTCGTCAACTTACATTTTACATTATAACAAGTGATATTTTATCGTTAGATCTAATGACAAAATTATCAGCTATTTTGGTCGGATGCTTTTTTTATGAGTGATAGACCGCTATTTTAATGCTCCAACTTCAATTTGGGGCAGGGCAGGAACAAAGTGTTCATTAACAGCTTTATTTTATTGTAGATTTAAATTTTAGTTTCACGCGGTAAAGTTTTGTTGGCAAACCTGCGAGAAGGGGAATTTGAATGACTTCGCTTGAAATATAAATGGAAAAGTCATGTTTAAAAGTTACTTTTTACTTACTGAAGTGTTGAAACATTACTTAATAAATTGTAATATCAATAAAAAATATGTTATGTTCTTTTGGAACTAAAAGTGAAATTGAAAAGTTGAAAGTTAAAAGGTAAAAATTAATTATTGTAGAGCGAATTAAGATAAAGAAATAATTTAAAATAAAAAGTAAAAAATATACTTATAAACAAAGCTCGCATTTTATGCTTTTGCATGTTCTTGCATATTGATATGCCAACAGACAAATTAGGTAAAAACGAATCCGAAAAACTGCTTAAATGCATATTTTGCATATTTTCAACATTTGGTGCATATTGGAGCAAATAATGCATATTTGTTCATATTTGGACCACTTTTGGTGTTTTTTTTTTGAAGAATTAGCAATTAGTTAGTTTAATTTTAAATAATTAAATTTTTATAATTTTCTAAGTAATTAAAAAAATAAATAATTTGCTGCATATTTGAGCAAATAATGCATATAGTCCGGTCAATATAGACATTTAAAATAACAAAAATTGCCGGAGAGCCAAATTTTGGTGGAGAGCTGGGATTTACCATTACAAATAAAGTTTTAAAAATCCCCATCGATCCTATGTGTGCTACAAAAGTTATTTGGGGTCAAAGGTCAAAATTTGAGGTTTTTTTTGATTTTTCTCGAAAACGGTAAGTTTTATCAAAAAAAAACCTCAAACCAAAGTTATAGATCTTAAAATTCTCTACAAAGATGGTTATAATGATTTTTTTCCTTAGAGTTACCATTCCTGAGATATCGTGATTCTAAGAGTCAACATTTGAAACTGACAATTTTCAAATGGCTGTAACTCAAAAAATACTAATAACTTTCGATCGATCTTCGATTTCGATTTCAATCGAAATACTAATAACTTTCCTTAACATCTTAATGGAAAACGGGGTACAATAAGCCTAGAGCTTCAGTACAAAGTGGGCATTGAACCACTACCCGTGCAGCTAATTTGGAATTTGGAACTCAAAAACTATCCATCTTAGGACTTTGGGCCTATTGACACTTTTGATCTACATGATATGAACTACCACTTGCCCCAATTTCAAGACATTCGACTGAGAGCCATTTTCCTATGATTTCCTGCGGGGTCCTTTGATGTAATTTGTACTTTTTTAATTAAAATTAAAAAAATTTTTAATTGCAAAATTCGAAGATTAGAAATTTTTTAGTTTGCCCAGCAATGCCTATTTTATCAATTTTTATCAATTTTAGTGCATATTTTAAGGAAATTCGGTGCATTATGTGCACATATTTTCAAGTATTTTGGTGCATGTAAATCTGAGCTCTACTTAGAAATACTAATTTCCCATTTTCGCTAATGAACTAGATTCAATTTAAAATAAATTTATAAATAATCTGATGTTAACAGTTGCAATTCTGGAAGACAACTGTCACCGGCTTCGCCCATTAAAAACCTAGTTACAACGATTTACGTCGAGTATAGTGGAGATTGCTTGCTGTAGTTAATCGTATTTTTGTCAATATGTATATCTTCAGGTAAAGGTTAAGGGGGGAAGAGGGTCGGAAAATCGATTTTGGTTTTATTTTGTTTTCTGATACTACAACTTATAAGAAATTTTGTCAGAAAATGGAGCTGGAATCGACGATTCTATGAAAGTTAAAAAAAATTTTTTTCTCTAATTTTATTTATTCAAAACTTTTTTTTTAAATCGGCAGCTAAAATTTCTCGAAATCCTTTGGACCGATTTTGCATCAATTTTGCACACTTCTTTTACATACTAAATACTGGGTTCTAAACGAAGGATTTTTATTTTATTCAATTACTACTAATTGTTTAATTAAAAACAAAAATCAATTTCCTTAGAATGCGATCTTTGTAGGCGACTCGAAGGTAACGGTCTCATAAGAAAGCATGGAAAGCATTCACTGCGACTTCAGTCGCAGAACCCCAGCCGCAGCTAAAGATTCATATCTTTCATGCTTTCATATTAATCAGTGTGGGACTGGGGTTCTGCGACTGAAGTCGCAGTGACTGCTCTCCATGTTTCTTATGGGAGTATTTCCTTATTATTTAATAAAATAATATTAAATTATTATTAAAATTATTTATAATATTATTTTAAATTAGTATAGATGAGTATAGTATATCCATTACTTTTTAGGTTGGTAGACCAGAGTAGTCGATGCTAACATAAAGATAAATTAAATTTTAAAATTCATATTTAAAATTAAAATCTTTTTTAAATACCAAAATCAAAAATATTGCCTATATGTGCGGTTAAATGCGGTTACATGCGGTTATATGCGGTTAAATGCGGGTATATGCGGTTATATGCAGTTATATGCGATTATATGTGGTAGTAACCCAAAATATGAAATTTTATGCGCAATAAAACTTTCGCATACAAATACGGTCTCTAATCATGCGATATTCTGACTACCTATAAACTATTGTTTAATTAAAAACAAAAATCAATTTCCTTAGAATGCGATCTTTGTAAAGACTTTTTGTAAAGAAAATAAAACTTTCGCATACAAATCCGGTCTCTAATCATGCGATATTCTGACTACCTATAAGCTATTGTTTAATTAAAAACAAAAATCAATTTTCTTAGAATGCGATCTTTGTAGGCGACTCGAAGGTAACAGTCTCATAAGAAAGCATGGAAAGCATTCACTGCGACTTCAGTCGCAGAACCCCAGCCGCAGCTAAAGATTCATATCTTTCATGCTTTCATATTAATCAGTGTGGGACTGGGGTTCTGCGACTGAAGTCGCAGTGAATTCTATATCCATACTTTCTTATGGAAGTATTTCCTTACAATGCGATCTTTACAAATGACTCTAAGGTAACACTCTCACAAGAAAGCATGGAGGGTAGTCACTCACTGCGACTTCAGTCGCAGAGTCCTAGCCGCAGCTTAGTAAACATATCTTTAGCTTGTCGTAATGACTGCTCTTCATGCTTTCTTATAGAAGTGTTTCCTTAGAATGGCCCCAGCCGCAGATAACGATTTATAACTTTTATGCTTTCATATTAATCAGTTTTTTTATGCGGTTAAAACTATCGATATATGCGGTAATAATGCATATATATGCGATTATACAAAAACAAAGATAAGTCACAAAATTTTTAAAAAAATTATAGTTGTAGTACAGTATTTTTTATTAGAAATTATTTATTATTGTTATAATACAAAACTAATATTTTATTTAAGTTTTCCATCATTGTAAAGTTATGCCGCTTATCGCTAAGAACGTTTTTATAGCTTGAAAATTTTCTCCCTGCATATCTGCTGGGTTCACCTGAACAACTTCATTGTATCTCGACAAGATATCGCAATTTTTATTGAAAATAATAAATTTACAAATTATTTATAATATTATGTTAAATTAGTATAGATGAGTATAGTGTATCCATTACTTTTTAGGTTGGTAGACCCGAGTAGTCGGTGCTAACATAAAGAAAAATTAAATTTTAAAATTGGTATTTAAAATTAAAATCTTTTTTGTTTAATTTAAATATTAAAATCAGAAATATTGCCTATATATGCGGTTATATGCGGTTATAGGCGGTTATATGCGGTTATATGCGGTTATATTCGGTTATATGCGATTATATGAGGTAACAACCCAAAATATGAAATTATATGCACAATAAAATTTTGTATTTTTTGATTGCTTTTAATGAGAAACGTGTAGAAACCAAAAATCAGCTTTCTATGTTGTATTAAACAAAACATGCAATCATATACAAATCCGGTCTCTAATCATGAGATATTCTGACTACCGCATGGAAACTTTTTTTTTAGGTGACTCGGTTTTCACCATTACCACTGGCTTCCTTTTTCAACATATTTTATGAAAATGCATAATAATGTAAACAATTTTAAAAATATTAACAAATAAGTTATTCGGAAAAAAAATTACAAAAATATGCTTTTTTTGTATCTCAGACCCTTTTCCCCCCCTTACGTAGTTGCATCGGAGAATTTCCACACATTTCTGAAAAACGGTGCAAACCGGGGGGTCTGGGGGGTATGGAATACCCCCCAGCATACATAAATTGTGTGAAGACTAAAATTGCAATGTTTAAATATTCACTAAATAAACGTTAATTCAACTTAAAAATGTCTTTGAATTAATGTGGTTTTGTTAAATAACTAGGGTTTAACGTACTTCCGATAGACAATAAAATTTTCTGTAGGTGTATTAATTTCAGCAAGCAAACTTGTATAAAAGTTTATGTTTATTTTGGTTGCCTTTTGTTTATTTATTTTAAATTGAACAATACAAAATGTGAAGTACATCAACAATTAATTGTTAGTTAGGCTAAGCTAAAGAACAAAATACACACAATACAATATTATATAATAATTAATGAACAATAAGCATATAAATTAGTAGTAATATAGTTAACAGGAAATTGTCGGATGCAAAGAATCTTTAAATCCTTTAATTTTAAATCTACAAAAGATCATTTAACAGCAGGTTTAAATAAATTTACAGATAGAATAAGTTCCAAAGTCGCGCTGCTTCTGTGCAATTTGACGATTTTCAAAACGCAAACAAAAATTAAATAAACAGAAATTTCGATATAAAAATCTGTATGTTTAATGCAGTATGAAACTGCAACCAATAAAAAGCAGGATTATATCTCTTAAAAGCTTACAATATTAATTTCCAGGAGACTGAATTTAAATGATAAAATTAATAGAATTTTTAATTTAAACACCGCAGTGATTAACTGCTTACAAGAAATTAAACTTAATTTAAAAATACAAACAGTTTTAAATTGTAATATCGGTTATCGACCATGCATTCCACCATCATCTTTCAATTTTGGAAAGTTTGAGGAATTTCAGACGGTTTTTATCCTTATTACATTCTCTTCTTCTCGTGCCGAGAAAATTTAAAAAAAATATTTACCAAGAAAAATAAAAAATTTCTGAAAATCAACAAAAATGTTATTAATATTTAGCGCATTTGTTGGTACTAAAATTTTGGAAAACGTATTGTTCCACAAAATAATACCAGGAATAAACTCTTGTTGTGTTTGTCATAAAATTTTTCGTTTCTAATATTTATGAATGCATAAATATTCATTTTATTGTACGTTTCGTTTTATTTCTGAATTTGAATAAACATTACGAGATTTTGTTCAAGTGGAGTTTTGCTTTTATAGATTTAAAGTAAATTAAAAAACTTTTCTTTTACCTCTATTGATACTTTAAACGGTGTTTAAATAATACGCGAATATAAAATTACAAGGCAGGCAGACCTTGTGGGCCGGAAATAATTTATTTAAAAGTAAACGAGATTAGTTTTTAGTTTTTAACTGGCTTAATTAAATTAAACAAATAACTTTTTTGTTGATGATATTTTTGAAACAAATTTAAAATTTTTATTTTACTTCATATTTCAAGAGCCACATAATTTTTCCCTTTTTAAGTTAATTAACAAGGTTTATTAAAGTTGAAATTTTTTATGGCCTCGCAAAAAATATGGTTTTTCTTATGCACTCGGTGTTGAAATGAAAAACAAGCCAGGATAGGCCTTATTTATGATAGGTCTTGTTTCGTTTATTATTTTGGTGTAAGGGTCGCATAAAATTGTTATTTATCAAGTTGTCTCGTTTATTCAATTCAAGAAGCTTATGGAATGTAAATTTTTGTTTCAGAAATATACGGAGGACGTAGTTTGAAAGGGGTGCGACTAACCGTCCCCAGGGCTGTTAGAGCGGGTCATTCTGTTACTCTCGGGTGCGATTATGACTTGGAAGATGCACCACTATATTCGGTTAAATGGTACAGAGGAACAGACGAATTTTACAGATACGTGCCAAAAGAAGAGCCACCTACACGAGTTTTTCCACAAGCTGGTTTACACGTTGATGTAAGTCGACATCTTTTATTTAAATTTTGATTGAGAGGGTTTAATGGGCTTTTAGCATTTAAGTTGTAACTTAATTATTTACCATTTACTCTTGTGAGTAACTATCGATTATTTAACCGCCACCCGATTAAGTTTACGCTACACAATTTTATTCTAACACCCCTTTTCGAAAATAAACAAACTCTATTTACTTAGCCTAACCGTTATTGTTAAATCATCGTAAAGATTTTGGCCAGAATTCCACATTAAATTTTGCTCTGGCTACGTTTTACCCCGACGACGATATTTGAATTGATATGAAGTTTGTGTAAGGGTCGTGATTTTAAAATTATCAAGAGACAAAAGTTATTGCTAATACAAGCCAACATTTGGGGAATTAATTTAAACTTTCTATTTCTTCTTAATACTTTAGCATGCAAGAAACTTTTTTCTGCGACCCAGCTTTAGAAATATTAAAAATTTAATATTATTTATTTTACCTAAGACGTGCTTACTTAATTTCCTTCGAGACAACTAAACGAATGTTCATTAAATATTTATTTTCAACTTAAGCGACTATTGGGATTATATGTTCACTCCATGCAACTTATACTTATTTCAGAAATGATGCTTCTTCCACATTCAATAATTCAAAATCTTACCCATTACGTAAAAAAACTTTCAAAAACTTTGTTTTTTGACAAGATCCAACTCCAATTGAGAAGTTGACCTCTATTTCCATTAAATTAAATGTAGAAGCCCAAGGTGTTATGACTAGCTGTAAATGTGTCGGAGGCGATGGCGTGGCTTCCGTGAAAAGAAAATAAAATTGCAAGAAGTTTATTGCTAAAAAACCTACAATCACAACTGAGATGGAAAAAAAGAAGAAATCGTAGCTGCTTATCTTCCAATGATAAACCCTATCGTTGGAAATGCTCGACAAATCTTCTCGATTGTAAATTAAAAATAATTTTTCAGCAAAATCGGAGGTAAATAAGAAATTTCAGCGATACAAAGGCAAAAGATAAAAGAAGGTGTTTCCCCAAAAAACAGCCAAAAGAGCAAAACACACTTGCCGTTCGAACCTACGTCAAAAAGTCCCTCCCCTTGCGTTCAAATCCGCAAACGCTTTTCCCCAAATCAGATTCTCGCTTGCACACGACTCATCATCAAAATTTGCTACAGTTTTGTATATTCGCTTCTTTGTGGTTTGTTTGTGGTTAATTCTCGATTTTCCCTGAAAAAGAATAAAAATTTTCCCTGAAATTGCGATAAATTGGAAGGTTAAAAGGTAAAAAAATTTTAATTTTAAAATAAAAATAAAAACTTTTTTTTTATTTTAAATTTTTAATTAAAAAATGTAATAGCAAATTTATTTTAAAATTAAAAAAAAATTTTTAATTAAATTTATTGTTTTCCTTGACTGAAAATTTAATTTCTCTGACTTGGCTGTAAAAATAAGTAATTCCCTGACGTTTCCCTAACAAAATTAGGGAAATATTAAATTTCCCGACTTTTCCAGCTTTTCCCTGTGTGCCAGACAAGTAGGAATCCTTCAGAAATCAAATATCTCTAATATAAAATGAGGAATAACAACAAAATATTGCTTTATTTTTTTCATTTTTGAAAATTGCGCTCTTATTGTGGATTGGGTTCTTTAAGTGGTTGGAGATATTTTAGAGGTGTGGCCTGTGATGATTGACGGTTCTATTTCAATTTGGCAGCACTCTAGAAGTGCGAAGTCCCAAGGAATATTTTTGAAATGAAACTTTTTGAGGATGAGGCTCACTTTTGGTTTTTGAATATTTTATTTATTTATTTAATTAGTTTCTACTAATTTATCGCAATCCAGCAAAATGTCCAGCATATTTTGAATTTTTTAGAGCATATTTGCCTGCGTATTTTTAAGTTTTTTAGTGCCTATAAATCCGGACCCTATTAATACGGATGACCTGTAGGCTTGCTTTAATTATTAGGGCCAATGTGTTGGTCCGTATCTTTGCCTCTTTTCGTTTTTGTATTTTCAAAGGGCACTGTCTCACCAGTGGCCTGGCCACTATTGATAAAGCCTTTGTATCTTCTGCAGTTTGCTTGTGTCTCCATTTACTTTTTCTTGCCATTTCCGCTCGTTGGAGTGGCTCTGACCTAACCTGACCATTTAATGATTTTCTTTCGCTAAGTGGACGCTTCAGGAGATCTTTTAAGTTGCTACCTGCTTTGCCTATGTGTATGAAATAATACCTGGCATACACGAGCTTTGTAAAGGTTAGTTTATGCAAAACGTCGACGCACGCAACGCACGCACCGCACGCACCGCACGCACGCACCGCACGCGTCCAAATAAAGTTGAAGCATAGAATTTCAGTAGGAGGGTTTACGGTGCACACGCTGCCAAAAATCAAGAGTGTAAACTAACTGCATAAACGCTCCTACTGAAATTCTATGCTTCAACTTTATTTGGACGCGTGCGGTGCGTGCGTTGCGTGCGTCGACGTTTTGCATAAACCAACCTTACTAATGCTTAGTCGACTTGTCGCTAAAACTCAACGAATTTCAGGATTATTTTATTTGAAACTTTATTACATTCTAATGTATAAAATCCAACGTGTCATGTTTTGGTTGAAAAACTCACTTTGGTTGGTCGATTTTTAATCCAAACCGGGAAATTTGAATTTTTAAGCAAAAATGCGGGAAATATAACCTTACGCTAGAAAAAAGGAAAGGATATTATTTATATAATTACTTTTCTGCTCACGGAGTTTAGCAGTAACTCTCTGTGTTATTTTGAAAGTTAATTATAAAAATAATAAAAAAATATAAAGTCAAAATTGTAAACCGGGGGGTCTGGGGGGTGTGGAACACCCTCCAGTACATATCGCAGGATTTCAACTCTATTAGAATACGAGTACTTGGAGATGATTGGGAATTTATAATTCCCCCGCTACTGAGGGATTCCCCGTTTTTCTTTGTTTTTTAAATATTTTTAGAATAAAAATAAATTAGTTTTTCAAATTCTAATTTTCTTTAATCGAATGTAATTTCTATTTCCCCCACTTTTGTTCAAAAACAAAAAATTTCCCAGCTTTTTCTGACGAAATTTGTCTTCTGTAGGTATTCTAGAAAAGGGGGAATTTTATTATAATGTACTGGAGGGTGTTCCACACCCCCCAGACCCCCCGGTTTCCCTTTGGCTTTATAATTTTAATATTTTGAAATTTTTTATTTTTACTTCTACGCCATGGAAATTAAATTTTCACTCATCGAAAACAAATTAATTTAAAAAAAATTATTTTTTAAAATTTTATAATTTAATTTTATTAATTTTAAAATTAATTTTTGTTTTCGAACAAAAGTGAAAAATTAATTTATTTTTATTCTAAAAATATTTAAAAAACAAAGAAAAACGGGGAATCCCTCAGTAGCGGGGGAATAATTATAAATTCCCAATCATCTCTAAGTACTCGTATACTCTAATAGAGTAATCCAAATGGGGAAATTTGAATTTTTAAGCAAAAATGCAGGAAATTTAACCTTCTGCTAGAAAAAAGGAAAGGATATTATTTATTTAATTACTTTTCTGCTCGCGGAGTTTAGCAGCAACTTTCTGTGTTATTTTGAAAATTAATTATAAAAATAATAAAAAAATATAAAGTCAAAATTGTAAACCGGGGGGTCTGGGGGGTGTGGAACACCCTCCAGTACATATCGCAGGATTTCAACTCTATTAGAGTATACGAGTACTTAGAGATGATTGGGAATTTATAATTCCCCCGCTACTGAGGGATTCCCCGTTTTTCTTTGTTTTTTAAATATTTTTAGAATAAAAATAAATTAGTTTTTCAAATTCTAATTTTCTTTAATCGAATGTTGTAATTTCTATTTCCCCCACTTTTGTTCAAAAACAAAAAATTTCCCAGATTTTTCTGACGAAATTTGTCTTCTGTAGGTATTCTAGAAAAGGGGCAATTTTATTATAATGTACTGGAGGGTGTTCCACACCCCCCAGAACCCCCGGTTAATTTTGGCTTTATAATTTTAATATTTTGAAATTTTTAATTGTTATTGCTAAGCCAGGGAAATTAAATTTTCAGTCAGGGAAAACAAATTAATTTAATAAAAATTATTTTTTAAAATTTTATAATTAAATTGTTTTTAATTTTAAAATTAATATTTATTTAATCCAAATGGGGAAATTTGAATTTTTAAGCAAAAATGCGGGAAATTTAACCTTCGGCTAGAAAAAATTAAAACTTGGAAAGCATATTTATTTACTTTTCTGCTCACGAAGTTTAGCAGCAACTTTCTGTGTTACTCTGAAAATAATATATATTATATAATATAATAATATACTATATAATAATAATATATTATAAAAATAATATAAAAATATAAAGTCAAAATTATAAACCGGGGGGTCTGGGGTTGAACACCCTCCAGTACATATAATAAAATTCCCACTCTTCCAGAATACCTACAGAAGACAGTATACAAATTTCGTCAGAAAAACCTGGGAAATTTTTTGTTTTTGAGCAAAAGTGAGGGAAATTAAAACGTTTGCCTAAAGTAAATTAGAATATGAGAAACTTCTTTATTTTTATATTGTTAAAAAAATATTAGTTTAGCAGCAACTTTTTACGTTTCTTTGAAAATATAGAAAAACGGGGAATCCCTCAGTATCGGGAAACAAAATTACTTAAATGTTTAAATATTATACTGCTAAAAAAAACTGCCCGTCCGCGGACGAGCTTTCCAGCTAATTAAAGTATAAAATTGTACGTACACGAGAGTTCTGTTGACGGTACGTGTGCCCAGATATAGTCTTTAGTGATGGCCGTCATTCGCCGAGTTGAAGCCTCCCTGGCACGTTGGGGCGATCAAGTGCCAACTAAAGTGGTCCGGAGCTCCCGTAGCGGAGCGAAGGGTGCGTAGGATCAGTTTTGGCTGACGCAACCACGGCAAATGACGGATCCACCCTAAAATCAGTTTGCGGTTGTCTAAAATAAATAATAAACCCTGTATACTTATGGGGCTCTGAAAAGGGCCGAGTTGCTGTCTTTACACAGCAGGTGTTGAATGAGTTAGCCGAACATAGGAAATTTACATGTAAAAACATATTTATGCAAATTTCTGGTTCCTAACTATTTTGAGAGAAAAAATGAAGCTTTTACTTAAAAAATCAAAAAATACTTTTGAAATTGTTAAAATTGTTATTTATCGGACTGGCCATGTATAAAATTCAATTTAATTTCTATTTTCAAAAATTATTGGAAATAGTCTTGGAAACTTACATGGCCAGTCTGATAAATGAAACTTTTTACAATCCAAAAATCAATTTTTTACATTTTATTTAATTTAATGCTTATCATTTGCAGTAACGCGACAGGGGTGGGCCAGGGTGGTCACGTACTCAGCCTTGTGATTGGAGTGCCCAAATTTGTAGGTGTTTATTTCAATAATGTAATGTATATTTACTTCCTTGTTTTTCCAGATATTTTTCGGTCTACAGATTTTGACGGAAATATCCGTTTTGACCTTCCCTGAATCCATTTTGGCAATTTTCGTTATAGCATCTAGTTGTTCACCTCCTATTTTTGGTTGCGATTCTCCGTGCCATAAGGGCATTCATTCATGACGCACACAAACAGATTAACTGCAGGGTCCTGGATCCTGCAGGGATTGCAAATGGATAGTGCTGTAGACTCATCAATATATGAGTGGTGCATTTTTGTTTATTCCGGCTAATCCAATTTTATCTATATTTACCTGTTTTCAACAATTTTCTCCCGCCTCCACTTGTGGATTTCTGCTATACTGCGTATATCAGGAAGCTTTATGATCTGACTCCGTATCCGTTCAGCCAAATTTAAAATTCAAATATTAGTGGAACAGATTTACTCATTTAATATTTGTGGTTTACAATCCCAGAATTAAAAATCGAGGAATAAACTGGAGTCATCCGAATTCCATCTTGATTACAGATTTTTTTTCTTTGCTTTTTTTAATTTATTTTGTAAATTTTTTACGGTTAATGGCCTTTAGTATGGTTTGCATTGTTGATTTATTTGAAATATTTTAATTTTTAGATCAAACTTTCAATTTCAGCATTTGAGTTGCTTTGGTCTGATTTAGCATGAAAGCGTTTCAACGTTTGATACTGACTTATTTCAATATATGTATTGTTTCTTATTAAATGCTTTAGGGAAATAACCATTAGATATTTTTTATTAGAGTATTATGAATAATTTATCCTGAATGTTTTTTTTATGATCGATTTCATCATTTAAGCACTCATTGTATGCGTACCTTTTGAATAATTTAATAACCCTGTAGAATTACTTTAAGTATTACTTGGGATTTGTTAAATTTTAATGAAGGGAAAAGATCAATAATGATCCGGCTTGATGGATCAATGTTAAAGCTAAAAGAAAATTTTAATCTTTTTGCAAGAATAAAATGTGTACAAAATAAATTTAAACAATTTTAGCTGGTTGATGTAGGTTTAAGGTCACAGGTGGGCTCGACCCTAATTGATTCGGTTATTAAACCATACATAAAATATTGGTCAACTTTAAGCCGATGTCGTCTAATTTTGCCACATTTGGAACTCAGCTAATTAAAATTTAAACCAGACTTATTTACACAACAATTTTTGACGAAAAGTTTGTTGAAAAATTTTTTATTTGAAAATTAATGATGCAAATGAAATGGGGAAAAAGTTGGATGTAAAACAACTTTAATTGACCACTCGACGTGAAAATTTGTTATGTAAATAGTTTAATATGGTTTAACTCGAATGCATACATAATTTTGTATGAGTGTATATTATAATTTGAAAATTATGTTATAAATAAAACCGAATATATTATTTAGAAATTTGTAACACGTCCTCTTATAATGAAAATGATAAATAGCAATGGCACTAAATTAATTCCTTGAGTTTGCCGTATATTTCCCCGAGGTATTACCGTTCAAGTTGAACCAAGGGTGAACAGGTAAGACGTAAGAAAATTCGAATCTTGTTCAACAAGCCCTTACGGTTCTTGTCAAACTTATCAAATACTCGACGAAATAATATATTTACATAATATTTGCATTAATTTTTTTTTCAATTAATGTTCAAGTTATCGATAGGATTAATATTCTCCAAAGCTCATCAAATATTTAAATTTTACTGTATTTATGAAAATTTATAGCCTAATTCGGAATATCTAAATATAATGCGTTAATAAATCTAAGTAAAATTTATCGATTTTAAATTTACCATTTTCAATATTGCTACTATAGTAGCAGTTCTGCTTGGAAGGTGAGCGAGCAACGCAATTATCCAAACCTCTTGCAATTCTGTGATGGTCTGACATCGTTGGAGTTGAAGAGTTGGTGTACCTAATTTCAAAATCCAAGAAAAGAATCGGAAGTAGATTGTGAATTTCTACAAAAACCATAACTTAAATAATTATATTGGAGATTTGGAGACGACGAAGTGCTTTGGTTAAACCATGAGGCGTTACTTCCATCGTGGAAGCATAATTGCATGTATGCGTGGAAAGGTAGGTAACAAGTTTCAGTGAAAATTTGTAAGTGAAAGTAAATTGATTTCGACAAACGCGAAATTTAAATGAAGCCAATAAATTATTTAGCTCTTCTAATTTAGAATTTCACTCGACTTAATGAAAACTGTTTACTTTGTTAGAAAAAGCAATCGTAAATTGTAATAATCTTGTTCCACAATGCTTATGCATTTTCAACAAAACATTTTCTACTTTCGTCTAAATTATTTTCCATTTATCTTAGTCGTCATTTTACGTCTTCCAACTATAACTTGTAAGAAAACGATATACGATTTCGTTTTCCGTTTAAAAATTCTTCAGGATTGTTAATAAAATCACAACGGGAACGAAATAAGATCGACATAAAATCATCGCTCGGATGTCGATTTTTGTGTGTAAAACAGATATTCTTACTTGAACGTAATTTTTGATATGAATCTATAATTTCCTGTCAAAAATATCGATGTAAGTTCAACTTAACATTGATTAATGGATTGGAAAGCTAGAACAGCAAAATCTTGTAATTTGACGTCTTATCTTGAATTTTCCCACGTCGACGTGTCTACCTTTGTTCACAGTTTTGATTACAACACTCTTCTGGATAAAAGATGTTAATAATAGTTCGAAAAAACACTCTATTAAGTTTTCCACAAAAAAGCACAAAAGCCCCAGTGCTACAGATTGGGAGAAATATGTTGATAAAAATTAATTAAAATTTGGATAAACTAGAAACCTGGAAAGAAGTAAAAATTAAACTTTTTTTTACAAGTTGATACGAGAAACTCGCATTTTGTAGGTCTTTAATTTGAAATTCTTTTTAGTTTTTTTTTTTTGGCAATTTACGCTCGCATATTTGGTAAAATTACAAAATAGACGCCCAAGGACTGTACACGTGGAAACTCCCACATAGAGCGGTTTTTTTGTAATTTTTTTTTGGCAAACTCTGTGTCGACTCATTTTTACCAATATCTTTTTTTTATAATTCAGTAACAATAACAGTTAACTTGATAAATTCACATGCTAGGCTATAGAAAAATCAGTTGCGGTTTTTATTGTATTTTATTTTTTTTTGTTCTTTTGCTGTTCCAGTCCTAACAGTTACTTAAACAAATTTTTGTTTTGTATTTTTTGTTTTTTTGTTTTGTATTTATATACTTGGATATCAAAATAAAAATAAAGAAAATCAGAAAGAATGAAAAGTTCTTAGAAAGCTCAACGTATAAATAAATCAACAGCAACAAACAAAAAAAATGACTTTTAATTTAAAAATTCAGTAAGCAAAGAGTTTCGTAAGTTTTAGATATAGAGAATTTTCTCTAAACCTTATAACTAGGGTCCGGATTTATAGGCACTAAAAAACTTAAAAGTATGCCCAAAAAGCTTCAAAATAAGCACTTAAATATGCGCTAAATTTTTTTATTGTGCCTCAAAATGCTGAATTAACTAATTTTGTTAGAAGCTTAGTTGGTGTGGAACTGTGGACTGTGGCTACAGCGAGAGTACCTCCTTAGAAATAAATTTTTTTATTTTCTTATTTTTATTTCTTGTGATTTTTGAAATTTGCACCCAAACTTTCTTTAGCTTTGGGTATTTTTAATACACAAATGCACAAGTAATATTTGTTTAAGCGAAATTTTTTGAGGATGAGGCTCACTTTGATTTATGAATATTTTATTTACCTATTTTTTATTATTCTTGACCGGTAAAGTGCTAAATGTTAATCATCTCTATAGCGTCCCTACATAATTTAAAAATTTTAATAATATATTGCAAGAACAAAAAAATCTATTAATTAATTTGCTAAATATGCAAAATATATGCCAATATAAGCAAATATGCATTTATAGGCAATAAACCGCCAAATAAGCACTTAAACTCAAAATATGCTTTTATAAGCAAAATAAAACGACTCAGAAAGGCATAAATCAGGTTTCCCCTTTTAAAATTTTTCAAATGCCTGTACGCAAAAAAAACATGCAAATGCCTAAAGATCCGATCTCTACTTATAAATACGAGTTGATCTAAATCTAATGATAATCAGGTTTTTTTGCTCTTAGAGAGTGAAATCTTCAAAAGGCAGCTGGGTTGCCAGTATGGGGTTCACCCAGTTAAACCTCAGAAATAGGTAGAATCGTTTGATTTTTTTTGTGCTAATCTTTGCACTTGGTTTATGTTTTTCGATATTTTGTTCATTTTTAATGCCTAATATTTTTGTAATTGATTTAGCAACCTTCTCCTCTCAGATCTCCGAACTAATCTTAAATCTGTTTCGAAACAGAACAGCTTACAGCTTCTGTAAGGAAGCTGAAGCTATGACACAAGATGACACATGATTCTTTTCAGAGCAAATTTTGAAATCCTGATTCTTGTTGAACACTCGGCACTAGGTGATTTCATCCCCGGTAATTTAACCCCCGGCAATGCTTTTTAGGTGCGATTTTGCTAAAGAAAACTCATAAACTAACACTGATGCAAAAGCGATCCATATCTGCGCGAGGATATCTCTTTTTTATATTTCAAGCGCTTTCTCCTACGTCATCAACAACAAAAATCACTGTTACAGCGATATCGTGAGATATAAAAAAGACTAATATGCTCAGAGTACTAACAATGTGCGTTTTTGTAGGTTGCCCCTTCCCAGATAGTACAATAACGTATTTCGAACATATCTAAGACGAATCTTTTTATCCAAACAGACGTACTACGTAAGTAGCGGTACGCAAGTTACACGTACTGTTTACGTACTCAGTATGTCAGTGGCGTATTTAGAAAAAGCTTTTGGGGGGAGCAGTTCAAATATATTTTAGAATCTCGTTAATCCATTCATGCACGTCAGTTGTAACTAATCCTAAAACATAAAATCCCAGCACGCTACTGCTGCTCCTGCTACAACGTGTAAGTTTTTGGTAAAAAAACACCCTGGTTGGTCGATTTTTTTTACCAACCAAAAAATTAGTCTAAACCGGGAAATTTGAATATTTAAGCAAAAATGAGGGAAGTTTAACCTTCGGCTAGAAAAAATTTAAACTTGGAAAGCATATTTATTTAATTACCTTACTGTTCACGGAGATTAGCAGCAACTTCCTACGTTACTTTGAAAGTTAATTATAAAAATATAAAGTCAAAATTGTAAACCGGGGGGTCTGGGGGGTGTGGAACACCCTCCAGTACATATCTCAGGATTTCCCCTCTTTTAGAATACTTGGAAAAGATAGAGGCCGTCCATAAATTACGTAAAGATTTTGGGGGAGGGGGGGAGGTATCGAAAATTTTACGGATCCTTACGTGGGGGAGGGGAGGGTCCGACGTATTCCTTACGTAAGTTTCGTAAAATACTTTTTTTAAATTAAATCAGTTGTTTTACCTGTATATTAAGGGACTACCAATTTTTTGTAATAAAACATAAAATTTAATTTAAATTTTTGTATTTATTGTATAATAAAAATATTATTGCTATTTATATTTTTTTTAAATAAGCGGAGAAAGGGGGACTTAACATTATTTTTGTTTAATAATCTTTACGTAAGATGTGTTGGGGGGGAGAGGGGTTGCCAAAATCTTACGTACCTTATGTGAGGGAGGGAGGGGGTCAAAAATTATAAAAATCGTCCTTAGGTAATTAATGGACAGCCCCATAGGGGATTTATAATTTTAGAAGTTTTGCCAGGAAAAACCGGGAAATTTGAATTTTTAAGCCAAAATGAGGGAAATTTGAACCTTTGGCTAGAGAATATTAAAGCTTAGAAAAACATTTATTTAAGTGCCTTACTGCTCAGAGTTTAGTAGCAATTTTTACATTACTTTAAAAGTTAACTGTCAAAATTATAGTCAAAAGTGTAAACCGGTTGGTCTGGGGGTGAACACCCTTCAGTACATATTATAATAAAATTCCCACTCTTCTAGAATACCTACAGAAGACCGAATAATTATACAAATTTCGTCGAAAAAAACTAGGACATTTTTTGTTTTTGAGGAAAAGTGAGAGAAATTGAAACGTTCGGCTAAAGAAAATTAGAATTTGAGAAACTTATTTATTTTTATATTATAAAAAAAAATTTAACTGCCCCACGGTAGATCAAGTTTAGCAGCAACTTTTTGCGTTACTTTGAAAATAGAGAAAAACGGGAATCACCCAGTAGCAGGAAACGAAATTAAATGTTTAAATATTATACCGCTAAAAAGGAGATCCACCGTCTAGCTGCCCGTCCGCGGACGGGCTTTCCAGTTAGTAAATAAATAAATAAACAAATAAATAAAAATTTAAATTTTAAAACTTTGTAGTAAACATTATTTTTATCAGTGGGCGGGGAGAGGCTTTAGGGGTACAATCCGAGTCATTCTTGGGGAGTGGGGCAGATGCCCCTTTGCCCCTCTCTAAATACGCCGCTGTTTAGCAAACTTCTTCTTTCAGATCTCCGAACTAATCTTAAATCTGTTTTGAAACAGAACAGCTTACAGCTTCTATAAGGAAGCTGAAGCTATGACACAAGATGCCACTTTATTTTTTTTTCAGTATACTAATCCACTTAGCTCTGTCACGGCATCCCATCTTCCCTTTGAGCTTTTGATAGATTCTTTTCAGAGCAAATTCTTGTTGAACAGCCGGCACTAGGTAATTTCACTCTTTGGTAATTAAATCTCCCTGGTAAATTAGTCCCCAGCAATTTCACCCCTCGGTAAAGAAAACTCATAAACTAACACTGATATGCATGCACTGATGCAAAACCGATCCATATCTGCGCGAGGATATCTTTTTTTATATTTCAAGCTATTTCTCTCAAGTCAATCACAATAAAAATCAGTGTTACAGCGATATCCTGAGATAAAAAAAGAGTAATATACTCAGAGTACTAACAATGTGCGTTTTTGTAAATTGTCTCTTAATATCATAAAATGAAAGTGTATCTTCCAGTGCATCCCTTGTTAATTACGTCGATGGTAAATATTTCGAAGCATTGATAACTGAATAACCCGTGAAGACAGAGCAAATAGTGCACTGGAGGGCATTCCATGCCCCCCAGACCCCCCGGATTACTCCTACGTTTTGTGTTTTTAAAAGTTTTTATTACCATAGAATATGCTGGGGTATTAAAAACATTTTAGAATTTAAAATAAAAAACTGGGTTTTTTAAAAATATGGGACATGGAATGCTCGCAAGTGGAAACTAAGATTTGCTAAGATTATTTCCGAATTTCTTATTTTCTAAGAGTCCCTAGAATTGGAACGTATTGTGCGGTTTTGTAGGTTGCCCCTTTATATTATAAAATGAAGGTGTAAATCCGGGGGGTCTGGGGGGCGTGGAACGCCCTCCAGTGCATTTTTTCTTAATGATCTCGATGGTAAATATCTCGAAACGTTGATAACTGAACAACTCGAATATATTCTTACAAATTGAGCTCGGATTTATATGCACCGAAATACTTGAAAATATGGGCATATATATGCACCGAATTTTCTTAAAATATGCACTCTAATATAAAAATATCTAATTTTCGAATTTTTCAATTTATCTTCTTCAAATTTTCAATAAGTACCCTGGATTTATAAAATTTGCAAAATTTTGATTATTTTCAACATTTGGTACATATTTGAGCAAATAATGCATATTTGAACATATTTGGGCCACATTTGATGTTTATAAAGAATTTTAATAAAAAAATAAAAAAACATTATTAAATTTTGCCAATTAAAGCAATTGTTTTATTTAGTTTTAAGTAATTTATTTTTTAATTTAACAAATTATTTACTTTTTTATTTATTTAAAAATTAAATTGCTTAAAATTAAATAAAAAAACTTGCTTAAATTGGCAAATTTAAAAATAATTTTTTATTTTATATTTGTAAATTTTTCAAAAAACACCAAAAGTCGCTCAAATATGCACAAATATACATTATTTGCTCAAATATGCACCAAATGTTGAAAATATGCAAAATATGCATTTTGGCAAGCAGTTTTTCGGAGTCGTTTTTACTTAATTTGTTCCGATTTCAAAACAAATCTGTTAGCATATCAATATTAAAGAACATGCAAAAGCATAAAATCCGAGCTCTACTTATGAAGAATAAAGAACACTATAACCTATATAACCGATGCATATCTTCGCGCGGATAAAATAATAATCTTTGCAGTAACCTAGTTACCAAATTATCGGGACTGAAATTAGCAGGGCATCAAATTACAGGGGACTAAATTGCTGGGGGTCAAATTACCGGCTACGTGAAGGGCAATCGTTGTTGAAGAGCCAATTTGTTCTCTATTGAATTGATGTGGATGCTAATGTAACATAGTTGATTGTTTCTCCAGTAACCATAGGTGTTATCTTCTCGGTGAGGAACTTTTTTTCCCAAGTCTAACTTAATTTATTTTCTATCTAAATATCTAAAGTTAAAATTTAGATTTAGAGAAAAAAATTTACTTTTAAGGTAAAAAGTCGCCTGCGGCGCTGTAAGATAACTAATAATTGCTTTCAAAACTTTTATTTTTAAATATAATGTTATTAATATTTTTATGTTATTTCTGGAAAAATTAATTACAGTTTGATTCACAAATATTACGGTTTAAGCCACGTCGAAGCTAGGTTCAGTGTGGTGTCGGTGGTTGAGCTAAATCTCGGAAATTACAATTTTTTCCACGTTCTTTTCTGTTTCCATTCTTTGTTTTATTTTATTGATGTTGAAGCCTGTTAATTTTTATGTTCAACTCGACACTTATTCACCGCTTAAGTGTTACAGGGTTATACGGAGGATTTAAAAATTCAAGAAGTGATATCTCCGGGGTTTTTATTTAGAGTTTTGAAAACCGAATACATTTGGCGCTTTTCTTTCCGGAAAGGTTTCAATTTATCATTTCGTTATTAAGACATATAAGAAATAATTATGTTGGTAATTAATGAGTGTTGACTTAAGCAACGACAAGATACCGAAATAAAAAAGTCTGTGTATGATATACGATGAAAGAAAATGTTTTTTTTTGAGTGCACGGGGATCAAGTTAATAAATGATTAAATTAAAGCATCGTTTCGTAGCGATGTCGACTTTTATTTTCTCCAAAATAAAATATGTGTACACATTTTAAAAACAAAAGATGATTAATTTATGTTTTGCAAAAACATAAGCTCACTTTGTAAAATGGCAAAGGAGCGAGCGGTGCGGAGCATAAAGTAAAAAGATGAAATTAAAATTACTCCACATCAGTCTTGCTCAGAAATATGATAGACACGTGCAATTTAAATAGGAAAATTTAAATTTTTCTGTTGCTGAAAGATATAATGTAGCTTGTGACCTCTCGAAAGACGATGGCAAACCGACTAGGTAAAAGTTTTCTTGAAATGAAAGGATAATTATGAAAGAAAAGATTCCCTTGAAGGAATTCATTAATCTTGATACAAGTTATCAAATGTTTAAAGAGGTTTAAGACACTTTTTTGTGTTTATACTGTTCTCAAAGTAAATTAATTACAGTTCTGTACTTCTCATAGAGTTCGAATACCTTGTTGTTGTTAGTTAACGTTTTCACGCTGGACAAACATCTAAATTTGTCTCGCTTTGTCAAAATAGAAAATGGGTTCCTGATTTATGGTGGATTACATTATTAAACTGGAAATAGCTTAGCTACCCTGTAAACACTGCTATGTCATTAATTTTATCAACACATTAGCTAAATTATTTTGTTAATTATTTTGCCTTAATCATATTAAATCTGTAGTCTAATCTACAGGGCGGTTACGGATTTTACTGCAATTACGCTAGTTCGGCTTGGTGCAAGGTAAACTTCGAGAACTCGTCATATCGTGCAAAATGTAAAGGAACAATGATCCGCTTGTGGTTTAATTTAAACTTACCGAACAGTCGTGATAAAACTTATATTATCTGTTTCGCCTAATTTAATTAGTGTTTAGTTCGATGACAGAAAGCCCTGCAATTATTACCTACCTGAAAGCGTTTGCCAAGATTTAACACCAACACTTTATTTTGTACCGATGTTGTTTTGACAAGTTAAATTAGTTTTGCACGTACTTATGGCAAACCACAAACTTTGAAACATGTACGAAAGATTAACTAAGTTTTAAGAGTTTATAGAATTCCACGCATGATTAATTTTTCACTTTAATTTCAATTAGTATTTTTTCTATTGAGGCAAAATACTTACCCAACATTGATTGAGTCTTTAGCCGGAAATTGATTTTTAAGCGGTTGCGATATTGAAATTCGACTCCCAGTATTAAAGAAAAGCCTTAATTAAACTTTATTTAGTTTAATTAGTCCACCCAACTTTCGTTCTAATATAGTAAAATAACTAAAAATACCAGATCAACGTTTCGCACTGTAAAATATTCATGTAAATTTACATAATATAATTTAATTTAAAAAAATTTTTATGTAAATTTACATATGTAAATATTTTACACTGGGAGTTAAAATAAAGGTCCATATTTAATTAAAAATAATTCGATGTTCATAATATAAGCCGAGCGGGGATTCGCCGGTGAACATGGGAAGGAAAATCTGAGGATAGTCAATTTTTCCTGGAAAGAAGTTTTTTGTGGAAATTCAGTTAAGATCTATCGTTATTATTATTTAATTATTACTCAGTCCAATGCGGTTAAGGAGCCAAATCTTTAAGCCCGTAGCCTCAAACTTGTTTGAACTTCAAGAATTATTTTGAAAAGACATCGAAAAGACAAATATAATTATATGTGAAAATTATTAAGGATTTAAATTATGCAGTTGGATAGATAGACAATAAACAAGGTGGAACTCGGATGACCGCAGTTCTTAGGCTTCTATACAGCTACTCTTCTATGTTTTTTATACTATTCGACTGTTTGATGCAACATCACACTGGTACATGATTGAATTGGGATATGTCTTAAGCAGATTAACTTTGTACAGATATTAATTGTACAAAAGGCCAGGGCCGGATAAACCATGGGTGCAATGGAGCCCCGCACCCAGCACTAAAGTTCAGAAAGCGCCAAAATTGTGTTTTTAATTTAATTTTCTATAAAAAATTAAATTTTGAATAAAAGAAATATCTGAACGGTGGGCGCCATATCAAATCAATATGATTTGATTTGCATTCTTTTGGTATTTTATGTTGTGAATGAGGAATTCTCATGCATATTTTTTTATTTTTTTATGAATGAATGTTAAAAGAATGAGATTGGTGTTTTTAATTTTTTGTACCATTAATATTAAGCCCAAAATGAATTTTTAAAAACACAATGACGTCACTAGGAGGTCTTGCACAACGTGACAATCCTGTAAACAAAATGAATAATGTATCGTAGTGTTCTCACTCTTCTTTTCTGTTTAATGTTTCCAAAATCAAACTTGCTGCTTGTGAGTCCTAAACAATAATAAAACAAAATACAAACATTAAATTTATAAAACAATGAAAAATAATTACTGAAACAAGAACAAACTTAAACTAAACAATGTAATCTTAAATTAACGAAAAATATCAAACGGGCAACAGGAAAACAGAAACGAACACGGAAACGAAAGTCCTGCCTTTATTGTTCCTCAGGTTGCAAAGTCAGTTCTTTATTTCTAAATACTCAACCCACTTTTTTTTATTATTTTTTAAATTGTTAAAAATTTGTTATATTATATTATATAGTTATTATTAGAGCTCGGATTATATGCTTTTGCATGTTCTTTAATATTGATATGCCTACAGATTCGTTATGAAATCTGGACGAATTAGGTAAAAACGAATCCGAAAAGCTGCTTGTCAAAATGCATATTTTGCATATTTTCAACATTTGGTGCATATTTGAGTAAATGATGCATATTTGGGCCACATTTGGTGATTTTTGAAGAATTTTAATAGAAAAAATAAAAAATTATTATTAAATTTTGCTAATTAAAGCAATTGTTTTATCTAATTTTAAGCAATTTAATTTTTTATTTATTTAATAAATTATAAAAATTAAATTGCTTAAAATTAAATAAAATAATTGCTTCAATTTTTTATTTTGTCTATTAAAATTCTGCAAAAAACACCAAAAGTGGCCCAAATATCCATTATTTACTTAAATATGCACCAAATGTTGAAAATATGCAAAATTTTGCAAATTTTACTTAATTCGTCTAGATATATTATTAAAATCATATTAAATTTTATAAATCTAGGTAGCACTTATTGAAAATTTGAAAAAAGAATTGAAAAATTCAAAAATGAGATATTTTTTAGTTTGCATATCAATGCATATTTTATCTATTTTTATCAATTTTAGTGCATATTTTTAGGAAATTTGGTGCATATAATATATGGGCATATTTTCAAGTATTTTGGTGCATATAAATCCGAACTCTATTAATCAGGCTGGATTAACTTTTACCTAACGATTAACTAGCCCTTAGAGCCCTTAGTGTTGGTGCAGATTATTTCATCCATCTAAAGATATGATTCCTTAGCTACGGTTGGGGTTTTGCGACTTAAGTCGCAGTGAATGCTATATCCATACTTTCTAATGGGAGTGTTACCTTAGAATGCGATCCTTGCAGGCGACTCTAAGGTAACATTCTCATAAGAAAGCATGGAAAGCTATCACTGCGACTTCAGTCGCAGAGCCCCAGCCGCAGCCAAAAATTCATATCTATCATGCTTTCATATTAATCAGTGTGGGGCTGGGTTCTGCGACTGAAATCGCAGTGAATGTTATATCCATACTTTCTCATGGAAGTAGGTATTTCCTTACAATGCGATCTTTGCAGGCGACTCTAAGGTAACACTCTCATAAGAAAGCATGGATAGCAGTTTGCAGAGTCCTAGACGCGGCTTAGTAAACATATCTTTAACTTTTCGCAGTGACTGCTCTCCATGCTTTCTTATAGAAGTGTTTCCTTAGAATGCGATCTTTGTAGACGACTCTAAGGTAACTGTCTCATAAAAAAGTATGGAAAGCATGTACTGCGACTTCAGCCGCAGAACCCCAGCCGCAGCTAAAGATTGATATCTTTCATGCTTTCATATTAATCAGTGTGGGGCTGGGGTTCTGCGACTGAAGTCGCAGTGACTGCTCTCCATGCTTTCTTACAGAAGTGTTTCCTTAGAATGCGATCTTGGCAGCCGACTCTAAGGCAGCAGTTTCATAAGAAAGCATGGAAAGCATTCACTGCGACTTCAGTCGCAGAGCCCCAGCCGCAGCTAAAAATTCATATCTTTTATGCTTTCATATTAATCAGTGTAAATTTGCCAATTTAATCAATTATTTTATTTAATTTTAAGCAATTTAATTTTTATAATTTTTCAAACAAATAAAAAAAATTGAATTAAATTAAATAAAACAATTGCTTCAATTAGCAAAATTTACCTTAGAATGCGACTTGAAGTAACAGTCTCATAAAAATACATAGAGAGCATTCACTACGACTTCAGTCGCAGAGCCCCAGTTGCAGCTAAAGATTCATATCTTTCATGGTTTCATATCAATCTAACTTTTACCTAACGTTTAACTAGCCCTTAGTGTTGGTACAGCTAATTTCGCCTAGCTAAAGATATGTTTACTAAGTTGCGGATGGGGCTCTGCGACTGAAGTCGCAGTGACTGGTCTCCATGCTTTTTTATGGGAGCGTTACCTTAGAGTCGCCTGCAAAGATCGTATTCTAAGGAAAGACTCCCATAAGAATGCAAACACTGCGACTTTAGTCGCAGAGCCCCAGCCGCAGCTTAGTAAAAGTATCTTTACCTGGGGAAATTATCTGCACAAACACCAAGGGCTAGTTCAACGTTAGGTAAAAGTTAATCCAGAGCCAATCAGTCTATAGATATGAATCTTTAGCTGCGACTGGACACCAAAAGTTGTTCAAATATGCAAAATTTTGCAAATTTTACGTAATTCTTCTAGATTTATTATAAAGATTATTAAATTTTATAAATCTAGGTAGTATTAATGCATATTATTTTATCTATTTTTATCAATTTTAGTGCATACTTTAAGGAAATTCGGTGAATACATACGCGCATATTTTCAAGTATCTTGGTGCATATAAATCCTAGCTCTAGTTATTATAGTTGTTATGTTATATTATTACAAGTTATAATTAGAGTTCTGATTTTATGTTTTTCCGTATTATTTAATATTAATATGTCATCAGATTCGTTATGAGATCTTGACAAGTTAGGTAAAATCGAATCCGAAAAATAGCTTGTCAAAATGCATATTTTGCATATTTTCAAGATTTGGTGCATATTTGAGGAAATAGTGCATATTTCAGCAAATAATGCATATTTGTGTGGATACTGGTGTTTTTTGAAAAAATTTAATAGAGAAAATAAAAAATAATTGCTTAAAATTGGCATATTTAATAATAATTAAAATTTTTTCTATTAAAATTTTTCAAAAAACACCAATATCCACCCAGATATGCATTATTTGCTCAAATATGCACCAAATGTTGAAAATATGCAAAATATGCATTTTGACAAGCTGTTTTTGGGATTTGATTTTACCTAACTTGTCAAGATTTTATAACGAATCTGATGACATATTAATATTAAATAATATCCAAATATGCATTATATACCCACTCAAATATGCACCAAATATTGAAAATATGCCAAATTTTTTATAATTCGTCTAGATTTATTTTTAAAATTATTAAATTTTATAAATCATAGGTTAGTATTGAAAATTTGAAAAAAAAAAATTTTAAAATTCGAATAACATATTTTTTAGTTTGCATATCAATGCATCTTTTATCTATTTTTATCAATTTTAATGCATATTTTAAGGAAATTTTGTTTACAGGGTTGTCACGTTGTGAAAGACCTCCTAGTGACGTCACCGAGTTTTTAAAAATTCAATTTTGGGCTTTAAATTTATCGAAAGCAAAAATTAAAAACATATTATAATAAATTGTATTAAAGCTGATTTACACTATACGATTTCTCATGTGACTTATCATACGACTTGTCATATTAGAAATATTTTTACGTTCACACTACAATTTTTGGTATTTAGTAACACAAAAACCAAAATAATGAAATGCACACTGCTTACGATTTCAGATAGGATTTTTCATATGATAAAGGCACATGAGAAATTGCATAGTGTGAACCAGCTTTTAGTATACTTTATAGATTGATATTATTCAAATGTACTTATTTTTCCAACTGTTGCAAGTTCCTCATTATCATTTCTCTGCGGTTTTACAATATAAAATAATTCAGTATTAAACTCAAAATAACATCAATTGGGTCATTCCATATGAAATCAAACACAAATAAATAGTTTTTTCATCACAGATTTCTTTGAAACTTTGGTTAATTATTAAAATTCTAACTCTTGGGGCCGGTATTTCAGTTGTGGTTTAAGCTACGATCCGAGTTTAAACTCAATATCTGACCGATCAGGTAGCCAAAACCGTAGTTTAAACCTTGGATTTAGTTTAACTAGCAACTGAAATACTGGACCTTATAGTTTTTGAGTTATTTAATTTTAAAAAATCGCAAAACGACACTTTTTTGGATCGCACTCAACTTCAGTTCAATAAGTCCTACAGAGTTTTGTGATGGCTCCTTTTAAAGAGTATTTAAGCGGTTTTAGTTTGATACTAATCTTGACCACTTTCTAATAAAAATGATTTTTTTTTGAAAACCTCAAAAAATGTTTTGGAAAATTTTTTTGAGTTGGTGTTTTTTGAAAATTATAATTGAATTCAGGAAATCGGTGGTAGTCAAATTGAGTGACTTGTGACTGATACAATATCTTCAGTATTGAATGCGCCATTTACTTAATAGCTTAATCCGGCACTGTAAAAGGCAATTACCGTTGAATACCTGATCCGACGATTTTTCTTTATTTTAGTTTTTTTCGAAATATTTTTGCGGTGATTAATGAACTTTCAATATTTCTAGCGTTTTTTCTCAAGCAAAACAAAAATTGTTTGTGAATAATTAATCGTTTTGTATACGAAATACGTAATTTGTATGCCAAAACGGAACATTAACAAAATCAATGTTGTAGGACGTTGTGTCAACATTTTTAAAATATCAAAGGCAGGCAATTATTAAAATTTTAGGTGTTCCAGATTTTGGAAATTGATTTGCCCTGGGCAAATGACATAAAATAAATTAAAAATTACCGAATGTTAAATTTATTTCTTTTTTTCAGGTATCGGTGTCGAACGCTCGTAAGGTGACATTGTTATCGGTGGCCCGATCCCTTTCAGGGGTTTTTCAGTGCGAAGTTTCAGCAGACGCCCCATTATTTCATACCGAAATAAGAGCATCTCCCATGACTGTCGTAGGTAAGTGTGCTTAAGAGATAAAATATTATTCAGTTTTATTGCATCGAGAAATCACAATCTAAGCTTTTCCAAACGAAAACTTTAAATAGCCTAACGCACTTTACTTTTTGGCGGTTTCAGTCAAGTCGGGGATGACACAGAAATGTAATTGAGAATGTCGGTAGGGTTGTTATTGTTAGGTGACTTTGAAAAAAGTCTTGCTACTTTTTCTTGATACTTTTGAAAGCTTTTTCGGTTGTGCTTTGTTCAAATTGGCAAGATTGTTTTTCTTTCGGCATTAGCAAAAAATATATTTTTTTATCCTGTAAATTAACTTACAATTTTTAATTCGGTTTTTATACAGGCAATTTATGGCCAGAGTAATTAAGTTTTCATGATAAAATTCTATGATCTCTTAAATATAATGCCTTATTTCTTAAAGGAATATTAAATGTGGTAATCAAGTCTTAAATTTTCTGAACGATGGTGAAAATTGTTATGTACTTTAATTTAATGCAACTTGTTGTTAAAACCAATTATTTAAACTGACTTTAACGTCTTTGTCTAATTATAATTTGAATTTAATGATATTCAGCTGCTCTCGTATTCATACGTCAAACTTTATTTCATATGCACCACCCATTATTAAATTATGCAAGCATCACGTCTTGGAAATTTTATTAACTCATTAAAAAATATTAAACTTTAATAAGTGTTCTACCCCGAAATTAAAAATTAAGGCTGACTTGTCGCTGAAAATCCCAAATCGGGAAGCAATTGATTTCTAAGATTTTAAAACCCCAAATGTTACTCGCGCTTTACTTAACATTATCAACTTTTTTTCGTATTTTTTCATTCTATTTCGTAAGTACAAGTCTCACTTTATAGTTAATTTATTAACTGCTGTTGGAAGTAACACGGCTGGAAGTCAACTGCGGCCTTGGATAGCCGTATAGCCCCTGTACTGTGTAGATACATTGGTTTTAAATTTTGCTTGCATGAACGATGAGATGTGCGTGAAATGGAATTACGCAATTTCTTAATTTTACCTTTCAATATTTACAGAAAAAAATTGTTTTAAAATTAGAAGAAATTTGCAATTGTAATTGGTCGGAATATTTTAAAAAAGAATATCACGGTAAAATTTTATTCAAAGTTTTTCAAGTCGAAATTTTTTAGTAGCAAATACCTTGTACGCTTTATTTTTTTTTCAGTAAATTAGCAATTCAAATTTTTAGGTGCCTTCTTTAAAGTTTAGTAAATTTGTGTAACGTAAGGCGATTTAAAATTTTTAAATAGCGATTTTACTAAACGGTTTTCACTCCTTATTATTATGTTTTTCGTGTCGACTGATAGTTTTTGACTTTTTTCAATTTACTCTTTTACCTAAGCAGCTATATTATACTTCAAGTCATTTTGGGGTTCAAGATGGTTAATTATATTTGCTTAAGTTGCTTAGTATGTAGATGCTTATCACTAATGATATCGTGTACGGATCATTAAAGGGCACTAATTTCATAATATATGAGTTCTTATTAGTAAAAGCTTACGTAATTATATGTAATTAATTCTCGATTGTTTGCTTTGCCTTACATAATAAATGATCATTATTTCTTCGATAAATAGGAGAATTAGTAAATCAGAATTTTCGTTGTATAGCTTACGTAAGATTACTTGTTTTTAACTTTTTTTTATGAATTTCCCTTCTCGGTTAACTTCTTCCACTAATCAGACCCTCCCCGGGTGCCTTAGTGTCGGCAGTTGATCGGTCAACCTACTAGAACACGCATACTATTGGTAATTGACAATTTGTACAATTTGAAAGCCGGGAAACGAAAAGGAAATTGAAACGAATTTGTTTCGTTCTTTTCCTAATATTATTAAACTTTCAACTTGAGATGTTGTCTACTTGAACTAGAAAATTCTTTTCTGTCATCAGAAGTATTGTAGATATTTATTGCCATTTTGAACTTCATTCCTCTCTGGTGATGGATGAAAAGTAGTTGCACGTTTCCAGCTTGGCTTTCTTTCTTTTTCACTTCACTTTGTACAAAACTTTATGTAGTACAAAGTCACGTTCCAATCAAATAAATCACAAACCACTAGTGCATGCTAAAATTTCTATTTAAATATACGATTGCATTGTTTTGCCTGAAAAGTTATTAAATTATTATTGTTTTGCGTATGTACTTTGTACTTGATACGAGAGTTTCAAACTTGCTTTTTTTTAAATGAATTAATAATGCCGGCTACTTCCCCATACATATTTCAAGTGTTATTGTTCTACTCTTTTGCTAAAAATAAAACGGTCTGCACAATGCAAGATTTAATCAAAAACATCCGAAAATTGAATTTTATTTTCTTACTGGAACTTTGCTTTTAAGCAACTCAAAACCAAAATTTATACAATTTATTTTTTAAACAAACGATTTAAACTTTCATCAAACCAGGATGGGCATATAAAATAAACACCGCAATATATGACAATAATTCTGAATAAAGAACTTGAACTTGAAGGTTTGACCTAAAATTTTCAAATTATCTTTTGTAATGTTATTTTAAATTGTTTTTTTGGCAAATTAACATGACTTGAAAAAATAATAATTCCGTGGGTTTAAATTTAATAATAAAGCAATATAAAAGCAGCTAAATTATTTGTTTTGAGTTTTAAAAATATTAAACAGAAATTAATGCGGTTTTCTGCCTTTGTGTTTATCATAACATACGAATTATTATGCTTGGTGTGGGTTAATTAAATATTTGTAAAGGAATGTAAACTCCTGAAATCATTATTTCTTTTCCTCTTCCACTTCGATGAGGAAGTTAAGTGATCATTTAATTTTAATACATAATTATTATTTTATTACATTATTAAATTGTTAGTCCTTTAGTTCGTGGTGTAAAGTGGACATTTATTTATCGAGATTAGTAAATTTTGCATAATTAAATTTACTCCAGGGGCCGAGGAATAAATATTCCTGAAAATTAGTGCCACAGAGTTGGAATTCTGAAGAATACCAAATGATTTTCAATTTCAATGGATTTATATGGAGTTCTAATGGTCTGTAAACAGAAAATTTTGACTTTCCAATACAAAAGTTTGAAGGGCATGGAATGCCCTCCAGTGCACCCTAAGCCAAATACCTCATTGGTAAATATTTCTCATCTGAATATACACCAATTTGAGGTATTTGGCAAAGAATGTACTGGAGGGCATTCCATGCCCCCCAGACCCCCCGGATTGACACCTACATTTTGAATTTAAAAATCACTGGGGACATACAGAGGCTAACGAATATTCGAACCCTTTTATGTTAACAATGTAAATTGCACATTTTGAAACCGTTTTTTGATATATAAAAATCCCTTTTACAACAAATCTTTTTAGACATTTTTGTTAAAATTTTCGTTGTCTTTAATGTTGTGTCTATACATTTTTTAATTTTGTCGCTCCCTTTTTGACTGGCAGCAACTTAAAAAAGACTCACATCCGAACCACGTAATCCGAACACACGTTAATCCGAAAATACGCGCTAATCCGATCATCCAGTAACGGAACAAAAGAAGAAAGACTCAGAAAATGAAAGAAAAACTATTTGTGTGGACCACTGAGTTTTTTTTCTTGTGTTCGGATTACTGGATGATCGCATTAGCTCGTGTGTTCGGATTACCGAGACTGTACTGTACTTGCATCTCAAAATCGGTGCAACGAAATAGAACTATGTACTATGTATGTACAACGGGATGGGACAACTCGGCGCCAGCTAACTCGGTACCGGCTATCTCGGTGCTAGGACAACTCGGCGCCGATCAAGCCCAAGTAGCATTTTGAATCTGACAGACATCTACTAGATCTCTTGCAGGGAAATCTCGCAGGACTCTGTCCCTGTGATGGGATTGTAACAGGGCTCTGTCACAAAATATGAGACAGAGAAAATGGACCATGTAAACGCTTTGTAGCAAGTATTGTAACAGAGATTTTCGAGACCTACCAGGGTACCTCCACAGAGACCTGTAACAAAGATCTGCCAGGTTTATCTGTTAAAGACCTTACAGGTTTCCCTGTTGGATACCTTATTAGATATTAGGTATTAGATACCTACCAGGTCTCTCTTGTTTTTGAAAACAGAGTACCTAGCAGGGATCTACCACAGATTTTTTTCAGGGCTTTGTAAATTACCTGCAACAGAGTACCTCTCGCAGAGAGCAATAATCCTATATAAATACCTGCTAGGTGTCTGTAAGAGGTCTGTCGAAAGAGACTGTTATAAAGACCTGGAAGATATCAACCAGGGCTCTAGCAGAGAAATTTTAATTTCACCAGGGAAAACTGTTACTTGGGAGCTTAGGTTAGAAAACTATATATTTTTTTAAATACGATACATTATTTTTATAGTTATTAATAGGTTCTGCTGAAAATAAATCTACATATAATCGATTGATACGTGGTTCAAGTAGTGTAACTCGATATTAATCATATCAATATTTTAGAAAACCTAAAAAATGCACTAAACACTTTTCAGAACTAAAATGTTTTTGTATTTTACATGTGTTAACTTAAAAACATTTTAGTTCTGAAAAGTGTTTAGTGCATTTTTTGGGTTTTCTAAAATATTGATATGAGAAATCTACATGTTGCTGCTTTCCCCCCCCCCCCCCCCCTAAGTGAGTCAATCTTTACCTCATTAAACAGTACTTGACACAACGCAGACTCTCCGTCATCTTGTTCAAAAATCCCATTTACGTCCATGTTCACTGGCGACGCCAGATTTGCTCTTCAAATACGTCGAGGACCACTGGCGAAGCCAGATTTGCGCGGCAAATTCAATTCAAATAAAATTAATATAAAATAAAGTGTCCTACTGTCCTACTGTCCTACGATCACTTATAAAACATGTTAGAATAAGTAATACCTTTGTTACGGACCTGATAAGAGAACTGTTACAATATGCGAACGACCCTGTATGTGAAATCGTTATAAGTATAACAATAACGATTTAACAAACATTTTATTATTTACTGGGCGTCGAGTTGGTTTGTCGCCGAGTTGTACTTGACCGTATATACAATTACTATGTACTTAATTGGCTATTAAATTTATAAAACGTAGGACTCAATCCGGGGGGTCTGGGGGGCATGGAATGCCCTCCAGTGCACCCTAAGCCAAACACCTCATTGGTAAATGTTTCTCATTCGAGGTATTTGGTAAAGAATGTACAGACCCCCCGGATTGACACCTACGTTTTGAATTTAAAAAGAACTGGGGACATACAGTGGCTAACAAAAATATACGAACCCTCTTATGTTAACAATGTAAATTGTACATTTTGAAACCGTTTTTTGACATATGAAACTCGCTTTTACAGTGAATCTTTTTGGACATTTTTTGTTAAAATTTTCGTTGTCTTTAATTTTGTGTCTACAGATTTATTAATTTTGCCGTCCCCTTTTTGACTGGCAGCGACTTAAAGGAAGACTGTAAAATACAAAAAATATTATTATCTGTACCTCAAAATCGGGGCAACGAAATAGAATTATGTATGTACAATTACTATGTAATTAATTTCCCCTTAAATTTACAAAACGTAGGTGTCAATCCGGGGGGTCTGGGGGGCATGGAATGCCCTCCAGTGCATCCTAAGCCAAATACTTCATTGGTAAATATTTATCATCTAAATCAAAGTCTATTGGAGGTATTTGGTAAAGAATGTTCTGGAGGGCATTCCATACCCCCCAGACTCCCCGTTTTGAATTTAAAATTACAAATAAATATTACATACTAACGTTTACTTACAATTTCTACCAACGCTTACTGTCAATTTGTTGGTAATATAAATAATATAAAAAATAAATAACTAGATTAACTAGCCCTTAGAGTCCTTAGTGTTGGTCCAGATTATTTCATCCATCTAAAGATATGATTCCTTAGCTGGGGTTGGGGTTTTGCGACTGAAGTTGCAGTGAATTCTATATCCATACTTTCTTATGAGAGTGTCTCATAAAAATACATAGAGAGCATTCACTACGACTTCAGTCGTAGAGCCCTAGTTGCAGCTAAAGATTCATATCTTTCATGGTTTCATATCAATCTAACTTTTACCTAACGTTTAACTAGCCCTTAGTGTTGGTGCAGCTAATTTCGCCCAGCTAAAGATACGTTTACTAAATTGCGGATGGGGCTCTGCGACTGAAGTCGCAGTGAATGCGATCTTTGCAAGCGACTCTAAGATAACACTCCCATAAGAAAGCATGAAGAGCAGTCACTGCGACTTCAGTCGCAGAGCCCCAGCCGCAGATTAGTAAACATATCTTGAGCTGTACGAAATAATCTGCACCAAGCGTTACCTTGGTGCGTTACCTTAGAGTCGCCTGCAAAGATCGCATTCTAAGGAAAGACTTCCATAAGAAAGCAATTACTGCGACTTAGTCCCAGCCGCAGCTTAGTAAACATAGTATCTTTACCTGGGTGAAATTATCTGCACAAATACCAAGGGCTAGTTAAACGTTAGGTAAAAGTTAATCCAGAGTCAATCAGTCTATAGTCTATCCCAGGGGTCTCCAAACTTTTTAGCCTAAGTGCCAAATTGATTGCTCTACAAAGCTCCGAGGGCCAAGATCTAGCTACAGTGGCTAACGTGGCTAAAGTGGCTAAATAATATAAAAAATAAATAAAATAATTAAAATTTTTCATGTTAAATCTGAACCTTTTATGCTTGTAACTGGGAAACTGTTCAGAATGATTAGAATTACAATACAGTACAGTTTCGGTAATCCGAACTAATAGAAACATGGCTTCATTCGGATTACAGAGAGATTCTGATTGCTGGATCAAGTTAAAAAACAAAATTTTTAGAATAATTTTTATTTTAGAAATTATCAAACCTCATTCTACTGTGCTTAGAAAAAATAAAATTATTTTTTAGAAAAATTGTTTGTAATTACAGTTTGTTTCTCCGCACCCATGTCCTTTTTTCTTGTCACCACTCTTAATTATAAAAAAAAATTTCAGCAGTTTGTAGTGCTTGTATTGCAAGTACATAGTATCTTTCATCTTATCCTTGCTTCTGCAATCCGAGCATTATTCTATAATCCGAAAATTTTATTAGTTGTGTTCAGATTATAATTATTTATTTGTGCGGACTACTGAATTTTTCTTCTTGTGTTCGGATTACTGGATGGTCGGATTAGCGTGTATTCGGATAACCGAGACTATACTGTATATCCAAAAATCAACCAAATCTACAGAAAGGCATTTTCCCATAAGAATGGTGCGGGGTCCTTTGTAGAAATGTAAAAATGTTTTCTTTAAATCTAAAAAACTATTTTGTATGAATAATTTTTTTTTGAATCAAATAAATTTTGTTTAATTTAAATACAATATTTTTGGTCCAATAAAAATTTATTTAAATCAAGAACATTTTAACTGAAAAAACTAAACATTTTGGTTGATTTGGTTAACTACAATAAAATATGTATATAAAATTTTATTTTGATTTAAACAAATTTTTGTTTGAACAAAAATATTTTATTTAAATTAAACAAAATTGATTTACTTTAAAAAAAATTATTTAAATAAAATAGTTTCTTGACCTAGAATAATGCAGTATTTGGTAGAAAATGACAATATTATTAGTAAATAGCTGTATCGGTATAGTATTGCGGAGTAGCTTTTGCTACTGAAAATTAAAAATTCATCGGTAAAACGGAAAAATGCCAACATTTATAATGCAGTGTAATTATGAAAAAAAAATTGATCTGAATAAAAATGAATGTAAGTAAATGTAAACATTGAAGCTCTTAATTATAAATGCGACAAACAAAAATATTAAGCTGTAAACTGAAAATAACAAACCGCTTATATCTTCAAATTATTATTATGTTTTTTTATGAAAGCTTTTACATTATTACATAAAAATTTATTTTGTTATCATGGTTACATCAATATAACATCTTACGACTCAAAAACGATTCCTAAACGAGCTTTAAATTCAGCAGAACACGGCATTATTATTAAATTTCTTTGTGTGAAAAGAGTGAAAGGACTTAAAATTTTCGCGGAATAACGAAATCAGTCATGAAAACTTTCAATTTTGTTGGTTAATCTAAAAAGTCTATGTTACATCGGAAAGGTAAATTTTAAAATATAATTAAAAAATATGATGTGCGGGGGCATTAATCAATTTTATTTTTGTTCTGGTTTTGAAACGGAGAGGAAATTTTTATGGGTCGACTGCGCCAATTCGGAAGAAATAAAAATAATTTTGCTTATTGGTGTGTGCATCATCATAAAATAACGGCGGAAATCCTGAGTTGGTTTTGAAACCACCAAGTGAGAGGAATTTCCATCTGACATCTACAATGTCAACCCTAAATTAAACCAATAAATGATTGCAGCACTCGCAGGGTTCATTTATTAGTAAAATATGTACAATAGGCTTTGTTTAATCCTTTTATTCAATAAGCGGAAAAATAAGGATCTTTTCAAATTGTCTAATTAGAGAACACTGGATTCCAAAATTTATCCTTACTTTTATTACCATCGTCGTCGACAAAACAACTTCATTTCTATAGAATAAAAATTCCTATCCGTTGGAGATTTTTATTTCGTCGCTTTTTCTGATAGAATTTCTATCCCCGCCTAAAATTATTTTGATATATCTACGGCGTTATATTATAGGCAATACTAGTCGTATTAACTTATTTAACATAAAATTACTAAAGTTAATTAAATTGTACAATTTAATTTACCTGATATTGTTTCCCAACTTTAATTAATGTAACTCGAATAATATAATTATTTTAGAATAAAACGGAGATAGTTACGGTTTCGAAATGGGGTTAATTAAACCTAAAAAATAAATTTTGAAAAATTAATTTACGCCGGCTTAGTCACCGGAAAACTATTTTATTGGGCGTTCGGTGGGGCAATAAAAAGAGTAAATTTTTAAAACCGAATAATTTAATTAATTTTATTAACGTCTTTGTTATAGTTATCGAATGGATTGAAATTGGTAGTTTTCTCGACAAGTTTTGATTAAAACTGTAAGAAAGCATCGCTTCGACGATCATAATAGTTAAACTCATCTTTTAGTTCTAACTCTTGTTACTACAAACATTCACATTCGACCAACTTCTATTGTTCAATAACACTAAATTACATATCCGGAGTCGGAACTCCTACCGTCGTCCTTTTTTCCAAATTGTGCAACTTCACTGCGTTATACATACTTCAATAATAGCAAACCACAAACTTGGTTGTTATTTTAGAAAATTGAATTGTAAAAAATGTTACTTTAAACTTGGTAAACCTGTTTGCTTAACTGCTTCCAACTATTATAGTTATAATCAAAATTGCTATATTATTCTCAAAGCTACTTTAAATTATTCGAATTGTTGCTGAACTTAATGTTAATCTGTTGAATAGGTAAGTACACATTATTTGTATCCCATTGTTTTCATATTCCATTGTGCATTCAACGTTGCATTTAGAAAACTATAAATTTTAAGCCGCAAAACATATAGTTCTTTCCTGTCAAGATGGTAAAATTTTAAAATTTTAAATTTTTAAAATTTCCTCGAGACACTTTTGGTGCGGAGCACCCTGTATAAAATTTAAATTTTATGTTTTTCTCTGTTGCCCAAATCCAATTAATAGGAGAATAAGAAAAACTGCAATTGGGGTGCCAACCTGAGTTAGTAATAATCTACGTGGTGGAATAATTAAACACTACGATTGAAAATTAAATAGATAAATTCTTATTAAGTAACTGGTGGTAAATTAAAAATAAAGGGGACTTTTTGGCCATTAATTAGCGGGTTTTAGAAGTACAAAGCCGGTGCGTGCGAATCGATAACGAAAAAGATACTATACACGAGATCTTTGAACTTATTTGGGCCTGGCAGCTGGGATAAAGAATATTCCATCTCCACTTGTTTTCATCAATATTTCGTTTTATTTCAAGCAGACTTTTAAAATGGTCGTTTTTTATTGTCAATCTGAAAGTTACTATTGAATTGGACAGTTTTCGCCCGAAAATACGTTAATTTGTGTTGTCATTTCGCAACTTGTACATTTGCATCAGTTATGGCTTCTTTGACCCGAAACTTTTTCGATCAAGCGACGTAAAGTTTTCAATAAAAAAGTCGATACTTTATTGGAAGTTTAAAACTTTACTAACTCTTGGAGTTTCCATTAGTACGTCTGCAACCTTAAGTTATACGTCCTTCAATGGTTTAGCGGATTGTTTAGTCTTTAAGCTCCAAAAACACTGCACTATTATAGATCGTAAAATATTCAACAGATCCTACATTGTCATAAACCTAGGAGTGATTAAGAGTTGATGCAAATTCCATAGCGAAAACGATTGTTTGTCATGTTTTACTCTATGCTGGTATATGTGCCTAGTTATGCAAATTGTTGATTTTGTTGTATTTGCTCTAAAGTTATTGCGAAATTGCTATATCATCGCGAATATGTAACGTAAAATTTGGATTAACCTGAAAAGCTTTGCATTACTCGTTAAATGGCCAGTCAAAATGCTGATTACCTACTACAACGAAATTGTTTCGATTGCATATTATACTCGTTTTACAATAATTACACAAAAAATTCTAAAAATAAAGCAGAAAATTATACTGTAACCTACTCACAATGCTCATTTTGATACCCACAATATTGATTATGAGATATCACCTTTCTACTTAGCTCCATACTGGCCCAGTAGGCGTAATTATTGTAACAAAATTGAATTCCAAAAATAACGAAAGTCATTTCTACGATAAATTACTGTATTCAATGAAACGTAATTTATAAATCAACGTTTGACGTGGGATATACGCGTAAATATTTGAAAACTTTCCAGACCGGAAGAAAGACTAAAACGACTAGGTACTGAAATTTTTCTGTACTGAAAATTATATAATTTTAGAGAGATAAATCAACCCAAAAAGCGTCAAAAAGTTTTCTGGATATTCTTTTTTCTCAATAAAATAATTTGGCCAGCTCCAGATGCAGGTGCAGTCAGAAATTGGGGCGTTATAGTTAATTTTCCTACGTGTACGCCATAAGTGGCGTTAAAGCGTGGAGTTAGCAGCCAACGTCGTACCTGATTAAAAAAATAACTCGATTGCGAAAGGTTGAATTTTTCCAGATCTGTTGGGAATTAATTATTAATTTAAATTTATTTTTTGTTATTGAATGTAATTTCCGAACTGAATAATGAAATTGTGAACTTTACTCTAAAGTTATTTTACCTACTTTACTGCACTTACTTTAAAGTGGAAACTTTACAACAAATTTACGAATGGAAGTTTGATTCCTGGATGTGTAGTACAAATACCTCGACTTCCTTTATTTTGATCCAGAACAAATCGGAACTCGAACATGGACAGAAGGAAATTAGCCGAAACCAGATTAATGTAGTAATCACACACAGGAGGTGATGATCGAAAGTTGTTGCGTATCTTTTGTTTGGTAGTCAATGGTTTTGACTTGGAGTAGTTTTGAGAGCTTATTTATTTAGTAATTTCATTGAGATTTTTATCAGTCGGTTAAATTTTTAATCTTTTACGAGTTTGGTTATTAAATCACTCTTTGAATATTAAAAGCTTTCATAAACGCTGTCCGAAATTTAACTCATGTTTAGGTTTATAAAAAGTAATCTTAAGTTTAAAACTTTGTTAGTCAGGTGAGGGTTGAAGGAGCTTTAATATTTAATCGATAAAAGGATTCGTGTAATCTAATTTGTTTGAGCCTAATTAAGATCAGGATTGAAATAGGGGTGATGTCTTTAAGATGTTTGGTTTGTAACCTATCCATTTTGACTATAACTGAGAGATATCTTCGTAGTTTATCTCAGTTTTGCAAGTTGTCATATTTGATGCGAGAGACTAATTGTGCGAGAAACTAACAGTCGTTCACGTATCTGTTGTAGCCGAGTTTATCTTCCCGATTTTACCAATATTTAGAATTAATAAATCAACGTATACTTTCAGATAAGCCATAAACTTTTCCAAACTATCGTAAGTTTCTCTACTTGAAGCTGCCGTAGATTATGGAGGTACTATAAATTTACGATTAGTATAATTTTGTTTTTATTGGCACAACTTTCTTGTGCGAGTTTGTTCGAGTTGTTTCAGCGATAAGGATTTACTGAAGCCATACGCTGGCAGGCTTGCGCGCGGGATTAACTGAACGCGCGAATCTTTCTTTTACCTTACATTAGGTGATGCTATCTGATTTCATTTCTCTCGGTGTGTGGATGCCATTAGAGAAGTTTTCGAGTTGTCTTGGTATTGGAGTGCGACAGTGAGGGAAGTTGGGATATAAATTTCGTATAACTGGACAATGTCCGCAAATGTGGAGTATTTGTTGGACTATTATCGTAAATTTTATGTTAAACTTGTACTTGTAAATATCCGGCAAGCTGACCCAACATTGCTGGCGTAAACCGTCGCGATTGATTGCGTTTGTGCATTCGTTTTGTTTGTTTACGATTTTATACCCTTAAACGTAATGTGTGTCGGGAGTTGTTGGGTCGCTTAACGAAAATTGTGTCAAATATCCTTTGGAGAAAACTGGCGTCATAACGAGGATATAACGTGAAGGTTTACTTAGCGGAAAGGTTATGATTAATGGTGTAAATAAAAGCATATCAATCAATATAATGGCTTTTGGATTGTTGATGATTGAATGTTATAGCATAACAACCTGAAATTGCACGAATTTTCAATTTCCTATCGAAGATAAAAATTATTCGGATTTTCTTTTTGTTTTATTTTTGTCTTTTCATTACATTACCGACTCGGCCATTAATAAAATAAAATTGTTACATTCCCAAATTGGATTCTTTCACGTACCACATTAATAATTTTCCATCATTGATTGCTTACTTTCAGAAAGTGTTAAATATTTTATTAATTTACTTTGCCAATTTCACTTTCGTTTGCGTTTTTCCGCATTACTATTTTGTTAGAAAATTTATTACCACCGAAAAGTTGTCTACGATAAGCTAATTCGGCTCTAATTTCAAGTTATTTATTGTTAAACGTTTAACTTACAATTAATTGTGCATTTATGCTAATTTTACAACTTTTTGGCCATCAATTATCGAACTTATTATTTCATTTACTCAGCAATTAAAATATTTTTCCTTCCATTTTTATATCAACCATCCCGCATGCTAATTTTGTTGCCGAAATAGTCAATTTGCTATCAATTATAATTTATCATCAGTTTTGGCTGAAGTTTTTGATGACATCGTTAAGGGGCTAATTTAAATAGAGTGACACCGGATAACATGTTGCCGCATCAACATGGAACGCATTAAAAGGACAAATGAAACTCGCAAAATGTTCCATCATATTTTTCTGGCTTTTAAATTTCGATTCGAACTCTTAAAAAGAAGTCAATAAATAGAAAGAATCTCTCATAAAAGAATTGTTGTCGTGCAAAAATACGAAAACTGTAAGTAACTGCGGCTTTCTATCACGGAGAAAATTCGAAATTATGACAGGTTATGGGCCCAGGTCAGCTCAGAACAGGACGCAAAACAAATGGATAAATTGATTTATAAATAAGAGCCGTTTCTATTATCTATCTATTTTTCTATATTCTCATTGTTCTTCATCTTATACATTTCGGCAGAAGAAGAAGGGCAGATCAACATCTGCAGAATCCACAACACACTTGAATTGTGCGGTCAATTATAGTTTGGGAGTTCCCATGATAACGAACACTTTTTTTTATTTTTGAAATATCAATTTTTACGTTGTCAGTGTCCTGTATTAGACTTTTATTTAATAAATTAAAATTCAATGAAAAAAGGATATTTTTTTTGAAATCGTGATAAATTGGAAACGGGAACTTCAAAGGTTATTGTTGTATGTATTTTGATGACTTGCTGGGACTGACATGCCATTTTTTTCCTGCTGGCTTTTCAAATCTTTAAATTCAAAATTATTCGAATTTGTAAAAACGAATGCTTTTTAGTGGAGTCACTCAAGCACAAGGCATTAATAATGTTTTGTTTCGTTAGAAAAATATGGAATTATAAAACTGGAGTGGATAAAGATGTCAACAAGACTAATGAAACACAAATAGAAAAAAGTTGCCATTATATCATTCAGCGCCTATAATTCTGTAATTTAATATAATGGGGTCTCTTGATGATGCGATGAATATAAAAATCTAACGAACTGTCGACTTAATGCTGATTCCAAAAAGGGCTGCTGCTTGGACCGCTTCCAATTGGTACAAAGTATTTTTCAGTAGTTAATGTACTAATAAAATTTAAAAAATGAATTAGCTGTAGCTGTATGCCAAAATATTACCAGCTGGCCCCAGGTAACAAATATTTTTTAATTTTAAAACTAAATTGAGTAATTTCACCAAATGAATTTTGTATTTCTCGTCTAGTTTGTCCCAGCTTGCACACTTAAATCTCACTTGTTCTATGCAACCAATAAAAGCTTTTATTTAATTTAAATAAATTTAAACTTTGATGTAGAAATTCGATGTTACACAATCAAACTTATTTTGCATTATCTCTTTTACATTAAATATAATTTTCACTTTAATTTAATTACTCATCTCTCCTTGTGCTTGTCTTTATTCGTTCCTTAGTATTTTAAAAGTAGGTATACTTTCGCATTTTATATTATTTAATTTTTTTTTAATTTTTACTAATTAACTTTTCTGTTTATTCAATACAGCACTTTCCTACAACTAATTAAATTTTATTCGGCAATTACATAAATCGCATCGCTTTATTCTCATAAACCTCCTCGTCGAACCGGTGAGCGGGGAAAAAACCAGAAAATATCAATGAAACCGAAATAAAATCTATAATTATTTTGTAAATATTACCTGCTGATCTTCCCCTATTTCTTTACTCTCCTTGTGATATTATTATCCACATTAAGGAAAAGTGCTTTCTTGCATATCCTGAATTTTATCCGACCAATTTGTTCGACTAAAGGTCATTCGACTGCGGTTGTTCGACGTATATTCGGTGCCGGATCAAGCTATTTCAGCGCCGGGTTCAGATTAGGTAAATGCTGGCGCCTAATGGTCGGTCGAAACGAAATTCATCATATTGATGAACAAAATTCATAAATATAATGATTTTTTCATCAATACTATGAATTTTTCATCAATATGAAGAATTTTGTTTATCAACGCAAAAATGATGAACTTTTGATGTATCTTTTTTTACAGTGTACTATGTACTTATTCTCAAAAAGTGATAATAGTTTCTTATTAAGTCAGGCCCGTAGTCAGGATTTCATTTCGGCGGGGGGCATCGGTAAAAAAAATTTTTTTTCGGGGGTTCCCCTTTCGAGAATTTTTTCTCGAAAAAAAAAAATTTTTAACTTGAAAATATATCTATTTAGGTACATATTTTATTTTCAAAATTCAAATTTACTTCCAAATTTTTTTTGTTTTTTTAACATTTCGGGGGGGGGGGGCACGTACCCCCTAAGTGCCCCCTTGGCTACGGGCCTGTATTAAGTAGGTAAGATCAATCACAGAACATATACTCAAGTTTTTAGTTTTTGAAACCGGGGGGTCTGGGGGGTGTGGAACACCCCCCAGTACACCTAAACAAAATTGGTCAAAGAATCTAGCTTGCTATAGATTTTTCCAAATGTCTTTTGTAACCTAGATCCAGTAATGCCCAGTGGAATCACAACTTTAAGGGGGTATTCTAGTCTAGAGGCATGAATTTTAGGCGGTTTTTGAAGATCTGTACAAACGAAAAAAAAAAATTTTATTATCCATTTTTTTGTCATTTGTTTGTTGATATTTTAAGATTACATAAAAAATTAATCGAAAAAAAAAAATGAGCTGACACAGTGGGAGGTCAAAAAAAATGGTGCTCTAGCGTGCACGATATCTCAAGTTCTAATGAACCGATTAATTTGAAATTTGTTGTGAATGTTCTTTATACATTCCGCTATAACTTGAACCTTGGAAAAGTAAAACAAAAAATTTTTCCCAAAATGGCGGCACTTCAAAAAAAAATTTTGTTTTTGGTATGCTTTAATAATTAACAATTCTCAATTTTTTTAAAATAGTAAAATTAAAAATTTTGATCTGAGCGTGGTTCATGCGATAGAGGAATGTACAAAGAACATTCACACCAAATTTCAAATAAATCGGTTAATTAGAACTTGGGATATCGTGCACGCCAGTTTTTTTGGACTTCCCACTTTGCCAGCTCATAATTTTGTGAATTTTAATTTTTTTTTTTCGGTTTTTATGTAGTCTTAAAATATCAATAAACAAATGATAAAAAAGTGTACATTAAAAATATTTTTGTTTCGTTTGTACAGAGCTTCAAAAACCGTCCGAAAATTCATGCCTCTAGACTAGAATACCCCCTTAAAACTGCAATCGAAATCTGTTTGCTATTTGGAATATGTTCGGTAGAATGTACACCTATTTGTGTCTTTTAACACACTTATAGGTATACTGGAGGGTGTTCCACACCCCCCAGACCCCCCGGTTGTAAAAAATGTTGTAAAAAAAATAAGTGAAAAAATCAAGCAAAAAAGACGGAAAATTCGATCATCTTTAATGATTTTTTTTACAATTTCAGGGGACAAATCTTCTCTCAAATCAACTTTCTTGCTACAAATATTAATTTTTCACCTCTCTAGTGTACCCGAAGAAATGTAAAGGCTAAAATAATTGTTAAAAAATAATAAAATAGATAGGGGGTCATCCCCCGAAAGCGGCGGATTCAGGAGGTTAATTTACATAAGATTAGGGCTCGAAAAAAAAATTTGATTTGCAGACCTGCATTATCATTAGGCGACGTCCATTAATTACGTGGGCATTTAGTGGGTCGAGCCGAATCTCACCCAATCTCACGTGGGGGGGTCTCGGTAAATAAAAAAAAATCTTCTTTTTGTAGATTATTTCATGCTCTTTATAAAAGCACTATACCATTTTTACTGCAAAATCAATATTTTCGGAGCTAGAGCCATGTGAAGGTGAAAATTAAAAGAAATGCTTTAAGGTTTGAATTTAGAAAAAACATTTTATTGAATATTTTCCTTAGAAAAGTGTCCTCTAATACCACCAAAATTGTGTAATGTCTCCCCGGGGACACCCTGCTTTAAAATACCTGAGCTGGAGCTCGTGCCAAGTAGAAATAGAACCGACAATCATTGTTTTTCAACAATAACTTTCTTAATTTTCGAGATACAGGAAAGATTGTAATATCTACAAATTTAAAGAACTAATAAAATTCTTTAAGTTTTATATATGTTACGGTCAATGACGTAAATTGGGCATTAACGTTAATGGCCGGACAATGACGTCAATGCCCATTTACGCTGGCCATTAACTTCATTGACCGGCCATTGACGTTAACGCCCGTTAACAGTGGGCAATGATGTAAATATTTTCATAATGATTGTAATATTTACGTCTTTGGCCGGTCAATGACGTTAATGGCCAAAATGAATTGGACAATGATGACATTATAGAATAAATACTATAAGAAACAGCAAATTGGCGATGCACTTCAACTAAGGACAATTATTTGCCGTTCACGCATTTTTCCATGTAAATGACGGCTCTTTTCAAGGTCTCATAAGTGTACAGAGATTTTTATTTAATTTAGACAAACGATCATTTTAGGGTGGATCCATGATTTGTCGCGTTTGCGTCAGTCAAAACGGCCCGGAGGAAAACATTAATTAAATTTAATTAATTCATTTTACGATGGATCCGTGATTTGCTGTAGTTGCCCAAGCCAAAACTGAAAGAGTGATAGAATATAGAATCTGTGGAATAGTAATTTCATCATTGTCCACCTTGTATTGTGGTAAAAACAACATATACAATTTTAAATGTCAACATTGCCCAAAATGCATGGTCATTGACGTCATTGGCCGGTCAATGACGTTAATGTCCAACTAAGCTGGGCATTGACGTTATTGTCCGGCCATTGACGTTAATGGCCGAATTGTCAACATTGAGCGTAACATATACAAGTTTTGCTGTATCTCAATAATGAAGAGAGTTTTTGCTCAAAATCTGTGATAGTCAATTGAGTAACTTGTTGGTTGGACATGGAATGACCCACCCTTACGTGTAACTTTTGGAAATAAAAATTTTGAAAGTTGAAAATATTGGATGCACCCTGTAGGAAGAGTGACATTGTGAAAGTGTATCAATTTCAAATTATTTTTATCAAGTTTAGAGAAATAAAAGATAAAACCACTTTCAATCAATTGAATTATAGTCGAGCGATGGTATCATTGAACAAAGTAGGCTCTACATAATGGCCGACTTTTGTAGTACGGTAGCACGTGTGATAATGAGATGAAATAGTGATAGCTTGTGAATTTATAGGCCATTACTGTGAGGAACTTTATTAAATTCAATGGTTATATCATCAAAAGGTGAAAAGGTGATCAATATCGTAGGCAAACTATCTCTTGAAATGCGTTAAAATTTGCATTATTTAAAATGGCCGATTGGCATCGGGGCATCTTGAAATAAATTTCGTTGGGTTGGTATAGTGGGACTTTTGTTGTATTTTGTAGCGGCATAATTGAATTATCACCGCTAAGCAACAATGAGCGAATGTGAAAATTTCTTAACACTTTGATGATTGATTATGATGAATTGTCTACACCTAGGTGGTTGGGATGAAATTCATCAAATTTTTTTATTTATTTTAGTATTTTGGAAAACAAAACCGAAACGTAGCAATGTAATGAATAAAAACGTTTTAAGTTTAATTTTTGTAAATTTATGTAAAAATGGAGTTGTAATGGCGTTTTGTGAGGCATCCGTATTTTATATAGCAAACATAATGACAAACCATGAACGGTGTCGTTGATGTTGCTTTTCCTGCATAATGTCGCACATTTCGTTTTATGAAATTTTTGGGAACCGTTAAATACATTACGCAGTATACTGGGAACAAAGTTACATATCCATCAAATAAATTAGATTTTAACTCCACCCTCTCACATGTTCTAACTTTGTTATGCGAAATTAGTTGGGAAGTTTGCGGTCCTGCAGGTAGCGTTAATTTTAAGCCATCCCAAACTAATTGTGGCTTATATCATATCTGATTACCTTTCAAAATAAATCGCCTTTTTGTACAAGAAATTGTCACTTTATATTGCCATTATCTGCTCATTTCGTTTAGGAAATTTTCCAATTTCCCACATCGTGACACCACGGGAAGTCGAATTACACAATTTAATCATTGTTTAGCTAACGAGAGGATTTTGTAGCAATAAATCCAGCGGGCGGCACTCTTAAAAACCGTATAACTCAGCATGCATGCCTTTTTGATCTCGGCTTGTCGACACAATTTTATACTTCCCTTCTCCACCAATCGATTCCCCAAGTGATCAAACCTATGAACTTTGTTTTTGCAATATTTTCCAACTTGTTTATGATATTGTTTATTTCATTCCGTATAAATGTTTCGGTGCACTGCTGCTACTACTTTATTCGCCAAGATAAATATCAAACGGAAAAGACTTTTTCCTTAATATCCTGGTACGATCAATTTGCAGTAAGCAGCGATAGGAAAAACTAATAGTTTATTTGTTCCTCAAACATTCAATAAATTCTGCGGGTATCTGCAAATTCAGCTCGTCACATTTCGTGATGTGGATATCTTAATATTTTTTTTTGCCTTGTAATTCTCCAATCAAACCCCAACTAAATTAAATTGATGTAGTATATACTCCATGAAAATTTACTAATAATCCACCGGATTACTATATTAACTGTGATATGCTCCGATGTTATTAAATTATTATTATTACTATACACAAAAATCGATACGATAGAACTTTATAATGGAAAATTTATTTGGTTTATAGTTTAACTTTTTAATAAAACGATCACATAAAGTTATTAAATTCTCTATGCTACTCTATTCGATTTTGATATTCATGAGCGTGGACGTTTTGGTTGTTTATATTTTATTATCGAAAATTGCCAAACAAATTTTTTCTAAGAAAACAAAATCAAAATCAAAAATATTTATTTTTGTATCATAATTTTTATTCGCGCGTAATATAGAGCCCACAAAGATTTATAAATTGCTTTATATCAAAATGAAAACGAGCAATCTATATTTTTCGCGCTACGCAACAAAGCACAACATAAAACGTCTGAACCTTCACAATTTATCATTGTGGAGTGTTAACAGTTTGTAACAAGTAGCTTATTATTTGGTTGCAGTCGTGCCTGATGGAGCACCGATTGTTTCGGTAGACAGGGGCGGGCTGGAGAGAGGAGGCCCGTTGCTTGCCGATTGTACAGCGCCACCTGCATCGCCGGCGCCCAATCTCACGTGGTATGTCAATGACCAAAGGGTGAGTAAATTATATTACTTTCATTTATTAAGAAGTTTGTTTTGCATTAAACAAGGGCATCACGTATTCCCAAAAGTGTGACGACGTGATGTCATCTGCTGTTTCCATTCCAAACTTCTTAATTACTTAACAAAATTGGATTAGCTGTCAGTTAAATGAATAACCAAACTAGGATTAGTAGGTAGTATACTTCTGGCTTGGATTTTAAATGAGAAAATTGTTGATGTATTTTGAAATTCATAAAGGTAAGGAAGGAAAGGATAATTAATCAAATTTGTAATTGAAGGGTACAGGTTTTATTGTAAAGTAATTGACACTAAAACAGCTGTAATTTGCTTTCGTGCTGTCACCTTTATATAATGGTAATGCTTACTGGAGTAGGTAGTCTATTATATTACGTATCCTCAATTAAATTTAATACCAACTTCGGGGAATGCCATTTTCTAATGACGACTTTGCAGCAGAAATATTCATAATTGATCCTTAGGTACCCAAGATACCAACGTCAAGGCTTATAATAATGAAAGTTGCGGTATCGGCAATAATTGTTTATTTTAATTAAAATGGAAATTAGGTGTGTTTGTTATTTCATTTTATGATATTTTCCAAACCTCCATCATGGTATGAGTTTCTCTGATGTGAAAACTTCATCCTGTCCACCTGCTATCCTTCCATATTTTGACACGTTTATCCTTCTGACTAATAGACCACCTTTGTTCGGTTTAACTAGTTTGAATCCCACACACAAAAATATTATAAACTTTACTCAACAACTACCATTTTCATCCCAAAAACAATTTTTTGTTTGCCAAAAAAACACGCAAATATTACAAACAACCTCCAAATTTCATTACTCTTTCAATGAAAAGAACACAAAAATTAATGAACATATTAATATTGAATACGAAATTTTTCTAATGGACATTTAAAACAATCATTTTTAGTATTTGAAATATGATATGTAAATTTTATTTTCGAGCTTCTGATGTAAAAATTATTAATGGATCGTGTAATCGCCTAATGCGATTAATAAATTTTAATAACATCCAATTTTATTCATTATATAATGTAAATTATGTGAAGTACGCAAATAAAGCTTCGCCCACATTTTATTTTTCATTACATATCTACTTCAAAAAATAATTTAATATTTCCATGCTTACAATTTCGAATTCGACGAAAGTACCATTCCGGTTTAATTAAATGTAAGCCTGTTGATAACAAAGCTTATATTTACCAATATTTTTAATTTTCACGAAAATATAAAAGCTTACAAGTTACATTTTTGATTATGACATCAAATCTAGATTAAAGGTCTGTTACGTCCTTTTTCAGTGGCACCGTTTGATTATATTACCGGTGGCGTCCTCCTTAATCGCGAAACTTTGAACTTCTCTGAGTTGAGTTTGAGTAATTAATTATGTCCTAATCAGTGAGATGCGGTTTATGCTAAGCCAGTCTTGGAGCCTTAGGTACTTAGAAAAGAAACAAGAAGGAATTTTGTTTAGGATACATTGCAGTTTCATGCAACGCAAAAACATATTCTACAAATGTCTGTTAATGACAATGGCAATTAATAAACTAAATTCTCAATCGGTGTCTCAAAAGGTCTCAGTAGTGTTCGAGAGAATTCAAACATTAATTTTTATATTTTTCATTTAATTCCGAAGATTTTGTTAGATTTAATTATTTTTTAGAATTTTGGTAAAGACCCGCGTAGAGTTTTAAGTTGGCTACAATTTTGTAAAGGGAAAGGGCTTTTTTCCGAAGTTGGCAGTGAGAGCGGACGTATTCGCGACGCTCTCTTAATTTTTGATTTTTTTGGCCAGCTTTTGGCATTTTTTGTGTAGAATTGATTGGAAGTTGTGGTATTAAATTAAATTTATTTTTTGGTGAGAATAATTTTTGTTATTTCGATTTGCGTGATTTGGCTTGATTGGAAGTTGAATTTGGATTTGTTATTTTTGGAAGATTTGGAAATTATAATAGGTTTTTGGATAATTCGTTGGTTCTCGTTCCATTTATTAAATTCGAGAAATTTATTTCATAGTGAATTTAATAATTTAATTGAATTTTGGATTTGAAGAGTCTAAATTGGCATCCCAATTTTTAGAAACTCGCCTTTGAGCTTTGACCCTGAGACTGTCTCACATGTGCTTTGTGGAACATTCAAGAAGTTAAAATGGAAATGAAAATGGATTGTCAATTCCAGCAATTTTGGTTAGATTTACGAGAGAAAAATAATAATAAAATCGAACAAATAACAGAAGAATTAAAAACAAGAACTCAAATTTTGGAAAACGAAAAATTAATCAAAAATAATAATTTGGTTCTTGAAAATGAAAACTTGGGTTGGAGAAGAACAATTTTATTCAATTTAAAAAATGAAAATTTGGAGAAAAGTTTGGTTTTGGAAAATAAAAATGAAAGTCTGGAAAGCGAAAACATTTTGCATGGATCAAACAAGAAAAAGAGTATAATCAAAAACGTAAAAAAGAGATTAAAAATTTTCGAAAAAAGGAAACAAGAAATGATCTACATAGAACAGCTTGAAATGGGAAATGAGACATTGGAAATCTCACAAGCCATTTTGGACGATAGTTAATAATTTTTTTTTTAATTAAAATATTGTTTTTTTCGTTTTTATGAAGCCCTTCCATTAAAAAATTAAATTTCATTTAACTTTTTCTGATTTACAATTGACGCTTTCTGAATATCAACTGACGATTTCTGGATTATAATTGACGATTTCTGAATATTAGTTGACAAATCTGAATTACAGTTGACGGTTTCTGAATATAATTTGACAACTCTGAATTACAATTAACGATTTCTGAATATCGGTTGACAAATCTAAATCATAATTGACGATTTCTGAATATCAGCTGGCAAATCTAAATTGCAGTTGACGATTTCTGAATTAATGGTAAAAATAGTGTAGTGAAGAGAAATCTGAAGATATTCGAGGAAATTCCAAGTTTTAGAATCTTAGAAAATTTCAAAAAATTCATGGAAATTTAAAAAATTTAAAGATTATCTCAGGTCTTCTAGGAAATTAGGAAATCCAAAGAAATGTGAAAAATCCTAGGAAATTTTAAGAAGTTTTTGAGAAAGATATCAAAGAAAATAATTTTTTTTTCAAAATTCCGAATAGTTTTGTATAATATGACGATTTCCAGTTGGTTTTCCACTTAGTTAAAATCGAGGGTGAAATCTGTAGTACAAGTGAAAGAAAATCTACAGAATACCGGAAAAATGTTAAGAAATCCTTGGAAATCCGAGAAAATTTTGGAAAATTCAAGTAAATGTATGAAATCCTAGGATATCTTAGATCAGGGGACAATCATAGCTGCCGACACTAGTCGTGATTCATAAAAAGCCGAGGAGGAAACCGGTGGGAAATTTGAAATTACAGATAATCTTGCTTTTTCAACATTTTCGAAAGGAAATCATGAGACCAAGGGGTAAATATCTCGAAAATTTTGTGTACACTTATTTGGAATTCCCTTGGAAAATTCTGGAATTCCTTGGAAACCACAGAAATTCTTTAGATTCGAACTAGTTTGGAAATCAAAGGAGGATCCAAGCAAAGTTCAAAGAGAGGGTAAACGAGGAGTAGTGAGAAGGGGGTAAATAAATATAGTAGAATCCGCTTAATGTGATCTCGGATAATGTTATCAGTCGGTTATTGTGATCATTTGTTTTGGAAACCGGCCACTTTTTCTTTATTTTTTTTCTTCTATTTTGTTCAAATCCAAGTCTTCTAAAATTCGCATTGTTCTAAATTTCGCTAATTGTTATCAGTTATCAGTTGTCGGCTAATATTATTAAAATGTCCTTGGCCCGAAGTGATCACATTAAGCGGATTCTACTGTATATTTTGATAAAAATTTAAGTAGATTTTTGAAATTACAAAAAAAAAGATTAAATTTTGTTTGTTTTTGATGAGTCATGAGGAGGGGGTTAGATAGCCCTGTTACCTCTACCCCTTTCAAACTTTCTTAGCGGGAAAACTTAGAATTTGGGAAATTCTAGAAAATTTAGAAAATTCTATTATCTAGGAAGTCGAGAAAATCTTAGGAAAGCCAAGAAATTCTCAGAAAATTTAAAAAACTAAAAAATAAAACTTAATTTCGATCATTCTCAATACATCCTAATATAAGATGTTCTCCAAACTATTGAAAAATCATCAAAAAAGTTTGGTGTACTAGCGAAGAGAAATCTGAAGATATTCGAGGAAATTCCAAAAAATCTCAAAAAGTTTTAAAATCTTAGAGTCATGGAAATTTTAAGAATTTCAAGATAATCTCAGTAAATTCTAGGACATTTTAGTGACATTTTATTGACATTTTATCCAAAGAAATGTAAAAAATCCTAGAAAATTTTAAGAAATTCAAGAAATTCCTGAGAAAAATGAATAGAAAGCAGATTGAGAAGAAATTCATGGGCGAGGTAAATGCGGCTGAGGAGGGTAAATCCATATTTTTTTGAGAAGAATTTAGATATAATTTTTAAGTTTAAACATTTGGTAATTTTATTGGTTTTGATGGGTCATGGAAGGGGGCGACAGTCACCCCGTTACCTCCCTCTTGTTGGAAATCATTGGAATTCTTTGAGAATCTTTGGAATTCCATGGAAATTATTGGAATTCCGAGTCCTGTGTACAAAATTATTTTCAGACTAGCTGAAAAGTTCGTCCGCGGACTGGCAGCTAAACGGTGGATCGGATCTATTTCTTACCAGTATAATATTTTTTAAACATTTAATTTCGTTTCCCGCTACTGCGGGATTCTCCGTTTTTCTATATTTTCAAAGTAACGCAAAAGTTGCTGCTAAACTCGGAGCAGTAAAGCACTTAAAAAATGTTTTTCCAAGCTTTAATATTCTCTAGCCAAAGGTTGAAATTTCCCTCACTTTGCTTAAAAATTCTAAAAGAACGGAAATCCTGCGATAGGTACTGGGGGGTACAATTGTAAATTGTAAACAGGGGGGTCTGGGGGGTGTGGAACACCCTCCAGTACATATCGCAGGATTTCCACTCTTTTAAAATTCTCTATCTTCTCCAAGTATTCTAAAAGAGAGGAAATCCTGAGATATGTACTGGAGGGTGTTCCACACCCCCCAGACCCCCCGGTTTACAATTTTGACTTTATATTTTTATATAATTTTTTTATTAACTTTAAAAATAACACAGAAAATTGCAGCTAAACTCCGTGAGCAGTAAGGTAATTTAAAAAAATGCTTTCCAAGTATAAATTTTTTTTACCCGAAGGTTCATTTTTTCTCCCCGAAGTTTGCAACCGATACGGGAATCGTTAGAAAAATTATGAATACACAACAGATATTTTTAAATGAACTGGAAATCATTTGATCGCAAATTAACTAATTTCGCAATAAGTGATAAATCGAAATGTCAGCATTAATCTGATCTTTTTTTGTAAAATTTAATCCGATGAGATCATTGGAATAAAACTTGATTTGATTGGATAAAACTACTCAGATAAGAATACCAAATCAGCATCGGAGGGATCTATTAGGACCAAAGGATCTTTGAACTACGCTGTTTAAACCTTTGAATCGATTTTTGGATAGTCCTTCAACACATGATAACTCATCAAACTGCCTTTTCACTCTACGAATTCTGTGATTTTTGAAACTTGGATCAATTCTCTAACCAAGAGCTAAATCGGTTGCTTCATTTACAAATTTTTGGCATAAAATATACAAAAAGCTCTATTACTCGACAGAAGCAAGACTCATTTCCTGTCGGACAGGAGAATGTATCGAATAGTCGGATAAATGTAAGGTTGAAGCCGGGAAGGGGGGTGAAGGTCCCATTTTTCGGTTTTTCGGTTATATCTCGGAAACTATGCGTCTTAGCGACATGACCATTATATACAAAATCAAAGCTGATTAAATTTGCTACAAGTTTTATTCATCAAGTTTTTCCATATCTTGTATAGTTTTCGAGATATCCGCTCTTGAAAGTCTGTAATTTAATAAAACAACAGTTTTGCCTCACATTTTTTGCTCTTTTTGATCGGATAACTCTTCAACCATGCAATCAAAAAATAAATGCCGATCATTCGGTTTTAGAGCATTAAATTTCCTTCAATAATATATATTACTTGACTATTTTATCTAGTTTCCTTCAAATGTTAAAGGCAACGGGCGGGAACTTTTGATATGTTCACCTCTTTTTTGGTCTTGATCATTTATTTTATTTATTATTTAGTTTTTCATTTATAAATTTAAATTGGTTTACTCTAAAAAGAATAAAATTATTATTTACCCAAAATACATCTTCAATAAAATTGGCGCCCAACGTGGGACACTTACAGAAATCAATCAAATAATTTTTACAACAATATTAATTTTATTTCTTTATTTACTTGTGATAAATTTATAAATTTTATAAATCGAAGAAGCAATTATTCCTTTTTAGAAAATGGTTCCATAATCCAATTTAATTTACCTACAGAGGAAAATTACTTTTTTTTGTTTGTAATAAACATCCCTTGTATCACTCTAATATTAATTAAATTTGAATTTAGTTTACGCATTGAAGCAACCCCAATTTTGTGCTTTTCTCGTAAAGTTAACACTAATAAGATGCTTGACATGTGCGTGCAGTAAAATTTTGAAAATTATTTGGTACAACCTACTAACCGAATTGAATTTTCAAGACCTTGTATTCAAAATTTAAACCAAATTGTTGTTTACACGTGTCTTAATCATTTCATTTTCCCGACGTTACATAAATACGTTAGGTTAGATAAAATTTTACTAGGGCATTTTTTGATACTCTCAAGTGGATTACGTAGATATGGAAAATAAGAGAACGTGTAAATTGTAAATAACTTAAGTTTATTTCGCGTTGAAAGATAGCAGGTGTGAGTAACATTTGTTGTGTCTTAAATTTTCCATTCACTTACTGTTTGTTCTTTCATAACCTTATAGCGAAATTTTCTTTTACGCCGAAACTTTTCTTTATACCTGGGCGCTCAGAAAGCTACTTTTGTTTTTATAAAATTAAATATGCAAATTGAGTTGTTTATGCGAAATCGTTTAGATCGGATCAAGGTGCAAAATCGGGAAATTTCCCAGGTAAATCAAGGAGGAAGCTTTGAAAGTTTTACTTTGTTCGGGATATTAGCGATAATCTTGATGGCTTTTTAAGAAAAAAAAACATGTAGAACTAAATGGGTGTGTATTAATAGTTTTTCTTTCTACTTTAATGGAAAACCTCAATTTGCTGCATTTGCTTTACGCTTAAACGAGCAATTTACCTTTGTCCGTTAAACTACAAGAAAATCTCTTTTTGTTGTAAAATTTTATGTCCGCATTAATTGCTATTTGAACATTCTTCTGCTAAAATAACAGCGATAAAGTTATCATAGCAAATACAGAGCGTTGTTCTCGCAAGAGCCGCTATTAAATTATTTAACTTGCTTGTTATATCAATAGTTTTCCGAATTGAAAAGGATAAATAAAACTAACGAGGGAATTTAATAATCCTCTTAGTTCTTAAGTACCGCGTTTGTGAAAGCTTCAATTTGCAACAGTTCTCGTTTAAAAGCGCAATTTACCTTTGTGAAGCAAACGACAACAATTTATTTTGCTAGAAAATTTTAAGTTTGCGAATTGTAATTAATAAAGCGACAAATTATGTAACGAACGTCTAAAATTAACGTAAAAGCTCTGTATTTATTTTAGCCGAGTTAGACGATTGCATATTTAAATTGTGTCTATTTCTATATATCAGAAATGAAAGAAAGCTAAACCACCAGGATCTCATTTACGAGAGTGCATTTAACGGCAAAGCGAGAAATAGAAAAAGATTTACTGGGCTTTTTGCCTACTTAAAAGCGTCTTTATTCAATAATTTTTCCACTTAAAGAAAAATTGTGTAATTAAACACTCTCATGAATTCTCCTAGAGGTTTACCTTTGCACTTGGAAAAGAGTAAATAATACAATCTGTTATTTTATCTTCGACGTGATTAAATTTGGCTTGAGCGAAAGACAACGATCGATTGCCTGGTTTTAAAAGAAATACGAACAAATATTGGATTCGCACAAATTTAAAAGCTTCCAGAATTAGAGTAGTGTGAAAATTGTCGATTTTTTTGATAACGAATCTTGCTCGTGGTTTTCTCATTTTTCTCGCATCATTTGATTCGCTTCTCTCAGAACTCGTTTAAGCTGCTGCTACATTTAAATTTATGGCTTTATTTATAAATATATCATTAGTCCCAATTTGTTTTTAATTGTTTCCTTTTTTCAAACTCCATTTCATCTTTTCTAAACAAAAAATTACTTCACATTTATTATGTTAGTTCAGTCATCTTGATAAGATGTTTAAAGGAACCATTTGAGTTACTTATCCAGCTTTTCCAAAACAAAACTGAAGCGACTGAGCCAAGTATACCAATATAAGGACTGACTTAAGACTGAGGCGTATGAGGATCGGCGCTACGTTCCAGATTAATAAAGACGGAAGGGCAGATTCGACTTTATTAGGTACTAAATATTTAGGCTTTGTTAACCTTGAAAGCGTTTGCAAACATCTTTATAATGATTACGGCAAGAAGGACGACAATCAAAGCACATCAAAGACCAAACCAAGCACAAACGATTTACGTCAATTTTATTCAAATAATTGCGCTTTGAAAACCAGCTTTAACTTTTCGACAATAACTTTGCAACTGTGAAGGCACAAAGGACGAGAACGATAGATAGCATATGAAACTAAACATTAAAATATTCGCGATTATGATGGAACTATGTTAATCTATAGTAATATCAAAGAAAGCCTCTTTTCTCTCGTATTTCCTGAAAATTTATTTATTTTCTTTGAGCTTGGCTATAGGAAAATTTATATGTTTATTGAAAAAGATAAGTTTGATTGTTAATGTGTATTTTTCCATTAAATTGAAAAAACACAACAAACGAAATAAAAATCGCTGATTTTGTAGTCTTCGTAAATCAGACGAAACCCGTATCTCACATCTATTGACATCAATTCTCTTGCCGCATGTACAAAATGCAACCGTTGCTGAAACACTACGTCAACAATACAGATAATTTATAACGTTTACATACACATCTCTTATTGAACTTGTGCAACTACATCAGACATATTTTGCGCGAAATGTCCAAATTTTTTCGACGAAATAATTTTAAATTGGAACGAAATTAAATGAGAGGACTTGAATAGGAAACACATAAAAAAACAAATAATCGACGCAAATGAAAATTACTTTTTGTTTCTACAGAGTTTCATTTTATGAATGAAAAACTTTTAATTAAATTGATGCTTTTCAAAACGTTAATAATACCTACTCGAAGCAATTTTACGGTAATTACTGAAAATTATAGATAATAAAGCCACCCTCACCAGTTTCCAACGTTGTCAAGTTCGTGTCAAATTCTTATAAACGAATTCATAATTTATTTTAGTTGTTCCTCGAGAGTTCTCCCTATTAATTGCCTCTAAATTGCCATTTAGTTACACTTTTATAATTTCAATTTGCATGAAAAATTTTATATTTCCCCCTTTATTACTCGTATAATAAAAAAGGAAAGCTAACTTTTTTGTCGCTTTTGTAAGTTTGAGTCCCATCTCGGGCGCCACAAATTATATTATTAAAATCTGATTTACAGTTTGTTGACGATTTCCGAATATCAGTTGATGTTTAATTTTTATCGTTTATTTTTTTAAATAACACAAATTCTGGGACCGTATATTTAAGGGCCTCTAATGAGCTCGGACTCTAGGCTATAGCCTAACCAGTCGTATGGTTAATCCGGCCCTGCGTCTGCCTGCATACTCACTCCCGAGTCGTGGCAAGATAAGGCTCACAATTTGTGAGTCACAAGCATTTCTCGATTAGCACAATAAACTCTTAGAATTTGGAATTTCTATATTTTTAATTGCCTCTAAATTGCCATTTACTTTACTCTTTTATAATTTCAATTTGCATGAAAACTTTTATATTTCGCTGTATTATATTAAAAACGGAAAGCTAACTTTTTTGTCGCTTCTGTGAGTTTGAGTCCCATCTCGGGCGCCACAAATTATACGATTAAAATCTGAATTACAGTTGACGATTTCTGAATTACTGTTAGGAAAGGTGTAGAAAAGTTTAAATGGACATAATTTGAACTCATTTAACTTTTATTACGATATTGATTTGTGAGTTTGCTCGCGATGAAATGCGATTTAAATTTTTGTATTTTATGAATGAAACTATTTATATAGGTAAAATAATTTACATTTATTGTGTGATTTGTTATGGAACAGAACAATTGCGTTTTTTGGTTGTTGTTTTTAGATTCAGTTTTAAACAACGAAAGCGTACACTGAAAAAAAGGTACAGTTTGCATGTGAAGGACTGAAATCAATTTTATATGAAACAACGAATTTGTTAATTGTTATATTTCGATATTTGATGGCATAATATTAAGTGTATTTCGATAAATGGGATAAAATTTGTTTTTCTACGGGAAATTTGATTGCGGGTAGTTAAAGCATTTGGAGAGTATAATATTCAAATGCAATATGAAAATTGGCGTTGCTTAAAATTCTAAAATGTAAATTACATATGGATATTATCGAATGTTTGCAGTAATGCTAGAAGCGATGAAGCAGGAATTAGATTAACATTGTCCCCAAAAGTGGGACACGAGCTGAAAACAACCCTTTCGTTATGCTAAGCTGGATCGGTGTTCGTACCTCATCATTTTACATCGCCACCCTTAGGCCAAGTTCGAGCCGCGTCCAACTGATATCCATAATGAATTCTGCCAGTGGGCATTCGTTCCTACCGTCTACCATATAACTTTCGTAATCATTGATTCAATTATTGTGCAACTTTATAATTGAACTTCACCTTTATGAGTGCTACTTGCTGCGTGCGTACGCCGTAAAATTGTAAGCTCTTTTTAATTGCTTTAGTTTTATCAAGTTTAACTAGAAATTTCATTTTCAATAAATTCATCCAACATTTCCTCTAAACCAATGAACGTCATGACGAAGTAATTTGCTGGTAAACAAATATCCACCCGCGTTTTTCACGCAATTTTGCTTAATTTGAACCTTTATTCGTGTGACACAACTTTCCGGTAAATTTTATTTCGTCAATTGGTTCACGTTTGTTTTTTCCGTGTCAACAGAAAAAAATCCATGTTCAACACGTATTTCAACAAGAGTAAATAAATTATTTATAAATTGCTTAACCACAAGTCGAGAGCAAATCTAACAACTTAACACGGTCATTCGTTGTTCTTTTCAACATTTTTCAAATTGTATAAATTTTTCCTCCGTTCTCTTTAAGCGTTTAAAGGAGAGATAGGTATTTCTCTCAAACAAAACTTAATTTTAAAAATAGTTTTAAAATTAACACAAATTCAGTAGGTATTGTGTAACTCATAGCGGACATTTCAGGTTTAGACCTTTGAGAGACAATGATAAAATATTTTTTTGCAAAGGACTTTGTTGGATTAGCTTGAATATGGCAGTCAGTAGCTTCGGGGTGTTTGTATATTTTGTAGGTCTCAAATTGCAGTGAAAAGTTGCGTGGAACGTAGGAAGTTTCTATCTTGTTTAGACAAAGACACTTTGATGTTCTTTTCGTATGTTCTTTGAAGTAAACTAAAAATGACTATGTTTTGTTCATGAACAAATCATGACGGCAGATCATATGTGATCCGGTATATTAAAATGTTCTCTCTGAAATATTTAAGCGGTTGAGCTTGTTGTGTTTTTGAGAATTAACAATTAACAAGTTATAATCCTTAAACTTACAGACAATATTGTCGAAAAATTTTAATGCAGCTGAAACAGCGCATTCAATTATTGGTGTATAGTTTGGCAATCTATGTCAGTATTTTCCAATAGAAAAGTTGTCAAGTGGATTTAATGTGTAAAATGTCGTTTACACCTTCAACATACTTTATTCAATATAGCTCTTTTATTTTGTTCGACTATGTATTTCGGATATTTTTTACCTTTTACTTCGATTGACAATTTATTAAAAATCATATCAGGTTTGCTTTAAATTTTTATTCTAGTTATATTTCTGTATTTTTTAATTATATTCATTGACCCAAAAAGTTACCGCGGGTACGGGTTAACCAGATACTACCAATAACAATCGTATCACTTTGATGGGGTAAATCCAATATAAACAACACAAACCGGTAAATAATAAAATACTAAAAACTTATAATATATAATAAAAACTTTGTTGAATTTGTTTCCTAAATAAAAAAATTCAGAAACGTAACAAATAATTATTTATTCCCGGCTTCCCCGGGGATGAATAAAATTAAATAAAACGTTAAACAAACGTGAACTCCCCTAAAAAATCCCATTTCACTTTTTGTATCCCCTATATTTAGGGGGGAAACCGCTAAGTTGGCAACCCTGCAGCACCCTGCTGCTACAGTCTGATTGATCGACTTTTAATCCAAACCGGGAAATTTGTATATTTAAGCAAAAATAAGAAATTTAAGAAAAGATTAAAACTTGGAGAGAATATTTATTTAATTACCGTAGATACTGCTCACGGAATTTAGCAGCAACTTTCTGTGTTACTTTGAAAGTAAATTATAAAAATATAAAGTCAAAATTGTAAACCGGGGGGTCTGGGGGGTGTGGAACACCCTCCAGTACATAGATATAATAAATTTCCTACTATTCTAGAATCTCTACAAAAGACAGAATAATTATACAAATTTCGTCAGAAAAAGCTGTGAAAATTTTTGTTTTTGAGCAAAAGTGAGGCTAAAGAAAATTGGAATTTAAGAAATTTTTAATTGCCCGACGGCGACGGTTCATCAAGTTTAGCGGCAACTTCTTGCGTCACTTTGAAAATATAGAAAAACGGGGAATCCCCCAGTAGCGGCTTTCAGGCCGCACGACCTAAGCAATCAATTTACACAGTGGAGTAACAAGCAGGTGAGGGATCCGTGTGCGAAGTTGTTAACGGGGGCCCTGCTTTTATGAAAGACAAAAAAAATTTGTTTACAGGACATGAAATTCCGATGATTTCCATGCAATACCAGTGATTTCCAAAGAAGAGCGGATATAGAGACGGGTAACTACCATCCCTCCCCTGTTTAATTTTATTAAATATTTTAAAAAATATATAGGTACTGAAGATGAGTTTTTTTATTTTTCAATTTTCTGAGATTGTCTAAATTTCCTAAAATATCTTAGAATTTTCTGTGATGCCCACTTCTCAAGATTTCATTGGCTTTAAAATTTTCTCGAGTTTCCTAAGATTTTCTTGAAATTTCTATGGATTTCTTGAAATTTTCTATATTTCTACAAATTTTCTAAGAATCTGATTTTTGAGATGTCTTGGAATTTTTCAGAATTTCTTCAGATTTTCATTCACTAGTACACACAATTTTGCCGGAGATTTCTCCTTGGTTTTGTACTAATTGGAAAACCGAAGGGAAAATCGTGATATACAAAAGTGAAAGGAAATCCAAGCAAATTTTAGGGAAATTCTATGAAATCTTAGTCAAACTTAAGAATGTTATTTTCTTCCCAAGGAAATCTTGTGAAAATGAGAAAATCTTTAGAATACTAAAGATTAATTTTTTCATTTCCTTTTTTAATTTTCTGAGATTTCCCTGGCTATTAATTGCCTTTCCTAAGATTTTCCAGAATATTCTGAATTTCCCCTATTCTAAGATATGCCTGGCAAAGGCAGATAAAATTTACTACTTACGTTTTGTTTTGTTGAAATTTTAAAAATATTAAAATATTAATATTAAGTTAAAATATTAAAAATATAAATATTAAAATAAAATATTCTTATTTAAATACATAATATATTTATTTCCCCATCCATGAACTTTGCCTAGATCCGCCCTTGGTTTTAGATTTCAAAGCCATATTAGACTGCAATGACCTTTTACACAAAATTGTGTGCTGAATTGTCTATCCTTGGTGCGCATAAAGGGATTAACGAGATTATCATCCCCAGAAACTTTAGGGGAGAAAAGTAAAATTTTTATTTTTTAAATTTAAAATTTAATTTGTTTTTAAATTTTAATTAAATATTAACTTTTTTTAATTAAAATTTTGAATTCCTAGTAAGAAGGATCTGAGCCTGGTATCGAAAAGTAAAATCAAAAATTTGATTTTGACAAACAAAATAAAACACTCACTGGGTGGATTTAATTGTAATTTGTATTTTAAACAAATATAATTGCTGGTGCACTGGAGGGTATTCCATACCCCCCAGACCCCCCGGTTTGAAAGCCCAAAAGTGTGTGTATACGTTTTGTGATTTATTTTTCTAATAAAATTTTTTCACTCTCTCAGAACAAATACATTCTTACGTCATTTGTATACAAATCGTACCCCTAGTTTTATAAACAAAAAGTCCTAGTGCATATTCACACATCATGTACCGTAAAAATTCTCACCGGGGGGTCTGGGGGGTGTGGAACACCCCACAGAACATAGTTTAAGACCTTTTTGAAAGTTAAATTTCTGGAAAGGAAAATCTTTTAACTATAATTGCTGATGCACTGGAGGGTATTCCATACCCCCCAGACCCCCCGGTTTGAAAACCCAAAGGTGTGTGTGTGTGTACCTTCATATGAAAACTTTGTATTCTCTTAGAACAAATACATCTACATATCGTTTGTAGGTATACAAACAAAAAGTTTTAGTGCATATTTATACAGCATATATTGTGATGAAACACGTGGGGCGGATAAAGCCAGCAGACGTGGGAGACTTCCATGGTCCTACAAAATTTTAGTAAAGGATCCTGGAAGTTGAAAATAAGAAAGCAAGCAATCGAATCTGAGCTGTTAAAGAAAACTTATTATTAATCAAAGTAAAATTTGTAAAGAAAGGTAACTTTAATTCAAGAAAACCTTACAGTCCGATAATGTATAAAAATATAACAAAAACGAAAATTGGAAACTCAAAGTGTGTATAAAACAATATTGACAACAGTGCGCGCGTGCGGACGAACTTATGATTAAAAATCGCCTTATCAGATAACACGCATTAATTTGAAAAATTGAACGAAGAAAAAGTTGAATTGGCTGGGCAACAAGTTTAAATAATTTAGTCTGCCACTGAAACCCGACGGGGAAGGTCGTGTTTCGAGTCTGCGATTGAGTCCCAACAGTGAAGGTCGTGTTTAAAGTTTACGATTTGATTCCCAAAGGGGAAAGTCGTGTTGAGTTGACCATAGCTCTCGAAAGAGATTTTGTGCATGTGTGTGCTTAGAAAAGCAAGCATACACTAAGTGAATTCAAATTAAATATTTCTAACAAATAAGAACAAATTAAATTTTTGGACGAGAACCAGCGGTTCATCTTTAGGAATAATAATTTGGAATTGGAGTAGAAAATCATTTGGAATTGGAGAGGACAGTTCCTTTTTAACGTGGGAGGACAGAAGAAGTACCCACAACCCATTTAAGTGAACCCAATTGCATTTAAAACTTAACATTTAAAGTGCTCGCGCGATTTATGCGGAAAAATATTCTGATCGGAACGATCCGTCCACTGGCAATAATTGTGAATAAAAAATAAAAAATTGTAATTCAATTGTTTTGTTTAACAAAATAAAGTTTCAAAATTCATTCAATAAGTAGGATTTTTTTTTAATTAAAAGATTTGAAGAGTTTCCCCAAAGAGTTTAAATAAAGTAAGTATGCACGATTTAAGATTCTTGACCGAGTCGTAGCAATATCTATGCGTCGTGAAAACTCTCACCGGGGGGTCTGGGGGGTGTGGAACACCCCACAGAATATAGTAAAATTCCTTGTACGGAAGTCACAAGTTAAATAGCATGGCAATCATTTAAACATAATTGCTGGTGATCTGGGGGTATTCTATACCTCCTCAGACTTCAAATAGCATCTAGTTGTGCTCACAGGTCACAGTACAACTTTGCCCATGCTACATGGATTTACCGCGACACTTTTCCATCCGCCAAATAAATTGCTGCCATCCAAATCTCCAGCTGTTGTTCCAAACTTAACTTAATATTACAAAATTTACCTTGCAAGTTGTATTACAAGTACCATCGGAATTCGTAAACAGTTTCTATGGCGCGCCTTTCCCAAATGTTGAAGTCGCTAACAGATCATCTTAAATTCATGCATTTATTCCTTGATGGACTCCACGAATAAGTGAGTTGACTTCACCCATCTTTTATTATAAACCGGCTCGTTCGACCAATACATTCAAAAGCCGATAGTATCACAAAATTTTACTGAAATTTAAAACCTTCACAATTTTTAGAACTAATTACTTGTTAAATTCATCGTGTTAAGTTAACCAAGCACTTGCTTAAACAATTTCCAATTATAACTGGATACGCGAAGGCTTGTTGCCATTTTGATGGTTTAGCTGGAACTGTTTTTCCCCGTACCTGTGAGTTACTTATATTGTATATTATCACGCCCAGTCGACACTTGGGTCGCCTACTGTCTGTAATTTAAGACGCTGAATAGTAAATTGTCAGATGGTTCGACGGAACTTATTAAGCATAATAATTTTTATCGAGTGCTAAAAAGATGAATTCCACACGATCTAGACGGGGACCTAGTAAGCATAATAAATTGAGTTTATTTATTAGCTGAAGACGCAGATCTCACGCTATCTGGATGGTACTTATTAAGCATGAATTATAAATAATTTAAATTTTCCACACAATAAAAAACATAGACGTAACAAATTCTATAACTTCTTGAATTCACAAATAATGAGAGTAAATCGTAAATCTGCAGACCTTTTTTACTGTCAATTGCTAACTAACAAGTTCGTTGTTACTTCTTAATACTTCTTAAAACTTCTTTTACGTTAACCTCATCTTTGAAATATATGGATTTCTTTGATTTAAATGTAAGCGTTAACATTTTTGAAGCTTTTAAGTGACATGGCGCCTGAACATAAAAAACAATTTCGTTTTAAAGGAAAATGGAAAAAAAATTTATAACTTTTCTTACTGTAAAAGTGTGTTGGGTTGGGAAGTAATTTCATATCATGCAAGTAAATTGGTTATGCTAGGAGCAGACTTGGTACATGAGTGGATTTAATGTGTTTCGTATAAAGTGCAGAGTTGGTAGTTGATATATTCCAAGTATTCTAAGTTATTTATCTCGAGAGAAAAGTTAGACGTATTATGACATGTTGCCATAGTGTGAAAGTTTGAATATAAATTTTTGCTTCAGGTTCCCGGATCTACATCGACTTCTGTAAAAATTGACGAAGACTTGATGGAAACTGCGTCTAGTAGACTAGAATTAACCGGCGTTGGTGGTAGTTGGGGCACAATAAGACTGCGATGCGACGCCACAGTTTTTAAATTGTATAAAGCTAATAGTGTAGAACTCGAAGTTAGGCCCGACTCCCCAACCCCGCAACCTGCATCTGTGTTATTAATGGGTCCCAGTATAAGTGGTAAGTCAATAGGGTTAACAAATATTAATTTGTTGTTGTGTAATATTTTGAAAAATGTTTAACTAGTTAGGACTTGCTTGATTGTTTACTTTGAACCACGTAAACAAACCTTTATTTGAACAAAACTTAGTTCTCAACCCAGGGGATCTGTATGTATGTGTGAAGCTTAGGCTTTTAAGTCGATTTGGCGTCCCTTAAGCTTTCTATTTACATTGCCATAAACAAATTGCGAACTGAATTTATTCTTTCAAAACAAATAAATTTATAACAGTTGTATTAATTCGAAAATTTTTATATCTTTAATTTGTTACACAAAAACGAGCTTTTTGTAACCGCAATATTTGTTTTCTTTGCCATGTTATTCGTACGAGCACAGCTACCTACTCGATTTAAAGTAGCAAACTTGGAAAGCTCCGGATTTCATGGTTTGATTGAAACAGTTTTCATATAAAGAAATGCATATACCTATTACATTTTCCGAGTGGAAATTTAAAAAATTTACCCATTCGAAAAATGTAGAATATATTACGAGTACTTCTTCAAATACGAAACCAGTTGTACTTTTTTGCTAGTAAAATAGAAAAGAAATTTAATGGCTTTTCTCGTATTTTATTATTGTCGGTTTCGAAAATCTGCTTATCTTTCTCGTTACTTAAGATAGACCCACTTCAGTTTTGTTTTAAGCATTCAAAGTTACAAACCTGCCCAACTTAAATATTTCCAAGCTTTTAAAAAGCTCATTTTACACTGACAGATGGTTGCGCAAAAAGTACATTCAAGTTTAATGTATAAATTTCAATTTCAAGTTTGAACTGTCAACGTTTAATATTAAATGATCCCTTTTATGGTGCGGAAGATTTTTTTACAAAATTGTAATCAAAATAAATAATTTACTTCGAATTTCTCCTGTACAAATGGCCAAACTTTAAATAAATATAAAACAACGCCACCGAAACGAATTACAGTACTACTTTGTGGAATAGTCTTTCCATTCATATGCAGTGCAATTTCACCGGAAGTAATATTATCAATAAATGAAAGCCTCTATAAAATATTAACTTTCCAGGATGCAGCCAGTTATTGTCTAAAAATTATTTAACTATTTTATCAACAATTCCTGAAACAAATATGCCCCTGTACCAGCGACGGCGCCAGCATTTTTGAAATGGGTGGGCACAAATTGGGCCCAATATATTTGGGGTGGGCAGGAGCACACAAAATTTATAAATAAACTTTAAAAAATACGTTATTGAAATAAGATCCTAAAAAATTTGGGTGGGCACTTGGGTGGGAACTCCAATCAACAAAGTGGGCAAGTGCCCACCCTGGCCCACCTCTGGCGCCGTCACTGCGCCTGTGTGCTTTACGCCATACTGCTGCTTAGTTGTATTCCATAATCAAGTTACTGGGTCAACAAACTTCGAGTGCACTGGAGGGCATTCCATGCCCCCCAGACCCCCCGGTATTGAAAATCAAACAGTATGTGCGTATAAATATAATAAATGCCGGGAAATATGTCATTTTTTGGGAATTTTTTTACTGATGAAAAAATAATCACATCATTTTAGTCTAGTACTAGCTGGCCCGGCAGACGTTGTCCTGCACTTTGAATATTTGCCCATATCGATTTTCAACATTTTCAACAAAAGGTATTAAAAAAAGATTACCTAAATAAATAAATGATTAAAGAATAAAAATCAAGGTTTAATAAAAAGTTTTCACAATCACAATATCACAATAATTTCTAATTTTACTTTATTTTTTTTGCCAATTACTGTTCTTCTTTATGTTCTTTCTTTTCCTCCTCACCTTCGTCTTCTAATAAGGAGTTTTCGAAATTACGCAGCGATATTGCCAATTCCTGTTTTTTTTTCTGTTTCTTCTTCATATAGGCAGCAGCCAATTCTTCTCTTTTTCTTTTTGTTATAGATAATGCATCGCTACGCATTGGGTTTCCGCCAAAATCTTACAATATTTCTTTTAAAGAATTTATAGTGGCTTGAGTGAATTTCTCTTTTACTTTCAAATTTTCATATTTTGCATCCAGCAATTGGTTTAAAAATACTTCTCCAGTCCAGATTGGTCGTTCTGCAACTCCATATGCATGTTTATACTTAATTTGAGTATTTTGACGTATTTCCACAAAGCGGACGACTTCAAGCATGCATTAAGTTCATCGCCTGGATTTGACCTTGGAATCACTGGCAATGTTTGACGAAAACATTTTCGTTCTTACAGCCAATTATGGTTTTTGAAGTTTTGCACTACGTTGGGAAAAACACTTCGAATGAGCTCTTTTTTCGATTCGGCTAACTGGCAGAAATCAGTGGGCAATGTGATGAATACGGTCGAGATGTCAACTGCGACTTTCCCATATCAATGGCCAACAATGGTCTATTATTATAAAGTATGTCTTTTTGGCTTTGTGAATGGATTTATCTGGAGAGTTGCACCTAATGTAATTGGTGACATATTTAAGTGTCGCCATCTACCAAACACAGAATATTTAAAAATAAATATTTAAGAACGCCATCTGTTGAAAGTAAAAAATTGCTATCGAATATATTTTTCCCGAATTGTGTAAGTTTCCGGGTAACTTTTCTAAATTTTTTTTCCGTAAAAGCATTCCAAAAATTTAACAAAATCGGTCCAGCCATTCTCACGTGATGCCGTGACAAAGGTTCCTTATGCAGGAAAAAGTGATGCCTGATTTCCATAATATGTTATCTAGATTTATATAGAATCTTATATCAAGTATGTCTTTTTGAATCGAATCTAGTCCGTTTTATGGATATTCCGTATCTAGTGTGGTTATCATGGAAGGCGTTTTTTGAATGGGATCGTACCCATTATTATGTCAATTTACAGCCGCATCTCTGATGTACTCCGTGGGTCGCTGCGCTGTGACTGCGACTTTTACTCACGGTATTTTTCACAGCAAGCGGCCTCTGGAGCCACTTAGCGTCCACGGCTTCTTTTTTTAGGCATTCAAGATAGGAGCCTTGACCCTATTGTGTACGCCGGACTCACCTAATGCACCTAATGTAATTGGTGACATATTAAAGAGTCGCCATCTGTTGAAAGTAAAAAAAAATTTTTGTCGAATACATTTTTCCGGAATTTTGTAATTTTCCGGGCAACTTTTCTAATTTTTCTTTCCGTAAAAACATTCCTTGGGTTATTACAAACATTTGTTTTTTTTAAGTAACAAAATTGGTCCAGCCGTTCTCACGTTTTTTCAGGATTTTCAGATTCATTTTTACTTCCTTGTAAAACAAGGAAGTATTGTGATACCGATTTTTTTCGATTTCCAGATTTTGACGGATATATCCGTTTTGACCTTCCCTGAATCCATTTTGACTATTTTCGTTGTGACATCTGTACGTACGTACGTACGTACGTATGTACGGACGTCTGTGTGTCGCATAACTCAAATACGGTAGGTCGTAGAAAGTTGAAATTTTGGATTTGAGACACTTATAGCATCTAGTTGTGCACCTCCTATTTTTGGTTGCGATTGTCCGTGCCAAAAGTTGTAATTAATGACGCGCATGAATAGATTAACGAGATTCCTGTCCAATTATTATAAAAATTACAAGGAAGTTGTGTGGTGTCCACATCAGATTTTTATTTATATAGAAGATAGAAGATAGAAGATTAAAGTGTGGGAAAAAAATTTCTTTTAAGTATTTTTTTCGGTTATTGACATGTTCAGGGGAAGGATGAACCAAAAAAATTATAAATAAGTATAAAATCAAAAACTAAGTAGGCTGTTTAACTAAATATTCAAATTTTCGACTATTTTTTCGACAGCTTTTACCCCCAAAAAAAACTATTTATTTACTGGATATCTTTAAAAATTTAGGATTATCCTTCCGATAATAATTTAGACTGAAGCCTCCTAAAATTTGAGCCAGATCGATCAATAACTTTTGGAGTTACAGCACGAGCAGTTTTTGAAACAAGACGCGCGAGAGAACACTTACAGAGCTGTCATTTTGTTGAAAAATATTTAAAAAAAAAATTTTTTTCTACACTTTATACTATAATAAAATGATGTGATTATTTTTTCATAAGTAAAAAAATTACCAATGGTCTCTAAATGACTTTACCAATGGAGTCTAAATGGATTGCTCCTCTTAAACAAGGCATTTTTACTCTTTCAAAACCAATTACCTTTGCACCGGAGAATCTGAGTGTTTAATTTCATTGAATAAATATCTAAACATCTTTCACCCTTGCTAAAGGGTGTTCCATATTCCTTGAACTATTTGGTCCTGAAAGAGTGAGAGTTCTTAATTAAACAAATTCATAAAGAAATATGGCCATAAACTGTTTGTTACTGAAACCGGGGGGTCTGGGGGGCATGGAATGCCCTCCAGTACATCAGTTATTTATTGACTCAATAACTTGATAATGGAATACAATTGAACCCAATTACTGACGTACCCTGAACCCCCAGGTTTCGGAAACGGAAACTTTGCTCACATATTTTTGGATTAATTTTATCAAAACAAAAGACGTTGACTCTTTCAGAGCCTAATATGTACATCAGAGCGTCTGGCGCAGTAATTTGATTATAGAATACAACTTAACACAATTATGAATGATGTACTGGAGGGCATTCCATGCCCCCCAGACCCCCCGGTTTGAAAAACACGAGGGGTAAATCTCCCGGGAAGTCTGGTGTACAGCTGGTAGGAAGTTCCGGGAAGTCCAAGGAAGTCCGGGAAGTTTGAGGAAGTCCGGGGAAGTCTGAGGAAGTCCGGGAAGTCTGAGGAAGTCCGGGGAAGTCTGAGGAAGTCCAGGGAAGTCTGAGGAAGTCTGGGAAGTCCGGGGAAGTCTGGGAAGTCTGATATATAAAATGATATTAATTCTTTCCGTGCCATTCTTGCTCGCTATTGATCTGAAATTTTGCATATGGCTTCCTATGACGAAGTACTCGGATTCTAAGGCACTAATTTTTTCTCGGTTTTTCGATATCTAGCGCCGTTTTCGAGTTATTGTAAATTCAAAATCTCAAATTTATCTCAAATGTAATAATTACAATGAATAATTTACTTCTTAAAGCAACACAAAAATATTTGTCACAATGTCTGAGGAAGTCTGGGAAATCTGGGAAGTCTGAGGAAGTCTGAGGAAGTCTGAGGAAGTCTGGGAAGTCTGGGGAAGTCCGAAGAAGTCCGGGAAGTCTGGGGAAGTCCGAGGAAGTCCGAGGAAGTCCGAGGCAGTCCGAGGAAGTCCGGGAAGTCTGGGAAGTCCGAAGTGGGAGGAAGTCTGGTGTACACAATTTTTAACCGTGGTTTACCCCTCGGAAAAACACAAAGTTTTCCAATCGCTTCTTACAATTAGTGGGATACTGGAAGGTATCCGTTGACATGTACTTATATATTGTCGTGTTCCAAAATCCTTATTATGATTTTTACAAAATTTAATTTTTCTTTGTAACGGAAATTTTTTTTTAAATTTCTAAATAGTTTTGAATTTACTGGTTTTCCCGCCAACGAATTGTGGTGGCAGCGATGGGTGGTGAAACCAGGCTTTTTGCCAAAAATGACCGCCTGAGGTGCTTGGGAGAGAGTTTGCTCCTATATTATTTTGCGATTGAGTTGATTTTTGAATTTTGATTGAAAGTTGTCCCATTTGGGCATAAATTGGAGATTTTATTGAATTGATTGGAAGATTTGACTGATTATTGAAAGGATGGATTTTGATTTTGATTTGGATAATTGGATAATTATAATTGGTTATTTATTAAAATTTATAAATTTGAATTAAGTTGAAAGCATCGGAAGATAAAGTTTTGTGTCGCCGCACCTAGGTCGACATATCAGTAATATCAATGTTCCCATTTTATATTAAAAGTTTTAAATTTAAACTAAATTAATTTGAAAATTGGATTTTCAAAGTTTTGATTTTGGAAATAATAAAAAACATAACAATATATTATTTGCATTAAGTTGTATTCCATAATCAAGTTACTGTGGGAGGGTACATTGATACATTGGGGGGTATTTGATGCCCTCAGATCTTCCGGTGTAACTGTTCTGAAGGAGTAAAAGTTCCTTGTTTAATAAAATGCACACATACTTTTTGTTGTTCAAACCGGGGGGTCTGGGGGGCATGGAATGCCCTCCAGTGCACTTTAAATCTGTTGACCTAGTAACTTCATTATGGAATACAACTTAACACAATTACAGATGTACTGGAGGGTATTTCATGCCCTTTGTATTACTTAAACCAGTCTCAGAACGGCAGTGAAACTTACATGTTAATTCCAGCGACGGCGGCAGCATTTTTTAAATGCGTGGGCACAAATTGGGCCCAATACATTTGGGGTGAGCAGGAGCACACAAAATTTATAAATAAACTCAAAAAAATACGTTATTGAAATAAGCACTTAAAAAATTTGCTTGCCCACCCTGGCCCACCCCTGGCGCCGTCACTGCCCTGTACGCAGACGACACGGCGATCTATGTCCACTCGTTAGTGCATTTGAATGAAATAGAAGAACTGAAGAGGTTAACGTGCACAATTCAATCAAAAAATCTTTTCTTTGTTAAGCAAGTCACCGGGGTGGATGTGACTAGGAAACAAATGGTTTAAATGTTATTTCGAAAAATTAATTTTGTAAGTGAACCGTATTATAGGTCGCTTATTGTGGATACGTTTTTATAATTTATCAAAGAGTGATTGATTACGACATTTATAAAACATTCACTTAAAAGGTCACCTGAACTTAATGAAAATATTGAACATAATCGATACGTGCTGATATATACCATCAATTTTGTATTTTAATTATTTACGATCGGCGTGCAATTATGACTATAAATTCCGGCTCTTTATCTGCAATTGAACATAAAATTTTAGTAACCTAGCAATTTTAAATTTCAGATAAAAGGACGATTTTATTTTCCCCATGGCATTTTGCTGATAGCTATTAACCGGATTGTACTCTAATGTATGTGCACCAACTGGAGTAGTTTAAGGACGAAAATAGTTAATTTACCTAGGGTTCTAAATTTTCATTAATTACAAAATTCATTAAGGCAGTGTAAAACAAAAACAGAACCAGAGTTCTAGAGTAAAACACCGATATTCGAATAAATAGTGGAAGGCATCTTATGAATCACGTGATGAGGTCTTGGTTAAACCCACAAGGGAAGCAGTTTATTGGCGAACATTAACCTTTTTCGTATTTATTATAAATAAAGTTTTCTTTCGATTCCTTCGTCGAATATTTATTACCAGGCCTCGTACACAAGAATTTTAATATTTTATCAATGCTAAAGCCTAACATTTCTAAAGAAATCGAATTTATTCAGGTTTTTCTATGGCTTATTTATTTAGACTGCATAAGCTTTTTTTTTAAAAAAACTTCTGTTTCCAGAGATAAGACCCACAAAGGCCGAAAATTCAATATTTAGCGATATTTTAGAAATTATATCAAGATTAAATTTTTTGATCCAAAGAATTTGGCCGGAATACCGAACATATATTTGTATACGAGGATCGGTCGGAAACGAATTTATGAAAATTTTATGAAAATTAATGCAAATTTGTTTGTTTCAGGGAATGGTCAACTTTTATCATCGCCCTACATTTGTAGTTCAGTGTTATTGGTACTTTTGAAGTACTTTCGTACTGCTAGTTAACTTTTAGTAACAATTTGAGTGCGGGGAGCTTATTTGTGCCAAATTTCGGACCACTTGAGTGAGTTATTGTTCTTAAGCATTGTTTTTGGAATCTCGTGTTTATTACAGATATGCCTTTGTGCGCCAATGGATCATAAGAAAAGAGTGCACAGACTAAAAGGTTTCAAATTATGCAACGATACAGTTAGCTACTTTAAGAACTTGTCAAGAACAGGACAAAATTTGTGCTAAAAGACTTTATAAAATTTGCCAGTGGCGTTTTCTACTTTTCAATATTGCCACCACGGTTACTTAAATTCATGAAAATTTATTTTTTACCCTACTTTAAAAAGCTAATTTTTTGGTTGTATTATCATATCATCTGAATTTTAAATTGTACTAGAAATTTTTGTTGCAAAGGAGCTAATGCTAGGATACCTAGGTACGTAAAAATCATATATTTTTAATTTTGCAAATCAACCGGAAGAATTTGTAATTGATCGACGACTGTTGCATTTTGCAACGAAATTTATGTAAATTCGTCCCTTAAATTTACATCTTGCACTTGAACAGGGTATAACCTTCTCTCATAACATCCTCACGTTGGAATATCAATTAGCTTTTTACTTCTGTCGATTTTTGTTTCTTTTTTTTCTCTCTAGGAAATGGTGGCCGTATTGAATTTTTAGACAAATAGTTAAGTTTATATATTGTGATAATAACATAAGAATAATTTGAGATCAATTAAATGTAAAAGTATTATGTACAAACACTCTATGATATTAAAAATGTCGAGTTAAATCTACGTTTAGTAATCTTTGCAATTTACGAAAATTTACTATTTAAGAGAAGAAAGCTCTCTTCGTCTATGGTAAGTAAAGCATTCAATTTAAAGATTTTTTAAGATTATTATTAAATTTAAGCTAATAAATCTGTATTGGAACATCCTGCATTATTTGATCTAAGTTTCGGTTATTCCAGCGCCGGTATCACGGCCAGGGGTTGGACGTTCGCTGTTCGTTGTGCAGGTTTTAGTTTTAAAACATGAATTTGTTCAACGAAATATTTAAGTTGCTGACATGATTTGAAAAAATTAATATAGGTAGGTGAACTAATAACCTTCTGTTTAATAATTTGTTGCAGCCGGAAGAAAAATAGCAAATCACAAATTTCATATTGACCTCTGAAGCTTTGAATCATTTGGTGTGCGCGTACCTTTATACTTTTAACATAAAAGAGAATTTTAGATTGGCCGAAAGCTGGGAAATTGTACAAATTGAATTGAATCAAAGGCACAAAAGAACCACTTCATTTAAAGATACAATTATCAAATTAATCAACATTAGATTTTGTACATTTAATGTCGTTTACTGTCAAATCCGTAGGTAAAAATTGGTAAATAAGTAGAAATCAGCAAATATTTCAATTAGCACAATTCGGTGAGTTTATTCCCATTTTGATATTTTTTTAACCTGCTCAAAGCTGGATCATTTTTCTAGCTTTGATGCTGTTTGCTGTAAAAACTAAAAATGCAATCCAGTTTAATTTGATTTAAAAAACTGTCTACTTTTACAAATAAAAGTGGTTATGATGCTTTTAATTAAATTGAATTCAAGTGATGAATAATTTTTTTCAAAAATCATTTTAATGTTTAATTAAATAATCACTTTGTAAAAGGCATTAGAATGTTTTATTTTGTTTTATTTGCGCAAAAATATGGTTCAGTTATTTTAATATACAATTTCAAAGGAAAGTCACTGCTATATTTTGCAAGTCATTGCCAACCCTCCTTTGAAGTATTCCACGTTATTTTTTTTGCAATAGTGCATTTGAATTATAAAACTGCTTTCAAATTAAAATTGTTGTTTGTTGGGTTTGCTGTGGTAGATACTGTAAAGATGGACTAGAACTTTTGATATTAAACATTTAATTTTAACTTCTCGTTTTGAATTGTTCTGACAATCAACCAGTGGTCATTTCGAGAAAACGTTTCCAGCAGTTACCACCGAAAACTAATCAAACTTAACGGCATCGAATTCGAAAGTCAACTTTTTATTTTATTTTTTTTATTTTTATTTTTTAATGAAATTTCACAAAATACGAAGCCTTGGCATTTCAAAATCGAAAACAGCAAAACACATTACGAGCATAATTAATTTATAGTCTCTTTGTTTGATGTCACTAAGAAAGCATCAGCTACATGGTTGATATTTAGACAAATTTGGAAGGAACGCTAATTTACTTATAATAACGCAGTCAAAATTTCCGCTCTCGAAAATCGATTTTGACTTCAGTTAAATTTATAATTGAAAGTAATTCGTGTCGTTATGCGTATTATTTTACGTTGCATGCTGAAAGTAGCATGTAAGGAACAGTCACGCGTTCGGTTTCTCTTACAATTAAACTACATCGCCCCCTGCGAATGATTTATCCATCGGATTTAAGTTCAAACTTAAGATTAATGATGCAGTGCGGTGCTGCAGTTAACTTTTTTTTATTTTATTTTTTTTTCTAATTTATTTCTAGATTTATTTCTCCCCCCCCCCCCCCCACTCCTCCCAACAATCACTCATAATTACATTTTTTACCGATAATAATTATAATATTATGTAACATGTAAGGTAAAATTTATGGAAATTGTAACCTTCCGCAATAAGCGATTAAATGACGTGCCGAAAACGAAGCATATGCTGGGTGAAAAGTAATTAAGGGGAAGGAAACTTAGCCGTGATATAACTTTTGTAATAATATAATTTTAATATATTTTCATTGTTCGAAAGGGGAGCGCTAAGATTTTCGTTCCCCACAGAATTCATATCGACTGTGCTTATTCCTCGAGAGGCGCGAAGCTTATTTTCCGAAGACACAGCTGTTTATGCGAAGCATCTAGAAGTGACTATCATATGTAAATATTCATCAAATAAAGTACATTTTGATATATTCGGTAATGCTTTGCAAACTTTATTGAAACTTACATTTTGAAAACACCGACATTGTTTTACTCCTGCATTTAACACAAAATTTGCGATCGACAAAGTCTTTGATTTCTTTTCTTCAATTTAACTCTCAAAATACTGCTTCACAATTTCACACAGAGAGAAATATGTGTTAATAATCCACACAATTGTGCAAAACAAGTACGTACGCAATTGTGTAATTTTTCTGCACAATTGTGTGGATTAGTAACACATATTGATTTCTCTCTGTGTTTAACAAAATGCTGAGATACTAGAGGATATTTACCCCCGGCTTCAATAACCGAAGATTTGTGTAAACGATCTGCAGCCGATTTTTTTTTCAAGAGAAAGTTTTCATCATTTCCACCATAATGCATAATATTACTGTAATCGCAGTAATCGTGAGAAAAATGGGTACAACTTGATGTAATGGACAGTTTCCGAGTTACAAGCACTAAAAGGTTCAAATGTAACATGAAAAATTTTAATTATTTTATTTATTTTTTATATTTATTTATATTACCAACAAATTAACACATAAGCGCTGGTAGAAATAGCAAGTAAACGTTAGAATGTAATTATTAATCATGAATGTAATTATTAATTATGAATGTAATTATTATGTTTTGTATTGTTGTGCTATGTTTTGTTTTGTTGACAAATACATATATTCTTTACCAATGAGGTATTTCGCATAGGGTGCACTGGAGGGCATTCCATGCCCCCCAGACCCCCCGGATTGACACCCACATTTTGAATTTAAAAAGCACTGAAGACACAGAGACTAACGAAAATATTCTAACCCTTCTATGTTAACAATGTAAATTGCACAGTTTGAAACCGTTTTTTTATATATAAAAATCGCTTTTACAGCAAATATTTTTAGACTTTTTTTGTTAAATATTTTATTGTCTTCAATTTTATGCCTATACATTTTTCAATTTTGTCGCCTCGTTTTTGACTCTGTAAACCACAAAAAATATTGTTATCTATTCTATATCTCGGAAACGGTGCGACAAAATAGAAAAATGCCTATAAACAAAAATGTAGAGAATCACGTTTTCAAGAAAAAATGCTTCTTCATGTTTTCATTTCGTCGCACCGCTTCCGAGATATAGAGTAGATATGATAATATTTTTTGTGTTTTACCGAGTTTTGTTTAAATCGCTGCCAGTCAAAAACGGGGAGACAAAACTGAAAAATGTATAGGTACAAAATTGAAGACAATGAACTTTTTAACATAAAATGTCTAAAAAGTTTTGCTGTAAAAGCGATTTTTATATGTAAATTTTCAATTTACATTGTTTAAAACCTTCGGGTGGTCACGTGGGGTCTTTTGGGACCCCCGGGTGTTATTTTTGCATATAATTTTAAAATTTAAAGATACTTTACATTGAAATTTTAGGACATCTCTTTTAAATGTTTAACTAATATAAATAATCTATAAACGTTGAGCTAAGATCATTATAGACGTAGAAACAATTTTTTCAAAGTTAAAACACCTTCGGATGGTCACAAGGGGTCTTTATCGTATCGTATGTAATATAGATGTTGTTTAATTCTGTTTGATAGATTTTGCTTAATTTGGCCAATGTACTGTTGACCACATTCACATACAATTTTATAAACAACATTAGCTCTATCTAGAGTAGGTACTTTATCTTTAGTTCTTGAGTAAAGAAGTTTTCCTAATTGGATTGGATTATGAAAAGCTAATTTTATTGAACCGTCGTTTATAAAATTTTTAAATGTATGTTTTATTTTATGGTTCAACCATGAGTGTCATTAACACTTTAAAACACAGAATTTATAACTGCGTACCGGAAAATCTCATCCATGAAAGACTTAACAATTTAAAATTTCAACTTCTCCAAAACGATTACCCAACTCGCCTTGTAGATAAGGGGGCGTCCATTAATTACGTGAGGTGATTTTAGCGATTTTTAGACCCCCCCGCCCCCCTTGGTGAGATGTCGTGAGATTTGACTTGACCCCCCCTCCTCCCCCTTCTAATCTCACGTGAGATTTTTTTAAATGCGTATTTTTAGTGTAAATACGTTAATCTGTGTTGATTGCGTTGGATTTATTAAATAAGCATAATTTGCTTAATTATTTTTATTTAAGAATAGTTAATACAAAAAAATTACGTGATATTTGCCGAGACCCCCCACTCCACTACATGAGATTTGGTGAGATTCCGCTCGACCCCCCCCCCCCCTAAACGCCTCACGTAATTAATGGACGCCCCCTAATGTCCTTTTTCGAAATAAAACCACATCTTCGTCAAACAAACCTTCCGACCTAGAAAACTTAGAAAAAACCAAATTTAGCAAGATTACCTACCATCCATGGTTTTAGTGTAATGTTGCTTCTCTTCTAGTCTTGAAGATGAAGACAAAGTCTTCGAAACGTCGACTTCGTAAAAATTGAGTTTGATTTTAGTCCACTAAGCCCAATATTTAATTTTATATTAATTTGATTATTTAAAAAAAAATGTATATACATAGGTAGTTAATAAATATTTCAATTAAATTAATGTTTATTATACCTATATTAAAAACCAAATTACACAACTTTTATGTGTTATTATACCGTAGAATTCGTGGGGTCTTCAAGAACCCCAAGTTCCCATCCGTGTAACCTTTTTAACGTACCCACCAGAAGGTTAACAGGAGAGATCGAATATTTTCGTTAGCCTCTGTATGTCCCCAGTGATTTTTAAATTCAAAACGTAGGTGTCAATCCGGGGGGTCTGGGGGGCATGGAATGCCCTCCAGTACATTCTTTAGCGAATATCTCGAATTGACGTAGATTCAGATGAGAAATACCAATGAGGTATTTGGCATAGGGTGCACTGGAGGGCATTCCATGCCCCCCAGACCCCCCGGATTGACACCTACGTTTTTTAACTTGAAGGGGCAATAAGTACATAGTAATTGTATAAACATAGTACCTAGTTCTATTTCGTTGCACCGATTTTGAGGAATCCACGTTAATTCGTCGCTGGCAATTCGTCGCAATTAATTGTACTTTCCTCTTCTCTTTTGTTCTCAAAAGTAAAAAACTTTATTAATAAACAATAAACAATAACGAAAAAAATAATTAACAATATAATAATAACAAAACAATAAATAACAAAATAATAAAATATAAAATAACAAATATTAATTATATTTGTAATTTAAAATTATGCGCCGAATTGTCCGCGACGAATTGACGGTACACCGATTTTGAGATACAGGTAATAATATTTTTTGTATTTTACAAAGGGGTCTTTACGTCGCACAGTGTGGATTTAGCGGACAAAAGGTGATTTTTAAAGTAATTCATTTGGTCTGTTAAAAAATAGTTACTTGCTAGGAACATTCCAAAGATGCATGAATACTAAAAAAATTTAAAAAAATGTGCCCGGAAGGTGTTGAAAAAAAATGGCAAAGTCCATTCTTGTTTCATTATTGCAAAAATTCGTGATTATACATAGGTATTTTAACTTTGCTGAAATCGGAAATACATTGATTTTTTTTAAGTTTTCAAGTTGAAATGTTGTTTCTGTATCTCTTTACTAACACACAAGTGCAAAAACAGAACAACGAATAACCTTTTAACGGTTTGTAGGACTTAATTTGTAAAAAAAATCAATTTTTTTCTTAATGTTGACTTCTCTGAAAGTTTTAGTTATAATATAATGACGCATATGACTCAACGAAATTTTTTTTGCGGTATTGTGGATATCTCTAGTACTTGCCCTCCAAATTTCAGCTGCAGATACTTGCAGATGCGACCACACGAGCGTTTTTACTGAGACTTGTCCTATGGATTATCGGATTATCTAAACTAAAATTATTTCGACTTTCGTACAGATGCTAGCTTGTTTATGATATCCATGGTACCAATCAATATTTCTTCAGATGTATCCAAATTATGGCAAAATCCAAAACCATCTTCAACAGGTTATTGTAGGTCAATAAAATTTGAGTTCAAATCTGAAACTTCGGCAGAAACAATTACAGAATCTGAGAACATTAGTAATCAAATAAAAGATTTAAAGGTTACACGGGTTGCAATTCAAAATTTATCATTTGATATTAAACCTGTATTACAATTAACAATGATTGATGGAAAAGTTTGCAATGCATTAACAGGAAATAAATCGGCTGCTACTTGTAACATTTGCAAAGCAACACCAAAGGAGATGAATAACGTGGAGGCTCTTGGTTTAAAAGAATATAATGAAAATGCGTATCAATTTGGACTCTCTACTTTGCATTGTTGGATTAGATTCATGGAATGTATTCTTCATATTGGATATAATCTTTCCCTTAAAAAGAGTCGTGTTACCAAAAATGATAAAGAAGTTAAACAGAAGCAAAAGCACTAAATCCAAAACAGCATAAAAAACGAACTTGGAATAACTGTACATGTTGTTAGGCAAGGTTCGGGAACATCCACTAGTTTAGCAACGGGTGCTGATGAAAAGTTAATAAGAAGGTTTGCTAATATCCTTCATGTAATGGCATGTGGAGAAGCAATCAACATTGATGGATTTGAAATGTACACTTCAGAAACTGCCCGACTTTATGTTGAACTTTATGATTGGTACTATATGCCAGCTAGTGTACATAAAGTTTTAATTCATGGAGGTAGTGTAAAGCTGGGAACTCATTTACCCCACGCCACGCCACTCGACGTGGTGTAGAGCATTCGTGCACAATAAATATAGGCAAGTTTCAATGCATGGCGACCTCACTTGCCCCACTCGACGCTACACCACACCACTTGATGCTAAGTAACTTGATCGCTTCCTACGTATCCAGATCTGCTCGACGCGTGGTATCGCATCGAGTACACATTTGTTCCCCGCGGGCCTGCCTTGCATACATAGCAACTAAACAGATAAGTTGAACAAGGATAAAATAATTTCAACAAGTTTGATTATAAAAATTAACAAATTATGAAAAATAAGTATAAAATACATAATTATTTATAATTTTTTTATTATTAATTTATTATTAATTTATTAATTTATTATTTTTTCTTTTAATAAGTCATGAAGATAATCAAACTGTTCCTTGTTCATCCGAAAGTACATGTGATAGCGACTTGCGTTTTCATTTAATTCAAGTTCTTTAATTAAAGTATTAAAGGCACCATACTTTTCACGGTTTTGATTGATTTCGTGAATCCAATGTTTTTTTTTTTACTTTTTAAAATACATAAGGCAGCACAACCTTCCTCCAATTCTTGTTCCCATTCGTCTGTAGAACTACTGCTGGCACACTCCATCTTCTAGTAATTAAAATTTTAAAGAAAATATGGGTTTGTATTCACCACGCGTGGTCTAGAAAGTCTAGATGACTAGCGAAACTGCAATTGCTGCCTGTAATCTGCAATTGCTTCCTGTAAACTGCAACCTGCAATGCGAAGAAGAAAGGAGATTGCCAGTCGCGTCGAGCAGATCTGAATTTTCAGATATACAATACGTTGAATTGCAGCGCGGTCGTGGTGTGGAGTCCCGTGGGGCAAGTGAGATCACAATGCATTGAAACTTACCTATATTTATTGTGCACGAAAGCTCTACGCCACGTCGAACGGCGTCGAGTAGCGTGCCGTGGAGTAAATGAGGTTGGGTTTTTGTCGAGTCACGCGCGTCGCGTCGAGTGGCGTGGCGTGGGGTAAATGAGTTCCCAGCTTAATTCCTGCCGCAATGGTTCCGATTGGACAGCTTTCCGAAGAAGCTCAAGAAGCAGGAAATAAAGATTTTAAAAGAATTAGACAATTTAATACACGGAAAACATCAAGAATTGCAAATTGTACGGATATCATGCACCATCTACTTTTGTCTTCCGATCCAGAAATAACAAAATTAAGAATATTGCGACCCATAAAAGATTCGTCACTATCACCCGAGGCCGTAGAATTGTTGGAAGACCAGAATTTGGATCCAGAGGAAGAGGAATAATATTGGGATACAATATTTTGAAGAATTTCGCGCCATCTGCTGACTGCATTTTAATCTCTTAAAACACGATTTTTTAATAAAAATTTTTTTTTTTAATTCTGGCATTAGTTTTTAATTATTTTTTTGTTCTATTCTATTAAGCATATAGTAAGACATCTTCCAGATTTTTTTCAGATTTTTTGCTTTAAAATTGAAGGCTCAGCAACCGTTTGTCCACAAAAACCCCACTTTTCCACACTGTGCGTCGCTGCCAGTCAAAAATGGGGCGACAAAATTAAAAAATGTACTGTAGCACTACGGACCTTGCAGACCCATGGCTTAATATTTCAGTATTTAATACCTCAAAGATGTTGCCAACATCTTGTGAGAGAGACTTGGTTGAAATAGCCAATTGTGGGGATCGAACCCACGACTCCGACATAGCAATCCAGCATTTTAACTGCTAGCTTACGATCGCGCTCTTATTTAAAAATGTATAAATACAAAATTAAAGACAATGGAATTTTTAACAAAATATGTCTGAAAAGATTTGCTGTACAACCAATTTTTTATGTCAAAAAACGGTTTCAAAATGTGCAATTTACATTGTTAAGAGTGCGATTTTTAGAACTGTTTCAAAACTTCAGTTTCAGCTCAAAATTGGTTATAGATACAACTATGATTTTTTTAAATCTGTTTTGATAACGGATTAAAATTTTGATTAATTGATTTTGATAATTTTGATTAATGAAAAGCATCCAATTTTAAATCCTGTTGAAAATTTTTTCGTCCAAATGAAAAAAAAAACCCTCCAAGGTTTGAATATTTTCGTTAGTCTCTGTATGTCCCCAGTGCTTTTTAGATTCAAAATGTAGGTGTCAATCCGGGGGGTCTGGGGGGCATGGAATGCCCTCCAGTGCATGCTTTACCTTGAATTGACTTAGATTCAGATGAGAAATATAATATCAATGAGGTATTTGCAAAGGTTGCACTGGAGGGCATTCCATGCCCCCCAGACCCCCCGGTTTACCACCTACGTTTTATAAATTTAAGGGGCAATTAAGTACATAGTAATTGTACATAGTTCTATATTTCGTTGCACCGATTTTGAGATACAGGTAATAATATTTTTTGTATTTTACAGAGTCTTCTTTAAGTCGCTTCCAGTCAAAAAGGGGGCGACAAAATTAAAAAATGTTTATATACAAAATTAAAGACAAAGAAAATTTTAACAAAAAGGGTCTAAAAAGTTTTGCTCTAAAAACGATTTTCATATGTCAAAAAACGGTTTCAAAATGTGCAATTTACATTGTTAACATAGGAGGGTTAGAATGTTTTCGTTAGTCGCTGTACATCCTCACTCATGTTCGACTGGCGATCACATATTATATCGAGTCGAAATTGATTTTTTCTTGTTAAATCTGGACCTTTTAGAACTTATAATTTGCAAACTGCTCATTACACCAATTTGTGCCCATTGAGGCATTTTTTCAGAATGATGTATCCGAAAATCAGAATGATGCGGGGTTTTTTAGAAATATTTTTGAATTTACTGCAAAAGACGACTGCGGTACTTTTAAAATAGATTTTAATGTCACATCGTTATTCTGTGAATCTCTTTGAAGATTACAAAATTTTAAAATAGAAGTTTTTACAGAAGGTTTCACTACAAATTTTTGTATAAAATAAATACATGTTTTCAGAAATAAGGACATTTGAAGGAGCTATTATTTAAGGAGGTGGTCGTATAAGAAACAAATAAAACAAATCGCGCAAAACCGGGTACGCAAGCTAGTACATAATGAAAAACTTGCTCTCTTTCTTACGTTATATCGGCGACCTGTATTTATACAAAACCGTAATTTCTGAAAAAGTCGTAGTTATTTCCAAGAAAGCTAGTAGCTAGTTTGGTTAATCTGCTATGTGCCTGTGACCCTGTATACTAAGATTGTGACTAGAGACAAAAAAAGAGTGACTGTGAGACTGTGTTTCTTATAAGAAAGTTAATCTCTCTTTCTGGGGGATTAAGGTAATAATAATTAATAAAAAATAAAGAAAAGAAAGAATTCGAGGAGTTGCAAAATTGATGACTATCAAAGTAGGTTAGTTATCTAAAATATGTTAAAGTATCGGCAAGGTGTAAAAGTGATATTTTAAATTTCTGATAGTTTTATTATGTAAATTTTATTTAAAGGGATCCAAAGAAAATTAGGAGGTTGAGGGGGGGCGGTTATGAAATAGAACCCTATTTAATCGATGTAATAGAATTTATTATAGATTGGATTTTAACAAAATTTATATTGAATTTTTAAGAATAACTACAAAAAATAAGTGCAAAGTTCTTTTGTTGGATGATTAAAGCTAAAGTAACAAGAAGGAAACATTTAAACGTTTGCAAACGGAGATTTTTGGGGCGGGGGTCTATGCAATACCTTTCAGTCCGGTGTAATCGCCGTAATACAATTTTATATTGTAATTTAGAAATAATTAAAATTTCTACATCCGGGGAGAGTTTAAAGCTTGCAGCTGACCGTCTCCGTGCTTCGGAGGGCACGTAAAGCCGGCGGTCCCCCTGAGTTAATGATTGCCGTCATCAACTGGTAAAAACAGGGTTACAGGCATAATTTATATTACATATTTACAGTCAAATAGATGTTTTTACACTACCGGTACATCGCCTGTGTGGTAGGTATAAATTATTGTTATCTTTTATGTTATTGTGTCGACTGTATTTTATTCTTTCGCCACAATAATTTTTTTTACAATTTATCATTTTAGCAGAAATAATTTAAAATTAAATTTAACGTATTGGTGTCGCACGAGGGTCGTGAAAATTGAAAACCTTGACCGTTTTAAAATTAATTTAAAATAAAATGGTAATTTATCAATGTTGAAAATTTACTCTCCTAACGATACATTAGCTGGTATATAAATGGGTAAAACAAAATAATATAAATAAGACAAATTTAATTAAATTGGACAGACGAACAGGAAACCTTTCTCTAGATTAGAATGGGCTTAATGTATAGCTCCTATTGTAATCGAGAAAGCCTCTCGAAAAGTAACCCTTACGCTCGCTGACTGACCAACCAGATCACAATTTGTTACTGTATTATTAACGTAAAAAATATCTTCACTGACCTATGAATTATATTTGTATTTAATCCAATTAATTCATACGGATAAATTTTTAATTGGTTAGTGAAAATTCGTTTGAAGATTTATGAATTAGCTTGTACATCGGTTTCGTGGTAATATCTCGCTTATAATTTAATAAAATGTTGTTAATAATTAGGTATGATGTAGATGAAAATTATTATCAAAGGGGTATATAAACAGGACTCGACTACGTTAATTAAACCAATGTTGTGATCAAACGAGATATTTTGACCTTTGCTCCATTTGAAATGTAAACCTCTCGTTAAAGGTGTCCTGGATTATTTTGTAATTTTTTATTAATCCCACTAACTTTAATTGAATAATTTATATTATTTTGCTTTAATTGCATCTACAAAGTCGTCGAGTTTTAATTATTTAGTTTTTAAATTTATTTGCTTGCTTTGTTATTTGAAAAACTGAATTGTGTCGTAGATCAGAAGTAACTATGGAAACGTGAAAATTAGAAAAATTAGTCCAGGACCTTTTCATCATTAGTGCAAGCTTGTGGATCGTCAGCATGCTCCAGAAATGTCTAATTCTTGTTCTAAGTTATGACAGGAAAGTTATCCACAGGTTTTTATAACGTAAGAGCCTTTGGGGAAAGCAGAAGCGCATTATTTTTGACTCATTGATTAATATCGGTTCGATAGCTCTACATAGCTAATAAAACCAAATTTATCGACTTATATCTTATTTTCAACTATTACAAGACGCCATCTTTTCAAAAACACCTATTCAAGCACACGAGAAATTTATGTATCCCTTGCATCATAAAAGACCGCGGATAATATTAAAATTTTTCGTCCTGGGAAAAAAATCGCTGCCAGACTTAAACAGAATTTTAACTTGAAAAAAAAATATTTTTAATGCGGTCGGTCAAGTTTTGTTTATTTCCTTTTCATCTCTGACGTATTTGACTGAAGGAGTGCATTTGAAATCTTTTGTTGGCTGTCCAATTTTTATTTCCGTTTCACACGGAATTATTTAAATCTTATGAATTTATTTTTATATCCATACTGTGTATTAGTTCCAAAAATTCGTTTGAATATGAAAATATTGCCATCATATTTTTCTGTCGAGTATAAACGTAAAGACCATTTAGTTATCTCTGTATAAATATGAGAAAATTACAATTTTGTTTAGAATTCCGCTTGCTCATCATGCATTTCTTATTCAAACAAACGCTACCCTAATACATTACTAGGGTATGAACATAGAGAACATAATAAATATTTTGAATTAACCATTTCCCTTCTAAAATAATGCACTGTTGACTAAATATTTGAATTGTTAATTTTTTGCTTATTAAAATGTTCAAATTATTGCCAAGTCAAATTTTAATTACTCTCAAAAATAATATTTTTTTTTTTGCTTAGATTTTCTACATTCTTGAACAAACCACGACTCTGGCTCACCGTGGCTGCCAAAAAAGGTTTACCAGGGCCGGAGAATTGGAAGGTTTATGTACTTTCCCCATACGTATTCGTATTTATAAAGGAAAGTATTTACAAACATCCAAAATCGAAATTTTGGTATTAAAATGCGACCCGTCGCTTCCTTGAGGTCTACTGCGTCGAATGGTACCCGGCTCGAGGGTGACTGACAAAATTTATCCTCCAATGATGTGTGCAAAGAAGTAAAAGCGAGTTTTCAAATTTTTCAACTTTTTGACTTTTTGATGCGAACTGTAGCTTCCCCGCGGTCTTTCTCGTCGAATGGTACCCGGGAAGAGGTTGAACGGAAATTTTGATACCGAAATTAAATGGGAAATTTATGCAATGTTTACCTCTAGCCAATTTTTCGTTATTGCTTTGGCAGGACTACTGCGAGGCGTAAAGTTATTTTTAATATAATTAGTAACAACAATATAAAATTAAATTGTGCAATACCCAAGGCACCGCAGAAATGCCTAATTAAAGTTATTTACATTAACATAGAGTTGAAAATTCAGAAAACTTTTTACTTAAAAAATAATTTTTAATACTTTACGGTGCTTCTAACTTACTTTAATTTAAATAATGCTCTAGCAAAAGAATTTCGTTTAACTAGAAGTTGACGAGGATTAAATTAAAACCGTAATTACTCAAATTACGGCGCAGATTAAACCAGATATGCTTAAAAAGCTTTCCGACCTGCTTTTTAGTGAAATTAAAATTGTTTTTTGCGTCTTTTTAGCTGCAGTTGTTGTTATTAAAATGCTACTGCGAAATGCATAATCTTTTCGTTGGCGAATATTTCTCCAGCTTTCGTTGGCTATTGCGCTAATTTTAAATTATAATTAAATTTGTTTTATAATTGAGAAACCTTACGTTGTGTTGGAAATAATTAAAAAATTTTAGTATAATCTTTATATTTTCATACGGACTTTTATTGGTAAATATTTAATATCCTACTTTTTAATTTTCTCGGATAACTGCTAGTGAAAAATTCTTCGGCTGGATCTTACAAGGAGGGGACTCCACGTGTGGGTCACGGAATTTAAAACCCTATTGGGGGAGAAAAGTACTTCGTAATAACAAACTCTAGGCCAAGCGGTAGGACCCACTTCTCAAAAATAAGAAAGTTTTTGAAAAAAATTTTAATAAATTTTCTTCATATAGCTGCTCGGTAGCATCAATTAACAAGTACCGGCGATGGATCTGAGGTAGATCGCTCGACTAGCACCCGGTAGGTCTAGGTTTCAATTCCAGTAAGAGTAAATTTTTTTAAAGTTTTTTTTTGTTGTTTGTTTGATTTGTTAAATTAAATTAAGTCCCCTCCTTGTTAGCTTGGATCACCGCTCTAACTCAGCGATGGATGACTTGATTATTGCTAGTATAGCTACCCGTGCTGTAAGTACAGTGTCGGATCAAGCTATTTCAACGCCGAGTTCAGATTAGGCTCAACCAAATGATTCTGGAACAAATCCTGAAATTAAAAATAATTTATTTAAAAATAATAATTATTCACTTTGGGGATTATTTGCTTTAAGGATTATTTGTTCGCGACATCAATATGTGATTTCTAAGAGGCTTTGCTCCCCTATACAATATTCATTAACAATAAATTACTCCCCGATTTTATAAATCCAAGATTTGTGTGCATGCTTTGTGATTAACTTTATTACTATAGAGATCGGATTATAAGCATTTGCATATTTGGGCAAATGTTATAAAATTTCGTGCATATTTGGGCAAATGTTATAAAATTTCGTGCATATTTGGGCATATTTTATACAATTTTGTGCATATTTTATACAATTTTTTAAAAAAAAGGAAAAAGTTTCTTTATCAGAAGACGGGCTGTTCTGATAATTTAGAATTTAAATTTGGCGATGCCAACCAATTAAATTTTGGGTTGGCAATACCTACCCTAAAACTACTACATATACATATAAGTATATAGATCTATATCAAAATAATTCGCCCAACCAGAGTGTTTTTTTCCACCAAAAACTGACACGTTGTAGCAGGAGCAGCAGAAGCGTGCTGGGGTTTTATGTATTAGGATTAGTTACAACTGACGCGCTTGAATGGATTAACGAGATTCTGAAAAATCTTTAACTGTCCGGAGGTCGCGTCATTTAAAGTTACACCGCACTTAAAATATTGCCTATATTATATCATATTTAAATTTGTATATAGAGATTTAGTTATATAATATCAAAATAAAAAATAAATTAGGATATTTTACTGCAATAAAATATTATTTATTTATTTAGTTGCTCATTTAGGATTTTACTTACAGACGACATAATAACATATTTACAGAAAATTAGAATGATATAACAAGAAAACTAAACTAACTTAAACTAAAAATAAGACTAAAAACAGAAGCACACATAAAATAACAAAAAAAATGAAAAAAAAACTTATGAAAAACACATCGCAAATATGACATTTTAGTAACTTCAAAACTCAATCCCCCCCCCCCAAAAAAAGAATTTTCTGAATACGCTACTGCAGAATATGTTCTGTAGAATGTACACTTATTTGTGTTTTTTGACACACTGATATACTGGAGGGTGTTCCACACCCCCCAGACCCCCCGGTCTTGCATATGTACATGTTCTGTGTGATTGCTGTTATTTTTTGCTGAAATAAACTGGTTCCAGAATCTAGCTTGCTATAGATTTTTCCAAATGTCTTTTGTAACCTAGATCCAGTGAAATAAGTGAATAAAAAATAAGTGAAAATTCGATCATCTTTATCTTTAAATCTTCTCCCAAATCAACTTTCTTGCTGCACATATTAACTTTTCACCTCTCTAGTTTACCAGAAGAAATGTAAAGGCTAAAATAATTATTAAAAAAATAGATAGAGGAGGGGGAGGGCTTCGAGAGTTAAGCCTTTTTAAAGCATTTTTTTTAATATCCACTTTTACATGGCCATAGCTCGTAAAACATTGAATTTTGAGTAAAAACAGTTAAGTACTTTTTTAAAGAGCATGAAATAATCTACAAACTAGGTTTAGTAATTTTATTGTCTAAAATCAACAGCTTTTGAGTTATGAATTAAAGTAAGTAAAAAAATACGCGAGTTTTTTGGAATCTCGTTAATCCATTCATGCGCGTCCGTGATAAACAAAAGAAAAAAATTACTAAATAATAAACAAATAAATAAAAATAATTTAGTTATTTAAATTTTGAAATCTCGTGGTTAACATTATTTTTATCGCGGAGGGCTTCAGGGATACAATCAGAATCATCCTTTGAGGGGGGGGGGGCAATTTCCCCTTCGCCCTCCTCTAAATACGCCACTGGTTGATGTAGCCAAACTTTTTAACAGCACCCCATGAAAAATAATCTGGGGATCTTGCTGACCAATTAATAGTTCCTCATCTTTAGATCAATTTTTCAGGATTTTTCATTTAAAGAATTTTTTACTTGAAGCCCAAAATGTGCGTATTGAAAATGAGGCTGATCATTTTGAACATTTATTTAAATAATGTAATAGTTGCAACTTAATTAATACAATAATTTTTCAATAAAAATTTAAATTTTGTGAATTTAATTTTTTTGTTTTGTATCTGTTTTTTTTTAATTATTTTTTGTAAAATAGATTGGTTTTTCAAAAATCTTTAATAAACGAAAGTTATAGTCCGTTAAATTTCCTATCCGGCATGGGGCGTCAGATTTTTTGTAAAATGTTTGGTTTAAAAGATACAGCGATTTGAAAAAAAAACAGGAAAAAAAAGTTCGAAATTTTTAACATATTTTTATCCCCACTTTAATTCTTAACTCGAAAGCCGTTGATTTTAGGCAATAAAAGGTTTAAATCTAGTTTTTAGATTATTTCACGCTCTTTAAAAAATTACTTAACCATTTTTAGCGAAAAATCAATATTTTCCGAGTTATGGCCATGTGAAAGTGGAAATTAAACAATATGCAATTGAATTACAAATTTTAATTGTTTGAATCTTTCATTTCCCCAATTGTGCCGCAAAGAACACGTTTAACACTTATAATGGTGATTATGCAAACCTGTCTTTATCTTCTTCCTTTTTCGACACCAAGGGTCAACATTAAATTGGATGCGAATCTCCTACTATCTTCTTCGCGTTAAATGGAACCGCTACCAGCTAATTTCAGATTAATCTCCCTCCACTTCTTCTAAAAGCTTTGTCCAAAATCACACCTCGTTCTCGTTCCATAATTGAATTTATTATTTTCGTTTCTAAATATTTTGTTTTTATTTTCACTTTTTGGTTTTCCTCATTTTTTTTAAGGACCACACGTAACGACCTTCTTCCTTGAGGTTCTGTCGTCAACTGATTTTATTTTTTGTTATTATTCTTCATCAACCCGTTGTTTAGCAATTTTATTTTTGTTACATTCAATTTTTCAAATCAATGCTTGTTAACGATAATGCAATTCGTTATCTTTATTTCATTCGCCTGTACACGCACTTTTCGCAATTGCATTACAACACCCGAAGTTCTTTAACTTTCAATTGTTTATTTTAACCAATTATTTCTTTCAAGATTATTTTTTTGATTTTTAACATAATTCTTTTGATTAATGAATTGAACAACTGCCTTAGGCTCGATTGCTTGCATTCTAGACACTGCATTTTAATATAAAATATATTATTATTTATATTTTATTTTTCAAAATTTAATATTTTATGGAAAATTAAATAAGTTAAAACGCACAATTTTGGAGCCTTCCGAATTGCACCCATGGTTTATCCGGTCCTGTTAGGTGTTCACTGCAGATGTAATGGAAAGATAACTTTTGGAAAATTAACCATTACAGCTACTTGAATACCTTGTGCATCTTAAAATATACTCCAGTCTCGCATTATTTCCATCTCAACGGGTTTAATTTCTTTAGGTCTAAATGTTCAAAACAAAGTTTATTCCTGCGCCAATCAATTATTGTATCCAATATCTTTCATCTGGTATAAAATATGTCGTGCTTTGAAAATAAACACTTGGATTGTCTGTTCCTGAAATAATGTTTCACCCTTTTATTTACATTTAACCCATTAATTACAATCAGTTTCTGCTTGAAAATAGAGAACTTTGATCTACCTGTATCGGATATTTTAATTGCTAATTATAAAAAAGAGTAAAAAGTCCCCACGTTGGGCGCCAATGTATGCAATTACATGAATATAAAATTAGTAGTTTTTCTGCAAAGACCTCGTAAAGTTTCATTGTTAAGAAGACCCTTAAATTCTTTAACGACGAGTATCTTGAAGGGAAACACTTTTCTTATAAAAATATCTTACTGATGTTAATTATCCACTCTTGTTGCTTATCTCTGCAATTTTTGGATGGCTGTTTGCTTCCGTAATTCATTTTAAAGTTCCTCTTTCATTAAAGCATTTCAGAGACAAGCTAACTGACATTATTTTTAATCTCAATCATATAAAAGTTTTGTTAACAGTCTTTGAAAGCTTAATAAGAATTTATCTAATTAAAAATAATCATCAATTTGTTTGATGAAGTTTTTAAAGTGTTTCGGGGAGGAAAAATTTGCGAAAAACTAAACCGGTTTATATCGATAGGTCGAGATGGAAAAGCGAATCTAAAAAAATCAATAGGAACGACGTTTAAAATTAATTCAACTCAGGTGTGTTTGTTCTCTACTCGTAATGAAATTTATGCCAATTTAATAATGATCATTTGGGAGAAATTGGTATTTTTTTATAGAAGCATTTTAAACAAACGAACAAAATGAATAAATAATGAGAGTTTAGATTTTCCAGTAATGTAAAGTGGGTTAATTAACAGTACGTATGGAGTACATACTAATAAAGTAGACTAGAATGGGATTATTAGGAATTAGTTTAACGTAACAGGCCTAAAAGCTTTATAAACTTTTAGTAAATGATTACAATGCAGTCGTTATCATGAATTGTTTATTTCACGAAATTCGCAGCTAATTAAAATTACTTCTTCGGATTACGTCGAGTATATCTAATAAAAAAATTTATTCTATATGTTTTTAACGAACGCATTTTTAAGCAAGGTTTCGTATTTTATCTGATTAACTTAAAATTTAATTTACAAAAACATTGCTTTCAATCTTGATTTTCATATAATGTTCAGATTTAGTATTATTTTTACTATGTATAAAAGAATTGTGAGCGGACCTCGTATAATTGTTAGTTCATATCGGCGCAGCGCATGCTCGTCTCATCAGTATGTCACTCAACTTACAAGTGTTTGGACGCTTGAAGACATTGTTGTAACAAAAGTTTCTTTTCTGTGTACATAACAGCATTAAAATAAATACTTATTTTAATAAAGTGCCTAGCCTAATATCATCATACAGTCCACTGAAAATCAACACCGTTTGGGGTGCAATCCAAACATTGATCCTTCGACACGGATAAGAAACCAGCAAGTAGCAATTAACACCGATTGGGGTGCAATCCAATATATCTACATAGAAGAAATACCTAGTTGGGGTACGTAGTCAACATTCGAAGCACATTACCACTTGGGGTACGTCACCAAGAAAAGCGATAAGAAAAGGGACGCTACATTTCGCGCCAAGAAAGCAGCCATTGTAGCACAAAGTCAATTCGGAGCGGGTGACGACAACGCCGCCAATTTGAAAGCATCTCAACTACTTGGTAAACAAATCCTTTCTTATCTAAAAATTCCTAACTTTTGTGTCTTTGCATGCATATGTCAATTTACATTAGTGAAACATTACGGGCCAAGATAATCGCCTATTACTCGATAAATATAAATAACGTTAATATTATTTGTGTTAATTTCAAATTAGCTTGCAATTCATCCATTTTCAATGGAAAACTTAAAGCACGAACGAGGTGTTTTAAAAGCACAGTTGACGCGATTCAAAACGTTTCTTACAAAAACGCAAGAGTCAATTAGTAGTAATAATGTGATACTTACATCAGATCAAATTAACGAAATTAAAGGTAGACTTGATATAATTTCTAGCATTTTACCTAAATTCGAAATATTACAAAGTCAAATTTCCTTCAATTGTCTTGATAGCGAAGCAGAGGATGAAATCATGGCACAGTTTGAAAATTTATATTTTGAACAAATTTACCTAGCAAAGGTATCGTAAAAAGATTCACGCAAGGGTCAATCGAAGACTTACGTTTACCTGGTACAGGTGGTCAAACCAGAAGTCCGTCTGTGGCTAGTAATCATAGCAATCACAGTGCAGCTAACAGCAGCACAAGTACAAATGTTAGCAATAACAACGTAAAGCATTATATTAACTTGCCTAAAATCAATTTAATTAAATTTGCCGGTAATATCGACTCTTGGCTAGAATTCAAAGCTATCTTTCAAAGCCTTGTTCATGAAAATGACACTCTAAACGAAGTTCAAAAATTGCATTATCTGAAAGCAAGTCTCACCGGAGAGGCTAATGCGGTTATCGGATCGCTAGATTTCACTGCTGCGAACTACGAGGTCGCTTTTAAAGCGTTATCTGCACGTTACGATCAGCCGAAATTAATAATAAAAAATCACTTGAACTATATTATCGAGCTGGACGCTCAAAGGAAGGAATCTTCTCAGTCATTGAGAAAAATCAATGATTCCTTATCGAAGCACGTATCTGCCGCCAAATCAATGGCAACAAGTGAGCAACTATTTGAGTGTTTGATTGTCTACTTAGTCTCTAGCAAATTGCATATTAATAGTGCGACAGAGTGGCAAAAAACATTTAATAAAGGTATCTCAATTTTGCCTTCTCTAGATGAATTCAAAGAATTTCTAACATCGCATTCAAATCTTTTAGAAACAATTGAGAAAATACAGACAACGCCATCGGTGGCAAATAGTAACAAAATTGCATTCAAGGCAAAGTCATACGTGGCTGGATTTTTGTCATGCTCATTGTGTGAGGAAAATCATTACCTCAACCAATGTGACAAATTCATAGCCCTTAGTGCTCAAGCAAGAGCAGACAAGGTACAGGAATTAAAATTATGTTTTAACTGTTTATCTAAGGGTCACCTAAAATTTCAATGCAAATCGAAGTATACTTGTAAAACGTGTAGGTCAAGGCATCATACGCTTCTTCATGCACCTGTGCAAAAGGTGAAGGTTTCTACACCTGTAGCAAATGTCTCAACTGTTGCTACCGAGGATGAGCCTATTCAAACGATATCAGCTTTCTGCGCCACTGCCTCACAAGTTTTATTACCTACTGCTTCTGCTAAGATTCTAGATGCATCTGGAATCTACCAATCGGTTAGAATCTTACTCGATTCTGGCTCACAGTCAAACTTCATTCGCACCGATGTTTGTCAAAGATTAAGGTTGCCCACTCAAGGTGCAAATATTTCAATAACAGGTTTAAGTAACTCAAACACACATGTAAAGTCGAAGTGTGAACTCGAGCTGATTGCTCACAATAACAATTTCAAAATTAAACTTTCTTGTTTAATTATTAATGAAATAACTGGAAGCATACCAAGCTTCAACCTAAAGAGGGATAGTTTTCAAATACCTAGTAACATTCGTTTATCTGATTCTCGATTCAATATACCGGGGAAAATTGATCTCTTGGTAGGTTCTCCCACATTCTTCGAGCTTCTTTGCAATAGAAAAATCAATTTAGGTCACAACCTTCCTATATTGCAGGAAACTCAGCTAGGTTGGATTATCGCTGGCCCAACTAGTTCTAACGAAGGCAGCCAAGTGCAATGCCATGTCAACACTACTATTGATCTTCAAGATCAAATAACAAGATTTTGGGAACTAGACAGTTACCCAACAGAAAAGGTTTTCTCTTCCGAGGAAAATATTTGTGAATCGCATTTCATAAATAATACAAATAGAAATTCAGAGGGACGTTTTGTAGTGACAATCCCATTAAAGGAACAACCGATAGTTCTGGGCGACTCTCTTTTTACAGCACAAAAACAATTTCTTGCGTTAGAACGTCGATTGCAAGCCAATCCCAAACTTCAAGAAGATTACCGAAATTTTATGAAGGAATATCTAGATTTAGGTCATATGTCTTTATCTGATACAACAGTTATACCTTCTTACTATCTTCCACACCACGGGGTTCAAAAGTCAAACAGCTTGACAACCAAGCTCCGGGTAGTCTTCAACGGTTCTTCGCCAACAACGACAGGGAAATCTTTGAACAGCATTCAAATGATTGGTCCCACAGTACAAGAAGATCTATTTACGATTTTAATCCGCTTTAGGCAGCACACTTATGCTATATCTGCTGATATAGAAAAGATGTATCGTCAGGTAGAAGTAGAGCCAAGTCAACGGCCTCTACAACGCATTTTATGGAGGTTCGCGCAGACAAGCCCCATAGAACATTACGACTTAAATACGGTAACTTACGGAACGGCTTCCGCCTCATATCTTGCCATTCGCTCTCTCAAACAATTAGGTGTAGAATGCGAGGAAAAATTACCTAAAATAGCTGAAATAATCAAACGCGACTTTTACGTGGACGATTTACTTTCTGGTGCTTCTACTATAGAAGCTGCGCGCGAAATTTGCGAACAAATTTCAACGGTTCTAAATTCAGGTTGCTTTAAACTTAGAAAGTGGATTTCTAATAATCCAGAGGTACTAAAAAGCATACCTGACTCGGATGTACATCCTGGTATTTTAGTCATTGGGGACCATGAGCAATCAAGCACTCTAGGCCTCACGTGGTTATTTCAAACTGATCACTTTATGGTTTCTATATCTGATACGGCGTCTCCTAAAATTACTAAGAGACAAATGCTTTCTGAAATATCTCAGATTTTCGATCCTTTGGGATTATTTACGCCATGTACGTTCGTGGCTAAAGTTTTTATGCAAAAACTTTGGCTTGAAAAATTAAATTGGGACGATCCTATTCCTATCGATATGGAAAAACGATGGATCTTGTACAGGTCAGAACTTTTAGATCTTAAAGATCTAAAAATACCGAGGCACGTCACGTGTGTAAACCCAACTTCCATTCAAATTCATGGGTTTTGTGACGCAAGTACTGAAGGTTACGGTGCTTGCATTTACATTCGTTCAATAAATACAGAAAATCAAATTTACACAAATTTGTTATGCTCAAAATCAAGGGTTGCACCTTTAAAACCCACAACTATTCCGAAACTTGAGCTCTGTGGAGCATTATTGTTAAGTAAATTATTAAAAACAGTTTTAAAGGCGGTAAACTTGCAACATTTCTCTTGTTACTTGTGGTGCGATTCAACCATCGTTCTAGGGTGGTTGAAGACCAGTCCGAATCTTTTGAAAACTTTCGTTTGCAATCGAGTTGCGGATATTCAAAATTTAACTGAGAATGCCATCTGGAGGCATGTGCCAACGAAAGCGAATCCAGCGGATTTGTTGTCGAGAGGAGCAGCTCCTCAAATCTTAAAGAACTCCACATTGTGGTGGAACGGGCCATGTTGGCTACAAAAGGAAGAAGCTTTTTGGCCAAATCCTAGTTTTTGTCTTCCAAAGCTTCCTGATCTAAAAAAGGAAATGAAGGCTCTTGTTGTCAGAAAACAAGAATCATTTCAGTTTAACAACTACTCGAACTTAAATCGACTCGAAAGAGCAATCGCGTTTTGCTTGCGATTTAAGAATAATTGCCTAATCTCCAAACACAACAAAATTTATGGGTTTTTGACTCCCAAGGAACTCACTAATTCATTGCATAAATTAATTAAAATTTCGCAATCGGATACCTTTGGTGATGAGTTGAAATTACTTTCTGAAGGAATGCCTGTGAAGAAATCATCTTCTTTAATTGGATTAAACCCTTTCATTGATGACCAAGGTTTAATTCGTGTAGGTGGAAGACTCCACAATACTAAATACGCTTACGACAAGAGACACCCTCTCTTAATCGATGGGAAACATCCCTTATCGAAACTTATTGTCACTCGTGAACATCTTAAAATGTTTCATGCCGGTCCGCAGCTTCTTTTAGCTAGCTTATGTGATAAATTTTGGATTACAGCTGGAAGGAATTTAGTCAAATCAGTAGTTCACAAATGTGTGAAATGTTTTAGATTTTCTTCTTCAATTACTAGACCGATTATGGGAAATTTACCTCCAGCTCGTGCTGAAAAATCATTTCCTTTCCAGCATGTCGGTATCGATTACGCCGGTCCAATAAATATAAAGGATCGAAAAGGTCGTGGATCTAAAACCACAAAGGCTTATCTGTGCATTTATGTTTGTTTTGCTACCAAGGCAGTTCATCTCGAACTTGTAACAAGTCTATCTACGGAACATTTCATAATGTCATTTCGACGTTTTGTCGCCCGACGCGGCAAACCGACTCATGTTTACTCAGACAATGGTACTAACTTTGTAGGCGCGAACAATGAACTGCTTCAACTGGGCAAATTTCTTAAAAAACAGGAATCGTCAATTCCAGAAATTGTTGCTTGCGAAGGAGTACACTGGCATTTTATACCAGCTCATAGTCCACATTTTGGCGGTCTATGGGAAGCAGGCGTTAAGTCATGCAAATTTCATCTCAAACGAGTAATAGGCGAGCAAGTCTTGGTTTATGAAGAGCTATGTACTTTGTTATATCAAGTAGAGTCCATCCTTAACTCCAGACCCCTTGCTCCCTTAACTTCCGATCCAAGTGATTTACAGCCGCTGACACCAGGTCATTTCTTAATTGGACGTTCTATGACCGCATTACCCGATCCAGACGTCAGTCTTATTGCTGAAAATCGTCTCGACGCCTTCCAAAGAATTCAAGGATTTCAACAGCATCTTTGGACACGATGGAGTAAAGAGTATGTTTCAGAGTTGCAGCAAAGAGTAAAATGGAAGCTACATCACTCCGATTTATCTGCTGGTGCTTTGGTCCTGATCAAGGAAACCTCACCTCCTTTGAAATGGCTCATGGGAAGAGTAATTTCGCTACATCCTGGCTCCGATGGTGTCAACCGTGTGGCAACACTACAAACAGCAAATGGTATCATCAAACGAGCATTTTCGAAAATCTGCCCGTTACCTAGTGCGGAAAATTAGTGTTTCTTCGACTATTTCGTTATGTGCGAACATTGTTTTATTTTGTGAATATCTTTTTTCCACAAATGTTTATCTTGTTCATTTCTAGTTTCTAAGTTTTGTTAAACCAACTTATTTTCTTATTTACTGTTATTTTTTAGATTTTAAGTGTTTTTCAAACTCATTTATGTTCAATTATGTTTGCTTGCCTTTGCAAATTTGTTTTTTTTTTGAATTTATATTTAATCTTTGAAAATGTTTCAAATTTCAAGGCCGGGGGTATGTTCAGATTTAGTATTATTTTTACTATGTATAAAAGAATTGTGAGCGGACCTCGTATAATTGTTAGTTCATATCGGCGCAGCGCATGCTCGTCTCATCAGTATGTCACTCAACTTACAAGTGTTTGGACGCTTGAAGACATTGTTGTAACAAAAGTTTCTTTTCTGTGTACATAACAGCATTAAAATAAATACTTATTTTAATAAAGTGCCTAGCCTAATATCATCATACAGTCCACTGAAAATCAACACCGTTTGGGGTGCAATCCAAACATATAAAAATCAAATAAAATAATATCGCATTGGTAAAGCTTTTAGTGTTCGAAGGGTATACTTTAGTTTTTATTAACAATTTATTAAAAAGCAAATCATTGATTTTATTTTTGTTTTTGTTACTTTCCAATAAATAATGCAAAAATGATAAAAGCATTCTGTATAACTTTTTATTTAATACTCCCAAGCAATTGTGATTTTGCGGAAATCCACAGATAGACATAGGGGGAAATTACGCTAATTTGCCTGATTATTATTTTTCGCTACCGAAATGGAAGATAATTATGAAAGTTTATATGATTGCAAAGGAAGGAAGAAGCGAAAATATAAGAAAAGCAAATTCGAATGTAAACTGTAGGAATAACTTCTGAGCCTAGACATGAATGGTTTTACCGGAGTTGATGGTTGTGGCGTATTATAGTATTCCGGACACAAATAGCATACAAACAGTCCAACAAAATTAAAATTACATATCAGCCTCATCTGTAATTCAATTATGTCTGTAGGATCTATTTGGCAAGTATTCTACCGGCGTTTGTTGAACCTTCCAACTTATCAGATGATGAAGTCATTAAAACAAATAAAAAAGCGCAGTTATAATAAAAATAATAAAAGGACGCAAAAACAGCAAGGAAAAGTTTCAAATTTGAATAAACCTAAATTTTTTATCAAAATAATTTCGTCGTAAAAACCAATGATTGTGTTTTAACTTTTTACTTATTTATCGCGAACGTTGGTCGAACAAAAATAACATAAATCATACCCAACTGGAGAGAAACTTCATATGTAATTATTGAAATTATATAACTGCAGTTAAACAAAATACTGCATGTGCGTTTTATGTACGATAAATGAAACAATTGGCCAATAAATTAAATTTCTAGTAGCAATCAAAATAAGGGAAAATTTATACCACAATTTATAATTTGCGTTATAGATTATGAATTTCTATTGAGTTTCGTTGAATGTGTCAGATTCCATTCATACATTATTTTAATTAATTAACGAGAAATGTATGCCACTGGAAATAATTGTGCAGGAATTGTAAGCACACTATTAGACTGATTTTACTCTCCAAGTACAATTTCAAGAATTAAAATGTTATATGTATCTTCCAAACCGAAAACGGTTCACAATTTAATTTTAGGACCAATTTCCTCACTGTTACGGAAGCACAGTCTATGGGAAAATTGAAATAAAAACGCAAAATCTGCAAATATATTCGTCCATAACAAAAATGAAATTACTTATTTCATTCCGCCTTACAATGAAGCAATTAAACAGAAGATGCTACTTCTAACAATATTTTAATTAATTGTTAATTATGGCCGAAGAAAACTTAAAAACTTCTAAATCGATCATTTTTGAGTTGGAGCCGCTTCAGGGATGTTTTTAGCAGGGTCGGAACTAATGGGGTGTGGTGGGTGCTACGCACGCGGTCTCCCGGCTAAATTTTTTTTTTTATTTTAAACCATTAAAAATATAATGATGTGCGTAAAGTTAGCCCCCCCTTTTGTCGAAAACTAAAAATTTTTTTTTGTATTTTGTTGTATTCAATTAGTATTGTTTATATTGTTAAAAATTAAAGTCTTCAGTTTAATATTAACCGCGTAAATCGCAAAACAAAATTTTGCTCTGACCCGCTGCTTAGCTGACTCAAAATTTTAAAATTGTTTTTATATTTGTATGCAATTTGTATTGTGTTGCAATGTAACTTGTATCGTTACATACACAATGAAGCTACGTCAACGGTTCCCAAATGGGGTTCATCGAAAAAATCCAAGGGTTCCGCCAAGAAGAATTTCAAAATGGCAAAAAATAAATTTTGCAAAAGTTTTTACTTTGCCCAAGGGTTCCGCGCCCAAAACTAATTTATAAAAAAGCATGGAGAGCATCCACTGCGACTTTAGTCGCAGAGCCCCAGTCACAGATAAAGATTCATAACTTTCATACTTTTATATCAAGCATGCTTTCGTATAAGAGTGTTACCTTAGAATATGATTGTGTCATTATAAGAAAGGGTGGAGAGCAGTCCCTGCGACTGCAGTCGCAGAGCTCCAGCCGTAGCTAAGGAACCTTAAGATGACCAGCTTAAGGTGTGATTTCTTAACTGCGGCTTTTACATAACATTTAACTAGCCCTTAAACCAGCTAACCAGCTAAAGATATGATTCTGCAGCTGCGACTGGGGCTCTGCGACTGAAGTCGCAGTGACTGCTCTCCATACTTTCTTATAGGAATGTTTTCTAAGAATGCCATCTTTTGCAGAGTACTCTAAGGTAACAGTCTAATGAAAAGGCATGGAGAGCATCCTTTGCGACTTCAGTTGCAGAGTCCCGGCCGCAGCTAAAGATTCATATCTTTCATACTTTTATATCAATCATGCTTTCGTATGAGAGTGTTTCCTTAGAATGTGATTGTATCATATAAGACAGCGTGGAGAACAATCACTGCGATTGCAGTCGCAAAGCTCCAGATGAGTAGCTTAAGTTGTGATTTCTTAACTGCGGCTTTTAAATAACGTTTAACTAGAAAAAGAACTCAAAATAAAAAATTTTAAGTAAATTTGTGGTTTTTAGTATGTATTTATGGTTAAATTCAAAAAATATAAGAATAATACAATACGTAGAAAATCAAAATTCAAAAAATTTAAAAAGGAGACAATTAACACATAACAGGTCTGGATTAAGAAAATTTGAAAAAATGAAAATTTCGTAATACGAAGTACAATATAACGTTATTTCATGGTTATTGCCATTCATCAGTTGTACGCATCGATTACGATTACATTGTAAAATAAGAAGAAAAAATTTTTCAAACTAAACAAAATTATCGACTAAATTGTACAAAATTGACTTACCATAACCTCCAAAGATTATCAAAACTGAACTTGTTACACGAGGTATGAATAATTTAAAAATGATTTGAACTAAGAAATTCGTTTACCTAGCACTGCTAGTTTGAAATCCGAAGGCACTGCCCTCTTAATATGATTTCTAAAAACTTTGAAAAAATTCAAAATTCAAAAATTTACCACGTTTTTTAACCGTGAGGCGTAAAACTAGAAAAAGAACTCAAAATAAAAAATTTTAAGTAAATTTGTGGTTTTTAGTATGTATTTATGGTTAAATTCAAAAAATATAAGAATAATACAATACGTAGAAAATCAAAATTCAAAAAATTTAAAAAGGAGACAATTAACACATAACAGGTCTGGATTAAGAAAATTTGAAAAAATGAAAATTTCGTAATACGAAGTACAATATAACGTTATTTCATGGTTATTGCCATTCATCAGTTGTACGCATCGATTACGATTACATTGTAAAATAAGAAGAAAAAATTTTTCAAACTAAACAAAATTATCGACTAAATTGTACAAAATTGACTTACCATAACCTCCAAAGATTATCAAAACTGAACTTGTTACACGAGGTATGAATAATTTAAAAATGATTTGAACTAAGAAATTCGTTTACCTAGCACTGCTAGTTTGAAATCCGAAGGCACTGCCCTCTTAATATGATTTCTAAAAACTTTGAAAAAATTCAAAATTCAAAAATTTACCACGTTTTTTAACCGTGAGGCGTAAAACTAGAAAAAGAACTCAAAATAAAAAATTTTAAGTAAATTTGTGGTTTTTAGTATGTATTTATGGTTAAATTCAAAAAATATAAGAATAATACAATACGTAGAAAATCAAAATTCAAAAAATTTAAAAAGGAGACAATTAACACATAACAGGTCTGGATTAAGAAAATTTGAAAAAATGAAAATTTCGTAATACGAAGTACAATATAACGTTATTTCATGGTTATTGCCATTCATCAGTTGTACGCATCGATTACGATTACATTGTAAAATAAGAAGAAAAAATTTTTCAAACTAAACAAAATTATCGACTAAATTGTACAAAATTGACTTACCATAACCTCCAAAGATTATCAAAACTGAACTTGTTACACGAGGTATGAATAATTTAAAAATGATTTGAACTAAGAAATTCGTTTACCTAGCACTGCTAGTTTGAAATCCGAAGGCACTGCCCTCTTAATATGATTTCTAAAAACTTTGAAAAAATTCAAAATTCAAAAATTTACCACGTTTTTTAACCGTGAGGCGTAAAACTAGAAAAAGAACTCAAAATAAAAAATTTTAAGTAAATTTGTGGTTTTTAGTATGTATTTATGGTTAAATTCAAAAAATATAAGAATAATACAATACGTAGAAAATCAAAATTCAAAAAATTTAAAAAGGAGACAATTAACACATAACAGGTCTGGATTAAGAAAATTTGAAAAAATGAAAATTTCGTAATACGAAGTACAATATAACGTTATTTCATGGTTATTGCCATTCATCAGTTGTACGCATCGATTACGATTACATTGTAAAATAAGAAGAAAAAATTTTTCAAACTAAACAAAATTATCGACTAAATTGTACAAAATTGACTTACCATAACCTCCAAAGATTATCAAAACTGAACTTGTTACACGAGGTATGAATAATTTAAAAATGATTTGAACTAAGAAATTCGTTTACCTAGCACTGCTAGTTTGAAATCCGAAGGCACTGCCCTCTTAATATGATTTCTAAAAACTTTGAAAAAATTCAAAATTCAAAAATTTACCACGTTTTTTAACCGTGAGGCGTAAATAATAAAATAAAAAAATAAAATAAATTTTTGAATTTTGAATTTTTTCAAAGTTTTTAGAAATCATATTAAGAGGGCAGTGCCTTCGGATTTCAAACTAGCAGTGCTAGGTAAACGAATTTCTTAGTTCAAATCATTTTAAATTATTCATACCTCGTGTAACAAGTTCAGTTTTGATAATCTTTGGAGGTTATGGTAAGTCAATTTTGTACAATTTAGTCGATAATTTTGTTTAGTTTGAAAAATTTTTTCTTCTTATTTTACAATGTAATCGTAATCGATGCGTACAACTGATGAATGGCAATAACCATGAAATAACGTTATATTGTACTTCGTATTACGAAATTTTCATTTTTTCAAATTTTCTTAATCCAGACCTGTTATGTGTTAATTGTCTCCTTTTTAAATTTTTTGAATTTTGATTTTCTACGTATTGTATTATTCTTATATTTTTTGAATTTAACCATAAATACATACTAAAAACCACAAATTTACTTAAAATTTTTTATTTTGAGTTCTTTTTCTAGTTTTACGCCTCACGGTTAAAAAACGTGGTAAATTTTTGAATTTTGAATTTTTTCAAAGTTTTTAGAAATCATATTAAGAGGGCAGTGCCTTCGGATTTCAAACTAGCAGTGCTAGGTAAACGAATTTCTTAGTTCAAATCATTTTTAAATTATTCATACCTCGTGTAACAAGTTCAGTTTTGATAATCTTTGGAGGTTATGGTAAGTCAATTTTGTACAATTTAGTCGATAATTTTGTTTAGTTTGAAAAATTTTTTCTTCTTATTTTACAATGTAATCGTAATCGATGCGTACAACTGATGAATGGCAATAACCATGAAATAACGTTATATTGTACTTCGTATTACGAAATTTTCATTTTTTCAAATTTTCTTAATCCAGACCTGTTATGTGTTAATTGTCTCCTTTTTAAATTTTTTGAATTTTGATTTTCTACGTATTGTATTATTCTTATATTTTTTGAATTTAACCATAAATACATACTAAAAACCACAAATTTACTTAAAATTTTTTATTTTGAGTTCTTTTTCTAGTTTTACGCCTCACGGTTAAAAAACGTGGTAAATTTTTGAATTTTGAATTTTTTCAAAGTTTTTAGAAATCATATTAAGAGGGCAGTGCCTTCGGATTTCAAACTAGCAGTGCTAGGTAAACGAATTTCTTAGTTCAAATCATTTTTAAATTATTCATACCTCGTGTAACAAGTTCAGTTTTGATAATCTTTGGAGGTTATGGTAAGTCAATTTTGTACAATTTAGTCGATAATTTTGTTTAGTTTGAAAAATTTTTTCTTCTTATTTTACAATGTAATCGTAATCGATGCGTACAACTGATGAATGGCAATAACCATGAAATAACGTTATATTGTACTTCGTATTACGAAATTTTCATTTTTTCAAATTTTCTTAATCCAGACCTGTTATGTGTTAATTGTCTCCTTTTTAAATTTTTTGAATTTTGATTTTCTACGTATTGTATTATTCTTATATTTTTTGAATTTAACCATAAATACATACTAAAAACCACAAATTTACTTAAAATTTTTTATTTTGAGTTCTTTTTCTAGTTTTACGCCTCACGGTTAAAAAACGTGGTAAATTTTTGAATTTTGAATTTTTTCAAAGTTTTTAGAAATCATATTAAGAGGGCAGTGCCTTCGGATTTCAAACTAGCAGTGCTAGGTAAACGAATTTCTTAGTTCAAATCATTTTTAAATTATTCATACCTCGTGTAACAAGTTCAGTTTTGATAATCTTTGGAGGTTATGGTAAGTCAATTTTGTACAATTTAGTCGATAATTTTGTTTAGTTTGAAAAATTTTTTCTTCTTATTTTACAATGTAATCGTAATCGATGCGTACAACTGATGAATGGCAATAACCATGAAATAACGTTATATTGTACTTCGTATTACGAAATTTTCATTTTTTCAAATTTTCTTAATCCAGACCTGTTATGTGTTAATTGTCTCCTTTTTAAATTTTTTGAATTTTGATTTTCTACGTATTGTATTATTCTTATATTTTTTGAATTTAACCATAAATACATACTAAAAACCACAAATTTACTTAAAATTTTTTATTTTGAGTTCTTTTTCTAGTTTTACGCCTCACGGTTAAAAAACGTGGTAAATTTTTGAATTTTGAATTTTTTCAAAGTTTTTAGAAATCATATTAAGAGGGCAGTGCCTTCGGATTTCAAACTAGCAGTGCTAGGTAAACGAATTTCTTAGTTCAAATCATTTTTAAATTATTCATACCTCGTGTAACAAGTTCAGTTTTGATAATCTTTGGAGGTTATGGTAAGTCAATTTTGTACAATTTAGTCGATAATTTTGTTTAGTTTGAAAAATTTTTTCTTCTTATTTTACAATGTAATCGTAATCGATGCGTACAACTGATGAATGGCAATAACCATGAAATAACGTTATATTGTACTTCGTATTACGAAATTTTCATTTTTTCAAATTTTCTTAATCCAGACCTGTTATGTGTTAATTGTCTCCTTTTTAAATTTTTTGAATTTTGATTTTCTACGTATTGTATTATTCTTATATTTTTTGAATTTAACGTTTAACTAGCCCTTAGTAGCTCCCATAAGAAAGCATGGTTGATATAAAAGTATTAAAGATATGAATCTTTAACTGCGGCCGGGACTCTGCGACTGAAGTCGCAGTGACTGCTCTCCACGCTTTCTTATAGGAATGTTTCCTAAGAATGCGATCTTTGCAGGGGACTCTAAGGTAACAGTCTCATAAAAAGCATGGACAGCATCTACTGCCAGCCGCAGAGTCCCGGCCGCAGCTAAAGATTCATATCTTTCATACTTTTATATCAACCATGCTTTCGTATGGGAGTGTTTCCTTAGAATGCGATTGCATCATGCGAAAACGTAGACAGCAGCTCCAGCCGCAGCTAAGGAACCTTAAGATGACCAGCTAAAGGTGTGATTCCTTAGCTGCGGCTGGCGCTCTGCGACTGAAGTCGCAGTGACTGCTCTCCATGTTTTCTTATGGGAGTGTTACCTTAGAATGCCATTTTTGCAAGGGACTCTAAAGCAGCGATTCCCAAATGGGAGTCCGCGAAAAAATCTAAGGGTTCCACGAAAAAGAATTTCAAAATGGGGCAAGATAGCAAATTTTTTACTTCACCCAAGGGTTCCGCGGCCAAAACTAATTGGGAACCGCTGGTCTACGCACTGCATTGTGTATGGCACTTGAAGAAGAAGAAATGTTGCTGTATTGTCCCACTAATTTGATATTCTTGGGTATAGGGTCTTATCGGGACGGCCGTTTCGACGCGGTCGTTTCGGCGCGGACGTTTCGGCTCAAGCCGGTATGGTACAACTACGGTTCGGAGCAAAGACGGTTCGACCGCAAACCGTTTTGGCACGGAAATATAATTTTCGATAAATATAAGTAGTGTAGCTACATAATTTTATTACTGTACAAATAAAATTTGTTTTGAAATATATAATTTAATAAACTAATGATTGTACGGCCAGAGAGGAGGATTGCAACACAAAACAAATTGCATACAAATACAAAAATAATTTTGAAATTTTGAGTCAGCTTAGGCATTGGGCCAAAGCAAAATTTGGTTTTGTGATTTACGCGGTTAATATTAAACTTAAAACTTTAATTTTTAACAATACAAACAGTACAAATTGAATACAACACAATACAAAAAAAAATTTCAAAATTTTCGAAAATGGGGGGCCCGGTGCTAAATTTTGTTTCGCAATTTACGCGACTAATGTTAAATTTAGAACTTTAAATTTTAGCAATACAAGCAATACAAATTGAATACAACACAATACAAACAAAAAATTTCAAAATTTTCGAAAAAGGGGGGCCAGCGCATAAAATGGTTTTTCGCGATTTATAACTTTATGCTTCGCGAAATGAAAAAAAGATTTACAATACAATCAATACAAACTGAATACAACACAATACAAAAATAAACATTTTGGTTTTCGACAAAAGGGGGGCTAACTTCACGCACATAATATAATGAGGTAATCTAGTAGCATTAGTATTTAATTTTTAATATTCACAATGAAATATAATATTTTGGCAGCCTTCTCTTATTGAGGTAAACAAAGTGGGCATCATTTATAATCAATAATTCAATCAGACGGGTTGTTCACTTCAATAATCATGTGTACAAAATATCAATAATTTATTACCAATCTCAAATAATCTCCCATAATATTTAATAGTCTTTAATCTAAATAATCTTAAGTAATCTAAATAATCTGAAGTAATCTGATGTAATCTCAAATGATCTCTAATAATTTCAAATAATCTCAATCACAAATAATTTTTAACAAACAAACAAGCACATTTTAATTTTATATAAGAGATTTACATTATAATGAAATAAAACAAATATTAATACATGCAAATTTGGCCAAGTTAAATTTTTGTATGCTGTTTTACTACTAGGACTATTAGGAGTCCTAATATTTCCAATATAGTGGACATCTGTTGGTGGATTTTTGAACAAACAAGTAATGTAGCGCCATCTGTTGATGTTTTATTAAATTACAAAACTGCAAATTAGAAAATAATTGGAAAACAAAAAAATATGTATATTTTTAAAAAACCTATTAGGGCTATCGGTTGTTAAAATTGTTTAATCTTAAAATTATTACATAATTATAAATAATACCAAGTAATCACAAGTAATCAAGTATAATCATGAATGTAATCACTAATCAGGAATAATCACTGATAAATAATCAGGTAATCCTAGAGATAACTTCAAATAATCTTAATAATCATTAATAATCACAATAATCAATAAACAATCTTAATAATTGATTACATAATAATCATGGACGCCCAAAGGAATAAATCTCGGGGAGGGGGGCAACTATATATATTTACAGTTTCCAAATTTTATTATGTTGTTCTTTCGTTTGTAAAATTTGCTTTTTATTCTTCCATTCAATTTCCCAAGGGGGGCAAAGGCTCCCCCCCTTCGGGCACCCGTACTAATAATAATCTGTGTACTTAAAAAATTTGAGTGAACAACTCCTCGATTCAATATTCCCACTAAATTCCAGATTTTCCCTGCCAAAAAATAAAATAAAAAATTTAAAAATAAATTTGTTAAATTTTAATATTAAATTTATTTTAATTAAATATTAATTTTTTTTAATTAAAAATGTTTCATTCCTTGTAAAAAAGATTTAAGCCTGGGATCGAAAAGTAAAACTTGATTTTGACAAAAAAAATAAAAACTGGGGAGATTTAACTTTAATTTGTTTTTTTAACAAATATACTTGCTGATGCACTGGAGGGTATTCCATACCCCCCAGACCCCCCGGTTTGAACGCCCAAAAGTGTATATATACGTTTTTTTTCTAATAAAGATCTTTCACTCTGTCAGAACAAATACATTCATACGTCATTTGTATACAAAATCATGCCCCTAGTTTTATAAACAAAAAGTCTTAATGCATATTCACACATCATGTACCGTAAAAATTCGCACCGGGGGGTCTGGGGGGTGTGGAACACCCCACAGAACATAATTTAAGAATTTTTAGACAGTTAAATTACCGGAACGGAAAATCATTTAACTATAATTGCTGGTGCACTGGAGGGTATTCCATACCCCCCAGACCCCCCGGTTTGAAAACCCAAAGATGTGTGTGTGTGTACGTTGTATGATTTACCTTCATACGAAAACTTTTTATTTTCTTAGAACAAATACATCTACATTGTTTGTAGACAAACAAAAAGTTTTAGTGCATATTTATACAGCATATATCTATGCGTCGGAGTCGTGAAAACTCCCACCGGGGGGTCTGGGGGGGGGGTGTAAACCAAAATCTTTGAATCGTATCTCATTCTGATTTTTTAAGTAATAAAATGATTTCTTCTCTATATTTTTTGAACTTTTTTCTATAAAATACTATACTGCTACTTCTGCGGTAGTCTCGCATTATACTATTTGGATGTGTAATGTAAAAGAAGTATCTATCGTTTGATAGATCTCACAATCGCAAATTCACTTTTTTATTTTTTTTTAAATTTTGATTGTTTAATGGTTTAGAATTTATACAAGCAATTATTTAAAAAAGTAAGTTAAAATAATTAATTTTAAACTTAAACATAATCTTAGATCACCTTGTATGCTAATGCAAGATTTAAATAACATGAAACGAAATTTTAGCGAAAAATGCTGATAAATAAAGCGCGAAGTTCAGCACGAGCTTACGTTGTATTCAAAATAATACACTAATCAAATTTTTTACGGTGTACTTTATACTACACCGCAAAATCTCCCGACTATTTATGTTTTTGAGGCGTTTCTCGGGTTTATTGTTCGATGTTTGTTGTAGTAAAAATATCCAGTACAAAATCTTCAAGTAAACTTAATAAAAATTATGGCAAATATAAATAACAGTAAAGCCGGATTTAAGGTAGTAGATTACACCTCGAGTATCTCAAGAACATACTGGTGAACAGCATCTTAACATTGCATTTTTATAAATTTATCGACGTAATATCAAGTCTTGAGAGACAAATTTCATCGACTTACTAACCTTTTGACCTTACCTCGTATTTAAACAAATCTCACGAAAAATTGAGAAGATATAATTTTTCGTTCGAATTATTCAGACGCTGAAGGCTTACTTTCCCGTTGCACATTTCAGATTAAAAAATAGAAAAAAACACAATTTTTTATGACATATAAAATTAAACTTATTTCTCGCTCACGTGGATTAAACAAGATCGGGGAAAATTTTTTGAAAAGAAAGAACCGAAGCAGTGTAAATCACACGAAATTGAATTTCCACGCCAGTATTTTCATTTATATGACGAGTTAAATAGAGCAAAACTAAATAAACATAGTAAAAGGATTTTAATTTAGCCGGGGCTTTATCTACGTACATATGTGGGAATCCTTTTTCGAGACGTCTTTTCTGTATCAGACTTAACAATCCTGTGATTTTAGGCTAAACTTACAAAGCGCAATGCAGACAAATCCTGTCGAAAACGATCCAGATTTACCAACCCCTTTCGCTTGCTTATTTACCCTCAGGATAGGTAGCGAAATTGTTCCCATTATGCTGTACGGGTCAGAACTTACTTTTCGTCAACAAATACAACTCTTAATCGATAGTGACAATAAAGGAAGTTAATTCCGACGGCACGTCTGACGATGATTTTGTGAATTAAATCGGAACCGGTCGCACAGAAACATTTTCGGAAATTTAATCTTTTCGCGAAAGTAAATTAATAAAAGCAAATATTTTTCTAACTCCATTTTCAAATTTTTGCACAATGACCCGTTTTCACGAACTGAAATTCCTGAATAAATATTTTTATCTTCAGATTCATGGCGTTGAATAATATTGACGTTTTATTCTAATTTTTCATCGACGGTAAAGAATTTCGTTTAAAATTTAAAAAATTCCGTTTTATAAATTAAATAATGAAAAATAACGTAAAATTAGCCATAAATCGTAAAACCTATAGTATCGTTTGCACAAAGTAAATTTTCTCAAAGCTTTCATAAAAGAGCTTCGATTAGATTTTCATCTGGTTCAATACGGATTTTAAGAAATTGTGTTAAAACAAGCACGTAATATAAAGAGAACAATGATTGGACAAAAATTTATTAATAAAACAAGAACATTTTGAAATTAATTTACTTCAAGCTCAATTTATGAACAAAGAATTTTTTTATCGAAAATGTCGAAAGGCCTACGCAAAACAGATTTAAAGTAAATATAATTTCGCGCATGATATATTATATTCTACATTCATACAGTAAACATTTTAAATCAAAAGTATTCAAGTAATTGACTATAATTTCAAAAAAATTAAATATGGCTCTTAAATTAATATAATATTATTTTTATACATCTTTTCATTATTATAATAATACGAAAGCTTCAGCTTTCACTGTCTGTTCAATTTTAGGTTTTTTTTTTTAAATCAGCTTTGGCCCAAAGCCGATTTTCCTGTTCCCAGTTAAATAATTGAAAATTTTCGTAACTACACAATTAAAGTTGTAATAGCAAAGAAAAAATATTAAATTACAAAAACTTCACTTTCCTTTTGTTGCTTTGTTTCGCCAGTTAAAAGCAATCAAACCCTTTTTGTTGTTTTCACTCACACTTTTAGATGATGCTCCGTTTTGATGGTTTATTTTAGGAAAAAATCAAACCTCCTTGTTCTTAAGTGTTAATTGACTACTGGAAAATGGGTATTTTGATTTCATTTTCAACACAAAACAGAATGTAAGAAAATTCAGAAACTGGCGTTATATTGATTTTCGTATAATTAACCGGTATTGAATTTTTTTGTGCAAATAAAAGAAACATTATTTAAACAAAATACTTGAAAAGTTTATCTAAATCTCTATGGAAACTTGAGATGTTTTGTATGGTAGAAGTTTAAACAAACTGAATAGAAAGCATTTTTTGTGCTTTTCTCTTTTAGCCTTAGAAAAGCTAGTTTTTCAGTGCTTATATTGAAAAATGTTACGGTGAAAATGTCAGTTTGTATCGTTCATAGGCGATTTACTATTAACCCACAGATCTTCAAGCCTATTGTGTATAATTTGACATTTATCTAATTTTGAATTACTTTAAAATTTGCAAAAAATTAATTGAAAAATTATTTTGATAATTTATATTATTAATATATGTTACGGTCAATGATGATAATTCGGCCATTAATGTTAATGGCCGGACAATAACGTCAATGCCCAGATTAGTTGGGCATTGACGTCATTGACCGGCTATTGACGTCAATGACCAACCATTTTGGGCGATGTTGACATTTAAAATTTTATGTGTGGTTTTTACATCATTGTCCGGGCAATGACGTCAATGCCCAATACAGGGTGGGCAATGATGAAATTATTATTCTGTAGATTCCATCTGTAAGTTAGTAATGTATTAAATGTGCCGTTGCAATTAATACTGGTTATTATGGGATACTGAAATGTTAATTTTGTTAAAAAATATTAGTAATACGATTAAAGAAAATGGGATTACTTTTAGACAAGCAGCAGATGAAAGCAGTGTTTTAGGAGGCGACGGTTACAAGCATTGTCATTGCAAGGATGGATGTAAAAATAATAAATGTGCGTGTCGCGCCAGCAAACAAATTTGCAATTCTAAGTACCATGGGTCACTGCCGTACCAGATAAAACTGATTAATTAAAAAAAATATTTATTTCATTATTTTTTAATTTTTATTATTTTTGTTAATAAATGATTAGTTATATTATATTATAATACAATGAATACATCAAAATATATTATGTATATAATTATCACTTGCCATTTGGCTGTCAAATTTAAATTGCCATTTTGCTGTTCTTTATAGTAGTTATTCTATAATATCATCATTATCCAATCCATTTTGGCCATTAAAGTCATTGACCTGCCAAAGACGTAAATATTACAATCAAATGAAAATATTTACACCATTGCCCACCGTTAACGGGCGTTGACGTCAATGGCCGGTCAATGACGTTAATAGCCAACGTAAATGGGCATTGACGTCATTGCCCGGCCATTGACGTCAATGCCCAATTTACGTCATTGACCGTAACATATATACTTGGTAAGGAGCCGTTTGGGGGGAGAGGGGAGGTATCAAAAATCTTACGAACCCTTACGTGGGGGATGGGAGGGTCCGACTTATTCCTTACGTACACTGTAAAAAAAAATGAGGTAAAATTACACTGAAAAAAGGTGGCCACTTTATTGCCACCTTTCCTTAGAGTAAAATTAAATGCTTGTGTAAATTTCCACTTTAACAATAAAATTACTACCTATGAAGGAAAAATAACACTGTAACTTTCACCAGGAAGGTTATTTTACCAAGAACATGTACACAGGTAGGTAATTTTACCAGGAAAATTTACACCACTGTGTAAGGTGTGTACACCACTGTGTAAATTTACCCTAATTTTAGAAATACTCAACAGTAAATTTACTTTAATATGTTATTTTACTATGTACTTGTACACCATCGTGTAAATATGTAACCTAATTTAGTAAATATTACATAGTAAACTTACCTTGCTTAGATATTTTAATATTTATTTAAAGTTTTTGAAGAAATCAGCTAACAATCAAATCAAATTTTTTATTCAAATATCTAGTATAATTAGATACACGAAAAAGTAAGAAGTTACAAACAAAATTTGAATTCTGTGATTCTAAAATTAATAATATTTGTAAGTTATAACTATATTAGAAACACACAGTCCCTCTCATAAGAGGTGGGGCACTCCTATGTTAACAATGTTAATTGTACATTTTGAAGTCTTCTTTTGTCAAATCAAAATGTCGATTGTATAGCACGACTTTTTAGACATTTTTTGTTGCAAATTTCATTACCTTCGATTTTATTTATATACATTTTTCTATTTTGTCGCATCATTTCTGACTGATAGTGACTTAAACAAGAATCTGTAACACACAAAAAAATATTGTCATATATATTTCGGAAACGATGCGACAAAATAGAAAAATGTATATGAACGAAATTGAAGGCAATGAAATTTGCAACAAAATGTCTAAAAAGTTATCCTGAAAAATCTACTTTTATTTGATAAAACAAGGCTTCAAAATGTACAATTAACATTGTTAACATATAAGTGCCCTACCTCTTTTAAAAGTAACTGTACAGGTATATGCACAAAAAATAAAGGAATGTTTCTGAAGTTAACCCTGAAGTACTCACAAATTATTCTGATAGAATACCAAAGTTTTTAAACAACTGTATTTTCCGTAATTCAAAAGTTTCGAATATTTCGCTATGTTCTTTCTAATTCCGAATTTGCAATTTCAGTAATCAAAAAATTCGAAAGTCTTAAATTACGCAAAATATAATTGTTTTAAAAACTGCGATAGTCTGTCAGACTACTGGTCAGTACTTAAGGGTTAATAATCATTGAGCATAAAATATGAATTTTATATATATACCACATAAACTCATAAACACAAAAAAATTAATTGGTACCATATAACGTTAATTATCAGTCATATAATTATGTAAAAAATAAAATTTTAAAAATTTAATGATTTCTGAGTTTATTCATTAATCCAATAAGTTTGGTTTTTGGGCATTTCTTCGTATTTTTTGTACCCTGATCGGGATGAATTTTCAAAAAATATTTTTGTAGCATTTCCATTGTCATGGATGTATCTTTCGGGTATTCCAAATTAAAATTATAGAACAGGGCAAAAAATATTTGTATTGCCTCAGACATGCTACTGCTGGTAGTTATAATTTTTCTCTCTATGACAACATAGAATAATCGTTTCCCGTCCGTTACTTCTGAAATAAAAAAAATTTGTAACCAGAAATGTAAATTAGAAAAACGTATATTGTTACCTGCACATTTAGTAGCAATACAAGGTGAATTAATTGTAAATGAGTCAATTTCTAGTTCTTCCTAAAAATAAGAATCATATTAAAAAACAATATTGTAGACGTAAAAATTAGTATAACTTACATTTATTGTGCAATATATGCTATTTAGGGATTCTTTGAAATAAGAAGAAATTATTTTTAAAATGGTTATTAATTTTTCATCTGGACTTGGTGAATGCGAAATGCTATTTATTAGTTTCGATTTGAGACCAAAACTAAAAATTTTATCTGCTTTCGAAAGCATGTTCTCACATAGTTTTTTAATATTATGATTCATTAATTTTTCATAATGCCATAGAATGCCTTGTGCACTAAACAAAACTGGCCATTCTTCTTTAATTTCATTGGTATCAGGGGAATCGGTACTATTCAAAAAGGATCTTTGCAAAGGATAAGTTTGCTCCAGAAGATCCAGGAGCTTTTCTTCATTTAGCTCTTTGAAATTTTTCAATTGTTCTTGAAGTTCTGCTGATGTAGCCTCTAGACGGACTGTAGGTTGCCAGTTCGAACATCCAGCTTGGGAACTCAACACCTTTCTTCTTTTATTTAAAGGTATATTTTGAATATCACCAAGTCGCTTATGTGGTCTGTTTAGATATTTAATATGTTCTTTCAATTTCGAAAACACTGTGTGGGATCCGTCCCCTAAGACAACGTTGTCGTCATCCATGTCTTCGAAAACTTTTGGATATTTTGTAATAATTTTATTTGCAACGATTTTTATCGCTTTTGCAGGTACATTATTTTTTATTTGAAGCATGGCGTCTGCCACAACGTGAATGACGTCAGCGATGCTTCTTTTGTCTCTGGCACCTTTTTCACAATTCATTAAAGTAGATGCTTTTACCTTATCCCATGGAACACAGAACCGTTTCCATGTATTTTCTGAAATGTTACAAATAAGATTATTTTCCAAGCAGTAAGATGTATCGGTTTCTTGAAAAAGCGATGATGGTGAAGGTAAATTGGTTTCTAGTGAACTAAGAAAGGTAGCGGTACTATCACTAGCCGTACAATGTTCACTACCCATTGGTTTCCAAATTTCACCAGGCTGCAGAAGTATAAAAGTCTCATTGCTTAACAGCCTTAACACTTTTTCATCGTCAATTATTGTGCCATCGGATTCTAACACGAGTTTCTCTCCATTTACTTGAAGCTTGGATGATGCTAAAAAACGTCACAATTTCATTTTTACGTAATTATACCTACGTGTGAAATGGTAAATAATATGAATTTTAGAAAACCAAAAAGAATTTGAAGCAGAAGTGAGGAAGTTCTTATGAGTGTATTTAAAACTATTATAAATATGATTATCAATAATGAGCTAAAAGATTTATTTATTGTATTTTCAAGATCTAATAATTTTAATTAATTTTAAAACTATTAAAAGAAATAAATTGTTAACTGGCATAAGTTTGTTTAAAATTCAATAAAAGATTTTTTCTTACCCATAAGTATAACATTTTCATAAATATCCTTAGAGTCTTCTATGGGAAGAAAGAATTTGTTTTTTCGATGCACATCCCAAATTTTAAAAAGCAGCATTTTAACTACAAGACAAAATATGCCAAAATAAGTTTAGTGGTTAACTTTTTATTTCCTTGTAAAACAAGGAAGTATTTTTCATTTACAACAACAGCAAGATAACCTACCATGACGTCACATAGTTTCCAATGGAGATGACTTGAATGAAAACAACGACTTTTCTTCTGTGTCAATATGCATACATGGTTCATGAGTTAGTAAATCTTTATAATAAACGCCATAGATGGTTTCATTAACCGCAAATTTATTTAATCCTTCATATAATCCTGTTATTTTGTTAAAATAAATTTCAATATTGGCGCCCAAAAAATATAAATTATCATATTGACTATTAATTATTATATATTTGATTTGGCATAGCAAAAAGTTATCATAGTCAGACTTTCCCAAACATACATGCATGCCTGATGAATAATCAATTCCTCTAAATACACATTTTGTAGTAATAAATTTAATATCACCGAAAGTACAAAATTTAGAAATATGATTTGATATATCTTTGTCATAGTCTATAGAAAAATATCGAATAGCGCTATCTGCAATAATTTTATCCAAATATAAATTTCCTTCAGACATGTTCAAAGCTTGCAATAATTGATGTCTCTCAGTTAGAGTGAATAGGATGTTTTTATAATTAGGAGAACGTTTTAATATGTTTTTGAAAAATAAATGTTTACTTTCGAAACGCATTGTCCACAAATGTTTTAGAGGCCCAAACATTCGTATAAGGTAGGGATAATGCATGAGATAATGGTGCTTTGGTCTCAATTTAACATTCGGAAACAAATCAACTCGTAATTCAATATATTCCGTTACTAAACTTTTTAGAACTGCTACTTGACCAATCGTTATATTGGCGGCCATTAATGTACAACATATCTGACGTAAAATTATGATAAGGTCCCAATATTTTGTGTGAATCTGCGATTCAGTTATTATGTCGTATAGAGCAAACGGAAAAATCAGAATCAATCTCAAGTTCTCGCTTGCACTACCTACAAGTTTATCACTTTTTTTAATCATTGGCACCTTATCGTAATTTGCTTCATATTTAAATCTTAAATTTTGCAATCTTTTGTTCATAAAATCGTATGTAAAACATTTTAAAGAAACTAACTGATTAAGACACATCATGAAATCGTACTGAAGAACTCCTTCCAACAAATCGTGTGCCAAACAGGGTGGCAAACCAGGGTTGCATACATGAAAATATGAGCATTCATTTAAAACAGAATTAAGTTTAACGCCATTGCTTGGTTCACCACTTACTAGTCTTAAACTGACATCATCTTCATAAGATGCCGGCGTTCGAAATGGAAATATTCGATTGGGATCGCGACAAAAATCAGTTTTAGTTGCATAACAATAACGACAGAAATGAGCAACTGTACTAAAATTTTCTAAAAAGCCACCTATCTGGTGACTCCCTAAATTATCACCTAACATTGCTACAATAGTACCTCTTATCGATTCATTTCCTATCACAACACCTAAACGTTCCAGTGAATTAATGTCCTTCATTATAATATCGAAGATTTGACTAAAACCAAATTGTTTCACGTCTTTTTCAAAGCATAAAGCAACAAGCTGTATTTGTTCCACTTTAGATCTGTTATAAGTAGGAATATTTCCTAATGTCATATATATACCAACTAATTTATGTATTTTTCTAGAAGATCCTAAAGGATTGCAAACTTCAAATCCATCTTGGTACAATATGATTTGTAGACCTTTTGGACATTCAATAAAAAAAGGATTGTTTTTGTAACATTCGCCATCAATATAATTAGTAAACACATTACTTTTATTATTTATCGACCACTGATTATAAACATTTACATCACTTAGTAAAACCTTTATGGTTTCCAAAATTGGTACATAAATAAAAATTATAGTTTTCCTACCTCTTTGTCCCAAAACAATTTCTTTTGGTGGGACATATTTATAATTTTGTTTATAATATTGCTTTCTCATATACGATGACCGTAAAAGACCATTTGAAGAATTATGAGCAGTATTAAACAAATTTTGGTCAGTAAAATTTTGCATTGAAATATTTTTCGATTTTTCAATAAATGTTTGTACATTTTTTAAACTAATTTCGTTCAAATCAGAAAGACCATCAATAAGCGTTTGCAAAGCAGAATCTGTAAGGAAATGTTTAGCTTGCAATCTCAAATATGTAGAAGCTAAAGAACTAATGTAATTTGTGGAAAAATCTAATGCAGACTCATCATCACTGGCATTATCTAGTTCCGCCTCTAAACTACTTACTTCTATAACTTCTATTGATAAACTACTGCTAGAACTACCGATGCCTTCGCTTATTATGTTATTAGTTTGATACCTATTATAATGAAAACGATAAATGTGGGACTTGATACTAGAAACGGTTTTAAAAATATGTAAAGGTTTTGGACAACAAGAAAATGGGCAAATAACCGCGAGTCCGTTTCTAATATGATCATACACGTGAGACGACAATTGATGTTGCTGACCAGAGACAAAACGACATTCATCAACTTTGCAAGATAATATTTGTAGAGCAGTTTCTTTTATTTTATTATGTGCTCTATAAATATGATTTTTAAAACTTCTATATTTCACGAATTCTGAAAAACATTGTGAAAACTTGCACATAAATCGACATCTTGAATTATTTCGATGGTAATACTGATGGCAGTTATACTGCCTTAAAGTTAAAAACCTACGTTTGCACATTGCACAATCAAAAGTCATTGTTGTAACGTTCTAGGTAGGTGGTTGGATTTGAATTTGATATTAACTATTAGAATATTAAAATTGAAAAAAAGATGTAAACTTAGCAAAATGACTTACCTTTTCCACTTGAATACTGTTTATGGTACCTGATTAACATACACACGTACACGTGAACCGACAGCATCTAAAATCTGCAGCCGCGTAATTCGTTAATTAGCTTGCATAAAATTTCCTAATACAGCTCCACAAATAAATTATTAAGATAACGTCGTTATTCGTAATAGTGACGACTGCCTTGGACGATTGCACTGCAGTAAGTTGAAGAAAGGAAATAAGTCAAACTTTTATTAATAGAAATGCTGACAACTAAAATTTTACCCTATATAGCTCACAATTACACTTACCGTGGTACATTTACGTAAGGGAATGTGTAATTTTTACCAACGGCAAGGAAAGTGAGAATATAAAAATTACAGACATATGCATAATATGTAACAGCGATTTTGGTATTTATGTACATTTTACTGATTCGATAAAATAAGCTAATTTTCATGAAAACGACTGGTATTTATTTACCTATCAACTAAACTAAAAACTATAAAATTAAAAATAACTTTACCTATAATTACTTATGTATAATTTTAATAATAATTTGAGTTTACTTACACTCATAATCAACTTAAAATTACCCAACATTTTATCAATTTTTACACATGGAATGAAAATTGCAACTGCAATGTAATTTTACCTCATTGGCTATGCAATATTTATTTCGAAGATTAATATTACCCACATTTTTTACCCGTTTGTTGAAAGTTACACCTAATAGTTAAGTATTACTTTGTTATGTCGGTTAAAACTACCTACCTTTATTGCAATTGTAATGATTATGGGTAAAATTACCTATAAAATAAAAGTAACCTGTAAAATTTACCTTATTTCGGTGTATTTCCAAAATTACCCAAAATACAAGGTATTATTACCGTTGTAGTAAGCGTAACTTTACATTTTTACCTTGTAAAATTACCCCTATTTTTTACAGTGTAAGTTTCGTAAAATACTTTTTTTAAATTAAATCAATTTTTTTACCGGAATATTACGGGATTACCAATTTTTTGTATTCACTTTTTTTATGCAATTAATTAATCTTTATTAACTTTTACTTATATAAACATAAAATTTAATTTTAATTTTTGTATTTTTTGTATAATAAAAATATTAGTGCTATTCATATTTTATAAATATAAGCGGAAGAAAGGGGGCTCAACATTATTTTTGATTAATAATCCTTACGTAAGATGTGACGGGTTGCCAAAATCTGACGTGCCCTTATGTGAGTGGGGAGGGCGTCAAAAATTACAAAAATCGTCCTTACGTAATTAATAAACTGCCCCTAGTCAAATTAAAAAAGAATTGGAAATTTAGTATTTTGGAACAGAATCTGGATTGAATGCTTTCTTGCCAAAATTTACCACTAGCTCTTCCTTATAGGAAGTCCCTGAAAAACAGTGACGTAACAAGCAGGTGAGGGAATACCCCCAGTGTACGCTTTCATTTTATTTACAAATCGCTACGCCCAATACTACAAACTAGACTGCATCATATACTAATCTAATCTAATATTCACAGCTTCAAAAAAAGCCCAAGTAACATTTTGTACTGAATATCAACTGCGAGCACGCTGTGTCAGCACAAAATTCAGCTATTGAGCTAAGTCAGCTGCTGATATTTGGTAACGTCAGAAGCTGAATTGCTACTGACTTTCTAATTTGGCGGCTGAAAACCAGCTGAAACTGCGCTGCGTCAGCTGTTCAAAATGCTGACTTAGCTGATATTCAGCGCTGAATCAGCTGATGTTCAGCGCTGAGTCAGCTGATATTCAGCTAATGTTCAGCGCTGAGTCAGCAGTTTCAACAGCTGAGGCAGCGCAGTTTCAACAGCTGAGGCAGCGCAGTTTCAGCTGGTTTTCAGCCGCCAAATTAGCAAATCAGTAGCAATTCAGCTTCTGAATCAGCTGATATTCAGCTTCAGATTCAGCTTTCACTTTATGGAGTAACAAAACGAAAAAAAAAAGTTTAATTATTTTAAATTGATATTAAATTTATAAATAAAAGAACTAAATCACAAAATTTTAAGCTTATGTAAATTATTACTCATTTTATTGGGTTTTTAAGTTTTTCTATACAATCATCAATTATTGAACTTGAGCGCCTAACTGTCTAAGCTAGCAATTATTGCATTCGCTCGGCTCCGCTGGCGCTCCGCCTCGCAAATGCAAAATTTGCTTGTCAAACAAAGTTTCACTTTTAATCCGAATAAGACAATGTACTATTAAGCCACCCCTTAGTAATATTAAAAATAAATAATAATTTTATTTTTGGGTAGGTACTATATTCATTATTCATTAGTGTTGTTAAAATGAATTTAACCAAATTTTATTTGTTTTGAATTATTTGTTTCTATCTGAGCGCCACTTAAAATGCAGCTAATTTACTGACGTTGAAAAACAGCTGAATTTTAAGCTGACGTAGCGAAGCGTCAGCTCAAAATTCAGCTAATTTTCTGACGCTGAGAAACAGCTGAGTTTTAAGCTGAAGCAGCGAAACGTCAGCACAAAATTCAGCTAATGTGCTGACGCTAAAAAACAGCTGAATTTTAAGCTGAAGCAGCGAAGCGTCAGCTCAAAATTCAGCTAATTTGCTGACGCTGAGAAACAGCTGAATTTCAAGCTGAAGCAGCGAAGCGTCAGCTCAAAATTCAGCTAATGTGCTGACGCTAAAAAACAGCTGAATTTTAAGCTGAAGCAGCGAAGTATCAGCTCAAAATTCAGCTAATTTGCTGACGCTTAAAAACAGCTGAATCTTAAGCTGAATCAGCGAAACGTCAGCTCAAAATTCAGCTAATTTTCTGACGCTGAAAAACAGCTGAATTTCAAGCTGAAGCAGCGAAGCGTCAGCTCAAAATTCAGCTAATTTGCTTGTTACGTTAATTTTTCTTTCAAATTTTTTACAAACAAATTTTTTTTATAAAAACGAATACCGGAGAGCATGTCAGGGGGGTGTGTTGGTAATGCAAGGCAATAAAACACAAATAATTTTAATTGTTTAATACGTGCATCAAACAACTAAATTTTAAATATTACAAAAATAGTAAAACGGCTTGGATCCAGCTTACCTAACGTTCGCAAGTACAACATTTTTATCAAACAACAATCTTACATAATCGTTCTTATTTTGCTTCCAATTTCGCATTACCAAAAGCCAAAGTTCGAACTAACCTCCGCACTTAATTTTGCCATGCTACTGCGGACCAATTGCCGCCACACACAAACAAAAATCCATTTCCATCGATCCCAGACAATTTCGGATGTTGTTCCATAAAAATTGGTAATGATACAAGTTGATTACATAGTCGGATATTCGAGCTACCGTGGATATTCGAGCAGTTTTCATACACCTTTTATTCCAAATTGAAAGTTAACCCAAACTTGTCATCGTAAGTCGCTACTGCGCGCTTCCCAAATAATACTGATTATCATCTTAATCCCAGTGAGTATGTTCCGTGAGGACTACACTGTTAAGTGAGCTGACAGCCAACGGGTTACCAACAACTCGCGCGACTATTAATTCCATCAAAGCCACATATCACAATTCCACTTCCGAATTTATCTAACCTTATTAATTCGCGTTACAATTACGGATTGTTACTATTTGTGAATATCGAAACAACCTACACATCAAATTCAAATGAGTCCCCTGGCTCGAGCGGGTCTCGAGTTGGTACTCGTTCCCGATCGAGTCGGTACTGTTCCCCTAACGGTCAACTCGATCCTCCGACTGGGACTACTCCTTCTTCCCGTCTGTCTTACTTATATATTCGTTCGATTACCCCTTTCAACGATGGGTTCGCCTACTGTCTGTAGCCCACGGTTACGGCGGAGTTGGTAAAGCATAATAATATTTATCAAATGCTGAATGTTGGATTCCACACGCGACGGAAGCGGGTAAGCATAACAATTTGTGTTGATGTATTAGCTGAAGGCGCAGATCTCACGCTATCGGGACGGTGCTTATTAAGCATGAAGTAAAAATAATTTAATTTTCAACCTGGTAAAAACATAGGCGTAACATGCTGTCGCTGAAAAGCAGCTGAACATTAAACTGACAGACCGCAGTGGCAGCAAATAATTTGCTGACAAATTTTTTCAGCACAAAATGTTACTTGGGAGGTGAAGTGACTTTTTCCATAGGAATCACTCTTTTAGGAGTTTCGGGCCGAACACTAGGATCAGTGGTTTTTGGTTCACCACGAAGTTACCTCAGGTCTTTCGAAGCTGCAAACTTGGTTAATATAAATATTAATGAAAAATCAATGAAAATATGTTTCAAAAATGTCTACTTTATATTAAATAAAAAATTACTATAGTTGTATAAAGATAATGCTTACAGCGTTAGATGAATAGCTCATATTGTAGAAACTATCTTCAGGCTAATATTGTAGGTAAATGTAGGTATCTAAAGTTTTGTAAAATATGTATATTTGTGTTTTGATGTTCTACAAAATAAGTTATACTACATGGCAGTTTACAAGTCAATATTTGCTAAATTTAAATACCAGACAGCGATATTATTTTGTAGTTATTCAATTTTATCATATTTGACTTTTCTGTTCTTTTCGCCAGAGTTGATATCGATGACACAGACGTCATGATAATTTCATATTTAGTGTAGTATCTCAAAGAAAGAATAAATAAATCGTCATTATTGTTAGTTGTCACGACTCTCGCTCACCGTCGGAGTTCAGCAGTTACGAAGCTGAATAACAAGTATTTTTGTGAATAACAGAATAATGCTAGGTAAGAATATTAATATGATTGATGATATTCAGATTAGAGTAGTTAGTGAAATTAAATACGTAGGTGTAATAAATACCTAGATGATAGATTAGCTTTTAAGTTATTTGAATCAAAAAGATTTTACTTTTTTTTAAAGATTTTGCAAATATGAATTTACAGTTAAGTCTGTTTGTTTGTTTGTGCAAATCAAACAAATATAAACTTGTCAGCCGACGTTTCGGATGATATATTCGCTCCATCTTCAGGACTGATATGGAACCATACAATATATTCCCTATATTCCCTCTATAGACATTGATGTTAACGAAATTATAATATACAATAACTGTAAAAAAAAAGTAATTTGCGAAGTTTTGATTGGCCTGTGGTTTAAAGCGGTCGGTCGGTGGTCAGCTTAGACCGGGCGAAATCATATTATGCTCGAATGATATGAAAATTCCTTATATAAATTTATAAATTTAATCTCTTCCCGAATCGTTTTTATTCGGAATTTTATACAAATCGATTTGTTGTGATGAAATATTTTGAGAATAAAATAAATTAATTTTAATTTGTAGATTTTACTCAAGCAGTTACAATTTCAAAATAAAAAGTAAAAGATCTGAACGGCAACAAACGTAAAATATTTGAAATAGCAGAGCAGATTTTATGATTTTTTTATGTCGACTGAAAATTAGAAAATGGTTTTATGAGGGCTGTTATTTTTATATTCACATTTTTTAACTAAAAAAATGTGGAAGATGTTGGCGTAGTTATAAACATCCTAACATATTTGGAATCTGGAAAATAATTATTTTTCCGACTTTGTTTGCTGCGCTGTCGAAATAAAGGACAAAATATAATATGATAATTTGATAACGAATGTTTATTGTTAAAGTTGAACGAATTTGAAATATTTGCATAATTATTTTGGATTGCTTGTTTGAATTAAAACGTGAACGGAATTTTCAGTTATTGTAATATTTTTATGCCTTGGTTGTCTTTCTTCTCATTTAACTAACGGAATCCTTAAACGGTAACTTTAAATTTATTAACTTTAATGTACCACCAAACTTTTTTGATTAAAGTATAAATAAACTTTCCGGTAGGTAGGATACCCGAAAAATATTTTCCTTATTTATTCCAAGCAAATTTGATTGAATATCAAGTTTGGAAATTAATGGAAGAAAGGGTAGCATATTTAAAATTTCCTGCTGGCTTATACCTGCAATCCTTTCGATGGAAACTTCAGTTTCCAATTTTTTTACTTAATGAATGTCTCTGATTAGATTTTTCTCAAAAACCTAATCTTTCACATTTGCCTAATTCAAATAGAAAACTCGAAATCGCTCAAAACAAAGTGAGGAAATTTACTTTTACCTAAACGAAAGTTGCAAAACTAAAAGTGGAAATAATTAATTAATCACATTTTCCCTATGGAATTTCTGTTAACAAAAGCGAACTTATTCTTCGTAATTAAGTTGATTAAAATTTTTGCAAAATTAATTAAAATTTTTAACTGAATTGAATCTAGCAATAATTCGTTTTAAAATGTATTTTTGGATTTGAAAAATAAAATAAACCAAATTATGCCGAAGTATTAATAAAGTAAAATGATGTTGCGATTGAAAGGTTACAGTAATCGCTCATAGTGGAAAAAAATTTAATTATACTTTACACGAAATTGTAATTAATCAATTATAGTTTGTAATTGAATGAAATATAAGCAAAAAATTTGTGTTGTACGAAGCATGTTTTATTTTTTGGCAAATTTTTAGGTCACTTCCGTTCGTAAAACTTGTATAAGGACTATTTCTTTTAGACAGCCTGGCAGTGCCGGATCATGCTATTTTAGCGCCGGGTGCAGATTAGGTAAATGGCGCCTAATGGTCGGTTAAATTCATACCAAATAATCCCCAACCAAATGATCCTGCCACAAATCCTGAAATTAAAAAAAAATATTTCAAAATAATCATTATTTGTAAAAGTAAAAACATGTTTAAAGCTAACAAAAATCGATGTTCGGCTGAGGATAATCGGATAATTATTGGATAATCCGATGGATTATCTTGGATGGAATTGAGAGATTATTTTTAAATCCTTTTTATTAGTTTCACCTTTCTGCACTTTATACACTCGTTTTAAACGCATTTAAAACATTTTTTAAACAAAATGTTGTTTTAAATGAAGTTTGTTTGTTTTAAACATGTTTAAAACAAAATGTTTTAAACATTACAATCCTGCTTTAAATATTCACAACAGTTTGTAACTGCTATGCAAAAACAATATGCCGATATAATTTTTTTCTCTCTTGCCACTCTAGGCGGTTGCTTTGCTCGCCTAATGGGTCCGCCGGCCCTGCCCTATACAATATTCACTATCCCCGAATTTATAAATCCAAGATTTCGGTGAATGCTTTGTGATTAACTTTATTACATAGCAGCCTTTCTCTTCTTCAGAACCACTACATTTATATGTTGTGGCTATAAATTTATACGATCAGTTGGATACTGGGGTACTCGGTACTACTCGGGACACCGTCCCTTAGGCGACGGTCAATTGGGCGCTGGTATTTTAGGCGATGGGAAATTTATTATTATTTAATATTTTATTCAAAATTATACTATATTACATATATTATACTCGGAATGGGACGTTTAACCGTGGCCATTTCATCGTGGCCGTTTCGCCGTGGCCGTTTTGCCGTCACCCATTTTGCCGTCGTTAATTAAAAAATATAAATCAAAAGTTACAATTAAAGTTTTATTAAATTATATATAAAATTAAATAAAAAAAAAAAAAATTAAAAATATAACCTAATGAAAGAAGTACTTATTGCCCCATTTGGTAATTGTGAGCAATACCACGGAGGTATTCCGCTAAGTCATCGTATTCGTCAAAACGGTTAACTATACGCAATGTTTTATCATCCGCGTTCCTGTATTTTTTAAATTTTTTAGGAGGTTCTACTCCAGCTACAAGCTGTTCGTAATAAATGTCTCGGCTTTTTCAGCTGATCGAAGACCGTCAACGCCTAATTTAGTTTGTAGCCTTCGATGGGCTGCTTCGGTGTGGTTATTTATAATTTTCCAATAGCCCCGAAAATATTAATTTTTGCAGTCACAATGCTTTTTTATAACTTTTGAGTTATAGATTAAAGTAAAAAAATATCGAAACGTCGACGGCGAAATAGGCGACGGCGAAATAGGCGACGGCGAAACGGCCACGGTGAAATTGGCTACGGCGAAACGGCGACGGCGAAATGGCCACGGCGAAACGGCCACGGCGAAACGGCCACGGCGAAACGGGGGCGGCGAAACGGCCACGGCGAAATGTCCTAGACCGATTATACTATAGGTACGTACAGAATCTACCTTGTCTTTGATGTAAAGACAGGCCCAACCAGAGGAGGCGCTCTGGGATTTGTCCCCGGTGCCCGGGATCCTTCAAGGGCCCGGAAGGGCGAATTACTAAATAAATTTCGTAAAAGCATCTTGAAAGTGTAAATAAAACTCTATAATATTGTATCAAACCAAAAATTTTTAGTTAGTTTTAGATGTTTTGTGCGTAGTTTTTCTTGATAAAACTACGAAGTTTCATATTTTACTTTTTTTTTCTTTTTTAAATTATGAAATTGTTAAGAAGAACAGGGGGCTCGCAAAGTCTTGCCACGCGGCTCGACGTGGCTCTCGATGGCCCTGTGTAAAGATTTGTAATCTTCCTTCCATTGCAAATGATTTTATTTTCAATTCAAATTTATATTTATTCAAAAAAAATGTATCGAATTTCCCGTCGCCTAATTTGTGCCGTCGCCTAATTGACCGTCGCCCAAATGTCGTGTATCCAGATTCTGGGACCAATTTTGTTTAGGTGTACTGGAGGGTGTTCCACACCCCCCAGACCCCCCGGTTTGAAAACTTGTGTATATGTTCTGTGATTGATCTTACCTACTTAACAAGAGACCATCACTTTTTGAGTCTTTTTGAGACTTTTTGAGAAAATTTTATATATAAAATATCATATCTAAATTAGTGGGAGGAGCCAAATTAATTTACTTTAATTCATTTATTTTACGGTGGATCCGTGATTTGCTGTGGTTGCGCCAACCAAAACTGACCCTACGCAGCTCTCCGCTACGCTCCGAGCGCTCCGGACCGTTTTGGCTTGCGCTTAACTCGCTAAAACATCCCTGAACTCAATCCACATCGACTGGGCGGCCCCACGTTGTCAGAAAAGTACAGCGCACATGTAGCATAGCGTAGGGATGTGACATGTGAAGCATTTAGTGCCGGAGGCCCTTTGATCTTCTTCATCTAATGATTGAAGTTTTGGCATTGAAATTCTATGGAATTACGCATGAGGTGGGAGAACCACGACGGTCTGGGAAGGTTAACAGCACGTGTGTGACCGCTATCACTAAGACTACTTCAGAGTGCACGTACCGTCAACAGAAAACCCGTTACTTGCAATTTCTATGTGCTATTTAAAAATTTTGATTTTCAAATGCCGTTTTCTCAAAAGCTAATCCATAATCCGCAAAAAAAATTTTTAATGTGTATAATTAAATGTCCTCTTTCCAATGGGATATAGGAAAGAGTGAAATTTGTGGTGCACTTTGACTGACAGTAACCCAAAAATGTACTTATTCTCAAAGATAATAATTCAATCACAGAACATAAAATATACAATGGTTTTCAAACCGGGGGGTCTGGGGGGTGTGGAACACCCTCCAGTACATCTAAACAACATTGGTCCCAGAATCTAGCTTCCTATAGATTTTTCCAAATGTCTTTTGTAACCTAGATACAGTGGAATAACAACTATTTGGAATATGTTTGATAGAATGTACCCCTATTTGTGTTTTTAACACACTTACAGGTGTACTGGAGGGTGTTCCACACCCCCCAGACCCCCCGGTTGTAAAAACTGAAAATTTTCATATGTACATGTTCTGTGTGATTGCTGTTATTTTTTGCTGAAATAAACAACAAAAATATTTGAAAGAATAATACAAAAAAAAAATAGAAAATTCCATCAGCTTTAATGATTTTTTTTACAAATTGAGGGGACAAAAAATCTTCTCCCAAATCAACTTTCTTGCTACAAATATCAACTTTTCACCTCTCTAGTTTACCAGAAGAAATGTAAAGGCTAAAATAATTGTTACTGTTTAATTCAAAATTAACCATGGAATTTTTATATTTCACAATTGTAATTTTTGTAGTCGAAACAAAAGTAATTTTAATATTGCAATTTGTAAACCACCTTGAACTAATTCATAAATTGCTAATTCACGAAACATATTAATGTAGGTAATGAAAACATTTACTACACTTAATTGTTAAGAAGTGCAAATTCCTTAAATTACTATAGCTAATATTACAAATTCTTTACTAGGTCAAGAATACTAGTACATGTTATTTGTTTAGTCAGCAATTATTATTACTCCAGTTATTAGATATATAAGCAATGTAAATTTGTTAAATAAACGATTCTCATTCAAATTAGTTTTGATTGAAGACGTCCGTTGAAGTATCCGAAAGTTTACTTCATCTTCAACTTTGAAGAGTTTATCTCTTTCGCTCCAGTCTTCAGAGTTCATCTCTTTGTGATTTGGTACAGAAGATTCATTCTCTTTTAAATAGTTACAAAAATAATAAAATAGATAGGGGGGCATCCCCCGAAAGCGGTGGATGATGGAGGAAAACGGAGGTCATATTCGGATTCAGGAGGTTAATAGTAACAGGGCTCCAAAAATAAATTTTATTTGCAGACGTGTGTTATCATTAGAGGACGTCCATTAATTACGTGGGCGTTTAGGGGTAGAAGGGGTCAAGCCGAATCTCACCCAATCTCATGTGGGGGAGTCTCGGTAAACATCACGTAATTTTTTTTCGAATGAAACTGTAAAATTGCGAGAGCACTGGGTTGAATTAAGTCAAATAAACAATTTCACGTGAGATTAGAAAGGGGGAGAGAGGATTAAACCAAATATTACGACATCTCACCAGGGGAAGAGGGGGTCGAAAAATCGCCTCACATAATCAATGGCCGCCCCCACTTATTTTACTTTACCAATTAAATCAAAGAAAATATGAATTAAATTACAATTATATTCTTTTTATTCAAACTTTAATATTTTATAGAAAATTAATTAATTTTGGCTTTGGCTAAACCCATGGTTTATCCGGCCCTGCAGCCTTGGTTCCATTGACTTAGTGTTGATCACAATAAAAAGTTTACACCAATTTAACGATCGAGATTTAATAAGCGGCTATAAAACACAACATAAGAGTAAAATGGTGTAAACGACTGCTGAGATACACCGACAATCTTTATATTAGCAATAGTATATTGGATTACAAGGGAGTAAAGTGTACGAATTTTATGAAAACATCATATTTAATTTGTAATTATTGAAATATTGTTAAGAAATGCCGTTTGAAGTTGTTTTGAATTTTGAAGTAACATCTAAATAGAAAATTGGTTATTTTATTGAGATAACAAATCTAAGTAGGCAAACATTTTTCACAAGATGTTCTTCAATCTATTTAATGTTATGACGTCCATCATATAAATTGACAATTACCGTTATTTTTAGTAAGTTATTATCTAGATGAATATTACAATGATGTTCTTTTTTATTCTGGGAAAAGAAAGAAAACTTCCAGACGGTTAACTTAAAAAAGTCGAAATAGCCTATTAAAAATAATGCTGTAAGATTAGACCGATCTTTATGAACCACGATAACCGTCTAAAGGATTGAAGGAATTTAGACTACGTTCAGCTATGCTGTAATCATCTTAATCATGTGATTTTCAGGTTCATTGCTGACATTGTGGTACAAAACCTGACGGCTAAAGCTGTGAACTAAACGCTGATATATAACAATTTGTTAGATCACCCTAAACGTGACAAACTTTAAAAAATGAACAAAATCTTTATTACATCGGATACCTGAACGGAAAAGCGTCCATAGTTTGCTAATGAAACCTTTGAAAATAATATAAGGAAATGATTTAGTGCTTCCTCTATATTGATCTAAACTTCCAGCTACGAGGCTAAGTTTCGATATTCTCTTAGGTAGGTGTATATGGTGTATGCATTTAGAATTTCAGTCGTCGTTACATATTAGCGACTGAACTAAACTGTAAACTTGCCGAATCCAAAACTGGGTCGAACAAATCAAAATGAATCAAACGTTCAGGATTACGCCGTAATGCACGTGAGGCTCCAATTGCCGAATTAAATTGATTATTTTGTGAAACAACCATAAATAGACTTTTTAACTTTTCTTATTTTTGCTTGTTGGGAAACGTCGAGGGAGTTTTCTGTTACGGAGCACCGGCGGCGACGAGCGTCCGATAAAAGTCTGCAGCCCTTGAATAAAATAACAGAGTGGCCTTTTCTTGAGATAATTAAAACAAGATAAATAAGGCGAAAATTAGTTTTTCACCGGTTGAAGTCTCGGCAGTGTTGGCTCGCGATGAAAAATGTTACAATCGGAATGTAATTTTGGCATCGACGCGAATTTTCAAATTTAAAGTTAAAATTAATGAAGCTCTTGGAATGAGAAAAATATGTGCAGCATTCATCTAACCCCTTAAAGATTTGTTGCTAGATGAACAGCAATTTGTAATATTAAACCATACGCGCTTCCTATTTTCCCTCGAGACCAATATTTTTCTCTACGACCATATATTGATCATATTAGAAAGTTGAGAATAGTTAAGGTCACGTAGATGATCTTTACTGAGAAAAAAAATGAAAACACGAAATTTAGAACCAGACATTAATGTTACTTGGATATTAAATTTTTATTTAGCGCTTTTCCGTTAAAATAAATGATGCGATTATTTAGGAAAAATTTTCAATTTCCAAATTTGTTTTTTATGTCATCTTCCTAAAATAAAACTTTAATTTCCTAAAATAAGTTACGTGTTTTCATACAAATTTTCAGAATCCAATATCAAATAAAAAAACAATATATATTAGATGAATAATTTTCCGCCAAATACTTCCCGATCTTTTCGGGAGAGAGAGAGAGAGAGAGAGACTATGCATTAATTTGATTGGTTCTTTCGCTACAATACATCTGATCTCTTTATGCGAATGCTACTTGAGAATTATCGAACATGGTATGGACATAACACATTGTTTGAATGGTCAAAATTTAACCGCAGAAGGCATTAATGCAAGCTACTTTTCGATTTAGGTACCTTAAATTTTCCGCGTGATTTAGCTTCGTGCAACGCAATGAATTTCCACTTCATTAATTAGGTGGAATTAAAAAAAAGTTTAATTAAAAAATTAAGAATGAATGCACTTCGTTAGAGATACACCGAACCTTCGATTTGATTTTGAATATCTTTGATATCCATTTTACAATGTTATAATTATGCCAGTGTTTAATTAGTGGAATCTCGTCAAGATTTCAAAATGGCTCTTATATTACAGAACCTGAAAGACCTATTTACTTAACGAAGTAAATCAACAAGAAATTTAATTGAAATGGTTGTGTTTGATTAAATTTTTAGTAGACTAATGAATTGTTTAAACGTATAAAAATTATTTTATGTTTGGATATTTTTATTCATCAAACAGCAATAAAAAGAGGCTCAACAGGAAGCTAGCGAAAAGGAAGGTAGATAATATGTAAAAAATATTAAACAAAATATTTCAGATTCAAACAGTTAGTGTTGCGGTGATAAATAACAAAAGAAAATTCAACACAAAAAATTTAATTTTCCAGTTATCGCATTTTCAAAAGAATTATCTAAATAATAAATTCGGTCGGAAAATAGATAATTACAACGCAGAATTTAAAATTCAATGCATGTGGAAATAGATTCATCCAGATAAAAAATAAACAACGTAGAGGTCAAAAGCTAAAAATATAAAGAGACGCGAAAAAGAAGGCTCAATATAGATAAAGCATTTTGTAGTTTGCACAAAGAACACATCCTGTCGCGTTTCTTCAATATTTGATATATAATGTTTTTCTATAATCTGCAAGAAGTTACGTTTTCATAAAAGAAAATCAATTTTCCCTTGCTGTAATACAGAGTGGGTGCGGTTTCTAGCTCTATTTCCGATGTTATATTCCCATAATAGCAATTGAGAAAAATTTTAACAATGCGTAAATACCATCTCTATCTGTATAGAGGATAAAAATTTCGTCCTTATTACAGAGAATACTTTTAAATAAATTCCTGTTAAAACATAATTTCTCTTCTAATTGATGTGCAATTCGATTGGTGTGCAACTTGATTGGTGGGGAATTTTGTAAAAATAGGAAGGAAGTTCTTTAAGAAGAGCCGGTTGGAGTGTTATACACCGTCAGGCCTATAAAGTGAATGTAATTAAAATAATTTTGAAACAATTTTGCTTTAGCAAATAAACAAAACAAAGACTACGTGCATAAAGCAAATTTTAAACTTAATCAATTCAATGGTTTATTGTATCCTACAGACCTAAAGAGAATCTTTTCTATAAATCTACGCTCCAAATATCTGCTTATCAAGCGCTTTGGTTCGCAACAATCATCAAAGGATGTCTCTAATTTATTAAGTTTTAATTACATTACAAAACTTTCTGAGAAAGCGAAACTGTAAAAAACCCGGCCCTTAAAATTTAATGAAGGGTTTCTAAAATGCACCAATTAATAATAAAATTTCGAAAAATTCAAAAATAAAAGTTTTTTTATTAAAAATGGAAAACGATAAGGACGATCGAATAAAAATGAAATTTTTACTCATGAAAAGTCACATTTGGTTTTAAATTTTTTCTGTCATTTTCTTTGCACGATAAGATGACAAGCATCTCTGTCGTGTTTACAGCCCACTAGACAGTGCGCTAAGGGATCACAACGCCATCCAACAAACATTAATCTCCAGAGTGCCTCTCTACAAACATGTCTATCTCGCGACAGCAATAACCAGAAAAATTCAAAATATAGAAAACCGCTATGATATTTTCACAGATAACTTTTGCAAAACTTTTTTAAACCTGCTTTTCTGAATTATTTTCTAGTTTTTGAATGATGTACAGATTGGGAGCTTAAATCCCAATTTGTATAAACAAAATTTCTTTTCGTAGCAAAAACAAGGACGAATTTTTAAAACAATGCGTGGAAAACTTATAAACCTTCTGAGTAATGAGACAGTTTCGTGTCCAACAGCAATTCTTCTTGTGTGACGTTTACGAAATTAATCCGCATTGAAAATTAAATTAAACAGTCCCATTTTATACATTTAACGTTTCTTCTGTAAACATTAATTTGTGAACTCACCTACACTTGCCACTAAAAAATAATAATTGATTCTAGTGTGGTGTTAACCTGGCTAGCTTAACACGAAATATTATTTTGTGAATCTGCTCATGGTTTTGTACAGCAGTTTCTAAGTTAGATATTATTGGTTTCTTTGTTGTTTAATTTAAAATTTTACTTTTGACGCAAAGTGTTTTGGTTGTGGTTTTATTCACGGCCAGCCAAAAAATGTGCAAAGAATGCGGATCTCAAAGAAAGTTGCTGCAATATTTGAGTTTTATTGTGTAATTGTTAGATTAGATAGAACGAAATTTCAAACCGAAAACAATTGTACTGTTTCGAAATAAAATCATCTTACAAAGTAAAGGACCCCGCATTATTTCGGGATGGGACAACTCGGCGGCGCCAACTCGGCGCCGACCGACTCGCCGCTGCTAATTCGGCGCCGGCTAACTCGGCGCCGATCAAGCTTAGGTTAGAAAACGATATTTTATTTAACTGCGATACATTATTTTTATAATTAATATTTTTTATATTAATTATTATTAATTAATTATATTTTTTTAATTAATAGGTTCTGCTAAAAATAAATCTACATGTTAGATGTTTCTGCTAGCCTCCCCTTCTTCTAAGTGAGTTAATCTCGACCTCATTAAACAGTACTTGACACAACGCGGACTTCAAGAATCCCATTTACAGCCATATCCACTGGCGAAGCCAGATTTGCTTTTTAAATACGTCGAGGACGTATACGTTTAGGACGTAAATCATTAGCAATACAAAATTTTCGATTTTGGAGGAAGGGTATAGTGCTTGGGTAAATGGGCTAGATGGCTAGTTCTGAAGTTGATTTGGGCATTTTTTTGATACAGGTCCCGAAAGCTAATTGTCGCCAGGGCCAGTTGTCGGGGCCAACTGTCGTAGGGCTTACTGACCTACAATCACTTATAAAATATGCTAGAATAAATTAGGCATTCCCTTGTTACGGACCTGATAAGAGAACTGTTACAATATGCGAACGACCCTGTATGTGGAATCGTTATAAGAATAACGATTTAACAAACATTTTATTATTTACTTGGCGCCGAGTTGGTTTGGCGCCGAGTTAGCCTGGCACCGAGTTAGTGGCGCCGAGATTTGATTGAAGAAGACTCTGTAAATCAAAATCGGTGAAAAGATAAAGAACTTTGTACTATGTATGTATAATTACTATATACTTAATTGCCCCTTAAATTTACAAAACATATGTGCCAATCCGGGGGGTCTGGGGGGCATGGAATGCCCCCTACCTCTAACTACCTCATTGGTAAATAATCCTCAAATTAATCTACGTAAATTTGAAACATTTGGTAAAGAATGTACCCCAGACCCCCCGGAATGAAAATATTCCAACTCTCCTAAGTTAACATTGTAAATTGCACATTTTGAACAGTATTTTAGGATATAAATCTCGCTTTAACAGCAATATTTTTTATACATTTTTTGTTAAAATTTTCATTGTCTTTAAGTTTGTATCTAACATTTTATAATTTCCCCCCCCCCCTGTTAAAGAAGACTTTGTAAATCAAAATCGGTGAAAAGATATAGAACTTTGTCGTCCCCTTTTTGACTGGCAGCGACTTAAAGAATACTCTGTAAAATACAAACAATATTATTATCTGTACCTCAAAATCGGGGCAACGAAATAGAATTATGTATGTACAATTACTATGTACTAAATTGCTCCTTGAATTTACAAAACGTAGGTGTCAATCCGGGGGGTTTGGGTGGCATGGAATGCCCTCCAGTGCACCCTATGCCAAATACCTCATCGGTAAATATTTCTCATCCGAATCTACGTCAATTTGAGGTGTTTGATAAAGAATGTACTGGAGGGCATTCCATGCCCCCCAGACCCCCCGGATTGACACCTACATTTTGAATTTAAAAAGCCTCCTATGTTAACAATATACATTGCACATTTTGAAATCGTGTTTTGAGATATAAATCTCGCTTTTACAGCAATACATTTTTTGTTAAAATTTTCATTGTCTTTAATTTTGTATCTATACATTTTTTTATTTTGTCCCCTCCCCCTTTTTGACTGGCAGCAATTTAAAGAAGACTGTAAAATACACAAAATATGATTACCTGTAGCTCAAAATCGGTGCAACGAAATGGAACTTGTAATAAAAAATTTCTTCGCCCCCTCGGGACCAACCGAATTCCCAATTTCCGGCCCCTCATACGAATTCTGCCCGTCAGTGCAGCTCATATATCCACCCAAGGGATAGCTGATAACTGATAGCACCAACCATAAGTCAGGCCGTAAACATACAATTCTTCCTCCCCTCAAGGGGCCTCCAGAATTTTTCTCTACACGCTGGGAAACGATCAACTAGCTTTTATTTACTGTAGATGCCCAAGATGTTAATCTAGCTGTAATTATTGCTGAAAGCGAGGGTTATAAGTTCCGGAAAAATTTTAAAATAAAACGAAAAAATAATCTCTGCAAGAAGTGTGCTGCCAAGCGGCAGTTGCAACCAGACACCAAAGAGTCTCAGCTACTCGTCTCAATTATTATCCTTCGGAGAAACATAACTAAGAACAAGCAGCATACGCTAATTGTTGAATCAAAATAATTAAATATCAAACGTTCTCAATAATATTTAACGTTGGAAAATTTGCGAGCGAAGATAAATATTATCGATAGATAAGCCGCAATAGGTTTAGGTTCCATATAAAATAATTTACCATTGCAAATTATTGAAAATGACATTCTGCAATTCGGAAGCAAATACGGGATTTCCAGTCAGCTCAAAACCAACAGATCGAACTAGTAAAAGAACATATTCAAAATTAGGTGTCTCCCTACGAAGTTTCAATACGAAAAACACTCTCACACTTACGACAGTTCATATCAAAGTGTCCGGAAATCGTGCTTACGCGTTTTCAAAACGCAAACTTCAATCCCCCCGAATCAGACTCTAAGCAGGGGCGCACTCAGCAATTAAACAAATTGCAAACATTTGTTACAAACTATGTACTATCTATGTACGAGGGTCGTTTAATTACAAAGTTTAACGATCCTAGCTCTCCGCTCAGTGAAACGGTAGAGCGATGAAATTTTTTTTGGTTAGTCTCTCATCGATTGTGAACATGTTCGTTTGGGTAGAAATCAAATCGATTGAAGTTGAACTATTTTATAACGCTTTACCATGGAACTGCCATTAAAAGTTGCGTCCAAATCTGAACTTCGTGATGTAGTTCGTTTTTTGGCTGCAAAAAATAAAAATAAAAAAAAATTTATAAAAAACTGCGTAGTGTATACGGTTAACAGTGTTGAGCCTTGAAATGGAAGAGCTATGTAATTTGGAAATGGTCCAGATCAGTTGCACAATGAAGAGCGGCCTGCACATGCCTCTTTTTAGTAGTGTAATAAGAGCGTTAAACTTTGTAATTAAACGACCCTCGTACAATTACTATAATATACTTAATTGCCCCTTAAATTTGCAAAACGTAGGTGTCAATCCGGGGGGTCTGGGGGGCATGGAATGCCCTCCAGTGCACCTTATGCCAAATACTTCATTGGTAAATATTTCTCATCTGAATCTACGTCAATTCGAGGTATTTGGTAGACCTCCCGGATTGACACTTACATTTTAAATATAAAAACGACTGGGGACACAGAAGTTAACAAAAATATTAGAACCCTCCTAAGTTAACAATGTAAATTGCACATTTTGAAACCGTTTTTTGAAATATAAAAATCGCTTTTACAGTAAAAATAAAACACAAAAAATAACGGCATCTATATCTTGGAAACGGTGCGACAAAATGGCCTTCAGGCCATGTACGAAGGAGGACAATTATTTAAGTGTATTAAAAATGAATTTTTGGTGGATTATCTATTAGTTTTCGAGGAAACGGCATTTGAAAATCAAAATTTGCCAGATGTTTAACATGGGAGTACATACAAATTATCAATATAACGGGTTTTCTGTTGACTGTACGTGTACTGTGTCCTCTTTCCAATGGTATATAGGAAAAATGAAATTTTTGGTAAAGATTAAATGACAGGCACCGCAATTTCTACCATCGCTTAGCCGTTAATTTGTTGCCGGGTCAGCTAGTAAAAAATAAATAAAATATTAAAATTTTTCATTTTAAATCTGAACCTTTTAGTGCTTGTAACTCGGAAACTGTCCATTACATGATGATGAGAATTACAATATATCCAAAAATAAGCCAAATCTACAAAAAGACATTTTCCCATAAGAATCCTTTACTTTTTACTACTTACTATTAATGAACTTGTATAAATCTACACAATAAATAAAAAATCGTAGTAAGTTTGGTACTAAGCATTCTGAACGGTAAGTGCTACTTAGTGAAAAGGTAAGTACCACTTTTATATTCATCTTATCGACAAATGAGGGATTAGGCAATTTAACGATCATTTCTGTTCAATTGGTTTAATTTTTAATTGGCTCAGAAATTTTTTTCTCGGATAGAAGCCGAAAGAATAACAGGAATAACAGACAAAAAGAATAAGGTATACGAGTACATAGATTACCAAGAATACGTTAAGAACTGAAGCAGTACTTTTCAAATTTTAAGTTGAAATTTGATTAATCAAATTTTGATTTGCAGTTTTTAATTTAAAAACCGCGAATTAAAATTTTAATTATATTAATCCGCAAATTAAAATTCCATTAATCAAATTTAGACTTAGAATTTTAAAATTCTTTGCGATGGATAACTTGTCTACGTTCTGCAGTGTTTGAATGCTGTGGAACTTGATTGGTGTGCAATTTGATTGTTCAGGTTGTGCGGCCTGAAGGTCGCACTGACTCGTCACTCTTCCGTAATTTCCCAATTTATTCAGGTTGATGCGCTTTAGCTCTATGCTGAGCTATAGAATTTTATATTTTTAATTACAATTTATATAAATTGAAAAAGCTAATTTAGTTTTATTTAATGAGATTTACTGTCTACACTTGAAGTTTTTTAATCATTCAGGAGCATTTGGTGAAACTTGGAAACCCTCACGATTGTATTTGGGGAAAGTTCTCTCAATTGTAGGTCTTTTAGGATTGATTGTAGAAAACCAAATAAGATGACCGGACGTGATACCATTATTTGCACCGACATTCTTCGATTTGTTTCTGCAATTGATTGACCTTTGTCAACTGATACTAAATTTTGGCTACTTGAAAAATTATTTAGTCTGATGCTGGTTTACGTAAATTTTTCTAAAGTTCGTGGATTGAAAATAGAAAATAATTAATTTTGCATTTGTGAGCTAGAAGTGCGATTATCCTTGCGGTTACAGTTTCAAAAGATATAATTAGTTTTTCTTTTTTTTATTTGCTTCTTTAGTACGTAATTTGATTTCTTTGGATTCGTTGCGTGGAGTCGTTCGCTTGTTGACAAGTGCACTGGCGTGAAAACGAATTCTAAGTTCTCTTTATCGGCTTTTTCTAAACATTTTTCGATTGCTATTGAATCAAACTATTTACAAATACTTAACGAAATGTCTGTTTTAATTCGTTTCTTTGTTATAATTTCTATTATTCTTCTGCAAGTACCTAAAGCACGTTTTCGTTTTTAAGCAATAATTTTCCACAGCTTTTGTACTTTTTCCTTTTAATGAACTTAATTAATTGATTTTAATTCCGCAAGAATTGTTTTGTTTCGGTCAGAATTTTATTCATTTACATGAACATTTTTAGCTGAAATTGCACGTTCAAGCTCAGTTTTCCAAATAATCCCACTTCTGATGTACTACTCGTAAAAAATCCTTAAACAAACAACGAAATGAACTTTTTGTTTGAATTAAATGAGATTTTGTAGAATTTGTTTATAGGACAGTTGATAACTAAATACAACAAAAGGACTAACTAGTGCGAGGAAACAGGTTTATTGTTTAAAGACAGGACGTGACACAACTAATACAACTATTCAAGGGTTAGCAATTGTCAAGGGTTAATTAAATGTAGAAAATTAATTTTGTAGCACATTTAAAGTGTAACTCCATTTTCCAATTTAGTTACCTACAAAATATATGCTTCAGCAGGTTATGGGCATTGAAGAAAAAATTTATTTTCAAAATAAAATCGAATGTCTTCCTGGGATTGTGTTGACAATGCTAGCAGTCGCATAGAATAGTAAACTCATGGAAGACTGCCATGAAAAGCTTATTGAATTCCGGAAATATTATAAGGCAAAAGTGGAATTTTGCAAACTTAGTCGCAATGTGGTGAAATGAGTCGTAATCATTAGAATAAATTAAACTATCCTAATTTAAATTTGGAGCCAGGGTTTAACCCAATAACGTTGATTAAATCTAAGGTTAGTCAACAAGTATCTAACGGGCAATTTAAGTTTATGCATGGTATTGGTCACAAAGATATCCAAGTTCTAGTAAATTAAACCAACGCTTTTGAGTTCATAATATAATACACAGCGTCACAAAGTTTAACAATCTCTAAACTCAAATTACAAACAGGACAAAACGTCATCCTGAAAAAATATTTGCCATACACAAACTCGTCTCTCGAAAATTCATCAAACTTGAATTTGAGAACTACAAATTTTCTTTCCTGATTTAATATTAATTAATAAGGTTATTTGAAAATATTCGTTAACTTGCCCCACGTTGGGCGCCATTTGATGCTATTCTTTTTTATTAAACAAAATAATAATTATTGTGAAGAAAAGTCGATGTTGCAGTTGCAGATTTGAACCCAAATAGTTAACAATGAATTAATCGAGATTGATAACAACTAAGATAAATTTTGCCGGTAAACTGGTATTGATCGTCTGAAAATAGTTTAAATATTTGAAGCCACCCCTGTGATGTGAGCAATTTGGTTCATCCCTTGTATTGTATATCAAATACACATTTCTCATTCCTTACTAAAATTTCAGTCTCATTCCTCGTGCCTGTTAGTTTCGGCATAGCAAACATTTAAAAAATTTGGATGAATTTGCTATACCAAAACAATTAATCAATGTTAAATTGTGAGGTTGGAAATCTTTTAAAAATAAAAAAGTCGCTTTATCGTTTTGCTATTTTATTTAACACATTCCAAACAATCCATACAAATATATTACGAGCTAACAATTCAAGTGTGTCTATGGTAATGCACGTCTTTCAATTTCGATTTACACGAACGTTCATGTCTATTACTGGTTTTGAATAATAAACTTTAAGGACATTTCTAGTTAGTAATGTTATACTATTCTAGATAACGTCAATACAACTAACTGTTCAAGCTGTCGTGAGTGTTCCGTATGTTTGTCAACTCCTAGTACCCGAGAGAATATGAAGGAACAAGAGAAATTGCTTTAGGGTGTGCCAAACTAAAGTAACAAAGATGAACAACTTACTTCTCGAACAATTAATTTCTAAATCCCATTTAGGCACAAACACTAACAACATTGTTTTGACATATTTTTTCAAAAAATGCTGGAATTCAACTCAAAAGTTCCTATTTTTTTGAAATTTTTCAAACTCCGAAACTCTCGAAAAAAGTTTATACAAAGCATTTTTTCAGAAGTTCGTCTCGCAAAAGCTTTTCTTACTTTCTTCCTCCTCTAGGTAGTTCTGTAAAGTCGTCAGCAATTTTTCTATATCCAATGCCTCTGCATTTTCCCTATTTTCATAAGGCGTTAGTTTCGTTTGGAGAGTGTCATCGCTTTTGTGGAAGTCAATAACTTGTAAATGTGTCGAACTTTGAGCTTTCTCTATGGAATCTGCGCTATGAATCTCTACAAACTGATGACTTTGGTTACCTGATTTCAAATTTTCGACTGATTTATATTCCCTGATAACACTTAACTTTCTGATTGGATGCGCACTGAGCGGAGTGAACTGCTCTTCACGCATACTTCCAATTCCCGATGAATATTCCAACGACATCAGATCTTCGTGAGGCAGCCTTATCGATACCGCCGGTGATCCAATCGCGGAAGCCGAAACAGGGAAACTGATTTCCCTCACCACTTCGTATAGTCTTTTCGCACTGCATAAGGGCGTTAAGACCTCTTCCGTTGTGTTAAAGTCCACCTCATCGACGTAGTAAACTTGCCTCTTGTTATCGAACTTGACGCATGGTTTAAATCTGTGACCCCACAAAACTTCGTTCGACACGTAAGAAGTTCGAATTTTTGAACACTGTCCAGTGGTCACCGAAACGCCTTCCAGCGTTACGACCAATTCGAACCTTCTCGTAATGAGATCTTTCGCCGAAAGATCCCAAAACGGACTAGACTTCACAATTGGATGAACGATTTCGAGGGGCCAAATTAAAAATCCAGGACTTTCCAGATTTAACATCTTCATAAACGGTTCCTGCTTGTCAGTCTCGACCAAGTAGGCGCTGATCTTTGTTTTTACCCTGTGTTTGTTGTTTTCGTCTCTCACCCTAAAGATTAACGATAAGACTCCGTCTCTTTGGCAGATCTAAAATTAAAGGTCAAAAAATGTTTGACGATAACCTGCAATACTCACGATAGCGGTTTTACTAAAAAGCGATGTGGAATGAGCGGCGTTAGGTCTTATCATTTTCGTGTAAACAATACTGGCCATTCCTCCACAGATGGCAACGCCCATGATCATCTGCAAAGCCATAAGAAAAATTGTTTCCGGACAGTTGGACGTGATGTACCTTGTTCCATATCCAATGGTGTGCTGAGTTTCCAAACTAAAGAGGAAGTACCCAGAGAAACCGTTGATTCCAATCAAGCATGGAGCTGCCGAATTGTCTAGCGAGACGTCTTCGTTATCTCGCGCAGTTAACATGTAAAACCAAGCGAACAAAAGCCAACTGAAAATGTGTGAAGAAGCGAAGCACAAAATTGTCCATCTCCAATGGCTGTTTACTATCGTGTTTCCTATATCTCGTATGTAGGCTGTCCAAAGGTACGGAATTTTACTGCGAACTACGTTGGCTTTCCCATTTTTACTAATCAATCTTTTAGTGGACGTCTTCGCACGAGATATTCCAAATTGCCTGAAAAATTCCATATGTACTTTATTATCAACACTACAACATTTACAATTATAAATACATAAATGGTAAATTTGCTTTTACTTTAACATATGTTAAACTTTGACGCGATAGCGGCTTATCTTAACTGGGTTAGTCATAGTTGAACAGATCAAATTTGAACTTATTACAAGTTTATTATTGTGTGATATTGTTGAAATTACATTTTCACTCTAAACAATAAATTGTTTGGCGACATTTAAGACAATTTATTTATGGAGAATAAAAATTTCAATTTGCTTTGATTTTCACCTTATTTGCTACTTTATCCTTGTGTGCTTGTTACGCACTCAGGCGCGTCAGTAGATTTGGCTTGTAGGGTTGTGTATGAAATTACTTTCTGTAATAACAGATTCATTTTAGAGCAATCAGTTCTTATGATGTAAGTATTTAGTTTTTATCATTTCGTGACTCCACATATTTTAATCAATTTTTTTGCGGTCATGACGAGGTGAATCTACATACATTATAACAATCATAGTCTGTGATATAATCAAAATTTTCAAATATAAGTTCTTACGACCGTTATTTTTGTCAGTTGTATTCTTTAAGTCGTCGAGAACACTTCGCTGTACAAAATAAAAATGGATTTTTCCGTTCTATTCGGGTGCATAGCAATCATAACAGCATTGATACTTTTGTACTATCAGTGGATTTTTGGTTATTGGAAAAGACAAAATGTGGCAACACTACCACCCAACTTTATATTTGGAAACTTAGACGACTTGATCTTGGGAAAAATTGCTGTGTCGGAGATATTTGGAAAATTATATCGAAATTTCAAACCGAAAGGTTACAAGTACGTAGGATTTTATGCTTTTGTAAAACCCATGTTGGTGGTATTGGATCCAAAGCTTGTGGAACAAATTTTTATAAAGGATTTTTCCTATTTTACCGATCACACGCTATATATCAATAAAACGGTGGATCCTCTAAGTGCAAACTTACTAAATATGAAAGGTACCGAATGGAAGCACATGAGAAGGATTTTGACCCCTGCGTTTACGGCCAACAAGTTGAAAATAATTTTGGAACAGGTTTTGAAAATTGGAAATAATTTGAAAACAAATTTAAATGGCTCTTGCGAAAATTCAAAAATGGTTGATGTCAAAGACATATCGAGCAAATTCATTATTGATGTTATCGGAACTTCCTTTTTGGGCATCGATTGCAATTTGCTGTTGAATCAAAATAATGATTTCAATGAAGTTATAAACGATTCCGTTCGAGGCAGTCTATGGCAACAAATCAAAATTATTATTTCAGTTTACTATCCCACGATTTTATCCAAGTTTGGTATTCGCCTTAATTATAAAAAAACTGAAGACTTTTTTACCGGTATAACCAAACAAACTGTGGATTACAGGGAAAAAAATAACGTTAAGATAAACGACTTTATGCAATTATTAATCCAACTCCGAAATCATATCGATATTGAAAAAAGCGACAATATGGATTTATCGGAAAGCTCTTCGGAGAAAGGACAAAAACTGCTGTCCATTCAAGAAATTGCTGCCGAGGTATATTTATTTTTTGTAGCTGGTTCCGAGACATCCTCGTCCACCATTGCATTTTGTTTATTTGAATTGGTGCAGAATCCCAAAATTTACGAAAAGTTAAAAGACGAAATCGATGAGGTATTGGATCAAGAAAATGGAGAAATAAATTATAATTCTCTCATGGAGATGTCTTATCTGGATATGTGCGTCAAAGGTATAGCTTTGGAAGATGTTTTCCAAATTTGAAATTTATTTTTAGAAACTCTTCGTAAGTATCCACCAATACCGCAAGCAAACAGAGAATGCACGAAGAATTGGAATTTATCTGGCACAGATTTGGTAATCAAAACGGGAGAAACAATTTGCGTTCCGATATTGGACCTGCACTACGATGAAGAATATTATCCTAATCCGGAACAATTTGACCCTGATCGATTTTCGGCTGAAAACAAATCAAAAATTCCATCTGGTGCCTATTTGCCTTTTGGGGACGGACCTCGCACATGTATTGGTAAAATTTCAATGTTACCAAGATAAAATCTAAATTATCAACTTCTGAATTTCAGGAATGCGTTTTGCTTTTCTCTTAATTAAGGTTGCGATAACTATCCTGTTGAATAATTATAGATTTTCTTTAAATCCAAGAACTGCAGTTCCTCTTGAAAAAGATAAAGGATCGTTTTCCGGAACCAAAAATGGGATATGGATGGATGTCGAGAAAATTAAAAATTAATAACAAAAATTTTATTATCTACATGCTTATTTTTCCGTTAAAAGATATAAGTAATAAAGGATTGTTTTAAAAACAATGACTAGCGTTTTTAAGAAATATTTATAGATATAACTAAACAATAGCATATTTTAGTACTTAAGTAGTATCAAACTCAATATTTTTTTATTTAGTATCTGATGATATTGCAAAATACATAGCCAATAAACGATATTCAGAGGATATATTGGTACTAATAAAATAATAAGATCCTGAAAGTTTCAGATCGCTAACTCAATTGGTTTTCGAGAAAAAGCAAAATATGTTAAAATTGGAAAAAACTGTTTTTCTCCGGAATGACTGAATCGATTGATCTAAAAATTTGATGTTTTGGGGGCTGATAGGGTCTCTTAAGAAAAAATATTAACACTTATTTGACTTCATAAGATCCTCGAAAAAATTTTTTTGTTTCTTTAATTTCATTTTTTTACCATGGAACAATTTTTGTAAAATTATGAAACTATTTTTTTTCAAGCCTCATATACTACCCTTTAACTTCATGAATTTTTCAGATTTTTAAAAAGGGTACGCCATAGTAGAAAAAAATATAAACCATGTTTTGGCTTATATAATTTAATATAATTATAATTATAAAATATAATTTAATTGAAATTTACTTGAATCTAGTTGAAATTTTTTATTTTGAGTTCATTTTCTAGTTTATACGGCTTACGGTTAAAAAACGTGGTAAATTTAAATTTTTTCAAAATATTTAGAAATCAAATTAATTATTTTTTTAAAATTTAATTAATAATTAATAATTTTAAAAAAGGCCATTACGACATTTTGGTGGGTTATTGGTAAGTCATCTTCGTCAATTTTTAATATTTTATTCATTATTTATAGATTCTTATTAGTTTAGTTCGAATATTTTTCTTATTTTTTCAATTTTTCATTATATACGACTGATGATCGGAAATAACCGTGAAATGGGGGACCCATTTTTCTTTTCATTTTTCAGCATATTTTATTTATTCATATTCTGTTAAATATTTTTAATCCTGACCTGTTACTTAAGTGAAAATTATATATAAAATTTTTAATTTTTTAATTTTTAAAAATTTTTTTTAAATTTTAAGTTTTTTTAAAATTTTTAAAATTTAAATAACTTTAAATTATTTTTATATATTTGTTTATTCATTATTTATTCATTCGGTTACCACTGACGCACACGAATGGATTAACTAGATCCTGAAAATTATTTGATGTGCCCCCCCCCCCCAAAAGCATTTTCTAAATACGCCGCTGGCCGCAATTGTTTATTATTTATCGCACGGGAAATATTTATCAAAAATTTTCAGGCCTGCATATTAAATAAACTATTTGATAAAGACAATAATGTCCGTTGTGATTGAAGAAGACAGTGATGAAGAACAATAAAATTAATCAAAATTTTTGCTATTTTCTTTATTGTTTGTTTATGGAAAATTGACTTACCTAATAATTTGAAAAACTATGTTCTTTTTTCATTAATATATTGAACTTTGGTTATATTAATAGAACTAATTAATAAAAAAAAAGTTCCTCAAAATATTTATTGATATTAATAAGTATATGATGATTACTAGAGACCGAATTATATGCATTTGCATATTTTAGCTAGTTTTTAAGAATATTGCTTATTTCGACCGAAATCTATTGATCGTGCATATTTGAGCATATTTATAAAATTTCTTGCATATTTGGGCATATTTTATAAAGTTCCGTGCATATTTGGGCATATTTTATAAAATTTCTAAAAAAAAGTAAAAGGTCCTCTGATAATTTAAAATTTAAATTTGGCGACACCGACAAATTAAATTTTGGGTTGGCAATGCCTACCTTAGAACCACTTAACCAGTAGATCTAAATCAAATAGTAAAAAATATTACTAGAAAATAGTAACAAAATAACGATATTTCGTAGTACTATTTATTGTTGCATTGTATGTTGGCACTTTTTGCCGATTTTGTTGCATATTTTGAGTATTTATGATGCATATTTGCATTAAGTTGCATGAATCCGGTCTCTAATGATTACTTATTTTTAACTGTTTTAATTTTTTAATTTTATTGTTTTAAATATAATAACTTATTTACAAAAGTTAGAAATCATCTAAATATGCATACAAATAATTTGAGCCAAAAAATGGTTTTTATTTTTTTCTGCTGTGGCGTACCCATTTTAACAATCTGAAAAATTCAAAAATTACAGGGTAATAATATAGGAGGCTTAAAAAAATAGTTTCATAATTTTACAAAAATTGTACCATGGTAAGAAAATGAAGTTAAAAAAAAAAAATTTTTCAAGGATCTTATGAAGTTATATAAGTGTTAATTTTTTTCTTAAGAGCCCCTATCAGCCCCCAAAACATCAAATTTTAAAACATCAAACCTAAAATTCTGCAACTCCAATGCTGAAATAATTCGCGATAAGGGGGCGTCCATTAATTACATGAGGCGTTTGGGGGGGGAGCAAAATCTCACGTGGGGCAGAGGGGGAGTCTTAACTAGTCCTAAGTAAAAATAATTAAGAAAATTATGTTTTTTTAAATAAATCCAATGCAATCAAGCACAGATTAATGTATTTACACTACAAATACGCATTTTAAACAATCTCACGTGAGATTGGGACGGGGGAGATTGGGACGGGGTGGAGGGGGTCGAGCCAAATCTCACAACATCTCACCAAGGGGGAGAGAGAAACTGAAAACTGGAGGAAACTCATAAACGAAGTGAACGAAGATGTCTGGGGAAAGGCCTACCGGATAGTCACCAAGAAGCTGGGTAGCCCATCTATCCCTGGCCTGACGGAAGATAGGCTCAGAGTGATTATTCGCACCCTCTTCCCAGAACATCCTGAAATGACAGACCAAAACAGTGGACGGAAACGTCCCTTATTTTGACGAAGCCGAATTGAAGGCAGCCGCGAAGAAGATGTCGAACAACAAGGCGCCGGGGCCGGATGGAGTTCCGTCAGCCATCATAGAGACCCGACCTGAAGTGCTGCTGGACGTGTATAATAGGTACCTGAGAGAAGGCAATTACCCAAAAAACTGGAAAAAAGCCAAACTACGACTACTGAGGAAGGGAGACAAGCCGCTTAAGCTCCCTAAGTCGTACAGACCAATCTGCCTACTGGACCACGCTGGTAAACTATTTGAAAGATTGATCCTCCACAGGTTACAATTAGAGATCGAAAAGACCGAGGGCCTCTCGGATAGACAATATGGCTTCCGAAAGGGTAGATCCACCACCGATGCGATCGACAACGTGGTCCAGAGAATAAAAGCGACAATGGGCAAGAAGAAGAAGAAGAAGAAACGTTACGCTGTACTGGTGACCCTCGACGTCAAAAACGCCTTTAATTCGGCGAGATGGCAGACGATCATGGAAGAACTAGAGAAGACGGCCACGGCAGGACGCTGGTAGTAGACGAGAAACTCTGGCAAAAGACGCTCCCGGTGTCCAGTGAAGTCCCACAAGGCTCAGTACTTGGTCCTCTGCTATGGAATGTGATGTATGACGGCGTCCTCAGGCTCCCCACGCCACCGGGGGTGAGCATCATCTGCTTCGACGACATCACGGTCGTAGTAGAAGCCGAAACAGAAGAAGATATGGAGCGATTGGTCAATGCTACCATCGCAGACATTGCAGCGTGGATGGCTGCTAGGGGTTTGCAGCTGGTCCCGGAGAAGACGGAGGCTGTCTTGGTCATTGGGAAGAGGTGGATCAGGCCTGTCCGGTTTTCGCTGGGAGGTCACACCATAACACCGTGCGACCAGGTCAGAGTGCTGGGCATGGACATCGACCGGTGCCTATCGTTCCAGCCTCACATTACAAGGGTTGCAACCAGAGCAGCGAAGACAGCAGAAGCGTTAAGCAAGATAATGCCTAATTTGAGCGGTCCAAGCCAGGAGAAGAGAAGACTGCTGTGCGCCGTGGCGGAATCCATCATGCTGTGTGCTGCTCCAATATGGGCCTCGGTCCTTGGAAGGGTAACGTACAGGCGCCTGCTCGAGTCAACCCAGAGGAAGAGCGCCCTGAGGATATGCAGAGCCTATAGAACCTTATCCACAGAGGCGGTTCTTGTCTTGGCGTCCCTTCTGCCAATCCACCTCAAGGTGGAGATGCGAGACGCCAAATACAGATCCGAAAACAAGATCCTCTTTAAAGGCAGGTGTATGGATATCCAAAAGCAGTGGCAGACGTCATGGTCGGCCTCGGAAAACGGTAGGTGGACTCACCGCCTAATTTCCGAATTAGAGCCTTGGATAAATAGGAAGCACGGTGAGCTCACCTATGAGACCACACAGGCCCTTAGCAGGCATGGATGCTTCAGGAGCTACCTGCATCGCTTCAAGAGGTCCGATACCCCCAACTGTCTCTTTCTCTTCTGTGGAGAGATCAATGATGCAGAACATACCATCTTTTTCTGCAACAAATGGACGGACCGCAGAGTAGCCGCTCAAACCCAGCTGGGGCAGAACCTGACCCCAGCAAACATCGTGAAGCTGATGCTGGCTAGTGAAGAGCTATGGATAGTTATAGAGAAGATGCTGGTTGACATCATCTCCGCCAAGGCCAAACTACAGGACGAGTCACCAACTTGAAGAGCAAAGTCCCGAAAGGGCGAACAGCCAGAGGCAAGAGAGTGTACGGAAGAAATGCCAAGCGATTCTCGGCACCTCTAAGGAGTGGGGTTTTAGTCGGTAAAAATCCGACACTACCACCCTAATCATCAGGGTGGTGTCTTTTGAAGATTTCCCCACTCCCAACGCTCACAAAAAAAAGGGGTGGAAATCACCTCACGTAATTAATGGACGCCCTCTAACTATCCTATCGAATAATTATAAATTTTCTTCAAATCCAAAAACTACAGTTCCCCTTTGCAAAAGATGAAGGATCGCGGGATATGGATGGATGTCGAGAAAATTAAAAATTTATAACGAAAACTTGATAATGTAAACATTTTATTATCTACTAATTATGTTTCTGATGTTGAAAGATTTAATCAAAGATTATTTTTTAAATTATTTATTAAATATTATTATCAATCCAATAATCCGTATCGAAGCAAACGATTACTAAGCGTTTTTATAAAATATATTTATAGTTAAAAATAAACGATAGCATATTTCGAGTACTTAAGTATCAAACTCAATATTCCCTTTATGTAGTATGTGATGAGACTCCAAAACATATAGCCAATAAAATGGACGCTTTAGTAATATTTACCTATCTTGCTGTGGTGATTAGCTTTGGATTTCTATATTACAGCTGGTGTTTTGGTTATTGGAAGAGAAAAAATGTGCCAACACTTCCACCTAATTTGTTTTTTGGAAATCTAACAGATATCATTTTTGGCAAAGTTGGTTTTGGTAAAATATTTGAAAAAACGTACAATGAATTTAAAACCAAAGGTTACGCTGGATACTACATCTTAGCAAAGCCAATAATAGTGATGATGGATCCAAAATTAATAGATGCGGTTATGGTAACAGATTTTGGTCATTTTTTCGATAGACCCGTTTATAGTAATAAAAAAGTCGACCCCGTAAGTGTAAATTTATTTAGCATGAAAGGACAGGAATGGAAAAATATGAGAAACGTCTTATCTCCTGCGTTTACGACAAACAAACTCAAAATAATTATGGAATACTTCTTAGCAATTGGAAGTAATTTAAAAACTGTGATGGATGATATTTGCGAAAATTCAAAAATGGTTAATATTAAAGATATATCAAACAAGTACATTGTTGACGTTATTGCAACGTCTTTTCTCGGTGTAGAATGCAACACACTTCTGAACCGAGACCTGGATTTTGCTGTACTTCTAAACAAAGCAATCCGTGGTAGTTTTATAACAACCCTTAGAATGTTTGCATCTTTTGTATTTCCACCACTTTTAAATATCCTTGGTGGTCGAACGATTGACAAGGAAACTGGAGACTTTTATACAAATGTAACTAAACAAACAGTGGAATACCGGGAAAAAAATAATGTGGTAAAAAAAGATTTAATGCAGTTATTAATTCAGGTCAGAAATAATGTTGACATTGGAAAAAGTGACAACACAGATTTATCCAAAGTTCAGTCGAAAGACAAACTGTTAAGCATTGAGGAGATAGCTGCTCAGGTGCTTGCATTTTATGTAGCTGGATCCGAGTCGTCCTCGTCGGCTGTATCGTTTTGCTTATTTGAACTGGTACAAAATCCTGAAACCAAAGCCAAATTAATCGAAGAAATAAATCGCGTTTTGGCTAACCACAATGGAAAAATTACGTATGAAGCCCTCGCGGAGATGACTTACATGGACATGTGTATTAAAGGTAGAAAATTGTATGGTTTATTCAATAGTAAATTTAAATTTATTTATTTCAGAAACTATTCGAATGTATCCTGCAGTGCCATTTATATCCAGACAGTGCACTAAGGATTTCGTCATTCCAGGAACCGATATAATCATAAAGAAGGGAATAATTGTGCAGATACCGGTATTGCAAATACATCATGATCCAGATTACTTCCCGAACCCAAAGCAATTTGACCCTGAGCGGTTTTCACCCCAAAATAGATCAAAAATTCAACCCAACACGTATATACCATTTGGAGATGGTCCCCACATCTGTATTGGTATGCGGCTCGCTAATATGAAGGTTAAAATTGCTTTGACAATTTTACTGAAAAATTATAATTTTACTCTAAATTCAAGAACGAAGGTGCCTCTAGAGATAAATGATAATGAAGTTTTTTTCTCAGTAAAGGATGGAATATGGTTGAATGTTGAAAAAATTCAATAGGCAGTGTTTCATTATTGATTTAAAAATTAAATTTCCAATAAAAACTATATCTATTACATCTTTTCTTTCTGGTTCAGGATTTTGAATCAATTTTATTTAAAACTGGTAAATCAAATTGATTGATAACCATACCCATCTGCAGTTGTATCAAAATTTTTGATACTTACTTAGATATTTAGAATATGCTTTTAGAGGGGGGCAGACCCAGTGGCGTATTTAGCAATTACATGTAAGGTGGGCCTCAGATCGAAAAGTCAAATAACAACATTTAAAACTCGTGAAAAGCGAGTGATCTGCCCTACAGCGCCGCAGACAATTTTTTTTTAATTTTCAAGGTCACGCACTCTAATGGAAATTTTAAATACGAAATACAAAAATAAGTTTTTCTGCTTTTTTGCTAATTTTATAATGGTAAATATGCAAATAAAAAATAATTGTATATTATTTAATATATTCATTAGTTATAGAGAGGGTCCTGGCGCTCTAAGCCCCCCCCCCTCTGTAAATACGCCAATGGACAAACAAACAATAATTTTTATGGGAATCTCGTTAATCTATTCGTGCGCGTCAGTGGTACCGAAATAAATAAATAAATAAATAAATAATAAACGAATAAATAAAAATAATTAAAAGTTATTTAAATTTAAAACCTTGTGGTAAACATTATTTTTATCAGGGAGGGCTTCAGAGATACAATCAGAGTAATCCTTTGGCGAAGCAGGACTTTTGGGCGCCGCCGTTTGGGCGCCGACCGTTTGGGCGCCAAGACATTTGAGCTCCGCCGTTTGGGCGCCAAGGCATTTGGGCTTAAACTCAGGTTTATTAGCAGAGAGGAAAATGAAAAGGAAGTCAGTATGGAGATAAGGAGAGTCGATTTGGTGCTTCCTGTATCCTTACCTTCCCGAAGGAGGGGTGTTTGGAACACAGGGTTGTTAACGAAAGAAAATACAGAGAGGGAGGAGAATCGTGTTTAAACGGGGATTTCTTGGGTGTGTTTACGGGAGTTTTTGTTAGTCGAGATCTGAGTCAGAGGGGAGATCCGACTGTTAGTCATTTTCTTCCTACTATCATTTCGTGCTGATTTCGGTTTATATTGGTTCATGTTGGGTTTCTCTTATCCTGCTTTCCACGTTTTTCACCAAGTTTCGCGCCTTGATTACTTTTGTGAGAAAGAGTCTAGGAACTACGGATCTTTGAAAGAAGAATAATAAGGAAGATGTTGGGATTGTTTGGGATTAACGAAAAGCAATGTAGAATAAGAGCAAATAAAGAAATAGAAGATTAACTGAAGGGAAAAACAATTGTGAGACACATCAAGGCATTGAGATTGGGATGGTTTGAACACGTTATGAGAGCGAATGAGGTTAGTGCAATTAAGTGCGCCATAAATTGAAGATCGAGCGTCGAAAGTCAAAGCACGAAATGGGATGAGGAGATTTACAGCGATCTGAGGACGATGGTGATATGGAACTGGAAAGAGACTGCACAGAATAGGAGAAATGGAGGACAGTAGAAGAAACAAAATCGCACAGGAAACTTCAGGAATACAAAGATTAAAAGATGGAAAATAGGGACTAATCCACTCTGATTAATTCATTAATACGTTATGTGCAATCCCTCTAAGATATTACAGTATTATCTTCTCATCTTCCGGTACGTGACATTTGGGCGCCGTCGTTTGGGCGCCGCCGATTGGGCGCCAGACGTTTGGGCACCTGGACATTTGGGCGCCTCCGTTTGGGCGCCTGGAGATTGTAAGATTGAAGTATTTCAAGAACACAGCTCTATAAGATTTTATTATTTATTTACCATGATTAATAATTAACATAACTCACACTCCCTAGTGCATTTAAATGTCCACACTTTTCCCAATCCCCCAAAGGATCGGTACGTGAAATTTGGGCGCCGTCGTCTAGGCGCAGTCGTTTGGGCGCCGCCGATTGGGCGCCAGATGGCGGCGCCCAAATGTCCAGGTGCCCAAACGGCGGCGCCCAAATGTCCTGGCGCCCAAACGTCTGGCTCCCAATCGGCGGCGCCCAAACGACCGCGCCCAGACGGCGGCGCCCAAATGCCATTTTTGACCTCAAAAAAGAATTCCGTTTCATTTGCTTTAAGCGGAACTTCGGTTTTTTGATTTAATGTAAATCTGTAAACTTTTAACAGCTTGGTTAAAGCCACTTTGACTTTGATCATGGCGATGCGTACACATGCGAATGCGAACATGACATGTTCACCTATGCACATGTGAGGACCGTCTTCGAATGGTAAGTAAGTACCTGGTTGAATTTTTGATTTATTTTCGGGGGAAAACCGTTCGGGATCGGATTGCTTTGGATTTGTAAATTTGCAATAGCGGTATCTGCACAAGTAATCCATTTTTAATTACCACATCTGTTCCTGGGATGACCCAATCCTTTGTACACTGTCTGGTTAAAAACGGTAGTGAAGGATAAATCCGAATGGTTTCTGAAATACTAAAATTAATTGCCTTAGTGAATTTTTTACTTTTCTACCTTTAATGCACATATCCATCAGTGTTTCATACGAAATTTCTCCATTGTAATTGGACAAAACTCGATTTATTTCTTCGATTAGTTTTTCAGTAGTTTCAGGATTTTGGACCAATTCAAACAAGCAAAGCGCTATTGTCGATGATGTAGTTTCGGATCCAGCTGCGTAAAATAAGAATATCTCAGAAGCTATTTCTTCTATGCTTAACAGTTTTTCTCGGGTATCTGAGCTAACTTCGGGTAAGTCTGCGTTGTCATTTTTTTCAATGTCGATGTTATTTCTCAGCTGAATTAACAATTGCATTAGGTCTTTTTTGGACTCATTATTGCTTTCCCTGTACTCCACCGTTTGTCTAGTTAAATTTATATATGAGACGTCCACCAAGGATGTGCATAATTGAAGGAAATAAAAATGACAGAAGTACTTTAATGTTTTGCAGGACACCACCATGGATGGTTTTTCTTAAAATTTTAACAAAACCATCTTTGTCTTGGTTGCCAAGCGAATTGCACTCTATGCCAAGAAAAGATGTTGCAATAATATCGATAACGTATTTGTTTGTCATAGTTTTGAGGTCCACCAGTTTGGAATTATCACAAACATCGTCCAATGCCTTTGTCAAATGCTTCCAGTTATCAAAAAGTATTCCAACATCATTTTGAGTTTATTGGTCGTAAACGCCTGAGATAAAATATTTCTCATTATTTTCCAAACCAAGCCTCGCACACTAAACAAATTTGAGCTGATGGGATCCTTTTCCTCGTTAATGTAAATGGGTCTATCCAAAAAGTGTCCAAAGTCTTATCAAAATGGCTTCCATTAGTTTTGGATCTAGGACCACTAATATCGGCTTTATCAAAAAATAGTATCCTACATAGCGGTGTCCTTTGGTTTTAAATTTATTGTACGCTGTTTCAAAAATATCGATGAAAGCAACTTTTCCAAAAACTGCCTCGCCCAATTTTCCAAAAAAGAAGTTAGGTGCAAGTGTTTGCACGTTCCTTCTTTTCCAATAACCAAAAAACCAAATGTAATATGCAATTCCAAATATCAGGTCGTAAGAGTTAATCGGTTAATGCTTTATAGCAGTGGTTCCGATTTCGAAAAATAATTTTTTATAATTTTTTCATTTTTTTAACAGAACTCTTGGGTTCGACTGTCAGTTCTACTAAAAAAATAAAAAAAAATTTATTGTCGCACATAAAAAATGTAAATAATCATTTTTCAAATTCAATCGAACCTCCACTTTGTAACCACTGATGTGATGCGAATCAACAAATTAAAAATTTGTTTTTATGGCCAATTTATTAATTGGCCAAATACTAAACTACTTAATTATTTATCGTCTTATGGCCCGGGCATTTTAGATAATTTTACTACAGAAAATCCTATTACACCGACGGGGGAGGTCTTGGGAGTTTTAGTATGTTGTTCAGTAATATTTTCTGACAATTTTCAGCTTTATATTTTTTTTACTCTATTGTTGATTCAAAAATAATTAAATTAAATAATGAAATTTTCTACAAAAATTCCCGAAAGTGCATACTATAGTAAATAGTTTCTGGAGCAAATTTATGTTCCCCAACCAAATTTGAAACAGTTGAAACGTTTTACATATTGCATGGTAAATCGAATAAGAAAATTAAATGCATTACACAAATTTACTGCTGTTAATTGTTGGAAAACAAAGCCCTACTTCATGCACTACTGCCATCACTACAACAATGTTACCAAACTGTCTCCTGCAGGTGTAACCGTTAATTACTCGCTGTACGTACATAAAATGCAATTAAAAATGTTTGCATTAGAATGTAAAATAAAATTTTCAAATATTTTTTTTCCAAAAAAATCCACCTGAGCGCGTCATTAAAAGTTCTGTTGCACTAACCTGCTGTTTTTACTAGAATTATTTCCAAATCTGCTGAAATAAATAGGAAACTGCGAAAGTGTAGTCGTTTCACTAAAAACTCCACTATCACACTCGTGCACAGGATCCTCACTTGGAACTATGTCGATAAGATTGTAATTTAACCGATTTTTTGGAAAAATTGGCGAAGACATTTTTTTGCTTTTGATTAAATTTTTTTTCGAGCAATATGAGTTTCGCTGCAATATTTCCTACTTCACACTTTTATCTAGAAGATTTTGACAACTATAACAAGGTTATCTCGTTAAGCGAAATAATTGTAAAGATAGGATTATATCAATATTTATTTATCAATCTTGTGTTTACTTTAAAACGTTTCAAGTGTTAGTGTACAATAGATTTTATATTCTCGAGAGACGCAACGTCGTCTCTTTGTGCTTTTCTATAAAATTATGCTCAAGTTTTCCTCATCTACTTGATGTAATTAAATGCCCCAACTACTCCACTTACAATGATATACATTTTAGATTTCGGCCATCACTCAAAACTATATTACTGCAGTTTTGTTGAAAAACTAAGTTAAACCAATTTATCTGCATAAATTAAGTGTTGGTTTATTTTTTACTTTAGATGATAATTTATCAATGTGTTTATTAAGTTTATTTTTTTCTAGATAACAATTTGTTAAATAACAAAGGTCGACGCGAGACTGAAGGCCGAGCAATGAAGCGTAACCGAGCGAATGCAAAACTCCTGTGACAGAAAAGTTAGATTTTTCTAAAATCCAAAAGTTAAGTTGATATTTAAATTTAATTGGGGATTGACGATTTCATTTTTTACAAATTTTTAATTTAATCAAAAGTAAATGTAAGTTCAACTTGAAAAAATTTAAAGAAAAAGCAGCTCCTAAAATGTTTTCATCCTGATCCTATTTGCTCATTATTTCTACATTATTTCATCCTAAAAGTCGTATTTTCATGAGTTGCGCAAAATACCCGATTGCCAAACCACAAATTTTTCTTTTTTGTGAAAGCATTTATGTTACTTTAGCGCTGAAAATATAAAATTCAAATAATTATTTTTTACATTTTAAGAAAAAATAGCATATTTCATTCGGAGCAATCGGAGTAATCAGTGGCGATGACTCGCATTGTCGCATTGTATCCCTGAAGCTCTCCCTGATAAAAACAATGTTTACCATGAGGTTTCAAAATTTAAATAACTTTAAATTATTTTTATTTATTCGTTTATTATTTATTATTTATTAATTTTTTTTGGTTTACCACTGACGCGCATGAATGGATTAACGAGATTCTAAAAATATTTATTCTATTCAGGGGCGTATTTACCCTCTGTAACTAATCAATATATTAAATAATATACAATTATTTGTTATTTGAATATTTAAAAGTTCTGGGCATTCTTAAATCTTTACTTCTTCTATTATAAAAATAGCAGGAAATTATTTTTGAATTTCATATTTTAAATTTTCATACGAGTGCGCAACCTTGGAAATTTTTAAAAAAATTTTCTGCGGCGCTGTATGCGAAACGACTCGCTTCGCTCGTGTTTTAAATGCTGCAATTTTACTTTTCGATCCGAAGCCCCCCTGTACGTAATAGGCTAATAGGGCACTTCCACTCCCCCACTCCAAGATGGCTGCCGAACAGCAGCTTGGTGGTATGGTTGGTGGTATTCGTCATAAGATTTGTTAAGGATTCAAGTGTTATTCGTTATAAAAATGTATTTTTTATAGAATTCTAACCAGTTCTTTTAGCATTTTTAGCTTTTATGACACGGTGGTGATTGTTTTATAATAAATTGGGCTACTAAAATTTACTATACTTGCAAATAATTGAATAAATTGTATGTTATTAAATATTTCAAAATTTTTAACCTGAAATATTAAAAGTTACAATAATTTAATAATTTTAACAGTTGTTTGAATGAAATACAATACAATAAATAAATAAACAACATTTCAGCTGTTATGTTTTGTAATTATTTGCCAGCATTTTTGTGTTCTAGTAATTTATTTGACTTTCCGGTTCATGTTGAAATAGCAGGGGTATACAACCAGAATTTGTTATTTTCCAACTTCTGCCGGTTTGCCTTTAAACAAAGTCAAATATTTACAGAATAAAAAGTACAGTAAAATTAAATGAACGATTAAACTTAACCAAATCAAACTAGAAAATATCTAATTTAAATGGTTTTTCGTCAGTTTGAGTTATAGGTAGGGAATTTTCAAACTTGGGCGAAATTTGTATCTGCCGGGCTTAATGCATTCTCGACTAGAAGATTTGCTGATTTTTAAGACATAATTTTTACATTTTTTAGTAAACTCCTGAACTGTGCTAGTTACGATTATATCTTTCACTAAATCTGAATGTATTTATGTAAATTACTCAATAACACAAAAATGCTGGAAACTAATTATTAATAAACAGCTGAAATGTTGTTTATTTTTATTTAAAGCAATTTATTTCAAATTATTCTACCTAACTTTTAATATTTAAGGCTAATAATTTTCAAAAATTTAATAACACAAATTATTCAATTATTTGTAAGTGTAGTGGATTTTAGTAGCCCAATTTATTATAAAACAATCACCACCGTATCATAAAAGCTAAAAATGCTAAAAGAACTGGTTAGAATTCTATAAAAAATACATTTTTATAACGAAAACACTTGAATCCTTAACAAATCTTATGGCGAATACCACCAATCATACCACCAAGCTGCTGTTCGGCAGCCATCTTGGAGTGGGGGAGTAGAAGTGCCCTATTGCTATATACGCCACTGGGTTTGCCCCCCACTGGGGAAAAATCGTAGGGACGACCCCCCCACCCCACTGATTGTGTTCAAACTTTTTCTACAATATAAAAAACATTTTCTGACAATGGTAGCCCTTAATGTGCAGCCATTTTGAAGTGATGATTTTTTTGATTTTTTTATGTTTTTTTTTAACTTTTTTATTAATTTTTTTGAAGTAGAAAACTTTTTTAGAAAAATTAGAAAAAGACATTTTCTTCTATGAAAAATTCTCAGCTTTTCAAAGAAAATATTTAATTAAAGTGGACAAAACAATTTTTCTCACTGTGCAGCACGTGTTACTTCAAATTTGATACTTTTTTCTGAAAGCTGAGAGTTTTTCCTATAAAATATGTCATTTTCATGATGTGTATATTTTTTGTTTAAATTCAATTACTTAGTTTGGAATTAGATGAAAAATAAAAGTATTAAATTATGAAAATTGTTGAAAGTTTACATTTCATTTTACTGTATTGTATTGTATTTAAACAAAAAATATGCTCATCGTGAAAATGGCATATTTTGTGGGAAAAACTCTCAGCTTTCAGAAAAAAAATATCAAATTTGAAGCAAAATGCGCTGCACAGTCAGAAAAATCGTTTTTTCCATTTTAATTAAATTTTAACGGATTTTCTGTTACGTATGACAAAAAATGAATAGTTTCATTGAAAAGTTGAGAATTTTTTCTATAATAAAATGTCTTTTTCCAATTTTTCTAAAACAGTTTTCTACTTCAAAAAAAATTAATGAAAAATTAAAAAAAAAATTTTCAAAAATTCGTAAAATTCATAACTTCAGAATGGCTGCATATTAAGAGCTAAAATTTTCAGAAAATGTTTTTTATAATGTCGAAAACGCATTCACAAAGTTTGAACAAAATTGATTTTATTTGGTTGATATTTGTTATAAACAAAATCTCTTCGTATTTTTGTTACTTTTTGTTAAGCTCACCACATTTCTGGATTTCAAATTGTACTTAAAGCGGATCTAGAGGTAACAGTGGTGAAAATGCAAAAAGACAATACGAAAACAGGTTATGGGCCCAAGTCAGTCATTTGTTAAGTATTGAAAACAGGAGGTTTTTGCTTTCTATGTCGCTTAGGAATAAAAATTATCTCTAAATTAATACTAAATGTAATCATGTAATTAAATTAAATGTAATTATAAAGGCTAAGTAGTATAATGCAGGGGTGGCCAACAGGTCGATCGCGATCGACCGATCGATCGCGAAGCAATTTTTAGTCGATCATAGCTGCCAACACTAAGTCGTGATTTAAAATAAACCGACTATGAAACCGCTGGGGAGATTTCTTGTACAAGTGAAGGGAAATCTGAGAAAATTTAAGGAAATCTTAGAAATTACAGATAATCTTGCTTTTTAATTTTTTTGAAAGGAAGCAAAGCAAATTTTAGGAAATCAGGAGAAATTTTAGAAAATCCGGGTTAATCTACAGAAATCCAAGAATATGTTAAAAAAAAGAAATCTGGTGTATTATGGGTCTGTGTGCTTTTCTCCTCGTAATAAGCTAAGAAAAAATGTTGCTTTGTCAACTTTTACCTTAATAAATACAATTCAAGTATGATTTATATGCAGAGTTCCCACTTGTTTGGAAAACCTGACAAATCTGGAAAAGTCAGGGAATTTTTAAGATTTTCCTAATTTTTTCAGGAAAAAGTCTGGGAATTTCTCATTTATAGTGCCAAGTCAGGAAAACTAAATTATTGTTGTATTAGGATGGAAAGATTAACTTTTCCTGCGTAGCGAGTTTTTTCATTTGCGAGGTGAGTGAAACGAGCCGAGCCGAGCGAATGGAAAACTTGCGTGGCAGGAAAAGTTACCTTTCCATCCGAATAAAACATGTTATTTTTTCTCAAAACGAACAAAATTCAAAAATAAATTTTAAAATTAGCAATAACTCGAGAACGGCGTTAGATATCAAAAAACTGAGCAAAAAATTTTTAAATTGAATTCGCAACTGTCAACTTCAATTGTGACATTTATTAAAATTTTTAGGTTAAAAGATCAAAATTTTTAATTATTTGGTTAAAAATAAAATTTTAAGTTGGTATATTTAAGGATTTAAATATCAAAGTCAAAGTTTACATCTACTTATTTTTAAATTACGCTCTAAAATTTTATATTTGAAATGGTTAATAAACTTAAAATAATTTTTGGAAAAGGTAGATACCAAAATTACTCAATTTTATTAAAATAATGTCACATTTCAAGTTATGTTTTTACCTGCCTAGGCAGTTTTACTTTCGAAAAAAACTCTACACCACGTGGTTTTATTTATGTCGCTAAGGAAAAGTTTGACTTTTGTGTTTAAAATCGATAATGAAACAATTGACTTTCGTGTCACTTGGAGAAAAAAATAATTTCAATTTTAAAATTGAATTTTTTTATTCAAAAATTAAAAATTAAATTTTTTTAATTTTGAAATTGAAAATAAAAATATTAATTTCAATTTAATTTTATTAAAATTAAGATTTTTTTTTAATTTTTATCTTCCGATTTATCGAAATGTCAGGGAAATGTTTTATTCTTTGTTAGGGAAAATCTGGAAAAGTCAGAGAATTTGATTTGGAAAATTTAGTGGGAACCCTGATATGTCCATATAATATTAATATTAAATTATTATATTAAGATTTTAATAGGTAGATTGCGAAAAATTTTAAGAAACAGTCGATCGTATATACAATGAAGTTGGCGACCCCTGGTATAATGTACCTTTAACTTTTTTATATTTTATGGGCGATGGTAAACTCAGCCGCTTAGTAGAATTGGGTACTAATCTCGTTGGTAAACTCAGCCTGGTAATCAAAAAATTGTAGTTGCAAAGTGAGGATGGAGGCGCCAGGTCACTTCCGCTGGTAGGTCGCTGTTTCGGGCAAGTTAAGCCGATCGGTTGGAAGGTTAATTTAGTCTAGATTACTGTTCAATCGCTTTGTGTATTTTTAGTAGTTGAAATTACCAATTGAGTAAAAAATTATAACTATCGTAAAAATCACTCATTAAAATATTTTATGAGCTGATATGCAACTTTCCACTTAATTCGCATATTTTATTGCAGTCGCCCTAAACAATAAAAAGCTACCCCCGCTTATAACAGAGTTAGTTCAGGTAATATAACAAAATTTTATGACTTGCAAAACCGAAAAGTTTTGCGATAAAATTGAAACTAAAATATTATTTCATGCACAAATAGATAAATTTGAAAACTACAAAGTTTTACTACCCCGCTAAAACTACTTATCCGCATTATTGCTAAAAATCGTAAATGTTTTAACCGCTTTAATTTAATTTTGAATTTGTAAACGTTCCGCGCTGCGGAATGCCGTGGAGTTCCTTGAAACTTTTTTGTGCACGAGGGTAAGAGTGCGCCGCTGTCTGGGGATGTGCCTCCCGTACCTACGGTAAATTTAATTTTTTGCCAATTTTTAAAGGGGTCCCCGAACGTTTATTTCCAACAACAAAATGTAAAATCCACCAATTTATATTCAAAGCGGTGCCGAAAAATTGTAATTCCAAAGTTAAAATATAAACTTTCTATTTTTAACGATTTAGCCCAAAACAAATTATGTTTATTGATTCAATTTGCTTTTGTTTGTTTTTAAATTAAGTGTTTACAACTCAATTAACTGAAATTGAACCAATCGGTATTTAATTATTTTCGTTTAATTTTTATTCTCGTCGAAAAGTTGCTCATTTGTATTCTGTTTGCGATTTAGAAATTTTTCCATTTTTATAAGATAACCGATTTAACGATGTTTACGTATGCTTAATATCGAACGGAGGGGTCTTTTATGGAGATTGTTGATTTAATTATTTGTTGATTAAAACGTCTTTGAGATGTAACTTGGAATGAATACATTTTGATTTTATTACGAACTGGTTAGCGCGAAAGCAAATTAAAGCACCCTTATGCTGGGCAACTAACACATTGAAGGGATTACGGCGATTGAGTAGTGTCACAGTCATTGGATTAATGAGATTACTACACGAATTCGGAATAATAACATGACCGCTAGGTGAAACTCGATTTCCGTTTATTCAAAATGTATTATCTTCATCTCTTCATTTCCTTATTTTACAATAATTTATGACCAAATTGCTTTGACATTCAATATTGCAATCCAAAAAAAATTATTTTCTCATGCCTTTGCCAAATTAAAAACCAAAATGAATCGGCTTTATTAAATTTTGTCACATTTATCGCTTCTTTTCTCTTTTATGAGACGTAAATTTTATTACCACATGCAGAATGATTTTTATTCGCTTTAGTTTTTAACTTAGATTGCACACAGGGCCGGTCATAATCCACTTCAAATCCTGCAAATTCCAAAATTTGTATTTGCCGAAATATATTATAACAAAGCTCGGATGCGCATATACAGGGTGACCCCGTGACCGTGGAGAACCTTTGAGATGGTGATAAAGGCCACTTTTCTAAGACAAATTTTCATCTCTTTAAAGCAATTTTTTGAATTTCTGATTTCAAAAGGACATGGCTCCGATATTATTGATTTTTTAAACTTAATGTATTAGAACTTTTTTAAAGATAATTCGCTTATCTACAAATTAGACTATAACCTCCTATCGTCTAGAATCAACGGTTTTTGAGTTATAACATAAATTATGTGAAAAAATGTTAAAAAAATGTTTATTTTAAAAATGTTTATTTTTTTTACTTTTGTTGCGAACCCCGTATCTCTTAAACAAAACGTCTAAGAAAAAAACTGATGGAATAAGCCGGATAGGAAATTTAACGGGCTACAACTTTGGTCAAATAAATTTTTTTGGGAAACCAACGGTTTTCACAGAAATTCTGAAAAATAATGAATAAGATGTAGGTAAAAAAATAAATTCTCAAAATTTCTGCACACAGGCGTGCTTTTTTCAAAAAGTGTTTCAAAAAATATATTATTATGTAAGCCCAAACCCAAATAAAAATAATAAATATAATTTAGTAAAATAAATTTCGTGAATTTATTTTTTTTACCTACATTTTTCAGAATTTCTGTGAAAACGGTTAGTTTTCCAAAAAAAATTTATTAAACCAAAGTTGTAGCCCGTGAAATTCCCTATCTGGTTTGAGCAGTCAGTTTTTTTACAATACAGGGTTCGCAACAAAAGTAAAAAAAATAAAACCTGAATTTTTTTAACATTTTTTCACACAATTTAATTTATAACTTGAAATCCGTTGATTCTAGACGATAAGGGGTAATAACCTAATTTGTAGATCAGCGAATGATCTTTAAAAAAGTTATAATCCTTTAAGCTCAAAAAATCAAGAATATCGGAGCTATGGCCTTTTGAAATCAGAAATTCAAAAAATTGCTTTAAAGAGGGGTACCCCCCAAGGGTTTGGACTTGGACAAAAATTTTATTTGAAAATTTGTCTTAGAAAAATGTCATTTATTACCACTTCAAAGGTTCTCCACGGTCACGGGGACACCCTGTATATGCACGGAATATCCTTAAAATATGCACTAAAATTGATAAAAATAGATAAAATATGCATTCATATGCAAACTAAAAAATATCTAATCTTCGAATTTTTCAATTTTTGATTTATATTTATTTAAGATTTGCCTATAAATAAATCTGGACGAATTATAAAAAAATTGCAAAATTTTGCGTATTTTCAACATTTGGTGCATATTTGAATAAAATAAAATAATGCATATTTGGGCCACTTTTGGTGATTTTTGAAGAATTTTAATAGAGAAAATAAAAAATTATTATTAAATTTTGTTAATTCAAGAAAATTATTTTATTTTATTTTAAGCAATTTAATTTTTTATGTAAAAAAAATTATTTTTTTATTTATTAAAAAAACAAAATAAGAGGCCATCCATAAATTACGTCACACGTTTGGGGTAGGGGGGTCATCTCAGATTTGTGACAAAAATGTGACAGGAGGTCCGGGGAGATTTTAAATGTTGTGATGTCACAAAGTCAAATCCGGTAATTTAGTCCCCGCCAACTAAATCTCCCTGGTAAATTGATCCCCGGTAATTTGGTAAATATCTCGAAACGTCGATAACTGAATAACCCGTGAAGAAAAAGCAAATAGTGCACTGGAGGGCATTCCATGCCCCCCAGACCCCCCGGATTATTCCTATGATTTGCGTTTTTCAAAATTTTCTGTTACCATATCATACGCTGGGGTAATAAAACATTTTAGCTTTTAAAGTAAAAAAACTGGGGTTTTTAACAACAGGGGGCATGGAATGCCGTCCAGTGCAATCTAAGATTTTCTAAGATTATTCCCGAATTTCTTATTTTCTAAGAGTTCTAAGAACTGGAACGTTCTGTGCGTTTATGTAGGTTGCTCTTTAATACCGTAAAATGAAGGGTCAATCCGGGGGGTCTGGGGGGCGTGGAACGCCCTCCAGTGCATCTTTTATTAATTATCTCTATGGTAAATATCTCTAAACGTTAATACAGTTTACAGTACAAGCTCGATTCTGTGAACACAAAAATCCAAAGGTATTAACGCAAGAGTTTTCACACTAACGGGGGTGTAGAAAAACTATTGTTATGCATATATTTATTCCTTATAAAATGTTGGTAATTAAAAACATTGATTGATATTGAGAAGAAATTGGGTGTTCACAAGACCGAGATGTTTATAGTATGGAGTGTTCACGTTATCGAGCTTCTACTGTAACTGAATAACCCGAATATATTCTTACAAAGAATAAAAAACACACAAACACATAAAAAACCAATGCATATCTTCGGACGGATATCTCTTTTACAAGCGATTTTGCTAATGAGAATTGGGGATGAAACTATCGGGGTCAAAATTACCAAATTACCTGAGGTTCAAATTACCGGCTACTAGAAGTGTGACGTCACTGGGGGGGGGGGGGAGTTTAATGGAAATGTGACTATATGTGACATAGGGGGATGTAGGGGTCTAAAAACCTTTAAAATCGTGTGACGTAATTTATGAACGATCCTTAATTGTTAAAGTTTCTAAATTTAATAATATTTTTTTAATTTTTTTACTTCCTTGTAAAACAAGGAAGTATTGTGATATCGATTTTTTTCGGTTTCCAGATTTTGACGGAAATATCCGTTTTGACCTTCCCTGAATATTTATTTTATTATATTATATTATATATTTTCGTTGTGACGTCTGTACGTACGTGCGGACGTCTGTATGTCGCATAACTCAAATACGGTAGGTCTTTGAAAGTTGAAATTTTGGATTGGAGATACTTATAGCATCTAGTTGTGCACCTCCTATTTTTGGTTCATGACGCGCATGAATAAATTAACGAGATTCTTGTGCAATTATTATAAAAATTACAAGGAAGTTATGTGGTGTTCACATCAGATTTTTTTCTCTATTAAAATTCTTTAAAAAACACTAATATGCACCCACATATGGACAAATATGCATTATTTGCTCAAATATGCACCAAATGTTGAAAATATGCAAATTATACATTTTGACAAGCAGTCTAGATCTCGTAACGGATCTGTTGGCATATTAATATTGAATCACATGCAAAAGCATAAAATCCGAGCTCTAATTATAACAATAACTATATTAAAAAAAGAAAACAATAAATTAAAAAAAAATTAAATAAAAGAGAAAAAGTTATCTTTGAGAATAACTGCGTCGTCGTCTGCGAGATAATTAGCATTTTGCTGAGAACAAAACAAAATTTTTAATTATTACTTATTTGTTATTCTTCCAACTGAAATAAACATTCGATTCAAAGGAATTTTAGTTCAAATAATCATGGAAGCGAGTTTGAAAGATCTGGTAACTGAAAATCCTCTTATCTTAGTTATTGACTTTTTTAAATTCTACTTTAAGACGTTAAAAGTATAAAGTTAAGATGTTGAACGATAAATGAATCGCTTTAAATTCTTTAAATAATTTATTCCAACTTTTTAAAAGAAATTAGTTAAGTTCCACTTTTATTTTGACATCGGAGCACTCGAACTGTAATTAACGCTCAAGTGCAACGCGAACAAAAAATTGTAAACAGCTTTTAAAATTTTAAAATTTCTGATTTTTTTTTAAATTTTGTTTTGATCAACAGAACAGAGAATTCTAAATTTATCCCAACAAATGATAAACTCTGAGTTATTAATTATCTTTTATGAAAAAATATTCCTAGGGAAAAATTTAAACAATTCAAAGAATGCCCTACTTACCGGACTTTCATTAATTATGTTAGCAAAACAAAATGTCGTTGAAATATCTCTTAATAAAACGTCAAGAACAATCGCAATTATCATTTTACGCTAATAATTCATTGCATTCAAGAAATATTAATTGCGTGCGCCACACTTTTATTTTATTCCATATTCTTTTGTGTTAAAATTATTTTCCTCTTTGTTTTACAAGTTTTTCTTAAGTTCGACTAATTAAAATTTCAAATATTTCAAATTATACTTACCTCGATATTTATTTCAATAATTGGGAGAAAATTCAAAATACCTGGGCTATTTATTTGTTGAATTAATTATAAAATAATTGGTTCCCGTTTATTTAAATTCATTAAAATTATGAATAATTTATTTGTTATCATGGGCTTCTTTCATAATAACAATCGTTTTTAATTGAATTTTAATTAAATCAATATGGACCTATAATTATTTGTGATAAATAAAATTTATTTAGGTATACACATTTTTAGGTATGTTTATTACAAAGCTAAATTTATTCCTGTCTCTTAAATTTTTTTAAATTAACGTGGATCGGATTCCACGTTAAAATGCACTGCCTGTATCCTGTATTAGAAAAAACGGCAGTTCCAGAAAACAACGCTCTTATAAAACAGTGTACATACAATAAAACATAAAATAATGAACGAAATCCAATTTAAAATAAATATTGATGTTACTTGTTGCACACGTACAGGCAACAGAATGAGCAAAACCGAAACCTTAAATTCGATTACTTCATAAATTAATCGATATTGGGATGTTTCTAGATTTTTTACAATATCAATGATATCTTCAGCCAGTGGCGGAACTACCGGGGTGCTTTGGGTGCAACGCACGCGGGCCCCCTGCTAAAAGGGTCCCCAGGAATCTTTTTAAAAAAATTTAAAATATATAAAATAATGTAAAAAAGGCCGGTTTAACAATAGTCGAATGAACCTGGTATAAAGTCAGACCAGTGGCGTATTTAGAGGGGGCAAAGGGGCATCTGCCCCCTCAAGGATGCCTCGGACTGTACCCCTGAAGCTCCCCCCCCCCACGATAAAAATAATGTTTACTACAAAGTTTTAAAATTTAAATAACTTTAAATTATTTTTGTTTATTTGTTTATTTATTTATTTATTTACTAGCTGGAAAGCCCGTCTGCTTTTTTTTAATTAAATTTTTTTTATAATATAAAAATAAATAAGTTTCTCAAATTCTAATTTTCTTTAGCCGAACGCTTTAATTTCCCTCCCTTTGGTGAACAACAATAAATTTCCTACTTTTTTTCGACGAAATTTGTATAATTATTCTGTCTTGAGTAGGTATTCTAGAAGAGTGGGAATTTTATTATAATATGTACTGGATGGTATTCACCCCCAGCTCACCCGGTTTACACTTTTGACTATAATTTTGACAGCTAACATTCAAAGAAACGTAAAAATTGCTACTAAACTCTGAGCACTTAAATAAATGTTTTTCCAAGCTTTAATATTCTCTAGCCAAAGGTTTAAATTTCCCTCATTTTTGCTTAAAAATTTAAATTTTTCGGTTTTTCCTGGTAAAATTTGTAAAATTATAAATCCCCTATCTTCTCCAAGTATTCTAAAAGAGTGGAAATTCTGCGATATGCACTGGAGGGTGTTCCACACCCCCCAGACCCCCCGGTTTACAATCTTGACTTTATATTTTTACAATTAACTTTCAAAGTAACACAGTAAGTTGCTGCTAAACTCCGTGAACAATAAGGTAATTAAATAAATATGCTTTCTAAGTTTTAATTTTTTCTAGCCGAAGGTTAAACTTCTCTCATTTTTGCTTAAAAATTCAAATTTTCCGGTTTGGATTAATATTGGACAAATATTTTTTGGTTGGTAAAAAAAATCGACCAACCAAATTTTTTTTTACCAAAAAATTACACGTTGTAGTAGGAGCAGTAGAAGCGTGCTGGGATTGTATGTATTGGTATTAGCTACAACTGACGCGCATGAATGGATTAACGAGATTCCGAAATATAGTTAATCTGCCCCCTCCAAAAGCATTTTTTAAATACGCCACTGAGTTAGACTTAGTATTACCATTATTACCAATAATAATTCAGTGTCCCCACTAAATTTTCCAAATCAAATCCTGATATTTCCAGGTTTTCCCTGACAAAGAATAAAAATTTTCCATGACATTTCGATAAATCAGAAAATAAATAGGTAGAAAATCATAATTTTAAAATTAAATTAAAACCAATAATTTTTTTAAATTCTTAATTATCAACATTAATTTATAAATAAAATAATTCAATTAAAAAAAAAAAATTTAATTAAATTGTTTATCTTAAATCTTAAATTCCCTGACTCTTCCAGATTTTCCAAATAAGTGGCACCCTGCAACTTTGTAATTGTTATACCAGGAATAACGTTATACTAAGTTTATCCGATTATTCTAAATTTGGCCCTTAATTTAGTTTTGTTATTTGTTTATCTTAAAATTATGGTTATATTGTATATGAGTTATTTATTATTTTCTTTCATTTTTGTCTTTTTTAAAAACAGGGCCCCCGTTAACAACTTTGCACACGGGTCCCTCAACTGCTTGTTACGCCACTGTCTTTAGGTAAAGATTTAGGGGCTATCTTAATCAATGCAGTTTATAAATCTGAATCTTTCTATTAAGTTTTATTTGGTGTCTTTTTGTGATTCCCATAACAAATCCGTGATTTCATTCAGTAAATGCTCCTATTTATTTTAATGTCCGATATAAACTCTGCGTAGTCTCTTGGGAAAAATATGTTAAATCCAAAAAAATTTATTTACATTCGGCGGTTAACTAATATTAAGATTAAAAAATTAAATGAGCCTCTTTATTGCTTTGTCGCTTTGTGTACAATTTGCAACTTTGGTTAAACGGTTTTATCTTGAGCTTTGTTTGAATTTACCTATTTTTCAAATCTTCGAGTCTATGCTATCTACCTCAACTTAATCCTTTTATTTAATTTTTCTTTCTTAAATAATAATGCAAAATCTGAAATTTCTAATCGAAAATTTGAAATTCAGGAAAGAAATAAGGAAAACTCTGCAACTTTGCTTCTGATTTTAATAAAGACAGTAATGGCTCAACATTTTTATTTTTTCAAAAATTTTAATAGTTAAGAATTTCAGAAGAAGCTAAGTCTCTTTTGCTTGCTCTGACGAGCCGCCGCTGATAAAGAATGACGTAAACTGTTAGCATTTAAAAGTTTTTGATGAAAAATGACCTCAACGTTGCCTACAATAATTCTACAAATTACAAAAAATAAAACTTGTACCAAAATTTTAATGTTTTATATTTTAAGTGACAAGTTACTGATTTAAACAAAAAACTTTCTTCTTATCGTTTTAAACGCACTTTATGTAAATTGGATGAAGTGAAAGGATCTCAAGTTATCTTAAAACTTGGAACTTAAAAGTCGAAAACTTTTCCATTAAATTTATGTATTGCACTTTGTAATATATAAACTTATAGCTTAAACATTGTTTGTTTATTTGTTATACCTTTGCTACAAAAATTATTAATTTACAATAAATTATTTCTCAAAATGCATTTTAATTTTCTAGTCAAAATTTTGCCTTTTTTCCGGTTCAATTATAAATGTGTCCTTCTCCGGGCTTTTCCAGATTCTACTCGATTCTACTCTATATTTTTTATATTTTTTCAATAACAAAATTCAAATTGTTTTATAGAAGGCGGGGACATTTGGCAACAATGTAAATGTGGTCCAAAATGGTTTTTGACGATTTTCTCGGTTCCTATAAATTTTACAAACACAATACCTCTATACAAAAAGAAAGATATGATAATTCTGTACAAAAAAGGTTCTATAAAATTTTTCATTCTGAGCGATAATTTTCGTGATATTTAAATTTTTGCTGAAAAAATATGTATAATTTTTTTTTTATTTTTTCATACTAAAATGTAAAATATGATTCAAAATCAATAATAAATATCACTTCCAGGAGGAGAAGGACATGTTGGATTAAAGATCTGTTCTTCCCCTCGTTGTGGGACTACATTGCTCACCAATTTGCGATAATTGCCTTGGTCAATCTTGTTCAAATGCTGAACCAATTCAAAACCAAACAAGAAGTTATGAACAAACTATTGTCAAAAAAGAAGTTGAACAAGAAAATAATAAAGCAAATGTTTGATCCTTATATTTTACGTTTCAGTCTGGGAAAATAAAAAAAAAATTTAATACTCTTTCACCAGAGTTTATCACGAAAAGCATTGCTCGGAAAGAAAAACTTTATAGAACCTTTTTTGTGCAGAATTATCGTATCTTTCTTTTTGAATAGAAGTATTGTGCTGGTAAAATCGATAGGAACCGAGAAAATCGCAAAAAACCATTTTGGAGCACTTTTACATTGTTGCCAGATGTTCGGACTTTTGAGACATTTTTCAGAACACCAAAATTTATATAAAAATGCACAAAAACCTTAATATACAATTATTCCGTATCAAATCCCATTAATATTTTGATCAAAAAAAAATATTAATCTTCGAAACAGGCAATTAAAAATATTTTGGGATTATAAAATTATCTAAATTTCTAAATTAAAACAATATATATTTTGAAAAATATGAAATTTTATGTTTTTTGAATTTTAAAATTCAAAATTTCTTCACGGATCAGTATAGGTTGGGGACCACTGCTTTACAGGATTCTCAATAATTTAAATTCAAAATACAAAGCAAAGATATTACTGACTGTTTTAATTTAATAATTTTCATTATATTTACTAATATCAATTAATTATTTTGCAATAAAAGAAAAAATCAAGGGTTCCCACTGGGAGTCGAACCTTCATGTAAAAGGGCAATTTTTTTCACACACCAAATAATTTTTAACCTCCAAACTGTCCAGAATCGCACATTAATATCACAGGAATAATTTAAACGAATTTAAATTAACAAATTAAGGTAATAGCTTGAATTTAAATTTAGAAGAAGCATAATTTCGAAATTGTTTAAATTTCTAGAAATCTACTATACCGACACAAGCGTGACGTTTGTAACATGGTAGATCATAAACTAAATAAAAAGTAGCAAAATATAAGAATGTATCGTAAATTATTCCAAAGTAGTTAAGGGAATATCATCTAAAAGTACTCTAATAAGTTTAGAACGATTTTTCAACCAGAGAGTTTGCTATTTTATTGATCTAACAATAAAGTCGTTGATTTGTTGATGTTAACCAAATTCTCTTATTTGCTTCTATTTATACGATTTGGAAACTTGAAGTGTATTTAAAATGTAGACTACAGTTTTTTAAGTGTTTTAATCGTAGTAGAAAGTACAATGGAAAACAATCCCAGTGTCGAGTTTAACCAACACTTGTTCGAGAAGAAGTTGTCAGGTTTAAAAGATTCACAAGACAGTATTAATGCTTGTTGTCACTGGTGCCTTCAACATCGGCAGCATTACAAGGAAATTGTTATTTCGTGGCTGAATGTGTTAAAACGTGTTAAAATCGAACAGAGACTTACGTTGTTTTACTTAGCCAACGATGTTATACAATATTCAAAGAGACGTAACTATGATTTCGTCGAAAGTTGGGGTACAACTTTGCAAAAGGCTACAACCTTGGTTCGGTACGTTTCTGATCCTTTCAATGAAAAATACTTAACCTGTTTTGTTTTAGGGACGAAAAGATAAAACACAAAATATTGAGAATATTTAAAATTTGGTCAGAACGTGGAGTTTACGGTGAAGAATTTTTGGCAGATTTAAGCGGTTTAATTAATTCTTCGCCAACGCCTCGCAAAGGAGACGAATCACATGAATTTCAGGTTAGTTTGTTTCACGTAACTTTGGGTTTCTAATTTTGTCAACTTTTAGCCTGCTTATTTGATACAAAAAATTAGGACTTGTACGAAATTGGAGTCGGACACCGATTCCAAATTGCAAATCTTGAAAGAACATAACCCAAAAATTCAAATCGAAAGTGAATCGTTAATTTCGTCACTAAAAGGTGAGTACAATATTTTAGTTCGATTTTATATGTAGCGTGGATTCTATAAGTCGGAGTTTTTTATAATTCATAGACCTTTTGAAATGTAGCATGTTCTTACATTAGCAAATCCCCATTTTAAAACTACACGTTCAGTTTCACGTTTGCTCTAAAAATGAATACTTTGATTTTTTTTTTCATTTTTAAAATTTTTAAATTGATCGAAGTTTGAAAAATCGGGAAAAACTTGCAATTTTAGTCAGGGAAAACCAGGAAAAGTCAGTGAATTTTCTTGAAAAATTTAGTAGGAACTCTGTACGATCTTGTTCAGGGCCGATTACATGAACGTCATTTAAAAATTTAGTGGAAAATTAAATGCAACTAAACAATAACTGATTTTATAATCTGTTTATTAATTAACTAAAAAGTGTTTACAAATTCAAGTTAAAAATTTTATGGTTGGACTTTTTTGTCAATTTCACGACAGGATGTTATGAACTTTTGTTCTTGTTGGAATGCGCTTAAGATCAGCTTCATAAGTGGAGTAGGTATTGACGCTTAGCTGGTGAAATGTGGATAAAACTCAGCAACTGATTGGCTCAAATCTTAAAATTCAGGACCGATTGCACCAACTTTAAATAAATCAGGTCAAAAATTATTTGGATTAAATAACAATTTTTAAATTCATGTAATTTTAATGTCGGTTATATTACTAAATTACCTTAGGACAATTAGACCCTAATCACACCACCTTTGCCCCCTTTCAAGGAGTTGAAAAATGATGTTTAGTCTGAGGGGGGTCTAAGAGGTTTTCAATGTATAGGCGGATATCAGCGAGCCTGGCTCACCTCCCGCATTACACATTAATATCAAATGTCTGTCAGAGTGTTGTCAGTTTCTTCGGGTGCCAGAAATTTCCATCTTTCAAGATGCTCTCGTCATTTCGTCTTTCCTCTTTTTGACGACTGTAGAATCATCTCGACATGTTCCAGAGACGGAAAGGTGAAGAGATTCCTGAGTTCAGGAAGTAAACTGCCATGCACTGATATCCCTAAACTAAGACACATGATTGGATAAACCAAACTTTTATAAGCAGGTTGGTGTAGTCGAGGTAGAATCTTGAAATTTGAATTTTAAGTGATCTCAGTTCTTGCGTGCCTGCGCCGAATTCCCCATTAACAATGTAGGTTTACTGTCTCTCTACTGACATTTCATTGTTTGCGATGAAAGAAGTGTAGGTCAATGACCTAGTTCCCTACAAGAAGAAAAACCAAACTAATTATTTTTTTTTACATAAACTTGAAGATCGTGCACATGTGGACGATGTGGAAAAAGAACTGGAAGAGTATACTGTTACGATGGAAAACTATGTAAATGCCATCTTACTGGAGATCAAAGCGAGAGTAAACATATGCAGTTTGTTAACTCAAGCCCAAGAGCAATTAGAACATGACAAGAAGGACGTCAAAATGGTAGCTCAAGTAAGTCGACACATTTGTATCCAACTGACTGACTGACTTTTCAATAAAACAATTATTTTAGGCTTACAAAACCTTTGCTGCAAGAGTTAGACATTTAAAGAGAAAGTTGGAAGAAAAAATACCGACACTGTCAAGTCCTGTTCCATCACCTGATGTGAATGCACCATCGCCTAAATCTGATGATGATGACGACGACGATGATGCATCCAATAACATTTCATTCTCTCCCAAAAAAGGTAACAGTCTTGTTTCTCTTAAAACTTATTACAAACTTTTTTTTAGTCTGTGTAGATAACCTCAGTGATCCTATAGCTTTATTTTCAAACCCAGGGTACTACAATCCGGTTTCTGCGCCAATGACGGATTCGAATTCAAATTATTCCAGTTTTATTGGATCAAATTTGTTAAACTTACAGGTAAATTTATTCATTTGGAGGAAAGTCTTTTCTAAAACAATTTTTTCTTCAGGAATTAAACTCTTCACTTTTTGGAAATGATAACAAAATTGACAATGTAACGAATCAATCTGGAAATAGTATAAACGAAAGTGTTTCTAATTTTCCACCCATGGTTTGTCCACCACCACCACCCCCTAAACCAAACTTACCACTCCCTTCAAATTATCACTATGGCATATCTAATTCTCATGTTCCACTTCTGCCTCCACCTATGCCACCTTTTAATAAACCAAATGATGATTTCTCGGGATACAATGATACCTACAATGGTAACAGTAATGGCAATTACGGTGAGTGGTGATGAGTGATTGATGTTCTGTAAAAATGTTAACGCGGGATTTTTTTTTTCAGCTATGAATAATGTGTTAGCAACGCCTGCATATGAACCCTACGAACCACCCCCTACTGCCGCTTACCAACCGACTGCTCCACGAAACTTTCAAACTACTAATTCTTCAGAACTTCCACCTTTCAATCCTTATGCTCCTCCATCTACCACTCCTACTTATCAACCAACGCAGCTACCCCTGCCGTATCCTCCACCACCTAGACCGTTACCAAATCCTTTTGGAGCAGACGAATACAATCCCGAGGAAGAAATTGAAACTTGGGATCCTGAACCCACCTGGGAACAGCCGCCTTCAATAGAATTAGAAACTCCTGAAAGTCCCCCTCATTTTGAAAAACGGGGATACAGTGAACCAGTGGAATACCACGAGACACGTGTGTATGAAAATGCCGTGGATGTAGATCAAAGGGTTCTGAACCTCAATGGTAGTAATATACATGTTGTTCCGACACGGTTTAAATCAAATAATTTCAGATACTAAAGTTCTTCAGCGGAATAAGGATGTGGATCATCGAAACCTTATCAGTCTAACCGGCTCGCCGAATGACTCGAAACACAGCTGGACGAGTCAAGGTGATCAGGTAACGAATGATTTTTTATTTTCAAGGTGTTTTCTTGGTTTGATCGAGGTGAGCGGTCAAAAAAATTAAATTATATAGTTTAATTTAAAAAGGGAAAAAGACTTAAGCGTATTTTTTAGTGGGGGAGACAAACTCAAAATTTTTTAATTTATTATAAAAATGTCAAAAGGCAGAAGTGCAATAATTGTCTCCATTGACAACTCTTCTTTGTCTTGTAATTATGGTATATCAGGGACATTAATCTTATGGGAGTTTTTAAAACACTTGATTTTTGACATTACTTTTATTATTGTAAATTGTTTGTTTGCGATTTTGATACGTCGCATCCATATGAAATTATATCAGGCGTTTATAAACTCCCATAAGGAAGACTTGTCCTGATAGTTTAATAATATAAAAGGTAATATCGACACCCCCAAGGAACAAAGCCGTAACCGAGTTACTAGAATTTTGAGTAATTGTATTTTGAGAAAATAATTCCAGAGATAATCAGTGGAGAAAATTTGTATCTCCTATGTATGTAATGTACATTTTAAAATTGCTCTCCTGAAAAATACATAAAAATGAGTTACGGCTTTGTTCCTTGGGGGTGTCGATATGAAATGTTAAATTAATTCTTCTCTTGGTGTACTGTTTGGTTTCCCAATATTTGATTTGTGACTATGAATTGTAATTGTGCCGCCACTGATAGATATCGCACTGGGCAGGGGCGGATGTAGAAATTATTGCTAGTTTGAAAAAAATAGTGAAAAAAAATTTAATGGGTTAACCATATAAGTTAGAATCACCAAGAAATGCACAAATTTTCATAAATAAAATACATTGGAAATGTAAATTTTGCAAACGTTAAATTCCAAAGTTCCGTGCATTTTATTGTGATTCTATAATACTGAATAACCTTGATGATTTGAAATCATTGATTGTTGGCTCTTCTACAACTGTTGTCGAACAGTCATAATTTTTTAATGTACAAAAAGTTTTCCCACTTCAAAATTTTGGAATCAATCCGCCCCTGCCAAAAGGTAGCTCACTTGACCTTCAATTTTAATACGACGCCCTTGCAGCAACTAGCTGAGGACCATAAAAATGTTGGCCTCAAGAGCACCACCAGTGTGTAGTTTAAGTTCAATGCGCGTCAACGCCAGTAAGTGCGACTTGAGGTTTACATTTTTGACATACAAATGTTTTTGATTGCATTTTAAAAGATTTCATTAACAGTAATAATTTTTTATTAACAAATTTTAAAGGATTACCGTAAACCAGTATCCCAAGAAAAAAATTCTCAAGATCAAGATTACCGACTGTCGTTCAACATTGAAAATTTTAAACTTCCACCACCGCCTCCGCCACCCAACATGCTTATGGCGCCAAACGATATGCATCCAAACATGGGAATGGGTGGCGGACATAATAAAAAGGTAGGCGTGTCTCCCAAAAAAATGCAAGACAATACCGAAAGTATCGACATGGATTTGAGCGACGATGATGTGCTAAAAGAAAACGACTCGGGGTCACAGCAAGACTACTTCGAGTTGCCGCCGCCGTTTCCCGATTTTTGTGGAGAAGACTTGGATGCCAATAAATTTTTGGACAATGTCAAGAACGAAATCGGTGATTTTGATTTCAATGATCTCGATGGTGGCGGCGGTGGTGGTGAAAGGAATAACGATTTTCCGAAACCTGGGTTGTTGGGTCCGGCACCCGGTTACACGACAAATTTCGTTGGTCCACCCAATCCGCCAAACATGATGATGATACCTCCTCAAATGCAACAACAAAATTGGATGGGACAGGATTTTAGTGGCAATGAATTTCAGAATCAGGCAAATCAGTTACCGTTTCGTGGAAGAGGTAATATGCGGGGTAGATTTAATAATAGGGGAAATACAAGACCACCAAGAAGTAATTGGGGTGGATCGAATAATTTTAGAGGAGGTAGAGGTCGTGGATCCACACGAGGTGGACGTGGTGATAGCTCAGGAAGTTGGAATGGGAACGGTAGGGGGCGAGGGAATTGGAACGAAGGTCGGGGCGGGAGAGGAGGCGGAAGGGGCGAATTCCGAGCTCGCGGTAATTTTAGAGGTAATTTTAGGGGTAATTTCGTAAACTAATTTAAATAAATATAGATAGATTAAAGCAGCACGTGATTTGAGTCATATTATTTTTGGTAATTTAAAAATTTTCCTGTGACCTGACCGAAGATGTTGCATTTTTTAAACACGATTGTTTGGTTCTCGTTGTGAACCTACCTCCTCTCGACGTTTTGTAAAATTTTGAAAATTTTAAATTGTGTATATTTGTAGGTTAAGATGATAAAATGTTTTGCTGACAAATTTGAACAGATGTTAGTATTTTTTATTTTAAAATAAATAAATCTGTTCGAATTTTCAAAGAGGAAATTGTACAAAAAAATTCTAAAGTTGTAATAATAATTGATTATATATTTTTGTTTTTGCGATAATGTATATTGTGGTTGTCTTTCTACCAAGGTTGTTTTCCGAAGAAATAAGTTGGATTTTTTTATAGTATTTACAGTAATAATGATTGTTGCATTTTTTGTTGCCTACTTTAAAAAATACACTTAGTTTCTATTATTGTGTTTGGCTTTCGTTCGTATGCATGTAATATTATGTAAGTGTCAATAAAAAATATTACATTAACCCTTCAAGTAATAAATAATTCCGTTTTAAAGAAACACTGACCGATTGAACGTAACTAACCTTATTCGAATGAAATTTTTGAAAAAATTAATAGATTTGTGATTCATAACCACACAAAATTTTAAATGTCAAAGTTGGAGTTTTTCGAAGATTTCGTTCGATAGGTTTGCAACTCGGCTAAACTCATGTACAGGATGAATGTAAATAATTTATTTATTACAAAAGTACAGAAACAAATTACAATAATAATTTCATTACGAACGGAAAGCAATAAACGCCAGAAGCTAAGTGTATTATATTGATTTATCCAATTTATTTCATTGATATTTTATTTTACCCCACCTCTCTCCACAACGGCTGTAGATATTGGTTTCGTCGGTTAGATCGGCAACGTCCAGAGCTAACGTCGTTATGTCGCCTTTGAAGGGGAGCGGTTTGTTTAAGGAACTTGAATTTATCAAACCTTCTAACATGTTAAATAAGCTTTCCGTTATCGCCTTGGTTTTAAATCCCACGTATTTGCTTTCCAAAGTCATCCTATTACAGACGAGTTCTTCTTTTGCCGTCTCTAATTGCCGCGCTAAGGTCGCTGCCGAGTATTTCTTGTTCACGACGTTTTTACAGAGAGTGGATAAAGATAATATGCACTTACTCTGCTTTAATTTCTGTTCCATTTGCATTCTCACGTATTGCTTAGGTGTGATGCTTAACAGCTGATCGGCGTACCGCTTTTTTTCCGGTTTGCACAACGAATTATCGTCTTCGCTTATTCCTTCGTTTATTCTTCCTGGATAAGCAAAACTACGTGATTCGGACGTGGAGTTTTGGCCCCTGAACCGGGATAAATTCCCCCGAAGCGAATCGTTGCTCACTTCGCCTGCCCAAAACACAAAATTAAATTTTTCGTATCTCAAACTTGAGTGTCCCTTACCTGCCATCGATTCGTCGTATTCATAATAAATTGAATTCTTTTTTATTTTCGGCCATCCGTGACAAGCCTTGGAAACATCCACAAATAATAGAATATGTACAATAAAAATCAGTAGACTCGTGAAGCACTCCATAGTGAAATTTGGGGATGAATAAATGTGAATCGTTGCCGATTGTTGAAGAAAATGGTGAACTATTTTTACCCATACATCCATTTCACGATAAATTTGTATTGTCTAGAATCCCCAAAATTTTATGACAATTTATAATTTTTATAAATTTTGTTTTTAAAATTGGAAGCGCGCTCATGTTGCTAGGATTTTTGAATATACACAACTCGCCGAAATAGCTCAGTTGGGAGAGCGTTAGACTGAAGATCTAAAGGTCCCTGGTTCGATCCCTGGTTTCGGCATTTTTTTTTGTTTTAATTAAATTTCGAAAATAAAATCAAGTAAACTTGATTTTTATTTTTGTAATAAAATTGTTGTATTTTTTTAATTTGTTTATAGAGCAAACAGTTAATTTTTTTTATATCGGCGGAAGAAAAAAAAATCAGGTTCCACCGAGACTTGAACTCGGATCGCTGGATTCAGAGTCCAGAGTGCTAACCATTACACCATGGAACCGTTGTTAGGGGATGAAATTTTCGTGTGAAATAACCGCTATGATGCAACCCCTAAAATATAAAAACTTAAAAATTTATTTAATCAGTTGCATTGTAGTTTTTTATTACATCGAAACAGTGGCGTGACTGCGCAGGTGAAGGTTAACACCAAAAATATAATATGAATGGATTTACGTACCTTGGCGTCTTTTGTTGGAAACTTGTGGTTCCGTATTTCATTCACATGCGTGCCAAGTTTCAATATGGTTTCATTTCAATTTTTTTAAATTTCGCAATCATCTGGCTCCGGCCCTGCAATTACGTAACCTAGAACGTAACTGTCAGAAAATTTGAATTTTTGTTTTATTTTAGCGTCGCATTTTGACATCGCTTTGTTATTTATTTACCTTCATTTATTATAAATAATTTATATTGCTTTTACACGTTAAAATGAATTTGAAGTGTTTAATTTGTAGCGAATTATTAACACCGTCGACGCAAATCCACGCAACGAATTGTGGTCATTTATTTCACTTTCATTGTATTGTACAATGGTTGGAACAGTAATTTAAAAAAAACCTTTTTCGTATTCCTTACCTAATACCTGTTTTGAATTGCAGATCCAAGTCGTGTCCGCAGTGCCGAAACAAAGTCACCACCAAGTCCATATTCAAAATTTACGTCTGTATCGAAGAAAATCCAGATGCACCCGATTATAGTACGTTGCAGAATAAAGTGGAAAGTTTGGAGTTTCTAATCAAACTTAAGGACAAAGAGATTCAGGGAGAAGTAGAAAAATGCAAAGACACGATCGTACAAAATGACAAATTGAGGTAACCACATTTTAATCAACTTTGGAGACACTAAATCTATTATTTCAGGAAAACGGTTGTAGAATGTGAAGATAGTTACGCAATTTTACAAAGTTCCTTTAAAACACTCAGGGATCAGGTCAGCTTCTTAAAAAATAAATGCAAGAACGAAGAAACGTTGAAAGAAGAAATCGCCAAGTTGAAGTCGGAATTGAGAGAAATGGAAAATGTTAAATTAGTGATCAGTGGTAGCAAACAACAAGTTAGCGATATGTTAAGACAAAACCACGACGTTCAGTCATTGTCCCTTTTAATTACGACTTTAAAAAAGTAAGTTTTTTGTGCTTATTCGTCTTCGACTAATAAATTTACTATTATTATTATTGCAGAGAACTAATCGATTCCGATAGAAAACTCAAGCAAGTAAAAAATTACTATAAAGAAACCAAAAATGAATTACATGCAAATAAACAAAATGTAGCAGAATTGCAGAGACTTAAAATTAAGTTGGAGTAAGTCGGGACTCTTTTTTGTTACAAATATTAAATTTATTGTTTAGGAAGGACTTGGAGGCACACCAGAGCTGCGAAGAACAGCGAATATACTTGAAGCAAAAAATAGAAGATTTACAGTCGGCTGTGAGTTCGCCTAGTGTTGCAAGCACCAGCATCAGACGTATCATCGAAGAAAGTCCAGCACCTTTTAAATCCACATCCGCATCAAGTGAAGACCTCGACAAATCTCTTACAGTTGTAAGTAGTTTAAACCAGCGGTTTGTTAAATTAATTGTTTCGGTTCTAGCCTGAAAAAGTAAAAGCCATTAAGAGTTCCGATTCGCCTTACCTTCAACTACAATCCAGTAGTATTGGTTTAAATTCATTTGTAAAATTGGATTCCAAACATAAAGTAAGTCAGCCTTGAACTTTCCAAACAAGTTATTACAATTTTCATTTTAGTTTTCAATTTTTAAACAGCCGATTAAAATGAAATCGTCCAAAATGCCCGTAGAACAAATTTACGATGGTTTAGGTGGTCATTCGAAAGAAGAACTGTATCCTTCTCCTATTTCAACCCAAAGAGGTCTAAAGAGACCCAAATCTGCATCTACCATTACATCCGCTAAATTTAGGAAATTAGCGCCAAATCAAAAGACACTTTCGTTCCAATAGTATTAGATTTTAATAAATTATTTATTTAAAGTTTGCTTATTGTGTTTGCAAAATGTGATTCCTGATTCGTATTCCTTAGACCCACCGATATTATATTTTAATAATATTGAGATCTTATCCGTTATCTGATTACCGATTAAATTTTAAGGTTTTTGGTCAAAATATGTTGCGAGAAGATTTTCCAATCAACAAAATCACGAATACGCAACAAGGAATTAATTTTATTTTTTGTAGTTTTTTAATTTTGTAAAAAATATTGATTTTCAAATCGAGCGCCAAAAGTAACTGAAAAACAACGGTGAGAATCCAAAGTCCCTAGCTTCACGTTGCTCATATCGTTCTTTTCTTGCTAGTGTATACAAGAAGTCGTGCGTAGGTAAGTGAAGTTTTCACGATTTATTTCAATCATCCACGTTGGGAAATCTAACAAATTTTCATAAAACTGAAAATAGATTACGAAGAAACCAACGTTGGGATTATTTTCTCGTTTCGTTTATTTTTATTAGAACTTAACCTAACTTTGTTTTCAGATTTAACTTTTCGCAATGGCAAAGTCAAAGAATCACACAAATCATAACCAAAGTGAGTTAATTGTAAGGAAAATGTGAGTTCTAGTTTAACTTTTTTTCATTTTAGACCGAAAAGCCCATCGTAATGGCATCAAAAAGCCCACCCGTTACAGGCACGAATCCACCTTGGGTGTAAGTAAATGTTCTCTTATTATAACGGAAATGTTCATTTTTGCGTTTTAGATGGACGCTAAATTCTTGAAGAACCGAAAGTTTTCCAAGAAGCATAATTTGTCCACCAACCAACAGTTGAAACAGGCTGCCAAGCGATTAGCAGTGAAACAGGCGAGGATCCAAAAGCAAGAGAAGAAGGCCGAAGCCAAGAAATAGACTTTTGGATGTAAATATTTAGAATAAAAATTTTTGAATAAATTTTCTTTTAAATAATGGTTTGATCCTTACTATTAATTATTTTACAATATTTTTTGAAAAGCAAACATTTTGATTTAAGATTATTTTCGTTAGAATCATTTTCAACTATTATCCACTGAACCAGAAAAGTAGCTGAATTTCAATCCTTTCAGTCCATCCTGTTTACTCCTGCTTTCATGTTACAAACTCGGGAGTATTCTTCAACCTTGGGCTGCTCTAGAACAGTGGTCGCCAACTTACTGCTGGTTTGCAGAGAAATTTTTAAAAGAAGAATTTAAAGAAAAGGCATGTCTGACATGAAATTTTAGTTCTGATTGGTGAAAAATTTAAAATAATGTTATTATTCGCCAATCGGAACCTGCTGTCAAAATGACGGAGCCCTTTTTTTAAACCGGTACGTAGTCCGCCCCTGTTCGCCGTGTGGTGTTATTCTTTAGAATTTTTTGTATTGCCAATTACTCTGGCAGCTCACTATATTATAAACAATTGTAAATGTTCTTCACTTTTTCGTGCTATTATTATTTACAGAATCTTGTTGAGTGCCGAAAGTTATGAGTTTTTAGTAGAAAAACAAAATATTTGGTTTTTAGTAACAGAACCTACAAATTTCATTCCAGTAGAATCGAACTTTTGATTGTTAAATGGCCGATAATGGTAAATTAAGCGGCCCTTCTCAGTTGGAAACTTCAAATTTACAATGTAAGAATTTGTACGAATATTTGACTACTCGGTCGCAGGCAGTACTCGAGAAATTTTACAATCATCCGACTATTTGTTTAGCCGTATTTAGGTTTGTATAGTTTTGTTAGTATGACATAATCGCTAACTTTGTTGGTTGTAGAGAATTACCCGAATTGGCTCGTCAGTATGTGGTTAGGTTACTGTTTGTCGAACAACCTGTCCCTCAGGGAGTGGTGGCTTCTTGGGGTCACCAAGCCTTCTCGACGTAAGTGCATTTTTTTAAATCGTACCTGAGCTTACTTACATACATTTTTTTTCAGAGAACATTTTCACGTTAGTAAAATTTTGAGTGATTTATGTGTTTGGCTAGAGGCTCCAATACCGGGTGGTTTATTAGGTTGGATTTTATCTCCGACATTCAAAAGGAATTTAAAAATTGCCCTATTGGGTGGGTAAGTACATGTTGCTTTTTATTGTCGGGAACCTTTGTACACGAGTGATATTTTAGGGGCAAACCGTGGAGTATGTCATCATCGTTGGATCCTGACAATAAGGCACGTGATGTAGCTTTTCTTGATGCTTACTCTGCCGAAAGGTGGGAGTGCGTTTTGCACTATATGGTGGGCTCCCAGAAACAAGAAGGAATATCAATAGATGCTGTGAGAATATTGCTACATGCTGGTTTGATGAAAAGGTAAATGTTTGGTTCAGTTTCGTTTGTTTACTTAAATTTTACATATCCAACAGGGACGAGGAAGATGGTAGTCCTTTGATAACACGTCAAGGTTTTCAGTTTGTTTTATTGGAAAGACAAGCACAAGTTTGGCACTTTGTCTTGCAATACTTGGATACGGCCGAAGAACGTGGACTCGATTTGGCCGAGTGTCTTACGTTTTTATTTCAACTTAGTTTTAGTACACTAGGAAAGGTAACAATTGAATTCGCTATTTGAATTCTAAGTTAACCGCTTTGTATTACAGGATTATAGTACAGAAGGTATGAGTGCAGGACTACTGATCTTTCTGCAACATTTACGTGAATTTGGTTTGGTCTACCAAAGAAAGGTAAGTTTTAGCCGAGGGGTTAATTACATACTTTGATGTTTAACGTTTCAGCGCAAAGCCGGTCGCTTTTATCCGACCAGATTAGCTTTAAATATAACAAATACACATCAAAGTGGGGGACCAATATTGGAAGAAGATGCCCCTAAAGGTTACATCATTGTCGAAACCAACTACAGGGTGTATGCATATTCTAACTCAGATCTACAGGTTTCCCTCCTGGGTCTATTTACAAATTTATTATTTAGGTAAGTTATTTAGTTTGTATAAAGCGTAAAACCTAACTTTGGTTCCTTGAAGATTCCCCAATTTAGTGGTAGGCATGTTAACACGAGATTCAATTCGTCAAGCTTTAAGAGGTGGCATTACAGCGCAACAAATAATTGGATACCTCAAGCAACACTCACATTCCCAAATGTTGCAAGTTGATTCTGGCCCTTCACTTCCCCCGACAGTTATGGATCAAATCAAACTGTGGGAGTTGGAACGAAACCGTCTAATTTATTCTGACGGAATTTTGTACAGCCAATTTTTATCACAGGCCGATTTTAATGCCCTGAAAGAATACGCCCAAAAAGAGGGCTATCTAATTTGGAGTAACAAAGAAAAACGGACTATGGTTGTAAATAAATGTGGACATGAAAAAGTGAAAGAATTTTGGAAGCGTAACTCAAAAAACTGATTAGTATTAATTACGAAGTAGTTAGGTTTTGTTATTATATTTGTATTTATATTGAAAATAAGATCCCTTTTTTATAATTTTATTTTTTTAACATCCTACAAAATTATAATAACAAAATTTATGCTAAATTGGCTAGAAAGATTACCCTGCAGGTGGTCTTCTATGCTGGTATTGCTGATAGTTTAAGGACCAGTAAAATCCTTTCAATTTTTTAAGTTCTTCGTGTGTTCCCATCTGTTGAAATAGAGATTTTAAAGTACAAATGAAACAATGGGGGGGGGGTCCTAAAAGTTAGCAGCAGAAATTCATTATCCAATAGATCTTTGCGAGGGGTAAATATCTCGAAAAAATTCAAATGAGTTCACAAGTTGGTTGGTGAATGAATTTTCATTGCCAACTTTGATGACATTGATTTTACCTCCACAATAGTGCCTTTATTTAAAACCACAATTAAATCTGCGTTTTGTATTGTGGAAAGCCTGTGAGCTATCACCAAAACAGTTCGTCCAGTCTTGGCTTTATCCAAACAAGCTTGAACAATTTTTTCCGACTCTGTGTCTAAAGCACTGAAAACACACAAAAATGTGTTGTCAAGGTTGTTGCCATTCAGAAAAAGTGCTCACCTTGTAGCTTCATCAAGAATTAAAACAGCCGGGTCTTTCAATAATGCCCTAGCAATGGCAATCCTTTGTTTTTGCCCGCCAGACAATGTGGTTCCCCTTTCTCCAACCAACGTGTTATAGCCACTAGGAAAGTGACTGATAAATTCGTGGGCATTAGCAAAGCGAGCAGCCTTCTTTACCTAAAAATCGCCAAATTACGAAAATTTAACATGCGGAAACTGCAAACCTCTTCGTCAGTTGCACTTGGTTTTCCGTATCGAATATTTTCTAGTACAGTGGTAGCAAAAAGTATGGGCTCCTGACTAATGTAGCCCAATACCTTTTGTCTTAGCCAAGATGGATCCAAAGTGGATATATCGACTCCGTCCAGTGTGACCGCACCTTTATCAACATCGTAGAACCTGAACAGAATATGTCAGAGGGGAAAAATAGCAGCGTCAAAACATTACCGTTCTAAAAGCACAGCAACAGTAGATTTTCCATTCCCTGATGCGCCCACAATTGCAACCGTTTTGCCCGCACCTATCGCCAAATTAAAATGTTTTAAAATTGTCTGCAAAAAACCGTGTAGAATACAGTTTGAAGAATCAAAACAAAAACTCACCTGCTCTGGTCTTGCAGGATAGGAAAAAGTCACATCTTTAAACTCAATATCGCCCTTTAGATTAGGAATGATTTCTCCACCACGAAGATTCATACTTGGTTTCATGTCTAAATATTCAAAAATCCTAGAACCAGCAGCCGCCCCACGAACTACAGTACCAAACAGTAGCGAAATTTGAGCTAACGAACGTTGAATTGTCTGAGTGGCCATTAAATAGGCCATCAGTTGACCCGCAGATAATTGGTTAGTCGACAGTAAATAACCACCCATGTAAAGGGTAGCCAGTACCATACTAAAAAAATCATCAATATAATATTTAGATTGGCTCTTGGAAATGATGGTACCTGTTTAAAAACATATTAGTACCGGCTTGAAACAATCCGATACCAAAACCCAAACGTTCGTTAAATTCCATAGCTAATATGGATTCCTCCGCAAACATTTCAAGCTCTTGGTCTTCCATTCCAAACGCCCGAACTGTTCTAATGTTACCGATAGCCTCATCGGCAACAGCAGTTGCTTTCTCCACCTAAAAATTCGTAAGAAAATGGAAAAACAGGCTTGGTTTTGTTACCTGAGCTTGGGCTCGCCTGGAAGTTTCTCTCAGCATGGAACCAATCATGGTACCGGTTCCAATAACCGCCGGTATGCAGAGCAATGTAATGAGCGTCATTTGAGGCGAAATGACTATCAGAGAAACAGCGCAGCCAATAATTTGAGTAACCGCACGTAATCCACCCGAAATTGCTTGTTTAAAACTGCTCTTAAATTCTTGGACATCCGAGGTTAATCTGAAAAAATACTGTCGGTTATGGCCACATGGAGGGAAGGAAAAATGCATCCGTATCAAATAAAATCAGACAGGATTGTGGATAGAGCTGTTAGCAAGTCCTCAATAAAGTCACTTTGAGAAAAGGAGGGGGTGAGAGAGAGAGTCACCCAAGCAAACCAAAAAATCTACTGTACACACCTGTTAATAATTTCACCAGTTCTTTGTTGATCAAAAAATGCAATGTCCTGTCTCAAAATATTTGAAAACAAATCGTGTCTTAAATTATAAGCAACTTTTTCACCAAGTTGCGATAGCATGCTGATATAAGAAAATGTAAACACAGACTGAAATTGTCACATTAAAATTGTATTTATGAAGGCGTTTGCACCCCCTTACCTGTGCGATGTACATGGAGATCAAGTTATAGGCCGGTTTCTTCATTTCCTTCAAAAAATGTTCGCTGTCGTGACTATCACTGAAGCGAGCAACGACATTAACCACTTCACTCATTATCCGTGGAATTTGTATGTTTAACAGAGCAACTATAAATGCACCCTAAAACAAATATCAAGTTTTCGTAATCACAAAAAGTGTCAATGGACTTACACAAACGGCAGCGATCAGATACCAAACGTGCGGTTCAACATACTTCCAAAATTTCTTCCAATCAAATTTTAAATGATGGTCGTCAGTTGTTTTATATCCAATTAACCTGGTAGTCTTGTGAGAGGTACACGAAACCGTACTATCCAACCATAACTTAGCGGCCGTGCCAACAGTCAGCGAAGCACCAATTTTACTACAGGTGGAAAATGTGAATGTTTTTCTAGTTTTATTTACTACTTCCTTTGAAAAATACGAACGAATTGGACTCCAATTATTAACCTTTATGGCGTTTTTTAACAAAAACGAAGACCTAAAAACATAACCTAATTTTTTTTGAAATTCAAATTAATCCAATACCTTTGAGTATTTTGAATGCCGCTTGAACATCTTAATAATTGCCACATAATTAATTAATACTTAAATTAAAATTTGAAATTATTTAACTACTTTAAAACAAATTGGAATTTTTTATGTTGTCACTTTTCGGTAAAATTTAAATTTTTCATTTTGTACGGCTAAATTATAAAATTAACGAAATGATCGAAATTATGTAATTTAAAATGAACACAAAATCTTTAATTTTTTTTTGAAAATTTTCTAGCCATTCGATTAGGCTACACTTCGTACAAACCAGTGCTACTCAAACTGTTTACCTGTGTTCGCCCTTTCAAAATTTTTAAAAATAAACCCAAATTCATTAAAATATTTAATAATAAAAACTAGATTTTATCCAATACAAGATAATATTATGTTAGAAAGATCAGTTTAAAGTCTAATATGAAAACTGGAGGGGGAATCCCACATCAAACAGTTAAAAAATAAAACTTAAAATAATAAAGAAAAACAAAATTTTCGCAGATTGTAAACTCAAGTTGGCAGAATTTTCCATTATGTAAGATCTGCTGATGATTCCAAAGGTTAACAGACTGTCATGCGGACTTGTAGTTTTTAACTCGTGACGAGTCAACGTTTCGTTGACCTGTTGTTGACAATATGTGTAATTTGCATATGTGTTTAAGTTGAAATTTAAAACTGATGGCTGAGTGTAAGATCCTTTGGTGGTCAAGTTGCTATTGATTATTATACTTTCAAATTTGGTTCCAGCTCTAGGTTCGAGACTTATTTCTCCACAAGACGTAACACTGTGGTTGAAACATGCAAGAATTCCGCAGTTACTGATTCTGATAGTTGTACCATACAAATCCTTGTTTCCTTCAAATGCGACAAGCCTAAAAAATTTGGGCCAAAAAATGACATTGATTAATTGACGGATCTTCGATTGAACTTACATGTAAGTGTAATTAGACCAATACGAGGAATTAGTATCAATAGTTATATCGAAAGTGCAACAAAAGTCCTTGTCCTTCCCGCTGCATACAGTTTCGACAGTTTTGTGGTGATCCATATTTACAGACTTAAAGTTATACAGGGATAAATCTTCCATCTTCACATGACGCTCCCCAGGGAATTCGTAGATCAAATTAAATCCAATTTCATCTGGTTCATTTTCAGATTCCGATTTCTGCAAAATTGACACATGAGTGGATTAACGAGAAATATTTTAATCAAAATATCACTGGGTAGCATGCAGTCCAAGGGCCCGACAGGACTTGAAGCGGGAAGTCTTCGAAGTGAATATCTCGTTAATCCATTCATTCCCAAAAATTTGTAAAAATTTATCCGTTGAGCCGTTTTGGAAATGAATACGAAAAACCTCTTTTTTCTTACCCTGCACAAGCCGGAATAACTTTTCAGTTGAAGTAATGGAACTTCCTGGGTGATTAACTTTGATCTCGATTGTTCTGGATTTAAAATTTCGGCTTCGTTTCCATTTGCCAAAAATATTCCGCTGCCACTTTGTACGTCTTTGTTGTTCAGTGCAGCCGAAAGTAAATTTACTTGATTTACTACTGCATATCCATGATTGACGCTTGAAGCTAAACATTTTGGAATTTATTATTTATAACTTTTTGAAAAGCTTAATGCCAACCTGCTTCAAATGGCAATTTCGAACTCCAAGAATTGGGATAAACTATGTCTGTTACGGTAACATCCGAGAGAGTGTTGACAGCAGGATTTGCGGATATGATGTCAAAGGGAGATAAAACTCCAAATTTAGCCCCAAAATCGGTGTTGAAAGTCGTCAGCTGATGTTTACTCACTGGGACATTATCGTCGATGTTGAAGTTTCTGGACCTGCAAGGTGCGGTTAAATCTTAACATTAAGTTTTTAGAAATATTTTGATATTTTTACTTAGCAGTAACAACGCCTTTTCTGTCGAAAACAACATCTGTGCTGTAGTAGGATTCCTTTTTAGTTGTTTTGTCGTATTCCTTTTCTATAATATTGACAACTGTGTAAATTCCATGTTCTTTAGCAGCGCACGATATATAGACGATAATCTAGAAAGATTACATTTTGTTGGACATGGAAATTTTTTTAAAAATTTTCCAGCCTTACCATTGAATGCGGTTTTCCTCTATCATAACATGGAGCGATTAGATCTTTTGGATCGGGAACTTCAGCAGCTATGGCTCGAATTGTATCAACATTGTCCAATTTCCATCCGGTTAATCCGTCTTGTGGAAAAACTATGATGTCAGAATGCTGCAAGATAAATTTATGAGTTTACTAAGAGTTTACTATTTCGCTATGGACCTAATGGTGTTATTACTCGTATCACACAAATATATAAGATATTCGCGATTCAAGGTTACTTTCTCGTCAGTTTCTAGCCAATGGTAAGTCAGGGATATGTACCGTCGACTGCCGTGACGTCACAAAAGGGAAATATTGTGCTTGCCATTGGCTAGAAACTACAGATGTCTAATTTAGTAACTGGAATATTATAATAAAAATACGTAGTTATAAAAGTCGTCAGCGGCATGTCGATGATGCTATATTTAGCAAATATTTATATTTTTTTCCTATTGACTTGATAAAATTTACGGAATTTCGTTAAAAGCTAATTTAAAGTAATGACTATTGAATTAGTAATTATTATAAATGAATTGAGATATTATAGAGAACAACATAATAACGTAGTTAAATCAAGATATACCTAATATACCTTGATCAATCAATTAATATATGACTTGCGATTAATAAGCTATTTTACGCCTTAATAATACAATTTGCTATAAATATACCTACTTTTTTTGCTGCTTGTTCCATATAACTAGCATATTGTCCAATATTACTAATGACGATATCGGAAGTTGAGTTCCCATTAACAATTGGAATATAATCCACCACAGCAGCAGTATAAGAGGCTTTCTAAAATTTTGAAAAGTTTTTGAAAAAAAATATGATAGAATTTACTTACTTTTTGTGTCGATGAAGAAAAGGCAACAAAAAGTATAACAAAATCAAAAATAATGAAGGAGCGCATTGTTACTGGAGTCTTATCTAATAATTAAAAAAATAATTAATGATGTATGTCCAGCAGGAGCATAATCACGACTGATCAATTCTTGAGTTTTGTATAGACATGACTAATATTCAAAAATATGTTTTTTTAGAAAGCTACATAATTATGCGTTATCTTACTTAGCTATGTTAAAAAATTTATATTTGTATAGAATAGATATCACATTTTAAAATTTTCAATGTAAAAATATGATTCCTGAAAGTAAACTAAAATGAAAATTTCCAACTTTCATTTTTTCGGGTCAAAATGTACCTACTTCATTGGTTTTTTTCAATAATTTTAAAAAATTTAGATGGCCTTTTTATTAGTTAATTCGACGTATTTTAATGCCTACATATAAAAAAAACAGCCTGGGACTGGTAAATATCTCAAATGGTATGGTAAATATCTCAAAACGTTGATAACTAAAAAACCCGTGAAGAAAGAGCAAATAGTGCACTATAAAAAAAATAAAAAATTGGGCTTTAAAAAATATGGGGCATGGAGTGCCCTCCAGTGCAATCTAGGATTTTCTAAGATTATTCCCGAATTTCTTATTTTCTAAGAGTTCCAAGAACTGGAAGTTTTGTGCGTTTATGTAGGTTGCCCCTTAATATCATAAAATGAAGGTGTCAATCCGGGGGGTCTGGGGGGCGTGGAACGCCCTCCAGTGCATCTGTTGTTAATTATCTCGATAGTAAATATCTCGAAATTAATAACTGAATAACTCGAATACATTTTTATACAGAATAAAAAAACACTATAACCTACATAACCGATGCATATCTTCGGGCGGATATCTCTTTTACAAGTGATTTTGCTAATGAAAAATCAAAAACTAACACTAACCAACATAACCGAGGCATTCAATGGAAATCTGACTAAAAGTGACAGTTTTGTGTAGTGACGAGAATATATCGGTCCACATTTACAATTAAGTGATTACAACAAGTATGCGGTACTGATGACGACTAATGAGTCAGAAACACATGTCATGGTGTGATGGCTAGGAAGTCGAAGAAACAATACATGTGTCTATCGCTCTTACCGTAATTGTGTTAATTATTTTAGTTTTTAAACTATTTTTGCACAACTTGCATGATCACCTTTTTATCGCAAATCTGACATAGAAGGAGGGAGGGGTCTAATAACCTTAAAAATCGTGTGACGCAAATTATAAACGACCCCCAATTCAACAAAAATGCAAATCAAAAATTTGCACTTTAAACTTGCTTAAAACGAAAAATATCATAGGTACTTTAGGAAATTCTGTCTGCACCTTTCTAACTTTCTCATCAATCTGGATAAGAAACAGAAAAAATTGTAACTAAATCAAAAATTTCAATTTTTGAGGTCAAAAAGTAGGTCAAAAGTAGTAATTGGTCGTTTTTTTCGAAAAATTGCAAAAATTTTAGAATGCCATTTTATGACTTAAATCGACGTATTTCGTTGCGAGGAATCAGAAAAACGCGGTTTCGTTTGGTAAAAACGCTCGTAAGCGGCTCAAAGTGCGAATCAATTTTTTCAGCTTTTCGGTTTTTTTAAACTCACATAAATCCTTAAATATCATACCTACGTAAAATCTCATAGCGCCAATCGATTTTTCTCGGCAAACTACATCAGAAAAAGTCAAAATAGTCTTCGATTTCAGACTTTCAATTTTTGGGGTCAAAAAACACCAAAGGGGTTAATTGGAAGTTTTTTCAAAAAATCGCAAAAATTTTAGAATGCCATTTTATGACTTAAATCGACGTATTTCGTTGCGAGGAATCAGAAAAACGTGGTTTCGTTTGGTAAAAACGCTCGTAAGCGGCTCAAAATGCGAATCAATTTTTTCAGCTTTTCAGTTTTTTAAAACTCACATAAATCCTTAAATATCATACCTACGTAAAATCTGATAGCGCCAATCGATTTTTCTCGGCAAACTACATCAGAAATAGTCAAAATAGTCTTCGATTTCAGACTTTCAATTTTTGGGGTCAAAAAACACCAAAGGGGTTAATTGGACGTTTTTTCGAAAAATCGCAAAAATTTTAGAATGCCATTTTATGACTTAAATCGACGTATTTCGTTGCGAGGAATCAGAAAAACGTGGTTTCGTTTGGTAAAAACGCTCGTAAGCGGCTTCAAATGCGAATCAATTTTTTCAGCTTTTCAGTTTTTTAAAACTCACATCAATCCTTAAATATCATACCTACGTAAAATCTGATAGCGCCAATAGATTTTTCTCGGCAAACTACATAAGAAATAGTAAAAATAGTTTTCGATTTCAGACTTTCAATTTTTGGGGTCAAAAAACACCAAAGGGGTTAATTGGACGTTTTTTCGAAAAATCGCAAAAATTTTAGAATGCCATTTTATGACTTAAATCGACGTATTTCGTTGCGAGGAATCAGAAAACCGTGGTTTCGTTTGGTAAAAACGCTCGTAAGCGGCTCAAAATGCGAATCAATTTTTTCAGCTTTTCGGTTTTTTTAAACTCACATAAATCCTTACATATCATACCTACGGAAAATCTGATAGCGCCAATCGATTTTTCTCGGCAAACTACATAAGAAATAGTCAAAATTGTCTTCGATTTCAGACTTTCAATTTTTGGGGTCAAAAAACACCAAAGGGGATAATTGGACGTTTTTTCGAAAAATCGCAAAAATTTTTGAATGCCATTTTATGACTTAAATCGACGTATTTCGTTGGGAGGAATCAGAAAAACGCGGTTTCGTTTGGTAAAAACGCTCGTAAGCGGCTCAAAGTGCGAATCAATTTTTTCAGCTTTTCGGTTTTTTTAAACTCACATAAATCCTTAAATATCATACCTACGTAAAATCTGATAGCGCCAATCGATTTTTCTCGGCAAACTACATCAGAAATAGTCAAAATAGTCTTTGATTTCAGACTTTCAATTTTTGGGGTCAAAAAACACCAAAGGGGTTAATTGGACGTTTTTTCGAAAAATTGCAAAAATTTTAGAATGCCATTTTATGACTTAAATCGACGTATTTCGTTGCGAGGAATCAGAAAAACGTGGTTTCGTTTGGTAAAAACGCTCGTAAGCGGCTTCAAATGCGAAACAATTTTTTCAGCTTTTCAGTTTTTTAAAACTCACATCAATCCTTAAATATCATACCTACGTAAAATCTGATAGCGCCAATAGATTTTTCTCGGCAAACTACATAAGAAATAGTAAAAATAGTCTTCGATTTCAGATTTTTAATTTTTGGGGTCAAAAAACACCAAAGGGGTTAATTGGACGTTTTTTCGAAAAATCGCAAAAATTTTAGAATGCCATTTTATGACTTAAATCGACGTATTTCGTTGGGAGGAATCAGAAAAACGTGGTTTCGTTTGGTAAAAACGCTCGTAAGCGGCTCAAAATGCGAATCAATTTTTTCAGCTTTTCAGTTTTTTTAAACTCACATCAATCCTTAAATATCATACCTACTTAAAATCTGATAGCGCCAATAGATTTTTCTCGGCAAACTACATAAGAAATAGTAAAAATAGTCTTCGATTTCAGACTTTCAATTTTTGGGGTCAAAAAACACCAAAGGGGTTAATTGGACGTTTTTTCGAAAAATCGCAAAAATTTTAGAATGCCATTTTATGACTTAAATCGACGTATTTCGTTGCGAGGAATCAGAAAAACGTGGTTTCGTTTGGTAAAAACGCTCGTAAGCGGCTCAAAATGCGAATCAATTTTTTCAGCTTTTCGGTTTTTTTAAACTCACATAAATCCTTAAATATCATACCTACGTAAAATCTGATAGCGCCAATCGATTTTTCTCGGCAAACTACATAAGAAATAGTCAAAATTGTCTTCGATTTCAGACTTTCAATTTTTGGGGTCAAAAAACACCAAAGGGGATAATTGGATGTTTTTTCGAAAAATCGCAAAAATTTTTGAATGCCATTTTATGACTTAAATCGACGTATTTCGTTGGGAGGAATCAGAAAAACGCGGTTTCGTTTGGTAAAAACGCTCGTAAGCGGCTCAAAGTGCGAATCAATTTTTTCAGCTTTTCGGTTTTTTTAAACTCACATAAATCCTTAAATATCATACCTACGTAAAATCTCATAGCGCCAATCGATTTTTCTCGGCAAACTACATCAGAAAAAGTCAAAATAGTCTTCGATTTCAGACTTTCAATTTTTGGGGTCAAAAAACACCAAAGGGGTTAATTGGACGTTTTTTCGAAAAATCGCAAAAATTTTAGAATGCCATTTTATGACTTAAATCGACGTATTTCGTTGGGAGGAATCAGAAAAACGTGGTTTCGTTTGGTAAAAACGCTCTTAAGCGGCTCAAATTGCGAATCAATTTTTTCAGCTTTTAGGTTTTTTTAAACTCACATAAATCCTTAAATATCATACCTACGTAAAATCTGATAGCGCCAATCGATTTTTCTCGGCAAACTACATCAGAAATAGTCAAAATAGTCTTCGATTTCAGACTTTCAATTTTTGGGGTCAAAAAACACCAAAGGGGTTAATTGGACGTTTTTTCGAAAAATCGCAAAAATTTTAGAATGCCATTTTATGACTTAAATCGACGTATTTCGTTGGGAGGAATCAGAAAAACGTGGTTTCGTTTGGTAAAAACGCTCTTAAGCGGCTCAAATTGCGAATCAATTTTTTCAGCTTTTCGGTTTTTTTAAACTCACATAAATCCTTAAATATCATACCTACGTAAAATCTGATAGCGCCAATCGATTTTTCTCGGCAAACTACATCAGAAATAGTCAAAATAGTCTTCGATTTCAGACTTTCAATTTTTGGGGTCAAAAAACACCAAAGGGGTTAATTGGACGTTTTTTCGAAAAATCGCAAAAATTTTAGAATGCCATTTTATGACTTAAATCGACGTATTTCGTTGGGAGGAATCAGAAAAACGTGGTTTCGTTTGGTAAAAACGCTCGTAAGCGGCTCAAAATGCGAATCAATTTTTTCAGCTTTTCAGTTTTTTTAAACTCACATCAATCCTTAAATATCATACCTACTTAAAATCTGATTGCGCCAATAGATTTTTCTCGGCAAACTACATAAGAAATAGTCAAAATTGTCTTCGATTTCAGACTTTCAATTTTTGGGGTCAAAAAACACCAAAGGGGTTAATTGGACGTTTTTTCGAAAAATCGCAAAAATTTTAGAATGCCATTTTATGACTTAAATCGACGTATTTCGTTGCGAGGAATCAGAAAAACGTGGTTTCGTTTGGTAAAAACGCTCGTAAGCGGCTCAAAATGCGAATCAATTTTTTCAGCTTTTCGGTTTTTTTAAACTCACATAAATCCTTAAATATCATACCTACGTAAAATCTGATAGCGCCAATCGATTTTTCTCGGCAAACTACATAAGAAATAGTCAAAATAGTCTTCGATTTCAGACTTTCAATTTTTGGGGTCAAAAAACACCAAAGGGGATAATTGGACGTTTTTTCGAAAAATCGCAAAAATTTTTGAATGCTATTTTATGACTTAAATCGACGTATTTCGTTGGGAGGAATCAGAAAAACGCGGTTTCGTTTGGTAAAAACGCTCGTAAGCGGCTCAAAGTGCGAATCAATTTTTTCAGCTTTTCGGTTTTTTTAAACTCACATAAATCCTTAAATATCATACCTACGTAAAATCTGATAGCGCCAATCGATTTTTCTCGGCAAACTACATCAGAAATAGTCAAAATAGTCTTCGATTTCAGACTTTCAATTTTTGGGGTCAAAAAACACCAAAGGGGTTAATTGGACGTTTTTTCGAAAAATCGCAAAAATTTAAGAATGCCATTTTATGACTTAAATCGACGTATTTCGTTGCGAGGAATCAGAAAAACGTGGTTTCGTTATGTAAAAACGCTCGTAAGCGGCTCAAAATGCGAATCAATTTTTTCAGCTTTTCGGTGTTTTTAAACTCACATAAATCCTTAAATATCATACCTACGTAAAATCTGATGGCGCCAATCGATTTTTCTCGGCAAACTACATCAGAAATAGTCAAAATAGTCTTCGATTTCAGACTTTCAATTTTTGGGGTCAAAAAACACCAAAGGGGTTAATTGGACGTTTTTTCGAAAAATCGCAAAAATTTTAGAATGCCATTTTATGACTTAAATCTACGTATTTCGTTGCGAGGAATCAGAAAAACGTGGTTTCGTTATGTAAAAACGCTCGTAAGCGGCTCAAAATGCGAATCAATTTTTTCAGCTTTTCGGTGTTTTTAAACTCACATAAATCCTTAAATATCATACCTACGTAAAATCTGATGGCGCCAATCGATTTTTCTCGGCAAACTACATCAGAAATAGTCAAAATAGTCTTCGATTTCAGACTTTCAATTTTTGGGGTCAAAAAACACCAAAGGGGTTAATTGGACGTTTTTTCGAAAAATCACAAAAATTTTAGAATGCCATTTTATGACTTAAATCGACGTATTTAGTTGCGAGGAATCAGAAAAACGTGGTTTCGTTTGGTAAAAACGCCCGTAAGCGGCTCAAAATGCGAATCAATTTTTTCAGCTTTTCGGTTTTTTTAAACTCACATAAATCCTTACATATCATACCTACGTAAAATCTGATAGCGCCAATCGATTTTTCTCGGCAAACTACATCAGAAATAGTCAAAATAGTCTTCGATTTCAGACTTTCAATTTTTGGGGTCAAAAAACACCAAAGGGGTTAATTGGACGTTTTTTCGAAAAATCGCAAAAATTTTAGAATGCCATTTTATGACTTAAATCGACGTATTTCGTTGCGAGGAATCAGAAAAACGTGGTTTCGTTTGGTAAAAACGCTCGTAAGCGGCTTCAAATGCGAATCAATTTTTTCAGCTTTTCAGTTTTTTAAAACTCACATCAATCCTTAAATATCATACCTACGTAAAATCTGATAGCGCCAATAGATTTTTCTCGGCAAACTACATAAGAAATAGTAAAAATAGTTTTCGATTTCAGACTTTCAATTTTTGGGGTCAAAAAACACCAAAGGGGTTAATTGGACGTTTTTTCGAAAAATCGCAAAAATTTTAGAATGCCATTTTATGACTTAAATCGACGTATTTCGTTGCGAGGAATCAGAAAACCGTGGTTTCGTTTGGTAAAAACGCTCGTAAGCGGCTCAAAATGCGAATCAATTTTTTCAGCTTTTCGGTTTTTTTAAACTCACATAAATCCTTACATATCATACCTACGGAAAATCTGATAGCGCCAATCGATTTTTCTCGGCAAACTACATAAGAAATAGTCAAAATTGTCTTCGATTTCAGACTTTCAATTTTTGGGGTCAAAAAACACCAAAGGGGATAATTGGACGTTTTTTCGAAAAATCGCAAAAATTTTTGAATGCCATTTTATGACTTAAATCGACGTATTTCGTTGGGAGGAATCAGAAAAACGCGGTTTCGTTTGGTAAAAACGCTCGTAAGCGGCTCAAAGTGCGAATCAATTTTTTCAGCTTTTCGGTTTTTTTAAACTCACATAAATCCTTAAATATCATACCTACGTAAAATCTGATAGCGCCAATCGATTTTTCTCGGCAAACTACATCAGAAATAGTCAAAATAGTCTTTGATTTCAGACTTTCAATTTTTGGGGTCAAAAAACACCAAAGGGGTTAATTGGACGTTTTTTCGAAAAATTGCAAAAATTTTAGAATGCCATTTTATGACTTAAATCGACGTATTTCGTTGCGAGGAATCAGAAAAACGTGGTTTCGTTTGGTAAAAACGCTCGTAAGCGGCTTCAAATGCGAAACAATTTTTTCAGCTTTTCAGTTTTTTAAAACTCACATCAATCCTTAAATATCATACCTACGTAAAATCTGATAGCGCCAATAGATTTTTCTCGGCAAACTACATAAGAAATAGTAAAAATAGTCTTCGATTTCAGATTTTTAATTTTTGGGGTCAAAAAACACCAAAGGGGTTAATTGGACGTTTTTTCGAAAAATCGCAAAAATTTTAGAATGCCATTTTATGACTTAAATCGACGTATTTCGTTGGGAGGAATCAGAAAAACGTGGTTTCGTTTGGTAAAAACGCTCGTAAGCGGCTCAAAATGCGAATCAATTTTTTCAGCTTTTCAGTTTTTTTAAACTCACATCAATCCTTAAATATCATACCTACTTAAAATCTGATAGCGCCAATAGATTTTTCTCGGCAAACTACATAAGAAATAGTAAAAATAGTCTTCGATTTCAGACTTTCAATTTTTGGGGTCAAAAAACACCAAAGGGGTTAATTGGACGTTTTTTCGAAAAATCGCAAAAATTTTAGAATGCCATTTTATGACTTAAATCGACGTATTTCGTTGCGAGGAATCAGAAAAACGTGGTTTCGTTTGGTAAAAACGCTCGTAAGCGGCTCAAAATGCGAATCAATTTTTTCAGCTTTTCGGTTTTTTTAAACTCACATAAATCCTTAAATATCATACCTACGTAAAATCTGATAGCGCCAATCGATTTTTCTCGGCAAACTACATAAGAAATAGTCAAAATTGTCTTCGATTTCAGACTTTCAATTTTTGGGGTCAAAAAACACCAAAGGGGATAATTGGATGTTTTTTCGAAAAATCGCAAAAATTTTTGAATGCCATTTTATGACTTAAATCGACGTATTTCGTTGGGAGGAATCAGAAAAACGCGGTTTCGTTTGGTAAAAACGCTCGTAAGCGGCTCAAAGTGCGAATCAATTTTTTCAGCTTTTCGGTTTTTTTAAACTCACATAAATCCTTAAATATCATACCTACGTAAAATCTCATAGCGCCAATCGATTTTTCTCGGCAAACTACATCAGAAAAAGTCAAAATAGTCTTCGATTTCAGACTTTCAATTTTTGGGGTCAAAAAACACCAAAGGGGTTAATTGGACGTTTTTTCGAAAAATCGCAAAAATTTTAGAATGCCATTTTATGACTTAAATCGACGTATTTCGTTGGGAGGAATCAGAAAAACGTGGTTTCGTTTGGTAAAAACGCTCTTAAGCGGCTCAAATTGCGAATCAATTTTTTCAGCTTTTAGGTTTTTTTAAACTCACATAAATCCTTAAATATCATACCTACGTAAAATCTGATAGCGCCAATCGATTTTTCTCGGCAAACTACATCAGAAATAGTCAAAATAGTCTTCGATTTCAGACTTTCAATTTTTGGGGTCAAAAAACACCAAAGGGGTTAATTGGACGTTTTTTCGAAAAATCGCAAAAATTTTAGAATGCCATTTTATGACTTAAATCGACGTATTTCGTTGGGAGGAATCAGAAAAACGTGGTTTCGTTTGGTAAAAACGCTCTTAAGCGGCTCAAATTGCGAATCAATTTTTTCAGCTTTTCGGTTTTTTTAAACTCACATAAATCCTTAAATATCATACCTACGTAAAATCTGATAGCGCCAATCGATTTTTCTCGGCAAACTACATCAGAAATAGTCAAAATAGTCTTCGATTTCAGACTTTCAATTTTTGGGGTCAAAAAACACCAAAGGGGTTAATTGGACGTTTTTTCGAAAAATCGCAAAAATTTTAGAATGCCATTTTATGACTTAAATCGACGTATTTCGTTGGGAGGAATCAGAAAAACGTGGTTTCGTTTGGTAAAAACGCTCGTAAGCGGCTCAAAATGCGAATCAATTTTTTCAGCTTTTCAGTTTTTTTAAACTCACATCAATCCTTAAATATCATACCTACTTAAAATCTGATTGCGCCAATAGATTTTTCTCGGCAAACTACATAAGAAATAGTCAAAATTGTCTTCGATTTCAGACTTTCAATTTTTGGGGTCAAAAAACACCAAAGGGGTTAATTGGACGTTTTTTCGAAAAATCGCAAAAATTTTAGAATGCCATTTTATGACTTAAATCGACGTATTTCGTTGCGAGGAATCAGAAAAACGTGGTTTCGTTTGGTAAAAACGCTCGTAAGCGGCTCAAAATGCGAATCAATTTTTTCAGCTTTTCGGTTTTTTTAAACTCACATAAATCCTTAAATATCATACCTACGTAAAATCTGATAGCGCCAATCGATTTTTCTCGGCAAACTACATAAGAAATAGTCAAAATAGTCTTCGATTTCAGACTTTCAATTTTTGGGGTCAAAAAACACCAAAGGGGATAATTGGACGTTTTTTCGAAAAATCGCAAAAATTTTTGAATGCTATTTTATGACTTAAATCGACGTATTTCGTTGGGAGGAATCAGAAAAACGCGGTTTCGTTTGGTAAAAACGCTCGTAAGCGGCTCAAAGTGCGAATCAATTTTTTCAGCTTTTCGGTTTTTTTAAACTCACATAAATCCTTAAATATCATACCTACGTAAAATCTGATAGCGCCAATCGATTTTTCTCGGCAAACTACATCAGAAATAGTCAAAATAGTCTTCGATTTCAGACTTTCAATTTTTGGGGTCAAAAAACACCAAAGGGGTTAATTGGACGTTTTTTCGAAAAATCGCAAAAATTTAAGAATGCCATTTTATGACTTAAATCGACGTATTTCGTTGCGAGGAATCAGAAAAACGTGGTTTCGTTATGTAAAAACGCTCGTAAGCGGCTCAAAATGCGAATCAATTTTTTCAGCTTTTCGGTGTTTTTAAACTCACATAAATCCTTAAATATCATACCTACGTAAAATCTGATGGCGCCAATCGATTTTTCTCGGCAAACTACATCAGAAATAGTCAAAATAGTCTTCGATTTCAGACTTTCAATTTTTGGGGTCAAAAAACACCAAAGGGGTTAATTGGACGTTTTTTCGAAAAATCGCAAAAATTTTAGAATGCCATTTTATGACTTAAATCTACGTATTTCGTTGCGAGGAATCAGAAAAACGTGGTTTCGTTATGTAAAAACGCTCGTAAGCGGCTCAAAATGCGAATCAATTTTTTCAGCTTTTCGGTGTTTTTAAACTCACATAAATCCTTAAATATCATACCTACGTAAAATCTGATGGCGCCAATCGATTTTTCTCGGCAAACTACATCAGAAATAGTCAAAATAGTCTTCGATTTCAGACTTTCAATTTTTGGGGTCAAAAAACACCAAAGGGGTTAATTGGACGTTTTTTCGAAAAATCACAAAAATTTTAGAATGCCATTTTATGACTTAAATCGACGTATTTAGTTGCGAGGAATCAGAAAAACGTGGTTTCGTTTGGTAAAAACGCCCGTAAGCGGCTCAAAATGCGAATCAATTTTTTCAGCTTTTCGGTTTTTTTAAACTCACATAAATCCTTACATATCATACCTACGGAAAATCTGATAGCGCCAATCGATTTTTCTCGGCAAACTACATCAGAAATAGTCAAAATAGTCTTCGATTTCAGACTTTCAATTTTTGGGGTCAAAAAACACCAAAGGGGTTAATTGGACGTTTTTTCGAAAAATCGCAAAAATTTAAGAATGCCATTTTATGACTTAAATCGACGTATTTCGTTGCGAGGAATCAGAAAAACGTGGTTTCGTTATGTAAAAACGCTCGTAAGAGGCTCAAAATGCGAATCAATTTTTTCAGCTTTTCGGTGTTTTTAAACACACATAAATCCTTAAATATCATACCTACGTAAAATCTGATGGCGCCAATCGATTTTTCTCGGCAAACTACATCAGAAATAGTCAAAATAGTCTTCGATTTCAGACTTTCAATTTTTGGGGTCAAAAAACACCAAAGGGGTTAATTGGACGTTTTTTCGAAAAATCGCAAAAATTTAAGAATGCCATTTTATGACTTAAATCGACGTATTTCGTTGCGAGGAATCAGAAAAACGTGGTTTCGTTATGTAAAAACGCTCGTAAGCGGCTCAAAATGCGAATCAATTTTTTCAGCTTTTCGGTGTTTTTAAACACACATAAATCCTTAAATATCATACCTACGTAAAATCTGATGGCGCCAATCGATTTTTCTCGGCAAACTACATCAGAAATAGTCAAAATAGTCTTCGATTTCAGACTTTCAATTTTTGGGGTCAAAAAACACCAAAGGGGTTAATTGGACGTTTTTTCGAAAATTCGCAAAAATTTTAGAATGCCATTTTATGACTTAAATCGACGTATTTCGTTGCGAGGAATCAGAAAAACGTGGTTTCGTTATGTAAAAACGCTCGTAAGCGGCTCAAAATGCGAATCAATTTTTTCAGCTTTTCGGTGTTTTTAAACACACATAAATCATTAAATATCATACCTACGTAAAATCTGATGGCGCCAATCGATTTTTCTCGGCAAACTACATCAGAAATAGTCAAAATAGTCTTCGATTTCAGACTTTCAATTTTTGGGGTCAAAAAACACCAAAGGGGTTAATTGGACGTTTTTTCGAAAAATCGCAAAAATTTTAGAATGCCATTTTATGACTTAAATCGACGTATTTCGTTGCGAGGAATCAGAAAAACGTGGTTTCGTTTGGTAAAAACGCTCGTAAGCGGCTCAAAATGCGAATCAATTTTTTCAGCTTTTCGGTGTTTTTAAACTCACATATATCCTTAAATATCATACCTACGTAAAATCTGATGGCGCCAATCGATTTTTCTCGGCAAACTACATCAGAAATAGTCAAAATAGTCTTCGATTTCAGACTTTCAATTTTTGGGGTCAAAAAACACCAAAGGGGTTAATTGGACGTTTTTTCGAAAAATCGCAAAAATTTTAGAATGCCATTTTATGACTTAAATCGACGTATTTCGTTGCGAGGAATCAGAGAAACGTGGTTTCGTTTGGTAAAAACGCTCGTAAGCGGCTCAAAATGCTAATCAATTTTTTCAGCTTTTCGGTGTTTTTAAACTCACATAAATCCTTAAATATCATACCTACGTAAAATCTGATAGCGCCAATCGATTTTTCTCGGCAAACTACATCAGAAATAGTCAAAATAGTCTTCGATTTCAGACTTTCAATTTTTGGGGTCAAAAAACACCAAAGGGGTTAATTGGACGTTTTTTCGAAAAATCGCAAAAATTTTAGAATGCCATTTTATGACTTAAATCGACGTATTTCGTTGGGAGGAATCAGAAAAACGTGGTTTCGTTTGGTAAAAACGCTCGTAAGCGGCTCAAAATGCGAATCAATTTTTTCAGCTTTTCGGTTTTTTTAAACTCACATAAATCCTTAAATATCATACCTACGTAAAATCTGATAGCGCCAATCGATTTTTCTCGGCAAACTACATCAGAAATAGTCAAAATAGTCTTCGATTTCAGACTTTCAATTTTTGGGGTCAAAAAACACCAAAGGGGTTAATTGGACGTTTTTTCGAAAAATCGCAAAAATTTTAGAATGCCATTTTATGACTTAAATCGACGTATTTCGTTGCGAGGAATCAGAAAAACGTGGTTTAGTTTGGTAAAAACGCTCGTAAGCGGCTCAAAATGCGAATCAATTTTTTCAGCTTTTATGTTTTTTTAAACTCACATAAATCCTTAAATATCATACCTACGGAAAATCTGATAGCGCCAATCGATTTTTCTCGGCAAACTACATCAGAAATAGTCAAAATAGTCTTCGATTTCAGACTTTCAATTTTTGGGGTCAAAAAACACCAAAGGGGTTAATTGGACGTTTTTTCGAAAAATTGCAAAAATTTTAGAATGCCATTTTATGACTTAAATCGACGTATTTCGTTGCGAGGAATCAGAAAAACGTGGTTTCGTTATGTAAAAACGCTCGTAAGCGGCTCAAAATGCGAATCAATTTTTTCAGCTGTTCGGTGTTTTTAAACACACATAAATCCTTAAATATCATACCTACGTAAAATCTGATGGCGCCAATCGATTTTTCTCGGCAAACTACATCAGAAATAGTCAAAATAGTCTTCGATTTCAGACTTTCAATTTTTGGGGTCAAAAAACACCAAAGGGGTTAATTGGACGTTTTTTCGAAAAATCACAAAAATTTTAGAATGCCATTTTATGACTTAAATCGACGTATTTAGTTGCGAGGAATCAGAAAAACGTGGTTTCGTTTGGTAAAAACGCCCGTAAGCGGCTCAAAATGCGAATCAATTTTTTCAGCTTTTCGGTTTTTTTAAACTCACATAAATCCTTACATATCATACCTACGGAAAATCTGATAGCGCCAATCGATTTTTCTCGGCAAACTACATCAGAAATAGTCAAAATAGTCTTCGATTTCAGACTTTCAATTTTTGGGGTCAAAAAACACCAAAGGGGTTAATTGGACGTTTTTTCGAAAAATCGCAAAAATTTAAGAATGCCATTTTATGACTTAAATCGACGTATTTCGTTGCGAGGAATCAGAAAAACGTGGTTTCGTTATGTAAAAACGCTCGTAAGAGGCTCAAAATGCGAATCAATTTTTTCAGCTTTTCGGTGTTTTTAAACACACATAAATCCTTAAATATCATAGCTACGTAAAATCTGATGGCGCCAATCGATTTTTCTCGGCAAACTACATCAGAAATAGTCAAAATAGTCTTCGATTTCAGACTTTCAATTTTTGGGGTCAAAAAACACCAAAGGGGTTAATTGGACGTTTTTTCGAAAAATCGCAAAAATTTAAGAATGCCATTTTATGACTTAAATCGACGTATTTCGTTGCGAGGAATCAGAAAAACGTGGTTTCGTTATGTAAAAACGCTCGTAAGCGGCTCAAAATGCGAATCAATTTTTTCAGCTTTTCGGTGTTTTTAAACACACATAAATCCTTAAATATCATACCTACGTAAAATCTGATGGCGCCAATCGATTTTTCTCGGCAAACTACATCAGAAATAGTCAAAATAGTCTTCGATTTCAGACTTTCAATTTTTGGGGTCAAAAAACACCAAAGGGGTTAATTGGACGTTTTTTCGAAAATTCGCAAAAATTTTAGAATGCCATTTTATGACTTAAATCGACGTATTTCGTTGCGAGGAATCAGAAAAACGTGGTTTCGTTATGTAAAAACGCTCGTAAGCGGCTCAAAATGCGAATCAATTTTTTCAGCTTTTCGGTGTTTTTAAACACACATAAATCATTAAATATCATACCTACGTAAAATCTGATGGCGCCAATCGATTTTTCTCGGCAAACTACATCAGAAATAGTCAAAATAGTCTTCGATTTCAGACTTTCAATTTTTGGGGTCAAAAAACACCAAAGGGGTTAATTGGACGTTTTTTCGAAAAATCGCAAAAATTTTAGAATGCCATTTTATGACTTAAATCGACGTATTTCGTTGCGAGGAATCAGAAAAACGTGGTTTCGTTTGGTAAAAACGCTCGTAAGCGGCTCAAAATGCGAATCAATTTTTTCAGCTTTTCGGTGTTTTTAAACTCACATATATCCTTAAATATCATACCTACGTAAAATCTGATGGCGCCAATCGATTTTTCTCGGCAAACTACATCAGAAATAGTCAAAATAGTCTTCGATTTCAGACTTTCAATTTTTGGGGTCAAAAAACACCAAAGGGGTTAATTGGACGTTTTTTCGAAAAATCGCAAAAATTTTAGAATGCCATTTTATGACTTAAATCGACGTATTTCGTTGCGAGGAATCAGAGAAACGTGGTTTCGTTTGGTAAAAACGCTCGTAAGCGGCTCAAAATGCTAATCAATTTTTTCAGCTTTTCGGTGTTTTTAAACTCACATAAATCCTTAAATATCATACCTACGTAAAATCTGATAGCGCCAATCGATTTTTCTCGGCAAACTACATCAGAAATAGTCAAAATAGTCTTCGATTTCAGACTTTCAATTTTTGGGGTCAAAAAACACCAAAGGGGTTAATTGGACGTTTTTTCGAAAAATCGCAAAAATTTTAGAATGCCATTTTATGACTTAAATCGACGTATTTCGTTGGGAGGAATCAGAAAAACGTGGTTTCGTTTGGTAAAAACGCTCGTAAGCGGCTCAAAATGCGAATCAATTTTTTCAGCTTTTCGGTTTTTTTAAACTCACATAAATCCTTAAATATCATACCTACGTAAAATCTGATAGCGCCAATCGATTTTTCTCGGCAAACTACATCAGAAATAGTCAAAATAGTCTTCGATTTCAGACTTTCAATTTTTGGGGTCAAAAAACACCAAAGGGGTTAATTGGACGTTTTTTCGAAAAATCGCAAAAATTTTAGAATGCCATTTTATGACTTAAATCGACGTATTTCGTTGCGAGGAATCAGAAAAACGTGGTTTAGTTTGGTAAAAACGCTCGTAAGCGGCTCAAAATGCGAATCAATTTTTTCAGCTTTTATGTTTTTTTAAACTCACATAAATCCTTAAATATCATACCTACGGAAAATCTGATAGCGCCAATCGATTTTTCTCGGCAAACTACATCAGAAATAGTCAAAATAGTCTTCGATTTCAGACTTTCAATTTTTGGGGTCAAAAAACACCAAAGGGGTTAATTGGACGTTTTTTCGAAAAATTGCAAAAATTTTAGAATGCCATTTTATGACTTAAATCGACGTATTTCGTTGCGAGGAATCAGAAAAACGTGGTTTCGTTATGTAAAAACGCTCGTAAGCGGCTCAAAATGCGAATCAATTTTTTCAGCTGTTCGGTGTTTTTAAACACACATAAATCCTTAAATATCATACCTACGTAAAATCTGATGGCGCCAATCGATTTTTCTCGGCAAACTACATCAGAAATAGTCAAAATAGTCTTCGATTTCAGACTTTCAATTTTTGGGGTCAAAAAACACCAAAGGGGTTAATTGGACGTTTTTTCGAAAATTCGCAAAAATTTTAGAATGCCATTTTATGACTTAAATCGACGTATTTCGTTGCGAGGAATCAGAAAAACGTGGTTTCGTTATGTAAAAACGCTCGTAAGCGGCTCAAAATGCGAATCAATTTTTTCAGCTTTTCGGTGTTTTTAAACACACATAAATCCTTAAATATCATACCTACGTAAAATCTGATGGCGCCAATCGATTTTTCTCGGCAAACTACATCAGAAATAGTCAAAATAGTCTTCGATTTCAGACTTTCAATTTTTGGGGTCAAAAAACACCAAAGGGGTTAATTGGACGTTTTTTCGAAAAATCGCAAAAATTTTAGAATGCCATTTTATGACTTAAATCGACGTATTTCGTTGCGAGGAATCAGAAAAACGTGGTTTCGTTTGGTAAAAACGCTCGTAAGCGGCTCAAAATGCGAATCAATTTTTTCAGCTTTTCGGTGTTTTTAAACTCACATAAATCCTTAAATATCATACCTACGTAAAATCTGATGGCGCCAATCGATTTTTCTCGGCAAACTACATCAGAAATAGTCAAAATAGTCTTCGATTTCAGACTTTCAATTTTTGGGGTCAAAAAACACCAAAGGGGTTAATTGGACGTTTTTTCGAAAAATCGCAAAAATTTTAGAATGCCATTTTATGACTTAAATCGACGTATTTCGTTGCGAGGAATCAGAGAAACGTGGTTTCGTTTGGTAAAAACGCTCGTAAGCGGCTCAAAATGCTAATCAATTTTTTCAGCTTTTCGGTGTTTTTAAACTCACATAAATCCTTAAATATCATACCTACGTAAAATCTGATAGCGCCAATCGATTTTTCTCGGCAAACTACATCAGAAATAGTCAAAATAGTCTTCGATTTCAGACTTTCAATTTTTGGGGTCAAAAAACACCAAAGGGGTTAATTGGACGTTTTTTCGAAAAATCGCAAAAATTTTAGAATGCCATTTTATGACTTAAATCGACGTATTTCGTTGGGAGGAATCAGAAAAACGTGGTTTCGTTTGGTAAAAACGCTCGTAAGCGGCTCAAAATGCGAATCAATTTTTTCAGCTTTTCGGTTTTTTTAAACTCACATAAATCCTTAAATATCATACCTACGTAAAATCTGATAGCGTCAATCGATTTTTCTCGGCAAACTACATCAGAAATAGTCAAAATAGTCTTCGATTTCAGACTTTCAATTTTTGGGGTCAAAAAACACCAAAGGGGTTAATTGGACGTTTTTTCGAAAAATCGCAAAAATTTTAGAATGCCATTTTATGACTTAAATCGACGTATTTCGTTGCGAGGAATCAGAAAAACGTGGTTTAGTTTGGTAAAAACGCTCGTAAGCGGCTCAAAATGCGAATCAATTTTTTCAGCTTTTATGTTTTTTTAAACTCACATAAATCCTTAAATATCATACCTACGGAAAATCTGATAGCGCCAATCGATTTTTCTCGGCAAACTACATCAGAAATAGTCAAAATAGTCTTCGATTTCAGACTTTCAATTTTTGGGGTCAAAAAACACCAAAGGGGTTAATTGGACGTTTTTTCGAAAAATCGCAAAAATTTAAGAATGCCATTTTATGACTTAAATCGACGTATTTCGTTGCGAGGAATCAGAAAAACGTGGTTTCGTTATGTAAAAACGCTCGTAAGCGGCTCAAAATGCGAATCAATTTTTTCAGCTTTTCGGTGTTTTTAAACTCACATAAATCCTTAAATATCATACCTACGGAAAATCTGATAGCGCCAATCGATTTTTCTCGGCAAACTACATCAGAAATAGTCAAAATAGTCTTCGATTTCAGACTTTCAATTTTTGGGGTCAAAAAACACCAAAGGGGTTAATTGGACGGTTTTTCGAAAAATCGCAAAAATTTTAGAATGCCATTTTATGACTTAAATCGACGTATTTCGTTGCGAGGAATCAGAAAAACGTGGTTTCGTTTGGTAAAAACGCTCGTAAGCGGCTCAAAATGCGAATCAATTTTTTCAGCTTTTCGGGTTTTTTAAACTCACATAAATCCTTAAATATCATAGCTACGTAAAATCTGATAGCGGCAATCGATTTGTCTCGGCAAACTACATCAGAAATAGTCAAAATAGTCTTCGATTTCAGACTTTCAATTTTTGGGGTCAAAAAACACCAAAGGGGTTAATTGGACGTTTTTTCAAAAAATTGAAAAATTTTAGAATGCCATTTTATGACTTAAATCGACGTATTTCGTTGCGAGGAATCAGAAAAACGTGGTTTCATTTGGTAAAAACGCTCGTAAGCGGCTCAAAATGCGAATCAATTTTTTCAGCTTTTCGGTTTTTTTAAACTCACATAAATCCTTAAATATCATACCTACGGAAAATCTGATAGCGCCAATCGATTTTTCTCGGCAAAACTACATCAGAAATAGTCAAAATAGTCTTCGATTTCAGACTTTCAATTTTTGGGGTCAAAAAACACCAAAGGGGTTAATTGGACGTTTTTTCGAAAAATCGCAAAAATTTTAGAATGCCATTTTATGACTTAAATCGACGTATTTCGTTGCGAGGAATCAGAAAAACGTGGTTTCGTTTGGTAAAAACGCTCGTAAGCGGCTCAAAATGCGAATCAATTTTTTCAGCTTTTCGGTTTTTTTAAACTCACATAAATCCTTAAATATCATACCTACGGAAAATCTGATAGCGCCAATCGATTTTTCTCGGCAAACTACATCAGAAATAATCCAAATAGTCTTCGATTTCAGACTTTCAATTTTTGGGGTCAAAAAACACCAAAGGGGTTAATTGGACGGTTTTTCGAAAAATCGCAAAAATTTTAGAATGCCATTTTATGACTTAAATCGACGTATTTCGTTGCGAGGAATCAGAAAAACGTGGTTTCGTTTGGTAAAAACGCTCGTAAGCGGCTCAAAATGCGAATCAATTTTTTCAGCTTTTCGGGTTTTTTAAACTCACATAAATCCTTAAATATCATAGCTACGTAAAATCTGATAGCGGCAATCGATTTGTCTCGGCAAACTACATCAGAAATAGTCAAAATAGTCTTCGATTTCAGACTTTCAATTTTTGGGGTCAAAAAACACCAAAGGGGTTAATTGGACGTTTTTTCGAAAAATCGCAAAAATTTTAGAATGCCATTTTATGACTTAAATCGACGTATTTAGTTGCGAGGAATCAGAAAAACGTGGTTTCGTTTGGTAAAAACGCCCGTAAGCGGCTCAAAATGCGAATCAATTTTTTCAGCTTTTCGGTTTTTTTAAACTCACATAAATCCTTACATATCATACCTACGGAAAATCTGATAGCGCCAATCGATTTTTCTCGGCAAACTACATCAGAAATAGTCAAAATAGTCTTCGATTTCAGACTTTCAATTTTTGGGGTCAAAAAACACCAAAGGGGTTAATTGGACGTTTTTTCGAAAAATCGCAAAAATTTTAGAATGCCATTTTATGACTTAAATCGACGTATTTCGTTGCGAGGAATCAGAAAAACGTGGTTTCGTTTGGTAAAAACGCTCGTAAGCGGCTCAAAATGCGAATCAATTTTTTCAGCTTTTCGGTTTTTTTAAACTCACATAAATCCTTAAATATCATACCTACGGAAAATCTGATAGCGCCAATCGATTTTTCTCGGCAAACTACATCAGAAATAATCCAAATAGTCTTCGATTTCAGACTTTCAATTTTTGGGGTCAAAAAACACCAAAGGGGTTAATTGGACGTTTTTTCGAAAAATCGCAAAAATTTTAGAATGCCATTTTATGACTTAAATCGACGTATTTAGTTGCGAGGAATCAGAAAAACGTGGTTTCGTTTGGTAAAAACGCCCGTAAGCGGCTCAAAATGCGAATCAATTTTTTCAGCTTTTCGGTTTTTTTAAACTCACATAAATCCTTACATATCATACCTACGGAAAATCTGATAGCGCCAATCGATTTTTCTCGGCAAACTACATCAGAAATAGTCAAAATAGTCTTCGATTTCAGACTTTCAATTTTTGGGGTCAAAAAACACCAAAGGGGTTAATTGGACGTTTTTTCGAAAAATCGCAAAAATTTAAGAATGCCATTTTATGACTTAAATCGACGTATTTCGTTGCGAGGAATCAGAAAAACGTGGTTTCGTTATGTAAAAACGCTCGTAAGCGGCTCAAAATGCGAATCAATTTTTTCAGCTTTTCGGTGTTTTTAAACACACATAAATCCTTAAATATCATACCTACGTAAAATCTGATGGCGCCAATCGATTTTTCTCGGCAAACTACATCAGAAATAGTCAAAATAGTCTTCGATTTCAGACTTTCAATTTTTGGGGTCAAAAAACACCAAAGGGGTTAATTGGACGTTTTTTCGAAAAATCGCAAAAATTTAAGAATGCCATTTTATGACTTAAATCGACGTATTTCGTTGCGAGGAATCAGAAAAACGTGGTTTCGTTATGTAAAAACGCTCGTAAGCGGCTCAAAATGCGAATCAATTTTTTCAGCTTTTCGGTGTTTTTAAACACACATAAATCCTTAAATATCATACCTACGTAAAATCTGATGGCGCCAATCGATTTTTCTCGGCAAACTACATCAGAAATAGTCAAAATAGTCTTCGATTTCAGACTTTCAATTTTTGGGGTCAAAAAACACCAAAGGGGTTAATTGGACGTTTTTTCGAAAATTCGCAAAAATTTTAGAATGCCATTTTATGACTTAAATCGACGTATTTCGTTGCGAGGAATCAGAAAAACGTGGTTTCGTTATGTAAAAACGCTCGTAAGCGGCTCAAAATGCGAATCAATTTTTTCAGCTTTTCGGTGTTTTTAAACACACATAAATCCTTAAATATCATACCTACGTAAAATCTGATGGCGCCAATCGATTTTTCTCGGCAAACTACATCAGAAATAGTCAAAATAGTCTTCGATTTCAGACTTTCAATTTTTGGGGTCAAAAAACACCAAAGGGGTTAATTGGACGTTTTTTCGAAAAATCGCAAAAATTTTAGAATGCCATTTTATGACTTAAATCGACGTATTTCGTTGCGAGGAATCAGAAAAACGTGGTTTCATTTGGTAAAAACGCTCGTAAGCGGCTCAAAATGCGAATCAATTTTTTCAGCTTTTCGGTTTTTTTAAACTCACATAAATCCTTAAATATCATACCTACGGAAAATCTGATAGCGCCAATCGATTTTTCTCGGCAAACTACATCAGAAATAGTCAAAATAGTCTTCGATTTCAGACTTTCAATTTTTGGGGTCAAAAAACACCAAAGGGGTTAATTGGACGTTTTTTCGAAAAATCGCAAAAATTTTAGAATGCCATTTTATGACTTAAATCGACGTATTTCGTTGCGAGGAATCAGAAAAACGTGGTTTCGTTTGGTAAAAACGCTCGTAAGCGGCTCAAAATGCGAATCAATTTTTTCAGCTTTTCGGTTTTTTTAAACTCACATAAATCCTTAAATATCATACCTACGGAAAATCTGATAGCGCCAATCGATTTTTCTCGGCAAACTACATCAGAAATAATCCAAATAGTCTTCGATTTCAGACTTTCAATTTTTGGGGTCAAAAAACACCAAAGGGGTTAATTGGACGGTTTTTCGAAAAATCGCAAAAATTTTAGAATGCCATTTTATGACTTAAATCGACGTATTTCGTTGCGAGGAATCAGAAAAACGTGGTTTCGTTTGGTAAAAACGCTCGTAAGCGGCTCAAAATGCGAATCAATTTTTTCAGCTTTTCGGTTTTTTTAAACTCACATAAATCCTTAAATATCATACCTACGGAAAATCTGATAGCGCCAATCGATTTTTCTCGGCAAACTACATCAGAAA